>JAGSMS010000005.1:5478333-8217500 GCA_029286595.1 Bhutanitis thaidina
TTCTGTAACTAATATTTTAAATGAGTAATCAAAATTATACAAAATAATAATACTCGTACAGACCCGACTGTACATATGTACCCGAAGATTTAAAAAACGTAATGAATTTGCTTAACACTAGTAATTTTACTGCAGGTTTACTCCCGTTAGTTTTGGAGTTTTGAATCAAAAGTTTGATTAGAATTTGTAACAGTTCGCACCCCTGAAACCGAGTGGTGGTTAGAATTGAAACTAACTTCGATCTATTATTTCGTTAGGAATATTAAACTTTATCGGACTAAATAAAAACTGCCTGTGATGTTTCCTTATTCGCTTAAATAATGCTAACGTAAAGGTCTCTTTATCTAATAATATGTTAAAATAGTCAACAATAATATTTTATCGCTATTTGGAGTTAAATTCAATTCTAATATCACGCGGACAGAGTGGCTCGTTTAGATTAACTTAGTTCAGGAAACGATCGTGTCTATTTCATGAGAATACGGATTAATATTTTCAATGCACCTACGTCAAAGTGCATTAAGAGCTTAAACCACGGTCAACATAAGGTAGGTGACGCACCATTATGCACAACAACAGAAAAGCACATAATCCATTATGAGCGAAATTCGTTCATAGCAGAAGTCATAAACAGTTTTGAAATGCTTCAAAATCGTTAAAATATCTAGTCGAGACCTTTTAATATAATTTTCACTTAATATGTAAAATTATTAATAGTATTAAAAACGAATTCGCATATCCCATAAAATCTGTTTATTATTAAGGATTAATTTAAAATTAGGCGCAGGGACTTAACTATCGTACTATTTAATAAATGGTGTGATCAACCGGTAAAGGTTATAAATCAGTTAATACAAACCCAGAGTGCTAAAACATCTGTGTTCCACATTGGTTCCTTCAAGCCCGTTGCAAGCCTCATTATGTAATCGCCGAAATACGCATTGAACTAAATCCCAAAAAAAATAGCTCGTGAGTTTCGAGGTGTCTCCATACCACATTGCATCAAAATTCAGCCGTTTGTGCATCATTGAATAAAATATATCCCAATAATCTAGCTTTTATGTTTATGGTATTACTAGTGTCTGCACGCTGTGGTATCCAATTTTGTCCCAAAAAATGTCTTTTAATTGAGATAAAGGGATTCTTTACTACTTAATGACATAATCTACACCTCGGTCAAACTTCGTTAATATCCGTTCAATTCTTTAAGCGTGATTGAATGAAAAATATAAAACTTTCTCATTTGTGTTTGTAGTTAAAATCATATAGTTTTAAGTTTCCTTCATATTTCGAAACTAAAAATAATGAAAACCTACTTGCCATCAACAATGTACCTAGACATCGGCTACAAAAAGAAAACCATTTCTATTACTATGAAGGGAGTAAATGACATGTGATTACACAATTAATGATTCCATGTAGGTATATTATATCGATTTTTGTTTCCTTTTCTTAAATGAAAAAAAAATTAAAATCATTCCTTCACGGTAGCAGAGTCCGCATTACCGTCTGACATAATGTTTCTGACAAATAAAGTAACCAAAATGGACAGCGAAGTAACGAGAAGGAACTTTAAAAGGAAACTTGTCTTTCAAAGGCGGTAGCCATAGCGATACATTTAGTTTATGTAATGCAAAAGATATTTAGTAAACGTAAGGAGGAATATGCTATTTATCTCTTTCTCTAAATTCCAACCTTAGAGAAAGAGATAGATAACATGTTCCTCCTTGCACTTAATATTGAATATTTAATTGCACACTACTCTGCTTTCCGACTGTTGACGGAAAATCCATCCGAATTTGGCGAACACAAACCTCACAGAGTTTAGTAACCTAGTGATCGGAAGCAGAGCACTAGACCGTGTGCGAAGTGAAAATGGGCGAACCAGATGAACACCAGCATCATGAATATAGGCAAACTCTCCAAGAACAGTGTGTCGGCTTGCTTGCACTTGACACAAGCGTTTGAGGGAGTGCATTATTATCTTTAGAATGTACTGAGAAAAAGGCACTATTCATAAAAATAAATATTTATTTCATGCATACTGAAGAGTAAAAATAATAGGGAAACAAAACTCAAATTATGAACCTTAAGATTTTTGCATTATTTTGTTTTAATATTTATGTCTAAAATGTTAAAGTTTATTTTACTTTAGATTAGAACAAAAATAATTTACAGCTATCTATAAAAAAGGATTGAAGTGATTGAATTGTATTGAATCCAATAATTATTGTCTCCTTTCATGGTGATAACGAAATAATCGCCTATGAAATTCTAGTGCTCAAATTACTTGACAGACATTGTAGACATTTAGATTACTTTGCATAGCTATGGTCTAATCATCATAAATATGGTTTCTTGAAATTTTTCATATGAAATCCTATGACGTAAAATCCTATCCAGAGCTAGATTACGCTAATACTACACATTGATATGAAACTATCTTTTGCATATTTTATTGCGCTAATTTAACAATTTTACTTATGGGACCAATCTCCATGTGACCTTGGGTGGTGTAAAGTACCCAAAATTTTGGGAACAATGAGCATGAATAAAATTAAACGCGACAAATTATGTTATAAATAGTTTAATATCAATGAATAAATGATTGAATTATATCCATAATATCTATCCAGTACAAAAAAAAACGTTCGATTAGGTATTAAATTTTCTAGATGACATATACGAGTATCTGCAAGAAATCAAAACTCTCATTAATTTTAATATTTATTTGCAGGCATGGCTTGCCTTCACGGATACAGGATACAGACCTGCGCACCAGGTGGTAAGAAATACGCTTTCGAAGTAATGCCAACGGAACCCAAACAAAGGCACTTCTATTTCCACACAGAATCCGAAATGGATAGAAAACGGTTAGATCATTATTTAAATACAAGTTTGGTTGGAAAGATTTTTTAGCAGTTACAACTTGAAATGTCTATAGGATATTTATTATTCATTACAAAATTTTATAAAATGCTCACTGGTGACATTAAATTCCATTAACTGTTACGCAAAAGTTTGGAACGTTAGTTTTCTCTTTGTCGCCTCTTACGACACCCATGGGAAGAAAGGAGTGGCAGATTCTTATGCCCATACCACACTTACTTTTAAATTTTAAAAAATTAAACTATACACCACACACTAGAGATAGGCAGCGCTACTAGTGTCAGTGTTCCAACAATGCGCTTACCATCGCGCTTGCCCAGCATATTGAGTATGGGCAACCTTTCATGAAATGCATGCAAGCTTAATCGGCCACTTGCTTAGTGAGGCTTGCTCAGGCTATGTTCAACAGTGTACTAAAATAAGCCGATTGAAAAGAACAAATTAAACAAAAACCATTTTGTCATAGCCGTATTTTTGTCACAAGTCGAAGTTAAAATCTCCGGTTAGTTAAATAGAATTCTTATGGTTTATCATCGTTATTAAGGAAGTAATTTAAAATAAACTTGTTTTACAGGTGGATGGCTGCCTTAGAGTACTCCATAGATCGATGGATGAAGGCCGGTTGACGACGCATCATAATCTGGGACGATTCATTCGACATTATATAATTCATATTATAAAAATGTAGTATACCTCATTTCATTTATCTGTGAACCTTATTCCTTACGCGAATGACCAAAAAATATATAGATTTATAGATGTGTTTAGAAAATATTAAATCTACGAAAATTATCAGGAACCGTGAAAACTAAATCAGACCAAAAACATCAAAAACAGTTGGTATCATATTTATTAGAATACTAGAATACCAGTATTGTTTTAAGAATATTTACGAAAATAGTTATGATGTTATAAGATTTATTTTGTTTTTTATAGTTATAAATTTAAACATTAAAAGAAAAGATGGTATTAGGTAGTTTTTATTAATTATATATTTATAGCGATATTTAGGTATCATCTGACATAAAAATCATAGCAACGTGGTACCCGTCCTGAAGACATAGTTTCGATATCCCACCTCTTTTAACAAAATTTAAAGAAATGAGTTACATATGAATATGTAGAATTTAAATTAATAAATTGAATATCATATAATAAAAATTAAATACCTATTAATCAGATCGAAGTTTACGACTACCACACGTAACACTAAAGGTTAGATTAGGTAAATTGTAACGGTGCATCGAAGATGAAACATTGTTTTAAAAAAGCATAGCTTTAAACGATGTAATTGTAAAGTAAAATTTTAAAATGAAGATAACAAAATAATGTCTTTTTATACATACGACTGAACCGATGAGACTAATTCACCCGTTTTGATTATTGAGTATATGACTAAATGAACATCTCAGTATTATACAACATGTCCTATTCAATGGATAAAAATGTTCGTTATTTCTATAACCGGAAAGAAAACGATGTATCGACAAATCTGTATAAAGAGGGTATATCTTAGAGAATGTAAATCGTCGTTGCGATAATCAATATTAAATCTTATATAGAATAGGAAGTCTTAAATTTAAAATCGTCTTAGATATGATATTATAAAATTGTATCGTTTTGGAAAATAACAACGATAATTTTGGAACGCAACGGTAGATCTGGATTGTACTAATGGTTAACATTATTGATGTAAAACGTAGTCGTAGCAAAAAAAAATATTTATTTAATCTTACGAGTATATCGATGTGCCATAGACCGTATTCAGATTTAAAAATATATGATTAAATATATAATGGATATTTACGAATAAATGGTAAATAATTATCATAAGGATAACATGTTTCTTTCTTAATAAAAGAAATTATTATGTGTTAATATTTAAGGGCGTTAATATTTTATGGATGTTGTGAAAAATTTTGATTAAAAAGTTTAATCTCAAGAATATTTAATTCGTTTCGTATATTTTTAAATATTAATGTTTGTGCTATGTGTTCCAAATAATTTAAAATTTTAATTCAAATTATGTATATGGTAAGAGAAGTTATTAATGTAAGAAGCTAAATTTATTTTAAAGAACTACCTTTAGAATGTGGTCCATAATAGGTGACTTAAAATTGTGCATTAAACGATTAAATAATAAAGAAGTTAAATCCACGATGACGTTATGTATATAATAAATCACGTAAAAGCTCAAATATATTTAAATGAAGAATAAAGACTTGAATATAAACAGACTCGGTTTTATGCTTATAGAGTAGCAATGTATATTAGAGAGTGTTTAGTAACAGTATTTAAATAAAACAAATAAAAAAAATTGTTTAAATAATTATTAACATAAAAGAGCACGTTATTCTAAATACTACTTGTCATGATATTTATTATGATCAGAATTATTATTTACGTTATTATAAAATGATAAATGGTTATTGTAATGTGTTCAGTAAATAAGTAATGCGTTAATAATTCATAAATCGTCATCTTCATCAGTTCAGCCCGTTGTTAATCATCTACTAAACATAGATTGTCCAAAAATATGATCTTGAACCCCTGCATATTTATGTATGTCTTTAATATTTATTTAATCATTGATAAATGTGTCTAATATGTATTACCTATTTGCCACAGTTTTGCCAAAAAGTACTTTTACAATAAAGCAAGTCGAAAATATCACGTACTGATATAATCAGGTTCATCGAACGGTTTACGACATTTGCGTTCGATAACGGTTTGCTATAGAGGATTGCATCCAAATAGTTTAAAATTTTTACGATATTATTTTATGTTATACTCATACTAATACTTTTCAGGATACGGAATTCATAAATCATATTGCAACACAAAATATAAAATAAACTTCAACAACACTTTTGATCCATATGGCGTAGGAGTTTTTGTTACCATTTACATCAAAAATGTATAAGTAATAAATATTTTTAACATAAGTCCCAGTAATTGTACGTTGTGAGACAGCTGTAGATGTAAATGTTTAACTCATGACGTGTCGCAACAATTGAAATTCTATTGTTATGACAGGTTAAGGGGTAGGTATCGAAATTCTGGAAAAGTAAAGAATTTGAAGAAACGCCAATAGACAATATTGCCAAAGAATACTAAGTACTATTATGTTTTTTTTTCGTCTATTTTTATGTACGTACGTCCACCGATCACATGTTATGGATTCGTTATATAATTTAATTTTAAGCAATCAGCCGTTAGTCTACACTGATAATACCCGTCTACTTTAATAATATATAATATAAAAAAAAAAACACAATATTATTGTCTTCATGTTACACTGCTGGCCATATGCCTCCTGTCATCACGCAATAGGCAGCGTATTGGACTGTCTCTACGATAGAATGAACGTAATGTATTATCTATGTCGCATTACAGTAGACTAAGGAAGCTTATATTCAAAAGTCTATGTTATTTTAGCTCCGATTAATCATTATCGGATTTAGAGACGTAGATGAAAAATATGTGGACTTATGTCCCAAAAGGGACTTTTTTAATCATTTATGTGACTGTATTAATAGACTTCGTTGTAATAAAGAATAAAAGTAAATTTTGTAGTTTTTTTAACGTAGTTTTGCTATTTTAGTAGCGAAACTATTAATATATGCGTAGTTTTTAATTGAGGACATTTTCCTACAATATATTTGTACTGTCGAGACGATGGTTCATAGCCATTTTAAGACCCGATAGCCACTGCGATCGAGTAATATATTTATAAACCAAAATTACTCATATTCACAATATATTACGTTTGTATAATGCTGAAAAAGAAAATTACAAGATCTTTTTGTCGAGTTGATTAATAATGTTTTTATTAATAATACTATATGCACATCATGGCACATAACGTAAAGAGCATAACAACGTCTGCCAGGTCAGCTAGTAAATCTCTAATGTCAAATACTACTGCAATTGATGCACAAGCTTATCTTGCACCCTGAATAAAATTTAAATTACAGATCATCTTAAACGGCCTATGCCATTGCATATACACGAAACATATAGGAGTAAATCAGCTACTATTCTACAAAATATAAAATATGTATTTATACTCCTCCTTTACACATGAATGAATTCTTTAAAAAGGCAATTATAGCACATTTGGTTAAAATACTTATGCAACGGTACAGTGCAGCGACACGTTTACTAGAAACTACAAGCAGGACTCATTCAAAAATCTGTATTTAGTAAAAACAAAATTTTACGTCAATTAGCGACTGAGAATGAAATTCGTGATGCTCAATCTAAATAAATATTCGAGGGCGGTGTCAATTTACACGACTTATAAGCTACTAACACGAAAAATAAACAATCGAACGATATCCTTCCCTTTTTTTATTGCTTCCAAAGTAAAAACAGTATATGGAAGGCTTTGGCGGGTCGACGGCGGTTGCAGGCGAGGTGAAGGAAAAGGAGGGAGGGGGGAGTACAGGAGCGCTACTGCCTTCGTCAACGTAGGCGTAGTAGTACGCGCGCTTCTCTCCCACCAAGCGCTCGCCATATGCGCATACGCAATCTTAACGCTCTACGAAACTGTCATTACCACAGTGATAAAAACATTTTGGTATATAACTTTATCAGTGGATTTCAGTGTATACACTGTAATATAGTGTAATTGTGTCATTCCTGCAATGTGCCTTTGTGATAGTTCATACATGACTGTAATAACTTTTTCTTTTAACCACAGTGTCTATTAACTGTTTATGGCCTGTACAGTGCGTCTATTGTTGTGTGCGCCACTACTAATCTTCTATTCACCTGTTCGTGCCACTAGCTGCGGTAGGACTGTGAAATGTGACAAAAAATTGCAAAGAGCCTTTATTTTACGGTTCGGACCCTTAGTTTGTAAACTCTGTGGGTTAACTACCTGACTACCGGAGTGCGGACGCATCTGACGACTGATCGGACAACCAATCGCCTTGTGAGTACCATTTTTTTTTAACAGAATATGTAATATAATACAACGGATGTGGAATAAATTGGGTAGGCAGGGTGCGCTTATATTTGCTACCTGTTTTATTAGATGGTCATATGTTTGATGGATTTGTGTGATTAAAATGCAGTCTGCTATTGTTTTTTCTTTGTTTTTTTATCTCTTAATACCACCGGAGCAGAGAATAATAGTCCCAAGTAACGGTTCGTGGTTTGCGCCATTGTTATGTTTTGCAAGTGTATTTAAACGTTTCTGCCACTGTGTTTCGCAGAGATTATGATTATCATTCCCATTGTATCTGTGTGGAAAATTTATGTTACGGTTGTAAGTTTATTGCTATATAACCCATAATTGTAGGTTTCAAAGCTTTATAATTAGAAAACGAATTAGATAACGCAGATACGCCAAATAAACACATTGCCTGTTTTGTTGCAGGAGTGCAAACTGACCGTAATTAATAAACCGAGATAGAATTACATAGTGTTTAATGTATGTTTGATATATAATATTAAAGTGATTTTTACGGTTACCTTTTAATTATAAAATTACAGTTTGTAATCTATGGTTTGCGTAGATGTTATTAACATATAAAGCAAGGCGAGTTGTCATTGTTTTTCTCTATGTCAACGTAGGGATATTTATACCTACGATGACTTACTTACTTTTAGTCTTGTGTACTGTAAGATACATTTAAGACCTCTTTTTCTTTTAAGTAAGTAATAAAGAATTATTCCGTATAATAAACTTCCTACTTTCTCCAATTTTACGTTGCATCACTTACTTCATTTATTGATGCATTGTTTAACGATATTGACTTCCGAACGCTATCGTCCGTTGTCCGTTATCGTTGTCCTCTTTATTGGATTTAACAGCAACACAAGTGAACGCGCAATCACAGAAGCACTCACTATTTACCTTCTCGTATCCGACTTAAAGCCAATGCAATAAAATTGGATAAAGGGTCAGATGGAGCATCAGAGACACGACACAAGACAGCCAGACCCGAAATCCAATTATTATTTTGGACTAATATTGATGTCGGACTAAAATCCTAGGGTTCGAACTCAGGACCCTAAGATCAAATGTCAAGTATCCATATGGTTGTTAAGTTTGTTAATTAAGCATCTAAGTTTGTCTATTGATTCCTCTCCGTAAAGTCTGAACCTCCAGAAGAATGATTGCTTATTATGCTTATTACATTTTTCCAAATGACACTGCTCTTCTTCATTTGGAAATGACCTAAAATTTGGAAATAGACTAAGTTTTGGTACTTTATAACGCCTTGCGGTAAAATGATGTGCTCCGTCGCCATTTTAGTAACGCCATTCGAGAATTGTCTTTTGGGAGAATTAGTCAATATAGATCTATATTATTCTCCAACGACCCATACCCGGATACCTTTGTAGTAACCTATCGCAACGTTCTATGTTATCCACGTATGTCAATATGGCGGAGACTTCAAACAAAAAATCACTATCAAAAAAACCTTTTTCATTGAATAATTATCTTTCATATCGATTTATAGTTTATTTTATCCAATAAAAACATTGACACATTAGTTAGGTGCTCAGGCCCCGACTTATTTACAATTCCCGGTGTTATTGATTTGGTAAGTGTATATACATGAGACCATGACATATGTGAATTTTCTCCTGAATTTATAAAGGGCGTGATCCATTCATGTAATAGCAAATTTCCCAGAACATTCTCTTCAAAACCAACTTAAGCGGCGTTGTAAATTCTAATTCGGGTAATAATTTTGGAATTAATTTCAGAACTTCCAGCTAAGCTACATTAAATTTCTATGTACTGCATGCAGCAACAAACTACGTCTCATCTCCGTAAGTACGTTGCTTACAATCATCCAATGCAAGGCAAGATGCGATTTGAAGGCAAGTTACAAAAGATGTGACAAATATGTTAGTATCATAGACACTGAAATTAATAATATTCCAATAATTTGTGGCTTTACTAAACAATGACATTACTTAGGATTAGTACTTTGGATATAGTTCTCTAAGTACATTTGCTGCAGAGCGACATAATCGTTAAATTGATGATAAACAATTAACATAGTAGTAGGGGCGGCCTTTTCATTTAGTGTATGGTAGTTAATATCTAACAATCAACTGATAAGGTGATATCTAATCTAACATCAAATATCACTTATCGAAACAATTGCAACCTTGCAAGACGCCGAAAACGAATTCCAAGTAAATCATTGTCGACAAACCGTATTGTGCAATTATAAATTAATTTAGCATTTGTACATCAGATATTGGATCCATTTTACTGTTACTTTTATGATAAGAAATATAATTACTAATTCCGAAAAATCGATAGTTTATCTATATTACCATTAGATATAGTAGTATAAAATATCTAGAATTGTCTAATTAATTTTTCAAGGGAAACAAATTGTGCAACTTTAACTCGGCTTTCTCAGGACATCAGGTCCATTTGCTTTACTTTCATTAAAAATTGAAACGATGGAAATTATTAAAATCCGAAAATCTTAATCTTTGTTCCTATATTTTTTATCAATTCTTTGTTATATTATTACAAAACAAGTTTTAGAATCCATCCATTTATTCGTATATTATATTTTTTTAACCAATTGATTTCAAAAATTAATGAAGTACCATCAGCAAATAATACTATAGGTATCATGTTTATCCCATACTAAGTAAGGTAAAACAAGTATGTAAGTGAGAAAAAGAAATGGGCCGAATATCGAACTCTGCAGAAGGGTTACCGTCGATCTGCGAGAAATCGCATCTTATAAATAATAAACAAATAAATAAAGACATTTATTCCTACAGTTACATCTACACACAGTACATGATATGGTGATACATAATAATTATAAAAATAACAAATCAAGAAAAAAAATTAAAAAAAATAATATGAAAGAAGAAGAAAAAAACACGAAATTAAAAAAAAATATATTTTATTTATTACTTTTTTTATTATATACTTTGATTACAACTTTAGAATTCTATTACTCAAATATGAAAGAATAGGTTGAAGCGCTGTACTGTTTATGCCACAAGGACGCAGTTTCCTGAATATGTATTTCATGGTGCACATAATAGAAGAACTTGGGCAGATCTTACAAGGATACCTAAGGCATCCTGTGTTTTCTCACAAGCCTCACATGTAAACTTAATCAGCTCTGCACCAGCATCAGCTGTAGCTACTTCTGATAAACCAAGTAGATTATTGTGTAGTACTTTTATTTAAAGAGCCGTGATAGCCTAATGGCGCTCGCTTTGGTGTATCATTGAGTGCGAATGACCTGGGTTCGATACCTGGTGCCGGCAGCCTTAAAATTGTTAAAAGCAATTTTAAGTGCTGTATTTACCACCTGCTCAGCGGGAAAGAAAACATCGTGAGGAAACCTGCATGAGTGAGAAATAATTAAAAATATTATGTCGAAGATATGTGACGCTCGCCAATCCGCACAGGAGCAGCGTGGCGGGAAATTCCCGGCTCTTACTTTACTTTTATCTTTACTATTTTATTTAAGATGCCTTAACAATTGATTTTACTCTTATTTCAATTATTTCAAAAATATTACTAAGTGTTGCTAGTACAGAAATATGTCTTAGTCTGTGTGGTATAAAGTACTACCCGATTTTAATAAAGAATTTACTCTTTTGTTCCCCAATACCATGCAATGCAACGAATTCTACGGTTTAATTGCTTGGAATGCATGTCACTTTGATAAATTATATACCTATTAGGTACCACCACACTATGATAAAATCAACTTTTATTTTGGAAAATAAATAATAATTTCTATGTATTTACTGAGTTAATTATTTAACAGATAATTGCACATGAAGTAACTCCCAGACTAGGTCCACACGATATTCGAACCTTTTTTAAATTAAAAGTAATTTAAAGATTTTTCAATAAAATTTCAAAGGAACATATTACACCTACTATACAAAGGCAGCCAAGTCAATAAATTTTATCAATAAAATAAAGTTTTTGATAAAACAATAAGACCAGTATAATTTACAGAGAAACACGTAATTACAAGTTACAAGACGTAGCTTATTACATATTTACAATAAAGAATCAAAACTAATCCGTTTCTGAGTAATTATTAACTGACATTTAAATTTCACTATTAATTCATCTTGTAATATCTGACCGATACATTTTTTAAAGAACATAGTGCTTTTACCAAATTTGACACTCTTAATGTATAATATATATTTTTTAATAACATTGAAGAATACTCGTAAATCAAAACGCTGCATTAGTAAATCATGTCATTGGTCCTCATTTGAACATTATTTTAAAAAATAGTAAAAGTTCTGGTGTGTTTCGTGATTTAAAGGATATTATTATGTTATACAATCTGTGTGGCTGTCGGAAGTAAAGAATAGCGCCAACCCTATCTAACCATGGGTGTCGTAAAAGGCGACTAATGGTAAAAATTATATTAGGAGATGGGCAGCAGCATCTTCCTGCACTAGAACAAAAAAAAACTGCGGTTGTCAACCCGCTCGCCAGGCGTGGCAACTAAGGCAAACCCCATGATGAGTGGTAAAAGAAAGCAATGGCCTCCAGTCCCCGGCGGCCTCGCTAGTCCTGGCTATGGGTGGCAGCCATGGTAACGGCGAAGCAGGGGGTGCGAAGAATCACCGGCTGATTTCTAGCTGCCAACCCAAACGACTGGACCTGGCAACATATAACGCGCGCACATTGAGGACCGACGAGAAGATACTAGAACTGGAAAAAGAAGTAACCAAGTTACACTGGAGTATTATAGGGTTGTCTGGAGTCCGAAGACAGGGAGAGGACTCTATAATCCTAAAATCCGGTAACTTGTTCTACTACCGGCAGGGTGACCATCTGTCCCAAGGAGGTGTCGGGTTTATCGTCCACAGGTCTCTCATCAACAACGTGATCGAGATCGGAAGTGTGTCAAGTAGGGTCGCGTACCTTATACTCAGAATAACTAAAAGGTATTCGCTGAAGGTCATACAGGTATACGCACAAACCTCGACACACCCTGATGATGAAGTGGAGGCAATCTATGAGGATATTTCAAAAGCCATGCATTGCTTTAAGACTCACTACACGGTGTTGATAGGAGACTTTAACGCAAAAATAGGTACGAAAAAAGGCGATGAGCTGATAGTGGGGAACTTTGGAGTAGGGCAACGGAACCCAAGAGGGCAACAGCTGGCTGACTTCATGGCAAAGGAGGGATTCTTTATGATGAACTCCTATTTCCAGAAGCGGCCCCACAGGAAGTGGACATGGATGAGCCCGGACGGTACTACTAAAAATGAGATCGACTTCATCATGACGACCAAGCGTCAGCTGTTCAGTGATGTCTCTGTGATCACTAGGGTAAAAACCGGCAGTGATCACCGAATGGTAAAAGGCACACTGAACCTTAACATTAGGCTCGAGCGGTCTCGTCTGGTGAAGTCTACGCTCCGCCCACCACGTGCCCTTATCCAGAACCCCAAGAGCTTTCAGCTCGAATTGCATAATCGCTTTCAGTGCCTAGACGATTGCGTTACAGTGGACGATACGAATAGCAGGCTAGTGGAAACTGTCCATGCGGTAGCAGCTAAGTTTTGCAGGACCCGCCGCACGAACAAGCCCCAAAAGCTCTCCGATCACACTCTTAAACTCATGAAAGCCAGGCGTGAGATAAAGCTGCAGTCTACAACGGATGCGTCAGCGTATCGGCAACTGAATAGACAGATCTCCAAATGTATGAGGCAAGACTTACGCAAATTCAATACAGCCTGTATTGAAAAAGCGATAGAGTGGAACCAAGGCTCCAAAGTCTTCGCCAGAGATCTGTCTATCGGAAAGAGCCAACTGACCAAGCTGAAGACCGAAAGCGGCGCAGTCATTTCCGCTGGAGCCGAGATTTTGAGTGAGATCGAGAGATTTTACGGACAGCTGTACACAACGTCGTTGAAACCACACACTGATGTGAGTAACGACCCAAGAGCCAAGCTTATCCGACATTACTCCGATAACATCCCGGACGTCAGTCTGAGCGAAATTAGGATGGCTCTCAAACAGCTTAAAAACGGCAAGGCGCCGGGTGAGGACGGAATTACAGCTGAACTTCTGAAAGCGGGTGGAAAACCGATACTTGTTGTCCTTCAGAAGCTGTTTAATTCCGTCATTCATGGCGGTGTTACGCCGAAAGCGTGGAGTAGAAACGTGGTTGTCCTATTCTTCAAGAAAGGGGATAACTGCCTTTTGAAGAATTATAGACCGATATCGCTTCTAAGCCGCGTCTACGTGCTGTTTTCGAGAGTCATCTCAAATCGTCTAGTGAACAGACTTGACGACTTCCAGCCTCCCGAACAAGCCGGATTCCGAAAAGTCTATAGTACCATAGACCACATACATACTCTTCGCCAGATTGTACAAAAGGCCGAGGAGTACAATTTGCCATTATGTCTGGCGTATGTGAACTATGAGAAAGCCTTTGATTCAGTCGACATTTGGGCGGTGCTACAGTCTCTCCAACGGTGCCAGATAGACTCTCGGTATATCGAAGTGCTGAGGTGTTTGTACAATGAGGCTACGATGTCTATCCGAGTACAGAATCAGAGTACGAAACCAATCCAACTGCAGAAAGGTGTAAGACAGGGTGATGTCATATCCCCGACACTCTTCACCGCTGCATTGGAAGATGTTTTCAAGCAGCTGAACTGGAAAGGATACGGTATCAACATCAATGGCGAATATATCACTCACCTTCGATTTGCCGACGACATAGTTCTTATGGCAGGATCGCTAGAGGAGCTTAGTACAATGCTCAATGACCTCAATAACGTCTCCCAACAGGTTGGTCTTAAGATTAACATGGACAAGACGAAGTTCATGTCAAACGTCATTGTCACACCAATACCGGTTGTTGTTGAGAACAATAGGCTCGAAGTTGTAGACGAGTACGTATACCTGGGACAAATTGTCCGATTAGGTAAGTCCAACTTCGACTCAGAGGTCAATCGACGAATCCAACTCGGCAGGGCTGCGTTCGGGAAACTACGTCATATCTTCTCGTCGAGTATACCGCAAAGCCTCAAGACAAAAGTATACAACCAGTGCGTGTTGCCAGTGATGACATACGGATCCGAGACTTGGTCCTTCACTGCAGCCCGTATGAGGAAGCTCAAAGTTGCTCAGCGCGCTATGGAAAGGGCTATGCTCGGTGTTTCTCTGCGTGATAGAGTCTGCAACGATGATATCCGCAGCAGAACTAAGGTAACCGACATAGCCGTAAAGATCAGCAAGCTGAAGTGGCAATGGGCCGGCCACATAGCTCGCAGAACTGACAACCGCTGGGGAAAAAAGGTTCTCGAGTGGCAGCCACGTACAGGCAAACGCAGTGTAGGACGACCCCCCACAAGATGGAGTGACGACCTGCGCAGTGTTGCGGGAAGTCGATGGATGCAGGTGGCTCAGGACCGAGCTTCGTGGCAATCTTTGGGGGAGGCCTATGTTCAGCAGTGGACTTCTGATAGGCTGAAATGATGATGATGATGATTATGTTATATGTATATTTATGTACCAACAATACTAAGTATTTTTTTTTTCTCCAAAAGATATGTCCTTCACTCACAGTTGGGAGTTATAAATTGTACAGAGTGCAACACAGTAATATTTTTTACAAAGTATAAAAACCATGAAAGTGTGGAGCTAATCTTTGAAACCTGGGAAATTTCTGAGAATACCTTTAATATATTTTTGGTCTATCCGAGGCCTTCGATTGTATTCATATTAGAGTATTAGAGTGAAAAAAATGGCAACATGCAATCTTTTCAAAAATGTGAGAAAGCTTTACCTAGCTGTGGGACATTTATAGGTTGTTACTTTACTTTGCTACGCAAACATTTTTTGTCAAAATTGCACTCATTTTAATACTTTCCTTTTAACTTTTACACCAAGATTATTGATTCACAAGGAAGGCCTGAACCGTTAATACCGACTCAATTTCTAGAAAACAAATAAACAGATTATTTTAATACATAATCAACAAATCTACCATAAGAAAACAAGAGATAAACGGCTGTTTGACATTAAATTTCAGTTAAATCGCTGGCTAACTCGGGCCTGATCTGAGATTCTTACATTATCAGTATTTGAAAAACTTTAAAATAAAATCCATGTAATAATTTATAATGAATTCTCAAACAGATCATTGGGCTCTGATTCCACTACAAGAATTTGACGGATTGTTCAGATCTAATTACGAATTTTTAATATGTAAATTATTCTTCAAATCGATGAACGTGAATACTTATTATGTAATTATGCAATGTTATACGTAATTACAATTACACAATACTCTTTATGGCCTAAGACTTGACAGAAATATCGACTTGGTAATCGAGCATCGTCTATTTAATAAGATCTCGTTAAATTATTCAGTGTGAGTTAGTCGAGCAATGAAAACCTCTATTTGGATCTCGATCCATAAATTATAATAAATTTCCATGACATTGTTTTTAATTATGGAATAGTTACAAAGGGACGATAACTACTCTTTTCTTCCGACTTAAAAAAAGGAGGAGGTTATCAATTCGTCTTTATGATATTTATATATCTATGTTAGTGATATCTGATTATCTGATTGTGATCCGATTTTGACGATTCTTCTTCACGAATAAGGTTGAACTATCATATTTCATCCCAAAGGGGGCAAATATTTCAGATACTTCTCTAAAACTTTGTTTTAAGTTCACTTGTTTAATATTAAAAAAAATCTATGGTGTGCAATCATCACATCAGTTCAAAAATTAACGTTTTTTGTTTAAATGGTCTATTCTTTTGTTTAATAAATAATTTCAAAACTGTAAAATGTCAAATAAAAAAAAATGTCAAAATGAACATAATAAATGTGTTTTATAATTCTAATTCAAAATGAGAATTTTTTAATAATTTGTCTATTGGAACCTCGAGACACTCTTTAACCCGATTTTTAACACGTTATGGTATTTATATGACTGGCGTTTGAATATGCTCTTATTTTTTTAATCATGAGACTCGAAAACATATAAACCTAAAAACGGTAGACTGCCATATGTACATATCGCCGTTAAGAATGCTCGGCTCTGTTGCAAGTCAACACAAAATGTAAATTTCCTGTTTCAAAGACATTACATTTAAAACGTTTACGTTATTGAAATGACCGGTATTACATCCCAAAGTCCATTACTTACTGCACAACCTGTATACATATTCATATCTCTAAGTTTCCAACCAAAAAGGAGAGATAAAGTAGTTTTACAGCTTCGGAGCAAGAAAGATGGTAGAAACTCGATCAGGCGTGACATTAGTACGAGCGAGACGGAGTAAGAAAGCAATAATATGAGTGAGTGAGACGGAAAATCAGAAGGCTTTTACGGTAGAGCTGGCAGCATATAGTGAAATGTGGGTCCGACGTTCGCCTTCGTTTTCGATCTCGCTTCAATAAATTGATTCTGAGATTAATCTTTTTTATCGGCTTAACAACTGGTCAGGGTTTTTCGCTACTTTTAACATAGGCAATAAAGCAGAGGCAGACAATACTACTAATAAAGAAAAATGTTACTTACGCATTCTTCACACATACATTTTTAAA
Organism: Bhutanitis thaidina; assembly: GCA_029286595.1. Taxonomy (NCBI): domain Eukaryota; kingdom Metazoa; phylum Arthropoda; class Insecta; order Lepidoptera; family Papilionidae; genus Bhutanitis; species Bhutanitis thaidina. The sequence goes on from JAGSMS010000005.1 coordinate 5,495,796, forward strand.
TTACTCATAAGTTTTTCAACGTTTCAAAGAGTGTAAGTTAGAATAAATTTCCTATTATCTAAAAAAACAGAAGTTATTTATTTTAATCGAAATTAGTTTCAATAGATTTAAAGATATATTGCCACTTTGAAGCCAAATACTTAACTGTCCGCGACTTTGATCGCGTAGATTTTAGAAACGTTACTTTGTTAAAACTAAGTAGTATATTTTTATTATTCTCTGGCATGTATTAACTTCTTAATGAATGGAAATTCTATTGCTATATCAGGGGTATGACACGATTAGGCTTTTTAAACAGTAAGTTTAGAGTTAGCAAGTGAGCATGGTAACGGAAAAAGTGTAACGAGTTGTTATACCATCGTATTTAAAAAAACACACACAATTATAATTATTTGTATGGAAAAAAAAGCAAAAAAAAATATGTTCATAAAATATTGATTTTTAATTTTAAATCTAGTATTTAACTTACTATAAATTTATCTGTTGCTAGAATAACTCTTCTGCATTAACAGCCTGTAAATAATCCACTGCTGTAGATACGTTTTAGACGAACACGAAAAATGAGAATTGGTGACCAATATAGATCTGTAAGGATGTATAAATAAGAATTATTATAATTTAATTTGAAATTCGTTGTAATAATTTACACATGTTTATCCGCACATGTTTTTATAATCTGTTGTAAATCGTTGTCTTAGTTATAGCTTTTAAGATATAAAATCCTTATACACAGTAACAGACACCGGAAACCTTATGAAAACATTCAGTCGGTATGCTCGAGGTAGTAAAGTCGTCAGTCTGTTTTATTGTCGCCGGTCCTGATACCCTTTCAGATGGGAACAGTCAAACATATCGTAAACCTCAAAATGGTCTACAGTGATGTTATTACTACTAAACTAACAATATCATAATATTCATACCTCTGGTAGGTATCTATAAACCTCACAGTGTACCAAAAATAGATATTGCATTTAAATATTTATGTATACGTAGTTTTTAAATCAATTTCATTTTAAATATTTTTTAATTAAAATAACAGGCAAAGCAATATTTTATGAGTTCGTAATTATTAATCAGTCAAGGAAATCAAAACTAAAAAGAATACGATTTTGGATTCTTAGCGATCGATAGCAACCTATTGAGTGTGGACGTTAATGTCGTTTTCGAATCCGAATCCGGTCGCAATTAACATTTTCTGATATCACCAGAAGCTGAGATCCGACACTATTGAGAATAAACTGTTGAATGATGCATGAGGATGATATTTAATAATAGATAGCTATGCCGTGTTTTAAAATAAATAAATCTTTTCTCGTGTAAGTTTTAATTTTAATGTTGAATGTACTAAGATGAACGGACAAGGGAAATTACTATATCTCTCTGAAAATGGATCCAAATGCCAACCGCACAAGAAAGTGGTGCAACTCACAACTTGAGATGGTGCCAATTAATAACTCTCGATCCATAAATCTACATGCCCAACACCTTTCGGTATATAAGTGTAAAAATAAGCATTTAAATTGTAGATATTATAGTGGCATATTCTATAAGGTACTTATTGTGGGATTGGGTATATAAAAAGGGCATACCATATAAAAATGTAAAATAAAAGTAATAAGTATCGCTTTTCAATGACCTTACAAAAAGAGTATAAAATCTGTTTTGCTAACTCGTAAACTTGCACTTGCTTGTAGTGTTTTAACGGTTTCAAGATACTTACATAAACGTTGTAGAATTTTCTGTAATAGGTCTTGATGTTGTTTTGATAGCAACGAATGCACATACACGGACTATATTCTACGAAACATAACAATAAATATTATGATTTCTTGTATTTACGCGAAAACTACTAATTTGAAATGAAATATACTTGGTTTTTTGGTTACTTGGTTCCAGTAATTAATTAAATCTAAAACCAAGTTTACCACTGCACGACCTCAAGATACTGTAATCACATTCTGTGTAGATCGGACCAAAATTTATAATAAAGAGCTGACAGTAGCCTGAGTTAACTATGATATCTGCACGTCTAACACCTCAGTCCCCTCGTGTCCACGGGTGCTGTAAAGCACTCAAAATGTGGGGAATATAAAAACTGAAATGAAAAATAATAGTTTCATTTCAAATTTATAAATTATATGTTACTGCTCGATTACAAGTAATATAGAGTTTTATCTATTTTATGCCTTCTAAGTACGTAATATCCAAACACGCGAGAAAACTCAATAGATTATAAGCAACGATTGGTTAAAGCATGATAAAATTTCTACTCATGATTGACCTAATAAAATAAACGGTATTAAAAACTGGCAAAATCATGACATGTCATGATAAATCCTTCCTAGAAGATTTCTATTTATTGCAAAAAGTGTATTGGTACTAATTCGTCTTTTTTTTTGTTTTTCAGGTGATTTTCAAGCGTCATGTCTGACAACGGCGGAACTATTGTATCACGGGCTTCTACACCTCGTCCTGCTAGTGACAGTCCAGTCAGTGCTCCACTGCGCTCTAGGCATGACCAATTCCTTGCCAGCTCAGCTGAAAGAACCCAACAACGTCCGTCATCAAGTGGTCGAAATTCGAGTGGGAACTTTGATACATCACTACCATACCACCGTCAGATAACGACTGGTCACACACTCTTGGCATCCACACATCGTGAATCCTCAGCATTCGTCCCCGTAGTGCCTACAAGAGCTATGCACCCGGTAATTTATCCGAATGACATGCATCCTGCCTTGATACCTTCTGAAATAATTGAACGTGAGAGAATGATGGACAGAGAAAGATCGGAACCAGCAAAAGGATCCCCAGATCGAAATTCTGGTAACTTCACAAAAAGAAACTCATTTGATTTGATGGCTATGATGGTGGAGAAAAGAAAAGAAGTGGCGTTGCGTGAAGCAGCAGCTGCAATGCTTCTACCTCATCACAGAACATCATCTATAGACGGGATGATATCTGATAGTTCATCCCAACCTCCTATATATGGTCCTCCCGGTGCTTTCCTTGGAGCACCGGGACCTTCGCCGACAACTGCTAACAGCTTCACGTTTCCGGGTGCTGGATTATTCCCACCTGGAGCAGGTCCACATCAAATGCATCCGCACATAGATAGACGGTTGCTGAGAGCACCGGGCAGAGCGTCGCGTCCGAAGAAACAGTTTATTTGCAAGTTCTGCAATCGACAATTTACCAAATCATACAATTTGCTTATCCACGAAAGAACTCATACCGACGAACGCCCATATTCTTGTGACATATGTGGCAAGGCGTTCCGAAGACAGGACCACTTGCGAGATCACAGGTAAAATATATTGGTTTAACTTTTACGATTAGAGCGATTAGTCTAATGATCAGAGGGTTCGCTTTAAAATTTTACGAAAAATTAATATTTACAGCTAGTCATTATATTTTTAAAGGAAAATTTATTCAAAACAGCCAATACCGTACCTAGCGTATATACTAAAGTAACGGCCTATAAATTTCCCACTGCTGTGTATTCCTCACAGTGTGTTTCTTCACCATAGAGCACGTAAACTCAGTACTAAAGTTTGCTATTAACTATTTAATTAATAACAATTATTTAATAGTGACCGAACCCCGGTGCTAGCATTTGTAATTTAAGCTATCTAGTATTTGAAATGAAAGCTAGCCCCCTGACCGTTAGGCTATCACTGCTCAAAAGTAACATTGCATTGCAGTAAAAATATTAAATTAAAAGCTTTACTAGCTTTTTTTTAGTTTATAGTCATAACTCAAATTTCACTTTAATGATGCTATTACGTTTTTTCTAATGTTTTAAAACCTTAACCCGTTTCTTCTTTCTTTATATAATTTATATGCATGGCCCTGAAGCGTGACTAATGTATTTTTTTCAATTTTCTACAAAAGTGATCGTAGTTAAGTAGTCCCTAATTTATATGCACGTAACAGGCAGTCTGTGTAACTCAAGTTGCAGATGTTAAGCCGAGTGTGGCCGCATCCGCTGCGCTACTTGGAAATAGAATATTTATAAAGTTTCTTGATCATAGTTCAAGCTTCTCGGAATAAAGCTATCTTGTAAAATAATTAACGACGAGCTAGAGAAAATTAAAAATAAGAGAATTAAGTGTGTTGGTACGTACACTTTATAACTATGTTTAAGACCACTTTATTGTTTATAAAAAGGAAATCAATTCAACGAAAGGAAAGGAAATCAAAATTCAACATTAAAAAAACATATATTTTCCTTACATAACGATTTGTATCATTGACTTTAACACCACAACGCTAATAAGCTCTGAAGAAAAGTGGGTTGAAAGAACTAAAAAATGTCTAGAGCTGTGACCAACATTCCATTTTTTTTTCAATTAGAATAAAGCCAAAGTAACAATTACATTTCGAGTAGTTTATTTTTCTTTAATTGTGTTCACTTCTCGTTTAAAACGCGACGATATATTCACTTTTCAAGAAACTTGAAATTAGAAACATTGGGTTCAAATAATTTATTCAAATATAAAATGAATAGTTTCCGATCAAATAAATAAGTTAAGAAAAAATATAACTTATTTATTCGATCGGATAATACCAAAATCAGAAAAACGCCTCCGCTAATCTCAATTTAATCGTTCATATTGGATGGACTCGTGGGAATAGCATCAAAATTCCAAAAAAATATATTTCAGATTTTATCATCACTAACTACACATTCATTTGAAAGAACGTTTATAATTGTTTGCATTCATTGGTGTGTATTTTTGTCTTTTAATATTTTAATACTAACATTATAGAGATCAAAGAATTATAGGAACTATTGTTTAACATTTTATAAATGTTTATTTGCCTGTATAATTAACTTTCACCTTTTAACACGTTTTCAATCAATATTATTAATGGTTCCAATAAGAATAACTTGTCAATTTTCATCCAAGAAAATTTGCTAAAATGTGCTAAAATTCTGTCATAAAGATGAAATTATTTTAAAATGACTATAATTTATTTCTCATAAGGCTTCTATTTATCCAATTATTGAAACTATGAAAGACTACTAAATGTAGACTTAGTGATTTCTGATGAGTCTCAAAACGCGCCAGACTTATTCGTCTCGCATTAAGTTACACGTTTTTTTCGATGCGGTCCGTAATTAGTTTAGAATCTGATGACTCATCCTCTTCTATTGGCGGTGCAGCCGGTAATGGAAGAACAAAATTGGTACGGCCAGAAAAAGATCGCTTAAATACACAATATAACTAATTTCTTTTTTATATTTATTCATTCCCTACCAAAAGGCAATTACTTCACCGTTCTCCATCATCAAAACCTTTCGCTAGTTTAGTGTTGACTATTGGTATTCCTTCTCATATTGGCATCAAGCAGGCTCCTGAGCAGGCTGCATCTGACAGACCTCCAACAGAATTACAATTTAAATGATGCTCAATTATAGAGTTCCTTTAATCCATATTCTATCTAACGTTGAAGCTGTGAGTTATGTTGATATGACCTTTTTATTTTATATTTGTTTTTTAAGCTTCCGTATGGAGCCGCATTACTAAGCCTACGCCGCCCGCCCGTCCGTTCGACTGTCTTTCTACCTTTAATTTTTACAGAGTATATGATATTATAACGGATATCCTTACAAATAATAAAAAAGTAAAAATTTGAGGGTCGTTTGATTTTAGTGCAAACTCTAAAGTTAATAAAAAGTAGTAGTTTTGCTTCAATTAATAATAATTATAAAAAGTGTGAGTTAGCTTGATTACTTATAACGTTTTGGTTGCTAAAAAAATAAAAAAATAGAATTTGTAAATTAGGACTAGTGAAAACGTAATTCATTGATTTTATTTTTAATAAAGTCAAATTGATTTTTCTTCTGACTCTACCTAATCATGATATTAAGTAACTTGTCTGGTCATAAATAATGTTACAATTTAAAAGCACCACAACGAGCAAAATAACAAAGTGTATACTCTCAGCCCTATAAAAGCCTCGCAACATATTGGAAAAGTTCAACGAGGTCATAATTCTGTATCAATCATGATTTTGTGGAGGATTTCCTAGTAGGAGTTAAGAAGCTTAATTTTTGTGTAAAAGGAGTAAATAATTCGGCCTAAGTTTATCAAGAAACTGTTTTGAAAGTTTTAGTGAAGCCTCTCAGTGACACGCCTTTCTAAAACGTACCGTGAACTTTCCAACAATAAAACTCCTGGTCACAATGCACGAACTTCATAACACCTGAAGATTGGCCCTCATCCAGTACAGTACCAGTAAAACGTTCGCTCTTGAAATATCTAGAGCTAGCAGTGGCTAAATTCCGCATGCAGAGAGCGTGTAAATCCAAAGATACTTCAAGGTTATATCAATTAACTCATGGGGCACCTACTTCTCAAGTTTTTTTTATTTTACCCACTTGGTGCAAACGAGTTAATATTGTCAATACTAACGTCAAACTATGATGCTTCTTTGGTTATTTGATAAGGATCGGCTTTCACCATTACCCTTAATTTTTACATTACCTTAGTGTCTGGTCTCCCTCGTGGTTCATTCTTCAAGTCAGTGCGGTCGATTGTCGTATCCTCTCCGAAGACTGCATTGATATTCTGCGAGAACCACCACGGAACTCGTATACGAAAATTACTCTAATTATTGAGGTATCCATATTTAAATCGAATACTCAATTTTAAAATAGTTGAAAGTCAAACAACAGAATGTAATAAAATGTTATCATTTTTGTATAAAAAGGTTTTAATCGCTAATCTTGTATATACCATGAACGTTTAATTTTAATTCAAAATGGTCACTCCATTAAAACGCCAACTTCATACTTTAGACCCCATTATTTATCATAATATGTTACCCATATTATTTTTAGCAGATAATTTAGTTATCTTTTAAATTTCTTTCTAGTTTAGTGTGCCCAACACAGCATTGATAGTTCGGCGAAATATCCTTAACTACATAATTAAGAAGTTTCATTAGAACATTTACCAAATTTTATTAAACATACACTTTTAAAATTTTAGTTAGTTTTTCTGTAGTTTTTTACATTTACCAGTAATAATCAAAATACAATATGCAGTTACAATGGTATTCGTCGCGAGTTATTATGTTATTATTGCCTTTTATAATCGAGATGCAACTCACAAAGCATAATGCCAGGTTATTATATCCCTTGCTATAATTAATAACCTCGAATAAAAACGTACTGACGCCTTTAACCCGCTAAGGACAGGCGAGTTGCACGCTAATTTCACGATTCGGCGAAAAATTTGATATTCCATCACGAGTGGAACAAAACCGTATCAACATTAAAATATGAATAACGTCATATAATTACGACATTATTCTGTCATGTATTACACATAAGCATACAAAATTATCGAACGTGTTTTGAAAAATAAAAAACAAGACGGGCCAAGTGGGAGTAAAACTGGCGTTCACTGAGTGGAAAAAATTCCTTTATAATAATGTTGATAAATAATTTCTTGTATTACCATTTGAATATGTTACCATTGAAATCCTCGCAGCAAGTTTGATGACAATGATATCTCACACTGTGCAGAAGTAAAACCAAAAAAAAATATACTACAAATCTTGGTCAAATTATGTGTAAGTGGTGGTCCAAAAGGCTATTTTGACCTTTTAATTTCGGAAAATAAATATTCAGTTTATCTGTTTTTCTTCAACTTTAAGTTTAACTGAAGTTCGTCCATTCTTAAAAAAGTGTACAACTAGTGCGTGTTGCCAGTGATGACACACGGAATCGAGACGTTGTCTTTCACTGAGTTCGAGTTATGGAAAGCACTCGGTGTATATCTACGCGATAGAATCTGCATCGATGATATCCGCTGATATACAAGCATAACCGACGAAGTCGTAAGGATCAGCAAGATGAAGTGGCAATGGGCTGACCACATAGCTCGCAGAGCTAACAACAATTTGAGAAGAAAGGTTCTCGAGTGGCAATGTCGGTCAGGCAAACGCAGTGTGGGACGATTCTCCACAAGATGAACGGCACAGTATTACGGTAAGTCGATGGACGAAGGTAGCTTAGGACTCAGGGCCCTGTGTTAATTTGAAACTTAAATTATAAGATCTATATAAAACATTTGCAATGGTTACATAAGCTGCAGTTCAATAATTCCGACAGACTTTTTAGATTGAATAAACAATCAATCTTGGCATGAATGAATATAAATGTATCCTTCCCATATACAAGCATAAATTGCTTCCCATTAAAGATGAGATCTTAAAAAAGGAACCATACGGACAGCATTCCCACTATAAACCTGTAGTACCGGCGAGCGGGCTATAAAAGTTAATTTCTTTAGACATGAGGCAACTTCATATAGGCAACTACGATTTTGAAGGGAAAACCATATTTTCAAAACATGTCGTTACAAATGAGCATTACAGAAACATTTCATAGCTTACTTTATGTAAGTAAGATTATTATTAAAAACTCTTTTCTTTATTTAATAAAGTATGCGCCAGAATTATTATCGTATCGAAGTTTGCATTATCTCGAGGCTCATGTGCAATTATGATTGGTCTGAGACCCCATATAATGGAGATCGGGCAAACCTCCATTCGCCCGTTTTGATCGCTCAAGGGGCTACGGCAAAAAGGGATATCGAATTAATACTGAATCCATAATAAATCAAAAGGGGCAGGTGGACTCGGTCGCGAGAAGCAAAGTTTCGCCTACGGATATCTGTAGACATTAATGTCTTTGGGCCAATCATTGCGTGACTCTATGCTTATATTTAAAAAATAAATCGCTGGAATTCCTGTTCTAATCGCATAATCCATATTAATAGTTTATTTTTAGACAGATGATTATCACGAATCGAAAAATAATATTTGTCCGTGAGTATTTAAATTTTTACTGATAAAAGGGGTATATTAATTTCGTTATGAAATCGTAAATTTTACTTTTTGGGCGATTATAGTGTGTGCTTTAATTATTAGGTATCATCGTAGATGTTCTTTAAACAGGAACATCGATTTAACTAAGCGTCTAAGGTTTCTTCCATAGGTGTAGTGTATACATAAACATTAATTTGAAATAATCGTGACCGTGGTTGAAAAATAATTAGATGGAAAAGCTGTGCGCGGTGTGATCGCCGATTTTCTCATTGGCTTTGAAAATTATTTCTGATCCAGTTTAGCATAGGCTGTTGTTGAGAAATTTTTAGTACCCGTCCGTTCCAACGGCGTAACTTTTACCAACTACGACTTTTAAACGTGTCCTGTACACCTGCATATCAGAAATGAGGTCCGTGGTTTATTTATTAAGAAATACCTCGGTAAATTGCCATCGGGCAACTTGATATCTGGACAACAATCTTCGGTGGCGGAATCTGTTTCAACAGAGTAAATTTCGAATAAACTAAATTCATATACGCAAGTAGAATTAAAAATTTATCGGTAATGTTAATTTCATATGCTACTCTACTTTCCGTATAATTACGAATATCTTGCATATAGAGAGCTGCTATTCTATATTTGAATAATTCAAATGCCATTATTTTCAAATCGATGAGGACAGGTAGACGAATTATTTAAATTATACTTCAGATATATTTGCGTGTTCGGTTGCAAATCACTTTTTGTCTCTAAATTCCGACCAATTAAGGTTGCGTGATGAATCTCTAAATACATTTATTCTAAACACGACTTTTAAAGAGTAAAGAAATAATAACGTAGTAGCATGAAGGAATACATTTTTTGTCGTGTATTTATAAACTTTCAATAAACAAAATTCCAAACATTCACGATAACCATACAAAAATTATTCGTACAGGTTTCAATAACTCATAATCTTTTATTTAAATGCATGATCCATTTTTCATTGTTTGTATTATTTCAATATATTAAAACAGAAAATAAAAAAAAACCTACAATAAATCTATAAAAATATCCTAGGTGATGTAACCATGTGTCCTGGTATTATGAAAAGTTTTAAAGGAACAGAATAAGGGTCTTAATTTTCAATTAACATTCTACCGATACAATCGCCTCCATTAATCATGCTTTGGTAATGGCAACACAGAAAGCAGCGTTCGCTTGTAATCCCAAGACCTGTCTCATATCTTTACTACGTATACCTGCGGCTTCATGTACATGATAACGTCACATCAACTTGAGAGCTTATATTAAATGAATATTGAAATACGAATAATATTTTACAGATTAAATATTGCAATTATATTATGAATTTTTTTTATACCTCATTTGTTATCATGATTTTGACATGTCTTTGCATGATACTTTAAGTTTATATTATTTAAAAAAATATTTAGACAGCGCCTGCAAATATGTTAATTCCTATCCAGAAGAATTTCTATGATCACCACGCTGTGCAATATTTTATATTAGTAATATTTACTTTTCTACAAAATACCAACCTCACCTGCACGTCGTACACCCAGTTAACAAACGAAACTTTTGCGACCGATTGATATCAAAATGTCTGTCTAAATTGAAATTCCTATTTGTCTTCTTTTTAATCGCCATCAGTCAAATACACTGAGTGCATATAAGATTAAGATTTGGTGGAAAATGGGTCATATACATAGACCACTTACACGACTTATTATACTTTTCTACCTTAGAACTGTGCGAGTTAATTTACTTATAAATACTTTAATATACTTGCCTTGGCTAAATAGCCTTTATATTAGACGCTGCTGCCCACTTTTAGTCTGCTTAATCTTTACATTAGGAACATATTAATTTTAAATGGATTGTCTGTTAAGTAGTAATTCAATAGACTGTACCTCAACATATAAGTTAAAATGTCTTTTGTTCACTAAAACTGGTGCACCTTCAGACAATGTACATTGGAGTCATTGTAAAATGAACCGTAACCGTAATCTCCAATTTAAGCTTTAATGTAACTTGAACTTAAAGTCAAGGCATTGAAAAATAAATTTAAATATCCTAAATAAATCTCTCCTGATACATGCGTGGGTTGACAAGATGTATGCTTATCGTAGCTTAAGGTATTTTCTGCTACTTATACAGCTTTTAAAGGCTGTTTAGCTTGTAGTAGCAATGTGTAGTGATTTTGTTTTAAAACTGAATACGCTACGTTTTAGGCTATTTGTAAAATCTTTATAGATCTATTTACAAACTATGTAATTATCAATTTTATCGAGAAACTTACGTTGTTACGTTATTAGATGAACTATTTATTTATATTCAACATTTGAGACCTTAGAGGTCTTCGATCAAACGTTTCCGAGTAGTTTTGAGGATTCTCTGAGCAAACAGTGACCGGTCTTATCCAAACAAGCGCCGCGGCTCCGATTGCTGTACCTACTTGACGGCCTCTAAAAGCCAGACCCGTCCCGTACTGCCAAGAATATTTACATTGAACTCTCCACTTGGATATGAATATTCAGCGTTGGGGTTTTAGGACCTAGTTGAAAATTATTTTTTTATGTCAACTCTTTCGCTTTCAAACAAACAATAGATAATAAAAATAGAAAATTAAAAAAAAAACTTTTTAAAGTATTCAAAACTTTAGATAGTATTGTCATTTCTAAAGGTATGCAGGAAAGGTACTCCGGGTGACTTTCTGTTCATCATTAATCATATGCCGACGTGAGTACTCAGATAAAATCCATGGGACGACGGCACTGTTACATTTGTACGTGGCACGGCACGCACACGGCGTCGTTATCTCGTAGAGATTCTGAATCTTATTTACTTGAGAAAATATTTTGTGTATAAATGTTGGTTTTTAATTTTAGTTAATAGGCGTATGTAAATATTGATACACTGTAATGTAACATTTACATATTACAAGCTATGTAATATGAGGAAAATCAACGCATTGTATAATCATGAACTTCTTGATACTCCACGTCTGCTAGGAATATTTCCTGATGGACAGATTTACCGTAATAGCTATATAATACATAATAATATGTATATATATTACATTGTCAGACAAATCGGATATCGCAGTAACAGAAATCTTCGCCTAAGACACGGCTGCCCCTTACCAATCTAACAAGTTTTTGAATAGTTCAGATATTTTCTCCGACATCTATTTGAGGCCATAAGAATTTTCTAGCACTTCATCTTGTAAATTGTCGACATCCACAGGATAAAGTGGAAAGGTTTATGCTAGAAGATTATTAATGTGTGTTAGGTGTTATTAAGGTGACCTTTATTTATGTTTATACTATATTGAATAAATTTACGGAAGGCAGACCTAATGCTTTTGACATTCTTTGCTAATTTAAAGGGTTGGGGTGAAATATTATAATAGATCTATATGAGTTATCTAATAAATATACTAAATAAAAGTAATGTGTATAATAAATATACACAAATTCGTCATATTATTTAAAACAAAACACAGTATCAAAAGTTTACAGTTGCGGCAACGTTCTATAAATTTTAATTACTCACCTGTACTAAATAAAAAAAATTTAAAATGTTATATCTAATTAAAAATTAAATTACATGCTTGGTTATTCGATAAAAACTTTCCATTCAGTTAAAAATAATTTCATGAATTTTAAATCAAATATAGGTGCTAGGTAATATAGTACATACAACGTAACTAAAGATATCTGTGGTGTAGTAGATGGATGGTCTACGGAGTTTTAAGCGAGACATTGCTTTTAACCGGTTGTCCTTGGTAGTTAGAACCTCTGCCTTGTAATTTCTTTCCCATACATCGACATGGCATGTATTTATCTTTTATAATTATATCCGTTGCGCAGCGTAATTTTATTTACAAATAAAAATATATCATGTGTTAAATAATGTTATATAATATTGGAGAATGTGGCTTAATAAATTTCATCTCCTTCCCTTTCTCAAACGAAAAAACATTCTCACCTTAATCCCCTAACGTTTTTTTATTGTGAAATCTCACGAAAAATGTATCTATGTAGACCAAAGCCAGTTTTAAAAGAAAATAATCACGTTATTTATTACCTCTGCTTCAAAGAAGCCATCTTTAATCTCTTCCAAGCGTGTACGGGATTTTATGAGAGATTAAAACATTGATCGACATTTAAAATGTTTTTCATATGGCAATAAAAATGAATAAGTTAAGACGAATATAAAGCTAGATTTAAAATTAATTAAAGCAATTACCATGCAGAGTTTGGCCAGTTACTATGCATAGACTCTGTTAATGAAACTTTTATGATATTTTCTTTAAGAACATCCTCATTCGTTTTAAAATGAATAGGAGCATAATAATTATTCAAAAATACCTCCCGGAGAAACATTTGCCGAGATTTCTGTCTTGAAATTGAAATATTAATTTCACACATATTTAATTAGTTAATCAAGTTTTTTGTATATTAATTATTTTTTTAACAAAATTACATATGGCTTTTTTTCTAAAAGTCGAATCACGAATCAGATTTAAACATAAATATTCGAAATCAATATATCGGTGGTAGTATCGTAGATAGTAGTTTTATAAATATGTTAATTGACTCATTTACTTCGAAAAATAAACCGGTGTTAATTATAAGATAATATTAAAACTATCTAATTGCGCTACTTTACCACTTCAAAGTTTTCTATAAACATCTGTGTTGTAAAATTATAAACGATTACAGTCAATTACTAGCAATACACAAACTCGATTTATGACGAAACCAAAATTAATACGCGCCTTTTACCCTGTTGGCCTAATTGCAGCTCCAGTGCCTCATAAATCATATACTGTGGGATCGAAGCATAACAAAATTGTAGCAAGGATTCCGAGTCTAATTGGATCTGTACATAACATAGACCTATCAATATACATTGATTAATAGTATCTGGGGACCTCAGTATAATTGCCAGCTGGATATCGTCATGAATCAACTGTCAGAGTTATAAATCTGATAAGTGAAACTCGTTTCAAACAAGTTGAATAACACAACTTCCTAAACTACTTCATCAGATACTTTCTTGGTACTCTTTTATTTCTCAGTGTCTTTGTTAATCTTAAATATATTCGTCTACTTCTGCAATTTTTCTACAGTTACGATCGATTTGTCACAGTTAAAAAACAGTGTAATATTAACTTACTCATGCTGTGTTCATTGATATTTAATTACGACATAATCATCGCAGATATTGTATTACCCAAAATCAAACTGTAATAGAAATTAGATTGTGTTTCGGAACTATTCAGCCATGATCAGGTTTCATATCAGATATCTGATTTTTTTTCACAAATCGAAGAGGCGCCATCGTAGCTATTTTATTTTTTTACAAATACCGATGACGACTTTGAAATTAAATATTCCAATTCATAAATAATCTATGTCACAACAATTAATGTAAACCAGCATTACAAAAGAACATATAACCGGAAGTGTTTTAATGAGCTACTTTATTAAAATATCGAAAAGTATATTAAACGTAAAAGACATTTCCAGCTGTTTTTTTTATGCTTATCTTTATACATAACTAAGACATATATAGTGTAAATTGTCATAATATTAAGAAAGTTGTTCGGATGAAACCTCGGCTTGCCTTCCTTCGGGTTAAAATTTTATAATATATAACGTCAAGTGAGTTAGGCACCTGACACACCGACTACAGCCGAAGCAGTGGGCACAGCGAAGTCAAGTACGCAGCACAATGAATGTTTGCGTCAGTCAGAGGTGAAATTGAGTGTGAAGCGGCAGCGGCCAGCCGTCGCTCCCATTACGTCGCTTGGACTGTGCCAGCGTCGATAAACCGGCTCCGGACGCACTATAGTATGCTATGGGAAAGTCGTTGCTTGTTGCAAAGTTGATATTTTTGAATAAAAATGTGTTTAATTGACAATACTATGTTTTATTGTTTTTCTATTTTTACGAATAATTTAAAGTAGGTGTTGTATATTTAAAAGTATATAATTTTAATATGCCACTCTATATTAAATTAAACGTAAAACGTATCTATTGGTTTGTTTAGATTTCTATCATATTGAAGGTAAAAAAAATCCTATTTATATTAAAATCTCTTAACCATCGCTTCATATACTTACAATACGGACAAAGTGTTACTAAAATATTATTTTACTAATATATTTACAGTAAAGGCATTAAGTTATAAAGTTTCATGAAGTTTTTATATATACTTACACACGTCGCACATGCAATGCAACTTACGATATTAGACTAAATAACTTTTAAACTCTCGAAACTTTCTTGACAATAACATACCACAAAGCGTCTCGAGCCAACCTCCTCGCTCCGCTCCATTAGTATTTTCCATTTATTTTTTGTCCACGTACCTGTCCGAGTTTGGGGATTCGACTTTTTTTTATAAAGCCGCGCGACGAATACAAAATTTCTTTAGTGTACAACGAAAAATAAATCAAGCTACGTTGAACTATGCAACTAAGGAGTGGAGATTATTATTTTTCGATTAACTATTATTCTCGTAGTCTATGGACACAATTGCTAGTTAAGAACACATTAAATAAAAATAAAAAACTAGTGCATGGAAGTAACGCAAAGATAATTAAAATAACACTCACAAGTCAGTACACATATTAACAACTCCTAATGGTTAACTTTACATTAACCTACGCAACAAGATTGCTGAGCTTCTTTAGACTAAACATTAATGAGTCATTGTAATGCAACTATCAATTCACTAGTTAACGATCTATTAAACTTGTGCACGCGCCATAAATGATAAATTGTATCTCCAAGAGTTAAACTTTTCGTTTTCCTTTCTCGACAGCTTTCATTAAAAAAGGCTTGTACCACTTCGAATGTCGATCGCATCTTACCAATTTATTTATTTGTAATTAAGTTAATAAATAATAGGCAGTGGAATATTGTTACACTTATATAAACTTGCAGATATTAAGGGTCAATGTAATAAACTTATGATTTGAAACATAATTCAATGTATAATTTAGGACAAAGGAGTTTCTTAAATTAAAGCTTTTAGTTGAAGTTTTGTAAGAAGGAACTAAATAAAATAATCGCTTGTTAAAGTGAAAATTGAAATATTTATTTTAAGTGTAATTTTTAAATACATCAGCTACATATGGGCATAGTTATATCATAGTTAAAGATAATTTATACACAATCGCCACTCTTTGTCGGCGAATTGGCGATTGCTGTACTATTTTGTATGTGCGGGTTTATATGGTGCTTGTATATGATGATTGTAAAAGTGTGGTGAATTCGTCTAACTCAGTCTTCGACAACCTGCACCATAACAGACACAAAATGTCCATAAATAAAAAAAAAATATATCACTTAAACTTCACACAATAAAACGCTGCTACCTCATGTCATTACAGTTCTACAAATAACAAAAAAAGAAGTCCGTTTACTGACAACTCATTTTGTTATGAGCCGCAGTGCAAAAAATAGTGTTATGAGAATGCTAATACTGCTCGAGTCGTTGCGAAAATATTCTCTTGAACAACGCTATGCCTCGTTTGCATTATATCATATACCGCCATGAAACCGTTTAGCTACTACCCGTACTACAAAGTAATTCTATTCAATGTAAGATTTTATTCCTAAGAATCTTTTTAAACATTATTACATACTTGTTAAACGTGCTGGACGATTATTCACGGTAATAGGCATACCTCACTACAAACTTTTAGGTTGTGTTTAAATTCAATACAAGAAAAATGATTTGTTGAGTTTTAAATTATATATGTATGTGTAATACATGTAAATAAAGAATTGACAATGGTTATTTCTGATGATATTAATAATCTTTGTACAATCAAGTAGTTTTCTTTTGGCTCTGTGATTAACTTTCTTTGGAATAATTTCTATTAATCTGTGGTTTAACGATGGTTACTGTTTATGAAACGTACGTAAACGGATCATCAAAACATGAAACAATGGTGAATTTTAGGCACCTAATAAAAATTCCAAAGTATAAACGCCACGCGCTAGAAAGTAATAAGCTATAAACTTGAAAAACGTTAAGCCTCTTAATACTACTATTCTGATATTAATTAAGGGAGTAAAAGGTGTTTGCGACAGCTCCTACTGCCTCTAGGTATAGTAGCACAACAATAAATCGACTTAAAGGGAACCAGCTCAGTTGGTTGTAAAGAGATAAAACATTGCGTGGGTTCGCCAGACAAGCCCGGTTCAGCGCAGTTGCTTAAGTACAACTTTTATGTATCTTAACATACCGTTCGCGTCTCCTGGGAGCATCATTCGGAATCATTTAAACATTTACATCAAATCGCAGCGGGATATTTTTTTTATTTTCATCACATTAGCAGTTTTACAATCAATTGTTTTGGCTGTTAATGTTTCGCTACTACATTTTAACCTATGGCACTTTTCGAACCAATAACACGGTAAATACGTATATATTAAATTAATGAAATTTGTACAGATTAAATGATTGCGGGTTTGTCCTCGAAATATATTTTATTATTTGTCATGATAGGTTTTTATTCGCCTCCGAGTACGTGATAAATACAGTTCTTAAAAATTACAATTTAAAATTTAGCGTTGTATGAAACGGGATTTGAACATGCGTTTTATGAAATAAAGCGGGCGCACTGCCCCTTATGCCGTAATATGAGACCAATTTAAAGTTACCATTTATATATATTTTTTAATACCGGTGCATATCCTTGAAAATAGTACGATATAGTGTAGAAAATGACATTACATTATACAAATTGCGGGATTATGTTAATAGGAAACTATTTATAAGCGGATTTGATTTACCACTTTGTCATCTGGCGGCATGTAACCATTTCAAACAATAAATTTATGTATTATCTTACGCTACCGTTTTGCCTCTGTGTGGGTTTTTAAAATAAATGCTTTAGTTTAATTGAGAACATTAGTGCCATTTTCCCTTTGAATTTGAGTAAAGTTTAAAATTATTGATAACCAGTTACATTATTTGATAACAACTTGTTCAATAGAAAGCCTTTCCATGATTATTACTGAAGAAAGTTACTTTTCGAATAATTTAGTTAAATAATGATCTTTCAACACTAGAGTTTCTTGACTGAAAGTAATATTAGACCGGAAAGGTTTATAAGAAAAGCAAAAGTGCGAAAACATTTAACAGAGTACATAGTTATCAAGACGATAACTAACAGCTTGGTATCATTAATCTAGGCGATAGGAGGCTTAGATGTAGAGATGAGCTTCGGTAAGGTGGAGCGGTCGGGGAGGGGCCGGGGGATCGGGCAGTGACCTACGCTGTGGCATTCCGAGGCGCGCTACGTGCAGACCTGCTCTCTTTACTTTTAAATAGAAAATATATGAAACAACAATAATGCAGTTGAAAAACTAGGGGCAATAAATTTTTTAGATTGTCGATCGTAACAATATTATAATTTGGAGTCATCGCCATCAGCAATGAATCGGGCTGTACCATTATAAAGTAAGAAAAAAGAATTGTACAAAACAATAAAAATTTTGCAAAAAGCATAATAATCAATCACTGCATAGTATTTTGAACAATACTGTTTTAATATATACAAAATAATCCCTCAAGAAATAATCTCTAACCGTTAGTAACTTACTGCTATCTGTTTAGTTTTGAGGTGCACGAATGAAGGGTGGTGTGGTGTTATTGTATCAAATCCTGAAAGATTTCTTAAACCTCTGAAAAATACCTAGTTTTTTTTATTTGAGCAAAGTTTATGATATTACATAATTTTTTTTTAAATGTTAAAAAGCGACATTAATTTAATTTTGTTTCCATTTATGTCCACGAAACAACCAATTTATTGGAGCCTGTCTTGAATGCCAGAGTTTTTTTAACTTGAGTTATAATATAAACTTAAATAGTAAACAAAATTATTTATATTTAACTAATACTATATTCTATATTTACACCTTTAATTTTACTTGTTTGGTAATTATACAAAGCTACATTATTATATATTACAATAAGCTACGTGTAAGTAAAAATAATTAATTTTATGCAGATTTTTTGTATGTTTATAAGTAACAGTTTGTAAAAATTCATAAAATTTTTAAACAAGCAAGATAAAAATAAATTAGGCAATACAATATTTTTTACATGTAATATCATTAATAATATCGTCTAATGTTACACCCACGGAGATTAAAATTTATATTAAAGTATCTTGATATATGCCGACAATTCTGAGAACCTATTACATCTATGCCTTTACCAAATACCACTCGATAGACAATCTCGAGGCCGCGCTTGAAGAGAAAAAAATTCTGACCCGGATCGATGGCATACGTTCTTGGACTTTCAAAATGATTGAAGTCGTGCATTTTTCTTCACACCAACACACACCGCGTTATGCGGTATAACATTAAAGAATGCCGAAAAATTTGGACTTCATTTTTGCAATGCTGTCACAACAGTCGTAATGTTTGTTAAACGAAACGAGGACGGTTTTAAGAACCTGTTCTCGTAAGAGGTAAATGTTGGCGCGCTTCCTCAATGAATTTTATTCTTCAAAATACTTTGAACGTTACTTAACTGCTTAGTTGATTCGGTCAATCAGGTTTTTGTTCAATTACACCGTCTAAATCCGTGAATGTTTATTACAGATTCAAGTACATTTTTATTCACATTCTGTCAAATACAATGTTTCGCTTCCATATTTTCTCCGCCGGCGCCATCTCAGTTTATAAGTGTTATTTCCACAAAAATACATTATGCGACCGGTAACCGTAATGGAATTTTTTTAATGTAAGTCATTAACGGCAGACCGTAGTCCTCTCGATAATTTCGTGGCTCACTTTTTTTAATCTCCGCTCCGTACCTTGATGGGGTTCTAAGCGACTGTCCATAGCGATCCCTATCTCGAAGTATAATATGAAGAGACAGACGTTACTTATATTTTATTTAACGTCAGAATTGATCGAACTGGCGCGATAAGATAGTTGGGAGAGAAAGATTTGTTTATGTCATTAATTACGTGTATTCTTTACGATAATCTCCATTAAAATGAAAGAGGATTAAAAACGTCTCGAGAGTAAAATTATAAAGAAATCGTAAAATTAATTAGTTCTAACTGGCAACGTATACGTTACTAAAAAAGGTAAAATCGCATAACACTTATGAGACTTTAACTTTTTTAGTGATGGGGGTTCTTTCGAGAGCATATAATATATAGTTACTCGCGTATTGTAATTGTAGATTTTATTGTCTAGGCGGGTCTGGTGTGAGCGTTTTCAAAGTAACTTGGTAATTGCCTTGTTAATTTGAATACGTTGGCGGTCTCTTTGATCCCGGTAAAGTCGTCTAACCGGTGGTTCCGAATCCGTCATCCAACTTTAATTGCGCATAGGAAAACTTCTCAATTTATTTCAAAATTGAGATATCATTAGATATTTCTAATTTATTGGAAGTAATTTGATGTTTGATATTTATGTTAGAGTTTTTATTTTATAATCGGATTGCTTTTTCTGCATTCGATTAAGTGAACAGTTGAAACAGGATTCCCCTTTTTTGGAAAAAGGCGTTTAGTAATTTCCAAGTAACGGTTGTAAATTGATAAATGGTTTCTAGATTTAATTTACAACAAAAATAATATTATACTTTTGACTACTCGCTTCTAAGTATAACCGTTAAAGTATCATTAGTTCGACTACAATTTATCATTATGATTTTAGTTATCATTGTCATAATATCGAAAAATAAGTATACCAGAAAACTATCAACATTCGTAATATTTTAATGTCATATGCTCTACTGATTGATGAAAGTGGAAGAAGCGAAAGACGTATGTCAGGAACGTAGCAAGTGGAAAAAGATTGTCTCTGCCTACCCCATTGGGAAAAAGAAGGCGTACTGTAGAGAATACATATGCTCTACAGTAAGCCTTCTTAGATTGTGTAGATGTAGATGAATGTTAACTTTTATATTAAATAGCTATCTTTCAGCTGACTTTCCTAACATTTTTGGACATCATCCTTGTATCAGATCTTCTTCATCCTTGTTCATTGTTTAATATTAAATATTTTAAATAAAAATGTGTGTTTGTGTGTTTTATCTTATTGGCACTCTATTACTTCTGACAACATACCACGCATAACAACTTATATAGCTACTAAAAATGGTGTAGATATTGATCTTATTTTTAACAATAATTAATGCTCAAATTTAAGCTGAAATTTGCAAAATGTACATTAGTCAAGTTAGCAGTTTACAAAAACTCCTTATTGAATTCATGGAACATCTGCTTTACTAGCTTCAGTTAAACCTAACATTATCGAAATAACTAGCTTTGCTGGCTCCATGAGTTAACAAGTCTGTGTGTGTTGTATACTTAAGACGTAACCGGTCTCTCCGTCCATTTCAATATTTGCACGACGCTTACCGCGGCAATGTTCATGTCGCTGTTGTGGATTCCATTCATGCATTCATTCGGACTTTCCAATTATTTCAATACAGTATTTTTTCTTTGAATGGGTACATTGCAAACTGCTCGTATTACGTTTTAAGACTTTGTTATTTAAATTAAATTTACATTATTTGTTATAATTAAAAAAGATCTAGCTCAGAAACCGCACTTTCTTCTAAATCTCATAGTAAGTCACGCGGACGGTACTTGGTTTCAGCACGACTAAAATTATTTACCTCATTTTTAAGCTGATCGGCGGACAATAAAAACACTGTGAGAATGAAAACAAAAAAATTAGAACTTATAAAGTCTGCATGATTTTATGAAGTTCAAATGAGCATATGAGCATAACAAATAAAATTATTACTCTTTCTAAAGTATTATATAAAGGAGTCTTCTAAGTAATTTCCTTGACTACTGAACACATAAAATTGCAGTCAACGATTTTAATGGAGCTGGAGATCTGGTGTGTCTTTCAAATATAAGTACTTTCGCCTGTCACACTTGTAGTCTGTGCCTAACCCGGCACAGATTACAAGTTTCACTCGACCCAACTTAGCGTAACCAAATGGGCTTCCGCATCCCCATTTATCCTCTCTCAGGGAGATTTAACATAAGTGTTTTAAACCCTTTTCGTCGATCACGGTGATAAAGTAAGACTGCTATGGAATCCACACCGCTACAAAGGAATTCTGTGAGAACTTGATATGAGATTACATCAAAATCTTGATGAAACTTAAAACCGTCGACAAGTGTGATCCGGTTATAAAACATTTTCATGAGTGACGTTCAAACACATGCCGTTATAAATACCGTACAAAACCTAATAAACCCTTTTAATGTAAGTTATTATCAAAGGGCTGTACCTTATTAAGCTTGTTTTTAGCTGCATATTTCCGACCGCAATAAAATTTATTTGTATTTTAAACATGACTATATTAAAGTAAAGTGATTGCGTTTTCTATTGTGAGACTACTAGTTATTCAGGTCTGGTATCTTTCATCAGAATTTTTTGGCAACGTCCCTAATAATGTTAACGTTAACTAACATGCCGAATTGTACCGCTGCCACTGCAATGTCTGATTTATTCTGTTCATTAATTTCGTAAGTTTGGGGGATTTTCATCGAGTAAACTTATCTTTAGAAAAAGGAAAAGTTCATCACACGTTTTTTTGTTTATTTTCCATAGAGTAATGATATATTATCTACGCGTCGCATTCTTTGCGTGACAACAAGACAGTCTGTAGTCATTACCATTAAATATGCACCAAACACCGCCGGTTGGTCAATTTTGTTTTTTATCCCGTTCTAAGAAGAGTCCGCTTTGAATTTAAAATTTAATATATTCAAAATTTTAAGCTTAAATTCTCAGTTCAATGTTTGTTTAATTGCTCATTATGTATGCTTAACAGTGCAGAAAATGTAGTAGCGATTTAAATGTATTCTGTACGGTTAAAAGAAATAATGCTGTGGAGTCGATAAGATAGTTTTTTTTATTATAGTTAACTGATATGATTCTGTAAGATCGTGAGTGTTACATGCATAAGATATTATTGTTGGTCAGGGCACTTGCATTAGTTTCTTAGAACGCGAGTGACATAGCTTCGACCCCGGAGCCGGCACCACTAAAATTGTTAACAGCAATTTCAAGTGCTGAATTTAATATGTGCTCGGCGGTGAGGGATAACATCGCCAGGTAACCTGCATATCTGAGAAATAATAATAAATGTGAAGTAGTAGTAGTAGTACTTCGAGTAAATGTGAAGTCCGCTAATCTGCACTGGAGCCTTCCCGACGCCAAAACTCTCTCAGATATTTGAGAAAGATACCTTAGCAATAACCTTAGCTTTACAGGCTACTACTTTACTTTTTTTACTATGCATAGTTTTGCCGGTGTGTGTAAATATTATTTAATTTGAAGTACCTAAATTAGGTATTTAAACAACAGATTTTAATTTAATATTTACAAAAAACTTCAATCATAGTTACGTTTTATTCTCAATTACATCGCGGATACGCCTGAATAACAGAAACCACGATGCAATTAACAAGTTATTATCACATTGATTATTAAATACTTCCGATGTAATTTCGCGAAATACCTTGGCTTGTTTCCTTAAACTAAAAAACAAGTAATAATTATCGGAACATTCAACTTTCGTACTGCCATAGCTTAAAATAACCGTCCAAGTGCAAATCGGACATGCACATTGAGGGTTCCGTACAACCAAATATTATATATGTACGATGTATAAATAAAAAAAATGTGTTTTCTTTCAATCAGTTTGGGATCCTTAGCACGAACCCGGCTCACACTTTAGAGTTTTGCACTATATGCATACCAAAATTGACGCATGTTTTAACATGCTTTTTTAACAACAGAGCAGAAGCAAAAAAAGAAAAAGAAAAATCTCGTTTCTTGTATGGGGACCACCCTTAATTTTTATTATTAATATATAATAACACATATTCTGTAAAAATCTCAACCGGCTACAAAAAATACAGTTCATAAAGCTAAAACAGACAAACGGATGAACGGACGGCGTAGGCTTAGTACAGAACTTTAAAATACACGGTGTATATGAACTAACGGTTTTCATTTAAAATATTATTTCGTAAATGGTGTGAGATTCATTCAACTTATTTTATTTTAATGGTTACGTAAAAGTTGTTTAACGGCCGATTTCAATAATATATGTATCGTTAGATATAGTAAATTGCTACAATAGATAGCAGCTGCCTTAGACACCTGCCAACAACTACAATCAAAGATGGCTTAAAATGCGTTGTCACTCCTGAAGACTAAGATCGAATGCCACTCAGTCCGTAATTATATTGGCTCTTTATGGGATTCAAACCAGATCACAACAGTCGTAGGACTGCTAGTTAGCAACAGACATAGGTAAGACACAGACGGTTCCTAGGTAGAAAAATAGTCTTAAAATCCTTGTGCCTGTATAAACCGTCGAAGTTTCCGTCAAATAATATTAATTTTAGTAAGTTTGTCAGGCCATACATAGGTCTAATAAAGGAATAGACTGGAAGAATTTTATTTTAATTAGGAAAAAGAAAAATTTAAAAAACGGTATTAGACACAATATCGGAACAATAATTATAGTTTATCTGAAACTTAAAAGATATTTTAATACATCGGCACCGGCAATCGAATACGGCCGCCGTTAATAATATTAATCGAAACGATTGGCCACAAAATGCTTTTAACGTAATTCGATTCGGCCAAGCTGGATCGCTTGTGGAACATCCAATTTATTTAGACCTCCCCTCCCCTCTCCGCATATAATTTTCACACTTAACGAAAAGAAGCCTAGAATGTTTTTAACGGTCTGAAAGAACTGGTTACTTGATCGTATACTCGGCGCGTTGTCGATATCGCCTTGAGACTAGAGTCTCGAATTACCCGGATCGCGTTCAAGGTACGCTTCGGCAAAGTGGTGGTCACTGACGTTTAAACGTTGTATCGTACCGAAGTACTACCATTCCTTTTATTTTTAGATAATATGTCATTAAATAAATGACAGTTTGTCGTTATAATTTAACTGTAATTGTGCTAAATGACTTACTATCCGGCATTTGGTGTGTTTATATATTATGATTAAGAGTAAAATCGGTTACACCAAATAAAACACGTAACTTGGATTTAAACTTATTGTTGCTACAATAAGGATCGTTGCACAATGAAAACAGCGATCACCATAACTTATAGTTGATTCAACTCCACCCCTTGGACTTTTAATTATAATTTATCTGATATAATATGCTAAAGATTACTCTTTTTTTACATAAAGTCTTAAAAATACCTTATTATTTCTTTAAATAGTTTGAAAGCAATCAAAAGATATTTAATAACATTTTATATCTTTGTTTCAGGTACATACATTCGAAAGAAAAGCCGTTCAAATGTACAGAATGTGGGAAAGGTTTCTGTCAATCACGTACCTTGGCAGTCCACAAGATACTTCATATGGAAGAATCCCCCCACAAATGTCCAGTATGTAGCCGAAGTTTCAACCAGCGATCAAACCTGAAAACACATTTGCTTACACACACTGATCACAAACCCTATGAATGTAATTCGTGTGGAAAAGTATTTAGAAGAAACTGTGATTTACGACGGCATGCTTTAACCCACGCTGTTGGAGATGTGCCACCAGGTGACGTAGTTGACGTGGGTGAAGAAGACATAGGAAGGCCAGGATCACCGATTGAACCAGGATTTGATGATGAAGATCCGGAACTGTCATCACCAGAACACTCACCTGTTAGAAGAGCACGATCGTCTTCGATTGAAAGTATTGGAAGAGAAAAAAGTGAAGAGAGACCTAGAAGAACATCCCCATCACCAGTAGAACGTACTCATTGTCATCACAATGAACCAAGAGATAGAGCAAGTCCTTACACGATGCGTCCACAATATATAGAAAAGCACAAAATTACCACATTAGAATTGTTTGAAAAGCGAAAATACACTTCTGAAGAAATTATAGAAAAAGAGATGCGTTACACAGAAATGCCAGAACAGCCAGTGCGACATCCTCAGTTACAAATACGAAGAGATTTACATCAAGTACAACCTCCGGATCAATTAAAAGTAGGGCATATAGCTAGCCCGCCTATAGATCCAGGGCCTTCAGGAATGTTCTTGAGCCCATATAGAAAAAGAACTCATCCTCCTGATATCGGTGATAATCTTAGAACATGTGCCGCTGTTTATCGAGCACGGTCTCCTGAACCTACAAATCTGACAGTGCCCCGAACACCAGTTGGAAACAGTGACGTGGTAGTCGCAATGTCTTCAACAGTAATAGGTATACAATCTTATCACAAATTCGGTTTACCAATGCCTCCTCCGCATCCTCAAATAGCTTATGGTTCTGTGCCGCATACGGTGTTAGGTCCACAACAAACAGTTGCCCAAGACTTGATTGTAAAACATATCGCACCTAAGGATACTATACCAAGTACATCAACAAGCGTCACTAGTTGCAAGGACATTCTGCCATCACATAAAAAGGAGCCAGAAGAAACGTGTTCGAGTGTAATTGCTAACGGTATTAAAAATATAGTAGGAATACAACCAAGCACAAATCCGAAACCCGGAACAAGTAACTCAAATGGTCCGAAGAAAGGGTTTAGTATAGAAGACTTATTGAGACGTTGATTATATTAAAGTATTTTATGAAGTTGTACTTAATTAGATAGATTGTGTAAATAGATTTTTAGTTTTTTTACGTCTTGTTAAGTTAATTTAAGTTTGAAGTATTATTAGATCAAGTTTTGTGGTACGTAATATTCCTAGAGGTACGTTTGTCCATAAGAGCGATAAGGATTTGGTTTTCGTAAAGATCTCATATGGTTTGTTTGTGCAGTGTTTTGTTTACCTCCAAATTTTAAAATTTAGTTATCAAAATTTTAGGCCATACCTATTTTATTTTGTGTGATTATGTTTGATATAAAATATAATTAAGAAGCGAGACAGTTTTGTATCAAAGATAAATTGTTAGCTTTTTCTGAAAATATCTATTACAGATCAAAAGTATAACTATGACTGGTTTAAATGTGTTATTTATTATTTAGTAATTTGGTAATTAGATCGTTTTTGTACGAAGATAGATATTAATGTTACGTGTAAGTAGGTAATGCATCGTTTTTATTAATTTAGTATTTTAGAGGAACGAGGTGTATGTACGCATTATGATTGCTGTGGCATTTTTGTAAATAACTTTAAATTAGTTATTATTTTCCAAGAAAGGTGTTTAAATTACTCTATATTACAATTTTATTTGGTACTTGGTTGCTTTTTTATATTTAGAATCGACGTTATGATTTATTTTCAGAGGCAAGAAAAGTTTCAACGCTGAGTATTAGTAAATAAAAAAAAAAACTGAAATATCAAATATCTTCACTTTATTGTCCGAGAAAAACATAAGTTTTTAGTAGTTGCTCAGATATATGTAATTTAATTTACGATTTACTATTATAACAGTATGTGTACATTCTTATTTTTATACTAATAAATTATAAAGAATCATTTATTAGTTTAAAGTTATAAAATCCCACCAACCTGTTTACCTTCTTTCTATCAACGGTCATTGATTTTGCAGATTATCACAAAAACCAGCGCTGTAAAACGAGTATAACTTTGACTCCAGGTTCTACAAAAGAGTTATCGCCAGTGGGAAGTCAAAGCACATTGGCAGAATTGGCGAGATACAGGTTCGCCTCTCATCGGGAACCCGCACATTTTGGTTCCTCGCTAAGGCTGTCCAGGGGACTTTCTGTGAGCCATCTCCCCATCTCTGCACAAGGAGGACAATTCGCTGACCTATACTTCAAAAGAGAAAGCCGGTCTTTTGGGCTCTCTGTTTCCATCCAACTCGACTCTTCACTTCGAACTTTTCACTGACCATCTCAAAAGATCCATGCCGGACGTCCTTTTTTTTATAGATCTCGAAAGCGCTTCTTTCAAAGCTTCCTTCTTATGGGCTTTCCGAGAAATTTGGGAACTTGGTCACCAGCTTCCGCACGGACAGGTTGATGTCAAATGTGCACTCGCACTCTAAAACCCTGAATGCTGGTGATCCATAAGGCTGTGTGCTATCTCCTGCTCTGTTCCTTCTGCATATCATTGACATGTTGCAATTTACTAGCTCGGGAACACGTCGAAGAGTGCCGTAACAAACAAAAGTCTCCAAAGTCTAGACTTTCTAGAAACTTGTCTAGAAAAGCCTATTCCTTCGATTTTCCAAGGTTTATAAAAAAAACTCAAATCTAATAAAAAAAACTTTTTGATAAATAACTACTTATTGATAAATACGGCCCCAGAAATCTACCTTGATTGTAAATAATTCGACAGTACACTATTGCTGGCTGTGTGATTGCAGTGTAATGTTGTCTGCCACCAAGTCTCTTACCGAGGATATCTTAAGAGGTAACCAAAGAAATTACCAGAAAACTCACACAGCCGTTCGAGAAAATTAAAAACTAATCATCAACCCCTTAAAATGCCTGGGTGCTCGATATTCATAGAGTTATAGTTTCCTCATTTCGTTTATCCAAGACATGGTTACCAATAAATTAAACCATGTATTTGATGTGAAGCATAACACGGTATAATTTTACCGTGGTGAGACGTCACACGGAATTTTTGTCAAATACTATGTAGCATCCATCCACCATTTCGAAAAATATTAGACCAAAATTAAACAGACCGATGACGGACAGCAGTATCCAAGGTGCTAAATTTCTGATACTGTGATCCCCGATTACCGATCATGGCGATTGTGGCGAATCCTCCTTATAGGAGAGGCTTATGTCTTGCAGTGTACTATTTAAAGGCTGTTTAGGAAAGGTAAACATTGCGTTCGTTGAGTATTTGAAATTCGTTAAGAAGCATTGAAATATAAACTTACTTATATAAAAATTACAAACTAACTTTGCACAAATAAAAAAACTGATTTTATGAAACAATAAAACAGAGTATTAGACAAGACAAGACAAGACTCTTTAGTTTTTCAGAAAGCATTCCCGGCCTCGAAACATAAGTTATTAAAATTGTATATATAACTTTAGTGTTCTGTCGATGTACTTCTGACTCAAAGAAATTATAACAATAAAAGTAATCATTTAAAATATGATATCTATTTGTCCATTTCAACCACAGCGTTATCTTTCGGTTGAATAGGAATGACTGGTCGGCGTGACGTAGAGGCATCTTGTGCTGTCATCGCCAACCCGCTCAACAAACGTAGCAGTTATGGCAAGACCTTCCATTGGGAGAGGTTTATGCCCAGCTGTGGACCATCAAGGCTGGTTAGAAGAAGAAGAATCAAATATATAACTGCAACTAGGTGGTTTGGTTGTGTTTTTACTTTGTGTCCTTCCTTAAAAAGGAGTTGTCTGAGTAGGTATGATGGAAGAATATTACATATGAAGAAGAAGACATGCAGGTTTCCTTCTTGGGTGTTTCTTTCCTTGGGTGTTTTCCTTCACCGCTGAGCATGTGGTAAATACAGTACTTAACATTGCTTTTAACAATTTGAGTGGTGCCGGCACCGGGGGGCTAGCCGTTGAGCCGTGGTAGCCTAGTGGTGAGGGCGCTCACTTTAGTTTCAGCTGTGCAACCTCTGTTAAATTCCGGTTTGAATGGTATACTGAGCGAGTTGTGAGTGTAGTTTGTACAGGTTATGAGGACAACGCACATGTAATCTCAATTGATTAAAGTTGTTTGCCGGTGTCCATGGGCTTGAGTAGCCACTAACTATCAGATAGCTGTTAGTTTGTTTGTTACCACAATTCAATAACAAAAAAACTGGTTTCTTAGTATTCTATTTTAAGTGTGTAGAATCTGCGAAGATTTATGCTCAGGAACGATCAACCGTTTTAGCACAAAATTGCAGTATATAGTTTGGCTTTAATGAATAGCATTGGATATTGGGAGCAGTTGCACAATACGCATGCCACGCAAAATGGCGGTATTTTTGGGGCCTTACACAAAATTAAATTACTAATCATTATGATTCTTCGTGCTGATCAAAGTCAGATTGGCTGCATTACCCTTATTTAAATTCTATGAAGTATTGTGTATGTTAGATCATTTATATAGTACTAGTAAGGCTATATGAAGTTTATATTAGTTTAACTACTGTCTCGAAGAAATAATATTCATTCAACATATCAAATAAAATTAGTCGGTTCAAATCATCGGTCGCACATAAATATTTTACCTAAAAAGCAGCCGTGTTTATAAAAAAAAAAGTGTTTTTTAACGACCGAAATTTTATGAGGAGGCTCACGAAGACTCTGAGCCATTCCGACAGCTACTTGGGAGTTTATGCAAATCGAACGCCGCCCAATGAGAAATAATAATAAAAATATTTTACGGCTGCATGTCGTTCCTTCGATATTTTAATTCGGTCGGCTTTAGGTGAAAGCATTGAACGTTGCGATGCCGATCAATTACGCCGCTCGAGATTTATACATAGCGTGCTTAATTGATAGAGCATCCGAGCACTCTTATGCTCTCTAACTATAATTGCACGTGTGTCTGCGTGTAAAAGCGAAACGTTCTTGAAGGAACATCAAAATCTCGGAGGAATAGCAAAGAGAGTTATTTTTTTTAATTATTAAAAAAGTCACTTTAAATTACAAATGAAAAACAAGAGGCTTCAGATAGTTGGTGGCATAACTATGTCAAAGAGTAACTTACGACTAGTAATATCTATGCGTAACGTCTGATACTGCAATTACTATTTCGGCTACCTAGCATAGGGAAGAGCGAAAAAGACGAGAGGTTTAGCCTAGGTCTAATTTCTACAACCTTCCATTAGCATTGACGTACGAAATAAGTTAGTGGTATTTCGAAGAATTGTTTTACATGTTCGATATTACTACCGCCTTAAACCGTATCGTTATATATTTATTGTCGCTGCCTGTCCCTGATCCGTGTATTTTGCCGCTATCAGACAGATAATTTTCATAGCGTTACTTAATTCATCTGCCTGTATAATTCCGCAGTTAGCCCATTCCATGAAATCGCTAACCATAGCTGGCTACCACACATGGAAGATTTGCCCACACTCGCCACGTTCAGCTGGTGAGATGGTGAGTACAATGCAATGTGTCTTTGCACTAGAGATGCTACTCCCCATCACAAGTGTAGGTGGTTTGGGTTCGGCAAAGTTTTCTTTTTCCGCCATCGTCATTTGCCAGAGCTTAGTTCGATTGTCAGGAGGGTGCGCTAGCAGATGTGGTTAATATGGGGAAAAAAATTGGTGCTTATCTTCATCGGCCTTTTTTAATTCCACTGCAGAACATAGAGATCTTCGAGAAAGTGCCGGTAAGCCAATTGAGCGCAGTTTCAGACCCTTTCACTAGAGATGCTGCTTCCCATCACTAGTCTAGGGGTTTCAGTACATTCGGATGGAATTTTCGTATAAAATATATCGTCAGAACCTCGTCCGTTAGGTAACAGTGTGCACCACTCGCAGGTGAGATTGACTCCTGAAGAAAAAGTTTATATATTATTCTTGCACATATATGTATGTATGTATATATTCACGCCTTGTTCCCAACGGGGTAGGCAGAGACAATATTCTTCCACTTGCTACGGTCCTGACATAAGTCTTTCGCTTCTCCCACTTTCATCAATCTTCGCATTACTTCGCAAACTGTGTAACCAGTTGCACCCACCTAGTATCTTCGTTTTCCATATTTTTTAAAAAGGTACGGCTTTGTACCGGCAATTTATCAATGAGCATACTATAAGTTAATTTATTATCACGCTTGATAATGGCACCGAACTCAGCTTGTTTGTGGAAAACTAGGAATTATTTTCATATGTTCAGATCACAACGAATGTGATGAAACATAAATTCACTTGTTAATATCCATCACCAAAAGCTTTGCCGTTCTTGTGTTCTGTTGTGTGAGCTTCTTTTTACCAAAATACAAAAATCAATATTCACCGCACACCCGCACTAGAACAACGTGGCAATCAAGATAATCTGTTGTGATAATTGTCAATAAGATGCAGTAAGAGCCAAGGTTGAAAAAAAATCAAATTGTTCGCGGCACTGATATGAAATACAATTTCTCCATGCTGCGACGATGGAAACATTAATTTTCGTTTTTAAATAGTCATTCATATTTCAATTACCCGCCTTGTCTTTATGAGGTGCTTATGATCGGAGAACTAACTGACGAAAATAACTTTCCAAATACCGGCGTGTGTATACACGTTTTAGTCATTATATTTCCTCAAAAATTTAATTCTGATTAAGTTACATAAAATAAAAAGGAATAATCCCCTTGTTAACTAAAAGCAAAAACTAACTGCACCTTATAAACACTAGCAGGCCGCTCCAGCTATACCTGTTTGTACATGTATGACTCATGTTCTAACCGTCGCCTTCCATAACCATACTGAAGGTTGGTGGGCTGACGAGGACGTCGATGGGAATCTTAATTGGAGTAAGGGACTAAGTTTTTGGCTTTCTTTACATATAAATAAAATAGTAAAGAAGAAGAAGAAGATCGATATTAAATAAAGAAGCCATATTTTATTACTAGTACTGTACCACGGCTTTGCTCACATGAACATAGCTACTCCCCTATTTAACCCCTCTAAACGTGAAATGTTCTATAATTTATATTTTTGATTGTTTCAATTACCAAAATATGTTTCCTATTCTATTCTACATACCCATTTTCAAGATTTTACCTTCTGTAGTTTAAGGCTTTCCGATAATGAGCCAGGCGGTCGGGACATTTATCTTCATAAATATACTTCCTTTTACCTTTAGTTACGTAATTAAACCTTACCAATATCATTAATTGTGTAACAATTTTGGTCCTTTACATCTTTTTAATTTTATCTATTAGAGCGCAAAATTTTGTAGTAAGTAATACAATAGATGCATAAATAAAAATAAATTACGTCTCAACGACCGGTAAAGGTTTGCCTCTTTAACCCTTACTTATATATCAAACAGTTGTTTCCACCAATATGGTTGTGGTGACTGTTATTTCTAATAAGGAGTGATTACTAGACTGTTCATTGAAATAGTGACGTGTCACATGAGCTTTACCATATACCCAGATCCGTGCGGTTCCATATAATCGTAAATCTACCACGTGCGTTGAATCTAAAGCGTAACGAGCGCTCGTAGCTTTACATAAAGAAATCCGCTGAGTGGGAAACCCATATAGGTAATCTAACCCGCTGCATGGTACGTGACGAGAAACCTTAGTTATATCGTAACTTACTTCGTTATACATACAAGTATAAGCAGTGCTTCGTTAAATTTTAATTACAATTATTCATGTTTCATTTGACGAACGCGTGTTTCAGTGTTTTTTGCGACTTTGTACAAAAACACAAGTTATTTATTTTCGATGTGTTTGTCCCGTGTCTATGTTACTGCATCTGACCCTTCCTCCGATCGCATACGCGTTTTATCGGTCAGGCAAATGATTGAACGCCACTCTCTTTCAGCGTACATACTCCGCACTATAATATCTCCTGCGCAGTTGATATCTGCCGATATTGTCTGAAGTTGTCATCGCAATTATAATCGGCTAGGATGACATCAGGGTCATTTTTCATTTAACGAACATTTTATAATTATTTGAAGTCACTCTATGCCTATTGTAAACCTTTAAATGCCCCTTGCTAGCCCAAGTCCTCCTTCTCAAATATCTGAGAGGGTTTTGGACCGGAGAAAGTACTGCCATGCTGCTCCAGTGCAGGTTGGCAGACTTCACATGTCCTTGAAATAATATCTTTTATCATTTCTCATTCATGCAGGTTTCTTTGAGATTTGGATTCGGCAAAGTTGGATGTATTTTCTCGTCCATTCTTAGTCCATGACCTTTAAGTAATATGTGATATTATCTAAACATAGAAAAAATTAATGCACCAGAATTAGAATTTTGCAACGCGTCTTTTTATTAACTAAGTGACAGATATAATTTAGCCTCTCAATTATTTCTCATATTCCAAAGACGGAAAGTAATATTTTATCTAGGTTAGAGTACATGCAGATTTTCTATGCTTGAATACCTCATTGATAGTAATTGGGGGATCGATTCCCGTCTCTCGACTCAACTCAACTGAAACAACATCGATAAATAACAACATAAACACTAAAATTAAAATGTAAAATATCAGGTAGGGTTTATGATCGCAAAAATTTAGATAAATAGATATAAAAAGCTTTTTACCATGGACTTAACTAATCTGTGAATACTAATGAACTATATCATTATTGAAAAGACGTAATTAATTCCGATAGATTTTTTTAATTGCGCCATGACCACCTTCATCATCTCCTAGTTATATATACGAGTATAATAAACAAATCTTAGAACTAAGGAAGAGAGAATGAGAAGGACTTAGTAGTGGACTAGTTATTAAAGTTTCTTATTGCCTTCATAGTAAAACCCTCCAGATTAGATAGATTGATAAATGTTCTAATATCACTATTAAACACCATTTTTAAAACAGTAGTACATGTATTTGATAGCAGTTAAAGTTCACAAGAAGCCAATAGATGCGTTATTGTCATATGGATTCGTATAATATGAACAATGTCGAAGAAAAATATAATTGGTAATAGGTTAGGGAATCGCTTATTTAAGATTTAGTTTTATTTATTCAAATTTAATAGAGAAAAGAAAGAATAAAATAATAAAATATAATGTTTCATTATTTTATTATATATTTATGTAAAACAAAACCGTTTTTTAAGATGTACTGTTGATTAAATGAGCAAAACAAAACTGTTTACTTGTGTTACCTTCTTTTGTTTTCACAAAACATTAAAATTTTATTAACCTTCAGTCGGTGACATTGTAGGCAAAGAAAGGTTCTAGCAATTTCTTACGAATTCTGAACTCACCTCCTGTTGCAATTGGTTGTCGTGGATAAATCGTTTCTAAAAATATTGTCCTGTTTGGACACTAACTTCATGTACACATGACCAATCATTCGAAGAAATCCATTTCCTTCTAGTTGGTAACTCAGTACAAAGTAAATATTATTCAGTAAAACATTTCGACTGAATCGCACTATGGCGGTAATGTTCCACCAACGATGTTACGTAATGGAGACGACATTATTATATTTACTGTAAGAGTTTGAGCTGATTTATTTTAATGACGTAACTCTGTATGAAAATTTGGAAACACTTGTGTTTTTCGGGTTTCTTACGTACTAGGGCAAAGAAACTCACCCTTACGGTAGAACTTTACTATTATATCTGTTTTTTAACCTACTTACTTTATATAGATTATATTAAATTTAATTTCTATCGAATTTAAACTTAGCTTGTTTGTAAAATAACCTGGCTACATTTTAATTTAAAAAAGAATGAAATTTAAAACATCATATATGTTAAACATAATATCATATGCCAAATAAGCTTGTGCTAAATTATAATCAAATAGTTCATTTATACATGACATGATTACAAATAAACGAAACCATGTCTTGGTTATAAAAAATACACACGTATGATTTTATCAATATTCACGGTATGAATTTTGATAAAACCATACGTGTAGTAAAAAATCATAAGTAATGAGATTTGGCTGATTTTTGAGGCATAAGGATATAGAGATAATAGGGATAAGTCCCTGGTCAACTTCTAGACAGAAAATGTGTCTACCTAGTAAATAATATAAGAAAAACTGCTTTCAAAATCGATAGAAATAGAAGTTTCTGAAAACAAATCTTAAGGGTTGGTTTCTGTACTTCAGAAAACTTTTCCATTTCTTAATAATAAAATATAAATTCGACATATTACAAACTGAAAAAGTAAAAATTAAAACTCAAAAACTAAATTGTCCCTGTGTTTATTTAAGGTCCATCAACCTACATTCATTGCTCCTTAGTTTTTCGAACACGCGTTGTCTTTCGCAAAATAATATATAAAAACCACTCCAAGATCAATTCACTCAAATCAAATGCCACTGGATCATCTGCAATTTGTAGATTATGTTTTCTGTCAACTTTTTGCTAGTGACTGGTTTATGTTAATTGAAAATAAAATGAACATTCAAAACAAAGCAATTTAGTTTTATTATACAGGACCGCGGCGAAAAAGAGTTTAAAAGGTGTTCGGTAAACTATGTCTAAAGAATAATGTATGTAAGATCAGTAAGAGAAAAGTTTAGATGATACTTCAACGGCAATCGTTGATATTTTTTAGAGGAGGTAATTTAATATGTTAATTAAATTGCCTCCTCTAAAAAATATCTTTGTTATTGTGAGGTACATTGTGGTGGAGGCCTTATAAAATCTGCTGCACCCTTTCATCCTATAGTTTTCATAAGAGTCGCCACGACTGAGAAACCTTGAAAATTTCAAAATGCCGCAATGCTGCTCTACTGATTGCGGGACACATCTCAATCACATTTCAGTAAATGGTAGACCGAAATTACACAGCAGCGACTATGGAGGGAGGCGTCTGGTACTGCCAAGACTGAAGATGGAAAATAATTTTCAAGGCCTTTTCCTTAGTTCAGACACCAACTGGAAGAAATGATACCACACGACACAATCAACTACTAGTTGAAGAATAAGAATTTTAAGATGCTTTAGACGCTACTGTGTTGTAACATGACTCATTTTAGAAATTTTACTCTGCATCATACTTGTATAGTTAATGAGCGCAAGCTTTACTATTACAATTGTTGAATGATTAAAATCGCAACCATCGATTAAATGCGCAAATGGATATTTCTAAAATACTAAATAACCGTTTATGCGCTCGCTTACGAACAAGGAAATAAGCTTAACACAATCATGTTATCGGCAGTCCGTTCTTAAAGGGTAATAAATAACATAGGCAACGTAGTTATTTCGCTGGTAATACGATAACAGGTGAAATAATTACCTTTTATAAACAAAATTCTTTTCTCACAAGCAATCGAAATATTATAACGTCCAATACTGCCTCTTTCGAGGTTCCGTATGACTGTTAAAATTTCCAAGTTGTCTTTTAGTAATCGGCCAAATGAGTGTGTAACTGCAAATTTAAATGAGAGGAAAGAGGAAAGAGACCGATCTGTCTGATAATTAACTATGGATTCCGCGACATCATTTGAAGCCGTAGTAGTTGTGCCGTGGAGACGATCGGTGTATGAGGTTCACGTGTGGTGCAATTCTGAAAGGCATATATTATATTCGTATCCGTCGTAGCCGCTGGTGATAAGAGGGCTGGTTCTTTTCTTGCTCAGAGGTGGAAGTGCAGCCTGCCACCATCACTGCCTTCTGGTACCATGCCACGTAGAATAGGGCTTTAATTAATTATTAGATTATAGCTATTGTAAATATAATTTTAATATTGACTTTGTAAATAAATCTAGTACACAGTTATTAATTTACGATTTCAATAAAAAAAGATTATAAATTCGGCGTTAAAGAGAGGTTCAGTAGGTACTTAGCTCTGTATCTGGACCGACGATCTATTTGTGGCGATATATCTGGGCATGATTGTTATAGCGCAAGTTCAATATTAGTGATAAAGGCGGAAGAATGATGTCAAATATAAAAGTATATAATATATAATATTTTGACTGTACTAGCTACCTACGCTCTATGAGACATTAAGCATTTTGCTTATTTAGAAATACTCTACTCTCTGCAATAAACAATATAGTTAGTGAGAGATGAAACAGTATAATAAAGTAACATAGAACTAACCAATAGTTATAACAATAACAGAGCTATAAAAGCGATGTTAACCACCATTATAACTGCGCAAAATTCTATCGGTGTTCAGCTTCCTATCGGACAATCTTAAACTGGTCGCGTGGTCCGGGACGGCCGTTCGAAACTGGACTAGCTTGCAACGAGTGTATAAAGTTACTCGCTGAATTAACTTTGAAACTAGGACCTACCACGATACACCACCCACCATTAAACTTGCATATTCCAATTCTAGACGTTCTGGTCGGTGTTTAACTATTATAACTTTGGATTCAGCGTAATTTATTTTATATAATTTTACTATAAAAAATGTTGTCCTGTATCATATCATAAGAGTATTTGTATTTCATTGAATGTTACATACTCTTTTATGTACGAGTACTATAAAAACTTAAAGGCCTACCTACAATAATACGCAGCACGTCTATTAAATTTATCATTTCGTTTTCTATATTATTCATAGGATACACTTTCAGCATACCTACTGATTTATAATAAAAAATATACTTTATTCTTTTGTTGAAGACTAAGGAAATGCACCGGTTCCACACACACAGGTTTATTATATAATAGAGATTAAATGTTAATGTGTTTTACTCGTACATAATATAAACATTCCTCCCAAAATATTCTAAACGATGGTAAAAACCGCATTGAAATCTACTTAGAAGTTTAGCGAATATATATACGAATGTGAATTGCGACTTTGTTTTATTCTATGTATAATATAAAGATAAAGCTTGTTATCAGGCATATATATACAACCAGTCACGCACTGCCAGTGATGACATACGGAAACGAGACTTGGTCCTTCACTGCAGGCCGCATGAGCAAGCTCAAAGTTGCTAAGCGCGCTATGGAAAGGGCTATGCTCCGTGTTTCTCTGCGTGATAGAGTCTGCAACGATGATATCCGCAGCTGAACTAAGGTAACCGACATAGCCGTAAGGATCAGCAAGCTGAAGTGAAGTGAGAATGGGCCGGCCACATAGCTCGCAGAACTGACAACCGTTGGGGAAAAAAGGTTCTCGAGTGGCAGCCACGTACAGGCAAACGCAGTGTAGGACGGCCCCCCACAAGATGGAGTGACGACCTGCGCAGTGTTGCGCGAAGTCGATGGCTGCAGGTGGTTCAGGACCGTGCTTCGTGGCAATCTTTGGGGGAGGCCTATGGTCAGCAGCGGACTTATGATAGGCTGAAATTATGAAGATGAATGATGATATAACAGTTATATTTACAATAACTACATTAAGGTTTACATAATATATTTATATTCATGATATTGAATAAAACGCCATCATTGGGATTTGCTAAAGTTCTTAGTCAGCGTGGTTAAATTGCTCTGTAGGTAGGCATTTCACAAACGGCACTGGTCAGGGGATCGCGAGCTCTTATATATTTGTGTATTGCATATATCAGGGTTGTCGGTTAAACTTTAAGGTAGATGGTTTAATTTTCAACATCTTTTTTAAACTAAAATTTTATATTTTAACTTCAAGTCTCAGGAAAATACAATACTTTGTTACATACTATAATTATAGTGCCCAATAATACAACCTATATATTTATGTAATACATTGGAATGAAATTGTACAGGTACAAATAAGATATTGTTATATATTTATTAAGGTGGTTAGTAGTTACTAGTAGTTAGTGATGTTGTCGGCGATGATGATCCTTATTACATATTAGACTTCAAAAGTCGGCAACTTAACAGCTTTGAAGTAATGTTACTAAATAAAATTATTGGAACATGACCTTAAATTAAAAATGAGCATTGCGCATATCCAAAAGTATTTTTACTAATGAAATAATAATTTTCTGTATAAACTAATTAGCTTTATTCTGTATGTGGAAATAAAAGAAACATCTGAAAAGCCCATTACAATCAAGGAAATCAATTTAAACGTCGCAACTTCCATGTCCACGTTTATGTAATCACTCTTCCAAACATAAAAAAAAACAGGTAACGAGTTGTAAGCAACATTATCTCTGGAAATTCTTTCGTTATATCTTTAACCTCATTAACTCAAACATAGTTTTTTAAACAACATAATGGAAACTTCAGAGTTTCCCAATCGTCTGCATTAATTTCACATTTCTCAAACTCGCCTTCATCTTAGATTTGATTAATATCGTCTAAAGATTAAGTGGATGTGTCATTAACTTACGAAGTGTCAAGATTTGAACCCGGAGCATTAATCAATGCCACTTTGCAAATTAGGGATTTAAATACGTGGTCATAGTCAAGATAAGAGAACCATGAACTCGTAAATAGTGATTTCAAATATATTTTTGAAATTGAAGGAGGTGTCGTATTTTTTAACGTTTGTCAACCGTAAGAATCTGCCATACTTCCCGTTGGTATCGTTAGATGAATGAGTTAAAAACTTTAATAATCTCATGTCAATCTCTAGGTAGTAGTGGCAGTAGCATGCCTGGCGATTAAACTTACTACCTATCATATTCTATCCCGGCGAGGTGAATACGAGTATACCTCTACTGCTGTCAGGCGTGTGTGTTTACATACGTTTTAACAGCTGAATATTCCAATTGCTTAATACTAATAATTTTGATGTTCCTCTAGTTCCACCTTGTATTTATTAGTTGCTTTAAAAGAAAATTCTTTGAATTAAAATAGAGAACGGTCAATAGCGTCTAACATATAAACATAGAAATAGAAATTTTTCATGTCAAACGTGGCGGTTTATAAAATTCACAATTTTGAAGAAGTCTTTGTCCAATAGAGAACTTATTAGTGTCAAATGATTATGACATAGATGAACGGTCTTCTAAATCTAATGTCTATGATGCATATAGTATGTATGTATACGGGACAAAAATTACATATTCCCTTGGAGACTACCAGAATCAGAATAACAGAAAAGTAAACATTAAATTATTTTTAAAGGAATAAAAAACATGTTTTCAATTTGTGACAAATGTATGTTTATGTGAATAATAATCTTAGTATTGATAGGATACTGATTTAAAATAAGATATAATGAAATTAATAAAATGATTACATTAATATCTGCTAGTGAGTCCATTGTTGAGGGTATCAAGACATTATCATTTTAAAACTAATGTAACATGTACCAAGATTAAGAACCATAAAAAAATTTGATATCACTCAAAGTTAACTCCAGTTAACTTTATGTGAAAACAGGCTGAGTCCTGTTCAAGCATGTATATAGATATGTTTTCGCCAGTTGTAAATGTAGTGTTAAAATATTATAATTAAAACTTTTGATGCAATATCTTAGAATCCATATCAACGCAAGACGTAATAAATTGGTTCTAAAATATTATTTAAACACACTCGAAAACAATATCACACTATAATTTATCATTTTTGCTTTTCTTAATTACACATGGTAAACACACAACACTATCAAAATTTTAAATTTACACGCCGCGTGCAAAAATAAAAAAGTAAGTACACCATTTGTTTGCCAACCCTATCAACACCATCAGCCATCGGATACATTCTACCGCCTAATTAAAACGGTGCAGGGGACCCTTTTATCGGTTCCGAAGATACGGTTAGTGCTCTGCGACACGCGAACTCTCGGCTGTTTTCGCCTTCACTCGGCCACAGCCGCTTGATTCGACTATAAGAAACGAGAATGGCCGATTTTTGCAATTTTGAAATTTGGAAGCGGATTTTATCATAGGCGCCATTTCGTAGGATAGATCGTTCAATTAATTGTCCAACGTGAGGCAATAAAATAACGTATGTAGGTGTAAGAAGTGTATATCCACACACGCACTATGGCATAAATAATGTGGCCAGTGCAATGAGAAAAATTAAGGAAAAAATGCATTTTCTCAAAAGAAGAGAAAGTGGAACTCTTACTGAACTTGACTGATGAAATATTAAGAAGTAATCTCTTGTACACTTAATTAGGTAAGAGTGTTTTAAAAGCAAAGTTATATTTGACATGGTCTAGTTTAACAATTGTCAAGACTTGGATACACATGAATAGACTGCTATGATATTACCGATTTTCGAGTACAAAAATCAGATAATTTACAGTAAATAACTCTATCGTTTTTCTACCAAAGAAATGACCAGAACTTATTTTACTGGTTTTTTTATGTCGACTCTCTACTTTTGCTCGATAAATAAAATTAACAAGCAATTAATCAGTTTTCTTATTATTTTAAAAAGTTACACAAATGTTAGCAAACTAAAAAAAATTTTTTTTCGTAATATTGGCTACCATTTTAAAATTATATCGACAAAATCCAGAACTAAAAAATGTTATTCCGATTTTACAACCATGTACAACTCAAATCGTCAATTTCAATCTAAATTCCGGGAAGTGTTAGCAATAAAGCTTCGAATTCAACACAGACGACTCGTCTGGTCGACTATGCCCAAAATGGCTTAGTTTTACTTGTCACACATACCGTGGACGGACTCTTATTTGCTTCGCAACGCTTTTAGGTGTTATTATTCTAGAGTAGTCTTTTAATTCTCCCAATGCCTGGCAGAGGATTTCTGAGCCAAGAATGGTCCGAGATTGGTATAGCAATGGTCATACATATATTATCGGAATATTCATTATTTTGCCTCAAACATGTTTCCTTACGAGGTTTCGATTCACAACGTGTGTGTGCTAGACACGACTATAAAATTGTAAGTAAGCAAAACTCTTAACTGCGCCTCCTCTATCTATATTAAAACTTATCTATAAATTTTAATGATAGTTCAATACTCAATCGCAGCGATAGATATTATCATCACCGAACTAAAACTAATAATTATCTCAGTTTTAGATGATACGGACGTACAGCTATAAAAAGTTCCAATAAATCATAACAACACTACATATTTTCTTTAAAAAACTCGCTCCATAAAGAGTATAATTTCGCAAAATTATACTAACCTATTATTACGCGTTATTCGCAACAAGTAAATGACATTCTCATTTCGAACAGCGAAAATTGTATTCTTCATTTCCTGTTGTTTATGTTATCCTGGTACGTTTTGTCTCCATTGAATCTTCTGAATTTTTAAGACCCTATTTATTGTGTAGAATTGGATACCTACAATATATGCACAAAAGCATCAACAACGCACTATTGGCTGAATTCCCATATATTAATGATATAATAAACTAATCGTTACCATTAAAGAAAGTCGAACGTTTTTCAAATAGAGAATAAGTAATATTTGTGTCCGTCACGAGTTTATTGATTTTGATTGAAATGCGATTCCTTTTTTTTATTGGATTGAGGTAAAAACGAGCTAACAGTGCACTTGATGGTAAATGACTACTGCAGCCCATGGAGACCTACAAACAATTCCAATCGAAGAAAGTTACAGATGCGTTACCTCTGAGGACTAAGATGGAATGCCGCGCTGCGCGTGATTACACTGGCCTTCAAACCGGAACACAGCTTCCTAGGCAGAGGAGGAGCCATTTAGACCGTGGCCACTTAATTTTAAAATTTCTGCGTATTTGAATATGAGCGATGAGTCATACGCGATATAGCTGGCTACTTTCCCTCGAACGATTTGTGTTCGTAAATTTCTATGCATGGAGACAAAAACGAATTATTTTTAAAAACAAAGATATGGTTGGTAAGGTGTTTTAGATTCTGATTAAGGATTTAGACACTCGAACTGGTAAATCACTTTGAAAATAATGTAATATATTTATTACAGAATTCTCTGACAGCAGTACGTGTCATTACGAACAATAAAACATTGAAATGCATTTACAGCCTGAAATTTTAATAAAGTTTTATGATTTCTACAGAATGCACCAGTAATTCGTATACTGCTGATATAAAGTATTGGCGCAGAAGAACTGGAACACTTATATTATATATACTTTTTATTTACAATACTTTCAATCAATATTGATTATTAATTATTTTATATTAATTCCTCCCTAGGATTATTGTATATACTCGTAAACCTCCTATATGCAATTAGTACAATATTTAGGAGGTCAATGATGTTCTGAATTAAAATTATGTCTCAAAAAAAGGAGCCAATAATATTATATACATATCAGAATTTTTCATTGATACAGAATATCCCTTCACGTCTCATATCTTTGAAAAAAATTTAATTGTATTTTTATGAGGCATATCAGGATAATCTTGTAACGTCCTATTATCGCGATGTATCATTACTTATCTCTGAACATTTC
Source organism: Bhutanitis thaidina (assembly GCA_029286595.1). Classification (NCBI taxonomy): domain Eukaryota; kingdom Metazoa; phylum Arthropoda; class Insecta; order Lepidoptera; family Papilionidae; genus Bhutanitis; species Bhutanitis thaidina. The sequence continues at coordinate 5,539,485 of JAGSMS010000005.1, forward strand.
GTTTTAAAGAATTTTTGTAGAACTGTTCTTCCATAGATTTCAAAATTCGCGGAAGGTAAGCACGTGTGTTATCCATTAGTAAAATTATAGAAAAGTAAAGTAGAAAACTTTTCCATCCCATTCAGTATCTACATTAAAATATCTGGCACAAAATCTTAATCAGCGGCTATCTCATGTCACATACAGAACATTGATTAATTCGGAAAAAATTCAAATAGCCATGCCTTTTTCGCCTTTATCAATGAAATTAATGAATGATCGCTAAATATAGTCACGGCATGTTTCGCATGACTCAGTTGGAAGTATGTAGTTAGAAATAATTGATCGGAATATCACCGTATTGGTAGGTGGAGTAGGTCATATGATAAAGTATTAAAATAATGTAGATAGATAGATACAAAGACAAAGAGCATAATTTTCGTATCATGTAATTTCATCAAATAACTTGGAAGTTTTTTCTATTAAATTGGTATTGGCATAATTTAGAATAGTACTAGAATAAATAACTCGTCTCTTTGTTGCATCATTTAATGTTAAATAGATGTATTAGCAATTCCTTTTAAAATTTTAATTTTACTTACGATAAGGTCTATTTGTATACCTATATTTTCTATATTTCATATCTACTACTTGCTCCAACAAAATATAAGCATAGAATATAAAACATAAAATATAACCACCAATAAAGGCTCTGTATGGAAGATTTGTCCATACTCACCACGTTGGGTGGTAGCAGTAAGCAGTAGCAACTTGTAATTTAATCTATTCTGTTAGGGCGGTACATATATGAATTATTTCATTCCCAACGCGATTATTTCATTCGATGATCTGGCGACTGAATAATGCGGGAATATTTATCCGAATTTACCGTACACAAACCCCATAGACCAGTAATGGGGAGCAGCATCTCTAGTTCGAGTGTACGGCACTCAATAAACAGCCAGCGCAGCAAGCTGAGTATGGTCAAACCTTCAAGGAGATTTGTCCATGCTTACCGTGGTAAACCTTTTAAGCGTGGTAGAGCCAAGCGGCGGCTTCTGCTGCTGCTCGAATGGGCCGACGCAACCGGGTTGGTACTACGGCCTAGCAGAATAGCGGCGTGAAGAAGAGGCATCTTGTGCTTCTGCATTTCGTTCGGTGAGTAAGGTACGCGGAGGCTCCTCTTCCCTATCCATTTCCTATTTCTCCCTTTTTATTTTCTATTTTCCTCTCTATTTTCACCCATCTCCCAAATATCCTTAAAGGCCGGCAACGCACCTGCAGCACCTATGGTGTTGCAGAGGTACGTGGGCGACGGTAATCACTTACCATCAGGGGAACCAGCTCATTTGTCGCCTTTCCCATAAAAAAAAAGAGATGTCTTCTGGCTTTTGCTGGCTCTTGCTTGAAGAGGGCTATGATCACGAGTGGACTTAATACACGACGATAAATCTGTATTCACGGTTTAACCGTAAGACCTGTTTAATCCATACAATTTGTTTATGGGACACATAGATCGAGAATTATGGGTTTAAGATATTAGAGATAATAATCTCTTTCTAATACGAAAGCATATATTTATTCAGGTCGATAATATAACTCTCTGTTCGCATTTAATAAGATGATTCATTCACTCGTATTTAAAGAATATTATACTGAAGTTGAATTAAAATTTTGATATTTATGAAATATTTTTCTAGAAAGCACTTAATAGAAAAATAAATTTTAAATAAATATTACAATGTCAGATTAACAATTTTAAATCCTAATGCCGTCTCAATATTTTAAATTCAATTCTAAATACAATTCTATCTATGTTATATAAAATTAAGAAGTGAATCCTATATCTTTCTTTGTTTATAGTAGGTAATCTCTGGAACAATTACCAATAAAATATCGATACGATTGACTAACACGTAGGCCATTTTTAAGCAACCTCACTACGCAGACTGTAGCCTAAGTTGCATTGGTTGGTACTCCGGTTCGAAACCAGTTTCGTTCCCTTTATAGTGCGGACCGCCTGCGCTGCAGCTTGCGTAGGGACACCACACGTTTAGATTGTCAATAACAATGTTAAATAATTTTCAAAAACCTCGATTGTTGAACAAGGATTATTAGAAAGATAATAAAATTTCCTATCCCTTTGAATAACCTAGTCACATTATGTAAAAGGCTCAAAAGATTTTCTTTTAAAATTACACCAACTTTTATGAATCATATTAGGCATTATAATATGTAAAGCAAGCACATGTGCGTGAAGGATCCAAGCGGCGGCTTTTCTGTTGCACGAATAAACCAGCTCAACGGGCGCTCATAGCACGGCCTTGTAGAATACCGGCGTAAAGTATGGGATTCTGCGATTCATTTGTTGAGTGAATTAACCGGAGCAATCATACCTCGAGACGGAGCTAGTGAATGTGACAAAGAGGTCTGTTCTCGACGCCTCGGTAGTCTAGAATGTATATGCAAAGGTATGGAACAAGAGGTATTTCTTAATAAAGAAACTATTAAACATCAGGCATGAAACAAACGAAATCTAAGTTAAATTAATTTGCCACAACCACAACACATTGTTAATCCAGAAATGAATGCAGTGCGAAAATAGCCTTAAAATAAATGGATAACAGACAAAAGTCGAAATATTTTGATTCTTGATCCTGTGATAACCGTGGGAGGCCGATAAATAAAGAGTGTGATATCACTCATCTCATTATCTTGAATAATGATTTCCAATTCTTTTTTTCAACTGAAAACTCAAATGGAAGTGCCTCGGTACTTAGTATAAAATATAAATACTGCAGCAGTTACTGTAACAAACCTTGTTTAATTAGAATGACTATCAAGATAGTATAACTTCGAATTCATAATAAGTGTGAATGGTGTAGGCACGGGCTTTTTAGACATCGGTTTACACAACTTCATACAACACAACAACGTTTAATTGAAATTACTTAATAGGAAGACTATTTTAAATGAAACTATCATTTACGGATCTAATAGCGTTTAATTTTGTTTTTATATTCCCGATGTTTCGATTGCTTTACAGCAGCCGTGGTCACGGGGGGACTGAGTTGCTTGACGTCCACATGTTATAGTTAACTCGGGCTACCTTCAGCCTTTATTTATTAATTTTTGGTCCGATCTACGCAGAATGTGCTTACAGTATCTTGAGGTCATTCAGTGGCATGCTATGTTTTAGATTTAATTTTGTTTATTACTCGATCCCAAGCCGTTGGTAGCACTCAACAATCTTCTTTATTGAAATTAGGATGTTTTTTGATTTCAATAGCCTCGCGAACCATCCTTGGCAGGAATCGGTTTCCTTTTGCGAGGATTTGTGGTCTATCAAATCTGATGTAATGGTTGGGGCGACCAAGGATATGATCACAGACTGCAGACTTTCTAGAGGATCGGTATTTCACGTCAGCTATGTGTTCACGTAAATAATAGTTTCATATAAAATGTATTGTATAGGCGTAAACACAAGAAATATAGGAAGACTATTTGGTAAAAATACTCGATTAATATTAATGTCCAGTTATCTTAAGAACAGATTACTGTGACTGATGGTCACTCTAGCTTCATCATATACACGAACCGTCTAGCGTAATGAAACGGCCAGGCTATTTTCTCGGGCTAGGCTTAATAGCGTATCTTGGAGGCCTTTAATTATTATAATAAATAGAAATGAATTTAAAACAATTGTTGAAAAATTTTACTACAGCTTATTTGGGACAACGTGAAAGGTTCTCCATCTTAGTGGTCAAACCTGAGATACAAATCATACATAAGTTTCGAAAATTCATCGGCGAACTCCGATCTCATCGTTTGAAAGCATATTCCGTAACTACTCGACTGTCGTAGCTAGCTGAAATAATTTAAAAATCAGGACGTCTAACACTATAATCCCCCCTATGACCACGGGTGCTGTAAAGTTGCGTTGCCGGCCTTTAAAAGTATTTGGGGAAGGGGGATCTGAGCGGGGGAGACGAGGGAGAGGGCCTCCGGTTGCCACACTCAACGAACGAAACGCAAAACCACAATATGCCTCTAATCCATGCAGGTATTCAGCGAAGCCATGGTTCCATTAATATAGTTAAGGACGACGATGGCTGCCACATGCGTCATATTTATGAATAGGAGCTTCTCGAGTTTGCAGTTCTCTTGTGCTTTGATTTTGAGAATTACTATATTCGTGTAACATGCTTTAAGTCTTTCGCCTATTTCTTCCCTTTCACAGAAACCTCATTATAAAATGTAGTCAGATAAAAAATTATATTTGACTAAGGATATTATTTTTGTTACGTCGAAAAATAAACAATTTTCGTTCATATGCAGACTCGTTACCGATAGTGGCATCTAAAATATATGGTATCTGGTGGTTTGCTCGTTAACCCACCGCTAAAGCGAGGCGATTACGGCTAATTCTAATTGGATAGACCTATGTCCAGCAGTGGGCTAATTACAACATCATGATGACAATGATGAACTAGGTAGGCTCGTAGATACAATTACTGAAACCGTGGCATTTCATCTTAGTTCTTCAGAGTACTATATACCGTAACGTATATGTAACGTACTTACATCCGATTCTTCATTGAGGACGGATGTATCTGTCTATAGGGTGAACTTAGTAGGAACAAGTAAAATATCACTTCTGTTCTGGCGGCTCATTTAACTCATTCAATATAGAGTCTTATTCCTATTAAAAGATTTTTCTAATTATTTAAACTAAAACTAATAATAGGTAAAATCAAGGAATTCAATGTTCTTTAACTTAGAAGTAGCCTTTATTTTTTCATTGTAGTTTTATTATTTAAAACAGTATCAGTTGTACATTTCCAGTTAACTTAGGTAACAATAATTTATAGATGCAAATCTATGGCCCCAGCTGTCTATAACGTGAAAAACCAGTAGCAGTACAAGTAAAAGAGCAGAAGAATGTTATTTTTATCGCAGTATGCTGTAGCAGTATTTCCCCGTGTTAATAAAGAAGCAAATAATTCTTATATTTCGAAGCCATATTTACCAGCCGAAGTCAAGATACATATTTAACAGCTGCATTAGTAACCGGAAGTTTTGGAAGTCGCCGTCGTAATCGATATCGGGGATAAGCTCGGAGCGTTCCTCCTCGGAGTCCCAGCCGCCTCAGACGTTCCGAGAGGCTAACCGGGATTAACCCATTCGCAGATACTACGATCGGAATAATTTCGGTCGGCATACCACCCCACATGTCGATCGATTCGTGAGCAAAGTTCAGATATTTTGTCTTCTGTCTGTTTCGGCTTTCGCGAAGATCTCGTCATATAGAATGGTAATGTTAATTCTATAATTATATATTTTTGGGATGTTAATAAAGTTTAATACTTTAATGATACCACTCCTGTCACAAAAAATCAAACAATTAATCCAAAAAAAAAATTTACCTGAAAAAGCATTTAATTATTTGCATTATGCATAACTAATCTATGCCCACTTGTCTTAAGTTTGATTTTCATTAAATGAAGTAAATATTATTGAAATAAATGAAATTATTGACCTAAAACCTATGTTTCCAAATTACTAATTATAAGGTAATACAAAAAAAAATTTTAAATGACATGTCTTTACAAAAAATACATTAAAATTATTTAGGTGTAGTTTCATGCGCTAATGCTTAGCATCAGGTTAATCCTTTTATTTTTTTATGGTCTAGATATTCATAAATGGTATAAAAACAACCTATGTAAAGGCCATTGATGAAGGTATTTTCAAATCTTATTAAGGGTAGTTTAAGACTACAATTTAAAAATAGCCTTTTCCTAATTAAGTATAGTGTGACGTAGTAACAGATATTTTTTCAGGCAACATTATCAATTAAGCTACATCATTTTTACTATAAAGACACTCACCGTTTTATAAAATATAATGGATAAGAAAATGACTCTAAACTATAACTAACTTATGTATTATACGCATTTATATAGTGTTAAGGACAGTTTACACAGTGAATTTGAATAGAACACATATTCGCATCGGTAACAAAAGTTAACAATATGGCAAAATAGATAGGAAATTATATAAAAAATAGCATATAGCGCAGCTAATTAAATAATGGTATACTGCCAGAAATTTACAACATAACATTTAAAACATCTGTATTTGAAAATATGCATATAATATTTTCACTATTTATCATAATATTTTGTTCGTAATGCAAGTAATTTTGAAGAATTATTGTATAAATTATAAAATTGCATCTAGGTTACATTAAAATCTGATCATAAATCTTTGTACTTGAATGTCTAAATAGCCTTAACATCAAAGACCTATAACTCTATCTCTGTCACACTTCGGTATCGGGGCCTATAGCTGTCTTTTTTCACAAACAATGCCGTATCTCCTACCACAAAAGAATGAGTTTTGACATAGTGGTGCATCGACATTTTTGTTTTGAAATATATCGATACCTCTACTATTTACTCTACGTTTATTTACAGTCCAATGCAGAAATACAGAGAGCAGGCAATCCACCGCCATTAACACATGGTGGTGGATTGCCTGCGCAAAATCTTTTACCACTACCATACATTGAGAAAAAATGTGTGTTTTTTGTGAAGAAAAATTGATACTGGCTGGAATTTGGACACGCGGTCTTTGCAATCTCCAGTCGTAATCTTGATATTTAAATTAGTTTGATGAAAAAAAAATTATGTTATTGTCTAGAAATTAAATTTATGTGTCAATATATCATATCTTTATCCAAATGTCAAACTCGCCTGCATATGGTGCACCCTGATAGCCAACCAACGAGGCTCCGGCGACCGAATGGTCAAAAATCCATCTGAATTTACCGAACCCAAATCCAGCAGGTTAGTGATAGAGCACTATCGCTGGTGCGAGGATATGAGAACTGCACTGCCCAACCACTTGCCCAGCGTGACACGAGTATGGAAAAATTAAAAAAATTGTACTGGCTTTGGATGGCACTTTCTCGGAGACTGTGGCACTCGTTGGCGAACACCAACATAGACCATGTTGGTGTTCGCCAACGGTTGAAATAAACAGGCTGAAAAAATTAGTCACCTTAAATGTTCCAGTACTAAGTACTGGCCGGGTAAAAAAGTATAAATTTTAAGATGTCACTGGAACTCGACGACAGTCCGATACGTTGCTCCAGTGGAGGTTAGCAAACTTCACATTCACTTTACGGCATACTATTAAAATTATCTGAAAGAAAGTCAATGATGCTTTGAGAGTATATCGATAACAATGAAACATCGATAAATTTTCAACTCAACCCGCTACTGGCACAAAAATATTTTATCGTGCACGGGGCAGCCTAAAAAAACAAACGCCCGGTAAGTCACTCGCGTCGCGTGACGGCCAGAAAGAGGAAAGTTATTATTTTTTTGTCACAGCCAACGGGCTGGGAGGCGGACGGTCAACTCATTGTGTAGGCGATGGTTCCAAAACTTATTGATTATGTCTGTAATATAGTTATAATTCCATGTTTTATGACGTTCTAATTATCACTTTTCCAAAATTGCATTATAGGTATTGTATCACTATGCAAATTAGATTCATTTTAATACTAAAGCGGTTCACTATTTTTGATTCGACCCCGTGCATTGCACATATACCTCTACAACTCTTCTTTACAGTTTCCTTTTCAGAATATTCCTTGTCTAGATCTTTATGTTATTGACCTACCTATCAGGTGGTCGTTCCAAACTTTGCCTTCATATCCTTACACTTGCAGTTTCCTTTATTATTGTTTTTATTTTATGGGAAAGCCGGCAAACGAGCAAGCGGTTCACCTGATGGTAAGTGGTTACCATCAGGTGAACCACGTACATCCGCAACACCATAGGAGCCGCAGGTGCGTTGCCGGCATCTAAGGGTATTGGAGATGGGAGGGAGTATGAGGAGGGGGACGGGAAAGTGATGTGGGCCTCCGGTTACCTCACTCACCGAACGAAACACAGAAGCACAAGATGCCTCTACTTCACGCCAGTATTCTGGGCGGACGTGGTACCAATCCGGTTGAGCCGGCCCATTCGAGCAGCAGCAAAGCCGCCGCTTGGCTCTACCACGTTTTATTATCCTTTATTTAACAAACTGTCAAAAATGCTTTAAATTTAATATTTGAGAAGCACTGGAAACATTAGAGGGCGCATTACTTAAATTTTTGAAACTTAAGACATACCTAGTTTATTCAGTAAAACGTACTTTATGATGGACGTTAGTAAAAATAAAATATTATTCCCCAAACGGTAACGTTTAAAGCTGCTTTAGTACCTTACGAAATTCTAACGATTCTTTGTCATATTTATTTGTTGTCTAATAATATAAAATACATTTAATATTTGATTTGAATAATGATTTCTAGAATTGATGAAATGAAACTATTTTTTACGGATTTAATCCCGTTTAATTACGTTTTTGTATTCCCGACATTTCGATTGCCTTACAGCAGCCGTGGTCACGGGGGGACTGTAAGACGTCGGTAGGTGATGTGTTAGTAATTGGGAATCCTAATAAGCCATTCTGTGTAAAGAAAAAAACCTATACAAACATATATTAAAACGGTGAATCTCACCACAAACCATCTCAGATAGCTCCGTTGGTAAATCTTTGTTTCAGAGAGCATGAGGAATCTGTGGCAGTAAACACTTGGCCACCGAGCCACAGCATGTCAAGCAAGTCTTGCAAGACAACAAGCTTCGGGTTCCGCGCCTCCGTCACAGTGACAGTCTAGCGAGTACCTGATGTATTACCGTATATCAGAGGCGTTACGGACAAGATTGGCTATACCTTGAAGAGGGCTTCTATAAAAATTTTTTTCAAGCCAGCGAGAAAAGATATGTCAATTTTTACCATCTGTCAAGTGCAATATCCTTCTACAAGATACAAATTAGATCAAAGGTTATTACTTAATTTTATGAATTTTATTAATTTCGTTCATTTTATTATTATTTATCTTGTTTATGTCAATTTACTAGGGACAACGTCAGATTCTACATAACGTAGTTATGTATAGCATTACTAGTTATAATCCTAGTTTATAAAAATACGCACCAACCTTGTCAGACGCTGACGAGGAAATGAAGGCAACGTAACATATCTCAAAACCCATGCACTGCTCTAGAACACACTACAGGTTGTTGAATGGGAGTGAAGTCTTCCAAAAAACTAGGCCTGAAAATTACGATTAAATAATAGGTCAGACTGAGCGGCGAAGGAGGGACTATATGTGATGAACTCCTTTTTCTAGAAGCAGCACCACAGACAGTGAAGATCAGATGGCTTCACTAAAAACAAGATGACGAATAAAAAACAAAAGTAAAAGCACCCTAATCCCTCAGACCAGATCACTGGTGCGAGGGTACCGGCGCTGCGCTTATCAACCTTTCTTGCCCACTGTGGACTAAACTTTCACGAAGTACATGTTAACTTTTGCTGGCGATTTCTTGAAGAAGCCTACTATGTTTAGCAGTGGACTTAAAGTTCAATATTATTTTTTGGATTTGGCTGAGATGTAAACTATGCCATAGAATACTTATAATATTCTATTCTATTCTATAGGATACTTTTTGTTTCAGTTAAGCACTCTTACTTTATAGGTACCTATTATTATCATTAACGCTCTAACATCATAATACTAGGTATAAATAATTTGTTAAGAAAATATACTTGGTAACAGCGCCCAGACACCTTAACATTTAAAAGAAGAGTAATTTATTGAATCGCCTGTAGGTTCGACATATAAATATAAAAAAATATCCATTTAAATACGAAGCGAAATTAATTTAAATAACGAAATCATTATTGACAATATACCTAAAAGAAAAATCAATTACCATATTTTAGTGTGAAAAATAAGAATCTTATAAGATGGTTTCATAGAAATGTTTTAATTATACAAATTTTTCTAATATTATATTTCAATTATAAAAATTTTGTCATGATTTTTATGCAAAATTTAATAGAGGACCACGTTCGTTTTTGAGAAGAAAACTTGTTTATTTAAATATATATACGTCTTGGAGAAACGCATGTATATTAGAGCATATTTTACAAATAGAAAATATTAAGTAATTAACATTTAAATGTGTAAAATATAGTTCTTAGATTGAATTTATAGAAATCACTATAATTATAAAATAAATAGAACCTGTTTTTTATTAAAGTAGAGTTTGTCAAAGATAGGCTGAATTAATAACTAATCAGTTTTAGTTGCGTTTAATCAAAATCCCACATACTAGTATGTTCAGCGGCATAAGAAAATCTGCAACTCCGTCATTCCATGAGAGTCGTCTCATGGCTATCGAAATTACCATTTCATACATATGTATTGATAAATGGCGGAATTAAACAACTTCTGAAGGACTACAAGTATTGGTTTTCCACCCGCTTTCGGAAGCTCAGTTGTAATTTCGTCCTAACCCGGCGCCTTGCCGTTTTAAGCTGTTTGAGAGCCATCCTAATATCGCTCAGACTGACCTCCGGGATTTCATCGAAATAATGTCGGATAAGCTTGGCTCTTGGGTGCACATCGATGTGTGGCTTCAACGGTGTTGTGTACAGCTGTCCGTAAAATTTCTCGATCTCACTCAAAATCTCTGCTCCAGGGGAAATAACTGCGCCACTTTCGGTCTTTAACTTTGACAGTTGGCTCTTTCCGATAGACTGATCTCTGGCGAAGACTTTGGAGCCTTTGTTCCGATCTATCGCATTTTCAATACAGGCTGTATTAAATTTGCGTATATCTTGCCTCATACACTTGGAGATCTGTCTATTCAGTTGCCGATATGCTGACTCATCCGTTGTAGACTGCAGCTTCAACTCACGCCTGGCTTTCATGAGTTTAAGAGTGTGATCGGAGAGCTTTTGAGGCTTGTTCTTGCGGCGGGTCCTGCAAAACTTAGCTCCTACCACATGGACAGTTTCCACTAGCCTGTTATTTGTATCGTCCACTATAACGCAATCTTCTATCTCATTTGCCGACTCTTCCATAAAAAAAAAAGGTACTGAAAGCGATTATGCAATTCGAGCTGACATCTCTCGGGGTTTTGGATAACGGCACGTGGTGGGCGGAGCGTATACTTCATCAGACAAGACCGCTCGAGCCTAATATTAAGGTTCAGTGTGTCTCTTACCATTCGGTGATCACTGCCGGTTTTTACGCTAGTGATCACAGAGACATCACTGAACAGCTGACGCTTGGTCGTCATGATGAAGTTGATCTCATTTTTTGTACTACCGTCCGGGCTCATCCAGGTCCACTTCCTGTGGGGCCGCTTCTGGAAATAGGAGTTCATCATAAAGAATCACTCCTTAGCCATGAAGTCAGCCAGCTGTTGCTATCATGGGTTCCGATGCCTTACTCCAAAGCTGCCCACTATCATCTCATCGCTGTTTTTCGTACCTAGTTTTCATAATGTTAGCGTCTTCAAAACAGATTTAGCTATATTAAAAAAAGACAAACCGAAAACGCACCAACCGACGGCGGTTCGTCATCGGACAGATGCAATTCTGGTGGCGTGGCGAGTATGGAAAAACCTCCCAGTGGGATACTATGTCCAGCAGTAGACTATTTAAGAGGCTGGTTATATGGACGATGTTTTGCATAATATATTAGCTCCACGGTTAGTGTATCCCGAGAAATATTAATCCCAGATTACCGAATTGTAGACTTTCGATTTAAGATTTTTTTATTTTTTTTTAGATTAAAACGTTACCACGCTGTAGCAATTTCTCTTGTGTCGCGTAGGCAGTTCATATACATTAATTGCATATAGACAAACACCCAGACCTGGAACAATTATTTTGTAGTCCATACATTTCCCGTGCGGGAATCGAACCCGCAACCCTCAGTGCCGCAGCCATACGCTTAGCCACTACGCTACAGAGCCGTTAAAGTTCATCGCACTGTGTCTCTAATGAAACCTGCGATCTTTGGGTGACCATTGCAGTACAGTATCATATATCTATATGCCCTATAGTCGGTCCTGACGACGGCGTGGCTTGGTGATTAGCATACCTGACTGCTGAGACATTGGTCCTGGGTTCGAATCCCAGCCGATGCCAATATTGGTCCATAAACACAAATTATTGGTCGAGTTGTGTTATATCCCGTGTCTCTGACACTACATGTGATCCTCAGAACTTATCGTATATGTTACATCAAATACGGGAAGGTAAAGATGAGTAAGTGCATCTTTGTTAGCAAACGATAATATCTCCAGCGTAGTGTACAATTGCTGATAGTAATCGATCCGCGTGACATCATCAGTCTAGCCTGCCTTTAAAACGGAGGGTAACAAGGGTAAGGACCGGTGTTGCAAAACGGAAAAGCCCTCTCAATGCGTCTAAACTTATGTACGACAGAATACCCAAGACAATCTAGAAAAAAAATCACGAAAGTCTTTATTATAATCTGTTTAATGACTCGGTGGTGTAATGGCTAAGCGCATGGCTGCGGCGCTGTGTGTTGCGGGTTAGGTTCCCGTACGGGACAAGTTTGTAAGAACTACAAATAATTGTTCCGGATCTGGGTGTTTGTCCATGTACAGTTAATATATGTACACTTCCTAAGCGACACAGAACAGAGAGTGAGAGGTAACGGTTTAAGAAATAATTAAGAAAATCTCATGGTAAATTAAAATATGAGGATATTTAAGGAACCATGTTTCGAAGTTTAATCAAATTATGGATAACCATAGATAGCCTCTTCGCTTTTACGCTTTACTATTCTTTATTTAAAAATAATAGTTCTATTTTTTAATCCTTACAAAACATTAGAATCATTGGCAATCAAATCATTCCAACATCACGTCATATCTTCTGCCATCTTGTACAGGTCAAAGATTACAGAGCATGCGCGTTCCGCCCCCCGTAGGGTGCCACGCCCTATCATCTCGCCAGGGGGTGAAAATCAAAGGGGCATAATGAAGAATAAAAGGGTACATTATTTTTAGGGAGACCAGGAGCGTACAAGATCGAGGAAAGTGATCTATTGTACATAGGTACATATAATCGTTTGCTCCTTTATGAAGCAACCTCATCAAAGCAGTTTTTTAAAATACATCTATTTTTAACTGGGGTCCGAATTTGTGATACAATTAAAAGAAGAAGATATAATGTGTACTAATATTTTAAATTTGGCCTTTTAAAAAAATAAGTCATGTACCTAATATACTTATTTCAAAATTTGTTTTTGTTAATACCGATTTATTGTTCATGAATGATAAGGAGCACTACCACTAGTTCTAAGATATCGACTCTGCGCTCATCAAATTCCCCGTCCAGAGTAGTGAGTATAAGAAAAGCCTCTATGAAATGCCTACCAGATTCCTTTCAAAATCGATTCAGTACGTTAGGGGCGCAGTGATTTTGACTCATTAATTTTGAACACTCCGACGCTGCGTGCGTATGGTATGAGTTTGAAGTGGCTGTTACTTTCGTATTTTCGCATCTTGGGATTTCGCAGTAGTCAACGGTTACCGAATCATTGCAACGGCTGCATCAATTAAAATGTTAATATTTCAAATGGAATGATGATATTATTTTTAAAAATATTTATGCTCAAAACTTAGTTCATTTAAAATGTCCCTCGCAACGACCGTTGCCTGTTTGTACCATTTACTAGAGGATTGTTTGTGTTCAGTCTAACAGGCATTACCACCTGGATCTACTTATATATGTCGCCAAAAAGTCGTCGTTATTAAAATACACTTAAATATTACAACAATCCTATTTATTTTTTTACAGAAATATGGCCGCGAAGAAAATTCATTCACTTTTACCTCCATCAGACTCAGAGTCGAACTTCTAGTCTTCTTCTGAGTCTGATGATCCCAAATATATCTTCATTTATGTTTTTACGTTTTAGGCTTTCTTTTGGATTACACAACTTACTGACACATCTTAGTGACAAGAAAAAAAAAATTATATTACCGTATTATATTACTCTTATCGGCGGCAATATTGGTATCACCAGATTAACATTAAACATTAAACTCCATCACCAATGACTGAAGCAAAACTGTTTCCCACATTTTCAAGAACTACACAGATGTCTGCAATGGCAACACGACTGATATCGCCGACACGTCGTCTATGCTTCTGCCAGTACCTTTACAGCGAGAGCGTTAGCTAAAACAATTGGTGGTAAAATTAAAAAAAAAAAACAAATATGTTCGGTCCGTTAATGTGAAACACACTAATTTATATTCAGTGCAAAGTAGTGTTTACCACTTACTAGGTAAGAAGTTTTATATTGCTTAGAATAGTAATCATGAAGACTTGATTGTACAAATGCCGTCAAATGGAAAATGAAAGATTATTGGAGAGTAGGGTAGCAAATCGCTACCACCACTTCGCTTAAACGTTGTTCTCGTAGATGTACTACTTGCACTTTTGCAAAAACATGAACGTAGACAAAAGAGTCATGTAGAAGAAGGAGAATCATTTGATATTGCTGACAGGAAAGAAGTTAGTAGCAGAAAGCAGCTATATGCCAAAGAAACGAAACAAGTGGGAATACAAGTTTTTTTTTAATAATAATATTCTGTTGCGGCTGATTTGTCTGTTCTTTGTTTTTGTTGTAACGAATGCATCGTTGTGCATCTACGCAATCTCATAAAACAAAAATATGCATCACCCATAGTTGGTACCTATTGTCCGTTTTATGCGACGTACTGAAGTTTTTTGACGTACTAAAACATTTAAGTCCTTTTGAAGTGATTTCACTCACAAACAATAATTATTGAAACATATTGTAGAGCAGACAAACATCACAAAAACACAAACATAACTCTGAACGAAGAGTTACACGTAAAAAATCTTGTGGGAACATTGTGTACAAATTTAAGGGTTAGCGCTTTCTAGTAAAGACAGCTAGTAATCTTGTAAAGGTTGGAAGTGACGATGATAATGTTGACTATACGCGGTCTATACATGGTAGAGCCAAGCGGTGTCTTTTGCTGCTGCTCGAATGGACCGGATAGGCCAGGTTGGTATCACCGCCTCGCAGAATACCGGCGTGAAGTAGAGGCATAGACATTATTTAAACAGTGAAACCACTTTTCACCTCTACAGGAGATAGAACGTGATAAGTAACATAACTATAAGGAATAAAAAAACACAACTTTAACTTCTTACATCGCGTATTCCCGACAAACAAAACATCACGCCTAAATATCGAATAGGCAAGGGCGAATTGTTTGCTTTGACAGTGATTTGCGAGGCAAAGCTACTTAATCAGATTCATTAGCGACTGAGCCCATTCCGCAAACACCGATATATTTGTTTACACAATCACTCCGACGGCATTGGATATAAGGCGAGTGAAATCGATAGCCTGTTAATTATGTCTCTGTCATAACGACAGCGAGGGGATTATGGGAGTGACTTTGTATGAGAGATAATTATAAAGGTTTTTATATAATTGGGAAATATTACATACGATGGTTATCTATGCCATAGAATAACTTCAATATATTCCTAATTTTCATTTGTTATATGTTAGATAGCGTGACTGCTGAGCCAGTCATGTGTCTAGGTTCAAATGCTTATTTTAATTTTTTTTTAATTGTGCAACATGCAAATGATTTGTTTTCAGGTTTTGTATTACACTTCCGGCGGATATTCTGGAGTGCACCACCGCTATATAAAGGAAGAAAATCGACATAGAACGCGCCGCCTACAGAGGCAAGTAGAAGAGCGCCTTACGATAGATGGGATTCTCAGCTTGGGGATACCGAGACTTCACACAATCTCCCAATGGATGCAATATAGCTATGATATACTACACCTCGATAGATACTCGCCAGCATTAGAAAAGGCCGTATACCTCGCTGACATGGTAACTCGTTTTTAACGTGGTAGAGCCGAGCGGCGGCTTTAGCTGCTGCTCGAATGGGCCGGCTCGACCAAATTAATACCACGACCTAGCAAAATACCGGCGTGAAGTAGAGACATCTTGTACTTCTGCGTTTCGTTCGGTGAGTGAGGTAACCGGAGGCCCACATCCCCTCCCTATTCCTCTTCCCTCCCATCTCCCAAATATCCTTAAAGGCCGTCAAAGCACCTGTAGCTCCCATGGTGTTGCAGATGTATGTGGGCGACGGTAATCACTTACCATCAGGTGAACCTATTGCTAGTTTGCCGCCTTTCCAATAAAAAAAAAGGCGGCCAGCGGCGCGAGCGGACCTCGACCACCTGCAGCAACCAACACGCAGGGACGCATTACCACCAGTGCATGAACCACTAGAGCTAGTGAAATTAGAGCAAAGTAGTCTCTGAAGTCGTTAAATACCCCAGGTATGATAACAAAACAACAGTGTGTTTAAATTAATCTCCGCGCACTTATTACGAGTATGTTTACTAGTTAGCATTTATCCTCCATCCTATCTAGCTGCTCACGCTATAGGTATCCCAAAACCTAAGAAACCTCGCAATATCATCTCGAATTACAGCTCTGTGGGGAAAATCTATGAGCGGATTAAAGAAAAGACCACTTTTTAAGAACAAAATCCTCCTCGACAAGCAGTACGGCTTCCGATCCGAACACTCGTGGGCCTGTTGGACTATCTCGTGACTATCTCGTGAGTCTATAGAGTCTGGGCACCACTTAACGGATCAAATTTTAGATGAAACCGCTCACCCGAGCCTAACAGCACGCGGGCACAACGGCTTGATTTATAAGCTGTACAGTCTTAATGTCTCCGACAGACTCGTGCACATCTTAGGAGCCTGCTCTCGACTAACCGCTCTTTTCGGTAGAGGGCACGCGCTCTTCAAGCCGCCTTCTTAAAACAAATGTACACATTTTTCCTTTATTTGTAGTAATGTTAACTAATAGTTTTAAATTATTATATTCCTTCGTACATAGGGAATGCAGCGCACCGATAAGCGTCACTTATATATTGATTTGCACAAAGTGCAAATGCCTCAACCAAAATTCTCTTTCATTTAGACTTAACACAAAAAGATACTAAAAAAGTGTGATAAGAATTTGTAAAAAAACTAAAATATAATGCAAATTTATTTTTTCATGAGCACACGTAAATTTGTTTATATTATTAGTAATATTTTTGTGACAACTCCGCCGATTTTCCTGAATCATTTTACATTTACGGGATCTAGAACTTCTAATTTAATTTTCTCCTATACGTAATGTATCGAACCTTCTGTAATGAAACTGTTTTTAAATATCATGATGTACTTCCACAATGTCGATATCTTAGAAAACACCTGATTGTGTTATTTGTGCAGGATATTTCATAAGCGTAAGTAAGTCTGAGGTAAACACAACCTGTATTCACACACAACCGATATGAGGCTTATACAAAAGGATAAGATCAGAAGGTCAGATCCAGTGTTGATAGCCTAGTCCCCCGTGTTATATATCCAGACTTATAGACGAAAGTATTAAGTTATATGTTATATAATGTGTTGTTGAAATACCGACTCCGGCCGGGATTATAAACCTGGACCCTCGACTCAGAAAAGTAGATAAGATACTTTGACCACGGAATCACACATTGCTTACAGTAAGTATACGAATATACGCAGTAAGACTTACTATATCCGTATAAAAAGTAGAGCTGATAAAATGTTTTTAATTTTGGATTTTTAATTGATGAAGAGGATGAGATGAAATAAACTATTTAATTTCAGAAGGTGAACACTCTCATCAATGACACTTTACGAGCGGCATCGAGGTAATCGTACGCAAACCTAATACAAAAAAGAAGTAACTTGAAAATACCAATTTCATATTTGTGGATGGTTTTGTTGTGTAACGTTATGTGACCCATGTCTCTGACACTGCTATGAGAAGGTAAAAACAAATGAGTGACTCTGTGTTTGTTCATTGCGGCACAATGATATTTACTGCACAATTGACAACTGCCGCTGTGGCATTACGTAGTAAAGCCAAGCGGAATCTTTTGCTGCTGCAGCGGATAATGTAAAATAACAAAACAAATGCACTGCCACACGTTGGGAAGATGATGGAATAACTCGTTACCAATAAGTATTGCTGCATACTGTTTTTTTTACTCTGACCTAAAGTTACATTACTCTCATACAACCTTTTTTCTGACATTTGTCGTATCTACCTATATATATATACATCACTTTATTTATCTTTCCGTAAATGGCAGCCCTACCCTTATCGAAATGTGTTCGCAATTTACGGCATACAGTTCGGTTAATAAAAGCCAGTCGCCG
Source organism: Bhutanitis thaidina (assembly GCA_029286595.1). Lineage (NCBI taxonomy): Eukaryota > Metazoa > Arthropoda > Insecta > Lepidoptera > Papilionidae > Bhutanitis > Bhutanitis thaidina. The sequence goes on from JAGSMS010000005.1 coordinate 5,557,686, forward strand.
CCGGGGCGCGCAAACACATAAACCCCGCCGTCAAATTAGACCGATAATTCGTCGGACACTGACGATCTATTGGCAACTAACGATCCGTTTCACGCGTGCCTAATAAAGCCGCTATTATGATTAACTTGTTATAGGACTGTCGACATTTTGTTTGTATAATTTATTTGATATATTTTCCAACTACGAGCTCGTAAGTATAAATGTTTAAGGTAAATATTAGTATAGTGCAACTGTTCTCTTAATTTTGAGTCAAAATTAATTCAATTAAAGCAAAAAAAAGGGATGAATAAGAAGTACCTAATACAAAGAATAATCTACCTGCTGCTGCTGCTGGTGATGTAAATTCTGTGTTACTTTTATACTTCTTAACGTGTTGCAACAATAGTTTATTTCAATGATCGTGACACGTGAAAGGATAAACTAGATATCTAATAGGTAATGTACTTTTAATAAACTTTTTAATTTAGGAATAAACAAATTTTTTTAAGTATGTCCTTTAATTCTTCTATTTTTTATTTTATTAATGAACTCGCCTTAAATTTATATATTTTTTAAAGTGACATCTATTGGAGATGTTATAATTTAAACAGAAAGATTGATTGGAAGTATCGAATAATGGACGAATGTTTACAATTATTCAAGAGATGGCGTTCTAGCAAATAGATGAAAAGACCAAAATTTACTTTCAAAGTGTTACAAAAAAATGGAATAAAAATAACATTAAAAAAGTAACAAATGAGCACCATATTAAGCAAACAGAGTTCAAGACGAAAAAGTTATTCATTACATTTGAGCGACATCTCTTAGCTTCTATCTAACAATAGTAGAAATAATCGATAAAATAAACATAGTTGAACTATATTTCACAAGATGGCGCTTTAATATTAAATACTAAAATTATAAGTTGTATTTACTGTTACTTTTTTAATAATTTAGACAGTCAGACATTACTAAATCTGAATAATTTAGGCGTGGTATATGGATATATGTCAATATTAGAAATGATAAAGTTTCAGCATTGGATTTACTTTTAAATTTTATTTCGCATAGTTCTAATTTTTATTTGCCAACTTTGCTTTTTATTTTATACTGTCAACTTTCCTAGTCGAAATTTCAATTTTACCTTTTCTCGGCATGCCTTGTAAATTTGCATGCAGAAGCGCCACTTCAAAGGTTACAAATTGTTGATAAATTATTTTTCATGGTACTATTTTGAGTAAAACTTACCACTAAATATTAAACTTTACGTCTAAGATTACTAAGCATACATTTGCATAAACCATCCTTCAATTCAAACTGAGTGCTGTGGAAATACAAAAACATCTTTAAAAAGTCCTAAAAATACTGTACATTTTTGTCTAGCATGACAATGTTGATACGCTCTTTTGGATCCTTAGAGTTGGCGATCAGTTTATCTCAAAAGCGGAGTTGCTGGAGGGTGGTTTAACTCGATTTTGTACCGGTGAATGAGTTTTTGGTAGCCGCCAGCCATATTCAAACTTTATATGCAAAACTGTCTATTAACTGTTCTATTTACTACATGCGTTGTTTTCGTATGGTTGTTGATTAAAATTATAACGGAGCTCGGAATTAAAAAATCGTATCGAATTTCAAGAATCGAAACACCCACAATTTTACATTTCTAGGTAAGGATAACATAAACGCTCGCCGTCAACTATCTCGCGGTAATATTTTCAACTTACATAGTAAATCAATTTGTAATAAATCGCGATTGTCGACTGGCGCCTCCGCCTCGTTCATTCGCGTGGCGGGTGGCGTTACTGTCGCGATAAAGTGGCGATATCTTTTGTCGGCGTGTCGCGCATCTGTTTAGTTGAAACGTAACGAGACGGCGCGTGGCATGATCGTTATCACATTCCCCCCGAGCTGAAGTTCTATACTCCAAAAAAAAAATAAAAAAAAATTCGCTCTGAAACGCTATGTTCCCGGAGCTGGTTATTAGATCACGTGAATTTGCCGTCTAAACTCAATGTAAACTTGAAATTAAACTATTATTTACAGAATTATCGCGTTTAATTAGCTTTTTTTAACAAGTCTGTATTCTGCGATCATAATCTGATTATTAGATTGGACCACAAAATATTATTCTATGTAGATCGGTCCAAAAATGTATTTATAAAGGTGACGGTATCCGGGTTACTATGACATAAGGACGTTAAACACCTTAGTCCCCCCGTAACCAAAGTCAAGATTAAAAAAAAAACAAATTAGACACGATAAAATCCGAAAATAATAATTTCATTTAAAATGTGTAGAACGTACACTGTTCCTAATCACTCTATCAGTACATCCCGACGCTAGTCGTTAACTGTCTTCACATTAAATTCCCTTCTTTTGAAAGGGTGTTAAATTTTAATATTGTTAATTCTTCTTAATCTACACTGAAAGTCCACAGTCTATGTCCGATACGCCTTTCCAAGAAAGCGTCAACAAAATCTTAAAAGTGGTAGTGAGCGTGAGAGACAGAAAGTTAACGGATTGGTGAGAGCAGTGCCGCTACAGGCGCACATGAGTTACTGTTCCTCATCACTAACCAATAGGATTTGATTTGAGAGTAATCTAGAAAGAGTTAAAAAAAATTATCAGCTATTATATAGCATAGAAAATCCCGCACAGGTAACAACCTCCGGTTGTTCTGTACTGCCATATACGAGTATGTCACTGTTAAAGTACCTAACACTGAAATTATAAAACAGCTTGAGATACACTAATGGAAATATGTCCAAGTTTTAGCATAGTCACGAGAAAAACAATATGAATACTAAACTAAATGTGACGTAAAAATATATTCAAAAATACCAAATTATGTTGTATTAAAATTTCGTATCCGATCTCGGCTATGAGTAGGTACTGGGAATTTGTTGATAAAGTTATACAAAATATCCGTTAGCAAACAGAAAGACAGTTCAGTCAACTCGAAGATAGCTTCAAGTGTCTTGTCGTCACCGGGAATTGGTAGTTGACTGATATTTTGATGTTAAGCGTTCAAGTAGTCGCTGTCAAAATTGTCATATTACAATATAAACATTGATAGAAGCTCAATTCTCACGCATTTTTGAATACATACTGCTAGCAATAGAAGAACATAATGCACCGAAAATTTTTTCGGTGCTTACCTATTGTTTATAATTTGTAATTACAAAAATTAAGTAAAAGGGATTTATTGACAAATGTTTCAAAAGGGTATTTTTTAACTAAGCAAATCTTAAAGTGTTGCGTTTTATTAGTTAAATGTTTATGCAGAAGACACTTACGGAAAGTAATGACAAATGAACATAAAACTTTATTTAATCCAATGTTAATCAACTCACTGCATTAACCATTTGAATTTAATTTTATTGATTATTTGAATTTAAGTTTAGTGCAATTAAAATTAATGACTAATTTTGTTGAGATCAAAACGTAAACTGCGGTCTCTTTGTTTTGGCGTGTGAAACTGATCTCATTAATTTTTGATTTCAATAGTTTGTATTTGCAACATAAATAAACTAGAAAGTAGATTACAGCGCATCATAAAAATAAAAATGTTATTGGAATTTATTCTTATTTGTGACGTAGACGATGACAAAATTTACTTTAAAAAAAATGACGGAGTAATGACTAACTAAAACTGGCATAAACAATAATAAGGAAAAGAGGAATTCCGATAATAAAAATCCTCATCAGACAACTGTCGGTAGTAGTCAGCTAGTCTGCGATAAATGCACTTAATATACGTGATACGAATCAAACAGAAACGATAAAGAACTGATTCACGCGACTGGAAACCTAACACGCTTTGTACATTACAGTTATCATTATGAAATGGGCCAATGTGCACTTCGAATGATAAATCCTATGCACCAGAGTGATTTTAAAAGTCTGGACTAATTGAATATATATGCCACGATAGCAGACTGATTAGCGGATCTGCGTCCAAATCTGGAAATTTTATTTTAAATTCCTCTGTGATATCAAAGACTTTCTCGAAACTTGAGGACGATTTGTATTACGTACCTAAACACTAAGATAGCGACAGGCTCACCACCTGTCACGTTGATCCAATGGAAAGATGTTTACATTTGAAACTGAGCTAACTAACAATAACTTTACCCGTCATGAGAGCTGTAGAAGGAATAGTATTTCTTAAATAGAGTTCTTAATCTTTCAGAATGTCCGAATCCGCATTTGCATGAGGTGACAAATAGCTGTTTTAATTTCGGCAAAGTGATTCGTCTCCCATCATGTTTTATTCTCCCACAGAGGCGAAAAGTATGTTGCGGATGTCCATTTGGCCCCGCTAAGTCGAAACAAATAGAAATCCGTAATCTCTGCCTACCCCAGGGAGTGACAAGCGTAAGTCATCGAGGTATAACCTATTCAAGAATAAATAATAAACAAGATCGATACACAATCGGCGAATATATCGCGTAACAACGTATTGTTTTGTAACTTTTTAATTGATAATTTCCTTTTTTAAGATGGTTTAAAAATAATGCCGTTATAATTTGTGCGGCTGCAGTCTTTTTTGTTGCAATTAAAATTAATGACCAATTTTGTTGAGATCAAAACGTAAACTGCGGTCTCTTTATTTTGGCGTGTGAAACTGATCTCATTAATTTTTGATTTCAATAGTTTGTATTTGCAACATAAATAAACTAGAAAGTAGATTACAGCGCATCATAAAAATAAAAATGTTATTGGAATTTATTCTTATTTGTGACGTAGACGATGACAAATTTACTTTAAAAAAATGACGGAGTAATGACTAACTAAAACTGGCATAAACAATAATAAGGAAAAGAGGAATTCCGATAATAAAAATCCTCATCAGACAACTGTCGGTAGTAGTCAGCTAGTCTGCGATAAATGCACTTAATATACGTGATACGAATCAAACAGAAACGATAAAGAACTGATTCACGCGACTGGAAACCTAACACGCTTTGTACATTACAGTTATCATTATGAAATGGGCCAATGTGCACTTCGAATGATAAATCCTATGCACCAGAGTGATTTTAAAAGTCTGGACTAATTGAATATATATGCCACGATAGCAGGCTGATTAGCGGATCTGCGTCCAAATCTGGAAATTTTATTTTAAATTCCTCTGTGATATCAAAGACTTTCTCGAAACTTGAGGACGATTTGTATTACGTACCTAAACACTAAGATAGCGACAGGCTCACCACCTGTCACGTTGATCCAATGGAAAGATGTTTACATTTGAAACTGAGCTAACTAACAATAACTTTACCCGTCATGAGAGCTGTAGAAGGAATAGTATTTCTTAAATAGAGTTCTTAATCTTTCAGAATGTCCGAATCCGCATTTGCATGAGGTGACAAATAGCTGTTTTAATTTCGGCAAAGTGATTCGTCTCCCATCATGTTTTATTCTCCCACAGAGGCGAAAAGTATGTTGCGGATGTCCATTTGGCCCCGCTAAGTCGAAACAAATAGAAATCCGTAATCTCTGCCTACCCCAGGGAGTGACAAGCGTAAGTCATCGAGGTATAACCTATTCAAGAATAAATAATAAACAAGATCGATACACAATCGGCGAATATATCGCGTAACAACGTATTGTTTTGTAACTTTTTAATTGATAATTTCCTTTTTTAAGATGGTTTAAAAATAATGCCGTTATAATTTGTGCGGCTGCAGTCTTTTTTTTGTTGCAATTAAAATTATTGTATTAAAAACTTGAAACTCAATTTCTCATAACGTATTAACCTAATTCAAAATAAATGCCAGCTCTTAGTAGCGCTTTCTTTAAAAAGCCTGTCCAGTAGTAGATTGAGATAAACAGATGACGATGAAACAGTAGGGAACCGGATATTTTCCGAAGCAAATGGGCTTTTTAAAAAATATCAAGTAACTCTTTGTAATATACATATAACTTAACACACAGTATCTGTTATGTTATATTATATGACACAATTTCGGTTAGTCAAAATTTAAGATTGAACTATTCTAAGGATTCGATATCAAACTTTTATAGTCGTGAATAATACTTTTCTGAAAATTATCGCGATGAAGTAATATCCTAAATAAGTAGGTACGTACCTATTTATTAGATTAGATTACGTCAACGCTTACAAATAGTCTTCATGTTAATTTTATGTCATTGTTTGGATATTAATCAGTAGTTCGAATTAAATCAAGATTTAATTAACACTATTTGTCATTTCCTTCATTTGCTGAAGTCGAGGAGTTTATGCTTTCCGGTTACATGGGCAATGAGTAACTTCTTGTTCTCCATCTTCTTCTTAAGTAGCCTTTAAAAAGTCCAACGCTGAACATACAGAATTCTTAGCGCAACTAGTTTTTTTTATTTTACTTGTCTGCACTATAACTACACTAAGTTTGGCGCTTGTACGATAGAGCAAAAGAAAGCTCCCTTAATTTTTACCTTTGATTTTTTATTATTTATTGGTATATCCGCTACATACTACTGTTAAAAATGCAGTCCAGTTAGGACAGACAGATGGACCGACAGACTGACGACGTAAGCTGAGATATTGTTCCGTACGGAGCCCCAAAAATTATGCCAAATGATATTTCTGTATCTTACGTCGAAGAATAAATAATGTTTACTAAGTCATGTGATAACTACTTATGCCACCCGGTTCTTCCTTTCGGTCTTGTAAAAGTTACTAAGGGAAACCTTTGAAGATGTCAAGACATTCTCCCGGAACAAACCCGACGAAGAGGTTCGTCAACCCGTCACATTCTCTCTCGTGGCTTTGCTGAGTATCACCGTATGGAGATTCGTAATATCTGCTTACACCTACATATTAGGCAACAGGCGTGAAAGCATATGTATGCGTATTTGTTTCTTGTGTAAGTCCGGAAAAATTGATGCTTAGTCGTAGTTATCCTATGCGCGTTACATTCAGCGATAAGATCGGAGGACGATTGAACTAATGTTTTTACACTAATGCAAACAGTCGCCATTCCACATCTTTACTGGCCGCCGGCGAGCCACTTGACAGATAGCGATAAGTCGGTTCCCAGGATTCAAACAGAATCCACGGTAGCTTATTGATATAGACGTCCACTGCTTCGTGATAGCAGCAAGCATACAAAATCCTTCATAATTACATTATATCAAACTTTCTCTTAGTTTTTCATTTTAGTACTAATTTATATTCAATACTCTTTTAAGCTATAATATCGTATAAAAAGACAAGTTAGTTGCATATCCTACTATCCTTCTAATTATAATAAATGTGAATGTTTGTTAATTGGGTGTTTGTTATTTAATCACGATAAACGGTTGAACCGATTTTGGTAAAATTTTATATAAAAATACCTTGAAACCTGGTAAGGACAAAGGCTACTTTATATCCCTGAAAAGCTGCGGAAAAGATTTCTTTGTGGGCGTACCATAAAGAGTAAGAATAGTACTTACATTAGACATCAATGTTTCTGTAAATGTTATTAAACTTGTTTGGATAACTTAGACAAACTTGCGTCTTGACTTAGCGGAATGAATTTCAATAGTATGTTAGATATTATCTACAATATCTTGAAATTGTAGGGCCCACAAAACACTTTATTTAATAGTGTCGGTAAAATAGATACTTATACACAAAGTGCAAAAATTTAAGGCTTAAGTGTTAGGGACAATGCTGCATATCAACAACTGACGGTTTATTATTCGGCACACTTGACAGACTTTTATATTATTTTATTTTATTTAAATTCATTCCGAGAGCTCTCTAAGCTAGTGCATAAATATACAGATGCAACTCACTCTCTTTTTGCAAAGATGTTATAACATTAACGTTTTCCAGGCGGGTAAAATTAAAACATGCAAAAATTATAAATCCTTGATCTTGTATATTTGAGTAGCGTCAGCGTCACTTATGCAAATTGGTTACCTTTCCTTACCTAAACACTTAAATTCAAAAATAAGTGTACCGTGAGAAATAATCAAACTCCGTCGTTTTTAGCGCTGATAAGAGGTTATTTAACTTAGGAAATGTATCTGCAATATTTACCTACTCATGTAACGCTGTGAGAAAATATTCTAGTGGGCTAGTCATTTTGAAGATTACGATTATAGATTGTTGTCACATGAAGTGTAAATTTTTTTGTAAATGCCGGCACAGTGAATACCCTGCATAGTGTCTGATACTGCGATCTCATTTTCATTATCTTAGAAACAAAAGAATGTACACTGCTCTGCAGATCGTACTCGATGGTGATCGTCATCGATGCAACCACTATCATCATCATCATCATCATTTCAGCCTATTAGAAGTCCACTGCTGAACATAGGCCTCCCCCAAAGATTGCCACGAAGCACGGTCCTGAGCCACCTGCATCCATCGACTTCCCGCAACACTGCGCAGGTCGTCACTCCATCTTGTGAGGGGTCGTCCTACACTGCGTTTGCCCGTACGTGGCTGCCGCTCGAGAACCTTTTTTCCCCAGCGGTTGTCAGTTCTGCGAGCTATGTGGCCGGCCTATTGCCACTTCAGCTTGCTGATCTTTACGGCTATGTCGGTTACCTTAGTTCTGCTGCGGATATTATCGTTGCAGACTCTATCACGCAGAGAAACACCGAGCATAGCCCTTTCCATAGCGCGCTGAGCAACTTTGAGCTTCCTCATACGGGCTGCAGTGAAGGACCAAGTCTCGGATCCGTATGTCATCACTGGCAACACGCACTGATTGTATACTTTCGTCTTGAGGTGGTGGTTACTTTGGTGGCAACCACTATATTATTAAAAATTTAGCGCTTTTACTTGATCATTTAATTTAATAAAAATATCAAGTAAAGGTTGGGAAGTTAATGAATTTCATTGATTCAGAATTTGGATCTAAAATTATACTTACAGGTATTTAAATGACTCTGTATACTTTAGAAATATGTAATTTAATTTTAAATTTCAGTACAATATATATACAGTATATAATGGTGGAACGATGTGAAAGTGGAATGAAGCGGTGAAACCTGGAGAAATCCTATCTGCATAGAGATCTCTTCCAGGCAACTATAAAAATATGCTAAATAGTTTTCACGACCGAAAATATCATATAAATATTTCTATTTTACCGTCTAACTTCTTTATTTGAACTAATATAGAGTTTTGATGAATAAATTAGTAGTCACCTTAAAAGATTACTGTGGCAAATGTATGTCTGTACTCATACAAAACATCAAAACGATTTTTTTTATAGAAGAATGGGGCAAACGAGCGTGCGGCACACCCGGTGGTAAGTGATCGCCGACGCCCACGAACATCCATGACACCAGAGGAGCTACAGATCCTCTGCCGGCCTTTAAGGAAGGAATAGGCTCTTTTCTTGAAGGTCCCTAAGTCGTAACTGTTCGGAAACGATGGAGTTAATCCTACCTTCCTTCATTAACAGTCTGTAAATAGTTCATTACAGAACATAGGCTTCTCCCATAAGGAGGATTTGCCATAATAGCAACAATCGGGAAGTAGATGGGCGATCACAGTACCTGATACCTCGTACCTTAAACGGTGCTCTTCGCCATCGGTCTGCTCCATTCTAGTCTGGTATTTTACGAAATGATTATGCGTCTGTTAGTAGCCATCACGATTCTCTAGGAGTTTCGATTTTAGTCGCTTCTTACGAGTACTAACATGCTCTGGAAGAAATAAGGTGGCATAGTCTTACACACGGATTAGGGGAAGGTTTCACACACTGTATTAGATCACCTTGGTCACAGAGGCAAAAGGACGTAACCGCAAGACCACTACGATCGTTAAGTTCATGTGTCTCAATGTTTTAAAACAACCAAATACTTTACAGAGCTGCTCTCGTGGTGATTGGATCGAAATAGCTGAAACATTTCTGTGCTCTCTACGTTCAAGACGTCACGACATTTATGTTGCAGGGTATTATTCATGAACTACCGCAGAATCCTTTACAATAATTGAATATATAAATAAATAAGAGAATCGTCGTCTATTTTTTATATCTCCATATGACCTATTCTTATTTTGAGAGGACAACAATTACATTTCTCGGCTTTAATGGTGCAATTAAAAGAAACTTCTATGCCAAAGCATAAACTTCCATAAGAAGACAATTGTTTCAGAATTTTTTTTCTCCCGCCAAGAATATAGTGGCGTGCTCCATCCACGCGCCAGTGTCATATAACTATTTATCGTAAACAATGAGTAATAAATAATACAAAATATTGTGAATTCTTTACGGATCATAACAGTTCGACGATCTTTTTGGAAGGTCTCAGAATTCTAATGTTCCAACTTTAAGTAAGAAATGTTTTAGTATAACTTGGTGTTTATGGCGACCCTTTTAAGCTTTTTGTCGCCTTACGTAATAAATTCTACGGAAGTTTCTGCTTGCTGCCATGTTATAAAAATATATTACCAATTGGTAGGTAGGAGGTTTAATTTTAATTTAATAAAAATATCAAGTAAAGGTTGGGAAGTTAATGAATTTCATTGATTCAGAATTTGGATCTAAAATTATACTTACAGGTATTTAAATGACTCTGTATACTTTAGAAATATGTAATTTAATTTTAAATTTCAGTACAATATATATACAGTATATAATGGTGGAACGATGTGAAAGTGGAATGAAGCGGTGAAACCTGGAGAAATCCTATCTGCATAGAGATCTCTTCCAGGCAACTATAAAAATATGCTAAATAGTTTTCACGACCGAAAATATCATATAAATATTTCTATTTTACCGTCTAACTTCTTTATTTGAACTAATATAGAGTTTTGATGAATAAATTAGTAGTCACCTTAAAAGATTACTGTGGCAAATGTATGTCTGTACTCATACAAAACATCAAAACGATTTTTTTTATAGAAGAATGGGGCAAACGAGCGTGCGGCACACCCGGTGGTAAGTGATCGCCGACGCCCACGAACATCCATGACACCAGAGGAGCTACAGATCCTCTGCCGGCCTTTAAGGAAGGAATAGGCTCTTTTCTTGAAGGTCCCTAAGTCGTAACTGTTCGGAAACGATGGAGTTAATCCTACCTTCCTTCATTAACAGTCTGTAAATAGTTCATTACAGAACATAGGCTTCTCCCATAAGGAGGATTTGCCATAATAGCAACAATCGGGAAGTAGATGGGCGATCACAGTACCTGATACCTCGTACCTTAAACGGTGCTCTTCGCCATCGGTCTGCTCCATTCTAGTCTGGTATTTTACGAAATGATTATGCGTCTGTTAGTAGCCATCACGATTCTCTAGGAGTTTCGATTTTAGTCGCTTCTTACGAGTACTAACATGCTCTGGAAGAAATAAGGTGGCATAGTCTTACACACGGATTAGGGGAAGGTTTCACACACTGTATTAGATCACCTTGGTCACAGAGGCAAAAGGACGTAACCGCAAGACCACTACGATCGTTAAGTTCATGTGTCTCAATGTTTTAAAACAACCAAATACTTTACAGAGCTGCTCTCGTGGTGATTGGATCGAAATAGCTGAAACATTTCTGTGCTCTCTACGTTCAAGACGTCACGACATTTATGTTGCAGGGTATTATTCATGAACTACCGCAGAATCCTTTACAATAATTGAATATATAAATAAATAAGAGAATCGTCGTCTATTTTTTATATCTCCATATGACCTATTCTTATTTTGAGAGGACAACAATTACATTTCTCGGCTTTAATGGTGCAATTAAAAGAAACTTCTATGCCAAAGCATAAACTTCCATAAGAAGACAATTGTTTCAGAATTTTTTTTCTCCCGCCAAGAATATAGTGGCGTGCTCCATCCACGCGCCAGTGTCATATAACTATTTATCGTAAACAATGAGTAATAAATAATACAAAATATTGTGAATTCTTTACGGATCATAACAGTTCGACGATCTTTTTGGAAGGTCTCAGAATTCTAATGTTCCAACTTTAAGTAAGAAATGTTTTAGTATAACTTGGTGTTTATGGCGACCCTTTTAAGCTTTTTGTCGCCTTACGTAATAAATTCTACGGAAGTTTCTGCTTGCTGCCATGTTATAAAAATATATTACCAATTGGTAGGTAGGAGGTTTAATTTTAATTTAATATAACTTTAGACTCTATGCCTGATTTATTTTATTAAGAAGGCAAGTATTTTAAGATTGTCTATTTTACAAAAAGTATATTTTAGCAAACAATGATTTACATAAACATTTAGAAAAACGCGCGTAACTAAGTAAAAATAACTGCTTGGTATAAAAACAATTATTAATTAATTAATTAATATTAATTAAGAATACATATTACACACTCACCGAAACGTTGCACGAAAATGTTGCAGTCAAATTTAACTCCCATATAAGGTAGTCGTGTGGTGTATAAGGTAAGTTTGTGTAGTAAGGTAATTTTATTACGCTGTAATCACATTACACAATGTTAATTAGAGATGTAACGAATAGTATTTGTATTAGCCGAATACTCTCAAGAAATTAGTAAAAAAACAGTAAAACGGAACGCACTCGTAATGAATCTAGATATCTTAGTTTACGTTTGAGTCAGATTATTTGGGGACCCTCAATAGGGAGACTTACTCATGTGCTTCAAACCTCAAATCTGTCGATGTATTGTGTGATAATTATTTTTATTTTTATTTTCTTTACTAATTATATTAATTTTCTTTACTTTTAAATAAATAAGATTACTTTTGGATATTGATATTCGTTAAGTAGAAAGTTTTATTTCTGTTTAATTTCGTTCAAATAAATAGATCAGGTATTGGTATTCATGGAAAAGTACTATCAGTATTCGTATTCGTAAAATTTGTATTCTTTGCATCACTAACATAGAAAAGTGTAAGTACAGTAACAGGCTGTAAATGTCATTCATCGGGATCTTTTTCATATGCCGTTTATTTATATTAACATGACTTACAACTACGTACTATAGAAATCAAATTAAACAGTCCGAGTAGTTACAGAGGTATGTATCGATTTAGCATAATATGTTATCTTGACGTCGCAATGCTTAATTTTTGATTAATGTAATTTATTAAAATTATATAATGATTTTTAAGAGATTAAAAAAAGCCTTTGTCTTTACCATAAATATAATTTCACTTTTTACGGAACGATAGGTTTTTGCAATGTTATGCATCCTCAACAATTACATTGTGAAAAATTTTAGCAAGAAACAGAATTCGCAAAAAGACCACAAAAGAAACTGCAATTGTTTTTTTTTAAATAAAAAAAGCATTCAAGTCACAAGTTTCCAATTAACGATTCTCGGTAGGGGGTTGTTAAAAAAAATCGGGCACGTGGACATATCGAACTTAAGATAACGAGTACAGTGCCAGTAACTTCTTTATGATGGCACTGCTCCCCATCCACTAGTCTTTGTATTTGGATTCGATGTATTCGGATGGATTTCGTATATTTGGCATCATCGTCCATCACTTTCAACTTCTGCTGGATATAGATCTCCCAAAAACATCACTGCTATGTGTGAAAAACAATTTTGCCTATCTCCAGAGAATAGTACGTGCCGGATGGCGAGCCTTGTAAATAAAACGTCACTGGCATGATAAAAATAAAAAAAATTTCTAATAACAACGAGAAGAAACACCACATTAACTACTAATATCAAGTTTTTCCAACAAACAATACATCACGTCGATATATCGAATAGTCCGCAGATTAAGATTCAATATCTCACAGCCTGTAATTATACTGGCTGTTTATACTCTATTGTCCGAAATACAACTGTGCATTGCTGACTGGTGACAGTAAAAGGTAAGAAAGTGGTACCAACCCAGACGGCTCCAAAGCTGAAGAGTAGTATTACCACTTTCTAAAAGAGGAGTCCTATTACCTAGTTCAACAGCGATATATGATGCTAATCTTGCAGTATAAGAAAACAGGTAAACCTGTAATTCCTCACACTTTCAAGTAACTGATCTATTGATAAGCTCGTTGTAGTATGCAGAAACAAATAGCTACTACTACTAAAACGTCAGCCTATTTTAGTCCATTGCTGAATACAGGCCTCTCCAAGGAAGATACAGAAAGAACCAGCACAAATTTCTTTTAAGGATTGCCCATACTCACCACGCTGGGCAAGAGGGTGGGTATCACGAAATAAATAACACCTGCAAATATTTATTATACTCAATTTTTTAGTAACAGCATAAACATAAAAAAATAAAGCGTAAAACCACATCACTGATTTAAAATTAGATACTGGTATAATTATTTTTTAAGTGTATGTATGGCTTTATTCGTTTTATCGAATTCGTTTAAAATCCCAAATAATATATCTTGAGACTGAAAACCCTTATAATACAGATATACTTAATGCGTACACTATCAGTATGTTCCTCTTCTTCTTCTTCATTCGAGCTGCGTACTCCGGCGCTGACGGTCGACGAGGTTTTTGATATGGATGTCGTTGGCCTAGTTAACTATTATCGCAAATATATCTTAGTATTATACATATTTGATGTATGACCTAGAAATAACTTATAAAATATGAGGTTAAATTTAAAATCATAACGTCGCATCCAGCCTGTATAATATCCAGTACGAGGGTGCCGATACCGCGCTTGTAAATCCGCGTGTATATTAGCAGTGCAAGTATATAATAAATGTATACCGGCTGACTGGTGTTTCCTTGGAGAGGCCTATGATCAGCAGTGGACTTTTACAGGTTGAAAATGAAGAAGTTAATAAATAATTTCATTGGCCTAATTCGACTACAACAGTCTGCAGGTCATGTTCTACCCTGTGGGTAATTAAGTTACCTTAACAAAAGTTGATTGACATTCGTTATTGCAAAGGAGGATCCTTTTGCTAGTTTTCGCTTATCTACTAGAGAAACAGCAACAGAGAGATATGTAAAATAAATACAGATATAAATAAAATTTCACATGAAACACATTTATACAACGGTACTGGCATGAAATAACTAAACTAAAATCAAAGGATCCCTTAGCTCGAGGAATTACTTTGACAACACCGGAATACCAGCGGGGAGCAGGAAAACAACAAAAAATACCTTATAAACAAAGTTAACACGCGTTAAATGCACGAAATCAGTATTTGTGTAATTCATGTACACAGACAGACGGTGCGACCATTAACGCGGACACATTAAGTTGAACAATGTAAACAATGGTGGACAAAGAGTCGCTCATGTTCATCCCATTGTTTACAAAGGAAAACCATTAAAAATTATTGGCCAGTCAAAGAGTAATGTATATTTTTTGATGTCGTTTACTCGGAACTTGTGTAAGATTTTTTTAGCAAGGAATCTAAATTGAAAATGCTTTAGTTATAACTTTTAATTGGAATTGACAACAACTATTATATCGAAAAGTGTGTTGAATTAACAATTTTTTTGGAAAGGAGGCAAACGAGCAAGCGGTTCCCCGATGGTAAAGCGATTACCGTCGGCCACATACATCTGCAACACCGAAGGGGCTGCAGGTGCGTTGCCAGCCTTTAAAGATATTTAGGAGTTGAGCAGGAGGATGAGGATGGGGGAGTGGATTAGTCATCTACTTTAATAATTAAAGCGTTTTGAAACAATCTACCACGTACTAAAATAGATTTAGTTAAGAATCTTTTCTTTACGATAGTAATAATAGGCATGACGATAAACACATAGACAGATATTTCTTCTTCTTTATTATCAACCAATCTAAGTTCACTATGGAAAAATTCAAGTGTTTTTAACGCACCAACAAAACTTACCATGCCTTGATATGCATACACGTATGATATACTATATTTACCATAATGCGTGCAACGGGCACGTGAGCTCAGATATTGTTTCCGATCGCTGGTCCGTGTATTTTGGGTATAGGTATTCCGTGCATGATGAACTGCTTATTTGACATTAGGAGAGGCGATTGTTAAGCTACCTCTTATTACATTGCTGGATATTATTTATAGCTACGGATAAGAGCAGTTTCGTCCCCTAATAATGGATAGATTTTGTGTAGACATATGTTTATACAGTGTAGTCGCCTTTAAATTTCGTCACACAGCTTTGAACAAGAATGTGTCAACCATAAATAAAACACCTAAGGTTAAGACCTACTGTTTTTATTATCGCACCACCCCTTCTGTATTTATCGTTACTTAAATCGATTCCACGTCGCTTCGGTTGAACAACAGAGTCTATCTAACAAATGGTCATTAAACTTTTTGCTTAAGAAATCTAAAAAATTTACAGCTCGATTTACTTAAATATGTTTTGTCACAACCATACCCTTCAGTTTTTTTAACAATGGTTACAAATTTTATTATAACACTACTCCTACTAGTTTTTAACTCTATTACATGTACGTAACACACAAAGTCTTTAATGGGATAGCATTGATTAATTGGTAACTTTTGTGGAGTGTTCATGTGATTGACATTTTACGACTAGTACTAAAATCTAAATTTACAGCGTCGACAATTCGCGGAACGGTTGTTCCCTCAGTTAACCCTTTTTCCTACATTTATTTCACGGGACACGGTTAGTTTGAAAGTGCAGATGACAGACGACAAAGATTTGAGCAAAATGTTAACGCAATCTCTATTAAAACTAGATGGCGCAAAATGTATCATTCGTATTTCTTTTGCGGTAATTCCAAAAATTATTAAAATATTAATTTTTTTTAAGGCATACGGGTACTTTTCGAGGCCGTTTGATTTCTCGATTTGACGATTTTGGTTGCCCAGTGAGATCGTTCGATCTGACAGCTCCAGTCTCCTTTCTGTGGGTTTTTAAATAACTTGGGGTTGTCTGTATATATGTAATAATGTAAATGTTGTAATAAAATAACCATGGTAGTTCAGGTTAATAAGTGTGTTAAATTGGATTCAAACCCACGACTCAGTAGCAGTTACGATGGCCACTGTACTAGTCATGCGGTCTTCAAGAGAATGCATGTGTATAATAAAATCGTTACACTAATGTAACAATTTTTGAAAAGACACAAACAAGTGGTAGCGCAGACCGTGTTCTGATGGCGTAAGAAGATCTCTCTTATGTAAATCTCATTAAAAGTGTGTCGTAAATAGACAAAGCAAAATTACAATGAAATCTCTGCCTGCGAAAGATGGTGACACAAGTACAGTGTTACAAGCAGCGATGTCTAATATGTAAGATTTCTGGCCTTGCCAGAAATTTCCTATGCTGCAAATACTTTCTATAGGAGAGGCCTATGTCCAACAGTGAACTCAGGATACTTGTTAGTGACATAAAAAGTTACATTTAAAGTTGTATAAGGTTTTAAAATTAAACTAACTTATCTTTGTTGCAGAGAACACACACACGGATCTGTGACAGCAAACTCCTGGCTACCGCGCTTCAGCACGTCAAGCAAGGACTACATGGCCACAAGCTTCGGATCCCGTACCTACGTTACAGTGACTGAGTGAAGCCGGCCACAGTCGAGGGGATATCTCCTACCTGTGACCACGGGGGCTACTAGGCACCCGAAGAGTCGGGAAGTAAAAACGTCAAAATTTTATGCGATAATTTTTTTTTAATTTGTTTCACTTCAATGTTTAGTACTCGCGTAAATACAAGAAATGTATATCGAGTTTGGTAAATTTTGTTATTCTTTCCAATAGAACTAAAATATGA
Source organism: Bhutanitis thaidina (assembly GCA_029286595.1). Classification (NCBI taxonomy): domain Eukaryota; kingdom Metazoa; phylum Arthropoda; class Insecta; order Lepidoptera; family Papilionidae; genus Bhutanitis; species Bhutanitis thaidina. The sequence continues at coordinate 5,575,269 of JAGSMS010000005.1, forward strand.
TACATGTCAAAAGTGAAGCATCAAAAACGTGTGCTCGTGACAATTCAAAATAGGACCGAACCAAGTTTAGAACCCTGTAGATATGAACAAAAAATCCTTTTAAGTAGCGCAACAACCTAATCATGACGTCGTAAGAACTACTTAAAATTCTTCAAAAACGCGTACCACATGTCGAGAGGCATCTTAGAGTGTCTGCCTTATCACACACAACTCATTTACAACATTAGATAATATCGCATACACTTACGTGTTACAAGAGGCCCAAGAAACCCCTATTTATTTAAGAGACGATGATCGTACAGCGATTTCAGCGCATAAAGTACAAAGATTCTTGATATTTTTTTTTTTTGATAACAACTTGACAAAAAAAAAACAAGCATATCCTTTGGATATCATAGTGAACAGTGGATACACATTAACACTAAACATTAAATACATTTGTAGTAAAACTTCTGCTGATGCTTCAAACGATCCTAGTTAAAGCTGAAAATGTCGCTGCACGAAAGCGCCATTTGCTTGATTGTTGCAACGTCGTATGCCACTTCACAGCGTCACGCTCTTTTGAAAAGTTATCGATAAAGGAGTGAAAATGTTCACAGGGGAGGTGTTCAGTTTTTAGTGTCAGTGGTTATTTTTGACGCAGTAGAACTTAGAGGCTGCATAATACTTTGTGAAAAAAATACGTTTATAAGTTGGCAAGTAAGAACGTATTTATTAACATATGCCGAAAGTACAGCAAACATTATTTAAATTATCGTAAATTTTAAATTATTACTTTATGAAATTTTCACAGTTTTTATTGCCAGTCCTTAGTCTTTGCTTAGTGATTACATAATCAATAAAGTCCAATTTCTCGTGGACTGATCTTCCAAGTAAGCTTTCTTCAATCTTAGCGTTGTCCAATTTTTCATTTGTGCGTTTCCTTTGTTCAACATTGAATTAACTCAGAGTGCTCACTAAGAATTTATATCTACGTCACTTTTAAACTTATAAAATTTTTCCATTTATTCTTAGTGATAGTTAATTTACTTTGTTGTATAAACATGCTACACGGCTCATGATAAGTGACAATACTATGGTATTAATCCCTACTCTAGTTACAATTTAAAAATTCAAATACAAGTTAAAATCGTAATTCACTATTTTCTACGTAGTTAAGCCGTCGACCATCGAAATTTATATATATATATTTTTTAGTTTAACGTGGGGGAAAGGTGCTCGCACCTACCCGTCACCGTCTCCGGTGACTGGTTATGACGGGATCAGCATTGAAGATGCCGGACCGACTAAAACCCCCACGGTAGATATGCTGTTGGCCTAGTGGCATTTACAGCTTCATCGGTGGAGACTCGCGAGCAGGAAGCCCGCAAGTTAAAAATGTATAGATACTTGTTATGCTTTTATATAAGTCGATTCATTGTACTCCTTAACACGTGGCCGTGAAGTAGGAATTCATCGCTTCGTTGTAACACATTTGTGTTTCTATGGAGGACTAATCTCCTAATAGAAATGCTAGTCACCTTCGCTAGATGGCGTTATAACCATCTACTTTAATGATGCGATTACGGCAAGCTGTCTCAACTTGGATGGATATAAGTCCAGCAGTGTAAAGCGTAGAGGTTGAACGACGATGTCCATAACCCTCACCGGTAACTGGAGTTGCCAAACGTAAAATAATATGTAGTATTGTACTATATTACGGTTCTGTGTACTATGTACTGGTGAAGTAATATACAGTACGCCATATACTTTATTTCAGTTGGAGAGATCAATCTTTCATTACAACGCCGAAACGAATTACTAACTTTGTACACATAATACAACAACATACGACATGTAAACACAAACACATAACATACAATAGTAAGTTACAAACATACCCCTGTCTTTTTTTTCTCTTTTCTTAAGATGGTATAAATTATTTTGAAGTAGTATATTTTTTATTAGAAAGTTTATTCCGAAAATACCACAATCAGCCGAAAAAATGTTGACAACCCTAACTGCAACCCACACACTGTTATTAAGTCATATTTGTAATATCCTGCGTTCAAAGCGATTGTTTTTGCACATAATACATAGATAATCATTAATCAGTTATATCGATTATATTTGAAACAACAGCAAATTCTTTGTTTGTCTTGGATCCGTCTGTTTAGGTGCCACTCTTACATATTTCTAACGCTAAGTAGCAGTGCAATCATTGTCGTGTTCCGGTTTGAAAGATCTTAGCCCGCAGCGTTGACAACGCGCTTTCATTAATGTTGTTTGCAAGTGTACATGGTCTGCAGTAGCTACTTTCCATCTCATGGACTGTTAGATCGATTATCGCACCAATTTATTAAAAAAAAAATCATAATCATATTTCTCAAATTACACTGCCAGGCATAATGAGGTGGCGCGATGGCTGATTTGTAAGCAGCAGGCGGCAGCGATAACCGATAAGGAAACCAGATGCAACGATTGAAATCAACAGCCATCCACCCACTCATCGTGTTACAGCCATTACTAAATTAATCATATCGTATAGATAATGTTTGCCCAGTACCTACTCGTAATTACTCTTATTTTACCACAATTATTCCGTTATTTTTTAATAAAATTTCTTTAATTATTAAGGCAATGAAATAAACATAATCCTCTGTCTATTTTTGTTTACTTTTATAGAAATACTTTTAACTTGAAATATAGAAACTAAATAAGTATTGCAGAAGTCTTTAAATAATGAGTTACTAATGATATTAATTTGATACATCAAAAATTCAATTAATAGTTTATTTGATTTTTCCTTCCACGATATCATATAACAGTTGCTAAGCCAGCTACCCATACTACACTGAGCTCCATCTCTATAAGGTACCTTTATTTCTATCATTTTTGTGCGGTTCGTGAGTCATAATTTTGAAATTCTTACTATCTAATCTCACGGCCGATTTCACGAACTATTTGCATTGCGAGATCATCCCCCGTATAATTCGTTGAATTTTGCCGGTATTTGACACTTTACCAAATCTAACGAATGACAAACACTCTGACAAACAGCGCTTATCGACTCCCGGGCGTCACACGAGTCGGATTTCAAACTGTCACATGTGGTTGTAATTTTTTCTTTTAATGACATGCGTGTGTCCTTTCGGATTTTTAAAGTGACACCTTTTAAATATCTGTGAATAACGACAGCTACTGTGATACGTAAATGCAAATTTAGACTAATTGTTTTATAATACAAAGACGACTCTCTACTCTCTCGACTGTATACATAATAATCGAGTGGTCAGATGTCTAGAGGTTTATTTTAGATATTTCAATGTTAAGTAGATTTGGAGCACGTGATAGTTTCGAAAGTTTTGAAAAACTCATTGGTACGAGCCATCCGTCCACATATGGGGATCCAAATCGGGTCTCCCGATCCAGAGGCAGATCCTTTTACCACACAACTATCGTGGTTATTGATCTGTTTTTAAATTATTTTTTGTACGTTAAGTTAAAAATGCTTCATTAATACTAATTCTTATAAAAAACGATCCCTACAGACATGATCTATTAGCAGAAATAAAACTTATAAAAATCAAGAATCTTGGTTTCTTACAGTGCTCAAAAAACTATACATTGTTGAATATTTAACTAACGCCGTTTCAAATTGCCACAAACGAAAGTAAACAATAATTACCATTGCCGGTATTGTTTACATCTATTATAAACATGTCATTGAAATAAAGAACTTAAGATTGAACCGTTCACGCGTATCAGTCTCCATATTGTCGCACGCCAACGTCCCGCTAAGCTACAGTTAGAGAACCATTCGGACGATAATTACATTGGTGAACAATCTTTTCTATGCCTTATTCAAATTGTCAAAATAAGAAGGCACGCTTATACTCACGCGCCATTGTTTGAGCGTTCTATGTTGTATTTGACACCACAGTTTGTCAAAATTTCGGTTTCTATTTCTTAGAACGAGTCTATTTTAAACATTTGTTACTTGTCATGTCCGATTCACGGTCCGTTATATCTGCGCTCGCTTCGTCTCACCCTGACGACAGTTACCCGAAGATGTTTTTTTCACCTATAATTTATGAGAACTAATAAATATTTTGAAATTGGAACATTTTATTAGAACTGACTTCCATAGTAGTGAATAACTGTTCTTACTTTCAACGAAACATTTGTTTCGTTGTTTGTTGTTTTATTTAGGTTATAAAAGATTTTCGCTTTCAAAGGTCATTTTTATCTCAAATCGTCTTTTTATTATCGATTTGAGCTTTATTTACTTTGTTTGTTACAGGTACTCGCATTCATCAGTTAGTAATTCGGTAAGGGTCCAATAAGCTAACTTATCTATAAATATTGATGTAGGCATGTTAACTTTGTCTAATGTGCAGCCAAAGCAATTGCAGTCCTGCAATTTTTAACGGCGAGCACATGGTAACTGAAAAATAATAAATATTAAATTTCGAGAACTTGTAAAGTCTACCATTTCGCAAAGGGGCAGCGTAGCGGCCCCTTTCAGCCCAGCAATGGGACATTTACATGTTAATTTACTTTACATATGTTTCCTAGTAAAATGTGAAAAATCAAAATATAATATGATTACATTCCGGGAATTTATTAAACTTTGTATAATCTACCTCCGGAATCAGGAGAGGGGATATTAACGATTTTTTGCAACCAATGTGACCACCATCCCAGAATTGGTTATACGATAACTTTTATGATATTGGCAGTATTTGGTGATGGTGATTGGTGATAATTACTAGGTGGTCGTAAATAACATACAAGTAATGAAATATAATAAAACGACAATATAAAATGATCTGTGACGTTAACTGCTCTATTAGATTTGATGTGTACCTCATCATACGAATAGGATAACCTAATTATAATGAACCGTGATTGCTTATATATTTAAAACAAATACAACAGGCTAAAATTATTTTTGAGATTAATATAGTATTTTTCCAATTTACTTTGTACAAACAGACTCAGAACTGGTTTGCAGTTTTTACTCATATTTTCATTGGTTATTTATATGGATCCATACTCAACGCTGTATGCATTTATGTTTAGCATCAACTAATGTTACATTGAAACCAGCTGTAGTTGCTCATCGATTATGAAATCCGTCAGATTAAGAAACTACAAGTACACATCCAGATGTCAAAGTTATTTACGTAGAGTACAAAATTATCTAAGAAAGCGTTATGTTTTAAGAGAAAGTTACAAGGTAAAACCTGGATCCTGTTTAAATAAAATTCAATCAATATTACATTGTTCTATTTAAAACAATAAAATTAACAGAAAGTAGCCCAGTGAAAGTAAACAAACTCTATATTTTATTCAATAACCGATACTAATGTAACAGAATAGACAACGGGATTTCACTTTTACATCCTAATTACCCTTTCTCGAATACTCCTTTCAGCGTGAAGTTAGAATTTATGGTCGCACCATTTCGCGCAAAGGATACAAACGCTGTCAATAGCGATTGTACGGTGCGTTCCAAATAAATGCAATCCTTTCTTCACTGTTATTTAGCGGTCCCTTTAAACCGTTGTTAGAAGATCGTTTAACTGAACGGTCCAAGTTACGGTAAGTAAAAGGGTAAATATAATGGTTTCGGAAATACTCAATGTTAAATGTTCTCGGCAATAATGTCTCTATTACTTTACATTTAAAAACTATATTCGTTCAGGAGCGTCCCTCTTGACGTATTCAGTATAATATAACCTTGTAGTTAAATTACTTTATGTAATGTTGGAAACAGTTACGCGTCTTCATGCGAAGTTTGTATTTTTTAACGTTTATTGCATAGCTTCTTTCATGTTCGCGAGTTTTTAGCAAAACTATTGGTAAGTGGTTTTTATTGCAATCCGTTATATTATTCCCTTCATTCGTTTCTTTTATATTTTTATATTTTAAAAGTCTTAAATGGGTTGTTAGCAAAAGGATTGCGAAAAGGGTTGTTTTACAGGACAATTGAAATTTTATGCTTTGCAAATCCTTATTCTCTTGACATTATGTATTTATTGCATGGGTTATTATGAAATGACAACGAATAAATTACGAAAAACAAATTGACGAAAAATCAAAGGCAGGAATGTAACGTTCTTCGCATTATGTAGTTTCTACGAATGTTGTATAGAATAGGGAATATCTACAATGAAATAAATTATTAATGATATACAAATCTATGTGGGTTTATTTACACAAATTATCGGTACTAAGAAAATTATTACTCAATTATCGTAGTTTGTTAGTGCATTAGGCTATTCATCGGTAGATTACAAATCTATTTTACTTTACGAAACAATGTCAGAACACTGTAGTTTTCGTTATGTTTTAATTAGGTCTTTGTATATATTTTTTCGTAACTTTTTTATCATATAGGTATTTTATAATGTAAAATATATAATTTACTATTATTTTACACACCTGTGGGATATCTACAGCTGAGCAAAGATCTTTCCCAACTTCTTTTTACTCTTCTTTCCATAATGTTAGAGGGTTTGGACTGGCACTCAGGCTCAGCCTGCTGGCTCAGTGCGTGTTGGCGGGTGCTACGTACTTACGACACCTCGGTAAGAAAGACCGTGGCTTTATTCTGTTCTGCCGAAAAGCATACTACACATCATAAACAATTTATTTTTTACATCGTATTTAAAATAAAAATAAACGATTGCATCTTACTAGGCATCGATGATGTAAAGACGGTTCTTGAGAAAACCCGAGCGTGTGTGACGTCACAGTGTTTATTTAAGGACAATTTCAATAAGTAATCTATCGCCGTATTTGTTTCTTAAACAGAATTTGATATAAACTCCATAGAAGTCAACTGTGATTATTTCAATTGTGATGATTCACTATTTTTTTAATATATATATATAATTATAAATTGATAATATATAAAATATTAATTAAGTATAAGATATAATAATGAAGAATTTCCTGTTTTAAATAAATTAAATTTAAATTATTGTATTTAAACTCATCCTCATAATTGCTAATAAGGCATATATAGATAAAGGTAATAATGGAAAGAAGCTATTCTAAGTTCCACTGCCTTATCTGGTAATAACCTGCAAAATTTAGTTTGTATTCAATAGACTTATTTAATATTTTCTTAAATACCTATCCCGTGGACACTGGAGTAATAAAGGAACACCACCTAATGGTATGTTTCTACTGCGGCTGTTTTGTTTCCGGCTGCGGTGTTTCTTAAATCCAAAGAGGTTACATGTGCATTGTAACCCCTGAGGACTGAAAGGAAATGTAATGCCTTACAGTCTGGAATTAAACTGGCTCAGTATACCTATCAAATCGAACCACAACCACAACAGTGCTGCTTATGGCTTAGCAACAGAATTAGGTATGACGGTGGAACCTACTCAGATGGCTTCTAGGCAGAGAAAAATATATGGTAACAGTACCTGATAAATAATTTTCGCAAAATCGAAGTTTAAAGGTTATATTGGCGTGTAATTTTACAGTTGCGACTGCTTTCTCTATTCAAATGAAATGTCTCGAAGTACTGTAACTTTGTCGGTACTTTAAACCAATATAACTGGAGTAACGGAAAGAAAGTAGCCGGTTATAAAACTTTTCAACAGTTGCGCCATAAAGCTTCTTAATATTGCCCTAATAGACCGTTGTTTAACTGTAACGGGGCATTGTGAATAATATGAATTAAAAGAACTTTGCTGGAACAGATCAATATATTTTAAAGGTTGCTTAGAACAATTCTGTTTAAATTAAAGGTGTATTACATATTTTTTATTTATTAAATATTTGTATTTAGAAATAAGCAAATATCTCTGCCTGTATAAATATGAAAGACACATCACATATTGATGGTGCTTTCGATAAGGTGTCTACGTAGTCCCATATAATATATGATATAATATAATATACGTCTTACATAAAATATTACATATTTTTGAAGACTAGTCTCCATTAACTATTGGCCGTTCCGTCTACATAATAATGTAAATTGAAATAACTTTTATATTGCTAACCAAATTAAACACAATAGTTAAAGCTATGTTGCTATCAGGCGTTCTTATTATAAATTTATACATCCTACCTATTCCTTATCTTGAAAAAGTTAAGTTTATGTTATTAAATTTACATACCTCGATGGAAAATGTACTATACAGGTAAAGAAAAACAGGACTACGTCTTAAGTTATTAGCTATACCGCTGTAAATATTCGGAAGATTAGATTCAATTCCGCTAAATATTTTAACTGTTAAGGCGAAGTAAAATTTGACCTGACGTTTTTAGAAGAAATTTCTCCTCAGTCATAATAAACTAAACCTTTTGCGCAATAAACATTTCACCAGCTTTCCAACGTTTGCTGTATCCTTCATAAAAAGCAATTTACGTACGTATTCACGCAATTAGAAATGTTTGCGAGTTGCAAAAGTGCCAAAAAAAAAAAATTTCGAATACGCGATCGGATTCGTTTTGAACGTGCCGCTAATGGGTCTTAGTAATAACGCTTTACAATTCGGAAGTTTACAATTCATTACAATGCCATGCAACAGTAGGAAACGAATTACTTTATTGTAGGGAAAAATGGACGTTTACGACCAGTCATTGTTCTTCTGTAGAATATTCGACTTCGAAATTGTTTTAAGGATGCCGAAGGGCGAACTTTTTGTATTCAGTTGCACGCACTAAATTTTGTTGTGCCTATGCGTAGGTACCAAATATGGGTACGGAGAGAATTTATTTGCAATGTCTTTTTTGCAGTGTAGTTATTATTATGATGAAATAAAAATTGTGTAAATATTATTGTTTTAATTATAATTATCTAAAACTGTCAGTAATTATTATCCAAAATTTTCTAGCATCTAAATGCAAAACAAATAAAACAGTTTCGTAGATTAAACTGAATGGGCACCCTCTATTCAAGCGTTTAATGTTACTAATTCGCAATACAAACAGGGGTCGTTTTTGTGTAAAAACTTTTCAATTTTGATATGTCGTTAAAGTTGCTTATCCTTTTAAGTTCTGATGGATCTTATTCATTTGCAATAAAGTTCGAAATAAATATTTTTCTGACTTTAGATGGTCAGCAATCATAAAGTATTGCACAATATTCTACTCGTACATGATACTAAAATTCCATAAATGTTCATAAATTGATCGACAAACGGCCGTGATTTAACTTTGACTAAGAGGATCAATAATTGCAAGTGACTCATGCTTCGATGACTTCAATAGCATGTTGCTATATGATACAAAATGTTTCATAGTTTTAAACAGCTAATTGTCCACCTGATACATACATAATAAGTAAGTACTGCGACCATTCATTCACAACTAATATTCAACCTTGATTAAAAATATAGATTTATGTGCATTCTTTCTCTTTCGGAATAAAGTTCGGTCTCGTGTCCAATCATTAAGTCTTCGGTTATCTTCATTAAGAAACGCAATACTGTAATGCTGCTGCTTCTTAAACGAACCACTCAATCTCTCATCAGAGATGGATTTAACTTAAAGGTAACTTTATGATTAAGTGTTATTTTGAGTTACGACGAGTCTACCCGCTCGAGCTGTCTCGAGGCGAGTCGCTTTATAAACATGTTTTGGATCGTGGTGTTCTTGCGCAGAGTGTGGTACCAACAATGGTCCGCAGGGTGATGTTCTCCTGTGCTGCTATTTGTCCTTGCTGAATCGGGTGGTCAGGGCGTACCATACCTGTGCAGCATACGTAAGGCTGCTTTTTATATACGTGTTGCGGATTTCGATCTTAGTTTGTAATGGAAGCCGGGACCTGAGTACTGGGTACAAGTATTTTCTGGCTGTCCAGGCACCTATGATTGATTTGTGATGATGGATCATGTGAAGTCTTCGGTAATTCACGATTCTTAACCCGATTCACGGTGCTCGACTTCTTGGAGTTTTGGAGTTTTCGATTTATTCAATGATGATTGCCTGCGTTTTCCTAACTTTTACCGACAACCATCAGTCGCTTAGCAAAGATGGAAAGGTGTCCAGGCTGCGCTGAAGTTTCTTTGGAGCATGAGCTGCATTTATAGAAGAGGTGAAATATGCAGAGTCATCGGTATACAGCGCTAATGATAGATGGTGGAATTATAACTAATATGTCAGACTAAGATTTTCCAAATCAGTTACGGGCTCCACCGTCTAAGGTGCGATGTGTCTGGTAGAGAGTATAACATGGTAGAGCCAAGCAGCGGCTTTTGCTGCTGCTCGAATGGGCCAGCTGGACCGGATTGTATCTTTTGATTCTGCGTTTCGTGCGGTGAGTGAGATATCCGGAGGCCCACTACCCCTCTCCACACCCATCCACATCCTCTCTTCCATCTCCCAAATACCCTTAAAGGCAGTAGCTCACCTGCAATACCTCTGGTGTTGCAGATGTACATGAGTGACGGTAATCACTTACCATCAGATGAATCGCTTGCACGTTTGCCGCCTTTCGTATAAAAAATAATAGCGATGGCCAACTTTCTTACTGTACCTAACGACTACGGTTTTAATTTGGTAAAGACTTATTAATATTGATTATGTACATGAACCTGCGGGCTGGACTTTTTAGAGGCTGTTTAAAGAAATAAAGACGAAGAAATAAAAATAATGTTAGGCTTAGGTACTTAGTTGCCGATACAATTAATTTATACTTGCTGTATTTTAGCGATAGACAAGATCGGTAATTATATTTGCAATTCAATTCGGATATTGGCACTCGAACATACAAAAGAATTGTCCTGCTCATGCGCACTGAAATCGATCGCTATTGAAATGACGTCCTTAATATACAATGTGCCGTTGCAAAATGGTAGTGATAAGAAACCGAATTGTCGTAAAAAAATCCCAACACGGTTTGCGTATTTGAGTAGCATTAAAAGTAGTCAAAATGCGTGAAATTGGGTCACAATTAATCTATAGTGACTGGTGGTGATGACAAAAACTTGAAGGACGTGAGAGGCGTCACCCTGCGGCTTAGAGTAATGGTTTGGGAACGAATTGCTATAGTTTTTTTTTTGTTAAATATAAAAGCATAATGTAGGTTACAAATGCGCAATAAATACTTTTGCTTGTAAATTTTGGAGGTTTAATTCTCCACCTTGGAAATAGACCACCCCACAGTATTTATAAGTATAAGCAAGGGCCTTTCTCTTTGAAACCATTCTTTGACTTTTTATAAGATGCGTCGATTTATATTGACTACGAATTTCTTTCTGAAGTTACGCAGCATTACATGAATTGATGTTTATTTTTGTTACACAACCCACTGCTGGACACAGGCTCTTACACACGCTTTTGATGCTGGAAACAGACCGCCAAATTATTACAGTGTTGGTTGGCAAACCTGTCTTCTTTTTCTCCCACAAACATCCAGATTTCCCCACGATGTTTTGAATTTTAGGGTACCGTACGATTATGCCGTTATCTTTTAAAATAAATTTACGCAAATAATTAGTATTATATTTCAATACTAATAAATTTAATACATATAACTCACCTCTTTTCACTTTTTTCATGCGCAGCAAGGGGTTAAATCAGTTGTTATGGCTAAATAATAGTCACTTTACAGTGAACTTTCTGAAATTTGTGAAGATATAAGTTAAGTTAATTAAATCATGTTATTCTTCATCAGCTTACCTGAGTACACTCCTGAACATACGCTTTTCCAAGAAGGCTCTGAGAAAAGCTGGTATGTTTTATATAGAGAATTTACCCACACCACGCGGGTTAGCGAGCACCATAGTAGTACTCTTGTACGAGTGACGCTCCTCATAGCTATGGTATGAACAGGTTTTGTTTCAGCATATTCTAATAGCAGATAAATATAAGTCAGTAACCAGAGCCTCGTCTGTTAGTTAGCAAATGCACCTTGTGCAGATCCACCGCGTGCAGGTGAAGTTCACATTCATAGAAAACTTATGCAATCAAAAAATTATAGAAATAAACTGGGTGTTATTTTTTAAATTTTTTGTCTTATCATAGTAACGTGTTGTAGTAATTACTTATTTATCTGAAGTCTGCTTTGTTGTAAATGGTTTTTAGCAATTTTTGATGAAAATCTGTTCATTTGATTAAATCTACATAAGTTTGTATAGGGATATACTTAAACCGATGATCTTTAATCAACTGAACAGGACGGACCATACAATGGATATTTATTTTTCTTCCATTCGTCTGATTGACTTTTTATTTTGTGCGCCTCATAACGTTGCATTATTATGTATTTATCAAGGCCACGCGATTTTAGGTAGGTTTAACTTGCTTCTAAGAACTGTATACTGCATAACATATACACAAATATAAGATTATATAAAACACAATAACACACGATGTTCTTTCAAAATAATTTATCTAAATTATCTTAATATGAAAAAAAATCTGATTAAAAAAAACCTTTAACGTCAATTATTCTGTCTGTGCGGATGTAAGTATTTAATCACGATTACGCCCGAAAATTTTAACGTATTCCCATTTTTTCCATTAGCTACAGGTTCATGATTGCATTTATAGATTTCTTTTAAATGTACTATAGCATTATAACTCTAGTGTTTGTAGTTTGTTTAAAATATTTTATATTAATAATTATTATGAGGCGCGCACCTTAGAATTATCCAAACTCTATATTATTTTGTACCGTATGTTAATAAAAAAAATATTAATAGTTTTTCTTTTAAACGAGATCTCGAGAGAAATATTGTCCTTCAGTGTCACAGAAAACAAAACTTCACCGCTTATTTTCACAAGTCTCCGCTTCAAAATAAACTGTAAGATAATCCCCAATGCGAAAAAACCCTACTTGGGTGGTCTTGAGTGGCGTTAGAATATGCCAAATTTTTCTTTGTGTACGTAATCCCAAATTTACACAATCAAATCGCCTTAACTCTATATGCCATAAGGAACAAAATCGGGTACGTTTCCTCCATTTGTTATTAGACAAACAAGGTAAATATTTACTTTCATCTTATTTTATGAATGAAATTTAGAAATCCCTCAATAGTTGTAGGGTTGTAAAATATGTACCACGGTCTATGATATGAATAATGTATATCTAGTTTGCAGAAGTCGGACTTTACCTATACTTATAAATTTTTAGACTAAACCTTCGATATTTAGCACAAGTATTTCGTAAAAAATACAAAATAAATTATCAAATATAAAAAATGTTGTATGGATAACAAAATCTTTTAATCTAAGTATGTAAGAAACTTAATATTTATACTAATAAAACAGTTAAGTAACTAGGCCTTGAATACAGAATGAGGTAATAAGTGCTCACTTCTGCAGTATAGGTAACATCAAACATGTACCGAATGTAAGGTTTGGTTTACACAGAGTTTGCAAAATAATAGTGAAAATTTAAAGTATTCTCTGGAAAGAAACATTTTTTTCCCCCTGTCCTTTAACAGTTCAATAGGTCTCCACAAATTAGTGGAATTTGTAATCATTAAAAAACAATCTGTTAATGTTTATCTGTTAATCAACAATTAATGTTTGATCTTTTGTTATGTGTTACCTATATTGCAGAAGATAACATAACCTCATTCTGCATTCAAGGTTATTAGCTAATTAGTTACTTAAGTGTTTTATTAGTATATATATTAATCGACACGCTAGACTATCGGCTTGGCGTACGCATACCTAGACAATTCGTAACATAGACGCTACTGCTATTAATTTAAAGCTGGCATTCGTCATTTGTCGGAGGCTAGGAGAATTGTCTGTCATTTCCAATAGCTGAATTTTATGAAGCCTCTGGATGAAATAGGTACAAATTATCTAGCGCGATATTTTATAACTTTTCAAATAACTGATAACAGACAGCTGTAAATTCTCATTTATTTAACGTTGAACTAAACCTTTATTATAATTTTTTATTATCATCAAAGTTACCAAGTATAGATATTATGTTAAAGAAATTGCATCTTTACAAATTTCATCGACAATCAATAATATTAATATCAAAAACGAAAATACTTTTTTTTCTGGCGAGTGTATCGTAAAATAAGCAGCCTGTAAGTGCATACTGCTGAGCAAATGCCTCCCAAATACTTATAAGTGTTACAGAGTAGAAAATATTACGCGCTCCGATCACAGAAATCTATTCTTTATAAATATTTGTTGCTATTATGAACTAACCTTTATTGCAATAAGGCTGATAGCGAAGCTGAAAAGCACTTCTGGCTGTAACGTGTTGATTACGTCCGAGGTTCCATTACATTACAACATCGACACATTAGCCGCTGCTATTCATTTTGGAGACGGATTAAGTCATACGCTTATGTTAAAAAAAAGCAAAGGAATCGTTTTAAAATTATTAAAAAGAATATTTTACATGGTAGAAAAAAATATTAAATAGTAAAGAATAAAATAGAATAGAGAAATAATCCTAAAATAAGATGGTCCGCTATCAAATATCTGAAGAAAATATAAAACCAAATTTATATAATTTCTAGATGTAATATCTTTTAATCTACTGTAATATCATCTTTTTCCATCCTCGCGCACGTGGTACAGCAGAGTGTAGCAGCTAACAAATGAGTCTCCGACAACCGAATAAAAATAGAAGCCTGAAAAATGCTCACTGCAGGCCAAACGCCTCCGCGCAAATATTTTTTTGAGAGATATTGGAGCCGGGAAGGGTTCGCCATGCTGCTCCAGTGCGGGTTGGCGGACTTCACACGCCGCCGAAATAATATTATTTATCATTTCTCAGACATTCTCTACAATGTTTTCCTTCACCGCCAAGCACGTGGTACATTCAGTACTTAAAATTGCTATTAATAATTTCAATACTACCAGCATCGGTTTTTGACACCACAGGCCACATGAGTGCTTTGATGTTAAAGCAAACGCACTAACTAATAGGCTACCATAGCTCTAGAACTATTGAATAACGGCGTTGAGTAACTTTCTTAGAGATAACTTTGAATTCACCATAACATAGCTCTACAACGATTGAATAACGGTGTTGAGTAACTTTCTTAGAGATAACTTTGAATTCACCATAGAAGTAAGATTAAACTTAAGCATCATTTCAGTGTTACATTAAAAGACAATGACTACAAAGAAGGATAATAACAATTTTTTACTTTTCTAAATATTCTCCTCTTTTTGATTCTCAAGACTGAAGTGTAAGGCCATGGCAGATTTTGAATACCAGCAAGGCTCAAGAGGTTTCACTATCACGAGGCGTGTGGGTCCCATAATTGTATACTCCCACGCGATCCAAATTTTTTTTAAATATGTTTCAGTTACTTAGATTGACAATATTAGTTACCATATACTATTTATTTTACTTATACAAAAAAATGGCGAAAAAATAATTTAAGTTGCTTGAAACTACTTGTATGGAAACACAACTCGCTATCTGCTTTAGCCTCATAACAAAACGGGATATTACCGCTAGTTTTCTATAATTTGCAACCATACTTAATACATCATTGATACGGCCGCTTAGATAATGACTGTCACAATAGACTTGTCACAGGTGTCATTTTTATTGGTGTCTTTATATGATAATACTGTAAGGGATATAGTGATTGGCACAGATAAAATATAGGTCAGGATATTCTTTATTTTGCTACATGCGATTGTTAAATTAAAGTTCATTGCCATCATAATTGTTTTATTTAATGTACGTTACGTACATGTATCTCGGTGCTATTGTTAATATAAATATATTATTGTGATAAAACACACAGGTAATTTGTGTCAACAGCATATTTGTTAAGTGATGTGATTTAAAATTATGTACATTGCTCATGGCTGTACAGATCGGTACTTGCATAACGATGCACAATCTGCTTATTCCCATTTCCAAATCTCAATCTATAATGATTACTGTTGTTGATTTATGCTGCATCTTCATAAGAACCCTAGTAAGCGTTTCAATTATGCATTTAAATCAAGGAGAATTATTCCGTCGTTGCCTAAATATGTAAGTTGTTAAGAGGATAAACATTACACTTGACAAATTAATGTCACAACAAAACTCCATTCTTTCCATTATTACGTGTTATCGTCTTTCGATATAAAAATAAATCACTAAGATTAATAACAATTACTCCTTATCATACGCGCATTAAATTTTTCTTGTTTCACAAGGGCTTTTTAGAAAATAACGGATAAAAATACGAGAAGAAATTCCATAGATCTCTTATAAAGATAAAGTTTTTACGCAGTAAAGTAAATAAATTAGTCACATTAATTACCGAAGCAAGCGCGTCGCAATGTCAAAGTTTGATTTGATTCTCAGAAAAATATTAAATATTGAGACCTTTGTTTAACATATGAAATTAAAATCAATAAAATTATAGGTTTTTTTAAAACAAAAATAACCAACTTAGATGAAAGAGAAAAACTCAGACTCAAGCCGAACAGCTCTAACAAGCAGCGCTTGTTCACAAGAATGGCAAATATGGCAGACGAATATAATTTACAAATACGAGTTCCGAGGTTATTCTAACGCAGCAGAGAACTCGCAATATCAATGATACGCTTGGAGAGAATACGACTAACGAACGCTTTTTTGTTCGGCCTGTGCGGTTTTGTTCGCATTAGTAATGGAAACTTCGACTTCGAATAATGAAATGCGATGAAAACTAGACACAAAGATGAATAACGATAAAATAAAAGTAATGGTAGAAGCCGATCCTCATCAGAAATTAGCGTCATAGTTTAATGATAGTTTACCCAAAATACTGACTCATTTGCACCAAATTGGTATTATAAAAAAACTCGAGAAATTGGTGATTCATGAATTACCTGATGTGTAAGTAAGGTAAAGAAAAAAAAGTGAGAACAGAATTCGTATGATGAAAAGAGGATTTGCTGCGATAATCGTAAACGAAAAACTCTATAGCTGGACTCTAGTCAAATACCGGAATCTATAGCGGAAAGCGAAAAGCCTTGCTTTTTACTCAATGAAAACGCAAGGCCTTATACTACTCGGTACCGTTTTAACATGAGATAGCCTGCAGTCAGAAACATACGTTATCCTCCGTCCTCGCCAGAGCCATCCCCAACCAATTACCATTTTTTCCAAAAGCTTGGATATTTTGTTCCTTTCCTGCAAGGAAAAAAAGTTTGTTCTCAGGAAGCGGTACAACCCAGAGTTCTATCGCAAAGACATAAATGATCTTCCCTCAAGATGGCAGAAATGTATAGATGATGAGGACAAATACTTCGATGAAACTAATATATTCTGTCTTAAAAAATAAAAGTGTTTGAATGTTTCTACATAAAATGGCAATTTCTGTCTTTAACTCCTTATATACGCATAAATATAGAGAGATAAAACCATATATTCTTTAAGCTGCTACTACCAGGGTCGTAGTGAACCGCGTTATGTGATAACTGCAATTAAAATGGTTTATGGCGTAAATTAAAAATACCCATAGGCCCAAGAGTCCAGTTGAAATTTATTTCCCATTTTGTAAAACTTATGAAGTTTTAATCACGTTTCTGGTTCAATGAAACAATCAATCTTAAGTGAGAATTAAATTCATATGTAGCGGGATGACACAGGATGGTCACTTAAGATCTGAGATCATAAAATTCCATATTATTTGTGTGGAATAAGCAGTGAGATGGAAGGGCTTCTTTTGTGGTCAAGGAGCCGTCTGAATATCCCACTGTTGTTTCTAGATTTGAAGGGAATGGAGACCCATTATAATTCCACGTGGTATTCCATATTAGTCCCTAAAGGTGAAAACGCACGACAGAACTGTTACTCGTGGCACGTTTGTTCTCTAATATTAATAATAAAGGAAGTGCACCAAAAACACAAACAGAAGTGCACAGCTTCTGTATTATCCGTTTGAAAATAAGACACATCGTAAAACACACGACCACATGCAATTATTTGTGCCCTTGGCGTGATAATATAACCAAACGGCTGTCGACTTAGATTAGTCGTTTATTGACACAGATCGACTTAACATTATCAATCGGGTAGATCAAAGGTTTTGCAATAAAAATATATTGGTCTTATACCGGCTACTGTTACAGTTGTCGGCACTTATGATCTACTTTTATCGATCGTCGGCACTTTTTGATCCGATATCGGATACTTTGAACTCTTATCTATGACTACCTGTGCATTGTTCCGCTTAACAGGGCTGTAATGGACAGTGTGCTCTGATAAATAATTGTTGATGTTAGTCAGTAGAAATATACGGAAAGTTTTTTCAGTTTTTCTTCGAAGTCCTGGAATTGTTTGAAGAAAATCAAACTAGATATGGCGGTTTATATGTTTTAGTAAATGCAAAGATATAATATAGGTGTGTCTCATATTTAAAAGTTTTTTATTATCTCTGATGAACTGTTACACGAATTAATATTTAATGTAATTTCACAAAATAGTTTTGCTTTAAACAGGAACTTAAATTAAGTTTGATCTTGAAGTGAAAGTGTCAAGGGGAAAATACAATCTTTTTCTCCAATTACCAACCTCGTCAGCACGTGATACACCAACGTAATAAATAAAACGAGGCTAAGACGACTGAATGACAGCGGAATGTATGGATCCAAATTTATCGAAGCCAAATCCCGTCAGCATTTTCTGGATATTTTTTGTTGTATGTTCCCTGAGGCCTATGTTCAGCAGTGGACTAAACTAGTCTGTTGTAGCATTTTTGTGTGAATTTTGGAGCTACCTCGCTGTTCTAATCTTCTTAAAGTTCTTAAATGGCCCATATGAATACCCACATTCATATGGGCCATTTAAATGTTTTCATTACTATATTTCTCACATATTTAAGTCACGATATTCTTCTTCTGCACTTTTTGCTCTTTACTGCTTTTAATGGTAAGTCCCAAAAACTAAATGTAACCTTTTTTTTTTTAATTAACATACATTTTCGTTACGATGTAATAGTTATTTCTAAATTGAAATAGCCCACTCGAATACTATATACAACCGTAATGTACTTTGCCAAACTTACAAAGTAAAGCATTGTAAAAGAATACGTAATATATTTAACCATATCTCCTCACTTACTTCTAAGGCGTTGAAATGATAAGTCCAAAAAACATTGGTTTTATTATATGAAGACAAGATAGATGACACAATTGTAGGCATGCTAGATGCCTCAAATTCATGGAAAGGTCAGAATGCCCTTGCGAAGGTTAATTTACCTGTTATCATTTACACAGGAGAAGTACAATTGAGTCTATACGTTTCAAAGTTACATGAGATCCCTTTGTTTGCGCTGAACCTTTTGTTACTGATAAGGTATTTCTTAATAAGTCACTAAGTCGGTATTACAAAGCAAACGGTGGCAAAATAAAGCACCTTAATGCTATTATATCTACTGTAAACAATAATTTGGTATGTTTACAATCCGGGAACGGCTATTGTTACCATTGTTTTTATCCGACCGTCTGTCGGCGCGTTTTGAAGGGAGGAAATTGGGGCGATAGAGAACTTAATGTGTATGTACATTGATGACTAAGCGTACCTGTCGAAAAACTTCCTGCGGACACGGGAAATATGTTTCGTTTAGGATAAGGAAATAATTTTATAAATAAGTTATCAGGTAAGCAAATATAAACAAAACCATTGATGATAGTGGTGTGTGGTTATTGACTATCAGAACTAACGATCATCGTGTACTTCAATGTAAAAAGTAGATTATAAATATCTAATATCGAAATATCTAATGTTTCGACAAATGGCCTCGTTACCTGCACCTATTACATCCTACTGGCAAACAAATAAGGTTATTGAAAATTCACCTGAATTTGAATCTTAAACCTGCAGATTCATGCTGGCGATTATATATAGAGAAAATGCAATATTACAGTGTTAGAGGACTGAGACAGACTGACCAACTCATCGTTGTAAGTATTGGCAAACTCATTTCCGTACGATAACCCGAAATGAAGTTAAAAATTCCAAAAACCAACTCGTGTTGGTTTAGCTGTTCTTACGTGATGCGCGAACAGATAAGCAGATGAAGAAATTTTTGAAGAAATTACTTCAGAATATTTTTTTTTGATATGATAAAAAATTAAAGTAGGTAGAAGAAAGGAGGTAATAAAGATAATAATAACCAGAGTATATACTTCACTATTGAATTTAAGCCTAAAGAAACGCGTATAAACGCGCATAAGCTAGAGTTGGGCATAGGAGCTTTTCGCCTAACTTCTCCTGATGGACGGACACAACCATAATGTTAGAAATATTGCAACTGTAACGCACGATTCTGGTTATTAGCGGTCTGAATTTTTTAAGATTGTTAAACAGTTTTCGTTACTATCAAATGGAACAAACCTTTGTCAGAATTTCATATTAATTGTTTTTTTCGATACTGTCGATAAAAGAAAGGAAATAATATTACAGGAATAATAATAATTTAACTCGTATAAGGCCGTGTGAGAGTTAAAAGTAATGAAGTTTTTAGTGTATAATGTAACCCATGGACTGAAGTTTTTTTCAGAAGTGAATCCTAAAAAAAAGTTGCTGGTTACATTATTTTTTAAGCAAGTCACGGGCATATTATAGCATAGATAATAAAATGCATGCCGTATACAATAGTCGCGACAAGAGTTTTAGTGAAAAATTTATTTCTGCAAAGCCTTTTTAAAAATTTCTCAAAAGTTATTTAATTTTTGAGAAATTTTTAAAAAACACTAAATAAATGAAACGGAAAGCAGACTTACGTAACAAATTTTTACAGGAAATTTGGAACGTCTTGAATTATACGTAGTTGTCTTGCGTCGTGAATCGTGATATTGTTCTAATTAGTGATAATCTTGCTTATTATCTCAAAGCAAATGAAGAAGTATAATTGACGGTATTATAAACGGTTTTGTTTGCTTTGTATTTTGGTGCTACGTGATGTGTTTTATTTAGAAAGTGTAATAAAGAGACGTTACTCGTATTTCCGAACATGTTAAAGTTTTTTTGGCAATTTTACTTTTTCAACATCAACATTAGATATTGATATTTTAAAATAATTCACTTATTAAGGTTTGATATAAGTTACGAGATACTTGAATAAAGTTTCAAATTTTTATCTCTGCAGCTAGATAGTATCAACAATTTTTTTATTGAATCCATATTAATCATACATATTACTGTATGTATTACGATATTAACGACTGCTGGATATATAATTATCGCCTTATTTTTTAGAGATATTCTTGAATACTGTTCTTATATATTGTTATTGTCTATAATTCTTTACTGATTTACTCCGTTGGTGTACTTACTCCAACTTGATATTGGCCTCCCACAGTAAAACATCACATTCTGTGCTAATCTTCGACTTGAAGTTCTCATAGGTCTTCTTGCACTTAAAGAATAGAAAAACTAGAGGAAAGCACACTTCGCATGTTCAAACCACTGATAATGATCGTAACCTCCTTTCTCCTCTACTACTATTCAATGTATTGATCTATATATCAACCCTACGATCTCTAGAGATTAGTCTAGTCATATATAAATACCGTCTATACATCTACAACAACTGTTACTGAACTAGTAACAGTATCAGAGACACGTAAAAAAACCTTCGGCGACTTGTACCCAGACTCCTTTAAAGCCTAAGGAATAGGGGCTACGCATTACTATATCGAGAGGCCAATGTTTAATCGTAAAGTAATGGGTTAAAATTGAGATAATTTATATAATGTGAATGATAAAATGTTTCTCTATAATTAATTATTTATATTTATAAAATAAATGTCCTTGTTTTATGATTATGTAAAACAAAGTAATCGTATATTTGTTTTTTGAGTGTGATATTATTTCAGATTTTGAACAACATACCTATGAAAATTCCTCAATTAGTTATTTAAGGTTACTTAAAGACAAACGAGCAATAAATAAAATATGCTTATCGTTATTCGTCTATTTCATTCTTCAACGCCCTAAATACTATAAGAATAGAATTTTATCCCCCAGCAATTTGAACTTCATCAAGATAGAATTTGATTACACCTATTCAAATTTGAACTCAACTTTGAAGTTATAAATAAAATTACTAAGCTTTCACTGATGATGCAAATGCCTCTCTTTGTCCTTATAAATTTTAAATATGTTAATTTCGGTAATAAGCTTAAAAAACAAACAAACAGTTCACTTGGTTTGTGGTAAGTGGGTACTGCAGCCCATGAATATCTGCAAGTAACTTCAATCGACGGAGGTTCCAGGTGAATTATCACCCCCCGAGAAATAAGTCGGTGTGCCTCACAGCCCATTATTACACTGGCTCTCCATACCTTTTTAACTGGAACACAATTCGTAGG
Source organism: Bhutanitis thaidina (assembly GCA_029286595.1). Lineage (NCBI taxonomy): Eukaryota > Metazoa > Arthropoda > Insecta > Lepidoptera > Papilionidae > Bhutanitis > Bhutanitis thaidina. Next base: position 5,597,520 of record JAGSMS010000005.1, read on the forward strand.
CATAGAACAAGATTACCACCTGGTGAAATGAGTTTGTATATGAATACTTTTAAGGTTAGTATGCCAAGACCCTATTTTTTGCTAAGTGGTCCTAGATGATAACCAAGTAAGCCTCTAAGATGCATATTCACTTTTGTTTTTGAAGGATACCATTTTGTACTAGGTCTAGGAAGTTTTATGGCCACATACGTGACAACAATCGAAACTTAAATGTCGTATCACATCATCGAAAAGTATATTCTTCCGGTAAATTATGGCAAAACAAGGTAAAACCCTCAAATTATTGTGCTCTAAACTATCTGCGTATTTTCCGGTTCCGCAAACAGTTGTCTGAGACGTGCTGTAAAAATTATGTGAGAACAGGCTACAAGGCTTAGATTAAAATATTATCAGATATCTGAGTAATAAAACAAATTGCCTTAAAACTTTAATTATGCTATACCTTAAAAACAGTTTCTAGGCGGTCTTCCAAAATGTAATGTAAACGAAAGTGACTTTGATACAGAAGCCAAGCGTAAATATCTACATTCTTAGTTTCTTAGTTTATTTAGGCTTAACGTGACAAAATTTATTATAATATGTCAGTTACAAATTATAACTTGGGTCTGTGTAGTTAATGAAATGATAACGTAACACAATATTTCTATGCTTTTATTGTTGTCACATTAATTTTAAGGTAAACAGTTCTGATAATCCTCTTCTTCGTCATATGTCTGCTTCAAATTTCAAATTGGTCACAGGTTTTGTCAATGTGAGGATTTTCTGCAAACATTTGGCAAATCGATTGGCGACTATGACGACCGCAGTGTTTAGTGGCCAGCGTAACAAAGCTGGTCCTGGGTAGAAATCCCTGATGAATACAATATTTGTGAAAACACACAAATTATTGGTTTTCAGGCCTGGTTGTTCATCCTGAGTGCTTCTGTGTTTGCGCATACACTTACGGCACTATAATGTCTCCTGTCTAGTTGATAACACCAGTAGTATTCGCCGTAGTCAAGATCGGTCAGAAGGACCCGTGTTACGTATTTACCAAAAAATTAAGTTTTCTTTCATTCAGTTCGGGATCGTTTAGCGCGAACTCGACATACACTCAGCCGGTTTATTTTATTTGTAGTTTTTTTTTTAGATTTTGCACTAAATATGATTTAGTTCGACGTTTGTGTGTTTAGAAGTTTTTACGATAGAGCAAAAACCAAAAAAAAAGTATCTTACGAGTATATGGAGATATACTCGTAAGATAGAGCTTAACTGTATGTAACCGAATACCTGTAAGGGTTCGAATGATACAACCAAACGGACGGACGGTCGGACGGACAGATATACAGACAGACAGTTTACATAGGCTTAGTAATAGGGCTCCTCAGGGAACCCTAAAAACGAGCTTAGAGCCCACATACTATTGTGATGAAACAATGTGTGATTATTTAGTATAGTATGTTCACTACCATAATCGAAAAGTAGTAACACATGGGAGCGTTTGTCATCCGAGAGAACTAGAAGTAGATAGAGTAGAAATAAAATAGAGCAATCGGGTATCGGGTTCTTTTCAGTTTATTTTACGAAATATAGTAGCGGTATTTTGCCCATAGAGTTTTTGCAGAGTTGTAGAGTCTACAAGAGACGCATTAGGCGGATGCAAATATGCTAATACATGATTATGATGAAATACTATAACTATAATGAACAAATGTACTGAAGAAGGGTTAAATTATTACCGTATATAAAGTAATCCTAACCGTCGAACGTGTATGCATAGATTCAACATCTGTGTCATGGTGTGAAGGAGGTGTGAATCGTACCAAATGGAAGTGAGTAACCATAAGTGAAATACCATAGAATATCAAACAATTTAAGCTTATTTAATATGGTAATACTGTGTGGAGGCAACATAAGATAATTTTCCATAGTATCTCGTCTCAATGGTGGCGTAAAATCGCATTGTCATAGCTCTACCTAAAAAAACCAACTATGTATTTAAGCATTCCGTTCGTTATCAACACTATAATATGTTATTCAACAGAACATTAGGTAGGTATGTAGGCATCAAAACAAAAATGTAATTATTATTTATACGTTTCTGAGAGATTTCGTTTTTCTTAGGTTATCATTGAAATATAATATTAATTCTTCTTTTCAAATATAAATAAATCTTTCATTTACTATGATATGATTATAGAATAAATATTTTGGGGTATTTCTATACTTACTCATCTCGTTGGGTTGTTTAAATAAATACATATATAAGTAATATTTTATAAATTATATATATAATAAAATTAAATAAATAATTAAAACCCAACCAGATGGAAGCCCCGGCAGGGGAGACCAGACGGCTGAGGGTTAGGGAGAAAGGGAAAGAAACCGGCGGACAATGGGAGCGGTATCGAGTAGCACTGCCTTCTGCATTTGAGCTCGGAGCGGTCCGTCACGGAGTCCCAGCCGCCTCAGATGTTCCGAGAGGCTGACTGGAATTAACCCATTCGCAGAGACGACGATCGGAATAATTTCGGTCGGCATACCACCCCACATGTCGGTTACCTCGTGAGCCAGGTCCAGATATTTTGATAGATAGAATAAATTATTATTAATGATTTTCGTCCATATCAATCTACTATATCAATCCCTATTACGATGGTGAATTGCCCTGGATGCTTTGTGTGGTAAAATGGCATCCGTGTCATGTTAGAAAGACAGAATGAAAGTAAGAAACTTTTATTACACCATAGCAGAAAAAAATGATTGAAGGATATTTTGTTACAAGGCTTTCCGTGGTTGCCTTTAAGTAGGGTAGCACATGCCATTTTTTTAAAAAATATTTTTACATAAATAAACTATATGTTAACCTTGTTGGTAACCCTTAATAAATAAATAAAATAAATGGCTCAGAATAAGCTACGAGTACCCGTAATACTAATTTTCAACGCAGCTCATATTCTTTCGTGTCCGAACTAACAGTCCAGCTGATGCTTAGTGGGTACCGCAGGCTATGGGCACCTGCAAACAACTTCAATCAAAGAAGGTTACAGATGCGTGGGCACCTCAGGGGTCTAAAATCGAATGCCACACCGCTAATCATACTGTACAATACATACCTTTCAAACTGGAACACAACTGTAATAGGTAGGAACAAAAAGTACAGGCAGAGAACGATAAATCCTTATTAAAAATGAATTGCCTACTATATACATAATGCTCAATATATTTTTTGTTGCGTATATAGTTTCATTACATTAAAACAGTGTGTAGTTTTACTACATGAATTATAACTGTTAATACAAGGTAATGTTGATGCTTACATAAGTTAGTAACGCTAATGCTCCTAGAGGTGCAAACCATGCAATCACTCAACGTTAAGTAGTCCTTGCGCCAAGTTGTACTTGCGCTCATAAACACTTGCATCTAATCAAAACGAAGACTCTATAAGGAGAAAGAAAGAAAGCAAGTTTATTCACTGCCGCAGCACAAACATTTTTAGAAACATTTTTATATAAACAAAGAATAAATATATTTTTTTTATTGGATAGCTACAACAAAAAGGCAACAAAGTCGGATGACTCAGCAATAGGCACTATTATTCTTGCGGTGGCCGTTATATTTTCTCAGTCTCGGTGTATGTGCATGTGCAATTTATGTATGTAAACTGCCACCATTTTGTAGATACATTTTAACCGCCCGAATCAATATTATAATCAATAATTCGCGATACCCTCGCACGGTTAAGGAATTTGCATCATAGACTAGTTGACTCGAGACTGTTTCAAATAAATTTATTCTATTACTTATGCCACTTTTAATTATCTTGTCCTTTTAAAAAGCCGACAATTGCACCGCCGTTGTCACAGACACGAATAAATAGAGTTTTTTTTAATGTACTGTAATATAATATAATGTAACGTAATAATTAATAATTAAAGTACATAACAGTTTTTTCAGTGTGATAGCGGCGTAAGAATCTGCTGATAGAAAGAGGTGGTGCGTTTTCTCTTTCATTTGTAAATTGATGAAGTCTGGCGTCAATGTTTTAACCCGTCACGTTCTTTACCGCCAAGAGGCGAAAATTTAATAGCGGAAACCCGTTCGGCTATCGGGCAAATTATAAATCCGTTATCTACGAGTATACCTACCCCTATGAGTGACATCCATGAATGGTAATGTTAATTACACTTGCATGTAACTATTTTTTTTTTCAATTAAATATTTAAATGATTTGATACTTTTTTTTATAACTATTATGTATAAAACTATTGGAAAATATTGCATCATATCATTAATATTTTAACATTCCGTGCTGCAGTAGCATATAGGAAAAAAATAATTATTCCTGCTTATGCTCTTATGCATGCTTCTACAATATTCCATGTAAAAGTAGCAACCTGTAAATATCCACTGCTGGGCATTGTTCTCAAATACCTGAGAGGTTTTAAAGCCGAGCATGGACCCCCACGCTGCTCCAGTGCTGGTAGGAGTTCTTCGCATGTCCTCGAAATAATATTTTTTATTATTGCTCTTACATGTAGGTTGCGTGTATGCAGGTTTCCTCGCTATGTTTTCCTTCTCCGCCGAGCACGTGGTAAATTCAGCACATAAAGTTGCGATTAACAATTTTTGTGGTGCCGGCACCGCGAATCACACGCGAGCGCTCTATGAAACTAAAGCGAGCGCTCTGACCACTGGGCTACCACGGCTCATCATTCTATATACCTAGTATAAATTCGATATACCGTTGTCATGATACGTAATACTCACTTTGTTGGGAGAGTTTGACTCAATCGCCAAGTTTGACACACCGAACGAAGCTTAACATTGCAGTTCTGTACCGATGTATCAAGTTATGTCCAACATATTATATATATTGTTGAACTAGACAATTACCCATATAAGCGAAATTTAATAAAGAGTGACACACTTCTATTAAAATTTATGGAACTTTACATGAATCTTGCGATAAATCTTATAAATTTTGTGACGGTAATTTATTGCTTAGAGATTGTTCTCTCGACTTGCTTACCTAACAGGGACTAACAGTTTTAAGTATAAGAAACTGCTGAGTGCATAAGCATATATATCTAATAGTGTTTTGATCTATCGCGTAAATATTGTAGTTAATTAAAGTGGATTTTCATATCCTTTTTTTTAAATATTATAGAATGCATCATGATGTGTCACTTTTCTCTTTTTTTAAATAATAAAAGATATCATTATCAGTGTATATACTTTCTTAGAAATGATATAGACATTATCTGTACGTCAAATGTAAAGTTTCTTATTTCGACGACGGCATTTAGCTGCCCTTGGAGAGCCAATTAAACATCTACTATGAAGACTTCTTCAACGCTGATTTGTTCACACAATCATTTCTTATACGTCAACAAGCTAACTCCTAGACTTAACAAGGTGTCTAGTGGCAGCCAGCGGACTATAATATGCTCTTTGATAACAATGCTTTAAGTACATTGAAGTTACGAATAATTGAAGCCTTTAACTAAATGCGTTAAAGAATAGTTTGGCATGTGTTACTTTATGATTGGACATTGTTACACCGTTTTGCCTGTGTTTGCGTCGGTGCTTTTGATCACGGCACAAAGGGCGCCGACGCGTGTCGTTTGTCCTCGCTCACCTGACCGATGTTTGCACGCATTACAAACGCACCATACCTAGTTGGTGACACACGTTCTAGAGTGTATTTGAACATTTGTTATGAATGACCATTCTGTGGCCTGTTTCAATGCCAGCATTTACTTACTTTGGTTACAACAAAAACCTATTATTTTGTGTGAAAAATTATTTCGCCATGTCTGCGATTAAGAGAACATCTCTAAAGCTTCTCTTACCTTCAGGAGCGGCATTTAATGAAGGAGAAAGGAATCTGATCTTGATTTTTAACCACATGCATGTCAACGATGTTTGTCCAAAGTCTCCTGGTTCGGAGGCAGATCCCGTAACCAATCGGGTATCGTGGCTCTGCTCTCGAACCAATGCTTTATAAACAGAAACAGTTGCTTCGTACCTGGAGTTATTATTAGCTCTAAGTGTTTAGCAATAAATATAGAACCTTAGTTGCCTTACTTCTGTAAAGCTTTCTGCGTGCTTTCCAATTTTATTAATCGCGTACCTACCTTTTCAAGGAAGTTCAGAGGAGATATCTATTCTATGCACGATCGTCGTTGTGGTTAGTCGAGACGCCGGTTTCGGCATGATATAATTGTAACTTCTTGCGTCCACATAAGATAAAGTTTCCTTCACGAAAGGTTAGTAGGGGAAATATAATAGAATACCATATAAACTAGATAATACCAGCTTTGACTCATACCTATATATTATAACCTTTTTAGTTTAATTTTTCTTTTCAAAAATTTACATGTTCTGGGAATCAGTTAGGAGCCCCGAGCGATCTTATTAAATCTTCTTATTTACAATTTTTATAACCAGACGCAACTCATTTTGCAACGGGTGGTAAGCCTCGTCGCCAGGTTTACTCCCGTAAGTTGCCATGAGATATTCACCACTTTTCCATTCGCCGTCTCTTACGTCACCCAAAGAAACAGAACTAAAAGGCAGGCATAACAGACTTTCATGTCGGCTTTCTATATTATATAGTAAAATAAAAATTTTGTAAAATAAAAAAATATAAATTTTTATATTTTTTTTATCCGTTTACAAGTAATCTAGTTTTATTACTTACGAGCATGCGGGTTTAGAGAAATATTACGACGCCTGTGGTACTGCACTTATAATCGATTGCCAAGCTGGGCGAAAAGAGGTTAAAAATGGGTTGAAAAGGTTGTTTTTGCTCAACAGAATACTGTATGTAGGCGCATTCTGATTATTAGGCGACTATGGGAAGTACAAGATGATTTTGCATTTTTGTCACGGGCTAGCAATTCGTACAGCAAACTCCGATCTCGTACAACGAAGACTCCACCTTTGTTGATCCTCTAAAATTGCTTAATGTGGCTATATACTCGGTATATCGATGGCGCTGTCATTCTGTCGATCTCTTTTCTAATACATGCCGATATGAACGTATCAATTTGTTGTATTTAATTAATAATTGTTTTATAGTAGCGGCATCACGTTAATTACTCGAAACCACGACAACGACTAACAAGTACCTAAATCCTTGGGATTTGCTTTTATTATTTCGCTAAGTTACCATTATACTTCAATTAATTCAAAAAAAATTTTTTTTTCTAACGACGAAAGTACGATGGCAGTAAAAATAAAACTAAAAGTAATGTCTAAACTAAGTTATTAATTTTTAGATTGCTTAATACAAACACTTTTACTTACTTATTTTTACACATTTACATTGTATTATCATCCATAATAAATTGAATAAATATTCAATTCAATTAAAAAATTCGAATTAGTGTCCGAAAAGGGTTTGGATCCTAGTCCGGTTCTTTTTTACTGCTGTATTAGTATACTTTGCTTATTTTCATAGTGTAATGTCACTGCGAGTGGCCTTGAAACTATATTTACATTGCGGAAAAGCGAAAAGTAAGAGAAATTTAAAATAGGGAACCTAGGGAGTACATAATGCTAGGTCAGTAATTTTTCATAGCAGCGTGCAAATATATCCACAATAACTAGATAATATATTTCTTAAGTTGATGTAATAAAATACTTAAAAAAACTACAGAGACTTTACTTTCGGAGAGTAAATTTATAAATATTGTTATACAGACTCTTCTTAAGTATTACTATAGAACTGACAAATGCTTTAAAGCCAAACATTTATCAAAGCACATAAACAAGGTAGCACTTAATACTTAATATTAATTAATCTCTTTTATAAAAAACGCACAATTTATTGTAATTATTGTAAAACTTAAAAAACCATCACCCAAGGTAAAGGTCTTATTTTTTATCAATGCGCAATTCATGTACGTAAACTGTCTCCGCGACACAGAAGAAATTCCTACAGTGGAAGGTAACATTTTTTTAAGAAAAAAAAAATTGTGATCGGAGTTAATTTTCATATACTTTTGACGACAGTAGGCCTATAATTAATTTAGTTTAAATACCTAAGACTTAAGAAAACCTTCATTAATAATAATATAATAAATAAAATGCTACGAAATGTGTTCTTGTAAAATTTAATTAATTAGCTGTAAATATTTTATGAGATTTTGTATAATTGATTGCGTGTTTTTAGTATAATTAATCGATAATCATGTTTAATATTAGTCAGTTGATTTTTTGTTGTAATGTTCCATGTTCTATTTTTTTTTCATAAGGTTGTGTTTCAACAGTATACGACGAATTTTTAAATGTTGTTTCTTTTTCATTAAAGATTTACTTTCAGAAATGTTTTGTTCTTTGTCTCATTGACCTCTAGTATAAATGAGTTTAAAGGTAATGGCCATTGCCAAATTTGATTCTATAAAACTAAAGAGCGAAAAAATCAGGTGAAGTTGTGTATGCCTGTTGTGTTTAACAGAAAAATTTATTTGTGTTGTTATTTACAACGCATAGTTTTAAGGCATTTATAAGTTTTTGAAGTAAGTAAAATAAAAGAACATCAATTCATACTAATAATATCAATGTGTTTCAATGTGTGTATTTACTTTATTTAAAAAAGTAGTAACGTTGATCACACCTCTGAACTAACATAGTTGCTTGTTGCCTCTTAATATCTGAAAATTATTACAATAATTTTCTAGAACACTCGAAAATATTCCATGATACAAGTTGCTCAATGAAGGAAGTCATGAACATATTTTATGTCTTAGATTCGTTCCTAGGCACCTTACTTGTAAAATTATAATGAAATATACATTTGAAGGCGAAGACTTTGTTACTCACGGTTTTGATTAATCTTCGTCATCACCTATCACATTCATTGTCCACAGCTGAACATACGCCTCTCATTGTGAGTGGGTTTGCCGCAAGCGTTACGGATGGCAGGCGAGTTGACGATTGCATAAGCATTTACGTAGTCTCTATCAATTAGTCTGTGTTAGAACCTTTGACATGGAAACGGGGACGTGCCCATCACCAGTCTGTGTATTTTTGTTTTTGATATTTTTTTAAGATGGTTACTACGCCATCTGTTGGACGCCCAGAGGTTTTCCCTTAAGGAAGAAAGGCTCACTTATGATACTTCGAGACTTCGACTTCGTGAAATGCTAGTAAATGTTAATATTACTCTGATTCCTAATTTTATGAAGAGCTATGGTAGTACGGTGGATTTAGGACACTCGTTTTATTTTTATAGATTTCTTGTGACCTGAATTAAAAATTCTATTATTTTTATATGAAATAATAATTTCCAATTTTCATAATAGGTATTTATGATTGAAATATTCGAACCTCTTCATAACATACTGCTCTCTCATACATACATTCCTACTCTTTCTGTGGCCTAATTATTAAATTTTTCCAAAATATTAGATGTTGCTTGTGTAACAATTAAGTTTTCATTAGCGTTAAAAATCTTTAAATTATTATATACCTATAGTCGCGTATTTATTGTCATTTTATCCCGTATACTTTGAGAATTGCAGAAAAGAATTAGAACCTACTTACCTATAGTTCTAGGTACTTTCTGCGGCCTAATTAGTATTTTTCACCAAATTATTAGATGTTGATTATGTGACAATTAAGTTGTCATAAGCATTATATATTTTTTTTATAACTATGTGCCTATAAGTCGCATTTTTATTGTCATTTAATCCCGTATACTTTGAGAATTGCAAAAGTGAATTAGAACCTACTTAACTATAGTTCTGGGTACTTGTTCGCTTCGTAAGTTGTATGAATCGTTGTTTTAAAATACAATGTAGTTTACGTGGTTTTACACAACAAGTGATATATAACATGAGCTATATTAAAAGTTTATTAAATAATAGTTGAGATTTTAGGTACATTATTTTATTTAAAGTAACGTTAGTACCTACTTATAAGGATTACATAATTTAGATTTGACTTTCATTCCTTAATAGAATATATCAGCGAGCTACAACCATACCTCCTAGCAATTTAAGACAAATTACAAAGAGAGACCGAACAAAGGCAATAAAATCAGTATAAAGACTTGCCTACGAGACGCAATTACAAGAGCAATCCGCTCACCTAATAGCTTCACTGGGGGACGCTGTGTCACCAAAAAATTGCATGAAATTAAACTAACGCACTTCTAAAGCGAGCTTATACTTAATATACTACTTAGACAGAGTTCTAATCATACGAGCAGCTTTCAAGTTATAGAACTTTGGTACAGTTAGCGCTGAGGTGCTTAAGTCGATTCGCGATTGTTACCGATCGATTTCGAAGGCCGAGCTCTATAAGCCCCGCCTCGTGGGCGGCGCTTTGCCTCTTCGGGAGCCGACATAAGCGCCGGTCGAAGCGGCGCGTTTGATGTCCTCCCTCCGCGCCACGCGCAAGCGCAAGCCCCGATAACGAACGCACACAAGCTCATAACGCTCCGCGCGCTCTCTCCGACCAGTTGTCAGTTCACAAACCGGTTTGGTGGTGACGACACAGGTACAGTGTTGATACCAAAGTGCTGAGTACAGTGTCCTAGTGTATAGTTCCGATGGATTGTTCCGTTTTGGATATGGAAGATAAGCCTTACAGTGTTGATAGTTCGGACGATATTAATATAGAGGAAGAAGAAGAGGAGCACATTGAAGAAAATCACAGTAAGTGTCATAACACAACTTATCTTTTGACAGAAGTGTTTTTTATTTTTATACATTTCCAAATTACTTAAATTTGTATTAAAATCAACTCTTACAAAACACTGCGTGCTAATATAAAACTTTCGGTTTCAATTAAATAGGTTTTAGATTAATACTTTTCAATGTAACAATCGATGTATATTAAAAATCGATTAGTGTATGCGGTCTTATGTAGCATTGTTTTTTTTTTTCTAAAAAATGTTTTTTCTCCTTAGGTTATCCTCCAGACTTCCCAATTGAAGCATTGGTGAAGCTTGAGCGCCCGTCGCCACCTTTACCGACGCCGCCACATACGCCCACCGACGACACGCCTCCCGCCGTTGTCATATCTCGACATCAGCCTGCTTGGACTCCGACACCGCAAGCATACCCAACCTACCCACGCCCTACCATGCAGACTCCTTATCCTTACGAAAAGGCTCCAGTTCCCAATTATTCGCATCCGATGTCAGCGTACATGCAAGCACAAGTGGCCACGTTGCCACCTTCGGCCCCATATCATGCTATGCTTGTTAATCAGTGGATCAGAAACGCTGCACTATATCACCATACATTGAGATATCCAGGAGCTATGGCGCATAGATTACCTGGTAGGAATCCACCACCAATGCGAGCACCAGGCGTTCCTGGTGCAAGACCGAAGAAACAGTTTATCTGTAAATACTGTAATCGTCAATTCACGAAGTCATATAATCTGCTGATTCATGAAAGGACACATACGGATGAGAGGCCGTATTCGTGCGACATTTGCGGGAAGGCATTCAGAAGACAAGATCATTTGAGGGATCATAGGTAAGTAACTGTATTTTTAATTTATTAAATTATAATAAACTATCCTTCAGGTTAATTTTTTTTTAGTTTTATGTACTGTCTGATGTTTCAAATCATATATATAAGTTATTTTTTATCTACTTATCCAACCACCGGTAAAGGTTTTATCAAATTCTTAATTAATGCTTAGCTATCAACTATAATCTTATGAATAGATTCAATTTATTTCTTCGTTCTAATGCTAACTAACAGCGTGATTTAGGGATTGTTTCACTCAGGCTTTGTTACCGATAAGAGAATATAAAAAATCAAAAGTGTAAAACTTTTTGTGAGGTCGCGGCGGGCGCACGCGCTCTCCAACAACCGGTTTGGTTCTTTACGATCGCCATATCTGTCTTGCTTCGTCGTCCAACAAATTACATGTTATATTTCTTCGCTTTTACGAGACAAACTTATTTTTTTCTTTTCAAATTATATCCAGTACGTAATGCGCTTAATGTGGAAATGCCTCAATTCCATTTGAAACGCGTATTGTAATATCACACTAATCTATAAACCCCACATACGTTTTTTTACCTGCTTGAAATCGATACACCTAAAGGTTTTCATTTTATAAGTGAAAGCATAACTTTTGATTAATTTTTATATTTTGGTCTTCCAGGTACATTCATTCTAAAGAGAAGCCATTTAAATGCACGGAATGTGGAAAAGGTTTCTGTCAATCGAGAACATTGGCGGTTCATAAAATTTTACACATGGAAGAATCACCCCATAAGTGTCCAGTTTGCAGCAAAAGTTTCAACCAAAGATCTAACCTGAAGACTCATTTACTTACGCATAGTGAAGCGAATAAGCATCACTTAGAACACCTTGAGGGATGCCAGGAAGTTTCATCAACAAGTCAAGTCGCAGAAAGCCCACTTCTGGACCTTTCGCACAAACCCTCACCGCCTCCCATGCAGCCGTATCATCAACCGCATCCAGTACAACCTAATTCTCAACAATCACCAGTAGAAGGCCCCAAAAGACAATTAGGGTTTTCAATAGAAGACATTATGAAACGTTAATTTTATTGTCTTACATTATTTAGGCTAAGACGAAAGTGAACTTGTCCTGCGGTGCGTGGTATAACAGGTTTGAAGATCGGTACAAATTAGCGTCAATGAACTTATATACGATATGTATATTTTACCCAGTCTCATTGGCATAGGAAATTAGGTCAACCGCATATAACAACTTTTTAAGAATACTGGAAGTAGAAAATCATTCCATTGTTGTACCTTTTTTGTTACCCAAAGAAATATTTCGTGTATGGTTACTTATCTTTTTGCTCGATCGCATTGTAAAAATATTTATTTACCGAATAACTAAGCAATTGAATTTGGTTGATGATAACTTATATCAAAAAACATATATTTTTATTCCCTTAGCTTAGAATATCTTGATCTTCTTTCAACTATGAAAAGACTGAAATTATTGTTTATTGTTGTTACGTTTCTTAGAGATTTATTTATTGTGATAGTTTCTCATATAGGCCTAAGTTAATGGTTAACTATAGTTACCAAAAAGTATTACCTTCGTTATAAGTTCTTCTATTCCAAAATTTGAGGCTATAACGACGTTCAGACCATGAGGGAGAATTTTAATGTACCTTTTAAATTTAAGTATTAGTAAAATAACTATGTTGTACAGAATTAATTAATGGTTTTACTTTTGTAATCAGAAATATGTATGATGTATGTAATTGTGTGTGCCGTGTCACAAAGAACTTGTTTTAAGCGAAACTTTAATTAATTAATCTGTTGTAAATATGTATAATAAAATAATGTAAACTTGAGGCTAAATATAGAAAATAAAGATAAAGAAAAGTGCATCCGAAATGAATCACCTAGTCGTTTTATTTTTTATCATCGAAGATAATTAAAAAAAAAAACTGTCAATGTCACTTAATTTAATTATCAAACACTTCACAAATAATTATCACCTAACTAAATGTGGTTACATAACTGTAATAATTTGATATAGTGATAAAATAAACGTGATTTTAATCAATAATTAATGTGGTATGCTAATTTTCCATTAAACTGTCACATAGCATTAAATAATTTGAATTAATGATGTGAGTTTGGTTTGATTTAATATTGTGCATCAAAATACTGCCAGCGTATCATCATTATAACTCATCAGACGCTGATGAGAGAAGAAAGCACATCCACTCTGCCCCTACCAAATTAATTTATGTTCCTACGAACCTTAGGAGGCATGAAATTTCAAAACTTATTGATGTATTCTGATATTAATATATCTATAAAGTATGCATACAACGATAGTGCAAGCTAGCTGTTTAGATTACCACCAGATAAACGGGTAGCTCGTCTAGTCGTAGCTAGCTTGTCTAATTCCATAGAAACGGTCGGTATTACGTTGACAACATAGTTTACAGATTTAGGTAGTACAAGATATTAGTTCTGCTACTGTCATAACTGTCAATTGATTTAATGTATATCAAATTTACTTAATGGCGCGTAAAATTAGGTACGTAGTTACGTTGCCAAAGCATTTGCTAATGTACATTTACAGTTATAATATTAAATTAACTGTACTATTAGAAGCGTGTCCATTCGGCCATTAGAGAGTTGCCTTTGGGCGTGTGTGGCGTCACAGATCGTGCGATACAGGTTCAATTATTATAATGATAATGTTGCTGAGAAAATTAATTATAATAGTGGGCTGTGCAGTAGGGAAACATTTTGAAAAAGGTTTACATTTCTCTACAGGTTCCATAGAAGTTTGCGGAGCACAAAATGCTAATTATGCTATTAATATTTTGGCCTGAAAAGACATTTTAAACGATTTATTATTAAAATGATTATTATTTTAATTTTAGGTAGGTAATAAGTTATTTATTAATGACATCAAATGAGTGAAAATTATTGTAAATTTTTAAAAAACTTAATATTTATAAGGAGGCACTACTGCTTTATACCCTTAATTTTAGTTACCAATATTTATAGAAACTTATACTGTTATTTTAAGGTAACTAGCTAAGAAAGTAATTACATTCATACTAAAAGAAAATTACTTAATTAGAACTTAGTCTCCTCGAAAACTGCGCGCCATCTAGTTAAGATTCGTTGCACTAGATAATGTCCTTTGTCAAAGCAGGATGTCGCTACGGTCATATTTTTTGTGCTGTACTACAATTCATAAAAGAGACTAGAGACACTCGCTTCTCTAGCATTACTTAAAAACAGAAATTAAAAATTAGGTATTCATTTACATAACTACTGCTTAATCAATTGGTATGAACATGAGCATCAAATTTGACAAATTAGGGTTAATTTTAGACGAGTTGATTAAGGAAAAAAATATGCTAAATGGCGTTAGGCTGGTGAATATTAGATTGTAACGACTAATATTAATGCTATGTATAAAATAACTACCTTTAACCACCCCAGAAGCTTATTTATATGTTACAATAATAAGGCGGAATATATCATATTTTTCTCCAAATGGTGAGGTTGGTCACCTGTATAAACAACAATCGAGGCTCTGTGGACCGACCAGTGGTGGAAAACCATCCCAATTATCCGAACACAAATCTCACTGACTGAACGGGGAGCAGCATCACTAGGTAGAGGGTATCGCTTCTGTGCTCACCAATGCGTCTATCCAGCGCTGCAACTCAGGTAAGAAAATTCTCTACGAAATGCACATAATATGCCTTTGTGAGAGATGCCTGTATTAGAATTAGAAATAGGCTGATGGAGAAGAAAAAGAAGAAGAAGAATACACAATGGTTGCATTTTTGTACTTTTGTTTTTATGTAAACTAAAAACCTCTATGTACAAACGAGGACGGTTTGCTCAAAATTTATACGGAGTATGGATAAACAATGCCCGCGAAGGTGTTCGTATGTTCCTACCTCATTAATTTACACGCTACGAGATGTAACTGTAAAGCAAAGTACCGAAATCAGTCTAAGATTCAAAATACATTCATTCTGTCATTAGCATCTTCTGAAATGTCTTATGTTGAAGAAAAGTCAAACTGTTGGGCTCTCTCTCAATAAGAAGATTTGCGATAGCTGTAGCTACTAGTCAACTTAGAATATGGATATGTGCCGCTATTCTCCGTCATGGATAATATAGATATGACAGGGAGTCGTGGTAGAGCCAAGCAGCGGCTTATGTTTTGCACAAATGGACCTGGGTGACGGTAATCACTTACCATCAGGTGAGCCGCTTGCTCGTTTGCTTCCTTTCCCATAATACAAAATTTAATATGTTAATTTCACTATCCACGTGATTTTTCTGGCATTTCATTCTTATATCTCCCACGGAATGAGGTTAAGTGGCCGATTCTCTTACAATGATAATTTTACATTTATATTTACCACAGTGAAACAAATAATCTTAAATCTAACATTAAATAAATAACATAAATTCAGATGTCAAATAAATTTTATACGTAGTAGAGTCAAGCGGCGGCTTTTGCTCGAATGGGTCGGCTAGTCCGGTATAGTACACGGCCTCGCATATTACCGGCGTGAAGCAGAGGCATCTTGTGCTTCTGCATGTCATTCGGTGAGTGAAGAAGTACTATACCCTAAAGAAATAAATGGTATATCATTTTTTTTAACGCTATGGTCGTTAAATCGTTGCAATAATAGCACTATTATTCACAATCGCTTTTGATAACATAAAACCGTAAGTGGTGCGCAACGCTTTGACAGATGGTACAATTTCATGTTGCCAAACGTAGGTATCAGCAATTTGCCAGTCAATGAAAATTGCAACGAATCCCTCACGATTGAGGTCTAATCGCTGACGAAATCGCACAAAATGCCGAAATTTCCCATGACTATTCCGACCGACTGATTCTAATAATCGTTCGACGCTTGAATTCCTCCTTTTGCTCCAATTAAAAGCAATTCAGCGTGGATTCAAGTTGAATTTGGAGTCTCGGTTGTATTTCAAGTGGTTTAGTCGGTTAAGGGCCGTAAGATCCCGGTACTCTCTTTGATTTATGACAGAAACTATTGATTTATTGACGGTAATACAAACCGTTTAAAACAATTATATTTGAATACAGCAACAGAAGCTTAATTTCGTTAGATACAACAAAATAAAAATGTACTATCCTAACTATCACTTTAGAGTTCAGGCGTGTTATTAAGTATAATTACGTTTGAATTATGTTGTATTGTTAGCTTTATTTAATAATCTCTACATATTCTTTCGAATATTTATATAATACTAGAAAATATTCAATTATATTTATTTATGGTATGTGTTCATTTTATCTGAAATCGAATATTCCTATGCTCAATTGCTGCTACAATTTGGCTAGTACTGTATTTCTAAACTTTTGTAAGTTACATGATGTTTTTTGGGTCAAAAACTTAGATAAAAAAATACTTAATGAAGATTACATTTGCCTTGTGGCAAAATTCAACGTAACGATCACCTGAAGTAGCACAACCAAAACTTTGGGGGTATTATCTCGAGATTTATTACTACTTAGACGGTATAATTGAGTTTAATATCAATGTTTTTGATGAAGATTTATGTTCCACCTTTAATGTAACGATGTGTTTTTGTAGGTACAGGATTTTACATTTTTAATAGGAAAAAGATTTATGTTTTTGTATGTATGAAACAAAGGTTGTTTACTGTTAACTCGAATGTGATGATTTGTCTGTTGCACGCGATTACAGCCGTATCCAAAATTAACTGTTTACATAACGGTGACCTTTTTTAAATTTACAATATTTCTTTAAGTAAATAACAGTAGAATGTTAATGTCTCGCTCCTAGACCTCTACACCGCTAATTTTTCAAAAATTGTTTTTGCACCCGGATAGAGTCAGCCACGTTGTTCCTCAGCGCCGTTCACGGAGATTGCCATGAGTTTTTAGTTGCTTCTTAAGAGACCCACGACTTGAAAGGAAAAAAAAATGGCAGATGTTTACTGCATTTATTTTTCTAAATAAGTGCAGTATCAATATATAAAAATTTGCATTTATTATTGATTTAGTTTTTATTAAACAGTTTTTATAACGACATAAAATTGACTTGTAATGAACAAAGACCGCGACACGTTAAGAATAATCGCCGTCGGGACTGAGACTGTGTGAAAATATTGTCGAAGTCCTGCCTAACGGTGCCAGAAAAAAAATATTTACTACGTACTCTTCGATGAAAGAAAGCATCACCAGGAAATCTGAAATAATCCAAAACAAGCATAAAAATATTAAGTATTCTAACTGGCACTAGAGCAACATAGGTGGACTCTTTCTAACTCAAAATCATTTCGTGGAAATTAAAGTAAATTCTTTGCCCTGCAGGAACATTTACAGACTACTATGAAAGTAATTTATTTCTTCCGAAACTGGTTCATAAAAAAGTTAAATAAAGAGATCCTTTAAAATCTCTAATACCCTACGGGGCACGCGCCACCTGGAGGCTTACTCACGCAACTCTGATTGGCAGCTGTCGATCATTGCATATCATGGAATATAATAGGTTACATTTTGGCCAATTAGAGATTGAGGCGCACCCACTGTTAGGGCGATGAAAAGCTATGACATGTTAACTAAAGTAGGTTATTAAATTGACGTGGTTCTTATTAATAAAATATTATGTAAATTGTTTGAAGATGGGTGGAGTAGTGCCAAATGAAAATTCGTAACCACTACTTACCCCTGAGTGGGACAGGCATAAGTGCTTAGATATCTACTTCGTAAACAAAATCGTCGCTTTTTAATATTTTTTACTTATGTAGTATAATTAACATTATTTAATAACATTAACATTGTAACTATGCTAATATATCTATAAATAAAGAAGTATTATTATTAATTATGAGTGATCCTCTCCCCACCGTTGACGTAATTTTCTGTAAGCATTACGTCTCGTAGGGTGTTTAGTGAGTCGGATTTTGACATGACTCTTATACTCCGCCAAAATGTCGGAGAATTTTTCAGGCTTACCCGCGGTATGAGATAAATATTAACCCCACGCGAACTATAACTCAACAATGTTCTTTGTTACAAGAGTAGCAGAGTTAATAATTAAGAAATGTAATCAACGTGTATCTACTTGAAGGGATTAACTCTCTAATTGCAAACAAATTTGTCAGAATTCAAACCCAAAAAATAAAACAATTAAAAAACCAATAAAAATTATTCTTGTGTATTATGTAATTATACATTCGAATACTGACAAGCTCTCACTAAGTAAAAATGTACGAAATAATTACATACGCGTGTCTTTCATTGTTTACTGGAATCGCTTAAAGACATCCTATGTCCAATGTCGGTACATCTCACGTCAAACATGGCCTTTTGATTGACATGTAGGCGGTCAGATCAAAATTACCCTTAAACTATTAAAATAAATTTCCCAATTACTTCAAAGCATGACTTTGTACTCTAATATTCTACAAATAAGATATCAAAAAGATTGTTCGTATAAGTTTAAACATAAGTGTATCTGATCTAACGGCTCTACAGTTAACATAAACGCGTCAAGCAATAATCGAAAGAGTTATAGAAAATTATATGGAAATTATTAAAAGAGTATCTAATTAAGAGCATTTATCTATTTAAGATAAGCATATAATTTATAAGTAGTAATTATTAGAATATAACTGCAAGATATTAATTGAAAAATGCATAAATTGCCCTAAACACAATCTAACTAAAAATTAATTAGAATAAGATTTATCTGAACATCAAAAAAACATAACATTACGGTTTTTTTTCCTGTTTTAGTATGTGATTATGTTTTGTTGGCAACCCTTGTTTGAGCATAATTATTTATGCTTGTTATTTTTAGCTAGTGATTGCAAGAAACATAGAAGGAAAACAGGGAGTGAGGTCTGATGATTGTATTAGTTACAATCATCAGACCTTACTCCCTCTCCACCTATGCGTTGTCATAATTGGCAGGCGTGTAAGCCACCGCAGTACCTATACGTTTTGATTACAGAATCGGTAATCAAAACATGACAATACAATAGAAAAATTCAATATATATTTAATAGAAACATTTTACACATAATGATAATATTTGACATTAGTTTGTCGATCTTAGCACACAAAAGTATATATATGATTTATATAATAAAAATACATTTCGCGTATCTTCCAATACACAAATAGATTTTAATAATAACTTGAATGTTTTTTTCTTTAATAGATTATATTTGGCTAATTAATTAATTAACTTATTACACAGTAATTGATTTAAGTAACTAATTAAACAGTAATTATATCTTTTTTTATTTAATTAGCTATATCTGTGTACCTCATCGTATACCTGTGTATTAGTATTTTTAATCAATCGTTAATTATTTAGATTAAAACTAATATCATAGCAATTTCTTTACCAGTTCTAGGATGAAACAGAATCCAAACCGCAGGCCTTCTGAGTAAAACCAGGTAAACCGAAAATACGGTTTCTCAGAGTAAAGACGTATAATTATAAAAGATCAAATGTGAGCAGCGGTGTTTGGACCAGTTATTAAATGCAACGTTTTAAAGCCAAATGTGGTTATAATAGTTCTATTCGTTCGCATTTTATATTGTACGGAAATAGATGATTGTAATTTTGTTGTGATTCAAAATTAAATCTGCGGCAATCATTGGTCACTGGACTTTTGTAATGCCATAGTGTAAGGACGATTTAATTTTTGGCTTGCGGTTAAAGACTGAATCATTTTTAAAATTATGGTTAGTTTATTACGTCATTACTGTGATGAAATTTGGTTTAAAATATTATGTCATATTAAATTATGAGGTGTCTATAAGACTTTCATTATAGTTTCATTTTTAATGTTAAATATTATAAAATGAAAGCTAAATAAACGTCTAATAAAGACTCTACATAGTAATTGGATTTTAATTTATACTTGCGATTGTTGTCACTTGGTGAAACTGCATCATATTGACTGAGTAATTATCATCTCTTGTACTAGTTATATATTAGTGTCTCTTATAGCCTGAAGATGCCGTAAGGCGTAACCGGTCGATTACTTATATAAAAACTAAAATGTGTTGTGAATCTAGTACAAAAGATAATAATAATTGTTAATTGTATGTTATTCTCAGTATCTCTATTGTAGATATCTAAATGAAAAAAAAATAAAGCTGGCCATGATATCCGAGCGGTCAGACGATCTGCCGAATTAAGAAACCCGAGTTCATCACCTATGTGGAGGGCGCGTATCAAGTTTTTCGAAAATTATGTGCGATTTTATCGTTTGTCTTGCGCCTTGAAATGTAATAAGATGGTGGTGAAGAGGGGTGGGAGTGAAACTAGGACGGGTGAATTTTGGGTAAATTATTTACATTGAAACTAACTTAACAATGGCTTATGTATATTAAGAGTAGAAAATATTGTCCTTTCCAGTCTATGTCTAACAAGTATAAAGCCGGTTCTAATGGCGCAGTGGTTAAGCCACTAGTTGCGGCGGAGCAGATCGCGGGTTTGATTACGTTTCTGCATGTGTGCCCATTTGCAGTAATAATAAGATAGAAACATTTCTTAGAGAACGTGTAACATTTGTTAAAAAAAATAAAACTCTGTAAAGAAATAACATTATGGAAAAATATATTGGTTGAATGCGGCCCAAACCCAGTCCTAGTATGCTTATTTTTGACGGTTTGTCATTGCAATGCCTAATAAACTTTCGTTAAGGTAATAATAATAATATTTGTATATTTGTTGAGGTTTTATAATGTTGTTTTAAATTAGAACATCTGAAGAAGAAAGGTTATATTTTTCATCATATTTTAGTTGAAATCCTAATGATTATCATCTACAATATGATAGCCAGTACATAGATTTTAAAATAAATAACTATTTCCACGTAACACGATCCAGTACACACAAACCTCAGGAACCCGTAATATTTTCAACACTCTTAAAAAAACAAAAAAGTGAAGTAAGAGCCTGTAAATTGAAGAGAAAATTTATGGCGGAGGAGAAAAGTAAATTGAAGGAGGCCTTCAAATATCTGAGTGGTTTTCGGAGCTGGGAAGGGTCATCACGCTGCTCTAGTGCAGGTTAGCGAATCTCAATTTTTCTCGAAATAATATTTTCTAGTATTTAGCAGACGTTTTCGCAATGATGTTTTCCTTCACCGCAGAGCAAGTGGTAAATTTAGCACTTAAAATTGCTATTAAGAATTTTAGTGGTACCGGTACGGGGGATCGATCTTAGGTCACTCGTCCTATATGAAACTAAAGGGAATGCTCTGACCTTTAGGCTACAACGGCTATTAAGGCCTTTGGCGCCTCTTATAACACCTGCGGGAAGAAAGAGGGTGGAGGATTCTTAAGTCGCAAACGTTTCAAAATCAAGCGATACTAATTAAATGTGTCTATTATTAACAAATGCCAACTTATGTTAATAGTACTATTAGACGTATTCGGTTTTCTATCTACAACTTCAAGAGGCTGCTTAATTATTATATTAAAGCTTAATTGGACGTGCACAGCATGTGTAACCGCATATCATAACCGGACCATACATTCACGTACACACTTAAGCATATATTCTAAAATATACAAATATTGTAAAGAATACCCGATAATATCTTGTCAACTCTTACGTCTTCGAATGACTAGTAAAAAGAAATAATGTTTTAAAAATTGTCAGTCGATGTTGACAAAACTCTTTGATAGGTAAATAAAGGTAGCTGTACACTGGGTGAAATATAAGTCTATTATCTTCAATAAAAATTAAAGACGGTCTCGGGAATATTCTGGAATAATCAAAATAAAAAGACTATCTAATTGTTTATTATCAGGAAGACCCGTGGAAGGTCACGTGCGAGGAACAGTGCATTAAGAAGAAACTATGCTTACTACCTTTGTAAGTGTTAAAATAAATAGAAGTTTAATAAACCGGCCTTTTTACTCCAATCTCGCAACCCGTAGCGCGTTACAATATCTTCAAGTCTAAAGCCACTTTAAGATATATACAGTACTTAAAGCAAATAGCTACGGCTGATTTTTATCATTTTACAAAATGAAATACAGGCCTTATTTATTCATTATCGTCATTATCGTTTCAGCCTGTCACAATTCTTCTGTTGAACATAGGTCTCTCCCAAAAATTGGCTCAAAGCACGATCTTGAGCCACCCGCATCCATCGACTTCTCACTTATTTATATTTTAGTAAGAAATACACGATAGACAATATGACTTATAGTAGTATAAATCGTTATACCATAAGGAATAGGATGGCTACCGCACAACCCGAATAAAACGTATGATAAAGAGTCAAGAGTTAGACTTTTAAATATAATCTGTAGCGGTGCAATTGTCTGCTTCTCACGACGAAACTAAAGTTATTGATTAAGTTCAAAAATATTGTATAGTTTTGCAACTATTTAAGTTTGTTATAAAGATTAATTGCACGTGCATATGTTCCAAAAACAACACGCACAACCAGTAATAAATACCGGTGAGCAATAGCTAATTTATTGGCGCCACTTCGCTGCGATCGGCTCCATTGACCACTGAGTGCAACCGCAAACTAATCAAATACACCCGATCATTATACCGTCATTTTTTGGAATGACGGCCCATCGGATAGACAATGAAAATGAGTAAAAGTTAAAAATATAGATTAAAAATGCGGGCCCGTCAACATTCATTTGAGGGCTTATAACTGAATAGATATAAAATGTATTCATATTTACTCGTAATTCTTTGGTGTATGATTTATTTTCTTTGAACCTTCGAATTGTAAAAAACTATTTTATTATGTATGTTTTTAATCAGCCTTTAAAAATCCACTGTCCGGACATTGACCTTCATTAACATTATGTTAATTAGCAAGTACAATCACATAAAACAATTACATATTTTACTATAGTTATGAACTTCATCTTAGAACACACTCTTAAAAAATACTAAAAATTTATTTATTGTTCAGAATTTGAAATAGTATTAAAAATATATTTTTTTTTCATTCGCTTGAGCCGTGGTGAATGGCTGAAACTTTTTAAAAAAAATTAATCACAATATAAAATCGAATATCATATGGTGAGATAGAATAACAAAATAATTAATTAAATAAGGCCAAAGTAGTATTTTACCTTTTCAGTCTATGCCAAAGTATAAGCTGTTTATGTTCGACATGTCAAAAATTATGGCGTCCTTTATTTGCTGGATCCATTCCGACTGACCACCTATCATTATAACGAGAACGATCGTTAGTTTTTGTGCCATTTTATGAATGGAAGCTTGGATGGTCACGGTTGCAATTTTGTGATTGCATTGTATTTTACGATGAAATAAGAAGATGTTAGTCAGACACAGGTAGGTCAGAACAGTAATAATCAATTTGCTTCTGTAATTAAATAAATATGTTTTATTTTTTGGACATCTTTTTAATATTCCTATAGTTTTAGAACTAGAAACGACAAGTGATATTAGTGAATAGTGTCGATATCGGGAATATTCCAAAATAATCTCATTTTAGTAATGTAAATTATATCTTGATATCATGACAACGAATCGAAGCACCAAATGACACATATTTAATATTTTATGTTCTTAGTTTAAATAACGATGTATTTATAAATGTTTGGTAAAATGTATTAATCAAATGTATATCAATAACTGTCATCTTCGAAGGTGGGGTCACAGCTATTAGTTTCAGTTTCACTTATCCACAACGCCAACAACGCCAGCCGCCCGGAGACCATGGAGATCTGGAAGGCGCGTGTAGCTAGCACCAGTCTTCTCGTCCTTTGGTTCCACTGCCAACCACATTTCGCTCGCGAATCACGCTGACAGGAATCGGTGTTCTTTTATGAGGATTCTATAAAAGTCTATACACTCTGTTGTGGTTGGGCGTCCATTTAGAATATGAACACACCCATAGATAACGTATAATAATAAGTCAAAATTTATGGGGAAATTATTTATTACAAAATTAGGAAGAATAATACTGTTAGTGTCATAAGTCCTAATATGACGTATGAGTATGTAACCCAACAAAGACAAAGCTTCATACAACCGCGCAACGATAGGTACAATACTAGAAAGACCGCTCACCGATCGACGGGTTCAGGTACACGCTGCCCGTTGACAATACCTGAACTGGACTGAAGCACCATGGAAGTTACAACTTCAGTTTAGGCCAACTGTATTATTGTTTCATTTACTTACGTAAATTATAGGCATGCGAAATAAAAATGTTTTTGTATAACTTTACTTTTAAAATTTTCCACGGGGAATGTTCTGAGGAACTGTTCGGATTGATCCCAGCTGCCGAGTTTCACCATCGTACATCGCGACAGAATTCGAAGTTCCATCGATACCACCTAGATGGTTGGCATTCCACCACAGTGCGTTTTAATCGAAGTTTTCTGCCACACACTTCGACTTTGTGGAATCAGCTGTCGCCAGCAATATTTCCGAACAGTTACGACTTAGGGACCTTCAAGAAAAGAGCTTATTCCTTCCTTAAAGGCCGGCAGCGCATCTGTAGCTCCTCTGGTGTTGTGGATGTTCGTGGGCGTCGGTAATCACTTACCATCAGATGAGCCGCACGCTCGTTTGCCCCCTTCTACTATAAAAAAAAACGCTATTTAATCATAATTATCATATCATCATACTATTGACGACATAATTTGATTTGCTTGATTTGAACATAATACAGAAAATCATATAAACAAGTAATTCGTTTATTTATCTTCACGTGAAAACCCTACCAAAATAGGCATATATTTATGCGCTCATTAGAAGCTTTCTATTGAAGGGTATTTACTCATGGTGGTTATGGCAGATGAATGGTTATTGATGAATTGCATTGTTTATATGATTTTTTTAAAATAATTATTGACATTCTTGAACAAATTTTGTCCATGAGTCCTTCGAATTCAGTTGCTTAATCTTCATTTCCTATACATATATATTAGCATAAACAAAGCGCTGTCAATGCCTACTACGGTGCATTATGTCACGGCTTTACGATCTGATTGGGTATGTTATGATATGTTTGACCATATCAGGAAATAGCCGTGCGTTTAGTTGATCATATCGACAAACGATTTCTATTCATTGAGCTGGGTCACGGCACATCATTATGAAGACAATAGTGTGACGAACCATTTCATTATGTGGCCAATTCTACTATTAAGCCATGTCGTGGCTATATAATATATTAAATTACTCTGCTACAAGTATATTACATATTTTACCAGTAATAACAAAAATAAGAATTGGAGAGAAGTACTCTACGCTCGTTACTCTTCACATAATTCGGCTTCTTTATCAATTTTTAATAACATCCATGGCATTAATATTTTGTAGTTTTTGACCAAACTACCTTTTTCACAGCATACATTCAGAGAAAAAGGTAATTAGGTCAAATAAGAAAATAAAGATAGACTAGTAATGACAAATTTCTTACACTCGTAAGTAGCTTTAGGGATCTGCTTTTGAACGAATTTTAAAATTTCTATCTATTCCGCCTTTCATTGTAAATCAATAAGATAGTATACATCGCTTTGTGTGGTAAAACGTATCGTACAAGTCATATACTTAAAATTGTCACGATTAAAGAATTAACTCATCCTATTCCCCGTATATTCAGTTAAGATATTAATATCATTTTATGCGTATCATATGTAAAAGTACTGCTTTGAAAGATAAATTGTCCAGATTATTCTCATAGGTGGCCTTAACTACCGTTTTATAGTAAATTTCGTGCATGATAAAATTTAATGCGCGTGCACGCGCTGTTTGTGCACTAGATCGTCATCATTAATGATAATATTAAGATGCTCTGATAATAGCACAACATATTTAACATCTAAGCGCACAGAGTGCATCAGACCAAGTTAACGCAAAACCGACCGCATGCCTACTGTGTAACATTTATTCCATCCATTTCGAGCCCGTTTCGACCCCCCTCTGTCTCCAAAATACAGTTGCGTTACAAGATCTTTATTTCAAAATATTTGGGTGCAAGAAAAAAGTATTCCAGATTCCATTGCTCTATATGAAATAGTTTCCAATATACGAGTGACTGTCTGATTGATAGATTATTATAAATCGGGGATACTGAAACAAGTACTCTCAGTACTTCCTGCTAGCTAGAACTTAGAAATAATTATTAAAATAGATAAACAAATCCTCCAATCACAAATTATACATTTTGAATATTTTTTACCATGGTTGACTACACGTTGTTAGCGGCATTATGAACCATACAGAAAAATACTGTGTATTGATTCATTTACGTACGAAACATACCAAATTTTCAAAAGCCTCAATAATCCTTCTTGTCATGCCCCGAAGAGAAATAGGCCGTTTTTTTAACAAGATTTTCGATGAAAAAAGATTTACTCACCCACCCACATGCGCATGCACAGAGACACGCAGCTCCTGCCGGTGGTACCCTTTCGTGGTAGGCAGTGGTGATAGTAAAAACAATTTACAGATAGAGTTAGCGATACAAAAAGCATAGATGTGAAGCATAATTATATTATATTTAGACAAAACAATGTTGAAACATTAAAGGTTGCAAGTTTTTCGTTGGACATACAAATATAAAAGGTAAGCTAAGCGAGACTACATAATATTCGCATACGAAACTTTGCCATATAATTGTGCAATCTGTTTTAAGTAGCAATTTTTTTATTTAACAACCAAAAAGACAAAGTGTATTAGTAAGAATCAGGCTATTGCGTTATAACCCAATTAATTTTAAACAATCAAACTAAATACCAATGCTTGGAAGTAAATAAAAACAGGTACTAATATACGGGAGCTATGGTTGCATTGTCCATCCCTCTTTGATAGATAAAATGTTTTGGTTTCAGATTCATAAAACTAAAGCGCATATTTTGGACGCTAAAAACTTTCATAAATAATGGAGTAATAACCTATATACCACAGAACTTCGCACATATATAAAATAAAGTCTAAATTCAGACTGTATATAGATTTATAAATAAAAGTTGTATAAACAAGTTCATTAAAAAAAACTATCATAACAATGAAAGATTAATCCTAGAGTATCTTGCCGTCCCAAAAAAGACGTCTAACTCCAAAAATCACCTGCAACAGTAACACCCAAACATTAAGCTAAGGTCCTTCACGACTTTTGCCCCAAGCTAAGATGCTTATTAGGGACGGACCACGCACCTGTGTGAATATTTTCATAATCCTCCTAATTAGAGGTTTGCAGATATTCCCAAAGAACGCCGAAAGCCAAACGGTTGAGCCTTACTGTGGAGGCAATAAATTGTTCGACATTTGACCCCGCACACCGATTTTTTTAAGATTTTGCCCTCCGGGCTGCCTTGATCCAAAGCAGGAACAATTTGGAAAGTATACAGAGTAACATAATACATTAAATTCATGCTATTTCAAGAATTATTTGAGGGAAAAACATCTGTTTTATTTAGGATTTCTCTATTCGTTATTGCAGAAAAGAGCGAAAAAGAAGTTTTCAATAAGATATTTGTTATTGAGCAGTATGTGTATAAGATATATTACTTTCAGACATGATCCCACATAAATAAGAGCACATCGAGGTAACCTACTCTGTGCTTACACTAATGTCGGATGAATTTATCGCGGCGATCGTCAACCGTGGCGGTTTGCCGCAGGGCGAGCCGCCTCGACTCTGCGTTTCCCACGTGCTCTGAATGCTTGGATTGCGTGCGACCTCTTACACCACATCCATGATCGTAAACACTACTACAACCTCATCAACTTGTTTGTATTGATCAAAAAAATTCAAAACAGTTATGTTTTAAACATTCAGTGTCTTCGAGGAACTGGTCACTATTCGTTTTAGCTGTGACTTTTAAGATATTTTATGTAACACTGCGTGATCATATACCGGCGGCTTAGCTGCTGCAGTGGATCTACCGTTTGCTTCAGGCTACAGATCTTGCTTCTCATCACAGAATTTTACGATCGTGGGATTATGACTGAACTTGAGTGGATATGTTTTTTTTTTAGCAGTGAGGTATGTTATCGGTTGATTGTTTTAACATCAATGTTCAATTATTATTTAATTTAGAAGCTCTATTAATATTCTAGCTGAATGAAAAAAAAAATTGATACAAGTATGTAGTGATGAGTCATTCGTTTAATATAAATTCCATCTCAGGATGAGTAACATAATGGAAGCTCATGTAATAGCAGCATTCATGATAATAACTATACTATCCTTTAGAAGTGATTACAAGCGTTTACCGAATTATTTGGTAATCGATCAGGTACACTGTTATATTTGAAATAATATCCAAGGAATTCTTTTACAAACTTCAGCCGCCATAGTTGATAGAGGGTTTCATCGGTAATGATACTGTTCGCGTTATTGGATAGATTTCGGAAATTCTTTAACATAAATGTATAGAATTTACTTCAGCTATGTTAATGAGCTTCTTTCTTAAGCTGGGCCTCTAAATAAATTATTTTTAGTTACGGTTTTACGGTACCTTTTGTTTTATAACATGATGATAAAAACACCTCGATAAATGAATCTGAAAATATAAATCGAAAAATTACTGGTCACATGAGTATTTTCTGTTATATGATATTGACGAATCGCGCCGGTTTCGCACAGACAGATCTGTAATACATAAATTAAATGTGAATGTGTTGTGCATATAAACAATATTCGTGAAATGTTCTAAATGATAATGAAAACCGTATTGAAACACATTAAGAAGGTAAAGCGAACGTGGATTGTGACGTTTTTTATGCTACTTAAATATTCTGTGGCTTCTAAAGATAAGTTAATTAAAACACCTAGAGTATATCAAGGACAGCGCTATATACACCGCCGGCATTAAGCCTCTATGCTGCTCAGTAGGAGCACCACCAATTAGGGTAAATTTTCGGCTAGTATAAAAGGCCTGGGTTGTCCTAAAGATCATTGGATTGTAATTAAAACAAATAGGGTCAAAAAGGGCCCGCCTGAGGCGCCACGGGGCGGTGTCTGTGCTCGTCTCGCCGTCGCCATGGCATCCAACCCCCTCATTATAAACTTAATCTAATTATTGAATTCGTACAATGTTGTGTTTACATTTTTTTTTCTAATTTGCTCCACTATACTTAAGATTGGACGCGTAAGCGCTAAATGGCACGTTTAGGGTAATATATCAAATGAATGCGAGTCACTGTTATGCCGACGGCTGTTTTCTCACGCTTTAATATAAGCTTACTGCAGACAAGCACCTTTTTGTAATTAAAGACAGTAAGAGATGCTTATATTACCTACAATGTAAGGAATATCGAGAGAGGTCTTTTAACTATGGAACTTAATATCCATATTCAGTCATTTAGGTTTTGTATTTTTTTGTCTATACGGCTACTACTAAACAAATATGCCTTTTCATATATTTTTATTAAGTTGATCGTTTGTCAATTAAACTGAGATCGAAAACGTTAAAGCTAATAAAATATCTGTATTCTATAACGTTCATATGCAATTTACTTATAATTGAATTATTATTAAGTAAAATGAGGGTGTAAAGTGTTTGGATATTTTACAGTCTTTTAAAGGTTTTGCAAGCAAATGCTTAAGTATCATCGACTTTCAATTAAATATTGTCAATCTTTCAATAGTCAGACTGGACCGAGGTACAACAGCAAGTTACTCGTTGAGCTTCATTAAATATGTGGGCTTAACCAGAGATGTATTATAATCTAACAGAATAATAATACCTACCTGTGTAAATTGCTTAAAAACGCTGTTGCGATTCGCATTGACAATTATATGACGAACAGAATACCAATGGATAGTATTTGTGTTTAACGAGTTACTTTCTTTTATCGTAGTCATTAGAGTTCCCCGTCGAACGCGCGTTTACTCGTGTGCAAGGGACACGACTAAATCGCGCTGAATTTGTTACCACGCTTTTCTACCATATAGTCCTCCCTACTTTGATTGCAACCTAAGCCATGGTTTTACCTCTTTAACCTACGACAACCCTCGGCCTTGGGTTGTCATCAGCTCCCCTTAGTTTTTGTCGAGAGTCTTTCTTTCGTTAACAGGGGCCTGAGTGCGACACGGTACCAGGCAGTAGCGTCGTTGCTTTTTATATTGCACCTAACTTCACACGAGCACAGAGTCTCTTCCACCGAAGCCATAAAGGCCACCGGGCGAACAGCGTATCTACCGTGGGGGTTTTAGTCGGTCGGTCAACCGCACGTTTTAATTCACGTACCAATCACCGTCTCAGGTGACTTGTAGGTTCCCCCTACACTACATTTTTTTTATTGATCTAAGTAACAATCCCCTCTCTCATTTAAATAAGTCTTTGGCTTAACAATTTTATAAAACCAAAATTCGTTTCAGAAAACTAATTTAATCATCGAAGTATATTATTTCATCGCACAAATTGAAAATTACTTCAATCATGTTATTGACAACTCATTTACGAAGCGTTCAAAATATCTTGCGCCGCGAGTCATACTTTCTATCTCCGGTTTCTCTGTCGATTCGCTTGAACCCCATCCGTCATTTGGTAACGATCTTTATGCAAAGCTCTTGTTATCGCTGTCCTTTTAAAATGTATGACTTAGTAATCTAGGTAATCTGACGTCAGTTTATTAAAATTATAGTATAATAATTTATAATATTATAAATAAAACGAAAGCATACGCAATACTACAGTAGTTAGAGGTCTAGATGTAGTCCTTTCAACTCACTTTTCTAGGCGGAGAGCCTGTCGGTGAATCTGTCAACGTCTTAGTGTCTATGCCAACGATTCAAATCGTACATAAGTTTCGTAAAACTCATTGGTACGAGCCCTATATATAGAGGATCTAATTTGAGTCTCCTGATGTGGAGACAGATCCCATAACCACTAGGCTTCCGAATGTGCAACAAGGCCGGTTCGGTGGCCTAGTAGCTAAGCGCTTGGCTGCGGCACTGCAGTTCGCGAATTCCGGGTCTGGGTGTTTGTCCATGTGCAATTTACCAGTGTAAATTGTCTCTGTTACACAGGAGAAATTCTAATAGTTGGGGATTTATCTGAAACGGGGAATAAATACAATTATGATTTAATTTTGGGTTCCATTTTGTTTTACCACCAATATAAATTTCGGAGTGATGTAAGTCGATTCAAAAGATTTCACGACCAAAACTTACGTCTCAACCCGACCAGGTAATAGCTCTATATTTGAGGTTAGGACAAGACCTTAATATGTTTCATATTTTATTTATCATTATTTCGATTGCTTTTTTCTCTACGTACTTTTAATTTTGTATTTTCCGGTAATCTTTTTAAATAAATTATGTACAACGTTTTCGATCCTACTTGCAATATTCGGGTCAACCTTAATGAAAAGCGAACATAATGACAGTGAGCTGCAAAAATGCAGCGTAAATTTTTTGATCTTTTGATTTGATAATCGCATAAACTCACTCGGAACAACGCGGCAAATTGAACTAATAAGCAAAGTAAAATAAAAGGCATATTGTAGGCTTATCACTTCATAGATATTTAAAATTTTTTCATTAATTCCTTACAAAAGACTGTGGCATGGACGAACGCCATGGTTAAAAGCAACAATCGATTTAAACACGATAGAAATCCATTAAAAAAGTCTTACAATAACATAAATTAGAATTTCCAATAAGGAATGAAGACGCGGTACTGGTTTGGCTCATTAATGCTCATTTGCTGGGATATTTACGGGCCAATTACGTTTTGGTGCAGTATATTTATACTTGCGAGGGTTGATTCATTGCGCTTTAGCGCAGCGTCGTTACTGTCTACCTGACGGTTTATTTCAGGAATGCTAAACTACACGGCTAAACAGGCTTGTTGTATACTGCTAAATAAAAATAATTGTTCAAATGTAATTCCATTATGTTTTTTCTGTATACGTGTTGTAAAATTTTTATCACCGTTTTTTTATTACTGCCAGTGCTTTTCAAGAGACTAGTACGTCAATTTCAGAAAAACAGTCCGTGTTTCCATTGATGGCTTACCAAGGAATGTTCTTTCACAGCGGACAGTATAAGGAAGCTCAAAGTTACTTAGCGGGATTTTTTAAAAAGGTTATTCTCGGTGTTAAATTGTCAAGGGTTGCAAATATCCAGACCAAAATTTGAGTAACAGATGTAGCCTAAAGGATCAGCTAGCACAAATGGTAATAGACCGGACACATAGCTCGAAAACTGTCCACCGTTGGGGAAAAAAGATTCTCTTGAGACACACACAGTGGAGGAGACAAAACGAAGAGACGACTTGCATAGAATTGCGGAAAATCTGAAGATGTGAGTGACTTAGAATCGTTTTTTGTGCCAATATTTGAGCGTGTTTAGCAGTGAACTTCAGTCAGGCTGAAATGATGATGCTGATGAAGTGTGTCAACCCGAGTTCTTTTAATAGCACTCCTTTTAATTTCAATTCAGTTTTAATATGCGTGTGTCTTCGGTTTGTATACCAATGCCGGCACCACAAAAAATGTTAATTACAAATTACCACCTGTTCAGCGGTGAAGGAAAAATTCGAAGTTATGTGAAGTCTGCCAACCCCCGAGGGCTTCCTGGCATCTAGTTTAATTGTGAGAAATAACTAACCATTGTCTTATTTAAACTGACGACACGCAGCGCCGCAGTACGCTTAGCCACTACGCTACTAATCCGACGTAATTGTAAATATTAAGACATAAACAAAGATTATTTAAACGTTGTCATCACCGTCAGTCTAAGAATAGTTGTTGTAATTGCTCGATATACGAGCACTCCCAATTTGGAAAAAAACTCCCAATTTTAAAAAAAACACCACGCTATGCAAGCATATTGGTCTATATACTGCTGTAAGCACCTTTTCACATAAGGGAAAATTTTAAATGGACACCTTGCCCTCTATTAGAAACCACCCCAGGAAATCCCCTAGAGGTTGATATTCGAGCAAACCCTACTAGTGTACCTATAGGATTAGACCAGTTGCGGGATTGGAGTGAAAGGCCGGTATCTTGAGCTTCTATTTATTGAAAGACTCACAAAGGATGCAGAATTACTTCGCCGATCCTTGCGGCTTGCTCTTCCACTTTTCTCGTCTTCAAGTACTTCACTACCCGACAGATTAAATATTCGAAATGCCATTCGATGCTGTGATATACATATACAAAATGTTATCGATCGTTTGACAATATTACCAAATTTTACGATTACAATTTTTTAATAAATAATGTTGCAGAAACAAAAATTACTGTAATTAAATAAAGCATTCTTCACTATTTTGTTCTAGATTTGCCTAGATATATTAGGCTCCCGTCACAGCGGATAGGCTCGGTAACGATGGGATGCGCACCACATTTCATTTGAATGTAAGCAACGCCCATGAATTTTATCAGATTCTAACCACAACTTCAGTTGGTAAAATGCTTTAACGTTCAACATTTCCTTCGTGGTCTAGAACATAACTGTTTTAGTTAGGGTTGTAATATATTTAAATGAATTTAATAAAAAAATGTGCAAATTAAGTGTTTCGGTTCGTCATAAACTGGTAGAAAATTTATTCATTTGTAAATCAGTATTATGATAAATTAATTATTATAAATGATAATGAGTAATGTTACAATTCAATAATTTCTTTATTAGTGAATTTTAATTTGCGTTTATAACGTAAATCTGTGAAAACACATAATATTTTCCAATGATTGTTAAATTATTAATATGAAGTGGGGAACACAGAATGTGTCGAGTTGCACATTATTTTAAACTACAGCACAACCAGAAATTGAAATTCATAAGATATTGCAGTAACGTCCGCTTATATACTATTAGCAATATAAAAAGGTATTGGATCCCGTCATGGGAACTGCGGGACACGGGTCTGTCACGTCGTACCGTACAAATTACAAGCCGGCAACGCACGTGACCGTATTGACAGCAATCATCCATACATACACTCACATGACTCATAATGATAGACATAGAAGGTCGTTTCGAGTTTCTTAGCGTTTCATTTGCTAATGGTTTTGTTACACAACTGTTAGAAATGGTCGAAGGCTCGATGCTGATTGAACTTTTAAATAAAATATCTAATTTAATAATGTTGGCTTTAACAGTATATACATACAGTATTCAATCCATGTACAGTGTACATCCAATACCATAACCTGTTTGTGGTTATAATACAAACCATCCCCGGTTTGTCTACGAGTGGGTTGGTAAATTATATTTACCCTTCAGCAACGGAGTCGCAAAACTGTATAATGGGCAAATACAAAAATAACTGATATAAGTTCTTGCATTTCTTTACCAACAGTCTGTAAATAGCATCGAAGACCGTACTTTAATAATTTATATATTGTTTAAATCATGAAATAAATTAAATTTATAATATTAATCTAGTAGGTTATAATCATTAGTAGGGAATTCAAAATTTATTTTAATTTTTATTTATAAACATAAAAGTCATCAAAATCAGTTAAGTATTTTTTAACTGCTTATTATTATTTGGTTTTGAATAAAATTGATATAAATATCCATTTAAAATTTAAAAGGTAGCTAATAATGCAGAAAAGGAACTATTACGATCTTATAATATACGTAAAACATATTGTTATAACTTACAAGTACTGTTCCTGAAAAAAATGCTATTCGATTACGTGTAGGATAGTACCTACTTGCAGTATCGATTTCCATGAGTCAGTACATAAATGCACTCGCCCATATCTACTGAACATCATCGCTCCGCTACAAGCGGGTCGAAAACTGCATAATCAGTATTACATAAGCAAGATCTGATAGGGCTTCACGGTGCACCTACGGCTGGGCGTGCCGGGATAGGGCGGGCTCCGTGTTCTTAATTCTAATTGCCAGTTACGACTCACGCGAACTAGTTGCACGCAGATTAAAAATGTTCATTTATTTTACACCTTTTTAGGACGAAGGCTGTTTTATAAACAGAAGTTTTTTTTTATTAATAGCAGTATTCTAGCAGTATATAGCTAATATATTATATATTTCTGTCCAATTAGTTGGTCATAAGTGCAGGTTTATGTAGTATCATAAAAAAGTTTTATGTTCTAATTATTATAAATTAATAACTACGTTATATCTCACTACAATCAACTAAATTAAATAATTTTAAATTATTACTCAATGTATTTATAAATAAATTAGCAAACCACGTTAGCTCAACAAAACTTTATTAGTTATATTTCCGAGTAACTTGTGATTAGTTGTGTTGTTTATATAAAACATATCCTCGAAATAATATATTTTTTTTATTATTTCTCAGATATGCAGGTTTCCTCACGATGTTTTACTTCACCGCCGACCACGTGCTAAATAAAGCACTTAAAATTGCTATTACCAATGTTAGAGGTGCCGGCACCGGGGATCGAACCCAGGTCACTTGCACTCTATGATATTACAGTGTGCGCCCAGACCACTAGGCCACCACAGCTCTCCACGGTCGGTTACATACTCATTAAATAATATAGTAAAACTTGTAATAAATTTAGGTACGTAGCTGATTTAATCCGAATAAAATATCACAAAATAATGCAACGTTTTGCTAATACTCGTAAATCATTAAAAAATTACGTCGTCGCTTGGTTAGCGTACCTAAGCGCTGAGACATGGGTCTTGCGTTTTAATCCCAGCCGAAGCCAAAATTTGTGCAAAAACACACAATGATTGATTTTTTGTTGGGTTGTCTTGTGTCCCATGTGTTTTATCGCATATTATGCGTTATATCGGATACGGGTAGGTATAGACGAGTGAGTGCCTCTAAGTTGGCGCATACACTTGCGGCACTAAAACATTTCCTGCGCAGTTGACTACTGCCGACGGTAATCGAAAGTAGTCGCCGTGGTTGAGATCGGCCAGGAGGACATCTTACAATGAACATCTGAAGATCTGAAGTTTCTAAAAACTTATTTGTACCAGCTTTTGTTTTCTTTTCTAGCAGCCTTTAAATAGTTAATTTAACTGAACATAACTAAAAATGAAAATGATTTATTCAAAAATCAACAGTAATACTCACGAAAAAGGTTACTTAATATTAAGTTTTCCCAAAGTCGTACAGATCCCTACTTTCTTAAAAAGGGCAAAGCTCTGTAAGCTCTGTATAAGTTTTCATATCGCAAAAGTAAGCGATTCAGGCAATCTACGTTTTTATACGTGGTAGGGCAATCGGCGTCTTATGCTCCTGGTCGAATAGGCCGGCTCGCCCGGTAAAGTACCACGAACTCACAGAATACCGGCATGACGTAGAAGCATCTTGTGGTTCTGCGTTTCGTTCTGTGAGTGACGTAACCGGAAGCCCAATCCCCCTCCCCCAACCCTTCCTCGTCCTCCTTCCCATTACCAAATAACCAAAAAGGCAGGCAACGCACATGCAGCTCATTTGGTGTTGCAAATGTACGTGGGCGACGGTAATCATTTTCCAGCAGGTGAGCCGCTTGCACTTTTCGCCCAAATAAAAAAAACATAAAAAATCAATTGGGGCCCAAAAAGTAGAGACCATTTCAAAGAGACTAATATGTTGACACTTCCGTTGTTGTTCATCTTTGAAAACATTACTTATGGAAAAATATATGTCTATTTAAACGGACTGTCTCCTGTACATTGTGTCGAGGTGATATCTACATAGGTTACCTAGCATGTCATAGGTTCAACGTCATGGTAGCATTATAGTTAGCATAGTTTCTTGAATTTAGATTGGATTCAACTAGATAGTCTTTTCTAAGCAAAGGCATACAACTTTACAATACAATCTCTAAAAATATAGTGCAACAACAATAATATTAAAAAAAAAAATTTAAGAAACTTTTAAAAAGAAACCTACTATAAAATGAATTAATGTATTGAGGATGTTTATGTGTGGGAAATAACTCTTAGTCGGCTATAGCAAGAAGTCATGGTTTCTAGCAGGATTTTCTCTAATTTAACGACTGGTACTTCAATTAACAATCCGCATACTGAGCGTGATAGAGTCTGCAACGATGATATCCACAGCAGAACTAAGGTAACCGACATAGCCGTAAAGATCAGCATGCTGAAGTGGCAATGGGCCGGCCACATAGCTCGCAGAACTGACAACCGTTGGGGAAAAAAGGTTCTCGAGTTGCAGCCACGTACTTGCAAACGCAGTGTAGGCCGACCCCCCTCAAGATGGAGTGACGACCTGCGCAGTGTTGCGGGAAGTCGATGGATGCAGGTGGCTCAGGACCGAGCTTCGTGGCAATCTTTGGGGGAGGCCTATGTTCAGCAGTGGACTTGTGATAGGCTGAAATGATGATGATGATGATGATGATACTGAGCGTGGCGATTATGGCAATTCATCCACCATATGGAAGAGGCTTATATCTTTATAGGCTGTTAAGGAAATGTTGCCGTTAAGGCAGATGAAATTAAAAAGTTGAATTTCATTACTTTACAAATAAAATTTCGACTACAAGCGATACCTGGTATAAATTATTCAAATATTATAATCAATCGATTCTTTTGAAACAAATAACAAACTCAGAAGGAACTTCAAGTATCAGTTTTTGTGAACGAGGGAGGCAGATCGCGTGTCTTCCGTCGATTAACAACGGCTTCTCTTATTCCAGCCTTAAGGATATCTCAATCGCGTTATTCAATAAATTGATTGCCCTAATAAACGTCATTAGTCAATGGTGGCAGTGTTTAAATCACACTGTACTTAGATCGCGTGTTATGGACGCTACCGTGTTCGCAGCACGCACACTTTTTTTTGAAGGAATTTTTGCCTTTGGGCTCTTGAAAAATAACACTTCGGATATATTAGCTGTGGCGAATAAAACACTGGCAGCTAAATATTACTTTATTTATATGATAAAAGAAGACATGCATACTTTATGAAAACGAAGAAATAATGTTTTTGCGCACGCAATGCATCTCCGTGATTAACATTGCGCACAAAGTGCAAATTAATATATTTCCAATTATTCCAAACGAATAATGATTATGAAAATCAGTATATGTAAAAAAAAATTGCTTAATACTTAGTTAAACATACTAGGTCAGTTTATATAGCATGTATCATATAATCATATATAGAGAACAAGATAATTATCGACTAACAAAAAAAAACTTTTTATAATAATTTTACTTACGCCATGAGAACTTCACGACATTAAATTTGAGTTTTTGTACGATTCAGCCGGATCTGTTTCACCACGACATATCCATTAATTCACTTTGAGAGTATTTAGGAGTATTTTTATTACATCCCTATCACATTGATGTGGTCACATTTACGATTAAAGCCGTAATTAAGCACAAAAGATTTTTTATGATTACACGTTTAAAACAAATAAATTGTGAGCTCAAATTATATTGATTCAAAAACCACTGGACTGACAGCAAAAGAAATTATATTGTTATAACACGTACTCCTTACTTCCTTGCATAATTGCTACGTTGTACTTACAGTAAGTACCTCAATTTTTACTTTCAATGATACTGCTTCATGTAAAAATTTATAATTATGTAGGATAATACGAAAATAGTACGGATTTCATTATTTTAAGTTTAATAAAGATGTTGCTATAAATTAATTCTAAAAGTCTTCAGAATTTACTCGTAAAGTTATCCCTAAGATCCGCAGTTCGTAAAAAGGATGTAGCATGTGGGATTCAACCTTTCCTATATAGAATGCTAGGTGTGATGCATATAATTTTGTTCATTTAAATCGATTACAATGGCTACCAGCCAGCGATTTTCTCACAACCATACCATGAGAACTTCAATCAGACGGGCTATTTTAATGGTCGCGATTATCTTACAATCAATATCATTTTTCCGCTGCAGTATGCTGTTATTAGGCAAAGCCATAGTTTATTTTATTGCTACTCTCGTTGCCTTTATTTCTTATGTCAATTAAACTCGTTTAGAAGACAAAAGAGTCTGATAATTTTTTTATTTGATTTACTTGTATGCTGTATGTTGTAAAGGATAACACTCGTATACCGAATTTTCCCCATAAGTCCACGACACCTGAACGCGGTATATTCTGCTGATTAACAGTAGTTGAAGCTGGCCTGAGAATAATGACGAAAACTGAATCCAAAGACCGCCTCAAAATCCGCCACGGCATTTTGCCTTCGCCTCATATCGGCAGGGCCACTGGAACGGTTTCGCATATATACGACACATATTTCGGCCGTGGGGTAGGGACAGCAGCGCACTATCATCATCATCTAATATCAACACTCATCTCCACCCGCAGCAGTACCTCAGCTCTCGCCGAAGGTAGAGAGAATGGCGTATCTCAATAGCAATGCAACGACGCATGCACTCCCCCACAGTTCACCAACCCGCACCCGAAGTGGGCTCGCCAAGCCCACGTTACTTAAGGTCAGCCCTTCCCCTAAGTCAGGGCGGCCATGTACTACGGCTACTACCCAACCTCGGAGGACCTGATGCGAGTAGCCGCTGCCTTTACATGGGAGTGGTGCGGTCCATGGCGCTGTATGGGGCGCCCATCTGGGATGAGACCCTATCGGAAAGAACCATTCCTCTTCTGAGAAGGCCTCAGAGGGCGATAGCCGTCAGGGTCATACGTGGGTATCTCACCATATCTTGAGGTGGCGTGTGTGCTAGCGGGTTGCCCTCCTTCGGATTTAGAGGCGAAGTTTCTGGCGTCCTTATACCAGTTGCGTTTGGAACTTCGTATCCAGGGGAGTTCTATCTCGTCTAAGGAGTGGGAAATAAAGAGGTTCCACGCTCGGCAGTCTATGCTTGAAATGTGGAAGGAGCGACTGGCCCACCCAAGGGCAGGCAGTAGGACTGTCGAGGCTGTAAGTCCAGTCCTAAGCAACTGGATGAACAGACGGCACGGATCTCTGACCTTCCGGCTGGTGCAGGTGCTCACGGGGCATGGGTGTTTCGGAAAGTATCTGTGCCGCATAGCCGGAAGGGAGCCGACAACTGATTGCCACAATTGTGGCTGTGACGAGGACACAGCGCAACATACGCTGCAGGAGTGTCTAGCGTGGGCGGAGCTACGCCGAGATCTGGTCGCAGCAGTGGGTGCCGATCTTTCACTCCCAGCTTTTGTCAAGGCCATGGTAAGAGAGGGGCCAAGGACCAAGGTAGTGAGAGATCGTGGAGCGCCGGAATCACCTTCTGCGAACAAGTGATGTTCCAGAAGGAGGCTGCGGAGAAGGAGAGAGAGAAATGCTCCAATCTTCCGATTCGCAGCCAGAGAACCGGGCGCCGGAGGAGGGCCTATCAAGCGCTCCTTCGTTCCCCATAATTGTGGTTAAGGCGGCGGACACGAGCGTAATCCGTCGCTTGTAAGGCCTCAAGGTGGCGCGCGCGGTGTTTCCGTGCTTCCCTATATGAAGTAAGGGTGGAGAGCTCCCTCTCATAAGAAGAATCCCGATACGGGCAAGCGTCGTCGTGACTGCGGTAGTATGCGCAAGCGTTCCCGTGGTCTTGACAAATGACGACGAGAAGAACACCGTGGGGTTTTAGTCGGTAAGAGTCCGGCATAACCCTTTCGTTGCCCCGCGATAAAAGGGTATCAATGTAGGATTTCCCCAAGAAAAAAAAAAAAAAAGGGCGGCCATGTAGAGCTCTTGGTTCTTACTTCGTTCACGCGAACGAAGATTTAAAGCATTATTACCGAGTATACCGTGAACTAAATTTGATATTTTACGCAAATTTGAAATGGCTGTATTATTCGAAGAGTCTTTGCGAAATAGTGAAGTTTTTTGTGTTTTATTCTAGTTTGTGGGGTTAGTAGTTACGAACGTAGTTTTATTCTAGTTACAGTTGTAGTAAGCATTACATTAACAATTTTCGTTTTATTATATAGGGTGAAAAAATAATACTCTAAAGCCTATTGCTTTCAACTTAAATCTAGGTATGAGTACTACAAACAAAGTACAGTGACTTACAATAAGCTTCCATATGAACTTGTACGTATAGAGTTCTAGTTCAAACGTTTTCTTCCGATTCTTTCTATGTATTTCAGAACCACATGATAATTAATAACATTTTAATAATAATTTTAAGTTTGGTGTATTCAAATCAAAGGATGATGATGATTGGCGTGGGAACAAATTTATAAATACAAAAAGTAAAATTTGGCGAAGCGCATTCCAGTCGCAGTATATCGTCTTTGGAGCCTGGCATTATTTTGCTGTGGATTCACAAAGAGATGTTAGACGGCTTAATATTTTTTCTTTATATAGACGTATATAATCGTAGATTTAGTGTCGCGATAAAAAGACATGTTTTTTTTTATTTTTGACCTAAATTAAATTTTTGTTGAAAGTAAATTGGCACTATGAGATTTTCTTAACCCTACTCATGCACTATCACCTTTTACAACTCGTACTGGAAGAGTAGAAGTGGCATATTCTTATACAGCTTCCACATGGCTATTAAAATATTTTTTACGAGTATATTAAAGTACTACAGTTTAATTTGGTACATAATACAGGATCTTAATTTATAGTGATTGTTCTGTTGGGGATTTAAGCGTGTCATAATCAATTCTAAAGTTCGGACGGCCAACTGCCTACAACACTACAAAATTATATATGTTTCTATTTTATTAAAAGTTACACAAAGTGTATTAACTTATGTTGCTATGTTAAGAAATAAATACGATTTACATCTAGTATTATTGAAGTTTACCTGCGTTTCCGTGGACGTGGTAGAGTCAAGCTGCTGCTCGAATAGGCTGGTTAGACCAGGGTTGGTACCACGGCCTCGCAGAATACCGGCGTGAAGAAGAAGCATATTGTGGTTCTGCGTTTCGTTCAGTGAGTGAGGGCTCCCCATTAACTGCCAAGCAGTCTGAGAATATAGCATTTCTTTCATGTTGTTGGCTAAAATATTTTCATAACAATAATTTTGTCTTGTGTATTTTTTCTCTATATTTAGGAAGGTGTCGCCCTGCTCAAAACCAGTCCCTTCAATTTCAAAGTATGCGTTCGATCGTACGGTGTAATATTATTTTAAGGTCGTCGAAAATCCGCCAACCGCATTGGAGGAACTTGGCGGTTTTGGTCTTTGAGAGTTTTGGTCAGAAGATGGCATTTACAGGCTGCTACCTTACTTTTTACTTTTATGTACTTGTTTTTTAATTTCTGTATTGGTTTATTGTTATCTATATTTAGGAAGGTATACAGAAGTATATAAAAGTTATTATTTTAATTTCTTGTTAACTAATTTGAGTATTTTAAACCAACTAAAAACAATATTTTGCTTTGTAAGTATAATCCTTGTATTAACTTCGTATTGAATTTGATTACAAATTGTAATATTTAAATTACAGTGTTGGTTAAACAACTCTGCGCGATGATTGTTAATATAATCAATTCTTTTTATAAACGGTCGTGGCGCGCACGCGCTTTGTGGGTGGATTTTTTCACGTTTCTCCGCGATTAGAACTCTGAACTCCCATAGCATCGCTTTATTGTTCCGACAACCAAATACCAGCAACATATGATTATTTACGTATTAGGACGTTTAAAACAGACTTCATTTTAAAGATAAAAGTTAGTCATAATACTTTCTTCCTGCAATACTCTAAAAGTAAATAATTTAGAAATTAAAGATGAATAAAGTAAAAAAATTTTACAAATGTGATTGCCAAAATTTTGATAGAACTGTTCTGTAATAATTTTGTATTCCGACTATTTAAGGTGTAGAAAGTATTAAATTATTTTAATTATTTCTGTTTATTGTGTCTGTCTTTAGTAAGTGAATAAGCACACCTTTTTTCCAAAAGCTTACCTCTCGTGGATCTGGTGCACTCCGCTGGCGTACAAACATGGCCGCGTGGATGATGAAAAATCCCACAGACATCACGGATGGCATAGGCTAGTGATGAGAATACGCATTTGTAGTGTGAGGATAGGCCTCACTACTACCCACCAGTCTCTGGCTACCCTGTAAATCCATTATTGCACGCGGTCATTACATGTTAAAAGTAAAGTAAAGTAGCAGCCTGTAAGTGCCCACAGCTGGGCAAAGGCCTCCTACTCAAATACGGATATCCAAGAGGGTTTAGCAGCGCGTCACGCTTCGCCAGTGCGGGTTGGCCAGGTCACTCGCGCTCTATTAATCTAAAGTGAGCGCTCTCTCCACTAGGCTCCCACGGCTACATCTTATTGACTAAATTTAATCCAACTTGTAACAATTCCAACAGAAACTTGTTAATATTCTACAAAATTACTTCATTCAAATCGTAAAAACCGTTTCCGAGAAACCAATTACTTATAAGTATATATCTATAAATATATACACGAATTGTGCGCTAAAAGTATAGGATAACTGTAAAGAAACAACATGCTATAACCGTTTTGACATATGTTTACCGGCATATTATTTAGGAGATGTTGTTCCAAATATGCAAACATGTAGTTTAGATCTCCACATACACGTGTTCAACATGTAACATGCATTCTCAGACTAAGAATAAGCAGTATGAGTAGAGCTCTTAAAATTTAAGGAGAAGAATATTATTATCATATTAAAGAAAAAGTTTTACGATAATTCTTCGTACCTTCAGAGAAAAAGTACATGGCTACAATGACCGACATGTCCAACCTCAAGCAAAATTAATAATGACTCGAACAATGTCGGTCCTGATACTTTACCTAGCATGGTGATAAATTCTGTTACACACATTAAAATCCATTAAAATAATTTGTTTAAAGCAACAGTATATTAAGTAAATTTTCGTTTGGCTTTGATACTTTGAGGTGTTTAATCTCTCTTGCCTCGAATCTATGGTCTGTCTCGCACTGCCTCCATGGGTAATTTAGCCACTGCTAGCTCATACTCGTTGGTTTCTTGAAAGATTCAATGTGGTAGAAATGCTGCTCAAAAGCAGACCTCGGACTCGTCCTGGAGGAGGTACTGACCACAATGTCTCGTCTAACGAGTTTAGACTTGGACTAGACTAGGGTCAGGACACGGCTCTTATGAAATCCGGAACATTGTTCTGCTGTGTTTAAGTCGTTCGTGCCTGTTACTCGTGGTCACTACTTAGGCTTGCTGATAAATAAATTTAACGTTTGGCCCACCGGCTTGGGAAAAAACCACTCTGGGATTTTATTTATATAGATAGATACATGTACAATATACAAAATATTTATTCAAACGTTACGTGAACTTTTTATTAAATCATAATAATGTTAGACATTTTGTACATACACTGTAAATTTTAACGAATGTAATATATCAAATTGTAGCGATTGCAGTATAGTAGTTGTGTTAATCAGGTCTTAGTTTCGCTTGATGTACGAAATACCTACTCGGAAGTTTGTTATTATACGAGATTATAAGAGAGGACTTTCTTGGAAAAAAGAAAAGATGGCGCCAGCTTCACGCGATTTCAAATAAAAGTTGCGGAAAGTGTTAAATAAA
This sequence comes from Bhutanitis thaidina, assembly GCA_029286595.1. Taxonomy (NCBI): domain Eukaryota; kingdom Metazoa; phylum Arthropoda; class Insecta; order Lepidoptera; family Papilionidae; genus Bhutanitis; species Bhutanitis thaidina. The sequence goes on from JAGSMS010000005.1 coordinate 5,642,359, forward strand.
TATTTAAACCTCTCATACTATACAATACAATACTGGGGTATTAGGTGTACAGCTCCGAGAGCTTTTTTAAGAATATATTTATATAAAAATTATTTTATGAAAGAAACATTATGTTACGATAAAACGATATTACTATAGCACTTACTCGTGAATTCTTAAATATCATATGGGTTAAGCAGTTATCGATGAACATAAAAGTCATATTTTAAATTAAATTTAAAACACTTTCTATTTAACGAGCAATTCCTCAATACATTAAACATAAATATTCTGGAGATGCCGCAAAAATATACAAGTATTGTAATGTCTCTACAGAGTAAAGTTAAATTTCTGATTCTACAACATTTTTTCGACAATGATGTACAAGTGGTGATAGATCATAATATTATGATAGGTGCCTGGTAAGTGACACAAAACAGTATAAAACAATACAATGCAATGATATGCACGGGAATAGTACATATATAGCCATATTATTCTTCTTTAGTTGAATAAGCATTGACTTATATATTTTATTAAATAACAGCCTTATAATCTCATGCTGGACATATATGTGCCTATCTTCAAGAAAGCGCCAAACAAAACTGGCATACCTAACATGGTAGATGTTTTCATGCTCAACACGCTGGATCACTAGGGCAGACAAAGCCACGCGGGTTTCCACTAGTGATCCTGTTCCTAATACCATGTCGATCGATCTTGAGTTCGGCATGTACTGTTGCCGATAAATCGCCAGAGTCGGATCTGCCCTTTAATGGACAGATGAAGTTGGACTTAACGTATATACTTTCCTTTACAATATAGTAAAGCTTCTATTAACTTTCAATTATTGTTGATAATCAATATACATAACATTTAGTTAGAAACTGAAAGACTTTTCACTACGTTCAACTTTATGGATTTAAGTCCGATGGCGTATTGAATCTTACATGCTGTCCACCACTTCTGCAATTATCAACAAGTACGATAGCAAACGTCTTATTGCAATTAAGACGTGAAAACGAATGTCATGGGTTAGCTTATATTTTCGTTTAAAGCACTTGCCCTTAAGTGACCCGGCCTTCGACCTAGTGCCCTTGCGCATCGCATACAGGCCCTGATTGGAATTTATCGCCCTCCTGCCCTGTAACTTTGCGCGGCGTGCTCTTAGGCTTTTTTATTTTTTTTAGGTCGACATGTAGTAAGCAATAATTTGGAGTCGGTACCAACTTTTAGTATCATTCGGTTTCAACGATCTTAGGCATAATAAGCCGTTAATATGTACATAGAGACTAAAAGAGTTGTTATCTATGGAGGAGACTTATGTTCAGCAATGGACTAGAGGTTATGATGACGAAGTTCATCGTCATCACTTTTGTAACCATTTAGTCCTACTTTCTGGTAAGTCATTTAAAATGCTGTTTATTTATCAATTCTATAAGAATTTGCTAGTGAATATTCAAATCTTACTGGGAAGACCATAAAAGACTTTTAGGCATATTTCTCTAAAGACCTTCGAACTGACTTACTGATATGACGGTATTTATATTTAATGAAAATTCAGTCTTAAAATATAAAAGTAAAAAAGTATTTCTCTAATATGTAGATTCCCCCGAACGCGCAAATCTGCACTTAAGCCTGCAAATATTCGTGTATATAAATATTATATACACGGTATTCTGTTTCACCTTGGAAATCGAGTTTCTCGCGTATTACTTAATTTATGGCTAGGGTCCTTTCTTTGCGTTACCGCGAGTTTTACGTTTTCGAGGATAAGTAATTTCTACCAACCCGTGAACACGAAATCCGGCCGACTCTTTCTGGCTGTTAAGACCTCAACAGTGGCAGGCAGTGACAGACATATCTCTGTCACATTTTATAAAGTTTTTGAAAATTTTCTTTATTAATATAAAATAGTTATAAAATAATAATAAAGATCCATAATAATGTCATCCAGTCCCAAATTAGAATTCCCTGCCTTGGTAACTGTATCGTGATAAGTGATAAGATATACATATTCCAACAACATAGATAGACAATCAAATATACTGTATCTTTAAAAATCCATGACTCGGTTGCAAACATATCCATTATAACTTATAAATGTTTGACCCTAGCGGGACGTGAACCAACGATAATTAGCTTCGAAGGTAGCTTCACTAGTAACTTTGTTATCGAGCAACACACAAAGTAACGCACGAGTATATACATTTTGCGGAAACAAATCTAGAATTTTCATCTCTGCCTATTTCTAACTTTGGTCCGTTAATCGACAAAGACACGAATCGAATGAGCCCATCACAATAACGGGATCGCCAGCAATACAATAAATTATAAATTGTCAGCGCCATATAAGTCAGGATGGTCCATATTTCGGTGTGAACCAGCGGCAAATAAGTCAGGGGTCGTAGCCGGAGTCAAGCGATCGACAAAGTGCGCCATTGTAAGGCTATTACAAAGCGTAAGGCTGTAGACGCAAATGGACGTTCCTGTAATTTTATTATGTTGAAATAGTTTTTTTTTTGTTTGAATATCGTATTAACCTGACACTATATCTGCAAAATATAGAGCACTGAGATACTATTAAAATAAACATTTTAATATATTTATATCTGCAGAGTAGTATTTAAGAATACCGAAAACTTGACAACTTGAGTTCATTTATAAGTAATACCTTTTTTTTTATTGTGCAAGCATTATGAAAAAAGTTGTTACAATTTTATTTTTAACATTGTTCTTTATTTTGCATTAGGTATTTAAAACTACTGGTATATACGTAATAGATATGGTAGCAGCGATAGCAATATCGGTCTCTGAAACCTTAAGTGAATCTTCTATCGACTCTATGATATGATGATAATTGAGTATGTGAATCCTATATTTGTATCTAATATAATCAAACATTTAAATGAAAAAATAATCTTAACTCAGACATACATGATGTTAGTTGTAATCTAACTTTTCGATAGGCGCAGTGTACTGTAACTTATTTATTGAAATATATGTGATTGAAACTATATGGATTAAGATTAAGATTTTTTTTTAATTTAACGTTTTGTATTTGTAATTAGTAATCTGTCTAAATAATTTTAAACTATTACGCCTCTAAATTTAGATTACGCAAATATTTACTAGATATTTACAGAATTAATATAACAATTATATTTTCAATAACTATCTACAATCTTATAAATTAAAATATCATAAAGCCGTATTCCTCGTGGCATGGTACCAAGAAAGCTGACTGCATTTCCTCCCTAAATAGTAAAGGTAAGTCTAAATAAATATTACGATATGTAAATTGTTTTACAAAAGGAAAGATTTATTATAAATAAATATTTTCTGTTAAATTTAAGTTTTAACTACACATAATCTATAGCAATATTATATTTTATTTATTTATTATTCTTCATATTAACGTCTTGATTATGAAAATTGAAGTATGAAAATACAGTTACGTACTCCTACGCCTAGCGAGCGGCAACATTCGTCGGACGCGTCGACAGCTCGTTGCGTTTTGCCGCGAGCGGCGCGCATATTTGTGAACGCCATCTAGCGCTCTAGTTACAACACGAGTTACGATGAAAGTACAACTTTAAAGCGTATCTTCATGGTATATAAGTACGTCAGAGGATTTTATTGCAAACAAGCTCGTGTCTATGGTCGCATGAACTTTAGAATTTGTGTTATTTCAAAACCAGATATTTCCCAGAAACAAATTCTAAATGTGGTCCAGGATTCAATATTTAGTGCTGTTAGCGTTTTTTGGGTTTTACAGCTTCATCGGTCTCGAGTCACGCGAGCTTGTTGACGTAAGCATGATTCGCTGAACTCCTCTGCACGTGCACCGTCTATACCTTATCTTCAATTTGATAAGTTGCCTATGGACATTCAAATTGAGGTTCGGACATCGTTTCTGACCGTCGAATTTAGTCCATCGATCAGGTCGGTTAAAAATGCTCTGGTACGCGATGTTATTGTCGCTGTCGCCCCGCTCGCGAAAGTTTAGGCACGTTATACTCATAGTGACGATATTGTCAAGTGTTTGTACAGTATAAGCGTGTGATTTATTGACCGGGTTTACGTCTGAGGGTGGTGTAACGTCCACAGGATCGACGATCGTCGTACGTGGGCGAGTTAGCACCGTTCCATTTCTAATCGAACAATAACTACTATATTTTACCATCAGCGGATTAGGGTGTTCCACGACCCTCTCGAAGTAGCGCCAAAACATGTCTTTAAAGTATCCTGCAATCTGTTAATATCTATGTGGTACTGCGTGGGAATTTATTTCATACTGTTTGTAGTACTGTAGCGTATACGTCATACGCAAGTCTTATATGGTCGGAGTTGGCGTCTTAGGGTTATTTTGCAAGAGGAACAGAGAATTGGGTTTAGGCGGTCACCTCTCTTTTTCAGGTAGGATTTTACAATACACGAGTCTGCTTGAGATTTTAAGATTGTACAGTTTGTAAATCAAGTCATCGTGGCAAACTTTATCAAACGCCTTTGCAATATCGAAGAATAGCGCCGTAGTTCCCCGTTCGGTTCGGGGGTGCTATTTAGGTTTTCTAGTGCGAACTCCTCTAAGCGATGTAATTGATCGACGCCTTTGTATCTGTTTCGGAATTCCGTTGGCGGAATACCCACCTTAAAATAAGCTAGATAGAAATTAGGCAGACGCGGACGTAAAAAGCGTCTTCGCGTAGGACACGAAGTGTTTGTTACTGCGAACGCTAATCCGAAGGCCGTGGCCTGTATCCAGCTGGGGACTGTTTTCAGCTTGTTAAAGAAGAAGAAGGATACAATGCGAGGCACTGGCTTGTAATAGGTTTTTGCTTAAGTAATTTATTAAGTTTGATTTTTGTTTGTAATTGAGTGACGAACCGGTTTTGGAAAAGAATTAATTGATTAAGTCTTAATATATTTGATATAAATCGTGACTGCTCTGAGGCCACCGACTCGCTTTAATAGGACCAGTGTGACCAGAGTTTGAATCCCAGTACAAGCGCCACTAAAATTTTTATTTGCAATAAAAAAAGGAATAACAATCCCAATGCAATATAATACAGAACATACACTGCGATCGTTATCCTAAGACATCCGTTAGATGTAGTAGACTTATCCCCAAAGAGAACATAGCATACCTAGGATTGATTTTCAAAGCGAAACTCAAAAGACTACCGTACCGTACCGTTTAGACGTAGATGCATTTCTATATACTAGAAGTACTATTTTTAGTCCGTGACCTGTTCAATGGCCGTTTTCTAATTTAGAATTTTTCATAATTTGAAATAATTGTAGTTGTATCGAACTTCTCTTAGAAAATATTTTATTTTTTACCTAGGAATTTGGATAATATTAACATAAAAAGTTCATACAACTTCGATACGAACCCTGTAACATTACATTCGTATCTACCCACCTGTCTACTCTGAATGTATGCTATTACCACAATTTAGAGCTATAATGGTAAACACTTTGCAGTACAACAATATTTGGTTAATTTTTAAATTTTAAACATCTAAAGAATCGTTTCTTTCAGTAATATTAAAAAAAAACGAATAAAAGTAAATTGCAAAGGCTACACTATGCATTCTATTAAAAATATAGAATTATTTGTAACATCTTTTCCTAACTTTAATTACATTCCCTAAGAAGAAAATAATTAAAGCCATTTGAATATTTCAGCAAAAATTGGTACAAACTCTCAATTGTCAGTACCAGAACCTGATTGTTGTATACGAGTACATACATTATTTGTGCAATGAACTGATTCATTATAATATGTAAAACACCGAAACAGAATGATTATCAATATTGCAGGCACCTTCATTGTTTTCCTGGCTTGATCTTATTTGCATATAGCCTTCCATCTGCATCGGGCCACATTGATCGATTCAACATCGAGATTACATCGATGTTGCCCTCTCACTCGTTTTATTTTCTCTTCCGCTGCCCATTCAGTGATGCATTGAAATTTTACACCGTGAATAAATAAACGATTCGTCGTTGTAGGTCCGAATGAAATAAGGCTAATTCTATTTATACTACGACAGCTAAGAGCAATTAAAAAAACAAACAAAATAACGATACTTATTACCAATGTTTATTTGTAAACGTTTCAAAATCTTAATTATTATAAATAATTTAAATGATGTTGCTTAGGCAATTTCATTTAATCTCAATTTTTCCTGCAGACTTTAAATTTTTATTTCTCAAATTACTATGTTTGAGAACACTTATAATCTTTTTTAATTTTGGACGTAATACATTTTTTATAGTCTAATGTTCGTTAATATCTAACGTATTTATAAGATAATTAGACCTGTAAATGTTTTTATTCTTGTTGGCTATAAAATACCTACATTATTATCATAATGCGAGAAAGATTTGTTTCTCGCCTTATTAGTTATCTTACTTACATCAATTCATTTGTAATTAAAGTGAGGATGTCACGTCAGTAAGTTTCTTGTCACGGTATACGAGAACCACATCCAGCCCGTCTCCATCTCATTTCCTGGTTGGTTGTTGTAATAACCATCTCAAATATGCAAGATCCAAATAACCTGATCATATTTTGGCATCAGTATCTAAGATGTGAGGTATGCTAGTGTGGTGTCTTAATACATATGCCATACGTGACTATTGCAGCAAATACTAAATGAAGTTGGTACAGACTCTCTTACTTACATACCAAATTTTATATATTTCGGTATTGCACGAATGTGAGCACGTCACTAAGCTGTTAAGGCTTGCGTGACCTCTGCCCTTCGCCCGCGCGTCTTCTCCGCCCCGCGCGCCGCACACATGCCTTGCTCGAGGCGATCCCGCCCCGTGCCTTTTTAGTATCAAAGAAAAAAATCGATACCGAACAAAATCTTTTACTTAGGGTATGATAGTGCAATTTGCTGATGCGTGATGTTTTGTAACTTAAAAATAAGTTACATTTAAATAGTAATAACATTATACATATACGAATAAACAGAATTAAAAAAAATATATATTTTTTATAATATTATCTCAAATCTATTTCTACTTTTAATATACTACAAATAACAGAGATATAATTATCTGTGCCAATTTCTTCCTCATTTCTAATCTTTTTAGTTTTGATGAGACGATGAGCTTACGCAGGAAACCTATACATCAAAACCTACTTATTTATTAAAAGGACCTTACCACTACTACTAATCAGTCTATTTTGGTCCACTTCTAAGCATAGGCTTCTCCAAGAACGTGCTAGCAAAGCCCGGCATATATTTCTTGGAAGGTTTGCACACACTCAGTACGCCGGGCGAGCGGGCAGCACACCAAGTGCGCAGTGGCGATATCCTCGCACTAGTGATCCTGCTGCCCATCAGCAGTCTATTGAATTTAGGTTCTGAATTTTGGAGAAGATGTCGGTATATTCTCCCTCACGGATTATAATGCGTAAACAATACAGACCGCTATGGTTCCTGACTTAATTTTATTAATTATTATTACCTTGTTATGACGCACACCTTTTCGTCTATGTCACAAGAAACAAAATGCTCAGCTGATCTTGCTACGTAACATTATATAAAATAAGGCGTAAGGAATATTGTCTTCTGTCTGATTTCAGGGAGGCCTTTGTTCAGCAGTGGACTTCCGATAGGCTGAAATGATGATGATGATGATGATAAATATTGTCTAGCTGTCTGTACAAACATTACTAATTATCACCAACGTGAAAACTAATCAAAAACTTCAAAACATAATTATCAAAAACTTTTACCCTAGACCTATATAAATACTATAGGTAATGCTGACGAGTAAAAATAATAGTAAATGATGTTGCCTATTTATAAGAAATATAAAAATCGAACTATAAGTTTTTTCCAAAAGTTTTCAAAATATGAAAACACAAAAGTTGACATATTAGGTATTTTAGGAATGACTAAAAGGTAATGGTATACATAAGTAATATATTATAAGTCTGTGTAGATAAATGATAAAAGTAGAAGATTTCCAGACAATAGACTCAGTCTGACAAGAGCTTGATTAAAGGGACAACACATGTACCTCCTAAAAATACGTAGGTAGGTACGTGACTCCATAAAAAAGAAAAAAAGAAAACTAAGACACGAAGCACGCGATCCTCAAAAAACATGTGTTCATCATTAAGTCTCACCTCAAATAACTCACATTCCAAGCATTATTCTTTGAAAGCTATTCAAACAACAATGCACGATAAAAGTCGGCTTGACTCAATTAAATCTTAATTCGTACAAAGCAGTCGATTAATGAAATTATGGCGGCATTTACTCGAGTTAACCATCAAATGAATACAATGGACTTAAATAGTAACAATCAACTCAAAGGATCATTGAAATCACGGCGCAACAAAAGCCCTAACTAACCCAGCTTGCCTTACAGTGACTATTAAAATTTAATGACATGATTTATTCCGAAAAAATAAAAACGTACGAGAAAAGGGTACGATGTTACGATCCATTTTTCATAAAACGCAGTTGGTAGCAAATGGTCAAATAAAAAATGTTTAACCGGACCGACACTTTATGAAAAACGCACTCTGGCTGTGAGCGGGCTTTGTCATCGCTCGGGGAATTTATTCATGCTTACCTGTTGAGCCCCAACCGTGAATAAAATATTAAGAATATTCCATTTTTCTGGATTCATATTGCATAAGGTGCATCAACACGACGAAAGTCCTGTCTAAAGATAACGTAGGTTTTGAATAACCTTCGTTATCTCTATACTACACTTTATATTACACTTTCTTAAGTGTTGCTTCATAAGTATAGCTTCGCAGGTGTCCTAAGAGTCATCAAAGGGAAAACCTTGAATATTTCAATGTTTACCGACAGATGGCGGGACAATCTCGAAAAATACTATACTGAAGTTAAGAAGACCGACGACGGGTAGCAGCGTCTAAAATGCGAGGTACCTATACGAAAGTGTCGTAAATATTAGCGTAAATTCAGAGGCACTCATTCATTTTCACCATTTTGATGAGATAAGTAAGTAGATCCAGAGAGGTGATTGAAAGACTATGTGAAGAAGAATGTTAAAATACAACAATGCTATACAGCATACACCATACGGTCACAAATTGAAATATATGAGTATATACATAATTACCGCGTATTTTATTATCAAGTGAACGGATATCTCATAATTTTTTTAAGTTCAACAACCTTGACTCTTTGTAAATTTTGCATCGTATAACAGCGATATTTAAATTGCTAAAAACCCAATACAATACATATATGTCGATTGTATTATAACATCGGAAAAAAATTTAATATCAACCACTGCCCAAGGTACTTTACGATAAAAATCGAGTTTTATTGAAAATTAAATTGATAAAAAGGATGTTAATCATTCATGATGGCAGAAATAAAGTATGCTATTCTACAATTTTGCGTCATATAAACAAATAGTTTTAAAACGGTGGTCGAAACTTTCGTCCACCCCAACATCGAAAAATAATATTTGGTCATTCACTTGGTGGTAGCTATCTCATTTATAATATTTTATAGAAATCAACAAAACACAGTCGAGAACATTACCGTGGACTATACAAAACGTTGTGCCCCGATTTTGTACGGCATTTTTATTGGAAATTAGTTATGATTAGTGTGACCAAGATTTTTGGAATCTTTTGACAGTATTTGTGTTAATCTTACAAAAAGGAACCCTATTCAAATCGTTATATTGTGATATAATACCTTTGTGATTGCATAATGATACAATGTAATTGATAAATTATATTATAAATTCTTTTCTAGTATATTGTAGTTAAGGTTTATATAAACATCTAATAATGACATAAATTAATTTTAAAATAGTTCTAGAAGATATGTCATATGTGTATGAAAAGCATTTATACCTGTCACATAGGGGCAGTTAGAGATTAAATATTTCCATTTGGTGCAGGAGATATAACGTGCTAAATGGCGAGCTTCGTTGATTTTTAGTTTGTTCATTATTTTCATTATTCATTTTCGAAATTATCATGAGATTTTCAAGCATTTTCCCTTAGTCACTTCTTAAAACACCGTTTAGAAAAAGAGGTTGGCAGATATGCTTGCCGGTACCACACGTATATGTGTTGATTTTTATGTAAATGATAACATTTCTTAAATCTATCTGTTACGCAATTATTTTTGCAATTAGATATGTTAACACATAATTATTTTATAAAATGATGTAGCTAAAGTAAAGGAATGAAATAAAATAAAAATAAATTCTCACGTCCGAATCCATTATTGGGGTAGATAGAGGTAGGTAGACATTCATTTTATTTGTTGTAACCCACTTTTCCACCCGAGCCTATTTGGAATAACGTGATAGGTGGCGAGCCTGAGGCTGTAAAAGAAATAAAATGTGACATGCAATTGTTTTTAGTCAATGATGTTATATATTATAAACGATTTTAAACATATTTCTAAAAGAATTGCAAACTGTTTAAAGTAGGTAATATAATTTACAGCAATTGTTTTGTATAAACCTAGAACAACTCTAATAAAAAATTTATTAAAAATAGTTCCTACATAAATTAGTAATGTTTTACCGACATACAAGCCACATATTGTATAACGGGATATTAGATTCGTTATCCCACAACGGCCCTAGCAACTTGATCTTTGATAATAATTTAACGGTTAATTTATGTTTGGATACATACCGGTAAATAAATACGCGTGGGCAGTCGATAGCTCGGGAAACAATACTAAAAATTTTATTAAAATACCATTACTGTTTTATGATGTAATAACAGTAGGAGGATGATTAAATTACTTAGTAACGTAAATGAAACAGGGATTTTATGACTATTCCAGATAGTAATTAACATAGTTAGCAAAAGTAGCACACGGGTTGATAATATAGGCACTATATCACTCCTAGAAATCAAATTATATTAAATTATTAACAAAAGGAAATATGCTTTTCCGACTTACGACCGACCTACCAAATTCTAGGATGGTCAGAAGTCTAGGCATTTATTTCAGTCATTTCAATCCAGAGCTTATTTAGAGCCACGTGAAAAGTGGTGAGCCTGTCGCTTTCTAGTGTCGAAACCAACGACACAAATGTTTCTTTCTTTCTTTTTTTTACCTTAATAACTTTTGAGAAACTGAGCTATGATAATAGCCGAGTAACCACTAACCCCAACCAGGGGATCTCCCTCCGCAGACCCAAGTTCGATCCCCTTTATGGAGGGTTCGTACTAATGAGTTTGTCGAAACATATGTAATCTTTAATAGTTTATAGTTAAAATATATAATTTTAATATAATTAGTGGTAATTTTTCCCAGTGGAAAAATGTTGCCACTGAGTTCATAATATTTGTTGACTTTTTATCACTTTTACCTTCTGTAAACGGAGTAGTTTATTTTGCGAACGGATCGTAGATTAAATCGTAGATTAGAAACATTGAAGGTATATATGGGGTTCAATAGATAATAAATAAATATATAAAAACCGCGGTAGGTTAATGGTTAGTGCGAAGGTTCGATACCCCGGTGCCGGCACCACCTACATTGTTAATAGTAATTTTTAGTGCTGATTGTACCATGTACTTGGAGGTGAAGGGAAACATTCTGAGGAAAACTGCATGTATGAGAAATAATAATAAAAAAAATATTTCAGGACATGTGAAGTCCAACAGCCCGCGTAAACCTAACTGGAGCAGCGTGAAGAATTCTTCCAGGCTCCAAAACCCTGTTAGATATTTGAGAAGGAGGTCTTTGCCCAGCAGTGGTCATTTACAGGCTGCTACAATACTTTTTATTTTCAAAACACCATCTGGATGATGTTGGTGGATTTTTGTATTCTGCCGTGATGAATGATGGTGGATCTTAGCGACTTTTACTATTTCGAACAGTAAATGAGATAAAAATGCATAGAGATGTAACGTTATTAATAAAAACCTATCGTCTAACTCTCGTCGACAATTTGAACTGCTCTAATCGCTTACCTAAAGCTTCCAGCTAAAAATTACCTTAAAACGAATACTAATGTAACGCACAATTAATTGGATTTCAGGTCTTAAAAATGACATCGTTTTTATGCTGATAAGTTGTATCTTTAGTAACGGTTTTAATAGCCAGTTTAATGCAATTATAACGATGCCATATATTTATTTTTTAGAAGTAAGAGTGTAATATAAAAAAAAAACATTTTATAAATGCCGTGAAATTCGTGTAATTATTTTACAAAAAATAAGGCACTCTCGAAATCCACCAGACAATGAGTCGCCATCAAAGAAAAATTAAAAAATTTCAACAAAAACGTGGGTAGAACAGCAGAAGCAATCACGTCGTGGAAAAATCTTCGCGAGCCGAACGAAATTTGTAAAAGTCATCATGACTTATACTATTTTATCTACACCCACATGTCACCGTTGTATTGTCCTCTAGCCGAAATAGTAGCGAATATGACATTGACAAAGGGTGTTGGGATAAACTCTTACGACGAACAAAAGTTTTTTCTCAAGTGGATGTAAAAAATTAAATGTCGAATTTATACGATTTATGAAATGGGAGCACCTGTCTCTAATTACCACCTTTTGGCGGCGATACCTTTTGTGATGCCAAAAAACGTGAGCATTATAAGATCTTTTCAAGGAGCAAAGGCATGAGTTGATGCATAAATAAAATTTATATCACAATGATAGAAAAGTTACTGACTATTCGCTTAATGAACCAGGTTCTTTTATTGTTTTTTTTTATTAAATATAAGTTTTTTACCATATGGAATGAAGGGCAAATTCTGTATATCCAATACTAAAGTCACATATCAAATACAATTGCCTATCACAAACTTTGTTGTCTCTCATTAGTCTGGATACAGCCGTGATTAATTAGACAAAAAGGGTCGCGGCAGCTACACTGTATCGTGGCAAAATGAAATTCGTAATGTATGCCTATTTAATGAGTGACAGGAGTGAGTGCTTATATGTATATATTTAAAAATCCATTAGTCTTTAAGCATATTAAAAATAACTTTTACCGAGTTTTACTGCCTGTTACCAAAATGTTTTGGAGCAAATTGTCGATAGTAATTTTTTTTATTATAGCAGGTTTTTAAATAATACATAAATAATCATTTTAATAGTTAAATGAAACAGTTTCTTTTGTCAGTCATTTATTCTCAAAAAGATTACGAAGATTCACTTAAATGAGAATATGTAATGTACTTAAAAATATGGAATTATAAATACTTATTTTTTAACAAACAAAACAAAATTTATAACTAATTAAAACGTATTATTACAATAGGTACGACAGTTAATAAACATTTTAACGTAATCAAAAATATTGATATTAACATAAAGAGTAACAACAAATTAGTCAGAGGCCCCATCCCGAATCGTTCCAGACTCAAAGGTGCCCTTTAAACTGGCCGCATTGCCATATTGTATGGCCAGTGAAATACTTTGAACCAAAAACGACCCATAGCGAATATCGTAGCCTCTTTCCCTCAAACGCCTTCAAAGCTGCCTAATAAAACTTAAAGTTTCTGTTCCTCAATCACCTGCCGTCTCAACTGTAAAAAGTTAAAAGTGATATGTTTGCGATAAATTTGCATATTTTGAGTGCTTACTTTATATTAGATGTACAGCAGCAAAAGTATTTATGCAGGTTGCATCCCACACAAAATATTGACCTTTTTCCCATGAATCAGTGTCAAACCATTGGGGCGTTTCCCATAAGTTATACAGAGACTTTGTGGGTATAGGACGAAAGTAAAGTTTGCGATATAAGGATTCGGCCAATATTTTCATTGAGTGAACTATGAAGAAGGTAATCTGCTGGCACATTATGTATATCCACATATTGGGTATTCCAACGTGTTTCTGCCATGTCGTGGCATCGTGACTTAGTAGCCGAGGCTTGGTTGGCAAGCATTTTTTTTAAATGTGTCAGAACCCTCGAGAAGGATTGTAGCTTTGAATGAAGCACAGATGGTACTGCCTCGTGAAGTATAGGTAATCCTAGTAACATAAATGTCTTTGCTAACACTTTTGAGATCAGGAACGAGTGCCTGAAAATGAGAAAAACTTAATTGTGCATTTTGACTGTATGCGTGAAATTCTAAAGTAATTGCTTTAAAAGTCGAAATAAAAATGATATATCGTTTAAAAAAAAATCTGTGTTTCCACCTATCACACCGTCATCTAAGTACTTCAGAGAGCATTTCATAGAGAAATATTTTTTTGAATCTGGAATCAAAACTTTTCACCAACGGCTCTAACAGATCTCACTGTTGAACACCCACTTGTGAACATGGACACGAATAGCATTGGCGTACTAAAGGATAAAGAGACGAAATATTTTCCAATACTTCATTAAGGATAACCTCGCTTCCTCTACTATACTAGAAGTATTACTGCTAGCTAATTTTATAATCATAGTAACATTGTTACCTCTATTGAAGAGGATTATAAATATGTTAATTATAAAATTAATAATAATTAATGTAAATGAATATTTAAAAATTTAAATTTATTTTGCTGAAAGAACTCGAATGTTTCTGTATTAGGAAGATATTATCGTTTTCCAAATCACCAATTTTAAAGGCCGGCAGCGCATATGTAGCTCCTCTGGTGTTGTGGATGTTCGTGGGCGTCGGTGATCACTTACCATCAGGTGAGCCGCACGCTCGTTTGCCCCCTTCTTCTATAGAAAAAAAAAAATATTTGGGTCATATCTGCAAGACATCGCTGTGTCATGACAGTATCAGCTATTTCAACGTCAAGATACTCGTAAGTAACTAAAATGTACTAAATTTATACCTATTTTGTTATACGTATGTAAGTATAATATTTTAGACGTGGTCATGCAATGTTTTCCATTACTATACTATACTAGGTCTCCTACTCTGACCGTAACCTTCGACTAAAGTCGTTTACAGCTGTCCATGGGTTGCAGTATCCACTTGCCACCACGTGGACTGTTACCTCGTTTTTTACTCCAATCGTTTAAAAAATGGGTTATATAAATTGTATTTATGTCGTAGAAAAGGGCGGCAACAGGAACGCTTTGCTATAGGAAAAAGCAAAACCTCTTACATAAAAAACTATACATAGCAGCAGAATTCATTGCTATATTTATAATACATAATCGAAACATGATTCGCTAGTGGGAAATAAAATAAAACTGCTTAAGAAGCTACGCTTTGTTAGCCGATAGACGAGAAAAGTTTCACCGCCTGTAACATTCTATCACGCACCGTGTGAGTCGCGTAAGCCATTTTCGTTACGCTGAGTCGGACAAAATAGAAGCCCACAATCTCTACTCCTATTGACGTCAGGCGTAGGTGCTGTATATATTCAGCATGAAAATGCATTATTTTAATTACCAATAGAAAGAACGCCCCAGGTGAAAACCAATGAGCCAGGGAGGCGTTGTATCTAGTATAAACATTTTCCCTAATGAACTACCAAACGTAATGCTTCAAACTCATGCGGCACCAAAACATCAACATCTGTCGACAACGGTCGTAAGGTTAACATCTGCCTAGTGTATAAGCCAAGACAGTAATATTATGTATCTTTATTCAATCATAGTTATGCCGCATGTTCAAATCAATCATCAATTTGAATACATTCTCTGATAGCGTATCGGCGTTCATCTTTAACTAGTGACTTAATAAAAAAATATGTACCGATGCACGTGGTCATGTTTTGATCGGAGGATATGGTAATAGAATAAAACTTGAGGTCGTGTTGGTTAATTGAATATAGGGTATATTCAATTTTTTGGTGACTTATCAAATTCAAATGCCAATCTAGCTTTATTCAAATCAAATGTGAACTTATACCGTTTTTCGTTATTCATGCAAAAAATTCTGATGTATTTTCATGATTAAATTCGTCAGAATAAATTATTGTCTTTATTAATTTTAAATCTGTGTAAATCCATTGTTATACCTTTGTATAGGCCACCATGGCAAGTCAGTTTTTGTAGATGATTCATAGATAAGCCTAAGCCTATATCTATAGGTAATAATAGGCAAATGCCTATCGATGAAATCACCTACAAAAGCGAATCGGCGAACGAATCTGCCACCCATTTCTCCTCAAGGGTGTTGTTTATACTGTGGGCTGTTTAAAAACTGTTAAGGAAAGTCGGTAACCAGAGCCTTAGGCCGAAAGGTGTAAATTGTAAATTGTAAGTAAATTTTTTATATAAAATGGTATATTCTTTAGTGTATTACGCCTAATATACTTAACTAATGATAATAAAAATATTATTAAAAGACATATCCTGTTCTTCATCATCAGCTTAAATAAACTAGTTAAGATATGTATAAATCTATTAGAAATGTTACGTTTTCTAGACGGGTTATGTACCTACTTACTAGTTTATATATTCATCATTTTGTTTCAATGAAGTTTTAAGGGAGAATGAACTATTAATGACACAAAATTTAGCGCTTATATTGATTTGGTTTGGTTATTGGTCAAATCAACTTAATAATGATCATCCTGACTTACCAGGCCCCATGATCCCGCACATTGATACAAGCGCGTAGATAATAGCCTATATATAATAACTAATAAGGCACTTAAAGTACGAACAAGGTTTATAAAGCTTCAAATAATTTCTTTGTAAAAACTCGTGACGCATTGTCAAGGTTCATTGAGATTTAAGAACACTATCTTCTCTGAACGTGATATGACATACTACGTTCTTCGCCAGGGACCTATAAAACTTTAATAAAAGTCAGCGTGGATAATTTCCAATAAAACACAAAGCAATAATTGACGTCATTTATGCGTGTTGTGCACGCTTCATTCGAACACACAAAACGTAAAGCTAGCAATTACAGATATTAAAAGGCTCATCAACTCTGTGTGTTTGATCTTACAAATTATTTACGACAATTGGGCGAGCTGTTTTAGTCATGAAGAACGGTAGAACGCTTTCGAAGGATTTTAAAACTATAGATTTCTAAATGAATTTCTGACCTAATTTTGAGAAATGAATTTGATTTCTTGTATATGCCTGAATTTCAAAAACTAATATTGATCCTGGGATTTTTAGGTACAAGTAGAATCTAAGAAGTTTCTAAGGAATCTGAAAGCCTAATACGACGACACGTGGGCAAATAGTACAAGATAAAACTCAAACTTATCTTAATCTCTGCGAATTGGCAATCCCAATAACTGTTACAGCATTGCACAGCAGCACAGCATGTTACAGGGATGAGGTAGAGTGATTGATTCTATTATCTCGCCACCTTAAGTAAAATACCTTAAGTTAAAAAAACTGTTTTTTTAGAAGAATTAATTTGTAGGAGGTTGCTCTGCTCTAATTATAATTAAGGACTGATTCACTTGCATAAATAATAACACAACTATTCGAGGGAATTATTTATTAAGGGAAATCCCAATTCAATGATCATAACGTACTTGATAATGATGTTCAGCTTTATCAAATACATTGGATGCAGCAGGGGTAATTATTGTCTTTCATGTCAATACTCTACGACCTGGAATCCAAATCTTTGCAAATGATGATAGAACGAATTAAAATATATGCTAGCGGGTTTTTGGATTCTGACACGTACACAGAATAAGCATGTCATGGCTTGAAAACCACAACGCCTTTCTTTTAGATAATGCAGTAATGTGTGCACAGTAGTTGGTTGGAACTGCTTGTGAAAAGTCGCAGTTCAGGCACCTCTCACATTAGACGCCGTTTGTCCGTCACGGGTACCTATTTTGGTAATTTAATTTCATACACCGCCGCCATACGGCATGGTAGAAATTCTTGATAGTAATAATTAGCCTGATTTGAGAAAGGTTGTGTAGAGGACAATCAGGAACTTAACTTACTTGAATGATGCGATGTTATGAACCAATACGTTCATGAATATATTGTTACTGAGAAGTGTTCTATAAACAATATTTTAACGTAAACCAATTACAAAAAGCTTATTATCATAGTAAGCGATGTCATTCGTACAATAAGCGTAAAATGTACTTTGTATTACTTTACATGATACATAAAGAAATCATTACAGATAAACCGGCATTTAATTAGATTTATCCTCATGTAGTGGGTATAATCATTTAAACACCCACACGGCTCTGCAGTAGTTTCTAATTTCTAACTGTACAAGAGTATCCTATTTTGGACTCGGAACATTCTATGTGAGTGCATTCATTTGCCATAAATAATAGTATGAAGATTCGGTTTTGTAGTTCGAGTCTAGAGAATAAACCACCTAGTTGCGCCGCATCCCAATGTGTTAGCGGTCCAAACACTCCATAAATAGAAATCTTTACAAACCAGCAGGGCACTAATTAAAGTTAAACAAGTAAGTAAATTCTACCACTGTCCCCGGTAATTGCTTCACATAGTTTACGATACACAATTTTGAATTTTAAATTCATAGTCTTCTGTATCGTACGCAGTATGCGGCCGACGGTGATGTATTAATTTGTAGTTGCCTGCCAAACTTAATAGTCATCATCATTATTAACATCATCGAGGCTTCATACACGAAAAAATGCGTCAACGCGTCATAAAATATGCATACTTGATATATTTTTCCAATATCAAAAATGCCTAAATTTTTATCGGGCAAGTGTGCCAATTTTTAGTGAGCCAGCGCCGATACCTTCGCATTGTTGATGCTGCTCATCATCACCAGTCAGCGGAGTTTTTGTATTAGTATATGCGGTTGTATTTTCTGCCATCAATAGGTCGATAGAGACTGATCCGTCTGTGATATTTCAAGAGTATTTAAATTTCCTTTCGGTTACCTTTATATGAATTTCCGTCTATTTGACACTGCATCACGAAATTTCAATGGATGTATAATCGGGTAACTGTAATAAATGATTTGATTTCATTGAATTAGCACCACAAAAATGCTTAAGAGTTTTGCATAGACGGGTTCAACATTCAATGGGTATACATTGTAATTTGAAGCTGTATGAAATACTTCATGTAAGTTAGGCCTAAAAATGTGAACTCTCAGGATCCTTACATTATTTTTTCTTTGCCTTCAACTAACATTTACACTGTTATTTTTTTTTATTCCTGGTTTTTTCTACTTCTAATTCAGTGTTGACAAAGATAGGTTTTAAAAATTATCTTTAATAATATGATTCTGTTGACCAACGTAATTTTAAAACGATTATTTATCAATAGCGTTTTTTCTTATTCTCCAATTAAATAAACGAATTTCTTCGGTTGCACATACATACATTCGTCATCTCAGTTAAACTTTATTATGGAAAACGTTTTTGACATTAAATAAAAAACTAAAATAACACACGACATTCGGCCCAATTAAAGTTGAGGTTGCTATAGCACTGCCGAAGTCGTAACATATTGCGCTCGCAATTAAGGATGTGCTCCCTGCTGCGTCCACGTCTACTGTAGGTACAAATAGCCAGAGCACGATCAAACCTGGTCCACTTCAAAACATACCTTATAAACGAAAACAACGAAGAGTAATTCATATGTATTAGGAAATACAGATCTCAATTTTGAGTACAGGTGACTAGATTAAAAAAACCACAAGGAACGAATATCGATATTTAAAGTGAAACTGCTTGTTTAAGATTGTAACTCATGTTAAATGTTAGGATCAACGACGCTACCTGCGTATTTTCATTTTGTTTGAGTCTTAGCTGATGTTTTTTTTTTATGGAAAAGACGGCAAACGAGCAAGCGGTTCACCTGATGGTAAGTGCTTACCGTCGCCCACATACTGCATAGATGCTGCAGGTGCGTTGCCGGTCTTTAAGGATATTTGGGAGATGGGAGGGAAGAGGAGAGGAATATGGACGGGATATGGGCCTCCGGTTACCTCACTCACCGAACGAAACGCAGAAGCACAACATGCCTCTAATTCACGTCGGTATTCTGCGAGGCCGTGGTATCAATCCGGTCGAGCCAGCCCATTCCTGCAGCAGCTAAAGCCGCCGCTTGGTTCTACCACGCTTAATGTCACGGCAACCGTGTTGTTGCAGGACCTGCTTCCGAATCAGAAGACTCGAATTTGGTCCCCTATGTGAAGAGCTTGCACCAATGAGCATCAAAAGCTTATGTACGTTTTGTCTCGTTGTCCTAGACACTAAGATGGCAACAAGCTCGCCACCAGTCACGTTATCCCAAATTTAGCTCAAGTGGAAAAGGGTTGAAATTACTGAAATAAATGTTTAGACCTCTGGAGACCCCAGTATTGGGAATACGGTTGCGATGGTAAATTTTATTTATGCCATGGGTTTTGAAAATCCCTTATGAATTAAATATTTGTTCAAAATCATTTAAATAGTTGGAAATAAATTAATTATGATAGAGCTGTGGTAACTCAGTGGTCAGAGCGCGTGACCTGGGTTTAATGCCGGTGCCAGCTAAAATTGTACTGATTTATGATTTATGAATATAAAATTGGTACTTGACTATGCTGAACTTACCTCATACTGCTGAACTGCTGCTGAACTTAACACAAAACATCGTGGGAAACCAGCATTTATAAAAATAAAAAAAAATGATTACTTTGACTCTTGACTCTTTTAGCATATAAACTCTTTTTAAAAAAAGCCCTTTGCCCAGCATCGGGACATTTAAAGCTTGTGCTTTGTTTATTTCACTGCTTGAGAGGAGAAGTCCTTTTACCGAGTCCAACTCGCGCGTAGAAGTTTTAGCTGTTACGATTAGCTACATTCGAAAATGATAAAACTCTGAAACTTCTTAATTCTACAATACCTATATTAGCTTCTTATTTAATTTCCTGTAAGAGGCTATGGTCGCCTCTGTTATGGGATCGGATCCATATAACAACATAATTTTTATTTACTTTTTAAAAAAAAATTGTCGGAACCAAAATGTGAGAAATTTAAACCTTCTCACGTGAGAATCTTTTTTATTTTCACACGCGAGTTTCATCTCAAAAGGCAGTCTTACCGTTCAAGGTATTCCCAAGTAGGTACATCACACTTTTGATGGTTTGTGTTACCTAATTAATAGTAAACATAAAATACAATGTGCTTTATCTTCATAGGAGGGCAATCACAGAAGTCACGAGTGAAGCAAATATAGCCTAAAGCTAAGTTTGATGGATAGAATTGACTATGGTTAAGCTTGGTACAGTGTAATTCAATATGTAGAGCTAATATTTTTAATTAATTAACTACATGCATCATGTCTGCAATTTTTGAAGTTTTCTTGAAATACAATGAAGTATTAAGAGTTTAACACCTATGATTATTGCATTAGTTTGGGCTTTTAATAATTAAAGCCGTGCTTGTGGCTGCGTCCATGTCCACTGAAGGTATAAATACAAATAGACAATAATCTTTTTGTGTTTTAGATACTTAATATTAATTAAGTTTTAGATATATTTCTTATGTATTTTTTCCTCATTTGAAATAAGTACTTAGCTACTGAAACCCTTTGGTATACATTTGTGTACTCGTAAATTTGTTTATTCGCGCCCTCTGAATCCGAACATTAAACTATGAATATTCATTCATTAGTTACAACCATTTGTAACATCAATTAATTTCTTTGTTTCAATGTGTCAGTTGTAAATTGAGAAGCAAACACTAGTTACAAAGCTGTTGGCTCCTCATCTAGCGAGACAAACAATGTGTTTGAGAAACGACCTGTCCGGTGATATGACGCTTAATGAACTCTGTAATAGTGTGGTTATAACTTGTAAGAGGTTTTTAACTTGTGTATTATGTTAGAAGCTAAAAACCACTTACGAAACACTATTTAGTACGCCTTTATAAGCCTATATATGTAAAATTTTTGAACGACGACAGCTTAGAGCTAATCGCTTAAGTTTCATATGCGGGTGACCACGGTTCGATTTCTGATAACGATACCCATTCATTATTAAATTGTTATTTTAAGTACTACCACGTACTCGGGGAAGGAAGGAAGAAGCACCGTGAAGAACTGAGACATTTTGATGCGATCGATTTTTAAAATCGATGTCCACAGAAAAGCAAAAAAAAAAGTAATCATATGAACGAGTTAAGCACCAGGAGATTAATAATTTTTTCATTCCCAAATAACTCAAGAAAGACGCGTTTCGAAATGACAATGGGCAATCTTACTGAGAGCATAACCTCTTTATGATTTAAAGCACTTACACACATGTCAAAGCAGTAAGTAAATCACCGGCGGTCGTAACAACGAGTAATGATTTATATTGAGCAATTAAAATTCGATGTTATTAGGGGGCACTCAATTTAAAATACCAAATTCACCAACGTGGTATTAATAACAATTGCCGAATATAAGCGACAGAATTAGATTGAATCGATTCGTTTCGGCGCAGCGTTTCGGTAACCATAAAGTATTTTTGACATATTTTAAGGGAACCATTCGCTCTGTTCGAGTTACGACAGAGGTGTCCGCTAAATCACTAAGTTTGAGGTTTTGCTTCTCTTATTGATGAATTTTACTAAACTTTTAGTGAAAACGATCACGTATGTTTGAATGGAGTCATATACTATCAGCTGTGTCGACTCTTGATGACTTACGAGAAAATTTATGAAGCATTGTCGTGTTGGTTTTCCTAAACTTCTGTGTAACGGTTAAAATGATGTTTACATTACTTTAAGAGTAAAAGTAAACAAGTAAATCAAATACAAATTCTACTACAGGCCTGACTTACTTAAGACAATAGGTTATAAAATTTCTGTCGTGTTAACAACATTTATGAACTTAAACATACATAAAATTCGTACATTTTACTTACCCATCTTACTTTGAAACGTCCTCTTTCGAAGTGAGATATTTGATGCAGAAAAGTGATGAAAAGCAACAGTTACTTATCTACCGCTTGTTACAATATTTAATCCACCGTGAAACTGCATTTTATTTAAAAAAATACTTTACAGAGATTTTCAGTGCGACATAACGAACCTAAACATTCTATGAGGTTTCCATTTCCTGTTATTATTTGTATTAACGATTTGTATTTAAGATTTCTATTCGCCACTTTTCGTGATAAAAACTTATATAAATAATATGAACGCGACCACCACAGAGCATTCGCGGTTAAGACAATAAATCTTTAGAAGAATTAATTTGTATTAAAGGTGAAAATAATGTCTTATTTTCTTTACATATCTTTAAACCAACAAAGGACAAAGGTTTCTTTTAAAGAGAGGACTTCCTGCTATAGGTATTTTAATACATACTACGAACACCATCAAAATAGTATAGTTAACACCTGATTGGGTAATCATAACCAATTGTATTTCACAAACGTGACACTTTATCATCATTTGCTGCAACAAAGTAGGCAAAGATTGATTTGGAGATGGTTACTCGCATGTGCATTTATTGAATATGTACCTATCTCAAGGCGGATACTACAAAAAACATTTAAAAAATGTAATTAACAAATATTATAAAAAGTAGCAATTATAACCTATGAAAGTGAAAGAAATACTTATTTATACCTATAGCCAAAATAGTTTACATAATGAAAATAAAAGTGAAAAATAATTTTAATTTAATTAAACCTAACAATCACCTTAATCAAACATACTCGTAGATACTCGACAGATGGACGAAGATAAACTAATTGTTTACATTTCAAACTAAGAAGCGGTTAGCGGACATGGCGGTGTAAAAAACAAAATCATTAACCACGAAAAATAATTATATTTTATAACATCTCCGCCTATTTTTGGCTACCAAATCCACTCCCGTTTTGAATTCCATTAAAACTTAATTAACTTTTCGAGGAGTTATAAATTTTAAATAAGCTTTTACACCGTAAAAGGTCCCTTGATTTGTTTTTGCTACTTCTAAACGTCACTTGAAGCCATGATAAATGTATTTTTTGTGAAAGAAAATTGCATTTAGTTTTAGTCGCCGACAAAGGACCCGTCATGGGTGTTATGATGAAACGTCGATCGCTTAGTGCGAATCCAAAATAATTTTACAAAATTAAAATCTGTTTGTTCTGTTATTATAAACCCTAGTTATCAATTTTAAAATGTTTCTGACTATTATAAAAGATATTTAAAATAATTAAACAATACTGTGCTTGTGTATTTAGGTTATCAAATAGACTGTTCAACATTAATCGACATCCAAAATATGTACTAAATTTGATTTAAATTTTATTACCGGATAACTTTATGAATATTTACCGACAGTTTTAATAATTGCTAAATATTTCGCAAATAAGAGATCAAGAAAACAAGCCAACTAATTTACCGTAAAGCATCAAAAACCCTGCATTTAGACGGGCGCGTTGTAAGAATTCGAATCACGCAGGACATGGCCTAAGGGAATCACCGATCACCGCATGGCCCGCGCCATATTTCACGGTGTCGGCCGAATGGTTTCGGGAACACCCGCTGTGCTTCTGAATTAAGTAAAAGCCTTCAAGCTCTTGTTTCTTGATACCTCTAGTTGGTGAATAAGATGCGTTTACACTGGGGTTAATATTTGACTTGTTTTTTTTTAATTTATTACACATATTTTTACTCTTATATAGATATCTTACCTAGACCTAGTTTTAAAGTCTGGCATATTTAAGATGCAATTTCTTTTCTACTACAATATGCCAGTGCCAGTTAGCAGCATTAAAGTTGCGTAATATTTGATTCTACGATACCAATCCGTCTGTCTATGTGATGATAAGTGCAATTACTGCCAAATTTGGGTAATTCCCGCAGTAAACTGCTAATGCTGCCTATGACAATTTATTTAATAAACATACCTACATAATACAATAACGAATCTGTTCTAATACATTTCTTATAAAAAAATCCGGATACCAAGTCAACGCCTTGCTCGACTCGCTCTCGGCTATTGGATTAGCCACGCTATGCGATGCGTATTTCATACGACAAAATTAAACAGAGATTAATATTTAGTGAAAAAATCGACTACATGTTCTATGTAAATAACTTAAAAAATACACCATTTAAGAATGTTTGTTGAAATATACTCAAATGCAAACGCGACCCTACTCGCCTTAATAGATGTCTCGGTCCAATTTAACATTTGACGTGTTTTTAATTTAGCGTCTGCGCCCGCGGCTGCCGTCGGCCAGGCACCTAAATAACGTACATATTTTACAGGAATTATAAGCCGCCACTCATTACCCACCTCATTTGAATATTAACCTGGCCCTGTGTATTTGTAGCAAACCAAATGAATTTTTTTTTCAATGAATACTTTTGCTTGCAAACGTTTTATTTAAGTTAAAGAATAAAATTTGTTTAATCTGTATTATGCAATGTTCTTGGGGTAAGGACTTATCCAGTTGCAAACCCCTTAAGAGAGACTTATACGGGACATGAGGACTTACAGGGATGGGTTATTTACGAGTAGATGCAACAGAAAATATGCCAGACTTATCTATAGTATAAGTTAGCCTGAAATATTTTAAATAGATTCTAGAAGGCAGAGTCTGAGTTGTTGTGTTTGGTACTGCGATCGCCGATTGCTTATCCACCGGCCGCAGGGTCGGTCGTGGTCAAATCTTCCCATTGGAAGAGGCTTGTACTCGGCAATGGGCTGATGATGATGACAAAAATCTTACATTGTTAAAAGCCGTGATAAGAGTCAAGAAACAAGAGCCATGGTAGCTTAGGGCAGGGCGCTCGCTTTAATTTTATAGTGCGTCATTCTCAGAGCAGGCCCAACTATAACTGTTAGTTTCTCATAAAAGATTATTTCCAGTTTATGTAACGTCCACGAAACCGCACTGACTTTTCCTGTCGTGGCCCTTTCAAGCTCCAAAATCCTCTTAAATGTTGAAATGAAGCCTTTACCATCAGTGGGAAATTAGTGGGCTGCTATTTTACTTTACGCAGACCTTGCTTCAAAGTAAGGAATTGTCCATAGTGTGGAATGTTTGACACAAATTTACATAAATTTGTTTAGGAAAATTACTGCTACAACCAAAACCACAGAAAATAAAAAATACTTATTTTTATTTAAATAACCTCTAATACACGTATGTATTTACACAACCATAAACTCTCTATTGTTGACTATAAAGACCACTCCTAATAGGAGGATTCGCCGAACCAAAGACCAGATGTGCATTTTTATTAAATCATGCATGCGGCCTCAAGGCCGCTAGCGCTAAGATTGATGAAGATGTTAAAACTAAAAAAACGGCTAACATCACTTCTTCAAGGTATATTCTATACACGAAAAAATATTAAACTTAACTTTAAAAATTTTGCACATAAATTATGTATATCAAGACATATCATTTATAGTGTTTACTATAATAATGCAAGTTTAAAGAGCACTGATAAACTCTATTGGCATTTGAAGTGACGTGATATACAGATTAAAAACGGATGCTTTATGTATTAAACATAATAAACATTGAATGTTTTAAAAGTTATTGACATATTTTGCGCTTACACCACCATTATATTTCAACAATTCGGTTATATATTTTCAACAGTTTTAAGTATCGAACCCAGGTATCGATATCAGTAATATTGTTTTCCACGTGTTTGGCGATGCAGAAACTTCGTGAATAGGTATTAAATTCTAAGTCAAAACTTTTATACAATTTAGGCATGTTTGAAGCTCTTATGAACATCAAAATCTACAAGGGTTCGCAAAACAAGACCTTCTCAGAGAAGAACTCAAGAAGCTCAAGGATCTTGTTTATTTAATGATTAAAATGTAAAATTTATTATAAATATATTTAATTTATAAATCAAAAGAATGTCAATTCTAATAAACTCAATATCACATGTATATTTTTTTTTAATGTAAATATTTACAATATATCAATAGACCGGACTTGCAAGTGCAGAATAAGAGTTATTTCCACGCTCTTTACACTCTTTAACAAGTTTTATAAATTTTATGACAGATTGTCGCACTATATGTTTAGAGATTATAGTATAAAATTATAGTATACCTTATATCAGAAATGTCTTTCTAGTTTTAGCCAATCTAAATATAAGAACCTCTAGCGTATAACTTCCATACGATCTACGGGAGACAGTCCGTTTTTAATGAAATAAATTTAAATTTTGCTGTACGTATATAATGTTTTCAAAGATAAACAACGACGGAAATGTCAGAATATTAGCCCGTATCGCTCGGTTTTGAAAAATTAATGTTATTTCCAATATGTGTATAACTGTGGGGCTGCAGACCCCACAGTTATACACCATAGGACATGATACGTTGGAAGTTAACAAACTAGACTAATTTAGCTGTTGCTTCATCGGTCAACTCTTAGAGAGTGTGTGTGTTTTTCATAGCGAAAATTGCAGAGCTTAATTATGAAACTATTTTCAACTTTTTATCAATATATGGATTTTGTCATTTGACAATTGGATCCTGGAATAAACAGAAACTCCGAGAAATACTGACGAATTTTCGAATTCTTAATGAATATTTTGAAAATTATATTCTTGTATTCTGTGTAAACTGTAAACGTGCACATCCCGGCACCAATGCCCCCTCTCAAAATTGAAAAACACGCCCAGCAGTGAGTCAATTTCAGACTTTATTTACTTTTACACTAGAGCTGCTGCGGAGTTAATCTAGTTTTTACGCAACAGACAGAAAGATAAACGAAATCACAATCAGCACAAGTTTACAAAAAAACACTAGGTTACAGTTTTTTTTGTACCTTTGTCGCTGCACCTAGAACAATTACTCACTAACCCCTGAGTTATCAGGAAGATAATACTTGTAGGCATTAAGTTCGCAATTTGAAGATTGTGCAATGAAGAAGACTAAATAAATAAATTAATTAAAAAGTAAGTAGCAAACTAAGAAAATAGTTATGAATAAAAAATATGGTGTGTATTGGTATATTTAGTATATAATTATATAAGTTTTATTTGCCGACGAAATGTCACTTTCGAAAAGCCTGCGTGACTTTTACGCTGACCGGTAAAGACGACTTCGCGGGGTCAATGGAGTTCAAATGCTCAACTTTGACCGAACGCCCACAAGACCTCGAGCCTCGTTCTCGCACTTTTACTTAAAATTCTTGTTCTAAATTAACGACATAAATTTAATTCTATTTTATTAAAATTTAAATTAACATTATTTTAGGTAATAGTTTATAATTGCGATTGGTGTCTCTTCCTAGAACTTAATTTTTCATACACTTCAAAAATGTTGGTACATACTCGAAGTGACACACTGGTATGTACTAGTTCCAGATTATTTTAATTTAAGATATCGACCGGTACGCAAAGGTTATATAGTACCATAAAGACGATACCGGTACACATATAGGCGACCCCGGTCGATATATTAAATAAAAAAAAATTGTAGAACAAGTTCAAGTTTGTGACTATTTAACAAAACTTTGACCCCTGAGCTATATACAGGTCTATAATGACGATAACGAATTTTATTACTTCCACGTATCTTAGTATGTCATAAACGATACCTAAATTTTAAATCAGTAAAACCAGTTAACAACGGCAAAAACTTGCTGACAGCTCGTGAATTGCAAATTTCCACATAAATTACAAAAAATTGCTTAAGGCCTATAATTAGAATATGTAATCCTTTTCTATTCGTTTGAATGGTACGTAACTACATATATTCGCTCGAATAATTTCCGTCGTGTTACCTTCGACATTTTTTCGTTTAATCAAATTCTAATAAACTATTCCGCCTCATTTCCTCAAAAAAAAAATTGTGTACAGTGGGAATAATTAACAAGCTTTTAATCATAGCTATTTTACATGAAGTCTAAAAAGTGTCTACTCTCAAATATAAATTGTTTTATTCTTATTTCCATGAATATGACAGCAAAAGCTGACTGCCATGCCATGAATGGAAGATTTGCACATGAATTCCAATGGGCAGGCTAGTTTGTCGAACACAGTGAAGATACCCTTGCACTACAGAAATACTACTTTCAATCTTATTCCTATCTGCATCTTTGGATGAACTTCACAAGAGCCTTATCTCTTACTTTGCCGGGCGCACTGTGTGAAGTTTTATCTTAGCAGAAAAAGACGCTATATTATGTTCTCCCTTACCTTACTTTTTAATACTGCTCAATAATTAAATAACGTACAAAATACAAGTATTTTATGAACATAAATACGTTTCTACTGTAATCATCTCCATTTTAGCCATATTATATAGTCCAATAGTCATACAGTCCATTACTAAACATAAGGTTCTCTTGTAAGGTCCTCACCTAGTCGGGCGTAAACTATAAAACCTCACCTAGTCGGGCGTAAAACTATAAAACCGTTTGTCACTAGTTTTTGTGGGGGTTCCCTCTACACTGTTCCGGTTGGAGATTGCTGCTCGACACTCTTCGTTCCCTTCTAGTTATCAGTTCTATAGTTCCTTTCTACTGTGACCTCATTTTACTAAAATTTGTGGTTATACCAGTGACTGCATCTCTAACGAGGATATATTATAGTTCAACGTTCGTTTTCGTCATTATAGACAAGAAATTTCTTACAATAAACTTACACAATCGTTCTTAGCATTAAGGCGTAATTCAAAACATTCGATTACAATTTATTAGTAAAATATCATTCCTATTTTAGGAAATAACATCCGATTGTAAACTATAAAATTTAAGCTAATAAAATAATAACGGTGGTCAGAGGTCTAGACATTTTAGTTTTTTCAACCCACTTTTAGCTAGAGTTTATTTGGGACAACGTGACAGGTGGTGAGCCTGTCACCGTCTTAATCTCCAAGCCAACAATACAAATCGTTTCGAAAAACTCTTTGATACGAGCCCTCCACAAACGGGGTCAGACTCGAGTCTCCTGATTCGGAAGGCTCCTGATTTGCTGTCGTGGCTATCAATTATAAACAATCCTATTTAGGCCTAATTTTAAATACACATGGGCAGCATCGATAACCTAAATCATTCACATCTGAGTTGATCATGATCGCCAAAATAATTCGAAACTGAAACCGCAAATCTTTCTGCCAAACGTGGCGATGAGAGAGGATTCATGTGTTTTCGACAGTAGAATTAGCTAACCTATAAAACTGGATGTTTCTAGTTTCAATTTAATAACGTGAAATAAATTGATATTCGATTTTGATTGTCAAGATTCACTATCAAACATTTTATTTAAAGTTGAATTTTAAACATAAATCATTTGAAATCATATCTTATATAGATAATTCCTCAATAACACCTAATCCATTCTTTATGGAGTAAAGTGAAAAGTACAAAAAACTTTTAATAACACTACCTATTCCACATCCTTTCAAACCCGAACAATAAGGTAATATTGCCACTTACAACAAGCTCATAAATTATATGTTAATCAGCGCTTAAATCATTCATTTGCCAAACAAACACGATTGTACAAAAGACTAAAATAAACAGTGAAGCAGCGACGACTGTATTCAAAAACGAATTTAAATTCCACGTCCTTTGTCAGGCAAACGAGAAAAATGTCGCATCGAAAAAAAAAACAACGACTATCCATTTTGCAATGGTTCATCAGATTTTTATATATTTATCGCCACCCTTTTAAGTTGAAATCGCGCCAATACATTTCTTGTCTGTGCCTAAAACAAACAATTTGTAATCCTGAATTATGTGCTGCTGAATGCATACATTTAAAAGATATGCATCTATTAAACAAGGGATGTGCAACTTCAGGTGCTGCTGCTAAAAATTTATCGATGTTAATACAGTTAAAAATCACATCAAGATACATGATGATATAATAGTTATGAGCAATGATATTAAAGTTTAAATATTAAAGCGCAAATACATTAAAGTTGCATGGTATTTTGATAAATATATAAATCAATATTGGTTTCACAATGCATTTATAATTCTTACTGAACTTACCAGCAAAGTTCTCAGATTATACTTGGCATGATATCGATTACTTTATTCACCCAACACTAATATTAAGTCATCGACTTGAAGAAATAAAAACATCGATGTGTCGCTGAGTCTCCGACCTTTCCAGAACAGCGTGACTATTTGTCACCTGTACTCGACTCCCGTACGAGCTTGCAGAGAACATGGTGATTCGCATCGCTATTTGTAACCAAAATAACACAATGCTCACTGTTCCCCATGATAATTATTGTTTTATTTGTAGTATGTTAAAGTCTATATTAAAATAATCTTTGATGGGGGTATAGAACTATAGTGCTTGCTTTAGTGGATTGGCTCAAATTGTTTTCAGAAACGACGTTGCACTACCATTGCGATCAATTTGACATACACAGCTTTAGTTCTCAAGCAGCGTGTATATTTGCTTGTTTATTTGTTTTGCTCCAATTTTACCCAACGCTGTTTTTGAATGTTACTCATTTTGTATTTTAATCAATAAGAATGAATTTTAATGATTCTTAAATCTATCTTAATGATTTTTTAATCTTACATTTCAAAGAAGTTTTGCAAATATCATTCATCATCATTACACTATATCATTACTGGAAAAGCAGATGTTTCGACTGGAATAGTAGAATAGTACTGGAATAATAAGCTAATAATAGTTACGAACATTGGTCGCACGTCTCAATAGACAGGTACATAGAAAGCAAGCCTTGCAGTCGCATTCAGAACCTCCATCCTATATGCCAACATGTCGTAATCAAACAATAGAATATGAAGTAACTATTACATTTTTTATCGTTTATTATGACTCGAGTACTTCTGAAGATACATAGAGTTAAAAGTTTTAAAATAATTGGTATGAGAATACGTGGCAGATTCTTCCCATTACACACCATATAGTCTATCGTCCCGATGTCATAGTTAACTTGGGTTACCGTCTGCCTTTATTTTGAAAAATACCAAAAATGTCGAGAACTTAAAAAGCTCCGAATTAAACACGATGAAATTCGTTAACAATAGCTGGATTTGTAAGATTCAATACTTCATATATTTCTCCTACCATTTAATGGAAACTTATATAAATTCTGTATTAAAAAATAATTAGTAACTCTTGTTTGATCATACATCTTGTCTGCGAAATCTCGATCCAATTGACGTTTGTCTGTTCGGCAAGCTACGAGGTAATTTGCTTTGACGTTCTGTGAAAAAAACTTGCATGTAAATAGGAAAGGATTTGACCTAATGATCTTTAGTTAATTTTCTAACCTAACGTAGTTAAGAGTTTTAGTTTCAAGGTTAGGAATAAGGGCCCAGTTTCGTTAACGATCAGTAATAACATAAGAACTAAGCACAAAAATTTACTCTTTTGTTGAAATATTTTTTGTTAAAGGTTCATTGCAACTCAATATTTGAATTAATACAAGTTGAATAGATAAGAATGGATATATAATCATCAATAAGTAGATAAGAATATTAGCATAATATACTCGTACATACACAAGTTAACATTTTATTTTAAGATTATACTGGATAAGATATTAGTCTATTAATGTTCTTTGATTAAACATAGTTGAAAGTAATGTTAATTTTCTGAGAATACCACTTCCACATGATGTTACTCTATCACGACTTTTGGTATCTTCATTACGGTGGAAATATATGGATGTGTAAGAATTTAAAATGTAAATAGTGGTACCTAATGGTCCTAAACAAACCCATTCTGTTGTGAATTACGTGGCTTCAAATCTATACTAAATGAAGTCGTAACAAGAACAAACGTATTGCTTGATGAATAAACATTTTATTTGATTCGAAATGCTCACTTTCTATGAGATCCAATGATGGCCATGGTGCGCTCGTAATGAAATGTATTGACATTTATTGTTAGGCTGAGATCAGAATAGTGTAACGAAATATTGCAATTTACATTAAAAATACCATATTTAATTAAATGACATTTCAAAATATGAAGCTTTCTTCACAAATATTTTTTTTTTAAAAGTAAAATTACGTTTTATGAGCATATTTTAGATCATATAAATTTTAATTAGATAAAGCTATATCTTTAAATAAAAAGTATACACGCACAATATAAATATAAGAATTATTTTTCTAACCGTAGTAGATTTTCTCGCTTATAAAACCTCCAAACAAGCCAATATTGAATAAAAACCTTCAAACTTTGACTTTGTTTACCGCGAGTTGAATCCTGCAGAAATATAAAAAAAATACCTTTTGTTCTAGGCAATATTGGTTTAAGTATGCGTAGGTGTAGAAAAGACGCCATCTAATGAAATGAACTGTCCGTATCGAACAACTCTCGAAATAATTGTTTAAATTTATCTCCGCGTTGTTTATAGCCCGGTTAGGAATCTCGCATAATGATCAAGCGGGATTCCTACATCATGGCCGATAGGGCACGATTTTAGAGAAAGCATGCGACATAAACCTCGTATACATCGTATCGCAATTCGAGTTCCGGTTTAAAAATTAATTGAATTAACCTTAATTATAGACATCCACTTGAATAATATGAATAAAGTTGTAGTGATTCGACAATCATAAATTATAGACGGTCAAATCTCGAATTAAGCTGAGCACCACAAGATGCGTTTATCATTACTCTTCATAAGACATCGTACTCATCTAATGATTCCCAAAACTCCGACTACCGAACTAATAAACATCAATCAAAGGCTAAAGCATTAATAAAACGAATCAATCACGGCATTGTCTATAACGAATCTGATTTTATGCAAACAGGAGAAACAAGAAAACTGGTATTAAAAATTAAAGGGAATATCGTTTGACGTGTACCTACTGTGCAATATAAGAAGGAATCGATTAGTCATTATTTGATTTAGTTCGGCGAGCTGGTCTGGCCCCTGGGGAGCGGCGGCGGGGGGCATCCACGAGCGCGGCTGCTCTTGACTCTTGCGGTCGTCATCAGTAGAACCTTCGACACTTTATATATGGTAGTTAATAGTTATGGAAATAGATGAGAATCTATATTGGACGATACAAGAAGTAATAGTATTTTTTTATATTCACAGTAATTTTCATTAATTATTTTAAGACGATTTAAGGAATTCGCAGATTTGTTTAATACTACCTTACTCAGCAGGCATTGGTCTGCCCTTTCCGGTAGGTGGTGCGATGGCCACCTATCGGGTCTTTATTTTGTGATTTTCGTTTTTGGCACTAAAACAACGTGTATTTTGGTCTATAAAAATAAAATGTGTTAATAACGTGACTACAGCGCCAACTATCAGATCCTAGGATAGCTATAAACCAACGTCTCAACAGTACAAATACATTGTGAATCGGTCAATTCGTTGAGAAATTACATGAGTACTAACAGACGCTATATTTAAAGATTATTTATATATTCATAATGAAAAATTTGACATAACCCTAAATCCTAATGATTAATTAGAATTGCTTTGGAATAACTATGTTTTGAATGAATAAAGCTTTTAGATTTCTGAGAATATCTAATAATTTACTATGATTTGACAGACATTACATTTGCGCCAATAGAAGTCAGTTCGAAACAAAAGTGCATCCAGTTATATGACCATACAGAAGTAATCAAACATCGAGGGGGGTTAATTATGAATAAGCAATGGAGGTAACAAGTAAAAAACACAAATAATATGAACTCAATGCAACATAATTTACCAACTTTACATGCTCGTTTGTGATTAGTCGGCGCGAAAGGGCAAATCTTGCATTAAGATAGGTAATGAGGTTAAATTCATAATCAGGTTTTAAAAAAGCGTATGTTAAACAAGAGGATACAGAAATATGATTTTTATATTCAGCTCTTATAGACCTTATTGGAGATGAGGCTCCAGAACTTGCTGACGAGAGCGCGGTAGAAAATTAAAAACAAAAAGGTGGAACACTTAACTACGGAATACAAAATGTAGACTTTATGACATTCACACTAAAGTTGATAATGTAATCGATATGCTTAATGAAAGGAAGAAAGAAGTTAACGATGGATTGTGTGGTAAGTCGGCACCCTGCTGCCGCGGACCCCGACCGTGTCTATCACGGACAAGACATCGATTAGTGATCGAGTGAATTCAATTGCTTGGCGAGACATGAGTCGATACCGTCGAAGAATCGAGACCGATTGCTCGAGATTTGTATTGTTCGATTTATGAAAAATTTGCATTTTAAGAACGTCACGTCAGCGACATCGCTGAGTCACTTGACAAATGAAAAAGAATTGATCGTGACTCTGATATCGAAACGCGTTGATCGTAAGCCCTCTTATTGTAATATGCTTACTGTCAACCCTACTAAACCTTGACTTCATTTTATTTTTTTATGTTATGAATCAATAAAAAATAAAGTCTTGTAGTAACTGTTCCAAAATTGACTCACAATTAGAAAGATAATACAAAAATTAGACCCAGTATTATGTTAATTTTACGACCATAAATTATTTTTGAATTCAATAAACATTTTCCGTTTTCTATTGCATACTTTTTAATAGACTTTTTCAATAGTATTTGATTTGTTTCTAGTGTTTGGTTGCGTGTAGAGCTGTTTATTTTATAACACGAAGAATCACGCATGCGGGGCACGTTTTTACGATATTTCATATTTATTGGTCTAAGTCATGACATCACCGTATGAGGTTGGAGCTCTGATGGTAACACAGAATATAAAAACACAAACGCTTTATTTTGACTGTGGCGTCACGTACATCATACTTTAAGTAAACAAAGGTTTATGACCCGATAGCGGATGATGCAATTGGTGTACTATTTTTTATTTTTAAATTAAATAAGATTTTTCTAACATATTTGTATAGGAATAAAATAATTGCTAGAAGTAAATTATCTTACACGCCTTATAAATACAATTTTTAAAATATTTATGCCTATAAATAGTATCCAGTCGGGAATATTTGCTGTAAATCTTTAAAAAGAAACCACTGTGTTGAGTCCGTTTACAGACAAAAATGGCACATTTGACACAAAACGTCCGGAGTCGGAACAATTATTTGTAAGTAAAGTAAAGTAAGTTATTGGTGCTTTTAAATATTCAACTCCTGGGCTTCTACTAATTATTGATAGATTTTGAAATTGAAAGGAGTCCGCCGTGTTGCTCCAATTAGGTTTGGCAGTTTTATTACTATTTCCTTTGCGAGCAAGGACATATCAGAACTTAAAATTTCAACTCAAATTTTAAATTTTAACCTAGTTCACTTGCATGTTATGAAGTTAAATCAAGTGGCCTGACATCTGACTTCCACGGTTCTTGTGTGTGGTCCATATAAATACTTATCTACTACGTCACCCACCCAAAATACCACAACATCAGAACCTCGTACCTCAGACCTTGTCATCGAATATATTAGGTCTAGCTACCTTTATGGGCTACCGGATCATGAACCTATATGTATCTGTCAAATGTAATCAGATTTTCTTTATCTTATCCTTAGTTGATATCTCGCAGGACGCGATGGGGTTCGGCAATCCAACACTAAACTATATTCCAATTCCAAACTAAAAAGTATCACTATAAACTTATCTATCACAAATATATATTCTTAAACGATATTATTGTAAAATACAGACTGTACTTAACTTATAAAGATACATTTTGCATTCCCTACACAGTAGGACTCCTACTGTTAATGCAATAAAGGAATTTGAATAACGTCATTAATAACATCTTGGTTAAACCATAGCTCGCACATTCCGCTCTAAAACCGGTGCCTTTGTAATTGTGTGTAGATGTTTTATTTTCTTTTATTATGTTATTCTTAACATATTTTGTATAACAGATTGACCGTCATATCCTGGATAACTTCCACAGCAACTACGGTGGTTGGTACAAGTATGGCAAAGACATAACTTACATTTTGTACAAATGCATACATAGGAGGACTGTATAGCACCTCATTAAGCTATAACGTGATCATGTTAGATAAATATTATAAATCATTTATTTACTTTTTATTGTTATTTTTTTTTTATGGAAAAGACGGCCAACGAGCAAGCGGTTCACCTGATGGTAAGTGATTACCGTCGCCCACGTGCATCTGCAACACTAGATGCTGCAGGTGCGTTGCCGGTCTTTAGGGATATTTGGTAGATGGGAGGGAAGAGGAGGGGAATAGGGAGGGGATGTAGGCCTCCGGTCACCTCACTCACCGAACGAAACGCAGAAGCACAAGATGCCTCTACTTCACGCCGGTATTCTGCTAGGCCGTGGTACCAATCCGGCCCGGCCCATTCGAGCAGCAGCTAAAGCCGCCGCTTGGCTCTACCACGTTTTGTTATTACCTCAAACTAAGGTTGATGAGCGGACATTGATATTCTCTACCAGTCAACCCTAAAGAAAGTAATGTATTTCTTTGTAGGTGCAAATGTTCAAATAATTATTATCAATGATTAAAAAAAAAAAATTTAAATTCTTATCAACAACATAACACAAGTTTCTATACAAGTAATTTTAGGTATACGCGTGAATACATATACATACGTAGAACATACTTACATACATATAAAATACACTACGTACCACACATATAGGAACATATAAATTGCATAAATAAATTAACAAGATAAGGAGAAGAATATATCAGGCGGTATTCGCCTTCAGATAGTCAGAGTCAGATAGCAGTTTTAAAGGAGTTTTTGTTCGGTGCTTTCTTGATGTCATCGGGGAGGGCGTTCCAAAGCAGTGTAGTTTGAACGGTAATAGAAGAGGAAAAAAAACCAGTACTATATTGTGAAACACTAATTTTCAGACGGTTTGAAAAAACGAGAAAAGGAAGAACGAGGTACTCGGTCATGACACAAAAAAAGAAAATTGAAGTTATCCTGAAGATAAGACGGAGAATATGGATCGTTTAATATAGATTAACGTACTGATATGATTTTAGAGTTTGCGGAATTATATATAGTATATAGCGGTGAATCTAGGGAACACACATCTGCATAGTCGATAATGGATGGAATTAGTGATAGAATCAGCAAGAGCTTGACTTTGAAAAAAAGGAAATTTACAAGATGATAAAGGGAACGCAAGATGGTAACGACTTTACGACTGGTTTCGTCAAGGTTTTTCATCGATTTCAATAACACTATGGGATAAGATTATCATTATTAAAAATAAAAGCAAGACCTTGGATCATGGATCCACTCTATCGAGCATTCTTGAACTATTCGTAACCATCACTTTACATTTAGATGGATTGACTGAGACTTTGTATCTGTCATCTGTCTGTATCTGTTTGTATCTCTTTTTGACCAATCTCTGATAATATCCATATTATCATTAAGACTATATTCATGCTATTAATGTGAAGATCCTTAATCTTAGAATGAAGAACGCCAAATATCATCTCCATACAGATGGTACGAACAGGAACAACTGATGTGATAGAATTTATACACATGGCTCTGACAGTAGACTCAATTTTAAAAATATATAAAAAACATTAAGAAAACGTAAGGGATTTAGCAGCATTCATATATTCTTAGAAGATAAATGCCGTTGAGAGCTTACTGGCGGCAATTTTTTAAGAAATATCTTCAAGCTATTTCGACTAATTAAAGATCATCCTAACCCGTTTTTTTTCGTGTTTCGTGGGGAAGAGGTGTAAACACCTACCTATCACTGAATATCGGGATCAGCAATAAGTGCCGGACCAACTAAAACTCTCCCGATTTTAGAGAAACGCTATTGGCCCGGTGGCCTTGATAGCTTCGGCCGAAGAAATTCGCGAGGAGAAGGCCCGCTTGTAAAAATAATTTAAGATGCAACGACGCTGCTGACGCTAGTGTGTCGCTGCTGGCGTTGGTGCGACGCTGCTGCTTGCTAATGTATTACGCTCTGACCCCTGTTAGCAACGGAAAGACTTTCAACAAAAATCAGAGGAGGAGCACGCTGCAATGCAAGGGAGGAGGGTACCTCCTTAAGAGGCACAAGACCTACGCATAGGTTACCATCGATAAAAGTGAAAAAGGGTCGAATTTTAAAAATAACTTTGTTCACCTCGAGTATAACTCGAGAAAGTCGTGAATCTGGGACCCGGCGAACGCAGTAAGGGAGAAATGTACGCGGCTGTGTAAATATGTGTGCGTATGCCGGGGGAGAGGCCTCGAATAAAATATTAATTGCAGTTAGTATGTCACTTCTGTCAGTCGGTGACATGTTTCGCACGTCTATAACGAGGAGTGATACCCTACGCAGGGGTGTAGTTACCCAACGATGTCACCAACAGACTAAAATGAGTGGTTACCTAACCCGTTAGTGGCGGCGCTGGGTAATTACAACCCCGCGCAAGAAACCCCGCGTATCACAAGGCGCCCCAAAAATGTCATCTTGATGATATCAACACCCGTGTAAATAAAGCATTCGTGGTCACGCCCCGTACACATTCACTTACACACACCCACAAATCGCGTACAGCCCTCACGCGTGGTAGGTGGTCGATACATTTATTTTAGTCGTTACGAACCACTTTTCACAAAAGCGTATTTGCAACAACGTCAGGCTGTCGTCTTAGTGTTCTGGGCAACGTTACTATACGATTTGTATCGTACATCTGTTTCAAAAAACTCATTGGTAGTAATTAAAAAAAGCAATTAACAAACAATTGTTTATCACGCCCAAAGTCACTCATGTCTAAGAAATTGAAACGAGTACCCTGACCTGGCCCCTGAACAAAATATCAAACTAGCTTTAACTATTTTAGTATAATTAATTAAAAATAAACTAAATAAAAAAGAAGACAACTAATTACTAGCTTCGTCTTGTTACTGTTCTATTTTTAGTTCTATTTATCGTCAGTGGAGGCATCGTGAACTATTACTCGATTGGATGGACGGCGACATGTTTTGATCAATCCAAGCGTGCTAATCAAATTAATTGAAATAACGACATTGTAAGAGAGCTGAGCGCATCTTCAGATAAACAAATCAGGTTTCGTTTATTTCAAGTTAGGATATTCACGTTAATTTTCGAAAGTTAATGTTCTTAATTTAGTAATGTTCTTATATGAACACGAAGCAGCTATTAGCAACATTGACTTTTCCATAAAAACAGTGCAATCACATAGTATAAGATTACTATCGGTCTTAAAGCGCAACTGTTCCCACTTAAGAGTAAACCTAATATAAGAGGGTATATCTCGGATGAGTGATGGGGAGCAGCATAACAGGTGTGCGGGTACCGGCACTGCCCTCATGAACCCACCTGCCCAACGTGGGCACGTAATGTGAAAAAACCTTCCAAGAAATATATGCCGGCTTTTACTAGCATATTCTGGGAGAGACCTATGTTTAGCAGTGGACTAAAAAAAAACTGATTAGAAGTAGTATTTTGATGAACACATTTCACCTATATAAATCAGTGGGTCTTAAACTAACTTAAATTGTAAATTATACATACGGCATACCGGCTTTTGTTGCTACTTGCATAGAAAATCTTCAGCAGTGGACTTTTAAAATGTTAAAGAACAAGCAAAAGAGGGTATTACTGAATAAATAACTACAAAATATTTACAAAACTGTAATAAATAATTTGCTCTTGTTTATAATACGTAAACGAATAAAATAAACGGCAGTCTTCGACGGCCTGTAAGGGTCTTGTGCTGGACATAGGCCTGACCATGACGAAGCGTCAACTTAAGCTGGCTTTTCTTGGATAAAATACCACACCACCAAACCCATGGGCAGGGCAGGTCGGTCGGTGAGCGCAATGTACTCGCATTCCACATTCGCGCTCAATGCTGCTCCAATCACTAGTCTGTCATGTTTAGATTTGGCATTTTTGGATGGTCATTCCGCCATCAGTCGGTTGCCAGAATATTGTTCGTAAGTCAGCAACTTTTAAAAATATTATGTATGAAGCAGAGATCCGAGATCTAATAACCACGTTGAATTGAAAAATATTTTAACCACAAATTAAATTACAGAACGTTTACAGAGCTTGTGTACCGCGGAATCACTTCCACGGATCATTGTAACAAATTGCTGCGCCTGCGCCGATCTCTGTTTACACGCGGAACGAAGCCGCTCTTAATTGCACAACAAAAAGTTACAAATAAGACATTGTGCTAAGTAATTAGATTAGCACAGCGAGTAATTTATCTGATGTCGGTACGGTTGTTCGCGTTTGGGGCTCTTATAGAGTGGTTAATGCCCTCTTATTAATCTTTCGACTTCAAATATGTGGGTAGAGTTTAATCCGTTGTAATAACTATAATTTGGCAGTTGTAATTACAAGTCTTCTTAGGTATGACTTCCTAAATTATATTTATTAATATTTTGTTCCTTCATTTTTGTATATAAAAAGGTCAAACGTACAATTAGGAAGTGTCTAGAGTTCCAAGTGTTTCCACATACCTATCGTAGAATATTATTCATAATACCAATAATATGAGCATACGTATTTTACTTTCCCCAAAAAAGGAAACAGTCGCATTACTTTCTTACTTCTGTCTTTTCGACATGTTATTAATTAAAAAGAGAGTCGCATTGTAATATAACTTTGCTATTAAATCATTATTGTCATTATGTGCATACTTACTGAATAGTTCAATGCTGGATTTCGAATTATGAACCACCTCACACCTTACACGCCGGTACCCAATACCGGACAGAAAAAAATAAATAACGCTTGGGATTGTTATTCTTTCATCTGCCATAGATCACCTACAGATTATTTTAGTCTGGCTCTACCCTTATTCGTCTTTTACGCAACAAGGTGAAATAGTGTAAGTATATCCTCCAAAGCATCCACCAAACGGCAATAATGCATGTTGCATAAAGATGCAATACATAATTTAAAAAAGTTTCTAAATGATGTGTTACAAACACTTTTGAAGAGTGAGCTTTTGAAAAATATCGCTGTTTTTACTTGAGGACAAATGCTGCTTCTGGAGACTTGTCGGCTAGAGTTCACAGTGCTTCTATTCTGTTATCTTTTTGGATTTATATAGATATATACATATTGTAAAAATTTTTTTTTTTAATTTTTGGATTAAAACTCGTCGAAAAACAATATTAAAAAGTGTTTTCCGCCATATGAACCCCATTACATATCGGTTAAAATAATAGATGTTTGACAAACAAAATATTTTTTTTCTTCGTCGAAGAATGAAGTAAAGAAGAATTTTTGATTTCATATTATTTTAATACTATTATTCTTTTAATGTGTAGTAACAAGTAGAGATATCTTGTGCGATGATACCTACACTTCGCTCATCAACGCGTCTACTCAGTGTGGTGAGAATGTGCAAAATTTACTTGAAATGTTTCGGTCTCTGTTAGCACATTGGCCTTTTGAAATAGTTTGGATTGATGAAGTAGGCTCTATGAGAAAGATGAACATTTTTATGATAAATTTCATTGTGTTGAGTTTAGAACAGCAAGTTTTTTGTAGTAATAATAATTGCACAGAGGACTAACTAATAAGTACGTCCTAAGATGATAAAATATAAACTCATATTCAATTCAAACATTACTACTGATTGTAATGGTAAATTAGACTCTTTTCATCACATATAAGAATCAAAATCGGGTGCCGTATACGTTTTAATATAAATCTCTGTACAAGGGGATGTTTTATGATTACCTCCCGGTCACATCACTAAACATTGTTATCGTTTACAATAAATTACTAATTAAATCAGTAAAAGTCACATAATTTCTGATAATGCTCATACACATAAATCGCGAAGCAGAGATAGTGATGACT
Organism: Bhutanitis thaidina; assembly: GCA_029286595.1. Lineage (NCBI taxonomy): Eukaryota > Metazoa > Arthropoda > Insecta > Lepidoptera > Papilionidae > Bhutanitis > Bhutanitis thaidina. The sequence goes on from JAGSMS010000005.1 coordinate 5,684,863, forward strand.
ATAAATCGGAAAAGATTTTAAGACGGACATTATCCCCCATGTATCATAACTGCGTTATCGATATATCGATGTCATGTCGATCGTGGTACTGCAAAAAAAGATTTTAGCGTGGGAATAGATGGCTTGAAATAAATTTATGAAAGACTAAATTTGAAATTGTCTGTATACGTGATAAATATCTATTTTAATTTAGCTTTCTTTTGACGTTTCAACATGTTATGACATGTTATTAATTAAAAATAATATTTTGGTTTGTAATTGGTAAAAAAAATTAAGGTCAGGAAAAACTTTCTCTAACTTAGTTTAAGTTTTTAATTTTGACCAAACCATGACCATAAACAAAGCCAACAACAATTAAAGGTTTTTATGATCCGATATAAAGAATTATAAGGCACTACGTATTCCGTAGATAAAAAGGTCAATGTTTCACACAAATATTTGAAGCAACTCTGTCGTGTACCTAAGTTAACTTGTTGACATAATTGGGTCATAAATACATCGACACTGATTTCATTTATCATGGCGCATCACTATTTCGAAATCGTGTGTGGTAAAAAACAAACAAATTGATTCAAGGTTTTATTTACCCAAATGCGGTTGTAAAACATAAAAAATCGTTTTCCACCAAACTTTAATTGCCGGCAATGAAATAATTAAATGTGACAATCGTAAAACATTGAAACCCTATAAAACATTATGACCGTGTAGTCTCGAGTCACATTTACTCAGTGAAATTCCTTAGTTACAGTTCACAGTTTCATTTAAACTGCACTCTGCAATAAGTTCAATAATATAGCTATTAGTTATAATATTCGAAAACAAAATTACCAATGTCTTATTTAAAAATTGCAACAAAATTGCAGTAAAAAAAATAGTGGAGATTTTTTTATTTCACATGTGCACGCTTTCAAGCGTGCATATGCGCTTCCTGTCGGTATTTAACATATACATTAAAAAAAAAAAAAATCTTGTGTCAAAATGGTGACGTAAAATTTATGTACATTTAAGACATGCTACATTATGACTTATCGTCATTAATTTATTTTATCTTGGCTATATTAAAGGCTGTGAAATTCGATATATCGTAAAAGCCTAAGAGTATTTTGTTTCGTATTTTATACGGTTGTAAAGCAATTTTACCTAAATGTGTAATTAAAGAAATCTTCATTAGAACTAGGTAGTGGTTAGAGTAATTAAATTTATAGATGACGGAACAGAAATTATGATAAGTATGTACACAGTTATATACAGTTATAATCTCAATTTTGAACTATGTGTTAGCAAATAATATTCTAGATTGTCTCATGTCGTAACTGCCGTATTATAACTGTTCCCATGTCTTTAATATTGCATCATAATCTTCTCCAATGGGGTCACGAGTAAGCGTAAGAGCAAAATCAAGGTCCCTATGCGTCATGCTTGTTTGTCGGAAAGATCCAATCAAGCAAGTTGATGTCACAAATCAGCGCCGTTATTTCCGCTGGACCGGATAATTTGTTGTAAGATCGAGCGGTTCCACGGAAATCTTTACACATTGTCGTTTAAACCCGTCGTTAGCGTGACAACGACATCAAGCTCATTTGACACTATGTCAGCGAGGGATTAGTATGGCTCTCCAATTTTAAAAAAAAGGGTGGCAAAGGGTGCAAAGAACGGAATTAAACTATTTTAGGTTAGCATTTATTTTTTATTTTTATTCTGTTTAAGTTATATCAACAATGAAAAATAACTAAATCAACAATGAAAATAAATAGTATTAACCACTAATGAGTTCATCAACTTACTTTTCACGTCGAAGCGAGATAGTGAATACTGAGTTGAGTATTCACATCGATTAGGTATTTAAACGTAGCGAGACCTCTGACATGCGAGAACCAGTTCAGTGCAATAAATTAAGGCCGTTGTGGGTCGTCACGAGGTTCGTGTCAAAACCTAGAGTGGCTAAACATTTCGTTCATCGAGTTATACACAGTCTTAGGTAATCATTTATTGTTACACACATGTAGGACATATTGTTTACACTCCTAGACATCAAACGGTCCACCGCTGAACATACGTTTCTCTACGTAGGAGAATTTATAAGAAAGAAAGAAACATTATTTGTACAATGTGCTGCGGAGAGGAGATTCAGTATTACGATATACCGCACCAGATTTGCCGGTTGGGGCGAAAAGTGTGAAAAGATGATCTTTCCGAGTGCTGCGGATAGGCCACATGGCAGAATAACTGAAATAAATTGTGTATACGTGATCGCAGTACCAAGTATCAGCGCCTGAATCATTGCAGCGGTCTGTGTATTTGAAGACTAAGATAATTTTCGTATTTTATATACAAATAGAAGATCATTTTTATCAAAGTTTATTTACTTTTGATTATAATATGTATGTGCCATTTTGTTTGATAACTTTTTGCCATTTTGTAGATTGTGACATAATCTCATTGCTGTATAAATTTTGGGACTAGTAGTTTTGACAGTCCACTCTTGATGTTAACCTAACTAGCTAAGAAATTCTGAAGATACCGAAATAGGTAAAAATCAGAGTGTCAGGGTTATATGGTAGACGCATTAACACTTGCCAACCAAACTCTCAATATTTGTTGCGTGCCTAGAGATGTGTGTGGTTTTCTCTATTTCTTGTTTGAGTCTCATCAGCTGTTGGGAGTAGAGATCCGAATCGATAGATTTTGCCTGGCGGTAAAACCTAATAATGAACGATGCCCTTCCAATCCCACCATACACAAACCATCACCTTATTGCGAGTTAATTCGGGTTTCGCTATAGTCTATGAAGCTTGACTGCCCTATGACCATGAATTTGTTCGCACGTTCTTATCGTAGGTAATCCACTTTTAATCACCAGTATCTTTTCAAAAACGGTTCGGTTTCATTAGGTTTCAATAGATAATTGAAAATTCAGGTTTCTTTCAGTGAGCTCGTGTGGCACCCAAATATCGAGCTTTGTATATTCAGAGTTTTTCAAATGGGTCAAAACTGTTTTGTGTTCAACCCCTAGTATCTTTTTACCTTTTTCAAAAATGGCATCGAATTTATCCACAATAGCTCGATCAGAGCGATCTTCTTCTTTGACATCAAAATTCCCGGACTAAAAACGCTTGAATCAATTTTAGTGATACTCTTACTGATATTGTGTTAAGTCTTTAAACCCAGAATAGTACCCAGCCAGCTTCTTTATTGAATTAAGGTTGTTTTTTGATTTCAATAGTCCCGCGAATCATCCTTGGCAGAAATCGGTTTTCTTTTGCGAGGTTTTGTGTCTATCAAATCTGATGAAATGGTTGGGACCATCCAAAATTGAAATGAGAAGTATTTAGGGCTGTCTCCTCAAAGTCTTCCATGAATATATTGGTGACAATAGGAAAAAAGGGGAGCCCATCGCCACACCGTCTACTTGCTTGTAGAATCTATAGCCTCATATGAGACGATGTCTAAGTAATACTGTATATTAAATTGGCATGTTATTCTCTGCTACCTTCCTCGTTACAATTGCAGAATTCTTTGTGTGCTCTTGTATGTCCTATGAGTGGTAAAAGAGTTTTTGCAATATATTATTTTTATAATAATGATGTACTTAATTTATTAGCCACCGCGCAATGCTTGTTCTAGATTGAAAGAACTAACACACTGGGGCCTGCTGAAATTAAATTTAAATTTGATTATTTTAACCATGTCATATTACAATTGAAGAAAACAAGTATTAATTGTATTGCGAAATAACAAGAAAATGGATTCGTTTTGAAAATTAACAAATCACTTGTTATCTTCGAAGTAAAAATATATCAGAGTACTTCTTATCTCGCAAGTGATATGTAAAAGCAACTTAAAGTGTAGCTCTACATTCGCTTGAAGCGTAATGCTGATATCGCCTATCTATTAACAAGATATCTAGAATCACCATCTTATTCACGGTTAAACAGGACGCGCGAACAAGACCATTCTACAGTTGAATAAATATACGGTCTATTACGCCGCTGTCGTATAAAGGTCTTATTCAATTACTTAGACTGTATCTTTAAGCCAGAGATAATTTAAAAATCTTGTGGTAAATTAATCTTTTTACCATGCATATAAATTATAACAGTTTACTTAATATTTTTCTATATCACCGTTTCAAGAAAAACCTCAAAAAAAGTATTTATAGGATTCGCGAATACCAACTTTAACTCTCTCAAAAATGAGTGAAAAGTAGAAACTTCTAGCTGTTATATTTTCATGTTATTGTTCATACTTCAGATGTTGTCAAGTTTCTCTTACTGGTATGTTCTTCGCTTAATAGTTAAAATTATGAATTATGTTATTTATTCATTATTATTATTACTTTCATTATAAATCAGTTATAATATAATGTCGTGTACTCGTCTCATTTTTGAAAAACTCTGGCTGGACTGAAAAAAAATCTTAGCTTTGAACATCAGTTTTTACACACAACAAAAATTCTGAATATGCGAGTATTTCAAATATTAGTTACATTAATATTGTATTAATAAAACAAATCCGGATAAAACAAATTGTCTATCAAGTATGCGTGCCGGATGTGGGCGAATATCATCGCAGCGGAGACCAACAGATTGCACCGCGTTAATATTGTTAATACAAATTGGGAATTTCAATATGCCTTAGAAAAAGTGAGCCAAAGAAAAGCATCTTGCTTTTTTTAATTTTCTCACTTTTTTCGTCGTGGTGTATGTGCAAAAGACCGAACTAAGGACAAACTATGTGCTTTCATCTGTTATATGCATGAGAGGATTGTTTTAAAATATACCAGAAATTTATATTGGCTTCTATTCTAGTCAGAGAACGAATGACAGTAAAAAAACATAATTTATTAAAAAAATGCTGATGTATGGTTTCAGACCATTTCAAATCTAGGTTAAATTTATTTACGGCAGTCATAGTGTCGTCTAGGTTAAACTATCTATATACAAGTAGATTATCGACGTATAAGCGATGTTCGTTATCCTAGACGCATTTCTAAATATCCACAATGTACAGAAAAATAGAAGCGGTCCTAGAATAGAACCCTGCGGAACTCTTTTATATAGGCAGTTAACGAGAAACTTTTACTATGTCTGTCCTCATACGACTCTGTCACCTGTTCATACATTACATTTTCATGTTCATAACACACACTTTCGTAAGAGTTAATGTTCAGAAATAGAAAGTATTTTATATAAATACTATATTATAATGAGCATGATAATAATTTTTTGTATGATTCTATCTTGAAGTTTTGTATTAAAAAAGCGGAACAACGTCTGTCTGCCATTTTGTTTTTCTGTAAACATTATATGTCTACATATACTGTAAGTCTGCATGATAGTGTAATATAGTTGTGACACGGAACCCTCGCGGCACAAGTTTTGATCACGTGGTTTTTTCTAAAAAAAACAAATTTTGGTTAATAAGGGAATTTTAGATTCAGTAAATTCTAGTTTTATCGGCTAAGCCTATGTCTCATATTTAATTTCACGTAATAAACATAAAATTAATAATATTTGAACATCTTTAACTATTTATATGGCTAGAATTTGATTTAGTCGTCAAGATATGTAATAATAAAATGTAACGTCAAATTATATAAACGTTTAATAACACATTTTCTTTTAGTGATTGACTTCAAAATTATAATGTTCTTCCACTGTATGATGGTTATAGATGACACAAACGACTACCAAAGTAGTTGCCGAATTACAATATTATCTCAAAAAAGAAATATAAGGTCATAGGTTTGTCGTGTGTCTATTTGGAAACCGTCTGATGAGCTAATGAATATTCTAATTTGTGACGCTACGTCCAGATAGCGTCCGCAATATCAATTACATGTTATTCACTCTTGAAATAGATAAATCGTTATTCTGCTCTGTGCTTTTAAAATTTTCGTAGATGATGCCAATACGATCTTCTAAATATATCTTTTGACAAAGCAACCGTCTATTGTCTTCAAGTACAGTTTAAATACGTTTTGAAAATGCATTTAGAGAAACAATTAGTATTAATTGCCAATGACATACTTGGTATTATAAGTCATCTATACTATCCTAGATCATTCCAACATCTTTTCACTCACATATTTGTTACCTAATATAAATTAAACGACTTTTTCTTAATCACATACCTACTTGCTCTTATTCAAAACTCATATACGACTTTATGTTTTTTTTTGGTATTGATATTATTTTTAAGGAATAGGGACTAGTACAAAGTCAAACTAATGCTGATAAAATGGTCGTTATGGTTTATTTATTTTTTTTCAATAAAAGAAAGGTATTTTTCTATCACTGCAGGATTTTATTCTGTAACGGGGAGATTTGTAAAGTAGTGAAAATTTTTAATACAAGTAAAGGACTAAGTACAATGTACACCCGATTGTGCATCAATACAACGTTTTCCATTACATTTTCCTTTTATTGGGTTTGGATGATAAACGAGTTAATAGTGATAATGCTGCAAATATCTTCAATCGAAGAAGATTTCAGTTGTGACCTCTAGTTGTATTTATACTGGCTCTCTATACTTATTACACAGGAACTTAACAGTTGTTACACTGCTGTTTGGTGGCAGAAATGAGTAAGAGGGCACAAACCTAGACGACTATATAGACTATATATGTATATATACTCCTACATACTTTACTAAGAAGAATATATATCGCTAATGTATAATTATCTCTATAATGTATAATGTGTAATATTCATTTCTGTGTGACGGATAAGTAGGACGGCCTATTGGTTAAATGAACTGACTTTCTCAAAAGGAAGTGCCTTGTGACATAGGACTAGTCATCAGTCTCCGATTAGGCACCAAAAATTATAAGCCATATCGCTGCTGCTGTGGTAGAGTTTGACCAGTTTGGTCATCACCCTCTTGTATGCCAGCACAACGTGTCTTCCAGCCACTATCACTGTTATCACGATACGTCAGACCCTGACGAGGACTAGCATATCGGCAGCATTGAAGTCTAATATTGTAATAGTGCACTCTAATAACAAAAGGCCTGGTGGAATGACACTCATTCCATGGTATCTGTTTAGTTTAGTATCCAACTTGTGTTGACGCGGTGGTGCAGTCACTTCTTCCAGCGACCATATTTATACTATCTGGTGCCGCGGCAATAATTCGTCAGTAATTTAATAAAACATCAATCTTGTCGGGGTCTCTTGACAGTGCCCACTGTACACGTAAAAATATTTCTGTATCTTTTTTCTTTTAATTAAAAATCTGTACCCGCGCCGTATCAATCACTTATGACTTACTCACTCACTTATCCATGAATCGCACATGGCCAACGTTCCAGACCTGGAAAGAATATTTGTAGGAATCAAACCCGAGACCTTCAACCCCGCAGCCCAATGCTTAGCCACTGTGCCACAGATTCGCGAATCTAAATCACTGAACTGCGAATATTCAATCAAATCAATGTAACCATGACTCGAAAGTAATAACTACTGTGACCTTTGAATAAAATCTCAGGAACATTACAAACTAAGCTGTGGAAGTATCGATAAAAAATAACTAAAAACAAGAAACGGTAATAAGACACAATCTTCAGTTCAAATGCTCAATAATTTACAACGTACATAAAAACTGATCTGAACGACCTTAGGGCAATTAACCGTTCCTACTAAAATCAACGGAAAGCAACAAGCTTGTTTGGCAAGTTAGTAAATCAAGCGATAACGCAGAGAAAGCTCATATGTTAGGCACCGGTTGCTTAATTTTATCACTTGCGTATACTCGAAGGCTCTAATCCTTCGATGGCAAAGGTGGTGAGAAAGGCTCAGAGAGTTTAGAAATAACGAATGTTTACATCTGAGCATTTTCTATAACTTGAAATACAATAAAGAAAGTAGAGCTCTTTTTATTAAATCGAAAGTTGACAAAGCTCAAAGATTGCATGAATTGCTTATAAACCGAGAAGTGTAGGGGAGGAAAGTTTGTCAAGGTAAAGACCAAGTGACGGTCTTATTTAATGTTGTTGTTAAAGGTAGCTCAGTATTTTGTGACAATCTATAGAAGGGACTTATATTCATTAGAAGATTTTATTTGTTACAGATACAGATTCTCATGCGCATTATTACAAATTAAGAAAAATTCCAGACTAAAACTGTACTTTCTGTCTACTATACATGGGTATGATCGTCATATTACAAATAGTGTAGATGTATTTACTTTCTAAAACTAAATGTTACACGCGTGCGACTACGTGCAAATATTAATCGTTAAGCTATATTTTGTCCTTACCTTGGTTTTAATCTATATCCTTGTTCACAATATGGAGATTTAAGCACAAAAGAGTCCAAACAATCAAAATATAAAAAAAATACACCGGCTAGCTTTTTTATACTTGAGCAAATATTTAACGCTTACACGCCCCCGCGGGGGCACGGTTAGGATATATCGGGTTTGCACTGACTGAAACCCTACGATGTTCTAGCTTCGCCTTCGATATGAATATCGATAGGACCACGACGACGCTCACGTGTAGGTTACTCATGACGCTTAAATATGTAGTTACAGTTATAAAATAGTACGAAATGAAATGCCCTAAAAATCTAATCATGTTTGAAAAACATTTATATAAAAATTCTCCAGTATTCGCAATAATTTTTTACATGAAATACGTACATTATTTCATAAATAGACGAATATATAAACTTTAGTACTATTCGGTGTACCTCTGCTTGTGATGCCACATGCTAACTTATATTTATTATATACCATTAATACAATAATACTGATTCTGATACAACTGCTAACACTGCATTTGACGACTTGTTTGCAATATTATTTGAAACTGGTTAAATTATATATAATTGCGTAATGACAGAACGAAGTTTACAACTAACTAAGGTTCTGAACGAAATTTCTTATTAAAAGTTAGACACTGGTAAAGCCATTAATCTATTAAACTTATCTCTACGAACTACGAAAACTATACTTGGATAAGAAGGGATGAAAGAATTTACATGGAAAACATCTCATATCTAAATGCGGTAACTATCTGCGCTATATATAGTAGTGAAATTTCATATTTTAAAGAAACTACCGGTGTAAAAATATATTCATTAATTTAAAACAAATTCAACAGTTGCTCATATGGAATCTGATGCCTATTAGGTATATCATATTCGTTGCATATCCTTGTTAATGACTCTATCAAATATAGAGTCATAAAAACCTCAAAATTAAAATAAATCAAATATCGTACTTTAGTACACCCACACAAGAGGAACCTTTTTTTTGCACAAGTGCTCTCAGTTTAGTTATAGATAAATTAATTTTATATCTGTTGGGAGTCGTGCGCTCGCGCTGCCCCCGGGCTGTGGTGGCGTGAGAACGACCGCTCGTGTTCGAGCAACTAATGCCTGGTGAATTAGGTTGCCTGTCCACTAAAGGAGGTGAACAGAGTTCTACAAAACGTACTTAAATGTAATTTCACTTACATAATCGCTAGTATAAATAAAGAACTGATGACAGCAGTGCCGGTACTCAACTAGTTGCGGTTCCCCACCAGGTGAGGATGACATTTGGAGAAAAGTTAATTAATTACTCCTAGCTAGTTAGCTAGTTACAACTCACTCCTAGTTACTTTGCTTGCATTCGCAGATTAAGTAAACGTTTGTTAAGTACGCTAACCTTAGCTTAAGTATTTTATATAAAAAACATAAATTGTAACTGCTGTCGTCTGGGTATAGACCTCGCACCGGAGGAGGGTATGCCTTAATCGCCAATGCCGGTTGGAAATCATATAAACGTTTACTTCGAACCATAGATGATGCTGTCTGTCACTGGTATGTTGTATTATCTCTTATGCATTTTATGAATTTTATGAGAGGGGTATTCCGCTATCAACTAAAATCCATGAGGTACACCATTAAAAGGTATGTAATACTTGTAAATGTCTAATAAATTCTTTTAAATCAATCAAAAGCGTAACGTTCAATTTATGTACTAAAAGAGTTATAAATGTTACAAATTGCCAGAAAATTAAGTAACTTGAGTGAAATCATTTCCGAAGAATTTAGAAACGCCAGATACATATGCCATTGTGTTTTAGCACACAAATGCTTACCACAGTCTTAGACTAAAATAACTACATAACCCGGTGTACTAAAATAACCGGTGTGGAATCCAGTTGTTTTAGTGCCCCCGGTTTGTGTTATTCTGTCCGGACGATTTTAGTCTTTTACTGGGTACTGCTTGATTGCACCATTTAGTGGGAGGTGGTATCGACTTATCTAAGACTCTTTATATATTTTCGCCAATCTCCAGATAGGTGTACAAATAAAAAATATACTATATATGTTACTTAGACTTAATGTAACAATACAACATTTTTAAGACTAACAGTAACCTCTTCTCGCTCCATTTTCCTGTTTCCCATGTCAATTGTTTGTGCAATTATTACGCTCTATTGAAGCATGTACCAGCCTTTTGTTTTTAACCAGTAACCGTGACTATGCTGGAAACGTATGGAATTATAGAAACTAGTGACTTATTTTATCTCAGGGGTATGTTAGTTATAAGAGGAAGTTGTGGAACGTCAAGACATTAGTAAAAGTAAATTATATATTATAAGTATCACCTAGTCGTATCACCGGATAACGGAAAATACATATTTAAAAATTACTCTGTTTATCGCAGTGATCGAAATTTTCTATGACGACATTAAAACACTAAACTCTCACGTCCGTATTCACCCACATTTCACATAATTTTATTCTGTACAATGTAACAGGTGGTGAGCGTATTGTCGTCTTAAGTTCCTAGCCATCAATTCAAATCCTACATGAGTTTCAAAAACCTCATTGGTACGAGCCTTCCACATAGAGGATCGAAATCTAGACTCCTTACATGTTACAATAAAAATAATGCATCATGTCATTATTTTTCTTCTTCTTTATAAGTCTCCTGCTGTACCTGCCTATTCACAAAAGCAATAGATGGAGGAATTGCTTATACTTCACCATACTAATCAGACGGTATTTTCAGTGCAGTGCCTGTGCTTTTACACTCAAAAAGCTGCAAGATGCTGAGAGACCAACTCAAGATGAAGATGGAACATAGAGGGTACGGAAAAGCATGGCAACAGAAGACCTAGTTGACTAACCCAACACAATTGGCGAGCTAAGGTCGTTCGCTGGCTTGACAAGCGGAGAGGACGAGGAAGGATCATAGAGTGAAGATTCAAGTGGAGTTCAAGGGGCTTTGACACGAATTCGGTAAACATCTGGTCGAGTATCCAAAACATCGATGCAGTGGTGAGGTAGGAAAAGACCTGCGCGCCTTTCAGAGAAATCACTGGAGAAAAACGGTGCAGGATAGGAATGAACTTACATTCAGGATATGAATTTTTGGTGTCGGAGGGCAGGATTCACTTTGCGTCGCTGAGCATAGTAAGTGATTAAATAGCTAGCCCCCTTCCAAGCAGCTATTACCGCTTACTGTTGAATCACACGGACGTCGTATCGATGTTTATGACATCACTAATATTGTGCAATTAAATTAGCTGAAATACAAATAAAACAAATAAGCGTATATAAGTTATTCCCTCATTTCCATTTGTGTCATATTAGTATTAAAAACCACACAGTTAATTAACAATCAAACACAAATAAATGTCTTGTCAAATTGTTGCAAGTTGTGTACTTTAAAAAGGCTCAAAGAACAAACGTAAGTAAATATTATTACGCCCGTATAATTTAACAGGACAAAACTAATAAACGTTTGTGTACAAAGGATTATTTCCTTTTTCTTTTAGTTGTTTGCAGGACATGGTTATTAATATATAGAGATTTCTTAAACGCAGTAATTTTCTTTTGAAGAGTTTTATTTTAGTCTTAGTCACAAATTGACGCGTTTTACTTTAGTGAAACTGAACAAATTGTAATAAACCGCTTTCTACAAGTATGTAAATGACATCGTTTCAATAATGTAAAATATACAATTTTACATTAAATGGAATGCGCAACGTGTTAATTTGTTGATACTCAATCAATTACTTACTTTTTTACATCGTTTTCACATTAGTTTATAACATAATGTCAATTTTTAACATGTTTGAAACACTTTCATTAAATAAACATATAAAATAAAACCACCTGCAGTAAAACAGATGTCTCTGTCAAAAGCTTTGTCTGTGGTGAATAAATATGAAACCGAAACAGCGATGGTTTGGTATTTATTTGGTTAATGTCCCGGTTTTGTCTTTAAGCTAAATTCTTCGATGTTTGTTCCTTATGGGTACCAGGCCACAGCGCCACTATTATTTAATGTTAAATGTTTTAAATAGAAAGATTGTTTATTTATTTTTTACGAATACATATACAAAATAGAACCTCTCCTTAAACACGATAACAATACAAATACAAATTACTTATTTAACAGCGAGTACACCACTATCAGTGTAGTGTCGTCAGATATTGGGCTTGCTGTGACCCACTAACAAAAGCAGCCAAGCAATCGGACCGTACATTGTTTTCCCATAGCCCAACGAATCCATTCAGAATCTCATTACACTTGAAAGGGTTACAACAAATCTGGCGCAACGTTGTTCTCATGGACGTGTCTGTCGTTAGGGCAGCGTGAGGTGACCATTACTAAGTACAAAGAGTTGCCTAAAATAGAGAGCTTTTGTGAGGCGGGTTGCGGCGCGGGGAGTAGCGGGGGCGGTGGCAGCTGCCCGCCGGCTCAGTCGCGCCGCGTCGCACAACCGTCTCGCACGCCGCAATACTATCCGTGCTTTTTGGACAGCGCACGCGCACGCGATTGTCCCCCCACCGCACCCCTCTCAGAACACGTGCACCGAACAAGTGTTCATATGACATTTAACGCTTAAGTTCAATCAACAATATGCAAGAGCAAAGCTCATCGCGATCAAAGTCTACATTAAACTCATTGGAGAGCGCCATCATCAAGCTGAAAAACAACCTGCAGATCCAAGACAACAAGAGTTCCACGGATATGAATGGTTTGAGCGTTGAGCCTCCTTCTCCAATCGAAGATACAAAGGGAATACCAAGTAAGACTGGTAGTTTGTCTTCATCAAATATAAATTTATCGATTGCGTCCGCCGCACTCTTACAAGAAAACATGTTACAACGTTCGTTACAAGGTGTAGTCATATCGCTGCAGAATGCAATGATGAATTCTCTGCAACAAGCAGCTTTGCTGCCGTCAAATTCTGCTGCAGCCGCTGCTCTTAATTTGCAAGCATTGGAATCTTATTTGACACTGCAGCGCTTGTCATCGGTATCATCCGTTGGTAGCACAAATCAATCTAATATAACTGATAACAGTTCTACTTCAAAGCAAGACATTTTAAGGATAGCCACGGCAAGTGCAAGGATTACTGAAGTCGATATTTCCGAAAATACTAAAGAATATTCACCGAAGACACCCGAAGAATATCCATTATCCGATGCTATCGCCGCTGAGGATGTAGACCTTTCTGAAGAAGTGGAAGAAGATCTCGCTTTATTAGACAATGAAGACGAATTCACTTTAGAACAACATTTAGAATCGACATCGAAAGGCTACGGTTATAGTGCATCACAAAACTTAGACAATGGCTACCCTAGTTTATTAATGAACGCAATGTATCAACAACAACTGAATAGTAGTCCAACACAGCCGCCATTGTCTCCTCAGCCTTCTAATTCCTCAAGCTCTAAATCCACGAACAGTTCCACGTCTTCAACAGGGAGCAGTATTTCAAATAAACAGAAAACTTCAGGAAGCGGTCCCAGAACGAAGAAACAATTCATCTGCAAGTTTTGTAATCGACAGTTCACGAAGTCTTACAACTTACTAATTCATGAGAGAACGCACACAGACGAACGACCATATTCTTGTGACATTTGCGGCAAGGCCTTCCGACGGCAAGATCATCTGAGAGACCACAGGTAATTTAGTTATTTAAATAGTTAATATTATTATTTGTATTTTGATTTGTGAAAATTATACTAAGAATATGATAGTATTGTTGTTGTAATAGAAGTACAAGCCAAAAATCACGAATCATAAAATACGATTGTAATTTAATCTTTTTTCATTTTGAGCAAAGTCCACACGTAACTATCAATTACTTTACATCTTTATTTTGTAAATTTTTTAAATCTAAAGGTAAATATGAAAATGGTTTAGTATTTTTTTTACCAATGCTATTAAATTCCAGTTTTATTTTATTTTATTAAGAAAGCCAACATCATATACATTTGATAGCACATAACACTTAACCATCAGCATAGCTAATGATAGATTTCTTTTTATAAACTAAAAGTATCTACAGTATTAGAACAGTATAGTAACAAATATATAGAAAGGCCTTAAAAGAGAAAATTTGTGACGAAATTAAATTTTGAAAATGGTTTATTCTCTTAGTGCTTAAAAGCAAAACTTTATGAACCTTTTGAGTTATGAAGGTGCAGAAAAATATTTAAAACAAAAAGGGTTAAGTATGGTTGGAGCAGATGTTATCAACGATTCGTCCGTCACGCTCGTAAATTATTTCACAAAACCACCGCTAATCTCTGACCCAATGTTTTAATTTGCTCTTGTTGTATTATTTTTCTTTTCGGCGCTGAATTCCCAATAAATCCGACCGCATATCTTTTTCATCTTAAAATATATTTTAAAGAATATCATTATACAAATCTAATACAGTTCTCAAACAACAATTCAAATTCCTAATATGTGAGACAATAAATAATTCCATTACTTTTATTCTATGTATGTATAGCTCACAACAACATTTAACAGCCGTTAATCTATTTCTCCACTTATCTGTACGAGTACCCCTCCAAAAAGAGGTAAAGGTGTTGAATTTTTAACACCTGTCTCACAACGATTTCCTTCCAAATCACCGTATCTCTGATGCAATAAAATAAATTTCGTGTAGACGCCGGAGGGTTAACTCGAGCCTGGTCTGGCCTGCCTGTCGATGTTCAATCGATGTCCGTTGATACGATACATTATAATGGACCGAGCCGCGTCTTCGATGGGTTATAACAAAGCACGTGGTGAACTTGACGTGAGGATTAATATAGATGACAAAAAACCGTGGTAAATATCCTTCGCTTACAAAATTTAAGTTTCGGCATTCGATCTCATGATGTGTATCTTTTCAAGTTTAAATTTATATTAATTTATTACTTGTTTTGAAGTAGTTACTTAATAATAACTTAAACTTTATGGTGTGATATTTCATTTTTAAATACTACAAAAGTGTTTTTATAATAACAATACCTTTTTATTTGAATATTAGCCCCAAAATGTTCGAAAATTATTTTAAAAACAAAATGTTTAATAACCCTAAAGTAAATTACCTTCATGTCGTAAGTTAGACTTACACTTAATCGTAACATATTAACTTCGAGTTGATTAATAATTCTAAAGATGCCTTTCGCTTTTACAGAAGTCCTATTTTACTAGTACTATAGCTAAACGTTATTCTTATATTTAGGAGTATTTAGGCCTATTGGCCTGTTGAATCTACCAAATAAATCCTCTCCTATTCATAATATTTATTTGCACATCATATTCAACACCAACATCATCATCATCCTATCATAAGGTTACTTTTGAGCAATGCTACATATATATATTTTGTATAAATAGGTAGCAATGTCCTATGCCACCTGCCTTTAATATATTTCAGCAACTAAATATTACATTAAAAATTTCAAAAATAACGTCTCACTAGTCTAGTTCTACTGCTAATATTCTCGTTTGAGACTCTATCTCGCAGATAAATACCAAGCCCGTTAGACCTTTCCCTAGATTGCTGAGCAATTTTGTGCTTCATCATACGGCCTGCAGTAAAATACCACATTTTGGTTTCGTCAGTCATCACCATAATTCATTCAACCATTATGCACTGGATAAAACAAAATATATTTTTTTTATTCGGTTTGTAGTTTTGAGATAATATTGTTATTTACATATTTATCTTTGTTTGCCCTATTTATATATTAACTGTATTATATAATATAAAGAATGACGAATATCAATCTTATTGTCAGTAGTTCCTATACGTGGCCGTATTATAAGCAACTGTGTTACTGGTCGATCTATAAAACATATGTTTTGAATGCATATGCATTCTTCTGCAATACTGCTCATTCTTCAATAGCATACCGGTACAAAAAAACAGCACCATTATGATTTTGCCTTGTGTAGGTTCATAATCACGATAATTTTAAGAGCTTTACTCTAGTCAGCGTGGCAGTCTCCACGACTTACTAACTTCACCTTTCATTTAGAATTTTAGATAAGATACGACTCTACTAGTCGATTAAAGCTTTTCTATACCTTCTCCATCCATTAAAAATGGATCGAATACGGCTAGGACTAGAATTAAAAACTAAAAACTCAGCAGACACTTAAAGAATTAGAACTTCAATGAAATATCTCATCTACATGTTCCTACAAACATAGTTTCAATACCGAAATCCTGTTCCATTCATTACCACGCACCACTTTATCGTCACTAACTAATCTCGATTATTACTCGTCTAACGTTACATTGAATACGTAATCTTTCGCTTCGGGTCTATTTGTTTAGACGATACGTTAGATTTATTGAGTTGGATACACGATTGCTGGTTTCTAGTTGCGTGTTGTTATTGATTATACGTTGTTTGGCGTGTTAATTATAGTTTGTTTACTATATATTAATTACAAGCCATGTCGATGAATTGTTGAACAATTTGTTAGTTACTGTTTACAAGTCAGAAACTTAAGTTTTGTCTTAGTGTATCTTTTATCCTTCTAAAAAATATTCGAGAAATGTTGTCGGTATAGGTCTTCGGGCATTATTGACTTTACTATATAACATAAATTACTCATAAATTCAAGATCTGAAATAAACAATTGTTTGCTGCTGTTTGAAACTGTTAAGCCTCGTGCTTATTTTGTTCATTGGGTGATTATTCCTAATACTTTTAATACCTAAATGTTTATTTTTTACAATGCCTTCTTATTACAATATTGTCAAAATTGCGAGATATAACAGGATAAATAGCTGATTGCTTGACTATGGCAATAATTCGTTACCTAAATTGAAAATCTTCAAAATAAATAAACCGACTTTAATAAATCTTTGTAAGCACAAGTTACATAAAAATCTAACCATCATAATTCATTTCAAACATTTTGGACTAGAAAGTTTGTTTGAAAGTTGTATACTGCGTTGATAATGAAGTCACTTATTTTTAATCCTATTTTAATAAATATTTAAGGGAAATTTTGTTTATCATATTATATATTAATGATAAAAACCCAATGAACTGTTTAATACACACTACTAAGCCTATTATTAAGTATAACTACTACAAGTTTGACGTGTTGAAACAACATAAATTCTATTGTTATGACATGAGAAGGCTTAATCAAGATTATAAAAGAATTCGAGAGAACCTTTTTTAGGTTTTATAACTCATACCTAATAATAACGCCTGTCAACCATTTAGTTTAGGTCCGGTTACGCATAGTATGTATAAAATTCTAGTCGTTAGTTTCAACGTCGAAAATAAGTAAGCTGAAATATGTTGATGTATGATGAATTTATATACTTACAAGTGTATTCTCGCAGATCTTTTAGCACGGGATAGTTTAAATTATATCGCAAGGAAATTGATATTTTAGATAAAATATACCATATATTTTTTTCTAAGAAAAATCATTTTCTATGAAGAACTTCAAATAATTTCTTCGATTAATACCTATTAAGTTCTTCAGGTCTAATGGAGTGATAAAATTCACGTTTATAACATTTATTTAAAATAAAAATTCACCACCATTTTTGGTATAATCTTACACAATAGTTGTATGATAAACAATAAATGGGCAAAAATATTCATATCACGTACTGCAGGACCACGACCTCTATTAATAGCCACACATATATGGTAGCTTCAAATACAAGAATAATAATGAAATAATTTACCAACACCTATTTCTCACCTGATTACTGAGAAGAGTTGGAAATAAAAATATAAACTACACCTATGAACTTATTCGAAAGCCCTGTAATTACATACACGCACATCTAGTCTATACACATACGTACCCTACCAAAAAAAAACGAATTTAATAATTTAAGTCTAATACTAATCTACTACTTCATAGTAGACTACATCTGCCAAGGAGATGTCTGGATAGCACACTCTTAACTATTTCTGTCGCCAATCAATAGTGCAACCACTCTTGTGTTCTGTTGTGTTGTGTTATTTTAATGGTATAGAGAGCAAGTATAATTACAGACTGAGAGGCATTACATCTTAGTCCACAGGGGTCACAACTCATATGTAAACTTCTTCGATTGAAGTTGTTTGTAGGTGTCAATATTCATTTACTATTAGGTGGACTGATAGCCCATTTATCACTCCAATCCAATAAATGAAATCCACGCCAACTTCATAGACGTTGCCATGACTATTAAGTCGATGTGTATTTTTGTCACTTCCGCAACTCCCGAAATCTCCCTTTTTTAAGCAATAATTTCAATATGAAATAATATGATTAAAAAAATTGCTCGAAAACAAAGTATTTTGTACTGACCAAATATAAAACAAGACAAACCACATAATTTTATGTATCGGTTTGTATGACATTAATTGTCTTTCAGAATCTGACATACAAGAGACAAGTTGCTATTTGAAATATACGAGAAATACCATTTCCTATTACTATACTTAATATTGTACGCTAACCGTATGTTTTCTTTTTCAGATATATCCACTCGAAAGAAAAACCATTCAAATGTATGGAATGTGGGAAAGGTTTCTGTCAGTCTAGAACCCTAGCTGTACATAAAATTTTACACATGGAAGAATCTCCTCACAAGTGTCCGGTTTGCAGCAGAAGTTTTAACCAGAGATCCAATCTTAAAACCCATTTACTAACGCATACCGATATAAAGCCTTACAATTGTTCCTCTTGTGGTAAAGTATTCAGGAGAAATTGTGACTTAAGGCGACACAGCTTGACTCACAATCTTGTTGGTATTTCCTCAGTTAACACATCACCCAGTGGATCGAACGGAAAAAGTCCAATTTTGAATCCGAATTTTCCAATCGATAGTTTAGATACAGAAGACGAGAATTGATGGAATCTTGTAAATATCTGTAAGTGAACAATATGTGGTTCTGACAAAAGACTGATTTACTCCTTCAAACGTTATGGTATTGGCAGTGATATTTATAAGGCTTGCAATTTTATATCTAATGTACCGCAATCAATCAATTCGACGAATAAAACATTAAGACAATAATAGACAGAGAGTTATTCAATTACAAATACAGATAACGATTTTTCTGATAAATTAAATTGTATTTTTCAATACATAACATTCTCGATACTTATACATACTGCATTTTTATATATCTTTCAGTGTTATCTTGACTGGTTGTAGTATTAAAGGTAGTGCTTTACAAGGCAATCTCAGTCATTAAGTACTACTGGCAATAATGTTCTGGAAAACTTAGATTTTACTTAGTATTACGTAGTCTTAATTAATATTATTTCCTTAAGCTTTGTAAATGTTCTGATCTCATTTTGTATATGTATATATAAATAAAATATAGATAGGTGCCTTAGTCATCGTGTAAACTCCATCCGTCCATAGACTTAAGAAATATGAGAACTTCACTTAAATAATTTAAACTGTTAATAGTATTATAATATATTTGTAGAAAAAGTCTTCATTATAAATGATTTCATTTTAATAAAAACCTACAGAAGACTGGAATGTGGAATATTTTTGTACAACTTTAAGATTTATAAGAATGGTGTAATTAAATTGATGGATTTTCAAATACGTTTTCTTTCTACTTTTTAATTGAAACTGCCGAATCCTGTCCCAATAAGGCTCATAACAACCCACGTGAAGGGTTAAGCTAAACAAGTAAAGTCACTTCAGGATAAATATAATTATTATTATTATACATATTGGGGGAGGCCTATGTTCAGCAGTGGACTTCTGATAGGCTGAAATGATGATGATGATGATGATACATATTATTAATTATCGTTATGCCACTAGGCAAACTATTCATAACTACAATTTACTCCCTAATAATTTAACAGCACAATGTGGTGCCAGTTCTCGTTATTGTCCCTGTAGTGTTTCGGCGTACACGAATTTTTGAGCCTAGCCCGTTGGTACCGTAAAAATTTACTAACGGAAACGCTAAAAATTTTTTGGCATTTTGTACCAGTAAGCCGTAATTTTTCTAGCGTTTCATTTAGTCACGGGAAGGAATTACCAAATAGTCAAATGTAAAAAAGTTATGCAGCAACTACTACTTCGTAAAGCCCAATATTTAATATAACGGAGCCTAGGGGTCTACCAGGTTGTTCTAGTGCGGTGAACTACACAAATAAATGCAAATAAATTTTGCTCAATGATCTTAACAAGCATTTCTCTTCTGCTTTTCTACCGACCGTATACCCAATAATGGCGTGGTCAGAAGTCTTCGTATTTTAGTGCTTTTAACCCACTTATCACCAGAGTTGATTTGGGACAACGTGACAGGTGGTGAGCCTGACGGCGTTCTAGAAAACGGGAAGTCATGGAGTTCAAATTCTTTATTTCAATTTATTTTAGACTTTAGAGAGGGCATGGAGAACTCATGCTTGACTGTACTTGCCATTGTAGATTTTTCTATCGCATTTTGTACGTGGCAGAATAAAGCGGCGGCTTTTGCTACTGCACGAATGGGCCCGCTCGACCGAGGTAGGGCTTCAAAGAATACCGGGGCGAAGTAATGGCATCTAGTGCTTCTGCATTTCGTTCCACGCTCCCTCCAGTATTAGTGTCAAGGTTTATTAATTGACCAGTGTTTTACCTGGGTGTTACAGGTAAAACACTGGTCAATTAATAGACAGTACAGAATACAGAAGCACTATACTATAAATATATATAAATATACTGTAAGTATGCACTAGTTATAAAGTAAAACAAATAAGTGAATCACTTCAAAATATTCAAATTAAATATGCCGCGTAAACTGTTCCTATATGACAACCTTAAATGCCCCAAAGCATTATTTCTGTTATATCCAAGGCAAGATGGCAGATAATGCAATATAGCATTAAACTCGCCTTTTGTTTATGTTTGTTTTGGTCAATAAGTAAAAAAATAAATTAAATAATTTTCTCTGAATATAATCCATATAAAATATTTTTTATTTGCGGCCTGAATTATCCATAGTAAAATGCGGTAGCGACAAATACGCTTGGGGTCTGGTAATGCCATCCGCCTACCAAGCGTGGAGATTATTAAAAACCTAAACATTGGGAAAGAACATACCATCATCCATCCTTTCTCGGGTGCTGAATCCTCCTCTTCCTTCTTTCTACAGATAAGGCGTGCCGGAAAATGGACGCCTATTCCACGTGGGAAACAGACACAATGAGGCCATGGGGGTCAGGAAGGCAAGCTGTCGGGAGCACTGTTCCTCTCAGCGCGATGAGTGCCCATCTGGTCTATGACTATACTACCAGCGAGCTTTCGGCCGCAGAGTGGTACAGGTACAGGTAACTTCAAGGTTAATGTTCGAAAAATGTCGAGGCCTTCACTACAAAACGGAATAACTATCTCAATATTTATTTATACAGCCTTTATATCCACTGTTATACATAGGCGTCCCCATGAACGTGCCATGCTCATACTCACCCTGCTGATGAAGGCGGGTTTGTGGGCCCTGTACCGCGGTACCCACACCAAAGATTCTGCTCCCTATCTAACTGTGGGGGTCAAAGACTTTCAGTTTTTTGTTTAGTACTTTAAGAGGGTTTTAGAAACCTGAAAGGAGCCGCCACGCCGCTTCTTTACTGGTTGGCGGATATTTCCCTTTATAAACATCCTGATTTCACTTACAGGTTTCGGCACGGTTTCGAAGCACAAATAGTAAATTTAGTACAAAAATTTATAATTAATAGTATTGTATCCAGGTCATAGGCGTTCTATGCAATGAAAGCGAACGCCCTAACCTCTCAGAGATCTGAACACGACTCCTCAGTTTTGAAAAAGCTACGACAAGTCATTTTGTATTTAGTTTAGATGATCAGTTGTGATAAATATCTTAATACATTTACTTCTACAAGAGGTAAGAAGAGGACGAAAATCAAACACATTTTTTTAAATTTCGTGATTATTAAAACAAATATTTTTTATATTTACTAACTTGAGTTTTATATTGACCAACCCATTTCCGGGCTGGTATTATAACAGATCTCTGATTAACGAAGAGCTCTAAAAAAATCTTCATTTTCAATTGAGGCAACATTATTAATCTGTTAGAATCGAGTTATTAAAAAACAAATAAAATGCGTAATTAAAAAAACTGTGTGAATGTGCTATATGTATTATGAAAACTTCATAATACATATAGCACATTATTGAATACACATATAACATTCCATATGATTCAAGATGTACGATAGCCTTTATTTTATCCTATTTAATTGAATGGCATATTATTATTATTATTATTATTATTCAAAATTTATTACTAGCATCTGCCACGGCTTCCTCCGCGTGGTCACACATTTTTCCCAGGAATATCTCTTTTAATCAAGATAATAAGTATCCCATAGAACGTGATAATGTTTGCATTAATTATAATATTGTAGACGTTTTTGTAGTGTTTTTTTAGACTTAAGTATATCATACTCGCTTATGGCCTCGCTAAGGCCTCTGCTTGTGGTGGCGCCATAAGGCGAGCAGCACCAGACACCTCGCACCTTAGACGCTGCTGATCGACATCGGTTCAGCTTAATTTTGGTCTGGTATTTTTCGAGATGGTTATCCCGCCACCTGTCTGTAGCCATTGCGAATTTCAAGGGCCTTCTTCTCTTACCACTTACAGAAAGAAATAAAGTGGCAGATTCTTACGCAGTTACCACATAGGTCGTCCACCTGTATTACAATTATTGAACAAAAAAATCAATAAAGTGGATGCCTACGGAGTTTTCATTCACCTGTTTTTTTCTCCGTCAGAGCAACTTCATTACCAAACGATGGTAGATTGTAGCTAAACCAAAAAATTATAACAGTTGACACTTGAGAAACCAAATTATCTTATTAAAGACCAAGAATAAAGAGAGAACTTTCATTCTTTCATGCCTACATCCTATTCCACGGCATAATCCCCAATTTTATTAGTATACGTTCAGGCTTTTTAGCGTGATTGCATGCAAAACACCAAAGACAAAACCTACATCCAAAAAATTTTATGTTTGCCATTGAATTAAGTAGGATAAAAGTAGCCTTTAGCACTTTTAGAACCATAATGCACATTTTAAAAAATCAATTAATATCCCTCATTTAGGTTTAAAGTAAAATCCGTTCAAAAATATAAAGAGTTTTATATATTAGTGCATATAACATTTTCATTTTATATTTTCGGGGCACTAAACTATGTCGGTTCCACATCATTGTGTTTTTACTGGTATATGCTAGTGCTTGACTATAATCCCACTTGGTTACCACCAGCGGCGATGAAGTCCAAGATGGTAGCGTACTGGAGAATCTATTCTCTCTTATCTTAAAGACACCCACGTTGACTGTGGCCGTGTTGACTGTAGCCTCTCTGCCTACACTTTTTGCTTATATATTTTCCGTTAAACTTTCAATGTATTATGCAATGGTCATATTAAAGTGTATGAATGTGTCAGTGGTAATTTTAAAGGTAAATGTTAAAAGGTATGATACGTCTATTATCAGCAACAAAAGACAACTATTAAGCTTGAAAAATTGATTTAATTCAACACAGAATCGAAGCAGTATAAAGCTTTCCACACGAATCAAGGAGTTCCATTGTCGAATCAGTCTCGTACAATAGGGTCTTAGAGTGTATCAAAATGACATAAAGCTTCATTCCTTTTCTAACATAAAAGGCCATAAAAACTTGAAGATTTTTTTAGTTTTTTTAAAAATTAATGACGTTTTAAAAAGGTAACGAATTGAGTTCATCGTCTGTTTTGCTGATGCTGTCTCTAAACACAACCGCCATATTTTAAATATTCGCATTCGAAATTTAAATTTAACAGCGTGATTCGTTCCGGATTTATCAAGTTTTGTGGTTTTATGATTACGTTATTTTTTATGGTTAGATACTTGAGCACACGCTTGATTGCTTTCAAGTCACGGATACGATTGGAACTTTTTGCATTATATTTATCAAGATTTAACTAAAAAATATGTACAACTACTAAGTATAATTAACGATTAGTTCGTTTGTTTGAGTTTGAATCTGTCGATTTACATTGAAGAGCCACATTTGAATGAGGCGGGTCAGTGTTTTTATTTGTATTACAAATATACGTTAATGTTCAAAATGTATAACCAAATTATGATGGTGCTAATTTAAAAAAAAGGCTGAACATAAATCAATGTCCAATTTGAATGTATAATTCTGTGTCTATCGAATATTATAAGATCACACAATAAGCTAATGTCAAAAGACCAAAAGAGTGTACAAATGGCAGATAAATACTGTGAGACTCAATCGACGACCCTTTCATTAAACACTATATCTTGGAGCGCACTTAAAACCGCGTATTATTCACAAATTACATAGCAATCACCCCAATCGGAAATCCCGCTGAGTTAAACAAAGTGTACCTTTGCTGTAACCTTTTTTCCCTTTTCTCAAACACTACATTGTCATCGACACTGATATTACCGACGATTGTCACAAAGGATTATGTTTGCCCTTACTGGTGTTTGAAAAATATTTGTTTTCGTTCAAGTGTACTTTATTCGAATTCAACCGCTAGGGATGTACATTGAAGATTTTGCTTTTGAAAATACCCTTTTTATACTCATACATTTTTAATTCTAGTGTAGTAAACAATATTATACGTAACTGTAAATATTTTAATTTTTTTACTTTTTTCATAACATTTGCTGCCATCGTGATCATCAAGACTTTTTCTCCTTCTTCTTATCCTGTTTCAGCCTATCCAAAACCAAGCATGCCTTGAACGAAGTAATTGTAAATACTCACCTCGCTAAACAGATGGGTTGCCGAGATTATTCCTAATGATCAATATACATACTTTAAACATATTTTAATTTAAGTGACCTCAGTGTCAATAATAAGAAATTAATGTCTCTTCACTATTTGAGGGGTGCATTTATTCGCAACGACCACACACAGCACACGGCATATTTTTTCTTTTCGTCTGTGAAATTGTATAAGGTGTTTTGACAATGCGCTTGGAACGTGCGTTCGCGCAGTTTTGAGTGTTAAGCACGGTTTCGCTCGACTTATTTGTCTTTATATTATGTCGATAGGTGCTTTCAGCAACTTTTTGTAGTATATTCTTTATTATCCCCGTGAGTACCTTGATTTATGTACTTAAATAATCTTTAATAATATGTCACTTAACAAATTGAATCGTTTCAAAATTGGTAAAGGAAGTACTTTTTTGATATTAAAATACTAACGGATACCCGCGGTTTCGCCTGCATTATCACAAAGTTTGGTCCCAAGAGAACTCTCATTTGAAATAAAAAGTGTCCTTTATCCTATGCATAATCCATATTTCCAAGTTTTGTTCACATCCGTACAGTTGTTTAAGCGATGTTGCAATAACTAAAAAGATAGAAGATAAGAACCATTTAACAAAAGTTCCATCAAAATCTCAAAATCCATGAGATTACTTTGAAGTTAAATTGGTTGAAACATACATACAGTATTTTATGTATTAGTGTAGACTAGAATAACTATCCTAAATACATTTTCTAGATGTTTTGATTAGAAAAAGCTGTTTATTTTAAACAATACAAGACCTTTTGAAGATGATATGTTAGGGGGAATATACATTTTTCTGGAAATGCCAGCCTCGCTTAAACGTGATTCATTATTTTATTCATTCATCCATCAGTCTAGTAAAAATATATTAATGGATGTATGTCTTAGGTCGGCAATAAATGAATTTGCTAAAGTTATCACGCTTGGCAGCCGAGTTGGAGAACGTCCTACGAGTATTCGACACATCGTACGCTGCTGCTCATCTTTTAACATGTTTAATCCGCCATCCATCAGGCGCCATGAGATATCCCTTAGTCGAATCTTGCGAAGAAAGGCATAGCAGATTTTCTAACGAGTCCCCGCCGTACGACTGGTAATTCCATATGTCTGTCGGAATTTAATAATCAAACCAGGCTAAAAATTTTGATCTCAATTTGTGGGAACAAATTTATATTAATATAAAAATATACATTCTATTTAAATGTTTATGTTTAAGGTGCAATAGTCAAAGTACCTTATTATTATTTAAAGAGGTCTGATATAATATTTATCAAATTGATTTCACACGCAGCATTCGCAAAACTACAACCTGCTAGCATTATCGTATCAGAAACACGCGAATTAACGGTGACAATTGTGATTGCAAACGTCGTTTGCATATGTAAAGGGTCATAGACTAAAGTGGACATAGTATTCAGATTTATAGACTACTCTAAAATGCAATCGGTGTAAAAAAGGGTGGCAAAATCTTATGCAACAGCATAAGAATCTGCGACCCCCTTTCTTCCCGTGGATGATTTTTTGGCACGACTCAGCATAGATAAATGGGTAACCAAATTTCGCCTCTCCGCGAGACATTACGTGCCGGTGTACCCCGGAGATTGCAATGCGATTCTCACGGCTATTCCCTTATTCGCTTATTACAACTCCCACGGAATGAAAGGGGCAGTAAATTCTTACGATACCAGAAGGCATCCGGTACCATAAGATATAAAATAATAAAATTACATATCTAAAAAAAAAATTAAGTAGATTAAAATATGAGGAGATAAAATGTAAATAAAATCGGAAATAAATATGGAAATTTGAAACATTTTGTCGTCTCTGTGTTGCAACATCTATGACCCTTTACCCACGCGCAGTTATCATGTCGCGACTGACAGTTACGGCGTCGTCGTGATAGTCTGCTAGATATCGCCCGCACACGTTGCGTGCGCAGGCTCTAAAGACTGTGTCCTTTGCCTTTGCGCCGATAACACCTAAGAAATTACCTTTTACCTCTCTAATATTGCCATCGGTGAGATTGTAGATGTAGTTAATCATTGATGTATATGAAATTAGTAGTCATATTTTTTAAAAACACATTTAACTATCAATACACTCAAAAAATTACGACATATGCCATCATTGTCACTGTCGCCAACCTCTACGAGTACAAATCGCCTGATAAACATAGAACTAACCTAGAAAATATCAGCCAAAGTTCGCATTAAACCGAACTCAAATTCCACAGAATATTCATGGCACTAAAGTAAGTGTAAAGTACTCACCAACTCGGCTGCCCAGCGTGGTTGGTATGGGCAGCCCCAATGTAAACCTGTAAATTCATATATGCTACCAATCTTAAGAAATATTGCTGTCTTATTTATCTTAGGAGTTGATCACGTCTTCTCTAACATGTTGAGAGGAATCGGTAAGAATACTTTCGTATTACATTGTTTTGACATTGACCGAAACTCTAACGGATCATAACAACTCTACAAGAAGGTAAATATGCTGTGTGTTGGCTGTTTTAGAGAACTATATCATATATTTCCAAATCAAAAAGAAATGAATAACATTTAGTTCAGGATTATTTAATTTATTCAGTCATGTAGTAAGAATCAGCCAACCCCTTTCTTCCCCATGGGTATTATAAGAGGTTACTGGTAGAGAGTTCACCCTTATCAATAATTTTGCTAATGAGATTGCAATAAAGTTTACTTAAAAAGGCTTGAAAACACCTAAGGCTGACAGGCTTGAGGGTTTACTTATACTTATTAATATTGTATTTATTTTTATAATACCAAGTTTAAAATGTTAGTTTCAGCTTACTGTCTAGCAAGACAGCATATTTGCGATCGGTGACTTTGTCGGAGAAGGTCGTCTGCCAGCACGCTAGAGCCTGCGTGACCTGTTCTTAGCTGATAAAATTTGCACGGCTCCGCGTCGTGACTCGCCTCGCGTCCAAAATCGGTCGCGAGGTCAACCGCCACTACATCTGCTAACCGTCGAAATGAGCCTTTCTGTACTAGAAGGAAAACATACCTATTACATAGTCATAATTGTTGTGCATAGCATCAACCGAATATTATGATTTATTTACCTTAGATTTGACTTATGATTAAATTTTTCGATTTCACCTTTTTGATATAAATACGTTCGAATAGGTAATAGAATCAAACGTTACTTTGCACAATTCCGCACATGGAATTGAGAAATATACTTTACACAATTCCGCTTTTTTTTTATGGAAGAGCAATTGCATACGGCATTGTACAAAGTAACTTTTTTCTAAAAATCTTTAAAGTATCTTAGAATGAAAAGGGACCATCGGTATCTACATGGGCAAAGGGTAATGTCGGAAACAGTCATAGTTTTCGACTTAAGAAGTGTACAATGTCAGCAATGATTTATTCACAGACTGATGTTGAACCCTAGAACAAAAATAGTTTTTTTTTCGCCAATGGCTCTATATTTATATGAATTCTTGACAGTCCACAGACACATGTCCACGCAGCTAGCGTCTTTATAGTCTATAAAGAAGGCTAAGCTATTCAATTAATATATAACATAAAAGGTATGACAGATTGTCTTACCCCGATAGCATACGGAAAATCAATATCTTTACACTACTTATGATTTAATTTTATTTAGATTTTTTTTTCTGACATTACCAATAGATAATTGCTATTGAATCTTATATAGTCATAAAAATGCTAACAATTATAAATCATAACGCTCTTCACTCATCATTAAAGCCTGTCACAAGTCATTGCTTAAGGCGATCCCCAAAAGCACGGCCACAAATCACGGTTCTGAGCATCCATCAATTTCTTACAAAACTTTACTTTATATTGTCCTACATTGCGTTTGTGTGCGTTACGTTTCCACTTCAGGACTTTTCTTCGTCAAAGTCGCTATGTGCCTTACCTTTTAATAATAATACAATTCACAATTTAATAGTTAATTAACTTTGATATTATAGCGAAAATTAACCCAAACTATAAAGTTTACTCTAAATTTAATACGAAATATTTAGATAATATAAAAAATTAAGTGAATTTAAAACTTATCCGAAATTAAATAATTTTACAATTAGCTTTCAATAGTGATAGTGGTATTTGCCAACCAGATATGTTAAATTTGTAACGATTATAATATTGATAGCTTATAATATTCTATGTACACATTAAAGAGTAAGCCAATGTGAGTTCCGTTGTGTGTCACAGGTTCTACATGCCATATAAAATGACATTGATATTGATAGTGCTGACGGATCACTAAAATGTCTTTAAGTAAACCTAGAAGCGAGAGTAAAAATATTGTATCTCCATAATTATGCTTACCGCAAAGAAATATTAAGAGTTAATTCGCATATAATGGCGTAAATATAATCGTATAAAATGATTATACTAATAAAACATACGTAGAATTATTATAAAAGAACGTTTCATAAAAAAACTATTTTTTATTTTAAATACTGTATTATGTTAAATACAGAAATAGGTGAACTGACATAGTGTATTTTACTATAGTTTAAAATAGTAAGTGGTTGTATTTTCCACCCAGACGGAAGGAATGCTACAAAAAGTATTAACAGCGGAGTTTCCGGAGCATAGATAGCGACGTCACTCTATTATCTGTAATTCAATACTCACTAAGACCACAGTATTGGGCGGGAGGTGGGACCGAAACCGGCTCCCCCTATTGCCTCCCAACTCTCTCTGTTATTGGACGGACGTATGTCGGTGCGTATGCGCATACGAACTCGTAGTTGCGCTGGAAATCGAGTCGATCAGTCTCGAATGCTCTTTAATACGCGCTACGTGTATAATAGTTCAATTAGACTCTTTCCATTTGTTTTGCTATAATTCTTAAGGCAACAAGATCTTTCTAGATAATAGTTAATAAAAATATACATTTTTGTTTATTATTTTTCTTAACTATTTATAATTCCTAATTTTCTACATAAATAATAGATGAAACTTACAAATTAACTTCATCAGTCCACAGATCATTTCTGTTGCTATGCTATATTGCTATTTTAAGCTTCTGTATTTTTTTTTAAACCGAATAACTTAGTGGTTAGCTTAACTGGCTTCTGAACTATGGGAACTGAATTCGTATGCCAACCGAAATCAATGTTTCTCCAAAAACCTAAATTATTGGTTTTTGGATCTTGTTATGTTGTACTTGTCCCCTGTCTCTGACTCTGTATAAGATTTTAGAATCTTAACCTAGAATATATTTTTTAAACCTTTTGCACTATAGTCACTTTAAAAATAACCAAAAATATATATAAAACAATATTTTATATAATACTTATGCTGTAATAGCATAAATATAAAATCCACACCGTGCGAATTTAACGAGATCAGTTTTGTTGAGAGAACTTAAGAAGTTCAAATTTTTTTACGATACCTTGATAACACCAAATCAGTATACATATCAGTTTGTTTTGACGAGTACATATTTTTTGGTAAAATGCATTTACCTTCTAATGTAGTGTAATCTTCAAATGTAGATAAAGTATATTTACAAATTTAACAGTCTGAATTGTTGCCTTTATCAATTTCTATGATCTGGAAATAGCCTCTCTGTCGCTCCAAATGGGAGGATTTGTCATACGCGCCACTTTTGGCAGGCGGGATTGCGATCGCAGTACCATACGACTCCTCCATAGACACTGCTGACGTCATCAGTCTGTGTATAATCGGCTTCGGATTTTTTTAAGATGGTTGATCAGCCATTTATCGGATACCATTAAATTTTCAAGGCTTTTCCTCTCTGATTAGTGGGGTGAACATTTTTTACTCAAGACATGGATCTAAAATGAGAGTTTGTTTTAGGCCTTTTCCCAACAGTGGGCATTATTAGATTGGTACTTTGCTTACTTATATTAATATCACAAACATTGCCCTTTATCATGAGGTATTAGATGGAAAATGTTTACTTTTTCCTCAAATGCCAACCACCTGCACCTTGCTGGCGAATACTAAGTTTTATCACCAGCCGGAGGGTCGAATACCCATCCAACTTAACTGACGACTTCTATGAACTATGTAATGGCACTAATGGTGCAATAATTTAAATATAATATGTAAGTTATTACGCGCATAATAACTTAAAATGTAAAAGTAACTTAATGATTTTATCAGAGTCCATGACATTGATCCATTGCGGCGAACAAACATTCTCTTATTACGAAAAGTGGAAACGTTCAGACCTAACAAGGCAATTCGTCTTAATCTTGAATCCAATGCCGTTTTGTATTGTTGCAAAACTAAATCAGATAGTACAAAGCGCACCTTCCTACACCCGATACAGATCGGACTTAGTTTGTGAGCAATTGCCTTTATAGATGTGTCAACAGTCAACACCCGGCTAATGGCATGTAAGACAACTTGTAGCCGATAAAATATGGCATTGCTTTCCACGCTTTGCTCATAAATATTTACCTGACTTCTGTTATTTTAGATTTACTACTTCCGTTATTTGCTAAAACACCACAGTATTTAATTACTAACTTCAATAAGTTTTTTTTCTAATAGCATTTTTTTTATGTAAGTTTTACTACCATCGTACATATCAAAATCTGGGACCATATTATTAATACTAAGACATTGTATCTTAGTATACTCAGGGGTCTTTCATTGGGCGAGGTCCATGTCCAGTAGTTGATTATTAATAAGCCGTAGACGAAAAAGTAGATGTTGAGAGATGATGAATTTACTGGAAAGACTAATAAGTAGGTTATACGTTACAGGATATTTCTTAATGATAATTCTATTCTAGAATAATGTTCCAATTCACCAGTATTAAGTGAGAACAAATATCTGCTCATTGACTTAAAAAGGCTGTTAAAGTAAAAGGCAGCAGCGCTCGCGGCGATACACCTAAACGCACTTAAGTAACACTGTTTACAGCACGTGTTTTGTTATTACCCACAAAATAGATATAAATTGGCCAGAATCGTTTCTATTTCTGCAACTTTTCGTTCTACTGTAATATTAAAAACATTTGCACCACTTTCCGTCGAATAAGCACATGATATTGGAAATAGGAATTGGTACCGTAAAGTCCCCGACAAATCACTATCTATTTAAGCGGGACTTAAGTGTTGACAGCAGTACATATGTCGTATGCGCAAGTCATAAATCCATGTTCAACATATTTATAACTAACTGATCACATAACCGATACGAGGGAAGTAAACTTCGAACACTGTAACCCAAATCAAGACACGTAAAACATAATTAACATAAACAAATATTGGCTCCAGCTCGGTATTCGAAGCCGGGACTAAGATTCCATAAGTAAGTAGGCTGTTCTCTGATTCAGTCAATACTGAATAAGTTGCAGTTGAAAACCTGTCTTGCTACATGTCCCGTTGACTAAAACTAACTACAGGTAGAACCCCTTCATACCAGCAAGCAGATGTTTCAATGCAGTGGCTAAACAGCATGACGTAGACTTATTTAATACCTCTGGCAATCAGCCAACGATTGCTTAGCAACGTATTTTAGCAGCTACTAGATGCATAACATTACCTTCCTCTTGTGTACGTTTGTTCTTATTCTTTCTACACCTACAATGTATGTCACACAAACATATATGTGGAAATTTTTAATTGGCCGTCTTTATACGTTATTAATTCATCAAATTTACTGTAAGTTTTCCAAAAATTGTTAATTAAATAAGTAAATAAAACCAAATTTCTTTAAGATATACTTAAGAATATAATTACAAATTAAATTTAAAAAAATATGTATTATAAATTCAGATCCGTGGCGCCGCCAGAACCCGAGCTCGAGACCCAATTTCAGTACTAGTAAAATATTTATTTGCAATTTGAAATGTTAATCATTCAAAATAAGGTTGAAAAAATATAAATTACATTAGATCACTCGTGTACCAGACATTTTTCAGAGAGCCCATAGTTACAGAAAACATGATCTACCACAGCATTATATTCATCCTTTTCCGTCATTAATGAAATGTTATCAAGAATATTTAGAGAAGAGTTAATACTCTTCTAATTAAGAAGTAGTTATATAAAGATTAGTTACAATCTGTAACGTTGAAATCTAAACAACGCATTAAATTACCGTCTATTAGACTAATGTGTAACAATTGCGTACACCGTTTGTAGTAATTTATGTTAACAAATGAGCAATTCAAATTTTACAATACCAATCACATTAATTAATTATTTTGTTACGTCTATTCTAAATAGCATTACAAGAACAGTACATAAGAAACGTTAGGTGTAAGAGGTGAAAAGATGAATATACATTATTTTTCCCTAAACAGTTAACCACACCGACTGATGGCAAAAATCCTTACGTATATGCCTAGCCGAAATTCCGCAAAGTAATGAGGGAATAGATAATTTATGTTAGTAGCAGTGTGTGAGTACTAGCAGGGTGCTCACCAATACACTAGCGTAACGAGTATGAGTAAGTTTTTCATTCATCTGCTATAATTGTCGTCGCTTTCATGGAAATGCCTGATCATGAAAACTTCAGTAGTGAACTTCCACAGGCTGATAAAGACAGGATTTTTGCAAAAGGAATTAAATTAAATTTGATTATCATAATTAAAAAAAACTTTGTTTATATTAAAATAATTATCTTCGTTACGCTTCGGTGGGATTGTAACTCCTTCGAAGCACGCGCTAAGCGCACTGAAAGGTATTCACGTGACAAATATTGACACCACTCCAACGCCCATTGTGTCGGCTTTACCTAAAGGTTATCTTATCAATTGTTTGAACTACAAACAGAGCGTTATATTTGGTGACAGGCGCTCGTGTGTCTGTCGGTTTGTCTCTCTCTTGAATGTTAAATAAGACCTTATCTTCCTAGTGTCGGTAATCGACGTATTGGTTGTGTGGATTAGGACGCTGTTCTTGCGAAGTTTCCGGTCGTTTTATTTTGTACAGTGATAAAGAAATATTGTGAGATGTTTTTCATCTTTTGAAATCATAAGAAACGTTACCCCATTGAAGGAGTTTCTTCAGAGCTGTGAAGGCAGTTCTCATACTGCACAAACTACACATGGTCAAATCAACGTCGGGTCTGAACCCAAACCAATTGTTTTTATCCAATACAAATATATCTCCCGTGAGGGAATCGAACCCGCATTTTAGTAGGTACTCCACATTGTTTTATGAACCTGTGTTCTTCCAATCTCTCGCAAAATTCGGTTCATATAAATTTCTACTAGTTACTTAGCTTTTGCTACTGCTCTAATGGGCCGGCTCGACCGGGGTAGTACCACGACCTCGCAGAATAGAGCCACCTTGTTCTTCTGTGTTTCGTTCGGTGAGTGAGGTGACCCGAAACCTACTGCCCTCTCCTATCCCCAATAACCAACTTCAATCGAAGAAGGTTAGAGATGCGTTGTCACCCCTGAGGACTAAGATGGAATATGCCTCAAAGACCGTAATTATACTTGTTACGGTAAGACCGTTCAAACTGAAACACCCTGTTTTCGGTGTAGATAATTTAAGTCGCCCATATATGAAATGTTTATTCCGCCATCTTTGTCAGAGGTGACAACGCAACAGTACCCATCTTCGACTACAGTTGTATGCAGGTGTCCATAGACTTTTTTATTGGAAATGCGGTAAACGAGCAAGTGGTTCACCTGATGGTAAGTGATTACCGACGCCCACATACACCTGCAACACCATAGGTGGTGCGTTGCCGGCCTATAAGGATATTTGGGACATGGGAGAGAGGAAGAGGAGGGGGGTGGGGAGGGGGAAAGGGCCTTCGGTTACCTCACTCACCGAATGAAACGCAGAAGCACTATATACCTCTACTTCACGCCGGTATTCTGCGAGGCCGTGGTACCAACTCTGTCGAGCCGGCCCATTCAATCAGCAGCAAAAGCCACCGCTTGGTTCAAAGACTGCAGTAAACACTTACCATTAAGTGGATTGTAAGAACGTTTGTTACCCCAGTAATATACAATATATCTGGCGTAAGATGAGAGACAAAGTGAGAAATGGATTGGTGCCAAGAAACGACAGATTCTATTATCTCGAGAGAACAAAGAAGTATTCGAACAAAATAGATTTTAATAGCACTTAGCGTGCCCTTTATAAATAGCCCTGCAAAAAAGCCTAGTTATCTTCTCTTCATTAATTGGATACTTATTTAAACCGTCTTTAGGTGTCTTATTATCCTGAAAAGGTTCAAGTAGGCAGTCAGATTTTATCGCTTTATGGGCCCAATAGCATCCGAAGTGCCTTCTTAATTAAGATCTTTATTTATAAAGAATCAGACCACCGTCCACATCCACTAATTATCATATAGGCCGACAAAATAGGTAGATAATTAAAATGTCCTAATTTTATTGGGCTACCTTCAACCCTGACGGTTTACAGCACCCTATATGTGCTATAAAGTTACTAGAAGGATAATTTGAAGAACTTCTTGCGTGAACAAAATAAGGAAGGTTTATATATAAATCTTATTATCTTATAAACAAAATTGTCGTACTGGCTACATTTCCATGAAAGAACCAAAAGTTTAAAAAAAATTGTCCTACTGATGTCGATCACGGCGATATATTAT
The DNA here is from genome assembly GCA_029286595.1 of Bhutanitis thaidina. Classification (NCBI taxonomy): domain Eukaryota; kingdom Metazoa; phylum Arthropoda; class Insecta; order Lepidoptera; family Papilionidae; genus Bhutanitis; species Bhutanitis thaidina. The sequence goes on from JAGSMS010000005.1 coordinate 5,720,495, forward strand.
AGTGCTAACGCACAACACACGTCACACCCGAAAATCAATAATTTATTTACTGCGCTTATGGACTATAGCTGAGATTCGCATCTAAGACCAATGGCTCGACAAATTGGCTCTCTAATGAAGACCGCGAACCCAATACCGGCACATGTAAATGAAAGCTAACATCGTCACGATCTTTGAAATAAATAACTTCAAAGTTAATTAATTGAATAAAATAAAATAATTAATTTGAAGTTCATTACCAACAACTACTAACCCCCACTGGTTGGCTCGTAAACTTCCAAAAATTAGAGATGAGGTTTGCCCAGCTCTGGAACAAACCAAACTGACCAGAAAATTATTAATTTTCTACTCGTCTTGGTTTATTTAAAATGTCTGAAGGAAGCCAAAGTTTAAAATGAAGCTGTTTTATTTTTATAAAAAAATGTCTTTCGAAAAATGGAAATTTAATTTAAATGTATGTATGTACTCATATATTCACGCCTTGTTCCCAATGGGGTAGGCAGAGACAATCTTCTTCCATTTGCTATGGTCCTGACATACGTCTTTCACTTCTCCTACTTTCATCAGTCTTCTCATTCATGCTCATTGGTTTAGAGTACTCTTGACCTGGCCTTTTTTTAGAACGTCTCCTATTTGATCGTGAAATGTTCGCCTAGGTCTTCCTCTCCCGACTCTACCATTTACACTCGCCTCATATTTGATTCGTCAACCTACTTTCATTCATCCACTCCACATGTCCAAACCAGCTCAGCATCCCTTTCTCAATTCGTGTCACTACATCGTCTTTCACGCCACAACGCTCTCTGATCTTATTAATTCGAACAGTTATCTTCACATCAATCATACTTCTTAACGCTCTCATTTCTACTGCATTTATCTTGCATTTATCCTGCTTTTATGCCTCTTCTGCCATACCCAGCTTTCGCTTCCATATGTTAGTGTTGGTACCAATACCCAGCCAAACGACCTTTGTGAGATATCGTCTGGGTGTTCATAAATGTATGCAATGCCCCATTCACCATATTACCTGCCATCGCTCTCCTTTCAATGTCACATTCGTACCTTCCATCTCTCGTAAACAAAGGTAGAGAAAAGGTAACCAAATACTACACAAATGCTATATTTTTGAAGTCGATACGTTAGTGTTCAGACACCTGTTACATGCAACGATTCCGAACTGCCACTAGAAATCATTGGACAATGTTATTTAAGAAATTTTTGCGCCCTTTGAGTTGATTTAACTTTTACGAATAATTCTCTTCGAAACACCAAAAGTTAAAGAAAATTATGGCAGTTTTACACGCCTTTCATTGCTCTAGACATCACTAGCAAAAATGGCAACGCCGCCTAGCCTTTTCTTCGATAAATTTCGCAGTCTAAAATTAAATACAAAAATGTTGGTATAATTTTGTTTATTTAAAATAATTTAGTAAGCGTACTGAATTTTTTTGATCGAAGCGTAACCAAATCCAGTATTTTTGCGTATGTCGGTCGTATTGTAACAGTTCCCTACGTATTTTGATACTGCGTTGAATACTTTGGTCCCATCTCTTGCGATCAGATACAAAATGGTACATTATAAACTAAAAAATAGTGAAGTGTACTAGCGCAAGCTCACAACCTCACCCGTGTGATATTTGAATTTTTAGTATTAATGACTGGAAACCGTTTAATTTTTATTAAATATTTATTTCTTCATTTGAGCAGCTAGGTTAGAAAGGAGTGAGCAGTAAAAAAAAAGAGCTTATTTTTTTATGTAATAATCTTAATCTAGAGCTAAAAGAATCTAATTAACCAGACAATCGGGACCACTACTTTACATGGGATACTCAGTTCCCCTGTGACCACGAATGCTGTAAAGGTGCTAAATTTCGGACCAATGTAAATGGCACACATACATACTTCTTACATAGTTTTACTTCATAAACTCATATTTGTGCCACATACCCAATTTACCTGCATCTGATGCCACCCCTGCCTTGGTCATTGTATATTTGATATGAGAGGCCGTATCTACGCATCTTGCTTCCCACACGAGAGCTTTGCATCTCTCCCGTGAGATTAAAGTTATGCCGTCAAGTCTCTTGCCGTCCTTCCTAAAGACACCGCAAGGCTCTAAAACCGAGGGAGTGTGTATGGAGACTAGATCCCTACGGATGGCGTAATTTAATGAGTCGTGACGAGACAGCCCGTTGACGTCTCTACCACTGGGACATCAATGTGGCAGGTCGACACTCCTAATCGGATTTCTATAGCTATGCGTAAGCTTTTGCCGTCAAGTAATGTACGAAGATAAAGTGATGGTACAGCGTGTAGTCAGTAACTGGATTCATTCACTGAAACTACATATCTATGCAATGTATAATAACAATATGTATATTGTGATCTCCGGTTGTTCGGCACTTTCTAACTCTAAGTATCTGCACAGACACAACCTAGTTGCCAGGATTCTACATCAGGAGCTCGCTCTGAAATACGATCTCTTGGATCGGAGACTACCTTACTGTAAGTACTCGCCGGAAGAGGTGCTCGAAAATGACCGCGCCAGGCTCTATTGGGACCGGTCCGTCATCACGGACAGGACGATTCTTGCAAGCAAATCGTGTTGATGGACCGGGCACAGTCGAGGACATTTTTAGTCGACATCACCATTCCATGACGAGAACCTCGTGAAAGCCGATACAGATAAGAAGACGAAATATCTGGACCTGGCTCACGAGGTGATCAACATGTGGGGAGGTACGCCGAACGAAATTTTTCCTATAGTCGTCTCTGCAAATGGGTTAATCCCAGTCAGCCTCTCGGAACATCTGAGGCGGCTGGGACTCCGTGACAGACCGCTTCGAGCTCAAATGCAGAACGCGGTGCTTCTTGATACCCCTCGTATCGTCCGCTGGTTTCATTCCCTTTTCCCCTAACCCTCGGCCGTCTGGTCTCCTCTGCCGAGGGCTTCCGTCTGGTTGGATTATAATTTATTTATTTATTTTACTTTAAGTATTTTAATTATTATATATTTAAAGATAACTTATTTATTTTATTGTATTTTATGTATGGATACTTATACATATATATCTCCCAACCCGACGAGTATATGTCTAAATAACCCAACATAGTATGTATATTATGACTATTTAGACGTACGATACTTTTAAATAATGATATCTCATCAGATCACGTGGTACAACACAATTATAATTTTATATATACATAAGAGACATAAGAGCTATGTGCAAACTAAAAACGATAGAAAGCTGCAAGCCATATTTTGAAAGATATAAAATATTGACATTACCCTCATTGTACATATTTGAGAGTGCAATGTTTTTAAAAAATAACAGCAATGTTTCCGAAAGCAAGTCATCATCGCAGTAGGCGTGACTTCTGAAACTGAACATTGTGAAATTTGTCTGTTGCACAAACATAGGCTTCAGGTGGGATTCGACCCAAAGCTGTCACAAGCAGGTGCATACGCTAACACATCTCTCTGAATTAAGATATAATCTTAATAAGTTTATTAATTAAGGTACTCGGCAAAATTATGATATAACTTGCTGCATTACGATGATGTAAAAATATAAAAGATTTTGTTATTTAAATATTCATGAAAATGAAAATTTATGACAAAATGATATATAAAAATTTCGTACATTTTTATCTAAGTGAAGAAACAGAAACTTTTTAATGTAGGGTTTTACATAAATGCATCTTCATTTGAAGGGGCTATCATTGGAAGCTATGCGCATGAATTCCGTCATTTTATATGTTTATTTACGATGTCTTAGGGGCTTTTGGGTAAGGCGCAGGACACGCATTACTTAAATTAATTACGTATTATAAAGAAAATTATGGTTTAGCTTCAAAAATTCAATTAATTTTGGGATCTGTTGTTTTTTATTCGCTTTAAACAAATGAATAAATTAGTGTTAATTACGTTTCGCTGACATCTGTGATACACTGGTATACAAGTATTTTGAAAATTAATTATTTATAACAGATGGTTAATTATCTCATTTGAATAACATTTAAGATATTTTTTTCTTATGATAATCAATAAGTTATTAATAATAACATGCTGTGAATTTTACGAGATAATATACTGTAGTTTACCGTAATTTATTAAGATACAAACTATAGCATAAAATAGTTCATAACAAAGTTGTATTTAGTAAATGAATTGGTTCCAGTTAAACGAACCATATCTCTTAGGAACCCATGAATTTTGTTACGATTTCGTGTAATGTTTCTCATTTATTTTAATAAGCTGTATAGAACAAGTTTAACCAGAAGTAAAAATAAGAAAAATATTATAATGTCGTTAGCAAAAGGTCACCAATTCACATAACTGGCATAAAAATATTCAACAAATTTATCGCTAAACTTTTTTTAAGATATGTCACCGTTACCTTAGACCGAACATGCAATTTTTCCGACATGTATTTTTACACCACCAATATTAACAATGACTTTTGAATATATGTCTATAATGACAGCCTTCTTAGATACATACTACTTAGTACAAAGATAGATACTTCTTTAATTAGTTGCCAGCTGGAAACAGAGATCATACTTGGAGAGGATTTTCGTAATCGTGATACTTTGAACATGAACCGTTGTTCGCAGTACCTGACACCTCGCACCTTAGATGCTACCTCAAAGGTTTATGGCGTGGCATTTGTGGGATATTTATTCCGCCACCTTTCAAAAGTCATGAGATTTTCCAGGCGTTTCCTGTAGTCGACTCTTACGATATCCACAGCATGACGGGGTGGTAGATATTCTTATGCTGCACAGATACAGCACCACTAAAGTAAGTAGCAGTCGCTACAATGAAATGCATGCACTTTTCTCACATCCAAATTTAGACTTTACATATTTAACCGTACATTTAACATTTGTGACCACTATCAACATTGAAGCCAATTGAATCTTATAAATTTAAATAAATATACAATTTTACATTTATGACAGTGGTTGTTGTAAGAGCAGTCTGAAGGAAAGATCTTGAAAATCTCAGGGTAATCTTCGGAATCTAACAAAGGAGTGGAAAGTGGAGACTTATTTCCGTTTGTCTGTGCTGAGTTGAGCCAAATAGAAATCTCTCGTGATCAACGACTGATGAACATCCGCAAAACCAGAGAAGCTGCAGGTGCGCTGCTGGCCTATAAGGAAGGAATAGGCTGCTTTCTTGAGGGTAACTGTTCGGAAATACCACTAGCATTAGCTGATTCCACAAAGACAAAGTGCGTGGCAGAAAATTCCGTGAGAATTTTATATTACATTATTATGGTTATGTACATTTAAGTTATATTCACGATGTTTACGTTAACAAAAAAATCTAAGCTTCTTTGTATCTAAACAGTTTACGTACGCATCCTCGCATCGGCTAAACGCCCTAAAAGAAATCAGTGCAACAATTTTAAAACGTGCAAATAATGGGACAAGTATGTGTGCTTATTACCCATCTTATTGCACCGGTAGGTAATAGTGGCAATAAAAATCAAATCGAACTGTTATAACCTCTTAAAGCCGTAATGAAATAATTTGCAACACTTTATTACACTTAAATGAATATCAAGTTATCGACTTAGCGGGTGGTAATCGTGTAATGAGCGAGCTTTTAGCGCGATCAATTTAACTGTAATTTACGCTGTAAATTGAACCTTATCTCTATGTCTCTAAATGTTGTAGAACGTTTGTAGTTTGTTAAGAAATTAAGACGTACATCTTCGGGTGTCTGTTGCGCGCGATACTAATTTGTAATTAATTAAGATTTAAAATTTATTAAGAGATATAGCTTTGATATCAAACCCGAACATTTTTTAATTTTTCATAGACGATTTTTTTTCTTTATCAGCCTTCTTTTACTTCTTTTCTTCATGTTTATAGACCACTGCTGGACTTTGGATAAAAGCGCCCACTAAAGTCGATATGCTTTGCGAGGGAGATATGCCATTATCCATGCAGGGTTGGTGAGAATTGGTGAGCGCAGTAAAGGAAACCTAGCACAAGAGATTTTGCTCCCCACCACTAATCTGTTGTATTTGGGTTCGGATTAAGTTGGACTCGCCAGAGCCTCGTCCATTAATCAGCAGAGTGACCCGTGTGTATATGAGCTTGACCCCGATAGATTGATAGACTTCTCATATATTCAAGTATATTTTTCGATTCTCAGTCATGCAGGTTTCCGCACGATGTTTTTCTTTGGCCCAGAACATGGTACACAAAAATTTTATTGGCGCGCCGAGAACGAACATCAAATCAAGAATGGGTGTCTAACCCCTGTGCTACCGACTCTCTAGAAGAAACTGATATTGTTTGAAAGATAATAAATTACAATGATATATTAAAAGTTATATTTGTGTATCGATACACCATACAGTTCTGGTCAAATATGCAGCCGAAACAAGTATTAGAGTAACATACAAGTTAAATACCAACTTTCGTGACTGAATGTATAGTGACAATCACTGATGCGGTATCCGAAACATATGTCCCAAAATACTTAATCGTTATTATCAACCTCTTTATTGTCACCTGCATAACATTGACGCTTTTAGAGTGTTTTCGTATTCACGCATAAACTTGATCATATTTAACAAGAATGGATACAACCTCACATTACTTTATGCAAAATTTAAATTTAAAAGGAAAAACCATTTAAACAACTGTGTGACGTAAATACCCTGCCACACGATCGTGCATTTATTCTTGTAACACTTTCGGGCCGTGTGTAAAAAATGTCGTAACCACACTTCATCACACAATTAAATTCCAGCAAAGAAAGGGTATCGATGGTCGCCCATTATGGTACCTATTGTTACCATTCGCCTCACAATGCCTTACTTATGGCCCGTTTAGGACATGAAAAAATAAATGGCTAAAGTCATTGACACACTGCCTTGAAATTCATCGGACAAAGAATTGTGTGTTATTTTGTTAAGATCTGTACACAAAATTTAGATGCATCAAAAACCAGGTTATACAATATCAATACAACCATAATAGTACAAATGCAAGAGTAAATCACCACTTTACCGATTTTGCATTTCGAGTTTGTATTTTTCCGGAGACATCTTCCCCGGGGGAATGACATCTTATCCCGGGAAAGCCGCGAAATTTTATTGTGTGAAAACAAAAATAAATTTTCCCAACTATCCGGTAGGAGCGCTTCGTTTTGTGAGTTCTTCATACCGGCTTTGACCATCGCTTTCTGGAAGAAGCCTATGTCAGTTGTGAATTTGAGACTGATGAAGATCGGTAGACCGCATAATAATCGTATTTTATTATTTTGGCATCTTTCAGGCCCCACGAGTTTCTCGATTCTTTAGGTAGTGGATGGTTTCTCATCACCGACCTATTTTGGCTACAATGACTATTTCTGCATACTACCGGAATGTATATGTGCAAACACAGAGGCACTTTCTCGTCTTTACCTTCCCGTACCCGATGTAACTCTAATGCTATAATATCAGATACAGTGTTAGAGACTCAGGATACAACACAATAAAATCAGAACAGAAAACCAGTTTTGTGTTATACAAATATTTGCACCGCCTCCGCCGATTCAAAACCAGGTCTAATAGTTCCACAGCCAGGTACGCTAAGTTCTTAGCCATCAAACTTCCATTTATATTATGTCAATGCAATCCCTATAAAATAAAATCTTTTTATAGACCAAATATGAAAGAAAAAATAATATATTGCGAGAATTAAGAGCCCGTATGTAGCAGACGTTATTTCGGACCATAACAAATTCGTCAGATCAACGCGGCGAGCTTGACGGCCAGTTATGGATTCCGATGTGTGAATATTATGATGGATACTTATTATTATTAATATGGTGTGGAGAGTGCAAACTGCGCACTGCTTTGTCCTTGTTTTGTAGTAATGTATTAGAATACGTTAGTACTTTTTGTAAATAGTTTGCATATTTTTAAGGAAAGTTATCGGTAAATATAATTTTAGTGTATATTATTTATTCCTTTTTTCAATTTACGTCATGAACTATGTATTTCCATCTATTCCATCGTATTTCGAAAGCCATGAGATTTGTAAGGCCTGGAGGGAAGGGAGTGTCTAATTTTTGGGAGAGGCCAACGTTTAGTAGTGGATTGGTAAAAAATAAAAAGGAGAAAAACTTTAACAACGAGATAGACCCTCGGTATTCGGTACTCATATATGGAGGTGTGAACTGAGAAAGACGACACTTTCACCACGCATCATCATAAATAAGCAGCATAACGCGATTTAGCTGGATGCGCTAGGTACCTATATAAATAAGTCGATGTGACTTGAGAAGGAAAATGGTGACGCCGAACAACGTCATAAAGTAGCAAGCATAACGAAGCTAATATCTGGATGTGGTAAATAGTATGTAAATGGGTCTGAGTGACATATAAGGACTACGTTCTGACCAAACACAATCATATAGTAGCAACATAACGCGACTAATATCTGAATGTGGTAGATAAAATAAATAGAAATATTTAAGCTCTTATGATCGGATGCATGTACCTGATATACTTCTGACAATTGTCGTAGATATGTAAATAGGTAAATGTTATTTGAGAAGTATGACGCTCCAGCCGAACACCAACCATAAAGTAGGCTAATATCTGGATGTGGCAATTATCAGCTTGTCATAAGAAATACCACCCGCTTGACGAACGTCATCATAAAATAGCAGCTTAACGCGGTTACATATAGTATGACTGAGTAATGGGAAACGTAAATCGGAGATAGCTACAATACCTGATAGGTATATTAAATAAAGATATTTATTCCGTGAATTCTACACGCAATTTACATAATATCGAAATATGAATTATGTATAAAAAAAAGAAAAAAGTAAAAACTATAAAGCAATAATTTCTATATTGTGATGGAGCAGCGGAAGCGGAAGCAGCTTAAGCCGCATGATGGCAGCGCTGATTTTCAGTCGGTCCCGGTCGGCTCGTACAGAATGACCTGAACTAACGAGCGACATTAACTAATTAAATAAAATATAGAAAGAGAGAAAAATATGAGATAATAACATAATGTACACATTGTAAACTGAATGAATTTATATAAGCTTATCTTATTAATTTACTAACTTATAAATATTATAAGCGTGCGGCGAATAACATTCTGTAACTATTCAAAATTGCTATTATTGCACGTCACGTATTAAGTTAAGTCAAGTTTTGATTGTGTATGCTAAACTTCTCTTAAGAATCTTATTACCTCTACATGAGATACGTGTAGGTAACAGTAGTAAGCTAATGACTATATTTTAAATGATACCTGTTAACCATAATATGGACTGTCTGATCATTAGTAACACCATTTTTAATTTAAGCTTGATATTGGATTTTCGGAAGAACTTTAGCCCAAAATGAACTTCACGGCGCCAGACTTTTCTCTGGTTGACTGACTCAGATTGAAAAAACTTGGCAGACATTTTATATAAAAATAGTTTTGTTATTTTTTAAAAAATCGATGTTTAATGTGGAGATACCACATATATTACATTTTATTAATTGTCATAAGTCAAATGTTTGTTATCTTATTCGTAATTTTTACCATACTTTTTAATCAAAATAAAGTTATTTCATATTTTGAATCAGCGAATAAATTAATAAAAAGGAGTAACGAAACAACAAATTGAGCCTCAGTATCCTCTAAATATGTCATAACAAACATAGTTTTAATGCAAGGAATAGAAATGAAAGTTTAGTACTTTATACATAAGAATCTGTCTATTCAGTAACCAAATTTCGAATGTCATTCGAATCGAATCTAATACATCGCAATCAAATAATAAAGATGGCGTCCACAGTCGATCGGACTTTACCGTACTTATTTGCAAAGATACCAACCCTGAAAGGCAAGCTAAAGAAAACCTTATTACTTTTAAAACAAGTGATTAAAGACAGAAAAAAGTTATATAGCCGGACAATGTAATGGTATCGTAAGGACCGCATGACAGTTGATTAAAAGGGGCCGAAAGCGGACCGAGGTTGGGGGCCCGCGACAGCGCCCCGGGAGCGGCCCGGCGGGAGGCCCCCCTGATGATTGTATTTAAAATAAATAAGTACCTCAATGAACGATTGTCCGCGCATTCCCGCGACCGCAGAGTGCTTTATGGATGTCCGTGATTGCGGCGACCGATAATTTATGCGTTTATGTTTTTATATTCATACCTAGTGCTTACAGTTAACAAAACGTACTTTAAAACGTTTTAGAATCTGTTATAAAGAATACGTAATAGTAGTTTTGCGTATGAAATGCCTCGTCAAAAAGCTCTGAACTCCAGACAGTACATCATTTCAGATATAGGTTTCTCTTTTGTTTGTCAAGCAAAGCGCTTGGCGATTTCGGCAAATCCCCGTAGCTCAAATTTAACTCTTCACCGCTCCAGATATTTTAGGCCTGACAAAATAATTCTGTACGTTTTTCAACCATCTATCGGATTATTTGAGCTTTTTCTAGGAAATCCGTTAACACCAAATTTATAATATTCATTTAAATTTACCTGCGTTACATATGCTATTAAGAATAAAATGAGCTATTTAAAAAAAACATTTCATTATCATCTAATAGTTAATACAATAATTTTAATAATTAAATATGATAATGATAGCCTGACAAGCGCCCTCTCTACATATCTGCTGGACCAGGTTAAATATGGAGATGCCATCTCTTAAGGTACAGAGCAGAGGAAAATGCCACGCAGCTCTAGTAAGACAAACGCCCAGCCCCATTTGTGGTTCATTCAAATATTAGTCCTGCGGGGAAATCGAACCCACAGCCCGCAGCGCCGCAGTCAACACTTAGCCACAGCGCCACCGATCCGTTTAAAATATAATACTTAAACAATTCAATTGTGTTATTAACAATATTAAATATAACCAAAACATTTATATAAGGATGGCAGAATGGAATCATTACTATAGTAGATATAGTTCAACTTTTTAGCACTTTTCATTATCAAAAAACAACTTTGTTGTGAATTATTAGTTGCAAAAGTAGTTTTTATATTCACAATAGAAGCAGGTAAAAAAGTGTAAATCTAACTTCGAAATTAAAACCCCATCGAAAAGGTTACAAAGAATAAATAATGAATAGACAGCCATTATACGCGACCTCATAGTGCATCTGTTAAAGGGGAGATGTATTTATAATGGTTTTATAATAATCAAAAACATGGTTCCTGTAATCATAAGATTATCGTCTATTCTTTTTTTCAGTACGTTTATCATTAGCTGTAATTCTTTCACTAAACATGTAATCAGTGCAATGGGTTCCGGGCGGCAGCTATTTTGGTAAATACATAATAATACGTTAGGGATAATTTAAATAGGAACTTTTTTTTAAGTTTAAGCATGTATCGTGCTTAGCAAAAGTAATTGAATAAAAATGTATCACAATCAACATCTCCTATGCAACGAATAAAATTAAATGCTTATGGATTAATTGTTAATGCATATTTTTAAAAATAATGTAGTTTACATTAAGATTAAAAGTATTAATTGAATTTGAAGACATTTGTAAGTAAATTGTATTAATATATAAATTTAAAAAGAAGACGTAGTAAGTCAAAATATTTACCAAAATTTGAAGGAATTTAGAGAGATAAGACTCCCCATTAAGTCTCGTTTCCCCAGGAGGAGACATCGACAGAAATACCTTTTTTTTTTTATAGAAGAAGGGGGCAAACGAGCGTGCGGCTCACCTGATGGTAAGTGATCACCGACGCCCACGAACATCCACAACACCAGAGGAGCTACAGATGCGCTGATGGCCTTTAAGGAAGGAATAAGCTCTTTTCTTGAAGGTCCCTAAGTCGTAACTGTTCGGAAATACTGCTGGCGACAGCTGATTCCACAAAGTCGAAGTGTGTGGCAAAAACCTATAATCATTGACACATTTTCTTCCTCACATCTATGTTCCTATACAATAATAAAAGGAATTTTAAGTTATGTACATGTATGTATGTAGGACAATGGTCTCGTCGTATCATGCTATTAGTTCTGTAGACCAGAGATCGAAAGTGGCTTCAGACATTTTAGAGATCCGAAACCACAATTTCAAAAGAACCTTCATGGTGCGAATATTTTCTCAGTATTACGCTGTTTGTACTATGACTGCGAGTAGCTATGTCGACAAAATAATAAAAAAAATAGTGTAATAATTAATTATGAGGCTGATTTAAACCATTATTAAGCGTACTAGAGAGGGCTTCATTGTTCTTAATTTTGAAGTTTGATCTATAATCATCATTACCACCACTACCATAGGTGGTTAGCCCATTGCTAAACATAGGCTTCCCACAAATACTGTTTGCCTGGACGTGGTTGCCACTATAGAACATTTTTATCAAGTATACTAGTTAAATAATACAGAACGATGCAATCAGCGCAAGTACAACTCGCAATTGCTTACATTTTATTTACTCTTAAGCCACCAATTAACAGAATAAAGAATATGAAAGGGAACAAAATTTATCACAAATGTTTAACCTCCTACGGGTTATTTTTATTCATCAGGCTACTAATATCATGAACAGAGGACTCTCGAAGTAAGCGCTAGCAAAACCCAGCATACCTTTCATGAAAGGTTTGTCCAGACTCACCACGCTGGGTAAGCACTAGTGATGCTACTACCCTTCACTAGTCTGTCGGATTTGGGTTCGGTAAATACGGATGTATTTTTACCTCCGCGTCTCTTTCGTTACCTAGCTAGTACTATACTTAGTAGACACAACTCGTAAATAATAAATAAATAAACAATACTCGATTTTTGACTTCTTAACTGATCAATGTTAATCAAAAAACTATCATTAAATTCTAAAGAACCTTCCTTAGAATTTAATAAAACTCTGTGGCGTTCACTGTGATTTACCTAAATACGAGTATTAAAATTATATATAGATCTATATACAATCTATATACACAGTGAAAAGAACTTACCGATAAACGTATTTTTTTTTTGGAAGATTTGGTGCCACACGATAAACAGTGGATTACGTCGGGCCTACATATTTATATTGAAACAGACAATATTTCACCGAATCATAAATTTTACGGCCCGTCTTCCACGGAACCGCGAACAACGCACCTAAGTAGAAACTTATGTTTGTTTATTTTTTGATAGGACTGTGTAACCGCGTGTGCCTTTTCTCTTAAAACCTTTTTTTCGCGTTTTTTATTTACGTCTCCAATAAAAGAGGTGGCTTTTTTATACCTTGCGACCTTTTTATACTATTTTTCAAGTGTTTTTTCTTGCGTTTAGAAAACAAATAATGCGTTCAAATGTGATTTGACCGAATGCAAACATAATTATTTACACCATTCACCCACATATTGTTTGCTGAGTCTTAATTTTTTGTATGATCATGATATGATCATAATGTAAAACGTGCATTGGAGTTTTTTGGTTCAAACACAGCGTTGTTTATTAGGTAGTTTAATTATCCATCTTAAAAATTAAAACATTCGTCAAAGTAATAATAGACAACGATAATAATAATAGGTAAGAATCGGTTAGAGCTTTTGTAATCTGCTATAATAATGATAACGTCTGGTCTTGGTTTTGTACTCTCTGTATTAATACTAATAATAATACTCTATCTGTTTAAATATATGCGTCTATTTCAAATACATTGAGATGTGGTCTTCGCCATGCAGTGGAATATTTGCATGTTTATTATTATATATTTACATTTTTATTTTATAGGAACGTGCTTTATTGAAAATCGGCTTATACGAATATCTGGACAAATTTTGCTTCATAGCCGTGAAAAAGTTTATGAAACCAGTCTAGTAGTTTACAGTTTACCTTTTACAAACAAATAAACATTAAACTGCTTTTTTATAACATTACATGCGTATAGATTATTATAACAAAATGAACGCATTTATTTATTTATTTATTTCTAGAGCTGGCACTATAAAAGGAAGAATACTACGTCCGTTTTAGTATAAACTGTATCGGACAAATTTGGTTTGCAGGTATTGGTCTCGATAAAACGATACCGTCAACGAAACTATTTCATAGCAGTATAATATAAAGATTGTTTGAGACAAAAAAAAGACCTAACAAAGGCTCAGTAGGATTCCAAACAAAATTAAACACATATAATCTGATATCTTGGTCGTAGATCCGTGTTAAAGTGTTAACAATGAATATTTGTAAGACTTTCGATAGACTTTGGGTAGGGTGACGATATAGTAACATAATAATGGAATAGTTTTAGACAAATAATTTATCACTACACGTGTTTACACACAATCAATATATAATAACAATCTCAAACCGTCATTAAATACGATTATATCGACTAGCCAGGGTGCTATCGTAAAAGTAGACTAAAGGAAATATGAGAATAATCTGATGGTTCCACGACAGATAGAGGAATAACCATATTAAAATGTCAGACATAAAGTATATGTAAGGGGGAATGTACAATTATTCTTTTCAAATGTGAACTCCATCAGCACACGGTTCATCCTTCCAACTAATTAACGAGGCTCTGCCGATCGACTGATGTCAAAAAATTCCATCCAAATCTTCCAAAACAAACTCCCATAAGCTAGATATGTGTCACAGGAGTGGACTTAGGTAGGCTGATAAGAAGAATAAGAAACTATCCAGTTATAGCCGGCAATGTCAAAGAGGCAAAGCATCTGGTATTGCGATAGCCGACCCGCCTGCCAAATGTGAAGAAAACTGCGAATTCTTTTATTGGGTTGTTTAACTTTGGACTATATAGAGGTTACTAAAGAAAAAGAAAACGATAATTTCATATAAAATCGACCAGTTTTAACTGCAGCAGTTGTTATATTTTTACGTACAGTCAGTACTGGTACAAACTATTAAACGTTTGACTTTCAGTAACTACCCGATGTACTTATGATGTAAAATCGCAGGATAAATTAGTTTCAATGTGAGAGACGCGCGACCATCGCATTATTTATTTAGAGTAAACTTAGTATAATTTTAGAGTAAAATCTTTATATTTTTTGTATTTTAGCGAATACTGAATATTGATTGAAGGTTATTTATGAAATTGATGGCATTTAACTTTAACTTTTTTTTAATTCCTGGCGCTTCGGGTGCTGTGGAGCACCTTTGATCAAAGGGGGACTGAGGTGTTAGACATTCTGATGTCATAGATTTTATTACAGTTAATTTTTAATTTTAGTTCGATCTACTCAGAAAGCGCTAACTATTCCTTGCGGTCGTGCAGTGGTATGCTTGTACTTAATTTTAATTATTGCGGGATCCCAAGTAGATCCCTCCGTAAAAACGAGGGATACGCAGGAATCGGCGTTCTTTTGCGAGGATTTGTGGCCTATCAAATCTGATGTAACGTTGTGTTAGGGCGACAAACTTTTAGTTTCATTTCAAATTTGTCTCTTGTACAAATATTGGCGCTGGTAGGAATCATAGGATCGTTTTATACATTGCTTTTTATAATTATTGATATATTTACTTACTGATTAAGTAATAGCGTAAAACAAAATAAGCAAAGCATGCAATTAAAAAAATGATTGCTTCTACAGAATCGCTTAGCTGTTGTTATATTAATTAAACACAGTCATAGTCGGTATGTATCCTATTTTACGTTGTTTTTATGGTTATGCTATCGACTGAGATTCTAGAGTTAGATAGGAACGGTACGGGTAGCTGGGAATGTCGTGGGATTTTAACTAGGGATTACAAGTGATTCATAGTTGTAATAATTCGATGAATTTGTTTTGATTTACACAGTCACAAATTGAAGACACCGCATTAGATATTTTCCTTATCCGTTTTATTTTTAATAAACGTTATATATTAATAAACGTACATACACAAACATTTTTTTGAATAAAAATATATGGTTGTATCGTTATCCTTCTTAATCTAAAGAGGTTATGATGTCCAACATGGTCAATAAAAAAACAAATACAAAAAGGAAATTAGATGAAAACTTATACGTACAATGGGCGGCCTTATCGGAGAAAGCTATCTCTGCCAGAAGAGAAAATGGAACAAAATATGATTTCCATATACCAACCACGGAAGAAAGTGTTTGGAAGAGCGTTGAAATCTAAGGACTGTATGATATGCATTCGTAGATGCAAAGTTATTTATGATTTTTATACTTTCCAAACAAATGTCGACTTAAATGACACAATGTGCATCTTAGATAAGATTACTCCATACTATATAGCCACTCGAGTGTAATATCAATATTATTCACTTTGTTCAAACATGCGATGAGATAATAAGAAATTCACGATAGATGTAATGACAATACAGATTAATTTACATTAACCCTTTAATATTACACTCGTGAAATGTAACGTTTCAATCTTCGACAATAGTATTAAGTTAATTGCTTACTTAAGTAAACAAAGCTTTTATAAATATAAATATGTATTTAAAAGAACTTAAATAAATATTTAGACTTAGCAAATTGCATCCATCGTAAATGGTATATGGTACTAGGGTCTATATAGCGATAGACGAATGGTTAGTGCGTCTGCCTTCGAAACAGAAGACTCCTGTTTGATCCCATATGTGGAGGCCTTGTACCAATGAGTTTTTCGAAAACACGTATGGCTTGGGCGCTAAGACGGCGGCAGGCTGACCACCTGTCATGTTGTCTCAAATAAGCACTGGTGAAAAGGAGTGGGTTTAAAGGACTAAAATGTCTAGCCCTATATAATATGTATATATTTATTATTTTATTTACAACCTCCAACCAAACGTGGCAGTTATGGAAAGTTCTCGGAGAACCGGTAGATCTATACACTAATTTTAGCAATAACGATTAAACAGTTACTGTTACTGTTAAAACCAAAAAACAATTGATATGACGTAATTTAACAAACATATTTTTGTTGAAGCCAAAGTTAAATTCCATTGTTTTATCCAAGCCAACGACGAACTTATTTAAAGTCTTTGTCCGTGTTACAAAAAGTTTTAAAAAG
Organism: Bhutanitis thaidina; assembly: GCA_029286595.1. NCBI lineage: Eukaryota > Metazoa > Arthropoda > Insecta > Lepidoptera > Papilionidae > Bhutanitis > Bhutanitis thaidina. The sequence continues at coordinate 5,737,459 of JAGSMS010000005.1, forward strand.
ATCTTACCGTTTGACAAATCGAAAAACATAAGCCATACTCAGAGGGCGCCACCTTGTACACTGTCAGTGCAATTTTTATACGTCCTCACTTCGCAGTTGCGCCATGAATCCACTGACTTTTGACAAAAAAATTAAATTTACTTCGGTGTAAACGTACATTTTTCCAAATCAATATAAATTTTTAAGGTGAACCGACATTTATATGAAATCGTAAGTGGATAATAAATAATTATTCATATGTAATGAATCGTCATTTATTGGATTATTACCTGTGATGAACAGAGGATTATGTCAGAACACTGTCATTTGACCAATGGCTTCTACGTACGTACGTACGTATTACTATAATTTCATATTGATTTTCGCATTATCTATTCCTATGTGAGCAAACTTGTAGGTCTATATTCAACATTCGAGTGAAGAGACGTACATGATGCTGATGATAATTGATATTTGGGCGTCGTCAAATAAAGCAATCTAGTTAGAAAATAATAATACTGTATACTAAATTGGATATAAGGGGAATATGCTAACTTTTTCTCCAAATCTCAACCTCACCTGCATGCAGAGGACCCAACCATTCATTAATAATCAGCAGGTCTAGCACACTTATCGGAGTAGTCGTAGTGGACCCAGATGGTGTGAAACGGTTGATCTTCAACATCGTCGTTCTGCCCGACTTGGTATATTCCTTTTGCAATGCTCCTTTACAAGGTTCGCGACGTTGCGAGAACACTGTACCATAGTGAATATTTGGTCAGTTGCATTTTTAATCAGATTTATCCAAAGAGTGGGTGACTGGCCACGTTATCTACTGTCTTGAAAAGTTAGAAAATATAGCAATTTAAGTACGGACCAGTACGGTACACGCACATTAAACAATTTGCAGTAAATGTTAGTTGAAAAAAATTTATTCATGGAACATTATCGGAACTACACCGCACTCTTTGAATTGCAATTCATTGAATGGGGTGCATTTATTTGGCCGCACAATAGCGGTACGTGGCGAGTGTACACAACGTCGGGGCGGGGCCGCGCGACCTGCGATTATGCCCGCTTTTTTATTTGCTGCACCGTAGATACCTTTTACATCGCCGTTCAATTACCGAGCTGCGAGTGTGATGGATGTTAGTATGCTGTGGATAAGATGATGTGTATTATATGTATTTACTATACGTTAACTTTACCAATACATAAATCTACGTCACGTATTTTAATAAGTAAAGGGACTAGTCTGCAGAGCTGCTGCAGAACTCCATTAAGGTATGAACCACCGCAGAACATTATTGCATTTTATTCGTACATTCGAAGTAACATATTTATTTTATGTCTCAGAGAGACGGGAGTAGTTCTTTACGGATTTTTACTTTACAGTACCACAAAGTGATTTGGCCACAAAGTAATTTACAGTCCTGGATGGTACTGCAATTGTTATGGCCTGATGAGAAACTTTACACCAACTTGCTTGTCTAGTAAAATAGTTTGAATAAAATGTATCCAAAGCGTTAAGAAATTAAACAAGGAAGAAATGGTACAAATATTATAATGAATGAATGAAATAAATGAATGAAATACACTTTATTGTAGACCAATAGCAAAAATTGGAAAAAATAAATAAAAAGAAACATCATCATAATCATGCTTTTTAAGCCTTTTTATCAATTTAGGATGGGGGAGGAGACCTTCGATTACCTGACTTACCGAATGAAACGCGGAAGTACTCTCAGGTATTCTGCGAGGCTGTCGTACTACCCCGGTTGACCCGGCTATTCGAGCAGCCGCAAAAGCCGCCACTTGGCTCTTCTGCGTATAGCGTGTATTCAAGGTTCAAGTACATAAAATTTCAATTGTTGCAATACGTCATGAGTTATCTTGCTCAAAATCAAATTATTACACTTTTAAAAGTATTTCTCTTGCAATGAAACAGACACAAAACGTATCCACATTAACCTTATTAGAGCGCCCACGCACTCTGATTGCAGTCGCCTTGACATTAGTTCGACTGTCGCGCTCGTGCCACAATATTCGCTGCTCGCTCGATTCCCGAACATATGTGCACAGAATTAATATTATCACTGACATCATTTATAAGCAAAATATTTTAACTCAGTTTGTGTCTATACAATTGCATTCTGATTGTCTTTTCAAACATGAATAATACGTACATCTGGGTATATCGTATTATTCATATAATTTTTTAGACCCCATATGGACTTCGGCCAGGTGAGAAGAGGTCTAATAAATATCAGTGTAAAAATATGCCACCCCATTTACTCTTGTAGGGGTCGTAAGAGGCGACTAAGGGAAAAGCCTTAAAAATCGCAATGGCTTAAAAAAATCCCATACCAAATTAACGTATCTGGTTAAGGTAAATTAAGGTAAGTAATTTTGTAATAGAATTTGAAATTATTAACGTATTGCTTTCTTTCGATATTTACTACAAAATATTTTTAAATGCTAATACAGAAAATAATTTTCATATTATTTTTAGTTCTATTAAGTACCTTTTCGGTCTCGGTAAGTCGAATCCTTTTGGAGTTTTATATATAATAAAACTATTAAAATGGTAAATTTTATGCCCATTTTATGGGTACATAACTCTGTAAAAGAAAAATTCGAAAAGTTTTCAATATTTATAGCTCCATAGAATATGTAGACTAACCTGCGAAAAATTGTAAAGAGTACTTTCATAAACAGACCTCTAATTATGTGTACAATTTTATTGCAGATTCTCTGAGCTTTTACAGCACGTTCAAAAGTTTTATACCCGTCATGGTACAGTAAACGGAAACATGTCATCGCATTTTCGCTCCTAATTAGTGAAGTAAGCAGCTTTTATAACGAAGATCGTTTACTCTCTTCAGAGTAAACGATCTTCGTATATATTGTAAAAATATAGCGATGCTTGTGCTGTATTAATTATTAATGCATAAAATATCTACAAGCACCTACTATAATTGATAATGAACAAATGATAATCATTAATTTGAAGTTAAAAATTCACATTTCGTTTCTCAATTGTAATTTTCTACGATATTCTGCTGTTTCGTAATGACGATACTCTCATAGAGAAGAAACGGGCGAAAGTAACTTCGTAGTTGCATTTTTGATATTTTTTTAACAGATTTTATTTAATTTTTTTTTACTTTGGGGGCATAGAAGCAAGCGGCTGTCCTGATGGTAAGCGATTACCGTCGCTCACGTACATTTACAACACCAGAGGAGCTGCAGGTGCGTTGATAGCTTGTTCACAAATAGCGCCATACTTGTGAACAGGCTCAGCTTGTGTATTTATTATATAATAATATATGTAATTATTTATACTCCTTCATTAAAGACGTGCGCTATGCTACCTCTTTCTTTCGATGAGTGTCGTAAGAAGTGATTAAGGGAAATGTTTTAAAGATCTAACTGTCTTTGAAGGCAAACCCGATGACGAGAATCGAGACCTTCAGTCTCCCGAAGAGGCGAAAAGTTTATTTCTTCAGCGCGTCTGACTACGAAGATTCGTTCCAAATGAAAATATCTTTGTTCTCCTACTATATGTCTCTTGTATATGTATATATCTATATATATACAATTTATAACATATATTCATACACATATTAACATATTAATATATATATATACCCATATTAATAATGTAACATTATCAAAAAAATTATTAAAAAATCCACCAGCGAGTTTGTTTTTTCAATTCAAGTTGTCTCGAAAAAAACTCGAACTGGTTCTTAAATAAAATTTATGTAACCTTCTAAAAGATTTATGTAGTATACATAGTCAGAATAAACACAAAGCAGCAATTTAAAAATAAATGACAGAGTAACTTAACGTGTTGTGAAATTGAAGCGACACGAAAAGTGAAACGAAGGGCGGGGAATTGGCAGTGAAGTATAGTTGAAGAACATAGTGCAATTATTGCTTTAAATTCCTCATCCCTTTAACTTCAAAATTATGATTCATTCGCGTGTGGCGACTACGTCCTCGGGTAAAACATGAACCGCTTTCTCTTTCATAATAATAATAGACAACAATCACAAAAAATACGTAAAGAAATCTTTACACGACGAAACCGCACACCGAGTATTCGAATCTCGAAAATCAGTGCCTGTCGATAAGATAAGAGAACTTCAACCAATATTACACGCCCAGTGTATCAGACCCGCATGTGTCGCGAACGTTTATCAAGAAACAAGAGAGTTTATATGAAGGCTGTATGCTTTTAGAGGTCTAAATGAATTGGCCAGAAATGATGAGCAACCGAGTCTTAATTAGAGTCTGTAGTGACCGTCATCGCGTATTAAGTGTTCGTTTCATCAGCGGAGTAGTTTTCTGCATGAGGGAACTCGCCGGCGCCTGCGTATACCTGCACGGCGCCTTTCAAGGTAATGTCTTATCGCTTGAGAATATATCGATAGCTTAAGATTGTGTTACGAACATGAAATTTTGTTATTAAATGTCGACCTAATGGATTTGTTAGGTTTCCTTCTATATAAAAATATATTTTATAAACATGTCGTCAGCTCAAATTTAAAATTAGTTGCCCTGAATAAAAAAGACACAATAACAGTATAACATAAATAAAAATTGAAAAAGCAAAAGTGATAACAAGTTTGAGGACAACTCCAAAATAATAAGAAAATTTACGTACATTCATTTAATACGAGGAAGGAACAATAAGATGAGTTACAATTTTGTTCATGAAAACATTTAGATAAAAATTACTTTTAGAACATAAACGTTAAAAAGCCAAAACCAAAGTTACTTTAAGACGAAAAGTATAAAATTCAGCCCCTCCGTAGTGTAGGCAAAGTTAACTCAGGCTTAGAAATGTACTTAACAAGAAAAAGACAGTAGCAGCTTTTCTTTAGCCTTTTAAATAATAAATCATTGAAATCAAATCTGGCACACGTTGACCATCAATACTTTCCATGGTACAATGTATCTTATTTCAGAGAAATGAGGAAACAAAATAAAAAAAAATATAAACAAAACGAGTCACAGCGTCGTAAATCCATCAACAGTAAACAACTGGTGAATGCGATTGTTTTATTAAAAAAAATAACAAAATCACACCAAAGATCTTTTCGCCTGCAACTGGATAGGATTATTTTTTTCATAATAACAAATTTACATAGAAAATCCGATTAACTTTCGGTTTGGTTGGATGGGCCCGTAATCTCTCTAACACGGTGAAAGAGTGACCGTTCGCTTCCCCCGTCCTTTTTTATCCCACGGGATAATGAAATCATAATAATATGGCAGTTTGTTTGCCGTTCTACGGTAAATAAAGCATTGAGAAAATCTCCCATTTGTATAGATAACTGCTTGTCGTATTAGCAATAAGATTAGAAATAAGGGTTTCGTTAACTTATCCTACAAAATAAGCATCAAAATCCATATACCTATAGAAATAACACGCTTCTGTTAAAAAAATATTCACATAAATAAGCTTGACGCAGATGAGGTTGGCATTATGAGATAAGATAGTAGGTACATTGCACTTTATCCTTCATACATCGTCAACTTCGCTTAATGTAATCCAATCCGGAAGATAGACATTATCCATAAACTTATTAAATTAGGTTGTATAGTTAATTAGTGAAACATCAGTTGTTTTGCTTTAGGGAAGTGATGGAATGTTCTTTCATTGCTTAATTTTCTTCGGGTTTGCTGAAATTAGAAAAAATAAATGTTATATTTGCTATTAACATCATAGTCCTATTTATTGTAAATGAACAGTTTTTAACTTCTTTATTTAACTTTATATTTTAGCTCTATGACTATGACATTTATTTTTATTTATTTTATCGCCGTCAAAAATACAAGTGGCGAAAACTTATTAAAAAGAAATCAAATGACATTGACATGGAATTCTGTTGCAGTCCAACACCTTTGCCTTTAAAACTGCATGGACATAACACCGCGGTGCCGTAGGCCGTTGACACAAAATAAAGTAATAGCCCTTGAGCCTCACCGCGCTATCGCTCTGTAATCGTATATATTTCGTGAACGTCATTATTATGGCCCTGCGCCCGGCGGTCCCCATCGCTGACCACAAGTTATCGCTCAATTTACAAAAGAAATAAATTAGTAATGAAAACGATTCTTCCTGCCGCTCAGATATGATCAAAATGCGCTGTTATAGTGTCATCATGGCTCTAATGTAAGAAAATGACAACCGCGTGGCTTACGTGCGTTCAGTTTACAGTGCAATCTATAGATTATCGCTTCAGATTATCTTACAAGACGATAAATGGCAAATATGCTGTATATATATGTCGACATCATATACAGAAAAGTATGCACGTGTAAGTGCACATTAGTTCGCTAAATAACTTAAAGGAATATAATATATACTAAAATACTATAAATCTTATAATTTCTCGAATGCATCTGAGTATATGCAGTGGGAGAAAAGGGTTAATTAAACTTCGTCACATACAAATAAGGATTTACTTAAGCAGGTCTTAAGTAACAGTTGACTAGGTTCAAATACAAACTGGAAGTAGAAAATTTAAATAGAAATGTAACTTAATAAAAATTTAAGTTTTGTCATTGCTTACTTTAAGCTTTGTTAAATTTTAAGTTTTAACTTTCCAACTTGAACTTGAACCTGAGGAAAACCATATGGATAATTATTAGTCAAAATATTCTCGCATGAATCTCTTCAGTGGAGATTCTGCTACCCCATCTCATTCCGTGATCAACCAAAGGAAATTACTAAAATATGATTTCCGAGAGGTGGTGGAATAACCATTTAAAATATTTAACATGTGATAGATTCCTTCTCTGTCTAGGAGTCACCTGGATTGGTACCACACTTTCACCTATTTCTACCACAAAATAGCAGTGCAAATACTGTTGTGTTTCGGTTTAAAAGGTGTATAGAGCCAGTATACGAGTAATTACGGGGCTTTGAGCTCATCTCAGTCCTCAGGGATAACAACACATCTGTAACCTTCTTCTATAGGAGTTGTATACATGTGTTAATGGAATGCAGTAGCTACTTACCATCAAATGGGTTGTTTGCGCGATTTGCACCCCAAGGCAAAAAAAAATAAACACAGCCTGTCCTCGAAATATAAATTTTCTTAATAATGCAGGTGTTATCGTGATATTTTCTTTCGTTGCTGAGCACGTTGCAATTTCAATAATTGAAATTGTAATTAACAATTTTGGCTATCTCGACATCGGGGTTTGAACTCTTTTCATTTGCGAACTAAGAAATTGAAGCACACCAGGTCACCACGCTGCCATTGCTCTGTATTTTAAATTTACTAGACCTGGACTACCCAGACCAAGCAAAGATACGTGTGTTCTGTACTGCGATCGCCAAGCGTAGTATTATGAAAAACCCACAATAATTAGATAGGCCTATATTTTGCAGTGCAATGTAAAGGTTATTATTAAAGAAGAAGGAAATCTTGTTCTTTTAAATAGATAAGAATACAATTTTTCCCTTGAATAACTTAATATAATCTTAAATTAGTTCAGAAATAATCGAGCGTAAACATAGAGTATCACAGTAATTTGTAAAGACCGGAAAACAACCCTAAAAATAGGTCCAGTGTCTACCACGGTGGTCCTCTTATCGACAGTACGTTCTCCGTCGCTTCTACTGAGACATTTCACCTTTTTTATTACTACGCTCTTCGCGACTTTACAAAACAACAAACTGAATTTTTCAGTTCGGTGTGATACATATAAGTTTTAAGTCAACGGAGTAACAGTCAAATTGTAAGAACCGCTTGTTTCAGATGTACAGATTTAATATGTATCGACCACAGTTTTATCTTCGTCTACTTTCTCACCTTTTTACGACGTTACGTGTGAGTCGAAGTGTCGTAGATACAATTATCGATTAGGTAATTTTATCAGGTCCGATCTATTGTCTTCCGGTTGATTTTGTTGACTTAGGCCGGTTTTGAGGTAATTTAGTGGCGCTAGCGAGGTGCCTTGTGGAAATTGCTTATTTCCTGTTGACTTTTGTTCGGTTTTCTTTAATGACCAAAACCATGAATGAAATATTTGAAAAAGGATCTCAGCATTTACAGAAAACGATAAGTAATCATTGGTGTTATAATAATTAGTTTCAAGCTCATTTTTACAACATCATTGGTGTGCATTATTATAAACCCAAATAATAATTGCAAGTAATAATTAGCTGTTAAAAGATTTTTTTAAATAACCTTGTATCAAATTGTTAAATATGAAGGTCACTTTTATTTATGTAGGTATGTATACGTTTACATTTCTTATTCAATTCATATTAAATGCAAATATATATTTAAATAGATGTATTTACTATATATCTATTAAACGTGAGTGGGATATACTCCTACACTAAAGTCCTATCTTTGGCAGAATTAGAATATTCCCTGTTCTGTATTCTCGTATTTGACAAAATTCTTTATGTTTACATTAAACAAATCTTCAAAATAACTTTTGAGTGTATTACGTGTCGTGAGGGATGATTTTGCAATTGGTATAAATCCTTTTCTTAAAACTTTTTATTCAGAAATTTATCGCTTATTATTAGAATATACAAAATCTAAACTTGTGGATTGTAACGGAATCTATAGAAATAAATTTACACGTAAATTATCATAAACCACGCGACGGAGGGTTCTTGAATATCACCCACCTACTTTACTTCAAGAACTCTGAAATATTTAAACATTTTCTTAAATTATGTATCGCTTGCCACATGCGATAGTATCACTTAATTATCTTGAAGATAATCTTATCTCAGTGACATTAACGACCACCGTAAAATTAAAACAGAAAGTAATATCTTTGTTAAAGCAATTCCATAATTTACACTAGAGGATAATTTTTCGCGCCGCTCTCAATGGGACGGCTACTTCAGTATGAAAATAGTACGATCTTATAAATAAAGGCTCGGAATCAAATTGCATAAAAGCGAGCTAAAATATGCACATATTATTGCGTTCATACATTCGTATAAAGACGTCAAAACGTACAGTCAACAAAAACGATGTACGCATTAAACTAATGAAAAAAAAAAACTGTTCGCCACTTATGAATGCACCTTATAATATTTTAATCCATAATTTCGAAATACATATACGAAGAAAATAACTTTAAAAAATTTCCTGACCGTTTATTCAATACTGGGGTGGTCACAAGTTAAATTTAGTCAAAGCTTATTTTAAATAAGGTGACTGGTGGTGAGCCTGTCGCATTTTCAGTATTCAGGCCAACGATACAAATCGAACACATATTTCTTAAAACTCATTGGTACGAGCCCTCTTCACAAGATATTGAACTCGGGTCTTCTAATTCGCATTCACTCGGCTATAGTGGGCATATCAAGAAATCTTGTAAAATCGTGTATATAAATAATAAATATTTGAGCATTCCACATTTTTATCCATTCTTTATATACGAGCATGTGTAAGGGGCCTATATAGCATCTTTTTCCCCCAATGCCAACCTCCAATGCACGGGCGGCTTCTGGTTACTAAAAAACGAAGTGACCGGAGAAGGTGCAAAATCTGCCGATTTTCATTTCAGCTCAGTACTCAACAACACTCATCAACACATAGCTTGCCCAGCGTGATGAGTATGGGACTAACTTCCAAGAAATGTATACCCGTTTTACCTGACCCTTTCTTGGAGAGGTCTATGTTTAGAAATAAAATACTCTCATATTTAACTACGTTAACGTTAAAAACTGAAGGTCTACTATGTCTAACTGTTTTAATCGTAGCCGTGTCAAACGCACCACTCTAAATTACCAAATGAATTCCACTCTCAATATGCGCTCTAAATTTTAAATACTGGAAATTCATATCACATATATTATCACAAAATAAACTTTTATGATCTTTCCCAAATTTTATTTTTATATCTTCATAAACATATTAAACCATGTAAATTAAACTTATATAGTTTTAACTTGCTGCTCTTACATGTAAAATAGTACATGATCTTGCACAAAGTCAAGCAAGTCATATGCGTGTACTATTGGTCATACCGGTTCGCTGCACTAAAGCTACTACCTCTTTTGATCACGTTTCTGTATCTCATTAAAATATAGTAAATAAATATTAAAGAGAAGAAGAATATTAAATAAATATTAATAAAACATAGTAATTGTAAGAATTAATAACAAGATAATCTAGTCTTTCGTTTGAATGAACAAAGCAAATGCCGACAATAACTATTTGCAAACAATTTAATCGCATCCAACTGTCAAATCTAAATGACCAAACACTAATTCATATTGAAATCTGCACACAGTGTATCAATTATGGCAGTGTTGTGATTATTTATTAAGCAATATAAAGAAATAAAATGACCTGTATTTAAATTATTTGCACATTAGTATATTCGATTACACATTCAAATTTACCACACCTTTGCACAAACACGTCAACGCATATGGCGAGACCACAAAATTAAAATTAATTGTTTTCCTAACATATAATTAGTGGCTACAAAAAGAGAATGATGTTGCGCTCGTGATCGGATGTTTCTTCTAAGATATTAGCAAAATAGAATGGCATTTTCTGTCACATATTTTTCACTCGTCATCAAAATTACCATGCTACACTACCGCTGCTTTTCGGTTTAAGAATACAGTCATCTCACTAAATATAAATTTCAGGTCTTGAATCACAACTAAAGCTTTACAATTTAAATTATTAATATCTAATACGATGTGTTGCGAAAGTCCTTATTTATAGTTTCGTCCTTCGCTAGGTGTAAGCTTGTTCAGCCAGCTTTGGAAAGGGCTTCGATGTTTCTCTGCATGTTAGAATTTGTAGCGACCATATACACAGTAGAACTAAGTTATACGACATAGCCGTAGGAACCAGCAAGCTATAGTAGCAACGAGGCGGCTAAATAGCTCGCAGAACAGACAACCGTTAGGGAAGAAGGTTCGCGAGTGGCAACCTCAAACGCAAACGGAGTGCCTCCACAACATGGAGTGACGACTTGCACAGTGTTGGGGGAAATCGATGAATTCATGCGACTCAGGACCGTGCTTTGTGGCGACCTTTGAGAGAGTTCTATGTTCAGCAATGGCGTTGTGACAGGCTGAAATTAAAATATAGTTCGCTGGGTGAATGGGGTGTAAGAGGTTGTCAAAGATCAATCGCGCACGACATCCAGTACCTAAAATAGAACTTCTTATGTCTTGGTAACTGGACGGTGATAATATAATTATACATACATGTATATAAACATCCATGACAAACATTCCTATTGATCACACAATTGTTTCCCTTTAGAAAGATTTGAATCCGCAACCCTCAGTTTCGAAGACAGGATCACTACTAACTCAGTTACCGGGATTTTGCTCTCCAGACCATAAATTTGTATCTCAATCACGAAGTCTGATCGTTACGACAGTTATTTTATAGTGTTTGCTTTAATCATAACCCATTTCTCCAAAGAACTTCGTGTAACTTCTTTGACAACACCCTCTACTTGAGTTAAAGAATGCAAGGTATTACACAGTCGGTGAATTTTAATCTTAACTTTGTTCTTTGACAAGCTTTATTGCAACATTTAGATATCAACAAGATAATGCGTGTGAGCGCCAAAAATGAGAAAGGGAAGAACACGAAATTTTCGCTTCAGAAGCAGTGGAAGCTGATTTTTTTTTATAATTATTTTCTTTTAGACTTGCACAGTTTGTTATAAAACAAGGATTCACTAAAAGCAAGTCATTAGAGCCGTCTAAACTTGTTTTGCTTCTTGGTACAATAATCAAACCAATAGGTCATTTCATACGATGGACGTGATGGCCCGTCTACACTTGAGTCGTGATTTACTACTCGTACGTATACCCCATGTTTGTCTGTCCACCCACACTCGGGCTTGCTTATCGTGGGTGAAGCGCATTGGGAAGTAATCTACTTCCCAACTCATTTTGAATAAGGATCGCTAGTCTGGTGAATTTCGCAGTTCGAATCGCAATACTATCTCGCCTAATGACACACAGTACAAATCAGGAAATTATCATTCTGCATGAAAATCTTCTATGAATTTAGCTTACTTTTAACTATAAAATACTCATAGATGTAACTCTAAACTCTGAACCCGTCACATGTTATTTTATTATTAATGAACAAACTAAAATATAATGTATATAAATATGTTCAATCGATAATCAGGCCATCTGTTTATACCCTTGTCTATATTATTACGTCAAATGAAATCAAAATATGTCCGTAATACACACTTTCGACAAATTGCCGCCAGCGAGACGGGAGCCACAAAAAATTCGCTCCAGTTTCGACTACAAAAACAATTTTATTGCGACTAACAAGCGACCCTGATGTTATCGGATGTATTACTTTCATCCCTTATCGAGAACCGCGCCCTTATAATTGGCGAGCGTAAGGGTTACATACGGCTGAAAATGTATTAAACTAGTATTGAAGTTTTTGAGTTTTTTTCTTATAGAACTGGTTCGTTTGGTAAACTCAGATAATACTGAAATCGTTTGTATTTTTTTTTATGGAAAAGACGGCAAACGAGCAAGCGGTTCACCTGATGGTAAGTGCTTACCGTCGCCCACATACATCTGCAACACCATAGATGCTGCAGGTGCGTTGTCGGTCTTTAAGGATATTTGGGAGATGGGAGGGAAGAGGAGAGGAATAGGGAGGGCATGTGGGCCTACGGTTACCTCACTCACCGAACGAAACGCAGAAAGCACAAGATGCCTCTAATTCACGCCGGTATTCTGCGAGGCTGTGGTATCAATCCGGTCAAGCCGGTACATTCGAGCAGCAGCTAAAGCCGCCGCTTGGCTCTACGCTAAAAAAAAATTGTAAATATGATTTCATTGTTATAAAGCTTCATCATTCCAGATAAAAGATAATTTTTTTATAAAAATAAAATGGCCGTATGGTAGTGGCGTAAGAATGTATATCACCAATTTTCTTCTCTTTAATAATCCATGAAATTATAATTCATGTTCTGTCTCTCGAAAGGCGGATTCCGAAAGTCCGATTTCCTACGCTTAATCATGCCAAATGAAAATCCGTAATCTCTGCCTACCCCTATAGAAGAGTGACTGCTTCCATATTAAATAAATATTCTGTACGATTCTAAGTGCGAAGTCAAACGTGCGATTAGCCCCACACTAGTTATATCCGAGATAATTAATAATGTTATCCTTTATTCTTGTTAATATTACCTATATGAAATTCCTTCCAGAAAATAAATAATCACAACCACTCGTCTATTTCGGCTAAGAACTTATTTTAACAGGTTCAAAGTGAAATAACTTCAATTCCCAAATATTCATCCATTGCATTCCAAAAACTTTAATTTACATTAATTTATAATAGTTGTCATTTATATTTGATACGTTTTTGTGACTAGTCATATTTGATAAACTTTTATTGATAATGCATAATTGTATGGTGTAGAAAAGGCAAAAATGCTTAAAATTAAACTTCAACTATCACTATGTAAACCAACCTTAATTTTTTTTGTTCTATAGGTACCAATAATCATGTCACACGTTTTTTACCCCAAGCCACACAGGACAAGATGGCGTTACGATCAGATTATCATAGACTTGTGGTCGGATTATTACTTAATTTTTTTTAAACCTCCTACCTGTCCGGAACCCAAGAATTTGTGAACGAATAGACCGAAGATCCTGATATAGTTGTCAAATGACTATTTACAGTTGACCCTGGTAAGACTGTTAAAAACTTTGAAAAACGAGCTCCAGTAATTCTGGTTGTAAATTCTCATAAACCAAAAAGGTAAAACGAGCTTCTTAACCGGGTGAATATTTTATTTACAATACCTATTAGAGATTTGTCGAAACATTTTGGTCGAGTGTGTTAAGATAAACATGACGATTTCATTCTTATGCATTTTTCGTATTTGAAGGCTTGATTGTGATGTAGGCTTAAATATATAAGATCAATATGGTGATTAAATGAGCTCAAATATTTGTTCTATTTTTTTAATGTTTTACAAGTTATGCAAGACTCATACAAGAAGAAGAGAAAGTTACTACAAAAATTATATTTTTAAATTTTCTAAGAGTTTCAATAAGATGTTCATAATTTGACGATATTATTTAAGTTGTACTTAAGTACTATTACTAAATAGTAGTAAATATTATTTAAGTACTACTATACGATCTAATGAATTTCTTTTTAATTTTAGTAAATTAAGAATTATTTGCAAAGAAACGAGTAGGGACGTATTTGTTGGACAGACGAGTGGGGACTAATAAATAATTATATGACTTATATTACACTACGGTTTCAAAATTTTTAATGCTTTTTTCATACTCTCTGTTTGGAAGCTGGAGCTCAAATTAGGTTTCCTCGAATATCAAATCAAATCGAAATAAAACTATATAATATAGAATGTAGAAGCTGCATTACATCTATATTTTATTCTATAAATTATAGCTCAGATAAAATTTAATGGCGTAAGTCTCATATGCATCACCGTAAATCACGTCGGCCATTTTATTAAAACATTCAATGTCGGGCCAATTTAAGAATTAACCGAAGAAAACAGTGTTTGTAGCTTGCGTTAATTTATAGAATATCTATGTTACGTTTTACTTTTAAAACATTAACAGATATAAATTCTATACAGATGTCGTTTTTTCTATGCGTATATCTGTCAATCAATTTGTGTGTATCGTGTAGACGCGTCTAATATACACAATTAGTAGAAAAAACATTTATTAATAAGTCCCTTATTACAGACATTGTTAATCAAAATGCATTGATGGAAAATACATGATAACTGAAGAAGGCACAACGTTTAAAAGAATTAAGACTACTGTCGCGTATGGCATCCAACTGTGACATTTTTACAAATCTTTAATCGTTATCAAACTTTATATGTATAATATTCTAGTTGACAGTAAGAACGAATGTCTATGATTTTGGTTTCAAATAGTGGATTAAAGTCTACGAATGCCGTAAATCAATTTTCCAGTGGTTAGTGCTAGTTTACAAATATGAGTAATTGGAAGTACCTTTTAATGTTGCTTCAAAAGATTACTAGAGATAAAATAAATCTTTATTCGCTTAAAACATAGTATGAGGATGTTCCATGTTTTAAGTACACAGTTTTAAGTTTTGTTTTTATTATAAATAGCATGCTCATTTTAAGCAAAGAATAATAAAATTTTATAAACGTAGTCAACGTTATAAAATTATCGTTAAAATAAAACAAAAATAAGTAATAAGTAAACATTTTTTTCCAGAAAAAACTTTTATCTGATTTGAAGTCATTTGGAATTTGTAATTTATTCAGACATACATAGACAAGCAGCTTTTTCTGTAATTTTTAACTCGGGTTCATAAATTATTTGACGTCTACTAACATCTCTTCTTAGGCGAAGGTTTACTTCTAAAAATTTAAATCAATCACAACAAACCTAGAGAACTAAAATGTAGGTTACAGGATTCATCTGGTCGATTCCACAAATAGCTCTTATTTACTTATTTGGTGCAATGGATCCTGTGTTACTATCTGTGCTATTGCCCCCTATTAAAATTCTCTAGTGCATTATAGGCAATGATTCTTTTTTTTTCTTAGGGTTTTAACTTTATTAAGGATATATACAAATTGATTCACTCTGATGCATACGTTACAAGTATCTATGTGAGTTTTATGAATGTGAATTTAGTTTACGATGTTTCTTTTATTTTATCAATTTTCAGATTCAAATTATATTTTTTATGTTTATATTTGTTAAATTGGATGTAATTTTACTAATTGTAAATAAGAAATAAACGTATCAAGTTTCCCTTCGTCACTTGGTAGACAAACCAGTGATTTAAGTGGAGTCTGATTTGTTAGATGGAAAGATATTGTCTTTTATTTTTAATAATCAAAGAATTCATCATATTTTATTTACTGAATGATAAGGATCTATCGAATAGATAAGCTTAAGTTCAAGTGGTTTCACCTCAGTTTTACTCAAAAAAATATTTCTATTTATCGCAATTTACAAGGCATTTTTGTTACATAAACAGAATTAAACGATAGGAGCAAAACACAATAAAAATGTTTCTAAGTTGTGTAAGGACAAGCTGGTACAGTCTTCCATTTGGCACGACTCAGTGCAGCCAAACGATATCCTTGGCAACTTACTTTTCGCCACTACGGCAGATAGAAGGTTTCGAGTGACCACCCTCTTCGCCTGCTTTGCTCTCAAATACAGCCATAAAATTTTAAATTGTTTATAAGTAATTAATTCAGTATTAGCTAAAATAATGAGCATTAGCTACTAGTATTATAGAGCACACTTTAAGCTTAATATATTCTTAAGTATTATAATCTATAATTTTTTTTTACTTAACAACACAACCTTACGGTAAGTTTACACAACGTACACCTTATTTTTTCTTTCTTTTTATTTTATTGATTACTTTGTAAACTGTGTGGCAATTTTCAAAGCTTGTTCTTTTTACTTCTTGTTTTGAAACTTAGAATTGTTTCATAGAACACCAAGTAAAGATCGTATGGTAGACGACATAAAAAAATTGCATTATCGTTAACCGAGCAACACAAACGCAGCGGCGGGCATTCCTACCGACCTCAATTTCGCCGATCCGCTCGTAAAGCCGCAAGCCGTGTAAAAAGCCTATAAAATTCAATTGACACCCGTTAAAACCGATAACATACGACCGCGTCGAGCACTTCACTCGTGTTAACATAAATTGTAAAGATTCCGATGAGTCTAACGAAATACTTGGACGCAATTTTCTTTTTTAAGGCAGTTCTTGATGGACGGTTGTCTTTCTGAAACGTTTACTATGCCATAACACTGCCAATTCATTACACTAATTAATGGTTCTGGGACGTTCTTACCAATGTCGAGAAATACCTGCCATAAAATATTTTTTATTAAAACATGTTAATGTTAAACTATACTTAAAAGTAAATTATGCTACTAAAGAAAATAAATTAAATTAAAACCTCTACAAACAATCTAAATACTACCAACCTTTTATAAAAGTTGTACAGCCTATATCGTAAATCGCAACTCACGAGGTCCTGAGCCCCAAAGGACAGTCAGTGGCAATTGAGAGTTGAAACTTGATCACACAAGCGAACTGTTTAGTCACTGCATCACACAAAATGATTAGGAAGGCTTTACGCCATAATTATGATGACAAAAATATTTTCAGGGTTAATCGTAATGCCAGGTGTTCACTTTAAGTTTTATCACTACTGAATTTACCACGTATTTAAAATAAAACATCGCGTGGAATCCAATAAATTTATCTACGAATAAAAAACAATATGCCGGGGATATGTGAAATCCGCTAACCTACATTGAAACACCATGGTGGATCCTTCCTCATACATCCCCTCATAAATCAAAGAAGGGGAAAGACCTCTTCTCAAAAAAGAGAGGAGACCCTTGTTCGGCAGGGGGACATTTACATCCTGCTACTATACAAGCGAATTTACTTTGATTCTTTGACATTAATATTAGTAATTTACTATGTCCTGTATAAAAAGCTTACGTCATTAAGAGAGGATTTTTTTAGTGTGGAAACTACCCAGACCACTCCCGGACAGAGAAGGAATCTACCACCTAAGATATTGGCTAAAACGTTGCTATGGTGCGAATGGTAACTATTAAAAAACATTTCACAAATGTACTTCTAATTGTGTGCTGTAATTCGAAAAAGCTGCCTCTTCTATTTGTGGATAATTAATCTATAAAACATGAAATTTCAGTCTTCACCTGACACAAATAAATTTTATTCCGTTTGTTTAATTGAGCAACTATTTAGGCAACGTATGGAGTATTCCACTGGACATACTCTCATATAAACTTTTATAGCTGTTACTGACAAAGATAAAAACTACGTCAATATAACAATGCTGTCTACATCTGAGTGACCATATATTAGAACTTGGCTTGAAGTTTTAGCAACTGAATGGCTTCCGCGACCACTACTCACCGTTTTTTACGACAAACTAGAAAGCATAATAAAAGTAGCCCAATGTGGGTGTTCCGTGAACCGTCTTTGTTTTATGTTTATAACGTTTTTATATTAACTCAGCCATAACGTGTCGAGGAACCGATAGCATATTTATTTATACAAAAAGTATTCTGAAATACCTTACAGTAAAATTTAGACACACTAAAATAAATGGTAAAATATTTTCAATAAAGTCAAAAGTGTCTTGAACTTGAATTAGATAAACAAGTTCAGGACACTTTTAACTTTTTTGACGTAACAGAAATGTTTATGTGACCTTAAAAAGTAATTCATGTAATAAGATGTCCGTTTTATGGCTGGGATGTTAAGATGAGCGGAAAAAGACGCCTTTAAGTGTTGGTATCCGGTAGTCAAAAACAAAAATTATTACTTACAATTTTTACTTTCGTTACTTCTTTGAATCTAGTTTTAAAGTATAACTAATTTAATGGTATGTTTAACATCTAGAACTACGTTCCTAAATATAAAGGAAACTTAATAACGTATCTCTAAATCATTTAATAAAGTATTTATTCTGTGGAAATGATAAATGATTTCACATGAGCGAGTTGTACAAGGCTGTAAAGGGGAATATAGCACCATCACTTTCTTCGCATGTCGACTTGCACCCAGTTTGTAACCAAACGATGCAATGGCGGAATATCCATCCGAATTGGCAGAACCCAAATCTCAGACTAGTAATCCCCATCACATTAGTGCGAGGATTCCGCCACTGCGCACACCAACTTGGCCACCGTGGTCAGTATGGGCAAAACTTTTAAGATATGTTACATTATGATAGCTAATCAGCTTTAACTAGCGCTTCAATAGGCTGTTAAAAAAATAACTGTTGCATAATTATCAATTTTACTTCTAGATTAGTTTCTTTTGTAATCATGTTTAATAATCGGTGTAATCTAAATATTTTGATTTGTTTAATTTTTTTTTTAAGAATTATGGCACTAATATACTGGACATTCTACTAACAGGAATACAGTTAACCACTTCATTTAAGCTTAAAAGTTCATGTAAGATAAATTTCTCTTTACAATAGTAAAAAGCCCAGAACTCAGCACTGCGACTAAGCAGTGCTAAACGTAAATAAAGTTTCTTATACTAAATATTTTACAATAACGTTATTATAACATAACGATTAAACAATTACTCGCACAAGAAAACGAGCAGTAAGTGATGTAATTTAAAAAAATATCTCAAGGAAAGCAGCTCAATCGTTGAATGGAGTGGGTTATTTATTAGTATAGATTATCGCAACAAATCACTCCGTCCCCGAATCATTCTGTGTAACCTGAGAACGCCCCTTATATTTGATGATTGGACAAATAAATATATTTCCCGTATCCTGTTTATCGGGTCTGGGGTGTTAATAAAAATGTAGGGTAGTGTGGGGACGAACAGATATTCCTTTTTCACAATTATCGATTTCTCCTTTCCTAACAATACTCTTTATTTTTAAATAAAGTGTGTAACCTAGTTTAACAATTGTGTAACTCTTTATACATTTTAGTTATCTAATTATGAAATACAATTAAAGTCGTCTGTAAAGACTGGAAGAAATTAATAATTATATATATAATACGTTTATTAAAAATACTATTCTAGCTAAGAATGTTTTAATCATAATTCAACGTCTTCGTCTGCTCATAACGTAAGGGGAAAAAACGCTTCTCTACGAGGTATAAGAGGATAAAGAAGAAACAATAAGGCAAAGTGGACAGGTTTAGCCTATACTCCCCAATGATGTGAATGGGCCCGTGGCCAGGGTGGCCGGCGTCCGTCGTCCTATCGTTCCTAATAAATTAGAAGCCACTAATACAAGCCGTGCCCTTACAGAAGACTGGTCGTGTCAACTCGCCACTAATGTAATGCCCCGATAACACGTTCAAAACCACTCATGTACACATCACTGCAATATAAAGGCCCCTGGTTGCTGACCAATCGCAGATTTTCTATGGTAATAAGAGTGAATTTTATTTTATTGAGGGTCAGATAATTTTGGCCGTTATTAAAGCACATTCGTTGTATTAAGGTGCAAGGAAATGTTACCTCTTTTATATCGTTAGTTTAGGATTCGCTGTCACGTGGATCGTTTGTGTAATGTAAATTCTTGCATGCTTTATTGTTGACAACGACTCTGTAATTGATTGTGGTCGGATTTATGGTTGAATGAGAATTTTTTACATCGCTTTATTAAATATTTGCCACATGACGCATTGTGCTGAATTCATTTAAGAGTTTTAAGGGGATATTTTTAACATTCTGCTAAAAATGTCATGCGTGATGGGAGAACACTACATCTCAACCCGCGATTCCAGAAAATGAGTAGCAATATCGTGTCATGCAAATGTTTAAACTACGTTTGCCAACATGTCTGCCAAGCACAACTATTAGCATATTTCTTCCTTATGAGAAATATATAATATGATATGTTCGTCAGTAGACTACAAAGCATAGACAAGATTAAAATTTTGTCTATGCTTACGCTATTGTCCATTGGCGTACAAAACTATACTTAATGCTCAACAACTAAAACTGAATTTTATATAGATTTCTGAAGCTTAGTTTAAAATGCATACATCACTTGTTGTGTTTTCATAGCTACTTCTATGTATTTCTTTTCGGCAAAGCAACAAACAAAATAGCTGGACTACGTAAGTCTGTCATTTAAATTGCCTGTATTTGAATTTTCATTGCAGTGAATACATCGAAGCGTTTTTTATGCTCTTGTAACAGCAAGCGATCGGTTACAATACTAATATGTTCACGGATAGGAACGGACGGGGGCGCGCAGCGGTGCGGAACGGGCTCATCTCGCGATTTGTCGCCGAGATCTCGTTGCGATAGCGGGAACGAAGCAACTAGCGTCGGGCGGTATGGGTACATTGGACAAGGTTATGCGAGTATCGATAATAAAATATTAATGTAAATTATATTACATTACATTTCGTTAGATAGTGTTAATTTAAAAAGATTAATTCAAACATAGTTAATTATAAATATTTTCAAATTATAGATGTGAGTTGGGCAAATTCGGATAGATTTTTTGCCATCAGTCTTAGCCTCATATATTTATTGAAAAAAGGATGCAAAGGGGTGTCCCTTTACGAGTCATAACAATAGAATTCTATTATTAAATTCTATCTTTCTATCTTATATTTCAATACGTCAAGAATTAAAAGATGTTATCAACGTCCTTATTAGATTTACCAGCGCCTAAATTTGTGAAAAGAAATTTTCATCTATTTTCGACTGTCACATCAATTTGAAACTTCCGGATTTTTTTTTACTTAATTATGATGACAATACAATAACAGAGTGTTATTGATCTGATGCATGATGGAGCATGAAGGTCGATACTGAGTTCCTTATGGACCTCTTGAGTTTGGGCTCTTTAAATTTATTTTGATTAGATCTATAAAATACAAATAAAAGCGCTATGTATACCTATTACTGTGGTGGTCAGAGATCTAAACATTTATTTCCAGCCGTTTCAACCCACTTTTAACCAGAACTTATTTGGAATAACCAGACTGATTGTGAGTCGATCGCAGTCTTGGAGTTCAAACTAACGATAGAAATCATACATACCTTTCGAAAAACTCATTGTTACGGGGTCTTTAGATAGGGGATTGAGCACAGATCTCCTGATTCCGAGACATATCCCTTATCCACTCGGCTATCGAGGCCATTAAATTCAAGTGACGGTAAAGGGGTGAGAGACAGCATTTTAGTTTTATAAACATATGTAATTTGATGATTTGAAGATTTGTCAACGCTAAGGTGATATTTCACTTTTGCATTAACTTATTCTTCATACGAATAAAAAGTACAATGTAGCATGGCCTCTTGTTTGTCTCTCAGTGCGGACGTCGTGAAGAGGGAATATCAAATGAACTACTCGGATGTAATCGATTCGACGCATCGATGCTCATTCAATAATCGAAACATGTCGGTGTCACCGGACCACTCAGTACCTTTCACATTTAGTTAATCTTGTTTATTATTGCGCTTACTTTTGTCTATAAATACGCTGGTATTCAAATTTTTCTTAAATTCTGTTTCAGCGAAGTAGCCGTTTGGCTTTAACAGCCAGCAAGTCAAAACAAAACGTAGATTGTTTTGCAGTCGCGTTTTATTTTGCCTTCTTGAACATACCGTCTATTGAATTTCTCAAAGTTTTATTAACATTTCATATTTAAACTTACTTCTTACACATTTTTTCTTTTAAGAAATAAATAATTTTAATTTTAATTAAATTTTAATTTTAATTATTTTGTTTTAATAATTTTAAATTTAATTAATAGTAGGGTTCAAATCTGCCACACTTTATTCCCGTGGATGTTCTTAAAAGCAACTAAGGGATGACAAGGCACGCGTACGATCCTCAATTTAAAGTGCTGTATTTACCACGTGCTCGGCGGTCATTTACATCGCGATGAAACCCGCATGTCTGGGAAATATTAAAAAATACTATTTCGAGGATATTTGAAGCCCGCCAACCCGCACTAGAGCAACGTGACAGGCCTTTCCCGGCTCCAAAATCCTATCGGCACACTCTCTCGACTCGCGTCACCACTAGGCCACAGGGCCATAGGTTAAGCAATGCAGCCTGCATTGCTTAACACTGACTGAACTAGTTCGATGCATAAGAGGTAACATACCATTTCTTTCTTCAAATATCATCCTGCTAGAAAACAAACGTTACTCTGGCGAGCGAATGATGGCGGAATATACTTTTGAATTTACCGAAATCAATTCCCACACATTAGTGACAGGCAGCACCGCTAGTGCGAGGGTACCAGCACTGCGCTCATCTACCCGCCTGCCCAGCAAGGTAAGAATGGACAAACCTTTAAACAAAGATACACAAAGAAATGAGAAAATTTGCATAGTTATCAAGAAATATATGCCGTCTTTTGCTGGTTCTTTTTTGGGGGGGCTTATCTTCAGCGGTGGACTAAAATAGACAGTGTAGTCGTAATAGTATACTTATTACCAATTATTATGTTGCGTTGTCCAAACTAATTATTTCCTAGCTATAAATATTTTCAATGTTCTTAAATCCAACAGAATAAATACGTTATTATACAAACAAGTCTATAGTGACATTACAAAGAAAGAGTATAATCCGTATAAATATTGTAACATCATATCTGTCCAAATGCTCTGTAAAGCCTGAACGCAACATTGACGATTGATTCTTATGGGGTAAGGGCAGTTTTACGACTGTGTGAACAACGCAGATTATGTTTCTTGACCTCGTCAATATTATTTATGTACGAGCGTTTATTTTGTTGTTTGTAGTACGTGTGAAATGGCTTTATCAAAGATGAAGTTGGTGTTTACAACCTTTTGTGTCTATTGAATATTTCGATTTTTATACGAACGATGACATATTTGAGTAGGAACTGTATTAAGAAAATTTGTATCGTTTTAAAGCTTTTAGTTTTTAGTAAATAAAACAAATAATAAATAAAAATATTTTAACATCTTTATAATAGTACCATGTAGAGTCGTTATTATAACTATAATCGTTTTAGGTACTTCTTTTCGTTACGGTTTATAGGGAACAGGTACCTTAGTGGCCAGGGTAGTTTTAATTTTTTGGGATGTGGGCAGCGTCTCAGCGGGTAAGTGATTACTGACGCCGAGGGAAAGGTGCAAGAACCTTATGGTCACTGAAGGCAATGACTGGTAGGTGACAGTACGCCCCCGGTTATCTCACTCACTGAATGAAACGCAGAAGCATAAGCTGCCTCTTCTTCACGCCGGTATTCTGCGAGGTCGTGTTACTACCCCGGTCATGGCTGCCCATTCGAGCAGCACCACACGCCGCCGCTAAATATCCCGGATTCCAGAAGTAAAGTTTGAATAAAAAACAAGTGAGCGTGTATTTTCAAGTTGTTGTCAAATTACTTTAGTGTTGAAATCAACTGCACATCTGTTTATTTCCATTTTTTCTGCCAAATAATTAACTACCACCGACATACTCGTGATGTAAAGGTGATGGCCCACGGTGTAAAAATAGTAGTATCCGATCAGGTTCTCAATCAAATAAGAGTGTTTTTTTTTTATTTCAACAGCCTGTCGATTGAAATCTTTGGCATGAATCGGTGTTCTTTTATGAGGGCGAATATGATCACAGACTCGTGACTTCCCCATTAATGTTTCATATCAGCTATGTGTTGTTTTATGCGGTTTTTAATTGATCTTTTTGTTTAACTATGTAATATAAACCACATCCACAATCGAGCTTGTACACTCCTACGACTTGTAAATGGATATTGCACTTGTCAGATGCTAAAATCTTCTTTGGATACTTATTCTGTATTCTTGTTGAAGCCCGCTCCAAGATGTACCCAATCTTGTATGAGACTCCTTTAACGTGATAATAAAACAGCACGTACCCGCTCGTCTGTGTCGGCTTCACCTGGGGCACTATGACGTAGGCGCGGGATCCGAAGCTAATTGTCATGTAATACTTGTTTGACGTGCTAAAGCTCGGCGGCCAGGTGTTTATTGTAATAGATCCCAGGTGCACTCTGAAATCTTAACTGTGACTGGGTAGTAATGTAAATCACTATTTATATATCTGTTAGTATGGGTCTTCTTACTATAAATAGTATGATTTACGTAGTGGATATTAGGATTATTTTTCTCTTTAACATGCTATAGCAAAACCAATACAAGGCAGCAGTGATCTGCGTACAGGTTGATAATGAAACATTAAAATATATTTATAATTAATTTAATTTGAACTTTTTACAGCTCCAAACAATTTTATTCGTTAGTTGTAGTTGTGACATATAGGTCGTGTGAACGGGAATACTCGTCTCCGAACAATGCCTCCGAGACATCACCGACACAACGTAACTTGTCTTTTAACCTTTGACTAATGCACTGTCTATCCACACTGATAGCCAAAACTGGTAATTAGTCTGTGATTAAACGCCGAAACGATGTAGCGTGCTCCCACGATCTCCGATACGTTTCTCAGAAGTCACTACTCAGATTTATGGTTAAAAGGTTTTAGATGTGATAATTATATGTAAGGGGATGAGTGATAGCTCGTCACTTTTTTCACATATGAGGGTAAGAGCGTAAAAGGGCGAATTATTTGGGTCGATAATGTATTCAGTGATTAAGATAAGATAGAAAATAAAGAGACACGCGTAACGATATAAATAAGGAATTGTGCTGAATATACGCAATTATGGAACACTATTAAGCCACGACCACCGAGCCGTTATGCGATCGCCCTCCGAATAAAGAGACTCGAGTTCGATCCCTGAAACTTATGTAACAGTACATAAGGTGCACGTATTGTTGACTTGGACATTCAGATGGTGAACTGTCACCTTGTCTTCAATAAGCTCTGGAGAAAAATGGGCTGAAAGGACTACAAATGGGACGGCTAAATGGCTACGGCAGTTTTTAGGACATATGTAAACAACTTCAATCGAATAAGGTTACAGATGTGTTGTCATCTCTGAGGACCAAGATGGAATCCCTCACACCCTGCAATAATACTGGCTCTCTGTCTTTCAAACTGGACACAACAAAATAGTGGTTGCACTGTTGATTAGCGACAGAAATGTGTAGGAGAGTGGAACCCTCCTCCGTTTAGAAGTCGTCTAGGTAGGTAGGTACCTAGTAAAATAATTGGTACGTATTATGTTATTTAGAGAAACTATTTGTGTTATAAAGCTGCATAATTCCAATATTTGCATCGTTTATATATCGATTCACATATATTTGGTAAGACAAAGCGATTTTTTGGAAAAATAATTTTTTTTTAAATATTAATCATATTTGTGTAGTGTGTGTAAAAAAGCCAAATAAATTATTAACGTTTCAACTTTGAACAACAAAAATTCCACACGCGCATTTCAAATAAAAGTGAATCGATTTAAATTAGCAATTATCCTCCCAATGATGTTTAACATGGAGGTTGATCGTTTTAAATTGAAGCTAAGGAGCGGTCATTAGGGCGCCGTCCATTTGCGAGGGCTTCTGTTACACCTTTTTGTGGCGAGCGAAGTGCGCTCGATTACTCGCCGATAATGTATCGACGTTACGCATCTTTGGATAGAATGTTAAATACAGGACCATCTAAAATGGCACTAGCTTTCTAATATTTACCTGTAACAAAAATCAATTGTTTTTTATTACAATATTTTCATACCAATATGACAACTAGCAACTCGCTCCAACTTCGTACTAAACGTACCTACTAGTATTTTCACCTTGAAAGACGTAGCGTTATTAAAAAGAAACTGTATTTAAAATGGGTCCACTAGTTATCAGTTGTATATATGTGATATATATTTTTTTTAATTGGTTTGATTATAATTTGAATATACTGCAGAATTTCTTTTCTATTTTAAGCGTAATAATATAAAATTAGATTTATTAACACAACTAGATTTATGACCTTTAATTTTAACATAAAACTGTGATACAAATAGCAATATTACTATTTTCTTGCATAAAAATGTTATGATTTCAAAGCAAAAAATAAAACGGACTGCATTAAATATGAACATGCTGTAGACACACTTCCAATAAAATGCGTCGGACTTGTCAAAAAGACGTAGTGGTCGCGTCAATCAACTAGTCAACTCACAAAGGCGAGCAAAAAATAAAGCTATCGCCAATTACCTATTGCAGTCTTACCCTTAATGGGTTTTGCTTGTATAATGATTATAAAAGGTCTATTAGAAATAGTCCGTTTGGATTTGTTTAAAACGGATTGATTTTTGATGAAGATAGGTAATGCAAAATGCATTGCTGCTTTATAATGCTTTATAAACTATAAATAATCGAAGTCTTAATAGTTTATAATCTAGAAATACCTTCATTACTAAAACGTGAGTGAAACTGTAAGTAAACCATACTACTGCATGGATTTTGAGTGAAGCGAATATTTTTGAAAATGTAAAATTGGGGTCTGCATGAAGAAAACTTACACTGAGTTATTGTCATTGCATCACGGCCTTTCTTAGATTATATCGCTAAACTGATGACGATGTATCGGGAATGCAAATATTAAGCCTGGGCAAATGATCTCTAGTCCTTTATAAGCAGAATTCGTGGTTTTGGTTGGAACCGTCTAGGATGACGTCGATATACTCGTGAGTCATTAATTACATTATTAAATTGAAACTTATTTATTATTCCTTCACAAGTCAGAAGTTTAATTGTTTGTAAGTTATGAGTCAATAACAGACTTAGTGGAGCTTAGCTGATTGCTGAGCCTGGGTCCTGGGTTCCGAGCCAAGCTTTTTACCTCACTCACCGTACGAAACGCATTATCACAGGATGTCTCTACTTCACGCCAGTATTCTGCGAGGCCATGAGGGTAGTAACCCGGGTTCGGGCCTGCCCATTCGAGCAGCAGTAAAAGCTGCCGCCTGACTGTCTATTAAAATTACGTATAATAAGGCGTTCTCTTTGGGAATATAATAATAATTAATGTTTTGGAAATATTGCTGTAATTGTCATATCTATGTCTAGCTTGTGGCGAGGCGTTCACTTCTCTTTAATATGGTTTAGAAAGACATGCGTCATACTTGTGAACAGCGCAATTTGCAGTGCAATTGTGCTTTAATTTTATGGATTTATGGTATTTTATGACCTTACCATACCTTATATTTTATGACGTTGTATGCATTTCATTTATATTTTTTCTTCATTAGACAAACTAAATGATACTTCTGGCGTCGAAGAATTTCATTTAATTTTACGTCGACATCACATGGCGAAGTAATTTGTTACATTAAAAACTAAAATTAAGCATTTTCCTGTGCATATAAAGGTATATTGTTCTCATTATTTATTGTTTGCATATTCACCTTCAGTTATTTCGACTCAAAATCAGTATTTAACTTTTACAAAATTCTCAATCAAAACTATTAAATTTTAAATACAAAACAAAAACAATTTCTTAACACTTAATTACCGTTTACGGAGCCGTGATACTTTTTACAAAGTTGGTATCTCCTAGTGAAGTTGTAATGATAGGTTCTATGGGACGGAGGTTGTCAGTTTGGTTACATCTAAAGCCACTGAAAGACGTTTTGACGGACCGACAAAAATTTTAATTATATGTTACTTGAGTTACCAACCGTATCTCTAATAAGTGTAGGGTAAGATTGTGTATACATAATTTGGAAAACATTTAGAATATGTGCTTTGTTTTTTATAAACTTTTTTCAAACAATAATATAACACAAAATATTATCTTTTTGTTTTTTAGAAAGGGACAAACGAGGAAGAGGTTCACCTGATGGTAAGTGATGACCGTTGCCCAGGTACATCTGCAACACCAGAGGTGCTGCAGGTGCGTTAACGGTCTTTAAGAGTATTTAGGAGATAGGAGGGAAGTTGAGGAGGGGAATGGGAATGGGGAGTGGGCCTCCGGTTACCTCACTCACCGAACGAAACGCAGAAGCGCAAGATTCCGCAACTTTACGCCGGTATTCTGCGAGGCCGTGGTACCAACGCGGTCGAGCCAACCTATTCGAGCTGCAGCAAAATCCACCGCTTGGCCACGTATAAATGTTCTTTACTTCTGTATATACAATTACTATAATTTATGATGTATGTATAGGTATATATAATGTATAATTATGTTATGTCAATTTCTATCGTTACAACATCCAAATACTATTCAGTATTTGATATTCAAATTCTAGGCAATTGTCAAATACGCAGGATATAGAATAGTGCCTCAAGTGTTTGTGTAAGCATAGAGCACACAAACGACTTTACCTTCCCGTATGCGATGTAAAGCAAGTGCGATAAGCTCGGTGGAAGAGACAGATGCGGTGCTGGTACTGAGACTCGGGACGCCATACTACACAACCAGACATGAAAACTGTTATCCAATCATTTGTGGTTTTGTACAAATATTGGCTTAAGCTGGGAATTGATCCCGGGAGCCATGTCTCTGCAGATATGTGCGAACTACTAAAACGTTAACTACGAGTACGTCAAAAATCAAATGTGAGTTTTAAAATAGTATGAGTAAAAAGAGAGATAATAGAAGCATATTCATTTGGTGACCTCGAGATACATTAATATTTTTTTGTGTTTTTGTAATCGAGTCTCTCACTCACACTCGAGCCTCGACAGCCGACTGGTTAGGGAATCTGCGCAGAGATATTTTTATTTTTAAATTTAAGTCCAAGGAACGTTTTCCTAATTTTATTAAGTACGATCTTAAATTAAAACAGATTCCAGATTTCCGATTCCAGAAAATGAAGAATTATTATTGTGAACAGCATTACATTACAGTTTGCTGAAAACGTATGCTTACTGTCGTATGTATTTTTTTAACCATTACAGACTGTTACTAGTCCACGGCTGAACATAACATAGAGAAAATTTTTAATTTAAAAAATTGACGAAAACTAACTTAATTTAACTACCATATCAATCATTGTAAATTGCGATTAAGATTTAAAAAAAAACATATATTTATGACTACTTAGGATCACGTTTAAGTTACTCTGATGAAAAGAACCCCGCAATCAAATGGTCTAAGAAATGACCGTTTTATATTTTTAAAATTCATAGGAAATAGGCAAACAATTACAGTTTATGTTCACTGGTTAGAGTATCAGGCCATAAATGCCCATAAAAAGCACCCGACTTCAACCCCTATTCACGCGTGGAACAAATTACACAATGAGGGCCTATGATTTTATACAATTCCCCCACACGTACCGACGGACGATATATACCATTTGATTAATTAAAATTCAAAATAGTAACACAACGCGTGAAGGGGGTGCACAATAAAATTTGTTTTTTAATTATTCTTTATTAGACCAAATTGGCTTTGTTTTTTCACATGTTTTCGTCGAGGAATCCGTTCCGACGGCCGCCTTTGTCCGGCTTTCGGTCCTATTGATGATTTTATAAGGTCAATCATCATTATTAACTGTGATCATATTATTAACTGGTTTCAATGAAGGGTCCGTAGGGCGCTATGACTCTTACCTACATTCGTATTAAGGGATATTCTTGTAATGATTTTACAGTAGGAGAATTAGATTAGTCAAAATGATGTATCCTCACTGAAATATAAACACACGCTTGTATACTTATGTGACGATCACGTGCGAATAAACGTGAGAATAAAAATAAAACGATTATAAAAGTAATCTACTATTATATGCTTCCAACTTGATTGAATGGTTCAGTTTTACCCTCATCTATCCAAATTAGCCAGCAGACATAGCCATACAGCATCTACTGTAAGAAAAATAGAAATCTTACAAATTTCGAAACAGCTAGATTAGTTTATTTTAGTTATTTCTGTAACTTAATGTCATACGGCATTTTTCTGTGGGGACCAGTGTAGGGACAATACAGAAGCTATTTTCATTTCACAAAAGCGTGGCTAAGGAGCTACTAATCATGATTCTATATAATATAAAGATACATTAAAATAAATAGGTAAATTAACTTTGGCCTTCCAAATACTATATATATAAATATGAAAATTTATATATTTTTTGGTAAATTTGAATCCGTAATACAAACAGCAAATCTCGTGCTTATAATGACAGTTACTCGCCTCAATATAGAGCTAGTAACTCATTTATGGCGGCAATATACGTTTCTGCAATAAAATCCAAGTAATTGTATAAAGTCCTGTCAACGGGCTTAAAAAGTTAATTAAACAAAGATTATTTAAAAAGTGTTGTAAAAAATGTTGGTCGCTACTAAGCTAAAAATTTTTTATAATTTTGAATCATACTTAAAACGGTTATTTGAAAAATAATTATATAAAATGATACCTGCGGTATTTATTTCGCCGGTTTCTTCTCCATTAGAGGAACATCGTTACGGTGGTAGATTGTAAAATTTATTTCTTTGTCTAAATAAATGATTTGATATGATTCGACATGTCTTTTACCCTTTCCCTTAAAGTCATCGAGCTACCGAAGTTCAGAATTTTCATTCATTTTCATTAAGCGATGATTCTTTTTTACTTATGGGAATTTCTGTTCAACATATCGTTTCAACACCCTCTGGACAAAACCAAAACGTAAAATAATTTTTGTCGTTCTGGTAATATGTCTAGTGAATAATATTCTGATAAACACATGAAAAAAAATCTCCATTTAACAAACTTACTACATTGCCTATTTTAGTCTACTGCTGAATATGGCCTCTACAGGACAAAAGCCAGGGCATATTTCTTGGATGGTTTGCCCTCATTCACCACGCTGAACAAGGTGATTGGTGAGCGCAGTGCCGGTACTCTCACAATAGAAACGCTGCTCCCCATCACTAGTCTGTTGGATTAAGGTTTCGGCATTTAGTTTCAAATGGATTTTCTGCTATCAATTGACCGCCAGAGTATCGTACGATAGTCAACAGGGGCACCCCGTGCAGGTGATGATGATGTATATAAGCAAACGTACGCCTGTCGCCCATAGGACAAACGAGCCCATACGAGCTGCTGCAACCCATTATTCCCCTAGACGCTATAAAAAGTAACAGGTAGCTAGCCTTATCGTCTGGTTTGCTCATAGGACTGGACTGTCATGTGATTTTCAACGATTTCCTTAGTCGCCTTTTTTATGCCAATATCACCCCCATACAGCCAAACAACACTAGTCATCGACATTCCGTATCCTTTGCAATAAAATTCACATTCAGAGTCAAGTTGCAACGCTGAACACTGTGATGAATGTTTTCTATATTATTTTGCATTATATATACTTTTTACATTTAGTTAGATATGTATTCAATCTCTAGTAACACCTTGTAATCACCTTTAATGATCTTTGTTGTACGTTATAAACGAAAACAACAGTTCAAAAGAATCTCTCAAGAAACGTGATTTCACCTAATTGCTAGTATTTGTCTAAAGCACACTTTGTCTTTCATTACTAATGGCATTACAATACAAAGGAGCAGCGCCTGCAATTCATAACTTACGTAAGTAAAATAACACGTGTATCGATGACCTTACACGCAAAAACATATATTAAAGAAAAAACAAATCTGTCCTTTAGTGGATTCCATTAATTTCACTAACACCAAGGTGGTCAGGCGATAAGCATGTTTTGACATGTCGTATTTATGCAGTGTTGGGACACGCGTTTTTATCTAAATTACGGCATTGGAAGCCCCGGACATATCTATTCAAGATCCCGAGTCAATTAAGAAAGCTGTTTCGCTTTGGACGGACGACTTTATTTCGTGACATTTATGCTTTATAAATTCTTCTTTGTTTATAGACATCACTTCATTATTTCCAACTGACCGATGGGTCACGACCCCTTTTTATACGACAACACAACATTATAGACAATATTTTGGACGATAAAAGTAAAATTACAAACGCATGCTTTACGACATGTAACGTATTGTAGATACAACACAATGTAATAAATGATCCGCAGTTGATATAATCTTTTGATAGTAGGTAAATGTTCGTAGGTAATTACTATACTTACAGTTTGTGTCTTTTGTACTGTGGGCTTTGTGATCTTAAATTCAAATGCAGCAAGGTTTCTCACAGTGAATGATCTTTTGCAAGTCATTTCATTGCACATGACACATGCACACACAAACTAACCTAACACATGAATTTATCGTTAGTCGTACAATATGAGTATTTTAACCTCCAGGTACACTTTACCTTAAATTGTTAAAATTTCGTGCAAACACAGAGGCACTCTTTCTTCTTTACTTGCAATTTTTACTTCTTTACTGTATCCGTGATTAAAAGTCGGAAGAGATGAAATCCCGCTGTTATGTGAGTCAATAGAACCGATACAATAAATTTAAAATGGTAAATTATAGAAATTAATCCCCGCACCTAGGATTTATAGTATTTGATTTTATCTCAACCAGATGGTTCAGATAAAATCAATTTATTGTGAAAAGTCTTTTATTGGCGAAGGTGTGCTCAGCGAATAAGTTACGTATAAGTAAGTAACACACACATATAGCCGGTTGTCGATTCTATCAACAATTTCCTGGATCTACTGTCAGTTTAAAAAAAATTAAGTAATGCTAGGAACTACTAGTAAAGTGTTAAGTGTGCACTTTTACTACTTGTATTTAATTCAAATGCTCCTTTCAGAATGGTATTCCTTACAAAATAGTGAAAACTAAACGAATATTAAAGTATTTTATAATACGAGTTTGTACAAAAAATCTAAAATGTCTTAAAAATTTCATTACATCGAAATCGGCCTGATCAGCTTGTAACTACGTAGACCCACGATCACAACCTTACGACAACAAAAAAATAATGCATTCCCAATCCGTCGGCAACAAATTAATTTCGTTAATCAAGCTCTGCGCAAGCGCAATGCATCACGGGGACAGCGGCATGGCGATAACATTGGCTTGATATATGGCTCCCCAAAAGTGTCCGATGCGTGAAAAAACACCCGATGTTGAATCAAAACCTTTTTGCAGATATTTGACCAAATACTCAAGTTCCTTTTTTATGTTATCTCTTAAATACAAGTATATTATAAAGTACTGAACGTTTTAAATATGTTGAAATAGAAATAAATAAATGATACCAAGCCGTGTAGCAAAGGCGTTAGAAAATCTGCCTCCTCTTTTCTTCCCGAAGTTGTCATAAGAGTCGACTTAAGGAAAAGCCTTCAAAATCTCTAATCGTTAGACAAATGGCGGATTAACAACCTCAAAAATTACGAGACGCAAATTACTCAGACCATTTATCTGCAGCACCTAGGGTGCAACGCCTGATACTGCGTCACCGTCCTGTCCTGTCTGGCAACGCCTCCTGCGTGATTATTGTGGCAAATCCCACCATCGATCAGGCATTTTCAAATTTAAATCAAGTTAATTCAAGTTATTTCATCCATTCATCCATCCCCCATGGGTCGGAATCCATTACATACATCTTCCAGTCATTTCGCTTAATTAACTTTTTTTAAACAAATTTTCTTACAACGCACGGCTTTTAGATTAACTGGCCATTGCAAACATCGCATAGACGCTAAAATATTTTTTTTTAACGAATTCGTATTCCACTTTCTTAAAGTGGATCGGTGGTATGTGCTGGAATATATGTTTCCTTAAATCATAATAAAACATAACAATAAAAATATTACAAAAGAGAACATCGGCATTATCAGGTACATTATTAAAACATTATATTATTCATCATACAAATGGATTGCGACATTAACAAATCGATTACAAGGTTTTGCTATTTGTCGCTGCCATATTTAGCGATTCGTAACCGTTAGAAATACCTTCCCATCTATTGACAAATGGGCGATGTAAAGATGTTACTTAAATATTCGTTGACAGTCAAACTGTAGTCAAGTTGCTAATTAGCAACATAATAGTTAATTAGTATACTCAAAATGAAACTAATATTTACGGATTTTAATGACGTTTAATTTTACTTTTACTCCCGACGTTTCGGCGCACACTGCCTGAGATCGACATTACTTACTTGAATAACACTGACGCGCAGTGTATAGAGTAATAATCTAAAAATCTAAAGCTACTATCATTGTCTTTAAACCTTTTATTTGACAACGCGAAGAAGTCCTGGAAAAAAGTTATCTGTTATTTTTAATAATATAATAATAATTCAGACGACATGTGTGGTATCGGGTAAGAATATGCCAGCACATTTCTTCCCGTTGGTGTGTTAGAGGCGAGTAAGGGAAATATCTTGAAAATCGCTATGGCTACCGATAGATGGTGCGATAATCGGCTCGAACAATATGAGACCAAAATTAAATGCGATCGCCAATCCGCTTGCCGAGCGTTGCGATTATGGCAAATATTCCTTTTGGGAGAGGCATGTGTCCTGCAGTTGACTATTTACAGTAAAGGAAGTTTACTAATCCTGAATACAAAATACACAGATTACCTCTAGCTGTTTATCGAAAGGTATCGCTGTCGCCAAAAATGCCTATACCTTATTTTTTTCATTTTATTTAATAGTAAATACATTTTTCCATTTAAAAAAATCCTTTCGTGTTTAGGGTACTTCACTCTTGTAAATAAACGTTACATTGTAAAGACGTATTATTTAAATTTGTCTTGAGGCATTATGCTCCGAACACTGTAATCATCCCGCCCGCTATCTAACCCGATGACGGATCGCTTATTGTCCGCAGGCTACCGGTCTTACTTGTCCTACATTTTTAAAAGGCCACAACTATAACACAATTTATGCCAAATCAATCTTTATTACATAAGGTAATAGAACATATTTTAATAACAGAGCCTGTGATACTTTCGACATTGGCGTAAATTATGAAATCCAGCTGCTGGTGTTACGCCCGATCTTCAAGTTGTTAAAATAAAACACGTAATGCTCTTGTCTTACAGATGATATTTGCGTGAACTTGACAAACAGAAGGAATTCATTCTATTTATTGAAGAATTAAATTAAAATTATAATTTATATCGATCGCTACATTTGCATGCGCTTATAAGGCATTGTTCGTACAAATACACACGTTGCATGCCGCCGCGTCGGTCGCATCAGATATGACGTTTAGTATCGTCATACTACGTCATACTACGTCTAGTGAGATGCAACTTATAAAAATTTTTAGGATCTTGATCCTCGGTCATTAAATATTTAGAACTGAATTTCGTTATACATTTCAGAAATTCTCAACGCTTTTGCCTGTACTTGAAAGTGTATTATTTAATAATAATCAGTTTCGCAACTTAGGTAATTAAAATTAAGCCTATTAATATTTACATTGTTGTTTTTCTTGATCATCAGCATATTTAAGTCTACGTCTCAACATACACCTTTTGCTCTTGCATCTTTTGCTGGCACTTTCTTCGAGAGTGCCAACTTGAGATGAAACTTCTTGAATGGTTTACCTATACTCACTACGCAGGGCAAGGAGGTTGGTGAATACAGTGCAAATACTCTGGCACTAGATATGTGGGTTCCCATCACTAGTCTGTTCGATTTTGGGAAACTGCATTATCGAGGCCAATCTATGGAACAACTTCGACAAATTATTATTAATATATTATTTTAATTATTATTATTTTTGATGTACAAAATATATTTGTGGACACAAATAGAAACATACTAAAAATATTATAAAATAAAATTGATTTACATCTGATCTACACTACATTTTGTAATTTTCATATCTGAAACTTTATCTACAAGTTTAATATTTGAAACTCTGACTTTGAATCTCTCGATCAACTCGATTTAATAAAGACACAGTCCACATATTTCGATCCAGTTATAGTCGGGGAGAACAGGGACAGTGGCAATACTAGCGTGGCGATTACGGAAACTGCTCCATTTGAGGGAGACTAATGTCAAGCGGTAGGTAGTTAAAACGCTGCTAAAGAAGAAGGAAGAAAGTTAGGCCATACTACGTATGGTATGAAATACAAATTTGTCAGACTATGTCTTAGTTATTTAAATTAATCATCTTAAGTAAATCGACTTTTTTAATAAAGTGTCTACTATTAGGTAAGATTTATTTACGTTAATTAATAATCGTCATCGTGGTATAGAAATAGATCTCACCTAAATAAGATATGAAGAAAAGGAAATAAAATCACCGTCAAATCACCTCGGATGCTCTATTCGAATCGATTTAATAATCTCTCCCGGTCCGATCGTTCGATTCCCAAATGTTTTTGATTTGCTGGGAAATTATTATGATCTGACGGGCAAGACAATGGGGGGGCGGGCACGAGGCTGGAGGGCACGTCCACACGTTCCGCACGGTCCTATGCAACTCACAATGACAACGTTAGCGCAACTCGACTCCATTCTGAATAAGCGCACGATAATGCTGAAGTTAAGAATGAACTTTAGACGTTACTTTAAATCAGCAGTATGTAGAAAAAAAGGAATTTCAGTTTTGCCAATTTTTTTTTTAATGGGAACGATGAAGCGGTTCATCTGATGGTAAGTGATTACCATCGCCCACGTACCTCTGCAACACTAGATGTGTTGCAGGTGCGTTACCGGCCTTTAGGATATTTGAGAGATGGATGGTGATGGATGATGATGGAAGGGAGGATGCGGAGGGGAATAGGGAGGGGGAGTGGGTAGACCCTCACTCTCCGAATGAAACGCAGAAGCATCTATTGCCTATCTAGATGCCTCTATTTCACGCCGTTATTCTGCGAGGCCGTGGTACCAACCCGGTCGAGCCGGCCCATTCGAGCAGCAGCAAAAGCCGCCGCTTGGCTCTACCAAGTACAAAAAATAATCATAAATAAACTTTTTTAAGCAATATGTAATCGCAGTACCAATCAACACCCAGCTCCTGAGGTACCTGGAGGAACACCAGCTCATCAGTGACCGACAGTACGGTTTCCGTCGCGGACGATCAGCTGGTGATCTTCTAGTTTACCTGACTCACCTTTGGCGGTTAGTCTGGACGTAGCGAAAGCATTTGATAGGGTTTGGCATAAAGCGCTTCTTTCAAAGCTTTCATCTTACGGGGTTCCTGAGAGATTGTGCAACTGGGTCACCAGCTTCCTCACGGATCGGAGCATCAAGGTTGTTGTCGACGGTGCATGCTCGGACCCCAAACCCGTGAATGCTGGTGTTCCACAAGGCTGTGTGCTATCTCCCACTCTGTTCCTTCTGCATATCAACGACATGCTACAAATCAGTAGCATTCATTGCTATGCAGATGACAGCACGGGTGATGCCCTATATACAGGCCGTGCGAATATTTCTCGGGAACACGTCTCGGATTGGGGTCGACGTAATTTGGTCCTATTCAACCCCAAAAAGACACAGGTTTGCGCGTTCACCGCTAAAAAGAATCCCTTTGTCGTTTCTCCTCTTTTTGAGAACATTCCCCTTATTGGCTCAGCCAGTATCAGAATCCTTGGCGTTGACATATCAAGCGACGTTCAGTTCCGTGGTCACTTGGAGGGAAAGGCCAAATTGGCCTCTAAAAAGCTTGGTGTGCTCTGTAGAGCGGGACAGTATTTCATGCCGGTCCACCGTTTGCAACTTTATAAGGCGCAAGTTCGGCCCCACATGGAATACTGTTCTCATCTCTGGGCAGGGGCACCCCAGTACCAACTCCTTCCATTTGACTGCATCCAACGTCGAGCGGCTCGAATTGTCGGCGACCAAGCTCTCTCTCTCCTTCGATCGGCTTGATCCTTTGGCCTTGCGAAGAGATGTTGCTTCTCTTTGCATTTTTTACAAAATTTACCACGGGGAATGTTCTGAGGAACTGTTCGGATTGATCCCAGCTGCTGAGTTTCACCATCGTACATCGCGACTGAATTCGAAGTTCCATCGATACCACCTAGATGGTTGGCATTCCACCACAGTGCGTTTTAATCGAAGTTTTCTGCCACGCACTTCGACTTTGTGGAATCAGCTGTCGCCAGCAGTATTTCCGAATAGTTACGACTTAGGGACCTTCAAGAAAAGAGCTTATTCCTTCCTTAAAGGCCGGCAGCGCATCTGTAGCTCCTCTGGTGTTGTAGATGTTCGTGGGCGTCGGTGATCACTTACCATCAGGTGACCCGCACGCTCGTTTGCCCCCTTCTTCTATAAAAAAAAAAAAATGCCTCTCACCTTTTACCTTGCTGTTGGTCACGGGTTAGGTTCTGGTATTTATTCCGCTTCCGTCATTCCTCTTAGTCGTCTCTTACGATACCAATACGATACGATACAAGATTACTGCATTGGGTATTGATTACTGCATATTAGTTTATGGTTCTAATAATAATGTTTTCAAAATATGACTTGGTTTTATCTATATATGGAAATCCGAAGAGAGAGAAGGTTCGGAAAAATATTATAGGTATTAAGGATACGTAAAGAAAAAAGTTAGTTTTAACTTAAATTTTAATTTAGCTCCTATTATTTAGGAAATTCGTACAGTAATTGCCAAACCAAATGACGATTGAGTTATTAACCTTTCAACATATCTTTAAGTATAAAAATAACAGCAAACATAACCATTACATTCATACAAGGAACAAACATTATGCTTACACGTTTAACTTTCCGTTTAAAATATAAATAACTACTTAGCCTACATTTTTTATGATATTTATCTTACATAGTTTCCGGTTATGCCACCTTTGACAATGTTTAGTACAATATGTTTAAATAAATATCCTCTGCTGACAAATTTTTACAACAGATAGTTTTGATAACCTCGGAAATTTAACATAAATGCTTCAACTTTGTGAACATTAAATACTACTTATATAATGTTTTCAAATGAACATATACGAATTATTTTAGTACCCAAAAATAAATAAGATGTAGATGATATATATCTCTCATAAATACAAAACAAAACTGGAAATTTATATTTTCTCTAATTTTCAGTAACTAGTCAATGCTATGATTTGAAGGAGACAAGTGCGAGGTTGGCCTACAGCCTACACTTTGGCTTTCAGTCCAGAATCGTCCTTTTT
The DNA here is from genome assembly GCA_029286595.1 of Bhutanitis thaidina. Classification (NCBI taxonomy): domain Eukaryota; kingdom Metazoa; phylum Arthropoda; class Insecta; order Lepidoptera; family Papilionidae; genus Bhutanitis; species Bhutanitis thaidina. Next base: position 5,776,884 of record JAGSMS010000005.1, read on the forward strand.
TTTATCATTTGTGACAAATGAGCACAACAGTCTACCTATTAAGTAAGTCCTAGAATGTGCCTGTAAAAACTTCAATAAATGAAAGTTACAAATGCATAGTACCTGAGAACTAAGGTAGAATTCCTCTTAGCCTGTACTAGCTCTCTGTAACCGTAACAGAGTAGTGGTTACACTATTGATTAACGTCAGAAACAGATATGAAGGACCCAGACGGCTCATAGGCAAAAAAGGTAACCCAGTAAAATGTTCAATATTGTTCCTAATGGGACAAGATCGTGAGATTTTACAGCATTATTAAATTCTACTAAAACTAAGTAATTAAATAATAATAAACTTTAGTCATATTCAGAAAACCGCAAATTCTCTAAGTTATTTTATTAAAAAGTGGCTTTTAGTCAAGAAATAAAAAAAAGAAACATTGTATCTATTCAAGTACTATCAATACGCTCAGCATGCATTTAATCTGATCTCTAAAATGGTAGACTGAAAATGAAATAGCATTCGGCATTTAATGTGCAAGACTATATATTTAAAGGTCTGCTCTTATGGGACCGTTTGTGACCTTATGTTGTCTGTCGCCACAGACGCTACGGCCTTAGCGAAAGATTGCGCTTGAATTAATTAGAGATGTACTGATTTACTCGTATTATCGATACGATTGAGATATTTTAATTAGTACAAATTCTTAAATTCAATCGAATTTAAAAAAGTATAATATATTTTATTTGCATATAATTTTGTAAAATGTTATCCACTTTTAATAATCATCACCTGTAAGCTAAGTGAACACTACGTCGATTACACGATTGCTCATACGATTGACAAAATTTTAGGTATTATAACCAATGCGTAATTAATGAATAACCTTTCATAGCATTTTTCCAAAATCCCGCATGGTGTTATGCAGAAATTAATTTTCATATTGCCTGGATTGGATAAGCAGCTGACGAAAATGCCAGTATTCCAGTAAACGCCTTCAAATACCAATAAACCCCATTAAAAATAAATATAAGCTATATTGCCTTAACAGAGCCTGCCAATTATGGAACTAGTCAGTTGCCAGTAACAGTGCTTAATACAAACCATAGGCTTCATGTCAAAAAATTGTAAAAGCTAATCCAAGGAGTATAGTATATATGAAACAATAAAACCTTCTTCATTACACCCTGTCACCAAGTACACTGCTGAATAGGGCTCCCCCAAAGTACACATGCAACTCGTAACTCTATCCAGCTTGTCAATCCATCTTACGGAGATCGTCGTACAATGCGTTTGTCTGTCCTTGTATAGATTGTTAACCCAGCTTGCTGATCCTAAAGGCTCTATATATATACATTAAACATAATTCTATTGCGAATATAATCGTTAGAGTTTCTTTCACGCAGAGAAGTATCGAGCTTAACCCATTCCATATCCCGCTGAGCATATCCCAACTCTCTTTCTTATACAGCCTGCAGTGAAGGACCATGTTCGATTTCATAAGTCACTGACAACCCTTACAGCTTAAATACTTACATCTTGAGGGTTTATTTGACACGAAGATGTGCTAGTATTCATTTTTAGGGTTGGAGGTATGGAGCCCTATTATTAAGCCTTCTCCGTCTGTCCGTCCTTCAGTCCATCCGTTTCTTCACACATGTCTTACCTTTTCTTTTGAATAAGCTGTATGTTTTGAACTATAATAGTAAGTTCATTGAAATTTTCACATAATATATGTTATTATAGTGGATATCCTAAAAAAGTAAAAAGTAAAAACTTTTTCTACGTATGTCCCCATAAATGTGCTATATATATATAATATGCAGAGGTAAATTTGGAATAATCTGATCTGGAATAATTGTTTGCGAAACATGCTTCATGGGTGCAAATACGTATGAGCATATCTGAAAAATTAACTAATCTTATCGACAACGGTAATTTAATAAAGAATTACATCTCTAAAGTGTCGCCGCCCACGCGGGTCGCACGCCGCTTGCGCCGCCCCGCGCTCGTGACATAACATCACGGGATCGTTCAATATCTTTCGAAAGTCCTCTCTCATGTTCGCAACATTTAAACCGCAAAACACTAACAAGTAATTCTTTCCAAACCCACCAAATTTATCACCGGAAAATCAACACGTCGATATTGCCTTTTACGATATGACCGAAATCTCATCATCACACCCACAACAACTATCAAATATTTATTATTTATATCACCATATAATGTTAACTCCTTTCAAGATCCAATTAAACAAATCCATTGACTGGTCCACAACGGGACCGCCAGTCACAATATTGTAATATAATATCAGATCATTAAGGCACTTATACATGGAAATGTGTGGGTGCGAAACCACCGTATCTAAACTATAATTTGAGATCTGTCCGACGAGCCGTTATATACGTCTCGTAATAGCCGTGACCACATATAATTGTTGTTGAGAGCGGTGATTTGTTGGACTAAAAGTATTTAATTGTTAACACGTGCGTCAAATATTGTATACTGTTTTGTGATGTACAGATTAAATTTTATATTGAGTTTATGAAGGTGATGGCGACTTTCTATGCGGCCAGCATTTATTTGTTGTTTCTAAGAAATTGTGTTAAGTGCAGTAATATCCGGCCATCAATCTTTCTCATTTTACAGTACGTTATAAGAGCCAATTACTTTTTCTGTTAGCACTCTATCACTCGCCCACGCAAGATATTTTACGTACCATTTACATTTTTAAAATGAATTAATGTCATCAAAATCAAAAATCAAACTATAATAAAGAAACGCGGCCGCTTTAAAATAAATCAAAACAAAACTATCCGCCCAATCAAATACCATAATTATCGTTAGTTTATATTTTCATTCAGTTTTCAACTGCAAAATCCCTTTACATATTACGTTACGGGCACGAGACGACCTTAACAAAGTTATGCGCTTAAAGTTATTCAATGTAAGTACTGTAGTCACATTTCTATCGATACGGCTAGTGTTTTTTAACTAGGGTTGGCATATTGACGATTACGGTATATATTGTGCATAATTTTTAGATTCTTCCATATCACATAAACTATAAATGTATATTATCAAAGTAAAAATAAAATACAAAAAAAATTTTTTTTTCTTCTATTTAAGCAAACACTGCGCATTTTAAATTAAAATATTATTTATGGATTCTAGGCGTAAATAGCTTAGTAACATAGTGTGCCAAACCAACGAAGTTGTATAGGTTGTCTAAAATACACATAACAAATGTTTTTCTACATCCTATTGTAAGCCAAATCGACTCACCAAATCACAGATTGACTCAAGATGTAGCAAAAGTCTAAGTGACTCTGACAATGGTCAGTTTTGATGTAGGCCGGCTCCACCGGGGTAGTACTATGACCTCGCACGATACCGGCATGAAGTAGAGGCATCTTGTACTTTTGCTTTTCATTCGGTGACTGAGGTAACCGAAGACCCGCTCTCCCCTCCCCCATCCCCCAAATATCCCTTAAGACCGGCAACGCACCTGCAGCTTACTGGTGCACCTCTGGACTTGCAGATGTACGTGGGCGATGGTAATCACTTACCATCAGGTGAGCCGCTTGTTCGTTTCCTCCTTTTCCAAATAAAAAAAATTACATTGCTTCACATCTGGCTATCTGTTGTGGAAAGAAGAATTCTAGAAACAAGTAGACAGTGTGTTGATGGACTTCCCTGTATCTCCTATTGCCTCCGATATATTCATGGAAAACTTTGAGGAGAAAGCTTTTCATACTCGTACATCTGCTGTAAATTCCAGATTCTAAAAGAGACAACAGTTCTTAAGGAACGCTGATATGAAACATCAGCACTCTAGGAAGTCTGCAATCTGTGACCATATTCTGGATTGCCTAAACCATTACATCAGAGTTGCCACAAATCCTCACACGAGGATACCGATTCTTACCAAGGACGATTCGCGAGGCTATTGATATCAAATAACATCCTAATTTCAATAGAGAAGATGACTGGGTGCTACCACCGGCTTGGGATCCAGTAATATTTAATGTATATAATTAAATCTAAAAGCAAGCATCTCATCACTGCACGCCCTCAAGATACTGTGAGCACATTCAACGTAGATCGGACCAAATTTAACGATTAAAAGCTGTAGGTAGCCCGAGTTAACCATATAGGACCCACGGGTGCTGTAAAGCTCGAAAAGTCGGTAACATAAAAACAAAAACTAAACGCGATAAAATCCGTAAATAATAGATTCTTTTCAAATACATATTACCCACTAAAATAGTGTTTTGGAATTTCAGATTAACATTGAAATCATTAAAAACAAGCGGCAATCGCCTAAGTGATTATTCGTGCGTAACTATTTTAAATACATCGATTCATGTTCAAGGCCCTGTTTTATGCATAATATTACATTGTTATAAATACATAAGTACCACAGAGGTTTGACTCCCAAAATTGTAGCTATAATATTTATGTTCTAAAGCATTGGCGTATTTAAGCTGCCGTGTACTATAATTATAATTTATTGAATGAAACAAAGAAGAAACACATCCAGTGTATTTCAAACACAACAAGAGCAGGGATTCCCAAAGTGTGCAATGTGCAAAGTGACCGATATTGTGTGACCGGGTCGATATTGGTTTCCCAGGGGTCCACATAAACGAAAACCGATTTCGGGGGTCGACGAGTTCTAAAAATCGCCGCCTATTAATTAAGTTCTTAATTGAAACTTTCAAGATACTGTATAAGTTGTGATACGTGTACCAACAAGTTATAAAAATGAGTAATATTTTAATAAGAACTATCATTGCTGTAATTTAAAAAAAAATTACGTAATTTGTATTAATAATTTTTAATTACACCTGATCTTTTTCAGCGAGGTGAGTAATGGCCCTATCTTGGGGATGCCCACCACTGTTAAGTTCCAGTTTGAAGGGTATAGTAAGCGGATATAGATACAGGCTGTGAGGCATTCCATCTGAGCCCTCATGTGTGTGACAACACGTCTGTAATCTTCGTTGATTGAAGTTGTTTGCTGGTGTCCATGGGCTTCAGTACCCACTTACCATCACGTTAACTGTTAATTCGTTAGCACTCTAATCAAAATAAATATCATTGTAAAATCATAACTAACGTTTGGATGAGAGCAACATCACATAGAAACAAGAGCGACAGCCCTTCAAATAATAACGTCGATTCCTTTAACCATAGTGAATGGGGTCCACTAAACACCGCTGAACGCCGCGTCGTGTCCAACACGATGTATACCAACACCAGTCGTGTATCAAACGTGTGCTGAGCGGAGTTTCTGTGGCGTTATTTATGAGCTACATGTGGCAGCCGGCGGCGTCGCTTGCGACGTCCGGTCCAGTTCATTTTAAACAATAATGCTTATGGAGACACAAAATGCCGCTTTAGTTTTGTCGAATGCTATTTTTTATAGTAATTCTTTGTGATTACATTTATACGCATGCAGCAAAAGTAGATAATGTAGACTGTACAAGGGGATATAGACTTTTTTAATCAAAAGTCAACCTCACCTGCAAGCCGTGCATCCAGCTCAGTAACACACGAAGCTTTGGTGATCAACTGATGGTAGAAAATCTCTACGATAATGTCGAATCCAAATCCTACATGGTAATGATATTGAGCAGCATCACCAGTAGGTGAACAGTGGTATTATACTCACCAACCCGTATGCCATGCGTTAACGTAACGCTAACATTTTGAAAACTAGCCCACAAGCACTGTGTGGGCTAGTTCCCAAAATGTTAGCGTTTTCTTGAAAAGTCATATGTCTGACTATGGACTTCAATCGGCCAATGAACAATAAAAGTCAACATATTTTGTCTATATTTCTTAGCCATAATGTATAATATATTTTATCATTTTATACACGACGGCATTTATGATAGATTTGTTAACCTTAAATAGAGTTACGGAAGCAGCCAAAGAGCGTTAAAAAGTTCTTATATCTTGATTCGATTTTGTGTTGACTTTTTTCAATAGATTATAAGATAACCGTTGCAAACACAAATGACCATAATTATAAAATTGGTGAAATAAAATGTCAAGGTTTTTTTTCTAAATGTAAGGCATCTGGTGTAAAAGGAATAATTTAACAACTTTCGTCTTAGTTTTAACCTTACCTCCATGCGGTTCACCCTGTTGTCTAGCGTACCATATTCTGGCAAGCGACTGATCACGGAAAATTCATCCGAAAATGCTGAACCCAAACCCCAGAGATAGTGATGGCGTGCAGCATCTCTAGTGAGGGTGTACCGGCACTGAGTTCACCAATCCGTCTACAGAGTGGTCTCAAAATTCGCTAAGAGATGATGCAAGCTTAGCGGTTACAGGAAATCCCCCCAACAAAGATCTCACACTAAGTATTGATTTTAATAGTCAGTCTGAGATAAAAGATAGAAGTTGTTAGTTTTCCTACATCTATTAAAGTAAAAACAAATCTAATAAGAATTTCTTCGAAAATTATAGAATAAAATCATTCGACTTTCTTGATACATGAATGTATATAATGCTAAAATTTATATTTTATTGACCATATCTTTGCCAATTAAATTTTAAGTCAAATTTAAAGTATTAAAAAACAACTCATAAAATTAAACGTATCCAAATAAAATCTCCATAGCCGTAAATAGTTTATGAAACCGATATGTTTCTCCGAAAGTCAATTTCATGCGTTTAGTCGATCACCGCAAGCGCAGTACATTACGAACTCGTGACAACCGATCAACCACATCACTCAACACTGCCATCACTTCAACATTATTGACAGCTTTGTAATGTAAATGATGTAAGTATTGTGCAACTGCAACACAAAATCAATTCTTAACATAAAAATGGGGAAGACAGTTTGTACACGGCCGCGGGTGTATTCACGTCTGTAATTCCTCACGGGGTAAGGATTATTTTCAATATTATAACTGTAGACAGTGATTTTTTAACGTTTATTAAACAAGATTTGTTGTAAATTTCTTGCTTGTCGATCCAGATATATATTACAGTTGGTATACCTTCTATTACTACGATATATTAAAAAAAAAATTAAATATCACATCATTGTTGAGCCATATTTATATTATATTAATATTGAGCCTTTTGAATGATGTAATTGAAAAAAGCAAGGAAATTCACTATCTCTATCTATAAATGCCAACCTCACCTGCACGTGGTGCACCCTACTAGCCAACAAACGGGGCTCTGGCAACTGAATGATAGTGCAATAACCATCCAATTTTGCCCATCACAAATGCCATAGTAATGGGAAGCAGCACCACTAGGATGAGGGTACCGCCGCTGCGCTCATCAACCCTCTGGCGCAGTATAGTAAGTATGGATAAATCACGAAATATACACCAGCTTTGGCCGGCGCTTTCTACTTTTTTTGTTAGAAAACCCGTGGAAATGAAATTCGTCGACGCCGTCGCGACTTTTAACACTACAGTCCACATTCTCTTCCTGCATGGATTACAACTTTATTACGAAAATACAATCTTTGAAATATAAAAACACGTCGACAATAAATTAATCAGAAAAATAAATTAAAAACACTCGAAAAATTTATGTGTTTTTATATTAATAACCTCACAAACATAATGTACACTGAACCTCTATGAGTTTGGGTTAATATGTTTTATTTACATTATTTTACACCCGTCAAAAGCTATTAATTTTGATTGTGGTAGCGTATTTAACCTTTTTCCCTAAAACCGTGTTCATTGAGCTTGGAGTCTAATAACCATGAATGAAGTGGAACCGGCGCGACCTGTCCACGCGCATTAATGACTTCTTTGCACGCAACCCATAGAACTACACTATAAACTCGTGATATGTCGTATCGTTTTAGTTTATAATATATTTGTTTTATTTATTTGTTCGAGTATTGTTTGGTATATGTAACTTCAGAGAATTATTATTTGAAAGAAAGAAAGAAAGAAAGAAAGAAAGTACTTTATTCATTGCCACAACTCAAGTAACACATATGTAAACTTAATGTAAAAAAAAATAATAATAATAATTTATTGGATTGCAGCAACAAAACGGTGTCCGACTCAGCATAATGCTGTAGCAATGGTAAACCACAACTACAGCGCTGGTATTTTGTCGGAAACCTTTTTTTTTTTTTCTCTTGCCCTCTGTCACTAATTTTAGATGTTTTAATTTAATTAAAACTTGTAACTTTCTTTATGCCGTATTTCATTTTTTGCTCTTGGGCAATACATTTTTCTTTCTTTCTTTAAACTGTCATATTGTTAATATAACTGTTATATTGGTGACATGTTAATTTTATCTGTAAATGTGTGAAATTATGGAAAAGATAAAGGGATATTCTTCGACAGCCTATACAAGTACACTGCTGGAAATCCGTGAAAGCGCAAATAAAAGCTGGCATGCTATACATATATGATTTACTGGTGTAGGAGGAGAAATACCTTGCTATTGTAGTATTTTACATTTGGAGAAAAAATATTCTTTTTTTATATCTTTTGATTTTTAATGGTTTTACTTTACTCTTTAAACAAAATTTATTGATTCCGAATTGTAAAAAGGTCCTAATTTCGAATCTATATTTAGTTACAATAATCAAATATAAATATAAAAACTCTGCTCAGTCAGACAATGATTTTTTCTCTACACTAAATTACGACAATAGTGTTTATTATGTCAATCCAACTGGATTATTCTCGAATTTTCCATTATGAGGAACCCATTTTGTTCATAGTTTGGCCTTAAAACTATTAAGTGTAATTATTTTAAAAGTTTGGTTAAAGGATCCGTTTACAGAAAATTGATGGAACCGAATAATCGATTATAAAAGTTATGGACCAAACAAATAGAATATCAAAGGGAGCATTAGTCTTAGTAAATATTTCCTTTAACAAATTAGTTGCTGTTGAGTTTTAACGGGCGCATCTGACTGTTAACGGCATATGAGGATGTAAGGATCATTCAACAATTAGAAGAATAAACGAAATATTACACTATTTAAAAAAATCTTTCTCTCTACAGCGTTGTAGAGTTGTGCTGCAGCTAAATGACATGTAATAGGCTCGGCTTTATTAAGGAAGGACCAAGTCTGCTAGAATTAAAGTATTATAATAACGAAAGTAATCTGCATTATGTCATATAGGAACGGCAAATTAGTCAGCCTGACGGGGATAATACCAGGTGTATGAGGAATACTAAAGTCAAATAGCATCATAACGCTGCGTTTAAATGATAAATTAGATACAAATAACCGGGATATGCTACACATGAATAGACACTTGTGGTATACAAACCCAGGACCTAGAGTGCTACAGCCAATCGATTAGCCACTGTGCTAACTGTAGTAACAAAACTTTAACGATATTATTCAGAGGTACGAGGCATGGCCATATTGGCCAATATCATTAGATTGACTGTATGCTCGTCGCTGTTAGCTGAAAACAAAAAATTTGTGCATTCCACAAACATTGACTTTGGACTTGGATTCGAACCCAGAACACATGGGTCAGAGGTACTATGCCTCGTGTTTTTCGTGATCCTCCTGTCATATTTTTTTACTGACTATTCATCATCATCACATCGTTACTGACTATGTTGTCAGTAAATCAAAATCATTATTTTTCCATTAAATACACAGTACCCTGTCACCTGTACCGTACACTAGTGCTTGCCACCCATAGGTGCAGGCCGTGACTCTGGATTTCCTTTTTGATCATTTTTGATTGACATTTTTATGGCTTTTCCCTTATTCTCCTCCCACGGTAACAAAGGTGATGGCATATTCTTATACCGATACCACAAGGCATGATATAATTTCCATACCAGTAGCTTGAACACAGCGGTGAAGAGTTTTGAAGATATACTTTCACCTGCCGCACACATTACTTCTATTGATTCGGCTTCGTTCTTTGGATTTTTATGTGGAAGTGCCAGTTGTTACCCTCTTGGTTTCCATGACCCTACTCCAAAATAACCCATTTTTAAAAATCCATTAACCCCATGCGAGTTGTAGAGGAATGCAAGTCCGGATAAATTGCTTCCACTTCATCATCCGGATGTATCAATCTTGGTGCGTTTCGCCGAACAACGATTAATTATTTTGACTGATGTAGTATAAGTACAAGCAAAAAATCACTCGTTAGTCGTAACATCTCTGTACTTGCTGTAACGTTTAGATAGTATCTAATAATGTATGGTGAGTTATTTTAATATTGATTTCGGCTAAGATTCGAACGCAGGTCCTCCTATTTAGCAGGCAACTAAGCGTGTGCCACATAGTCCTCATTGAAACATACATGATGTCTGACCACCTTCATTATACAAGAACAACTACGCTCGCCTACGCCACAACACAGACTTGGGTTAAAGTTATTACCTAGCTGATTAGAACAACTTTATGTCCCAATTATACACTGTGTACTGAGCGAAAATACAAGTGTTCTTTCACTACATTGTTAATGAAAGCATATGTTTCATTTTAGAAGTACAATACCTTACTGGCTCTATCACAGTTATCCATATTTACAATCGCCTTAATCATGTTTAAGTTTTCCTACACTAGCAGCAGCATTAGCAATAATGAAATGACTTAAATAAACGAAAGCATTCTTTCATAGACGTATAAAAAACTAATGGATATTGATTAACTATAGTAAAATATTTCGATAATCTCGTATATGCTAAGAGGAAAACGCTCAGAAGTTTAGCTAAAGTGACACAAAACATTAAAGTATCTTAATAATAAATATCAATCAAGTTCATCTGTATTGCTGCCTACGTACAAGTAAGTCCCTGTCTCATACATTGATATATTTTATCTATTAACTTCTTGATCTGAAACCTCTGGAAGTATGCCGGTGGTCCCAAATCTCTTCCAACAAGTACTGTTTAGTCCGATTTTTTTTGATTTTTTCAATTAATTCTTAAATTCGGTGCGATAATTATGTGTGAGACGAATATGAACTTGCTCTTTAAGTAAGCGAGTATAAGCAGAATACAAACTTTCGTCATCAAACTCAGTTGTATAGGCGAACTGAACCCCGACAATTTTATGAAATATTATCTAGACCACCTGTAAGTCATGAACACCTTTCTCGATCTGATATAATTTCCTGACCATGGCAGACTTCATCATGTTCTAAGCTGTCATACTAATTTGTTATATTTGCAGAAAGACTAAAATAATGCCACGATTAGCAAACAAGTTGATGTTAGTTACTTTAATATGATGATAACCACAATCATATAAGTTTGATCAAATTTGATATTTTTTTTTATTATTTCTATGGTCCCTTACGACACTTTTAAGAAGAGAAGTGGCAATGGAAGTTCCTATACTTATTTAACATTTTGAATGATATACAATCAGATTAAAACATGATGCAATTCTCCTTTCTTTCAGGTTATTTAGTGAGTGTGAGTGTTACAAAACATATTCAAGCTAGAAATAAAGAAATCTAAATCAACATTAAATCTGAATGTAGCACCATACAATATTCGCCATCCTTCCGCCTATTGTGCGAATCAATTGACGCCGTGAGCGAATAGTGCGGTACCTGCAAATCGTGGTTCTATTTGTTTGTTTTAATCTTCTGCAACGTCTTGGGAAGTCTACTACATTTGGTTAGAATTAATATAGATTAAAATTATTTATTTAGTTAAATTCACTGACGCTGAATTTTATATTAAATCGATTTAAAAAAAAACTTGCAAAATTTTTTCATATAAGTCGCAAAATCACTGTCATCTGTAAAATTAAATGTAGAGTTAATAGATTTTACTGGTTTACTGAACGTCAATAGCGTTAAGACTACATGTAATTTTATTTTTTTTACCACATCCGTTAGAGCAATCGACAGATTGTTACGCTTAATTATAACCAGATATATTTTAACCAACCATGTAACCATTTACATAAAATTACAGACATAAAACACCTCTAAACTGCTTTTTGTTTGCGCCAATCATTTTCAATAAACCGAGGATGTTATGCTAATAGCATCTTATTGTAGCACCCATTTTATAACAATTATATAGCCTGTGATTGACGTAAAGTTGATAAGAAATTTAGTTTAAATTTATGTTAGTTATTAGTTATATAAGATCTAGACACAAACGTAAAGAACCGATTCCCTTTTTAATTTACTCGGTGTATTTAGGATTAATGTGGTTCACATTAAACATACATATATCGTGGTGATTATCAAATTCTTTAAAAAATATATGTCACTTGCTGAAACCGTCTTTGAGTTACCTGTATTCAGGAATGAAACTTAACGGACATTTAAATAAAATAATAGCAAAATCAACCTATATTACTCACTACCATTGTGTGAAATGCATAGCAAAGTTACGAAAGACCACAGGGGAAACGTATTAACACATGGAGGTGAAGGCGAAACCGGAGCAGAAACGAATGTTTAATCTAGATTTAAACGAGCGCTTTGTGCAGTTTTACGCTTCATTTCATAGGGTATAGAAATAAAACACTCTAAAATAATTAGAATAGTTTAAGTCTTCTATGATAGGTACATACATGGCTTAAACTACAAAAATATTCTATTTAGAGTTCGAAAGTTCAAACAATGATGTTTTTAGCTGAGCTTTACAAATCTTTTATTTACTTTCAAAAAGCGTTTTATCACAAGTATTATTTTTCTATTTAAAATAATTGTGAGCTCTGTCCGATGTCTCTGCATTCATATAAGTGCTGAGATATGTCATGCTCGCTTAAAGGCCTTTGCTTGCAGCGGCTTTGGTTTGAAGAGGGCAATGGCTGTCACATGCGTCATATTTGTGAACACTTGCTGCGGTATATAACCTCGGATCCGCAATGTACTTGCATGGGTTTTATTTTTATGATTTTTTCTATCCACGTGCATTTACCAGTTGCCTGTAAGACTATTCTATCATTATTTAATATTTTTTATTTATTACATTTAGGTTATACTATCTGAAACCGATGATGCATTAAAGTAACCCGTGACTAACATCCGCGGGTGACTTGCAAAACACAAGCATTTACTCATAGAAATATTAGCGCTTTGGCGTGGGAACTCCGCTCAGATGTGAGTTACAGCACAAAAATTCAGCTTTCTCGCCGGAGGAGGCTTCCGTTGGGCGACTCGGGTCGTAGATACGATCAGAGATGGGCGATAGGATCCGCGAAACGAGCGCTTGACTCACGGCTCATCCGAACTTACCTCTATGTCGTAATTGTTGCAGCCTTTAATGTAAGTCGTCGTAAAACAACTTAACGACTTCTTTAAGCCGCTTAGCACAAAGACTTCAGACAACCGTTACACAAATACGAATGTCTGATTAAGTTTTTGAAACATCGTTACGATACGATTGAGACGTCGTCGTGTTAAACGATTTAAGACGCAATTGACTACCTCTTAGCTATAGCCACAGAACATTAACCTTTTAATTTTTTATGGTTATGTCCGTACAGAATATCAGTGAAAATCAGATATTAAAAAAAGTAAAGAAGCACCTCCAAATGTCCCAGTGGCGTCGGTGGACTTCACATGTCGTCGAAATATATTGTTTATTATTTCGAACAAGCAGGTTTATTCACAATGTTTTCCTTCACCGGCAAGCACAGTAAATTTAGCGTTAAATTGCTATTTTAATTTTCCTGGTTCCAACCCAGGTCAGTTTCTTTCTATGAAACTAATCCCCTCAACTCTAAGCTACCACGGCACATTTTCTATGTCATGTTAATATATATAATATAAGAGTTTGTCTATCCGAGGTTACCACTTAACAATCTTTCTTCCATAACAGTTATGAGTTGCGCGAACTATGTAGCCGGTAAATTACTACTTCGGCTTTCATATCGTAATCAGATATTCGATTCATTATAATTAAATGTATTTCTCATTTCTCAAGTGATCAAAAACTGACATCAATTTTTAAATGTTAAGAAAATTGTGAGAAAAATTCCTACTAAAATATATTTTTAAATATTAAGACGTTTTTGTATGAAATTACGGTAATGCCCATCGATAGAGGTATCACTATATTTAAGTTTAAGATATACATACGTTGTTTATTATAGTGCAGTAACTATCCATGCATATGAGGCACTACTCTTTCATCTCCTTCGCTTCTTCATTAAATTTGTTAAAAAATAACTACGTAACAGTTTTTGAGCAGTATATTAATAGCTTAAAAGTGTCTGTTACTAGCAGACCAAGCCGCGGACAAGCCTTATGGAATATGAAAGGCGGCAAATCGATTTAACAAAAGAGGCTCAATAAAATCATGAGTAATATTAATTTATAGTAGACTTTTTTGGTGTTAGACAAGTCTCTTTCATAGATTATTCGCGTTTGGAGCGATGACTAATACAGCGCCGTCTGCCGGCCACTGTGTTACGCCACGACCGGTTTCGATCGGCGAAAACAACCGCCGGTACACTTGATCGGAATTTATTTTTACGATTAAAACTTTATTGTCATCCACGCTCAAGCCTTTTCGTGCGTTTTTATTTTAATTATGCTTTTAATTCACTTTCTATATATTTACTTGTATCATTAACCTCGAGTGACCTCAGTTCGAATTCGACACCACAAAAAATGTTTATTGCTATTTCAAGTGCTAAATTTACAGCGTGGTAAAGGAAACATCGCGAACAAACCTGCATGTCTGAGAAACAATAGTGAAATATTTCGACAATTTGAAGTCCACCAACCCTGTTGGTCTCCGAAAGTCCTGTGGACTTTTCCTACCTCCATAACCTTCTAAAAAATTATAGGTCTTTTACTAGTGCTCCCATCCCATTGCTGCCAGCCGCTGCGTGCGAATATAATAATGTCTCTAGTATTCGTCAGTCACCGTACAGAATTCACTAGTGTCATGCTACTTGACTATGCCCTGTGAACAAGTCCCGTGCTGACCGTGCCGAATATTTTATGTGCTCCAACTGCTAGTCTGAATTCACTCCACCATGCTTGTCATAACTCTTCAAAATATCCACTCTACTACGGTTATAACTTCCGTTGTTAGAAAATATAGACAACAATTGCTTACTATACTATTAGGAAATTAGATTTGTTCGTTAATTGTCGTATCATTAATACTAAGAAGATTCCACTTCATTTTTATTTTATATATGTATGTGTGTAATGTAGTGAAACAATTTTTTTTTTAAATATATGAATACGACTGTGACATGATCTATAGCCTTCTTTGCTATTCGGTGTAGCAAGATAGGAACAAGAGTTGCAGTTGATGTACAATCTCATTTATAGGTTAAGTGAACAATACTATCAAGTTATTCAGAACAGAGTCAGTGTAAAGAGAAATTCATTCATGAAATTAGGTCTTGATACGATAATAATAAAAAAGATTAATATTTAACAAATCACATATGGAAAATCATGTATATTTCACGAAATAAATTAAGTTGTCACCATTACTGCATACTTACATACCGTATACAAGTATTATTGTACGAAATTGCAATCAATGAAAATGAAATTAGCAATTATCAAAATATCACAAAAGAAATAGTTAACTTATTTATTTATTAAGTTAAGTGACGTCTAAACATAATATGAATATTAACATAAAGGAACGTATTTAACTACAAAGAAGTTTCTGAACATAAACAGAAATAAAACAATTGTTCATTATTAAATATTTATTATATACTTCGTCTAGAATGTAAATGGATACATACGTATATAATTAAAACAATGAAAAAATAATAGATTCTATACAACTAAACATTATATTAAAAATATGGCTAAACGACAGTGAACTGTCCATTTATTGGCACTTGGAATGTTGTCTTCTTCCCACAGATTACCCCCAATTGGTCGTAATCTGTGTTTTCCTTATCACCTCTAAATTTTAGACGAATATGTTTATTAAAGCATATATTATTAAGCAATTTACGTATATAGTACTATGTCTTGTATGACATTTCATATATAAAAATATTTATATATCGTGTATAAAGACATTGAAATGAATAAAACTTCGTCGCAGTTATTTCGCAAATATAACGAAATGTGGAAAAGTTATATGGAAATAATAAAATATTTGTATAGTATTTACCCTAGGGTAAGTTCTTGCAAACCGTATTGTAATGTACTTGATCTCAAACATTTTATGAGAAGGAAATTACACAAGCTCTTTTGAGCATGAACGAAATGACGATAATCATGATGTCCTCCTATTCTATTTCGTGACCATAGTGACATCTACCGGTTATTCCGAGGATATCATCTAGTAATCTATGTCATAAAGCCGTTAGCATTTGCGCAATCACAAATATAACTTACGCGTCTTTAGCTTTCCGTATCCGATATAGCGTTTATACTACAAGACTTATATTACATGTTTCTTTAATACACGATTCAAGAAGATTCGCTAGAGTAAATACATTTCTCCCATACACAATACCCTAATATTTATTTCAATTTCATCCATTAAGAACATCAAGTGTCTTCAAAAATGTAACCTAAACTATAAAGGCCATGTTCGTATAGGAAAACTTTTGTATCTTATTACTACTTATTTTCTATTTTCACCTGTATTCAATAAATCATTTGCAAATAAGCCATAATATGCAATTATAAATTTATCGTAAAAAACTTTAGCAAAATGTTTTTATATGTACGTTTGTCTATTATCTTAAAATAACACAAAATAAGTCTGCGGCACGTTTTTGTATACTAGTTTTAATTATATTTCATGAACTTTATTTGTTTTAGGAACGACCCTCATACTTCAGTACGTAAACAAATGCACAATGTAAAAGCTACAATTTTTTTTACTTTTGGTATTCGGATTAATGAAAAATTAAAAAAAGTTTATCGAATATCATATCTGTACGTTGTACGTATAAAAGCTTACAATAATAATAACAATGTTTTAAATATTATATAAATATTATATTACATTAGAATATAGCTAAGCGGTTAAAATATTTAAATGCTACCATCGCTTATCCTAATAAATACTATTTACAAAAATCACCAGAATGCGTTGTATTTTCTATTACGTATATAATTTTTATCTATTAGTCGGACAACATTGACTGTTTTACTTTTTTTTAGTTCCTGTTCACTTGTGGCATTAAAATGTGCGGTGAAATAATTACTGATGAAATAGGATGTTACTATTAGGATCATTGCAATTTCCCATTCTGGCGGTGTTAATGAAGAAGCACGAATACTGTTATGTAAAATGTAGAATCCTCCGATTAGTTCTGACGTCGCATAGATTTTAGTATCGTCGTCACCACCTCAAACACGTGGCCTCCTTTCGTGGGTTGTAATGTATTTCTCTGCAACAAACACAATTTATCAATGCCGAATACAATAAAGATATGATCAAAATATAAGACATATTGTGAAAACTATCATTACTAAGTTGCTACTAAGAATGCTTGTAGAGCTATAAATAATAATACGACCATTCTCTTTTTTTATTTAGCACGATTAGGGACCCCTTCCAATAGGTGTCCTCTTTGCTTCATGCGGTCCTCTACATACTTTACTGTTTGTCACAGACAATATAAATTACATTTAAATTAATAGAAATTGTAGTTAAATATCTTACTGTATGATATAAGAGAGACCGCTGTGGTAGGATCGTGCTAACTCCATCACCTTCACCGCCACAAGCATTGACTACATCTACAACAATTGAAAAAAACATGTTAAAAAAAATGTTCAATGCCAATATTAAAATTTACTTAAAACTTCAACCATTAACGTATGATCCATAAAATAATAAATCATTTTCAATCGACATATGTAACATAAATGTTGTTAATCTATGTTAAGAAATGATTTATAACAATAAACAAAAAAAATTGGATTTCTTTGTAAGTCAAAGCAGAAAAATCATAATGTTTTTGTCAACTGTTAACAAACATAAATGGATCCGACAGTAACAGTCGATACCGTAAACGAACACAATGATATTAATATTCTTAGAAATTACAGTTAAAAAATCCACCGTTACAATCCCAAAACGAGATTAAAACCGATGAATTAGTTACAAAACTGTTGATCTCCCAAATCCCCGTTTAAAGTGACATAAAAAGTTTTTGGCATTTTAAAAGGATTAAACCGGCTCACACTATTTAAAAAAATATATAATTAATATTTTCTAAAATAATTAAAAGTATCATTAAAACCCAAAAAATGATAATCCCAATCTGTCTTTTTCTTTTCTTTAATCTCTTTATGTGTGATGAAAAATTGTAATTCGTTTTTAATGATTCAATTGTCATTATTAATTATGCATAATCGTGACGAAGACGTTAACTTGACCGCGAACTTATACCTGAAATTTTATTTTATCTTGTCACTGATAACACGCGTCGTTGGATGTGTTAATGACCTCGTATTAATTACGAAGATGGTTGATTCACAGAGAGCTGTATAATAATGGCGAAATCAGGCGTTTAAATGCCAAACATGTACAGGAAACAGCATTTAGGCAATAACTATTCTTAATAATAGTCTTGTTTACAGTACGATCGTCAGCACATTCGTATAACTGTTGCCAACTCTGACATCTAATTATCGATTAAATCGGCTTATGAAACTAAGGATGTTCACAAAGTAATTAAGAAGCATTAAATAAATACTTTTGTAACTACGGGGGGTTTAATTTATTTCTTTGACTTAGCTTATTTAATTAAACAGCTACAATATCTTAAAAACTATGAAACTCTAGGCGAAAATTTAAATATTGAAAAAAAAATCACATTTTAAAAATGGCGTTTTTGGTAATTTATATATTATAATATTTAAACTAGTAGGTGATGACTACTCTGCATGAATGCCCTTCTTTCTAGTTAATTACAAGCTTAGTCTTATCAATTTTGAAAAAAATCATCTATCCGAACAGGTATGCACAGAAAGTAAAATAATATACAAGAACTTCAGATTTCATTAATTTCACATAGATTAGACATAAGTTTTTTGCCCTTTAAAAACACATAATATAAATTAAGTTCGATCGCATTTACTAGTAGATCCTATTCGAGTGCAAGACGATTTTGCCACGGCGATGCAGTTTAAAGGGCGTAGGTGACAGTGGCGGCATTTATTCACTTCCTTGCGATACAAGACTGGGTTAGTTCGTGAGCACACACCCCGTATGTGCGACTGTGGGAACAGAGCTCTTTGTTTCCGTACACAGGCTGTTCTTTAATTATAAGAATGGAAAAACAAGTTTACAAATGTGAATAACGTTTGAATCAATAATGATTTTTAATTACCATGAAACGTTTTTCATAAGGTTTTCTGATTAGTTATTTAATATGTTACTCCTGAAGTATCAGATAGTATCACTTATGTTTTTTTTAAATCACCGATTTAGTAATTTATATGATGTTGGACAAAAGCTAACAAATATTAGCTCTAACTGATGAAGTTTACAGTTCTTTCATATAAAGTCTATTATTTGTGATGACAAAGGCAAACATTTGCGAAAATTATTAATAATTGCATTCATATAAAAATAATGTTTTGTTACAAATTATATGGATTATTCTAAAATACGTAGGAAAAACAATTTACATATAAACTATCGCAGTATTTCAACACCGAAAAATTACACTGTACAAAAGTACGTGTCATAATAATAGATTTTGTATTGTTTGAACACGTCAAGAATAATTAATTGTTGATAATATTCGTAAACCGCCTGTGTATTGAACAAGATTTCTCAAGCCTAATTAACGGCGTTCACCACCTCGGTCGCGATGCGCGAACAATTGTGTAGCCCAGAGTGTTCTAATGTGCAATTATAGCGCCTCACTAACAAAACACCTCGCGATTCTTAGCTAAAAACGTTTGTTTGGACAAAAAAACAAACAGCTCTTTAAACGACGCGTTTTATTTTTCATGGAATATAAAATATTAGTGGCAACAAAGGTGTTTATAAGTAAAAAGCAAGTTGTCTATGTATGAATTGACTAGGTTATGTATCTAAGGATTGTAAGATAATCATAAAAAAGTGTTGATAATTTCATAACAATGAAAACAGAACAGAAGTAATACAAAGATAAAAAAGTCATAGAGTAAACAATAAACTCACAGTGATCACACTGTGCAGGCTAATTGTTCAATTTGTAAGTCAAAAAATGTAAGTATGTCAAACAAAATCGATATCTCGTCGATTCGATTCTCGCACGAGTCGTGAATCGAAAGGATCGACCTATCGACGACACGGGCACTGGCGATGTGCAAGCGATAAGGGCAAACCGCGAGCTGCGCCGATGACCCACTGCGCTGACTTAATGGGACATCGCACTCTCGATTCTGTTTTGATTCATTAAGTCTGGAACCGCTTTTGTCGTACGTATTCATACAGTGGGAAAACAGTATTCCGAATAAAATTGAGATAAAACTCTTCTTAAATGTTACCAATAATAAGCAATTTTCAGTAAACTCTAACTTAAATTTTACCTTTTCTATTTTTTTATAAACATTTTGACCATTTTGCAAGATCTGACTTAGGTATTTAAAAATTATTTCTATTCATGTTGAAGCAATAGAATTTCTATTGTTGCAATGCATATTCACCCAGATTTAGAAATATTTTATTTCATTAACATGTGAAACAAAATATCAATTATCAAACATGTATTCATACAAAGCTTCATATGTGTGTATATTACTACTTATATAATAAGGGGTAGTGCAGAACTGCGTGTGAATCACACGTCACTGAGTCGACGCGACGTGAGCGCCCTCGGCATAGAGTACCGCTACCGATTACTTTGCTAAGTAGATACCTACGAATGTAGCCAGTCGATGAAGTGCAGTTTCCGTGGAAGTTTCCATTATTTATTTAACCCTTTAATTTTATTAGCCCTCTATTGGGGTAAGAATTTTCAATTTATACAATAACCCCATTCTTGCAGCGCAACAAGAATTACATAAGTTTAATAAAGCAGATTTATTGCGCAAAGGTCATTGTAATGATTGCTACACATAAAATTTAAAGCCCAATATTTTTTGTAGCCAGTATTGTTTTTTTTTATTTGCAGTATAATAAAAATACTAACGAACTTGAATTCAAACTCATAAAGATAATTTTTTAATTATCATTTCAAACTAAATCTAAAGTGTAAAAATAAACTAAAAACTGCGAGATATCTGATTAAAATGACGGACCTTTAAATCATAAAGTTGACATGATCGTGTGATGTTCACTTTATTCTTATCAGCTAAATTCTAACAAAAAGTGATCTCATTGATTTTTATATGCTAATCTAAATTTACGATAAACATCAATGTAGGTATAATGCAGATGCCCAAAATAACAGATGAAGTACGAAACCGAAAACCTACCAACTAAACATATGTATAGTTTAATTTATCTTGAATTGGGTTCAGCACTGTAAGCACCTAAACTCTTTGCTTAAATAAATATTATATAACATAAAATGTCCTAAATAAGTATTTACGTATTGTAATAAAGTGATTTCTATTGGATAAAGTATACGGATAGAGTTGCGTTCATGGCCCTTCCTACAAATTGCAGCAATAATATCGGGGGAGGTTAAGTGTCGTGCACATTGTTTTTCCGCGTACGTAGGGTTGTAATTTTTCTCCTTTCTAACAACTACACGAAATTTTCTAAGCGGTAGTAATAATTTATTACTTGACTAAGGTTTGAAAATTGATATGTATCATTGAAAACAGTTATATTATAATATCTTTTTCTACAATGATAACTTAATAGATTCTTTATACTGAAAATGCAAGCACCTTTTTTTCCAATTTAGCCCTGTCAATGTAGTTCTTAATATATGGAGGATCTTATCTCGAGGGTGTCGGAAAAGTCGATTATGGGAAATCCTAGCCTCCCGACACACGAGGGAATAATCATATCAAAAATGCCAAAACTAAATTGATCAAACCGGTGATAGCGTCTTAGGTGCAAAGTGTCCGGTTCTGCGTTCGCCTAACGTACCAATTACGGCAATTCCTCCCATCGAGAGAAGTCTACGTCCAGCAGTGAACTGTTATACTAGTACTATGTATCAATTTCTGAAATAATACCGGGGCTTTGCACAAGTTGAGTCGAAAGGTCGAAGTACAGCCCTGCGCTCATGGTGTACTCATACAGACCATAAACTGCAAATTATACCGTGGTAGTCACGTGTGGTTCGCTCTCGCGGGCTACCGTCCACGTTCGCACAGTTTCGGAAGCATTAGGGCCCATTAAGCACCGTTAACACACGGGCACGTCACGAGCTCACGACTCGGAGCGGCGTGAGCGATCTATCGACGATCTCGCGGTAGCCCGGATGCGATGCACTCTGTTGGGATTTCACACGGAACGTTTTGTCGGGACATGCTACGCGTGTACCCACCGAGTCTTATGTAATTGTTTCTAGTTACTATTTAAAAATAATCGGATAACCATAAGGCTTATACGCCGCGCGATTTTTCTTTAATTTAAGAGCCGAGCTCTTGTCAGTGCTAGGAAAGCTTTGTTCGAGATTAATCTGTGTGGTTTTTAAAAAGAAATACTGGCAATGCTAGTAACATTACCTATATTCCTGTTAACCATTCCAACTAAGCCTTAGAGCCTTCATATGGGCTACCGACAATAGTGGAATGGCGGGCTAGAATCTGTTACGTCGTGTTTCGCAGTCTGCGTCCTACCATTATGCATTGGGCTATTAGTTCTTCATATCTATAATTTTGCATCCTCTATTTTCAACGGTTTCTTATAAGTATGTTTGTTACTTAGAAAATCTTGCCAAACGCTAACAATAAAAGTGGATACTTATTTAAACGAAAAAATATGTATGAAACATGTAAAGTTGTTTTTTTAAAGCAAGTTAAACTGTAAGTTGAAAATTCAAAATTACGTTAAATTCGTGACCATACGGGCGCTGTGTAGTCTCTTTAACATTTATTGTCGTTCCATAACAGACTAAACGGGCAAAAAACATTGAAGATGTACAAATATGGCACGCTTCATGTTCACGACACTCCGAGATCTGCCGGTCGCCCTCTATCACCCGAGACCCTATATTTAATTTGTTTGAGCGTAGAAAGTTTAGTAACCGTTGCGTGGTAAAAGGTCGAAGATGATATTTGCATGTGGAGGACGGTATCTCGTCAAAGAAGCATAAATATTACGCGTCGCTACCAGTACATTGTATGTTAATGACATTGTTGTCACAGGAATGTCACAGCGATATGCGACGATCGCTTTTTTTAATTTCAAAGTTTAATGAACTCATAATTGAAATGACGCTAACAACATTAAGCTTGCAGTTTTACGGGCATTTTAAACATCGCCAGTAATCGACATTGTGTGTTTGACAATAAATTGTGCGATCTAAAACCACAATATAGATAAGAGAATAAACATGGCCCGTTTTATTGCATGGATCGTTTATATTTACAGCTCAACCGTTAAATGTCGTAGGAATTTGCTGTGATTGAGACCACGGTCTACACGAGACATCTGCATTACAAGCGGTTTTAAAATGACTTTAAGAGCTTTCTTCCCGTTGTTTAGCTTCTCGAATTATATGGAAAGGTGTATACTAAACGACTGGCACTGTTGAGTAGCTACCATAGAGTCTAAGAACCTGTTAAGCATCTAACCAAAAACAAAAGTAGTAAACCTATAAATGTGTTACTGCTGGTAACAGAACTTCTCTTATTATTTGTAATAGTTTTGGATCCTGAAAGTATCCCACAGGCTGCGATAGTGTGAGTTGCCGGGCTTCACATATTCACAAAATAGTTTTTGTTTTATAATTTCACAGACATGCAGGTTTTTTCAAGATGGTCTTCATCATCCACGTGCACGTTATGAACGTATTTAACACTTCAGATTAAATTTAACCAATTTAGTGTCGCTAACAATTGGTTCCGAAACCCAGATCACTCTTATACCAATATGAAACTTAAAGTGAGCGGCCTTCCCCTGCGCTACAACGGCTCTTTAATTAATAATTATTTATTGCTTCAACCACTAGTTTAACTCATTGGGAAATAATTAAGTATAGTTGATATGAATAAAGAGTGTTTACTGTTGTTACCTATTGGTCAGGGCGCTCACTGGGGGTCGTGGCAGCAACTAGGCTACTTAATCTATGAAACTAAAGTGATCGCCCTGAACACTAGGTCAAGGCGACCACATTCGTTTCATAGAGCGCGAGTGACCTGGGTTCGGTACCCGGTGCCGGCACCACTAAAACTGTTTTTGCAATTTTTAGTGCTACTACGTGCTCGGCGGTGAAGTAAAAGATTGGGGGGTAACCTGAATGTCTGAGAAATAATAAAAAAAATATTATTTCGATGATATGATAAGCCCCCCCAACCCGCACTGGAGCAGTGTGGCGGGATATTTGAGAAAGAGAAATTTGCCTAGCTGTGGGCATTTACGTGTAGTGGGCTGCTACTTACTTTACTGTTAATTATAATTGTAACATTCTATAAAGATGCAGTTAATTTTAAATGAACGAAACTTAAAGGCTTTTTAGTACTATTTTGTTGTCAATTGATGTAATTATTCGTGATAACTAACGTATAAACAGCATAATTGTGCATTTTGCGTTTATTGCGTATCTTTTGTCGCCTTGCGGTCTGCAAGACTCTGTAACAGTAGTAGCTGATGATTAAGTGCCTCGGAGTAGCACAGTCGAATGCTCCCGTGATTGCTGAGACCCTAATACAGTATGTCGGCTAGTCACGTCCTTGTCAGTATCAGCTACACTGCTAACCACAATATAGGTCGAATAGTGGCATTATTCTACAACGCTTTTAATGGTTATTTTAATATAAGCCTTTTATTCTAACTTTTTAATGCATAACAATTGCAGCTCTTAGCCTTAGACGCACGGCACGGTTTCCCTTCGAGTGTTTAATAACTTTGCATTCGGATTTCGTTACCTCTAATGTGTACAGTAAAGAATAAGAATTTTCCTGCATCAGTGTTTCCGTCCAAAGTCAACGTGGGCGTCTTCAAGAGATGAGTGAATAGACTCATATGAAGCCAATACGCCTGCCATCGCATGCATGATACCATATAAGGCTTCATTATCACTTAACACCAGGTGACATTCAGTCAAGCTCTAGCTTACAACAGTATTTTTTTTTTAATATTATTATAACCTCTCATAGTTAGTAAAAATTCGGTAACATGTAGTGGAACAATGTAATGAAATCTCGTAAATTATTGATAATTAGATGCTTTTTGTTTTTATTTTCCTGTTGTCATGTGTGCAAATATTGACTTTAACACAAAACATATTGTACGTATCTTTAATTGTTCTGTTATTTAAAAATTATAAAACTTGTAAGACAGTCATCATACTTAAGGAAGATATTTTTTAACGTATTTGTCATAGAGGAACTTTATGATACTTTCTCTAGATTTCTTGTTTGACGGGGGCTTTATAATTTTAAGTGATATTGAACAATGGCTTAAAAAAATGTATGGTCATGGTTCAGCATTCTTTACTAAAACTTCTCGTTCGAGTTTAAGTCGAAGCTCTCCTCTAAGTAATTGTGATTATTTCTGCATTTATAAGACTGGCTTCAACCCTCTGTAACTTTCTGAAATGGAATATCCTGTGCAGATATGAATTTGGACGACAGTCCCTAAGAAACCGAATAGCTACAGATGGAATGGTGAAAATTGGTCTATACCATCACCGTAAACAAGAAAACCGATTTGAACCCAGACGAAATCTTCAGAGTAACAAACAAATGACATTTGCACTTAAAGCCTATTATAATGTCAAGATAAAACTAAGAAGTAAATAAAGACAAACAATATTGAGATAGGTGATGAAATTTTCTTATAAAAATAAGAAAGTAATCTATGACGGCGGTTTAATTTAAATTTTTAGTTCCTTATCTTTGGTTTAACGTATAAAATAGAAATAATTATAGACAAATTACTTACACAGAATTTGTTGCATGGAGATAATTTTTCCCTTAATAATTTGTATAGTATTCTCGAAGGTATATTCCAAGTAACTTACCTATGTTGACGCAAGTTATCCTGCCGCTTGAAACTTTTCCCACAGACCTCGCAGCTGAAAGTCAGCTCCGGGCTCTTGTGGGTGCGCTCGTGTATCATCAAGTTGTAAGACTTGGTGAATCTGCGCTGGCAGTACTTGCAGACGAATTCACACTTGGGGCGCAGTTTACGCCTAAAATCCCGTGTATGATCCTCGTCGATTTGCATCACGGCGAACATTTTGTCTGGTCTATGGTGCTTGCGCGACGTGCAGGGCGTGGAAGCCTACGACAACAAATTATAACATATTAGTAAACCTCAAGTGCTACTATCTAAAAAAAATACCTAATACACTAACAAAACATTTTTTATACGATGTTAACGTAAATACACCAGTGCATTTAATCCTTGAATGTGTTATAATAACCTATAATGTTGATTTACGATCGTATTGATCAGTATAATGATACGCTATTAATGCAAAGTTGCATTAAATATTTATGTAAATTTTCGTCAATAATTTTATGACTATAGAAGCAGCCACTTAACGAAGCAGTTCACGACGCATAATTAACACGTAAGGATTTATTTAATATCATTATTTAATACGCACCTTCGACGAGTCGATTACAACAGATATAATCGACTCAAAAGCGGCTGTATTCTCCTACGTACAACACTTTCACTTTAATTTATTACATTAACACTACCATTTAAAAGGCGTACTTAAAACTACAGTATTAAGATTCAATGGTAAAGTCACTTCGAAACGTGAACGTTGAAACAAAATTTGCGTAGAATTAGAGTGACTAGATGTGTCAATATACGTGCGACCAGGAGCGGGTGCGTTTGGCAACTGCGCTGGCGAGAGGGTGGTGAAACTACTGATAACATTACGCGGAAGGCGCGCGTAGCCCCCACCATGTGCGCACGAGTGAATGAACAGGTAGCGCGACGGTAGGCTGATGCCTCGGACTGGGAAAATGCGAAACACGGCGTAACGTAGCGATCTCGACACTAAATGTGGGACCGAAGGACTTATTTATGCAGGGCTAATTTTAAAACGATTTATAGCAATCAGTTAATAAAAAAAATTATTGCGAAATGAGGCAGTTTTTAGGTTCCTAAAGTGCTTAGAATAATTAACAAGTCATATAAGATAGTATGATAATGGTTGTGTCCTTGTGTATATCAACCACGACGAAGTTATACGTTTCATAAAATCGGATGCTATATCTGGGATACGATTTGTATCTGAAATTAATGTGGCTATTAATTTCAGATACAAATCCAAAAACTATTACTATATGCTGTTCCCTGTGTAACACAGCTGTCTTAATAAAGCTTGTTAGTACTCGTAGTTTGAATACCGTTAAATGAATTGATGCAGAATTTAATAAGCCGCATTAAACATTGTTAATTAATTAATATTCTGGTAAGGTGAACTATAAAGTAATACAACTTAAAACTCTGATCACAACTTTATTCCAAGTTACACACAATTTAAACGAACGTCTGTAATCCTTCATGGGATGAGCCTGCGTGCCAACATTTGAGCTGTCTCCTGAAAATGCTAAAATTGTGTTACGGAAACGCGTTTGGTTACGTTGAATGGAAATCCGTAATCACAGTCTAACCCTACGTTCGACTGGGATGAGTGCTTCCAAACATTTTACTTCTTACAAACTGTTTACAGAAGACTTTGTATATTTATCGCGATAAACGCTAGTACTTTGAAAGTACCGTATGTTCGAGTTATTCCATTATATAAAGAGTACGAAGTAGTAGTCTGTGGGAAAGCGATCGCTAGCTCGCGGCACTACCAGGCAGCATTTCACTCACGATCCCCACATGACCCTCACTTATTTTGGCACCGGCGCCGCAACCGGTAAATTGGAGATTGTTTTCGGCTTCTGTTACTACAAAGCTCGAGGGGATACTTTAATACTTTTCAGATTGCGTATGCTTACATAGGTCTTCTTCTTTCTTAACGAAAAAAAACAAAGTATATTTTTAAAATCTACTATTGTCCAACAAACTTAGTCTACAATTTAAGCATAAACAATAATTTTTGATGTGTTGCAACAATAGAAGTTCTGTTATTATGAAACGTGAAGAGATAAGAAAGATAAACTCAACATAGTTAAATATTACCCCTCTTAATTTAATCGTATTCTATTATTTACGTTTGTATCACACTTCTTTAATTGTTGTCAGTACGGCTTTCTCTCATCAAATATTATATACCTATATGTATACACATCCCAACGATGGGCCTTGTCTAGTGATAATAGACAATATGATAGAACTTCCCTATAAACGGTTCTTACCGTTCACTAAGTGAATGTTTTTATGCAGTAATAAATTCTGATTAATTTACAATAAAAAATTAGTTCTCGCAGTTATTCTGAATTACGTTATAACGACGTTATAAAATCGACCTTAGATTATGAAAATGTTCAGTGTGCCCGGTAAGTAGCAATACGATCAGAAGATGACATTTTATTGCATAAAAAATAACACTTCGTTACGTTTTATAGCCCGTATATATCCTATGATAACCTTTAAAAACTCACGACCAGAACACGTTTAATGTCTTTAATTTTTTTGAAAAAGCTTAATCTTCGTAATCAGTACAATTTCGGCATTCCTTTACGTTAACAAAAGCAGCGTATGTATAATTTCTGATGAACAGCTGATATGGTCATGGGTTGTCGCTTTATATCAAAAACGCATGCCCCATATGGGATTCAAAGACGTAACATATGACGGAATTTGCAGAAACCGAAAAGAGATTACGATTTTTCGATAAGTCCACGTTCGTTTTAAATGACCGAAGACTAAAAACTAGTCATAAGTAATAAAAAATGACAGTTACTTTTTTTTAGTTATTGACAATTGATAAAATTTATAAAAGCTTAGATACACTTTTCTTTATAAGTAATAAAAACCTTTTGACCCTTACATATTGTTAAAAATAATAAGTCATATCTTATTTTTTTATTTCTATATATTCGATATAAAATACATAATCAAATTTGAATAAATTTTATATAATAATCATACTAAAAAATTTTAACACAGTAAAATCTTCATGGCAGAGACGAGCCGAAAAATATACGTCATAAATAATTCATAACCTTTCCGGTACAGGTATCATCATTTCTCTACAACTAATTAAAATCAGGACAAGCGGATCTTCGCATGACTCAGATTATTGTAGGCCTCGTATTGACAAATACTCTTCAAAATTTATGACTCACCCCGACTTGCGGCTTGAACTTCTGACACCATATTTCATAGAATAATTGCTCATGTTACCTGTGTCTGCGCGAGTAATTAAGAAATAGATGAATATTTTTATGTAGAACAGTCGGCATAGTCATATTGCTTTTGCAAACTGTTTTCCTCAAATGTTATTTCCTATGTTATAAATAACACACTAGCACTACGGAAAAGTGACAAATTCGTAGACATTTTTCAAAAGTGAAAACTCTTTTACTTTTGTATTTATGCATTGGGTGTTAAAAGTGTCAGCTAAGCCGAGATTGTGTCATATTCATCTTTACGTTATGAAACGAAATGTGAACAAGTGTGCACAAAATATTTAATGTATAATAAAATTCTACAGTTACGATGCGTCACTTGAAGTGAGGATCTTGCGGTTTGTGCGTTTGTTTTAAAAGTTCTGAGTCAAAAGACAATCGTTAATTAAACGGGTCGAGTGAAGTGAATGTCAGTGAAATCGTAAAAAAATGTTAATCAAATACGCGCCGGGTTTATGGACGAATGTTTTATGGGATACTTTTAAGTTTATGCTTCATAGTTCTTTTTGAAATACTTACTTCGAAATTCTGTACAACTGTACATTGTTTTTTTCAAGATCTAGAAAATACATTATCAATTACTGTCCTTATTTATTTACAAAACAATTGGTGCGCTATTGCAATTTGAAATTTATATAGTCGGAAGTTATCAACATGCCATCAATAGCTAAGATTTCTATAAAAGCTTATTTTAGAGCAGTATAAGACATGCTAAAATGAGGCCCTATTTCTGACTTACGATTCATATTCATATAACATTTCCAAAACTGCTATATTTTTAAAACAAGTAAACAGATACCTTCATAAATATACTACTAAACTACTTAAGGTAGATCGGTTACACATGCAAACACAGACCAGGGATATGTTCATTTCGGCTCATTAAGAACATTGTACAGAATCTCGCACATCCATTATCTTTGAGAACACAGCACGCGGATAGCTCTTAATGATCACAACAAAAACTGCCACTTCGAACTTAATTACGCAAAATTCCACAAAGGAATAAGCGAATGGTACTACTAAAATGAAATTGTTACTCGATTGTCTGCAACTTTGTGGCGGCAGCAACTTTTTAGTTATCGATAAATCGTGAATGCGCGTCACTTCGCGTATTATACAGGTGGTTTTAAACAGTATTGTTTAGACTCAGTAATGGAGAGTGATAAACGAGAATCTACGTTAAATATCCATTGGCAGTTTTTACTACCAGTGGATATTTAACTTAATAGGTAGTTCAGTTTTCAGAGCAAGTTGCGATATTTTTAATGTTCAAGATACGAACAATTGAACTGAAGAAAATATGGCAGCGGTAAACTCCTTCGACTTTTATTCCTAATATACACAATAACAATACAATAAAAAAAATCTTAGTTATGAGAACGAGTCTAATATATTTCTTATCCAAGAATTGTTTGATGCTAATTTAAGGCAACGTGTTCTGTTGCCCTAATTTTTAAGCAGATGACGCCTTAAATGAAAGCGTTTTAGAAAACAACAAATGATACAAAAGATATAAAAGACAGTGGTCTCTTGTCACAGCGAAAATATGACAAGAAATATCATATATTTTCTTGATTTAAATGAAATGACGCAACTAGGACAGATGTAGTGTAACCCGAAAACCAACATTTTATTTACTTCACAAATTTTGAAATCAAACCCGAGAGCTATAATTTAACACGCAGCTTCGAAGACTACAAAATCCTATAATATTAATATCATATGAATAGTGAAAGTCACTTGAGGTTTCTTACTCATCAAACTATTGAATTTATCATTAGTACCTATGTAGTACAAAGTATGTTTAGAATTTACTAATATCATAAATATCTATTTGTAACACTAAGAGTATTACTAGCGAGCCAATAAAAATATGTTTTTGAAGAGCTAACAGACCACCTTATGGTACCTAGTGGCTACTGCAGTCCTTGGGCACATGCAAACAACTTCAATCTAAAAAGGTTACAGATGCGTTGTATCCTGTTGACTAAGATGGAACGTCTCACAGACCGTAATTATAATACCTTTCAAACCGGAACACAACAGTAACTGCAGTGTGGCGGTAGAAAAGGATAAGAGTGTGGCTGTGACCCAGACTTCTCCTATGCAGAATAGGAGTTTACTACCTGTTATAAAAGCTGTTTTAATGTACATGTCTATACACTAATATTATGCCCAAATACCACTACCAAGACTAAATCTACAATATCGCTATCTAACAACTGCGTCTAAATCATTAATATAAGTTATTGTGTCTGTGTCATTATGTTCGCGTCTAATACGGTCTATTATTGCACTTTGTGAGTATTGTTCGGCTTTCACAAGGACCTCGCCGAGTCAGCGTGAGTCCGTGCCGCATCCAGCTGAGATTTTCGGCTTTCTAGGAATGTCTATACGTCATCCCGAGATTAGACTTCGAAATATTTGCTCAACAATAAGATAAGTGTAATAATATCAATAATATCTCATGTTTAATGTGTTAATTTATTTTTAAAATCTTTTCAAAGACGAAACATTTTAAAGACGAATTACAACCACGAGATATAAAAATAATATATTCAATAAATAATCAATTTCATATAAGTTTAATAATGAACACATTTCTAAAATAAATGCTATTTGACATCAATACAAGTTCTTTTTCGCCTGATTATTTAGCATTATATGTTTATTCGTGTATCTTCGCACGTATTTAAAGGCCTTATTCGTTACGTTCTTTTAGTTGTATCACTAAATTGTACTCTGACCGTGCTGCGCATGCGCTCTCCTTGTTGTGCATTTCAACATGGATTTTTATGTTTATCATTCTATTTGACATTTTTACGAACAATGAACATTAGCTTGTCTCCCTCCCATTGATAGCCATCAGTATTGTGGGGAGGAGGACGGAGTACAATAGTTCGCTTGTTCTGTAGTTTTTTGATCAAGGAATACAAGGTAATGAGCTGAATCACGCTATTATACATTTTAATAAATCTTTATATAATATTATTTAATTTAGAATTTTTGTATTTTGTATTATATTTTAAAACAATTTACTATCACATTGCATTTATTTCATAGCTAATGTATAGACCTCGGCAATGTTATAGCATTCGTTCGTTCATTTATGTAAAGAGAAAAAAGCAATTCAAATTATTTCTTAATACACAATAGCAGAAGGCAACCTTTGTATCTCTACTCAATGTCCTGTTTATGAAAACGAAGCCTAGTACATTATCGGTATAATAATATAACAATTTAAATTCAAGTTTGCCGGACTAAGCCGGGACCAAATTATAATATACAAATGAGCGGGTGAGCAGAAATAACGAAACAGTTTATGTCCCGAGCGTTCCCACAGGAACGGTATGCGCCGAGATCGGCACTGAGCCAGGTGAAGAGATGACCCGCTACTTAATTTTTTTTATTAATTCAACACAAAGCTTAATACTTGAATTAACAACTTATCACTTCAAACTAGAACAATAAGTTTCATAACGTAAATCGTATCAGATTTTAAAAGAATGTTAACAATTTTTGAAAACGTTGACTATACTATAGCTAGCTATGCAAAGCTTATTTATTTTTTATTGTTGAAAGTGACATTCATTTATGATAGTGGCTCCGAATTGGCGATGATACACGATGCGTAAGGAATATATTTGTTATTAATTAAGTACCGTATTTTAAATTGGTTTAAGTGTTATTACGGTACCTACGCGGTGTGATGCAATATAAATAATGTTATTATGTATATTACAATTGCTGGCTTTTTATTATATATATATATGAATAAGCTCTCGCGACCGTATACCCAATACTAATATTTAAGTCCTTTCAACCCAAATTTCACCAGAGATTAGTAGGGACAAAATAGGCCCTTGCCACAGAACGTTGTTGGTAAATCTATTCTAATTGATCGAACACAAAATTCTTAAAATTACTCCATAGGCCCTGGACAAACTCTCCATGAAATTTATGCATTTTGCTTAAATTACTTATTTAGAAATGTGTCAAACACACATTAAATTAGTAATATCTCTTAAAGATTCCTAAATAAAACAGCTGCTTAATTTTTTTTTAAATATCGGTACACTAAGACGACTCAACTCCTCTCCCTGTGAGGAGGCGCGGAGTATCTGAGTGTCGGCTGATATATTGAAGCTGGGCCGTGTTGCCTCCGGCGCAGTCCGCACCGACTCGCGCCCACTGCGCTTCTACTATATCTACCCGTCTCTTATCCACATAGCTTTATTGCCGTGATTTTTGTATATAATTTGTGCATTGATAAAAATGTATCTACGAGTAGTACAAGTTTTTTTTTATAATTAGTTCTTACAGAGTGGAATATTCCAAATCGATTTATTTTACACTTTTCCCCTTTCGTTTTCGATACGCCTACAGTAATATCATAAACAGGTATTGTACGTGAGTTTGTTTGTTTGCAAAAATTATTTCACTGTTATAAAACTACCTAAGTAATGCTGAGTCGATACACCCTACGTTGTATTTAAAAAAAGGTTTCAAGTGAATAAGTATAAATCGTCTACTCGTTCCAAAACGGGGACACTGATTAATAATACTTTTTTTCTGAATGTTATTCAGTCACCTAAACATTTCATGTTAGCCACCTGTCATAATTAGAAACTCAATCATCTATTAAAATGTTATAAAAAGAAGTGAAAATGGTATATACGTAGTAAATGATCGTCTTATTATTACAATTTAGCCTAAATATACAACAATTATTGATAATGATTGTTAATTATTTTAATAGTCCGCCTTTTTATTATTAAGATAAGAGGTCTAATATCTATTAAGAACATAATTATATTCACCTCTGCGACTTTAATAGTGCAACAACATGAAAACGCATGAATTTAATTACTTATAGAATGTGTTTAAATGTTAATAAACTGATGATTAATAAATTACATAACAATTATCATAAGAATATTTAACTTAACCAATGTATACTCTCATAATTTCAATATCATTTCATATGGTAATATTTTAGACTACTCAAAAGCAATCAAAATCCCCAATTCAAACAACTTTAAAATAGCTATAATACTGTAATCGTACGGAGAGTGAAGCGAGTCTAAAAAACGAATCCCCTTTTTTAAAACATACAAAATTAAATCCACCTCTTTTACATCCCGAATCCCGATTCCTCTTTCCGTTCCTCCCTAATTCCCTACGGGGTGGGCGGGCCAGAACGGTAGCTCGGTAAATACGCACACATTTACACCGTACACCTATTTATATGGACATGTAGGTGTGGGAGACGGCTACCGGTTTACGCGACAGCCAATCAAAGGCTGTAGGTAAAAATATCCGTAGGTAATGCTCATTTTGTATATGGAATAATCTTCGAATGAACCAAAGTTTAATCTGTGATTCTGTTAAACAAAACTATTTGAAAATTTTTCGTTAGTCTACTCATTTTTGTATACATCATATCATATGGTTACTTAGCGTAAGTAATTTCGTTACAACTATTTTAAATGATTAATTTTATGTTTAATATAGAAAATAAACAGCATAATCTCAGTTAATTGCATAACTATATCCTCCATAAATCAAATTATCATCACATCAAAGTTTAATCTGTAATTCTGTTAAACAAAACTATTTGAAAATTTTTTCGTTACTCTTCTCATTTTTGTATACATCATATCATATGGTTACTTAGCGTAAGTGATTTCGTTACAACTATTTTAAATGATTAATTTTATGTTTAATATAGAAAATAAACAGCATAATCTCAGTTAATTGCATAACTATATCCTCCATAAATCAAATAATCATCACTAAATTTGAATTATTAGGACCCTTTCTTCCCGTGGGTGTAGTAAGAGGCGACTATGGTAAAAGCCTTGAAAATAGCAATGGCTACCGATAAATGACGGGATAACCATCTCGAATTTCCACTGTCTGGGAAAATGTACGCGGTTAGATAGTTAACTTTTTTTTAGGGTAAAAGATTTGATATATATTTGGGAGTTGTTGTTTTATTTACACATTTTCGTTTAATAAAATATTAGACAAGAAATTTTATGAAGAAAAATCAAGCCACCTGTTACAGAACAATAAACAAAAGCAAATAGTAATGATTAATAAAATAATATGCTTAAGATGTGACATTGAAATAATCTCAAATTAAGTGACTTTGAAAGTTTTAAAAAGTCTAATTAATATCAAGTAAGAACTTATCTCCGCGCATCGCTTGCCCAGCGTAGATAGAATGGGAAAAATCTTCAAGAAATGCATGATGGCTGTTGTTGGCGTGAAAATATGCTTTTATTATTGTAACTCATTGGCAAAAAACGCAACGAGCCTGCAAACGCAAAAGTGATACTTGAACCGAATGACTCCTAAGCAAATAAAGACACTTATAACAACAAGTAATTAAAACAAGCTGTATCTTAATCAAGCACTTACCAGCTATAACTTCGTGATCATACATAATCCGTCGCTTGGGGGCTTACGCTACGTGGCTCTACTTGAATGTACCTATCTAATCTGTTAAAGTTAGCTTGGGAGCGATCAACTCGTTCCTAGGGGTCTATCATCCATATAACCTTTATTATAATTTTAGTTTAATATTATTTTTCAACCTATTGATAGGAAGACTTTGCGCCCGGGGATTTCTTTGCAGAAACGTATTAAACCATTAACGAGTTACTGACTCTATGTAGTTTAGTAAATGGCATTACAAGCTTATGTCTGTTCCTAGTATTTACATTATGAATATCACTAATTATTCTTATTTAAAGTATTTATATTTTTATATGTACATAATTTTCATATGTATTTGAGTAGCTAAGGTCATAATATTTGTTTCTTTTAAATATATATCTTTAAAATACGTCCTTGAATTAATATTATAAATAGTTCTTATGGCCTCTTTAGTAAAACGAATAGTTTCTTTATCAGTATCGTGTCCCCATTGAAAAATACCATAAGACATTATGCAATGAAAAATTTTAAAAATATTAATTAATTATCTTTTTATTTTTTTTACAGAATGTGCTGCAGAGCTAAGACTACTACCTAGTTTGGATATGGGCCTTTGCATTCAGAGTTATTCTAAGAAAAACAGAGATATCCTCAAGGTCCAGTTCTCCTCCTTTTGTTAGTATTTTGGTATCTATGTTTAACATTTGGTATAGTGAATATTACACATTTAGTTTTATTCCCGTTAAGAAGCAAATTATTAGCGTTAAACCAATGAACTAAGTATTTTTGATATTTCATTATTCACCACGTCGTGTGTTACATGTGGTTGTTTTATTTTAAAAAATAGATGAAGGATAGAAGCAGAGACCACCCTTTCAGATATTTGAGAGAGTTTTAGAGCCGGGAAGTGTCCGCCGCGCTGCTCCAGTGAGGGTTGGCGGACCACGCGATGGTTTCCTTTACCACCGAGCACGTAGTAAATGCAGCACCTAAAATTGCTAAGAACAATTTCAGTGGTGCCGGAACTGGGAACCTATTCCAGATCTCTCGCGTACTATGAAATTAAAAAATATACCCTGACCACTAGGCTGCCACGGTTCTACTGTTATTGAAGTTACATCAACAAATAATACTATATCAAGAAATAGAAATGGGCCGAGAATCGTGCCCTGCGAAACGACCATTGATACCGTCGACCCGGATGAACCCGCACAATTGATAACAAATTTTTGAATACTATTACTTAAATAAATATTACCTAATTACAATAATAAGCTTACACAAATATACTTTCAACCACGTTGGGCGGCACATGACCGTCATGTGCATATGCATAAAAATTGGAATTCTATGCACCAATCAGAATGCAGAGGCGTGGCGCGTAACCCGGAGGCGATCGTTGATGTGTATTCAAAAAAGGAATATTTCTTTTTTAGTTACGATATGCGTGAGAACGTGGGTGGGACTTTCTATTGCCCGCGGTTATTTCCTTGTGGGACGCCGACAATGTATCAAATATTACTAGACTCTAATAGGCAGGTTCTGTGCAACACATTACAGCAATGTGGGCAAATTCATGAGTGCGCAATTATGCGTAAAAGTGACAGTGTTTTATTGTAGACGAGTTTTACTTCAATTTATAACATCAAATTGCAATGCTATTATTAAATGAAATGACGGCATGAAAAATATTAATAGTTTTGTATAAGATAATTTCATGTTTATAATAATATTTTATACAAAGTAAACAAATTTTGTGAAAACCACCTGCTAAGTGGATTACGGAAAATACACTCATTGTGGCAGTGGTCAAGAAGAAGAAAGTCTATGTCCGGTAGTGAACTGTTCAGAGGAAAAAGAATCCTATTGAAATACTATTAGATTCGTGTCACATAGTATAGTACGTAACTTTCTTACAGTATAAGAAATCAAAAAGTCTATTCTATGAGAAAAAATACTAAACATTAAACACTCCAAATCTCCAACCGCAAACAAATAACACGTCCTAATAGATCTAACTTCCTAAGCATACATGCTTAAAAAAATAAAGCAGGTAGACGCGTCACCTGTGGCGCTTGGCCACAAACATTTGGGGATGTTCGAGCTTTGGTCAAGCAAACAAGATGGTGCGAAATAGCCTCAACAAACATTGAACTCAATGGGTGTAGTGTAACTGAATGAATGGAACTGCTTAGTGCTTGACGTTACTGAAATACTTCAAGGCGCAACTTGGTTATTTATTTTTTTCTAAATATCAATCGTATTAAATGATAAAAAATATGTTATTTTAAAATCTAGAAGATAGATTAGCTTGTTTTATTTTACTTTAAATTTCACCAAAACCCATGTTAATAATAAAATATAACACTTAATTAATAATTTAAACAGAGAAATAATTCTTAAATTGCGTATCGTAAATGATTTAGCTAGAAAAGGTAATAACAAATGAGTTCCTGTACAGGGGTTTTATTATTCTATGTAAAGTTTATCGTAGAATAATGTTATCTGAGGCAAGAAGTACCTGTCGGGTAATCCTCAAAGGAAACCAAGCACAAAGAAATTTGCTCGTGCCTTGGCCGTAGACAAACAAAACTTAGCGATAAGCCATCGATAAGTGTAAGCAAGGATACTATAGATTAACTAAATAAAACGTTGCGTAAAGTCTGCTTTATATTATATTAACTATAAATATTGTACACCGTTTTGTTGCTAACGACATATTTGCGTAAATGAATTGTTAAGAAAACGTAACATAAGTAACCATATGTGATATTACTATCTTTCCAATGAATGATAATGTAAATTATGATAATAATACTGATTAAAACATTCTCTCTCTTCTTCTCAGAGTAAACTAAAAATAACTTCTATAATTGTCTGGATGATGGCGACGTAGAAAATGTGCCATTCTATCTCATAGGATAGGATGCTATGGGTGCCCGAAAAGACCGGTGACGGGTAGCAGCTTTTAAAGTGTGGCGATTACAAATCCTACTATTAGGAGACGCATTCTGCAGTGGACATAAGCAAATGCAGGCAGTTCCCACGCCTTATCCTACTCTGCTGTATTGGTTTTGTTACAGCTCAATTAGAAAGGGAAGATTCAACAGGTGCGAACGCTTGCATTAAAAAACAACTAGATTCGCCACTGTACGAGATCTGATAAGAAATTTGTCCAAGGTTAGTACCCTGGAAACGTAACCTATAGGTTTCAAAATACTGTCAGCTTTCATAGATTATGAAATAAATTAAAAGGTAAAACTACCTGCCTATAGTAATTCCACCTAGTTCACTAATGCTTATGATCATTTTTAAGACTCCCACAAGACAATGATTGTTTATTTTATTATCGTATCATTAAACCAAATTTTTAATTCCGTAATATAATTAATGAAACAATTGCCGTTTGTGAAATAATCCCAAATATTTTTTCTTTCTTTATTCTAACTTGACTCAAATAATGAAATTTACACAACACATTATGATATATAACCATATAGCAAAAATCTTATGATGCAACAAGTTACTTGAACAAGTTAAATATTATTTCTACTAAATATAACAAAACTTTTTCTTAAACGGCAACTCAAAATTCTCGGCACTGTTTGTAATGTTCGTTAGAAGGACCGCATGGCGCTCAAAGTTGGTGCTTTATTTGTTGATATTTAACACATCCCAAGAAAGGAATTCGTTTATCTAGGTGTCGTTGTGAGGTTACCAACAGATAAGCTTAGCCGAAACTCGACCAACCTTTGTCTTTTATCTCGTACAAACAAAAGTTTCCTGTCTTGGTACCTTCGTTTGTTCGAGTTGTTTCAAACAAATTGTGTCAAGATATCGTTATATACGTATTAAGGTACTTATTGACTTTTTAGTTGTATAGTTATTTAAAGAATATAAACACTTGTTTGATGATTTATAATAATTACAAGGATTATTCCTTAACGCGAAATTTCATGGCGATGAATCGTAGATAATTCCTCTCGCGAATTTATATATTCGATTCTGTATTAGGAATCAATATTTAAACTTAATAAATAATAATGGGGGGCAACATACAACCGGTTACAGCGGCGCTATGTATAAAGCTCTTCTGATATTAAATTATTATTGACTTCAGACATTATTACACCCTGTGGCTCGTAAACATGAGGCGATGTGTTAATATGCCATTGCTGTATGTGACAAAGGGATTTTTATTTTGGTAGAAAGATCCCTTCTCGGCAAAGTTGAAAGAAAGCGACATTCTGAGCAGACGCCCCGCGGTGTGACTCTGGCATTTTAGGTGATTAAACGAATTCAGTGTTTGATAAATGCTAATTTTTGTTTCTTTAATACGTACATAAAAAAATATATTGGAACTTGGCAACAAGGGTAATGTAGAGCCAATGAACGATAAAAAGAAGCATCAAGCTTTAACAAAGCTAAAAACATTAATTAAATAGATACTAATATTATATTTTATTTTTTAATTGGCAGATTTTTAAATTACAATTAATACACACCATAAACAGGGCAGAGGTCTAGACCTCGTTACATTATAGTCCCTTCAACCGAGCTCATTTGGGACAATGTGACAATTAGTGAGCCTGTTGCAGTCTAAATATCGAAGCCAACAATACGGATCATATATTGGTACGAGCCCTCCACGTGGGGCATCAAACTCGAGTCTTCTAAATCGGAGTCATAAAAAAGGAACATAATCAAATTGTAAAAAGCTTGACGGCCCATTTGCCTTGTTGGCTAGGATTTACCCTGCCTAGCTAGCTAGGGGCGAACATTTGTACGATGAATATGACCGAATTATGGACGTTTATATATGTATTAGGATTATTTATCTATGCAAGCATACGTATATACGACAGAATACCAGCGCTGTAGTTGTGGTTTAGCAATTACAACATTATGCTGAGTCGGACATCGTTTTGTTGCTGCAACTCAATAAAATATGATCATTATTATTTTTTGTTATGTTAATTAAGTTTTCCTTATGTGTTACTTGAGTTGTGGCAATGAATAAAGTACTTTATTTCTTTCTTTCTATATCTATCTTATCACCATCTAGTTACCGAGACAAAGGGAACACTTGTTGGGAACAGGAACACATCCATAGTTCATTCACACACAGGGACGTGTGTGATTGAACTATGGACTCTTTAATACCTCCTTAATACAATTATAATAAAACATGTTTTTTTTAAGTTTATTCACGTATTTACCTAAGCCGTGTAATTCATTTTTTTTTATTTGAAATGTTTACATGACATTGTTATAAATCTTTATCGATTTACTACTTTTATTTTAACCAAGAACAAACCAAGTAAAAATCATAGTCTGACCTATCAACATAACGACTGTAACTTTCCTCAAAAAAAAGGAGAAAGAATACAGAACTCCGCATGAGAATATAATTTGCATTATTTGCGATCTCAAACCTCAATTGGAAACGAAGGAGGCGCGTGCTAACAATCTGCTACCGAGTTACGAATTATACGCTAGGAGCTTAAAATGCATCAATTACATAATTTATTTCAGAGCTTTATTTTATTTGAAATTACTATATCTGATTTGTTAAATAAGCAAATAAGACACGCCACCGAACAAGTCCATATGCAGAAGCCATCTCATCTAGAACTGAAAGTATTACTGACTTTCTTCAACAACTTCAATATTAAGCTATAGCTGTTTACGAAGTAACATTTCTTAAAAAGTATGAATCTTGCTTTTTGAGTTTACTGACAACCCAAAAACATTTGAAGCTAATACGCGGAACGATTTACTATTTGAACGTAAATCGTTTCGGTGCAATATTTATAACAAAATGTAAAGCTCTCGGACTACAAAATTTATTTTGACAGTAATTTTGAATGTATATTCATTTGAAGCTTGAGGCTTCACGATATCTGATCATGAGCTAGGCCAGCTTGTAATCCTCGAAGAAATATTTTTACATTTGATTAAAACTAAAAATAAATCTTTTATTAAATTTTACGATGGATTGTACTCTTTTATAATTTTGATAATCTTTAGTTATTTATTGATTTTTGTGCACACATGTAAATCAGGAGAAGAAATATAATAGCAGGAAATAGTCTTTCAAATTATTATCGTACAAAACGATTAGTTTTAGCTCAACCCCTTTACGCCGCAAAATTAATAGATAAACAATGTCATGAATAAAAAGTGGATACTGTATACTTTTTATTATTAAATTTCATAAAAAACCTTAAAAGGGTAACCCTAAATTGTTTATTGAACTGACATTACGAATTCGTTGCGATATAACATACAAAAACTTACTCGGGAATACTTTACTCAGCATGTACACAGATAAGGAATACTGAGAAATGGAATAATAATTTTTATTGAAAAATGCCCCAGCTTTTTTCTTGAACATCTAAAAAGCAGTATTTTGCTTTTTGGAAACATGTTCTCTTTCATTTGTCAATGCAACACGATTTGGTTCGTTATATATAAATCAAATAATATGTCTTAATCACTCTTTAAAAATTAAATTATCTGTATAGTGTTATTTGTATATACTTTAATAGCCTCGACGAAGATTTACGAGAGGAAACCCAATGATGGGAAGGGGAAAATTTGTTTGCGGGAGCCCGTTTGACTACGCAGAGTCCTGCCATTTGAAAAACCGTAATCATCATTAAAATCTGTCTATAGTTATGTATGGAAGGCTTTAGTGCTTGTACATTTTTATTATTATATAAACAGTGTGTTCTTAAAACAGTATACTAGTAAATTTCAATGTAATATAGTATACTAATATAGTTTAAATAGAATACAGACAGATTCGTCATTAAATGATACAACGTATATGCTTTATAGAATTTCTTCAACACGTACAACTCATGGGAATATTCTTAGAGAAGTGTCAAAAGGTGCATCAAATGATGCGTAACTTTCGCATACAACAAAGGCAAAGATCGATAGTATTGGCCGCTCCCTAGTGCCTAATCGTTTCGAAAGAGTGTTTTTTTGTCAAATCATTCTTCTTTTATTGTTAAATAAACCATAAATCGTTATAAAATGTTCACTATTGGACAATGAATGGGGCATCGAAGTCGGGTGCAGGTTTTTCGTTGACAAAAAAAGTTCATAACAAGGACAATATTTCAAAATATGTTTTTTGTAATTCTAGCGCCGAGAGAGGCGCTAAAGGCAATTTACATGATAATGCATTCGATTACTCAAATAATGTACGTATACCTAAAACTCTTTTTATTTACTTGGTTAAATATTATGTGTACGATTTACAAACCTTTTTTTATTCTTCGTGAATGAAAAAGTCTTGTATAATTTACCGAACCTTTTATCTAAAACTAATTGAAAATAAACTACGACATTATATATCAGCCGAACTTTGTTGAACTTTTTCTTATTTCTTTAACGTTTTATAAATGTGTTGTACATAATACACTAAACAAAAACAACTACAATATATTACAAAATTTTTAAAACACCACAATATCCTAGTATGCACTTAAGAACCTCAGAAAACGATAAGCAATGCACTAAAAATAAATTGCAAGTCCAATCGTTCGCTCTCTTAATCATTAGTGCAGATCCCTTAATCTGGATAGTAAGGGAAGGCCACTACAGCAAGGCTAAAGAGAAGGCTTGTACATAGAATTTTTCATTGGAACCGCACAAATTAAGAAAGCTACGATTAAATATTAATTGTAAAGTGTTTGGAATACTCACTGTGTTCAGGGCGCTAACAACTGCGTTTATTGCTGATTAATGTTTATTTTTACGTATAAATTACTCGGCTGCGCGGCGTAGACTGTTCGAGTGCAGTAAAAAACAGTAATTTATTAGTGTCGACTTCTCGTGTTGGCGCGGGCTTAACGAGTGTGTGGCGTGCGATGCGGTGGACAGAAAAAACTGGCTCGCCTGGTACGTAGCTCGAGCAGCAGTGGCCTGAGGAAGAATAACCCCAGGAGTCGATGGGAGCTGCCACCGCTTCCGAACGCACCCCGCACCCCGCGCCTGCTCCCACCCGCCCGATACAGATCACGCATTCTACGAATACCTTTAAGCACGGCGGTGTCGACCGCCAGCCATCCTTGTCCCTCTTATGCTGGCTGAGTGAAGACCAGAGCTGCGCGGGCCAAAGGGGGCCTAATGGACGTTTTACTGCAAACGACGCTTCCTAAGTTCACCAACTAAAGGTCACACAGGCTAAGCGAGCCGGTCGACGCAGCGTGAGCGTGGAACTCAACCGCGACGAAGTAGCTGCGCGTGCGCAACACCGGCAGCGCCCACATGACCGGCTGTTTATATGCGCGACGCCTGATCAAAAATATGTCCATCCTGCTCGCACGCGGCGTTCGGTGCTTTGCTTTCGGTCGCACGAGGCGACGGGGAAAAATGTATCTAGTTTTGTTGAGGCGACGCGGAGTGCAGTAGCAGTGAAGCGTTTTTTTTTTTTTAATAAATTTGTGGTCGTACGTTTCGCTTAGGCGCACGCCCGGGGCGTCGTCGAGCGAGACGGTTGATTGCCACCGGGTTACGCCTTCCGCGCGTTCTCGTTATTATGTAGGTTGCCCGCGTATTAGAGCCTCTGTGTATTGTACGGGCAATGTATAAAATATAATAAAGTGGTCAATACGGAGCTCGTTCGCGGCGCGGCCAGTTATTTATGTTTTCCTGTGGCTACCGCGCTACGCATACGATTCTTTAATATTCTCTCCACTCTTAAAACGTACAACCAAGTACCTACTTGCAATAAAATAAACCGGACTGTTTATGTACATATAAGTAGTAAACTTTTTTAAATTTATTTTTATTTTTGCTTTTAACAATTTGTCTAGTACTCTGAACCGGGGAAAGATAACACACTCTATAGAAATAGTACCTATTGGGGTTTCTGTCCCGGTATTTCGAGACACGAGAAATCTCAGGAATTAATTTTTTTCCAAATTTATAGGACTCGAGACAAACCTTGTTGGAGTATAATTGTATTTACAAAAGGTAATAATCATTAATAAATATTATTTAGCTCACGCTACGGACTCTGACTTACGACTTAGATTATGATATGCTGAGACTATAACTAGTTTTATAATAATATTTTTAATATACTTTTATGATGTACATTAACGTTTAAATGTTGGGATTTGATTATATGTTTAATAATTGATGATTTTTACTAAATTGGCGATATTATTGAGATTTCTCACAACAAATTAACTCGATTTTAAATCGTTAATCTGTGCGTGTGCAAGACT
The DNA here is from genome assembly GCA_029286595.1 of Bhutanitis thaidina. NCBI lineage: Eukaryota > Metazoa > Arthropoda > Insecta > Lepidoptera > Papilionidae > Bhutanitis > Bhutanitis thaidina. The sequence goes on from JAGSMS010000005.1 coordinate 5,821,864, forward strand.
TTGGATTCTGTAATTATACCTAATTTTTAGGCTCACAAAAAATAATAAGGATTAGACTATGTACCAAAGTTTACAAAAGTGTCAACGTACTTCCATATTGTATTATATACATACATACACTTACCTCATGCAGGATATTTAGATATCTGTGGATCACAGTCAATACTTATCATGCTAAACTGTGTATTCGTTTGTCACCGATGGTAACATAAGAAAACATTTATTTTATTTTTTATTCGCTACAAACGTTTATTATAAACTAATAGTAAAATTTCTTCACTCGACACACTTTTTGTGGAGAATTGACCAGATATTTTTCTCATCACAACGTGGATATTTAAATAGTAAACGATGTACACTTTAACAATACCATATGAGTATAATGTGACAAACATTAAATACTCTTAACCAATCACAGTAGGTAACGGAACTCGATACTACACGCGTGAAACATTATCTACAATTATTTTCGGCCGTTCGATGAATAAGCCATACAAATCTAAAATTCCATTCAAAGCCGTTACGCCTATTAAATACCAATCACAGAGACAACAGACAGAAAGGTGACAATGGTCAAAAACATCAAAACATATTAGGGAAATTATTGTTTACGAAATTGGATGGTATTATGCGAAACTACGGGAAGCTTATTGAGATATTGTCCTATATTACGGACTAAGAAGTGTCACATAACGTTAACAATGGAGTCCTAAAACCAAGTGTTTGTTGACATTGTAGCAAACACTGAAGTTTTATGGTGAAACAAAAAAGACACGTCACCCGATAGAAATTGCAGTCTTTTGTTGACAGAATAAATGGTTATATCGACCACACCGGCTCAGACATGCGTTGCTAATTTTCTAATTTTGGAATTTTTTGAATGATACAGAGATACAGTTTTAAATTTTATTAATGCATTTCAAAGAGTTTTGTGTGGTAACAAACAAAAGTAAAGTTATATATAATGTTATGTAACATTTTGTAGATTTCAAAATTTAAAATTATAACTGAAACTAAACAATATTGTGACGAATGTTTTAAGCTTTTCGCTTTAATTCATTGTTTAATAGATATTTTATTTGTGTAATCAGTTCTATTACTATAATTACTCGGACACTTATTCATACCGTAATCATATTTTTACACATGTGAACAGGGTTAGTTTTTAAATCATTTATTTTTCTTGTTTTAAAAATAATAAAAGCATTAGGAACAAATCTTTGTTTTCATATACAATTTAAACTTAGAATATAGATTAAAATGTTATAATTTCATGTGGTATAGAATGAAAAATAATGGATTTTTTTATGTAAAATTCTACGTATATATTGTTGCAAACAGTGTTGCAAATCTTACGGATTGAAATATATCACTTATCGGTGTCATCTGGCAGACAATCAAAGGCAAACCACGATTTTTAGTTAGGGTTCTTTATAGTTTACATTTTAAATTAAGATTTTAATCTATGGAAACAAATAGATGACGATGTTTGTAATTAGTTAGAGATCGACAAAAATTGATAATATCGATAAATCAAGATATTCGCCAGAGATGTGTTACCCATTCGAAAAACGATCCTTGGCTTAATATATCGACGATCTTTAGAACGCTACCGGTGCGATAAAAGCGAACTATATCTTTAGACCGATCAGCTGTAGTCCTTATACAGTAATACGAATCTTAAACCTTATAATAACCATCTAAAAATAATGTTTTGGCTCATCATTAGTCTCACAACGCGAAGCTATCGGTTCGAGCTTTGTCTTTTTAGTCGGTGACGTAATTCATACCGAAACGGAACAATAAAATTTCAACACTCATTCAACGATTGTAAATCTTAAACGTAAATAATTAGAGTTGCTTTTTTTTTGACAATCGCATTCGTTGATCTCCGAAAGAATTGTCCGTTGACAACACAGACATCGATTCTATTCTTTTTTGAATATCGATTGTAAAAAGCATTCTCATGATGCTGTGAGAACTTTCAAGAGCGTCCAGCACGGCCGGAGCTTAAATTCTTTAGCCTATTCAATGTATTCTTTGTGTCAGTGTTTAGAACACGTAAGCTTGTCAATGATCGTGGCCGGTCGACCGCAATTGTACTCAGCTATGCAGATCGGTAGAAGCGAGATCAGATCTGTCGACTGAGCTATGTGACAGAACAAATAGACTCAATGCCTTAGAAAAGATAATCGGTTAACCGTTACGCCCTCGTTAGATTGGAAAGAAAATTATTTGAAGCAGACGAGTTACTGCGCCGGCGGCGGTTTTCGCCTACACTTGTATTTCTTCTCTAACTAACTAACCCACCATGCCAGTATTTTCGTTTATCGTATTGATCGTATTTGTAAAATAAAGAGAAACCGAAAAATTGTTTCCTAAGAAATCTGTACGGATTTTAAATCAATTAAAAAATGTAAATGGAATCTCGATGCAAATAACTCGAATGATTAATGTCACTAATCTGCAATCTGCCACCGGATTCCACCGCGAATTCTTTATAGAGGCTTTATGAGTCCTGAGTAAATACATCGATGCTCGCTTTTTGTAATTATTTTTATTACTTATTTGAATCTTTTTATAATATTACAAATGTCTCAAATTGAAAACAAACTTTTTAATATAATATAAATAAAATCATGAAATGATAAAAAAAAATGCTTACCCGCTATATAAAGCACCATTTTCACAAATTACTGATTAAAACAAAAAAGTAAATAAACAAAAAATACTTTTATAAAATCGGAGCGAATTCAAGAATGCTCCGATACGACCGTTTGACAAGGAAATAGTGACAATATTAAAGCGGATTTTTTCGCCTCAAATGTGTAACTTTACAGGACCGCACCGAATCAAACTGATACCAAAAAAGACATCGACATTTGGCATTCGGCCGCCGAATAATTGTGCTTTGCAAACGATTCGAATAATAAATAATTCAATTTTGCGGTCCACCGATTATATTACAGACTTTATCCATTCCGTGTGATGCAGGGGACAATAAAAATGCAAATGGCGGCCAACGATGTCATAATTTACGGTTCTGTGATTCTAAAACAATCGAGCGACTCACAGTTGTTAGCTTGATGACCGTTTTATTAGGATTCCGCTTTTTGCTACTTAAATCATTATGAGATGGTAGCACACGTTTGTGTCGGTTATATGCGAATTCTTTAACGTTCCACCTCATTAGTTCTAAGTATGCCGCGCCTTAAAAATTTGGGCATTGTAATTATGATAAGTGTGTAAAAAAAAAGGAAAAATCCACTGATATCATTCACTTCTATCATGTAGGATTGCACCTTCAGTAAATATTTACTTTAAATACATAGAACAAATATCTATAGATAACGCTGATAGTGAAGGCGTATTATGTTATTTAAAAGGTTTAACAGTAAGGACATATTGGTATCAATTTACTACCTAAACTTTACCTTTATTTCTATTGTTATCTTGTACTTTAAATAACATACGTGATGAAGACGTAATAAAATAATACGTCGAAGTATTGTTAAGATAAATATAAAATAGTTTAATAACATTTTGCAGTAGATGAAATATTATGAAAAATAAATAATCAAGTTTATTAGCAGCCACAATACACAAAAAGTTATTCAATTTTAACAGTTATTATAAGGTATCGTAAATATACAGATTACCTTTATGTTTATAAATATTAATTACACATCTACACAAAGATCGCTATTAAAAGATGTAACGAGAGCATGTGTGTTAGTAAGAAATGAAGGTGATAAATAAAATGAATTGACCTGCTAAAAGAGCATAGTCTATATGTGTAATAGAAAATGAAAATGGGTACCAAAAAGGCACACAGTTTTAATAGGTCATAGATTCTTTCGCTGCCTAGGAACCATCCGGTAAGGCTACCTATTTCTGCCACTAATCAGTCGTGTAACCACTGTTGAGTTCCGGTTTGAAAGTATACTGAGTATGCTGTGTGACTTTTCACGGGTTTCAGTAGCCACTTACCATCAGGTGGACAATTAGCTTGTTTGTCACCCCAATCCAATAAAAAAGACACGTATTTTAGATGCTATGTTTAGACCCTCGATAGTACCGGTACTGCGTATTTAGAGATACTGCTCTCCTGTATTACTAGTCTGTGAGATTTAGATTTAGCAAATTGGAGATAGGTTTTTTGGTATCAGTCGATCAGCGGAGCCTTGTCCGATATTCAGTAGAATGCACCACATTACGCGAATTTGGCATTTGGAACTCCAACGTTACTATAACGTTAACATATACACACATTTGAAATTAAATAATAGTTTCATTTCAAATAATAAATATATTTCAGGAACAAGTGAAGCCGAATACCGCACCGAATCCTGCGTGGTCCTCTTAAATATTGAGATGAGGCTTTTGCCCTCCAAAAGGACATTTACAGGCTGGTACTTTATGTTTTTTCCCAAGGACGGGAACTATTTACAATTTCTACTTCGGTGCAAAACCCAAGCCTGATGTTCGACTGGGTTTTGATATGAATCAAAACTGATATCATAATGTTTCTACGTAAAAGTTGAAATTATAAGATTATTTGATAAATAAGTCATGACAATTCGAGTCGAGAGAAAGAATTAGTCATATAATAATATAGTCGGTATTAAATTACGAGGACAATATTTATATTGAAGCAGGACAAAGGCTTAGACTGATCTAGTGAGCACACAGTTGTTTTTTATAACGTTTATTCTAATACTTATAAAATACTGGCCTACGATGGATATAGATAAAAAAATATCTAGGTATATTTCTAAATCCCGGATGCTAGCCGATTTAATAATTAGCATAATATTTACGAGTTTCTAAATTCATACTGCATATTTTATTTTATATGTAGTTTACTTAGATAACTATGTTCTCTTATACATAATAAATTATAATTGTAATGTCATTAATATCACTTAAATGTCATTTTTTTTTCCTTCCATATCAGTATTGAAACATAGATGTTTCTATTTACCAAATCTGCAAAAGACTACTATGTCAGAATCAATTTACATGTTACTTAATGAACGTATTATGCAGATTTGATCGCTTTTATTCTTCGAATGTCGATAAATCTATAAAATCGAGACAAATAAGTCATAACATTGGAAGACCAGGTAAGGACAAGGCCAGATTATTTTTTTATTTTTATTTAGTGTCGATACAAGAATCGACATGTTACAAAGTAAAAAAAGCATGTGTTTTAGTGGACCGTCTACATAAACCAGTTTGTTGTTGCGATTTCGAAGCCAATACAATCTATTTATGAGAAATAAAATAAGTTTAATGTCTTCCTTAAAACAATAAGAAATATTGGGTGTAATGTTGCAAGGGAGACTACCACCTTATCTTCATGTTTTTCTCTAAATGGCAAGCCAACTATTTACTATTAAACTACGTCTCTAGTTTATCTCCGGTGTTAAAACTACTACAATTGTAAGTGCTAATGTACAGCATGATGGATCATTACTTTACCTTTTCAAACTTTTCAATATTAAAATATAAGAATATAAGAATTAGAGCAACAAACCAGCTAACAGTCCATCTGATGATAAGTGAGTACATCAGACAATGCATGCATCCAACTACCAAAGAAGGTTACCAGCAGTTATTACATTAGCTATGGAGAAAGAATTTGTCACCCATTAAACCAAAACTCAACAGTGGTTGTACCGTTGTTACCAGAAGAAATAGGCACGATGGTAATACCAACCCAGACTCCAAGGGGACTCAAAAAAAATAGTACCACCTAATAAATTTATCATTTACTAATTTGTACCACCCTTACTCATTGTGGCATAGTGCCACGAACGCAGGTTGCTTTTCCTCACTGAATGGTTATACTAAATCTCTATTGAGAATTGAGCGTTTACAGTTGGATGTTATTCAAGTATTATTTACAAAAACATTAGAAATACTCGTCGTTCTATAACTATTCCTGATCCAATCAGATTACAGATTGAATATATCTTCTTCTTCGTTTCTTCTTCTTCCTTATTGGCCTGTGTAAGTCTACTGTTGGATAAAGGCCTGTCCTTGAAAACACGAAGAAAAGTCTGTGGGATTTGGGTTCGGCCTAGACGAATGAAAAAACAGAATGCAGTATCAGAAACAAGAATACTCCTTCAAATATCATATTAGTAAAATCTAATATCTCTACCCTCTCTACCCATTATTAGGTCAATACTGTCAAATAGACAAATTATGTAGTTAAAAGCCACTGAATATGGCAAATTCTGTCATGTAGTGAGAACAGCTAGTTGGGTTTCCAAGCAAAAGTATTTCATCAGTCGTTGTTCTTGAAAATTACTCTGTTGTAAGAAATAATATCCGAAGCAGAACTAGGGTAATCATGTTGGTTTAACGTAGTATCTTTTATTTCGCTTGCGTACATCTGCAATACTAGAGGAGCTGCAGGTTACCGGCCTTTATTGATATTTGGAGGAAGAGAGGGATGATGAGTGGGGGGTTGGGGAGGAGAATTGGGGCTCCGGTTACCTCAATCACCGAACGAAACACAGAAGCACATAATGCCCGACCTCAGTCGAGCCGGCTCATTCGAGCAGTAGCAAAAGCCGCCGCTTGGCACTACCACGTACAAAAATAATAATCAATATGATAATATCAATATTTCATAAATTGTTTAACGATGTTTTTAAATATTCATATCCCTATATCCTATTAATTTAAGTACCGAGAGATATCATTATAATTGCATGGATAAATCTTTTGTCTTCTAAAATATGATGACACTTTAGCAAGGTCGATGCAAAACATTTCAAGCCACTATCTTTTATCTTCAGAACACATAATTCACACTGATTTTCATATACATTGTCAATAAATTTTGTCTTAAACACCATTAGAATTAAATGTATGCTGTATTATTTTACATTCGACATTTACCTAACAGTCATTGAATCATTATTGACATCTCTAACTATTTATTTGTCGTTATTTTCTATACTCAAAAGATTTAGACGTAGATTTTTTTTTATAATTTATGTTTTTAAATTTGTCATTTAAAGTTTCCTTTGGGCATAACACCTACTTTAGACATTATCAGGGTCGGTTATAATTAATATAAAAAAGAATAGCCTATAGTTTATATTCTTATAATCCAAACAAAGAAAAATCTTTAAATGATTTGTACACCAAAAGATAAACAGAGTATAATTTTCACTCCTTATGTTATTGTATTCAGATTAGGAGTGAAAATTTCATACGATACCCTGTAAAAAGTTCTGTATAGTCATCAGCCTGTAAATAGTCTAGACTGCAATATAGCCCACTCTCACCGTGAAAATTTCCATAATCGCTACAAGCGGGTAGGCGACCGCGGTACATTGTACCTCACATACTACCTATTACACTGTTGCCCGTCTTCGGTATATGTATTTTCCGTGTGGCATTATGAGATAGTGTCGGTCGTTAAATATTTTTGTCCCGTTTCCCTTAGCGTTTTTTTATGCGAAAGAGGGCAAGAGTTCAACCTAGAAACTGATGGTAAGTGATTGATGTCTACCGTCGCCCACGTAGAGCTGCAACACCAGAGGAGCTGCAAGTGCGTTGCCAGCCTTTCAGGATATCTTATTTTTTATTGTTATTGTTAATACCTAAAATTAAGGTTAACAATGGGCGGAATTAATGCCTTTAGGCATTTTCTGCTAGTGAACCCTGGGTGAGAAAGAAAGACCTGTTGTCAGATGAAAAATTAATAAATACATAATACTTACAATATACTTACATACATATTACGTGTATAATATACTATATATAATACATACATAAATAAATATAATATAGTGACTAGATATAATATATCAGATGGTATTTGCCTTCAAATAGTGACGTCGGAGCAGAGTTTTTGTTCGGTGCCTACCCCAATGGTATCATTAGGGTAGGCGTTCCAGAGAAGTGTAGCTTAAGCGGTAAAAGAAAAGGTAAAGAATCCAGTACTTTTTTGTGAAAGTAAGTTTCAGACTGTTTGAAGTTCTAGCTACTAGGTCATGACTCGAATAAAGAAAATTTAAGTTATCCTTTAGATAAAAAGGAGATTTTGGATCACTTAAAATAGAATAAAGTACTGATATGGTTGAGGAGCTACGCCTGTGGCGAATAGAGATCCATTGTGCCAGGTGGACATAGTTAAAAACATCGAGAATAAATCTTATACAATTAGTGAGAAGGCGCTCCAGCTTAGTGAGAAGATGTTGCGGTTAATCCGAGTAACACACATCTGTATAGTTGGTAGAATAAGTTAATGAACCAGCAAGAGATTGGTTTTCAAAGGTAGAGAATACAGGACCCTCCGGTTACACTCACCGAACGAAACGCAGAAACACAAGATGCCTCTACTTCGCCCAAGTGTTCTGCGAGTTCGTGGTGCTAAGCCGCTCGAGTCGGCCCATTCGCGCATCAGTAAAAGCTGCCGCTCTACAACGTTCAAAAGCCAGCTCTTACGAAACCCACGGAAAGAAAAGGGGTGGCAGATAATATAAGTATCAAATTTTTGTCCATAGCTAACCTCAGCCGTATGTTTTGCACCATTATAGCTATCAAATAAGACTGACGACCAACGGATGGTGGAAAATCCTGTCGAATTTAACGAACACAAATCGCACGCCTCATATAGTCACGATAACCGAGTGGTTAGGGGATCTGCATTTGAATCAGGTGACTTCGACCCCTATGTGGGGGGGCTCATAACAGTGAGTATTTCGAAACTTAAGTATGATTTGTAACGTTGGCTTGTACACTAAAACAACGGCAGTTCACCTCATGTCACGTTGTTGCAAATAAGCTCTGGTGCAAAATGGGCTTAAAGTACTTATATTTCTAGACTTCTGACCACCCCAGTATTGAGTATACGATCAACTGTACAAATACGGAACAAATCTCACGAATATGGACTATATGGGGAGCAGCATCACCGGTGTGTACTGCGCTAACCAAGTCGTCTGCCCAGCGAAGTGAGTATGGCAAATCATCTGTGAAATATGCCGGCTTACTGGCGCTTTCTTGAAGAGACTTATGCTCAGCATTGGACTCGAATAGGCTGATGAAGAATAAGTAAATATCTCCACTTACTTATTTGTCATAAATAATTGCAAATTTATTATTTGATGTTGTTATAATCCTTATATCACTAACTATATCTTATAAAATGTTAAATGCAGCCACACCCCTTAGTAGTAATAGCATTTGTAACCTCAGTGTAGATAAATACTTTATCACTTCATCATATACAATTTTGAGGGTGTAACATTCTGAATCATTCTTATATACTGAGTGGACGATAAAAAGCAACATTCTTTAAAGCGAGTGATAAAAGGCGAAATGAGTAAATTCGACACTAAATCCGATATCAGCCCACGCAAATAAAACTGCAGGCGACTTTGTAGGTACATAATAAAATTATGCATAAATAAATACGTGTTACGATGGCAAGGTGTGAGCTAGTCGTAAAAACGAATTAATCGCTTAATTTTCAAGACTATTAGAGCACAATTGGATTACCAACATGGCGACTTTTTACGATTATTTGATCGCTAATTCCTTTTATTAATATACTAAAATTGTTTTAAACCAGGTGGAAATATGCAGGTGTTTAAATTATTACTATTATAGTATTATGACACTCTAAATCGACATACGAGTAGGATAAACAGTCAAAAATAATTAAATTGGTTCATTCATAACAAAAATTTTAGGTATCACGGAAATATAAACGTTACTATAATACAAAAATAGGTGTCTAAAAATCACTGAAAGAACTGTTGACAGAGTCATCTTTCGGTTTTTTTCGAGCGGTTCAACATGGGACTCTACACGGTAACAGTGAAAAGTATCATGCAGAATTAGAAGATTGGCCGGCTTGGATCTTATAGTTAACACCAGTTGGGACCTTGATCAAACGTGGGTATATTCCTAAGAAAAAAAAAATTAAGTATCGCGACAGACTTTTAAGTTTCCCATTTACCAGCGAAGTTTTCCGTTCAAACGGATGTATGAAATATGTCCGTTCAAACCTTTATTTACTCATTTTGCCACACAGGAAGTCTTTGTTTGTGGCCGGTAATGTTTCAAGCCGTTTACATACAGATACCAAACGAGATGTCACCGAAATATGAACAGAATCAATACCCATTCTCGGAACACCGTGGAAAACCGATAGGGTGCCTTTACGGCCATAAAGTAAAGTGTAAAACCAAATTTAAATTGCAAAGACGTGTAATTTGTCAGTAATAAACCTTATGTGAACGACGTAGAGCTGTTTCGATTGAGTTTAATGGTTATTGTAGCGGCAAAAATATTGGGCTTGCTCGTTATTGTGGTTCATCGTTGGTGGTGACACTTCGCAAATAATGTTGCGGGGACTTTTGGACCACCGACCGACGTCGGTGCTTTGACGTCCCAGCTCATTTGCAAACCGCGATGGGCGGGCCGTTCCATTATGTTCTATCGCTTTTAAGTCAATAATCCTTCAAACAGAGGCCGGCTAGTTTATAAATATAACATAAACGAATAAATAAACGAGTCGTTAAATTTTTGTGTAATTAATTCACCAAGGAGGTTTTAAAATTATAGCAGATTTATGGTATATATCATGTTTGATTAATATATTATTAAAATTTTGACATTTCGATTATTTTTATATTATTCATCACCGTATTGCATATCTGTGTGATAGACAATGAAAATAAATAATTTAAGAGATACATTTTCTTCGACGGTCTGTCTACACACAAGGTGGTCCAATGTGTATCATCCGATTTTCTTTTGCTGTAATTCCAAAAATAATTTAAAAAGGTTTTTTTCACAGCATATATTTATTTGATGCAATAAACTTAATTTTATGATGCTTTAAAAATGATACCTGATAGGTCTACATATATCTTTTATATGGCATTTTACCTGAATTATGACCAAAAATTTGAAGATATTTATTTCCGAACAAAATTCAGATGGTTCAAGAGCTGCTCCGTACGCTCAGCACCAAATCCGTGTGGCGTACAGTCAGAGGTTGTTGCAGTAGAATAACGAGATGCCTGTTTTTGGGGTAATTCATGGTGAGCAACGAGACGCATTCCCATCGCTCAGGACATGTAAACAAAGAAAATACCCGGTTTTGGGCAACTCACATTCCTGGTGTTATCCATGAGACACCACTTCATCACCTAACATGTGACATTTTGCGGAACACTTTTCCAGGACGTTAGATTTGTCTTTGGGGATTTTGATCGGCCGATCTGCCGGTTACAGACTTCTTTCTGCGGGTAAGACTTAAAGGGGCTGATCTATGGAAACAAGATAAAGAATCTTTATCTTGTTTCCATAGATCAGCCCCTCAAGAACAACATTAGTCAAGAAATCGACAATCTTACTACGTAAATCTTGACGAACGTGATGCAAAATCATATAGATTAGATATAATTTTCGAAACATGATAAAATGAAATTTATCTTAATTTGATATATAATAATAATATATTGACAATAAAGTAAACATAGGCCTTAAAATTATTTTTTTATATTGTTTTTGGAATTACAGCAAAAGAAAATTAAATACAAAACTTACTACATCTTTATCGCAATACCACCATTTTTTTCAAATGCTGCTTGGTTGGCAAACTCGCCTCTGGCGATTCGGTTCTGCTGACTAAATTAAAGAATTACATACCTTGCATACCCTAAATAATTACACGTGCTGCCTATTATACTACACCTACGAGACCTCGTCTACTCTACTAGCTAATTATTAGGTCGCTACCACATTACACTTGTAATGCTGTAAACATAATTTGTTGATTTCTTAATATATATATTTAGATTCCGATCACCTACCTTTTTTAAAATTATGTCAAATGCAGATCTAATTCTAAAAGATGTTGCTGTCGTATTACTTATTTGAAAATATCGACCTAAAAGTTTAGATTGTTACTGTGTATACTGACTTTAAGAAAGCTTTTGACAAACTTGATCACAAAGTTCTTCACGAGTATTGATATTGCGTTTAACGGCATTCGAGGCAATTTGTTACGGTGGCTAATATCGGGTATTTTCAATAGGACTCAAAAGGTAGTACATAATAAAAGGCTTTGAATCAGATTTTATTGTAGTTCTTTCCGGTGTTCCTCAAGGATTAATACTGGGTCCTATACTTTTCTTATTTATTAATGATAGTCTTTGATTAGCTAATTCTCATTTTGTAAATTATACCGATGATATCAAAATTTATAAGTCATGTGTAAATATTCAAGATTTCTTACTTCTTTAAGACAATCTAGGCAGACAATCTAAATATTATCAGGACAATAAGCTTTAACTTAGTTTTTAGGTAAACTGCCATGTGATATCTTTTTCAAAGAAAAAGAAAAGAATTAGATTATTGGTAAAATTGCGTTCCCTCACAGAAAGTTGACGAATTTCGAGACCTAGGTGTGATGCTAGACTCAAAATCAAATTTTTAACGTAATATTGATAACATCATTAGCAAAGCTTATTAATTGTATGATTTTGTTAAGCGTTCATCTGAATATTTTAAACACTCGTCGACTTTGCTACTTTTATGTTAAACCATTTCAATAGATATTTTTCAAATTATATTTTTCTAGAATTATATTAAATAAACACATTATATTACTATACACTATAAATTGTTAAGCTTGTAGTCTAGACGCTCGCTTCTTATGGTTACTTTTCTACATGGATTATGTAACGATAGGTTAGATTGTAGTGATATTACTCACAAGATATGTTAGTTTGTACCCAGAACAGTAATGTGACTTGAGTTGCGCAAAACCCCGAGTATTGTACACCGTCGGGTGCCGAATGAATGCAGGAGCGCGATCACCTCTCCGGCGTCTACTACAAATTTATAACACACTTTATGCTGACTTTGATACTTTTGCACAAACACAGAAAAAAATTAAAAGAGTGGCTTTTGAAATATTTAGTAGTAGTTATACTAGTCAGTTACATAAACTAAGTACCTAATACATTATTCGCTGTTTTTTTTGCATACAATGATTATAATTTACAAAATAATTTAAATTTTAATCTGAGGATATTCGTCTACACTAGTGTATAGAGAGTACTTAAATTAATTTAACGTATAACAAATCTCTCTATGTTTTATTTTCACTATGTAACATACAATTATAATCTTAATAATAACTGTTTTAGTTATAAATAAACAATTGATCAGATACTTGCTTCTTAAAGGTAACAAGGTGGCAAGTGGAAACTAAAACAAACAATTTGTAACATACATTGACTACTGAACTGCACTGAATAAAATAGTATTATAAGAGTTTACTAATAAAATTAATATTGAAATCCCTCCTACTTGAAAAAGGCTGAAGCCCTGCAGTGCAGTATTTACAAGCCAGTGATATATTATATTCGTGAATATTTTGCAAATAAACAGAAAATGTGTCATTCTTGTTAATGTATGGTCATGAATAAATTAAGCCGAGCCGCGCCTGTAATATAGGGCCATAACGGCCTCCATTGACGTGGCCATCTCTTGGAGTCCTCCGCCGATACATGACGTGCGCATGCTTATTTATTTCTCCCTTAGTCGTCGTACACACTAGCGTCCGTAACTTCGATTTATTAAAAAAACAACTTAACTCTACGACTTCAACACACAACTCCAAGTTATTCAGTTGCAAGCCAAATAGTTGTTACAGACGAATTTGCGGATAATATAACCATCAAATACATCTTAAAACACACACACACACACATTTATTCGGTGAAGTAGGTGATGTTAGCCGTTTTCGCCTTTTATCATCGGAAGATGTGCTTGCGTCCATGTAATGCGCTTGCGACCTTGAAACAAAAACTAAGTATGTGAGAATCCATATATATATGTATGGATTATTTTCGTTTCACGACTTTGTCACTCTGTAGATGCTCACAAAATCAATTCCATGTGGTGTTTGATTTACTCCGTTTCATTTTATTGTTTTTTCTATTATAACTACCGAACGTTACTTTTAAAGCCGTCCGGATACGCAGAATACAAGCTTGCAAATATCTATATAATAAATACCGCCGTATAGTCAAGATTAAACAACATCATACTATTTGTAACCTGTATTTGTCTACAAATATCTTAAAGGCACTGTTTTCGCATTTTTGTGAGATAGCCAATTCAAATTGACGATGTAATGATTTAATTATATTCTAAATATGAGAGTATTATCTATTGGGAGAAGTCGCTTATAAAAGTTGGATTTACTCATACGCAAGTGCACTCTCGACCTGTATCGTGTGACGTTCGTGCATAAAAGCCGCCGCCGGTACAATAGGAGGACAGGCAAACCCATTGTACAAGCCGTAACATGTATAGAACCATGACCATTCATCTCGCGGTGCCGATACCTGAAGAACGGTGTGGGTTAATGCCCTCGCAATAGTAATAATTCCTATACTTAGAGTAACTATAAAGTTTCGTCGGTCTTTATGATGTTCAAGTGAAACAGTAATGCTGGTGAGTAGTTACAAGTAATTACCGTCAGGTACAGTGTCATTGAAATGACCATACTTTTTGATTTAGACAGGACTGTCTGGACATTCTCCCACTACGATGACAAACATATCTACTATAATATAACCAGCGAATAATTTATCTGACTCTTCGCCAGGAGTACTACGACCACAGCCGGAGCGGCACCAAGGGTCACTGAATTGTGAAAGAGGTGTAAATATGAATTTCTAAGAAAAGACTACATATTTGTGCCGTTTGTCGAGGAGACGATCAGTCCATGGGGGTTTCTCTGACACTGCATCTGACCCTTACCCCGATCTTATCGTATAACCGTTACATCGGATATGAATAGGCAAAGACAAGTGAGTGCCTCTGTGTTCACGAGTGCATTCACAGCTCTGTAATATCTTCTACGCAGTCTACAAGTGCCTAATGTCAGGTGTTGTGCTGGTGTTGGTAATTGATGTGGTGGAGGTGCGTTGTGTGATAGAAATTACATTTAATAGATACTCGTACATATTATGTTTATATATTTATTACTACACTATTTTATTTTTACATACGGTGTCCTAGTGATCAGAGCGCTCAATTTAGTATCGTAGAGCGCGAGTAACCTGGATGCGATCCCCGGTGTCGGCACCACTAAAATTGTTAATAGCAATTTTAAGTGCTGTATTTTACAACTTGCTCGGTAGCGAGTGAATAATAAAAAAAAATATTTCAACCCGTACTGGGGCACCGTGACGGGCCCTTCCTGGCTTCAAAACCCTCACAGATACTTGAGAGTGGGTCAGCAGTGAGCCCTTACAGGCTGCTACTTTACTTTATTAAAAACGGAATTGTGCAAAGTAGATTATTTTAAAATCTTTCAATTTTATGTTGTGGTAATATATTTAATCACGTGGAATTCAATTTAACCGCGACATGGGTTGACACATAATATAAATATATTAAAAGTTGCTTATCGGCAAGCTTACGAATATTAGAACGTAGAGTAATACATATGTATCGATTTATAAGTACAGAGAAGGGCGTAGATCCAGTGAAGCGGAGGCAGTCCGGCATTCCCACGACCAGGCGCCCGAGGCGATGCGCTGAAACACGTCGTGAGCGACTGCTCTGAAACCAACGTCGAGTTGCATTACTAATACCTTTACTTATGCTACAGAGCTATATTGAACTAGAGAGCTCTTACTACTTCATTAGCATCAAAAATTAAGTCTTATAATGTTCTTTACCTTTCTTAGATATATTTTCTGACAATTTTAGGTAAAATACTCGAAGAACTTTCTAATAACTAATAATCCAAGCTTTTAACGAGCGAAAAAGTAGTTTTCATATAAAATAATATATGTACATTATTATACACATTAATATATACATTAATGTTAATAACATATATAAAAAAGCCCAGGTGGCTAAGCTGAGTGATTCTTGCCTACCCCTTTGGGCGACGGACGAGAGTATATGTAAATAAATCTGCGCTTCATATTGACATGAAATTCCATGAGAATAAAAAAAAACGCGAAGAAAAACGACAGTCGCTTTTTTTTAAAATAATAAAATGAAACGAATAAGGCTTTTACATGAATATTTAAATGAAACTCCATTTCAAAAGTATCTAATACACCTTGTTCTACTTATTTGGCATAGGGTACCATGTGAAGGGCATTGTTTTGAAGGGCTATGCAATTTACCATTTTTAGTTCTGTCAACTACAGTTATTATTGAATTTTTATGCTTATTATGCTTAAGTGTCATATAAGTGCCTTCAAAACTCTTAACCCTCTCTTATCTTTAAGGTTAACTTCTTTTCCAGATTTCTTCAAAAATATATCGATAAAAACAGAAAGAATGACGCTATAAAAAGATGCAAGGATAAAATTATCGTTTTAGCCAGCACTCAGCAAGCATCCAAGCGATTTCGTTGCAATAAAACAACGGAATAACTATGCAAATAAAGATATGCGCAGGGGCACCTTGTTTATACGAACTCTGCAGGGCACCTCACGCTTGGAACTTTATTACTAGGCGATCAGTAGGCTAAAACATCGAGCTGAATTTGCATTAGGAATCTAGACTTAACGAACAAAGAAATAAGACTTCTAACTCAGCACTGTAATTCTATCTAATTGAATTAAGGTGTTTATTAAGTAACAGCGAATGACTCTTAAATAACCATCTGTAGCCATTGATATCGCTTGCAATGTTTATTTTGTTATAACGATCGCACTATTAATGCCGAAACGTCATAACTTACGACAAATAGTATACACATTATCTTATAGCAGGTGTAATAGGTGTGTAGGTAGGTTTTTATTTAAAATGTAAACGATAATTTGTACATTAATGGTTATTATTTGTTGTAACGTAAAACAATTAATAAAAAGACTACAAATAGAGTTCCACGGCCTTAAACAATGAAAATCATTTAATAGTCTTCACTAAAACTTTAGTATTCATTTTGATACAATCAATATCCAAAAACACATAACAGCATAAATATAAAGTAAACTAACAGCCTGTTAAAGTCCTACTGCCGTGCAAAGGCCTCCTCTCAATATTTAAGAGGGTTTTAGTACCGGGTCCGCCACGCTACCCCAAAGCGCGTTGGCGGACTTACATTTTTTTTATGCGAAAGGGGAGCAAACGAACTAGCGGTTCACCTGGTAAGTGATTATCGTCGCCCACGTACATCTGGAACACCAGAGGAGTGCGTTGCTGACTTTTAAAAAATATTGGGGGGAAAGGAGAATAGATGCGGAGGGAGGAGGGAGGAGTGAGCCTCCGGTTAACTCACTCATCTAACGAAACCTAGAAGCACAAGATGCCTCTCCAACACGTATTCTGCGAAATCGAGTTACTACTCAAGAACCGGCCATTCGAGCAGCAGCAAAAGCTGCCGCTAGGCTCTTCCACGTACGTGTCCGTGAAATATTTATATTTTTTACTATTTCTCAGACATTTCATTACATTTCTTTCTATTTATGTCAGGGTGATTTGCGAAACATAGGAAAGTCTTTTTCTCCAAAATCAGATCTCATCTTCACGAGGTGCACTCTATTAACGGCGCTAAAACATTCAACACCTGACAAACCCAAATCTCACACACTATTTAATATACATCTAAATCAGGCTATATAGTCTACTGCTGAACATAAACCTCTCTAAGAAAGCGATAACCAAAGCCGGCATATATTTCTGGGAAAATTTGCCAAGAACATATTTTTTTAGCACTAGTGACGATGCTCCCCATCTTTTGTCTGTGAGATGTAGGTACGGCAAATTCGGATGTATATTCCGCCATCTTTCGGTCGCCAGAGCTTCGTAGAGGTTAGCCTTTGGAGAAAGAGATGATTCATACCCCCTTACACAGGATTCGGCGTTAGTTTACGATCCAGATATTTTATTATTTATTATTAATTATTTAGAGCTAACGCTTTCCCGGAAATGTAACAGAATGTAAGATTTAAAAACGTGGTTGGTGCTTATTAAATATATAACCCAGAGAAATGGCATGTTTTCCTGGTATTATATAACAGTTCGATAGATATTTGGGATAAAAAGGCCAAACCTAATAAATGGTTATGAAGATAAATAAATGCATGATATCTTAAAGCACCTAAGATTTAAGTACATAATTTATAACCAAAAGTAACGAAAATATTATAATATTTTTTTTAGCTTGTATGATGCAGACATACGTCGCTGAAAAAGACATAAACTCTTATGGCCTTTATCAAAAACTAAGGGCAAATAAAAAAAATTTAACTATAATTTTTTTTACATGTTTTCTTTTTCTTCATTACTACCAAGAAAGCGGCGGCAAAAACTAGCTAGCATTTTTTAGAAGTTTTACCAATACTGGGAGAGCGGGGAAAATCGTGATGACAAAGTCAAACTTTATCTATTTATGCCAACATTGTGGCTTTATTTTTACTTATTATTTTTGATTGTTAGCCTTATGGTTTTTTTTATTCTATTGGGGTGATAAACGCGCTAACATTTTACCTACGAGTAAAGGGCTACTGCAGCCGATGGACACCTGCAACAGCTTCAATCGAAGAAGGTCACTGATGCGTTGCACCCCTGTGGATTAAGATGGAATGATTACACTGCATCTCTATACCTTTCAAACCGGAACACAACAGTTGTTGTGGAATGACCATACTGCTGTTCGGCGGTAAGTGGGTAGGTACCACACGACTCCTAGGCCAGAGTCTACCACCTGAAATGTAATTTAATGTATCAAAAAGAAGTATTATTTCTCATTTATTAACGGATTGTGTGTTTTACTTTTCCATAGGGAAATCGCGCAATACGTTATAAGGTAGAGTGCGCAAGCAACAACCAAAAATAATATTGTAATTATTTCAACGTGATATTGCCTTACCAATACTCGCATAATACTGATTTAAATAAAAATCCCATGTTTGCTTTCGGTTACAAGGTTTTATCGTAACATCGAGAACAAAGTTCGTACAAGCGATCTGCCGCCTGACGTACCTAATCTATGTCGGTCTCCTCGAAACAATCTGAAATACCCGACACCGTGTGTGGGTGTGCTTCGTTTAACGTAAGAGCGCCAGTCCATCAGGAGCAAGCGTGACAGCGCTATATGGAGTGAGGGAGATAATGGAATACGCAGCTCGTGGGAAATGCACAGTAGTGGTCAGATCAGACTGCGCGCGCGCCGGCCCAGTGCACGTATTATTGTAGTCACATCTTTACAATTTATGCAAGCCTATGAGATGCACACCAAATCCTTACTTGCAGCTTTAGTACTAGGTAAGAGAGTCTATAGTGACTTGCCGCTATAAGGGTAGTTGTAACATTTCTGTATAGCGATGAATAGGTACGCGGCGAGTATAATGCGATGAATTTTTTTTAGCGATCGATTGAGTCGGTTTCTGCGGCGGGCTTCGGTCGAGATGCAAATGTGGTATTTACGGAGTTCGCCGGCACACGCCTAGTCGGTATCGTAAAAACTCTTCATGATTTAATAAGCATGTTATTGCTTAAGCCCGCATATTGCTCGGCGTTCTTGCCGAATACATGTTTAAATTAACTTATGGACCGTGGAGCTTTCGGATGACGGATGTTTCCGTATGAGACATTGCTTAAAATGCTTAATGATCTCAACTGTTACATGTAAGAAGTATGTTATTACTTAGT
This sequence comes from Bhutanitis thaidina, assembly GCA_029286595.1. Taxonomy (NCBI): domain Eukaryota; kingdom Metazoa; phylum Arthropoda; class Insecta; order Lepidoptera; family Papilionidae; genus Bhutanitis; species Bhutanitis thaidina. The sequence goes on from JAGSMS010000005.1 coordinate 5,841,547, forward strand.
GAGTAAACCTTTCCCTACCTTTTACAGAAATTTCATGAAAATATACCAAATTTTCATGAAATTTCTGTGAAATTGACACAATGTGGTATTGCATGGCAATACTGTGACAGTACTAATCATGAAAAAAATTTAAAGAGAATATATGGCTAAATAACCATTTCTAATATGCCAGGCCTAAAATTTTCAAATCGATGACGGGAAGCTGCATTTAATGTGCACGGTCTGATTCTGCAATAAAACTATTGTCAAGTTATTTATTAATTTGATTAGATATGTTTATACCTGATAGTTCACATGAAGACCTTTAAGACCAAGACTGTGACTTGTTTCTTGCGTTTTTCATAGCTTTGATGGAAATAGGGGGGTAAGCAAAAATATACACAATGTTTATCCTAAGGTCAACCTTACCTGGTAGCGGTACATGCGTTCCTGCTAACGGACGAGGCCCTGGCGACAGACTACTAGCAAATATCATCCAAATGTCGAAGAGACTAGTAATGGAGAGCAGCATCTCTGGTGCGATGGTACCAGGACTGCGCTCACCAGCTCACCTGCTCAGTGTGCACACCTGCATGCCAGCTTATATTAGAACCTTGATAGAAAAACCTACTAATATGTCAGACAAGGAAAAAGAAATATTAAAAATATAAATACGTAATATAATAACAATATCTTTTTACTGCCTTAGTATGTGAACAAATTAGCTATCAGAAAAACAAAGTATTACTTTCTCTAGAGATTTATTCGCAGTATCCATCGAAGTCTGATAAATTGGCAAATCTGCCTCTTGCCGTTTCCTAATTTCTGTAATTGACGCCATTATATACCGAACCCGTCTATTAGGCGTTTTGCTTATATTGTAAGTCGTTTAAATATTTTTTGAAATAATCAAAGAAAATTGGAAGATTCGTTTTTTTTTTTTAGATACTGATGAGAGAAACTAAAGCGTGTTAAGTTTTACACATGGTTTATCCTTCGACAGTCTTGGTGAAGTACGCATTGGAAGGAAAAGGATTATTTTCTACTACTAATACATAACAGCTCACGCCTGTCATCTTTAGTGATAGGTAGAGGCTACAGAATTCCGTTTCGCAGAACTCAGTTGAACCAAACAGTATGCGTAATACTCACTTTTAGCCGCTCCAGGAGACCGCCATGATATTTTCAAGACCTTTAGACGATAAACTCTTGATTATAACGAAAGCTTAATGAACTAACCGAATAATGTCGTGCTGTCCTTACTGGACCCTGTTAATGATTTTCTTTTTATATTTCTTGACTATAATCGGGATATGGTTTACAAATATATGTTTGAATTAATAATGTATTACTAAACCAACCATAAATTAAGAATAATAGAAGAATATATAGAAACTATTTATATATCGCTGTGATGGAACACGTGAGACGGAAGCTTTCGGTAAAGAGTTAAGGTAGTAAAGGTATTATTGTATTAGTGTTAAGCAGGCAAATCGCCAATCGTTATTGAAATGCACAGAAAATTATCATTAAGTACAAGTAGATACATCTCTTTCTTCACGTGGGTGTAGTTAGAGGGTACTAAGGGAAAAGCTTTGAAAATTGCAATGGCAACCGACAGGAGGCGATATAACCATCCCGAAAATTAACAGACTAAAATTGAGAGGACCGATGACGGGTTGCAGCGTCTAAGGTGTGAGGTGTCTGGTGTTACAATCGCCAATGCGCTTGCCAACGTGGCGTGGCATCTCTAGTGCTAGGTGAGTATAAGTCTTCCACGCATGGCATGCCAACTTTTGTCGGCATTTTCATGATAAAGAAGAAGCAAAGAAGAACTTTACTTTATACATTGAAACTTAACCCTTTTATTCGAATATTTACATGTGGTCAAAGAAGTCGAAAACAAGATTCACATAGCACACCCGGCGATCCATAACAACAATGGCCTATAATTCGTATCGTCAACCCACGCTTAACACGGTCTTCGACACATTCAATTAAAGAAAAAGCAACCAAATATTTTTAATACTAACCTCCTCCCATTATGTTCTTTTCCTCGACGTCTGCGAACTTCGTGGGCTGTAAGAATTTTTTTTATAAAAACCAAAGTTACAGACTAACTTTTGTAAGAGTATTTGAATCAGGAAAATACCGATATAATGATCCAATGCGAGTTGATGACATGAAATTTTTTTTCATATCTATGCTGTATCAATTATAAAAATATTTATAGGTTTATATGTATGTTTGAACAGATTTAATTGCAAAGCAATGTCAGTGATTTTGGTAAAAACTTTTTTAAAATGTTCCTGATTCCCGAAGCGTTTTAGGATGTTTTATTCACAAATCTGAAAGTTTGTATGTGTGCCGCTAAAAGTACTGAACGGGTATGAACGAAGCTTGGCAAAGATGTAGATTAGATGTGTTTCCAATTTGGGATGCCCGAGTAGGTACCTATTATGAACTTCTAGGTGATCGTCTCACCCCTGAAGTTCTGCGTCTCTTAAATTCTAAAGAGAAAATATTATTTACATCGTTATGATTTTAGTAACGCATGAATAAACTGTCCCACTTTTAATGTATTTATGTATTATGCTCACGTCTGTCATCTATAGCGATAGGCAGAGATTACGGATTTCCATTTGGCACAACTCAGTGTAGCCAAACGTGCTTCTGCAACCCAATTTTTGCCTCGCGACGAGATATCTTGCGTACTCTATTCATAAGTAGGTGGTGGAGAGTCTCATGTTCATGCTTACACTTTTGCTCTATGACATAACCAGCGACGTCATCAATTTTCGATTCGTAACTTTGAAAATGTTTTTTTTTCTTAAAATTATACACCGATCTACGTTTTTCGTTCTAGCATTTTAGAGAAGGTTAAGCCGTCATCTGTCGGAGGTTCTGTCCTTAATCGACTCTTGCGACATCCATGAGAAGAAATTTAAGTAAGATTACTTTTACACAATAAAATTATTTTTACAATAATATAGTTAACGAAATATAGGAGAAATCCCAACTTTTTTATTCTTTACACCTTATATATTTCGTAGAGCTCATGCCATGCCATATTTACGTGATCCCGAGGCTCAAAAGGGACAATAGGGATCGAAACAACAGTGGGTTGGTCATATCGCTTACATATCTTAATTAGGCCGCACAAGGCGCTCATCGATACTTTTTTTTAACATCCGCCCGCGTGCGACCGTGACGAATATTTGTATAGACTGACAATCTTACTAACTAAAATATGTAACCTGTTTTAGGGCTTATTACCAAAATGTAAAAGTTGTTATCGTTTGCATTAAAAGCAAAGCGTTGTTAGAAATAGAGATATGTGGCAATAATTAGATCGCTGATAAAATCATTCATATCTTTCAATCTATGTACACGATATGGACTACTATTGGCTTATTGTATATAACCATAAAAGTCTATTAGATATAAGACTAAAACTTCTGTATCTCGACAAACTATCGAATGAGTATTACTATAAAATTATTGAAATTGTTTTACGCGAAATCTTTAATAGAAACTAAGTTTTCTCAAAGAAGTAGCATTTTACAATAAAATATTTCTTTGACCGAAAGAAACTCCGTATAGAGCTCTTGTGTTTTATATTCATTATTATCAACACAGCCTTTCAATCTTCCATAAAGTAAGATGAGAGCCATCTATGGAGCATACTCAACAATCGATTCCTATTCACTCTATATAGTCGTCACTCTATCTATAGTTATATTTATCGATAAATGTAAAACATATTCATTTACTTACCTTTTATACCTATCTTATCACACTAATGTTGTTTTTTTTAATGTATTATATCATTACTATATTATATAATCACAATGTTTATTTTAACATAAAGCCAGGATTATTCTCTGTCGGTAAAGCAGCAATAATAATTAACAACATCTAACATAACAACAAAATGACAATATATTGTTGTTATGTTTGATACCTAAATATGAGTACTAGGTGCGAATTTAAACACATATCAGGAAAGCTGGAAGACAAAAAAATGTAATCAAGTAAAAACCTAGATACATGGTTCAAGGTTTTTACTTGAGTTGAGTTTAACAGGGGATGCAGGTATCTCAAGTCGCTAAGTAGTCGTCGGTAAGACACAAGCCGTGAGAACTATAACTGGAATAAAAGAACAGTAAAATTAATTAGAATTTCTTCCCAAATGGTACCCCCTAATCATACTGTCTGATGGAATGGAAATGTGAAAAATATTTAAAAGCCGAATTCCAAATCGATCTAAGTTACCAATAAATTCGGATTAACATTTATCGAAATTAAACAATTTCCCACCGATTCTAAATTGCAACCACTGTACCGTGGAACCTTTTAGTCTACACATTAAATTAAAATTTTCGTTCATTGCTGGGTATATCATCTACAGTCCATAGTGTAGTCGTATGAAAAGCGCAATCAACGCGTTAGCATATTATTTAACATTTCATTTCAGTCAAAAAGTTACATGGTAAAGGGATGGTTGATTCACATCCGTCTAAAACGCGTGCACAGCCTGTCTCCTGTCAAACAATGCCCCGAGCAAACTCTATTCAGTGTAATTAGGGTTAAATATTTCAGACTGGTAAGCTTCACATGTAATTGCATTTAATTTTTAATCAGAGAACGTTGATTTCCCCTTATAAAATGATGAAACTATAATAAATTAATGTTTTTAAACTTTACTGATCTGCATCAACAATAACAAATGATTGTAGGCATCTAGCTAATATACCTACTTAGGTACCTATCCTATTGTATAAAGTCAAACGGCATGTTGTAGCAATATACGTGTCGGGTCGACCAAAGACGCAGGTACCCCGTTCTTAAAGAATACGTGTAAAGTATGTATGACAAAGTTCTCTTACCGACGAAGCTGTAAAGGCCTCCGGACCAATAACAACGTGGATAGTTTTTAGTCGGTATGTTTCTCCTTCCGAGATCCGAATCCGACATAACCCATTTGGTGGCCTCGCGGCCAGCAACGGAGTATGCGTAAAGAAAGCATTTTACATCCACGGAGAAAAAAAAATGTCTGACAAAGTGAGGACCGAAAACCCAGTTACTGACAATGAGGCATTCCACCGGTCTTAAGGGTGCTATATGTATGTACCATATTATATCTTGATACTTTACTTTTACTAGGTGGCTATATCTAGCTAATATACCCACTTTAAGTAAGCCACTTTTGGGGCGTCTCGCGTGCTCATTTATCATTGTTACTTACATAAAATCTAAAGTTTATCAATTTAATCATCGAGAATTACGTGATGTCGTTTTCTACTGAAAAAAATCGCTACTATTGTTCCAACAAACCAAAGGCGAATTAGCAAAATAAAGTTGGTACCAATTATGTAAAACTTCCTTAAAGCCGAAATACCATCTAGTCCGTATAAGATTTGTTTTTTTATACTTTGTGTTACCCACACATAACTGACATAAGTGCAGGCAAAATTTCCTGTACAAATATTTCTTATGAGAGGGATTCAATAACGCGAAAAAAAAGCCCTCTATATTTGACAACTACGATTGTAATAAGAAAACAACAAAAGAATACATGATGTTTAAGGCTGCTAACATCCAGCGATAAGTAGCGCAATTTGAACAAATCGATTGCGTCTAATATAAATCCTAAATCGGGTAATAAGGCGGTTATTCTGGCAAAGATACATAATAATATTCGCTTATTACTACTGATTGCATGTAATACTGTAGATGCAAAATTTATCTTAAATTGCTCTATTTAAAGCAACTAAAGTCAGAACTTTTTACCGCAAGTGCATATGAAAGGATAACAAATGTAAATCCGTATAAATACACATACACAACAAATTCATATATATTAGTATAAGAAGCAATACAGGGTGCAAAGAGGAATATATCATCTCTTTCACCGAATGCCAACCACATCTGTACCTTGCTAGCTAGCAAACGAGGCTCGTGGCGAGCAAATCATGTCCGAAAATTTATCCGAATTTGCCAAATCCAACTAGATCCCAGTGACAATTGGAAGCAGCTTCGAAGCATTACTAATGCAAGCTTGGACTGGGACTGGGCACTGCGGTCACCAGTACATTTGCCTAACGTAGTGAAATTATATAAAATGCATGTCTGCTATTGTTGGCGCTCGGATCTTGGAGTTCTTGTCTACGTTCAGTAATGAGGTTAAATAGGCAATGGTGATGACGATATACGGGTTAACTGCACGTTTGCTGAATTAGCTACTCGTTAGCTTCACCAGTGGATAATCATGTATTTTTTTTATTTTACGGGTTTTACCGAAAATTTTTAACTACGCCGGACGTCCAAGAGCTATTCTGTTATGTCCTTATTAACCTTTACCTGTTAGTCCTTAACCTGTCCCCATTCGATGCAGCAATTGTAGTTATCTAGACTGAAAAAATAATAACTCATTTTCTAGTTTAACGCAAAATTTATGCTTTTGCTTTGTTTGTATTTAGAGTAAATAAAGATTTATAGTATAACTTGTAACTCATGCTAATAGCTATGATATATTGGTACACACAGCCTATCATAGTGAATAGATTAGCCAGTAACTAGTGTTACCGAGTTTAACCGTTACAATGAAGTGCTGTCGGTAACTATTACTCTTATTGGCTTCTAACAAGCATTTACAAACGTACATACGTATCTAGCGCATTCATACTTGTTACTGTCCGATAGCCACTGTCATGCCTTGAAAAAAAAACAAACACACATTTATATTCAAGGTAACGTCACATTCACTGAGCCTCAATTGATCGATTAAATGTACCGTGCACAATCTTTTCATTTAGTGCATAATATTTAATTATAATTCTTTAGCGGTAGTACTATAATTATTTCATTCCACTTTGTACCTCCCATGTCGATGTAGACAAAAATTACGGCTTTCCATTTGGCAGGACTCAGCCAAACATGCTTCCGCAATTCGTTTTTCGTCACTTCAAAAGATAGAAAGTGACGGGTGACAATTCCCATCGCCGGTTTCCGCTTTCCATTTAGTTGCCTTTTACGACACATATGAAAAGAAAGAGGGATCACCTACGTCGGTCAAGATTCTTACGTTTTTAAGCTTCGTAGATTCCGAAACAGATATAATATTGATTATATTTTTTTTATTCAGTTAACAGGCTTCATAGCTCGATAATAGTGCAGTAAATTTAATTTATCACAATACTATGAAAAAGAATTCACGATTCTAAAAACACATAATCTGTTTAGTAGTGCCTAATAGATTGTCACAGATAGTACAAAAGTTGACCGCTGACGAGACTCGGGAGACATCTCGCGCCTGTTAAAGCACATTATTGTCCACACGGCGCCCAACACGTAAAGGGTATAGACAGTGTGCACTTGCAACCATTTGAGAGACAGAAGGAAAAAACCTTTTAATCTTGTCTTTTGTTTTTGTTTTCTAGATCTCGTAGGCAAGAAATGAAACTTATTTAATTGATAAATATGATTTTTTATGGTAAGGCACGGGTAGAAGCGTCCGCTTGCCAAGCACGATGTCTTTAGCAGTGGTCTTAAAGCGGGAGCGGCCATGAATAAGACAGCGCGAGGAGTTGTACGCATTCTAGAAAAACCGGAACATTCGACCTTTGCGTTGCATTTGCAGTTTTCTATTCCAAAAAAAAAAAAATTGTAAATGAAAAATTCTTAGTATAGTCGAAAAAATGCTATTTTATCTAGTTTGGTAACTAGGTATAATGACTTTGGTTAATTGTAAAAGTTCGTAAACTTCACAATTCAAAATATCAATGTATTTTTATATCGACGTTTCGATACCTAAATTCAAACTCGTACAAGTAGAAGTACCCAATCGATGTTATCGAAACTTCATGCTTTCAGTGTTATTTTTTTTTTTTAATTTATCTCTCCAATACCTCCAGGGTTAATAAACTTTATTATGCCGCCTCTACAGGGTAGACCATCAGACATACTACTATTCAGCCATTTATCAGAAAAGCATCGTAATACATGACATAATATGGTGGAAAACAAACACAAAGAAATTATTGGTCTCATGACTAACGCATAAGATTCGCTTGGTAAAACTCAAATAAAGAGAAAAATAACAACCACAATCGAGGTAGTTTTTATTATATCAATAACAAAGTAATACTTTAACTACTACATAACTTTTACTTTCAAATAAATTCGCGTTCTATCATCACTCATTTAATACAACGGATCACACTAATGACATTTTATAGTAAAAGACAATATTCAATGGTTCCCTTCAAACGATATATACGTAGTCCCGTACCCTTCTTCTGTAACTAGTCCTTATATTTTTTTTTATGGGGTAGGCGGAAAACGAACAAGCGGTTCACCTGATGGTAAGTGATTACCGTCGCCCACGTACATCAGGTTTACAGTGCAGGTGTAAATGACTCATAGCTACTGAATTTCAATTGTTTCAAAATTATGACACGTGATCAACACAATCAATTAGTACACAATTTAGAAAATTAAGTCGTTATGATAAGATTCAATGACTTTTGAAAATGTATTTTGCGTGACAGTAAAAGCGTACAAGAAAATAATACACACTTTGTGATTCGGTTAAAGGTTCTTCACCTTTGTTAATAGTAGTAAGTTGAATATTATTTGGGCAACATACAAATAAAGGATTTGTGAAATTAAGAGATTCCGATAAAAAATCCCAGTGTGCCTATTAAATAAAAAAAATCTTTCATGAAGTAAAGCTTTACGAGCGATTACAAGACCTATTAACAGAAATTTCTCATATTTATCAATTACACCGAACAGAGTAAGTACCAATTGTAACAATTCGATACAATTCAATCAAAATCGACAACTTACATCGAAATTGAAAAATACCTTATCAATTCGTATACTAATCAAAATCTAAATACAATCATTCAAACATAACTAGAATTTTATAGCCTGCTGCATAATGTAATTATCACGGTGGAAACTAAATTATTACGGATCAAATCTCTCGAGACAGACGGTGTATAAAATCAAGACACTGTGTTATCCAACTCTTGCTTTTTAATGAGGCCATTTCCGACTGTCATGAGATGACAAGTATAGCTAACAAGTATAATTCAATACAAAAATATATTTATGCATATTTTCCAAAAATATAGCATAAGCTATAAAGATTTTTCAAGTTCACTCACTAGCTATAAAAGGTTAACAGTACTGGCTTAGGAATAGCAATTCTAGTGAACTAGGCTGTATTGTAGATGACAATAGAATTCAAAGTTATGACACGTGAAGTGATGGAGTAATTTATTTGAAACATACACATCGTGAAATGAAACTTCTTTAATGCAAAATTCCCTTAATTTTAAAGTTTCACTTCTAACACACGTGGTTAAATATTGTTTATAGTGTGAAAAAGATCATATTTAGCCAAGATCCGATCCGAAATCGTGAGAATAACACAATGTTCTACTCGCTTTGTTATTAGGTAATATTATGATACAATCTGCGACATTCTATCCCATGGACTTTGAGAAAACAATCAACACAAAACTCCCCATGGGCAGCCAATTCCAGCAGTCAACTATTTACAGATTGAACTTACCGCCGCGACTTAACAACGTATCCTTCTCATGATTATAAAAATCTCGAAACAAAGACTAAACAAGAATGAACTTATTAACAGATTGTGTAAATTTATTTAGCTTTTTTTATCAGTTTTAGTCATTTCGGACAGATCAGTATTTTTAATGACAGATTTTGTCAAGTAAAAGATTTTATGTAATATTATAAATAATGAATTTGAAATACTAAAACAAGTAAATCACATACAGATGTTTCTATTTCATGACGTGATTTTATTAATGATACTATCTTATGATTTAGTAATAGTTATAATATCTAATAATATAGTATAATAGGTCACTAACAAATGAACAGATGTTTTATTTAAACTAGTTTTCGTACAGTAACACAAATGCTTAGATATTTAACGGCTCCGATTAAAACTTAACTTCGTACTTTTTTTTGGGACGTTTACGTTGAATAATCTGTACAAATAGGTGTCTAACTTTTTTTTGACAAAATGCATCGAGTCTGCGGTAATAAGATATTTTTCCTAATCCTATACCATTTAGTTAAATATATCGTAGCAATAGCGTTCCATGTTTATATGGAACTAGGACTGGATTTACCCCTGGACCCCTGGATTATCTATAAAAATATCGTAAAAAAACAATTTTTAAAATGAATACAGATTTTGTGTGTACAAAAAGAAGTTTGAAAGTGACGTGCGACAAATGTTAACCTGGTGTTAATGACCTATTGGTAGTTTTTTTGTGATTAAAGAGAAGAATTATGTGTAGCTTCCATGAAGCTAGAGAGTATTTTGTACAAGCACTTACTATCGCATGACACAGTGGTTGAATGCCGAGGCAAGGGTTCTGGTATCGAATCCCAGCCATAGTCAAAATTTGTGCAAAACAAAAATTATCGGGTATCGGATATGGTTGTGGTGTTGCGACCCGCGTCTGTGACACTCCATCTGACTCTTTCGCATGACAATCTCTGATCGTATCGCATGAATGTTAAATCGGATATGACAAGGGAAAGAAAATTGAGTGTCCGTGTGTTTGTGCGTACACTTATGGCTATAATCTCCTGCGTGGTTGACAACTGCCGATAGTGTTCGGAAGTCATCGCCGTGGTTGAAATCGGCCAGGAGAACATCTATCTTACAGATTATGTATGGTAATACGTTTACACTACTATTACTACTAATATTATAAATTTAAATGTATATTTGTTTGGATGTTTGTCTTTTTATAACGCTGTAACCTCGAAGCCCGGAAAAGGACATTTTTTTCCCAGGAAATTTCTCCACGCGGTCGAAAACGCAGGCGAAAACTAGTGAGTAAATAAATAACTTCAAATAGAGGTATAAATATATGATATTTTTTTCCTTCTTTGTCAGCCTGTAAAAGTCCACTCCTGGACAAAGGCCTTTCCATGAAAGCGCCAACAAGGGCCTGTATACGATGCTAGAAAGATTTAGCTCGCTCACCACGCTGGGCCAACGGGTTGTAACTTTTTTATTTAATTATGATTATCTTATTGATATTAAAGATTTAACATTAAACGATGCGCAATGACTTGATTTCGGAACTTAAGCATCCAATGCGCCGCCACAGCGTAATTAGTTTCAGCATAGTATGCCATAAATTGAAAGATCGCTAATTGTCGAATAAACACAAACACTTTGGCAAAAAAATATCTTTTCTTAATTCGCGATATTTTTTTCATATTATGGTACAAGTTGAGAATGAACAAAACAAAGAATGAACAAAACAAAACATCTACTTTGTATGTTGACAATGACTATCTTTAACAACTTCTAACCAAAATGAGTCACATACCAAACTAACCATACTAGGCTTCAAAAGTTTCTTGGCTATCTAGCGGACTATAGGCATTGACGAGTGGGCATTTAATAACTTTAATATAAATTATTAATTATTTTAATTAACATTATGGATAAATTATAACACTTAAACATATTTTTTACATCGACACCATTGATATATGAGCTTTCACGTATTATCTTAAAACGATTCTATGGAGACTTGGGATCTCCAACGAATTAACAATGTTTAATGCAGCAAAATGATTGTTTAGTAACCCTCTGTTAACGAGTATTCGAACTTAAGTTTCTAACGGAATCAAAAAATGAGACGGCTGTTTTTATCTATCACAGATAAGACAGATTTATCGTTAAATAGCAGTCATTGACAGTGGTCAACAGATATGTACTTAGTTATATAAGAAACTTATATTCAATAATTATTCTAATTGACCTATGTTAGCAGTTTGTTGTAATCCAATTTATTTTAATGTAAGACAAATGATTTCAGTCTTTCTGTCTAAACAGTTCCTACATATATAGGTACATACCTGCTTGTATATAATATAAACTGAAATGAATTTTTAAAAAAACTTTTATAGGAAGAATAGCTTATCAGTTAGAGCATCGGATGGTTGTTGGTGTATGTTCTGGCCAACTAAATATGCTAGTTTATGGGCATACTGGCACGGGGCTGGCACACGTACAGTTCCAGGCCAATTGTAATACAAATGGCACATTTTATATGTGAGTCGCTGACATTGGTCCGGTGTCATTCCACTGTCATCATGTACCACCACATAATGGGACGGTGTGACTGTGCCTTGATTTACTTTCTGCGACACAATCAGGAAGTCATACCTTAAAAAGACAAAAAATTTATTAAAACTGCAATTCCTTGTAATTTTTTGTAATGGCGGCGTCCATCTCGTCTCGTATGTGCCATAAAAGTCGAACTTTCACCCAGCGAATATTCTGTAACACATACGCCAGATGGTAAATTGCGTGCGATGCCATTTTTGCAAGGCAATTTTTTTTGAGGCAAGTTAAAATATTTAAACTGCAGGTTCGTTTGTAATAAATATTTTCATTTGCGAAACATTTTTGCAGAAGTAGTTAGCTACTTTACGACGGTAATCACTTACCATCAGGTGAGCCGCTTGATCGTTTGTCCCTTTCCTATGAAAAAAAAAAATACTAGGCATTCCTCCAGGTGGCGTCCGATACAGAAGTGGAAATCATTATATTAATATGTAACCATCGAAAATTGTAGTGTTGTACCTTTTTATAATGAAACTTCATATCATTCGAAAGGAACTGTGCAAAAAAAGAAATCATGAGTGTATGTTAAGCCAGATAAATTAAGGTGACATTTTAACCAATTAAATCAAAACATCTGATTATCTGTAAGACAAGTTTAATTTGGGCTATTTACAAGCATATACTAGTATGAAAAATAACTTACCAATCTCTTCTTGTAATCGCATGATCGACGACAGTGCCGGGGTACGGATTCTCGAATCCCTTGCCGGCTTTCAAGAAAATTCTAGTGTTTATACGCTTTTGCACCACTACATATGTGAGAGACGGCTTGTACGTTGTGCCAAGGAGTGAGAAACAGATCTGCAACTGAGGGATCTCGTACTGCTGGAGAAGTTTCAGCTGGCCGTCGCCGACACCGTCCCTGAATAAGATTAAGCAGCCATATATTGATAGTGGGGTGAAGGGGTATTATATAATTTACACTCAAATGCACGTGGGGACGTGCCTCGTTCTCTTGGGTTGGTAGCCATAGACTAAAGATGGAGAGCAGAGTCACCAGTGCGAGGGTGCGGCATCGCTTGCCCCACATGGTAACTATGAGCAAACCTTTCAAGAAATACTTTGGCTGGTGCTTTCTTGGAGAGGCCTATGTTCAGCAGTGGACTTAAATAAGCTAAAGAAGTAAATAATCCTAGTCACACTGCTGTAGGATACTATATGAAGAAGGTAAAATTATTGGCTCAACCCGGGAACACGCTGTAATAAAATATAACCCTCATGCATTTTTATTGTAGATAATAATTAGAATCTATAGACTTTTTCTCTCTACCAACTCCAATTAAATATTTAACTAACCTGTAGATAATAATTCTGTCCGGTAGTCTGCCATTAACTCGCAAATAGTGCTTCAGCGAATCAACCAAGCAGGATTTGAGACTGTCGACAATCTCTTGCCCTCGCTCTTGGAACATCGCCTTTGAATACCAATGAGTCATGGTTTGATTGTACGATGCTATGAAAGCTGAAATTCAATATTTTTTGATTAATATAGTATTCATAATGATTTCTTGTATTTACGCGCAGACTACATTTACATTTGAAATGAACCATTTTTTTTTACGGATCCTTTCACATTTAATTTTGTTTTTATATTCCCGACGTTTCGAATACTTTACAGCAGCACGTGGGAACACGTAAAAAAATATTGTGTTTCAAAAATATAATGACATTGAGACTTAGACAAGTTTTGTTTCATATGCTTAATATTTTATAGTGTGGACTATAAATAACTTCGTTGGTTCGGACCCCCCGGTTGACTAATTGACCTATCTTTTAATATTAGTTGTAGAGGTAACGCAAATTACTTTACTTTACATTAATGTTTTAATGATTTAACAGCTATTATTAGCTTTTATTTTATGAAAATGGAAAAAAAGGATAAATGATGAAAATGGAGTTTTCGCTCATTGGAGTTTGCGTTCTTTTCTCAACCTTCCTACTAAAGAATAAGATTTCGAATAAAATAAGCACAATCCTCACTTCTCACCGTTCTCGATTATGCGTACGCAAGCTACCTTGATTGAACAAAGAACCAACTAAACAAGCTTAAATAATTCAAAATCTAGTTATACATTTCATTCGTCTGTTTCTCTTCTGTACTTTATATTGTTCAATGCTATTACTCCAAGACATTTTAAGGAATCATGACAGGCAGGATGTGTGATTTACTACCATATTTACTCATTTCTGCAATTTGTTTCCAACAGTCTCAAGCACGCTTTTGCAGATACAGATGCATGTACAGTTAGGCGTAAAAATACCTAAAATGATTTTCTCTATTTTATGTTGATTTCCTATTGTAATTAATTTATTTGTCATTTTAAGCCGTGATATTGAGATTCTGTCTCCAATTCAAGAGACCCGAGTTCGATCCTCGACTAAATATGTCTAGGACTCTGACCACCCAATTATTGGGCACCACGTTACACTGTTATGAGCGCTTATATTTTTTTATTTTCTTATTTTAATTATTTTTTAGTTCCTATTGCAGAAAAGTTTACAAATGATTTTGTAAACATCTCTTTTTACCTACCTTTATTATGTGTTAATATTACGTACTCGGTAGTTTTAAGATGGGTCTATTGGATTATCGAAATCGATTAATCAATCATACTTGTAATTTTTTTTAATTTTTGTTGATAACTTTATTTGTTAAAAATGACAGTAAAAATATTGACAAATATAAAATAATTGCTAATCATCATACTGGGTTGATAAAAGGTTTGAACAGTCACAGCTATATGACATACCTAATGCCATGTATGCACAACATTATAACCAAGATCCGTTGCATTGTTTGCATCGGGATATATTAATTATTTGGACAAATATTAACTAAAATGTGGTATACAAATTACTTTATAGTTATCTATCCTTAGGTACCTAAACATTAGATTTCGTCTTAGTACGTGTGTACATAGTTGGCTCGCCATGATAATTGAGAAACGTCAAATCGGGCCTCTTATTTTTGTAGACGTCTTTAATTTATTTATATTGATGACAGTAAAGTATTGACATATCTGTTACTACGACTTACAGCATACGCTTCGCTTCTTTCGGCTTGCATCGTGATACGAGTCAATCCCAATAATCATTGCGGATTTCATAGGTATGCTAATGTTCCACAGTGTGCCACCCAGCTTACAGTTTATTTGGAGCAGGATCTTCTGTGTAATTGCACGAATTTTTTGACTGTTCATAATTGTACGTGCATTAATAACCTAGAAAGAAAGAATAATTAGGTTATTAATAATAATATATAATAGCGTTTCTAGTGTCACGAGACCTGATATGACACATAACAATATCAATTCAATTGTTTCAAAGTTTGAAACTTCAAGGGATAAATGAACCTAGCCAGCTTCACATGGTCAGATAATATGATGATGATATATATGCTAAATGTCAATGTGTTTGTTATACACATAACCTTTCTCATGAAAGGTCTCTATTTTATGGTGAAAATGGTAATATAGTTTCTATTCGGTCGAAAGCAATATGATCTGAGATTTACCCTCGTTTTCATTACACATTTCCCTAAAGATTTGATGTCAAAAAAAGAGATGTTCTCAGTCCTTAAACGTGTTTAATAAATATTTACAAAACAATTTCGATTGAGAAGGAAAAAGCCAGTCAATATAACAACTCATATATTGATAAAGCATAGCTTTAGGTACTATGTGATTACATTATCTTAGGGTACTATGATCAGGACCACAAAGCTTTAGCATCGACTCGAGGTGGTTTCGAGTTATTGCTTCTGCTTTGCGATAGCGTTGTTAGCCTTATTTCTTAACCTTATTCTTATTCTATACAAAAATAATCTTTAAATATTACCGACGTAAAAAGTAGCAGCCTATGAATGTCCTACAGCTGGGCTAAGGCCTCTCTACATGTAAAGAGGTAGAGGTTTTTCCATTTCATTTCGATTAGGTAGTATTAATTTTGCATGTCGCTATTTCATAAATCTGACGCGCGCGGGACAAGAAACAAATGTTTGACTCGGTAACAGACTCTATGACTAAATGCGTATCAACTTATCACCTCAGAGAAAAGATTTGATTTTATTCATTCATTCTGAAGTAAAAATATTGACGAAATCGACAATAATTCAACCTACCTGCGAAGGCACAGGGTAGTCACAACAGCATATCTTCTTGATAGCAGCATAGCGGTCATCCCGTGAAGTCGGGCAAACAGCCACCACTAATTGCAGGTTTGACGTGATGCATTTCTTCAAGGCAACCACATAAGAATCCGTGCGGTCATTGGGCAAGCGTATCAGCTCCGGACTAGACACATTGATGCCCATAGGTCGACAGCACCGCTTCAATGTGTCTAGGAAATCCTGTAAATTAATTTAATCAAACAAGTAAATAAAAGGTAGACCTTTCTGAGAAAGAGGGTGACAGATTCTTTTGCCGATACCACACGGCAAAATTCATACACCCGAAGTAATTCGACTCAAAAAAAACAAGATCCACTTACGTTATCAATGCATAAGTTAAAACTTACGAAGCTACATAATATAATTTCGCATTATTTTCGGGAATAAAGAAATGTCATAAACAGTTTTTTTAGTATTTTTATTAGTCCAATTCGAACCACCACACTCGATTGTGCTCTAGCTTCGGTTTCAGGGGTATGAATTGACACGGATTCCTATCAAACTTGATTGATCAAAACTGAATCAAGTAAATATTTCTTTATGATAAACGTGGCATACGGGCAAGCGGCTCACCTGATAATAAGTGATTAGCAGGTGAGCCGCTTGCTCACAACAGCAGAGGAGCTGCAGTGCGTTGCCGGCCTTTAAGGATATTTATTAGGGGGGAAGGAGAGGGGGGATATGGCCTTGGCTCTACCACGTATAAAAACGATCATCATTAAGTCACGAACTGAAACTTATTATTATTTTAACGGTGATAGTGATTAGAATTGCAACTTACAGTTGTAACATTCTTATCCCTGTCGGTAAACAATACAACCCATCGTAGTATATCAACGGCTTGCATCACGGCATTCTTCGATACATGACCGTTCCAATCGGCGTTAGGTTCCCCGGGCACTCTCACATCATTTCCAAAGTACAACGTCTCCGGGGGCAACGTCCTGGCGGTGATGTTTATAGTTTCCTGCGCGATGCTGAGTCCCCAACCTGCTAAACGATTTCTTGCCGTTTCGTTTTCCAGGACGTTTTGAATGTACTAGAAATATAGATTGTAAAGTTTCCTTTAGTATTGCCTAAGAAAATATTCGAATAGCTAGCAC
This sequence comes from Bhutanitis thaidina, assembly GCA_029286595.1. Classification (NCBI taxonomy): domain Eukaryota; kingdom Metazoa; phylum Arthropoda; class Insecta; order Lepidoptera; family Papilionidae; genus Bhutanitis; species Bhutanitis thaidina. The sequence continues at coordinate 5,858,999 of JAGSMS010000005.1, forward strand.
ACGACGGAAAATAGTGTATAGGACTACAGAGCTATATACCGATAGACTAGTTACCGGTCCGGAGTTGGAATCCCATAGGAAGCCAATATTTTTCCAACACACAAAATTGTGTGTGATCTCTATGTATTGTGTTTGTCTAACTCTATTTCTCTGACAAAACAACTGATCCTACAACCGCATTACCGTTTAATCCATCAGTATCGACATCTGGCAATAAACTTATATTGTCACCTTAGAAATGGGACAAGACGATAACATACCTTTTTAAACGCAGCATAGCGCTGATTGGGCGTGATCCGTGTATAAGAAGCTACATCCTTCATTAGACGGAAGTTACTACGCTGGTCGTCCGTCAAACCGGTAAGCTGGCAGAGCTCGGGCACTAAACAGATCATAAAATCGGTGGGCTCCTCTGATCCAGGCATGCGCTTTGTTTCCCTATTAAGAGAGATATTCAATTAAATAATGGTAATTAAAAATAAATTCTTAACATTAAGAAAGGCCCCAAAATATTTATGTATACATGTGTATGTAAACATTTTTTATTTACGCCGTGAAATCTCTAGGCCATGCACGATGGAATTTATTGTTAAAAATCCTTACTTGTCTTTTAGAAACCCTTATAACTAAAAAGAATTACATAGAGTTAAATAAAGAACAAAATATATTGGGGTCAATTAAAGAAGAAAAGAATTAAATCTACACCTTTATAATGTTAATCAATGTTCCCTGTATGTATTTATGTTGAATGTACACACAATGCATACAACATTCAACATTCGTCATTTCGTCTTAAGGAAAAAATAAAGGTTAACAATCTCACATCATCTATTGGTGAAGAAGCCTTTTACTTACTTAAAGAAATTATAACTTAAAATCTTTAAATATTTTCTTGTATTTACAATATGGATTAAATTTATCCGGTTGGTTGTCTGACACTACACGTAATCACTGCCGCATAACGCAGTTCCGAAAAGTCTAGTCTTTACAGCATTTGGAAACAGTAGTACTGGTTCCAGGACTTTCTCGGAGGAATTAAACATTAAAATACAACTGATATTCGGTAGTACTCCATGTATTCCAGGCTGAATGTATTGGTATCATCCAGGCGGCATCAGCATTCGCCACTAGGAAAGTAAAATATTATGCTATAAGGATACAAACCGACAGTATGGTGCTACTAAACCTTAACAGTAATTACGAATGCTCCTAACGTTAGCACGTTCAATAGCCCTTCAACGTACAAATGGTCACAACCGTTCTAGAGGCAACAATTCAGCGGATGAACTTGCCGGAGGTGGTTCTTTTCAGTGTCCTAGGGGATCGGGACCTGTAACTCCACTTACCTTCGGGTCTGTCCGTTCTCAAACACGTAATCGCCCCATTGCTTCTTACAACACCCATGGAATGAAAGGACGTAGCTAAAATTGTGTAAAGAGGCAAAGAATTTATATAATATTTTTACCTCGATATGAGTAGCGGTTGATCCCAATCCATAATATCGATGCCATAATTTTTCTTGTAGTAGTCAATGAAACTTATTTTGACTGGTTGACCATTTTCTGTCTTTTCAAATGTTGACCGAGGTGTCATGGTGTCGTCTATACTGTCTACTCTAGAGAAAATAATAATGTAAGTTTTATTCAATTAATATTAATATAAACAAATATTTCAGTGCTTTTATAATAAGTTAAAAAAAAATAAGAATTAAGACTATAGTGCCATAACAAATTTCATTGTTAACTTACCGAAACAGCTTCTTATTATATGTTGTCATAACTGAGTAACCTATAAGTCTATCGGACATAACTCTTTTCCAGTTGGCGCCTTCGCTCTGCACAGTTTCTTTTATAAAAGACAAAACACTTTGTGTACGAAGCACACGATGTGTAGAATCAAGGGTCAACATAAGCCCACCTTCGTATTCATCTACGGCAGTTACGTACCTGAGAAGGATTATCATATTATGAAGTTATGTACTACATGCTCTTTTTTGTTACTCAATACGCATGCCGGCTAGGAGAAATGCAATATTTTTTTAAGATAAAAGGAAGGAAGAAACATCTACATCTTACAGACCCGTAGTTTATAAATGAGCACGCAGTAGTAGAGCTGGTGACGTCCGTCCCAGCGTACACTGCAAAGCGTAGAATTTCTACCGGAGAGCGCGGGTACTTCTTCCCGATTTCGTTAAGTATTTTATCTTCATTGCGCCCTCTGCGCGGACCGACCAGTCAGGTGGAACCCAGTCCGAGCCTGAGAAGCGGCGACTAAACTAGGGTGATTAGTTTAGTCGCCGCCTCAATTCAATTAATATTAATATAAACAAATATTTCAGTGCTTTTATAATAAGTTAAAAAAAATAAGAATTAAGACTATAGTGCCATAACAAATTTCATTGTTAACTTACCGAAACAGCTTCTTATTATATGTTGTCATAACTGAGTAACCTATAAGTCTATCGGACATAACTCTTTTCCAGTTGGCGCCTTCGCTCTGCACAGTTTCTTTTATAAAAGACAAAACACTTTGTGTACGAAGCACACGATGTGTAGAATCAAGGGTCAACATAAGCCCACCTTCGTATTCATCTACGGCAGTTACGTACCTGAGAAGGATTATCATATTATGAAGTTATGTACTACATGCTCTTTTTTGTTACTCAATACGCATGCCGGCTAGGAGAAATGCAATATTTTTTTAAGATAAAAGGAAGGAAGAAACATCTACATCTTACAGACCCGTAGTTTATAAATGAGCACGCAGTAGTAGAGCTGGTGACGTCCGTCCCAGCGTACACTGCAAAGCGTAGAATTTCTACCGGAGAGCGCGGGTACTTCTTCCCGATTTCGTTAAGTATTTTATCTTCATTGCGCCCTCTGCGCGGACCGACCAGTCAGGTGGAACCCAGTCCGAGCCTGAGAAGCGGCGACTAAACTAGGGTGATTAGTTTAGTCGCCGCCTCAATTCAATTAATTCGGCCAGATCTTTTTGGTTCATAGGCCAGCTCATGTCCGTGTAGGCTGGCGAATCCATTGAAGATGGCTAGATTGGGTTGTTGCCGTATTGTAATGCCAGCAGGATCTCCTGTACGACGCCGATGGCTGCGGTAAAAACAGCGGTTCTCTTGCTTGATGTCTCAGCGGGGTGTCTAGGGTTAGCGATATTGACAGTGATTTATGTAGTGACAGACAGAAAGCACCAGTAGTGGTAGGTTCTCCACTACTGGTGCTTTTTAGAGACTATGCGACGATTCCTGCGAATAGAGGTTTGGGCTTCCTTTCTTAGTCATGGGAATCAGGCTCGCTTTCGTAACACACGCCGGAGGCCGATGGCAGCAGTACGAGGAGTGGCGGAAGAGCTGTGACAGTGCGTGGGTTCTTCCTTGTTCATCCCGGCTTCGAAACATGTTGTCTCTCCTGCGGGTACTTGCCGTTTTTTCCTGCCTTTTTTCTTTAGTTTATATATGCCTTTTACACATAATCATTATATACATGTTAATATATTTACCTTGTCTTACATTGCATAACATTTAAATAGTATATATTATTTCGTGCATACAATATCACGTAACATAAAATTAAATCCTAACAAAGTCATTACATAACAAGTTACAACATATACATTTCTCTCCAATAGTGCTTTAAGAAAACTTGATTTCTAATTGTTGTTTCAAAGCGCTAATTTAGTTGAAATTATTATCAATCTATAGGTTAAATCTCAACGCCTTAAGCTATAAGTAACGTTTAATTCTATTTCTTTGTTTTGTGTGCTCCATGTTACATGACAAGTACAACTTAGCTATCAACTCCATCGTTGTTTTGCCGGAATAACTGTAGCTTTTTTCTTTAGAACCACTGGTAAGCGTGTGCATTAAATTTTATATAAATTTACTTGATTGAAAATAGAAGTCAACCATAGCTTACTCGTGTCTTATTATCTCTTATGACTCTCTCTCTATTATGACTTGCATGCCACGAGGCATGTATGGCTGTTTGTAGTCTTGGACTACAACTATGCTGCGCCCCTTTCGTCAAGGCTTGGGCGACCTGATGAACTTGCTGGCTCTGACTATCGCATGTGGTGCTGCAACCTAACGTTCACGTGATCAACCTCCTGGCACGGGGGAAGCTCTACGGCTGGCGGTCCTCCGTGACGACTCGACGTGTGTAGCGCGACACAGTCGCACGGCCGCCACAACACCTAAGCGCCGGGGTTGGCCGCACTCGTGGCCACCACGACCACCCCGCTGATCTGCGGGCTACCTCATTGTTGCAACCTACAGCGACGCCTCATTGACCTTTGCTCCACTTTCTAAGCACTATTAGTGTACTACATATTAATACTAAATTACTTATAAGAATCGAACGTCAAACTGTCTGTCAATGTTTAACACAGCCTTTGTTTGCACTCGTACATAACCATATACAAATTGATCCGTAAGACATTTCTTCTTCATTCCTTTAATTTTCTTTATAAACTATAGATATAGATAAAATCATAACTGTTATTTACCCAGGCCAAACTTCGAGCTTATGCTGCGGTATTTGTATGGCGCCGTGCTCGTTGAAGTGCTGCCGACCAAATCGCACCATTTGGAGGTCTTTCATAATGTGCTTGAACAGCACATTGTAAATGTGTATCATCTCACTCAATCGCCGTGTTCTTCTGAATATGATCTGAAGATAATTATTTATTTATTTAAAAAACGTTATTGCTTACACACCTTATAATAAGAGGTAACAAAGGGCGGACTTAATGCCTATTGGCATTCTCTGCCAGTAAATCTGCCAATAATGGGTTGGTGAGAAAGCCGTAGCGTAGGTGTATTTATTTAACTTAATAAATTAAATAACTAACAAAAAATAATTATAAAATAACTATTAACAAATATAATGAAATAAATGTATAAAAATATAAAATAATATATATGATATACATAATAAATATAATATTATATATGTAGATAGACAATTAATAAAAATACGATAGACAATAATAACTAAATAAATCCATTTAAATTTAAAAAACGTTCTCTAACAATTTTTAAAGGAGTTTTAGGAGTTTTTCCTAGAAAGGGAGGCTTTAAGTTAAAAAATGAGAACCACTCGTGTTCACCTTCCCGTATCCTATATAACTCTGAAAGGTCAGATGCAATGTCAGAAAAGCGTTACTTCCGATATAGGGATGAGTAAGTGCCTAATTATTTCGTGCGCACTTGAAAACTGTCAATAGTATTCGAAACCTGTTGCAGAGGTCGAAATTAACCAGGTGTGTTATGTAGTTTTAGTGTGTTATAATTTTACGTCGCTAGATAATCTGCACCTCCCATAATATTAATTGATTGTTTTGATCCATGGAAAGTAATACATAATATTGTGTACATATAGTGACTTACATAAATTTTAACTATGCTATTATCAAAAGGATTAGTAGAAACAAGGTTAGTTGCTTCATCCAGCAGCTTATGTGGTACATATAATGTGGTTCCATCAAAAGTCTTCTCCTTGAAATATTTGTTGTGTTCTGTGAACAAAACTACAAGTAAAGATTGTTTTCCTAATGAAAAAAAAATATCTAGCATACATATCTAAAACATAACAATATGTCAATCTTCAATGGTTAATATGGTTAGAGGTGGGGGATGGCTGCCACCCACGTCATACTTGTGAACATGTGCTACTTGTGGGGTCTGGGCTGGTTTCTATGTGTATTTTATTTTATTATCATCACTTTAGCTGCCTGTGGGACTTTAATTTTATTCTATCTTCTTTTTAATTATTCAAAATTGTATGTAAAATTTATTAGAAAATTAATCAATTGGGTGCACAATATAGGTGAGGTAGACATTTGGTGATAAAGATGGAATATTCCTCCTTATATCATAGGTTATGTATCACACAGAAGTATATGTATCTGACTTGTTTTAGTTCAGAATAGTTTGACAGCAACAAGTCCTTGCACGTTGTTAGGCAAACACGAAGTCTATGCAAAGAAACATGTTCAGACAAAAATGTTAGAGGCTAAAATTACTTGTTTACAGAGCTCGTGACTCATCAACTGAGTGAGTGACAAGAGTTGTTTTACTATTTTTATAACTATCTATAAATATGTTGGTGTTTTCAAAATAACTGATTCTACTTCTAAAAATAAATGTAACATACCATTTAATAGTTTGAAACGCAGATGTTTATAATCTTGGTCCGGTTCGAACTTCACTTCATATTCGAACACATTGTTCTCTTCAAAGTTAAGATAGATAAAGTTTGCTGTTATTTCACAGGGTGTCCCTGCTTCGCCCTTTTTTACAACTGGTGGTGTGTCTTTAACTTCTCTCTGCAAAAAAATAAATTTTTGCATAATTTTATTTTTAGTTTCTATAAGAAATATTTTAAATAAAATAGAGTAATACAGAGAGAATAAATAAAGTGGGAACAAAGTTTTTGTAGTAACTTTAATTTTTAGGTTATAATTTAAGACATCAAGAACTTTCATTTAGTAGATTTGATTATTTGATAATAGGTAGATACAGAAAGATTTTAATATTGGCATTACATCATAATATGTCCGCCTGGGCGATTTAGACCACGGCGACTTCTGAATACTATCGGCAGTTGTCAGCTGCGCGGGAGATATTACAGCGCGGTATGTGTATACGCGCGAACCCTGGGGCACTCACTCGTCTTCCCTTCTATCTTCCCATATCTGAAGAAACGTTGATGCGATAAGATCGGAGGAAGGATCAAATGCAATAACAGACACAGAACGAACATAACACAACCAGACCTTAAAATTAATAGTTTGTGTTTTTGCACAAATATTGATTGCGGCTGCGATTCGAACCCACGAACTTCGGACTATTGGCGCAGCAATCAAGTACGCTAACTACAAAGTCACGCGCTCGTCACGTCGGCCACAGCTTATTTGCTATAGCGATAATCTAAGACGCGATACATATTAGAGATGAGGAAAAGGCAAATTGCATGAAAAAAAATTAGTAAAGTTTAACGCTGCAATTTATAATTAAGCAACCAATAGGATGACCAGTATCTTATCCAATAAAAACTAATGTGTGACCGCATAGCGTTAGACAGCAGCGTCGTTGCTCATTATTTCTAACTTGCAGGCTTTCTGCTCGCGAATCTCTACCACTGAAGCTGTAAAGGCCACTGGGCCCCCAGCGTATCGACCGTGAGGGTTATAGTCGGTACAACATCTTCAATGTCGATCGACATAACCAGTCTGCCTTCGGTGATTGGTAGGTGTCAGCATCCTTCCCCCACGTAAAATTAAAAAAAAAGCATCCGTACACTGGTACCCTGTCTGAAATACAACCAAGGAAACTTAAAGAAAAAGTGTTTTTCTCCTCCACATTTATAGTATAATTAGAAGATTTCTTACTTGTAGTGTTTCTTATTTTTCATATATTTGATAATAAATATAGCCTGGTAAATCTTCCTAGGGAATACGAATTTGGATCTCGCCCATATTAGGTGTAAAGATACGGCGCACAAATTGGATGTCATGCAAGCTAGATGTCAGAGCTCTTTATTATATATTATTTTATTCTAAACAGGTAACAACTTACGAAATATTTATTTTTTGCAACTGATGTTGAGTGTGCCGTAGATATTTTACTATTTGCCATCTTCTGCGTAACCTCTTTCACCTCTTCACCTCCAACTGGTTGTGATTTCAGTGCCATTTGAGCTTTCCTACACAGTTGACGAGGAGTTTAAAATATTTTTTTTAATTAAATTAATTATTATTACAATGAAAATCCGGCAATGGGCAATGGGCCGGCCATATAGCACGCAGAACTGACAACCGTTGGGGAAAAAGGTACTAGAGTGGACAGGAAAATACAGTACTCCCCACAAGATGGATTGACGAAATGCGCAGTGTTGCGCTAAGTCGATGTATACAGGAGGCTCAGGACTGGGCTTTATGGCAATCTTTGTGGGGAGGCCTATGTTCAGCAGTGTAAAGTCCACTATATTAGGTACTGAAATGATGATGAATGAAGATCCTGACATTTATACTTTAATTATTTTTATAGTCCTATTTAGCTACTATCACCAGAGGCGTGGTTTTGACCCTGATTAGTAAGAATAAATAAACAAGTGTTTGTATTACAAAAAATGCAGTATCACTTTTTTAAGAAATTAGCTAGGATCGGAACTAGATTGCCTGTATGGTATGCAAGGTACTGACTATGACTGATTAGTTATCTCAAGTGTTTTTGTTTAGGACAAAATAGTGATCTCGAAAGATAAATTACTCGTACCTATACATTAATGCAGTGCACTGTTTTGGTCACTACATAATATGAAGATGTGAATGAATATAGGCGCAGTGCGGGCGGCTGTGCGTACCAGATAGCATTAGTGTCTGGTTCGTATTTATTTAAATGTAAATACCATTACGAAACGGTGTTAAATAGTAAAAAATTATGAGAACTGACTAACGAAATTAAATTTCTTACTTCGAACAATAAAGAATTTTCATTCATTCATTAATTCCATAGGCGTAAGTTCGACTAAAAGTCGTTCCGTTAACACAGTAATATCATAGAATAAAATAATAGTTACTGCGTAAGTAACATTACGAACTTATAACGACTGTGTGGCTTAGTGGTTAACCATATACTACTGAGTCATGGAGCGCATTGTCGAATGTCCGAATCCCAGCGGAAGTCAATCTTTGTGTCAAACCAGATAGTTGGTTTTCGGATCAGGTTTTGTTGTGTGCGTCCCGTGTCTCTCCGTTATACGTGACACTCCAACTGAACCTTCCTCCGATTTCAGCGCATAAGTGTTACATCTGATACAGAAAGGCAAATATGAGTGAGTGCCTCAGTGTTGTTGTGTTGTGTGTACGCTTGGGGAACTGCAATATCTCCTACGCAGTTGACAACTACCGATACTATTCGGAAGAAATCGGCCACGTATATCATATAATACATTATATTAGCTGCTATTTGTACGTAATTTAATTTAATTTATTATTTCGTCTGATTAAATTTATATAGGACCACACTGGAGGTTAACTGGAGGACTGGAGGCAAGTTTTTTTTTTATGGGAAAGACAGCAAACAACCAAGCGGTTCACATGATGGTAAATGATTACCGTCGCCCACGTACATCTGCAACACCAGAGGAGCTGCAGGTGCGCTGCCGGTATTTAAGGATATTTGATGAGAGGGATGAAAGGGAGGGGAGTTGGGGAGGGGGAAGTGGGCCTCCGGTTACCTCTCACCGTACGAAACGCAGAGGCACAAGATGCCTCTACTTCACGCCGGTATCCTGCGAGGCCGTGGTGGCAACCCGTTGGAGCCAGCCCATTCAAGCGATTACGGTGAAAAATCAAAAACTTTCAACCGTTATATTTCAGCATTAATATATTTTTTGGAAAAACTCAGGAAGTCCTGGCAAGATTTCTATTATCGGATCGTAATTAAACGGATAAACGGATCTTTTTATTAAATAACTTCTTGTTTTCCAAGTATCAGACTACGATTTCTATGGACGGCAGACAGGAACGGTGTTCTTAAATAAATAATAATATTAAAATGACTAACAGATTTTGAAGAAGCTTTATTCCACGGCCTGCACCTCCAGTTGTTGATAGACTTGGACTGACATCCGTAGCTGGCGTGAATGGTGGATCTAGTTAATAACAGCAAGATGCAAATATAGTATAAAGACATAAGTCATCTAAAACACGGTAAAATCAAAGAGGCACACATAATGTTACCAAAAAATATTACAAAATTACCTTTAGTCTTCTGCTGAATTTTTGATAGCATCATTGCAGCAACTCTGCCTCTTCCACCAATTGTTGTTGAAGTTGGAGCAGTAGTTGAGCTGACCTGAAGTTTATATTTTTTTAATATAAACAACGTTATCAAGTAAGATGAAGGTCGTATTTCATTTATAAGCTTAAAGGTTTCATTAATTGACTGCATTATGCCCAAAGGAAAATGATTATTGCAAATATTTTGCAAAACTTAAGTTATTGAGTCCCCCCACATTTTTCATTCAAAAAAAATCTAGGCATGAGTAAGAGTAGCATACTTGCAAAATCCTGTAGCATGGCATTCAAGTACGAGTATTTTTTTTACCAAATGGCACCAACTTTTGAAAACTATAATCTGGACAGCCAAAGTGAACAGACATCTAGGCATCCTAGGCCTAGTCAAACGTAAGCCTATTTTTCATAAAAAAAAAAACCAGTGGGACAAAGTGCACAGTGACTCCGTCCATATTCAATAAGAAGAGTATTTCAATGAAGAGCATTTTGTAATTGGTAGAGCCAAGTGGTGGCTTTTGCTACAGCTCGAATGTGCCGGCTCACCCGGGGTAGCAGGTAGGAGGCCTACTCCCTCCTCCCCTTTTCCCTACTCCAAAAATCCTTAGAATATTAAGGAATACCTAATAAACATTTTTTTTTCTGAGAACTTTCTTAAATGTTGGCGCTTTCTAACACACAACAATTTGTGTGGCTTTTGCACATTTGTTTATTAAGTATTTAAATAACGAAAATGTACTATTTTTTATTGACAGTTTGTGCATCCCTAGTTTTACACGAAACAGTTAAAACTGATGGGCCAGTTTCCTGGAAATTCTAAGACACCTATAATTTTTCCATTCAATGTATATGTTCAATAATTTATTTTGAACTGGTATTGAAATTTATCCTCGTGATAAGGCATTAGGTGTGAGTTTTATAATTGCCAGCTATGCGTGTTATGCAGATTTAGAAGATTCGTCGCTCCATAAAATTTTATCAAAAAACTCCAAACTTTCTTCAATTTTATTTAGCAATTGACGACAAAAAAATATGCTTGTGGCATCATAGTCTCTTGGGTCTTGAACAAACTATCACGAGTCACGTGTTAAGGATGGACAGGTACTTTTTTAAATGTTGTGTACGGTCAACTTTGCAATGGCCTCGCGCCATGCTATTTCTCGGATAGAGACTGAAGCATTTGATGTGTCTCGTCATGATATCCTCGATGGCTTTGAGCAGTCTCCTCGAAGACATTTTCCAGAGGTCTTCATTTTCTCGTACCACCAATACCGCAACGAAGGTACCCTTTCTTCTTAATAGAATTTGTGCACTCTAATAAATACGCGATAACCATCTTATGCGGTAAACTCTCCATAGACAAAGTGTATGTTAGCGTACTACAATAACAGTACTGCGCCGAGTACTGTAATCAATCCTAGAGCACAAACAAAATTCCAGTAAAATGCCACATGTTGTTGTCGCATTTCTAGAACGTCAAGATAACGCACTAAATATCAACCATGCAAATAACACTCTCTGATCTTACAAAAGGTTAGAAGTGCACCTGTCATAATTTATTTTAGTATTTAGTAGTAGTATTTGAAACATATATTAATATATCATTGTAAGAATTTTTTGACGAAATTGAATAAAAATTAAAGTAGGCATATATTTAAGTAGTTTGCCATCCAAGTGTTGGTGAGAAGTAGGTTGAAAGGACTAAAATATATAAACTAGAGGTTCCCAACATATTCTGAATCATTTTTTGAAACAACCATTTTTATACTCCGTCCTCCCTAATCCATAATAGTTAAGTTTTTATGAAATATTTAAATATTATTTCTACTAATTTATCTGTAAAAATCATAGACATTAGCAAAACAACAACCAAATGTAGAATAAAAATTGTTGGTGTAAAAATTTTTAAAATTGTCACAATATTAATAAAAAATAAGAAGAGCTAATGAAATTATTGAGGCAGTGCAGTTACATCATTCATTGTTTTAATTAAATTCAACTCATCATATTGCAATTGTAGATTAACTTCATTAAATATTTTAAGGTCTGTTAGAGGCAATTTTTGCAAGAATCATGTGCTAAAAGATTTTTACACAATTGTCGTTTCTGTCATCAAGAAAGTCCCGTACTGAGTCAAATAGATTGAAAAAACTATTACATCAACTACTTTATGAGAGCCAATATACTTCTGTGTGCAGCAGCAAGTATTTGTTATATTCATAATTTTCACTACAAAGTTTACAAAATAATCAGTCATTCAATGAATTGCTTCAAATATTATTGATTGTTATAATAACACAAAAGAAATATGCAGGTAATTATTATAAATTTTTGTAACCAAAGGCTGACAATGAACAGCAATTTGGTATTGCTTGTTTCAAATGTGCTATAAAACCCTAGTGACACTCTGTCATTGCATTGGAGCACTCACAGAATATTGCAAATAGGAATTTCTTTATCTTGTCATTCTCTTAAATGTAGATTATCTTTAGGTAAGTTACCAAATAATAACTCTTGATGAATTTTTATATTCTTTTAGAGATCAAACTTATGATAAGAGAAGAGCCTTGTTATTTTGGTACAGTTGATTCATCGAATTCAATGAAAAATTTGCAAGTCTTTATGTCACATTATGATATTTCAACGTCTTTTGCATTGCATCAATTCTTCTTTGCACTGAATAAATTTTATTGACAAATTAAGCATTTGAAAATTAACATTAACTCCGAAAGTAATTTTGATGTATTAGTGAGTTAAAAAAATTCTAAGATGAACTATGATACGACTTAAAAACATACACACCATGTTTATATCATTACAACAGTTCAAAGTTTTTTTGGGACTTCTTTTCAGATGTTATATTTGAATAATAAAATATGTTCTTACAAGACTTGGGGCTACACTCGGACCAGGAGTAACTTCTGGAGAGCTATCCTCTGAAGGTGGCGGGGAATCCATCATTTGGGCTTTTTTTAGGGCTTGAAGTAAGGCCAAGCCTCGACCACGACCCCTGTTTGGATCTGTCATCGTTTCTAAAATAAAAGTATAATTAAACACATTTGAACAAAAAGATTGAGCTAAACATTTCGACAAAAAATTGCTGAACTGCTGAGATTTTTGGATGCAGGTAGGGTAAACTTAATAGTAGTTGCTGCGTCAAAATTTCATTTAACAACTTTGATATTTAACAACTTTATATTTGTCTTAAATGTAAATACACAAAATTTTATTTTATTTAGCTTTGAATATACTACTTCTTATTATTTTAGATTTCTGTAATTACCTATCAAATAACTCGCAAGAAAATTGGTAGGTATTTAACAATAAAAAAAACATCAAACTAACTAAACTCGTGGGACGAGCATAAGAAAACATGCTTTTGTTTAAAATTGTTAGTTGATAGTTGTTACAGAAGAAATAATTTTACTCTGTGACTCTATGATAACTCCCTTTTAGAGATGTTGAAACAATATCGATAAATAAATATAATATTTCTTGCATAGAAAACTTTTTAGATAGAAAAATATTTTTTCAGCAACAATTATAATTAATTATTTTTATTTTACAATGCATATTCTATCAAGTAAAAAAATAGTTAGTGTAACGAACATGAGATTTCTAAAATAAACTTCTAATTACCTAAAAAAAATATAGCTAACTATAACGAAATATCAAAATTGTCAAATAATAATCAAATCAAACAATAGCTATCATATAATAATATTAACGCAAATATTTTCGTGTATAATATGTCGTATTACAACTGTAAACCCGCTTATTCCTTCTAAGTCAAACTTACCAAGGCGCTGAGAAAATCTTGTTGGCATTAAAGTTATAAATAAATCTGTCGATCAATATTAACAGACGCATAAATACACGTCTTTTTAGAATAGGTTAAATATAACTTAGGTTAAAGAGAACAAGACTACAAATTTTGTATCTAAATTATCTTCAGGATTAGAGTGTAAATTACTAACGTGCTTTTCATTTATTTAATGCAATAAAAAAAAAATCCGTGTGGCTGCCGGAAGTAAAGAATAGCGCCAACACTGTCTGACCATGGGTGTCGTAAAAGGCGACTAATGGTAAAAAATTATATTAGGAGATGGGCAGCAGCATCTTCCTGCACTAGAAAAAAAAAAACTGCGGTTGCCAACCCGCTCGCCAGGTGTGGCAACTAAGGCAACCCCCATGATGATAGATAAAAGAAAAGCAATAGCCCCCAGTCCCCGGCGGCCTCGCTAGTCTTGGCTATGGTGGCAGCCATGGTAACGGCGAGGCAGGGGGTGCGAAGAATCACCGGCTTTTTTTTTTTTTTATTGATTAAACCGGCTGATTTCTAGCTGCCAACTCAAACGACTGGACCTGGAAACATATAACGCGCGCACATTGAGGACCGACGAGAAGATACTAGAACTGGAAGAAGAAGTAAGCAAGTTACACTGGAGTATTGTAGGGTTGTCTGAAGTCCGAAGACAGGGAGAGGACTCTATAATCCTAAAATCCGGTAACTTGTTCTACTACCGGCAGGGTGACCATCTGTCCCAAGGAGGTGTCGGGTTTATCGTCCACAGGTCTCTCATCAACAACTTGATCGAGATCGGAAGTGTGTCGAGTAGGGTCGCGTACCTTATACTCAAAATAACCGAAAGGTATTCGCTGAAGGTCATACAGGTATACGCACCAACCTCAACACACCTTGATGATGAAGTGGAGGCAATGTATGAGGAAATTTCAAGAGTCATGCATTGCTCTAAGTCTCACTACACGGTGTTGATGGGAGACTTTAACGCAAAACTAGGTACGAAAAAAGGCGATGAGCTGATAGTGGGGAACTTTGGAGTAGGGCAACGGAACCCAAGAGGGCAACAGCTGGCTGACTTCATGGCAAAGGAGGGATTCTTTATGATGAACTCCTATTTCCAGAAGCGGCCCCACAGGAAGTGGACATGGATGAGCCCGGACGGTACCACAAAAAGTGAGATCGACTTCATCATGACGACCAAGCGTCAGCTGTTCAGTGATGTCTCTGTGATCACTAGGGTAAAAACCGGTAGTGATCACCGAATGGTAAGAGGCACACTGAACCTTAACATTAGGCTCGAGCGGTCTCGTCTGGTGAAGTCTACGCTCCGCCCACCACGTGCCCTTATCCAGAACCCCGGGAGCTTTCAGCTCGAACTGCATAATCGCTTTCAGTGCCTAGACGATTGCGTTACAGTGGACGATACGAATAGCAGGCTAGTGGAAACTGTCCATGCGGTAGGAGCTAAGTTTTGCAGGACCCACCGCACGAACAAGCCCCAAAAGCTCTCCGATCACAGTCTTAAACTCATGAAAGCCAGGCGTGAGATAAAGCTGCAGTCTACAACGGATGCGTCAGCGTATCGGCAACTGAATAGACAGATCTCCAAATATATAAGGCAAGACTTACGCAAATTCAATACAGCCTGTATTGAAAAAGCGATAGAGCGGAACCAAGGCTCCAAAGTCTTCGCCAGAGATCTGTCTATCGGAAAGAGCCAACTGACCAAGCTGAAGACCGAAAGGGGCGCAGTTATTTCCGCTGGAGCCAAGATTTTGAGTGAGATCGAGAGATTTTACGGACAGCTGTACATTTGCCATTATGTCTGGCGTATGTGGACTTTGAGAAAGCCTTCGATTCAGTCGAAATTTGGGCGGTGCTACAGTCTCTCCAGCGGTGCCAGATATATCGAAGTGTTGAGGTGTTTGTACAATGAGGCTACGATGTCTATCCGAGTACAGAATCAGAGTACGAAACCAATCCAACTGCAGAAAGGTGTAAGACAGGGTGATGTCATATCCCCGAAACTCTTCACCGCTGCATTGGAAGATGTTTTCAAGCAGCTGAACTGGAAAGGATACGGTATCAACATCAATGGCGAATACATCACTCACCTTCGATTTGCCGACGACATGGTTATTATGGCAGGATCGCTGGAGGAGCCTAGTACAATGCACAATGACCTCAATAACGTCTCCCAACAGGTTGGTCTTAAGATGAACATGGACAAGACGAAGTTCATGTCAAACGTCCATGTTACACCAATACCGGTTGTTGTTGGGAACAATAGGCTCGAAGTTGTAGACGAGTACGTATACCTGGGCAAATTGTCCGATTAGGTAAGTCCAACTTCGACCCAGAGGTCAATCGACGAATCCAACTCGGCTGGGCTGCGTTCGGGATATCTTCTCGTCGAGTATACCGCAAAGCCTCAAGACGAAAGTATACAACCAGTGCGTGTTGCCAGTGATGACATACGGATCCGAGACTTGGTCCTTCACTGGAGGCCGTATGAGGAAGCTCAAAATTGCTCAGCGCGCTATGGAAAGGGCTATGCTCGGTGTTTCTCTGCGTGATAGAGTCTGCAACGATGATATCCGCAGCAGAACTAAGGTAATCGACATAGCCGTAAAGATCAGGAAGCTGAAGTGGCAATGGGCCGGCCACATAGCTCGCAGAGCTGACAACCGTTGGGGAAAAAAGGTTCTCGAGTGGGAGCCACGTACAGGCAAACGCAGTGTAGGACGACCCCCCACAAGATGGAGTGACGACCTGCGCAGTGTTGCGGGAAGTCGATGGATGCAGGTGGCTCAGGACCGAGCTTCGTGGCAATCTTTGGGGGAGGCCTATGTTCAGCAGTGGACTTCTGATAGGCTGAAATGATGAAATGATGAATGCAATAAAGAAATTTGCTTATTTTTTTAAAAATTCTATCGTTACGTCAAGTGAAGGGTTTTACACTAAAAGTTCTTGATAAGTTTTTTCAAATAACTGCGTTACAATAATCTATTTCACTAGGTTCCATTCTTCTAAGTTGTAAAACGGTTTAGTAATAATCATGACTAGAGGACAGTGTTTGTTTTCTTTACAGAAGAACCTAAATGAATTAAGTGGTAATTCAAAAAGATGATCAACTCTTACGTGTGGTATCGGCGTGAGAGTCCTCTTTCTTTCCGTGAGTTTCGGAAAAGGTGACTAAGCCTTGAAAATCGCAAAGTCTACCGACAGAGGGTGAGATCTTGAAATATACTTGACCAAAAGCGATAACAGGCAGTAGCTCCTGAGGTGCGAGGTGTCTGGTACCGCGTTCGCCAATCCGCTTGCTGAGTGGAGAGGCCTATGTCCTGCAGTGAACTATTTACATTAAAATACCTGGAAAAAAGAAGGTAATAATGAAGTATTTTTTAAAACATCGATACATTTTCTTAAGTTCAATGTCACTTCCTATATTATCTATGACTAGAGACTTTTGGCGCGAATTGAAAAGTGACAATTAGTGTTATTTTTTAATTAGATTTTGTAATTTCTGTTTACTTTGAGTGTCGGTGTATATTATTGATAGCATATTATGCAGTAAATGCTTGCCGTTCTATCAGTCCAATAAATTTTCAATAAAAAAAACTATCAAGTTACTGTCGATATTTTATAAAGATTTCTCTCAATTTTAATGAGAGTTACGTTAAAAATATGAGCTGCATACAACCGTAGCGATTTAAGTACCATAAGTACTCGATGAGCACTTATCAATTCCTCTTAGATGTAAACATGACCTATCTATATGCGCGAAAACCGCTGATCATTGTATGAAAACGCGAAATAATGGGAGCCAGTGGCCAAAACGTATGTGTAAGTACATAGGGCGGCTTTGTTACTGAATAGGTAGTTGGTTGTAAATAGTCTATATGAACAGTCTATTTTTAAGTATTTGATATGTAATTACCTTACCTATGTACTTACCCATAAACATTACAACTATAGTATTGTCGCGAATGCCCGATAACGACAAGTCGTTATTTAATTCGATGACTTAACATAACATTTCAAGATAAAAACATAATCTATTATTATATAGATATATCAATTTTTATTCTATGATAATTTTCCTGCCGAAATTAACAACAATACTTTTAGTCAAGTTGTTAGGTTGGTTAGAACGAGACTTGGAATAAAAAAAATCGAAAATATTAGAAACTGTCGATCGAAAACTGATATTATACAAGAGGCACCATAGCTCGCTAGTGTTCATCATTGCGTTCTAACAGTTCAGTTGTGATCTCTGAATTAAACGTAGGAGGAAGATAAAAAAGGAAAGGAAGATGAAAGAGAAGAAGAAGAGATTAAGTGAAGAAAAGATAACTAGTGGAGGACTGGCACCTGCGGCACGTGATTGACGTGAAGACTCGTAGAAGAAACTAGTGCCAAAACCGCTCCAATGTAGAAACTCGCGACTTCTCTATCTTTAGTATTTTAAATAAATCTGAGATTGATATTTAATATGGTACCGGCCTTTCACTCCAAACCCAAGCAGCGTAATAACTGGTATGATAAAGAGGATGTAATATGAACAAAAAATGATTATAAAGAATCTCCAGAAGATAATTGGAGATTCTTTATAAAAAATTTTTCTTCATTCAGTTCAGTTTGTTAAGATACGATAAGATATATACTTAAACGGCAGCGTTTACAACTGGTGTCAGAAAAGAGATTGAAGGATTTTGCTACAAACGGACTTTGCGGTAAGTGGTTCAACAGAGACCACATAGGGTGCAGGAGAGAACTGATCTCTGCAGATGGATTCGATGTACTTCTGGCATAACTTCGCGTCATGCAGCACTAGACACAAGATCATAGAGTCACGGTCGGAGACAGTCATCAAGAACATTATTACGGAGCTCGGCTTAAGGACTTCATTTAACGTATCTCCAACTGCTACTGCAACAATGAACCTTACAGATAGAGAAGATGGTAACTCAAAGCTCATCTATCTTTGCCGTTTCATTTCGTTATCTATATTTTAATGCAGGCTCTACGGTGTGGCTGGGAGATGAAACGTCTATGAAAGAAACGGTTGCTTAACATTAAAGGTGGAAGCTGCCGGAAAAGATTATAGACAACTACATAGTGTAACGTAAGTGATTTAAAACTCCGATTAAAATAAAAATAGCCAGCTTATAGAAGGGACAAAAAGAAACGATTTATAAATGGTATCTACTCGTGCTATTTTTCTCACACGACAACTGTCTATGTTAACAAAATAGACTTGACTATACTTTCACGAATTTACTGTAACTTATTTCTGTTGCTTTTCTTTTTGAAGTTATACTTCTTTTGACGCATTTGGGAAAAATGATGTGAGTGAATTTTTACGATGCGCCCGCACACCGACATTCAATATTAACAGGATGAAGTTGGTTTCTACTTGTTATCGTCTCAATGTAATCTTTAACACACACGTGTTTTATTATATAAATGGGGATAAAAAAAAAGTCATTCGTAAATATACATGTACGTGTGTGGTAGAACCAAGCGGCGGCTTTTGCTGCTGCTCGAATGGACCGGCTCGACCGGGTTGGGACCACGGCCTCGCAGAATACCGGCGTGAAGTAGAGGTATCTTTAGTTTCTGCGTACCCCTGCCCATCTCCCTTCTCATCCTCCCTCCCATTTCCCAAATACCCTTATGGTCGGCAATGCACTTGCAGCACTTCTGGTGTTGCAGATGTACGTGGGCGACGGTTTATAAATCAAAATCTTATAGTCCACACAATCAAATGTCTGAAAGATCACAAAAGACATTGACTATATCATTGAACTCTTCCCTGGGTTGTAAAACATGCAATACTATTTTTATACCCGCATTCGCCGTTGGTCTTCCTTTTGTAAAGCCGAAGAATTGGTTGTCACATAAATTTTATGTTATGTTCTCAAAAAAAATTCAAACATTTTCATGCGTGTCTTAAGACACACATGAAAATGTGGAATTATTTCTACTACCCGAATTAAATAAGGAACAACCGTGATGAGTCTCATTAGATTAGGAAACATAACAACAGAGTTAATGGGAAAATAAACTTAAAACAGAACTGCATTATTCAGGTTTATTCCCTATTAATAATTATAGGTATAGGTAGGAAGTACATAATTATTTATTTTAATTACAAATAGGTATTCTTATTTACAGTTGTTTTACTCATTGATAACTCGGTTTACTCATTTTTCTCTTTTGTTTTCAACTGTTCAAATTCTTTGAATAATTTTTCACTTAGTTTTTCTCCTTCATCATCTATTTGTTCAACAGATAAAACTTCTGGTATATAAAATTGCATCATGTTTTGTACCTGAAATTAAACAAAGGTATTTTTAATATGACACATCTAATATGGTATATGATACTTTAAAACCAAAATATTATAGACCATATTTTTATTATTTTTAATACCTAGCACGATATTCTAACAAAAAGTGAGCGTGGCTTAGCTGTTAGGTCAAACATAAACACTCAAAAACGTTATACGAAACATGAAAAGCATCCCCGCGTTCACCTGTAGGAATGAGGCACTTATTGAAAAGTATTATAGCTAACAAAAACATTCTTCACTTCATATTGCAGATGACAGTATGTTTCGCAAATACAAACATGTTAGAAGAACATTGTTCTGTTAGAAATTTGGCGCAGCGGAAACACCCGCCTTATGGATGAAGTTGTTGTCATCCGTCTTCATCATCTATTATTTGAATGAGGTATTAATCACTGATATGAGCTTTGATCAAATATCCATGCAAAAAAAAAGTATATACATGAAAAGTTAAAAGTAACATTACAGATACAGTGGTGGTCGGTCATATAATTAGAAACACTTCTTATGAATAAAGAAAGTATAACTTCAACGTACAAATGTTCGTAAAAAATATACACATTCAATAATTAATAATCATGCAATAATATAGCCACTCACATAAAAAAACTCATTAAATCCATAAAATATAAAACATATCTCATTTTTAATTACAAAATGAGTCTTACACATGTAGGAGTTTATTTTTTGTTACTGGCCTTTTGGACGCCTAATTAGAAACATTTTAAAAAAGGAAACAGCTCGTTCTTTTTTTGAAATTGGAGAATAACACTTCTTTCTTGGCTTTTTCAATTATTCTGGCGGCAATTTAATCTGAATTTTATTTTGTTCAAAATGGGCAAAAATAAGAGTTGTGACGCGTCAACTAGGCAAATAATTATTAATTTACATATAGATCATAAGTGGGCGTACAGAAGAATAGCTGAGCATTTAAATTGTTCTGTTAAGAAAGTTTTTAATGCAATTGATCATTATAAAACACATGGAACTAATGAAAATGTTCTTAGAAAGGGTCGGCCAGGAAAAACCTCCCCCAGAGAAGATACGCTAATCGTTCGTGTTGCTAAAAGACCCAAGTAAAGGCTCCAACCAGATTAAAAATGAAGTTTTTTCGCCAGATGACCCGAGAAACATCTCGTCAAGACTGATACGCCGAAGATTAGTGGAGGCTAAATTGTTTGGAAGAATCTCTCGAAAGGTACCGCTTCTTACCAAGCAACACCGAGAGGAGCGATTATTATTCGCTAAAAAATATGTTAATTGGACAGTACGAGAATCGAAAAAAGTGTTATTTTCAGATGAAACAAAAATAAATATGATAAATTCCGATGGAAAGCGCTATGTTAGACGTCCTGTAAACAATGCTTTTAATTATAAATACACAAGGAGTAAAGTCAAGCACGGTGGCGGTAACATTAAAGTTTCGGGGTGTTTTTCCGGATGTGGAGTTGGACCCGTTCGGAAGATTGAAGGTACAATGAATCAATGGCAATACAAAAATATCTATAGAGCACACAATTATTCCCTACTCGGACGATCATTTGCCTGTAACCAGGATCTTTCAGCATGACAATGACCCTAAACACACGGCCAATAGCGTCAAATGTTTCCTTAGCCAACAGCGTATATCCGTTTTAGACTGGCCAGCAAATAGTCCGGATTTAAACCCGATAGAAAATCTCTGATATATTCTTAAAAAGAAAGTCTCAAACAAACGTAATACCAGTAAAAACGAACTATATGAAGCATTTATTAAAGCACGGAATTCAATCCCTCTAGAAAAATGTATAAAATTTATTGAATCAATGCCGCGTCGTTGCAGTGCTGTTATTGAAAATAAGGGATACGCCACTAAATATTAATTATAACTATTGGTAGGCTGTGGATAGTAGCTATTTCGTAAATAACAATACTAATTTGTAATACTTAAAAAAATATTATTTTCTATACTTTTTTGTTGTTGTTTCTAATTAGTTGACCATTATTGTTCATACCTTAAACTGATTTAAATGTTTGTCCGTGATGTAATATTGAAACTGCACTTGTGTAATGGGATTTATATTGTTTTTCTAATAAATGATAAATCGTTAAACATATTGTCCTATTTATTATTAATTTCAAAATAAAAACGATTGTGGTGAAGTATCTCACATAATGTCAAGAAACACTACCAACCGTTGGTAGTGTTTCTAATTATATGACCACCACTGTATATTAAACTGACTAGTCCAAAATAAAAGTGATTACATATTCTTTAAAGTTATTAAATAAAAGAAAACATTAGTGATTAAGTGAACTCAATATTATATAAAAAATGTGGAAAGTATACTATTCCCATATAAAATCATAAATCTCGTGATCATATCTATTATTTTTATAATTGAGAAAAAAAAACAAAAATTAACTTGTATTATGAATTGAAAATAATAATTACCAGGGCTTTGTACCTAATAGTATAAACAATAACTATCAAAGTAATTAAAATTTAAAAAATAATAAGTAAGTTGTACAAATTATAAATTAATTGAACCAATATTGCTATGAAGTTGATAGTCACAACTTGTAATAATATAGGCTCTCTGTACCCTTCAAACTGGGACACAACAGTGGTTGCACTGCTGTTGAGTAGTAGAAATAGGTATACAGTGGAATCTACCCAGTTTGCTCCTAGACAGAAAGCAAGTCCTACCCACCTACTACTACAAAAATGGTCAATACAACAATCCCCTTTGATCAACTGTTGATGAATCAAACTAATGTTTTCGAAAATTCTTTATTGAATGGTAGTAACACATAGACTGCAATATAGTATGATGATTATTGAAATATGAGCAATTGATCAGAGTAGAAAAACTTTTGCTGATAGGCCACAATAATATAAAAATATTTTTTTAATGAGTGGTCTTAAAAATGATGGATTGAACTATTACTAAGAGTATAAGCGCAAACAGGATCCAGGCTTCAATATTGTTAATTTAAAATATACTTACTCCATTCTTTAAAGTCACTATGGAACTGGGGCATGATGAACATGAACCTTGCATTTTTAGCCTCAGTACTCCATCTTTGAAATCTACAAATAGAACATCACCACCATCTTCTTGCACTGTTGGCCTGATTCGAGTATCAAGGAGCTCTTTAATCATTTGAACAATTTCATCATCATCTTCATTTATTTCTGGAAACAAATGTTAAAGTTAAATTAAAACAATATTTAAACTTTTTGCTTTATACATATATATAATAATATCAATAATTTTTAAATAATTTCTTGAGTAAGAAAAAATTTTAATAATAATTTTGATGCAGTCAAGATTTGGTAATGGACTGGCAAATATAGTTTATTACATATTAATAAACACATGGTCAATTAAATGAAGGCAAAGGTGTTTTCTTTACGTAACGGTGACCCGAGACTTGTAGTATTAAAAGTCTAGAATATTTTGGATTTTTTTTGTGGGATAGGTGGCAAACGAGCCAGTGGTTCACCTGATGGTAAGTGATTACCGTCGCCTACATATGTAGCAGATGTCCGCAACACCAGAGGCGCTGCAGGTGCGTTGCCGGCCTTTAAGGGTATTTGGGAGAAGGCAGGAAGGATGAGGACGGGGAGGGGTAGACGGTCTCCGGTTACCTCACTCACCGAAAAAAATGTAGAAGCAAGACATGCCTCTACTTCAACCCGGTATTCTGTGAGGCCGCGGTACTAAACCAGACGATACGAGCAGGAGCAAAAGCCACCGCTTTGCTCTACCACGACTGAAAACCTCTGGTGAGTGTCTTAACAATGACAAAAGTTGACTAAGAAAATATCAGAAAATTTTTTTACATCTCTCAGACACTGCAATCACTATCTTAAATACACTTAGATTTAGCTGACAGAACATTGATTAGAACACAAAGAACGTAATCATTAGAGTAATCTATTGAAATTTCTTTAGATAAAACGACAGAACATACGAGTGTCTCCAGAAGGTTTAGCGTCGGTAACAATTGGTAGCCCACTAGCAAAAAAGTCCATTATCGTAGCAAATATTTCTGGCTTAAGCAATTTCCACTCAACATCATCATCTTGTTTAGTGACTGTGATAAAATCAGGTCCAAAAAACACTGCTTTCACACCTTCAATGCGGAAAATCATTTTAGCTGAAAAGAAAACTTATTCTTATTACTTTACTACATAATCAAAACTCATTATTATAGATCAGATCTTAATTTGTTTCACAATGTTTTGAACACATACATAATTCTAGTAACAGATACTGATTGGACTAGTCAATATCCAAGCCATCAGCAGATAAGGCTATCAAAAAGTAATACATAATAGCAATGTTACCTAACGGACTGCATTGTGCTGATCCTATGTTTGGAAAATCTAGTGTTTGACCTGGTTCAAGAACCTTTGTACCAGGTAAAAACTTCAAACTGTTGGGGTTTGGTGTATCTTGAGTTTGTATAAACATTGATCGGCATGGACACAAGTTGAAGATTGGAGATTCCCTTAGACTCACTAATCCAGATGTATACTTGGATAGTCCACTAAATTGTTTCACCTGGTTATACCTGTGCACAAGATATAATTAAATATTAGGACACTTGATACCACTGATAGCAAAATTAGTTCTGTACTTTATGCATAAACGTTATTATATACATCTTCATACCTGTACATAGTTCCGTAACGTAAATGACGACATGGATATTTTATCCTGAAAATTTGAAGTGAATGTCTTAACATTATTATGACTAGAAAGATATTCTTTCAGTTTCGTAGGACTTTCTTTGGAAAGCTGTGGACAGTTGGAATAAGAAACAAACTAGACATATGTCAATGTCACATGTAAAAATAAATTGACACATTGCAGTGTCGCCAGCATCCCAAATTTTTACCTGTCACTCAAATATCCCCTAAAAGCATAACAACAAAATCAACCATATACCTACTGTTTTATAAAATTTAGTAAAAGGTTAGTAGAAAAGGATGGAGAAATAAACAAGGACGGCATATTTCAATACGTTTACAACTGCTACATTCATACCACACCATTTGGCTACGCTAGCTCCATTTTGGAGGGTTTTTGAACCACTATTTGCTGTTTATAGCTGGACACTTTTTCAACTTTCCCCCCATATGAGACGGTTCTCTTTACCTCTATCCTATATATATATATATATACGATATTCAAACGGCTGACATTTTGGAGTGATTACGTCTATTGCAGAACATAGGCATCCCCCAAAGATTACCACAAAGCACGGTTATGAGCCACTTGCATCCAACAACTTCCCACAATATTGTGCAGGTTGCCACTCCGTCTTGTGTGGGAGTCATCCCACACAGCGTTTGCCTGTGGTTGCCACTCGAGAACCTATCTTCTCCAACGGTTGTCTGGTCTGCCAGCTATGTGACCGGCCTATTGCCACTAAATCTTGCTGATCATAACGGCTATGTCGATTACCCCAGTTATGCTGCGGATCTAGTCGTTGCAGACTCTATCGCGCAGAGAAACACCGAACAACTTTGAGCTTCCTCATACGGCCTGCCGTAAAAAAACATCGTCTCGGTTCCGTAAGTCATCACAGGCAACACGTACTAGTTGCATACTTTGCTCTTAAGGTTTTTAGGTATACTCGTGTGACGTATTTTCCCGGACGCAGCTCAGCCGATTAGGATTCGTCGATTGACCTCTGGGTCGAAGTTGGACTTACTTTATCGGACAATTTGTTCCAGGTATACGTACTAGTCGACAACTTCGAGCCTATTGTTCGCAACGACAACCGGTATTGGTCTGTCATGGACGTGAGATTTATGTATTACAGTATTTAATAGTCTATATAATATATAATTATTGTAAGATGTTATTTTAAAACTGTAAAATAACTTTTCAATAATTTGTTTCTTGACGACAGAATTTCAACTGTTCAAGTTAAAGCACGAAGGATAAGGTAAACATAACAACTTACAAAATGTCCAATGCTATTTGAATTAAACTAAATTAAATGATTTACGGATTTTACGCGTATAATTTAAACATATTTAATACCGACGTTAGTATCCTAAACACCTCTTTTTTGTAAATTATTTAATAAATCAAAACTACGGCACCTTGAAAGCGGTTTCTGGCACCGTCTCATTCGGAGGATCACCATGGGAATTTTAAACCGTTAAATGTAAATAGTTCCATTTATATGTAATTTATCCTATATATTTATATTTATTTTATTATATTACATTTATTTATAATTAGACATATACATAAAGTAAAGTAAAGTAGCAGCCTGTAAGTACCAACTGCCGGGCAAAGGCTTCCTTCTCAAATATATTGAGAGGGTATTAGGGCCGGGAAGGACCCGCCATGCCAGTGCGGATTGACGGGCTTCACATATCCTCGAAATATTATTTTTAATTATTTCTCAGGTATGCAGGTTTTCTCACGATGTTTTCCTTCACCGCTGGGCACTTGGTAAATACTGCACTTAAAATTGCTACTATCAATTTTAGTGGTGCCGGCATCAGGAATCGTACCCATGTTAGTCGCGCTCTTTGCAACTAAAGTGAGAGTCCTGACCACTAGGCAACCACGGCTATACTAGAAGATATGATAACTACAGACGCGCCAAGAGGATTTTGAGTGATGTCAATATTTTTGAGGCAAAACTGCAAAGCCTTACTGATTGTAAACTGTTCTGTCGGTATTCTACAGGCTACATTAAAGGGTAAGTAAAATCAAAGAATGAAATTCTTGCATAATTTCTTTGTTTTTTTCCAATACCATACGTGATTTTAGACCGGTCGCGATTGCGATCACTCATACAGCGTCACCTATATTAATTATATTTACGCCTACTTAGATAAACAAACATTACACTACTCTTACTTTTTCGATGACTGTGCGATTTTAGAGGTAGTTCTGATGGTGCAAAGACTAATAAAGAAGAAGAAAACCTTATTTTAAAAATGTTAGTATTTTCTTTAGAACTACGAGTTGTAAGAAGTTGATTAATTTTATTCTTTGGTCGATCACTTGCCTCCTAAATATTTTGTGATAGATTGCCGATACAAGTATGAGCACCCCTGTTATGGGTACTAATGTACTTACTTCATTTCGAACTTCATCATCATGATGATAAGACGTTCAAAAGTTGATGTTTGTACCATAAAGATATGTTATATACAATTTAAACAGATAGAAAGTCATTTATTTAGTAGAAACTGGTCGAGTTTATGAAGTACACCTACGTGATATGTAGCGGCAGAAGCAAGTGTGATTCCCGCTCCGAACCGAGTGCTTCTTGAACCGTCGTGTATGAGCAACTAAAAAGAAACGTGCATTGGTTCCCGACGTATCTAGGTTTGATGCCCAGAAGAGTTAATACTTCTACTTCATCATGAGCACCTTTAAAACGGCTTTTCTAAGAAAGTAGTAAAAGATAGCATGTATTTTTTGGTTGACACACACTGGACGACAGGTGGGTTGGTGAGTACAGTAGATTGTTGGATAGCCCTCGCATGATATTGATCCCTGGTCTGGGAGATTTGGGGTTGGCATTGTTGTACGATTTTCCATCATTAGTCTGTTGCCAGAGCCTCGTCGGTCAGCTAGTTACAATTACTAAATGCAAGCGATATGAATATGTGAAGAAAGAGTTGGTATAATCCCTCTTAGTTGTATGAAATAAGTAAAGGCAATATTAAAATTCATTTATTAATCTTTATTTTATATAGGATGTAAATAAAAGTTACTAATATTTAAACCTAAAAATTAAATTTCTACATAAGAACAGGTCAAGTTTATATTATATTAACACTTTAGCATCTTTACTACACAAATCTCAAAAAATTTCATCTCACTCTCAAATAGGTACTTATTTTTTCCGAGTGGGTCATACTAGACTTCATGGCTATACTATTATTCTATTTCACTTAAATATTAAAATCGACGCACTTATTTGTATGTATATATCTGCTGTACATTATTTTATTCTGTATATCTTACGGTCAAAACGCGTAACTGGTCAACCCAAGAGCAAATCAGATCATTATTTTTATCGTCGGAGATAAGAAAATTTTAATTTTGAAATCGTTGATTGTGATGATGATTAAGTTAAAATCGTTGTTCTAACATCATATAATATGCCTGCGCTACAATAAAACTTTGGTTATAAAACCCCTTGTTTTTAATTGAACTCAATTATTATACTACGATTTCAGAATGCAAAGAAATAGAAATA
Organism: Bhutanitis thaidina; assembly: GCA_029286595.1. Lineage (NCBI taxonomy): Eukaryota > Metazoa > Arthropoda > Insecta > Lepidoptera > Papilionidae > Bhutanitis > Bhutanitis thaidina. The sequence continues at coordinate 5,887,201 of JAGSMS010000005.1, forward strand.
ATAGGCAATTAATATAAAAATAACATACAACAGATTACACTAACTTAAAATACACCATAATATTCATTTAGGTAATGTATTTATATATAACAGAACACGTTTTCTTGGAAATAAAATACTGTTACTATATATTTGCTATAATTAATACGGCTGTCAATATGCGTCTGGGGCACAATTTCAAATGCTAGTTTTTTTCACACGTTTAACAGATATGGTACGTAAAGCAATATTTTAATGCAGATATTTTATGGATCGCACTGGCATACACAGCAAGAAGGGAATAAGAACCAGTCCATGAATATTCCTGCGCAATCGTCACTGGGATCGTAAGCAAGTAATCTGTGCCATTTATATTTCTGCTCACAACTGCAGTCGCCGGAACATCTCGATGTTGACTTCTTGCTGAAAATGTTAATAAAAGAAATATGAAAGCAATTTTGTAATTTGTTTTTAGTGACTACTCACTAGTACAGATAAAGGTTTTTTATGCATCTTATGTCTTTCTGAAGTTGCCAAAAAAATATTAAATGTTTAATAGTTAATACTAATAAATTTCTTTATTTCTCACCAGATATCTCTATTTTAACGATATTGTCATTCGTAGGAGGCTGGTGCCCGTGTAGGTTCAAAGAATCATGTTACAGATTACCAGGCCCACAAATTCGTAAAACACTTATACCCAAATGTTATGTACCGATAACCATACAAAGCGATAACAAAAATTAAAAATGACATGTATGTATGAGCGCGTGAGTGTGCCTGAATGAGTGATTCTGAGTGTGTGCATTTAAGTGTTAGCACGAGTTTGCCTTTACATGAACATCTGTTGACTTGTTGAATGTTACATTTTTGGTGTAATTTGTAATATAAATACGGTCCCAGGAATTTGATAAATCTCCTCAAGAAGAATGTGTTGCAGGGCACTGATTTAGCTACCAGATGATTACGGGGGCGACTTTCAAAATATACTTCTGTAATTTTATGGTTCCTCAATACAATGTGAAGAATAAATATCTGTCGAACCGTAAGAACCTCACTGATTCTATACTCGTATAGGTAGATCTAAATATGACACGAGCTTAAAATTAATTACTTTTAGCAGAGATCTTTGCGCACGTTCTAATTTAATGAGATAAGTTTTAGCGACAGCCTATAATGTTTAAAAATTACTTAAAAATAAATGTATAAATGTGTTATAAATGTTTATTTCTAAGCATAAGTTAGCCCTAACACTTCTCTAACATGATACACAAACTACAGAGTTCGCTTAAACATATTTAGACGAGAAAATATCCAGTAAATAGATTGTCAAAGAGCTAGTAAAGTAGAACAGACATAAACTATAACTGCTGACAACTGGTCAGTCGAAATGCCCTCGCCCACGGTGTGAAATGGAAACTAACTTGTTTAGACTCCTTTGCCACGCCACGCCCCGTCTGACAGTAACGACCAAATTTTATGCATTCGAATGAAGCATGAACACTTGGCTCATTATAATCCAACTTAAATTCCTAATGACGTAATGCATTCACTGATTGCACAATTTAGATGACATTTTGACCATTTTTAATCTGTCTGAGCTTTAAGAAGCGTTTAAGTTGAAGTAGCTGTTTTTTATTGCGTCGTGACAAATTAATTGATCTAAGCTTGAACTAAACTAATATTTAATGAATAGTGCAAATATTGCCATTTATTACCCAGAACTTAAATAAGATTCATTGTAAACCTTGTAATACATAATTAGAGTAGTTTTCACAGTAGAATTCATGAAATATAAATTTGCATTAGTATCATCTGTAAATACATACACACGTGCATACATACATTTATATTTTTTAAATATATATAATAATAACTTAAATATTAAATATATATAAAAATAGAGTATTACTGAGATGATTTTGCCATTTTGTTGAGGATATGTTTCTTAATTTTAAATATGTACCGACTGTTAGACCCTCTAATTTCGGGTGGGAGCGCATTCCAAAGAAGTACGGATTGAACAGGAAGGGATAAACGGACAAAGCATGAGGTATGTGAGGGACACTGTAGTAGGAGACGAACGTAGGGTTCTGTCGTGGTTTGAGCAAAGGTAACGAAAGTAGGAAGGAGCAGTAGGAGACATCAGGATAGAATAAAGGGTAGTGAGAGCATGCAGACTTCGGCGCTGATGAATAGGTAACCAATTTACCTGTGAACAATAAGTAGATACATGATCATACTTACGAAGGTTAAAAATGAATCGAATGCAGTTATTGAGAAAACGATCGTATTTGTTAAGGAGATCTTCATTCTGGTCAAAATAGCGCATAACACACACATTTAATGGGCTAGATAAAATTATCTCTCGGTTCGTTGACGTAATTGTCAAGGGTTCGACTGCGGTGCTTCGAGACGCGGGTTTGATCTCTTCACGGGTTAGTTTACGAATGTAAAGAAATTTTATGAAGTTTACCTGCATACTTCTTGATGTATCGCTTGTTCAAAGTGCATAGTATTGACAATAGCTCTGACATTCTTCGCTGAATTCAACGCCCAATATGGTGTTATAATTTCGGTCTTACTCTGACACGCGTCTATTCTGTAAAATAAAAAAAATACTTAAGAACCACATATAACTTTTAACCGGTTTTTTAAGAAATTTCCTCACTGTTTATATCAACAACCAGATAAGGTAAAAAATAGGTATGCTTGAAATATTTTATGTATATTTCTGAACCTATGCGATTGATGATAAAAATGTAATTTGTTTATACTTTGTTGTGTACTCCATAAGGATTACAAGAGGCGGACTTAATGCTGCCTTTTGACTTTAAGTCCGCCTTGTTTAATTGTTAAAAAAATAATTTATTAGGTCTATGATCTACGTGTACTTCGAGTGGCGGTCGGAGACAGGTTGATATGTTAGTATATTATAAAGCTCGTGAAGCATAATATACGTGGTAGAGAACTTTGTTGTAGTTCGTAGATTTGTCGGCCAAACAAGGTCAGGACGTGTCTATGTCATCGAAATTTAAGAACACTCACCTTCCAGTTTTATTCACTTGAGGGTCAGGTAGCGCAGAGTTGGAAGCCTGTCGTACATGGCGGAAGTAAGAGTCGCCCGAATGCATGTCGGGGACTCCCGGCGCCCTTCGCACCCGTCCACCTCCTGGTATGGAAAATGAACCATACATGCGCTTGATTAAAGCCTTGTTTTCGTCTATGAACATTTCTATTTTGTCTCTGAAATAAAAGAAAAAAATATATCAGTCACTTTTAGTTTGTTACCGACTTGTAGTTTGGTACCTTTCTTCCCTAACGTTTATCAAATCTGACCTATATGGCTTGCCATTTACCACTTAATGTAAATCTTAATACAATGAAATATTCTTATGAAAGTTAAATAGGGACAAATTGGAAAAATATACATAGTTATAATTTGAAGGAGCTCGCTTTGGCAGTTCAAAAAATATATTCTTTTAAGTACCGTGTGCTAGTGTCTAATTTGGTTACTTCGTTGAATCATAATCATTGAATTAATTGTCGTGTGGTAATAACGTTGATTGTGCTACCCCTTCTAATCCGATTGGCAAAAATTCGGTAAAGGAAAATGTCAGAAATAGATCATAGTCTTCGGAGAGATAGTGGACTATCCATTCTAAAATTGACCGACAGATCTAAATTATTCAGCAGTGTTTAAGGCACCAGATACGGAGAGGTATATGTCCAGCAGTGGACTATTTATATTTTATACTTGTAGTCTAAATATCCATTTCATAATTTACGTTCTTATTTTAGATAACGTGACGGGTGATAAACCTGACGCCGTCTTTGTGTCCAACCCATACAAATCGTATTTAAGTTTCTAAATACTCATTGGTCCCGTCCCTCCCTCCACACACGGGATTAAATTGAGTCTCCTGATTTGGAGGTAGATCCCCTATGCAACAGCTATCGTAGCTTTTAAACATCTCTAGTGCGAGAGTAACGTCACCGAGCTCAACAACCCTCCTGCCCAATGTGGTAAGTATTGGTAAATTTTCTATGCATAGTATAGGAACTTTTTTTTGTGCTTTCATGAAAAAGTCTATGTTCAGTAGCCGACTAATAAACGCAGGGTCTTTATGCGTTAAGTCTCTTTTATCTTTCCTGATAAAAACACAGCGTGCTATTTTTTACATACAAGAAATGTTTTAGTTTATCCATGACACGGTTACTAATAAAGGAGAGCGGAGTAATAATATTCAAGTCATTCTTGTATACGATCAATACTCTAATAAGACAGATACTCTAATAAAATATGTATTTTATCATCATTAACTTACACAGGATAAGTGTTGCCAGCGGTGGGACAGTAGAGTTGAAAGTTTCGCTTGACGCATGGCACTCCTCTTATAATTTGACCTTGAATTTCATAGCCTAATGCGAGTGATAATGCTGTCCAAAGAATCTGAAAAAAAAAGTTTGATGTTTCATTTCATTGAAGTTGTTTCATTTATTCAACAATTTGAAATAAATTTGCTTTAGAAATCTTATAAACTGTTTTGATATCTGATCTAGGAGAAGAAATAACCTTGTGGAAAATTAATAAAATCTGACTGGCACTGATAGCTATGTTGTGTTAGCAAAGTACCTTGAATAAATTCTTAATTCATATTTTTGGGTAATTGCCGAATCGTCACTAAGTATAAAGCAATACTACTAATGAACACACCTGCAAGAAATCTTGGACACTTAACAATTATTTACGTCAACGAAGGTACGAGCTCGTACTTATTCAACAAGTAATCTCTAAATTATTATTATTACCCCAACCATCCGTTAACGGATGACAAAATTGGGTGGAGTAACGTCAATAATAAAGCCACACCGTATAAACCCATGTAAATGAAGAAAACTTACTATATAGTGATAAAAGCGTAGTAAATCCATATTCGCTGCCGTATTTTAATTATGACTGCCGCCGCCGTACAGTGCGCTAATTATGAGAATCTGAATTAATTCAAAACACGTCGGCTGTACAACTACCGAAAAAAAGGCGTTATTCTCGACACGGCACACTGCACAATGACTAATATCGCAAGATTCGTCCCGGCATTTTGCTGCGATTTTTACGCAAAGGTCTTAGACATAGGTGACTGTTTCCAAAATAACTATATTTCCTATGCATAAGCGTTTAGCTAAATACGTAAGAATTTGATATGTCTAGATGTAGAACATCAGCGCGTATGTATCCAAAAAACGAAAATTGAAATTCAAAGGAGTTTTAGCTTCAATGCATATTCGTTCAGAATATATATTTAGATACAATAATTTGTATGCATAACAATAATTTATGCCTCATTCATATATAGAGTATAAAGATTTATGGGTTATCAACCAGTTAATTTTTGGAGCAGAACCAGATCAAATATTTGGCAAGAGCTCTGTCTTTAGCAATACACAATTAATCGTGTATTGTAATATGAGGCTATTTCGTTACGTTATGCTAACTTTATTCTTTACTGTTTCTCAATAAGTTTTCTATAAGTGCCCTGGTGCAAAGAAGAAATAACTAACCAAGAGCCAGCGGGAAATGTTCAAACATCTGGTGGATGAGTCCCAATTCACTATTAGTTTTAATTAATTTAGTACGCCAGTATTGGTCCTTTCTTAAAGTTTTTTTTTATGGGAAAGGCGGAGAACGAGCAAGCGGTTCACCTGATGGTAAGTGATTACCGTCGCCCACGTACGTTTCCGGCCTTTAAGGGTATTTGGGAGATAGGAGGGAGGATGAGGAGGGGGATGGGAAGGAGGTGTGTGTTCGGAGACACCTCACTCAACGAACGAAACGCCGAAGCACAAGTCTACTTCACGCTGGTATTCTGCGAGGCCGCGGTACCAACCCGGTCTAGCCGGCCCTTTCGAGCACCAGCAAAAGCCGCCGCTTGGCTCTACCACGTTTAAAAACTTACTTAGTCTGTTTTTGTTCTTTGTCTACAGAAATGATCCTTACTAAATATAATAGTACATATCTGAGATAGTTATAAGCCGTATCAATAAAGAAACTATAGTATAAATACATTTGCCTATCACAGCACTCAGCATAATATATCACTCAGACACTCGGTACGGATGCAATAATATACGAAGTAAGGAAATGAGTCCACCAGTTCTTTGCCTCCGATTCTCTCCACGTATCTCTGAACATAACATTAGATAGATAGGTAGATAAACTAGGCCAGTTACTACCGATAGATGGATCTGTCACGCTTGTATCATATAATAGGCAGACTTTTGCCGCAAAACTATTTATGTCATGTTGCAGTAAAATGGCCCAAGCGTGGGTAGGACTCGTGCAATAAAGCTTCCGTACTAAGTATTACAGTACCAAAATTCAGGACTTGGTTAACGGACGTGCTCAGGCATTATAATTTATGCTCTTTAAAATATAAAATTTTAATAAAAATATGAGGTTAATATTTGAAGCGAGTTTTAACGTGATATGTCTACTCGGATCTGAGAAAAACTACACACAAAATCTCTGAACAGTTATTCGTTTACCTCTTTAAACGTCTTTTATATTCGCCTGTAAGTATGTGCTCGTATGTCTGTATATTTCAATGTAATGGATTCTTCCAATTAAATTTTTAACCATTTTCAGACGTTCGAATAATTTGAAATTTTGTTAACTTATTAGGAACCGATTACAATATCATAATATGATACCACTGAGCCGATGATGGAGCTATAAGGTGGCTACGGAACCTATGAATAGCTACTAATAAACACAACGAGTTTGGGCTCATTAAAAATACTTAACTAGTCATATTAATTTCACCTGATGGAAAAGGAAGGAGAAAAGCGTGTATATTAGTTTTTTAATTAAATATTAATTACTACTGATGATAAATGACCTCCTAAGCTAATGTGCATAACAACCGTAATTTTAACGCTATTTTTCATTAAAATAAAAAGAGCAGCCTTCGAATATCCCAATTTTGCCTTCTATAATTTTTTCTTAAACATGCCAGATTCAACACGATGTCCTCCTTCACTGGCGAGTACACGGTAAATTAACCACTTAAAATTTCTATAAACAAGTTGTGCCTGTACCGATTCGAACTCAGGTCACTCGCTTAGTTTGCAACTAAAGCGAGCGTCCTGTCCAATTACTGAAATAAAAAAAATTCAAGAAAATTTAGGTAACCATTTTATTTAAATAAAGGTGCACTCTGAGTAAAAAAACTTTATGTCCTTATACCCAGAGTGCACATCGATTAAATACATAAAGTTTTTATACCCAGAGTGCTATGTGCGTACAAATACAATACGGGTTTATAAATTGGTTATTTTAAATAGGCAAAGAATTAAAATATCTTGAGCAACGTACGGTTTTGACGTTTAAATGTATTTTATTTCTTAAGGTCGATGTGTGGGTTAGAATACTTATTTAGGAATTAGGCTTTTAACCCATAATAATATGTACAATGATTTTTTGTTAATAACAAGGGGCGCCTAAAAGCCTACCAATAAGATTTATGTTGTATAAATTCTTTCAGAATAATTGTATGCTAGAAGTCTTCTCTGTATTTTATTACTATGAGTGTGAAATGTGTATAATAAATGTATATACATAAATATGTATAATGTAGGTATTGAATATTACATGTATATATATATATAGTAGTACATGTTATATACATATATATATATATATATACATATATATGTAATGAATATTATATATACATACATAATAATTGTAAAACTTTATATAGTTTCATTTTCTGATAATTGTCCTATGTTGTCTAATAAGGATTTTTTTCAAAATAAATTAAATATTACAAACGTCCAAAGCAATTATCCAATATGATTCATAATGTTCGTGATAAATGTTGAGTTGATTTCTATAATATTTCGATTAAAGTTCGATTGAAGTTAAAAATGCGATTTAGAAAGCGCAGTTGTTGTGTAAAATATATTTGTGATTGACAGTTAACGTGCAATCGACATTGTTAACGAAAATTGTTTTTCCACCAGGTAAATAGCATCGAAACAATTTTCAACGTCATCAGCCATTTCAAATCTAACAATTAATATCTGTTCTTGGAAAGCGCTTGTTTACATTGGAGAGCCCGTAATAGTGGGATTTGGGTTTGGTAAATTAGCATGAATATTCCGCCATCATACGGTCACCAGAGCCTTGTTCGCTGGCTAGGTTGGCAGGTTGCGTCACGTGCAGATGAGGTTGGCATTTGGAAGAAGAGTATAATTCCCCTTACGGGATATTCAGGGCCTCAGAAATATTCACATGTAATGAAACATCGCTCTGTGAAATGTGACGTTAAACCTTAGTTTTTAACCCTAAAACAAGAACTGAGTGATGCGGAATTCCGCTCGAGTTCCATCTATTGCGGCGCAATGTTATCACGTATTTGAATTAGTAATTTAAGGGTAATAGGTTATTTGTGATGCAGCTCGCGATTTTGCGAATCTCCGCAGTATTGGATACTATAAGCGACGATTCAATACACGTAAATGTTATTTGAACGTGACTCATGAACAAAGGGTTCGTTTACTTTTTGAGTTAGTAAATAAAATACTGTTAAAAAAGTTAAATTGGAGGTTTATTTGCCATACCGATTGCACGATTATTCATTTGATCCGATAATTTCACCAAAAAAACCTTTATGAACATAGAATATGGTTAATTTTGGAATTGTGTACATTGATATAAATAAAATATATGTACAGCAGCTTCCAAGAAACCTCATGAATGGTAAAATGTATGGGAAGGTGTAAAGGAGATCATTGAGGCTTTGTTTATCCTATAATGTATTCTTACATAAAAATAACTGATAGCTGCTGTTTATTAGAAACAGAATTTGATCGGATGTCAAAGTAACATAACGAGTTCCGTACATACAAAATATCTGAAATATATTTCACATCTAACATAAATTGGCGTAAATAAACTAAATTTAAGTTTGCATTTAATATTGTAATACATAAATTTAATAATATTTTCGGCAACTACTACTTATATAGAATTTATCTCAAAATATATTCTTTCAAACTCAGTTCATGGCGCCAGATAACATCAGAAAAAAATACCGGTAGCTCTCAAGGCTTATGAACGACGAAAGCCAAATCCTTTGACAGTAGACAGCTGGAACAAATTGTTACTTCCTACGCAAGTACTTATTTGTACTTGGAATATGTATGTGAAACGTGATAGTTGCTAAAATGTAAGAGTATCAGGATTTTTAATTGGTACACGTTTGTGCAATTTATTTCATGATTTTGGACAAAGCACCTGGTAGAAGATAAGTGGTAATAATAAAGTAACGTACACAATAGGTACTGACATACATAAAAATATTAGTTCTAATTAATAACGATTGTTTTGTTTGAACATTTTGTTATACAATATTTTAAGATAGAAGATAGAAAACACTTACAAGATATTTAATAAAGTAAAATAACAGCCGAAAAAACCTACCTTTTACCTTTGGGTATAAGTATCTTTTATTTTTTGAGTGGTGAGACGAGTGAAATATTTGGTATGTTTTTTGTTAAAAGGCCGGAATACTTCTCTGGTCTATCTTAGGCACGCATGCGAAATATTGAATTGAATATTGAATCCTTACAAGGTAATCGAGAAATAAAAATATAGTTTTGGTTGTATGAGCGTTACTTACTTATAAATATAAATTTCATTGTCACGGTTTTGCCTTGAGGTTCTTGCGACGAAGAACAAAATGGGGAAAGAAACTGAGTAGGTCTTTTGAAAATCTTAATAAATATTGGCTATATTTGGAAATAAATTATTACTAAATCATTAGCATTAGTCCCATAGCGAAACAATGCATGCTCTATGACATAAAAATTCAATATGTAATTGTATTGCAAACTCTCAGATCAGCTCCCGCAAGTGAATGCTAGTCTCTAAATAACTCGTACCTGAAAAAATCAAAGCTTCTTATTAAATTAAATAACAAGTATTGGGCCGTTTTATTAAATAAAATAAGATTTATATTATTTATATATTTTTTTTATTTATATTATAATGAATTGCAATAATTAGGATGTAAGGAAGAAATGTGCCGTGCGATTGAACCCTACAGACTAATGACGAAGGGCAGCATCTCTAGTCCGTAGGTATCCCCACTGCGCCACATGATTTAGGTACTCAAATGACTGCGCTCACATACATGTGCAACGTGTTCCATGCACGACTTGTCAGATTTTGTTGGGCATTTTCAGCTCCGAAGTGGACTTATATAGACTGAAGAAGAAGAAGAATTAGTTTAACAATAAAAGTAAGGTGAATGTACTAACATTTGCTGTGAGAGTCAAACAAGGATAAATAGTTGTAGAAAACATTAAATTAAATCACATAAATCGCTCACGTAAGCTGTAAGAAGCCCACGCGTGTGACTAACGCGCGTGGTACACGAACGGACGTTTCCTGCGGTCCAACGCCGTCGCAATTCTTAATAAGTAACTGGCGGCAGGCATTAAAAGATTCAAGCCGTACGACTATGTTTCCCCCGCTACGTTTTGCTATATCTACAATATTATTGTTGACAGCGTCGCAGGTCAGCGGTTAGAATACTCGCATGTGTCGTTTCTAGGTTCCAATTTCCAATTGGCAGAAGTCTGTATTTGTTGTACACTCAAATGATTTTGCAAATTGCTCAAGCTGTCCATCGAATAGTATACACGAATTACATTCTATGACAGACACTTCAGACCCTATGTAGTACCAACCTTCCTTTATGAAATAAACTAACTAAATGCTAAATTTTAAGATCGCAAGTCATTTTTGATACTTTGTGTCTCAGATAGTCAGATAAGATATTACGAAACTTCTGTAATAAATATTGTGAATGAAGTATAAGAACCAGTGACTTAGGAAGTTTAGTTACGTACATTAAACACTCTCGGCAGCAAAAAATTCAAGATTTAAAAGTGACCTGTGTGTTATCCCGGCAAAATTATATTCGGCTGTGCTTGCCTGATTGGGCGAAAATTTTGATGCGCCACAATATAAAAATATTATATTATATTCCTTTGTCAAGTGATATATGTAGTTGTTGTTTTATATGTAATACATGTTTATTTAACTAACCAAAAGAACAGTGAAGTTATCTGTCAGTTTGCTAAAAATACACCAAACAATGTTAGGTTCATATGATGTTAAGTTCTTAAGAGGTCAATGTGTGCATACGCATAGACAACACTTGCAACACCAGAGGAGTTGCGAGTGTGAGATGTTGACCAACTCAGAACTCTTTTCAAACCTTGAAATATGTTGTGTGCTGTCTTTATTATAATGAAATTTTTATTAAAGTAATTTAACTACTTTTAGTTGACTTATAATTCATTATTATTCTTTGTAATGTATAATGAAGTGCATACATATAGAGGTAAATCAATCAATAAACTTTTAGGAATTACTATATAACGGTTTTAAGAACATGTTAACAATGGTTTTTAATAAAAAAAATATATTTATTATTATATGTGATTATAAAAATAGCGTTTATCTAAAATATGTGTCCCTGCATTAGAATTTAATTTGATATGTATATTAGTTAATTAAAACATTACAATTAAGTTACATTTAACGAATATCTATAATACATTATAAATAGGTACGTAGCATTTAACTTAAACGAAATATTTACCGTACATGTAATTAACGAAGAATGTTATGTTATGAAAAAGAATTTTTGGAGGTGTTCTCTATATACTTTAGGGAAAACCTTAGCAGCCGTGACATGCTGGCACTACCAAAAAGAGGCAAAGTTGCCGGGCCAGCTAGAGGTGGCGGCTACGTGAGGGCTTGGTAGACTCACTTTGGATACAAATTGCGGGACTGCGGGCGAGGATTAGCAATGCGCCATTCTTCCTGAGGGAAAAGAGAAGTATTGGTATTGCATTGCGCCACTGCCTATCTTCTGCATCTCTGGTGGGCAGAAGAGTGTCGATATAACAAAGCACTGCACTCGTTGCCCTCCGCGGCCGGAATATGGTCGGTGGAGACTAGATCCGTCGCTCAGTATCGAAGATATTAAATAATAAATTGATCACGTTGTAAATGTCTGAATATTATATATATACTAGAACAGCGTAAAATACGAAACAAATTTACAATTCATTACTGTTTTACGATTGTAAAATAAGCATTTAAAATAAAACTTTATTCTGTGTTTCGTAAATAGGTGATAATTATTTAAATTAATGCAGTTGTCTCCTTATATGTTGTAATTGATTTGTACGTCCGTTAAATTGATCAATTATCTACATATAAAAACCTTTCCAATACTCTTTAAGGTATTTACGCATATTACAGTAAGCGTTTCTACAAGATTACTATTTGGTCCCGTAATTACTTTTGTGAGTACCTAATAATGGCTAAGGTAATAATAAAAAAAAAGATCTAGCGTATAGTGATTTCATTAAGTACATATTTAATATCATATAACTAAATGTTTTATGTAAAAAAAATATTCTTTCTTAAACTTCTTCTTTATCAGCCAGTAGGCATTCCACTGTTGGATATAGGCCTCTCTATACGGAGGATTTGCTTAGATCTGACTGACTCTTCTTTTACTTTTAGTACACTATTTATTTTGTTTCAATACCATTACAATAATTACTCATTTGCACCAAATTAGTAAAATAAAAAAGAATACGTAATCGAGAAATGAGTGTCATATGAATTAGCTGATGTTCATGGAAGAGCACGAGTTAAAGCTTGCCTTGATTTGATTAGTAGGTGGAGAAATTAACGAATTTAGGGCAGAATTGTGATGTGTGATGAAAAGACGATTCTGCGATCTATTCTTTACGATAATCGCAAGCGAAAAACGAATTGGCTCAACGCAGGTCAAATACCGAAACAAATACGTAGAAAAGTAATGGTAACTGTTGGTGGTCACTTAATGGTGTAATTCATTACAGCTTTTTGAGATTCGATGTACCAATAAAAACAGATGCCTATTGTGAATAATTTCGAAAATGATTGCGAAATTCTCGGAGAAACAACCCTGACTTCTTAGAAAGAAAGGTATTTGAATATTTTGTAATGAAACTATTATTTACGGTTTTTATCGCGTTTAATTTTGTTTTTATATTCCCGACGTTTCGATTGCTTTACAGTAGTCGTGATCACAGGGAGATTGAGGTGTTTTACGTCCAGATGTCATAGTTAACTCGGGCTACCTTCAGCTTTTATTTATAAATTTTGGGTCCGATCTACGCAGTATGTGCTCACAGTATCTTGAGGTCGTGCAGTGGTATGCTTAGTTTTAGATTTAATTTTGTTTATTACCGGATCCCAAGATGGTGTTAGTACAGCTGGTACTCGGTCGACTGTGGCCGGCTTCACTCGCTCACTGTGACGGACTTGAAGAAGGCTTCTATAAAAACGTTTTTGAAGCCGGCGAAAAAGATAAGTCAATGTTTACCATCTGTCAAGAGCAATATCCCTCTACAAGATGGAGGAGTGTACGAGCTTGATTGTGAATGTGGTATCGCTTACATAGGGCAGACTGAAAGATCTGTAAGGAACCGCGTAAAAGAACACATAGCTGTCGTGAAACAGCGATGCTCTAGGAAATCGGCAGTCTGTGATCATAAATTCGCGATCGAGGATAATTGATAATAGTTTCATTTCAAATGTGTAGTGTTCGAGTAAATACAAGATATTATTATATTTGAATTTTATTATTCTTTAAATTTCTTACTTTAACCCCTAACATTATGATTACTGCTAACGAGGATAATTATGAAGTGTCTATGTTTCATAATGACCAATCGTCATCATTTACATCTTTTATTAAAACAGCGCCAGCAAAAGTCGGAATATATTACTTGTAAGGTGTGCCCATACTCCCCACGCTGGGTAAGCGGTTTGGTGAACGCAGTGCCGTTACTCTCGCACTAGTGATGCTGCATGCATTCACTAGTATAATACTGCAAATTTGGATTGACATTCCGCCGTTAATTCGTCGCCAGATCATGGTTTGGCTATTAGGGTGCACTACGCGCAGCAGAAAGGTTGGCATTTAGCTTAGAGGTTAGCGCTACTGAACTGTGGGTTCTGGGTTCGAATCTTAGCCGCAGCCAATATTTCTGCGAATCACTAATTACTGGTTTTCGGGTCTGATTGTGTTGTGTGCGTCCTGTGTCTCTGACACTGCATCTGAACCTTCCTCCGATCTTCTTCTTCCGATGTGGATGTCGAACACGATGAGTGTCTCTGTGTTCGCGCTTACACTTACGGCTGTATAGTCTTAATCACTAACGCAACCTATATAATATATGTCCTGCGCTGTTAAATTAAAAAATCCGTTAATTTCAAAAACACTACACATCACAACTAGCTAAATAGCCCAAAGGTTATGTTATTGATAAATTTCATATTTTAGCGTGTATTTTGTAAGCTTTGCGTAACAAAACATTTGCTTTTGTCTTTGACGTATGAGGTGTAATTTGTTTACGCTAGCTGGCAATTTTCATTTACACTAATGATTGCGAATAAGTTTGTGCCAAAAGATAGAAGATACACTGTCTGTGTATGACAAAACAAATATGCAAAAACCCCGAACGAACCCTGGTCACTCGCCTTCTATAAAATTAGCAAGGCTCCGACCTTTAGGCTTTTAGGCTTAGAACCAAACGACTTTTGTTCTGTCACTTTTTAAATTTAGACGTGTGATATAAAAACTGGCCACAATCTGTTAGGGGTACACTACATATAACCAATTAACTTTTATACCTAGTTAAGTTTTTGAGATAAAAAAACTACTAAAACGGCCATAAACTAACTACTTTGATGGATTTCTTAATTTTTAAGGATAAAAAGATCAAAAAAATTATTTTTACTCTACTAAAACGAGCTTTGGACAATGACGCTCACATGTGATAAACAAAATTTTCTTCGGCTCCTTTTTTATCTATGGGATTTTCACAAAAAAATAATTTAATTGAACCTGTTCAATATTAGGTTTCGGTCCAACATTCTACAACAAATTTCCAAATTTCAGGTCTGTAACTCATTCAGTCTACGAGCTAGAGTTCCGGGACAACACGGATGGATAGACAGATAGACGGACAGACAGCAGTCATATTAACAGTGTTATATATTACCCTTTGGGATCCTTAAAAAAATATTTCGAAATAAAATGTAATTCATAAAACGTAACAAATTCAACGCGGTATGCCCAGTAATGAAAATCTGTAGCTATTAATAACTTCCTTACCTTTAACTTAAGGAAAAGTATTAAGTCAAATATTTTATATGTATTTTTAGTTTAAGTAAGGATCAGTAAGCGGAGGTGACAATGGGCCGGCTTCATACCTAGCAGAATTGAGAACCATTGCGGAACAAAGGTTCTCGAGTGGTCGTCACTCTATGTAGTTGGAACCTCCACAACATAGAGTGACGACCTGGACAGTATTTCGTGAAGGCGACCGATGCAGGTGCCGCATTACTGTGCTTTGTGGCATTCATTGGCCTATGTTCAGTAGTGGACTTGTGACAGGCTCAGATGATTCATGATCAGTAAAAAAAAGTTATGCAAAACGCTGTTGTTTTTAATGATATTTCGGACCTAAAATGGTGTTATTTTTCAATTAATTTTATTGAAGCCTGTTGTTACTTTTATTATTTCATGTATTATATAATTCTAATTTATTTTCATACTTATTTGAATTTCTATTGTTGCAACACATCATGAGTTATTATTTTTATTGTAGAGCACAAAATTTTAAAAATCGTAATCCAGTAAGTTGTCTTTTTGCTCGGAATCGTACCCCTAACCTTCGACGCTGTTGTACTGTTCTTTCATTACCAGCTTTTACGATAGTGACTCACCGTCGCTCTTGATCACATTACGAAAATAGCGTAATAGTCTAGACCTCGAGATTGAATCAATATTATTCATCAGCATTTAGCCACTTTTTGTGCGTGCATCATAATAATATTTTAAATCTACGAGCAAAATAAACAAATATACAAACTTGATAATTATTAATTTCATTAATCATTGAGGCAATTCTATTTCACTTTTGTTCTGTTAAAAAAATAATGTTGCCCACGTCTAGTAGTTTCCATGTATCGTGAGTGAGTTGCATCGGGTCACGTGACTTGCGATTTATGCACTTTTTGAAAAAACTTTGTTTATACAATAGATGATATTATTTCGGAGGTTTTATTTCGTGACATGTAGCGCAGAAATAACCGCTAAGCCACTGCGTCAAGTGAGTCGCCAATCATTAGATATTTGAAACTGAAATTAAAAAGTTAGACTAAAAATATGAAAATAATAAAAAAAACACATACGGCTTCGGATACGGAAAACACACAATTATTATATTAAATTAAAAACTACAAATTAAATGTGTCGTTTTCTATGTATTTATTTAACAGTATCTTAATATGTTTCTTAATTAATCACAATAAACAGTTAAATTTTTGTTAAAACAAATTCAAGTCGGCTCAAAATTTAAACTACTGGTTGTAAATTGTGATGAATAAACACTACAACCTGAAGGTGAATACGAGAGGGTGCTTTGAAACCACAAATGGTTTTCTGATGTATAATATTAGTAATGATGAAAATTTTAGCTTTATAACAGCCCCTTGACCTAGTTGTAGTTAAAATTATATTGATTAATTCTTACACTACCTACTCATAAGTATATCAACGATAAGTTTTACTACAACAACAGTTCTGAACCAGACTTTAGCAAAAACTCGATGGCGAAGGTTTGGCTCGTTGCAATCGTTAATAATATGCAGTAGCTTGTTACACTGCGGTATTAGGTTAATAACTGTAATTTGTATTTTAAATGTTAATAGTTGCAGCTGGTTTTAGTTAAACATTGATCCTATAAACGAATCTAATTCTCACCTTAAATAGTAATGTTTATTTAAGACATTATTCTGATTATTTTTAATCTTTACGGACTCAGAAAATTATGGACATTGTGTGTTAATATTTAAATGATTAAGGTATACACACATCAAACAGGCAAACACACGGCGGGTCTTATTGAAAATTAGTGGATTAATCTATGATCGTAGACAGAATTTGTCGGCACTTGTACGGAGTTTCGAGAGAATTAGCTTATTAATCAATTTCATTCAGCGTTGATAGTCAGATAAAGTTAAGTTTAAAATGTTACTTTTTAATTTTATGGTAATATAATAATATATTTAGCATTCTCATCTGAGTATTTAGCAAGCTTTTTTTATATTAAAAATGTGGTTTTCTTATGTTAAATTTGACACATAGATACTTGAATCTCTCTTCTTTCTATTAACCTAAGTCTAGGATCTGTATTGTTTCATTGTAATATTCTAAATAACTTTATGTAAATCTAACTAACTTATATGTAAACACTCAATAAATTATAAGATGTAACTTTAATGAATTCCTAATACGAATATGAAGTCGCGAATTCAGATCGTTAGAAAAATGTAAATTTATAATACGTAACGTATACGATGAGATACCACCATATCCTATTATTATCTTTATGTAAGGAATGATATGAAACTTCTGTAATCTATCTATTTTACAATCTGCTACCATTTAGTAACGAGATGACAGAGAAGAATCAAATGAAAGGCGCTTCATTCTGTATCGTCTTTTTTTATAATTTATTTCATATTATAAAAAAAAGATTTCTCCATATCCAACTAAAATCATGGTATTTGATACAAATCCAACCACAAAAAAAGTATAACTGAACTGCATATTTAAGCAACGTAACTTCCGCAAGCAACACCTATTATACACTAGTAACACGTATTTTTTCATGTTTAAAAAGAATACTAGCAATGATATTAACATTACTAATATTCTTGTGTGCAATTCCAACTAAGCCTAAGAGTTTTTTTCTGGTGTTGTTCACGACAATAGTGGAGCTTGCGACGTAATGTTTCGCAGTCCGCATCTCAGCCCTTTAGGGCATTGGCACTTAACCACGAACAGAAATTTTATTTTACAAAGTTAAAAATAACACTTATCGTACACCCCGTAAGAGCATAATCGGGAACATATTTTTGTTAATACTAACATCACTTGCACGTGGTTGCACTGTGCACCCTGCAAGTTAACAAACGAGACTCTGGCAACCGAGAGAAGATGGCAGGATATTCATCGGAGTGGGTCAAACCCAAATCCTACAAACTAATGATTGGAAGCAGCATGACTAGTGCGAGAGTATCGGAGCTGCCATCAACTACTCGTTTGCCCTGCGCGGTAAGTGTGGAGAAACTTTTGCTGGCGCTTTCTGAAGAAGAAAATAAGAAAACCAATACTTACTGGTATTTGGTAGAAAGTACCATTGTTGACTGTAGGGTACGCGGTGAGTGGTACAACGGGTACCGAGCCGTTGCGTAGGAGGATGGGCCCTAGCAGCGGAGTTACTGCTGGCTGTCTTGAATCTGAAATTATAAAAAAGTTATTTTAATTTTTTTTAATAATTTGCGATGACAATACAGCAATAGAGCTGTTGTTGAGTGGATTGCAGTTGTTGAAATTAGTAGATAACTAGTTGATTTAAAGATCGTAGTTAGTTTTAGTTAGGCCTAAAGTAACATACTTTTGAGTTTAATACCACAGTGTAACGGTATTAGAAATTGACCAGGAAAACGTAAACATTGATATTATTTTCTTTTACAAAAATTCCATAATAATGCACATCCTCAACCTCAAAAGTTTCAAGTTTTGAGACGTGCAATAAATAACCTTTATATGACTTTAATGTTGTTTAAGAAAAAAAAACATATTTGCGATCTCAACCGTTATATGCATTCCTTGAGGGTTTTAATTCAGAGTAGTGGATATCGCGGATGTATGCTTGAGCGCATCGATGGCCCTGTTGATATGCGGTGAAGTTGAAACACCATTGGGTTTTAGTCAGAGGAAGCCTTATAATCCGCCCTTGTCTCCACGAAGGCAGGAATGCGTTTGGAATTTTCAAATGGTAAAAAAGGACAATTACGATTTATACAATATAGTTAGAAAGCTTTAAATCGTTTATGGTTTCTCAAATTATTATTTTTGTTTTTTAAACCTGCACATTTACACAGCACCAAGGATTGTACAAACGAATCATTATTTTTTATTCTATTTTAGTTAGGTTTCTCGAACACAGCAACTATATCGAATGGCAATTTTATGCACTGATGATAATTTAACAGAATTTAGAAAAATTTATGGAGTTATTTCAATTTAAAAAGAAAACTGTAATTGTATTATCTAGTTTCATTGATTGAGAAATTTAAAATAAATTTATATTTTAACCAAATAATTATTATTTATATTCGATCTGGTATTTTTTGAAATGGTTATCCCGCCATCAGTCGGTAGCCATTGCGATTTTCAAAGTTTTTCCTTAGTCGCCTTGTGGTGTCGACACGGCTGACTTCGAAGACGCGAGGTGTCTGGTCCTGCGAACGCCAATCAGCTTACCGAGCGTAGCGATTATGGCGAATCTGAATACTGTGGACTATTTACAGGCTGATAGGGAGAGGTAACGTAAGGCTTATTTTAGCACTGTTTTCATTTTTATTCTTAATCGTGCGTTTTAACAAATGGTAATATGATTGCTGTGTTTTTATAATATATTATCTATTCAAAAGCTATTTAAAGACAAGACATTAACATATAAAAACATTTAGACTTACAGAATACAAATGACGTGAGGTTACGTTATATCTCTTCCATAGAAAACTTTCCACGAAAATAAATATTGTGTATTTTTATTTTTTATTAACATTTTATTACTGTACTTTTAATTTTCTTATCCCCGGTCAAGATATTCTATCGCATGACTGAAAAGTAAGCCCATTTGCGTAGCCGTTCGCATGTTTAATATTAATTTTTGATCTAGATAAAAAGCATTGTATTATTCCATGACATAAACTAATTAGATACCAATCTTTTTAAATCTGTTTAATTCTTCAATTCTTTAGGCCTGATTGAATGATAAACATACAAAATTGAAGTATTGTATGTTTATGAAGTTGTGAGTTTTGCATATTAACCTTTCTCGTGAAATGTACTAAAATATGGTTAAAAACGCATTGGAATACACTTAGAAGTTTATAAATTATAAGCGACAAAGAGAATTGCGAATTTGTATTACCTACGTTTTAAAGATATCTGTATATCGTAATATCATTAGCATTCACGCCTGTCGCCCAAAATAATAGGCTGAAATTCTTAGGCTACTACAACATGGAATTTTGTAAATCTGTATATACCAGGTGTAAGTCCTGTTACACATTAAAATTGCCTATGACTTTAAGAGAAACAGTTTAATACAACTTATGTGTATATTTATCTAAGTCTAAACGATTATTTTAAAAAATATTCTAATTGGCCGCCTTTGGTTTTGGTACAGGCTTGTTATTTCTCTATCCACGAATGTATGGATTTACGAATTGTCTCTATGGGGAATTTAGCCAAGGCCCTAAAGATTTCGTGATATTGGAGTATTTGAGCAGGCCGTGTCATCTAGTACCGACTATAATTTGTAGTCCAACGGGTTAAAGTCCAAGTTTATTACAGTGTGCATACACTTTATCATTTTGCTTGCTGTAGCGCGCTTGTACAGGGACTATTTCTACCAGCGTATCGGAACAGTAAACATTTTAACTGACCCACTTTCGCGAGCTGCAGCTTCCGGTCGATATTAGCGGAAATCTTCTATTCACACGAAAATATTTTTTTTATTATTCATATTTTTATGTTATATTTTCATATAGCGAATACTAAAATATTCTAGTTATTACGAAATTCGTCAGACTTCTTATTTTTACTTTACTTTGTATATGCAGTTTGCAGATTTTAAACTGCGACAAGAGTTATTCAAAGAGAAACTGCGGTATCTACGAGGCCTAACTCTAACCTTTCTTGACTCTTCTCCATTTGAGTTTCGAATAAGAAAGGATTGGTTTTCGAATATACACCACGCGAGTAACAACTAGTTTAAAATATTAGAAATTGTAATGGAAATATGATTATTACAATTATATTGATACTTGGACATTGTAATTATTGTTTCGATTCCTATTTAACGTTAATAATGTTTTTCTATTCGTGTTTCGTTGATAAGGTTTTATATAACGTAAAATGAGAACAAAACTTATTATTTACCTTTAATGGCTAATCATATTTACTGTGCAATTATTTTACTAATACGAACATAGATTAATGATAAATAATCTGTGTTATTTTGGACACAGATAATGGCTATACTTTTATTGATATCATCACACTAACAAAACAATACATGTTTTAAAATAACATAACTAAAATCAAAAGGAAAGGTAGAAATATGGCGCTAATCTGTAAGTGCCAAGACGTTAATTCTCGGCATAAACTCAGCATAAGCTGCCATAAATTTAAAGAAGCGCTATTTTTCAGCGGAAGTATCAAGTGTAGAGTTCCCAGTGTAAACATTTGTGGGCGACCGCGACATTTTCATTTATTCATTTAATTGTCCTTTTTAATTTGGTTGCTTAACCAATTTTAATTTTAATTAAAAACAATGACATTTAATACACGTAGTTTTAAGTATGCGTGTAAAAAAAAATGTATTCAATACTGCAATTTAACACCATTTTTATTACTTTTTAATCTGTAAGACGTGCTTTTAAACATGCTTGAAAGTGGTTCACGGCCAAAATAAAACATATTTACTACATAACATGTTATGTAAACTCTCTCTGTATTTGAAAAATAACAAATTTTAAATTTTATGTTCAAGTAGACTATAATTCACAGTCAATGAACTTTCATAATACTTTCATAACGTCCCACTAAAATACTGTGAAGCACCCACGTGGCGTGTCGAAATTAAAATTAACGTCTATTAAAATGAGCTAAAATTATACACGAACAAGGACTTACAAAATGTGAATTAATGATTATAAATTACACTCTAGACAATCGTGTTGTGTCTAAAAGTGTGTGAATATATACTAATTTTTCTTTTAATATGTGTTAATAACTTTTTAGATGCGAAATGTAAATGTAATGGATAATTTTTAAATATTTTACTTACATGTACTTGTACTTTGTAGGCATAAAAGATCCTGTCTCTATTTACATTTTGGATGTAAGCGGTTATATAACCGAGATGTCCAAACCTACAAGGTAATGGGAATACTTAAGGTAAAAAATTCGGTATAAATTTGCTATTTAACAGGAAAAAATGTTAACTTACGTCGAGTATTATATTCCAAGCGTGCTCCGTTTTACCATTTGAAAACTAAAGATGAGTGAAAATTTGATTTTATGAAGTTTCACAAAGAAAATAAGCTCGCATTTTATATAAAGAATACTTTAAGTAGGGTTACTTTGTAACAACAATGATCTTATCATTACCTACTAAAGGATTATGATAAAATTCCTATTAAAGGCTTATGAAGTATTTAGCCAAGAATGTTATATAAACCAGCCAAGTGTGAGTCGGACTCGCTCACCGAGGGTTCCGTACAAGCACACAATATATCTGTGTTATATAATAAAAACAGTGTTTTCTTTCATTCAGTTTCTATTTGTTATTTAACTTTAGAGTATTATAATCACACCAAGTTTATTTGAATATAAATTAAAATTTTATATGAATTACCGATTTTACGATAGGAAAAAAAACCTCGAAAAAACACATATATTGTATTACTCCATAGTTTCTATTTTTTGTTTATTTTTGTTATTAGTTAGGATATCTGCCATAACGACACATATCCTGTGATAATTCTAAGAGATTAGCCATAACTGTTCAAAAGGTACAGCCCTTTAAAGGTAGTTTTAGCGGCGGCTTTTGCTGCTGCTCGAATGGGCCGGCTCGTCCGGGTTGGTACCACGGCCTCATAGAATACCGACGTGAAGTAGAGGCATCTTGTGCTTCTGCGTTAGGTTCGGTGAGTGAGGTAACCGGAAGCCCACTCCCCCATCCCCCTCCTCGTCCTCCTCCTGTCTCCCAAATACCCTTAAAGGCCGACAACGCACCTGCAGCACCTCCGGTGTTGCAGATTTACGTGAGCGACTGTAATCACTTACCATCAGGTGAGCCGCTTGCACGTTTGCCACCTTTCCTATAAAAAAAAAGGACAGACGCACAGACGGCAGTAAAAATACTCGTACGTAGGATAATTTAAGAGCAGGCTAAAGGAACATGCCAGTAGTTGGGTCCTTATGAAAAATAATTGTGTAGGCCTAAAATTTAATGCTCTAGAAACAAGTGAGTTTAATAAATTAGAAGATTTTACAAAGGCTCTTATTCTCAATGGTCAAAAAAGAATAAATTAATCCGCATTTTTGATATATTGTTCTTACTATTTTTGTATCTTAACAAATCTATTGACGTTTAACTTTATACTTTATAACAATAACGGCTAAAATACGCGGCTGCCTGCAGCTTCGCCTGTGTAAATTTTGTTCCAAGATAACTCTTAATTGAGATAAAAAGTATCCAATATCCTGTTCCATTACATAATCTTTAAAATATGGTTAATTTTATTCAAGTTCTGTCCAGTCTCTTAATCGTTGTCGTTCAAACTAACATTCGAACTTTCACATTAGTCATTTTAAGATAAAATATAACCAACTATATTTAGCTATATAAGCAACTGGAATTATAAGTCTATTTTAAAACTTTTCTGTTTAATTTTTGCTTATAATTCACCCGTGATGTTTAATTTAATTAGAAAAAGAATCTTAACGCTTCGAAATATTATATCGTATAATGAATATATTTAATGAAACACCGTGGGTTTTCGTCGGTGCAAGCCCGACGTGACTCATCATTGTCCCTGCGGGGACGACTTTCTGCGGGTATTTCCCCCGTATTTAAAAAAAAAGGTGACGAAATTTTAAGAAAAACATCAGATACTTTGATTAGAGGACCTTGACAACTAGAAAGGTTCAATTACAACGATCGAGTGGAAATGCACGAGTACACAGTGATTTCGTCACAATGTCTGACCTAGCTTCCGACAGCACGTTGGACCAGTCTTCCTCGGATTTCAAAACTATTACAGACGAATTAGCTTATAAATATTAATAAGAGCGCAATCAATGAAACATATGTTGATAAAACTGGTTTAAAAGTGCTTAATATGGCTCATTACATTATCTTAATATGCAGTTACTATCTTTTAACTGAAACTTATACAATTTTAAAAAGGTTATAAAATAGATACGAGGTGGGGTTCAAAAGTCCGCGGACTGGAGGCGAAGAGATGAGGGTAGAGATGCTCACTTAGTACCATTGTGATAAAATTCCTAAAAGCCGCCATCGCACCTGCAGCTTCACTAGTGTTGCAGATGTATATGGGTGTCGGTACCATCGGTAGGGCAGCTTTCTCGTTTACACCCTTTCCCAATATTTATTTGTTTTATAGAAAAGGCGACAAACGTGCAAGCGGTTCACCTAATGGTAAGTGATTACCGTCGCCCACGTACATCTGCAACACCAGAGGTGCTGCAGGTGCGTTGCCGGCCTTTAAGGGTATTTGGGAAGATGAGGAAGGGGATCCTCATCAAAAAGAAAATTAAATATCAAGAATATGAAATAAGAATTTGTAATCTTAACATAATTAAATATAATATAACATACGTTATAATGTTTTCTAGTATTTACGCGAACACTACACATTTGAAATGAAACTATTATTTACGGATTTTATCGCGTTTAATTATGTTTTTACATTCCCAACATAAATGACACAAATAAAACTATTTAGACAATCCAACATTGTTATAGTATGTACTGGTTACTGTAATCTCACATTATGTCAATGGGATGAGTTTTTCTATAAAATAACATCACTAATTTCGTAACCGCTGTTAGTATTAATGAGGTAATATGTATATAATAATTAAAAGATTTATAAAAAAACACTTAACTCAGTACACGTGACAGAAGTAGAAACTGTTTAGTATATAAAATTTGCGATATATTTTTGAGATATGCTCAAATATTTGAGAAGGGGACATTTGCCCAGCTGTGGGCACTTACAGGCTGTTATTTTATTTTTAATTATTTATTAATCACTAAATATTAATTAACAAAAAAACTTACACGTTGTTGAAATACGTACACTACATAATCAAATTGATACTACACGCTTCCAATTTAAAATTCCAGGCACTCACAGCTAACTGAAACGTTGCACTCAAATTCGACCTTGAAAAAAAAGAAGTTTCTTTTTAAAAAATCTTGTCATTCATTTAATTCTCTGTGAAATATAAATAATGTTACATAAATATAATGATCATATAGTGGTGGTATTAGAAAACACATTACGTTTGACATGAGTGACATATGAGTTGGCTAACAGATATTTTCTTGTAGTCGGAGGAATTATCATCTCTAAAATTTGCCAGGTTTGAAATATCCTCACTCCAGACCGTACCAACAAAGAAGCATATTTCCAGCAGGGAATTATCCAGAAGGTTATGCACGAAATTTAAGAAAAGGCATTTAATTTAAACCACTTGGTGGAAATGCTAGAACATGGGCTCCCACAAAGATACGATTCATGTTGATTCAAGGAAAATATTTTCGCTGCGTCGATATATTTAATTTTGAATACTTTACGAATTTCACGGAAGCTTTAATGGCATATATATTTAAGGTACTTGAATCTACAATTAAATAGACATGATTCAGCGTAAAATTCGTCTAAGGGAGAGGCCACAACGATCTTTAGGATATTTTTTAAACACATTTAATACAGAGTAAAATAACATTGAGAGTGGAGAGAAATTGTTTTCAGTGATTTTATTTATTACTTTTCAAATCTTGTTCTATGATTCATTTGCCTCGTAGAAGTCTTTCTGTTAGTTGTAAGGTTAAGTTGTCAATAAAAACTAACGAAGGTGTATTACTTTAGTCAGTAACAAGTTCACAGTTCAGAGCATAGCGGAAGAGGGCATAGTGCATTTTAATGTACACCGCGCTCCTTATCTTTAGATATTTACGTTTGGAATTAGAATTACGTTCGACACAAAGGAAACTGGTCCGGCGATACAAGTCGGTGTAAGGTCGGCATTTGAAAGGGCGAGCTAGCAAGTAGAGCTATTTGCGGTCATTGGTCATTTGCTTTTCGTACCTTAAATACAGTAAGGCAATAAAATTACAATGAGTTATTCATAACTGCCTGACCTAGTCTTATGTATTAAAAAAGTTTTCTTAATTAGAAATGAAATGCTTTTTCATCATAGGTATTTACTGTTGAAATGTTTATGAAAACGCAATAAAAATGATCGATGTATCGAAAGATTTAGACACAACTTAGCACTCCGGTTGGTGTGGCTTGTGCCGGTTACCTCGCACAGGTTGTGCTTCCTGTCATAAGTCTGTGGGATTTAGATTCGATATTTCGAATGAATTCATCGTCAGACGGTCGTAGAAAGAAACATTTGGAGAACAAGTTGGATATTTACTTTACACTCCAAAAATTTAATAATATGAAATAATAAATTCCCATTTTCGATTTGCCGATGACATAGTCCTTATGGCCGGAAGAGCTAAGCTCTATGCCCGATGCTTCAATTATGTCTCCAAACAGGTTGGTTTTAAGATGAATATGGACAAGACGAAGATCATATCCGACCAATACCCAATGTAGATGGGAACACCACGCTCGAAGTTGTCGACGAGCACCTATACCGGGGACAAATTATCCGACTAGACAAGTCCAACTTCGAACCAGACCCCGTTCGGGAAACTACGTCACATCTTCTCGTCGAGTATACTTCAAAACATGTGAGTGGCTCGATGAAAGCAGGTGGCTCAGGACTATGCCTTATCGTGGTAATCTTTAGAGGAAGCTCCAAAGATGTTAAGCAGTGGACTTGTGACAGTCTGATTAACGAACGAGTTTCTGGCCACCGACTAAAGGAGAAAAATTCATTCGAATATACTGAACCCATATAACATAGAATAATGTTCGACATCAGTATCACTAGTAAGAGGGTACTAGCACTGTATTCACCAAGCCGCTGGCCCGGCTTAGTGAGCCATAAGCTTCCTTGCATGTCATGCCGTTTTTTGTTGACACTTTCATGGAAAAGCCTATGCTGAGTTGTCCAGCAGTAAATGAAGTAAGATAACGATGGCAAAAGCACAAGCTAAATGGGTATGTTTTGCGATTATTCTCAAGATAAAGTACAATTATTTAAGCACTCACAGGCCTGTCACGCGTAGTGGTAGACATCGATTAAGGATTCCCGTTTTGCACAAAACCTTAGCGTACAGAAACGATCTTTACTCCTTTCCGGGAGATATGTTGCAGATAGCAAGCGTCGTCACTGGATTTTTACAGTCATCATGGGACAGGGCTGTGTAAATCTCCAGAAAAATGGTCAAGGGGTAACCAGGTTCGTTTTGGCGTTTAAACATTTAACCTTGCCAGAGTTTTAGAGGAACATCGGTTTGGAAACCTAATATTGCTTTACCCCTGGTTTTTGTTACTTGATCCAATTGATTGTTACCTTTCACTATACTGGCTGATTGGACCATATGTGGTTGTCAAATACCAAAGCCGACAAATTTCACCATGATTGAAGTCTGAAGAACAGTTTTATAAAGAATGTCTACTACATAAGATATTCGTATAACAGGCATGGCAATACGGTACATTCGTAAATCCTTTTATGAATAAAGTATTAGGTTTACATTTAATAAAGTATTAAATGTTAACTTCATGATATAAAAAACGATATCATAATGCTCCTTGGAAACGATTAAAGCCTTCTCACAAGTCACCTCCACTTGCGAAATCTTACTGCGTGCTTAACTTATGCCATTACATAAACAATGCCAACTCTTTATGTGTAAATGAACCGTATAATATGCAAGAAGCATGTTAAAATCTCTCGGATAAAATCGCAGAAGGGATAAAAATCATGATTCAGACAATCATAGTTCAATAATAAAATTATTTGCTCTTTTATGCGGTTAACTTCAACAACATAAAATTTTCTAATTAATGACAGGAACAAGGACGGAGGACAGGACTTTTAAAAAATCTGATTTTATTAAGAAACAAAGAAGAAGAAAAATCTGTATAGGGAATTATTGTGTACGTAAATAAATTGGTTTTCACTGCCTATAATATTGAGTGATTAACCGGCTTTAATTAGGAAGTCTAAAAATAAGAAATAAATACGAAAAATTTGTAAGATGGTATAAAAGAAACCTCTGTAATTTCTATTTATTTCAGCTCCGCACCGTCTTATTTTTTAAACCATAAAGACTTTTCATACGAACTTTAAGTTTAAGTCGTAAAATATGTTTGTCATTGAATTAAAGGGTTGCACAGACTCTTAGCTATCGGCGGCCTTTACGGTGTAAATCAGATTAACTAGAAAAGTAAAAAAAAAATGTTTTAATATATACTTACCATTTAGTTTTTCTTATGTAACTGTGTAAGGATGAATAAAGCTATTATTATTATTACAGACTCTTAGAATAATTCTCTTAAATTTATTTACTACAAAAAATCGCAAAAAAATATTATTTTATTAGCTACTCATAAATTTTAATCACATTTAGCAATTAGCATTAGCCGCAATGTTAATACGAAGGCGCCCCATTTCAATCAGGCGAGGCAAGTCTTGATCAAGTGTTTCAAACACTGCTGATGACACGAGTTCGAAAGCTAACCCAAGGTCGCTTCCGATGGTTTTGTGTCACTTTTGAACGTAGAACTTCTTGCGGTCTTGAATACGTTAAAACGTTGTAAGGTTTATGCGATCGACGAAAACTTGTTTCACGTTATGCAATGTTTAAGTAAAAAAACAGACGAAGTTACCTTTCACACACGTATTACTAGCTCCGAACACGATTATGGCATTTTTACCAACTTAAATGTACGTATATCATCTCTACTAAATTTAAAAGATTACTAAACTATGAAATTAGGTTCGGAGAACTTAATTTTCCATATCTGTGATGGGCAGCAGCGTTTAAGCTGCAACATGTCTCGTACTGTAATTGTCAACCAACCTGGTTACCAAGCCAGGCGATTACGAAAAGTCCTCCTAATAGGAGAGCTATGTCTAGCAGAGGAATTTCATAGTTCGAATAAAGAGATCAAATAACATATGTACTTGGTTCTAAAGTTTTCTTGTTATGAAAATTGTTTAAGGAATAATAACGAAACAAAATACACAAAAACTAACTCTAAGCGTGCTGGCCACGAACTTGGCCGGCTTTAATCTGTAAAAGCTTGCATTTACTAACGTACTTGTAAGTTGACCGAGTTCTGTCTGTACTTTGACTAAAGTAGAATATTCTATATATAATACATATTATAGTAATCTTAATACTTTAAGCGAGCTACTCTTACATATATTAATACATATATGTCATTGGTTTTTCGATTTTGTATTTAGAAGGATAGGTGTCATCCCTGAGAGAATTCGATTTTACACAAATAATTTATGTATTTATTTGTCTAACGCCATCTCATGGAATATTGAGGTATGTAAGCTACTCAACAACAGGTGACTCAACAATATTGTAAATTAACATAAGTAACTTTTACCACGGGAAGTTATCACATTCTAGACACCGGGCGAAGCCCAAGCGCCCAAGAACTAGAACTAAAAGCGAAATATATACATATTATAAATTTCATCCCATTTCACAAAATCATTTTTAAATTAACATAATTAAAAGAGACTTTGCATATGTGATGTAATTATATAATATATGCACTAAGACCAAAGTAAACACTTCAATTAGTTCGGGTTCGCGCTCCTGATCTGACGAACCTGACCGTAACCTGAGAATGACGTTTGAATATCTGACGAAGAAAATGTTTGTGCAAAAACACAAATTATTAGTCTAACGGATCAGGTTACATTGAAT
Source organism: Bhutanitis thaidina (assembly GCA_029286595.1). Lineage (NCBI taxonomy): Eukaryota > Metazoa > Arthropoda > Insecta > Lepidoptera > Papilionidae > Bhutanitis > Bhutanitis thaidina. Next base: position 5,917,087 of record JAGSMS010000005.1, read on the forward strand.
TGCGTTCCGCATCTTAGATATTGCATTTTAGCTTTCCTCCAGTGTTATTGTTGTGCATACATACGTTACATAGATACTCTGTGTTAGCATGTACACTGCGGACAGTATACGGAAATCGGTCAGGTGTACAAAGTGCCGAATACTTTACGACTTAACGGATGTTTTTTGAATTCTTAGAGATACATACTCAAACAGAAGACTTAATATCATCCCAAGAGATGGCATACTGTAGTGAAACCGTAAGAGAACTAAAATATCATTATTTATCACATTGGTGACCTCAATGATATGATTATGACTCCTGTGATAGTAAATTGAATAACACAAGAAGCCGCCACATTCTCTAAAGCAGTATAGCAGACTCTTCAGGTTCCACTGCCTCCTTAAGAACGTTTGTGTGTAATACACTTATTAATAAGAATGGACTATACTCCTTCTTGTGGACCGTAGATTGCATTTTGCATTACGAGGGGCAATAGGGGCGTTGAGACCTTTTGATTTGACATTGCATATCATATAAAGTGTACAAAAAAAAAGTGACTTTGAACTTTAAGAGTAGTTCTGGTCACGTTTTTTACACATTTATGGCATGTGCATTGTCCTCAATTGCTTTGTATAGTTGAATGTAGTTCGCTAGCGCTACAGACCAACTTCTCTAGGACATTAGATACATTTATGATTCAACGTCCTCTGTACACAGCTTATTGTCTGTGTGACATTGGCCCGCAGTAAAGAGACCAAAGGCCCTAACAAGAGTCAGGATAAAAATATAAACGACCTATATGTAATGCGACCTTGTAATTACTATATCGACAGATGATTGAAAACTAAGTCAAGCTCTAGTTTGCCTTTCGAGATTTTACATTCTATTTTATAAAATATTTAGGTAGCCGTTTCATTTGTAGCAAAATAAGTATTTATTTTATATTTAAATGAATATTTGGTTACTATCTAACTGATGTACTTCTCTACAAAATTATTTCATTGTGTTCGGTTTGAATCTGTTACTGAATGAAAGAATCGGAGAAGAATATTCAAAATTTTAGCTTTTTAGGTGTCTCGTATCAGGAGATTTCAAGTACGTACGTACGTAATGATTATTTAATATAATGTTACCGCGAACTTTAAAAATAATTAGGTATCTTTACCTGTTCCTGACTCGTCGTCATAATATTCGTCGTCGTCATAATCAAGAACAGCATGCAATTGTGTTTTGCCACCAGATCCCCCCGTTTCCACTTTAGTAAAACCACGCGGCTGATCAGGGGGAGCATTTAAACTACTACGACCTCCTTCACTATTTCCACTACCACCACTGTTATCACTACTCTTAGTCCCGGTATCTGTGAGCGGTCGCTGCGACGGTGACGCAACCGGATTATTTCCAAAGTACTTATTTACGTTCTGGTTTAAATTTCCATCCAACCTTCGACTATTCGCTTGATCAGGTGTGCTTGTTGGGGGATAAGGAACATCCGTGTACCCTGGATTATAAGGTTGACGCGATACGCCGTTCTTATCTCTTCTTTGTTCATAATCGTAGTCTCCAGTCGGGTCGTGAACGTATTGCCCTGTGTTATCATAACGTGGATTAGGTTGTTGAACACGCTGATTCGCAACACCTATATCAAGTCTTGTATTCTGTTGAAAAACTTGTGTATGCATCGGTCCAGTAAAAGGATTAAGTGGAATATCCTGTCGTTGATACTGTGTAAATTGTTGAGGAGGTGGGAGGTAAGCTGTGCCAGCTCTTTTTCGAAGCTTTGACCTTCGTTGTTGTGGTTGAATTTGTGGTGGGGCAAACGGCTCATTTGCCGGGTACTGTGCAGCGTATTCTTGTTGGTACTGCGCTGGTGAATAAAGTAGGTCGTCAAGGTCGGCGCGTAGAGGCGCAGTAGTAGTGACTATGAGCGGCGGTGTCGCGGCCGCAGACGGTACCGAGAAATTCGCCACAGCCATTGCTCAATGTTTGCTTGACATTGCAGTACAATGTCAACTCATAAAGCCGCAGAGCAGTTGAACTGCTGTCACTTCGTTTGCATAATAATGTTAGCAGCGTGCGGTCGTCTTCGGAAGAAATCGTCTTGTCATTGTTGAATGTGACACTTTGATAATCTGAAACAAAAATGGTAGATCAAAATAGTCTCATTCACTCTTTATATTTCAATTTTAGTTGTTAGTTTGCCTATGTATTATTGACTAACATTTAAACTAATGCTCGTTTCTGGATTTCCCTTATTCATTAACATCCTTGCCACTTTACAAATGGCACGGCTGTTTGAAAGGATAATCGTGACGCCACTTTGTTAATGTCGACATTAATTTCGGACTCGAAATAAGGGAAATCCGATATAAAACTTGCAGTACGATCTTTAGAATACCTTTCACCCACATACCCTTGCTAAACATTATATTATATCCTTATATATTATTACGTAATAGTTTTGCCAATGAACTTGTTTTATAGCAATAATCTTGCTTGTTAGTTTAAATCAGAGCTGGCGTAGATATAAGCAGGTAGTATAATATTGACCTACTTTCAGCTTTACTTTAGCTCAGTTACTAAATGTATACTTATCATAACTCCGGAATTTTCGGTAAAAGCTAACTTTCCTGTTTTGTTGTGTTATAAAACCCATTCTACCTTAAATATAATATAAATAAATAATATTCTACCATAAAACCTCTACACCTTCAGCCCAAAATCAAGTTTACTCATTAGTCTTAGTCGATGAGCTCTTAAATTAATTACTCTATCGCTGTAGCAGAGCCCTGCAATACATGTACGTATTCATTTATTCTAATAATTCTGAAATTGTGTAGTGTATTCAGTTAAGTGAAGTTATAATATTTAAATTTATAATTTTGACGTATAATTTGTCGCGTGTTGTTCTTGCAATCCCAACCAGCGATACTATCGTCGAACAACACCGGTATCACGATGCGCATGTGCATGTGGGAACTTTACGATGCAACTATGGGAACTACACGGGTAATTAGTAGAGTGAAAAAGAGATGCATTGTTGTGTAAGGTAGTTGTAACCTATATGAATATCGTTGTTATGTTACTAAGAAATCGTTATTTGAATCATTCTTTATTCTTTGGTGACACACTAGACTTTTTTTGTTACCTTTCATATACTGATTGTTTCAAAATGCCTTATTGAATTTAAATTACAAGTAAGTTGTCCTGAATCAAGAAGAGTCAAAGTCAGAAACCCAAAATCTAGATGGTTGAGTGTTGTCAAAAGGGTCATGGTAAGGTGCGAACTACCAGCAGAAGATGTAAATGTGACTTTCACTCGCGCTCCGAAGGTTCCTTATCATTCTATTTTGAAATTAGAAATGTTTGTAACTATGTTTTATATTTCAATACAATCAAGTTTGATTAAGATCAAGCGGATTGTGAACAATATCAACGTGATTTAAGTTTTTACTTGTCTTCCAAACTTCTAAAGATTTAAGAAATTTCCCGATCCTAACAGGGTAAGGATCTGGAAAGCGTCGTTGTGTTTCTTTTACACACATTGTTGTAGTGATCCGTATTAAAATGTCAGATTGTCTAAATATTCGGATTCTCTTAAAGAGAGAAACTTTTGTTAAAACACATATATTAGTATCAATGGAGATCTGGCAAATTTCGAACAAGCAATCAATCTTCAATACCAATTCATACATCCGTTACCGATACACTAATAATTATAATTAAAATATAATTATATAAGTACTTAGATATACGATATTTGATAGGCATCGAATCCAGAATTTTCTATTTTGATTACGATCGAAATTTTTCCTTGTAAAATACAAGGAAAAATTTCATATTTAAACTTAGCTTCAATAGTAACCATAACGTAAAAACCATATCGTAATATAATAATAACAATACAACGTAAAAAATAAAAAGCTATGTAGTAGCACACAAATGTTATGTTATATGCAATATTATTTTTAAATAGCTATTAATAATTTTAATCGTGCCGATATCGGGATTCGAAGCCAGGATACTGGCGTACTATAAAATAAAAGCGTGCACCCTAATCACTCAGATACCGCTGCACAATGAATTACAGTAATATACTTGCAACTCGTGACAGCCTTTTACCGCGATGGCGTGACACGTTTCAAAGCTATGTGCGTTGAATTCTTTAGTAGATGTTTGATTTTCATTTACAAGTTTCTTAGAAAGAAAGAAAATAATATGTCTTTGAATTAAACAGTTGTGTTATAAAAGTATTAGAACTATACATTATTAAATGAAATACTTTAACGAAATTGATTGCAAACGTTTATTAATCAAAATATAAAAAAAACTAGAACATTATTAAAATTTGTTAATTACACATACATCTAGTTTAATAATAAGAGAGTAGACTCTCCCTTTAAGTTTAATGATTAGCCTTTCGTAGCATTGCGAAGTACCTGTTATTTAATGCAATTTAAAATGGACATGCATACATTTTTACTTATTGACATTTTAAAACATAAGCACAACGAATACGAGTACTTATTATGTGATTGTGATATAAGTATATCCTTACTGGTAATTGGCTAAAGTTTTTATTTTAATGTTGATTATCTTGAGTACTCTAGGAAAATACTACATATACTGTAAATTTCAGTAAGTATCAGAATATAAATTTAAACAAAACGTATAAGTATATGTATAAACAAAGTTTTGAAACATTTAATTTTTTAACGATAGTTACATAGCCAAGATACTCATGAGGTTAGGTAATCTGCCTTCGGATCAAGAGACCCAAATTCGGGTGAAAAGTAAGAAACAACTAAAATAATTATCTAGACCTCTGAATACCTAAGTGTTTGCGGTTGTGTATTACTGTATTTTATAAAGCCCTTTACAGTCATCATTCTAGTTGTCTTAAAATGTGTGTCCAGAATGCAAAATTGCTACTGAAACTGGCTCGATGACATCAGACATGTGAGCAAACAGAACATCAAGAATTATAACACTGCCTGCACGTTGGACTTTATTACGTTACACAATCACATAAAAGTCTACTAATCAACTCGTGATTTTGTATATTACCAAGGCAGTGGATGACTTTTAGTCTTATTTTTAAAAAAGTACATTCATGATTAATGCTGTATAAATGTCAAGACTTTACGGCTTAAAATCGTGAATTGCGATCATTGCTTTAATGGGTGTTTAAAGTTTGAACGTTAGTCATATCCCCTTATCTATCACAAGTATTACCGTACCCGATGTAAGGCTTGTGATAAGATCGGAGACAAGAGCCCATCACAATTTAGCCATACCCAAAAACAGTGTTGCGTATACATTGATTTTGCCTGGGATTCGAACCTAGTACCCACGACTGTGCAAACTGCCTTGACGACCATAGGCAACATTAAGTAGTAGTCACTACTTAATATTGCTACACTATCAGGTTACAAACAACAATTATCAGTAACGTTCTCGGTCGAAAACAGAATTAAAGAAATATTTTTCTATATCGTAAATGTTAATTTACTTTTAGTAAATTGCATTTTATGAAGTCCATTCTTGAACATAGACCTCTCCTATAGGGAGGACTTGCCATAATCACCATGCGTGGCAAGCGCGTACCTTTGATGCTGCTGCCCATAGTCTGTATTTGCAGTCTGATATTTTTTGAGATGTGTCGAGTGCTAAGAGATTTTCTAGGTATTTCCCATACTAACTCTAAGACCCGCACGGGTGGAGTTGGTTTATCAGATTTTCTTACACCGCCATCCCGGCATATCTTTGCTTGACAGTTTTAAAAACTTTGTAACTAGTTTCAAAAATAATTTCCTGTACTTTTGAAATTAAACTATTATTTACGGATTTTATCGCGTTTAATTTTGTTTTTATATTCCTAACATTTATTTACCTATACCTACATTTATTTACGTACACCAATGGTAAGATAGTATCCCTTATGAAAGCTGAATGACATGGAATTAGTTTAGTCAAATACAAGTATAAATACCGAATGAATGGGCAAAAAATTTACGACCTTGTCATTATATAGATAAATATATATAACAAGTTCATTGGAATGTAACAATGACCGTGAATATTTAATAAGTAGTCGCAACATTTTTTCTTAACAATGGATAAAAAATAAAGTTGTCTCCGGACTGTTCTTTTGCAGCAAGCACGTGTATATTATTTTGGCAAGTAGGACAGTTGTTTTATATTTGCCTTATAGGATATTGTTTACAAAATATAAAACACTGGTCACGTTCAAGTTGTTGTGAAAAGTATTTTGTTGATGTGAACTGGAAAAGTAATACATATAAATATCCCGCTGGAGAGTTAGGTCTCCTCTCATTTGTAAGAGGGTTTTAGATTGAGAGAGCCTTCGGAATAGTTTTATTAGAGCGAAGGTTGTGACTTTTGTAATTTCTGCATGTGCATGCAGAATACACAGCTTCGCAATGTTCCGCTCGAATGGATATGTAGCTTAAAATCAGGCGTTTTCATGACAACCAGCGCTATTCTATTTTAAAAATTCGCCTACGCACTCCTAGTTAAATATTTTGCATACAAAATAGGCATTATAATATAATGCTTCGTAGGTTTTTATTGCGCATAAATACCTACGTTAAGGAAAATAATAAAAATTTAGATCATGTGGGCGGGTAGAGAAATGCTAGCTAACTCCTACATGATTTATTACAGAATTAATTATGAACTAAATTTATTTCTACTTACTAAAAAATCAATAATCGTTAATTTCAGACCGTCAGAAATCGATTTATTTATTTATTATTTATATATACATTATGTCATGAAAAACGCATTACAAAATATGTATACAAAAACGACCTTAAATAGGGAGAGTTTTCTTCCAACAGACATTATAGTACAGAGAAGAGTAGATATGAACGAGTGAAATAAAGTGTAAATAAGTACATACATGAATATATTTTATTGAAGAAATGGAAAATATAAAAGAAAGAACAGACGCAATATAAAATAGAGGAATTAAAAAAATAAATAAACATTGTTTAAATAGGTCAAGAATTGTTGAATAGAACAGCTACGCGTTATCTTAATATTGGACATATCAAACATATATAATAATATAAAATAAGTAATTTCATACAGGCTGTCAATTTTCGATTTTCATATTGGTATGTTTTGATTCAATCTAGCGAGATCAAGATTTATGACCAAAATTAATTTTAACTTTCAATACCCACGACGTGGAACATTTAAAAGTAATCATCATGTTATCTGTCCCAAATTATGATTAAAATTTACTTTTACTGTTTTTATTTTTCTTTACTGTTTTGAAGTTATTGGGAAATATTAAAATAAGTTTGTCAAATTTAGCAATGCGTAATGCGTAAGAATCAGCACCTTTATTTAATTCGTAAAAGTAATATTTGTTTGTGGGTATCGTAAAAGTATACGTATACGTATCGTAGACTAAGGGCAAAAATTGCATGGCTTTTGATACAAGGCGAAATAGCTCTCTGGGTAAACGTCAGGCCGAAAATAAGAGTATCTTTCATAATATTGTAAATTGATCACTTAATAAACACATGTGCAAATAGTACTTTCTAAGCTAAGCTTTCTCGTAGATGTTGAACGCGATTGGACCTGGTATGACTACGAGACGAACATGGGTTGCGTAAAGTTATTAAATATTACTATTTGTCTGTTTGTTATATTGTAAATATTTTAGCATTACTAACACAAAATATATTTTATTATAATTTCAAGCGCTAATGTCAATGCCTTTTTATAAATCATTTAAAGTCGTCAAGATTAAGCATAGTTTATGACTATGATTATACAAAATAAATTCTATTGTTGTGATATGATAAGAATTATAAAAAAAGAAACTAATTAGAATTTATTATTGAATAACACAACTTAACACACGTTTATGCAGAAGTTTTATCAATAATATTGATCTGTCTAATGATCCCCACACTAGTCAAATGCTTGTATCGTACGGTCTAATTTAGAATATATTCGATTATATAGTTCTATATTAGATAATATAGTAGTTATAATAGTTTCGAAGAACCGTGATTAAACTCTATTTAGTGGTTAGGCGTTTACTTTGTACGCGAGTGGTTTCGATCTCTGGCACAGGCACCACTAAAATTGTTATCAGAAATTATAATTTCTAAGTTATCGCGTGTTCGGCGGACATGTCAAATTTGCCAACCCGACTGGACTCTTTCTGGCTTCAAAACCCCTTTACATTTACCGTTTACAAGCTGCTACTTTGCTTTATGTATCTTATTATAATTTAGGTATATCCTAATCCTAATCTTGGTCTGAAAAATAAAAAAGTAAAAATGTTAATGAAGAGATGAATAAATGTTATCTTTAATTATTCACCGTAATTAACGGAACCATTGGAGCAAAGTACAGTTTACAATAAAAATGAAATGAAAACTTTTACATGTATATATCACATTAATTACCGGACATTAATGGTTAATCTTGAAATTGCGTGAAATACGAGTTAAATACAAATCCCTAGTAGTAACCAAGATATTTTTGTTAATACTAAAAGTATTAACCATTACCAAAGCCCGTCACAGTGAACGTTAAACAGAAAACCGATGGAATTCATTCATTAGTAGTCGTGGTGAACATAGATAAGGTAAAAGTGTTTACATTATTTAAAATTAAAATAATATTTTGGGTAACATTTTTTTGTATTTCTTTGGGAACGGCCTTTAGTTCTGCTACAAGACTTTCAAGGTTACGTAGAGATGTTTCCATCTTTAATTATACATCGACTCTTGGTTTCCTCACTAGGCCATATCGAGACAGTCCAAATTAAAAAGTCTATTTCAATCAGATTCGCGGCGCATAAAGTACTTTGATATCGATCAAATTAGGTATTTATTTGTAGGCGTTTAGCATAGGTGTAGTATGGTAGTATTTAGCTAGTAAACTGTGAATAAATAATAGGCACTCTATAATGAGCATACTGAACATTACAACATTTTGCTATTAATCTGAGCCAAATTTTAAAAGTTGTAGAAGTTTGCCGTTTTATGTACTATGTATGTGTTTCCGTTATTGATTTGTATTTAATTTTTTATTACCAGGGTCTTTGGCAGAAGTTCTATGATTGATTAGGAGTAGACGACTACTATGAGGGATTAGGGTAACACTTTTCTGCAGCCAATTAAAACTTAAAGTATGGCTTTTTGAATACACTCTGCAAATGAGAAATAAAGTTGATCGAAAGTTGTTGAAACAGTCGAAATAACCCCTGAGGACATATTATAAAATGGCTCCAAAAGAAATACGTTATAGAAAAATTTATAGAAATTTAAATGTCGAATTCTTAAGAAACACTATATAAATGCTCCGTTAGGTATTTTTCAAAGATAACACGTGAAATTTATTGGTGATTAGTTTGGCATAATTTATTGCGTGGTAAAATCGCTTTGACCTAATAATATTTATATGTAAAATCATCATGACCCGTCACCCAATACTGGGGTAGTCAGAGCTATATATATTTAAGTCGCTTCAACTCACTTGCCTCCAGATTTTATTTGGCTTTTTAGTTCCACATTACTATTTTTTCTATATTATCTTCTTTAATATTATATTTCTAAATTTTGTTTGAAAATAGTGCCAAAAATAGGATACTTGCGTAGGTATTTCGCTAGAGGACGAGGTTTTAAAAAAAAATGTAATTTGTATTTCTTATAACGAGAATTAAAAAAAATCTCTTAATTTCATATTAAATGGAAAAAATTAATGACGGTAAATGCAAGTCTTTTGCATACTGTGGTGGCGATCACAATCGTAATAGCGATCGGTTTTAATTTGTAGTTACCACAGATTCGACTGTTTCAAAGACTACGCTGTAAAGACTTTTCTAGTTTAATCGAATATTATTTCCGAGAATAAAATAGACAAGTCTACGTCTACGACGCGATCTGTTCTGACGAGTCTGGCTTAACTTCAAACTGAAATTTATAGTTTTTAGATTACCATTAAAGCTACGCAATAGGGTTAGATAACTGCAAATAACTACTACGATTTTTGAATTAAAAAGTAACGTCGAACCACAATGGTTTTTCATATTTATGTAATATCACTCACATTATAGATAAATATAATATTGAATTAAATTATAATTTACATACTCTTCTTATTAAATTTGTTTGTACTGTAAAAAAATCTTTAAGTACAAACAAATGAGGACAATTAAAAATATCCCTCTCAAAAGCAACGTTTTTTTTGTCTCTCAACTTATACAAGAAACATGTGTACATTATTAACTTCATAATTTCGCAACATCGTAAAATGTGAAAGCGTTGTTTCATAATGTCGCGTATAAAGTGAACCACATTCCGATAATGGGAAGAGTTCAACGCGAAATTGCAAATCTAAATGTCAATAATGCATTAAAAATTGCTAAACTTAAAAATATTAAGTGCCTTTCAATAACAATATAGCTTGTTGTAACTATAATTAAGGGGCCTCTAAACAAACTTTATGATCAATGCGTTATAACATAAGATTTTAATTTGGTAACTTCATGTGTGATCATAACTGGTTGCATAATAAAGCTGTTTAAATTTCAAGTCTTTCTCTCCTAACAAAAATTTTTTTTTGTATAATTAATGAAAACAGCTTTGTTTGTGTTCTTAGTTTGTACGCGACTTATGGCTTTAATTTTTTTCATGACTTTTCTTAATATTGCCGTATATTGCGTTACATTGTTTACGGGAACAAAAAGGGGTGTTTCTATGTTCTAAAATCATTCTTATGGCGCTATGATACTCGTATCCCGCATAGAAGAAACTTTCTGCTTTTTAATTAAGCCGTTGTGATTTAAATCACACAGAAGTAATTAATATGACATCTTACGTTTGAAACAAGTATACGTCATAGAAAAAAAATACGCGACTTCAAATATAAGTTACATGTTACCACCACGGCAACCACACGATTAAGAAAATTCATGAAACAAATGAAAGCCACAAGTCGAGCAGATAAAAACGATATAGTTATATCGTCTTCGCCGATTTCGCTAACGGCGAAGACTAATACTTTCCGCAGTTTTTACCTACGCACTATAACATATTACAGTCCCACTAGTGCGAGCGCACTCCGCAGAGGCACTCACTCGTCTTCCCCTCTCAAGGCAGGAAGGTTCGGATGCAGTGTCAGTGCCATGGGATACAGAGCGCAACACAACACAACCCCGTTACGAAAAACAATAATTTATGTATTGCACATAATATATCGGCTTTCGCCTTTCTATTCATCTGACATTCTGAGAATCTGAGATTCATGACCAAAGTCAGTTAGACTAGCCACTCGATCTTTCGCATCATACATATTTATATAACGATGATACAGATTTCTTTTTTTTTATTTTGAAAATATAATATTTTTTGTAACAATTTGTAGAACGAAAAGAATTTTTACTCTTTACATTAAGTCAAGAGTTATTCTAGTAGAGCAGCCTACGTCAGTCAGCTTATGCCACTGCCCGATTAGAAAACTTTAAATATCTTAAAAGTCTAATTTTCATTTAAATTGGGATAAACGATAAAAAAAAGCATTATACGGTCTCACTTTGTTGAATGTGAATTAATGTAAAACCTCAATAGTTTAGTTAAAAATTACGATGGTGAAAAAAATATAATTATAACAATTCTTCTTTTTTTTCTTAGTACAATTACATATTCACTTCCATAGATGAAAGTGCCACGAAATTAAATTCAAATTTTAAATGCTTAATACATTTAAAATTTGTTATAATTAGGCAAGAAATAGTGTTTTAACGCATACAATTCTGTTTCTAGATTTGTAATTTGCTGAAATGTGTCAATGGTGTTACTTAACATATTCACGGAAGCTTAATACAAATGTCAGTCGACGTACTCATAGTACCAGCAGTAACTCATGCGCCAGCCTTGTGTGCTATGTTAAGATTTTTTTATTCGGCTAATAGTTGAATTGGAACAGCCTTGAGTTGGTGTCGCCAATACACGTATTTACGCAAACAGTGCTTCTTAGCTTCGATCAAACGTTGCCAATGACATAACTGATGCCTCGCATCCATGCATTTAGATTTGAGTATACAATATTTTAAATAAATTTTATGTAATATGTGAACGAATAGTTGTTACGAAAGCAAGATATTAATCGATTTTAATATGAATAATATTAGCAATATTCTTTTATTTGGAATCAATTAGAAATATACTACTTAACTCTGGCTTCATAAAAAAAAACGTACGTAAATACTTCCTACTTAAAATAAATTCTTGTTTGACATAATGAATTTCAATTAACACTTTAACAATACAAACAATTCCGAACTACAAATGGAAAATAATAAAAATCTAAAAATAATCATTTCAAGCAGTGGCAGTTGCGTTAACAATTTTCAAAGGCTTTGTCATGAAACCTATAGTACACTAATTAAATCACAATACCATAATAAAATATATACCTTATTGTCCTCGTTTAAACCTTCACGCAACCATAAAAACTGAACGTAATGTTTATTTTGCTTGACAAACTAAGTGCGGTGTCCACAGAATATAAAACCGAAATAAACTTTATTGCGTTATTTTATCAAACGTCAATACGTTTCGTAGAGTTTGGCGGGTTTTGTTATGTTGAAAATAAAACGATCGTTCAGCGCGTCTGCTCGCGCCGCCTGTTACGCGGTCACTGAGTAGTGACGTGCGCCTTTTACTTTGCTGATAGGCTCAGAAGGGTCAGCGGTTAAAAGCACTGTTGAATAAACTTCCGATGATAATTATGTGTTCCGGTTGGACATTATGAATTACGCTGCGGTGTCGGCACCACAGGCGGAAACTATAGCGCATAGAGTTCTCTTAGAATCACAGGACAATTTACCGTATCGCCACCGGGATGTACTTTCAATTATTAATCATTGGAGAATTTGTCCAATTATGCATCTATACTTATTTTTTTCATAATTTAAATCTATTCTTAAATACTTTTTTTAAAATCTTGTTTTTCATCAAGTCCAATGCTGAACGTGAGGTTTTCTATTAAAGCCCCAAAAACTGGTACTCCTTGGCGGAATATCTCAGCAACCAAGATTACTTTGGAAAGCGCAGTACCCTTTTCGTCGCCGTGTTTGATGCTGCTCTCTGTGAGTGATCTATGAAATTTTTTTGCGGAATTATTTAATGGGTTAAAATGTTGGCAGTTGATTAGCACAGTCTTATTTGGTAAATTCAAATATTTCCATACAGTTATTAGTTTCACACATTTTTACATTTCAAACAAACAAGAAAATGTTCTTAATCAGCTTTATTTTATCTCAATCTTTAATTTATTTATTTTAAATGAAAGGCATCGGAACGTTTTAAAATTGAGCTTTATAACATTTAAATGATACATTGTGTACCGATATACCGATTCACAAGCAAAAGACATCAACGTTGTAGTTTGAGAGGATTATTGTGTGGTTTTATTAACAACTGAAAGATGCAAACAAAAAAAGCCTTTTTAATTTTAAACAAAGTTGGTATTCATGGTTTAATTTTTAATTACTATTACGAAATAGTATTCTATTAAATTATTCTTAGTATCTTGCACTTTGAAATCTGATGCATATTTTGCAAATCTGTTATGAAATTTTGATTTTCCGGTATTATGTCAATAAACTGGTTTTGGTTTATGATTTAGATGTTTTTGTCTGCCCCATTATTATAGGACAGACAAAAACTAAAACAAAAATAAATCAGGTATTCCTGATGTTAATTTAACTCAGAAAAATGGTACTTAATTGAAATTTCTTTTCATTAGGTGAACTTTTCACCTAGTGGGTCACCGTAGTGGGATTCAGATAATTTATATAAAACAAATTTAACAAATAACGGCTGATATTACATACCATAACAACAAAAGTCTTCAAAGTTTAAGGGTCGAATTATTCAAATATATATACAGAGCCGTAGTTGTTCAGAGGCCGGGCGTTAAAGTACGCAAGTACTTGTAAACTGAAATTGCATTTTATGTTCTGAATGTGCTAAGCGATGTAGGAAACTTGTTCTGAGAAAAAGCATGCCAGACATAGAAGTCGCTTTTGGTCAGTAATGAACTAGAAAAGGATGTGGCTGATAAAGAAGAAAAAGTACCTTCAGCCTTATATCAAATTGAGACTAGATATAGACATCTGCAGGTGAAAAGTGAGCCGAGATAGCTGAATGGACGCTAATTTTAATTTCGCAGTACACAAATTCAAATTATTATTTGCAATTTTAACTGCTGAATTTACCACCTACAGTAGTGAAGGAATAATAATAATAATAATATTTGTTTATTTTCTCCCCACAAAAACAGACCATACATTATTATCTAATGAAAAATTAATATACATTTAGATATCGGTGTGTTCATAGTCTAGGATGTGTGAGGAGCTGGTATCTGAGATAGGCATAAAAAGCCTGTATTACAGATCACCAGGTCCCCACCCCACGGAAAAAACAAGAGCATTATTTAGCCTTAGTGGTACTGGTATTTAAACTTAAAGAGCCAACTACAGGAATACATTGTGCGGAAACTTGCATGTCTGAAAACGAATAAAAAATATTTCGTAAGTAAGCGTTAAATTGAAAGAAGGCCTTTGCCAAGCAGGGGGGCATTTACAAGTTGCTATTTTTTCCTTTTTCAGATTAATCGGCATGATTATACTCGGACCGAAACCATAAATATATTTGAATTACAATTATTTTTTTGACATTTCAATTGACTGGTATGAAGGAATGATTAAGTAATCGTTTTAAGTATGACAAGTAACTTTTGCGGTTCTAAAGAAAAAAATAGATATTTATGTCTTTAGTCATAGTCTTTAATGTCTTTAGTCATGGCAATACAAATGGAAATTTGAATGCTTGTAGCTATAAAATTCAATCAAGTGCTTGACAGGGCTGTCCCCATTTTAGTTTTATTTTATTAAAAAAGGTGAGTTACCTACTTTATTGTTTATATACAAAAATAAAGAATATATGGGGAGGGGCGATAAGGGAGTATATTCCCTTTTTTCTTTTAAGGTCAATCTCACTTTTCAGTAGTACACTCTGTTCACTAACTAACGAGGCTCTGGCGAACTAAGGATGGCAGAATATCCATTCGAATATGCTGAATCCAAATCCCATAGGACAGCGAAGGGAGCTGCATCTCAACGACTCGATTCTCACCAACTCCTCTTGCACGCAACTCCAGCGTGGTGAGTATGGGAAAACCCGTCAAGAAATATTTACCTGCTTTCTGGAGCTTGCTTCGAGAGACCTATGTTTACAGTAGCACAGTAGACTTAGTGATATGGTGATGAAGAAGATGAAGTTGACAGTGATAATATCCCTTTAATATGATAATTATTATATGAAAGATTAGTAAAATTGTAATACGAACATTTTAAGAAATGTTACATACGTTGATTATTCAAAACTGTACTTCATTTTTTCAATTGTTTTAATAAAATGAATGAAATACGTTGTCAACAAATATGTGCAATTCTTATTATTAAATATTTACCAAATGATTTTATAAACGATTAATCCCGACACTTTCTCTTCACTGCTCATTCAAAGTAGTTATGCAAATATCGTATGTGTCAATAAGTAATTAATTAGTTATTAAGAAATGGCATCGGTTGACTTATTTACTCCGAGAGTTGACATTATCACACTAATTCTATGCATTCAAGTCTGCATAAACATTGATTAAACAACAGTTATTTCGTAATAAGAAAATATGCTTTAAAACTCGAAGGCTGGTGGAAAGGTTAAATGTGTAGAAATTATATATTGCAACACCTGCCTCAACTTATAGAGCTTTGATACAAATAAAAACTAAAGTTTATGGGGAGGTACCAAAAAGTGATATGATACCTCAAATAAAGAGCTCTTTATACAATCCAGTCTCTGTCCCCCTGTATCTGGAATTGTAATGGTTATAAGCGCGCATGAGGATTAATTTTTTTTCTGGAATTTCTCCGATAGACATGCTCGTAAGTCTCTCTCCCATGTAGGCGAGATAGGCCCTCACGGTTGGCAAATGGAAGAGCAATCGAAGTATTAGCCAGATATTCGTGCGGTAGTCGTCACTGCCCGTCAGTAGTTTGCGCACAGTCTGGTATTTATTGGGATGGGTTGAGGGTGAAATAGAAAGAAAGAAAGAAAGAAAGAAACATTTATTGCACAAATACGCCACTTGATAACAAAACAAACATTGCAACACATTTAATCAAACAGTTATTTACACAAACAATGTTTAACGTTGCCTCCTCTAGACGCATTGCGTGGCGCATGGGGCAAACAGACCACACTCAGCTTAATGCTGCAGTTGAGACTACAGCGCTGGTTTTCAGTGGGCCTGTGTGTCGAGTGATGTACGGACATTCGTATACATACGGGGAAAGTTATTTTCAACTATATTGTACATAGCTTAAGAAGTATCAGTAACAATAATCAAATGAAAACTAACTTAACTAATCAAGGATAAATAGATTTAATAAATACAGCTTTACAAAATTGTGTCTCTGTGCTATGGGAGCTGTACTCTGTTCTGGAACTATACCACACTACACAATTATGGCATAATCGCAGTATGTAATAATTAAAATACAATTATCATATCAGTTACCATCCACCAGATATTTATTTTAGTACCTTCCTGCAATAGCCTCCTTGCCTGCACTCCCAGTCGCTGAGACTCTGTTCGTAAAAAATAGTAGATTTTCTCTCGCCGCCATAAATTGGCACAGAATGTTACTAAACGGTCCATCGGTAAAATAAAGATAGATTCACAAAGAACATAAGGTTTGTTATTTTAAGGACATTTGTTAAGAATATAAAAATATGATGTAATTTTCTAAATCAATTCTATGTATTTGAATAAACTTAAATAAATATATGTAATATACATTTGCTGATAAATTATTCTAAAAGACGTTTGTTAAAACACTAGTTCGTAACTGAATACGACGTCATTTGCATTTACGGATAATTTATCAAACCTTTATTTCGTATTTAATGATTAGTGTATCCAACTAAGTGGATTGACCTCTAAATTTTGGGGTAAATAAATTGCCACGGGGTATTTGGGAGATTTCTCAACTAGTAAAATAAATGTCTTATATCCTATTTTTATCGAGAAATA
This sequence comes from Bhutanitis thaidina, assembly GCA_029286595.1. Classification (NCBI taxonomy): domain Eukaryota; kingdom Metazoa; phylum Arthropoda; class Insecta; order Lepidoptera; family Papilionidae; genus Bhutanitis; species Bhutanitis thaidina. Next base: position 5,934,230 of record JAGSMS010000005.1, read on the forward strand.
AATGTCCTCAGAATAAAAGGGTTAAAAAATCTTTTCAATTATATGATTTTCACTTAACTTTAATGACAAAAGTTTGCACATTAAGAAAAAAAAAATTTAATAGAAGAATTAACAATTTAGGTTAATTATATCAAATTCCATTAAAGTAAAACTATTGAATATATAATTTAGAGTAAAGAAAATACTTACTTTACTCTAAATTACATATTATATTATACGTATTATCCTATGCAATGTGTATGTAATAATTATATTGAGTTCAGAGAGTTTTGGCGTGTTTTTATGTAAACTTGAGTCACTCTTAGGGAAAAAAGTTCGATGTTGATTACACCGGCAACCTAAGAATAATAATCCGGGAATAAACCCGGCCACACACTGTGTGGTTTATTCCCGGAGCTAGAGCGTGACCGGTGGTAACGCTCTAGCTCCTGAAGTGGAGAAACATAGGTTGGGGAAGCCTGTTTAGCTATGACGTGTCAGTCACGGCAAAATGAAGTCCGTGTGAATCGTCGAAAAATAAAATAGTACGCCATGAAACCATGGGCTACTTCCTTAGTTTCCGAGGCTGAAGTCAGGATTATATTTAAAATTGTATTCTGTGAGCGACTAATAACGGAAGCGAAGGCTGATAATGTAATTCTAGAAATTTACTTTAATACTTGCAAATATTAGGTAACTGACTTGAACTCACCGTCCAGGTTAATCCAATACTTAATACAGATTTTTGGTGTAATATTTTTGATGCATACTTCATTACAAGTTGCAACAATAGAAATGCTATGACTGACATGGTAAGGAATAACAAAGGTTAATGTAACATGGAACTTAACGCAATAGAAATAAAAAAAATAAACAATGCATTTTTGTATATCGACCCTACAAATAAAGTGACCGATACTTGAGATCCGCTATCTTTACGTATTGCTACGTTGATGGAAAAACCGACGGTACATACTAATCCATTGAATGCCCGAGACGAGTGACATCGCGGCACGAGACCGTACATTTAAACTGGATCCGTTTTAATAAATGCAACGAGTTTTTTTGTAATAGTATTTTAAGGATTCTAAATCAGATTCGTGCTTGCTTTAAAAGAGAATACAAAACAAGTAATCCAAGACTTTTAGAAGCACAACAACAGTAAGATTTAAACAAGGAAATGATCGGAAATAATTAATAATTGGTGTATTTAGGATTGTACCATATTTTTCTCTAAGTGCCAACCACACCTGCACGTGGTACACCCTGCTGGCTAACAAACGAGACTGGCGAATGATGGCGGAAAATCCGATCGAATTGACCGAAACGAAATTGCACAAACTACGGATCTAGGAGCACAGGAAGCTGAATCACGAGGTTAGCAACAACTCGTTGACCAACCTGTTTAATCAATGTTATGAGTATGAATATGAAAATTTTTAAGAAATGCATGCTGGTGCTTTCTTTGTTTGGATATTTAACAGTGCACTTAAATACGCTGATAATGATTAAATAATAATAGAGCAAAAATTATATTTATCAATGTACGTGTACTATAAGGTAAATAATAAAGTTATAAAAATCTTTAAAAAAGGTTGGTTTTGTACGTATATTTAAATTTGCTATTGTAATTTTTTTTATGATTGTGTTAAGTATGTGTTAGAGCCTAGCGGTAACTTTTGCTACTGCTCGAACGGTCGGCTCAACCGGGGTAGTACCATGACCTCCCAGAATACTGGCGTGAAGTGCTTCTCCGTTTCGTTCGGTGAGTGAGGTAACCGGAGGCCCACTCCTCCCCTTCCCGTCCCCCCTTCTCATACTTCCTGCCACCCCCCAAATATGCACAAAGGTCGACAATTCAACTGTAGCTCCTCTGGTGTTGCAGATGTACGTAGGCGACGGTAATTACTTACTATCTGGTGAGCCGCTGGCTCGTTTACGCCTTATTCCAAAAAAAAAATAGTACACGGATGTCCTCAAGTATTTTGAACAGTTAACATATACTGCAACACGCAATTTCCTCAGCTTCACATGGGATTTATTAAATCCAGCCACCGAGTCAGCAGGTTATTCGTTACTGATGATATGAATGATAGGAATAATTGAATCAAATAAAAATATAAAAATTTAACCAATGCTTACGTAATTATTACATTAGTCACAACGCATAATTTGTAGATTATTATTTTGGTCTGATATTCTTTGTCAATGCGTAATTAGGAATTGATTAGAACACTTCAAAGTTGCTCTATCATGACGTTATTGCTTCTGTCATATATTGAGTCATTTCCTTGCTTTTTGTGTGTTATTCTTAAAAAATCTTCAAGATGTTTTTTTACAAGTTTTTTAAAGTATATACAAACTTAAGTATTATAATGAGGTTAATAACAAAGCCTGTTTCTATATTTGCTCAATAATATTGGCGACAAATATTAATACCATTTTTAGTCCTCTGATGATGATGCGACAGTAACGACAATGCTTCTATCATTATCTGATCTAATTAAGCTAATTACTTCGAATTCTGGAAAGTGAAAGCAAGTATTTGATCCGATATTCAATCAGAAGTTACCCAGTTAGGATAACTCATAAGTGGGAGTCCGACTCTAAAACAAGTAGGTACCATCTCAGTGATAGTTATTCTGCCAACAACTGGGTAGGTTGCAAAATATTATAGTTAAAGAGCAATGAAGCTATGGAAATCTCAGATTTATGGTAATGATTGAAGAATGCATGTGGATGATGAACACCGTGCAGTATCACATGGGGCTTTACTATTAAAAGTTGGTATGGGGAGGCGCAACACTTCACAATCAGGTGAACAAATTACTCTTTAAGACACTGCATTGTTTTTTTTTAATTTAATTGCAATCATTTTGTTCTCGATTCATTCTATTCTCAATCAGACACGAAGAGATGAAGACGAGTGGTTGCCTTTGCGTTTGTTTAATATATTCTGCGCAATTAGTAATTCTAGAACTCCTTTAGTGCATTGTAAAACTTGTCATTGTAAAATAAATTAAAATCGTATATTAATACAATACTTGAATGTTTATCGTACACACAGAAATAATATACTTTTGAATGTAGTTTATGCTTTGTTTTTAACAGTGCACTTAAATACGCTGATAATGATTAAATAATAATAGAGCAAAATTATATTTATCAATGTACGTGTACTATAAGGTAAATAATAAAGTTATAAAAATCTTTAAAAAAGGTTGGTTTTGTACGTATATTTAAATTTGCTATTGTAATTTTTTTTATGATTGTGTTAAGTATGTGTTAGAGCCTAGCGGTAACTTTTGCTACTGCTCGAACGGTCGGCTCAACCGGGGTAGTACCATGACCTCCCAGAATACTGGCGTGAAGTGCTTCTCCGTTTCGTTCGGTGAGTGAGGTAACCGGAGGCCCACTCCTCCCCTTCCCGTCCCCCCTTCTCATACTTCCTGCCACCCCCCAAATATGCACAAAGGTCGACAATTCAACTGTAGCTCCTCTGGTGTTGCAGATGTACGTAGGCGACGGTAATTACTTACTATCTGGTGAGCCGCTGGCTCGTTTACGCCTTATTCCAAAAAAAAAATAGTACACGGATGTCCTCAAGTATTTTGAACAGTTAACATATACTGCAACACGCAATTTCCTCAGCTTCACATGGGATTTATTAAATCCAGCCACCGAGTCAGCAGGTTATTCGTTACTGATGATATGAATGATAGGAATAATTGAATCAAATAAAAATATAAAAATTTAACCAATGCTTACGTAATTATTACATTAGTCACAACGCATAATTTGTAGATTATTATTTTGGTCTGATATTCTTTGTCAATGCGTAATTAGGAATTGATTAGAACACTTCAAAGTTGCTCTATCATGACGTTATTGCTTCTGTCATATATTGAGTCATTTCCTTGCTTTTTGTGTTTTATTCTTAAAAAATCTTCAAGATGTTTTTTTACAAGTTTTTTAAAGTATATACAAACTTAAGTATTATAATGAGGTTAATAACAAAGCCTGTTTCTATATTTGCTCAATAATATTGACGACAAATATTAATACCACTTTTAGTCCTCTGATGATGATGCGACAGTAACGACAATGCTTCTATCATTATCTGATCTAATTAAGCTAATTACTTCGAATTCTGGAAAGTGAAAGCAAGTATTTGATCCGATATTCAATCAGAAGTTACCCAGTTAGGATAACTCATAAGTGGGAGTCCGACTCTAAAACAAGTAGGTACCATCTCAGTGATAGTTATTCTGCCAACAACTGGGTAGGTTGCAAAATATTATAGTTAAAGAGCAATGAAGCTATGGAAATCTCAGATTTATGGTAATGATTGAAGAATGCATGTGGATGATGAACACCGTGCAGTATCACATGGGGCTTTACTATTAAAAGTTGGTATGGGGAGGCGCAACACTTCACAATCAGGTGAACAAATTACTCTTTAAGACACTGCATTGTTTTTCTTAAATTTAATTGCAATCATTTTGTTCTCGATTCATTCTATTCTCAATCAGACACGAAGAGATGAAGACGAGTGGTTGCCTTTGCGTTTGTTTAATATATTCTGCGCAATTAGTAATTCTAGAACTCCTTTAGTGCATCATAAAACTTGTCATTGTAAAATAAATTAAAATCGTATATTAATACAATACTTGAATGTTTATCGTACACACAGAAATAATATACTTTTGAATGTAGTTTATGCTTTGTTTTTAACAGTGCAAAGCAAGGGGTATACAAAACTCGGAATCTTAACACTTTCTTGAACTTGACATATCGAGTTTCTTTCACATGATTATAATTTACTCTCCGATGTTACGATTGTACCGCACCTTTCACTCATAGGCATAGATTGCGTATATACATTTGACACGACGCAGCGTATATGTTCAGCGTAGTAATACTAAAAAAAATTGAGGATGAGAAATGAACTCGGCTTATATCAAGCTATTTGAAAGCTGCTGAAGAATTAGAAGGAGTGTGAGTTTGTGTAATTATTAATTGGTAAAAATACACACATGAAATTCTTTATAATAATTTCTTTAAAAAAAAAAGAGATGTGTTATTTCATGTTATGTAAAAAAAAATTATTATTCTATATGTACAAGCTATGATTTATGAAAAAAAAAGATATGCTTCAGCTACTTACACATGCGAAGCCGTGTGGGTTGCTATTAGATTCTACCCACATATACTGTAATTAATCTACAAACAAAAACTTTAGTTACATTTTCTAACAATTATGGTAATTTAGAGTTGTTGCGGGATCTGCATCCGAGTACGATTCCTTATGTGGACCCTGTTGCTGTTATATTTTTTTTAATTTAAAATGCCATAGCAATGCATGTGTTCATACTCATTACATCTTCATATTCATTATTCTGATAAATAATTGCATGCATAACTTAGATTTATTAGAATCTTGTTCTTCTTCTTCCTTAACAGATTTTTTAGTTTCCTCCTGGACTTTCCATGAAAGCGCTAATAAAGCTATAAATAATGCCTGTCATCCATGGAAAAGTTGCTCATACTCACCTGCTGGAGGATTGGTGAGCGCTGTGGCGATTCTCTCGCACTGGAGATGCTGCACAATATCTCTTGTCTGTGGGATTTTGGTTCGGCATAGACGGATGGGATTGGTATCATTAATCAGTCGTTTGTTGGTCAGCAGAGTGAACTAAGGTTGACATTTGGATAAAAGTGTATTGATCCTTATACACACCTACATACATCCGCCTACTAGTCCACTGCTGAACTCCAAGTCTCTCCATATATTTCTTGAAAGGTTTGCTCTTATTCACACTGTCTGTGAGATTTAGGTACGGCGAATTTGGATGGGTATTGCATCATCATTCTGTTGCCAGAGTCGCGGTAATTTACTAGAAGGGTGCTTCACGTACAGTTGAGGCTGGCATTTAGATGAAAAGACGATACATTCACGCTTACATTGCCTTAAATATTTTATTAATACACATTTTATCAATTGTTAGAAGTTAATTACAATTCATAAGTTCCGTGCTGTATATTGTAAAGACATAATAGATTGATATGGTCGGCATGGGTTTTCCTTGCTTCCGGAACAGATATAGAGTTTACTTTTAGTTAGATTTTGCGTTGCGTTCTGTATCGATCCGGATTTATGTTTTTTTAATCAACTTATCATCTAAAGCGTAGACTTGTGATAGTGTTGTATCAAGGTGTCAGCATTTCAATTAGTAGTTCTTTCTAAAATATAGAGCGATTGCAAAACAAATCTACATGAGAACAATAAACTTTGTGGTCAAAGGCGATTAGTCGCGTAGGTGTTTGTAAATGCTTTTGAATAAGGCCTTAATTCTATATTTTATGACTATTGGTGTATAATAAATCGACGTTAACAGGTATTTATACAAACGACAAGGACATAATTTTTAAGAATGATTTATGATATCAGAAAGTCTGCGACCCTTAATAATGGAAATATATTTATTTAGGTAGATCAGATGTGTCTATAAATCTTAAATATTAATGTAACGAACTTATTTTTATATAATTCTTAGCAATCTATAATATAAATTAAAGGCTATGTGTAGGTAAAATTAACACTACCCGGGAAATCTCGGCTTTGCAGTCTTCCGGGTAGATTTAACTAAAACAACAGGTATTAACATAATTTTTTTTTATTTATTTGCTTAATATGGTCATTAAGTGGAATAAAATTGCTTGTTAGTAACGACTATAAGTATGTTAGTAATCATTTCACTTCCTTTACAAAGATTATTTAATAACCCAAGGATTGTTATCGTTTTTAATCCAGATTGTAACGCGTATCCGGTTAGCATTATTCGATATTGGTTTATAATCAAAAGCCAATAAAATTAGCGACAACTAATATGTCACGGTTGTCTGAGAGTATGTATGTTTAATAGATTCGCATTCGTCTATTAAGGTACGGACAGACAAGTTTTTCTTAAGTATATTATAGTGTACATCATATATTTATTATGCGAATCGGGAGAGTCCCATGGACAGGTGTTCTGTACTTGTAAGTGTACTTTCAAGGTTTCTGAGCAGATTGTTTTCCCAGTTTTTTTTTATAATTAACGAGTTTTTAGGTTTTTGAACGAACTCTTTTTTTATGGAAAAGGAAACAAACGAGCAAGCGTCTCACTTGATGGTAAGTGATTACCGATGCCCATGTACATCAGCTACACCAAAGGAGCTGCCGGTGCGTTGCCTGCCTTTAAGTATATTTGGAGATTGGGAAAGGGGTGGAGAAGGTGGAGTGAGCCCCCGGTTACCTCACTCATTGAATGAAACGCAAAAGCACAAGATGCCTCTACTTCACGCCGGTATTCTGCGAGGTCATGGTACTACCCCGTTCAAGATAGCCTATTCGAACAGCAGCAAAAGCCGCCACATGGCTTTACCACGTATGAAAACGATTTTGAGCTCTAAGACCCATATTAATTGATAAGATTTAGCAGTTACCGATGGTAATAATTACCTACAACATAATGGAGGAGAAATAAATAGGAGGAAGGCAAAAAGAAACGGATTTTTCAAGTAATCCTGGCTCCTTAATTAATCGTGAAATCACTCCTATTGTTTATAAATTAACAAAACAATTGTGACACACTTTATTACGTATCTATTGTTGCAACACGTCAAGAAAATAGAGCAGAGATTACGAAAAAGAAGGAAACAGATGATTACACACAATTGTATGTTGATGTCCTCCAGGCTAATTTTGACCTCGGCGCTACCGGTTTCTTCTTTTTCTTCTCCTTCTTATACTTTCTATTACGAGCTGCAAAGACAATCATTCGTCTTTACCTTTTCGTATCCAATGCAACGTATACTATTTTATATGAATCGGAAGAAGGACCAGGTGCTGTGTTGGAGACATGGGACGCAACTCAACAGCACAAATATTGATTCGAACCCAAGACCTATATCTCAGCATTCAGGTACGTTAATCATTAATCCATGCGATCTTCAGAAAAATACAAGACACGGTTAAACATCAATGGGCACTATGGGTTGCCTTTGCTTAGTTTGTTATAGTCACAGAATAAGAATATAGCAAGATATGTAAGTTCTTATTACTTAAGCATTTACTCTAAAAGGACTGAAAAGTTTGACAGATCTTTTTAATTGACTTTATTTATAGACTTCTAATATACGACTACATGTAAATTTGGTTCACTAATTAAAATTATAAATATGATAAAACACGATTGCATAATTTCAAATCCGCCTTCCTTCGTGGCCATAAAGATAATAATTTATAATAACGGAATTTACGGACAGGAACTTTTTAGTTACGTTTTAAAGTTGTTAAACAGGCCGCGCCTTAACAATGGCGGTAGTGGCGGTAGCTTTTTATTATTATAATCAGGGCGGGGCACTACGTTCACTGTCCGCTTGGAGTCTATTAGTATAAGAATTTATCAATTCGTGGTCATTTCATTTTTCGGATTATTAATGCAGCTGTAAGAAATTCAGTTCAATAAAATAGTTTATTTAGAATTGTTGTTACATGCCTTCTAATATACAGTATAAACACAGTGAAGTTAAAAATTTCGTAAAGAGATTGTTCCATTTAAAACTTCTTGCAGCGTCAATTGTTGCGGCGCGTGACCAAAGCACATATACTCGTAAATGCTTTTCTTACTGGATCCGTATTATGAATATTTCTGTCATCGGGTGGTACAAAGCCTCGATGTTCAGCAAAGATTATTTCTTCGGTATTATTACATACAAAATAATACATTTATCGGATTCAATGTTTGTCTGTGTATTATTAAAAGTGCGTATGTAATAAAAAACGCGCCCTGCGTTACCTATCTTTTACGTTTCTTACTAAAGATCAGGTCATTATTATGAATTATACTAAATCTGGCCTAAAAAGGTGCAATTATTTTTAAAGCAAATTCTTGCCTGCGCTTGAAAGATATTTTGAAAGTATTCTGGTTCTGGACGAGACAATGGTAGTAGCCTAAATGATGCATCGGCGACCTGCAGAGATGAATGCAGGACTCTACTTTGTGAGAATGTTTTCGGGAAAATTATGTTCAGCAGAGCACTTATCATAGTCGAAATTGATGACGATGGAGAAGCATTATCTTCTATGAACTCTTTCTTCGTTTCGATGACAAAATAATAAAAAAATATATTATTTTTACACTACGCCAAGGAGATTTACGGAAGGTCTGTTGTCATTGGCATACAGAAATAACCTCGGATATTATGTGATTTGCCTCTTTATCAAACAACTTCAATGTCTATGGTAGGTAATTATGCAAGTAAATATACTGGTATTAGGCGTTTAACACAAATAATTTTATGACTATTTTCGTCTATTCACTTAACAAAAATCACTACTTTTAAAATCTACTATTTCGCAGAAGTATGTTTTAGAAAGAAAGTGAAAATTATGAAAAACGGAATAAACAATAAGTTAGATCTTCTTTATCATCCGCCTATTAAAGTCCACTACTGAACATAGGCTACTCGAAAAAAGCCAGCACACTTGTCTTGAAGGGATTTCCCATACTCTGGTGAGTTCCGCTGGGCAGACTATTCGGTGTGCACATTATCGAAACTCTTGCAGTAGAGATGCTTCTCTCTATCACCGATCTGTGTGGTTTGGGTTCGGCAAATTCGCGTAGCGGCGTTTTTGTCTCTGGACAGGCGTCGAAGATCCGCCGGAAGCTCCATGTTTGAAATTGTTTTGAGATAGTTGGTAAGGAAATCTACCGCCTCGTCAAACAACGTACAACGTGTTACAGGTATACAGTTGTGTTTTATTAAACGTAAAATGAGCGTCAAATTGAATCTATTCTAGTAAACTACGTAGACATCCGCATTTTCTTCTTTTTATTGACCTCAGTTGATAATGCCTATATAGTTTGATTAGGTATTTCAATGTCATGTACGTCATATTGTTTTGAAATATCCGGCCCAAACTCCCAACTCGTTGGCGACGTATCGATTTCATACGGTATAACAAAATATGTTCGCACCCAGTTAGGCGTAAGGGTAATATCTCATCTTTTTCTCTTTGGGCCAATCTAAACTGCCATTGTTACTTTCTTCATGTTGACTAACAAAAGAGGCTCTGAAGAGCGCGCCGTTAAATTAAACCCTTCATGAAATTAGAAGGAGAAGAAGGAATGCTGAAAATCATCAAAGTATTTACATTAATTTATTTACAAGTTTAAGTTTATCAAGGTCGTAATAAAAGTAATTTTTTGCTTATATTATATGTAGTAAGAAGTAAATCTTATTTATTTGCCCTTTATAAGTTTTCCCTATTCAGGATAATCTCCTTAATATTTTTCTCTATAGCACTATAACTTCAGTTTTAGTTTTCTCTACTCCTTTGAACAGATATTTGTACTCATGTTCTGGGTAGCATTGTCGTTGTCCTAATCAGATGCTCTCTTCGTGATATGTTGAGGAGTTCACAACAGTTCGGCCGGTACTACACATAGTCCAAGTTGCTTACACATTTATGCGAACAAACTCTTATTATGTTAAGTGTGATGTAGATAGTTAAATATTACATTTTATTTATTTCTAATGATCAGTAAGAAATTGAATTGCGTGAAAAGTAACTTTTCTGTGTTTTACACGATTTATGAATGATTTTACCTGTCACTAAATTTGTTTTATACCACACATGAATGATAAATATCTGTTCCAATTAGGCTTACAATCAGGACCTAGGCGTACTTTCAAAAGGGTAACAAATGTCTTCGTGACTCGAACTGTAAACTGTAGCCAGAATGAACGCAATTTCGTTTGAATTAATTTTAATTATTCAACGTCTAATTCCACAGATATGTATCTATCATAATGAATGTCGAACTAGCGTGATTATTCTATAATTGTCGGGACCTGAACTGTAATAATACGATAACGATAAAAGAACAATAACAAACGCCTTTAGCATTGACACCTGCTGTGAAACATGCTTTGTAAAAAGTAGACATGACACGGCTACGCTTCAAATGTAACATAATAACGTAAATTACATGATAGTTAACTGCATAACAGCAATGAAATATTAATATATTGTGTTATACAAATTATTGTATATGTCCAACATAATTCTAGTGGTAGTGTTCTAAGCAAATACAAATTTAAGCATTAGTGAACATTTTTTTCGTATTTTTATTATGGAGACGTTTAGTAACTGAGAACATTTCCACGCAGAATGGTTACACTCATAATAACCCATGAGGGATAAAAGAACCAGCCCTATTGTCGCAAACGGCATCAATGAGAAATAGATATTCCCGAAGTTCTTCAAGAAATTGCACCCACGGATCGTCGTAGCAAATAATGTTCGTATTTGCATCACTTACCAGGTTCAGAACTCTTAAATAATGAAATGGTAGACCTATAGCCTAGTAGTCGTCTGGGTAGTTATAGCCAAAGTCTCATCCAATTTTGCCACCAAACGGCAACGCAATTACTGTTGTGTTCCGGTTTGAAAGTTATAGAGAGCCAGTATAGTTATAAAGCCCACGGGCTGTAAGGTATTCCACCTTATTCGTCAAGGGTGACAGCGAATATGTACTTATCTTCGATTAAAGTTGTTTCCAGGTGTCCAAGGACTGCAGTAGCCACTTACAATTAGGCGGACTGTTAGCGTATTTTTCACCCCAAAAATTCAGCTGCACTTGATGCTACAGATGTTCTCCAGAAGCAAATAGCAACTGTAAATGTATCACGAATGTAGCGAACCAAAGTCATCAATCTGGTTAACAGATCGACTCTTCTAGCTGGATCTTTTACGTAAATTATGTCAACAAATAATATACTAAGGTTACTTGATAGTAAAGCGTTTGATAAGACTTTTAACCAGGAGTTTTATCCGCAATGCAGCAAAAAAAAATTAAATGTATCTTTTAAGATGGTTTCGTTTTTACAACACATAGTTTTGTTTATTGGCAACCACAGTGTTATTAAAATACGACATATTATTAAATAATACTCTTAAACGAATATATAAGTCACTGTTTTGGGGTCTTCACTCTGTCTATATCAAGACATACTTAAAACTTTTCTTTATCACCATATGTTTCTCTACCGATACTTGAGCTGCTGAGCTATAGATCCTGGGTTCAAATACCGGCCAAAGCCAATATATGAATCCCAGCCGAAGCACAATATGGATAAAGGAGGGTAAAGAAAATGAACTGTCAATGTGTTCGCGTACTTACGACAATAACCTTATAATATCTCAGGCTGTTTACAGCTGGAAGTATCGACACCGAAAGTGATCACACTGATAATGAGGACCTAGTCATGTAAATCTAATCTTGTTTAAAGTAACGAATTAAGCCTTAAGCTATTGCAATCAACCTATTGCCGGATCAAAATAGTTTCGTCCGTATGTTGATATAAATACTAGATTACATTTATAATTAATTGGTAGATGCGGAACAGTGTAAAATCCCAACCGACGGTAATAATATTTGTCCCCACCTGTCAATCTTCTACATGTATACCGTATCACCTTATGTTAAAATTGTATAGCTTGTATCAGAAAAAGCAAATGATAGTTAATAATACTGTATTATTAATAAAACTCTACAAGACTCATTAATCGATAGAATCGAAATTACAATCGAATTAAGACATTACACCAGTATGGTCACGTGGTCTTTACTGATTTGTCACCATTTAACATAGTAACCTCGAGACGAAACTTTTAGGACTTCAATGTTTTCCGTAATAGTTGTGTCAAAATATTTCAGTCAGAATTACAACGGCTCTGTATTTACTACTACATAATCTCTTTGGTATTTCTATTCTTTAAGATTGATCACAGACTTCCATTATTGGAAATTATTAGTATCCCAACCTCTTTTGAAACAATCTGGCATTTGCGTTTTGTCTTCTATATCTACGTAGGTCACTGCCTCGTGTGCGACTGCTGTTATTTATCTTTACTAGTATGAAACGATATTCAAAAATATAAAAAAGAAGCTCTACTTAGCTTTCCCCTTTTATTTACGTGGTCGACTCCTGCCTCTACCTGGGAGCCCTCTGGGTAACCAGGCATACTCACCTAAGTCTGCAGTGACAACACATCTTTAACCTCTTTCGATTGAAGTTGTTGGCAGGTGTCCATGACCTGCAGTAGTCATTTCCTATCAGGAGAGCCGCAATCTCAAAAAAAATGAAAGAAATATCGGGATTTCCGTAGTTAAAAGTTATTTTATATAAAGAATGTTATTCATTATCACTGGGACTACCCTGTATACTTAACTGGAAAGTACTTTACAACATCCATTAACACTTTGTACATTAAATTTTTCCGTAATTACTTCTCAAAAACCAAAGATTCTTCCATCAGAAGCTTATTCAAAAATAAACCCTCTGGAAATCCCATGAGTTGGATTGTGAAAACAAAGGATTTGTAAATCTTATCAAAAGGTTTTCCTACTGCGAATTGCAAATCGACTGACTGTATACAAAATACCCGTTTTACTTCTTTGAGTTGTGAGAATAAGATTCTTCGCAATGGTCTGCAGAAGAGAAGCTATCCATCCTTCATCCATTCATTACAGTTTAACTGATCTCCACTCCTTTTGAACTTTGCTTTTAATTTTCATATTTAAATTACATAAAAATCAAATTGAAATACTTTTGATTACCCGGAAGTAGGAAGATGCAAGGCAAAGCAATTTTTTGTTTTGCATAAAACCTTGTAAAGTTGATTAAACTTTCATGTTCAAGTAACAAACATTTTTGTATTTGTACGAAACTGTTTTGATGTTCATGTGTTATAACAATAGAATTTCTATTGTTACAACACAAGAATTAATGTTAACTTAATATTATTATTATAACTTTATAAGTTGTTGAGTCTTTACAAAGTTTTAATGCTTCTTTTTCCTTAAAACAGCAAACATGACTGCAATCCCATCTGGTGTCAAGTGATGATCATGTCCTTGGTGGCAGCGCACTAGCTTACTCACTGTGCTCTCTAACCCTCGTTGCTTCGGACGGAAACACGTAAACAAATCCCCCCTGGCCACGCTGTAAAGCACTCGTAACGCCGGGAATATAAAAACAAAATAAAACGCTATAAAATCCGTATAATAGTTTAATTTATAACGTGAAGTGTTCGCGTAAATACAATAAATCATCAAGCAAGCAAATGTTACAATTCAAATGTACACAGTAAAAAATATTTTTTTAACTAATTTTCAGGCCTGTTTAATATTAATAAAAAAAATTCAGGTTTTTTAACTTCATTACCTTTGAAATTATTGGGGTGTTGATTTTGTTTTTCTAACAGTTGAACCGATTCTCCTATTGACGTCCTTACACTTCAGAAACTGTAAAAAATAATACTTTTCCCGTATCATACTAGTATGCTTTGTAATCTGTATATTTAAATTTTTAAATATTTTCAAAAAAAAATCCAAACGTGCCTTTATGCGGACTTTGAAGCTGAAAATAAAATGAGCTATGATAAAAGTCTCTTCAGTATCTTAGTCATTGACCTTGACATTTATGAAGGTAACACCATTTTCATTTAAAATTCGCCTTAGCACTGACCAAGCGAGACATTTATGGTTTGTCATAAATCAATACCATAATGCCTACAGATACGATTTGCAATGTTAACGGACAAGAAAAGGCGTAGCTGTAAAAAATCCCTTTTATTTATTGCCTTGTAAATAATTTGTACTAGCTGTAGTATTCAACTCACATTAATGTCAAAGACATTGATTTGAGTGTTATATACAGTTTCCACTCCGACATGGACAAAATATTTCTTTAAATTACCCCCAGGCTAGGGCTGTGAATGGCGAAAGAATGTGAATAACGATTGAATTCTTCCGATAATAATTCTTTTATGCGAATATTTACATTTACAACCTTGTAATACATCTTTACTGATAAACGCAACTGTGGACCAACTGATTTTTTTTTATTTTGATGGGATGGGAAAGGGGCAAACGAGCAATAACTTTAATAAAACCAATGGAATTCTTAAAATCCTTCAGCCACACGAAATCGGGTAACTAAGATAGAATTCTCAGAATCACGTGGTAGAGATAAGTGGTAGCTTTTGCTACTGCTCGAATGAGCCGGCTCGCCCGGCGTAGTACCACGACCACGCAGTATACCTGAGTGAAGTAGAGGCATCTTGTGATTTTGCGTTTCGTTCGGTGGGTGCGGAGGCGCACTTCTTCCCTCCTCGTTCTCCTTCCCATCCCCCAAATACCTTTAAAGTCCCGCAACGCATCTGCAACTCTTCTGGTGTTGCAGATCCACGTGAGCGCCAGTAATCTTTTGCCATTAGGTGAACCGCTTGCTCGTTTCCCGCCTTTCCCATAAAAAAAAGGTAAAATGTACATTTATCGAGAAAAACTAAATTAATTCATTTTGCAACAGTTGGGTAGTAGCACCCCTAACAATTTAATTCAATGCTGAAGCTGTTTACAGCTTCGCAATTCGCGTAACAAACTAGTAAATAGTTTCGCTTTATATTTTGTACCACCCAGTCTGGCGTATAATGATTGCATATATCGCATATTACGTGATTTAATGAAGCTATGGAAAACCTTGTATGATGATTAAAAGTTATTCAAATGGTAACCGACTCTTTTTTAATTTTTAATGAAATTGCCTGAGACTTTTCGTGAGACTGTCCAATATTAAAATAAGGAATATTATGCTTAGAGTACATACGTCAGTTCGAGAATCAGAATACAACACATAATATATTTCTAACAATGCTTGTTTTCTCACAACAGTTCAACACCACAAAAAAAATTTCAATAATACAGTTCCAATTACAATAACATATCAACGGTATGTCTTACACCTTTCTGCAATTAAATGCGTTGTCACAGGCAGTTATCATGTAGGTTTTTGTTCAGAAATGGCCTTCAGTTCTCTTTCACTGTACTCTGATTCTAGGTATGCGTGGTCGTTTCCGTGCTGTACACAGAGCTGATCTTTACATTTATTCTTTACAATTAGCATTTATTTTTAATTTTTTTAGAGAATTTAGTTTTATATAACAAGATTTCGTATTTTAAATGGTATAGTTAAATTATTTATTAACAAAACAAACTTTTGATCTCCGATAGTTGGTAACGGTCCTGTCTTCTAAACCAAGAAGCGCTGGTTCTAATCTCGTTAGGGGAAAACATTCGGACGGTGGATATAATTGTTTGTCACAATAATACAGATAACGGATGTTTAATTAATTATTAAGGTAAATATTTAGCGTATCACCATCCAGTTATCAAGACAGAGAATCCCAGTTTGAGACTAGACGACGTGTGAGTGTTACTGATACTAATGTAGCAGTTACTCGCGACTTCGTATGCACGGAGTTCGTAATTTCGAAATATTGTGCCTATGATATTTGACAATAAATCCTTTCTTATTCGAAAATCGAAGAAATATGTTGTGAAGAAAATTTTTAACGAAGTTTCAAGTTAAATAATAACAGTAAACTAACAAACCTTCTATCCGCTTCTATCCTCTATTCTACACCCCTAAGAGTTATTTTGCAAAAAGCGTTTACAAATATGTTATTACCTAAAAGTCGATTTCAATATCGTTTGTCATTGACAGACTGATGCTGTAGAATGATAATGTTAGCGACTTGCTCACAGTTTTAATATTCCCCACATATCAAGTCTTTTTTCTCTGACGAGTTTCTCCACTAGTAACCGAACAGTGACAAACGTATTTCGTGAAATTAATGTAAGCAATGAACGTTTAATGTGTTAATGTCGTGAGCAGAGCATTAACAAGGGCACGCCGCATTCCCTTTGCCCAATACGCACTTTAAGACAAGTACAAGAGCATTGATACAGCTTAAAACTACTTAATTTACATTGTTCAATCATATATTCATTCGAATTTATGGCGGTGTTTCCCCTCGCTGTTTTTACGAATGCTTCAGGAAATTAAAAATAAATTTATAATGTGTTTATGTATTCGATTCAAATACTATGAACTGGCAGTTGTGGCAACTACGCAGGAAATAACATAGTGCCGTAAATGTCCGCGCAAATGGAGGCACTCGTTGGTCTATAGCTTTACCTCTACCTATTTTATGTTAGATAGAGATAGGATCGGAAGAACGGTCAGAGACACGGGACAAAACATTACAACAGTTCAGAAAACTAATTATTTCTAGCTTCGGCTGCGATTTGAATTTTGATTTGATTTGGAAATTGAACCCAGGAACCATACCCATGGGTCAGCTACCCACGAAGTCACGAGGATGTCGCAAAATATATTTAATATACTATGGATACCTTAAACTTTAAAAAAAATTATTGTGTATTGCAAAAAAAAAATATCCCAATGAACCCAAATATCACGGACTGGTGATATATATGTATTCGATGAAGTTATTGCTGTTAGCCGTTTTGGCTTTTACAGCTTCATAGGTTTGCGCCTGCGGCCTTGAGGCCGCGGTGACTGGTGATGAGGAGTGATAGGTGCAAGAATACCAGTACTGCGCTCACCGACCCACCTGTTCAGCGTGGTGTGTATGGGTAAATCGCGTATGCAGAGCATGCCTGCCTTTGTTGGCGCTTTAATGAAAAGGCATGTCTATGCTATGTCCGGCCGTGGACTTTTACAGGCAGATAAAGAAAAAAACATTTGTTTCGATATAAATTTCTATTTATCTTGCGACCGAGGGCTAGCTAAAACTACGTTCTTAGACATACCTAAATAATTCAAGACGTTAACGGACACGACGGTAATATGTACGTGGGCGTCGGTAATCACTTACCATAAGGACAGCCGCATGCTCGTTTGTGCCCTGTCCCACCAAAAAAAATAACTGAACAAAAAGTGGCGGTACTCATACTACTACATCGAAAATCTGTAGTTTTCAAACATATGACAATATTAATTTGCCTTCATCGGATCGAATTGTGATAAAAATAATAAATTTATGTTTTTTGTCTCATATAAATTAGTTACAGTAAAGATTACTAGTTCTTAATAGTAATAAGTGAACTACTCACTTTAAATCACTCAAGTTTCCTTGTAATGTAATCAAAAAGACAACTGACTAATACGCGCCATTTGGTCTCATGTAGAATGAACGGAACATAGGTCAAATTCTCGTACAAGGATATCTGTCTATTGGTATTACTAAGAATCATCAAACAAACATTTGTCCTACCTTTTTTGTACAGAACAAATAACATTTTTTAAAGGGATAAGGGGCATACCATCAAGCGGCTCCTGATAATTACCGTCCGTACCGTAGTAAGTGATTACCGTCGCATTTGTAACAGAAAAGCAGGCAAAGCAAATTGCAATGGTAAAGAATTGCCCACGCTGGGCATGATGGTGAGTGCTGTGCCAGAATCCTCGGACTAGATCAGATTAATGCACAATCATATTTCCGACTAGATTCAATATAGTAGGAAATAAGCCATCAGTCGCCATAGCCAATTGGAGAACAAATGACCACATTTTGTATTTTATTTAACAAGATTTTACTCCTAGATTCATTTAAGCAAGCAGTGACACTCGTTAGACCTTCTCCAGTATGAGTTAAAACATGTAGGCAATATTTACTGACACGAATTTCACAATTGTTATTCAGTCCTCTGCAGCCAGAGTCTATATCACGAAAACGAATAAATATTGCCTTTATCGTCTAGTTCGCTCTAGACATACAGCTGACCGTATATCGTGACGATGCCTTTATGTAGGTTTAGTAAATTTGTTAATAGTTAAGTGCGCTTGTTAATTGTAACTACTGACAGAATGAGGCCATAGTATATCTTGCCTAAACAGTGCCCTTTAAATATCTTGGGAGAATAGTCGTTCTTAAAGTGAATGCTACCACGGACTCAAAGGTCTAAATTTATGTGACGTCTCTACAATTCTGATGATTATCAAAACATGTTGCAGCCGATAAAATTATTGACAAAGATTGCCTGCCTTACCGTCTTACATTTCATTAAAAGACTCGATAAAAATGAATAGCATAAAATTTTAATAAGTTATCAATCACACAGGGTAAATAAAAGTAACGCTAAGGTTAGAATTAACTGGGATTCCAACTCACCACGTAGTTCTTTAGCTGCTGATTTAAGTAGCCATCAATTTAACTTAAACAATACTAACGAGACATTGATATACATTATTCTATACTGTATCACAGTCACCAGTCACATGACCTTGAAAATTTTGATTACAGGCCTGCGCTCTAGTACCTTGGAGCAGTTCCAAGAATTAGTTTTGTAGCATTATGGCGTGTAAAGTCGTGGAGTGAAAGGATTCAGCCCGGTGTGCCAGGAATGTCGGTACTGTCGACCTACACACGATGTTAGACGAAACAATTTTTATTCTTATGAGGAAAGTTATAAAGACAGTTATGCAACTACACAAAAATAAACGATATATTGACAAACAACCTGAAAAAAATATATTAGCAATGAAATGAAAATAGATCAAAGAGAACACGGGTTTTACGGTTAGCTATAGTTAAAGAATAAATCCATTATACATAGGTAGTTAAATTTTTTCTTAATACCTTGTATATTTTTATTAATGTGCCTTGCAAACTTGCTACTTAATTTTTTTATAAATCACTTTCTCTTGTTTGTAAAAGTGTTCTAGAGCCCTTCTATAACAGACTATTTTAGGCCACTGGTGAACATAGGCACCTAAAAAGAAGCGGCAGCAAAAGCACGCATTTATTTTTTGGGAGGTTTGCCTATACTCACCACACTGGGTAAGCGAGTTGGTGAGCGCAGTGTTGATACCTTCGCATTAGTGATACTCCTTAAACACTATTTGTCTGAAACTGATTGGTCCAGTGGAGAGGTCTTATCTTACCTTGCCTTAATAGTCCACTGCTGGACATAGACTGCTGCTCTCTAATAAGAAAGATTTACCATAATCGACACACTCTGCAAGCGGATTCTCGAAAGCAATACTACACACCTCGCTCGCACCTTAGACGCTGGTGCCCGTCATTAGTCTTCTAAAGTCGTAAATTCTTTTTTAAAGCTAAAGTCAAGGTGTAGTTTTTTAGTAGCTTTTAAAGGAGTTCTTAATTATACTCGTTCTCGATTCTTTTATTATATAAGGAGTGTCTATAGTTTTGTTTCAGTTTGAATTTTTAGGTTTATTAAGCTTAAAAGTTTGCTATTTACAAACAAGGAAATAATCAAAGTAATATTGTTCCGTAAATAACCGTATCCTATCTTTGTGTATGAAATGTATAGAATTTATTCTAAAGGACAAGTGCTTACTCGTTGACTCATACTTACCACATACATACACAAATATACAAGTGTCACATTCATTCAATAAAATGACACGCTCTGTATATTATGATTTAAGAACGCAATCACTTTCAAATATTATTTCTAAAATAGACATGATTTGTACATGCATCATATTCTGGTTATTAACCAGAAGTCATTCCTTGAACAGGATTTATTATAGTACCGATAGTATATAAGCATATGGTCAGTACCAGTGTCAAAAAACATAGGAGACGAACACAACAAATTCAGACACTTTAGACAATGGCTTATTCCCACCTGAACGGTTTCTTACCTTGTGGTGGCAGGGGTGCTTAGTTACTGTCGTTTGGTCTCCCATGTGGGCGTGAAGGCCGAGTTGGTCACGTCCGTATTCCGGCTACGTCATAGTCATGAGGGAGATGTATTCTCTCCTGAGAAGAGGCTGCGTACGGTGGTCGTTGCTGGAGGGGTCGCGGATGTGTAAGAAAGGTTCCCGAGGCCTTGTCGATCCGAGGGTGGGACTCCGTGGGGTTTTGATCGGTGCTAGCCATGACCCGTTCTTGCGCCCTCAAGAAATTAATGATCTATTGCTTTACTAAAATGGGGTTTATTTTTAATTCGAAACCAAGATCGAACCAACTAACTAACTAACAAGACTAAACCGACCGCGTTAGTTTTCTTCAGACACAAATACACTTTCGTTTCAGATATGAAACAACATTCTTGTTTACATATTGATATCGCTGCTTATATATTGCATCTTTTTAATGTAAGAAAATTGCAGATTTAGTTCATTATGTGGCAATTTCTAATTCTTTTAAATTTCTTGTTTAGGGCTACATGTAATTTATAAACACTTGTGTGTAAAACAACATTCAACATTCTGCGACGCGCGCCCGTGCGGAGTGGACGTTCTCTCAAACAGCACCCATGTGCTCACGAGAAGCCAATTCAAGTGACAGTAGAAATAGTGTCCAGTTTTCGCGGGAAACCGCTGTGAAAGTGTAGTGCTACTGTACTCCTGCCCTGTAAGTAGTTCGTACACAACTCTCGCCTCAGAGGCGGCTATTTTTAAATTTCTGTGTCGCTTGTTGCGCTAGGCAACAGCTAGGTACTCATCCCTGCGCACCTAAAAGCGCGGGGTATAGAAGCAGTAGGCACACACCTCCCTGCCTTTGGTAGGGAGGTTTAGAATCTCTCTCACACACGCCATTCAATGGCCGACACGACCAAGATGGCCGACGCCGACAAGATGGCCGCCCATTGCGCAAATTCCGAACTAGCGAAGTTCGTTAAATTCGCATTCCCAGATATCTGGGAAAAGTTCGAAGCTTTCCGGCTGGGCTCGAACACCGAGGTCGCCTCGCGCCCGGCGTTCGACACGGACAGCCCTCTCTCTCCGGACGCCTCCCCTGAGTCGCCCGTAGCCACGGAGGTTAGCCTTCCCGCGTCGCCCGCCGCCAACGGGCACGCCGCGTACCTGTCGGACTCCGGGTCCGACATGGAAGTCGAGGACGCCTCTCCAGACGACGGCTTCACGGTCGTCGTCAGGAGAAAGGCGAAAAAACGCGTCGCTAGAAACGAGGACGAGCCTAACTCGGACTCGTCGTTATCGCCGAAAGGCACGCCATCAAAAGGCTGCGTCGCAAACCCGCCAGCCAATAGCGAAGCGGGAACCCAAAACCAAACCGGCACAGTCCGCCCAACCAAACCGACTCGCGTCAAAACCCAACGCCGCCGCGACCGCAGGGGCCCGCGCGCCCAAACCCCCGCCGCCGATCATACTCCAGGACAAAGGGCACTGGAACGACCTGTCAGTATGGCTGACTAAAAACAAAATTCTGTGCCCAAAAGCACAAACCACAGCTCAAGGAATCCGCGTATTCCTTACTAATATAGACGATTTTCGCACGGTGACTAGACACCTAAAAAATAAAAACATTAGTTTCCACACCTACTCGCTAGAGGAGGACAGACGTCTCCGCGTAGTAATTCGCGGACTCCCTAAGGAGCTCCTCCTGGATAATATAAAAAACGACCTAATCGCGAAGAATATCCCTGTGCAGGAGGTACACCGAATGTACCACCCACAGAAAAAGTCACCGTACGACTTGGTCCTAGCCATTCTCGACCTGTCCCCGGAAGGCAAGGCTATATTTAACATCAAAGCGATTTGTAAGCTTACGAACCTATCCATCGAGGCACCGCGGAACAAAGGCATCATAAATCAGTGCCACCGCTGCCAACTATACGGCCACTCGGCCAGAAATTGTTTCGCGCGTCCCCGCTGCGTCAAATGCCTCGGAGACCACGGCACTCCGGAGTGCGAGCGCACGCGCGACGCAACCGAACCGCCAAGCTGCGTCTTGTGCGGCGAACAGGGGCATCCCGCGAATTATCGCGGC
This sequence comes from Bhutanitis thaidina, assembly GCA_029286595.1. NCBI lineage: Eukaryota > Metazoa > Arthropoda > Insecta > Lepidoptera > Papilionidae > Bhutanitis > Bhutanitis thaidina. Next base: position 5,956,896 of record JAGSMS010000005.1, read on the forward strand.
TGCAATAGAGCGCCGCGAAAGAGACAGCGTGGCGGCACCCAAAAGAACGGTCGTAGGAAGGGCCCCGGGGCTCCACGGTCCCAACCTCCTAAGCCTGCCAAGCCAGCGCCTGCCAAAACGGCATCTGCCAAGCCAGCGCCTGCCAAAACGGCATCTGCCAAGCCAGCGCCTGCCAAGCCAGCGCCTGCCAAAACGGCATCTGCCAAACCAGCGCCTGCCAAGCCAGCGCCTGCCAAGCCAGCGCCTGCCAAGCCAGCGCCTGCCAAAACGGCATCTGCCAAGCCAGCGCCTGCCAAAACGGCATCTGCCAAACCAGCACCTGCCAAACCAGCGCCTGCCAAGCCAGCGCCTGCCAAGCCAGCGCCTGCCAATCCCACTGCTGAACTCACGCAGAAAGCCAATGCCTGGGCTAAACCCCTAGGTTATACTCAAAAGAGCGCGGTCGCTTCACGACCTGCGGCCTCCACTCCCGCGCCCCAAGGCGCCTCAAACTTCGCCGCCGACTTTTCATTAGTATGCGGCTTCATCAACAACATCAACGTTGCTGATCTATCAATCCTAGCCCGCAAACTACGCGAGGCAACGACACCCCAGGACAAACTCATGGCCACCATTGAGCACATGCCCACTATCGACGCGATCTGGTCGTTTCAATGCGCCTAAACCCGCGTCATGCCCAAATTTAACACACACTAATTATTCCAATGGCTAACGCAGTAGGAAGATTAAAACCGCGCTCTCTGACTGTCGCTGCATTCAACGCAAACGGCCTCAAAACGCAGAAAGACGAAATCGCTACGTTTCTTAGCGATCACAACGTCGACATTATGCTAGTGCAAGAAACCTTCTTGAAGCCTAGCAATCGCGATCCTAAAATAGCAAACTACAATATCATCCGTAATGACAGGTTAACGTCCGCCAAAGGCGGCACCCTGATTTACTTCAAAAGGTCCTTGCATTGCATACCGCTCGACCCTCCCGACCTAATAACAATCGAAGTTTCCGCGTGTAGAATAGCGCTAACCGGCCACAGGCCGCTTGTTCTAGTATCAGCCTATCTGCCGCCAAACAAAACCCTCCATTCGTCAGACATTAGGACGCTAACAGAGCTAGGCCCCTCCGTCATCATAGGCGGCGACCTAAACAGCAAACACATCAGCTGGAACTCGCGCGTCAATAATACAAACGGCAACGTGCTCGCCGACATACGGGACCGCTACTTGTTAGACGTAATCGCACCCGACTCGCCTACGAGATATCCGACGTATCACACTCACGCGGCGGACGTACACGATATCGCGATTCTTAAAGACGTAAGCCTAGCTATTAACTCGATAGATACGCTTCACGAACTCGACTCAGACCACAGACCGGTCTTACTCAAGCTGGGCCAGCCGCATGGTGAGGTCCCTCAGACCAAAACCATCGTGGACTGGCGTACCCTCGAGGTCAAACTCGAAGCTACGACATCACAGCACCTAGACAAAATACCGGACAAGATAGACTCGCCTGAAATAGCATGTAGGGCAATAAACTCACTCACAGACCATCTCAAGTCAGCCGTCGAAGAATCCAAAAGGACGGTCCCTGAGTCGAACGCTCGGCACATGGAGCTCCCGGCAGGTCTTAGACGCCTAATTAGGAGAAAAAACGCAGCTATTAGAGCACATGACCGTTATAGAACGGAACAAAACCGCGAAACCATGCGACGCCTACAGAGGAAAGTAAAAGAGCGCATCACTGAATTTAGGAACACTAGGTGGGATTCTCTCCTTGGAGACATCGAGCCATCGCATACTGCCTACTGGCAGCTGGCCCGATCTCTCAAAGTAGAGAACGTGGCAACAATGCCCCGCTATTACGCCCCGATTTAGACACGCTAGCCTTCGACGACAGCGAAAAGGCCGAATGCCTCGCGGACAGTCTAGAGAGCCAATGCACCCCCTCGCGTGAACCAACGGATCCGGCCCACCTGCGGCAGGTGGACGAGGAAGTAACACGTAGGGACGCGTTACCACCAGTGGACGATCCACTAGAGCCAGTGACACCTAAAGAAGTCTCTGAGATAGTAAGCAACCTGAAAAACCGGTCAGCACCCGGAATGGATGGTATAAGCAACAGGGTATTTAAAACTCTCCCAGCCCCACTAATATGCCTACTGGCAAACATCTTCAACGTACTCCTCGCCAGCTGCTCCTTCCCGGATGCCTGAAAGAGGCAGACGTCATAGGCATTCGAAACCAGGCAAGCCCCGTAACCTCGCCTCCAGCTATCGCCCTATAAGTCTCCTCAACTCTATGGGGAAAATCTATGAAAGAATAATCCTGAAAAGACTCAGACAATTTGTGTTTGAGAACAACATAATTCCAGACGAGCAATTCGGCTTCCGTTCCGAACACTCGTGCGTCCAACAAGTGCACCGCTTAACGGAGCACATATTAAAAAACCTAAACCTCTCTCCCAAGCCCAATAGGACGGGAGCACTATTCTTCGATGTCGCAAAGGCATTCGACAAAGTCTGGCACAACGGTTTAATCTATAAACTGTATAACTTCAATATCCCAGACAGGCTCGTGCACATCCTACGAGCCTACTTGGCCAACCGCACCTTTCGCTATCGAGTAGAGGGCACGCGATCCTCAATCCGCCCTCTGAAAGCCGGAGTCCCTCAAGGCTCCTGCCTCTCCCCGATCCTCTTCTCACTGTACACGAGTGACATTCCAAAGGAGCCCCAGGTCAACCTCGCACTATTCGCGGACGACACGGCCCTATACTTCTCCGACCGCCACAAAGGTCGCATCACCTTACGACTCCAATCCGCTGCCAATCGTCTAGGCGAATGGTTCCGGAAATGGAGAATTGAGGTTAATCCCGAAAAAAGCGTAGGAGTTCTCTTCACAAGGGAAACGAGCACGGCCAATCATAATTACGAATCTCGTAAATTAGGCACTATCACCCTATTCGACCGACCGATCCCTTGGGAAAGGAAGGCGAAATACTTAGGAGTAACCTTAGACGCGGCGATGACATTCGCCCTCCATATTAGGACAGTCAGGAACAGGGCCGCCTTCGTCGCAGGCCGCCTACATTCAATGATCTGCTCCTCAAGCAAGATGTCACTTAGACACAAAATACTCCTATACAAGGCTTGCATAAGACCTATCATGGCCTATGCCTCGGTAGCCTTCGCTCACGCGGCGAAAACACACATCGCCTCGCTACAGACCGTCCAAAATAAGTTTCTGCGTAGCGCCACCGGTGCAAGCTGGTACCAACGTAACGACGACTTACACAAGGACTGTAAAATACCGACGATCAAAGCATTCTTCAGGGAAACGTCACGGCGCTACTTCGAATCGGCCGCCGTACACCCTAACCCGCTGGTGGTAAACGCCAACAAATATTCCCCGATATTAAACGCAACGGTGCGTCACCGTCGCCCGCGTAACGTATTAGACGACCCGGAAGACGTAACAGCACCGACAGACCGACAAACTGAACCAGGTTCGGTTAACACTACTCAACCTGAACACACTGTACATACAGTTAGGAGTAGAGTCACATACACAATCCCCCGCCGACGCGTATGAGCGTATCGTGCAAATCAAACACCCGCGTACACACCTTGCACCCGGGATTCAGGGCGGTCCTTACCGCCCATTACTACCGAAACACCACGACCGTCCGAGACGAGGCCCGAACCTCCCTCGGACGGCCCTTAGATTGCTTACCATAAAGAGGTAAGCAGTAGATGTACTCCTGTACATCTATTTAAAGCATAAACGCCCGCGGCCTCAAGGCCGCAGGCGCAAACCTATGAAGCTGTAAAAGCCAAAACGGCTAACAGCAATAACTTCATCGAATACATATACAACATTCAAAGAAATAAATCATTTTAAATTTTGTATTTTCACTAAATAATTATTTAAATATCTCTTTTCAAAGCACTGTCGGCTTGTCGCTTGCATATTTCCATGAAATATAAATAATATATTTATAAATATATTGCTGATTAAGTATTTTTACTTTATAGTACTTTTTTATTTTTTTTTATTTTAATTGCGTTTTTTTACTAAGATTACACGACTAAATAGCAGAGCTATTAAGATTTCTCACACCATGTTTCACACAACATATTTACAAACTTGAAATTTAATGCGTCCAATGTCTGTGCCAGTTAGCTCTAAAGATGCTTAGCATTGTTTCTACGGCGGCAGGTCTAGAGTTTCGTTCGGTTCGGTGTCGAAACTACGATGTCTCGGCAAAAGGTCACGGAATGCCGTCGAGACACATTCTGTCAGCAACCGTGAACTTTCATGCTGCTTCCACTCGTCGCCCACATGCAACATACTTCTTTATTTAAGTCACTTACACGTCTATGTAGTTGTGTTTATTTTCGGGGTTTTTGTTATGCCTATAAAGCCACACGCCTTTAGAATATAAAGTCTATTTTTTAAAAAATGTTAAGACAAGCATCTTGGAAAACGGTAATGGTATACTCGCAGACATTTCTGTTTATGTTATGTTATGTTCAGATTTACGAATTTTTGAACAATTCGTATTCTTTTGTAGTATAGATATTTTAAGAAAGGAATACATAAACAATTGTGAAATGCTATCTGTTTTTTAAAATAAACTTGTTTTATATTTAGACAGTAAGTTACTTAATACTAAAATAATACTATATTACTACTACTATTACTACTTCACGTAAATGATTTCTTGTATTTACGCGAACTTCATGTTATGATATTTATTAAGTAGCCTACCAGAGGCTTTTCATTTTGTATAATTTTAGATATCATTGAAAGTGAACTCTGTGTAGTTCTTTTACAATAATAGATTTATTTTTGTCGAGAATGAACCCTGCCCTAATATTATGCCAAGACATCCTTGTCGCGTGACACACAGTGGTACACTGATAGTGTTTCTGCAAATAAAAAGTCTTTCAAAGTTGCCATTTTCCTCTTTCTAAAAGAAACATTGTCATTAAAATAGAAGATCAGGGGAAACAAACACTATTTTTGAATTTTATGAATATTTACATTCGATGATATGTATGAACCCAGGACCCATAATTCGAAATTTAATGCTTCTGCAATATTATTTTTATAAACATGTCAAAGATTTATCTTATATACACTTTACAGGTCTATTATCAATAATCAATGTTTCCAAGTATTATTGCGGTAATGCCAATTAAAATATGACAAACTTGAAGGTATTAATTTTCAACATTCATAATCGGTTCATATGTTGTCTTCACATTTAGCTTTCGTCTTTCCCAACAATAGCGGGCGGCCTCGTTCGAGCAGGAAGCAAGTGAAATGATCAATCAGCCGGCGGCGCAGAACACTATTCGCCAGCGGCCTTTGACCTTGCTCCGAACCTGACAGTACCTTTACTTGCGTAGAAAATATAATTCCGTTTTCGTCTACCCCGTGCGTAACTTACCCAACGTCACTGCATTCAATATTTTTTCCATAAGAAAAGTTGTTCTACTTTTAGTATTTTTTTTTTATTTAAGTATTAAATAACATACATAACTACAATTACACTACAACACTGTACAACCTGCAGATCTCCAGGATTGATTGAAAAGGCGACTGCCGGCTGTATTTGTATGTGACTTGACGAATTACATATTTCCACCAAGTGTTCTATAGCATTCGTTGGAAAAGTCATTCATTTTATTAATTTCGTCTCTAAAGTTTCCGGAAGTCAAAAGAAAAATTAAGGCAACTATTCAAAATCGTCACGCTTGGCAAGCAAATTGGCAAAGGTAATACTAGACGCTGCAGCCCGTTACTGATTTGCATATTTTCGATCAAGCATTTTCGGGCCTGCATTTTTTTTAAGAGCTGTGGGAGCTTAATGGTCAGGGTGCTCGCTTTACTTTCATGGACCACGAACAAATTGGGTTCAATCCCTGAAGCCGGCACCACTAAAATTGTAAATAACAACTTTAAGTTCCGAATCTACCACATGCACCGCTTTGAAGAAAAATATCGTGAGGGAACCTGCATGTCCTCGAAATAATAAAAAAAACATTATTTCAAGGACATGTGAAGTCCGCCAACTTGCAGTCTAGTAGCGTGACGGGCCCTTCTCTGCTTTAAAACCCTCTCAGATATTTGAGAAGGAGGTCTTTGCCCAGAAATGTGCATTTATAATCTGCTACTTTACTTTTTCGAAATGGGTATCCGCCATTTGTTAGAAACCACGTCATCATCATCATCATCATTTCAGCCTAACAGAAGTCCACTGCTGAACATAGGCTTCCCCCAAAGATTGCCACGAAGCTCGGTCCTGAGCCACCTGCATCCATCGACTTCCCGCAACACTGCGCAGGTCTTGTGGGGGGTCGTCCTAAACTGCGTTTGCTTGTACGTGGCTGCCACTCGAGAACCTTTTTTCCCCCGCGGTTGTCAGTTCTGCGAGCTATGTGGCCGGCGCATTGCCACTTCAGCTTGCTGATCTTTACGGCTATGTCGGTTACCTTAGTTCTGCTGCGGATATCATCGTTGCAGACTCTATCACGCAGAGAAACACCGAGCATAGCCCTTTCCATAGCGCGCTGAGCAACTTTGAGCTTCCTCATACGGGCTGCAGTGAAGGACCAAGTCTCGGATCCGTATGTCATCACTGGCAACACGCACTGGTTGTATACTTTCGTCTTGAGGCTTTGCGGTATACTCGACGAGAAGATATGACGTAGTTTCCCGAACGCAGCCCAGCCGAGTTGGATTCGTCGATTAACCGCTGAGTCGAAGTTGGACTTACCTAATCGGACAATTTGTCTCAGGTATACGTACTCGTCTACAACTTCGAGCCTGTTGTTCCCAACAACAACCGGTATTGGTGTGACATGGACGTTTGACATGAACTTCGTCTTGTCCTTAAGACCAACCTGTTGGGAGACGTTATTGAGGTCATTGAGCATTGTACTAAGCTCCTCCAGCGATCCTGCCATAAGAACTATGTCGTCGGCAAATCGAAGGTGAGTGATGTATTCGCCATTGATGTTGATACCGTATCCTTTCCAGTTCAGCTGCTTGAAAACATCTTCCAATGCAGCGGTGAAGAGTTTCGGGGATATGACATCACCCTGTCTTATACCTTCACTCGATATACCGAGAGTCTACCTGGCACCGCTGGAGAGACTGTAGCACCGCCCAAATTGCGACTGAATCGAAGGCTTTCTCATAGTCCACATACGACAGACATAATGGCAAATTGTACTCCTCGGCCTTTTGTACAATCTGGCGAAGAGTATGTATGTGGTAAATATCATGAGTTCTCTGGGGCAAAACCAGAACAAAATCCTGACATTTTCCTTTAATATAATAAGTGGTCAGGACCAAACCACGAACAATGATCAGATATTTCCCATGACACTAACGAGATAAGACAATGTGCCATTTTTTTATATCCCTCATACACGGAATCTTACATTTTTATATGTACGTGGTAGAAATCATTATGATATCTTTTTGTTATGGTATTATAAATGGAGAGGAATGAAGCTTACATCATTCGTAAGGTACTGTGCCATAGATGTGCAAAAAAAGAAAGTAAACATATTACACATGATTTTTCCACATAAACGTACTACGCGGTAAATTACTCTTTGCTCTTTCCCACTCTTTCCCCATAGCACGTAAGAATGGACGAATTTTGACCACAAGCGACACTAATATTTATTAATATATTTATGGTGGCGAATTAAATATTTCTTTACAAGGTCATAATTTCTATGTATATACGATGAGATACGAGGAAAGACGCTTGTACCCCGTAGGAGTAGGCAAAGGTTACAAATTCGTGTAGCACGACTCAACGTACCCAAATGGGTTTCCGCTACCAGTTTTCGGGGAAAGAACGTGTTGGGCGGTGAAACTCATCGCGGGGTTTGCTTATGGAGATTGCCATAGACTCCTAAGATTTTTCAATTAGGACTCATGCCTCACACGACACCCACGGTAAAAAGAGGGTGGCAGATTCTTAAGTCGTTAACACACAACTACGGCGCTTCATAAACTCTTGGTCTTTAGTTTATTTTTAATTTTATGTTCTTCTTATTGCTTTATTGCTTTTTATTACACAATTATACCATTAATTCACCATTGTTGACACACGGCTCGCGTAAATTTACGATCGAGATAAAATACCGAGTTTATTTATCAGCATTAATTACCATCGGTTAACTTAACCGGCGATATGGGTAGGTAATAAATTAACATAATATTTTTTGGTAAAACTTTATAGCTGTATGATACATTATCCATAGATTCTGGATTCAAATCCTGATCGAGACACCAGTTCTTAGAGAATGATTTGCTCTAAGTTTTTATTCGTCTGTTTTACTACACTATCGACACCACGAGCCGTAGCTAAAATGTAAGGCTTTCTTACATGAGTTTTAGGACAGGTTTCTGTACAGAATGCAGCAAATGTAGTTACGCTTGCTGCTTCTTTATGCTGATATTCTATGACAACGTGATCGTTATTCTGTCTAGCGGCGTGGTAGGCATCAACTTGAACTCCAATTACCGTATACGTCGGGATGAATATAGGTTTTATTAGCTACAGTAACTACTCATATTAAATAGACTGTGTTTTCGCATGTCACTCTTACGGCAAGAGATAGCTCTCATTTGGTGAGTTCATTCACGTGGTACGATGCATTACCGGCTGACGTCGATGTATTCGACCAAGGTCGATCAATCAATGTTCCCACTCGCACCTCTGCACAAATTTATGCTGAAGGCTAACGTGAGAGTAATTTAATCGGAAAGAAGTAAAATAACACTTCTGACAAGGGAGGTAGGCGAAGTATTGGTGTGATTTCCCTCTTATGATTTAGGTCAACACTGTAATAGGCTAAAATGATAATAATATAAAGTGTTAGTGTTTATTTGTATCTATATTTATTTATATATACAACCCAACCAGATGAGTAAATATAGAAATACCCCAAAAGTGTTTATAATTAATACTGTAAAAATAAGGTAAATATCTTTCTTTAATTTAACAGATTGTTAATAGTCCACTGCAGAGGCTAGCCTTATAGCAGACGCCTATGTGGCATCTGCTATAAGGCCGATCGCAGTACCAGATACCTCGCATCTTAGACGCTGCTGCCCGTCGTCGGTCTGCTTAAATGTATGCTGGTATTTTTCGAGATAGATATATCTGTCGGTAGCCATTGCGATTGTCAAGGTGAAAATACATTAATTAGTGGCCGGCGTCTTACGACAGCCACGGGAAGAAAGAATTGGCAAATTCTTACGCCAACTTCATACGGCAACACGGCATTTAATTAAATAAAAATCAAGACTACACATTTTTATGAAATTATGATTTGAATGAGTATAATTATTTATTGTAAATAATATATTTTAATATAACTAAATTAAATATTTTAACATTACTGTTCTTTATTGTACGTAGACAATTTGCGGGCAAAAGCATGGATTTTAGTCAATAATGTCCAGTGAAATATGTAACGCAGGTTGACGTTAAATTTCTGGATCGAACGTGTTCATAGGTAATCCATAGATGGGTGTATTGAAAAAAACATGTATAAAAAACAAACGTGTATGGTGAAGTTCAAATTCCAGCTGCAATACCAAGACTGGGATTGATAGCAAAAGTAAAATTTTAAGATAATAAATTATTTAATTTATTTGTAAAAATTATTTGTAAGAGCCATCTCTGGGGAAAATTTGATACCTCTACATGAGATTATACGAAATGGGGAACATCAGCTTACAGTGCAAATTCCTAACGTAGATGGCGTTAGCTGTATTACTGTAGCGATGTTATTCTCCCTTATATTTCGCAATTGACTGGTCAGCTAAGTTACTTGTATTATAGCTTCAACCCAAAACCAGTGCTGCACTATCAACGTAGACTGATGCAGAATTGCTACCAAAAATCCATGATCATGCTCGATAAAAAATTTCGATGTTGGTGAATTATTATCGTTATTATGTTGTTATCCTCCGGAGAACTATGTTCAATTCGATTCTATGTTCAAAAAGGAGGAGTTAAAGTATGTGACACCTTTTTTTTCCAAGAAAAGTATATAGTATATTTATTATACGAAGTATTTACCCTCATACGTTTCTGTCACCATGAAGTAAAGTAGCAGCCTATAAGTGCCCATAGCTGGGCAAAGGCCTCCTTCTCAAATACGAGTATCAGAGAGAGTTTAGGAGCCGGGAAGGGCCCGCCACGCTCCTCCAGTGCGGGTTGGCGAGCTTCACATATCCTCGAAATTATTTTCATATTATTTCTCAGACATGCAGGTTTCCTCACGATGTTTTCCTTCACCGCTGAGCACGTGGTAAATACAGCACTTAAAATTGTACTTAACAATTTTAGTGGTGCCGGCACCGGGCATCGAACCCAGGTCACTCGCGCTCTATGAAACTAACGTGAGCGTCCTGACCACTAGGCTACCACGGCTCTGTCACCATGAGGGACCATAATTTATGACTTTGCAATAAAACTCTGGGGATCTGAACTCTACAAATTCTATGTAATTATTTTGTACTGCTTCCTGATAAATGATTTTTTTTTCTTGCATGAAATTTTCGGTTGAGGCTAGATCTGGTGAGTACGAAGGATGACGTATGGTTTCTAACTGCAGGTCGTATTATGTTAACGGTTTGTCGAGCAGAGCGAGTTCTTGCGTTATCATGGAGCAAAAATGGCGAAGATCGATCGACGAGTCGTGGTTGTTTCTCTAAGCTTCGCCAAAATTGTTCATAGTTCTTCAACATAGACATCTGCTGTCACGATCTCAAAATAATAACAAAAATCTCAAAAAAATTTAAATTAATTACACCACGAAGTTACCAGTTATCATTACTTTTCTGTGAGTGACCTTCGCTTAAAGGCATTGTATGTAAGGGTATTTGATCTGGGTTCAGTCATTGCGGGTTTCGCTTGTTATTATCGTAGGCACTTTCATCACTTTTCAACGATGCAACCATAAATAGTCTTCAAAATTAAATATATCTTGTTTAATTGTTACTATTGAATATTTTAAGAGCAAAGCGGACAATCTAAACCTTAAGTTAACTTAATCTTAGTGTCATTTCATCATTATCTAATTTCGACGTTTTTACCACGCTTTTACACTACACGATGTTTAATAGATAATGCAAGCGTGCAAAATACATGACCCACTTTTGTTTACTTACTGAAATGCATAGTTCAAGAAGGATAATCATAACTTATTTTGTTATGATTATAACACTTAAAGTCATTTCATCGAAAAGACGCTGTAATAGAATACCTACGGACATTCGAAACACTTATGGGGTTAATACGTATGAAGCATCTGTCACATTTTCTATAGATAAAAAGGCAGTAAAACTGTCAAGAAAATGAGACTATTAACAGTGATTAATGACATAAAATATGTAGCCGCTACTGGTAACATTTAAAAGTTGTTTGGTACAAGTAAAACTAGATGATTAAAATTTCTCAGTTTTGGGTCAAGTCGTAAAATGAATTAAATACTAAATTACCTAAACTACATTATTTTACTTAATAATGGTGTTAATTATAATGAAAACTAAGTATCGGTTTAGCTACTAAAATGGAATATTAATGACATACAGTATAATATAAATGTAACTGAATTAATAATGCGCAATTCTAAATAATAGATTTGATAAAAGAATTTAAACAAAAAATTAAACACAGTCACCTTTTTGCGGACTGGACTATACGCCAAATTTATTATTCCATGCGAAAAACAAGCCCGGGCCAACCCCGGAAAGGCAAAACCATATTTTATCCATGGAGCAATTATCTAAGATGTCATTTCTCAATTGTAAACAGGTAACTTATTGAGTTACGCCATCTTTTGCTAAAAGCGGTTTGTATATTGTAGACTGACTTTATTGTAAAATGTAGCTCTTATGTTTTCAAAAAAACAAAACTTCATCATCGTAGCTACTTTATTTGCCACAAACAACTAATAAAAAATTCGCGAATGACAACGTCACCCTGCTGGTTGAAAAGTTAAGCCGATTATACCGAACATATATTTGTTACTGGCCACCACTTTGAGCTAGGACATATTTTGTTCTCAGTAGATTTTCCCAATAAAGAAATAATTAACTTCGTTGCAGCTCCAACGCAAGGCAGCTCTCAATATCAATAGTGTTTATGGACCAAACACAGAATTACAATTAAGGAAATTGAACGACTCGTTTTTGAAATTTCAATCTTAAGGCTGAACTTCACCAACGAACTAGGACCAAGGTCAACATCGGCTAATAAAAGGCTTATTTTATTATTATTAGTGAAAGCTGGTTTTTTGCAAAGTACAGTTAAGTTACCTGCAGGTGATGTCATTGTTAAAACAGAGTTGGTTCATCTGTGTGGATAAAAAAAAAATCGGAATAATTGGTATGTATCGTGAACTGAACGGAGGTGAGAGGCAACAACACCTGTCGAAATGTGACCCTTGTCCATGGACATTTAAAAAAACGAATGAATGAATTGAATGGCCTCGTGACTTTTGATAAAAGACGAGTAGATGGAGTGATGGAGTGTTGGATTTTTTCATAAAAAAAATTCTACCGTCTTATAAGTGATCACTTTTTCAAATTGACAATGTCCTTTTATCAAGGAGGCCTTTGACCCCTGTGGAGCTACAGAACGCCTCAATCTCAGTGATTAAATCTCCGGTTCTTGTTACTCACTATACAAAAAGTAGTTGAGCTATGCTGCTAATTTATAATTTATACTTAGCCTGTATCTACTTAGCTTTACCACATAACACCTGACTGTCTAATCTTTATTGTTAGTCTAGTCATTAACTCATATCAGAGCCTTAATTTCTGTCTTTAATTCCTTAGGTTCTTTAGTGTTTACCAAAACTTTTTTATTAGCGAAAGTTCAGAGACAGTAGTAGATTTGATTTAAAGTTAACAATTTAATCGCAATGGTTACTTACACTTGTCAATTACATTTTATTGTATACCTATATGTACAATAACTACAATCTTTAAATTAAAATTATCGTACAGCCCTATTCCTCTTGGCATGGTACCAACAACGCTACCTGGATTTCCACGATGAATGGTTAGATTTAACCTTTTCGCGGGAAAAGAACCAGCCCTCTAGTCACTTGCGGCTATTTAGTTATCTTTATCAGTAGGGATGATTTGGAGGTTTGCTATATTTAAGGTATGTTGCAATATAATTTTGCAGTAAAATGAAGTCATTATATCTTCAAAAAGATTTTGTCCAGCGTATATTGCGCCTGGTAAATATCCGCTGCAATGTTTTACACGATTAAAATAAAAACTTCACAAGCATGGGGTAAAATGCAACACACGGTTTTCTGGTCTGGAAGTAGTAATATGTTGCATCCTTTGTCATTTGACCCACGGATATTATCGCATAAGTGTTACATCAAATAAGATAAAGGCGAGTGAGTGCTCCTGTATTTGTGTGTACACTTGCGTGCAGTGCCGCAAATACATGTTGCAAAATATATTCTGCGCAGTTGACAACCCTAGTTTTCGGAAGTCATCGCTGTCGTCGAAATCGGCAAGGAGGATAGGAAATGAAAATTAAATAAAATCCTTCATTCTTCGACATATGAAAAATAATTTCGTTCGTCAAATGTCAATTCTTATTATTGTTTACAATTTACCACCGTTATGTAATGAAGTTTTTCTGATGGAGACGAACCAGGCGAAAAAAACTCCGTAGGCGTTCTCTTTTTTTTTAACAATTGTAATGCATACAATGTCATAAAATAAAAGGCATGATCCCATAAGCAATTGAATGCCTGAAAAGCTTAAATGCTACAAGAATATAGTCATCCACACGGATAAAGCACAAGTGCACTGTAAACTCAATCAGACCAGCCTCCACAAGCATCACCTGTTCACAAATATGTCGCATGGGGCAGCCATCGCATTGCTCAACTATATTAAAGAGAAGTGACGACATGATCATCATCATCATTCACTCACTTCCTACCCACTTCGTACGTAGCAGCTACATCTGAAAATTCCAGCTCAATATTTACAGTTCTTCCATAAAATTCGTGGTACAAATGCGAGGTCGAATCTTTTTAGATTTTATGAACCATAATGTTGACCTATTTAGGTATAGTGACGTCAACTTTGTTACTTGTCACCCTCGGCGGATATCGTACAACGAAATGGTCATTCGCTGTAGCAAATAAACATTATTGGCCCCAATTAGATTATAGTACCAGATGAGCATTATTTAATGTGTTTATGGTAACTTATTCTTAGTTGATATGCTTCCAGTAACTATCAATTGTCGTGTAACAATTCCAGTATCAACAACAAGATAACAAATCAGCCACTCATTGTACCTGGAGTTGTCTATTACCATATGTTTTCTTCATCAGCTTGTTACTAATCCACAGATGGTCACAGGCCTCTGCCATTGGGAGTTTGGCCACCGGGTGGACAGCAGTAATAACGACGTATGATAATAATATTATTTTATTTTAGGTATTATTTATTTTATTTATTACTATGTGTCTATATAATATATAACCCACCAAGCCGAGAATTTTAGATAAATGCCTTATAAGAATTTAACTAGACGCCTAGAACCATATAGGCTGCTACCTATTATGGGTCTATGTATTTTATATTCGGACATTTTTATGAGACATTTAATCAGCCACCTCGGACGGCATGATCCTTCAAGGTTTTTAGGTTGTTTACCATTAGCTCTTAATTAGTAGTCCACTACTGAGCATAGTGACCCACGGTATCCCAACAGTCAGGACACTTGCTTTATTTCCATAGTACGTGGGTGACCTGTTCCTGCACTATTAAAATTGTAAATAGTAATTTTAAGTACTAAATTTACCACGTACTGGGCGATGAAATCTGCATTTCTATCAAATATTAAAAAATATGATTTCGAAGTGGACTCTTCCGAACTCCAAAACCCTCTCAAATGAGATGAGGCCTTAGCTCAGTAATGCATCATTTATTCGCTTCTATTTTACTTTTTTTTTGGCCTCCGGTTACCTCACTCACTGAACGAAACGCAATCTGTTGAAAGTTAAAAATTTTCTTTATCTTTAACTGATGTTTTTGAAAAAAATATTTTCTGTTATTTATTATAGATATATATTTATAATTAAAAATATTAAAATTAAAGTTAAACTAAATTAAACTAAAAAAATTTTACATTTACGTAACAAGTACATAAAAATAGTTATATAACATTGATAGGAAGTGACCGGTCTTGACTTTATTAAATATTCATTAATGCTATTTTCGTGCACCACATACATAGCATACTACGAGCTTTCGCTATTTTTATAGGTCAGCTAGATTGAACACAGCGCTAATTAACACCCTGGTATGTTGTAAAGAGAAGTTATCGTCGCTGTGTAATAATGCTCCTTCCCTCGTCAACTATTAATAATCATTCAAAACGCTTTAACCTCTATAAATATAATGTCTTTTTTCGGTTTGCTAAGGATCATAATTTCACAAATTATTTCTTTTACACAACTCTACTCACCTATATTGTAGTAAATATTATAAATTTGTTGTAAAATATAATTTTACTTCTTCCTAAGGACTTCGACTTTGATTTTAGTAGTACTTTAGTCTACTTATAATCTATATGAAACATTTCTCATATTTGTTGCACCGCGTGAAGGTTAAAGTCGAAAAGTGGAGAAAAATCGGGAACTTTTTAACGTGGTAGAGCCAAGCGGCGGCTTTTGCTGCCGCAGGAATGAGCCGGCTCGTCCGGATAAGTACCACGGCCTCGCAGAATACCGGCGTGAAGTAGAGGCATCTTGTGCTTCTGCGTTTCGTGCGGTGAGTGAGGTAACCGGTGGCCCTCTCCTCCCTCCCCCTCCCCAAATATGGTAGCGGTATATAATTTTGAGCTACCCCAGGAGGGTACCAGTACCTACGGTTCTGGAGAATCCCTCACTGAGCATCCACGTTCAGGCTTTCCTACGCTACCTAATCGTGGATGCTCAGTCTGCCCCGCGTATTCTGGGGGGGGCAATATTCCGCTCTCTTTCTTTCCTACTCGAGGCAAACGCAGCAAGGAAACTATGGCATCCCCTACCGCGCTCGTCGTGGATTTCTGCAATATCAGGGGACTCCACTCGAACCTTAGCGCCGTTCATTACCACCTTGAAACGGCGAAGCCAGCCTTGCTTTTTCTTACAGAGACTCAGATATCGTCTCCGGCTGATACCTCTTATCTCCATTACCCGGGGTACAAACTGGAACACTCCTTTGTGCCCCGTGCCGGAGCTTGCGTATACGTCAGAGATGATATCTGTTCTCGACGCCTCGGTAGTCTTGAAGGTTTGGACCTATCTACCGTTTGGCTGCGCATCGACAGCGACGACCATCCGCGCGTCTATGCGTGCCTTTACAGGTCCCATAGCGGTAATACCGTAACTGACCGACTCATCGACCACATCCAAATGGCTACAGATTCCGTGCTACAACAGATCCCATCCGCAGAGATCGTGATTCTCGGCGATTTTAATGCCCACCACACCGATTGGCTCGGTTCTCGCATAACCGATCATGCGGGAGATCTGTTCACGACTTTGCATTAGCATATGGCCTGACACAACTGGTAACCTCGCCGACACGGATCCCAGACGTGGAAGGTCATACACCTTCCTGTTGGACCTTTTGCTGACCTCACACCCGGACGGATACTTGAACTCAGTCGATGCTCCTCTTGGCTCGTCGGACCACTGTCTGATCCGGAGTGTAGTGCCTATCGCGCGCCGATCCCGAACGCGATCTGCGGGCTTCCGCCGTGTGTGGCACTATAGGTCGGCAGATTGGGATGGAATGCGGTATTTCTTTGCTTCCTACCCATGGGGGCAGGTTTGCTTCTCGCTGGATGATCCCAACGCCGTTGCAGATTCTGTCACCGATGTGGTACTTCAGGGAATGGAACTTTTTATTCCGTTTTCTGCAGTGCCTGTCGGAGGTAAATCCCAGCCTTGGTTTGGTCGCACCTGCAAAATAGCGTCACGCCGAAAGCGGAAGTGCTACCAGGCCTGGGCCGATGCATCGGCGTCTCGGGATGCAAAAACCAGTGCTCTTAAAAACGAGTACAACTCTGCCTCCAGGTCCTTCAAAAGAGTTATCGCTGCGGCAAAGTTAAAGCACATTGGCAGAATTGGCGCGAGACTAGTTCGCCTCCCATCGGGATCCCGCGCATTCTGGTCTCTCGCCAAGGCTGTCTCCTCTCATCTCTCCCATCTCTACACAAGGAGGATGATTCGCTGGCCCATACTGCAAAAGAGAAAGCCGATCATTTGGGCTCTCTTTTTGCATCCAACTCGACTCTTGATGACTGGGGAAACTCTCCACCTACCATCCCGTGGTGTAAGTGCTCCATGCCGGAAATTCAGTTTCTGCAGAGCTCAGTGCGAAATGCACTCCGCTCCCTGGACATTCATAAGTCGAGTGGGCCGAACGGAATCCCTCCAATTGTGCTGAGGATGTGTGCCCCTGAGTTGGCACCGGTTCTCACGCGTCTTTTCCGGCACTCCTACTCTTCAGGCGTCGTCCCGGAATCTTGGAAGACAGCATTTGTGCATCCAATACCCAAAAAAGGCGACCGCTCTGATCCGTCCAACTACAGGCCTATTGCCATCACCCCCTTGTTATCTAACATAATGGAGTCACTCATCAACACCCAGCTCCTGAGGTACCTGGAGGAACACCAGCTCATCAGTGACCGACAGTACGGTTCACGGACGATCAGCTGGTGATCTTCTAGTTTACCTGACTCACCGATGGGCAGAAGCAGTTGAGTCTAAGGGGGAGGCTTTGGCGGTTAGTCTGGACGTAGCGAAAGCATTTGATAGGGTTTGGCATAAAGCGCTTCTTTCAAAGCTTTCATCTTACGGGGTTCCTGAGAGATTGTGCAACTGGGTCACCAGCTTCCTCACGGATCGGAGCATCAAGGTTGTTGTCGACGGTGCATGCTTGGACCCCAAACCCGTGAATGCTGGTGTTCCACAAGGCTGTGTGCTATCTCCCACTCTGTTCCTTCTGCATATCAACGACATGCTACAAATCAGTAGCATTCATTGCTATGCAGACGACAGCACGGGTGATGCCCCATATACAGGCCGTGCGAATATTTCTCGGGAACACGTCGACGAGTGCCGGAACAAACTTGTGTCTGAAGTCGAGACCTTGTTATTCAAAGTCTCGGATTGGGGTCGACGTAATTTGGTCCTATTCAACCCCAAAAGACACAGGTTTGCGCGTTCACCGCTAAAAGAATCCCTTTGTCGTTTCTCCTCTTTTGAGAACATTCCCTTATTGCCTCAGCCAGTATCAGAATCCTTGGCGTTGACATATCGAGCGACGTTCAGTTCCGTGGTCACTGAGATGTACGACGTCCAGATGTCATAGTTAACTTGGGCTACCTTCAGATTTCATTGATTAATTTTTAATCCAATCTACGCAGAATGTGCTCACAGCATTTTGAGGTCGTGGTATGGTGGGTTTTAGATTTAATTGTGTATTACTGGATCCCGAATACTATTCTATACGTAAAGGATTAATCGTATTTCTTTTTGGTATTTTATACGTTGCGGAAGTGGGTTTGGCTTTTAGCCCCGATTCGTTTAGCGACATTTAAGCATAAGATATATTTCAAATCCGCGTAATCGTTTCTTACATATTTTTCATAAACTTCATTCTTTAGGTACAGAATTATAATTGTCACAAAAAGTTTATCTAAAATTGTGTACATTTTGAAAGTTATATTCGATCCCAATTTACTAAATTTTACGGTAAAATCAGTGATATACTATTCTAACTTTTGTATTCCGATTAAGACACGTATGGACAAAAGGTTTACACTTTTTACAGGAATACTTGTAACTGAAAACTTTCAGCTGTCTAAGGACAGTCAAGGTCCATAGACTATAGCGAAACCCGGATTAACTGACAATAAGGTGAACCTGTGTATATGGTGGGATTGGAAGGGCATTGTTCATTATGCCTCGATGCTTTTACCACCAGGCAAACCCATCGATTCGGATCTCTACTGCCAACAGCTGATGAGATCAATCAAGACATAGAGAAAAACGGCCGGAATTGATCAACAGAAAGGACCTGCTTTTCAGCATGATAACGTCAGAAGTTCCAAAATTTCAATTTCAAATGTAAATAAAGTATGATAAAATATATTGAATTTGTATATAAAACGCGAAAACACTTTTCCCCGACCTTTTATTATCCGACTCGTGTGACCACCTACTGAAAACCAGACAGTGATACATACCTTTCTAAGCACAAAGGTTTAGCCATTTTACAGAATACTTGTAACTGAAAACTTTCAGCTGTCTAAGGACAGTCAAGGTCCATAGACTATAGCGAAACCCGGATTAACTGACAATAAGGTGAACCTGTGTATATGGTGGGATTGGAAGGGCATTGTTCATTATGCCTCGATGCTTTTACCACCAGGCAAACCCATCGATTCGGATTAAAGTATGTAGGAACTAAAATTATCAAAATTCATGGAAAATGCTTCTAGCATAACATGTCTGAAACAGGCTTTAATATAATTATTTCAATTTAATAACGTTAAAAATAGCACTAATTTGTCAAGACCCATCTCATATTCAGAAACTATGCAATTTTATTTGTATATCTATCTTTTTTTTTTTATTACATTAGACCGACGAGCAACCTAAAAGTACACCAGATCTTAAGATGGCTTTAGAGCGTGTAATTATACTGGCTCTCTGTACCCTTTAAACCAGAATACAAAATTGGTTGCACTGCTGAATAGCGTCAGAAATAAGTAAGACAGCTTAGAATCTTACTAGGAGCCGTCTGGAAAAAGTCAGGTAAAAAAGGAAGTTGTGGTAAGCCAAAACAACCTAGTTAGTTTTAAGAAAAACAAGCTTTTAGTTTAATATTACGAAAATAAGACAAGATTGTCTCTAAACTTTCATACGCATGAAGCTTAAACTAACTCTAAAAAAGTTTATGCCAGTCTTCATTTGACAGATCATAAATCATAATCGTAGATTGCTACAACTTCTTCGGAACTGCTTTTAAAATTTATCGTACTTACTTTTGATCATTAAAAGGTAAATTGCAGGGAATTGTGAGGTGTATGAGCCATATTTGGGAATAAACTTCTTAATTCGTTGGGAAGTGTGAGATGTGACGTAATCGTGACGCAAAAAGTTCTCACTCATACTAAATAGTAGTCAAATGACTGATCTAAAATTTGCAGCATTTGTTTAGATTACAGTTTCTAAAAAGTAGACTCATCACTATTTTTATTCAAATTAATTAAACTATTCAAGGTTGTTTAACTTTTATAGCTTAAATTAATTAACCCATACGGCTTATTATTTATTAATCACTTTACCTTACCTTAACAATCTGTAAACATTTGAAATTAAAGTATATTTTATGGATTTTATTTCGTTTAATTTTGATTTCATATTCTCGACGTTTCGGTTGCTTTAAAGCAGCCGTGGTCACTGAGATGTACGACGTCCAGATGTCATAGTTAACTTGGGCTACCTTCAGATTTCATTGATTAATTTTTAATCCAATCTACGCAGAATGTGCTCACAGCATTTTGAGGTCGTGGTATGGTGGGTTTTAGATTTAATTGTGTATTACTGGATCCCGAATACTATTCTATACGTAAAGGATTAATCGTATTTCTTTTTGGTATTTTATACGTTGCGGAAGTGGGTTTGGCTTTTAGCCCCGATTCGTTTAGCGACATTTAAGCATAAGATATATTTCAAATCCGCGTAATCGTTTCTTACATATTTTTCATAAACTTCATTCTTTAGGTACAGAATTATAATTGTCACAAAAAGTTTATCTAAAATTGTGTACATTTTGAAAGTTATATTCGATCCCAATTTACTAAATTTTACGGTAAAATCAGTGATATACTATTCTAACTTTTGTATTCCGATTAAGACACGTATGGACAAAAGGTTTACACTTTTTACAGGAATACTTGTAACTGAAAACTTTCAGCTGTCTAAGGACAGTCAAGGTCCATAGACTATAGCGAAACCCGGATTAACTGACAATAAGGTGAACCTGTGTATATGGTGGGATTGGAAGGGCATTGTTCATTATGCCTCGATGCTTTTACCGCCGGGCAAACCCATCGATTCGGATCTCTACTGCCAACAGCTGATGAGATCAATCAAGACATAGAGAAAAAACGGCCGGAATTGATCAACAGAAAGGACCTGCTTTTCAGCATGATAACGTCAGAAGTTCCAAAATTTCAATTTCAAATGTAAATAAAGTATGATAAAAATATATTGAATTTGTATATAAAACGCGAAAACACTTTTTCCCCGACCTTTTATTATCCGACTCGTGTGACCACCTACTGAAAACCAGACAGTGATACATTAGCACAAAGGTTTAGCCGTATTATTAGAAGTATTTAGAAGTACAACAACGCTTAAAAGTCATCATAACCGGCCTGTTAGCAGTCCAGTGATGAACGTAGGGCTCTTTAAAAGAGAAATTGCCCTAATGTCCTCGCTCGGCATGTGGCTCTCGCAGTACCGGACACGTTAATCCTTAGACGCTGCTGCCCGTCAGGTTATTTTTGTTCTGCTATTTTTCGAGGTGGTTATCCCGCCATCTGTCGGTAACCATCGCGATTTTCAAGGCTCTTGCCTTAGTCGCCTCTTACGACACCCCCGGGAAGAAGAAGGCTGGCAGATACCACAAAGCAAAACGATAAATAATAATAATAATCCTGTATTCAATATGGTTACTTCATATTATAATTATACGCATACATAAGAGTATTTCTGTATCAGTTTTAAAGAAAGATAGTTTTAAGTAGACTTCAATTTCTAAAGATATCAATCTGACATTTACACAATTTATGGAACTGAAAAAACAAGGTCAAATTAGGGCGAGTTTTATGAACATCGCTATCGCCCTAGTTAAACAAGTTGGCGCCAAACTTCTTTTACGCAGGGCTATAATTATAAAGAACACTTGGATAAATACGTTTAATAATTATAAAAAGTAAATAGGGTCGAAAATAATGCTGGGAAACAAAGTACTATTGCCTTTTCAGAAGCTTATTCTGAAAAGCCAATTGTAATAAGAACGTAAGTATAGTAGCAGCCTGTAAATCCCCACAGCTGGGTAAAGCCTCCTTCTCAAATGTCTGTAAGGGTATTGAAGCCGGGTAGGCTTCACCACGCTGCTCCAGTGCGGATTGGCGGACTGATGTCCTCGAAATAATATTTTATTATTTATTAATCACTTTACCTTACCTTAACAATCTGTAAACATTTGAAATTAAAGTATATTTTATGGATTTTATTTCGTTTAATTTTGATTTCATATTCTCGACGTTTCGGTTGCTTTAAAGCAGCCGTGGTCACTGAGATGTACGACGTCCAGATGTCATAGTTAACTTGGGCTACCTTCAGATTTCATTGATTAATTTTTAATCCAATCTACGCAGAATGTGCTCACAGCATTTTGAGGTCGTGGTATGGTGGGTTTTAGATTTAATTGTGTATTACTGGATCCCGAATACTATTCTATACGTAAAGGATTAATCGTATTTCTTTTTGGTATTTTATACGTTGCGGAAGTGGGTTTGGCTTTTAGCCCCGATTCGTTTAGCGACATTTAAGCATAAGATATATTTCAAATCCGCGTAATCGTTTCTTACATATTTTTCATAAACTTCATTCTTTAGGTACAGAATTATAATTGTCACAAAAAAGTTTATCTAAAATTGTGTACATTTTGAAAGTTATATTCGATCCCAATTTACTAAATTTTACGGTAAAATCAGTGATATACTATTCTAACTTTTGTATTCCGATTAAGACACGTATGGACAAAAGGTTTACACTTTTTACAGGAATACTTGTAACTGAAAACTTTCAGCTGTCTAAGGACAGTCAAGGTCCATAGACTATAGCGAAACCCGGATTAACTGACAATAAGGTGAACCTGTGTATATGGTGGGATTGGAAGGGCATTGTTCATTATGCCTCGATGCTTTTACCGCCGGGCAAACCCATCGATTCGGATCTCTACTGCCAACAGCTGATGAGATCAATCAAGACATAGAGAAAAAACGGCCGGAATTGATCAACAGAAAGGACCTGCTTTTCAGCATGATAACGTCAGAAGTTCCAAAATTTCAATTTCAAATGTAAATAAAGTATGATAAAAATATATTGAATTTGTATATAAAACGCGAAAACACTTTTTCCCCGACCTTTTATTATCCGACTCGTGTGACCACCTACTGAAAACCAGACAGTGATACATTAGCACAAAGGTTTAGCCGTATTATTAGAAGTATTTAGAAGTACAACAACGCTTAAAAGTCATCATAACCGGCCTGTTAGCAGTCCAGTGATGAACGTAGGGCTCTTTAAAAGAGAAATTGCCCTAATGTCCTCGCTCGGCATGTGGCTCTCGCAGTACCGGACACGTTAATCCTTAGACGCTGCTGCCCGTCAGGTTATTTTTGTTCTGCTATTTTTCGAGGTGGTTATCCCGCCATCTGTCGGTAACCATCGCGATTTTCAAGGCTCTTGCCTTAGTCGCCTCTTACGACACCCCCGGGAAGAAGAAGGCTGGCAGATACCACAAAGCAAAACGATAAATAATAATAATAATCCTGTATTCAATATGGTTACTTCATATTATAATTATACGCATACATAAGAGTATTTCTGTATCAGTTTTAAAGAAAGATAGTTTTAAGTAGACTTCAATTTCTAAAGATATCAATCTGACATTTACACAATTTATGGAACTGAAAAAACAAGGTCAAATTAGGGCGAGTTTTATGAACATCGCTATCGCCCTAGTTAAACAAGTTGGCGCCAAACTTCTTTTACGCAGGGCTATAATTATAAAGAACACTTGGATAAATACGTTTAATAATTATAAAAAGTAAATAGGGTCGAAAATAATGCTGGGAAACAAAGTACTATTGCCTTTTCAGAAGCTTATTCTGAAAAGCCAATTGTAATAAGAACGTAAGTATAGTAGCAGCCTGTAAATCCCCACAGCTGGGTAAAGCCTCCTTCTCAAATGTCTGTAAGGGTATTGAAGCCGGGTAGGCTTCACCACGCTGCTCCAGTGCGGATTGGCGGACTGATGTCCTCGAAATAATATTTTTATTACTTCTCTTACATGCAGATTTCCTCATGAAGTTTTCCTTCACCGCCGCGTACGTGGTAAATTCAGCAGCTAAATATTGGTGTTAACAATTTTAGTGGTGCCGGCACCGGAGATCGAACCCAAGTCACTCGTGCTCTGTGAAACTAAAGCGAGCGCCCTGACCACTAGGCTATCACGGCTCATTCCAACAGTACCGACCTCTAAATAAATAAATTCTGGAAATGCACCTCACTGATATTTGAACCACTTAAAAGAAGAAACAGTGATAGTTATTCATTTACTAAAGGCTATGAGGTTTAAATGCATTTCCTTTTGATGATTTCTTAAAATCCACTATAAAGTTTTTCTACTTTGCTAAGGAAATTAACAAAAGTCAGGTGTTTGTCTAAGCTGTGTTCTCACTATAGGAGAAAAGGGGCTAAGTGTGGGATGCCCGCAGGTTAAATAGTGCGAGAACCTGGAAAAAGAGGCTGTCAGCTACTCTATGTAGCCGAGGATTGCGCTAAGTGGTGCTTTATCAGGGTAACGTGTATCTAAAAGTGGACTACCATAGGCCTATATTGGTGGCAATCGCCAATGACATTGAAATAAAATGCTTTAATTACATTAAAAACACTCACCGATACTAAGATGCAATATTACATCCTTTAATACTCCTCAATGGAATTACGTAAATATTGTTTACATTAAATATTACAATAGCTTGGCAGGTGCTGAAACTATCAACAAAGTTTTTAAACAGAAATATCTCAGATCGCGGACGTACTTGGTTATACGAATAATTTAAGTAGATACATTTTGACCAACATATTAATTTATTTTGGGAACATTATGTCTTTGTAATTTTTTACAACCCAATAAAAAATGTTTTGTGTATCTACCTACAAATACAAAATTTAAAAATAATATTTTTATTACTTCTCTTACATGCAGATTTCCTCATGAAGTTTTCCTTCACCGCCGCGTACGTGGTAAATTCAGCAGCTAAATATTGGTGTTAACAATTTTAGTGGTGCCGGCACCGGAGATCGAACCCAAGTCACTCGTGCTCTGTGAAACTAAAGCGAGCGCCCTGACCACTAGGCTATCACGGCTCATTCCAACAGTACCGACCTCTAAATAAATAAATTCTGGAAATGCACCTCACTGATATTTGAACCACTTAAAAGAAGAAACAGTGATAGTTATTCATTTACTAAAGGCTATGAGGTTTAAATGCATTTCCTTTTGATGATTTCTTAAAATCCACTATAAAGTTTTTCTACTTTGCTAAGGAAATTAACAAAAGTCAGGTGTTTGTCTAAGCTGTGTTCTCACTATAGGAGAAAAGGGGCTAAGTGTGGGATGCCCGCAGGTTAAATAGTGCGAGAACCTGGAAAAAGAGGCTGTCAGCTACTCTATGTAGCCGAGGATTGCGCTAAGTGGTGCTTTATCAGGGTAACGTGTATCTAAAAGTGGACTACCATAGGCCTATATTGGTGGCAATCGCCAATGACATTGAAATAAAATGCTTTAATTACATTAAAACACTCACCGATACTAAGATGCAATATTACATCCTTTAATACTCCTCAATGGAATTACGTAAATATTGTTTACATTAAATATTACAATAGCTTGGCAGGTGCTGAAACTATCAACAAAGTTTTTAAACAGAAATATCTCAGATCGCGGACGTACTTGGTTATACGAATAATTTAAGTAGATACATTTTGACCAACATATTAATTTATTTTGGGAA
Source organism: Bhutanitis thaidina (assembly GCA_029286595.1). Lineage (NCBI taxonomy): Eukaryota > Metazoa > Arthropoda > Insecta > Lepidoptera > Papilionidae > Bhutanitis > Bhutanitis thaidina. The sequence goes on from JAGSMS010000005.1 coordinate 5,982,864, forward strand.
CATTATGTCTTTGTAATTTTTTACAACCCAATAAAAAATGTTTTGTGTATCTACCTACAAATACAAAATTTAAAAAATAATATTTAAAAAAATACAGATTGAACGAAACTGACTGTCTCCTATAGAACGGGGCGAGTCGAGGTTTCTAAACATAGATTGTCCAAAACGACACAATTTTTTTTTTAAGTTAATGTATAAAATTATATAATAAAATACTGAAAACATAGTGCAACGAACAGACACAATATTTAAGAAACTAGTAAAGAAACTTTGTTAAAAAGGCCTACTATAAAGTAAACCAATATTTCAAGGACAAACGCTTGGGGTAAGAGCTCTTACACTGTACTTGTAAGTTCCCTGACTACTGATATAAATAAATTGTAAAAATGTTATTAATTATTGACATTAACTTAATTATTAATAGGTACTGGTATAACGACATTGAAACAATTTAATAAATTGACATTAATCTGAATTACATATGCACATTTGACATTGTAATTATATTTTGGTGAATTGTAAATAACATTGTTACGTTCTTCGTTTAGAACGTCTCATTTTGCGAACTATGTAAATTGCGACGCTTACAAGAGCTTTGAACATGCCTAAATGAAATTAAAAAACTTTTAACTTTGACTTTGACATCCCAGCGATTAAAGTTTGCAGGGCAAAATTTCATATAACACAATATACCTTCGTCAATCTGTAAATGTTTGAGAGTTTAATTGAAAGTTACTCATAATTTGAGATCGTGGAAACTTAATTATCGTATTAATCGTTTTCATTATTTGCAGGTCCCTCTGGCTGTATTCAAGAGCATTGAACCCCCATGTGCCATAAATGAATTAAAAAAAAATTATCGCTAAATGTCCTCCTTTTTTTATACGGGTGTTAGCCAACAGTTCGACTGATATGTTATCATCTATCCTTGCTACACCAATACTATCGTCATCACCATTTACCACAATGTTAAAGTTAGAAGAATAAATAAAACATACGTAAAAATTAAGCACTCGTGTGTGTTACCCATAGATTTATTATTATAATACATTTATGGTGTTACCCATATGAGCAGATAGCGGGTAGCGAGTAGCGGATAGCAGGATTTGACACTATGCTTTTCAGCTAAGCCATCGGACCCCTATAATTCTCACTTTTCTCTTCTTTTACAGATAGGCGTTACAGTTATTTATTTATTTCACTTCCGCCGCATTCAAGGCACGCCTGGAAATCGGGGGTACAAAACACAGTGCTTTTTGCGTTGGCCTACTAAGCTGTGTATTTATTTCAAAATCCGGCTTTGTTTTAATCGGTTAAGCTGATTTTCTGCTTTCTCTGTGTAGAAGCTGATGGAATTATTGTCCACCTAATAATGCAACCGCATGCACACAAGTCTTGCCCATACCAACAGGCTGGTGGACAATGTTCGAAAAATTGTATCAATCTGCTTTATCGTGCTTTACCTTACCTTGATAGTAAATGTCCACTGCAGGACATAAATCTAAACGTGGTAGAGCCAAGCGGCGGCTTTGGCTGCTGCTCGAATAGACCGGCTCGACCGGCTTGGTACCACGGCCTCGCAGAATACCGGCGTGAATTAGAGGCATCTTATGGTTCTGCGTTTCATTCGGTGAGTGAGGTATCCCCTCCCCATTCTTCCTTCCATCTCCCAAATACCCTTAAAGGCCGGCATTGTACCTGCAATTCCTCTGGCGTTGCAGATGTATGTAGGGGACGGTAATTACTTACTATCAGATGAACCAATTGCTTGTTTGCCGCCTTTCCCATAAAAAAACCTCTCATAAGGAGGATGATTTGCCATGATCACCACACTCGGCAAGCGGATTGGCTATCGCAATACCTTAGGCACAGCTGCTGGTCATCGGTCTGCTTAATTTCGATCTAGTTTTCGGAGGTATATCCTCCGTTGGTAGCGATTGCGATATTCGACGCTTGTCCGGCGCATCGTCAAATATTACCTTATAATACTATTTATTTATCTCTGTATTGTAGCACTGGTACATGTTAAATTTATAAATTCTTGTTAATTTAATTTTACCACCGTCATCTATTTTCCTCTATTGGCTTCACTGTAAATCAGCGTCACGAACGTTATTATTAACATTTTGGTGCAAATGAAAAGATAATTATGTTAGCTTATAATTGTAGATAAATATTATGTAATTTTTTGTTCGTGCCAAATAAACGTTTTTCTTTCTTTCTTTCCTTAAATAATTTTCACTATATGGCACTGCCTTCATACTATGAAATTATATATAACATACAGAAATTATACATAATAAATAATAACTTTTGGGCAACAATGTTGAAATTACACTAAGAATGAGTAAACACTAAAGAGAAAGAAAATAAAATGCCAAGCATTCCATTTTTGGAGATTTAATTTTTAAACATTTATTTGTGCCAACATTTATAGTGTACTTCTTAGTAGAAAATGGTCCAGCATATTTGATATAAATTGTCTTAGTCCAATATATTTAAAATAATTTATTACACAAAGTATTTTAATACTTTCTACTAAAGAAACAGACATCCAAGGACTAAGTTTTCTTCTTCAGTATCCTTTCTACAGTGATACAAGAACCTATACAAACGCATAGAGGAAAACTACCTTACTTTGCTTCTTTAATTGTTTAACTCTGTAAGGCCTGAATTAATATCACTAGGTAAAACTTTTGTTCCACGATTTTTTTCTGATATATCTTTGCAGGTTGAATAAAATAAATGTGATAAATAGTATACTTAGTGAGATATACATACGGAAACACCATGTACTTTTGGCATACGTTTATTTGTAAAAAAACAAAATGCATTTGAAAAAAAGGTTGTGTTATTTCTTAAGAAAATATGTATTCTTAGGTATATTTCTTCTTCTTTATTAGAAAAAGATTATAAATCATATTGGGTGCATTTAAACGGAGGCACCATATTGTATACATATTATTCCATACACATGCTTCTATTTATCTGTGCCTATTTTACCGTTGCCTTATTTATAAGAAAAGGCAGAGATCAATAAAAAATAACGAGAAATTGTTGTAGTTTGGTCATAAATAAGAAAAGCCAAATCGTCTTACTTTGATTTCTGTTGTTTTCATGTGCCAGTAGCAACTTTTATTTTATCTGAAAACATTATTATGAACTTTATTGTGAACTTTCTTGCTTAAATTTCTCTATGTAATATAGTCGTTACAGGAACACCATCATTAATGATTTTGAGTAGGGAGTTGCTGCGTGATAAGCGATAAAAGTAAAGGATATTCAAGAATAACATAAGTCATAATCATGTAATATTCGAAATCCATCGACTCATATAAGAGCAAATTGACAAACTAAATTCCTTCAAAAGAGTCTTATTACGTGCCGGTTTACTGTGGGACGATTAAATTATTAAACTATTGGCATGTTCTAGGAGCGTGAGAATCTGCCACTCTTTCTTCTTGTTTCGTAAGAGGTGGCTAAACGAAAAGCCTTGAAAATCAAATGAGAATCACGGGGAGCAAATCCGGCGATCGATCTTACAGAGGATTTCTCCTCAAAGTTGTATGTGGTAGCCCATTTAGACACACTGAGCCATGCCAAAGAGAAATTCATAATCTCTGTTTATCCTTATTGGTGACAGGTTTCGGCACTTATATTCGTATAAGCAGATTTATATGTAGCAAAGCAAGGGCGTTGCTTAGACATAAATATAAAGATATCTCAGACATAAATTATACACATATTGGATATAGGTATAATAGGTAACTTTTCAATCGATACAGTTTTAGCATCCTAACTTTTTAGCGAAATCTTATAGTTATTAGCTTAAAAGTTATAACCGGTTAGACCTACATATTCGCACTTCCATTTTTAATCGTAACATTTGACGAAGATTTTTGACGTTATAAATGATTAAATACTTAAATAATTGTAAATATAATTATATAAAGATAGCTAAGTAATATAAGCAAAATCTTTACTTCAGTTTTATGTCGGATACTCCGATAATTTAAAAACAACGTAGCACTATAAAAACGAGGTCAAACCAAAAGCTATTTATTAACAACACCTTTGACCTATATAAAGCGGTGTCAGCTTTGTTGCTCGTAGCAATTGATGAATACATTGGCTTAAAAAGTATTTTGAAGGTTCATTACGTTCAAAATAAATTTTTGTTGTTTGTTGAAATGCAAATAAAATTAAATGACATACTTAGATTTTTATGAATCAAAATTTTGTATTTGAATCGTTCTATGAATCAACCTATGGTACTACCACTAACATTATTCTACAAATTCGGAATGTATGTTAAACGCTGATTTAAATAAAGGTATTATAATAATCGTATGTTAAACAGAGCTCACTGAAATTACTTTGCCCTGACTGTAAGTAGCCCACTACGAAGAAGAAAGGGAGAGCGCGGACTAGACTGCTTGCTATTTTTAACAATTAGCAATTTTTTTTCGCTTATCGCACAATAAAAGCAAAGGAAGTCATCGTACCATATTTTAAAGTGTACATTTCTGTAAAGTTCAACAGAAAAGGCACAACATTCTGTAAAGTGGGAGTGGGCACCAGGTTATCCCACTCATCGAACAAAACACAGAAGCATAAGATACCTCTACTTGACGCCCATATTCTGCGAGGCCGTGATACTACCCCGGTCGTGCAGCAGCAAAAGCAGCCTGTTGCCTCTACCACATACCACGTATGCTGTCTAAAAACTAAAAAAGCTCTTATAATCATAATCTAATAATAACCTGAGCACCCATCTCTCAAAAATCATTCATCTGCCGGAAGAGAAAGAACTAGATAGTAGATAGGGGTGGGACAGGGTGGCAGATTTTATAATACCGTCACCATGAGGCAATATACAATCCAATAGTTTTTTTATAATTTGGTTGGGTTTTTTAGTAATCGCCTAGCTACTTTATTTACTAAAACCTCGATGCGGAATACGTTGTGTTATCTATCAACCTGTCGATTGATATATTGTCTACGCATCACCGAATCGATGTCACAATTACCTGGGGGTGGTGAAACTTTTTTTTTCTGTAAATAAATCCTTTTTTTTAATTTTTTTTATAAAGCAACTGTTAAAGGTTAGTGTAATCGAGCATTCGTATCTTATCCATCATTCTACACGTCAAACAGGTAAAATTGGCGTTGGTCCAAAAGTTATAATAGACCATCTACGGATAGAGGATATAAACGTTAGTAAAATTATTCGTACTAAAATTTTATCAACTAACGTTATATTTATGATTATTAAGTATTAGGTAAATAGTTTTAAGTAGTGCAATATGGTACGCGTGAACGTATGTCACTAAAATAAGACACAAAAACAAAATTTAAGTATTTTGTGAGTTAAATTGTAAAGAAGTATCAAGTAATTTCGTTATATAATTTCGTATTAACATAGAAATTACACACTTGTTTTATTAATATTTCATTATACAGTTGGTAACCATTCACCTGTTACAGTAAAAATAAATACTCCGGAACAAGGTAATGTTGGTAATAAAACGAAAGTTGTCTGAGTTTTATTAATGGTGTAGTAGGGGAGAATAAGGGCAATATTATGCCGACACAAGAGCGATAACTTTTCGTTATAAAGTATAAGCTAGTTCATTAGCCGTGGTGATCAATTTAGCTGACCTATAAAAACGAATACGACGTGTAAAATAGGGAAAAAACACAAACAACGACCTACGCATAAGATTATGAGATAATATATTACCGTAGAATTTATTAGAGGCTTATCCTCATAATAAGCCGTAATATCATAAAGTTAACTAGCTAGTTAACAAAGTTTTCTGCGTTTTAAACCAATTGAAATCAGATTTGTAATATCTCTGAAAGATCCTGTGGGGGTGTGGCAAAATAAATCTTCTTCGTCTTTCTTTAGCCTCGTCTGAATCTAATAACTATTACACTTACTTACATATTTCTCCCGCCAACCTTCAGTGCAACAACAGTTGCCTTCTAGTTTGAATTGTACAGAAAGCCATTATATGCCACAGCATGTAGGCTGTGAGCCTTGGTGGCATTTCATCTTAGTAGTTGGGGATGACAACCTTCTATGACTACCATCGTTTGAAGTAGCTTGTAGATAACCATGCCCTGCAGTAGTCACTTACCATCAGGCGGTCCGAAGCTCGTTTGTCACACCAATCAAATAAAAAACACTAAAGAAATAAAATTCTATATAGGAGAATTCATAAAGAAATATTGATGAAATTGTTATCGTACTAATTTAGAAATATTTGGCCATAAATTCAAATTAATAAGTCATTGTTTTCATTAATATGCCGTAAACTGTACGAAACTGTAGTCGGTTATAGCTATCCGGTAGTTCGACGGTATTAATAGTAACTTAGCCAATTTTGTACCCTTCTTCTTCTTCTTTTCCTATAGCTCTTAAATAGTCCATAGTTGTCCATAAACTCTCCATTGTATTATTTACGTCGGTATATATTTTAAACTGTACTTTCATCTTGCTTTAAGTGTTTGCACATGCAAAAGAAGTTAGAGCTGACTAAGTTAATTGTCAGAGGTATTATTTAAAAACGTCTGGCACGGTATCTCCAATTGTCATCGAGATATAATTTTATCGAAAATCAAGATATAGGTGAATTATTAAATCTTTGGCTACAGAATAAAAACTATGAGGAAAACAATAATGCGATATGATCAGAATGTATACACTCGTTCTATTCGGTTTACGATTACCTAGCGCAATGCCCAGCCGGATATATTCACCTTTTCATGCTATAAGGACGAAGTACAGTATAGACTGTGCTGTAGACAGCGTATGTTAGTAGATATCGGTAATTACTGCAATAGATTCCTTGGAATTGCAATCTTATCTTCGACTTTTATGTTGATAACTTTATTGAAAAATATTCAAAAATTCTTCGTTGACATGAGTTCAGTTAAGTATCCAAAATAAAGTTAGTTTCACTGTAGTAAAAAAATATATCGAAATATGCATTGCCAGTGGATTTTTTTATTGTTATTTGTGTAAGAAGGACATATATACATCGACCGCAGCCTTCAGATTACCTCTTTGAGATTTATCTTTGATATTCTTGAGACCAAACCTACCTCTTGTATTACTAATGCTTTAATTACAATATTCATTACGATTATCCTCCTCGAATTTTATCCCAAATCTTAGAGAATTAAAAACAAATTAAAACTATATAATAACATAATTAAATCTATTATATTACTGCTGTCATTGCACTCCTTTTTAGATTCCATTTTAGTGCTTCTTACACAGGTATATTACTATTATTTGAATTTATCCAGGCTTTGTGATATCAACAAAATAAAAGTTAAATCGAAAAGATAAGTTAACAATAAATTTTACTTAAAGCAGCAGTCGCAACAGTTTACAGATATGAACATAGGCATATGACATATTTCTCCCGAATAACAACACTCAAATTGACCTCTAACTCTACGCATTCACTTACTGACAGCCATCTTGCCATAGAATGTCACTCCATCTAACCGGGGCGTAGTACAATACCTAAGTATGCTTTAACTGGATTTCTACACCAGAAGTCTGTGTCGATAACTTTTTCCTACTTAATGCTTGAATAGAAATCTTATCTATTCATCTCTATCAGAAAAACTCAAAAACTCTTTCCATTGCGCGAAATTGAGCCGGTGCAAAATTCCAGGGTTGTATTAATTTACTAGTGAATTTCAAAGTCTATCATATTAGTTATATGTAAATATATTTATATAGTCGTATTAGTAGTGAACAAAGTTCCTCTTATTAAATGATGAGGTTCGCGGTTGATGAGTAGTTAACGCACGAAAATCCACAGAGTACAGAATTAAGACCACTACATTTTACGTGATTTATTTATTATTTCAGTTGATACGCATTGTCTGATGGGGGAACATAAGATCTCTTTCTCCAAATGTCATCCTAGGCTCTGGCGACCGAATAACGCCGGAAATTTTATCGGTACATGCCAAACCCAAATCCCACAGACTAGTGATGGGGACACGAGCAATAGTCCCTTGTACTACCCAGTAGAAACTGGGATTGCCTACTCCTACTATATTCTGGGATTGCGCTCGACCCGCTTGTTCAGCGTGGAGGGTATGAACAAAACTTCCAAGAAATTTGTAACGGCTTTTACACATCTTGAGGTAAGACTCTTATATTAAGCAGTGGACTAAAATAGGCTAACGCAAGACTGGGACCCCTTTTCTAGGCAAGGAGCCGTTTTCTTAGGTAACAACCTCTTTGCTTATTTCCCTCGCCAAGCAGCTGTGCAACCACTGCTGTGTTCCAGTTTGAAGAGTATGAAGAGAGTATGAATTGTTGAATGAGCAACACGTATATCATATACAATTTTTTTTTAATTTCCATACCTTGAAATAAAACCTTTACGACATATATATAAAATACATAAATGAATATGCCATTCATATAAGACCACGTAATCATATTACTTCTAGTTAAAATAGACTATGTTTAGCTCAGATTACATGTAATACATACTTTGTAACTTCTATTATTAATATTATCCTATATTTTAAGCGAGCAATTCTTGTGTCGCTTTACTTACTTTAACAGCCTGCGGGACATGACCTCTTCCTTGAGAAGTATTGAGAGCCATAATCGATCATGCAAGCGGATTGGTGATCGCAGTACCAGATACCTCGCACCTAAGACGCTGCTGCCTGTCATTGGTCTGCTTAATTTTGGATTGCTGTTTTTGGAAATGCTTATCCCGCCATCTGACGGTACCATTATGATTTTCAAGGCTTTTCCTTAAATCGAGACACACGACACGGGGTGAAAAGGAGAGGCAGATTATTACGCCGATACCACACGATTTCACACAAGTATTTTATTTTCTTACACTTTTTTACTCTTTATATACTGTAGTAGTAGGCAGAATGAAAGAATCTCGGTCATGCAGGTACTTAAGCTATAGAGCAATAAAGAGCAAACTGTGCATAGAATGAATCTCCGCTACACCTAGCCAATCGGAAGGCGTTACGCGCCACCTCTCGGGCATTCACTGCACAAACACAACCCACGAAGTGCTGAACACTGTGTCCGCGCAGAAATCATCGCAAGCCCCTGGTGACGTCGCCGAACCGCAGACGACAACACACGTCTTGCAGTTAAGTATATATAGAGTATATTTATAAATATAGTCAGAAAGGCAACTTGACTATATATATACCTAGTCAACTCCACTTCAGAACATAAGCCTCCCCCAAAGATTGCCACAACGGTCCTGTCGAACACATGAAGCATTTAGTTGAACGCAGTTGCCACTTGATAGCCTTTCTACCCCAATACTTATCAGTTTAACTTCATCTTGCTGGACCTTAAGGCGACGTTGGATAACCCTGTTCGGCAGTAGATATCATAATAGAAGATACTTTTTCGCAGAGATATACCGAGCATAGCCCTTTCCTTAACCCACTGATGAACTCTGAGTTTCCTCATACCGCCTAAACTGAAGAACCACGGCCCAGTTCCGTTATTGTACCCTACACGCTGATTAGAAAGATTGAAACAATTTATGTGAAGAGATACTCATCGCTGGGTGACGTCATCGATGACAAGTCATTCGACTATGAGTAAGGGTAAAGTAAACTACAGGCCTTAAATCCACGAGTCTACTCGAAATATTTTTTGTATCATTTCTCAGACATTCAGGCTTTCCGAACAATTAACAATTTTAATCAAGAACTTTGGAGGTGCTGGCACCGGAAACTGAATTCACGTCACTCTTTTACTATGAAAGTAAAGCGAGCACCGACCTTTGCGCTATCACGGCTTTTCCATTATGAAAACTGCATATACATACGTATACATACGATTTTTTGGTAATTCAAAAGTTTCTCTTTTGTATACCGGATAGTTTGCATCAAAGTTTCCTTAGCGTAGGACGGTGTAGTTGTAATGAAGACAAAAGTAGGTCGGCGTCCTGTTGCCAGTTAATTAGTTTCGCGTCAGTTCTGAGACTCCTTGTGTAACGGATCAGCTTCGTACTTCGTATAAGAGATTGTATTACATTTTTATAACATAAGTTTTATTACGGCTCGACTCGCACTTAGTCGAACGTTAAATTACTTAGCAAGAAATATTGTAATGTCTGACGTGGAGAAAAAATATCATCGTATCACAAGTAGTAAACACGAGAGAATCGAAACAATTTCGAAGAAATCACCGGGTCATTACAATGAGCCGGTATCAACACATACCTTTATCTTCAGATAATCTCCCGGAAATTAATCGATATTTACAGAACTCTGTTAAATAGAATCATGTGGAAAATCAAATTTTAAGACTTGTCATAATTAATAAAAAAAATTATGTCAAGATAAGAAATACGTATACTGTCTTTCATTATTTAATGTAACCACTTTATACCTTACCTTGTCTTAAAACATGCTACAATTAAGCTACAATCATAGTAATACAAGATACCATTGCCATGTGGTATCGGCTTAAGTAATCTGTCACCCTCTTTCACAGATGGCGGAATATCCATCTCGAAAAAAACCAGACCAAAGTAAAGAAGACCGCTATCGGATTGCAGCGTATAAGCTGCGAGCCGAACGAGACGATTATGGCTAAACATCCTCCTTATGCAATAGGTCTATGTCCTGCAGTGGAAGATATTTACAGGCTTAAAGAAGTAGAAGATACCAGTAGTAACACATATATGAGTCGATAAAACATTCTCACATAATACCATCGCAAAGTGACAACGTAACGCTGTAGCATTTCTAGGTCAATCTAATCTAAATGAGTCACCTGTTCATTAATATGCAATAAAAAAGGGGTCTACGAAACGAAGTGTCTACGTCTATGAGGTTACAAATTTAATTTATATTTCTCTTATGTCGGATATTACATTAAATATATTATTGATAACACTTAGTTAATTGAAAATATAAGTATCACAATTATGATTTCACTGATAAGGTTCTGATTATTGACTGCACCTTTTTTACAGCCTATGCTTAGATATTTCTTTTAAGATTTAAAGTTATCTTAACTAATATGTATAATCTCTTTGTTTATATGTAAAGGTAGGTAATCCCGGGAACTACTCAACAGATTCAACAAATTCTTTAACTAAAGTTACATTATCCCTGAGTTATATATTGTATTTAATTAACAATTTTAAAGTTTTCAATTGGAAATCTCCATAATAACGTACTGCAAAATATCCTAAATTAATTAGTAGATCTATAAAAAGTCAAGGACATGAATTACCAAACTTTAAAATATGTAGTAATAATATTTTTTATATTAAAAAAGAAATTGATAATTAAAGGTGATAAAATCTGGCTAAGGAAAGCGTTACCTGGAGTTTTCTTAAAAATAAACTATTTTTAGCTGCCAAACGCTGTCTAATGTTGGTGATTTTGAGTATTGTGATTGAATTAATTTAAACATTTTTTTTAAATAATGATAAACGGTTTTATTCTTGATAATAAACAAATCTAGCAAACAATACAATAGGCTCCGTCAAACTATACGTAGTTAAGTTCTTTCCATTGACTATACAGGTTACAAATTTATTATAATTTTGACAATTGTATGAAGAATATGTAAGCCAACCATATAATAAAATAAAAATAATAGTCAATTATCAAAATCTTTTACTCGACTGCTGGCCCGGTGTATTCCGCAATACAGTTAAGTACGTTGGTACCCAACGGACCACTAGGCTATCACGGCTCTTCCAACAAAAGGTACACGAAAATAATCTAATTAAATGGCACGCGTAAACCTAAAAATGTAAAGACGGGTTCAGTTCTGATGCTCTGATTAGTTTTATACGTATCTACACTTTGTAGGTGTGAGAGTTAAAGTCACAGCGTTTATGTAAAATAATGGTCCGGTTAAAAGAATAAAGAATTGTGTAATAATTCATTGACCTCTAAGAATATGAGCATAACATGGTTGGCGTTTATTACTTTAGGTAATTTCCTTGATTAGACACATCCTTCGAACCACCTCAAGAAAAGTATAAGGACTTGAACATTACTCGTTTTTATTTTGGTATCTTATTTCTTTAAAATAATTAAAAAAGTAGTGGTGTAAAACCTTTCGGTAATTATAAGCCTTTATTTAAGGTGCATCATTTATTATCTTTACCAAGTCTGTATGTTTACGAAATTTGTGTGGTTTTACAAAATTATGTAATGAATATATTTAGAAGAAAATGTGAAGTTAATTCATAAGGAAAGCAGATATAAAACCAAATGATATCTGCTACAAAGGGCTTTATAGTAGAAATTCCTACTGTGGCGGTACTGGCTATAACTACTAACTATAATTTACTAGGTGATAGGCTCCTTCTCTGGCTAGGAGTGGTCTGGGTAGGTATCACTCACTTACCCATTTCTGCCGTCATACAGTAGTGTAACAACTCCTCTTTTCAGATTCGAAAGGTAGAGAGTCTGTATAATTGCGGGCTGTGAAGCATTCCATCTTAGTCCTCAGTGACGGCAAGGCATCTATAACCGATTACTTTAACTTCATGGATTGCAGTAGCCACTTACCATCAGGTGAACTGTTAGATCGTTTTTCACTACAATCCAAAATGAATATTGAAACATAATAAAAGAGGTTAATCTCTTTAAAACTGACAAAAAATGTTATTATTTGTAATATCCTTTTAAAATTGTCGGTATACTTAAACACCGATAATGATTTTGGCTTAATTATATATTTAATTTTTGTTTTGACATGTAATCAAATTGTATTGTTTTTTTTTATTTAATAAGTTTGTGCTTGATTTTGTATTTAATTTTGACAAGTAATTTATTTTAAATTTAAGTTAATTTCTAAATTAGCAACAAAATAATTTAATTATAATAATGTTAAATATTTTTAGTTTCATTACTAGTGAATATTTAACGTATTTTAAAAGCTGCGTATATTTCGAATCTACACGTTGTTTTGACACTAGAACGTAATTTTAGGTTATCCGTAAATCTAATCATTTTCATTTTAATCCTATGTCATTCTGGAAAATAAACGATTGATTATTATTTATTTTACTACATCTGATCTATAAGTTACTTTGTATGAAAGAATCAATTTCACTACAGCAATAAATCAGATGAAATAAGTCGTCACAAGTTTATTATTTCTACTTAGTTTGTTACACGACTGGCTAGTCGCATTATTTATACCAATTTCTTTGAGTGTAGTTACTTTGTCGATTTAGTTCTAAATAGATTTATGACAAAAGTACCTTTGAAAGATAATTACCAGATAAAGGATATAATAAAAAATATAATATAATTTTTTAGGTTTATTGTTGTTATTTGGAGTTCACTAAACATACGCGAATTTTCCTTATTGTTGTTATTTGGTGTTCACTAAACATAAGCGAATTTCCCTTCTAGAGATTTGGAGGCAGAGTTCGTGGCATTCTTATCTCAGTGGCTCGAAAGGGATTGTATCTCGCCAAGGGAGTGGGAAATGTGGAACCTTCGCGTTCCCATGCGGCATGGAAGGAGATACTGGCTCCTCCTCGGAAAAGCAGTAGGACTGAGAAAGTTGTACATCTAGTCCTGAATTACCATGGACAGCTAGCAGGATTCACTGATGTTTGGGCTGGTCAAGATGATTATTGTGTTTTGAATAGTGCCTATGGCAAATGGCCGGAAGTGAACCAAATGCCGTATGCCAGCCAGCAACTTTTCGACAGTTTCGCTTGAATTAACCTGCGTCGTGGTCCCGTCGCGGCTGTGGGGGACGACCCAGTCTTGATTTGTGAATGACGTGAATTTTTTATCGTTGTTATGGTTAAATCTCGTGGAAGTGCGCGGTGAGGTATAAATAAAGGATAGAGGTGTCAGCACCTAAAATTACAAATAAATATTGCCCAGAATGGATGACACAATTCTTTTTTTATTATTCGACGGTGAAAAACTTGCTAACACCTGATGGCTACTGCACCCAATGGAACAAAGAAAGTGACAGATGACTAAGACTTAGACCCTTGAGGAGTAAGATTCAATACCTCACAGCCCTTAATTATACTAGCTCTATATACCTTTACAAACCAAAACACAAGAGTAATGACATTGCTATTTGAATGGGTAAAAGTGCGGTACCAACCCAGATGACTCCTAAGTTGAGAAGGAATCTATCAGCTGCTTAAACTTTTCAGATGTGAATTCTTGTATATTAAATATGTGAAATAATTTTAATATTTTTTTTTTATTGAAATGTTGACCTCTGCTTACCTAGTAAGGGATTACAGACATGAATCTCTGCTTTTTTTTGTGCCTAAACTGCCCAAAACGAAGGAAATCAACCATAGAGAGGAGCCTTAAAAATCCCATGGAAATATGCGGGAGCACACCCGGTGACGATGCACGCCCGCCGGCCAAGTCCTATTTCCCAGTGAAGTAAAAAGTGAAAAAAAAATCCGTTATCTCTATCTAACTCTTTTGGTAACAAAGGTTAGTGTTTATACATAAATCGTAAAAGACTTCTTGCGTATCATCTTCAATACCATGTTCAAATTTATATTAATCATTAACAATCAATTAACATACATTACATAATGTTCATAACCTTATAAAAAATTTAATTCATGTTATGCCCGACTCTGAATTTTCCTGTCGATCTATAAATACGGTACCAAATAGTACTTGTGATGAATGTCACGTAGCCAGCTCGAAAAATACTACGTATCTACATTGGCTCTATACTACGTGGTCTTATATTGGCAAGTAACTATGAAAGGGTTGTCACCGTATAGATCGACAGGAAAATTCAGAGTCGCGCATTACATGTATTAAAATTTGTTGAGTTGAAGGGTGTAAGGAGTAATATAATACCTCTTCTATCAAATGGGCAACCATGCCCACACGTGGTATTACACCCTACTAGTCAGCAAATAAGCCTTTGGCGACCGAATGGAGGCGAAATAACTATTCTTATTTGCCGAACCCAAATCCCACAGAGAAGTGACGGTGAGCAGCATTACTAGTACACTGCGCTCACCAAACTTCCAAGAAATATATGCAGACTTTTGCTGGTGCTTTCTTGAAGATGCCTACATGCAGCAGTGATCTAAATTTTATTTTAATGTTCATTAATTTTCATCTTCCTTATTAAACTTTACTTTAATAATAAGGATATTCTAGTTCATTTATTTGACTTATAGTAAATAATTGTACATAACGAAATATTTCAGCAGAGAAAATCTTGAAAAAAGTGTGAAAAATTAAATACTTCAATAATGAGGTTGAATACAGCAAGGCCATTGAATAAATCTTTTATATTTCCATATTACGCTCAAAAAGGTGAAATAAATGACCGTCTTAAAAATGAGAAGTAAATGAAGAATTTTTCAGCAAATACTTAAAAAGAAAAAAATCTTTGAATCGTGATTTCTTTTGTGATTCTGTTGTATATTGGATTACGTAGGATAGTTTATGCGCATGTTTTTCGCGCTATATTAAGGACACTCTAGGAGACACGAAACTAAAATATCTACTTTTCGTATAAGTAGTATGTTCAAAACATCGCTATTCGTAACGCGTAAAATTATCTAATTGAGAAAAAATTTGAAACAACTTCAAACACTTAAATAGTTGATTACAAGCTAAGAAAATAAATAGAAGAACCAATTAAAGATTCACATTCCACAACATAATAAGGAAACTATTTTTTTAATGTTCAAGCTACACTCCTCTGGAACTGCCTTCCCGATAAGATTAAAGCAGCTCCTAATAGGAATATATTAGAGAGTCTCTGCCTACCCTGTTGGGAACAAGGCGTGAATATTTGTATGTATGTATGTATTTTATATTACAAATATTATTTACAGATATAACCTTTAATTTAAAGTCAATCATAAATAAATAGATAAAAAACTTAAATTCTTCTCTGCACATAAAAGAACTCGAGAGCTATGTCCACGGAAAATCTTAATTCTATTACACCCTATTCAGCGTGTAAATGCGTTGGCCGGCGTCACTGTGGCGGCGGGCGAGGCGTTTTCTCAGTCTAGCTCACCCATTGCGAGAGTTCGCTTGTTCACAACAATCCTAAAACTACAATCATTAACATGGCTTGTAGTGGAGTAGCTGTCTTGAGCATTGCCGTTTTACTAACGGCTTTCGAATTTGGTACGTTCCATTTTTCTTATTTTTTATTATTGCAAGTCAGTTTATATTTTATAAGCTTTGATTGTAACTTAGTAAAACTTCTAGCTTGTTATGATACTTTTTTTTTAAGTTGAACTATTCAATGATGAATTATACGAACATTTGCTACTGCGAAATGCTACGCACTCAGTGGCATTAATGGACATTATCCACAGATAATACTCTAATATGGAGTTGTTTGTTCAAAACTTAATTTCAAATATAAAAGAATGTTGTCTTATTTCATATTATATTAAAGAAAATGATTTTACAACCATGGAATTTAACCAATTAAATTTAAGCCAAGTAAATTTTCTAATTTATTAAAGTAAATTTAGTAATATAAATCTTCTAATTAAAGGCATTTTTTTTGTTTGATTGTTTTGGAAGCCATTTAAATTTAAATAGAAACATTAAAACAAAATATGTTTTAAACCGGTCCGTATCATACAGTTGTTTTTTGCAGTTTGTATGAAAATTATTACGTTTTGAAAATGACAAACGAAATAACTATATGTATATAGTGTATATATATAGTGTAACAGAACTTCTAGTAACAACAATGTACAAATATATAAATAATGAACAGGAAGATAATATTGATAAAAACGAACAAAGTTTTTCAATAAGTTCGTTTTACGCCTTGATGTAAATAATTATTATAACCTAAATAAGATTATCATCAACTTAACTGCGCAAAAAATTGTTACGTAGGTAACAAAACAACAAAAAGTTTTCGTTTTGAAGTTCGAAAACAATTATCACAGAAAACAAAATCCTTGCCTTAAGCTCGGTTGGCAATTACGGCAAGTGTCTATGCCAAATTAGGGTTTGAATGGGGGCAACGCTGTGATATAGCACTAGCAAGGAAGATGCTGAAAGGAGAGAGGTTTTGGCAAATCTACCGTATATAGAATAATAAACGGTACTGTTATCTTCTTAGGATATAAGTTTATATTCTGAATTATTTATCGTAAAAAGTTAACATTTCTTTATCTTTAAGAGAATGAAAATTATTTTGAAAAAGAATTAGGTGAAAAACGATTCTATTACTATGTAAACCATTAGATGTTTGGAAATAAACAGTCCTGGGTTGACAACTCAAATAAAAATATTTACTTAGGTTCCAGATATTTTACTTTCGTTAATGATGTACTTAACTACATAACCTTTAACCACATTTTCCCTTCGAACCGGTTGCATCAAACTAGTTTTTGTTTTATAGTCACATTGGATAAACAAGTTCTTTTCGAGCTTTCCTTTCGTTTAATTTTTAAAATTTTAATAATCATGCGAAATGAATGTAAAATTATTTCGTTTCATTTAGAACTGGGAGAAAGAGAATTCGCAATCATCTATTAAATTGTAGTTGTCCTACTAACATGTTTATATTTTGTTTGGACTAGTAGATTGCTGGAAAGGATCCAGATTTTTACGACTTCGCATTACACAAGATCATTGCGTACGAATATTCTGTGGACATCGTCTAATACCGTCTCCTGTCAATTCAATGTTTATGTTCTTAATAGGTACATGACCTCATGCTGACTGTTTTAGAAAACTGTTCCGATTTCACCATATTCTACGCCCTTTTATAGAAAGGTCTATTCGCTTTTTAGAAGCAGGGTTCTTAAATTAGCATGACCTATTATTCTATGTTAAGCTAAAGAATTAAGATATTTATTAAATTTATTGAACCCTTTTTTTAAATTCTTTTAGTCTGTGTAACTCACACTGTTGGACATTCACCTTTTCGGCATTCAAGGATTTTTGATATTCGGAGAAGAATTGTTCTCCTTACCCCACTCATTTTTGAAATTACAGATTATTGTTTTTAAATTAAAGTAAGTTTTTGAATGTGATACTATTTTATAAATGGTTTCAGATATAGGAACAGTAAGCCATGATGCTAGTTGAATAATATAAAAATATTTACAAAAAATTAGTCGTAAGTGGTATAGCTCATTCGTGAATGAACTGTTGTTAAAGACTTTACACTCTTGAGTAGCTAATAAAAATAAATTGATAAGCACAGTGACTGAGGAAAGCGATTAGACTTCGACTCCAAATGTTTGAACTACCATGTCAGCATTTGTGCTTATACGATTAAATACTTACATCCACGGTACAGAATAAACGACTGAATAAATATTTGAAATATTAGAGAAGATTATACATAACTTCCATGCAGTATCTACTTAATATTTATATACGTTTAACGTTAGACAATCGTATATCAATTACACAAAATCATTTTTAAATCTTTATGCCTTCCCCGTGTCACGGAATCTGAACTTTCCCCCAATAGATAAACGTTAGGTCTCGTGTAACCCTCTGTGTAATACTATGTCTCGTAACTTTACCCGTGTGAATTTCCTTTACCCGTTCGCTGAAACAAACTAATTAGTTCTCCACTAATTTTTACGAGCCATCGGTTTTAATGTTTGACGACAGCATACGTAGCAAAAAAAATGTTTTTGAGTGATATAAAGCTTACTTTTAGCCTAGAGTTATGAATAAACGTAGATACCTGCTTCATTGATTTTTTTATATAATATCAATTCTTAATCTAGAAGTAAATTGCTGAAATAAAAACATGTTATTCGCAATGAAACATACCACTATAATGTTTTATTGTAAAATGTCAAGGACTTATTGTCACATCTAAATTACTTCTACGCAAATCGAATCGATGACAACATTCTCAGATCTGACATCATGCTTTTAACATAAACTATGGAACCTTGAGTATTACTTCAGGCATAATCATTATAAAGTCTCATAAACTTGCTGGAGTAATTAAAAGAAATTTATCGTGACCGCGTTGTATAATCACCTTAATTTCTGTATTTTTGTTTGTTAATTAGTAGTTTAAGCCAATCAACCTGTTAACGAATAATTTAATTAAATAAACCTTTTTCCACAGTATTTAATAATTTATAATTATTCAGAAAAACGAGTTGTTTCGAGAATTTTCTTTCCCGCCCACATTTTTCTGTAGGGTTGCTACTTGATCCCTAGTCAAGTCGCAACCAAATGCGATATTAATATAAAATCAGTTTTTGATTCCTCATTTTTTGTTCCTTATTATTTCGCAGCCTGTATTATAGTATATAATAGTCTACTATTATCTATAATCAAAATAAATATGTAATATACCTACAATCAAAATTAAACCAACGCTCCTTACTATCCTTTCATGACAAGATGCAAAATTTCTAAAACCGTTCGTAACCTGAAACAATAACACATTTATTATAAAAATATGAATACACAATCAGCATTATTCACAAAGAAACCAGGTGCTTGTTTTTGAGTCCAGCTGCCATGAACACTCGCACTAGGTAGAACATGATAGCATCAATAACTATTTTAATAAAAGTTAAAACTATTCGCTGCAGTGCTCGAATGGAATCGTTTTAATGTTTTGCGGCCGTGAGGCATAGTTATATGTTTATATAAAGTGAAATATTAAAAGTATGATTTTTGTGTTTAAATACTTTATATTATCGGTACAATCACTTATTGATATTATTGTTGTTGTTCTTTATTAATTTAAAAGTCGAAATTATTTTTAATATTTTTGTTATGACAGCACTAAATATGTGAAAATCTCATTATTTTTTGAGCGGAATAATTTTTGTGCTTTTATTGTTTTATTTTTATTGTGAATTAATTTTTTTTTTATTATTTCCAATTATGACGTACCAATGATGATAACGATAGTAATGATGCCATGTATGATGAAAACTTAGTAGAAGTAGCAAGGACTTAAAAAAAACAAAACAATAATAATTGTAACGTCAACGAAGGCTCTGTGATTCATGAACAACGGGAAATAAAATTACCTAGGTATGTCCACACAACAAACAATGGTTGTAACGACGTGATCGGCCTTGGTGTCAACGCGTACAAGACTACTCGTACATCCTATGATTGACATGGCTGAGACCACTGTTGTGGAAAATTTCGGTAAATTAATCTATAAGTCGTTGTTTTGACTTAGAATCGCTAGTCTAATTCTACTTAGTCTATTAAACATTATTATTGCAGGGAATATGTCGTAAGAGCTCTAATGTAGTACTTTTTATTATTGAGAATATAAAAGAATCCGAGAGTCTTCGTGCATACTCGTTTCCTTTCCCTGAACTGACACGTTTTAATGTGCAATAAGGATGAATGAGTCTTGAAAAACCATAGTCTATCATAAGGAACATAACTTATTAGTTGTGTTGCTTACAAAAAATTTATTTAAGTTAATTATGACTTGACATTGTAGTTATTACTGTAGTCCTTGTTAAGATTTCAACAATGATTATACATTATGGCCCTTATTTTAATACTAAAAATGCATTTTTTTTATTTTATTCCTAGTATACATATTAAGAATTATATTGCTCCTTTCTACTAATTTGTGACGACTTTGCGAATTGACAAAACTTTTCGTTAAACACTATCCTTAACAACAATATTTTCTTGCAAGTAGAACAAACGTTTAGAAATAGAAGTGAAAAATTTGTTTTTATTTAAACAAAAAAGACTTGTTTGTAATTTTGGATCAGCACGTAACTTATTTATAGAATTAGAAAGAAAATAAACGAGAGAATTTGTTATTTGAATGTCGACGGAGAACGCTCTAAGCGGACGTACTTCATCAGAATTAATACTTACTTATGCGAGGCCAAATGAAAAGTATCCATAACCAACGAGCGTATAAACAACAACGAGGCTATACAGTATTGGTGGAAGAGAGTTGAAATGCACACCTTGTCAGGATCGTTCCAAATGGAAACCCATCTAGTTGACAGAACAGGTTAATTTATAAAATTGGATGATATCTATTGAGTTGTACTAATGATGCTGCTCGTTCCTAGTATATTGATTCAGCGTTGTCATATGGATTTTCTGCCATCAAACAGTTTCCAGAACTTAAGAAATTTTTAAGATAAGGTAGATGTTCGATCCGGTGTTACATCTGTAGATTTTTGTAAGATTTGGAGAAAAAGTCTAGTCTTAGTAAGTATAGGCAAAACTTGTTAGAAATGCATACCAACATGGCAATTTCTTTGAAAGAACTGTGTCTAACAGTAGACTTAAAACATGAGAAGACGAAGAAGATGTTTACATTTACATAAACACTTACAACTGTCACCCACAGGGGTAGGCATATATAACAGAATTTCTTCATCAGACTTTCAAGGCTTTTCCCTAAATTGCATCACCTCTTACGACACCAGCAGAAAAAAAGGGCGTGGTAGATTCTTACGACGCTAGCACACGGCTCATATTATATTTATTTAATAATTATTTTTCTATGTATGATACTTTCTTATAGACTTTCTGATTATTTAATATTATAGCCTCTGACGAGTTATTAATTGTTAGCGAGCTAAAAAGAAACAACAATAAAGCTTTGTGACCATAATAAATACGCCACCATTAATAATTGACGTACGTAACATACTACTAACTTAATATTGTTCATAATCTTAAATATCGCACATTGAATGGCTTACAAACGAAATCAGAAAATCAATGTTCAGCAAGAGTTTTGATATGATTATTACGTTATATATCAAAGTCCTCAAGGACTAAGATATTTTTTAGGTAATAATTTACTTTAACTCTGGGAAGATGCCAAGAAGGAATGGAAAAAATAATGCTCAGTGGATGGTTACCTCGTAATTTCAGCGTAATGCTGTACTTTATGAGATTAAACAAGGACATCTGTATAAATTCCTGAATATAGCTTTGGTACAGTTTTTATGAGGATGATTTTGATGGATATATATAAATGAAAAGCCTTGTAGTTAGGCTAGATATCTCTCAGCCTTCGAAGCAGGGGACCGTTGTTCGAAACCCTGTGTGAAGTTCTCATATCAGCGATAAAAACTAATTGGTTGGTCACGAGACCTCGACATATATACGTGTACGATTTGGTATCGTCCAACGGCGACAGGCTAACCAACCTGTCACGGTGTCCTAAATAAGCTCTGATAAATCCAGTAGCAGGTATACATTCTTATGAACGTATAGCTTCCACTTTATTATTATTTTACATTTACTTCACAGTTGGTTTGGACAAAAAATTCTGCAGTTTCGGTCGTTTCTTATGATTAAAAATAATTTGTTTTAACACAAATAATTGCGAGTTCAATTCCCGCGTTTAGGATTCTACACAGCAAATCTATACTAACATGAGAATCTTTGTAAGTGCGTATGTATGTATGTTTAAAAACAACTTGGATGATTTTGAAGGGACTTTTTAAAATGTTTTAAAAGATTTCAAAAGTGCTTTAGGCTATGCTTAATGTTATAAATCTGAAAGTTTATACGTTAGTCGTTAAATCATGCTTAAAGAATTGTACGGATTTTAATAAAATTTTGCAGCGATGTGGATGATTTCATGACATAGATAAAGGATACTTTTCAATTCAGACTCTTCTAAGGACTAAATTTCTTACGACGCAGATGAAGCCGCGGACAGCCAAAGTAAAATGATAAGGATTCAATCTAGAACTATCGTTACTTTTCTTTTAGCCTTGTTTCTAATACTTTTATTTCCAGAAGTTTCTTTTTCATTTTAAGCTTGTGATGCTTTATTTTCGCATACATTAAAAGAATTATTTTTATAAAAATACAAGTCATGATGCATTGCAACAATGGAAATTCTATTGTTATGACTACTTGTTTGTAGACTACTTGGCCACATCATCAAAATGTATGTGAAATTTTGTTACCATCCCGGTTTTAAAATTTATTTCGTTAGATACTTTATGATGTGGTTTTCGAGAAAATTTATTGTCATAGGAATACCTAGTCAAACGAATGATATGGCAAGGGCTTTGTAGGAACCCTACCCCTAATAAAGTGAAAAGCACTTTAAATTATTTTCTTTACTAAAAGTACTATCTTGAAGGTAATTTTCATTAATTAAAAATTTTTTTGAATTAATAACCTCATATGTACATCATTCAATATATTTCATAATGTTTAAGGTTCATAAAGTATTTCACGTGAGTAACAATAAATAATAATTCTAGAATGTTCTTCAGTTGTTTCCTGAAACCCAAAGTTATAACAAACTAGGATTTCTCTGGATTTTTACAATTCATTACAAAGTTATAAGTATATCCATTTGGTAAAGGCACGCCTACACTAACGATTGGAAAGATTGAATCGTTTGTGTGCTTACGCACTACGCTTTGTTTAGTAACGTGCTATATTTACGCTGTGTCGAAGGTGGTGCGCTGCGCTCACCGCCTAAATTTAATTGGCAGATGACATCACCGATTACAAAATTGAGTCGGCATAAACATTAACGTGTACTTGTCAGTCTTCGAACTCGTTTTGACTTGTATGATATTTTTTGACTAGTATGAACCAGACATAGATGAAAAAAAACTTTTAAGAAGATGCTAAAAATAAACGAACAAAGAATTTATTTTCAAATACTAATTTTTTTTTTAATATTCCGTCTTTACACCATTCATCGACCATGTCAGTTGGAATGTGGCTTACGAGATCTGCCTTGTAGGTAATACAATACTCTTGTTACTACACCCATTGTAAACTGGTACAAACTACTTCTTCATGTCCCGGTTTTCTAAGTAGAGCAACAATTAGTTTGAAATTTTTAGGATAGTCTTATATTATAAATTAAAATAGTATAATCTTATGAAGACTGAATAAGTAAACTAAGTAGTGCTAAGTACTGATATATTTATATATATATATATATATATATATATATATATATGACTTCTATTATGAAATTATAAAAGCTGCTGTTTACTAAATAAAACTAAGTAAGTTGTAGCTTAGGTGCGGAACGCACCACTCAAATTTAATAGTCCAACGATTATTTTGAAATTGGTTTTTTAGAACCTGCACCATTTTAATAGTTATTCGGTCAGACGCTCGGCTAAGACGGTAAAACATTACGCGAGGAAAGGTACATATAAAAAGAATAACAAGAATTTCAAGAATATGCGTAGTCTGCATAAAGTCACTAGAGCACCGTGGCGGATCCTTCAAAACTCGCTCTCAGAAATAATATAAACTCAAATATAGTACAGTCTTTACTGTTATTTACATTGTACATTGAACATTCGAAATGTGTCTATAAATATCCCACTGGTGCTAGATGTTTATACACTACAGCCGACCCATTTACGTACGACAACCAGTTTCTAGATATCTAGATACTGGTTTATGGTAAAGGGGTCGCCCAAACCAAGCCAGTCGGGCTCTTTCAGTATAGTTGGGTTAAGTATCAGGTTAACGAAGTTGTGTCCCTTATTATAAATGACGGGAACAAGATTCCAAATTACAGGCGAGGCAACCTTGATTTTTATTTTATATTGGTAACAACGCATATTTATCATGATATTATTAGTATCTATAGGCCAGGGGCACCTACTTACCACCAGGTTAATCGTATACTCATTTGTCATCATTACTTACTTGAAAATAATAATTACTCACTTTATGTATTCTCGGGTACAGGTTTCTACTACAGCGTAGCGATATTTATCGAATATGAAAGGGTATTGCGTTGTATTCAGGCATAGTCAGACACATTGCGTTACCTGTTTTCTGAACTTATTAATCCAAAAGTAATAATACAAGAACTTGAAGGTTTCTTAGTGATATTTTAAACCATAATAATACAGCGGCAATATGACCGCGTTCATGTTCTTGAAAAGGGACGACTTAGTAGACGTTTCAAGAGAAAATCATCGCTAGTGATGTCATGTTGTCGAAGAGTACGAATTAATGCTACAATTGTATAGGTACTTCAAAATACGTGTTCGACAAGCAAAGCAAACGATAGAAGGTAACATGTACTTGCATTGATGTATGACTAATGCAATGAAGTCTCCTTATGGCCTAGCAGAGGTTAAATTATAATCTTGACATCATTATAGTGACCATGTTCGCCTTACGTAACAATCATGACGCAATTTGTATTTTATTCAAACAATCTTTACCTACCTACCAACAATCGTTACCGCTCTGTTCAAATTTTGATTAAAATTAATACTTTTGATACATTTTGTACTTCAATGTTAAGTCGACATCTACATATGTATTTAAGGTTCAAACAATTTCCTATTTAAGTTTTTCAATTAAATTTTCAAGTAAATGCCAAAATGATATTTTAGATAAGCAATATCTAAAAATAAAAAAGGGAAAAGAACAATTATTTTGCCTTTTTTAACTTTGTATTAGCTTTGATGACAGTTAGTTTGAACAATGACAGTTAGTCTTAATATTATTGGGAATTTAGTCCCAGTTACAAGTTGATTACTAAACCTTGATGTGTTGAAACAATTTAAATTCTATTGTTATGACACGAAAAGAGAAATAATAATATGGTTCCTTGAATTTGACAGAAGATACTAGCAAATGTATATACACGTAGATGGTATTAATATGATAGTTCTATATTTATTTATTTGTCAAGACATATATGACATACATTATATATAGAGCAAAATAACCATAACATCCATATCGATTCTTAGGACTGCGAATGGTTGCTATTTCTGAACCGCAAAAACATAGCCATAAATTCACTCTTGACTAGTAATGACATTGTTTGTTCTCTCAGTAGAGGGGAATCCTTTGATTCGAAACAAGAAACTTTGTGTCGATAAAAGTTGTCCCCCTTCCTTGTGTTGAAAATTTATTATTATGGATAGAATTTTTCTGTATTATACTTTTGTATGTTCTTAACGTAAAGCTACTTATCCGGTAACACATTCAGAATATTTTTTCAATGTTTTTAAAAAAAAAATATTTTATGTTATGTAATACTTCTCTGGCTGGCACATTTATATCCTATTTTTTAAGTTATTAACCATGAATAAAATATTTTTTTTATCCTTTTACCATTCGATAAATTTCATTTATATATACGACTTGATTTGTCATTTATAGTACATTTAAATTTTTTATATTAATTTAATTCACCTAACCTTTCGCACACTACCAGTTCCAAAGACAGACTTAAATTAATCCAATTAGTCCTCAACCACAAGTGTGACTGACACTGACTAATCAACTCTGAGAATTACGACCTGAGCAGCAAATTGGAACAAAACAAATTGAAATAATTCTTGCTCTTGGCTCGACCGTGTTAGTACCACTACTTCGCAGAATAGCGGCGTGAAGTAGAACAGGAAGCCCACTCCCCCTTCCGCTACCCTTCCCCAAATATCCTGAAAGCCCGGCAACGCACCTGCAATTCCTCTGGTGTTGTAGATGTACGCGGGCGTCTGTAATCACTTATCATCAGGTGAGCCGATCGCCCGCTTAAAAATTACTTTCCTAAGTCGCAAATAAATCTAGTATGTGCTGTGTAGTTTCCGCCTTATGGAAATTCGAGAGAATTATTTTAAATTACGTCGGTTAACAGAATAAATATCGCAAATATGACCGATCATCGACAATACACAGGCCAGAGACAGCGAGCAGTGTCTTTGTGTCTTCTAGTGGATCTCAATCTGACTAATTACTACGATACAATCTCCCAACCTAGCAATGACGTATTTTTTCAGTCGCTCGCATAATAGCTCCAGCTAAGATTCTAACTCGGAACCTTAAGTTTAGCGGTTTGTTAAGGTAGGAATTTGAATTATACACAAATCGGTAACAACTAATAATTTTCCTAACATTGTCATTGTCTAAATATTTTTCAATACGTTTAATTATAATATATCTACTTGCAAGATGGAAAAACTTGTAATTAAGATTAATCAGTATGTATCAGTATCGACGGACCCAAATCGATTTCAAACTAATTAACCCTATTAACTGTCCTGAGAAAAATACAATGAGAATGACTAAGTTTAATGAAAAACCAATTTGTCTGAATTGCATTGCATCGGGAAGAAACCAATTTGGATTGTAAAATGACAAGCTAAATTTAGCTCTTACTTTTTAATACTGATGAAAACAACATTTTTAATGTTAAAAAGCAATATGTTCAGCAATTATATTCTTTTCTTAAATATATTTTGTAATAGTCATTCGAAGTAAAGGTTAACATACTTGGAAATGTAAAATACTTGAACTATATAACGATTTTAGAAAATGAGACGAAGATCTGAATAATCTTGTTATTGAAAGAAAGTATGTAATGCATGAAGCATCTATTTTGTTTTTAATTGCGTCTAACTCTCACCCGATTCTTCAGGATAAACCTGAATGATTTCCAAACTTGTTGAGGGTTACCATTATAATTAATTTTTACTTTATTTCAGGATCGTGTTTACGGTGTTACCAGTGCAATTCGGCGTCAGACCCTACTTGCAAGGATCCGTTTACGGGGAAGACAAAAGTGGTAAGAAATATATTTCATATTTAATAAAAAAAAGTTGTATAAATATATATCCGGTCAGAAATTTCGGATCTCAGTCGTTCGCTGGTCTTGTTTCTTGATTCTTGATTTTAGTCGTTA
This sequence comes from Bhutanitis thaidina, assembly GCA_029286595.1. Lineage (NCBI taxonomy): Eukaryota > Metazoa > Arthropoda > Insecta > Lepidoptera > Papilionidae > Bhutanitis > Bhutanitis thaidina. The sequence goes on from JAGSMS010000005.1 coordinate 6,010,513, forward strand.
GCAGGGTACATCTTGTGCAGGGGAAGTAGGTATTTGCCGAAAAAGTTTACTTCGATAGACTATGTTAAGTAGGTCATGTCATTAATTCAACTCTAAATTGATTGTTAAAATATTCATTAATACAATACTACAGCTAATAGGTTCATAAATGCTTTTAGTTTTGTAAGGTTTATTCTTCAATATTTTTACTTATATTTTTTTTAGTAAATTGAACTGTTCGAAAATGTAATTAAAAATGTATTTTCATTAAACTTTAATTAAAATATGTTGTTAATAAGTAGATACACACAACATCAATTACAACGTGAATTAGAATAAGAATAAAAATATTTTAATATAAAATTACATTTTCCATATATTTAATAACATTTACAAATATTTTCTAATTTTCAGGACTGTTCCACTCAGGACTCCTTGAACTACAATCGCGCTTATCTCCGCGGTGTACTGCCCAATGAACTTGTAGACGCCATTGCTGGGGCACCAAGATATTGCCACAAGATTGTCATGCGTTAGTATTTAGATTGCTTAAAATGATCACCATGAAGTAACACATGCGCAATATGTAACAGGCCTACAAATCAGCACCTAAGCAATGGATATTGTGCCTATAACATCATAAAATAACGTAATTCCTAAAAACAGAATTGAAAATGATTAAATACCACTAATATTATACATATTTTATTCGACCTATTTTAGTCTATGTTACTCCACTGCTGAACATAGGCCTCTCCAAGAAAGCGTCAGCCAAAGTTGGCATATATTTCATGTAAGGTTTGGCCATTCTCAATAAGATGGGCAAGCTGGTTGGTGAGCGCAGTGTTGGTACCCCTGCTCTAGTGATCCCGCTCGCCATCAATAATCTGTGAAATCCTTTTATATATTTTTTTTATTATTTTAGTACTGAGTATATTTTGAGACAACACATTGTCTACATTTTGGTGCCAGAAAAAGAAATACTGCCGCCCCATCTGTCGTGCCGGAAATGCTTAGACAAGGCCAGGATAATTATATCGAAAAATATTAGACCAATAATTACGATGTTATTTATGGGAAATACTGCGATTTCGAATTCGCTTGCCATGCATTGAAATCACGGTAAATATATAATTATGGAAGAGACCTACGTTCAGCATAGAGGGAGGGACTATTAACAGGCTTATAAAAAGAAGATACTTGCTGATGTGCATGAAATTTACACTTCTAATTTAACTTTTTTTATACCCGACGTTTCGTGTATAATGCTTTTCAGACTCATGGTCACGGAGGGACTCAGGTGTTTGACGTTCTGCTGTCATAGATAATCCGTGCTAACGTCAGTTTTGTCATTTTCGTCTCTTTATACAATTTTCCAAATAGTTGCTCTTAAAAAACATTCGACGGTGATGATATACAATCCGATGTCACCAAGGCGAAGACTTCCGAATAACATCAGTAGTTTTAACTGTGTACAATATGTCATAATGCTTCAAGTGTATAATTCAACACAATGGCAACTTGTGTTAACTTTCCCATATCCAAAATAACCTTATGCATTCAAATTGTGAAGGGTCAGATGTAGTATCACACATAAGGGACGCAATTTTAGGTGGAAGAACTCCTTTTTTGCCTAAGAACCATCCGTGTTCTGTGTACGTACCTTCTTCGAATAAAATTGGTTACAGGTGCTCATAAACCACCACCACCACCACCACCACCGGGTAGACTGATAGCTAGATTGTTATAAAAAATACAATGTACTTTGAATCCGGATGAAGTAAGAACCTCAGATCCTTAGTAATCACGCTCGCTAACCATTCAGACACGCGGTCAACAGTAATGGTAATTTACAAAAGCTATATTAAATTTATTCTTTTACAGAAAATGGTGCTACTATTCGAACCTGCTTGGATGCGAACCCCACCGATCTGAACCAAACGTGCCGTCTGTTGGACAACACTGCAAAAATGTTCCCCATGGACCCTGCTAAGCAAATCAAACACTGCAGCGTTTGTGACAAAGAGGATTGCAATGGAGCCAGTTCCATCATCGCCTCATTCCCGTTAGCAGCTTTAGCCCTCGTCGCTTCATATCTCTTTTACAAACAATAATACTAAACGTACAGCAAAGCAACAGCAATGTGTACTTGGTTCGCTTTAAGCAATACGCATCATGCAAGAAAGCTTCACGTAACGCTCCGTCAGTCTGCTAAAATAAATATTTTGGAGTGCCAAAAATTATTATGATAAAACATCGCCTTTTAAATGAATTAGTAAACCGTCCAATACCATTGTTATTTTTGCTTTATGAATATTTAGATATAAAATAAAATGTATGTTTAAGATAAGTTTTAAGTCGCAAGAGAACACCGTATAACAGTTCTCAAAAGTTACGCAGTTAGAGACATCGTTACCAAAATATATTAAATGCTGTTAATTTTAGGTACCTGTTTATAATTATTTATGCAGTCCTGTTACAAATTTACTTTTTCTGTTATTTTGAGCTTTTATTTATTGTTAAATCTGTGGTAGAATTTTTTTTTAATAAATAATTTATCAATTCAGCAGAATGATAAATTAAGCACATTTTAAGTTCTCTATTGACCCAACAATGAAAATAGCGACACGTGAGTAATAATTGTAATAGTTTTAACCATAGTTTAGCATTGCTTTACAAAATATAGATCTAAAACGTTTTGTAATGCATATGAATGTGCGGATTTTTTAATTCAAAGAAACAATAATCTAAGCATTTATGTATATAAGTAGAATTTGACCGTCCTTTTAAGATGAACGTTTTTTTAATAAAATGAACAAAAGCTTGTTATGTATTATTTTATTCTTCAATGACTTCGAAGAAATTTTACATTTTGTTGCAAAGTTTTCTTAAAAACGACCCCACTATCATGATCTTTACCTGTTACTGCAAAGGCCTCGATTGTTGAATAAAGCTAATCATGAACCTGAACCTTCATCATCTATTGATTTTTTGAATACCATAATTTACTAAATATATATTTGAGACAAAATGATGGTTTACGTGAAAACTATTTATAGAAATTAATAAATTTTTAAAACTCAAGTAATATCTGTGGATGTAGTTAACCCCGTGCAACCACTGCTGTTTTCCGTGTTGAGAGATACGGATAGTCATTATAATTACAGGCTGTGAGGCATTCTGTCTTAGTTTTAGTTTCGTAGTTCTCAGGGGAGACAACGCATCTAGGTGGTTACCATCTTCGATTAAAGGTAGAGCCAAGCGGGTGCTTTTGGTGATGCTCGAATGGGACAGATCGAACCAGGGCCACGGCCTAGCAGAATAATGGTGTGAAGTAAAGATCTGATGCTTCTGTTTTGAAAAAGAAAAGTACTTTATTCATTTCCACAAGTCGGTAAAATAAATAAGATACAATAAAACGTGTAATTAATAAGATATCTTAGATTAGATCTTAAGCGTGGTAGAGCCAAGCGGCGGCTTTAGCTGCTGTTCGAATGGGCCGGCTCGACCGGATTGGTATTACAGCCTCGCAGAATACCAGCGGGAAGTAGAGTCATCTTGTGCCTCTGCGTTTCGTTCGGTGAGTGAGGTAACCGGTGGCCCACACCCCCTCCCTATTCCCCTCCTTTTCCCTCCCATCTCCCAAATATCCTTAACGACCAGCAACGCACCTGCAGCATCTATGGTGTTGCAGATGTATATGGGCGACGGTAATCACTTACCATCAGGTGTCTCAGATATCCCATGTGACTGACAGTGATTATTATATTAACCCATTGGCAGAGACGACTATCGAAATAATTGCGGTCGGCATACCACGCCACATGTCACCTCGTGAGCCAGATCCACATATGGAATGATCCAAATATGTAATGACAGGAATGGTGATGTCGACCAAAAATATCCTCGACTGTGCCCGGTCTATGAGCACCATATCAGGCGTGTTCGCAAGATCATAAATTACGTACGTTAAAATTCACACAATTACAACAAAGACAATTTTAAACAACAAAACGTACTTAGCCCTCTAAACAGAAGCAGAATAATTTAGTAAGCTAACGACAACTTTTACTTATATAAAAAAACAATTCAACTATTATCTGTAGCCACGTTCATTTTTTAAGAAGAGTACGATTAAGAGATTTTTTGTGTAAAGAAGGCTAGTGCTCTAACTGCGAAAAAAAAAATTGTGCCCTACAGATTCCCTAAGATTTATAGAAAAATTACTTACTTGACTTTAAAATACAAGTATTGACTGAAACCCACTTATCAACAACCTGTACCTAAGGGTGCAGAGTCAAAGTCAATTTGGTGTAAAAAGAAATTCCTAAATATATCATGTATGTAACGCGTACGTATCATGACACGAAACGCAGGTATAACACGCAGTAAAAGATATAGGGAACTTAATACAAACATTTAAAACTATGTATACAATGTTCACAAAGTTTAGTCACTATATACAGCAGCACGTAATTATACGCAGTCGCTTAGTATTACGTATAGTAGTAATCATTCGTTGGCATAGGAGCGAATAAGAAAGCCGGCAGTAGACAGTAGCTAGAGAATGAGAATCACGTAACAGCAGAGCGCGGGCAACGACCCAAGTGAACAACAAGGGAGACAGCTTTTCAGCGGTCACCTCTAAGATTTCTGGAGGGTGTGGCACTCCGGCCGCCTCCGTTTCTTTCGTCAATCGAATATATTTAGTACATAAATCAAGTAGGTATAGAAAGAAAATCCTCCATGAAGTACACAAATTTAAATAAATGAAAACAGGTTTATGATGCATACAACTAAAATAATAAATCTATTTTGATATACGAGTATATCTAAATTTATGTGTAAGAAATACGAATATAATCAATTACACATAATTGATTAAGTTAAATACGCTAAAGATACAGCTTTTATAATATAGTACATAACATTTTGGATACATATATTTTGGCAACTAGTTAATCACAGATAAGTAAACTGTAACGTACCACTAGTATCTTCTCAAAGTACTAATTAACTAGTTACATATTAAAAAAACAATTTCATGATCTTCATGGGCAACAACTCTTCGATTTGCTCTGGCGAATGCATGCGTTTAGGGTCGTTCGAGCATGCTGAATTTATTGATTACAATGATCGCCTATTCGTATAAAATTGTGCTAAGGTTAAACCAACGTTGACAGTAATGACTTGTGTAGACAAGTACCATGGCTAGGCTCACCTTAGTATTTTTTGCGGTGTTTACCGCCTCGGTGGCCTTTTTAAGTCTTGCTGAATCATCAGGTAATTATTAATTTAATTTCCCATTCAAAATATTAAGGTTTTCGCAATAGCTTTTTTAAATCATCATAAATTATGTTAAAAATGCTTTATGCTAAATGAAATGTGTTTTACTAAGATTGGAAGCATAGAAAGAATTTGCGTTAACAGACAGTAAGCGTCTTGAGTGAATGAATGAGAATCTAATAAGTATTGGTAAATATATGCGTTTATATGTTTGGATGTGTGTATATTTATATATATTTAGACATTTTATTTAAACATTTTGTAATATTGTATAATATATGTAGGCCTTTGCCCCGCTGTGGGCACTTACAGCTACTTTGCTTTACTTTTTTTTCATTGCCAATTATATTAGTTAAGTTATTATGTATTAATTAAGTACTCAACTACCTTCCTTTATAATAATAATAGTTTTCTCTTTCCTCAAGGGTTTGCTGGAAGAGAACTCTGCTTAGGATTAAGCTCGCCTTTGTACATTTATTTTGTATTTTATTAAAATTGTAAATTTCTCAATTATAATAATTACACATTAGTGTACGATAAAGAAAGGATAAAGTATTCACGTGTCCATAACTTTGAAACAATTGAATGTCTATTACATGAGTCATATCAGGACTAGTGACACTAGAAGGGATGATGAGTGTACATCCCTAGTGTCACTAGTTTTTAGTATTATACTGAAAATTGTAATATTTTTAGTTTTCGGTACCTCCAAAAAGTTATTGCAATAAGTATTTAATTCTGAAGCAATCGCGATGTTATGGTTTACACAAGTATTAATTTGACGAAAGCGGAAACACTAAAGAAGTTGTGGCATATTTTAATTATAACTTTCAAGTTACTGAACTTTCCCTTTCTTCTTTAACCTTTGGAGTGGAGTAACGATCTTGTACGAAAGTGGCAGTTAGCCTTGTGAGTGATTACACTTCTCTATAGATATACATAGGTTGTGTTTTAAACATCGATATGAAATAGATTTACGAATTATAATGGTTTGTAAACCTTGCTATATTTTTTTTTTATGAAAAAATAGGCTTGCGTTTGACCTCAATCTTGCCCGATGGAAAGCGAAGATGAGGATGATATTATATTTATAAACTTTGCAATTCTAAATAACAAAACTTTGCGCTAAATACAACACTGGACGTTATGCCAGTAATCGGCTCCTTGTCACTCTTGGGTGTAAAGTTCCTCAGAATCTGACTCCCTGTTACCCCAAGGACAACCTTTAGGTACTCAATTACAGGACTTGACTGGACTGGTAATTATTTCCACAGTTAACCATGGTCTTGAGATATTTTTGAGGTAAGCTTATGATACCACCGGGATCATAAGAGGTAGCAGATCAAATTCGCTTAAGCCGCCACCACATTTTTCGTCGTAATTAGTAGATATAAAAAAGAAATTATTGGCATAAGTATATAGTACGTAATAAATTGTAGGCGATCCAGCACTACACAAAGTCGAGATTCCGGATGAGTTGGAAGACGATGGTGAACTCACAGAAAGATCAGGGGCTTTTGCACAAGGAAATGCTTTAATGTTTGGCAACAACAACAGATTAAGGCCTCCTCCGCTCCAAATTCCATCAAACCAAAGACCTAGCCCGACACCGATAGACGTTGTTGAATGTCACGTTTGTACCGACTGTCCGAAGGTGTATGAAAATACCACGTCAAAGTTATGCCCGCACACGCTAGACGTCACGAGGCAAAATAAATGTGTGGTTTATGCAGAGCAATATAGACGTGAGTATATTTTTTATTACTATTCAAATACTAAGTGTAATGCATATTTGGATGCATATTTAGAGCTACATATAATCTGGTCTCTTCATAATATTAAACCTGTTATAAAACCTATGGGAATAGGACATCTTATTTCATGGTTCTTGCAGAAGACGTGATAATTAAATAATATTTAAGTTTTTTTACTTTAAGTTCCGACGAGTTAAAGAATAATTTGTCTGTGTATCAAAAGAATAACTATCGTAGAAACTATAGCAGGTTATTGTTACTTCTCCATAGTAGCTCTTCAAAGCGCCGTTAGAATTAATCCGACACGAGAAGAATACTGCTTATAAAAGAGGCTTATTGGCGGAAAAACATTTTGAATCAAAAAAACAATTTAAAAAGAATATTTTTCTAAACTACTGTGCATATTTAATTGATACTTGTTGTATCACCTAGAAATGGCATTTAGAATGTAAGTATTAATGAAATGACGTACCGTCGACGTACTCTGTATACATATACTCCGTATATCCGGTAAACAACTATTGTGTTTTAGATATGAAGAGATCGTGGTACATTCGCGGCTGTGCTTCAGAAAGAGGCTCATGTGCTGACATTAAAAAGGCCCATGCTGCGCATTCGGACATTGTAAGGTTAATGTTTTGCCGTGAGTGCGAGGGAAACAAATGCAATACGAGTGGTGGTTATCGCTCTCTGGCAGATTTAACACTTGCTTTGTTTGCCGTGGTCGTCGGTCCAGTTGTTGCGAAATACACGCTCTCATAGACATTGATAGTAATGAAATACATATATTATACAACATAAACAAAATGTATACAAATGAAGAAAAAATCCAAAGAATTAAACTTGGGTTTACATGATTGGATTTTTACGGACTGAATATGAATAAAGCTAATATGAAGAAAAATAAAATGATCTAAAGAATTTTAGAAATTTAAAATCATTAGTTACACCTAGCTTACTTCAGAGTATATTATTAAAGCGATATTGTACAAACAAAGTATTTCAATTAATTTAAATAACACCTAGGCGTTTGCAAAATACAATATCAATTAAAATTTAGGTAAAATGACACAGCTGACAGGAACACAAGATTATATAAAACATATTTGGTAGACCACAAATTCTCACAGTATGCACTTTTTTCTTCCATTGATGATACGCGAGGCTATTAAATAAAAATCATCCTATTTTATTAGAAAATATTACTGAAACTGACGGTAGCCCGAGTTAACTCTGACTTCAGGACGTCTAACACCTCAGTCCCCTCGAGACCACCAACGTCGGGATGTAAGGAAGTTAAACGCGGTAAATTCCATAAAATTTGTTTAATTTCAATATCAGGAATATTGTTTTATTTATTTTAGTAATACTTACTTCAAGAAAAATGCATATTATAACAACATTTTCAAGAAATAAATAGGACCATGTAACGCATTGCATGTCTTTATAATAACAGACACAAATTAAATTTTGTAAGTCCAACCTTACATTTGGGACTTAGTCTTTCCACATTTGGTACAATTGTCTTCTCAAATTTAGAATATAATGTAATCGTGGAGAGTTCAACACCCTGTTCCAATCCTGTGTAGGCTAGCGGGCTTTCACAGTGTAACAGGTCATCGTGTATAGATGAATAAATAAAATTCTTGTTTTTTTACTATCGATAGGAAAAACAATATATAAGAAATATAACTACAGGTTAAAGAAGCACAGACGCCGGCAGAGAACTCCTCTCATTAGCCGTCCACACGATGAAGGCCTGGGTGAAACGCTCAGTGCGGCCAGGGGTTGAGACAGTCGTATTTTTTTAAGGTTCATATAACTCAAAAATGTTTCATCACATGCCAAGTAAACCCACCTAGTTAGCTCTAACATAAGTAGTAAATCGATGAAGAAGAAAAAGGATACAACAGTAAGATGAGAAATAAAACGTGAAATTGTTGGCCTTATTATTTTATTGGGTATTGCTTTAAAAAATATTACAAAAATCAATAGACTTGTCGTTATTATGTAAAGTAGAGAAAAAAGGAAATATATACGTTATTTAAAAACTTAAAAAAAAAGATTTGTTGTAGTCACAACCTTCACGGACTATGAATCAGCATCAAGGTAACCGAGTAAGAAGCATGATGTTTTTTTTTCCTCAAATTGATGTCGCTATTAGCACGATAAGCCATCTGAGTGTACATATTTATATGTACTTGTAATAAATAGTATAGCAAAGTCGTGCTAAATAGAAATAAATCAATTGGTTGCAAAGATACGTTAGATACCTACATATCTACATATCTACATATTTTCTGACCGTACACATCGGACTTCTATATAGTCAGTCCATTGAAACAATGACTGTTATGGTTTCACCAAGACTATATTGTTATAGATATATACTGTATATTTTATATTATGTTATATAAACACTTTTTGTATAAGTCCACTGTTGAACTTGAACCACCTCTTCATGAAAGTGCAGACAAAAAAGCTGGCATTTTATATGAAGATTTTCCTATACTAACCACACTGAGCAGACGAGTTGGTGAGGGCAGTGCTGGTACTCTCGCAGTAGAAATGATGCGCCCCATCACTAGCTTGTCAGATTTTTGTTCAGCATAGCTGGATGGATTATCAACATCAGTCGATCGACAGATCCATGTTCATTAATCAGCTACATGCAAAGTTGTGTTGTATGCAGCTGAGGTTGACATTTGGAGAAAAAGTTGGTACATTCCCTCTTCCACCAATTTTGGATATAATACCTAACTATATATATATATTTGGATATAACACAATTGATACCTAATTATCACAAGGTGATAGGTCTCATAAAATACATTTTAATGAACAGTAAGGCATCACCGCAGGTTAATTCAAATTATACAGGGCGTCCCAGATGACAGTATCTGGTCGGTTCGTTTATGAAATCCGTATATAGATCTGTGTTCTTCTCCGAGATGAACGAAGTAACATCAGTTATATCTGTGAAGTAAAGAAAATTAAGTTGAGTTACATTTTTATCAAGCGCTATAAACTGGACTATATAAGTATAGATAAGAATGCAGGGTGTTTTTGATTGTTTTCAGGATGTAACTTTTATATTATCGATTTTTGTAATATTATAATTTTTATTTACGTATTCTTTTCTGTATGACTGCATGGAAAACGAGTATAACTGGATGTATATTTCGAAATTACAATAAACTTTGTCAACATCATGTGGTGACAGCGTAAGAGAATTTGCTACCTTGTCTTAGTCGTAGGTGTCATAAATGTCGACTAACGAAATGCCAGAGACAGGCTTCCGACAGGTGGCAGAAAATCATCTCAGCTGTAATTTTAAAGTAGAGAAGCAGCTTGTTAATGTCTCACTGAAAAAGGCAAATAACAGCAACATAAAATCATTCATAAGTAAAGTATAAGCAAATTTAGCTTATCACAAAACCAATAAACGTATAAGGCCAAGAAAATAATGTACCTAATTGTACTGCCTCTTCACACACAGAGCTCTTCTGGCCGTAATTGGCATTCCATCTTAGCCAATATACTAGCATTCCATCTCAGAGGACTAAGATTAAATGCCCGTAACGCAGTTGTAGCTAGCAAGACAATTGCAGCTACCGTTGTTTGAAGCTGGTTGCAGGTGTCCATGAGGTGATGTAAACACTTACGACTATGTGGACTGTTAGCTTGTTAGTTACACATATATTTAAAAAGAATACGTCTTCCGCCGTTTCCAACTGGAGGCATCTTCTAAAGAAATCAACTTTAGTGGATTTTATTTTTCGTTTACTCGAAAGATTCCATCTGCTGACAAAATATTCCTCATACACAGAGACACCACTCGTTTTTTTCTCACAGTCATGATCATATATGCGACTCGGAGAAAGGGTTAGAAGCCGTGTCAGTGACGTAACACAATCACACTGTAATCAAGCCTAAAAGCCAATCTTTTGTGTGTTGCACAAATATTGGCCTCAACGAGATTCGAGCTCAAGACATTACTTTAGTGGTTTTGAAAGAGTTTCTTTAAAAATATCATGAAAGCATTGCAATATTGTCACATTCTTTTAATTGAGATTAATATACCAAAAAGAAATGAGTTCGTCTTTAAATAAATAGTTCTATTTTAAAATGGAACTGTAGCGTTCCTGCTATTGTATAAGCTTTGTCGTTTACGAAATCAACAGATTATTTTCGAACTAAGCTTTCCGTGAGTAACACACACATTCGGAATTTTGAACTTGGCCACTCCATTTTCCATAAATGTCGTGGTCAAAGATGGCAGAATAGTATAATATCCAGACTGGTGAAACTTGAAATTATCTTTGCCACAAGGATTAGTGAATTAGGGAGCACCAGGTTCATGGATATTCGATATTAATGGTATCCTTAGTAATATTCAATTATTGTGATTAATATTTATAACATATAAGTGTGTCGCATAATTACTATAGTAATTATAGGTAGCCTAGTGCCAAAGAGTTTGCTTTGATTTCATAATAAGTAAGTAACCTAGGTTCTTTTTCCGGTGCCGGCACCACTAAAATGCTTAATAGCTATTTTATGGGCTACATATAGCATGTGCTCTTCAGCGAAGGAAAATGTTATAAGATAATCTGCATGTCTGAGATATAATAAAAAAAAATATTTCGTGGTCACGTAAAGTCCACCAAACCGCGCAGCAAGACCCGACCGACCAAAAGGGTGACCGATCTTTTTTTTTTTGTCTCACTTGGGGAAAGTACAAACATCTGCCAGTCCCTGAAGGTAGTGACCGGTTATGGCGGGATCAGTATTAAGTGATACGCTGCTAGCCGACCGGTCGACCTTTACAGCTTCGACGGTAAGACTCGAGAGCAGGAGGCTCACAAGTAAAAGTAATAGTAAGCAACAACGCTGCAGTGTTCCCATGACGCTCGGCGTCGCGATGTTGTATGCTGCTTTGCTTTGCTTTGACCCGTTAACGAAAAGACACTTCCCACAATTAGAGGGGGGCTCGCGGCAACCCAAGGGCACCTCTGCTTGGGATACAATTGAGGGTGGAAAGTGGCGGATCCATCCTGGCTCCCTGTGGACCCTATGAAATACTGAGACCATGTCACGTCCCACCTATGGCACATTTACGGGCCGTTACTCAACTTACGGTTTTACACGCATGAAATCCATTTACAAGTGGCCATCAAAGATGAATATCAAAAAGTTCAAAATAAGAAAAAGATTCTTATTTCAAACCCATTATGTTTTTTTTGTTTGTACTACTTTATTTATATATACTACAGTTATATAGACAATTTTATACTGTTACACAGTTAGAGAGAGAAAGTAACATTCCGGTTTCATAGCGTTCCAAAACCAATGAAGTAATTCGGACAGAGTTCAATGACATTTTACGCGTAATAAAATTAAACCACATTTATACGATGGTGTAATACACACGGAGTCAGAAAATTCAGCACTATGTCGTCCCGTTTGAGTCATAAAGGTGGGCTTGCCATACAAATTTATACATTTTTTTTTATATTAGATTGGGTCGACAAACGAGCTAACAGGGAACCTGTAGGCTAAGAGCTATTTCAGCCAATGAATATTGAAGCCATGAACAAACAACTTCAATCAAAGAAGTTTACATATTATACATTGTCACTCCAGAGGACTAACTGACCTGTAATTATACTGGCTGTCCGTATCCTTCAATCCGGAAATTAATAGTGATTACAATGCTAATTGGCGGCAAAACAGACGATAGACAGCTCATAGGCTGACAAGAAGTCCTACCAGTAGAAGTAAAGCCATCTCAAAAATTCTTTAAGCTGATGTTTGTAAATAATTCCAATCGCGGTCGTCGTAAATGGAAAAGTTTAATAAGATATGAAGACCTTTGCAGGATGTTAAAGACCTAATAATATATCTATCCACGAACGCAATATAAATCCACTAACCTATACATTAAGCTAGGATATGATGTAGGCTATATATTGGATGTAAAGTAACAGCCTATAATTGTGTAGCTGAGTCCGTCACTGTAAAATCGTATTCACTGTTTGAGCTAAATCATCTGTAAATACAACAACATCTATGATCTGTGATACACTAGTTTACGTAATACGGGCGAATCGCTTTCGCGTGCTATAGTACGCACGCTCGGCTTGTTCCACAGATTAGTAATTTTCCCGCGCTGCGTACTTCGTTCGTTTATCCATTCCATTCACTTCGCTTCACTTGCTGTTTGGCATTCGTTGGTAGTGTGTTTCGCAGCGTCCGTTCCGTCCAAATATTGGTTTACGATAACCGCGTGTGAATTATTTGTAACTATGGCAAAGTTTGCGCTAATTGTTCCTGTGGTTTTGTTAGCAATTTTCGTGCGGAATGGTGAGTAATAAAAAAATGTGCACCTAGTCTAACAAACATTACATTTCTAATAAAAATCCTTTACTGTATACAATTACTAAAGTACTAAGTTAAGTTACTATGATTTTCCGTGAAATTAGTGTAATATTTGTATGGGTATACCTACGTACCTTTGTGTATTATGTCAACATCATATAGTCGCGTATGCGGCCAAGGCGAAACTGACTCATTACGAAACCGAAACAACCTGTTTTGGTCTTGGTATCCGAAACATCACACATGCGTTTGCATATTTTTTCCACACATAAATAAGTTCGAAAGTTATCGTTAAAAACATATTATATGATCTTCGAAATTGCAATTTGACATTCTTTGGGACGTGAACTCTCTTGTCCCTGGCACGAGTGTTTTATTTCTTCGCTTTGTTTGGTATCTTTGGATAACGTGATGTCCCTCTGGCGCATTTGAATTATAACTCCTATTCCGGTTAGTAAGAAGTTGGCATTTGCGCAAGTTATACCTATAAACCTATAAAGGAGTAAAAATATAATAGCAGACGAGAAGGTACGCGAAGTTACTAAACCTGGTGTATATTTACCACCCTACCAACCCATATCCCCACCATATCATTATTATACAGCAAATCCCTAAATGCGAAAAAACTGGAAGAAGGGTCCGATAAAATAACAATTAGTGTTGTAAAAATACTTTTTCAAGACATGTTTTCGGCTAATTCAAGTGGTTATATACACTTATTACTTTTACACTTTGGGCTTTACGTTAACGAATTCAATACCCTTAACATGGCGATCAAACAGGTACACTGCGATTAATTTTAGCCACGAGATATTCAAAAACAATAATTGTGTTCATTATAGAGCACTTTTTGATTTTACTTTATCCTATTTTAGGCACTTACTGCCTACTTGACCATTATTTTTCCTTTATAACAAAGTGAGGTAACTTTTTAAAAAAAATATCACAATATTTATCTGGGTGTTGGTTGGTTGATTGGTAACACATACTTTAGGTATCTAGGTATATGTATCTTAAAGTGACATCATCAACACTCGCAATCTTTAATTTTATGTTTCATTCATTAGTCATGAATTTTTCTTTTTAAACTAATAATGCCATCAAATACACAAGTTGTGTGTTTGCTAAGAAAATTTTAGAAACGAGTTAGACAGTTTTACCACTAGCATTTTCGAGGGCGACAGAAGTGGAACTCAAAAAAGCGAACAATGCAAAGGCACGACCAAACGGTCGTGATTATAATAAGTAAATTTACAGATAAGCAGAACTACGAACGACGAATACGAACCTAGCTTCGCTGGGTCACTATCTCAAACAAAAGCAATCAAAGAAAAATACTTCTACATACGACTTTTTAATGTATTCAAGTAACTTTCCACCCAAATACGAAAAAAATCGAACAGCACTTTTGGTAGATACTGCGCAACAAATAAATATACAAGGAGGTGAAATGCAGGACAGTCGTCGCATCGCTACGTCAATAATCTGACTAATGGCGGATAATGACAAAAGCTTCCAGACCGAAAATGCGGGCAGCAGCGACTAAGAATGCGACGCGTCTAATACTGTGATCGCGAGTCCGTTTGCCAAGCGTGGCTATAATCTTAATCTTCCCATTTGGAGATGCCTACGTCCAGCAGTAGACTACAAAAAGAATATACAAAGTTAAAATTTATCCGTTTATGCATTTTGAAATGCCTATTATAAGTTGTAATTGAAATATTTTAGCAGTAATCACATGTAGATAAATGTGTATATTTGTATATATACATTGCATCACCTTCCCAGAGTTTCTACGCACGTAGTAAATACCGTTTTTGCTTTCACTTGTTCAATGGAAGTTAACACCGTGACATATTTTGCCGTCCGTTGTAATGTAATATCTATATGTGTTAAGTCTTGAGTTTCAATGACATTTATATTTTTTACTATGACCTTTTATTACGCTGTAACTTTAGTATTGATACCCACACTTCAAAGAAGAAAAATTGCTTTGTTATCTTTGAACGCCATAATAGAATATCGTGTAATCTGTTATGCAGCTCACGTCAATTACTATAAAAAAACATAGTATTATCTTTAAGGATTATAATAGATTGTCTCCTCGTCTTTTACCCGGTTCTCGTTACACACCATACCAGTTTTATTTATACGCAATTTTAGTGTGATGATAATAATCTGTGGGCGGATGATGTTTACCGGGTAAATCGACCAACTTACACAAATGCTATAATTAGGCGTAGCGAGGGTCTACGACTACTAACATGGATATGTTTTTCTTCTTCCTTTAATTTCTTTTCACAGTTAACGCTGTATATATCTGAGCAGTAACCACCACGATAAGGAACGAAAGGGCGAATACGAAGGGCTGTTGACGATGACGTCTGAGTATTTTTAGAGTTTGGCATTTTTCAAGAAAGTAATTTCACTACCTGTCGGAAGTCAGATGTGTCGACGTATGATGATGTCTTGGTTCCTTGGTCAAGTTTTACGATAGCATAACGACAGGATGTGTTGCGGAGACAGGTTGTTCAAAGCCAGCATTCCACGGCATGTTTAATTTACACCGCTGCAGTTTAATTTGTTTTTATTTTCACAACTCCAACGAGGTTCTAGATAGTGAGCACGTAGAGTGGAGCGTTTAGCTTAGATGAAAATAGAAGTTGAAGGATCAATTGTTCAGGAACAGCACCAGTACACGAAAACAATATAGTCATGTACGCGTAGCTTTGTTTAGTTAATGGAAAAAATCCAGGGTCGGAACCAACCAACAGCTAAAAACTTTAGGTCTAGTTGTAACAACAATTTTAAATTTATGAGTATGAAATTAATATAAATATTTTATCCGTTTAAAAATATACGATCAATGTAAACGATTTAATGCCTTATCGTTCTGATTTGATTGTACAGCTGCCTGTAATACAAATGTGTTACAGGCAGCTGATAAACAACTCAATATCCGTACATCCTTTTTTCTAATAAAAATTTTTTTTAATAAAATAACCAGATATTTTCGGTAATAGAATTCGCCTCATGAGAGTCGCTTAATGATGAGACTTAGATTTTCTAAAATAAATCAGTACACACGCGGCTATGCACCAATAAACGTACTATCTGTAAAAATCGTCAAAAATTAACACAAACGGAAACGCTGCCTACAAGTCATAAATCTGCCTTAGCAGTCGTTAAACGGCTGTAAAACTGCAGATAGCAATAAACTGACCTATTTCATAAAAATAAAGCAAGGTTTTGACTTCGACATAACATTTATTTGTTAGTTATTTGTTTAGTCAAAGCAAAGGCATTAAAGTATTTAAGGATTATATTATTTAATTTCTTTGCTTAAAACTAACCGATGTTATCATTCTTTATGATACTTATCACTGGTAATGAAAGTATTACTTTCATTTTACTTTTATCGATCGATAAAAAATAAAATAATTGACTACCCAGTCTACATAATTACAACACCTTGGAGAAATCTCGGAAAAAAATGTAGAGCTAAGATTTGAATTTGGTACTTAATCCATTCCGACCATAATTATCATATTATTTAAAACCTAGGAATAGCCTGCCATAGGTTCTTTGGTTGTTGAACATATAACGTTCTAGGATTATTCCAAAACAACATTAACCCATGTATATTATATAATAATTAAACAGACTTCGTCACTTACATGATTAGCAAAGATGTGTCAGATTAAAGCAAATGGTGGACAACTGCCAAAACATTTCACAAGGGACGTTGACTCACCACACGCGACAGTAACCGTCCCTAAAATATCTAAGATGAAGACATTTTCAAGGTAATTTATGAAAATCATAATCCCAGATTTTTTTCTATTACATAATTGTTAATACATATTATTGTGTAACCGTCCATATACGTACACGTGTATAATATGGCAATGATCATTATTATTTATAAACATTTTTCAAACAGATAATTTCACTGAATAGGAGCCCATCCTATGAAATTTCAATTACTTACTGCATATGCAAGAGGTTTTATAAATAAGCGATTTTATTGACTAGTAACCTACTCCGTCTTCAGGGTTTCAACTGTTTATAATATTTGTACAGATTTAAAATAATCTTTGCTGTAATAAATCGATAATATTAAATAGTACGTTTATAAAAAAGTACTATTTAATATTATTGTATACGTTACGTATATTTATATAAACGTATATATTAATAAAATGTACGTCCGCAAAAAAGACAAACGTAAAATATTATCAATCATTGTGAATACATTCACCTACTAACTAAATTAAACAATGAAACATTGAGCGTAAAAATTTTAGTGGATAATGTAACTAAAAAGCGATTATCGTATGGATAACGATAACTTTTTTGTATAAAGCCCGCATGAGTCTATCCTATTCAATAAAGAAACCGTGACTCCCAGTAAGAGTCAATTGTAAGCTAAATTGTGGCAAATCACACTATTGATTGAAATTATTAGCGGCTATTGTTAATCATTTCCAATTATTATTTGAATATACTTCGACACTTAACTTTTGTTATTGTACCTAATACCTACCTATCATACAGTCTGTTAATTCGACGAATATTAGATATTATTATATATTTGACATAGGCATTACTCGTAACTTTTCTACTAGATGTATAGTAAAAGTAGCAGCCTGTAAGTGCCCACTGTAGAGCAAAGGCCTTCTTCTCAAATATCTGAGAGGATTTTGGAGTCTGGAAGGATCCGCCACGCTGCTCCTGTGCGCGTTGGCTGACTTCGCTTACCGTCGAAATAATATTTTTTATTATTTTGATCGAACGATCCCAAGTCATAGCGCTCTGTGAAACTAAAGCGAGTGCTCTTATCACTGGCCTACCATGGCTCTAAATTTGCTCCTGACCAATTTCGGCCACAATAGATACAATATCAATAATAGTACAAATATTATAAAAAATTATGTACGTTATGAGATGGGACAGGAATATGCTATAATTAAAGCAACACACAGGTTGCTATAATGCACAGTCCCAAGACCTATAATATATGTACTATATTCAGGATTGAATATAGTACATATATTTGGTAGGAACCACAGGCTCAATCCTGTATATATAATAATGTATAATGGTGATACAGTATTAGCGAATTTATCTTCTTTCCCTCTACTTCTCTTTAAACTTCTCTTTTTTACCAAACCGTTTCCGATGTAATTCTAGGATCAGAGGGAAGATCGTATGGACTGACTGAAATATAGAGACATTTACAATACATATAAAAATTGCCTTCGACGTTTCATTGAATTCGGTCTTTACATTCGTGAAAGCAAGCACGCAACTATGTCACAAATGTCGAACGTGACAGGTATATAGAAGTTGTATTAAAGACACAACTAAATAAAAAATACTTTTTGTAACTTCAATCTTACGCTAAATACGAGCACACTATGCAATACATGCAAATGAATATAGATTACTTAATCTCATTCTTGATTAGTTTAAACGGGTTTCGGTTTCATTAGCCAAGGAGCCGTGACCTTTATACGCACGATATGAGGTTAAAAGCCATATGCCAGTCATTCTCATCATGAACATGATGAAATAGAAACGAAGGCTTGTATGTTTGTGTAAAATTGGAGAATATTATAGCCTTTCTCGATTTCTAGACCGACCCCGATACAACTACCACTAAAATTGTTAAAAGTGCTAATTTTACCGCAAGTCAATTGGCAGTGGAACGGCATGGCATGTAGAGCCGGGAATTTTGCAATTCCTCCTCCTAGATATTAAGAAGGAGACCTTTGAACAGCGTGGGACATTTACAGGCTGCTACTACATACATAAACAGCATAACACTACTTCGTTTGGTTCGGTAAGTGATGAGAACGGAAAACCCAATTAGTAGATACGGGGCATTTCATCTTATTCCTCCACATTCATCCTGATTCGATTTCGAGTATAAATGGAGATGTCTACGGGCAGCAGTACTTACGTACAAATATATATCTTTAACTGCCTGAAGCATATGTAGATAACCTAAAAGCTATAAACGTGTCTGTACAAATAAAAATATTGCTATCTGGGTCGTAAGTCATCTTTTATTTTCACATTTATGTATTAAAATATTATGAGGTACTCGTAGGTACACTATAGTACATCAAAATCGCGAGCACAGCTTGCTACAAATAAAAAAGTAATGCCATTCTTGGCTACTGAGGGTTAGCGCCTTTAAATACATATTGATAATTAAAGACCGGTATCCTAATCCGGTTTATTTTTTCATTTCGAATTACGCTTCGGTGTATTAAAAATGTTAACAATTCTTTATCCTATTAAATGTGAAACTCAAACGCTGGCTAATTACTATAATTTTGTTTTATTCATGACGATGGCCCAATATATTTTTCATAATTTTTGGGTTAATAAGTTTGATGAGTTTGATGAGTTTAGAAAACTTAAGTATAAATAAAATAAATCTTTTATTTATTTTTATACATTTCATTCATCAGGAAGATGTGTTCTAATCTTACTTGATAGATTAATCATTTAAGTTAGAGCTTTCTACAAAGTGAGTCTTCAGACGACGGAAGAGCCCCAATTGCTCTTTTGATAGAAACTCGTAATCGAATTAATGAGCTTAAACCGGAGTCCAGACCCCTCGGTAAATATGAGAACGTTAAATGACAACGAAGTTGATCGAAATGTTGTTTATTTATTCAGATCAAAGAAACTGATTATTTTGTACAATTTTGAACGTTTCATACAATGCGCATTGGGTATAAAATCCTATGCACTAGATGTAAACGAATGATATTTACATTGCTTCAGCTCTTAGGTATGAAACGTCTTGACCAGCACACTATCGCTTTAATATCACATCATATCACTTTAACGCATCTGAAGAATATGAAACATTCTTTGTCAATAAATAGAAGTGAATCTACGTAAACCTTAGATAACTCGTTAGGTTTTTATTATAATTTTTGTATAATAATTTTCGAAAATTAGTTAAAGAGCAATAAGGCGATTGCCAATAATTTTTACTGGATTATATAATTCAACTTTTGATTACATTACGAGGGTCGTTAATATGCCTATTTTATTCCATTTAACAAACCCAGATGCATCAAATCCTGCTAACGAACAATCGATGGATACTTGCAGAATATGAATATTGATAATATTGTGAGAGTATCTGCATTACACTCACCAGTCCGCCTGCCCGACCCTGGTGAATGTTAGTAAATGTTTCCTAAGGCATAGCAGCTTAAGTTGTCACTTTCTTATAGAAACCCATGTCCATCAATGAACTTATACAGCTGTCGAATAAGAATATATTTCACTAAAAAGGTAAAGGAGCAACCTGTAAATTTCCCACTTCTTGGCAAAGTACTCTTTTGAAAAGGTATTTGGAACCAGGAATGGTCCGCCATACTGTTCCAATCCGGGTTGGCGGACTTCGCGTATCCTCGGAATATTTCTTTTCAAAATTAGATATACCGGTTCTATCAGGATGTTTTCCTTCACCGCCTAACACGTGATAATAAATTCAGCACTTAAAATTGCTATTTTAGTGGTGACAGCAACAGGAATCGAACCCAAGCTGGGTACAATGAAATTTAAAGCGAATACTCTGTCCCTAATATACCACCACTTTTAATATATTCCATGCTATAATAAAATAAGTTCAATATTTTCTCAAAACTTTTACACGCGAACAAAGAAGCAACACTTGCTCGCTACCATTAAGCTCGTCAATGCGTAATTATAAATGCGCATTAAAACCTTATTCAACAGACATAAAAAGTCGATTAAAACAATAATTATTTTAGCGATTTTTCAATTCACATCTTCAATTCAGTGTTTTTTCCACATTGTCCTAAACAATCGAGGGAATAATTAAAATTATGTAGTTTTTTGGACATCAACAAGTTTCACACGATTAGTTAATTCCTTTGTCGTAAAAAATTTCAGTTATATAATGTTATAACTAGCATCGTAATTAAGAATTTAATAAAATCGTGAGATTATTTTAGCAAACATTGAATAACTTTAGGATTACAGGCCATAGCCATGTTCTTGTCGTTGTTATATGTCGATGACGACATATGATGTCATTGTTACAATTTACATTATTCTAATGGAAACACAGACGCATATTGCTAAAAGTAGACACATACTGTGCTAATTTGTTTGTTTGATTATGAAATTTCTATACATTGTTTATCTGTTTTTTTTTTATTTATTTAGATTGGTACAATTGACAGAACAAAGATCAGCTTATACAAATAATAGCATTATGATGTTACATTGATTATTATGAGGCCCCATTACAAATTGTACACATTCGCTTTTAACAATATATTTAGAAATAATTTCTTGTATTTACGCGATCACTACATTTTTTAATTACGCTATGTTTATATAATACTTTTGTATAATAGGCTTAATTTGAAATTAAGATTTGATCGCGTTGTATCGCGTTGATTTTTTGCACTTATGTTTCCGTCGTTTCGAGTGCTTCACAGCACCCGTGGCCGCGGACTAAGCTATTACAGAAATATACAAATAATATTTTAACGCAAATTGCATGCTGCTACGGTATCAACTAAAAACCTATAATATAGTGCTGTAATATTATCACAGATTAGATAATAGTTGCCAGTGTTAAATTGTATCGTGGACGTTACTACATCATGATTATCCTTCATCTAGTACTGCATGTGTATAATCCAATTATAGCGATAATTTATTTACTTACCGTTGAGTCAGCTCATTAAATTTATATTTGCAGTTAAACTACGTTTCACTGATAAAACAGTAAGGCTTTAGGTTATTTAGGTTCATAACTGAAGCTTTCCCCGGAACTGAATTCTTACTGTTGTGAAATATTTTCGAAAAAGTTATGAAAATAAATAATAATTTCATATTACTTATTACATAGTTTTGCAAATATATAAATAGATTATCTGGATTGTCAGAATCATCTAAGAGCTTACACTGCAAGAAATATGCAAGATGGGATAAAGTTGTAGCACTAAATTTACTTTATAAATCGTGTATTAATAGAATATTACTATTACGTATATTAAAAGAAAAATTTCATTAATGAGTTCCTGTTTTAAACGCGATTAAATGCGTAAGTAATAGTAGCATTTCGAATGTCTACAATATTTCTTCGAAATTTTCAATTAGCCAAAGGTTACAACTGTAGCAATTAGCAATGTATGTAGTTTGCGATTACCATAAAGTTACATCCGGCTAAAAATTGTGTTATCTCCAGTTAAACTACAAGACCTTAGAACAATATATCGTTAATTTATCAGTGCTGAGACTATACTATAATGTCAACTACTTACTATAATATTTTTGTGTTGCTATAGCATTGCGAGTAAAATAATAATTATTGAAGGTTAGAACACATTTTTATAAACAAAGTTCATGAATTACTATAACAAATAATCATTGATTTCGATCTGCGAAATTTTCACCAAGATTAGTCTATATATGCATAAACTAAACATCGCCGTTGTATGATTATCAACATAAGCCTCTCTGATAAAGCACCTGTCAAAGCCGTCATACATATTTGAAGAGGTTTGTCCACTCTCACCACACAGTCCTGTGCAGGGGATTGGTGACCGCTTAAAATAAAGTGATCTATTACAATTATGATTGACGGAATTCTCCTCCTCTCTAAAATATCGTATATCGGAAGATGTTCTTGTTCATGTTATCTGCATAGTAGTATAATTAATAATATTTCACTATCAAAAAAAGATAGATCGTCGGGGTATTTCGTCGCTATTATTGGTTAGGAGCACACACAGTAAAATGTTATAACCTTTCCTATTTATGTGATTATAGTCTGACCTTATTTAAGTGTTCTAAGCAATCATTAATCAACAGGGTACCCATTCTTAGCTTGAGTACAATCGGTACCGCACAGTACCGCTGTTTCTACAAGAATACTAGCATTTCACTGTATATAATACGTTCCTTAATTCTTTCAAAGGATATCTATTGACGTTAAAAATATCATAATAAGTATCAAAACAAGTTTAAGGTCACCAACAACCATCGATCCACAAACCGAAAAATGTTTTTAACTCTCATATCATAATAAAAAATTTCCTTAATCACCATGCTTGGTAGGCGGATCGGCGATCGCAGTTCAAGACACCATGTGTTTTATATGTGTCGCTTAATTCATGATTTGTTGGACGCCATGAGATTGTCAAGAATTTGGTCGAATCTTACGACACCCACGGGAGGAAAGTTAGTTGATTTTCTTACTCCGCAAAAATATTATAATCTCATAAGTACAAACTCTAGGAGGTTCTCATTCTTCTCAAATTTGTGCCGGAAATGTACTTCCGAGTATTTAGTCAATTTTGACTAACATTTGGCACTACAACACTATTGTTTAGACGCTAATGATTGAATAATGGATAACGTTACGATAGTTTTCGTTGGTTTGGGATATCCATTTGGCTTCGAACCAGAAGTTTTGAAATATACAAGAGCACCGAAACGATGTGAGAATTGCAAAATAACGAGTTGACGTTTATATTTTGCACTCATCTTTCATAAAGTTTTCTTTATAACAGTAAATTTTACTATTTTCAAATATTACATAAAACTTTACATCCAACAGTCTTAAAACCTTTTATTAAAAACCCCGTGTATTACTCCTTTGATAATGAAATTGTCAAAATAATATTTATTAAAAATTTTAATTTACATACCTACCAATAACAATAATCTCAGTAGTATCAGTCGTCACATTTTTGTACAACGAATTATAGATACTAGAGTACACATGGATAATCCATTTTTATTTACACAGCGGTAAATAAATATACGCAGGCAGGACAAGATCTGCCCTATTTTGCTAGTAATATATAGAGGCGTAACTGTGGTTCGTTGCGCAGGATACTCTTCAAATCCACTGGACCGGTCTTGTTCGGTTTTTTAGATATGTTTCTTATGATGTTGCAAATGACAAAGGCTCGTCATTCTTCTCTTATTATTTTCTTTTTTTTTTTTATTTTAGGCTGCTCAATGTCGGATACATCAACAAGTATTATAAGTAATAAAAGTAGTATGCACTACGTAGTGATACTTAAAATATCACAATAGATACTTAGATTATTGTGATTTGAATACCAAAAGCAAACAGTGAACTTTTTATCATGATATGACTAAGCATTTACACCTATCCATAATAAGTTGATGATAACTCGGTCGGTTATGATAATTAGGTTGTGAAGCAAAAAGGCGCGCGAGGTTACGTAGAACGTACGCCAAGGACAAAACATGTTGTTATTTATTTTGTTTTAGAGTAATATGTAACTAAAACTAAAATACCTATGACATAATATTTTTTTGGATTTTACACAAAATGTTTGTCTAAGGTCTTGATAAATTCCATCACAAACCATGGTCATCCGTGGTTTTGCTCTGAGTGTGCAACTTCTTATTTTACTAATTAATATGAACTTTAAATCAGTTTATTAAAATGTCTAAGATATGTTATGCATATGGGATAACTTACGTGCTATCTCGTTGTTATGAACAACAAGCAAGCAGAACTTTCGTGTTCGTGTAAGGACTAAAGTTAATAAAATGAGATCTTAGATACTTCATATAAGTACATAAGTACGTTCAAAGATCAAAATATCTAAAATTTATTTTCAGCTAAAACAGAACAAAAAACATTAAGAACGACTATAACTATTATACCCTAATCAATGTGGTTAAAAAACGGTTGCTGATATCTATGGAGCCGTTTAGTTATAATAATAAATTAATGATACATGTAACGCATGGGAGACATTGGAATGTAAAATACATGTTCCTAATGTCGAAGAATAAATTATTTTATGTCATTGCTTTCCATAATGGCGTAATGAAATAAAACCATTTGTGGTTTTTATATAGAAATAATTACAGCTTTTTATAAAACTATATGTATAACATTCATTCTAGTCAAATTTTAATCAGCACCAAACTATGTTCCTAAGCCGTAAAAAATATCCAAAAGGGAACACGCTATGAATTCCAGTAATATGTTTTTGTAATATCAATATTTAGTATAGAGGGTAAAATATTGAAATCTTTGGGCGTTTTTCACACACACTGACTATAATATACAATATGACATGTCCAAATTTGATAATATTACATATGATAAATAAATAAACATACTACGTTGTAATTTTTTAATGGGCGTAGGCCTACGTATGTTAGCATCAAATATTAAGCTGGGGTGCACCCAGCTGCGTACAGACACACTTTACACGATCTTTCCCAAGCAGTACAGAACTTATTCATATAATGATATTTTACATTTATGGAAGTACAATTATCATGACATCCCTGACCCGCATAATTTGTTGATATCCACAAATTATGCGGTTAGTGAATTAAATATGTTGGTGAGCACAGTGCCGATAACCTCTATATAATCTGCAGTCCTTAGTTATAAAGATTCGGTACATTCCGATGTATTTTCCGCCTTCAGACGGTCTCCAGATATTCGTTCGTTAATCAGCAGAATGCACCACTCGCAGGAGAAAAAGTTAGTATAACCCTCACACTCTTTAAAAAATACCTTTTTATAATTTTAGTAAATCCTGATAAGATATAAAAATTAAAAAGAAATTCTTAGTGGATACTTGACACAAGCAAACACACCTATTTTCTTGATAGTAACAAATTATTTTCGCTCTTCAACATACTTATAGGTAGAATATTTCTATCCCATTAATATTGATTCATTATCGATCTTTCCATAATAGCTTCAACTAATGGCCTCACTGCACGACAACTATTTAGGGAATATTCGAATTGTTACAGATATCTGTTAAATATTGTGGTTGTTGTTGTAACGAGCTGTTGTCCATCTGTTCTACACATTCAAATATCAAAATATCCACTTGAGATAGTTCGCTCCACCAGTATTTATAATTAATTAACAATGATTAAAAAATTAAAATAACGATATGCAGGTATTTTGATTGACGAAGTCAACATATCGGTGTTGACTCTTTGCCTCTATCGTAATATATACATACATCTTAATTTGTTCAAACTCGATGAATAATTTTAAAACGATAAATCAATAGATTATTGTTGAAGAAATCGAATATAGACATGCTTTTGAGACAACAAGAGAAAAAATAGTAAACATCCTTAAACTGTTTGCAAATATCTGACCCAAATTCATACCGTTAAGTCTTTGACACACTTAAAATCCATATCATCTATCTATATAAGTGGGACAAGTCGACAACGCACTGCCTAAATCGATGGGTCTAGAACCACGAAATGTTGCACACGAGTTCTTTATATAACGTAGGAGTGCACCAAGAAGCATTTATGAAAACTCATTCCCTAAGGAAGCTAAATAGGTATTCAAAGGGGCCAAGGGGTAAAAAACACGTCACGGGCAGAGCATGTTATCCAAATAATCCAACATTTGAAAAAAGTCGGACGCCTCCTGAAATGTTACCAATGGGAAACCCCATCAGGCTTGTTTTTGTTAATAATATTTCTTAGACATGAAAGTTTCCCCACGATGTTTTCCTTCACATTCGAGCACGTGGTAAATGTAACACTAAAAATTGTTATTAACGATTTAGTAAAACATGGTTGTTTGTTCTGCAAGAAAGGCAATGTCAGCCTACTGAAGAACTATAGACCGATATCGCTACTAAGCCCCTTCTATGTGCTGTTTTCGAGAGTCTAATCGTCTAGCAAACAAAGTTGAGAACTTCCAGTATCTCGAACAAGCCGGTCTCTAAAGAGGCCATACTACAATAGGCCACATACATACTCTTTGCCAGATTCTCTAAAATACCAAAGTGTAGAATTTACTCTTACGTCTGGCGTATATGAACTATGACAAAGCCGAATTCAGTCGAAATTTGGGCAATGTTATAGTATTTGTATCCACTGCTGGACTTTATATATAGGATTTTCACTTATACCTATACATATATAAAGCGGGTTCCAGGCGAGTTGGTAAAAGCAGATTTTCTCATACTAGAGATACTGCTTTGCATCACTAGTCTCTGGAATTTGAGTTCCGCATATTTGGATAGATTTTCTGCCATCAGTCTGTCGCCAGGACTTCGTTCGTTAGTCATCAGACTGCACTACGTGCAAGTGAGGTTGGCCTTTGGAGGAAAGGATAGTATATTTCTCCATACATCTTAAAATTAAATTTAAATGCAATGAAATCTTTAATAATTAGTTTCATTAAACCTGTTCAAGACATATTTCTCACAAGGTAATGGTATTGTATGTGTTTGTGAAACATTCTTTACATCATTCTTTACTCTAAACATCTATTTATTATAAATGATAGCTCACCAACATGCAACTAAGTCGTGCAACTAAGTTCCTTCTAACGATGGATTGTATAACACAAGGACAAAATAATTCTGTATATAAGTGTAGGTGGATGCTGGCTATTAGCAAGTTAATAGTACTTCATTGTATGATACCATAAAGACTAAAAACGTATTAAACGTTTAAGCCGTATGGATCACAGTTAACAAAAATCTGATCTAATTTAATAGTATTAATTTTAAAATAATAATTAATAATTTTAAAGTATCTACACACATCAAAAAAGTCTAAGCAACATGTACTAATTTAAATTTTAGGATGGTTTTTCACATTATAGCGTTGTATTTAATTTTAAATAATATTTTTAAACAATATTAGAACACACTGCAGAAACTAAGGTACATAAGCAACTAAACATTTTTTTTAACAAAATGAAATTTCTAAAGAAAATGAATTTATTGTGAAAGAATAGGATAATTTAATACAAAGTATGGCCTCCTCTGCTATTCACAACTTGTCGGCAACGATTATTCATTGAATTAATGAGACTGTTTATGTCATCTTGTGGTATTCGCTCCCAATGGAATTGTAGCAAATCCTTCAGCTGCGGGGTGTTGTCACTCCGCAGCTGAAGGATTTGCCTTCCTTATCCAAGAAAAGATCCAAGTCCTTCAAAACACGTCTCTGGAGCATGTCCCATGCGTGCTCGATGGGGTTGAGGTCTGGCGATTGTGCAGGCCAGGCCAATACCCGTATGTTCTCCGTTGCCAAGTATTGACTGGTTCGCCGAGCTGTATGTGAACGCGCATTGTCATGCATTAACGTAAAATCGGAGACAAAGGTTTGTGCAAATGGATGGACATAAGGTCTGAGAATATCCTCAACGTAATTTTCAGCGTTTATGTTTCCATTTACTAAAACGAGCTCAGTTCGCCTGTTCTTCATAATACCCGCCCATACCATAACTGTTGAGCCGCTGTATGGATGAACTTCCTGAATGCACCTTTCAGAATTTACGGGCCGACGGTACACTCGCACCCTTCTTGTATCAGGCCTAAACCCGAATCGCGACTCATCGGAAAACATAATTTTATCCCATTGTTCCTGGGTCCATGTTCTGCGTTCTCTACACCATTCATTTCGACGAGCGCGATGCCCGTGACGTATCGGTGGGCACCTAATTGGGCATGGAGCTCGTAGGCCGTACTACATTTGCCTTCAAATGACGTCGCTCCATGATGTAAAGAATATCTAACAATTCAATTTTGTCGCTAACTTTATTTAAATGGTTGGTAAAATTAAGAAATCAAGACTAAACGTAGCAATAAAAACGCACTTAAATTCAAACAAATTCCCTTTCGTTTAATTTTATGAAAAAAACAAAACATAATCGATTTTTTTTTACAACCAGCCAGTATGTCATCAATAACAAAAAAGTTTACATACCTACTGAGTGACCATACCACTTTGAGTGAGTAAAGACTTAAAAATTAATTAATATAAATGGTAAATTTGTAATATCATGCATGTTGCTTAGACTTTTTTGATGTGTATTTCTTAAGCGGTTCAGCGTGGGGCTTTAAATATTTCCTTATGAAAACAACATCACGTAATTATGTTTTTTATTTTCTTGAATTAATAATTTACAATGAAACTTTCTAATCAACGAAAAAAACTGTACAAAAACTATTATCTTTGCGTCCCGTCCATTTCACTTGAAGGTTGTCATCTGTTTGATGAGAGCAGTACATCATTCGAAGGAGAATCAACGAATTCTCTTTTCAAATCTGTTAAGTGCTTTAAAAAAATTGAATAAAAGAATAAAAGAACATAGAACAAAATATTGTTCAAAAACGAATATACACGCTTTTATCTTTCCACTAACATCAGGTCATCGTCGTCAGGTGAAGTAAATAGGACTCGTTTAGACAAATTTAAGCCCAAAGTCGATGGGTTTACCGTAGTTATTCAAGAGTTACAGTAAGTTTTTTAAAAATGTCAACAGAAAAAAACAGTGAACCTTTATAATAAACTAAGAACGAATGTAACAAAAATGTACGATTATATGAAATGCGCATTACAAAAATACACGAAAAAACGTTATTCCAAGTGAATAGTGTCTTTCATTGTCGTTGCTCACCGTTGCATGACTACCCCATGACAAACGATTGACTGATTCTTGTAAAGCTAAGACCTTGATAGATAGATACTTTTTTTTATATTTTTTTTTATTAATTAACATATATAGCTATTTACAATAACTACAATCAAAAAAAAATCGTAAAGCCCTATTCCTCTTGCCATGGTACCAAGAACACTGGTTACATTTTATGTATTACATAATTTGCATTTTTGTCATCTAGTTGAAAATATTTTATATTATGCTATAGCCGGTTTCCGTAACTCCACCTCTGTGCACGTATTTTGCGTGTGGGAAATTTTAAGTTATTCCAACTATAAATAACATATTCGCTTCCTTCTCCGCTCTCGCTAACTTCTCCGCCTGTGTGTTCGATCCGATCGCATGTAACTACTTTAGTCCATACTTAATGTTTTATTCGCTTTCATCTGTGTTTGTAACATTAATACTACCGAAGTAGGTTTGTTTTTACCGTCTAGTGCCCCAGATCACTGAAGCCTAGTTTAGATTTGAGACTGAATGATGTGTGTTAGTCTCCGGGATAAAAATATTTTATTAACTGTTTAATTACTGTTTAGACAGCAAGAGCCGCTGTTGCTCAAATAGGACGGCTCTACCGGGTTGGTACCACGGCCACGCAGAATACCGGCGTGAAGTAGAGGCATCCTATGCTTCTGCGTTTCGTTCGGTGAGGTATCCGGAGGGCCACTTCTGCGTTTCGTACCCTCGCACTAGATACTCCTCAAATGTTTTGCTTTCATGTTGCCGCTTTCTTGTAGAGGAGGTTTTTCTTAATTTTCTTAAATATATATGCTGATGAAGAAGATATCATACTAACAATTCTTAAAAATAAGAACACTGGAGACTTTTAACTTGAAGCACAAACAAATTCTAACTCAAAATATTTTTACATGACGAAATTAGTTACAAATGTATAAAAAGTAGAATTAAAACCATAGTAACAGCTATTGTAGATTAGTATTAATTTTAGGACATAGGCCTCTTCCATCGTTTGTAACTCTTCCATTACCATAATTGTCACGCTTGAGAGGCGTGGGCAGTACACGGCATCTCGCATTACACGTTGGATTTTCGGTCTAGAAAATGTTGAGATGGCTAGAAATGTCATATATGTAAGATGCATGTGGTGCCATGAGATCTTCAAGGAAATTTCATTAATCGACTTATACAACACCCATAGAAAGAAAGGGCAGATTTTCGTACAGTGTCACCACACGGCAATTATTATACCTACTATCTCTTTCATATTTCGTCACGGCACGACCCACAAAACTGGTATTTATACATATTCATTAATATGAAACATTAAGTACTTTTTTGTTTACGTCTGTATAATCTCGTCACTTTTAAGTTATTTCTCTGTACCTAGTTAATAATGCCTCCGTAAAATAATACAACAACAGCAAAAGCAAAAAACAACAGTTTTTACTCTATTCCTTTTTATTGACAGTGACTAGGTAGGAAAATATAAATGTTATAGCTCATTCCTTGATCATATGTTTTCACTACAACGGAGATTATTTTTTTTATTTTCTTTTTTTTTCTTGGGCTTCAAGCATCTGCCATTGTCAAAGTGACAATTAGCATCAAAACAAAAAATTACGATTTCCGGCTTTCAATTGAATTTTCCTATTTCTGTACATTTTACAAATTCACAAGCAATTGCGGCATAATACACTATTAATATTATACACCAAAACTCGAAATATATAGAAATAGCAAAATTTTATTCAAGACACAATCGTCACTTTTCGAGTTAGCGCCAAAAATATTTTTTCCACTTACTCCTAAATTCATTGTTTTCTAACTTTTTTTTATATAGAAGTTAGTTATGTTTTAGTTGTCATTCTATTTTTTTTATTTCAAAATAGTTTTGTTATTGTAAAATACATAATTTTTCTAAGGTTCATTATTAACTAGCTTTTAATGGGAAGTTGACAATACTGCTAATAACAATACATCCACATTAATAAGTTTTTCTGGAATTTTCTTTTCCACTTTTACACAAATTTTGACTTAAATTGATGTAAAATTACATTTATAACACTATCAGCAAAAACAGATAGACCATGTTAAAATGAAATAATTATAAAAAAACCTGTAAACTTTCAAATGGTTGACTGCTTGATAGGATACTCGCGGTCTTTGAAATTATTATTAATAAATTAAAAGTGAACTCTGACTCCAGAGTCAGTTATTCTGAATTTTACCTACTAATATATATACAATTTCATTAAATTACAGGTGAATCGGTCCGATGTTGGACGTGCTCGTCAGATTTGAATCAGCTGTGCAACGACCCGTTCCTGGCCGGGCGCACGGAAAACTCTTACCTATTTCGTCTGGAGAACTGCGATGCCACCTCTTCGGTGTCTTACCCTTATCTGACATCATCTGTTTCTGCTTGCAAAAAGCAGAAAAAATTCGGTAATTGTAACATCTATTTGACTTATAATATAAAAGATTATAATAGTGATAGTCATGGAGTTATCTTAATCGATTATCTTCAAAATAGG
This sequence comes from Bhutanitis thaidina, assembly GCA_029286595.1. NCBI lineage: Eukaryota > Metazoa > Arthropoda > Insecta > Lepidoptera > Papilionidae > Bhutanitis > Bhutanitis thaidina. Next base: position 6,042,921 of record JAGSMS010000005.1, read on the forward strand.
AACAACCATTACCAGAGCATACTACGCATCATAACTTGACAAGCTAAAGGCAGAATTTGCGGGAAAATGGCTAAAATTGCAAACAATGGATGGTGTTATTGCAATGTATTGATGATAATAACACTTATTTTCATGCATATATTTGTTTATATTATTTTACCTTGTATATAACGTGGACAAGATTTTTTTTTGAGGTTTACTCAAAACAGTACAATATTGAAGGCAATATTGCGCGGCATAGTTACTTCAATGCTGCGCCGTTTCCCTGTAACCCTAACTAAGCTTCCTCCGATACGTAGTACGTCGGCTTAAAAAAGGATGCACAACGAGCCCTTGATGAGCTTAACTGAACAGTGACAAATTGATACATTCACAAATTAATTCGTGTCCACTCTATAAACGAGGTAAAGTTACAAAGTAAATTTATGACTTTATTGATACTCATTGAGTATATACTACCATGCAGTCAAATATTTTTTAATATATGCCCATACTCACCACGCTAGACGGGCAGGTTGGTGAGTGCCGTGTCAGTATCGATGGCAATCAATTAGGCTCCATGTCCTACTGCCACTTACAGATCAGAAGGACAAACAAAAGAAAAAAGTATAATTATGCAATCTTTCGAATACTTATTCCTCTGTAAGTATATTGTATCTCTCGAAGTATACTTGTGAGTACTGCGAGAACCCAACAATAATTAAGTAATGAAATTAATCATTAACATTACTTTATTGTACAACACAAAAAAAATACCAAAAGGAAGTAAAAGAAAATTTAGAACGGGCGGCCTTGTCGCTATAAGCGATCACTTCCAGGAAACCTTAGGATGGATAAAACTGAAATATAACACATTAAGGCGGCGGTGTGGGACCACCCCTAATAGTGACGACCTGCACAGTGTTGCAGGAAGTCGACGGATGCACACGGCTAAGGACAGTGGCTTGTGACGATCCTTGGGGGAGGCCTATGTTCAGCAGAGGACTTGCGACAGGCTGAAATGAAATGAAAACGAACGATAAAAATGCAGAAAAACAAAACAAATAAATAAAATATCCTACATACAAAATAGAATATAATGTTTTGATATAATGAATTATGCGTATTAAAAATTATATATGTATATGAATACAAAAATAATTATAATTAAGAAGACGTAGTTAGCGATGACAGATAGTATTCAGCAACCAGGGTTTTAAAAATAGGCTGAGATTTGGCATGTCGGATAAAGATAGGAAGAGTATTCCAGTTTGGTAGGCTGCAGCGTGAAAATAAGTACGTATTTTTTAGAATATAAACAATATTGATTGATTATAAATAAGGTAGTAGGTTATTTATTACATTGTATTATAATATAGTAGTTACCATCCGAATCGGGAGATTCGGTTTTGTTCTCGCACTTACCGACTTGCATGCCTTGAAAACCCTGATTTGTTGACTTGGACTTGATTGACCCCATTACCCTGAAAACTAAGTTTTGTCCTAAATAAGCTCTAAAAGTGGGTTGAAAAAACTGAAAAAATAGACCTCTGAACATCAGAATTGAGGTAAACGACCGAGAGAGCTTATTTTTTTGAGAACCCATCGAAATTAATGAGTTCTTGTATGTGGTAGTGCTTGTTTTGGCACGTGGTAGAGCCTTTTGCTGCAGCTAGAAAGGGCCGCCTCGACCGGCGTAGTACCGAGACCTCGCAGAATAGCGACGTAACGTAGATGCATATTGTGCTTCTTCGTTCGGTGTAACCGGAGACCCTTGATGCTTGCTTATATTTTTAAGTTTTATTCAACAAATATTTATTTCGAACATAGGGAATAAAACTGTTTGAGTAGTAAATAGTAAATTTATATATATTTGCAATATATGGACCAATTATCTTTCGGCTGGAAATCGGAACCGGCAAACAAACATACCTTAAATGTTCTCTTATTTTTTTACACTACCAACAAAAAAAAATTAATTGGATATCTTAAGTTTTTTGTTTTTAAACCTAAAGTGGCTAATATTAATAATATTAGCCACTTTAGGTTTAAAAACAATAATTGCCGACATAAAATTTGCTGCCTTTTTGGCAACCACTAGCACTGTTTTGTGTAATAAAATTATTCTATTTAATATATGTACATCTCAGTGTATCCACAACACGAAATGTATGCTGAGAATTGATGGTTCTAGGAGAATCTTTATTCGAGACCATTAAAAAACTACGATTATTATTCTATTGTTCAGTTAATTGCGTGATTTACAACTGACTTACCGACATTCCATAAGCAAATAGAAAATGTTTGCGAGTTGAAATTCATTGTATAACCATAGTTTTCCCATGTGATTGTTCCGTGTAGCAACACACTCTTCACCTAATTGTATTAAATACATAATTACATATTACTAATGGCTATAGACATGCAACTATAATTTTGAAGTCAACAATATGTTATTATAGAGTAAATGAGAACACTGAAAATGTAAGTTTATTTATATCAATGACATTCTAAATTAATGGGTATATATTCGCCAATAAAAATAATATTAGGTCATTAAAATTAATATATACAGACTTTAGGGAATACCAATTCTTTACTCATGTGATATAACCCTAGTGATAATAACATTGTATTTTTTTGTATTTGGTTCAAATGATATACAAACTTTATATCATAATACATAAGATATCTCTTACTTATTGACTGCAACTTCCTTTCATCTCCTTCTATGTAAATTTCGACAATATTCGGAAGTTGTAATCTCTGAATCGAATTCGGTCTGAAGGATAACGTCGTCTTTTTTTTAATGTACACAATTATTAAACTAAATGCTTATTTCTCTTACAGTCGGCGGCCAATTGGTTGTCTCTCGAGGCTGCACATGGAAACGCAAGGATGACTACACCAATATTTGCCCCAGCATGTCAACTTCATCATCGAACGAAGTGATCTCGTTCTGCGAAACCTGCGACTATGACGGTTGCAATGGAGCTTCCGCTATCACAAAGACCCTCGCTTTGCTGGTCGCTCCACTCGGTCTCTTGCTCTTCAAGTAATGTCGAATAAAAATTAGTGCTAGTAGTACAAATAGTTCTTAATTATTTGGGACCACGTCTAAAGTACTGTTTAAATGTTAATACCTATTGCACCCACCGCATCACGTTCTCAAACCAAATAAAAAATATTTCCAACTAAAGAGGAACTGTCTTTTTGTGCAATTGTATTTAATAAACTATGCTTAAATGTTTTATATGCCAGCGAAATACCGATAAATAATTACACCAGACCACAATTGTGAACCGATGCATAATAATTAGTAAACGTTATTGCATAATTATAATATTATAGTTACATAATTTAATAATCTATATTTGAACACTTTTTTTGCACTTATTTGTGAAAATATAATAGTTATTAAATAATAAAATATAATAAGTATTGACCCATAACACATCAAACTAACACACAACGAAGGTATTGTACCATTTTTCTAAACTAGTATATAATTTTGGGTTTAATTATTTTAAAAAAGGCCCTTTATGTAATAATACAACAAAATTAACTTAAAATAAATGCACCTTAAGTTCTCTCATGCCTTTTTCTCATTCATCTCATTCAACATCAGACTTGTTTAGTGATAATTTTAAGTTATAACCGTGCTAGATTATACGTTAACTAATTGTAAATATGTTGCTGGATATCATTTTATGTTCTCACTGTAGTTGTTAAATAATATATATTTTTCTCATTTTCTTATTATTTTCATTTTCTAGAAAGAATAAGCTTTTATATCACTTTAGAATAACAATGTTCTTTCTATATACTAATTCTGATCCAGAGTACAAAGTTTTATTATAAGGCGCCTTACATGACTATAATAAATTTAGCCACGAAATAGTGTTTCATTAATAGAAATTTCGGTTAATTTTCTCATTGGAAGGCTTATGCACAACAATCGACTGATTAAAGACTGTTAAACAAGCAGTTTTTTTTTTTATGGGAAAGGCAGCAAACGAGCAAGCGGTTCACCTGATGGTAAGTGATTACCGGCGACCATGTACATCCGCAACACCAGAGGTGCTGCAGGTGCGTTGCCGACCTTTAAGGGTATTAGGGAGATGGCAGGGAGGATGAGGAGGGGGTTGGGAAGGGAGTGTGGGCCTCCGGATACCTCACTCACCGAACGAAACGCAGAAGCACAAGCAATATTATAAAAATAAAGTAAAAAAAAACATAGGAGCTGCCCCTTAGGTCTCCCACGGTAAAGGACGAAAACCCACATGGCTAACCAGTAGTCGCGCGCAGAACCGGATTGAAATTGATATTGGATCGGAATTTGTATTGGATTCAAAAGAAAGCTTGTCAGCATGGTTACTCCAAAGGGGCACCCCGTGTTCTGGCGCGATTTATCAAGAGGGAGAGGAACAGTCGTCTCCCAAGGAGGAGCCGGGTGGGCTGCCTTTCGCTGAAGCATATGTGTGTGAGCGCTGAGCGAAGAAGCGAATCCTGTGCGGCCAACTCAAAATTTTAAAGAATCCCAGATTAGCAGTATAAAAAATAAAAAACAGATTTTCTAAACAAAAATTAGCAGAAAAGAAACCGAACTTATAAACGAACATTACGTCTTCGTCATCTGCAACAAAAATAGATTCCGATTCATGCTATCGTAAACAAAAACTAGAACCAGCTAATCTTGAGTACTTTGCCTGTAGACTGAGTCCCAGTTTTATAAGGACAACCTCGGGGAGCTCATAATCATAGCAGCTTATTCTCATTAGTCTGAATCTGTTGTAAAAATGGCATTAGCAAAATATATTTATAATGTTTAATTTTGTTATACAGCACAGAGCAGAATGTACTCTGTCCGCTGGGTCTATTCGCAAGCACTTACGGCAAGCTTCCTTTGATTTGTGCACAAAATCGACACTTAACCGAATCGGAGACAAATACCAGCAATCCAATACAAATGGTCCATCTACACATTTGAGTTTGTGACCGCTTGCCGTTGTTTAACAAGCGTGTGTAGCCGATGTTAAAAATTGTGGATAACAAATACCGTAATAACTAGATCGAATAATTTGATCTCATGAAGTTGAGTTAAACATAGCTAAATCTAGCTATAAAAACTCTGCGGTGACATCACTGATCCTTGCCCTCGCAAAGGCACCTAAGATAAGATACGTTATTTTGTCGGAATCGTCGAGTATCATGTAATCACTACCTACTTCACTAGTACTTAGTAGCAGGAGTAACAAAATATGAGGAGATTGCTACTACATGGGAAATAAGTCCCTTGAACTCTATGGGTTTTTTGAGTATCATCACAGTTAAAAGTTCAAAGGGCTCCCTGCCCCCCTATTATAGGTAAATAAGAATCATTGCTATCATCATCAGGAGTGCTATGAAATTTAACAAAACCATAATAATGATTTGATTCTCTTTTACACAGTTAAATTACACTACACACTTATTTCGGCCTCCTAACAAGATGGCTCCGCTCCTCTGAAAACCCTTACTGTATCCCTATGTTGTTATGTAACCTTTCAGTGTAGTGTGTGTGCTTGGTTAAATTTTAGAGTTTTCTATGAATTCGCTAGTTTAAATTAAAACATGCAGGACAAATTGGTATTCCCAAAAGTCGCGACATATACAAATAATTTAGCATATGGACATCACTATTATGTTATGGTCAGTATTATTTTTATTAATAATCATGGATTATCATCAACACGCGATTAAACAACATGCAGCAAATTTTTTATTGAAAAAAAAAGAATAATCCTAAGTTTTATTTCATTTATTAATAAAGTACTAAAATGGTGTAAATTTATAAAATACAAATAAAACAATTTGCTCATTGTGTCTTAATTGGCTAATATGTACACAACAATGTTTCATAAAATATTTTTTTTTTTCAATTAACATCATATTACAACAAATATTTTTCTTTTCAAAAAAATTTTTCAGTTTTACCCAAAATTATAACTATAGAATTTCAATGGTTTCAAAGTTATTACATGGTTTCCGCACATTGTAATTTCTTAAATTAATAATTTCAAAACAGCACTAAGAAAACTGAGCAGTAGATTGATTAATACCAATTTCTCATATTGGTCATTCTATTGGTAATTCATCTTTAGAAAGACCGATTTAATAAAAACATCAGATATTAAGACAAAAAAAGTGAAGAATGCACAAACAAAACAAATAAGACCTTGTTTTTTCCGTAAAATGTACACAGCACTACATTATAATAAATACCTTACATAACTTGCAGTTTCTTACGTACTTACAAACCTACAATTTAAATTGATCTAATATCCTTACTCGACGTAGGAGTATTCTTAAAAACATATTAGAAATTTATATATTATATGAATATTAATACATGCTTTTAACTTATTTATTCTTATTTAATATTTTATTTGTATTAAGAATGTTTTATCCATTGGGGACTAATTTATGAAGCTTACTTAAAAGCAGGTAACATAATTTTCTTACTCATAGTGCAAAAAAACACTTAAATTTAATCATTAAAGGTGCCAAAGAAAATATTACAACAGGTACAGGACTAAATAGAGATGATGAGTTACAACCATCTTTACCATTGCAAGTGCAAGATTCTATGAAGATGTTACCTATTCCAGTCCTTGTTGAACAGAATCCTTCATCTCCTTGAATACCATCTTCCCCTAAGGCACAATCCCTAACATAATGCCATTCATCATTCACTGCAAGAACAAAACAAGTCTTTTGTAAAATTTATTTTCAGAACTTATTACCTGGACTAGGAGAAATGCATGAATTATTACTATTTGTATTATAAATAAATAAGCTCTGACAACTGTTTACCCAATACTGGAGTGGTCAGATACTACAAATAAAACACAAATTTTGCAAAACTCAGTGGTTTGAAAACCCGGCTTAGTTGCCTGATTGAGAGGCAGATCCCCTAACCACTCAGCTATCATAGATTTTACCTTTTTGCTTTAGAATAAAACATAATTGATCGAAACAATAATGTTGTTTCTAACTATAGACAGACAATACTACAGTTTGGATTTAGTTTTATTACAGAATTCTTAGCAGCCATTTTCGTTTTGTATTAATATCTAGTAAATAAGAGAATAAATTATACAATAATCTTACAGCGGTTGTCTGTGAATAAATATGAAAAATCCAACGCTAGAAACTACAAAATAATGAAATACTGCCAAACCTTTTTGTCGCATTTTTCGGCACAAGATGGATTTTCCATCTGTTATAGTGCCCAGTCCCATTTTTTCAATACAATTCGTAATTGGGATAGTACTGTTTTCAAATGGATCAGCGCATTTGGAATCGGTACTAGAGCGACAACTCCAACATTTTATACAAAAACCTGGAAAGTTACATACAACTTTAAAGTTGATAACAAGTTGAAGTAAGCGTGACTACTATTTAGTAATTTCCAATTACCATTGTTTACTAATAAAATCAAGATTAATGCTGAAATGAAGCTTTTTGCTTGCGACATTTTATTAGAAAGTTAAGTTGAGTAATCAGTATAATGAAAAAAACACCAAAACAGTAAAACTTCTAAATTTTTTTTTCTGATTCGGACTCGATCTCGGAAATAACGGCCTAACTGTATGGCAGTAGCTGATAATTATATATTATTGCCAGTGTCAAATATTATTATGATTTTAAGTGATTATATAAATATTATTATTTTATGTGCTATTCTAAACGAGCAGTTGAAAAACTTTCGTGTGTACTGTGTGAGAACGTTCTTCTTTAACATCGCGAAAGTCTGGTACAACGGCTTATTATGAAAGCTGTACACTGTAGGGGTGCCAGATAAGCTTGTGCATATCATACAAGCCTACTCGTCGAATCTCACTTTCCGGTACAAGCAAGCGGGAAGCATGGACATGGGCTGGCGATATCCGCAAGGCCAGGTCACTCTCGCCTACTCGATATCCGCAAGGCCAGGTCACTCTCGCCTACTCTCACACGTTTTTTACAAGCGACGTCTCAAAAACCCAGAAGTCGAATGGATGCGATACGCTGACGACATTACTTTGCTTTTGTATCCGATATAGTCGTAAATGTAACGAGAATATACATCCACCTCCAACAAATAGCAACCAACGTATTAAGTGTTTGGTTTAGAACATAGAGAATCGATGTCAATACAGAAACAGAGCAATGCTGTCTTGTTCATCAGAAGAAACATTTTCAAACCTATCTACTTGAGGAAAAGCTTGAAACCACGTAAACTAACTTTCGAACGACCTGTCCTATGAGTCTCAGAACTAAAATACTTAGGAATCAACCTAGACCATAGACTGTCCTTTACTAAGCATATCAAACAAAATAAGGGATACGACAGCGTCTCGGGTCGATTCAAAAATAAATTAAACTCACTTCAAGTAATTCATAACCGCTTCATGCACCTGCGACCGACGATCCTTATATGCGAAATGTAGATTTATATCTCGATTTAAACTTGCCTTCTCTGGCAGCTTTGTTTAAATTATATTTCATCAGAATAAAAGATGAACGACAACAACCTTGATGCTACGGTCTGCAAGAAAACTGGTGACCCAATTTCATAAATATACGGCAAGCCTTTAGCGCCGATAAAAATGCTTTGTGCCAAACAAAGAAACACACAAAGATGCCACACAAAAGAGAAGTTAGGAATTCAGAACAAAACTTAAGATTTTTACCTTGTCAATTTCAACTTGTAAAGCATCCATTATCCAGATGTCTACGGAATGACAGCCCTAGCATGCTTCAGATAAGCATTGAATATTGTTTACAGGTAAATCCCGAAACTCAACACCGAGCCAAGAACAACTGATAAAGTACATTAATGACGGATCTGAATAAAAAAAATATGTGTCATAGTTTTGTTGTTATAGGTTGTACATAACTTAAAATCCTTACCTGATACCTTTTTACTGGATACTGGGATAACAAATTAACTAAAGAAACCTTAGCGATAATAAAACTTCCGCCTTAGCTAATTCGAAAGGGCTAGGAGAGTTACAGTGTCGTGTAATGTCAGAAAATACAAGTGATAAACGCTACTTTATTCGCTTCTTTTAACCTGCGGGCCTTCTGCTCGCGAGTCGCTACCACTGAAGCTGTAAAGGCCACTGGGCCAACAGCATATCTACCGTGGGGGTTTTAGTCTGTCTCTGCTGAACCCGACATAACTAGTCACAGGAGAAGGTGACGAGTAAGCGAGCACCTTTCCCCCTCGTGGGGGGAACTACTGGTTCTCGTGAACTAAAAAAAATTTGCTTCTACCCCAACCCGTGCCAATAGCTTCATTAAGTGTGATGCAAAGAAAAATATATGTCCAGCATAAAAAAAATAATGCTTTTAAAATCCTTATTGTACTACCTACTACTTTTTCCTGCCATTCGACTATTGCCGTGAACCAGTAAACTGTAATGCTTAGGTGGAATGGTTAACAGGAACATTAGTAATGTGAATAGCATTGCTAGAATTGTTTTAAAAATCAAACATTATTTAGGGACTTTATGGCGTTTAATTAGATTTTCTTTAATCTCGTCGTTTCGGGTGCTTTACTGCACCTTTACAGTAGTGTAGTATTCGCGTAAATACAAGAAATAATTATTATACGTGGAGCTAAACACATACTAAACACGCCAAAGTGTCTGCTGCTAGCCTAGAGACGCCTTTGATCAGATAAACTACATGGTCTATTGCCGCCTTTCCCATAAAACAAAATATGACATTTAAATGCGTCCCGTAAATTTCTATGCTTTTTTGAGTAGCATCTCTGTGAAATTTCAGAAGAGGTATATTTACACGCTTTGTATAAGATTAACCTGTATCGTATATATTAATGTAATATAATCTTCCAAGTAGATTTTGACCGACTCTGGAAGTGAATGAAAATTTAATTTAATTTAGTTGGTACCATATTATTGTATTGTCATCGGTTCTTATGTATTAATGATACCAATAAGCTATTCTATTCTATTATTAAAAAAACTGCGGTTGCCAACCCGCTCGCCAGGCGTGGCAACTAAGGCAAACCCCCCCATGATGAGAGGTCTCTTCAGCAGTGCCAGATAGACTCTCGGTATATCGTAGTGCTGAGGTGTTTGTACAATGAGGCTACGATGTCTATCCGAGTACAGAATCAGAGTACGAAACCAATCCAACTGCAGAAAGGTGTAAGACAGGGTGATGTCATATCCCCGAAACTCTTCACCGCTGCATTGGAAGATATTTTCAAGCAGCTGAACTGGAAAGGATACGGTATCAACATCAATGGCGAATACATCACTCACCTTCGATTTGCCGACGACATAGTTCTTATGGCAGGATCGCTGGAGGAGCTTAGTACAATGCTCAATGACCTCAATAACGTCTCCCAACAGGTTGGTCTTAAGATGAACATGGACAAGACGAAGTTCATGTCAAACGTCCATGTCACACCAATACCGGTTGTTGTTGGGAACAATAGGCTCGAAGTTGTAGACGAGTACGTATACCTGGGACAAATTGTCCGATTAGGTAAGTCCAACTTCGACTCAGAGGTCAATCGACAAATCCAACTCGGCTGGGCTGCGTTCGGGAAACTACGTCATATGTTCTCGTCGAGTATACCGCAAAGCCTCAAAACGAAAGTATACAACCAGTGCGTGTTGCCAGTGATGACATACGGATCCGAGACTTGGTCCTTCACTGCAGCCCGTATGAGGAAGCTCAAAGTTGCTCAGCGCGCTATGGAAAGGGCTATGCTCGGTGTTTCTCTACGTGATAGAGTCTGCAACGATGATAGAGTCTGCAACGATGATAGAGTCTGCAACGATGATATCCGCAGCAGAACTAAGGTAACCGACATAGCCGTAAAGATCAGCAAGCTGAAGTGGCAATAGGCAGGCCACATAGCTCGCAGAACTGACAACCGTTGGGGAAAAAAGGTTCTCGAGTGGCAGCCACGTACAGGCAAACGCAGTGTAGGACGAGATGGAGTGACGACCTGCGCAGTGTTGCGGGAAGTCGATGGATGCAGGTGGCTCAGGACCGAGCTTCGTGGCAATCCTTGGGGGAGGCCTATGTTCAGCAGTGGACTTCTGATAGGCTGAAATGATGATGATGAAGCTATTCTGATGATAGAGCTGGAAGTTGGGAAACGGGCTCCTGAAAGGCTAACTAGTAAACAACCAGTTTCGGTATTAGATTTGCATTAACGAGTTCTATTCATGCCATCTGATGGAGGAGGGATGATAACAGCGTGTAATTATATTAGTTTTTAAAGAGAAAAATATATTATTAGTTTTATGTACACTTTAAGGTTTTGATTCGTCTTCATATCCCTTATTGCGAGTAAGTGATTCTGAGCCATTGCTATTATCATCAGGGATGCCATCTTCGTGGTATAATCTGTACGTCACTTTTAATTTTAATTGGTATTTAATGTTTGTTTAAGTTGCTATGAAATTCAATGTTTTCTTGTATTTACGCGAATACATTTGAAATAGAACTATTATTTACTTTTTTAATCCCGACGTTATTAAAAAAGTAATTACGTAACGGGACGGGAAATTTATTTCAGATGTTATGAAATTTATCAAAACCATAATAATAATCTGGTTCCTAATATACACAAATTCAAATTAGAGCACTTGGGATCGGCTTACATATTTGTCTTTAAACAACCTTTTGGTGTATCGTTGCTTATGTCCTTTGTTAACGTTTAACGAGTTTTGTATGAATTTACTACATTAAATTAAAATTATACAGATTGGACAAATCGCCTTACGAAATGACGCTTAAGACGGAGTTTAAGATTGAACATTTAGGTGTAATGATTACGATGTGGTCAGTATAATTTTATTAATAATGACAGCTTATAACACATACGGTACAAGTACCATCCGAATACTACAACCTAAAAATTCAAATTCTACAGAGACAAACATACGCGGTTATTTTAACGTGGTAGAGCCAAGCGGCATCTTTAGCTGCTGCCCTAATGGGCCGGCTCGACCGGGTTAATACCACGACCTCGCAGAATACGGGCGTGAAGTAGAAGCATCATGTACTTCTGCGTTTCGTTAGGTGAGTATCCCCCCATCCTCCCTCTCATCTCCCATATAACCTTAAAGGCCAGCAACGCACCTGCAGCACCTCTGGTGTTGCAGATGTACGTGGGCGACGGTAATCACTTACCATCGTTTGCCGCCTTTCCAATAAAAAAAAATTAAAAATAAAAGCGTAAAAATTACTTTGTTTTATTTCATTTATAAAGTACAAAAATGTTAATATATATAATACAATAAAATGGACGGATTCCTCACTCAGTCTTAATCACCTATGCAAACAACAGCATAACATTTAATATATTTTTTTGTAATATTTACTTTTAAATGAAACTTGAAAAGTTTTTAAAAGAAATGTTACATAGTTTAAATAAAAATTAAGGAACTGCTAAATATAAAAGCACTAAAATAAGTAAGTTTTATTATTGTACCAGTATAAGTACACCAGTACCTACTACTGTTTGAATTTTTTTAATTGTCAATAAAGAGTTAAAAAATGTAAGCAGTATGTTTAGTTAATTTAATTAACCTGATTTAAAAATTATATACTTATATTGTTGTTTACAGTGTTGCATCATTGTAACTATTTAGGTATTATTTAAAATTTTGAATATTGATATCCATATTAGTAGTACAGTAGTATAATGACACACATACATATTCCCTGTAGGTACTGTGTAGTATGAACATATAAATGTTTTAAGAATTCCTTTTTGATACCACACATGTAACTACCAAATTGAATTAAATTAAAAACTTTAGTTTCACACAAACCATAGGCTACCATTCTTGTGTCATTAGTAACAATATGGCTTATGACAATGGAATTTCAATGGCTTCAAAGTTATGACATGTGAGGAGTTAATGTTTGTACTGTCAGACCTAGATATAAAACAATTCTAATATATTTTACATTGTTACCCACTAAGATACCAACTTATATATTCAATATATAAACCTATAAAAGGTACAAAAAAATATGACAAATAAACTATAATGTCACCATAATGAAGCAGCACAGAGGAACATTCTACATAGTCCTATTCTTGTAGCTACTTATGATATTAAAATTAATTTATGAAACTGGGCATTATTCAGACAGTTTGCAACCATCAATTCTTATAACAAAAAAGTAATAAAAATAGTCTAACATAATAATTTCTTAAAATTATCTATGCCAAACAACACTCAGAAAACTGTGTGATGGATTGATACAAATTTTTCATGTTTAGGTGTGTTGAACACTTTAGCAAGACTGGTTTCGCAGAAATGATGTATTTATGTATAAAGTATATAACACAAACTTTTAATAGTTGGAATATTAGAGTCTATATTATTATATACTCATTCCTAACATATTTACATTATATTTTTCTAGTATCCATATTATTTGTGGCAGAGAATGTCACAAGGCATTAAGTTCATACACTTTAATCTAAGAGCTACACTTAAGTGTATACAATAAGATGTAAAAAAAATATATTTCTTTATATCAAAAACAATTGTGTGTGAGCATCTGTTAGTGATTGTATAATTTTGGAACAACTTGACCAATAAAGGTCTTAACTTCTACAATATATTTGTACTGTCGAGAGGGTGGTACAGAGTGTAACATTTTACTTTCAGTATAAGAGATTCATTTATAAATCTTGTTTAAAAAGCTGTTATTGTAATATAAGAATATTTTTTTATTTTAGTATTTTTTGTAATAATAGTAAGAACTATTATTACAAAAAAATACTAAATTTTATCATTAAAGATGCCAGAGAAAATATGACCACAGGTACTGGACTAAACAGAGATGATGAGTTACAACCATCTTTACTGTTGCAAGTGCAATATTCTATGAAGATGTTATATGTTCCAGTCCTCATCAAGCAGAATCTTTCATCACCTTGAATACCAACTTCACCTAAGTAGGCACAATCCCTAAAATAACGCCATTCGCCATTAACTGCAAGAAAAAAACAAAACTACTTACAACAGTTGTCTGCAATTAAATAGTGGAAATTGAAGGTAACAAGCAATTATGAAATACTATCAAACCTTTTTGTCTTATTTTTCGGCACATGCTGGATTTTACACCAGGTAAATGTGCTAGTCCTTTTTCTTCTTTACAATCCGTAATTGGAACAGTACTATTATCAAATGGATCTGCGCATTTCGGATCGTTACTAGATCGACAATTCCAACATTTTATACAAAAACCTGAAAAGTTACAACTATTAAATTGATAACTAGTATATTGGGCGTGACCATTGTTTTGTTATTTTCAATTACCGTTGTATACGAATAAAATCAAGATTAATACAGAAATGAAGCACTTTGAGTGAGACATTTTATCTAAACTTGAATAAATGGTAATATACAATTATAAGAAAAATAATTCGTATTTATAAACAATAACCACTACGCTAAATAGGGATGTTCGATGTTTTAAATTATAAAATATCGATGTTGCCATAAGGCAAACATCGATGTCATAAACAAATTAACTAGAGTCGCTGGGTTGTGTAGGACGACCCCCCACAAGATGGAGTGACGACCTGCGCAGTGTTGCGGGAAGTCGATGGATGCAGGTGGCTCAGGACCGAGCTTCGTGGCAATCTTTGGGGGAGGCCTATGTTCAGCAGTGGACTTCTGATAAGCTGAAATGATGATGATGATGATGATGAGGGGTTGACGAAGTCGCCTATAATAGAAGTCTATAATCGTATTCATAAGTACCGATTCATCAAGTTCAAGTACTAATTTATCATGTTTCAAATTCTTAACGCAAACAATAATATACGACCGACCCATCCCATGGGTGTCGAAAGTAAAATGCTTGGGAGTCACCTTAGAGCGCAGACTGTCACTTATCAGCAGGTGCTCCGTTAGGACCCTCAGAAACTGGCCGTTAATAATAGACTCCATAAACTTTAGATAAAAAGAAGGTGATGACAATAGGCCTGCAGTTGGAAACATCTGAGCGGTCACGTTATTTAGGGCTCGGGTGCACTAAAGCTCTTTCTCTTCTAAGAGTTCGGGACTACCCTTAAAGAGTAATAGAGCCGAAAAAGATTGTGGTCAGGCACAAACTTTGGAGCACATGTTTTCAGCACAATTGGAGGATCAAGAGTCGAGTTGGAGGCAAAATAAGACTACAAAAGGTCGGCTTCCTCTTTTGCAACGTGGGCCAATAAGTCGTGTTCTGTCAAATAATATGACGGCCCCGGGGGATTCGTATGTAATGTAATAGTATATTCGCTTTACCGGAAAATCGGAGGGCGTCAGTCGTCCCTCCTCTAAACTTTTAGAGAAAATTGGAAGTTGCAATAATAATAGTATGCTATGATCCTGTTTTGTGAATAGGCGCAATAACGGTCCGGAAAACTTTCAATTGCAAATCTGAGATTTAAAACATGGGTCAGCAGTTCATGAATTAAATGTCTAAAATGTTTTATTAGGCAGAGTTTAATTCGATCAAGGTCTGGTTTACAGACGTTCTTTAATTCACAGCTTAGTCTATCAATCTATACATAACGTTTAAATCTATTTGTGATGACTAGTATTTTAATGACCTTCGCAAGAGCGGCAACCTCCCAGGCTATGAAAGCACCAGCATCGGCACCACCGCAATTTTTAATGCGGCCTACGGACACTGAAATTTCGAGGAATTGTTTTTGGTTAGGCTTCAAATTTTCTTAAAAAAGTGGTGAAAATGTCGAAGAAACCTCTTCGATCGCAAGCAAGAAATATTGTTTTCAATGTTTATCAAAGAATACTTGATGAACAAGGTGCAGAACAAACACAATCATCGATATTGAGCCATGTGCAAGTGTTGACTGGGTAGTAGGAATGACACGTCTTGATACTTTGGTTTATTGCATTTTTCGTGTGTATTATATCATGTATACTAAACTTTGGTTTATTTCAGGGGTTTCTAATACTACCATAAGACGAATTGTTGCTGAAGGCAGATCTAACAGAGGCGTATTTAGTACGCCCGGTAAAAAGAGGAAAGGTGGCAAAAAAAAATAAACTTGGACCGGTTCTTGCATTCGATACACAGAAAATTACCAATAACAAAGTAAGATAGTTTTGTCCGGAAGTTACATGCTTATTTAAATAAATTAAATATTTTATTTTACAATTTAAACAATTTAAATAGAAGGTACGTTGGAAGTTTGAATATAATTTAAAAACATACTAATCTAAAAATAACAATCTTATTTTGTCTTCAGACTTATTTTGAAAGACATCGGATTCGAATTCGTGAAGTGCCAATCAAAAAGGACTATTTTAATGGAGCGACATGACATAAAGATACACAGATTCAAGTATTTGGAGGAAAAAAAGGATATATGGAATATATCATATGGAATATACCGCTATAAGGAAAAAAAAGTATCAAAACGATTTACTCCAATTTCCACAGTATTGCTAGCGTCAATTTCTTTTTCCCTTTTTGCCATCAGATCCTGGTAGACCTATTATTGATATTTGGTGTATGACTTAGAATTAACAATTAATGTAACAGTAACAGAGTAGAGCCGTGTATTTAATAAAAAATATTATTTCTTACTTAATTATTTATTTAGGGATGCAATCAAAATTTTATTTACTGGCCACCAATATTTATAATATACATATTATAGAAAGTTATTCGGCCGTCTCACCTTTGAGAGGTAAGATATTATGATTGATAATAGGTGCCCTCAATCGAATTAATATGATAAAAAAACATAACCCGAAGTACACATAATGATGACGGGCAGCAACATACATGGTCTCTTCTAGCGTGATTGTCAATTTGCAGGCCTAGCGTTAGATTATCGCAAATCCTCCCACTATTAAGGATCCATGCTGAAATATTATGGGCAAAAGTATATAATATTAAAAACGCAGAGGTGAATATAAAATTCAAAACCTAAGAAAAAACTAACAGTTTTATATTAATTTTACCTTTTTCAAATGCATTCGTTTAGAGAATATGTAGGGATTTTTAAAGAACTGCAAAATATCATAGAAATAAACAAGAAACTGATACGTTTGATTCCTTGATGCATACCAAACATGCGATCAATAGAAATATGCTAGGTATTATGCAATTTATACCTGCTAAAACCATGATCCATAGCAAAGTTTGGTTTGGAAAAAAATAATAGAATGAAAGTGTGTATATGTTAAGTATTGTATGTAGTACTTAGCTTCATAAGATACTTTATAAAAATAAATCAATATTATATGTAGATCTAAAATGATAGTGTTTCATTTAGATACGTATTTTTAACAAGCGGAAAACTATAGGGATTTTACATAGTTGGCAACTCTGACTAATAATTTTCAATTTTACTAACAGGCCTGGGCACAGAGAAGCTTTTTATCTCCTTACCGTGTATCTACATAGCTTTACTCTTTGGCTGGGCGTATATCAGACTTCAGTTGTGTGTTCAAGTTTTCGTCATTTGTTGTTAATGTTTCGATGTTTTCGTTCTTCAAAACTTTCATAATTTTACGGGTACAATAAGTTTTCCATAATGTCTTATTTGTATTTTTTGTTGTTTATTTGTACATTACGATCAGGTAATTGAATCTCATAAATTCTTCGTTATTGGAAATGATCACACCAAGATATATTTTTAAATATTTTTGTTTTCCAGTAATCTGTGTAAGATGCTACCAGTGCGCTTCATCGCAGAATAAAGAGGAAGATACGTGTGGTGCTTATAAAAAGTTTGATACAGATAGTCACATAGCTGTAGAATGCAACAGTGATGAATCTCATATGCCAGGATCATTTTGTACGAAACTAACTCAGCAAGGACCTAAAGGATTTATTTGTAAGTTCAGAAGATATTATTTATTTTATTTAAATATATTAATTTCTAGATGTTACTTGATACGCGTGGGGTTCGTTAATTTGCCTAACAATATATTTGAAAATAATACCATTTTTATTCAATAATAGAATCAAACATATATAACATAATACACGAGTATTTTTATTGACTGTTATTACAGTCAATAAAATTTTACATACAAACTGATTCACTGTTCTACAATCCTATGGATTGTATTGCAAAAAACAATTATAGAGATCTTATTACTTATAAGTATTTATTAAAATGCCCATTCTAATGTCTCTAACTTTTAAACCAAATGTTTTTTCACAAATAATTTTTTCTTTTCGTTTGTAACTCACCTGCCAAATTGCAAGTTAGTAGGTATTATAGGTCCTGTGTTTATCTGATTCGTTATTGGTATTTCGATTTTGTGCATATAGATTAGTAGGATAAATTAAAATATATATATATACATATAGATAAGGAATAATAATAATGATAATAAAATCTTTTTCATAAATGAAAATTAAAAATCATTAAAAAAGCCTCATTATATAGCTGATTTTAAAAATAAAAGATATTTTACTTTATTCCTATATATTTGTGGTAAGGTGTTGAAACCATAAGTTAATACATAAGCTAGATTTATATTTATACTTTTTTTACTATCAGTTTCATTTCTGCAGTGAACCTTTATATTAACTGATTGAACAACAAAGATGTCTAGTTGCTTTTTGCAATTATTTTAATCATAGTCACTATAATTTTACAATATACTATAATGTTACATATAATATAACAATACAAATATTTGCATATAATACAACAATACAAAGTTTTGGTCTTCATTTCCTTATAATAATATTACACTAATTAGTGATTATGGAAAATTCTCCCAATGGCTAAGGCCTGTACCTCCAAACTTTTTAAAGCCTCATTATTATGATGAATGTATTATTGATATGAAGATATGTTGGTCAGATATTGATATTTTTATTATTTTTTTTTCATTTATTACATGTCACTTTTGCTTGGTGTTAGGTATTAGTAAATTTTTTTTTGCAGGTGCATCTTTAGGAGAAGTGGTTAAGTTTATAAGCACTCTTATCTCCTTCTATTTAGTATAACTCAGAGTCACCAAATTGTCTCATGCAACCCACTTTTCTGGCTTTGAAGTGATAAAATAAATGTTAATTTGTTAAAAATTCTACTGTAAAGGGATTTCTCAGTTGGGCAACTGATAACAAGGTTAATTGTTATGGCAACAAAACTAACATGTATTTTACACAGTAGTGTAAATTGCCTACCAGGTGTAACAGCCCCAGTGTGTAGTTTTACATTGTCTGTTTATTTAAAATAAGATGGGTTGAGACTACTGATTTAATTATAAATAAATATGTATAGAGCTCATGCAATGAAAATAATATCATTAACATATTATACTATTAGGTCATCAATTATGAATTACTTAATAATGATATGGCAACAGATTTTTGTACTGCTCTTAATGCATTCCACATGTAATAAAGTGCAATGGTGAACCTATCAGTTACGTTACTAGTTACTGGACAGTGGACTACAATGAAAATCGTCATATTCGACATATTGGTGATATAGCTGGTGAACAGACAAATGCTATGCTCCTATCTAGACCACCCCAATCTGTTTCAATTACATGGATGATACCTTTAGGATACTGAAATAATAGAATAAAAGTAGCAGTGTAATTTCAGAATTTTAGCATTTTGAAAATATTTGGTCATTATTACTCATGCTTGCTTAAGGAAGATTTTGTATTTTACTGGCTGAACCTTTGAACCCTAACAATACTCTTATAGCATTAATATATCTTGCACAGTTAACAACTGCCGACAGTCCCTATTTGGAAGTATTTGTGGTTGAAACCGGCCAGAGGGAAATCACATTTGTCCAGCTCTGATTCTAGCCCAAGTTCTGCCAATCCACCATACAATATGTATATTATTTGTTGATTTATTTTTTTACAGGGGATGGTAGATGGCGTCAAGTTATTAGGCGTTGTGCGTCTGTTGCTGAGACAGGTGTGACCGGTGTTTGTAATTGGGGAGTCTACCCAAATGGAGTTTATTGGGAGGATTGCTATTGCTCTGCAGATGAGTGCAATGGTACCACAAATATACACATGTCCATCACTGCTGTGTTGAGTATGATTGCTATTGTATTTTATGTGAATAAGGTGTTACTTTGATTCATATAACAATAGAACTATAAACAGTGCCTTAGTTATTTAACTGTGTACAAACAATTTCAAATGATGAAATACCTACAAACTGTAATAGATTATACTATTTAGTGTAATGTTACCAAGAAATTTCTATTATCCGTACACATAACTTTACAACATTTGAAATTTTATTGTTACTTGCCATATCAGGACTTATGACTCCAGAATGGGTAACAATTTTCATTGTTTCATTATCCCCATTCACATGTCGTAAGCCGATATTGTAGCAACATAACAATAATTGTTGGATATCATATATACTACATCTGATGGTAATTATCATGTTTACCCTAGTTAAAGTCAACACTGTATTAAATGTTAAATACATACTTGCAGAATTGATAACTTTTGGGGAAGAAAGGTTCTCGAGTAGCAACCTCATACAGGCAAATGCAGTATGGGACGACTCTCACAAAATGGAGTGAGGGCTTGCATAATGTTGCGATATCTTTTGGGGAGGCCTATGTTCAGCTGTGGACTTGTGACTAGCTGTAATGATGATGATGAAACAATGTGTTTTGTTCTCATGACACAAATATTAATACATTATTCACAAAAATTGTTGAAACATTCATTTGAATTTACATTGATAACTTTTTACACAGAATATTTTTTTTCTTATTATTCATTAACTGTATTAACTGCATTTCCATATTTATTAAGATTTGTCAAATATTGTAACAACTTTGATTTAAGTCGAGTTTGTAGATTTAAGAGCAATTGTTAGCCTAGTGGTCAGGTCACTCGGTTTAATTTCATAGTATGTGAGTGTCCTGGGTGCGAAATGTATGAGTTGCATGTGACGAAAGTTAAGGGGCCAATTGTAACCACTATTATACATCTTTTATGTGCCTCATTTTAGGTCCATGCTCCTTTAAAATGCCAAACAAGTCCCAGATTGCCGATTGTTGTTTTAAAATCATGTGTTATAATATATAAATGTATATGTTTGAATGGATTTAACTTAAAAGCTATCACACAGATTTTGGGGGAACTTTTTTTAATATCTTCCTTATGATTCCAGAATCATAATAGACTATGTTTTAGCCTTCTTGTGTAAATAGATATCAATTATATGTTTTGTGCATTATTCTGATAACTCCAAGGAACCGTCCAATCATTTCTAATTTAAGTAATTAAAATCTCCGTCCAAGCTTTTAAACTTAATTTTTTGGCATTAATAAAATTAAATGTTAACAAAATACTAATATTATATGTATATAAGTTAAATATATGTTATTGTTTGTGTTTAAATATCAATGACCATTTTCTTAGTTGGGTATATTAGCTAATGCCTAATCGCACTTTACATGTTTTCGATCTTTCTGAAACATAACACGTTCTTTTAACTGTGTCAGAATAAAATTTGGCATGGCCAGTTGTTAGTTCTGACCACATAAACACTCTAACATGTTATACCAAACGGATGGGTAACATTTTCTTGTTCACCTGCGAGTGGAGAGGCACTTATTTAAAAAAATAGTTACAGCTAACAAAAACATTCTTCACTTCATGTCGCAAATGACGGTTTGTTTTGCAATCGTGTTTGTTTGTCAAACAAGAAAATTAATATTTTTTTATATTTGGCGCAACTGATCCGCCTTTACAACGGAAATAAATGCACGACTTAGACACCTGATAGCATTCCAAAGTTTATTTAATTGATAAAATGTAAATGTCATTTTATTTTTATATCTAAAATAGACAAATTAATATTTAAAATAATAACACATAAGAATGATAATAACATTGATCATTTTTAAAACTGTTTTAATGTACTACCTACAGCTTTGTTTTATATTTTATAGTTTACAAATAACCTATAAAGGTGATATAAAAGTAAATATGCAATAACAAAAATTAGTAAATAGTATTTATTGACGAATCTCAATTCTTACCTTTCTGTCTCCCTTACAATGTCAATGTATGATGATGAAACAATGTGTTTTGTTCTCATGACACAAATATTAATACATTATTCACAAAAATTGTTGAAACATTCATTTGAATTTACATTGATAACTTTTTACACAGAATATTTTTTTTCTTATTATTCATTAACTGTATTAACTGCATTTCCATATTTATTAAGATTTGTCAAATATTGTAACAACTTTGATTTAAGTCGAGTTTGTAGATTTAAGAGCAATTGTTAGCCTAGTGGTCAGGTCACTCGGTTTAATTTCATAGTATGTGAGTGTCCTGGGTGCGAAATGTATGAGTTGCATGTGACGAAAGTTAAGGGGCCAATTGTAACCACTATTATACATCTTTTATGTGCCTCATTTTAGGTCCATGCTCCTTTAAAATGCCAAACAAGTCCCAGATTGCCGATTGTTGTTTTAAAATCATGTGTTATAATATATAAATGTATATGTTTGAATGGATTTAACTTAAAAGCTATCACACAGATTTTGGGGGAACTTTTTTTAATATCTTCCTTATGATTCCAGAATCATAATAGACTATGTTTTAGCCTTCTTGTGTAAATAGATATCAATTATATGTTTTGTGCATTATTCTGATAACTCCAAGGAACCGTCCAATCATTTCTAATTTAAGTAATTAAAATCTCCGTCCAAGCTTTTAAACTTAATTTTTTGGCATTAATAAAATTAAATGTTAACAAAATACTAATATTATATGTATATAAGTTAAATATATGTTATTGTTTGTGTTTAAATATCAATGACCATTTTCTTAGTTGGGTATATTAGCTAATGCCTAATCGCACTTTACATGTTTTCGATCTTTCTGAAACATAACACGTTCTTTTAACTGTGTCAGAATAAAATTTGGCATGGCCAGTTGTTAGTTCTGACCACATAAACACTCTAACATGTTATACCAAACGGATGGGTAACATTTTCTTGTTCACCTGCGAGTGGAGAGGCACTTATTTAAAAAAATAGTTACAGCTAACAAAAACATTCTTCACTTCATGTCGCAAATGACGGTTTGTTTTGCAATCGTGTTTGTTTGTCAAACAAGAAAATTAATATTTTTTTATATTTGGCGCAACTGATCCGCCTTTACAACGGAAATAAATGCACGACTTAGACACCTGATAGCATTCCAAAGTTTATTTAATTGATAAAATGTAAATGTCATTTTATTTTTATATCTAAAATAGACAAATTAATATTTAAAATAATAACACATAAGAATGATAATAACATTGATCATTTTTAAAACTGTTTTAATGTACTACCTACAGCTTTGTTTTATATTTTATAGTTTACAAATAACCTATAAAGGTGATATAAAAGTAAATATGCAATAACAAAAATTAGTAAATAGTATTTATTGACGAATCTCAATTCTTACCTTTCTGTCTCCCTTACAATGTCAATGTATGATGATGAAATAATTTTGTTTTTATTTTGTGTAATTTGTTCGTATGAGTGTTATGAAGATATATAAGTATCTTTTACAATTTTTAGTTTAGATTAAGATACATCGTAACTCTTCGGTACCTTATAAGTAATTCTAAAATTTGATAATAAAGTTTTTGTTGTATTTTGCAAACACTTCCGATTTCAATAAACTTTGATTTTTAGCTAAATATCGGATTTTTATTGTATACATACAGACGGTGTATAATTAGCGAGTAGGCATAGGCAAGTACTTATCTTAATATCTAATGATGATTATTATAATTTCATCATCCGCCTGTGATATATAGTGTTGTTTAACACAGATACTCCCTTCAACAGTTTTTGTCTTAGACCTACCTGGAAAGGCCGGAAAATGTACGGTGTTATAACACCTCTTAGGACGACTCGGTGGCGTAGAGGTAAGCGTTTGCCTGCGGGTCGTTGGTTCGATTCCCGCACGGAACAAGTATTTGTATGGACCACAGATAATTTTTCCAGGTCTGAGTGTTTGTCCATAAGCAATTTATGTATGTAAACTGCCTTCACATAATTATCAAAAGAAGTTAAAAATAGCACATCGGTTTCAACGTAACTTTCTACAACTTCACTTTTGGCGCCAGTAGAAGACACCTTGTACTATCTCTCAGCGTGTACACTATTTTAAGAATTTAGAAAATGCACCATGCATTTGTTTATCTTGTATAGTGAAAATTAAAATTTGGAAACAACATATTGAAAATAATAGAAATTTACATGGAAATAAATGCAGATTAACAAAATCTTCATCTACGGTAATCCTCTTCAGCTACTTAGCATTTTTCGGCGGTAATACTGTGATGTGGTATTAAAGAGAATAGTATCATTATCTTATTTTACCAGCCTGTAGTAAGTAAATAATAAGTATAAGTACACTAATGGACTTTCCATGAAGGCGCCAACAAAATCTGGTAAGTCATTTTTCTGGTCAGTTTTGCCTATACTCACAACGCTAAGCGCGTCGCTGTGAGCAGTGAGCGCAGTGCCGGTATCCTCGAACGAGAGACGTTGCTCTCCATCACTAGTGGCGTTTAGGTTCGGTAGTCTGATAGATTTTCCGCCTTCAATAATTCGACACAGCTTCGTCCGTTATTCAGCAGGGTACACCGCTTGCATATGAGGTGGACGTTAAGAGAAATAAATTGTATATTCTTCTCATCACTATTAGCACTGTCTAATTTGTCGACTATTTCGTTGACATCCCTTTTCCTGGTCAAGTTCTGAGAGTGTGTCCAAAATAACTCGGTCGTCGATATTCCCACCAAGTGTATTTTTGATCGCCCCAACCATTACATCGGAACTGATAGACGACAAATCCTCGCAAATGAACACCGATATCTGCCATGGATGATTCGCTAGGTTATTGAAATTAAGCGTGGAAAAGCCAAGCGGCGGCTTTAGCGGCTGCTTGAATGGGCCGGCTCGACCGGATTGGTACCACCGCCTCGCAGAATACCGGCGGTAGAGGCATCTTGTGCTTCTGCGTTTCGTTCGGTGAGTGAGGTAACCAGAGGCCCACAACCCCTCCCTATTCCCCTCCTCTTCCCTCCCATCTCCCAAATATCCTTAAAGAGCGGCAACGCACCTGCAGCATATATGATGTTGCAGATGTATGTGGGCGACGGTAATCACTTACCATCAGGTGAACTGCTTGCTCGTCTCTTCTATAAAAAAAAAACATCCTTATTTCAATAGAGAATATGGGTGTGCTGCCGCCGGTTTGAAATCCAGTAATAACTAAAATCTAAAACTGAGCATACCACGACTTCAAGATACTGTGAGCACTGTGTAAATCGGACCAAAAATTAATAATGAAAGCTGAAGGTAGCCGTGAAAATAGTGTAGTTTAAATACATTATTATACAAAAGACGATAATTTTCGCGATGGTTATACCGCCATCGTAGGGCGACGAAATGGGGTGGAAGATTCTTACGCCGTATCGGCATTCATACTATTTAATTAATGATTTCGATTTAGAGCCGGGTCTCGCGGACGCAACTAAAATCACCATGCTATACTTTTCACTCTAGGAATTCAATCAATTGTGTCTGATCAAGAAATTTAATAAAAATGCTAACTTTTGAAGTCTGAACCTTCTCTTTATTTTAGATTTTGGAGTATGAACCTGGTTCTGACTAATCCTGTTATTTTTCCTGATTTTTGCTTTCAACTTTCGAAGTGAAATCTTAATTCGATTCGCTTTATTACTTATTGCGTAAAAATCCCTTTCTGTTAAATACCTGTTATTTCTTTTTTTCAAATTTGAAATTATCGAACACATTCCGAGATACCGACAGAAAACGTTACTTTTCACTTTATTGGTATAAAATTAACTGTCCTTTGTATCGTATATTTATATCGTAAAATAATGAAGAATGACATTCTGTTTTCATTTCATTTTCATTATTTAACAAAATCTGATTAATTTGAGGTGATGCCAATCTTGTGGAGATTCAATGCTATAAAAACACAAACATCTTTTTGGAACCATGATGACTAGATTATTTCGTCTTCAGTTAATGCAGTTTCAGAGGAGAGTTCAATTCAGGAATCAAAATTTCGTCGAGCCTTAACTTTGGGCGCTTCATTCAGTTTAGGGCGAAGTCGGCCACTAGGTCACACCTAAACAGCTTCTAACCATGTCCAAAGCTCAGGTGCGATCGTGTGTGGAATACTGTGCCTATATCTTGGTAGACGCCGCAAAGCAAGTACTAGCATTTTTGACCTCAGTTGAGCGGCATGTATAGCTTGTGCGCTACCACCAAGGACTCCATCGTCATTTAACACCAGGTAGGATCGTAGTCAAGTACTGTCTTAGGTTCAGTTAAAAATGTACAAAGGCGTATTATATAGAAAGCTAAACAAATTATCGATATTGATGAACTCTGTTATCTAATCGGAAAGGGCAATGAAATAAGCAATAAAATGATAAACTGCATGTTCCTACAATAAAAACCGATAATTAAAAGGTCTAAGGGAAGCATCTATAATAGTAGTATTGGTACTATTATAGACGCTAAGACTAATGTACGAGCTACGGGTTGCGAGATTGGAGTAAAAGGCCGGTATCTTAGGAAGTTCTATTTATTTGTCCACAAAGGTGTTGACCACAATTTCTTTCTCGATGTGCGCCATCACTATCTTTCACGGGTCTTCCTGCCAGTAACTAATTCTATGTTATTACTTAAATAGGGAATAAAAAATAAACGCGATAAAATCCGTAAATAAAATAAATCATACCTACATCATATAAATAACAGACTAACTTTGCGTCTGAACTGTGTTGTAATAGTTCGTTGCCTACACGTAATTATTTAATGTAAGCACAGGAAAATACGGGAATTATTATATTTATAGATCAAATTTGCCAAGTTTTCATTGCAAGTACTCGTATATAGGTTCCAATATTGCACAGTATGTTAATACTTGTACGTAAGTCGGAATGTGACATGTTGTATTTTATTGATTTAGCTTCAAACATACTCTATTTTTAAAATTTTGAAGCTCTAACTAAATTATAATTATTATAACGGCCCGATAGCCAAGTTGGTAGTGACTCTGCTTACGCAACTGACGATTGCGGATTCGTTTCCCGCTAGGGGCAAATATTTGTATGATAAATATAAATAAAGATTTATATTCATCCCGAGGTTTGGGATGTTTAAATATGATTATTTATCTATGTATAATTTATCACCATATCTATTTAATGTATATCTATTTTATCACCATCCCGTTACCACGACTCTAGGAATCCTAGTTTGGCACGGAAGGACATGTTTGATTTTTCAAAATCAATGTTTAAGTCAACATGAGCGCCGTGTTTTAGAAAACCCCGTGGGTGTTCATTTTGATTTGATGATTCGCTTAAAAGGAGAGAAATGCACACCAACAAACAAATATATATTCTATATAAAATCGTACCCGTCGCCATCCGTCCAGTACAACTCAAGTTCTGTTGGTAGGACAGACAGGCAGTAGGGCAGAAAGATTTTGCATTTAATAAATATATAGCAGAAAAGAAATACAGATAGATAGGTAAAATAACTAAACTATTAAGGTGCCGCGGGGCGATATGTATACATTTAACTCTCATGGGTGCTGGAGCCGCCATGCACCCATAGAGTCGGCGTTTTAGATTGGGCGCACACTAGATTTATGATGATCTATCAGTCAGTAAACCAGTGAATGCCAAATATTGTGATTTATAAAATCTTGTATTTTAGAAACTAATATTAAGATAAATGATATTTGGAATACTAAGTCTTTGGTAACCTCAACTTCTTTTACAGTTGTCTCGAAGTACAAAATACTCTATATTTACGTGTCAGTTTTTTATTACATACATTAATTTTTAGTTGTTATCCCCTTTTCACCAGAGTTTATCTGGACCTTCGTGACAGACGGTGAACTACCGTAAAGAATCGTACAATGACAATTCTTATTTTTTTTACAATCTACAACTGGTTCATAACGAGGTTCTCTGACGGCGAATAAATAGGATCCTCTTTTTTGACTTTTTTATGTATAAGTTTAATACGTAGAAAAGTCATAAAGAAAATTAACATTAATAGTACTGCAAAGTCGAACAGACCAGCCTCCATAGCAGCACCTGTTCACAGGAGATAGAAGGGGGTCTAAAAGGTTCGAAATGATTCGTGCAATAAATATAAAATAGCATGTGCATTGTGCACTGTCGGTTTTGTGAGAATTTGGCACGGAGCAGTCTGTTCGCTTCGAAATCGAATTTAAAATAAAACTGTTTTAATGTTTTCACACTTTGTTTTCTTTTTAAATACATTTTCGGTATGATGCATTTGTTTGAAGATATAAGCGTAAAACCTAATGTTACAATTTACATATGTCAACTTTATTAATAGTAGACCGCGCCGGCTTTGCACTAATAAACCTATAATGTAACCGTATGGGACTATTTTATCAAAATAAAATTCCCATAACTCATTTCCGACAAATTTTTATATAAATAACGTAATTTCTTACGGTACTGCTTATTTTTTGGCAAGTAACTTAATCATTGGCTATTTGTTAGTAGATGGTAAGAAAGTAGTTCTTTAGCGACAACTCGGTCAAATTTAGTTTTTTTTTGTATTTTTACAATGGTAACGCAATGAAATCCGTAAATAATAGTTTCATTGCAAATGGTATCCGTAAAAAGGTCATGACCTAGGTTATGTTTAATTCCAAAAACAAATACATAATCATCCGGAGTAAAGTAGTTTTCAAACAGTTAAAGAATTTTAATTATCGGTCTATTAGTTACGGAGCTTTTAGCTCACACCACACACACACACATTGCATAGAGCCATGGTAGCTGGGCGGGACGAGCACTTATCGAGTTTCATTGTACGCAAGTAAGTTAAGTTCATAATCGATAGTTGGACCGGGTGCCTCTTGATAACTGAAATTTTGAGGCCTAAATTTACCATATGAGAGGCAACATGCATATTTGACATATACCTAATAAAAACATTTGAAAACGTGAAATTCCCAAGTCTGTACAGGAGGAGCTTGGCGCATTCCTTTAGAGTCCGAACCCCTTCATAGCTATGTCTAAACAACTACCTTTGTCCAGTAGTGTGAAATTTAAAGACTTCTTTTAAGTTTTTATTTAAAAAAGCTCTCACGTTTGTTCCCATACGCAATAAAAGAGAGGTTTAGATTTAGCCGTTTATTTTAGATTCTTTGGAGTTTAGGTTGATCACTGTCATAGGTGGTGAGCCGTCTTAATGTTAAGGCCAACAATACAAATCGTACATAACTTCAGAACTCATTGGTACGAGCACTCCACATAAGGGATCACACTTGGGTCTCCTGATGCCGGAAGCATTCCCTTATGATTCGGCTATCGTGGCTTACTTTACCTTACCTTAACAGCCTAGAAATAGTCCACTGCACAACATATACCTCTCCCATAAGGTTTGCTTTACTTCTGAAAAAATCTGTTCAGAACAAAGCCTGTACTTGCAATAATATTTCAACAGTAATTATAGTTGTGCAATGTTTTATCTTTTTACGACCGTAGGGAAATCGAAAGAATTTGTATTTTAAATATTGTAACGACTCACTGTAATTACAGTATAAGCAGTTAATTTTATTTATAGAAATACTCCCTAATAGATTAGACTCTGGACTAATAGATAAGGTAAATTAAAAACTCCAATCATTACACTAAGTATTTCTAACGGCTACTGCCAATGCATCTCTGTAATTTTATTTACCATCACCCAATAGGGTGGGCGGTGCAGGGCTGTACGATAAAATTACTTTAAAATACAATTTGCAATAAAAAAATGCATAAAAAAATTACAGTAAAGCTTTCGTCGGCGTTCGTCCTAGCTCTGTCGGGTTCGGAGCACATCGGACATGCTCGCTAATAGTGACGTAATCGGTTGTAGATGTTCGACCTTCTCTTACTCATCGGTCGCCTTGCGTGCGTGAGCGAGTTAGTCATCTCGCCGATGCTACTCCCATTGTGTCTATTTTCATTCGAATTCCCGGTCGAGGCTTGATATTTTCCCGTAGGCTTCAGCTCACTCCAGCCTTCAGTTGTCTGAAAGTTGTCGCGACGAATCTGCTCTCCGTTCGATATCGCCCGGTTTTAGATGAAGTGATTAAGTAACACTAGTCGAGCTATCACACAGTTTAGTGTTGTTAAAGACTTCATTATTTTGAGTGCTATGTAAATGTGTTTAGTATATCGGTGTGAAGTTGTTAATTAAGTGGGAGAGGAGTAAATTAGCTGCTGTATTTAAAACGCGTTAAGTGATTACGGCGCTGTAAGTATTATTCTTTAAATAACATTGTATTGATTGTTGTTTGAATAATTTTGTTGAAGGACATTAATAGGTAAGTGGGGAGATAAAGGTTATGACCCTGTCTGTAGCCCTGCTTGAAAGATACCGCGGGAGATTACCTAACAGCCTCCAGAAAAATTGCCTACCTACCTATCTTCTGAAAAGATTTTGAAAAAGTATTATTATAAGTGAATATCAAAAGTTGTGTATGTTCGATGTTTTCGCTTAAATACACTTAAGGGATTTAAATACAATTTGGGAGCTGTAGAGGTACATTCATGGAATAAGACAGGATTTTTTTATCTGAACCTAGTTCTTTAGGGACGATACATATTTAGCATCAAGCTGGCGAAGACGCGTGCAGTCGATAATAATGTATATTAGAATAGTCACAGTATATTTCCGTAATGGAGAAATTTTTAACTAAACAGAGAATTCTAATGAATTAAGATATAAAAGGACAATGGACATTTTTGTATGATCACCGTCCCCTCGTTCCAGTAGACAAGAGGAGAATGTCAGTATTTCTGTAACAAGCTAGATAAAGGCTAATAATCTTTTTTAGGTTCAAAACCAAATGGAATATGCATTAAATAAAAACAAAAACAAATGCGTAACCTGGTAATCCGCGATATGTACTCTGACCTATCGAACGTTGTTAAACCACAGTTTAATCCTATGTTGTTTTAAATTACGTTAATTCATTGTCTTTGTTGTATATTTCCTGTTATAACTACATATACTGTAAAATGTTCGACATTGCATAACTTCGTGAAGTTAATAATCTAAGTTTTAGATTATTAACTAACGCAAACAGAGAGATCTCATTTCTATAATATGTATATAAAGCACTCATGCCTACCACCCATATGGCTAGGCAGAGATTAGAGGTTTCCATTCGGAATGATCTAGCGTAGGTAAAGCCTTAGTCAACAAAGTAAATCGCCGTAGCTGATATGTCGGATAGCAAGACTTGTCGCCGGATTTGCTCCTTAAGACTGCCACGAGATATTAAAATTTCCCTTAGTCGCCTCTTACAACAACCACGGAAGAAATTGGACGTATTTTTTTTAATTAAGCATTCAGAAAATCCTACAAGACAAAGAAGGTTCAGGCGGGATATCGTCTAAGTTGAATTTCAGAATAATACGGAGTTAAAAAGTAGCTCTGTATTACACAGAGTTGTTACCTTTTTGTGTAAAGTTTTTGCAGGTCGTAATTATATTAAAACAGTTATTTAAATAAATATTTGCGAGATTGTTAGTTTTATGGTTAACGAAATAATCTAGTACTTGGCGAAATATACACGAAATATATACGAAAATAAACACAGGAGCAAAGAAGAAGTAAAGCTAACTAGTGGGATACTACTTTTTAGCCAGTTAATTTACTTTTATAAGACCTGAAAATCCATAGATTTTTTATTTTTTTTAATATGAAGCAATAACTTTGAACTGAATACCCGCAAACCAACAATAATATTGAAGTGGATACGCTGACTGCTGAACCACGCGTTCATCATACAGTAAATAGAAAAGTCTCTTAAGTCGATAATATGAGTTCGAGATAAACGGTATAATTCCTTTCATTAAAGCTGCGTAATGAATTGTCAAGTTCGTTTCAATCTAAAAGATTGAATGTTTCATCATCAATTAGTGTTCATAAAAGAACCATGATTGTATTTAATATATCGCACGGCGCGGCGATAACATACTCGTATATTATTAGATATTTTCTATGACATACAGGAAAGGTATTTTAAGGGTCATTTATATATTTTTACTCTTAAGCAATTCATCACTGCCTTGTAAAGACTTCTCCTTAGTGATAATAATCTGAAAATTCTAAACTTGTCAAGCCAATTGGCAATAGTAGAACGCTACAAACCGTCATTGGATAAGTTAACAAAGGGGTACATCTCAAGGAGGCCACAGATAACTTTTCGCCTCTCACGGAGATAGAACGTCTACCGTGTCGAGCTTCGGCTCTGGGTTTGCACCCGGAGGTTGCCATGAGATTGAGTGAGATAAGGCTTTCCTTAATCGCCGGAAAGAAAGGGTGTATCAGATTCTGGTTATGCAGATTACACCGCTACCATAGGGCCAAGCCTCTTAGTCATTGAATGATTTGTTTGATAAAAACAGAACGCATTGGTCTTAGGGAGGATGTTTATAGCTCCTTCATACAATCTATATATGACCCTCACACAGATTGTTACATTTTTAACTGTCTATGAATGACGACATGTGCGTGTTGCCAGTGATGACATACGGATCCGAGACTTGGTCCTTCACTGCAGCCCGTATGAGAAAGCTCAAAGTTGCTCAGCGCGCTATGGAAAGGGCTATGCTCGGTGTTTCTCTGCGTGATAGTCTGCAACGATGATATCCGCAGCAGAACTAAGGTAACCGACATAGCCGTAAGGATCAGCAAGCTGAAGTGGCAATGGGCCGGCCACATAGCTCGGAGAACTGACAACCGTTGGGGAAAAAAGGTTCTCGAGTGGCAGCCACGAACAGGCAAACGCAGTGTAGGACGACCCCCCACAAGATGGAGTGACGACCTGCGCAGTGTTGCGGGAAGTCGATGGATGCAGGTGGCTCAGGACCGAGCTTCGTGGCAATCTTTGGGGGAGGCCTATGTTCAGCAGTGGACTTCTGATAGGCTGAAATGATGATGATGATGATGAATGACGATAGGTTCTCATTTCGTATGTAGGATCAAATCTTCAGGATTTTGAACTAATTTTGATTTTCATTTATCAATGATTTATTATTAGTATAGTTGAATTTAATATCTAAGGATGCATTACGCAGATATTGAGGAAATCCCTTTTTTTAGATTAGGTTTTAATTTAGTCAAGTAATTGAATACTCATCATGTTTGCTGTAAGACAGGGAAGACTTACGCGGAGTACCAGTTCAACTTTGGGCTTTAAAGATAAACACTGCTCTATTATATCACCTGCTTACGTTTTTAAGTACATTCGCCTTATTAGGCAGTTTGATTACACTTGCATTGTGCTTAAGTGGCGAAGTAAATTTAAACTAAATATTTATAATATAAATACATGTTATTCCATTAGCTCTCATTCCAATACTGTTTCTATAACAAAACAGAGCAGAACTTCTAAATTAATTTGCAAGAGATCGCGGCTTTCAGATAAGTTTAAGCATGAGTTTTAGGCTTTTGAAATTAAGTCGCATTTCTAGTCAAGATCGGTGAAATTACGTTAAATTAAACTTTGCCTTTGATTACTAAAACATTGGGAACGTCTTTATGATTTCCCTTAAAGTTGTCATAAAATTTTAAATTATTATAAAGTTTGGAAAGTAAATGCTAATTCTTAATGAAATTAATAAAATATTTTTTTTTATTCTTCGACGTAAGAAAGATAATTTCGTTTGTCAAATGTTATTATTATTGTTTTACAACCTTCGGTTTCGTAATGAAGTTTCTCTGATGAAGAAATATGCAAAAGGAACTCTGTAGGTATCCTCTTATTTCATTTATTTTCTATCATTGCAATGTAATGTACAACGTCATAAAATAAAAGGTATCATCATATAAGGCAACTGAAAGCATGCTACAATAATATAGTTATCCACAAAATTAAAGCAGAAGCGCACTGAAAGCTCAAGCAGCAGCCAGCCCCCACAAGCAGGCAGTTCACAAGTATGAAACATGTGGCAGCCATCACCATCCTCAACCACATTAAAGGGATAACCCGCTAGACGATACCGCCACAGGCGTGTGTCGTTTCCAATTAAATATTGGATTTCATTACTAAAATGAACATTTCAAAATCAATATTTCAATCCCATATACCTTTTTTTTGGTACTGGAATTAATTTAAAATCTATGTATGTACATATATAAAAGACAGACACCACTTACAAACTCACTGTATATTTGTAAAACACCCCTGATGCTAGAATGTTGAAATTTTGATCATTACCCAGCAGTTTGAGATTAACTGTATTATAAATGTATGTGGTATGTTGAATGGGTACGAACACCGTACATGCGGCACCAATAACTCACCATAAATACCATCGTAAAATAGTAGCATTATGCTGCTGTGTTTCGTATGGCGAGTGATGGAACTGGAAACTTTACTGGTAATCAGGCTACCGAGTAATACAGAGTTACGGGTACGATGTCCGAAAGGGTGGCTTACAAAACTTTCGGGGGGTATACACTACACTGACCTACGATACTGGTAGAATGAAGTGGGACGGATGCGCGTGTATGCACTCGGAAACGCGGATTTCAGTGCATTTTGTCCGTCGAGAGGAAGCGGTTGGATGCCGCGGCATGCGCACGCATTGGTCCATTTGAGGTGAATCGTACTTTACGGTAACGAAGAGACTACATGAAAACTTAATGTAATTAGATGCAATGAAAGAGATGTGTCGAGATCGTCGTCTTATGAGAAAATTT
This sequence comes from Bhutanitis thaidina, assembly GCA_029286595.1. NCBI lineage: Eukaryota > Metazoa > Arthropoda > Insecta > Lepidoptera > Papilionidae > Bhutanitis > Bhutanitis thaidina. The sequence goes on from JAGSMS010000005.1 coordinate 6,077,740, forward strand.
ATAATCTAAAAATATGTACAAAGGCGTCTCTAGCCCATGTAGGGTCCGTGTGCAATCATTACCCTAGCGCCCTCTAGTAAACGCCCAGTCAAAATGGAATAGGTACAAATGTTAACATGTCTATATAAATGTTGTCAATGTTAAAAAAAAAAATTGTAAAAATAATTGACTTTCACGCTAACTCGATCAGCTGATCGGTTGACGGGATTTTTTTACATTTGCCATTTTTTAACATTGACGTAACATTTCTATAGTTATGTTAACATGAGAGCGTTCCGGCTTGTTAGGGTGTTTACCAAACACCTTATGTTTACAACAGTCAACAGAGACCCGGGTGGAAATAATGCAATTTTTAATGATGTTTAAATGATGCCATATAAAATGTGTGGAAACTCCGGTGCCTGGTTATGTCGGGATCAGCATTGAAGATGCCGGACCGACTAAAACCCCAACGGTAGATATGCTGATGGCCTAGTGGCCTTTACAGCTTCAGCGGTAGAGAGTCGCGAGCAGGAGGCCCGCAAGTTAATTGTAAGTAAAAAGAACAACGACGCTGCTGGTGCTGTGTCGCGCTCGGGTCTCTGTTAGGGAGGTAAAATCTCGGCTTAAGTTACAATCAAATTAGGGAGGACTTTGATGTTAGAAACGCCTTTGCACACGAGTAATCCTCGTGTATCCCGTGAATCTGTGACTGCGGGTTCGACGGGGAACAACGCGGTATGTGTCACACATGTGTGCTATCTGAGTGTTTTATGGAATAATGTGAACGGGTGCTATTATGTAATGTGATAGAGTCATCATCGTCGATGAGGATGTACTTGGGGCGCCTTTTCTCAGGCGGGTCATTTAGCGCAGGAGTGTAATTTCCTAACGCTACCACTAACAGATTTGGGTGATCCTTCAAGTTTCCGAAATATTTTGTAGATATTTCCTTTAAAGAGGGCCGCCAGAGAGGGCAGATTTAAATCGCCTTGCCAGTCTGCATTCCGCATGTAATAAGGGTTTCAGTCGCTGTTTAGGGACGTGAGCAAATACTACGCTTGCACAAGACATAAAGTATGCAAGTATGGTATAATAAAAAATTTATGTCTTAGTGACATTTTGTTGTTTTATTCGTAAGGTAATATAGGCGACTGGGTATAAAGGCCGCTTTATTCCTTACGTTTCTTATGTGCTTAGTGTAGCTAAGCCTGTTGTCTAGGGTGAAACCTAGGTATTTTACGACACTCATGGTACGGGTTTGTCGAATAGCGATATCGAAGAGAATTTGCTTGATTCTTTACGTTTGGAGACGCGGTATTTAGCGAAAAAGGACTGCCTTGTTTTTTTCCAGGTTGACATCAGTTCACCATGTCCTAAAACAATTGCTGAGTGCTTTGGCTATGGCTTGGAGGCGAATATAAACTCGCGATACATTAATATCGGAGGCGTATAGGGTGGTGTCGTCGGCGAAAAGCGCCGTTTTCGACTTTTTTGATTTTGGGAATATCGCTCGTGTAGAGCGTGTAAAGAGTAGGTGAGAGGACCGAGCCCTGCGGAACGCCGGCTCTTATGGGCCTGCTGACAGAGAGGGTCCCTTCGACTCGATAGTGAAAGGTACGATTTGACAAATAGGCTTGTATGATGTGTACAAGCCTGTCTAGCACTCCTTGAGTGTACAGCTTGTATAGTAAGCCGTTGTGCCAGACTTTGTCGAATGCCTTTGCGACTTCGAAAAAGAAAACTCCTACTCGATTTTTCGGGTTATCGTGGAAGCGCTCGAGTACATGCTCCGTGAAGCGGTGTACTTGCTGAACACAAGAGTGTTTGGCTCGAAAGCCAAACTGCTCGTTTGGAAGTAGATTTAAAGACTGAACATTGTGTTTAATTCGGTTGGAAACTATAGTTGGCGGCTAGGTTTTTAGGTTTTCCATTTTTGGCCATTCCTATAACATGGGTCCTTCCATGCGTCTGGGAAAGAGAAACTGGAGGGCGTTGAAAATCGCTACTATTACGCATAATAGCGGGTCAGGAAGAGCATTTATTACCTGGTTTGAAATACAGGCGGCTCCTGGAGGCGCATAATTTCCTTGACTTCTTTGATCGAGCTTGGCGGCAGCGGATCACCTGTCGGTGGCAGCGTGGATTTTTTCCTGACTTCGTCATCCACCTTCTGAAGGTGGACGGGGTCGGTCGGCTGTAAGCAGGGCGAGCACTGAAGCTCTCGGCTGTCGACGTGGGGTTCATTGAAAGTGCCGAGGCCGACGCCCCCTAACACCGCTGCGCCCGTGTGCAATGCACCATGGTATAGCCGGTAAGAATATACTGGTAAAGCCGCCTCTGCCTATGTTAAACAGGCATAATAATTATACTTATGAAGAGATGTAGATAATTCTATATTATTTACTTGCATTATTTTTTAAAGAATTTATAAATAAAAAATTTATAAATCACCGATTTCGTTTTTATGTAACTAACGCAATTCACAAACAATATTTGTTCATGAAAAGATGCTAAGTAAGGCACTTCTCATTATTTATAAATATGTAGTATGACTGTGCGTTCGGCCTTACTGTGAAACCTCATAGTAACGTCTGCGTATGAGTAAACGGGGTATAAGGTAGTACATATTGGCAGTGGAAGTCCAGATGTTGTGTGGTTGCGACCATAAGACATCTATATTTATGCTAGATGCAAAACTGCATCGCTGGACAGGTCTTGTTGCCCGTAAATGGGTCATCTGTTGCGAACACCCACCGTACGAAACGCAACAGCATGATCCAACTAATGTAAGATGATGTTCCGTGAAGAAATCTTTTCCTAGATATAGCTGGCCAATGTATGTACCTGCAGCAAATTTTTATACACACTCCCACGTTGTAAACTCGACAAAATTTAATTAGGTAAATGTTGTAATTGTTCTGTGCAGAAGATTTATCAATGATGAAACTCGGCGAGGAAAAGGATTTCTTTTATTTGCACTGAAGTACCAAGATCAAGGCCCCTTTATACATTATTTAGTAGACGTGTACTTTTCTTTTTTACCATTAATGACCTCTCATAAGAATATACCTCTATTACATTATCAATTAATAATACAATAATAATAGCTTGTCGCCGTCCCGGGGAGTCGCGTTGGCATGATATCGGTTGTTCGGTGCTTTCTAACTGCACAGACTTATCTACTTATTTAATTTCATTATTAATATTTTTTTTGAGTATTATTTATTTTATGGTATTCTATGTATCATCATTGATACATAGAATACCATAAAATAATATTGTACATATTTATATGTACAACCCAACCAGATGAGAATATATATAAATACCCAATATATAATAATAATATAATAGTAATCAGTTATTACGTTTAAGTATTGTTTTCAATAAATTGTTAACTTTTTGATAAATACACTATTTTTACGGTCTAATTGTGAAGTTGCCAGGATGATATTCAGCCTGTATCTCGTAAAACAGAGCTACCTTAAATTGAATTACATTCTTATTCTGTTCAGAGATTTAAAGTAATACGATACTTGGCATTCTTCCCATATGAGATGTCGTGAGAGGGAATAGAACTTTAATACGAATTTGTGGTACGAATGTAAAAGATGACATCGTGCCTGTCAATATTTCTTTACATTAATATATATATATATAAGCCCGTGGCATGAAATTGATAACATTAGCGTTTCATATACGCAGTAAAAGAACAAAACTATTTATATTTTACTATTTGTAGAGAAAAAATTTAGAAGAAAAATTTTTATTCTCTTTGTAACCCTGTATAGGTACTTCTGAAGGTTAATTCAATAGAAGCTTCTTAAAGTATTTTTACTGACTATAGAAGCAGAAACAAGTACAAAAATGTATAATTTTTTTCAAAGATATCTTTAATTAAAATAATTTTGTCGTCGTATGGACGCCGTTTAGGTCGAGAACATGGAAAGAGTAGAGGATATGAGTTGCAACATCTTCCTGGAACATTACTCATCGAGCCTGCCAAGGTGTCAATTGCAGTTTGTGTTCAGTAGTGATTATGTTAGTTTTTAATAATGACTCATGAACTTATAGCTTTATAAACCATTACAAATACGTCGAATGTTTTCACTGATCTTAAGCTGCAACTTGAATAAAATTCTACTTGGTGCTAAGCGATGATGAAGTTCTTGCTGATAACGTACTGGCTTAGCAAGAGCCAGTTCAGTCTACTTTTGAAGGCACCCGTTGACTTTATACGGAAACATCGAAGCAGACACATTATTTCAAGCCATTGCATATTGCCTGTGCTCGAGGCTAGGAAGATTGCCAATCAGATCTGAGTCAAGCTGCTGGAAAGGCTACGGTATCACCATCGATGGAATCGAATACACCTTCGCTGGTTCGCTGGAGGATTTTAACATTATGCTCTATGACCGCAATAGTGTCTCCCAATGTTGGTCTTAAAACGAACATGGCCAATAATAGATAATACCTAACGTCCACGTCACACCAATACCGGTTGTTTTTGGGGACAATAGACCCGACGAGTACGTATACCTGGAACAAATTGTCCGATTAGTTTAGTGGAAGGCCGAATGTGGAAGCTCAAAGTTACTCAGCGGGCTATGGAAAGGGCTATGGTCGGGGTTTCTCTGTACAATAGAATCTGCAACGGTGATGTCCACAGCAGAACAGGGATAACCGACATAGCCGTTAGTATTAGCAAGTTGAAGTAGCAACGGACCGGCTACATAGTTCGCGGAACTGAGAACCATTGGAAAATAAAGTTTCTCAAGTACAAGCAAACGCAGTGTGGGACAATATGGAGTGACGACCCCCCATAAGATGAAGTGACGACCTGCACAGCGCTGCGGGAAGTCGATGGTTGCAATTGGCTCAGGACTGAGCTATGTGGCAATCTTACGGGAAGGCCATGTTCAGTATTGGACTAGTGTTAGGCTAAAATTACGATTATGATGAAAAGAGAACATTTTGTGACTACCATGCTTACTTATGGTGTATAGTCAAGTATAGTAAACAACAAGAACTATAGTTTATTGCTATCTTAGTTTGTTTCAAAATTGTATTCGAAAAAGATCCGATTAAAATTTGCTGACATTCAGTAACACCTAAATACTAAATTTATCGGTGTTGCCTCATCTGTGCCGTAGAGGTCTTTATATACGCCTCTCTAAGCAATGTTCTATATTACGACGGTACCTATACAATCAAGTGGACCAACTAATTAAATATCACCCGCTCCAAAGAACATCTAAGCTATTTTCAAAAATTTGACCATTAATCGTCGCAAGTTTAAAACGTGGAAATAATTAGGTAAATGCTTTAATGAAATAGATACATTCGTGTTTTATCTATTTTAGTCTTATTTAAACATGAAATTTTACTTGGTCAAAAATAAGTATCTTTTATACTAATTTTTAATTACTAAGTAACAATTCCAGGGACATTCTAAGGTAACCTACAGACTAACGGACAAGGCTCTGGTGAATCATCAACTAGTACGGAGAGCAGCATTATAATTCCGACGTTGTCAGCATATCCATCTGCACCTCAACTCTTGTTCGTGCCTCATAGCCGTGTACATTTCTACGCCATAAGTGTTCGTCCAGTTAACGCATCAGGTTTACATTACATTCTAACTCTCAAGGGTACGAAGAAATAACACTGAGTATGCTCGTACTAATCTGCCTATATATATATATTAAACTCTCGTAACAGCCATAGTAAATGCTACTTTTCAGTTTTTCGAGTTAATGACAATAAAAGGTTTTAGATCTACTCGTATATTTCTAGTATCTTTCCAAATTAATAAAAATACAGTTCACTGTTTTTAGTTCGTATTAAACGAGAAAACTTTAAAAAAAAAGGAAAGGGCCAGAAGCACAATCTGGAGTTAATGAAGCGTCGCAACACTGAATGTGTATTACTAGAAGTTTTTCAGCATTCAAGAAGACCGGCCTGTAGAGGGGGTGTAGCCCTATATATATTGTAGGTAACTGAAATATAAAATACCTTAATTATACGCCACGTAAGGAGATCCGTTATTAAATATTGCTGCTCGCGTACGCACAGGCGCTGCGTAATGTAGCCTCTCAGCATTAATTAAAAAATGAATACGCCACAAGAAGATACTCAATAAAAAATTGCTCGCATACGCATAGACGCACCGCAACTTCTCCTTTTTCCGTATTATGTGTTTTTACATAATTTAAACTGTAATAATAAATAGTAATTATAATAAATTTATTGGACATAATCAAGTGACAAATTATGTTCAATGAATCCATAGGTTAAGTCGTCTACATAAAAACTAAACCAACAATGGTTTCCTATAAAATTATTGAATTATTGCCCACAAATCTTACTGATAGCTAGCTGATATGTAAATTAAAACATGAATGTAGAAAATTTTGAATCGATGAATAAAAGGAATCCATTGAATGATAATTGACTGTAAAATATCATGCCCAGATTGATATCCATTGACGGAAAACAATGTTGAGGGTTAAACTTTGTTATGACAGGCAGTTTGTAACTATAATATTATGGTGTAATCCTTTGCTTTTCTTGTCTATATCAGGCCACAGATGGATATAGCTCCGAATAATTTACATAAAATAAATAGTTGCGAGCATTAAAAGATATATAGTTGAGAGTTTAAATAAACGAAAAGCGTTCGTAAAATGTATTAATTGTTATAATTATTCAGGAACTGTAGAGATAAAGAGAACTATCGCCCAGCGTACGCCAGAATAAATATATGTGATATATTTATTTAAATACCTTATACTCATAAGGTCATACAGGTGTACCAACCTCGACACACCCTGATAATGAAATGTAGGTGATGCATGAGGATTTTATAGGAACTAGGCATTTATAGGACTTTAACGCAAAACTAGGCATAAAAAGCCGGTGAGCTGATTGCGGGTAATTTTATGGAAGGGCAACGGGACTCAACTGTTGGCCGATTTTATGACAAAGGACCAATCTTGACACACCGTGATGAAGAATGAGCTGATAGTGGGTAATTTTAGAGTATGGCAACGGAACACAAGAGAACAACAGCTGGCCGAGTTTATGACATTTTATGATGAACTCTTGTTTCCAGAAGCGTCCTCACAAAAAGTGGAATGAGCCCAGGTGGCACTATAAAAATTAAATCGTCTTCATCATGACGACCAAGCGTCAGTTGTTCATTGATGTCTCTATGATTACTATGGTGAAAACCGGTAGTGATCACCGAATACTAAGAGGCATACTGAATTTTAACATTAGTCTCGAGCTGTCTTGTCTGTTGAAATCGGCACTGCGTCCACCCCGTGCCCATATCCAAAACCCCAAAAGGTTTCAGCATAATAGCTTTCACTATCATATACATTAACGTAATCTTCGTGCCTCAAAGATTACGTTAAGGAAAAACCTTTTCATATTTCCTTTCAGATATCCCGTATATTTCAATAATGGAACGCCTGGACCATTGTTTGCTAGGATTACTTCCTTCATCCAGCTTAGCGATACATGATTTAAGGTTGCTTATAGCTGCAGAAGACGATTTAATTATTTTGATATCCGATTCAATTATATCTATTCGCTTTATAGGGGTCCTCCTGTTGTGACTCAAAGAGTCCTTTAAATTTGTAATTTCGAACTTAAAGGTATTCCTTTGCGGGGACAATATTTCTTTAGAATGTAGATAAAATCTTAACTATTATTTATCAATTAGCGCTGCAGATAGAGAATAGTCGGCCTTAACCTCTGAAGCTGGGTGGTCTTTATTAAGCGGTGTGGGTGGTGAATCTGTGCTGGAGCCTCTACAGTGTAGGTTGACTTTATCTCTGGAGTTTAATGAAGTAATCGTCCAGATTACTATCATATATCCGTGATTTTTTTAAGATCGGATAGAACGTTATTTTTATCTGTAAGAATGCCTCAAGCATTGCACATGGTAGTAGTATTTGCATTTAAAGCATGTGTGTGTAACACCTGTGCCATCACTGGGACCCTTACTATATTCGAACTTAATTTTAAAATAATTCTTTTCATGTTTATTAATATTGATCGGCAATAGCGCAAATAATGCTGAACAGAAATAGAAAACACTTTTCGTGTTAGGCCTCAAGATCGCGTTTTTTTCAACTCGTGGAACGGTATACAGGGACTCTGCGTTGCCGGTGTACGCCAGTGGAGCACTGGACTTAGTGATGAAAGTAATAAACCGATTATCGAAACGATAGTTGGTATTGCTATCTACTTTTTTTAGAACCAAATACGTGTTTAGGCAGTACAATTATATGCGATTTTGGCAAAGAGATTATCACTGCACATGTAAACAAATTCGTATAATCGTACTTGGCTACACTGTTAATTTGATTTAATTCACACGAACGATGAAGGGCGGTTCTGCATAAATTTGTGACATAGTAAGCTGTTTTGTGTTGTGATAATTGTAAGGTAATAATGAGAAGCGTTTTTTTAAATTCTGACAACCACATGGAATTGTCAAAACAGCTGGTGAATTTGGCATTTAGTGAAAACGATAGTACATTCCCTCTTTCAAGGTCTCCAAATTTATAATCCTCGATTAAAAATAACAGTGTCCATCCTAAGATGAGCTTATTTTGCATATAAGCGGTCATGTTTGTAGATCTATCTATACTAGATATTATTTTCTAAGTTACCCGTCACAGAGCGGTTCCTCACTTAAGCTCATGTTAATTTTGAAAGGTGACAGTCACACTCTTTATGACGTACTTGCTCAAGTTTAGACTTGCACAAATAGACAACACCATCATAAAAGCTGACATAATTTATAATTTATTCTGTCATGTGTTTGCTACCCGTTAACTGTCAGTCTTGTTGGATTTCTGTGCATTTATTTTCCACACATTAATGTGACCAACTCATTTATAGTAGTGCGGAAATTACTTAAAAAAAAATATGTAAAAGAAAAGGTTGTGACATCTGCGTAGTCGGATAAAAGGTAGCCTATATATTGACTATGGTTATAAAATATCCGCGTACCAAGTTTCATGTAAATCTGTTCTACGGATCTGCGTGACACGCGTGAAACGCATAGACAGTCAGACAGTTAAACGTCGAATAATCGAAAAAGTACAAAATTTCTTTGGTCTCGGATAGACGTCGGAATAAATATTTCAAGTGTGTATCTTGTACTAGCCATTTCATTTAGGGCATAACCTCACCAACTTGAAATACAGTATCTATGCACGGCGGTTAATTGTTTAAAACAAAAAGCCCAAAATTAAATTGATTGCGATTTTGGTCTACTCTGTATTCTTTGTAAAATCTTTATTACTTGAAACATTGAAAAGTCTTGGTAATTGTTACCTAAACAAACAATTTTATAATTTCAAACAATGAAGCAAATTAAATTTCAAATTTGAAAGCATTGACTTATTAAAACAAACTGGTTAACGAGGGCTTTAACGATTCCTTTTGTCTGAAGCTCACAAAGACTCCTCAATTATTTCTCGCAATTTAAATTTCCACCTTTCTTGGATTTCGTTATCATCATCAGTATTCATCGGTAATTTTTTTTGAAAAGAATCATAAAATTCATAATTTTAATACATTGAGATATTCGATAAAAATTGATTTATTTTGGTGTTGCAGTATAAACAAACACTAGAAAAGGATGGTACAATTAAAAAAAAACCCTCGTGCACTTGCTAATGTCACCGGAGAGGTTGTAATTTGAAGTAAAAAAAAACGGATATTGATACGTCGAAATTATCAATTTATCAGTTGGGCAGGCGGGTTGTTGAGCGCAGTATCGGTAGTCTCGTACCACTACTCTGTAGAGTTTGGTTTCGGCATATTGGGATGATTTGCCACCATTTTTCGGTCATCTCCCAGGAAAGAGTACCACGTGCAGATTAAGTTGGTGATGATCTCCAAAGAGAAAAAACGTTATCTTTCTCTTTACACCGTTAAACTATAGTCTACCAAAAGAAAATTATAAAGAAATAAATAAAATATTATAAGGCGTTAATTTCATTTAATTTTCTCATGTATAGAAAAACAAATAAAGGAAAATAGAGGTTGTAGGCTTATATTGGACTCTTGATAACCTAGCAATGATATTTTGACTACATAAATCGATTTTAGTCGGTTGTTTATCCAAACCTTTGTTTCAATTTACTTGAGGCTATGCATACATTTGAACAATTTTACTTATGACTGGTAAATTACTACAGCTCGATAATATGTATTTAAGTGTACGAGTTACAACCAAGGAGCAGCTTTTGCTGCTGCTCGAATAGACCGTACCGACCTCGCAGAATACTGACGTGAAGTACAGGCATCTTGAGATTCAGTTTCGTTAGGTAGGCCTCCTGCCTCCTCCCCAATCCTCCCTCTAATCTGCTCTCCCATTCTCCAAATATCTTTAAAAGCCGGCAACGCTCCTGCAGCTCTTCTGGTGTCCCGGATATACGATGGCGACGGTAATCACCCCCCTTTGCCCCTTTTCCCATATTTATCATCATTGTCACAAGGCCATAGCTAAAAGAGGTAAAGTGACATCTCTTTCAGTCGCGTGGCTAGCTTACTTTTTTTTTACTTTTATTTTCTCTGCCTAGGAGTCGTCTGAGAGTAGTCACCACCCTGTTACCTTTTTCTATCCACCAATCAGTAGTGCGACCAATGTCGAGTTCCGGTTTAAAGGGAATAATGAGCCAGTGCAGGCTGTGAGGCATTCAGGTCTCAAGAGAGGACTAAAGAGGAACTGACACGATAAGAATCTGTAACCCTGGAAAATTTACTTTTTGTTGTCTATGTAGAATACATAACTAAACATGTTTTGTGGTTTTAGAAGAAGTACACAATGTTTGATAGTAGTAAAATAAAGATTAAAGCAAACAAATAACATTAAAAAAATAAAATAATGGACACTATTTCTTTATTCGTGCCATTTTTCATTTATCACTGAGAATACTCTTGCAGTGAAATCTGCGGATTACGGGAACAGAGAGCAGTTAAGCTAGTCTAACATTTGACTTCAGTCTGCCGTTTCATTCAATAACTATTATCCCTTCACGTATCATAACTTTGAAACAATTGAGTTTCTAATGTTCTTAGTCATATCAGGTTATATTTGAAGTGCGATGTATACGTTCCATTCTGCTTTATCTCTGACATCGACATATATTACGTATTAGAGTGTATCGTTTCATGCACCACTATTTAGAATCAAAATAAACTATTTTCGCAAACGTTTATGTTTAAGTAAAAGTATAAAGTATAATCAACAAAAATAAAGTAGGATACGTTATAATAAAGTATGGTTAGCAACCCTATTGTAGGTATAGTATATATCAGTTTTCAATTTACGTCATATTGTAAACAAAGAGTATTTATACTACAGTTAAATTGTAAAAAACAAGTAAGAAAAATGCTATATTATTTGATTCATATTGTACTAGCAAACCACGCTGGCTTCGTACAGTAGGATCTGTAATAAATGTGAATGTGACATACCTATCTACATATTATAAAACAAAGGCCCGCCTCATCTGTCTGTCTGTGCATTATTTTCTCAGAAACTTTTGAATGGATTTTATTCAAGTTTTCACTACTTCAAGATGAGGTTGAGAGGAATATAATTTATGAACTTTTTCCAGTAGATTTGTATATATTTTATATGGACTGCAAAAATGATGTATATGGACTGAGTAAAAAATGTATAAAAATATTATTGTCGTTAACAGTTTTACAAAAAGTTCGTGTTAGCTTACGTCTATTTACTAAGATTATCCCAACTCAACAGTTAACTCAAAAAGTAATAAAACTAATATAAATCCTAATAAAATTATGTCTTATCCTTTGTTTAGAGCATACCATGACGAACTGTCTTTAAATCGTAACATGTGGATAAATAGTTTAGGAAACCACACGAACCGCAGAAGACGCTACCTATATAAGGCGAAAAGTGTAGCGCGCTCGATTGTTCTCTTCCGCTGATGATGTTAAGGCCGCCGGTGCAACTGCACAACAACGTACCTCGTATCCGTTGGGGTTTTAGTCGATTTGCACTTAATGTAGATCCCGACATAACCGACATAATCACTGCCTTCAGTGACAGGTATGTGCGTACGCATTTCACCACGTAACAAAAAAACGCTCGCTGCTTTTAGAAACCCGCTATTGCAATGAATGGCCGTCCAAAATAGCATAATAATAATATACTGATATATATATATACTGATATTATGGTTAACGATTATAAATACATTTCAAAATCAACATTGTATGTAATTTTAGTAGCAAAACAAATATTATTCTGCAGTTTTTTTCAACAAAATTCAAGCATTATCTTTAATAAAATAAATTGTAACAGGAAACTAGCGCTGTCGGAATTTATATTAACCTGACCCTGCTGAACAAGACGTTTTACACGTTGGGAACACCTAAACATCTGATTTACAAAAAGTTTATTGTTGTGTTTAATGAAATACAATCGTATTGTAGATTACAAGATTGTATTTCTAATACTCATAAAAATTAATCTATATAATGTTAAGGCACTCACGCCTGTCACCCGTACAGGAAATCTGTATCTACCCGCTGAGTATGTAATAATGTAATGCCAAAATGAATTTCCATTTGACAATACTCAGCTCAGCCAAACGGTTTTCCACAACCTACTTTTCGCCTCTCCGAGAAATGGACCGTGAATGCCGGATTATCTGATTTCTTCCAGATGATTTCCATGAGAATTTCATGGCTTTTACAGTAGTCGCTATTTACAAAACTCTCAGGAAGACTTATATTATATGTTGGACACTTCTAAATTTTTTTTTTTTTTATAGAAGATGGGGGCAAACGAGCGTGCGGCTCACCTGATGGTAAGTGATCACCGACGCCCACGAATATCCACAACACCAGAGGAGCTACAGAAGCGCTGCCGGCCTTTAAGGAAGGAATAAGCTCTTTTCTTGAAGGTCCCTAAGTCGTAACTATTCGGAAATACTGCTGGCGACAGCTGATTCCACAAAGTCAAAGTGCGTGGCAGAAAACTTCGATTAAAACGCACTGTGGTGGAATGCCAACCATCTAGGTGGTATCGATGGAACTTCGAATTCAGTCGCGATGTACGATGGTGAAACTCAGTAGCTGGGATCAATCCGAACAGTTCCTCAGAACATTCCCCGTGGAAAATTTTGTAAAAAATGCAAAGAGAAGCAACATCTCTTCGCAAGGCCAAGGGATCAAGCCGATCAGAGAGAGCTTGGTCGCCGACAATTCGAGCCGCTCGACGTTGGATGCGGTCAAATGGAAGGAGTTGGTACTGGGGTGCCCCTGCCCAGAGATGAGAACAGTATTCCATGTGGGGCCGAACTTGCGCCTTATAAAGTTGCAAACGGTGGACCGGCATGAAATACTGTCCCGCTCTACAGAGCACACCAAGCTTTTTGGAGGCCAATTTGGCCTTTCCCTCCAAGTGACCACGGAACTGAACGTCGCTCGATATGTCAACGCCAAGGATTCTGATACTGGCTGAGGCAATAAGGGAATGTTCTCAAAAGAGGAGAAACGACAAAGGGATTCTTTTTAGCGGTGAACGCGCAAACCTGTGTCTTTTTGGGGTTGAATAGGACCAAATTACGTCGACCCCAATCCGAGACTTTGAATAACAAGGTCTCGACTTCAGACACAAGTTTGTTCCGGCACTCGTCGACGTGTTCCCGAGAAATATTCGCACGGCCTGTATATAGGGCATCACCCGTGCTGTCGTCTGCATAGCAATGAATGCTACTGATTTGTAGCATGTCGTTGATATGCAGAAAGAACAGAGTGGGAGATAGCACACAGCCTTGTGGAACACCAGCATTCACGGGTTTGGGGTCCGAGCATGCACCGTCGACAACAACCTTGATGCTCCGATCCGTGAGGAAGCTGGTGACCCAGTTGCACAATCTCTCAGGAACCCCGTAAGATGAAAGCTTTGAAAGAAGCGCTTTATGCCAAACCCTATCAAATGCTTTCGCTACGTCCAGACTAACCGCCAAAGCCTCCCCCTTAGACTCAACTGCTTCTGCCCATCGGTGAGTCAGGTAAACTAGAAGATCACCAGCTGATCGTCCGCGACGGAAACCGTACTGTCGGTCACTGATGAGCTGGTGATCCTCCAGGTACCTCAGGAGCTGGGTGTTGATGAGTGACTCCATTATTTTAGATAACAAGGGGGTGATGGCAATAGACCTGTAGTTGGACGGATCAGAACGGTCGCCTTTTTTCGGTATTGGATGCACAAATGCTGTCTTCCAAGATTCCGGGACGACGCCTGAAGAGTAGGAGTGCCGGAAAAGACGCGTGAGAACCGGTGCCAACTCAGGGGCACACATCCTCAGCACAATTGGAGGGATTCCGTCCGGCCCACTCGACTTATGAATGTCCAGGGAGCGGAGTGCCTTTCGCACTGAGCTCTGCAGAAACTGAATTTCCGGCATGGAGCACTTACACCACAGGATGGTAGGTGGAGAGTTTCCCCGGTCATCAAGAGTCGAGTTGGATGCAAAAAGAGAGCCCAAGAGATCGGCTTTCTCTTTTGCAATATGGGCCAGCGAATCATCCTCCTTGTGTAGAGATGGGAGAGATGGCTGACAGAAATTCCCCTGGACAGCCTTGGCGAGAGACCAGAATGCGCGGGATCCCGATGGGAGGCGAACTAGTCTCTCGCCAATTCTGCCAATGTGCTTTAACTTTGCCGCAGCGATAACTCTTTTGAAGGACCTGGAGGCAGAGTTGTACTCGTTTTTAAGAGCACTGGTTTTTTCATCCCGAGACGCCGATGCGTCGGCCCAGGCCTGGTAGCACTTCCGCTTTCGGCGTGACGCTATTTTGCAGGTGCGACCAAACCAAGGCTGGGATTTACCTCCGACAGGCACTGCAGAGAACGGAATAAAAGTTCCATTCCTGAAGTACCACATCGGTGACAGAATCTGCAACGACGTTGGGATCATCCAGCGAGAAGCAAACCTGCCCCATGGGAGGAAGCAAAGAAAGACCGCATTCCATCCCAATCTGCCGACCTATAGTGCCACACACGGCGGAACCCCGCAGATCGCGTTCGGCATCGGCGCGCTATAGGCACTACACTCCGGATCAGACAGTGGTCCGACGAGCCAAGAGGGGCATCGACTGAGACCAAATATCCGTCCGGGTGTGAGGTCAGCAAAAGGTCCAACAGGGAAGGTGTATGACCTTCCACGTCTGGGATCCGCGTCGGCGAGGTTACCAGTTGTGTCAGGCCATATGCTAATGCAAAGTCGTGAACAGATCTCCCCGCATGATCGGTTATGCGAGAACCGAGCCAATCGGTTTGGTGGACATTAAAATCGCCGAGAATCACGATCTCTGCGGATGGGATCTGTTGTAGCACGGAATCTGTAGCCATTTGGATGTGGTCGATGAGTCGGTCAGTTACGGTATTACCGCTATGGGACCTGTAAAGGCACGCATAGACGCGCGGATGGTCGTCGCTGTCGATGCGCAGCCAAACGGTAGATAGGTCCAAACCTTCAAGACTACCGAGGCGTCGAGAACAGATATCATCTCTGACGTATACGCAAACTCCGGCACGGGGCACAAAGGAGTGTTCCAGTTTGTACCCCGGGTAATGGAGATAAGAGGTATCAGCCGGAGACGATATCTGAGTCTCTGTAAGAAAAGCAAGGCCGGCTTCGCCGTTTCAAGATGGTAATGAACGGCGCTAAGGTTCGAGTGGAGTCCCCTGATATTGCAGAAATCCACGGCGAGCGCGATAGGGGAAGCCATAGTTTCCTTGCTGCGTTTGCCTCGAGTAGGAAAGAAAGAGAGCAGAATATTGCCCCCCCCCAGAATACTCGGGGCAGACTGAGCATCCACGATTAGGTAGCGTAGGAAAACCTGAACGTGGATGCTCAGTGAGGGATTCTCCAGAACCGTAGGTACTGGTACCCTCCTGGGGTAGCTCAAAATTATATTTTTGGGGAGGGGGGAGGGGGGAGAGGGCCTCCGGTTACCTCACTCACCGCACGAAACGCAGAAGCACAAGATGCCTCTACTTCACGCCGGTATTCTGCGAGGCCGTGGTACTTATCCGGACGAGCCGGCCCATTCCTGCGACAGCAAAAGCCGCCGCTTGGCTCTACCACGTTAAAGATAGCTGATCTAAATGGCTGTCCGTATATTATGTCAAATAATTTGACTTCTCTCATTAACACAATCTGTGTAAACAATTATTAATTTATGCTACACCTTAGATATATAAGTTTTTTTATTCTAAGATTACAACAATGTGTATAACAATTATTATAGTCAAAATTACTTGACATTATATGTGTGATATGCGTCATTACACACACATACGACATCACGTGTTTACAGTTGCTATGTTAACATATTTTACTCGAACGCGGGCAATGACTTGCAAATTCTTATTTACGTTCTTGATATAATGATATATTGAGGGTTAAAGTACGAAATTGCCGTTTTATATCGAATAACTCAAACATCTTTTTTCTCAGAATTGTGCCATCTTGAGGGATTATACCTTTGCGATAGAACTAAGAATCAGGATTCTACAAAGTCTATAAAGACATTTTGTACCGCTTTCTGAAAACAAAATGTTTTTCCTTGGTAATTCGGTTGGAGCGTTGAGGTCTAGCGAGTACGGACGATGACGTATAGTTTTTAACTGCAGGCCCTGTAAAGTTAAAACGGTTTGTCGAGCAGTGATAGGTCTTGCGTTATCAGTGAGCAATAATGGCGAAGACCGATTGACGAATCGATGTTGTTTCTCTGAGAGTTTCGCCATCACTGTTCGAAATTCTTCACACTCTTGTGAAGAATTTCGTCAATAACAGCAGATGTCTCTACATCTGCTGTTATTGATACACCGGATCTCAAAAAGCAATATACCCTATGAAATGACACCAAAATAGTAATCATTACTTTTCTATGTGTAAGTTTCGCTTTAGGGAATTGTTCCGGTATTTGACCTGTGTTTGTGTTTTTCACAAGTTTTTCGTTAGCCAATTCAAGAGGCGCCCATTTCTCGTGTTTTTAATTTTACCATTTTGGTGCAAATGTGCTCAATATTGTGGGTAAACTAAATTCAAACCATGACGCTAATTCCTTGTTTGTATGATAAGGATCGGCTTCCACCACTTTTACTTTTAATTCATCGTTTTTTACCTTAGTGTCTGGTCTTCCTCGTGGTTCATTCTTCAAGTCGAAGTTTCCACTACGAAAGTAATTAAACCAAAAATGCACAGTACGTCCGTTAGTCGTATCCGTTCCAAGCGCAGCATTGATATAGCGAGCTGTCTCTTCTGTGTGAACCACGTCAGAACGCGTATTCGAAAATTACTTTAACTTTTGAGGTCTCCATACTTAATTCAAATATTGAATGTAAAAATAATTGCAAGTCAAACAATAGAATGACATAAAAAAAATTAATGACGAATCTTGGACCATGCAGTTTTTATTTTAATAATTTTTTAGGAAATAACTCTCTCTTTCTCCCTCTCTCTAACTCTCGCTTATATGTGCGTAGTTTCTCTGAATGACGATTATTTACTTTTAACTCAACTGAACCAGATAAAGATTAAAAAAATTCATTGAATGCATAGTTACCAAATATTTAAGATTTGCTGATACTCTTACCTTTATTCAAGAAAAATATAGAACAACGCTTTTGTTTGTTTATTGTTGTTGTTAGTTGGAAGGTACAGTACTAGTATGGGTAATTGGGTTGATAGTTCGGTGGTGTACCTAAAATTGGCTATATGGTCATGGTTAGTTTTCCTTCAAGAAGTAGTGGGTATTTGAGGGAGAGATCACTTTTCTTTTTCGATGCGGCATTGAGCAAAGTAGCTTTTTCTATTATCATTTAAACTAAAACTATCCGGTATTTTACTTCAAAAGATGCAACGTGTCTTCTTATTTTAGTTGGTAGCTAAGGCATTCTATGTTCCTTTTATATCAGACTGTCATCTTGAATGGGCGGTCGTATGGGCTTGAAGAAAATTGCAGTGCGAGCTCATTTACATATTTGAGTCTCTTTAAAAGCACGCTTTTTAAAGTATGAGGCTTCTTTCAATAGTGTTTTTATTCAAAGATATTCATGGTAAAACCACTTTTTTTTACCTTGTTTTAATCATCATCATCATCATCATTTCACCTTCTCACAAGTTCAGAGTTATATTATATTATTATCCAAATATCAAACGGGCTGCTAATACCAAAATAATATTTGGAATTAGCAGCCTATTTATCATATTTACTCTTAAATTTCGCGATTAGATAAAAAAATATATGATATTTCCTTAATATGTGTTCTATCTATAAATTACACAATTTAGATTTTTAATAAATTTTACGTTTCGTTATAATTTAGTTTAGTAATGTAGGTGGACCAATTTAAAAAATAGTTAAAAGGCGGCGCCCCTACATTGAAGATAGTAATAATGATAAGCGCTGGATAGTAAAGCTTGTCTCTTAACCTGATTTTTTAAAAATTATTGTCTATTAGTCTGCTTCTTCAAGTATCACACGTAAAATATTGAATCGAATTTGATGCGGTTTTTCCTACTAAAATGGATTTCTTTTTTCTAAAATCAAGAATTGGACAGAACAGTATGTTTTCTTTCATTTTGGAAGACTTACGTTTCTGCATCGTGTAGATATGACGTGTATATTGGCAGTGATGAAATTTTGAAGGTTACAGAATAGATAAAGCTAAATAAAAAATTAATATACAGAACAATATAATAATACGCAATTTATATAAAATACATAAATTAAGTATATAAGAATATAATAAACAACGAATACAACATGTACATAAATATACAATTAGTTATAATATATCTATATATATATATATATAATATCCCTACGGAATATGATAATTATGATGACAACTCAGTAATTCTGAGCAATTTTTAAGAAATTTTTAAGAAATGAGCCCTAACGTTTTTTTGTATGTGTGGTTACTGGAGGGTTGCCTCAACTTTTCAGGCAGTACAGTCCACAGACGTGTGGCTTGAACAGCAAACTACGATAAAGAGCCAGAACGGTGAAGCGGAATAGAGAGAGTCAGTCTCCTAAAACGAAGTTGTCGGTTATGAGTATCACGCAGGAATTGAAACTTACGTTTCAGATAATCCGGATACCGGTTATCGAAAAAACTGTAAAAACGGTAAAAAGTATCCTAGTGTGTCTTCGTTGATAAATAGGAAGCCATTAAAGCTGAGAGTGGAATGAGGAAACATGGTTAAACTTGCAAAGACAAAATGAAACTGATAAAGTTATTACCGAGACGATACAGCTTGTCTAGCAGATTCTCATTAAGATCTGGATAACATACATCGACATAATCACTGACGGGCAAAATTAGAGATTACACCAAAGTCATCTTTAGCTTGACCGCTGGAGGTGCGTTGTCACCCTTTAAGGATATTTGGGAGATGGGAGGGAGAAAGAGAGGGACAACAAACAAAACGCAGAAGCACAATATGCCACTACTTCACGCCGGTACAGAATGCTGTAATAAAACTTTTGTAGATGACAAGAACTCGATATCAGTTGGATGTTATGTCTAAATGTGGTATAGTGCGGCTTTTGCTGCTGCTCGAATGGGCCGGCTCGACCGTATTGGTACCAAGGCCTCGCAGAATACCGGCGTGAAGTAGTGGCATATTGTGCTTCTGCGTTTTGTTTGTTGTCCCTCTCTTTCTCCCTCCCATCTCCCAAATATCCTTAAAGTGCCATTAAAATTACCGCAGGTAATGACCTGCGGTAATTTTAATGGCACTGTAGTAGAATTGTGTCCTTCTGTTAAAGACCTTGGCCTACACATCGACTCCACTCTTAGCTGGCAAACTCAAGTCAGGAATGTAAGTCAGAAAGTCACAGGTACCCAAAGAACTCTCTATCGCCTGAAATTTTTTGAGAGTGACCGACAATTCAAATATAAGCCAGAGCCTTGGAGCCAAAGGCAGAGCGTAGTATCTGAATTGCACTTGATCAATGCACTTATGCGCAATAATCTTAAAGTATCGACATGTGCTCGAAAGTTATCGGTTCTCCTCACCACTTCCTTACTTTGCCAGCCCGGAAATAGTCCACTGCAAGAAATAGGCCTCTCCCAAAAGGAGCCATAATCTCAACGCTTGGCAAGCGAATTGGGGATCACAGTACCAGACATCATAGACGCTGCCACCTGTCACCGATCTGCCTCTTTTTGGTCTGGTATTTTTCGAGATAGTTATTACGTTATCTGAGGCTTTTTCCTTAGCGGCCACTTACGACAACCATGGGAAGAAAGAGATTGATAGATTCTTACGCCGATACCACACGCCCGATCGGATTCTCTCAACTATATATTTGCGTCATGCTTATTACAAAGAATCACTTAAGTTATTAAGAAGCCTCAATGCCCTGGTATATAATAAGTATCGAAAAATTACACTACGGTTACGTCACATAATCGTTATTGTTTGAGCGTTGCTGCAAAAGGGGTGTACCATGAAAAACAATTTAAACCTAGTAAAAATTAATGTAAGCGGAATATTACCGCCGTCAAATGGACCTCTACAGGCTGAAGATTATTCGCAACTGCGTATAACAACTGCGTAATAAGCTAATAGATGACTCCAATGTTAAAAATATAAATAATTCTACACAACTTTCGTAAGCTTTTATGGTTTAGTTACAGAATGAGTATTATCCGCATCGATGGCCGTACAAGCATAAAAATATTTAGTTTATGAGAATTGACACTGCTTTTAAAACATCCTCCTAGTTAATCGATACCTCAATGCGGAAGATCTTTTCGCATCTTTATGTAAGGTATCTTAATATTACAAATGTAAAAGTTTGAATGTTCTTTTGAATGATAATGTTTGCGGTCACGAACAATATTTAACAGGGACATAGGTTATAGTAAACCTCGTGGGACAAAATTTGTGATCGAACGGACGAAGCTGCGGCAGCCGCTAGTATTAAATAATAAACAAAACTGTATGATAAAGTACGGAGTAAACAAATAAATAAACTCTCAGTATCGTATAGACAATGCTGGGCTAAGGTCTAGACATTAATTTTAATCCTTTTTTATTTATTTTAAAGTGACGTGGTGAGCCCGTGTCCGCCCTAATATTCAGGCCTACGATACAAATTGTATATAATTTTCTAAGAACTCATTACTTCTCAGCCTGATTTCACTCTGGGCAATCTTTCTGAAGTGAAGCCTGTGGTAAAGGAGAGATTAACGTACAATATGAAAAAATCAATAAATATATTATAAATTACTTGTTAAGTATATAGTATGGTGAAGTAATCCAAAATAGATTTTGTGACATAAAATATTATAAACGTTATACATTTTAATTATATGACATTTAATCATTTCTTATCTCGCAGTACCAAAGCAACACATAACACGAGTACCATTAAAACAGATAAGATTATTCTTTCTGGTGTTAGAAATAAATATTTGTATTTTCTAATACATAATAATTATACATCACAGATGAATGTAAATTTATAGTAATGAATTTTGTAAACGATCTATTACTTTCGTGTTTACTTCTTACAAACCAACAAGCATACAAACGTTTTATATATGTAGATAATATTTATGAAGTTCAACTTCAATTGTTATACAATCATTATTATGTTTTCATAATCAAGTTTTCGACATTCATCGTTACTTATCTGTCCAAAGCGGACAATACTTTAGTCATAATTTTTCTGCATAAAAATTAGTAAGCGTAGAGTAGTAAAATCCTAGTAAAAATGACTTTCAGTGATAAAGTAGTTCTTGTGACAGGTGCCAGCACAGGAATAGGAGCTGCGATTTGTCTGAAATTTAGTGCAAAAAATGCATATGTGGTGTTAGTTGGTAGAGATGAAATCAAAATGCATAATGTTGCCGAAAAATGCAAAGAAATTGGTGGAAAATCATTGGTAATAGTTTGTGATCTTACAAAAGATGCAGACGTTAAAAGAGTTTTCACAATAGCATTGGGAAGTTTAGGCAGATTGGATGTATTAATTAATAACGCCGGAGTTGCTGGTTCGGAGAGTATTATTTTCCATAATGCGATAAGAGTTTTTGATGAAATAATGGCAATTAATCTTCGTGCAGCTGTGTTGGTTACACACCTTTCTGCGCCCCATTTGATTAAAACAAAAGGAAATATCATCAACATATCAAGTATTGGATCTTTGAGTTTGTGTTTTCGCACCAACTCTCAATACAGCACATCTAAAGCCGGACTAGACCAATTTACTAAATGCATTGCACTTGAATTAGCTCCGTATGACGTACGGGTTAATTCAGTCAACCCTGGACCAGTAAAAACTAATTTCATGGACCGTATGGGCCTAAATAAAGAGCGGCAACAACAACTTTGGAACACACTATTAAAAGGAACATCGCTAAATAAGATAATAGAACCTAATGAAGTAGCTGATTTAGTTGTGTTCTTGGCTAGTGATAAAGCCAAAAGTATAACAGGGTCATCATTAGTAATCGACAGTGGAGTTTTACTAAAAGGGCTTATCGAAGAATAAATAATTTACTTTTATGTCATAATATAATTAAAGATTACATAACACTGAAGAAAATGTAACAAAAATTTTAAAATAAATTGGAAGAAGTTGTTAAGAAATCATATCATGAAAATGAAATCATGTCAATCATGTGAATTGGAAGAAGTTGTTAAGAAGTCCAGTCATGGCCTATGCTGCTAGCATTGGGCATGACTGGACTTCGTTTTACTTGTAGCTTACAAGACTGGAATATTTTTTACCTTCCTGATGCCTTATCCACTATGTCACAAAAAAAATCTCTTACGTATGATATCATTCTCCGATAAAATCATAATCGTGTTATTTTTTAATACGGTTTTATTTATCTATGCTTTTTCGTTTTATGTCATGCATGTCAAATATTTTTAGCGGATAAGGCCCCTGTACAGTGAGTTCTAAGTATAATGCAAAAACATTAAGTGTATTATCCAGTCAAATTAGAATAAGATCCAATCGTATCAGAACAAGTGCGTGCACTATTGCTAAGACTTCCATATATAATATAGCGTGTATTAACTAATATAGATAGCGAAAACTCGACACGTGTCTACTACCTGTCTTGCTAAGATCCATATGCCGAGGTTCTTATTTTGATAATACACTACATAAATAATTAAATTTATTGTTTTCATTACCTTGTCACCGTGTGGTAGCGGATCCACCATAGCGTTTCTTCCCGTGGGTGACGTAAGAGATAATTAAGGGAAGAACCTTGTAAATCTTATGGAAAACCCCGGGAACAAAACGGCAACGACGCCAACTGTTACATTAATCGTAACGTAATCGCCGGGGGAGACGAAAATTGGGTTACGGAAGCCCGTTTGGCTACGCTTGGTAATTTTTGCCGATATCAAAACTAGTAACAGGTTAAATTTTCCGCCCCTTTCTTCCCACGGGTGTTGTCAGAGTCGACTAAGGGCGAAATGCCATGAAAATTTCATGGCTTCGAACAGATGACGGGCTAACTAACATAATGCCAGATTAGTAAAACATAGAACTGTAACAGCACCTCTATAGCTGCAGGGCTCGGCTATGCCAAATGTAACGATTATAGCAAATCCTTACATTGGGTTAAGCCTATGTCCAGCAGTAGACTATTAACAGGCTAAAGAAGAAGTGATGAAAGCCGCGTTTAAGGTACGAGTTATCATATACTGCGTTCCCCGATCTTCTTGGCAATTGTAGCGTCTACGGCAAATCACCTCGTTGGTAAAGGCTTATGTCATAGTCTTAAGGTAGCAAAGACTATTTCTAGGAAGAAGGTATTAGTAAATTTAATATAAACAAACGAAATAAAAAATACTTCTGGATGATATATCTACTAATATGACGATATTAGTAGATAAATATCATCTATATCGCGTAGCATTTTCTAAATTACATTTCTTAGAACTATCCGAATTTGTCGAAAGTCATGCTCACTGAAGATCGATACACATAAGTCAGCTTGGTCGAGCTGGTTTCTCTCGAGGGATCTAATTGAGAAAGATAAAAGATGATTTGAGAGTCTGGTTTCAATCAAAGCGCCCGAATTTGGTGTTGGTAAGGGTTCCATTTGGTAGGGACTCCCCCCGCTCCCCAATACGCGTACGCGTAGAGGAATCTTCATTGCCGCCTAACTTAGCGGGGCGGGCTCCCTAGAGGTGGCCGCTCCGAAGTGAGCTCTGGGAAAAGAGATGTTCTGTGTCGAGGAGACGCTGGTGTAATGGATGTGTGCAAAAGCGTTCCTCGTGGCAGTGTCGAGATGCGGCGAGGGTACACCGGGGGGTTTGGTTGGTGTAACACAATAATAATAATACCATTATGCAATATTAACAATATAATCAGCATTTAATAGAAAAATACTGGGAAATAAATAACATTCCGAGAACACGGCCTTTTGCAGCGTCCGTGAAATGAGACAAAAGAATAATGTCTACGATACCTTGACATAATTTTACTTGTACGCAGCGCGGTACATATTTATGTTTAATGTCGTATTTTATGAGAATAGGTACGATCACACGTATCTGTTCTGATAGTTGTTCTCATTTATTTGAACTACCAAAACATCTATATTTAAATTCAATGCTGAATAATTTTCAAAATATAAAACGGAGTTGGACTACATTATTGTATACGTTGTGTTAGAGCCAGTACAGAAGAGTGGTCAGGTGGCTTACGCACCATGAGACTCGAGTTACATCGCCTGTGAGTTTTTCGTATTCGTACCAATGAGTTTTTCGATACTTATGTACGATTCGTAGCGTCGGCCAGGACATTAAGACGGCAACAGGCCCACCACCTGTCACGTTATCTGGTAGGTCTAAATGATGAATGGTCTAAAATGTAAAACCTCTGATCACCGCAATATTGGGTATACGGACGTACTAGCTTAGTGCTAGTAGCTTATTTTTTCTTTATATGTGTGCCTTTTACCGTAAAGACGATATGTACGTGGAGCTCCCGCGAGTTGGAGTTTCTGAAGGAATTACATATAAGTACAAGTATGTATAAGTATTAACGCAAAACTAGGTACGAAAATAGGCGATGAGCTGATAGTGGGGAACTTTGGAGTAGGGCAACGGAACCCAAGAGGGCAACAGCTGGCTGACTTCATGGCAAAGGAGGGATTCTTTATGATGAACTCCTATTTCCAGAAGCGGCCCCACAAGAAGTGGACATGGATGAGCCCGGACGGTACCACTAAAAATGAGATCGACTTCATCATGACGACCAATCCTCAGCTGTTCAGTGATGTCTCTGTGATCACTAGGGTAAAAACCGGCAGTGATCACCGAATGGTAAGAGGCACACTGAACCTTAACATTAGGCTCGAGCGGTCTCGTCTGGTGAAGTCTACGCTCCGCCCACCACGTGCCCTTATCTAGAACCCCGAGAGCTTTCAGCTCGAATTGCATAATCGCTTTCAGTGCCTAGACGATTGCGTTACAGTGGACGATACGAATAGCAGGCTAGTGGAAACTGTCCATGCGGTAGGAGCTAAGTTTTGCAGGACCCGCCGCACGAACAAGCCCCAAAACCTCTCCGATCACACTCTTAAACTCATGAAAGCCAGGCGTGAGATAAAGCTGCAGTCTACAAACGATGCGTCAGCGTATCGGCTACTGAATAGACAGATCTCCAAATGTATGAGGTAAGACTTACGCAAATTCAATACAGCGTGTATTGAAAAAGCGATAGAACGGAACCAAGGCTCCAAAGTCGCCAGAGATCTGTCTATCGGAAAGAGCCAACTGACCAAGCTGAAGACCGAAAGCGGCGCAGTCATTTCCGCTGGAGCCGAGATTTTGAGTGTGATCGAGAGATTTTACGGATAACTGTACACAACGTCGTTGAAACCACACACTGATGTGAGTAACGACCCAAGAGCCAAGCTTATCCGACATTACTCCGATAACATCCCGGACGTCAGTCTGAGCGAGATTAGGATGGCTCTCAAACAGCTTAAAAACGGCAAGGCGCCGGGTGAGGACGGAATTACAGCTGAGCTTCTGAAAGCGGGTGGAAAACCGATACTTGTTGTCCTTCAGAAGCTGTTTAATTCCGTCATTCATGGCGGTGTTACGCCGAAAGCGTGGAGTAGAAGCGTGGTTGTCCTATTCTTCAAGAAAGGGGATAACTGCCTTTTGAAGAATTATAGACCAATATCGCTTCTAAGCCGCGTCTACGTGCTGTTTTCGAGAGTCATCTCGAATCGTCTAGTGAACAGACTTGACGACTTCCAGCCTCCCGAACAAGCCGGATTCCGAAAAGGCTATAGTACCATAGACCACATACATTCTCTTCGCCAGATTGTACAAAAGGCCGAGGAGTACAATTTGCCATTATGTCTGGCGTATGTGGACTATGAGAAAGCCTTCGATTCAGTTGAAATTTGGGCGGTGCTACAGTCTCTCCAGCGGTGCCAGATAGACTCTCGGTATATCGAAGTGCTGAGGTGTTTGTACAATGAGGCTACGATGTCTATCCGAGTACAGAATCAGAGTACGAAACCAATCCAACTGCAGAAAGGTGTAAGACAGGGTGATGTCATATCCCCGAAACTCTTCACCGTTGCATTGGAAGATGTTTTCAAGCAGCTGAACTGGAAAGGATACGGTATCAACATCAATGGCGAATACATCACTCACCTTCGATTTGCCGACGACATAGTTCTTATGGCAGCATCGCTGGAGGAGCTTAGTACAATGCTCAATGACCTCAATAACGTCTCCCAATAGGTTGGTCTTAAGATGAACATGGACATGACGAAGTTCATGTCAAACGTCCATGTCACACCAATACCGGTTGTTGTTGGGAACAATAGACTCGAAGTTGTAGACGAGTACGTATACCTGAGACAAATTGTCCGATTAGGTAAGTCCAACTTCGACTCAGAGGTCGATCGACGAATCCAACTCGGCTGGGCTGCGTTCGGGAAACTACGCCATATCTTCTCGCCGAGTATACCGCAAAGCCTCAAGACGAAAGTATACAACCAGTGCGTGTTGCCAGTGATGACATACGGATCCGACACTTGGTCCTTCACTGCAGCCCGTATGAGGAAGCTCAAAGTTGCTCAGCGCGCTATGGAAAGGGCTATGCTCGGTGTTTCTCTGCGTGATAGAGTCTGCAACGATGATATCCGCAGAAGAACTAAGGTAACCGACATAGCCGTAAGGATCAGCAAGCTGAAGTGGCAATGGGCCGGCCACATAGCTCGCAGAACTGACAACCGCTGGGGAAAAAAGGTTCTCGAGTGGCAGCCACGTACAGGCAAACGCAGTGTAGGACGAGATGGAGTGACGACCTGCGCAGTGTTGCGGGAAGTCGATGGATGCAGGTGGCTCAGGACCGAGCTTCGTGGCAATCTTTGGGGGAGGCCTATGTTCAGCAGTGGACTTCTGATAGGCTGAAATGATGATGATGATGATGATGACAAGTATGTATATCCGGGACCGGTCGTAACCGCTGGTAACAAGAGAGCTGCTTCAGTACTCAGATCTGGCAATGCAACCAGCGTTCATAATACACAATAAATAGGCCTACATGATCATTTTATATATCAAAAAGGTTTAGTTACGCTGAATCGTGATAAATGGAAATCCGTAAGCTCTGCCAAGGGTTGGAAAATGTGTATACTTGAAATACTTTGTAAATATATGATCAAAGAGCATACATTAAAGATTTACAACTAACTATAATATACCTAGTTATATTTGGATACTAAGAAATTTCGTGATTCTTATTGTGTTCAACGTTCATCCATTTTACAGAAAAAAATTGTAGAATGTACTGTTCAGATTATTCGCTTAGATTTTATTTTCATAAATAACTATTATAATATTTCTAATAAAAGCAATTTCTGAAATACTGTGTGAAACACAATTCTCAACAACAGTCTGAATATAGAACAAAAGGCAGAAATGTTAGACTTTTATCAAAAGCTTATTTTCTCATTGTTTGTTTGAACAAGACTAGGTAGATTATTATAATACGCAAGTAAATCATCAAATTGTATATTATAGAGAAACTTTAACAGTTTAACATTTATGTCCATTTTATAAAATATAAATATAAAACAAAGACACGCACTAAAACCGAGGCGATTATGTAATAAGGACTAGAAGAAAACAACGTGTATAAAAAAGTATTATATCGTTGCGTAAGATACATTTGTTTTCTCCTACTTGACATAACATAACGCGTCAAATAGAAATTGAAATAAACAAGGATAATAACTATTGTGTGGATCACGAATAGAACAGATTTAGAAACATGTAGAGAATGTTATGATGTTACTGGATGTTACATAATGTAGAACATTACCTCAGTTGTCTTTCTTTCGTAGTGAACACTGTTTAAATATATATAATGAATGTTTGTTCGTATAGGTAAGTGTAGCAAAATGTGCAAATATTTATCATCAATGATCCAAATAGTATAAAGTAAAATTATGCATATAAAATTCTGAAAATACATATTAACAAATTTATCAGTGATTAAATGGAGACAGTACGTTTTCAAACTTTAAAGTTTGCTACTCACTCCCACTTATCGTGTTATTTAGAAATTACAGCTTTGCATTTGGCACGATTCAATATAGCCCAATGGGGGTTTGCATTACTCGTTTTTCTATAATTTTTTGATAAACGTTTCTTTTGTTAAAGTTAAGTCTATAAAAAACGTCTTTAACAAAATTGTAATATAAAATTAACTACCCTAATATGGCTGTAAGTGTGGGTTATATGGCACTTATGAACCCAGAGAAGATTTGTACTTACAATGAAGAATGTTCAAAACTATTATACAAAAAAAAATTACCACAAAAACTATTCAGAAATTATTTAAATACTGTACTATAATTAATATGAAAAAGAAAAATTTACTTTATTTGTTATCGCATTGCAATCACACCTCACATCACAAGAAATCTATAAAAAAATTACCTAATTTCCAGAAGAAATTAAATGTAAAAAAAACCCCCAAAGAATTGTTCGTTAATAAACAACTTAGATTTTTTTATTAATTGGGGTGACAAACGAACTAACAATCTACCTGATGGTAAGTGGCTACTCTAGCCCAAAGGCATCTGCAAACAACTTCAATCGAAGTAGGTTACAGATATGTTGACACCCTTCGGGGCTGAGATGGAATGCCTCGAAGCCTGTAATTTACTGGCTGTGTATACATTTCAAATCGGAACTCAACAGTGGTTGTACTTCTATTTGGCGACAAAAATAGGTAAGAGGTTATTACATATCCAGACGGCTCCGAGGCAGAGAAGGAGCAAATCTCCTAGAAAAGAAAAGACTGAAAAATAGATAAGCCGTGAAAAAAATTTTTCTGAGGACCTTATTTTAATCTTTACGCATTATTTAATAAATATGAATCAGTGACACTTAACCGTTTTGGGCTATTGATGCGGTTCTCGGAAATTTTATATCACTCCTGGGAGTTCACATAAGACAATACTCTACTTCTCAGGTATTTTATAATTAATATTCTGAGATATTTTCATTAATATTTTTACATGGCACCTTGCACCAGTCGGTAATAATTTCTGACTAAATAAAAACCTGTATATTTTACTAAAAGTTTTTCTTAAATCTTTATACAAATGACGGTCTTAAAGGTTTAAGGAAAATTAAAAAGAACAATTGATCAAAACGCGACTTAAAATAGAAACATGCTTCGCTCGGTTAAGTATTTTCTCATAATATTAACAATCTTTGTGAAATGGTTCTGAATACACAGTCTTCATATCTTGAAAATTACTGACAACAAGCTGCTACTTACAAATTGCGGTCACGATATGGTAGCTGAAGCAACAGATGTTTAATATCCTTGGAGCAGTATTTATTAGAGACATAGCTTTTTCGTTCACAGTTAATTTAAAGGCCTAATTTGTATTCGGACCGTAGTAAGCGCAAAATTAATATTCAATGTAACAAAGTTTCTATTTATAGACCTTGTCTACGAGAAAATAGGCAGCTAATTACTATTTATGTGCCCAGTATATGTTTACTTTACATAAAAATATAACTGCTAAAGTGGAAAAAGATAGAAGATGTGTATCAGGAAAGGCGCTAGAGTACCAAATAAGTTAGCACAGCCTTCTGTATTCACTGTCAAAGTCAAAGCGATGTACTTTGGTAGTGGTAAGGTCTAAAAGTAGACTGCTGCAGGCCGATAAGGATAGCGGCGATGGAGTCCAAGATTGCAAGCAATTCTTGTTTACTACTAATAGCCACTTACCATCAGGTGGACAGGACAGCTCGTTTGTCTCCCCTAGTTAATGAAATTAAACTTGTTCGTAAGTTGATAGTTGCATTGCATTAGTTTTAAATAATTGTTACAATTATGATTGCTCAAATTATGGCTCCTCGTATTTTGTTAACTATTTTGAAGTCAGTAAGCCTTGTCGCAACACTGTCGAAATAAACTCTTAACTATTTGAAGTTTCCTTTTTCAGTGCATATTTCGTACTGAAGAGTGAACCCGTGTCACTCAGTCTCACGGGTCACTGGGGAGAATGTACGATTGAATCCTTGATAATAACAACCGAGAAATATAACTTTTCACTACAAACAGCTGCTACACGTCATCAGATGATTACAGTTATACAGTTCACAATATCGGAATGGAGTGTTTGAAATGGTTGTACGTGTTGGAAGTTTATAGGTTTTTTAATCAAATTTGATGTTAAATTTACCTATCTATTTAAGTCAGCGGGCTTTGTAAAGGGGTATATTCGGTGTTTCTGTGCATGATAGAATCTGCAACGATGATATCCGCATCCGATGATAACTGACATGCCTGTAAGGAATGGCAATGGGTTGTTCGCATAGCATGCAACTGTCATCCTTTGGGGAAGAAAGCTTTTCAAGTGGCAGCCTCGTACTGGCAATCGCAGTGTAGGACGATCCCCCATAAGATAGTGTGGCGTTCCAGTGTTGCGGTAAGTCGAGGGATTCAAAACCGTGCTATGTGGAGTAATCATTAGGGGAGAGCTAAATTCAGCAGTGAAACTTATGACAGGCTGAAATGATGATAATAATAGTCCTAAGTACCTTTATATCTATAATACAAATACATATATGAACGATTCAAGGCTAACATGATGCATATAAGGCTTAAAAATTTCGAATGCGAAAAGCTAAACCTCTGAGCTAAAAGTAAGAAAAGTAACTTAAAGCATTAGCAAAGTTTTATCCACCAAGTATAAAGCCATCTTAAAAGTGACGTAAGCTCAAGCCTTAAGTATAAGTTACGACCGAAATTTCCTCGATACATCATTCAGATTATGCATTTTTTTTTTTTGAGATTTTGTAGCAATTTAAGAGTTTTCATCGACTTTTTCTCCAATTCTCACTTCGAACTCTACTTAAGTAAGAACGCCTTTTCTCACTAGCATCGATTCCAGTCTCACCTTTTCTTACATCACAATGTTATTTACTAACATCTCTAGCGTAGTATATATTGACTTGATAATTTATAATGACCGACTCTTGGGAGACAAACCATAAAGAATTGAAAAATATAAGGCGACGCTACTCGCGCAGATACATTGACGGTATCTCATATCAGGAGTAATTTGACCAAAGCTGCAACCGGTGGGACATCAATATATACAAGGAGAGCTGAATTAAGTAAAATATGAGTAACTATACGCATTGTGCCGTTTACTATAGAGAGGATGGGTCGGTTACCATCATGTCCCAGTTTTGAAGAATATATTAAGGAAGTATACATGTCACAGGTCGTGGCCGCTGGTGACAAGAGGATATTTTCTTGAATAATCCTTAAATTTGACCATACTGTATGGAAATGCATCTTGTGTTCTTGGATAGAAATTTAAATATAATGCTTTTATTTTTTCATTAGTACCTTTTACATCAGTCAGTAAATTAAGTGCATCTCACTCTGTCGTTTTGATTTGTAGTTACCATACCCTTATTTCTTCGTTAAAACTTTTAAAAGAAGTCATAGGATTATATGGTCGCAATTAATAGTGAACATACTTGTATATGTGTAAAATTCAACCTGAAAACGCAGAGTTATGCAAGACTGGACGGAGTAAATGCCTGCACTGCCCTGCACCGCACTGGACCGCCCCGCACCGCAGCTGCACCCGGAGTTATTTGGAACGTTGCCCGTGAGCGTTACAACTCTTTTCATCGTTTTTTTTCTGTGTACAAAAGCTTACATTGTTTATTGCATGCGATAACCTCTTACCTTTATTTATATTCTGTGAATAATGCTTACGTTGCCTAATGCGTATGAAGAGTTAATTTAAACTTTTTATTTATACTAGAGTTATCTTTATTTATTTTAAGAGAACTTTTAAAATAAACATCATTTTAATAAACCTAAAAGTGTATTCCAAAATTGCCGAATATTAAATTTGTTCGATTATGTACGTATATAAGTACTAATATGTAGTAATACGTAGTAGTAAGTTTTAATGAATCTTTGGATATATTAAATAATATATCCAAAGATTCACTTCCTATACTAATTTATATATTCAGCTCAGGTACACCTAATTACACTGACAAATTAATAAAAAATTTCAGATGAGAGTAACTCGTCCTCAAGGACTTTTCAGTTTTTTTAATTATAACTGATAAACTATAATTTCACAAATTATTAGGAATGATAAGTTGGGAATAATCTTAGACTAAAAGTGCTTTTCTATTGATCTTAAAATAGTCTCAAGTTAGTACTGCTGAATCCTCTCTCGTAAGGACCTACCTACCTCTCTTAAATGGCAGACCTAAATTATTCAAACCAGAGACGGTAGGCAGCGTGAAGTAAAGGCGGCAGGTAAGCAAATTCTAACATTGGGAAATGAGATATTGGAGTTATAGAATTATAAAAATACATACATGTTTTTTTGTTTTTACTCTGTCATATAAACTGTACGTGTGATTATAGTGCAAACTCTAAAGTATAACAACAAATAATGTAAATCGACCAAGTGTAAGTCCGGACTATTTTGAAACCAAATCTCTTAAGAAGACATTCCAATGAAGGTCTCTTCTCTGCAGTCAAAGTTTATTAGCTAATATAAGACTACATTTTGTGATGTTTTACGTTTTGTTCGTTACATATAGGATAAACTAGAACTAGTATTAAGGCTTATCAACAAGAACGTAAACTCGTCATAAAACGCCGCTACCCCGGGGCATGGTTATAACCTTTATTACATCGTGTTCTTACAATGTCTTTCAATTTACCTACTCAACTTACCCACTTCTCTCTCTCACGTACCGGATATGTTATCCGGACCGGATTTTCATGCTATAAAAGTTAATTTAATAGTGTTCGAAGTTAATGAAATTTAGTAGTAGTAATTATATATGTGATGAATTAGGATTTATTTTAAGATTTTATGACGCAAAGGAGATTCCGCTCCACCTGGCTGATTTTGGCGACATTAATATAACACAACGGGACAAAGTTTTTTAAATTTGGAAAAATGATTACCTTTGCAAAAATCAAACTTAATTGAAAATGTAATTCTTTTTGACGTGTCGTGTCTCTCGTTGTTATAATCACCACAGATTAATTAGCTATATATAGTAATTCATAGAATAAGAACTTATAGTATTATATGTAGAAGTTGGCTATTATTATAGTTCCTACCGATTAAAAAACTTAGTGTTTACTCTTTGGCGCAGACTACAGCTTTATTGCAACTTTATGTAATGTAGCAAGATGAAAGCAGATAACAGAGTTAAATGCTTTATTTTACACGTGATTTTTGTTAAATTTCATGTTTACCTTTATTAACTTACTTATAATAATAACTTTGTGATCGTGAACGGGCTTGTTGGTGAAGTCACTGCAACTAGGTCCCAACTGAAAAGGTACAAGTCTTAGGGTACAAGTCGTAGGGTATTAGGGTAGTAGCACTACCCGAGTTAAAGACCAATTTGTTAACACATTTTCTATTCATTTTTATGTACCTTCTCTTTGCGTTTGTTTTAACATCGTGTGTGTAAAAAATATATCATTCTTTCTTTCTATGCTAATTTATCCCTCTGGTTCATAATTTAACCATGACCCCACAAAAACGCCAAGCGATCGTAATAGACTATTACTTAATAGATTAATAATTGTTTTGGAGCTTAATTTCTGCACAATTGGAAATATTTGACTCCATTTCAGGGAACTAATACGATAATCTTTTACTGGGATTGCGAAGGCTTAGTGCTCGCGTGTTAGTAGGATTTAATTTCGCGTTCCAATATCAATTCAGGAAATTTTCTCGTCAAATCTGCTGCAAGCAATGTCATTTTGGATCAATTGAATCCTAGGAAACCTGGTGCTTAAATAACAAAATAGCAAACATATTGTGTATTTTCTTTTTATTCTCTTTATGGAAATTTACAGTTTAAATGTAAATCGTCATTGTCATAAGTAAGTAGTCGAATAATGGACAAAGACCTAACCGAAGAGAGAAAGATAACTAGACCTCGTGACAAGTAGTGTCTGTTCTGTATGCCTTAGATTACTTTAGACGTATTTGCCGTTATCCGGCGATGAATTTTTGGTGTAGCACTTTTCGAAATGGTTACTTCTCTGAGAGACTTGTCTCTTAGTCAAATCGTAGTTTCCGATGGGAGTGGTATATTTTATAACTACTCCACCATTTGTACTCATTCTTTAACATTATATCTATATTAAGTATTACATATACATATAAAATATTTTATACGTGGTAGAGCCATGCGGTGGCTGTTGCTGCTGCTCGAAGGGGCCGGCTCGACCGGGATAGTACCACGGCCTCACAGAATATATGCGTGAAGTAGAGGCTTCTTGTGCCTATGCGTTTCGTTTTCGTTTGACTATGAGGCTTGTTAATATTTTTGTGTTTTATTCAACAAATATTTATTTCGAACTTAGGGTATAAAACTGTTTGCGTAGTAAAAAGATTCCTTTTTATACATTTTCAATATAAAGTAGCTGGAGCCCACTCCCCCTCCCCATCCACCTCCTCTTCCTTCCTCCCATCTCCCAAATACCCTTAACAGCCGGCAACGCACCTGCAGCACCTCTGGTGTTGCAGATATATCTGGGCGACGGTAATCACTGACCATCCAGCCTAAATCCGCCCTTACATCATAGAAACATATATTTTTTAAGACAATAAAAAAGTTTTTTTTCCCACATTCTTAACCGAAACTACTTTACCACTAGTAATAAACGTAACGAATTTCTTCATCAATTCAAATTCAATTTTTTAAAAGGCTTCATCTCATTTGTTTCTTCAAATAAGGGACGAGGAAAGTTTTTATGACGATAATTGTTTATACATTTCTTGTGCGGAACTTTTCATAGTCATTGAAAGTAATAATGTACCTTTAGTATTTATTGCTGTAGAATCGAATGGTGAAATTAGTATTGAATTTTTTTTTCTTGATAATACATTTCTTGTAAAAGAACGGGTTCATAGATATTTAGACTAATACATGTGCCTTTAGTATTTTTCAGTTTAATGGAATGCTAATTCATTTCAGCCTGTCATAAGTCCATTGTTGAGAATAGGCCTCCCCCAAAGGTTACCACAAAGCACGGTCCTGTGCCACCTGCATCCACTGACTCCACTCTGGGCTGGTCGTCACTCACTCTTATGAGGGGTTATCGTTTCCTGTACAAGGTTGCCATTCGAGAAACTTCTTTCTCCACGATTGTCAATTCTGAGTGATATGTGGCCTGCTCATTAACACCTCATCGTGGATCCTCACGGATATGTAAAACCGAGCCTAGTTCAGCTGTTGATATATTCGCAGACTCTACAGCTCACAGAAACACCGCGCATAGCGCTTTTCACAGCCCGCTGAGCAACTTTAAGCTTCCTCATACGGCTTGCAGTGAAAGACCACGTCTAGGTTCCGTACATCACTGTCAACACACACTTCTTGTATACTTTCCTCTGAATATTTTGAAGTATACTCGACGATTTCCTGAACACAGGCTAGTCGAGTAGGATTTATCGATTAACCTCTGGGAAGAAGTTGGACTTACCTAGTCGGACAATTTGTACTTGGTATACGTACTCGTAGTCAATTTCGAGCGTGGAGTTCCCAGCAACATCCGGTATTGCTGTAATATGGACGTTACACACGATGTATGGTTTAAAGACAACCTGATGAGGGACACTATTGAGGTCATAGTGCTAAGCTCCTCTAGCGGTTTTGCCATAAGAATGCAAGTTCTTTCCGGTTCACCCGCTTGAAAATATCTTAATAACATCTTCCACCGCAGCGGTGAAGAGTGCGCGACACTCATATATACATTCCCCTGTCTTACACCTTTCTGCAATTGGATGGGTTTCGTACTCTGGTTATATACTCGGATAGACATCGTAGCCACATTGTACAAACACCTCAGCAATTCGATATACCGGGAGTTCATCGGTCACCACTGAAGAAACATCGGCGCATCGCCGCCATTAATGATGGAACTAAACAGCTTCGGAAGGACTAAAAGTACCGTCTTTAGCTATCCAAATTAGGCAACCTTAAGGATTCACCCTAAAAACGAAACATAAGGTCTGACGTATATATGCAAAAACTTGCGGATCGAGGACGTTTGAGTGTCATTTGTCTACGCGTCGTTAGGACCTTAACTTGATCGTGTCTAATGTATCCCCTAACGGAAATGGAAAAGAACTTTAGACTATAATGGCTATGTAATAACATCACAACAATAGATTAGATATCACTGCGGTCAGCTTCCTGGTTCAAAATCGTTTGGAACTTATCTTATAAAATGTTATATCAAAATTAATACGGGTATAAATTATTTATCCAAAAAAAATTAGCAATCCAAAAAGCTTGTGCATTATTCGAACAGTAATTTTTGCTTCACAGTTATCAAACGAACGTTCCCATTGTAGTAAAATTAAGTAAGACGTGAATAATGAGAGTTTAATTTTTATTTTATATACATTGTACTATTTTTTAAGATAATAAACAAAGACAGTTACTCAGAAATATCATGAAAGGTTTGAACGATTTCTATCAAACTAAACTGGCCCTTCGAAGCTTAATGTTTGATATTGTACTGGTACAGTAATATCACGATGCAAATTCTATTAACGTTTGGACACTTATATTTTTCGAATATATTCGAACAAATATTTTAATATATGTTATAAAAAATATTTTTCATTTTATAAATAAACCTCCTTTATAAATAACCTAAATCGAATGTGATCGTGTTGTCTCAAAGTTACAACTTTGTAAGCAGAAACAATGTGGACGTCAACACGGGATATTATCTCGTAAACTTGTTACCACGAAATGGATTTGTTTATTACAACCGGCCTTATTTATGGTTTTTATTTAAATGAGATAAAAGTTAGTTATTGTTTTTACACTATTTTTAGTAATGTTTGTTGTAGTGTAGTGGACGTTATAGCATAATTAATTCATATTAAAAAAAATATTGTTATAAGTTATAAGTTAGCTATCGCCAACTATAATTTTTTTTTAACTATATCTAATTATATTAACGATGGATTATTAATACATATACTATTTCTTATTACTAAAATGTTACTTGAATGCATTATAATAATTGGTACTTTTTACTCTCTTGTAAAAATTCACAGAAAGAAAATCTCATTCAAAACAATTTTTTTTTTCAAATACGACTAAAACGAGATGA
Source organism: Bhutanitis thaidina (assembly GCA_029286595.1). Taxonomy (NCBI): domain Eukaryota; kingdom Metazoa; phylum Arthropoda; class Insecta; order Lepidoptera; family Papilionidae; genus Bhutanitis; species Bhutanitis thaidina. The sequence goes on from JAGSMS010000005.1 coordinate 6,115,498, forward strand.
AGTCTCGAAGTGAAGGGATGTATGAATGTATTATGTAAAAACGAGAATGTCCACACCAAAAGGACTAAAGCTTGCGCCATGGACGTTGAACACTGAGCGCATGTAGTATGAGCTACAACAAACTTAGCAGGGACAGTCACTTGTCTGTCTATATTTCTGCATTATGTAATGCTTTTCGAAAAGGGAGGCGATGTCAGGGAGACGAGACATATGGTTTATTGGTAATATATTAACATTAAACAGTAAATCCCTGCTTTCATATTCAATTACATACAATTGATAGAGGAATGCGTGTGAAAACGCGTTTAATTGGCTGAAGCCAATAAATTGATTACATAGAGCCGCAAATATCAAAACCACATTGTCACGTACGTGTTATTATTATCAAATGTCACATTGTAAGTAAACATTTGATAATAATTTGCCGTGTGGTATCGGCGAAAGAATCTGCCAGCCCCGTACTGCCCGAGTGTTTCAAAGAGGTGACGAAGGGAAAAGCATTGAAAATCGCAATGGCAACCGATAGATGGCGGGATAAATATATCGAAAATTACCTGATCAAAAATAAGCAGTCTGAGGAGGAGCAGCGTCTATGGAGAGGCGCCTGGTATTGAGATCGCCAATCCGCTAGCCAAGCGAGGCGACGATGGCGAATCCTTATGCTAGATGCCTATGTCCTGCAGTAGACTATGGACACGCAGTAAGGTAGGTAAGTAGGTAGAAACTCCAAGGTGGCAAAGCCACCGCCGGTCTTTGCAATCATTCAAGCCGTTAACAATATATCTACGTGTCGCTAGTTAGCATGTGTGCTTATTACACCCCAAGAGCCACTCTTCACACCCCCATACACTCTTCCAGATACAAAAGATCATCAACGTGTGAAAGCGCAACCCATAATTATTATAAATATATTTATATATTAATACGCCGACTACAAATAACCCTACAGCAAACCCGTGTAAGTGACATAGTCTAAGCTTTATTGTTTTATTGCCCCATGTGGTTGTATCTAAAAAGGGGTGTAATAGGAAATAAATTAACTCTAAAATCTTTCTGTTTAGCGAAATAATTATGATCATTTGCCTGACTGATCTATTGAAGAGGTCAATGTTCAGTAGTGGATACACCAGACGAAAATTTTAAAAGATGATTATGAACCGTTGTTGTTCTTGTTTATTCTAAGATTTAATTGTTAGAAGTTTACGCATATCCTTGTCGACAAGGTTATGATTACCTATGATTTTTAGACTTTTTGTATGGGTATCGGCATTAGGTAATAGTTACACTTTAAAAGGAGATTGATGTGACACGCGGTATAACTTGCCCGATGCACCAAGTACGTCAGGAGGAGATATAAGTCTCTAACTAATCTTACGAAAGGAAATCTTCAAGGGAAAAACAAAATTTTTTCAGCAAGATAAAGAGCTCAGTATCCTTGGTGAAATCGATTTCGACTAGCAACATCTGCCGCATCTTAGACGCAAAAGCTTAAAACTGCAACTAAGTGACTAGTCTGTTATTGTCCTAAACAGAATAAAGGTAGAAGGAAGGGTAACATTTGCCCTATAGTGGATACATATCATGCTTATACTCTGAGTATCGTAATACTTGCATACTAGACTAACAAATGCTATTAAAAAAAGGCAGTTCGCAGTTCGTTTGCTATCGATACAAAAAGAAAAATAATATGATCTTTCATATTTAGCCTCTTTTTGTCACTACATTATCTAAATAATCTCTTGATTTGTCTGAACGTAAAATATAAAAAAATTACGCATAGTTCGTTTATCTTCCATTAATGTTACATAGCTTTACGTAGCTCATGTACCGGCTAGCAAAAAAAACAATTTCAACCCCGGTTCAGTGCAAGCGCGCATGATAGTAGCACAGAAATTGTTACTTTGCTGTTTTCAGTTTTAATTTTGATCGCAATGAAAATTGCTCTGTAATTAAACGTGGGCTGGAATTAAATATTTTTGTGTATGTACTGTTCATTCATGTGAAGTAATTTGTAACGTATTGTTACCTTTTTCCGGATGAATATAATGTTTTATTTTTCTTTTTTTTCCATGTTTATTTAAAGGCCTTTATTATATTAGCATATATCAGCCTCGTCATACTCTAATCATTACAACAATACATATTTTTTATATAACACAGTTGTGAAAGGGAATCATTGATCCATGGCCATTGCAACTACGCTAAGCATCAAATTTGGTTTCACAATATAATATATATTTATATTATGCAACTGCGTAATATAAATATGTATATGTATCAATGATCTTCTTTCCCTCTCGACCTTAATAAATCCTGCAAGTATATGTTGATCATCATTTGCTAAAGAACCACAAGCGTTACTATGGGGGGAATATAAAAAATCTTCTGATTATATAAGCCTCCTCATTTTCTGTTTCTAGAAATCAGAGCATCGTGAGGGCTTACATTGAATTATTTCATACGCTCTACCCTGCTCCTTTCATCAAAATATTTCTTAAATTTTGTATAACAATGAATTTTGAATGTAATTCATCCCTACCTTCAGTTAATGCTAGTTAAGCTTATCTGTAACGTTAAATTTTCATATTTTAACGATTGTCTTGAACGCCGATTGAAACCAAAATATAGCAAAAATAATTGTGATTTGCGGATGTGCGTATTGTCATTGGCCAATTTGTCACACAAGCAAAAAATATTCTTTCGGTATATATATTATTATTATAAGCTATTTCTTTTTCGGTGCATAAGTGTTAATGAAAACAAATGTCTGCGTGTAAATAACTGCTATAGCCCATATCATTTTAGATTAAAACTAATTAAAAATTTTATTTGTATCGCAATTTTTGCTCATCAAAACTTTACTAGGTGAGTCAAAAACGTTCATCCATACAAGTATCATGAATGCGAAAGTAAAAGTGCGAATGATGATTAATAAAGCCCAGAGGCAAACACGTAACACTGGTGCGTATTTAGAAAAACCACTGTAAGCCAGAGTTTTGGGGGCGTGTTTTTTATAGAAGAGGTAACAAACGAACGTGTGGTTCACCTAATGTTAAGGAATTACCGACACCCATGATCGTCCATTATTATGAGGAGTATAACTAATAGTTAACTAATAAAATACTGTTATATATTGTCCTTTATCTCAAGCGATGAACCCGCACGTCTTGTAAGTAAAAGTAATGGTATAATTGTGATGAAAGTAGAGGCTATGAAAGTTAAAGATAAATAAATAAAAAATCTGTAAAGGTTGTTCCACGTAGTGAATGGAAAGTAAAATACGATAATACATTTAGAATTTTAACTATAATTAATAAATTTATTTCAACTATAATTAATAGTGTCGAATACTAGAATTTACGTAATGTTGGATGAAAATAATGCATAAAAAGCCGGCCAAGAGCGTGTCGGACGCGCGCACCGAGTGCTCCAGAACTATGACAACTACACAATATATCTGCAACCAAACCATATCTGAAAACACCAAAAAAATGTGTTTTCTTTTTTTCGGTTCGGGAACCTTAGTGCGGGCCCTACTCACACTTGCCCGGTTTTAATGTTAGTTGTTTATCTTTAAACAGAGAGAGTTTGCATTATATTCGCACTATGTTTTGTTCGTAAGACGCTTGTTAGTACGTTCTTACGCTAGAGCAATAACAAAAAACATTCACCTTTCATTGTACGGGGTGTATATTCCCTTAATTTTTTTTTGTTATTATAATTGTTAGGATATTTTTTTTATAGAAATAAGGGCAAACGAGCCATACTTTTTTTGTACATGTTAGACATATTAATTTTCTACCAATCTACCTACACTACGTACTTACATACATACATACATCAAGATACTTATAAAACCTTACCAAACTACTAGCCATTTCTCATCGTACTAAAAGTACTGATTCCACGCGAACGAAGCTACTGATAACTGCTAGTATTTTATAAAGTTAAACGTATTTTATAGAAGAACATTGTTTTATTCAGTCCATGGCTTATTTCCTAAAGAAATCAGATTTGTTGGATTCAATTTGATTTATTTAGCTCCGTAAAAGGTTCGAAAAGTAAATCAAAAAATGTGAATCTAAAATACTTTTATGTCCGATAGGGTTACCTACGTATGTACTATAATTGTTATATGCAATTTACACAATTTGTAACACAATTTTGTACACAAATACACGAGTACTTTATCCACATGCAAATCAAAGTTTCTTTTATTTTTTGTATTGAAGAAGTGCTAAAAATACTTAATTTCACTAAGTTATCTGTAGTTTCTTACACAACAAAACGTTATCTATCTTCACGAGATAAGTTTGTTTTAGTTTCCATTACAGCGCATAGCATCTTGCACAGTACGTTAAGTACGTATTCTCAATTGTTCAAGTTAGTAGTAGGTAAGTAGCATATGAGCAATATTTGCGGAGCGCTACCCTGTATGTCCTTCGTATAAAAATAAACCGAAATTTTAAATTTCATTAATTTCTCTTTCATCATCATTTCAGCTTGATTGTAAGTTAACTGCTGAACACGGTTCTCCGACGGTTGCTAAATTAAAAAGGCATTGTTTTACCGTTTCATGTTACAACTAGAAGTGTCAGTTAAAAGAAATTGGAATGATTATATTTCGAGACATAAAACGTTATATTTAATGATGGTCAGAGAATCTCGTTAAGAAAAAGTAGTTAATTGTAAAAGAAAAAATTACTCCTAAAAATCAAAATAAAAATGTCTCACGACGAATAACTAATTTTCATTTTCTTACAAATATTTTTTATTTTAGTATTACTTAATTTAATATATTTGCAGTGTAGTAGCGGCGTAAGAATCAACCTAAATATTTATTCATATGAGTGTCGTAAGAAGCAACTAAAAAACCTTGAAAATCTCATAAAAATGTCCGGGAGCAACCCTAGAGACGAGCTTCGTCCACCGTCACGTCACGAAGTTAGAAGAATGCTGCGAATATTACATATTCTGATAGTAATGATAATGTTCTTAACGATTTCGACCACAGCGAAAACTTACGAATACTATCGGTGGTTGTCAATTGGGCAGGATATATCCCTACTCATGTCTTGACAATCGAATTTCAATTGTTTCAACACTTCAAACCATATTTGTTCTACGACAATGCTGAAATAAATAATTTATAATAAAAAAAAATATATAAACAATGGCGCCGTTGCGTAACAGATTATATTATCCTGAACTAAAAACTAGTAAAATGTAAGTAGGACTAAGCTTTAACTTCACTAACGACTTCCAGCAAATTCTAGCAGTATATGTGCAGTTATTTAACGCAATCACCTACTCTTGTTTAACTTTGTTGGGCAAACTCACTTTGCTGTTGTTTGTTTGAACGTAATCGTATCTTTATTACTAAAACGCCTTTGAGTTTATGATTTGAGTGTCGTTTTTAGTCTCTTATTTGAAAGCTAATATAAAAAAATAAATAAAACAACAAATTAAATAACATACAATATTACCTAGAAATTATTTTTATAAAGAACAAACATTCAATCCACCAAATAGCGTTCTATATAAAATTTATTTACATCATGTAATATAACGTAATGTGTAATTTTATTAAATGTAACTATTTCAAAATTTAAAAATTTTGTAAATAATAATATTACTATATATTCTACTTGTAATACTAATAAAATAATCAGATAGATACTAATTAATTTTAGAAATTGCATTTTTGAAATAAAACTTTACGCTAATCGTATAAATCTCTTGACGTCAAGATTATCAATTTATTATGTGCGAAATAAATTCTATACGAAATGGAACACCATCGCCAGTAATGTAATTAACTCAGCCCGTTAATCCTTTCATCCATTACCTTTGTTCAATGGAGCATTTCATCTGGCATTTCATCTGATTTTCGCGATAAGCTTCGTCTATGAACAAAACATTGGTTTAATATTATGATCAAATTAGAATTATATGTTCTAGCCTTTGTCCTATTTTGGTTATCCTTAATTACATATAGATATTTATGTTATCACATCGAATTTATTAAGAAAGGATCAAAGGATCAGAATTCAGCCCTAATAGTAATTTTGAGTATTTGAATTTTCGCAAAACCTGTTCAAATGATAATAGTACAGATTTCGATTAGGACAAACTTGCAAGTGTGGGAATGATGAGAATTTAAATTGTGATGGTCAGAAAAAAAAGATAAGAATTATTATTAATTACATAATCTTTGGGGGAGACCAAGGTTCAGCAGTGGACTTGTGATAGGCTGAAATGCTGATGATGATGATGATATTTATCTTCCCACATTGTTCAATACTGAAATAAATTATCCTTAATGCGCCAATGATGTGTATATGTAACAATGTTTCAAAATAACCATGCCTGTAACTATACTTGTGAAATTCAAGTATTATATACAGATCTTCATCCACTCTATATTATCGATTCTACATCAGTCGCACTGGAGATACTTTTATATCAAACTTTTAAAATATAAACTCGTTACAGACTTTCTTAGAATCCATTAGCTTTTGGAATCATAAAGACTTATAGATTTGTTTAAATCATATACATATGGGTATTATATAACGATCAATTTTATTTCGATCGATTATGAGTAATATTCGATTTATTACTGGAAAGGTTAAGAATAAAATGTGACAGAGTTCAGCTAGTATTTAAATAAAATGTTATATGAGCCATATCTCCCTTAATGATTTCTTGTATTTACGTAAAGATTAGATATTTAAAATGAAACTATTATTTAGGGATTTAATCGCGATAAGAGAAAAAGAAAGGATTTTCCTTTCCCTGTTTTAGATGTCCAAATACCAACTTCACCGGGTACTTCTACTTGAGTAAGGGATTACAGAGTGAGTTTGTATTGTGTTTTTATACGTATTTATTTTATTTATTTATTATAATAGTCGAGAAACAGACGAACTAAGAATATTTTTTCATTCAAAAAATTACAATGGCTTCAAATTGTATAGTTAGAAGCTTAAAACTCCCCTTTCATGGCACTATTATCACTAGTCATAAATTGTTCAAGAAACACTAATTGCAGTGAGAATGGTATTGACAAAAATGTTTAAATAATCTTCCTTACAACCCTTAAACATAATCCTTATGAAATAAAGCCTAGATTTTATTTTTATGAGCATATCTAAATACCTGTATTCCTTTACGAGAACACTTCACTTACGCCTTCTCTGAAAGATTTGCCGAAGCTCACTATGCTTGGCCGGTGAATTGGTAAAGATATTCCCGCTACCCTCGCACCAGAGATGGTGTTTACTAATCTTGCCACCAGTCTTTCGATAGTCAAGTCATGTCTGTCACCTAATAGGGTGCACCGAATGCAGGTGACGTTGACTTTCAGAGTTGGAAAGTTGGGAAAATTTTACCATTACCTACACCACAACATATATAATAGTGTAATGGCAAATATATTACTTAAAAAAATAGAAATAAGCAATATAGAAGAATAATGTTATCTTCCAAAGTTACGGAGTTTTATTCTTACGATGTATACTTTTGTAGATTAACCGAACTTAATTTTGTTCCAGGAATGTAATAGAATCTGTCAGGTTCGTAACATAATAAACAAACTGGGAAAAGGAGTCGCTAAGGGAATGAGATTCACTTTCTGACGTTATTTCGCGATATGGAAACAAAGGTACCTGGGTACTCACAATATTTTGTGTTTTATGTACATATTACGCTTTTTATGTATGTGATGATATCTTCCTTTTTCTTGAGTACTTCTGACATAAGACAAGTTCGTAACAAATAAGAGAACATATTGGTATTAATTATGTTCATAGTATAAAATTAACTATATTTTATACTATAAACATAATTAATACGATAGAACTACGATAGAATTAAATGTGTTTAAAGTATAACTTATCAATTTATTTAATTTCAAGGTTCGGTAACCCTGAAAGCAAAAACGATACCCTTGAACGTCTGTACGTCTGTAACAGTTAGAAACCATGATTAACTAAGTCCACACATTATATTGACATAAATATTTTGCAATAAAAAGTAAAACATAAAGTTGATTTCAATACTATATACTTTTGAAAGTAAAGAAAAGTGCGCAAACATGTTCGTATCTCGCCAGACCTTTGCCCAATGTAATGTTAGAACAACAATAAGAACAACAATATTTCCAGACCCGCAAACCAATGTTAATATATTTTGCAAAATAATACATTAACATTGGTTTGCGGGATTCAAACACCGCACTCCATCATAAAATGAATTGACGTCACGATTTGAGTCCCAAAACAAAAAAAAAATTATAAAAAAATCCTCGCTACGAAAGGTGCTACCATTTATTAATTAGTCAAACCCAAGAGTATTGCACTCCATATTCTTATAAGGGTTGCAATTGAGTGAATGTAAGAGTTTAAAGAAGTGTTGGTAAAAGCTTCAATCTTAGTTCCTAATTTAAAGTTAGTAGCGTACAATGAACTCACAGCCCGACTTCATTCTTCATGGATAAAACTTTGCGACAATTATTTTGCTTTGTTTGTAAATGCAATAAGCTTTACAGCCTTACCGAGTCGACTATACTTACGTAGTTACATTATATTAAATGCGTATACTTTGAAGACTATTACATCAAATATTACATTAATTCATGTTTTTAGATAAAAATAAGATAACTGTTGTTAACGCCTAAAATATTTACAGAATTCGCAAAACGTGTATAAAGCTGTACAGATATTAACGTGGGGGAAAGGTGCTCGCACCTAACTGGTTATGTCGGGATCAGCATTGAAGATGCCGGACCGATTAATACCCCCACGGTAGATATGCTGTTAGCCTTGTGGCATTTACAGCTTCATCGGTAGAGACTCACGAGCGGAGGCCCGCAAGTTAATGATGATATCGATATATTTTTGGCCTTATATGAATTATTTGTCATCAATTTAATGACACTCAAATATTAATTCAAATGATTCTGTTAAAAAAATAAAGTTTTATTGTACTTGTTCAACGATAATCGTCAAGGTCTATCATTCATTTCAAAGTCTATCCAAAAATTTTATAAAATTTTTATTATAAAGATTTATTTCTATTATCACTGAACTTACTGCGGGCCAGACAATACTAAAGAAAAGTGTAAATGAATTAATAAATTTCAGACAATGGACTCAAAAGATATTGTAAAAATGTTTAGGGCTATTAAAATTAAGAACAGCGGATCTGTGGGGTATGTCCGTTGAAATATCTGCCTAAATAACAGCTTTAATTGCACCTCGTTTGGAAGTAAGGAAAATAAGAAGTCTAGTGTCGTAACAGCTAGAATATATATATTTATTTTGGTTATTTCCATAGCATAACGGAATATAATGTTTTGCTTTTCATGCTGAAAGCTGAAATTTAAACTATATTCTCGTTACAAAGTGATAAATAGATAAATTGAATTTAATAATTTACTTTGACCACTCAATATATATATGAAAAGGTAATGTATGTACAAAAATATAAATATACATGTTATACGTTTAGTGACGTATACGAGTATAATGTGAAGACTAGGAATAGACACAAGCTTAGCTAAGCCAGTTACTAGACCCCATAGAGTCAGTAAAGCAAGTGCCTGTGAGCAAAGTCTTCCTAATAATTGGTTTAAAAAAATTATTAAACAAAGTTTTAATCAAAAAAGTTATAATAATATAATTTTACATTGATGATTGAAAATGAGTAGATCGCTCCGAAGCTGTTTTTAAAATTTGTATTGTAATAATGTAATGTATCTATATATAAGAAAAAAAAAACAATATACTTACGGAGTTTCTTTTGCCTGTTTCTCCTCCGTTACAGGAATTTCATTACGAAACGGTGGTAAATTTAAAGAAAAAATTTACTTTTGACACGTAAAATTTATGTTCCTATGTCGAAGAATAGAGATTAAAATGTTTAATTTGCATTATATCTCTGTGCGGAGGCGGGTAATCAGGCGGCGGAGAATGTGCCATACGTCTTAAACTATATTATCATTCAGATCGGTGACACCCATCACGAGAACCGTGTAAAAGGGAAGGTATTGGGAACAACGATCAACGATTCACATGCGAAGTATGATAATGAAGGAAAATCCAGTACAATACAGACTACAGAAGTAGAAGATAAACATTAGATAATTAAGTTATGATCAAGTTCCATAATGACAATATTATGAGTGTCTGTTTTTTAAACATCGATACTGTTTAGATCAACGGCGAATTCAGAATATGCGCTATAGAAGAGAATTTAATAACCGGGCTAAGAATTGCAATAATGTTACAAGGATCAATAATAAAGTGACGAAGAGCGCCAAGAATGCAGTAGCCGATATCAATCTTAAAGTTATTGCCTTGAGACAATATTCAAGATCAAGCAACGACAAAAATATGAGTTATTAAAACATTTGAAATGAAACTATTATTTATGGGATTCATCGCGTTTAATTTTGTTTGTATGTTGCCGACGTCACCCGTGGTCACGCGGGGACTGGTGTTAGACGTTCTGATATCATAGTTAACAGGGGCTACCTTCAGTTTTTAATTATTAATTTTGGTCTGACCGTAAATAATAGATTCATTAGAAATGTGTAGTGATCGTAATTATCATAAATCATTATATATTAAAACAGTTTGCAAAATACTATAAGTTTAAGATAGGATAACTACTAATAAGTTTGTTATCGAATGGAATATACTTGAATAATTTACACTTCCGTAATTCCGCAAAACGAAAATACGAAAGGTTATTAAAATATTTAATTTCTTTTGTTGTAAATGATTTTGTTGCATATAATATTTATATATGATTTTTTTTTGTGGAAATTATTCTCGACCAATTTCGGCAAGAGCGTGTACACTCGTAGATGTGCTAACAACAACTCTTCCTGTGTTATTAGTCCTGATATGTCTTATAACTGTAGAATTTCAATCGTTTTATAGTTATGACATGCAGGGATAAATAGTCATACTTTATGTCTGGTTTTATATTTTTGAAACATACATTTATTTAATTGTTAAAATAGTTTGAAATATTATTAAGTTAGGTTCAACACTACGTACAATAATATATAAATAACGTTTTAAGAATATACAATAACTATCAAGAAATGTTGATATCGATAAAAAGAAAAAATCGCTATTCGTTTTAATTCCCACACGTAGTGACACTGAAATCTTATAACAAGAATCAAATAGTTTCTGTTCTTAGTATCCTTTTTTTTTATGAGCGCGGAGCCCTATCTGGCAACAGTGTTTAACTATCTGCCAGTATCAAAGTAATATGTAACAAATTTCGGATATAAATCCAAGGGGGCTTGAAGACTTATTTAAGTATAACGACGGTAAAACTATAGTCAACTTTTACCGTAGATCTGTTGGACTGATGGTACCAATACGAATAACGACGATTTATGGATTTCAAAAATTTCCAAATACTGTCACAAGCGTGTACACAAGCACTTACAGCATAACTATCAATATTATAACATCAAAACTCACAATTTATAGATATAATAAAATGTTGTAACAGACACAACCATCACTGTTCGAGCGCCAAAAGTTTATACTACGTTTATAAAAGAGAAGTCAAGAAGCGTGTCTCTATTCTGAAACATGGTGCTATTCTGAAGCATTGTTCCCGTTACAAGTTAAGACAATAAGATCGCGGCAACTTTTGATTATATTTGTAAGTGTCATTATAACCATTTTTACCACATTTGCATTGCTTGGAATATTATAATAGAGAATATTATATTAAAATATTGATGAAAATCAATATTGAAAACAGTGTTGGCAAACGTAGTTCCTGGCGTTAGATTAATAACGGAAAAACGACATAAGATTTTCTTATTCCAACTATTCGCAGAGCACTGGCTATTACATTTTATTGTCATCCATCCATCCAGTCCATCACACAATAATACCTAAAACAGCGTATTACACATATTTATCTTATGTCGCATTCTGCGATACCCATGGTCTAGTGCCGCAAACTTTAGAAATAGTTTTCAGACTTTTTAATTATATTTCAATAGCATTAGACTTTTCAATGCTCTTAACTTCATGAAACAAGATTTATTTATACGTAATTACACTTAAAAACACCCTCCGGAGTATCTTAACTCATTAGGAGAAATTTATAATGAACCTTGTAACGCCTCAAGCATAGGGTGTAGGGAAAGTAATTAAGAAAATGTAGCATGCATTATACTCAAGTCGCTATAGATTTTTAATATAAGGACCACCATCTGCGTTACTGAGTTCATTATTAAACATTTCAAGGTTTTCTGACAGATTCATTAAATATCTTAAGTATTTCGTGTTAAAATTAAAACAAGTTTATAAATGAATTCTTGTATTTATGCGAATACACCAGATTGGTGTGAAGTCAAATAAATAATACATTCGAATATGTTAAAAAACTTAATTTGATAGAAAAATAAAAAAAATAAGTTTTCACGACCCCCATACTGGGGTGGTCAGAAGTCACGACATTTTTGTCCTTTCACCCCAATTTTCGCTGGTGGTTATTTAGTACAACGTCGCAGGTATGGAGCCGTCCGTTGTCTTAGTGCCCAAGCCGTCGATATATAGTCGTACATAACTATACTAGGTGGTAGGCTCCTTCCTTCTCTTCCCAGAAGTTGTCTGAGTAGGTAACGCCCTATAACCTATTTCTGCCGCCATGGGTTACTACTGTTATGTTCCGGTTTGAAAGCTATAAAAAGCTGTGAGGCATCCCATCTTAGTACTCAGGTGTGACAACCCATCTGTAATCATCTTCGATTGAAGTTGTTTGCACGTGTCCATGGACTGCAGTATCCACTTACTTTTAGGTGAACTGTTAATTCGGTTTTCACTCTAATTCGATAAAAACTCGAGGTCGCGTTTCCTGATTCAGAGGCAACCCACTAGGCAATCATAGCTATTATACCATCTATCGTAGCCCATATCGCTTTTCGGGGATTTCGATATTCCCGATTATAAATTAAAATAATTTAAGATAAAAGTGATTTCGATTATTAAGCTACTGTACTATAAAATTGAATTCTTAAACTAATAAGATAAAAGTAAAAGCGCTTGACATTTAAGATTTCTAACTTAGGCGCTCAGAAAATGTTTCTGTTTAATATACGTCAGATGTCCTTAAAACATATTTATAATTATAATATCTATTAGATCATCAGTGTGGCTTAATGATTATTCTGCTAGTTACCAATAAAGTTAAACGTTTTCCTCAAACGATAAACAATAGACCGTTGAAGAATATAGAAAGGTCTAGTTTCGATATGCGCTATATAGAATGGGGAAGTTTTGTTGACGCCGAAGTTAACACAATGTCAGAGAATTTTAATAATACCTTTATTAACCTTTTTAATGTGCATGCTTTTGTTAGATCTTTTTAAAGGAACGAACTATCTTATCCGTGTCTTTTCCTAATAACTTACACTATGAAATTACGCGATGAATCACATTCTAAAACTTACTTACGAAACTGGTTATCCATAAACAATACTAAAAAGAGCTGAAAAAATAAGTAAAAATAAATTCAGCCATTCAAAGGTAAAGATCTGTGTATTTTAACCAATACATCAATACGATAGAAAATCCACATGCATTATAGAAAAATTAAAAAAAAACAACATGTTCCTAATTTTAAGAAAAAGACTCGTAGCTACCCAACCATTTATGTAATCCCTAAGATATCAATCAACATATGATGCTTATTTTTCAATATTTATTTTACAGAAACACCTTAAACTAGTAAAAATAAAACTAGTGAGAGGGTTTACTCTATAGATCTCCTTAAAATAAATTAAACGATCCTTTCTACTTTCCGATTTCACCATGAAACTATTGTATTGTCATAATAATTTTGAAATCAACACGTCATTCAGAAATGTGTAAGAATAGACTTCTAAGATTTTTTTTACAATCTTTGGTGCATGTGGGTGTAATTAAACCATTTTAAAAACGGAGCAGATAATTTTGTTATCTGTCTGTCCATCAGGAGCCTTTTCCTTAGAAAGAAATCTTACCCTTATCTGACCATGGGTTTGGCATAAGACGGCAAGTGACAAATATCCTTAACAATTTGCATGTAATTTTTTTGTGTGTCAAGAGTTGTCGTCAGTGGGTGTTCCAACTGTCAGTTCGTAGTATTGGGCACCTTTACCTTCTCCATCAGTAGCTACAGTCATGACTTGTATTATTGTTGTTTGTTCTATATCATTAATATGACACTAACTTATAAACGTGTATCAATTTACGTAATATCATCTGATTGATGATTGATGATTTTATAAATTTGACTGATGATGATATATCATTACAGCCTATCACAAGTGCACTGCTGAAAAGCATGGTCATGAGCCACGTGCAACCAACCTTGTACCACCAAAACGGTGATATAAAGGAAAATAATGTGATCCCGTATCATCTCGTGGGCGTTGTAAAAGTCAACAGAGGGAACTACCAGGAAATGGGTAGCAGCCTCTTTATATATGACTATCAAAGATAACGAAAAAGCTGCGGTCGGTCCCGTTATTCAAGTGTTTGAACTAGGTCAAGAAGTATAGGCATATGAGAGGTGTAAATCAATTTATAAAATACCTTACAGTAATTAGGAAATAATTGTATCACTCCCAAATACCTTATCTCTGAGAAACAAGAACGCTTGTTTCTTAACGGTAATAAAATACAACCATAAATGCCGGCCATAAAACACCCAAGTAAGCACTTGTTGTGAAATATCTTAGCTTATATACATCTCTTATAATTCGTAAGAAGGAGTTAGGATTTAGTATGTACGGTGCGTTTGCGTAGAAAAATTGCGATTAACGTGCGTTGTTTACTATGATGAACCATGTGCATGTGTATCTCGATGCGGGTGGGTTCTTTTTTGCGACGTCGCAAAAAACCACAACGCTTACACGGCGGTCAAGATTAGCGTATTAATTATGAGTTCAAAGGGATATTATTAATTAAATAGATTTAATAGTGAGAGCGGCATGACATTTGCTTTACGGGATATTGCGTAATGATGCGTTACGCTGGCGTCAATTCTTCGCTAGAATAAAGATTGCGTGGCATCCATTGCATCTTTAATCGTCGATGAGAATAAGGGAAATTAAAACATATATAGGAAATACATAGGAATACATATTTCGGGTTTAGGGCATTGAAACTAAGGGACTGAACGCACACCTTTTAAATAAATGTTTGTATAAAGCGTTTTCGCGTCATAAGCTCACGTCAATCTGTGCGATATGAGGATGGCCCTCGAACAGCTTAAAAACGGCAAGGCACCGGGTGAGGACGGAATTACAGCTAAGCTTCTAAAAAGCTTCCTTCAGAAGCTGTTTCCGTCATTCATGACGGTGTTACGCCGAAAGCGTGGAGTAGAAGGGTGGTTGTCCTATTCTTCAAGAAAGGAGTAAAGTACAATTTACCATTATGTTTGGCGTATGTGGACTATGGGAAAGTCTTCGATTCAGTCGGAATTTGGGCGATGCTACACTCTCTCCAGTAGACTCCCGGAATATCGATGTGAGTTATTTGTACAAGAGGCTACAATGTCTACCCAGAGTACGAAACCAATCCAACTGCAGATAGGTGTAAGACAGGGTGGTGTTATATCTCCGAAACTCTTCACCGCTGCTTTTGAAGATGTTTTCAAGCTGCAAACTGGAAAGGATACTGTATCAATGTCGATGGCGAATACACCACTCACCTTTAATATGCCGACGACATAGTTCTTATGGCAGGATCGCTGGAGGTGCTTAGCACTATGCTCAATGACCTCAATAGTATCTCCCAACAGGTTGGTCTTAAGATGAACATGGACAAGACGAACCGGTATTTAGGTTGGGAACAAAAGGCTTGAAGTTGTCGACGAGTATGTACCTGGGATAAATTGTCCGATTAGGTAAGCTTAACCTCGACCCAGAGGTCTATCGACGAATCCAACTCGGCTGGGCTGCGTTCGGAAAACTACATCGTACAAAGTATACAACCAGTGCGTGTTGCCAGTAATGACATACGGAACTGAGACTTGGTCCTTCACTGCAGGCCGTATGACAAAGCTCAAAGTTACTCAGCGCGCTATGAAACGGGCTGTGCTCGGTGTTTCTCTGCGATAGAGTTTGCAACAATGATATCCGCAGCAGAACTAGTGTAACCGATTTAGCCGTTAGGATCAGCAAGCTGAAGAGCCAATGGGCCGTCCAGAGAAAACTGACAACCGTTGGAGAAGAAAGTTTCTCGAGTAGCAGTCGCTTACCGGCAAACGTAGTTTGTGACGACTTCCCACAAGATGAGGTGACGACCTGCTCAGTGTCGCGGGAAGATGGATGCAGATGGCTCAGGACCAAGCTTTGTAGCAATCTTTGAGGGAGGCCTATTTCAGCAGTGGACTTGCTGAAATGATATCGTATGTGAAATATTTTTTCAAATGTTTATTACTACAGAGTTTACGTTGACTGGCAGTTTGTAGGAAAATTAAATATCCTGCAAAGCTGTTTTTTTTTCAATTTAAATGTATATAAACGTAATCACTATTGAAACTGGCAATGGCTACCGACAGATAGCGGTAAAACCATCTCGAAAAATAACAGACCATAATTAAGCACGTGTATACGCACAATCCACATGCACATGCACAAGCATGTCTGTACTCATATAAAGCACATTTATAAGAAGGGTATACACAGAAGGTTACTATTACTTATTTTGAAAATAGAAAATAGAAAATACCACTGCCGGGTTCCTTATTAATGGCCACAGTATGACTCGAAAAAACTATACCGTGTTTTTTTTATATATTTTTCAACTTCGTGACATGGTTTCGTGTATCTTTTCCTCAAAGTTTACATATTTGTTTCATCTATCCTAGACATGGACATCCAAACAATTACTATGGTATGATTTTATTAGAGATTGAAGTCGCATGGAATTTTTGTAAAAAAATTGTAGCGTAACGGACAAGGCCTCTGGATAAATAAGCAAAATAAAGTAGCGGTGACGTCCTTGGAACTACTAATGTGATTGAGTGCACCGTTTTCTCCTGTTGTCACTATATATTACTCTAGCAAATAAATTATATTTGTATATTTCTATAAGTATTTATCATAAACGTATGAGTATATTTTAGTATTAAATATTTGTAATAAGTATTGAGGTGATTTATGTACTTTTATTTGTAAAGCCTTATTGTCTATAGCGCAAGAGAAAACCTTAAAAATATATAAAAAGCTACGAATGAATAACATTGCTATAAAAAGTTTTCGTACTAATAACATAATAATTTAAAAAGATATTTCTTACATCTCTCGTATACATTTCTAAAAGAGCTCAATTATGTTCCATGTTCTATTCATAGCGTTACTTATCATGTTATTAGCTTTGGGATTTAAAAAAAACTATTTTAATGAGTTTGGTGGTATACTTATTCCATATATTTTATGAGGTTAATAGTAAATGAACACGCTTATTTAAAAACCTATTGACTTTGAATTATGTATAAACGACTGGAGCAGGCAACGTGCAATGCACGCACGTTGAGAATTGACGAGAAGATCCTGCAAGGGAAAAAAACTTGAGCAAATTACACTAGAATATTATAGGGTTGTCTGAAGTCTGAAGACAAGTGGAGGTCTCGATAATCTTCAACCGCTAACATCTTTTACCATCGGGAGGGTGACTATACAGACTAGCCCTAGGAGGTGTCGGGTTTATCGTCCACAGGTGTCCAAATGTGAGGTCGCGAACCTTTAGGCAGAATAACAAAAAGGTAATTCGCTAAAGGTCATGTATGTATACGTACCAACCTAAACACTCCCTGATGATGAAGTGGTGGCAATGTATAACGATATTTCAAGTTAAGAACCCAAGGGAGCAGAAGATGGTTGACTTTATGGCATATAGTGTGTGTGTGATTCTTAATGATAAGAGGTCATTTGGTCTTGCTTTTTAAAATAAAAATAATCTTAACTGAAGGGGTGGGTGAGAACGCTTGAACTCATTATTTTTTAACTTGACAATATAATAATAGGTTCCAAGGATGTGTCAAGACATAGAGATTTGGATAACATGTTCTTAATTACACGCGTAGCCTTTTGCTAGTATTGACATAGACTTTTTGGTTAAGGCGTAAGAACATCGGCAGAATGGAAGGCTGAGGAAAAATTTCAAATGGCTTTTAAAAGATAAGACGGATCACTATCTCCAAAAATTATAGATGCCAGTGATGGGCCGTCACCGTTAACCTTTGTCTGCTAGGTACTGTTATCGCCGCCTACCCGTCTGCCAAGCGTGGCGGTGATAATAAATCGTAAAATCGTCAAAATAAATCGAGAGATCTGTATCCAAAAGTGGTTTATTAACAGACTTATGAAGAAGTGTTAAAAAAATTATATTCAAGCTTCCGCCCGCGACTTCATCCGCTTGGAAACCGTGGTGTCTCGCTGTTTTCCAGGTATAAAAAGTATGTTGTGTCCTTCTTAAGGCTTCAAGGTTTTTCATATTAAATTTCATTAATACCTAACAGAGAGGCAGAGTTACTCTGCCTTATTATTTTTTTTTATCAAAATAGAAAACAAAAAATACAGTCAAATCATAATTAAAGGAAATGCTCCCATTACATTTTCAGAATTTTCCAATGAATTTAATACGGTTGTTATTTCAGTCAACGTTCTATAATGAGTATCTATAATTGAAGTAGCAGAGATGGAGATAATTCAATTTATCTTTTCTAAAACAGAGCAAGATGTGGATTTCATATAAAATATGTTCATAAAACTTATGATTATTTGTATTGTATATCAATAATCAATGACAGTGATCAACTTTAGGTTAAAAAGAGTAATAATAAACAAAGTTGTGGTTAGCCAAAGTTTTTGCTGGTATAAATTTAATAATAATTAATATAGTTGGTACCTTATGAATAATCTTGTTTACCCTTATTAAAAGTAAATCTTCAATGGACATAGTAGACGATATAGCATAAGTTCATAAGTTCAAGCAATTAGGACCAGGAGGACCCTGGCCTAACTTACGAATATTATCAGTTGTCAAATACACATACAAGTAAATTATATAATATCATAATATTACTAGTGCCGCTAATGTACGCACAAACACAAGCACCGGTACATTTACATTCCGGTATCTGATGTAAAGTATAAGCGGTAAAATGAGAAAAACGGTCGAATGCAATGTCAAAGACACGATCCAATAATTAATAATTAGTGTTTTTGCACAAATTATGACTTCGGCTGGAATTCAAACCGAGGCATGCCTTAACAATTATTCACGCTAACTACTAAAGAATGAAGTTATCAGTAAGTCCATCTACATATGTATCATCATCATCATCACCATCAGCATATTAACAGTTCACAGCTGTGCAGAGGGCGGTCCCAATGGCCTTTCGATCGCCTCGTTTAGCAGGCGGTCTACGAAACACTGCTGACTGAAGCTGAGCTGCGCAGACTCTAAAATGTACAAAACAATGGCGTTCATTTATTCCGGAACTATGACCTAGAAAGCAAAGCTTCAGTGTTTACAACACGACTTGCAAATAAAAAGAATACGTGGAGAGCCTGATTATTATGTGGTTTTATAGTGAACATCAAATAAAGTTTTACTTAAATCTGTCATAATTACCAACATTATACCATATACTACAGAGTAATATACAAAATAAATACTATTAGTAAATAATAAAAATAAATCTTCTTTTTCTTCAGCGTATTTTAGTCCACTGCTGAACATAGGCCTGTCCAACAAAGCTAGCGTGTTAGTGAGCATAGTGCTGGTAAATAGTTAAATACAAATAAATAACGAGGACAAACACAGATCCACTGTCCTATCGCAATAGCCCATTCTCGTGTAAAATAACTTTCTACAATACTGTCATCACCAATTTCGATCTTGTGTGTTCCTTGTGTTCAACGATTCGCAGGTGCTACATGTAAGGTCTTTGAACACGCGATTACCCGCTGGTCTTTCGTATATTATATTAAATCAGCCTCTACCGGGGACCTGAGCAATCTATCCTATTCTGCCTACACCATCTGGCATTCCGCAATAATTAATAGCCCTCACCGCGTGTTGTGCTCGCGGGCTTTTTTCACTTGTTTGAGATGGTTAAGACCACAAGATGAAATATAAAGGATAAAACACATACACCGCCAACATTCGACAACTCATTTTGAGGTTTTATAAGAATTTATATTACAAAAATATAAGAAAAATCAAAGTCAGTGTTTCAACGCGACCGAGCTATTCCACCTGGAAATAAAATAGCATTTTGCAAGCCGAGCACAAGATAGAAGTACATTTGCATAACAATAGGTCGCAATATGCATTGTCGAGTTCAATGTTATACGAGCTTGCTACTTCTTTTACATTTACTATTAGTGCAGGAAAAGATCGTTAGAAATGATGCTAATTCATAGTAGCTTCTAAAATGGTAAAAGATGGAATAATTTTATACGGGATCTTACTATGACGGTAAGATTATTTTAATTATTTCATCGTTACATAAAATGCACCGTATCGTATTATTGTATGTTATCCCGTGTGTACCACGCGATAAACCACTTCCAATAAGTTGAATTGTATAACGTAAGATAAAATTGACCTTGGATGCATATGAAACTAAATTATATACACTAGAGTTTTCTTTTCTGCCTGTAAGCCGTTATTGGTATCTGCCGGTAATCAGCAATGCATTCGCTGTTGTGTTCCGAACACAACAGGTTGGTTTGATGGGTAAGCCAGTATGTATAATTATGAGAGAGCATATTCTAAATAAAAATACACCATAATCTTCACAGTAGTTATTAATTTCTATTTTTTAAATATTTTACCTAATTATAGGAATGAAACATAAATGCATAATGAGTCACACAAATGGTCATGGTTTTAAATTTCTAGAAAAACTTCGAATTACGCAATTTAAGGAAAACAAATAAGAATGATGACTTCTTGTATTTACGCGAACACTACACATTTGAAATGAAACCATTATTTACGTATTTTATTGCGTTTCATTAGATTTTGATTCAAAGATGTAGGAAGCCTGTACAAGCTTGATTGTAATTGTGGTCTGTCTTAAATGGGGCAAACTAAAAGATCTGTAAGGACCCACGTAAAAGAACACATAGCTGATGTCAAACATCGACGCTCTAGGAGAGAGATTTGATAGACCATAAAACCCCGCAAAAGAACACCGATTCCTGCCAACGAAGATTCGCGAAATCAAAAAACGTCTTAATAGAGAAGATGATTAGGGTACTACTACCGGCTTGGGATCCAGTAATAATTAAGTTGAAATCCAAAACCAAGCATACCACTGCACGAATTCCAAATACTATGAACACATTCTGCGTAGATCGGACCAAAATTAATAATTAATAATTAAAAGCTGAAGGTAGCCTGAGTTGACTATGATATCTGAACGTCTACATCCTCAGTCCCCCCTTCCCCACCCCCCGACCACGGCTGCTGACGGGATTTAAAAAATCTAATTAAACGCGAATAAATCCGTAAATAATAGTTTCATTTAAATGCCTATCGCCTCTTAAACCACCTATATAACGTAGACTCATTACCCTTAATTAATTGATGAACCTTGAGCCTAGAATCTTAGGCGTTCGCTTTAATTTCATAAAAGGTATATTCGATCAACTGCTTTTGATCCCCAATTTAAAACGAGCTTGGCAATGCAGGGGAACATCTGGAGTAAACCACCTGGTAGCATTTGAATAGTAATAGATAAACCAAGAAGAAAAAGCCTTAATGGGCCTTCAAATCAAATATCTTCCTTGCAAGTTTTTTCAAAGTGCAAATCTCGTGGTCAACCACAAAACTAGAGTAGCTTTCGTAAGTACACTAACACCTTAGATAATAGCGTTTGATTGAAGCTATTTTTTAGGAGCGAAACGTTTTACTACCTGGAGACTGACGTTGTAAGTAATGGTTGTATGGAGTATGTTAAAGTATTCATAAGTTGTATACCGGCTTGCCGGTGCTTCTTGGGGAAGCCTATGTTAATCAGTGACTTTAATAGGTCGATGAAGAAAAAAAATCACTACTTATGTAAGAAAATCGTGTTACATATATTTCTTTTGTTACAGATTCGCAACTATCTATGATTTGAATAAAGGTAAGTCTAAACAGTTTCTTACAATCGGAATGTGATAACTGCACTGGACATGTTATACTGCCGTAAGAGCAAACATTGTAGGGGTAAAATGGGAAATATAAGAACGATCGCTTTCGTTATAATTAAACCAATCAAAAGTTTTGAAAAAAAATACTACATAAGATTCTAAAATCTATAAAAAATAAGATATTGCATCAATGCAATTGTTATTCTCTCCGGAATATGTTCAAATAGAAAAATATAAGTAATTCTAATTTTCTATTAATAAAACGTAGCATTTAGAACCATAGACAATGTTTATAGTCACTTATCCCGGGAGCGCTGTCTTTTAAAACGTTAAGCTATTTTGAGGTGCTCTTGATATCGCGCTTAAATTGAATTGAATTCACAATTCCACTTATATGAAGCATTAAGACACATTTGCTATTATCATCATAATTACAGCAAGTCATAAGTTCATTCATAAAAACGTAGGCCTCCTCTAAAGATTGCCACAAAGCATGATCCTGAGCCATCTGCATCCATCGACCTCCCGTAACACTGTGCAGGTTGTCACTCTTTCTTGATTATTTTTAATCTTCACACAAATTTGTTATACTATTGTTAAATATTGATTTATACAAAACCTAAGTCCTCCATATACTTTCTAAAGCAAATATTTACAAGAATGGATATGAATATGATAAACACACATACGCGTTGGTTTAAGCCAAAGTAATGAAATCTCAGAAGCTATTAATATTGTTATTTTACGTGATAATATAATTTATTTTGGCTGTTTTGATAGTGTTTATGTATTTAATGTTGCTATTATAGGAATGCTTGATCATACACATTTTAACATACCAAGCTTTCGATTACAAGGAATTGTTAGAAAATCCTGCCAGATCGCAAAAACAATCCAGGGGTCCTAAATGTCTAGGTTTCAAAAGGATTTGCAAAAGTCAAACGCTTCATGCCAAATGGAAATCTGTGTTAACCTACTCGAAAGCGAAAACAAGATTGACTATATATTAGGTCTTTACGTATGAAATTGGCGTTTTGTCGAACTGGCCACTTTGATCTCAAATAATCTGGCGTTTGGTTAGGAATTCCAAATTCAAATGTATTCCAAATTTAGGCGTGTGTATTTGTATTTCGGCTTTAGTGATTCATTTGTTTTCGCGCCATTAGTTTTTTCTTTGACATCCTTCTGTTAACGAAATGGAAAACTTGAAATATCGCGTTAGTTACGAATATGAGTTCCACCGAGGCGCCAGCGCATCAGAAATAGCTCGAAATAGCTAATGTTGGGGAATCTAGTGTAAATAAATCACGGTAAGTTTTTGGTTCCAACGTTTTCCTTCTGGAGATTTTGATCTTCAAATCCAACCCCGCGGACAGCCGGAGACCCAAGTTGACAATGAAGAATTAAAAGTGATCGTGGAAGCGGAGAAAACAATTTTAATTCACTTGAAACAAATTAGAAAAGCGAAAAAGCTCGAGGAATGGGTACCGGATGAATTTTGTGAAGCACACGAACAAACATGCATTGAGTGATGCGTTACATTACTCAGCCGTCAAAATAACGAGGGAATTTGAATCGTATTGTTACTTGTGATGAAAAATGGATACTGACAACAATTACAAACCATGATGGATAAGCTAGCCCTTAAACAACCGATACTGATCAATTGCTTTAGCCTACTGCGGATTCAAGTCATCGGTAGATATACTACCATACTTCACGACAGACGGTCGCTAAATAAGAGGAGCTGCGATTGGAATGTCTCCGACACCCACCATACTCCCCGGACCTTGTTCCAACAGATTACCACTTTTTTCGAAATTTAATCAATTTCTTGCAAGGATAAAAATTCAATTCCAATCAGGCGGTCCAAACAGTTTTTAAAGATTTTATTGATTCTCGAAAAGACTTTCAGCAATGGAATTAATGAACAACCTATAACGTGGCAAAAAAGCTAAGATAATAATAGGACATACTTCAATTGATTAAATATAACATAAATAAATTGTTTTTAACTTTACCATATTATACGCTAATTTCATATGTCAAGGACCTAATATATTGCAGGTTCAAAATTGTCTAAAAATTAAAGAGAGTCACGTAACGTCTAATATTTTTCATAACAATACCAAAATATAATAGAATAAGACAAAAGGTAAGACATAATCTTTTAGATTTAATTAAACTTCATTTAACTGTCCGAAATCTTTTCGTAAAAAGACTTTTCATTAAACTTGAAATTAGTCGCCGTTGCGTCTTTCATTAGAATTAACGTACAAACTTCTAAAGTTATAAGAGTATTGCTCATTTTCTTATAAACTTCTACTATGAAACATACTTTAAGTTTATTAATTTTGTAGCGACGCTGTTTTAACAGTGGTTACTCGTTTATCTATATATTTATGCTTTGCACAAAATACAATTACAATTTTGTACAATTACAAGGTACGAAATAACATGTTATTTATTAAATATACTATTTAAGAACACACATTATTTACTATAATTAAAATTGACCTCGAAGTCAAAACACGTCATACAAAATATATTAAAATAGTTTCACAAAACACGTTATCTAGTAATATTAAATTTACAAAATATCTTGACGTTTAATTGTTCCCAAAAGGCCAAATTAGATAGGCGATAGGGTTTTTAATGATAATATTATCATATTCATACGAATAAGCCTATGGAAATATAATAATGTAGCCTATGGAAATATAAACGTAAAATATAGATAATGTGGAATATAAATGCTTTGTATTAACTTTCTTTGATAGTTATTGCATTGTCATAAATAACCTAAATCAGTCTTCATCCAATCAACCTTGTCACAAAAGCCTTTATGTCTTGCTTAACAACAAGATCGTAAATGTGCCATAAAACCTCGCCGGGATTAAGTGATCTTTTACACTTAAAGCATTGTTTTCTTTGTATAATTAACTTTTTCCAAAATAATAAATTTTGACACTATTAGTAGTAAGTAGTTCAAATGAATGTATTTCAGTAGTTACAGTTGTGTTGTCCCCAAAATCTATTTTCCTATATGCAGATCTAGTTATATACGTAACATTGTTATAATTAAGCAAAAGGTACAAAGCCACGATGATAGTCAAAATGCAGTACAGCACTAAACACCCGGTAACACAAAATACTGCCAACATTACCAATTTATTAGATTAATTATATTACACGATGTAATAATCAATTTATAAAGAATAATAGGACTAAATGATACATAATTATACGTTTGCTTACATTTATGATCACCAACATAGTTAACATTTGTAGAATCATAAAAACATGTTATCCCGCGATCAGTCGGTAGCCATAAGAACTTTCAAGGCGTTTGATTTAGTTTGGCCTCTTACGACACTCTCGTGTAGAAAGGGGGTGGCAGATTCTTACGCTGATGCCTAAGAAAATATAATGTTGAACTATGGTCTATTAGTCTTTACTTACCGAATGCAAAATGGAATCAGTTCCGCTATACTTTGCGGAAATCCAATCCCCATGCGATTCAAAAACAATAAAATGGTATATAACATATATTTCGAAGAGACGAAGAGCACCACCCTCCTTCTCCCAGATGCGTGCATTACATCTTTCACGACCTTCACCATAACATTTAAAACCCGACACATGACTCGCCTCGCAAAAAGGCATTATCCAGCGATTAGACTGCTACGTGCAACCGCCAATTTACCCGACCCGCCCTTTATACCTTCTTATGACACAGCCGGTCGTTGTCTATTCTGACAACGACCGTTTGCGATCGTTTGCGCAGTCGTTAGCTGTCGTAATAGAAACAAACCGCCGCGATAAGTAATGTTGGTAAAAATATTTGTGAGGATGAGCTTGGAAACGCTTCTTCATTCATCAGTGCATCGTCACTTATATTATTATTTTTTAATATCTCTAACACACATATATGTAAATTTTCGAAGAATCTCATTGGTCAAATTATGTCCAGTGTCCAAAAGATGTTTCGCGAAATGGGACATAATTGGATTGTTATTCATGTACGCGACTAAATCCTCCTTATAACGTGTATTGGAGCTTCGACTAGTCTGATCCACATATACTGCGCTGCATTCACTACAAAGAAGCTTGTAAACTCCAGTTTTCTGGGACTTTTATATCTTTAGTGTTACATATATCCTTAAGCGAGTTGTTGATTTTGAACGCCTAGCCATCGCCATCGCCATTGCGTCTTGGAGTCCTGGCTATTTTCTAGAACCTGTGTATGTCTGACTACCCACATAATTATGAATCCTTTCTGACGAACCGCGTCGTTAGACGTCTTGAAACGTCGACGAAATAGTACTGTTTCGTTGTTAACAAACGTTTCCAGCCCACTCTTTTTTACTATTGTTACGTATCGCGGTGGTTTGTTGCTATTGCGACAGCAAGCGGCTGCGCACGTTACTAGGTCTAGCCTACATAATTAACAAAGCATGAGGCAGTCGGCACGGCTGGCCGTGTAGTAGAGAATGATCAATCAAGCCTATATAAGGTTTGATTGATCATTCTCTACTTGGTGGTTGGACGTCGCAGAGTTTAATCACTTGATAATCCCTTATTGCGAGACGAAACACATCTCTCGTATTAAATGTTGGTGGTGTACGAGGTGGTGTTAAAAGTTTCCGACCTAACAAAGATATAAGATATTATTTCTTTAATTTTATTTTTATTTTACTACGTACTCTCCTTGTCTCTCTACATACTTCTCCCAGTCCCAGCAATGTCCCTCTTTAACCCATTCAAATAGTACTCGGCGTCTTTCTCTGCAAAATTATGAGGAGGGCTCATGAAATGGTGGCATGGGACTCATCTTCGATTTGCGTAGGCGTTTTGAATTTCAAAAACAAATATTTAATGACAGCTTGACATTCGATTCTTTTTTTTCCATTACACATAACCACTCACATTGACTCACTGAAACGATTGTCAAACCTCAACTGCGCGTCCACAATGGCTGAAATGTTGGTGAGACCCTGTCAAGCGGTTGAGCATCGTTTGACAGGTTCAAACCCTAGCTATTGACGCGTGCTGCTATCTTCACGTTAAGGTCGGAAACTTTTCAGACCACAATCCTACATTAGCTAATGTGGAATAGTGCTTGTGTGAGGGGGCTCTTCTTCTTTTTGTAATATTTGCCATTTTATTGTTTTTGCATGCGTTGTGAAAAGTATTTTTTTAACTTATTTAAAATGTATTGTACATGAGCAAAACGATTTAGAAAAGCATAGCTGGAGAAAACCTCTTAATTTTGTATGCATTCCCAACAACATAACATAATTAAGTTCTTATTTTAATATTTTAGTTGTATTAAACCTTTATTTAAACCAGTTACCTAAAACATCCATACCTAAGCATTCAAGTATGTCGCCCAGAGCTACCCCTCATCAGAAGTAGTGGTCAAACAAATCTGCAGACAGTCCTCTTTCCCCGCGACTGCTCCTTGGCTGCGGAGGGCACAGAGAGAGAGACGACTCGCAAACTAATGATCTTTAATCGGTTTAACAGATTAAACATAGTTAAGAACCGTTCTGATTAAACCAGTTTTTAATTAAAAAACCGCATTGAAATAGCTTCATCCGTTTAGGCATTAAGTTATCACAGACAGATACGAGAAAGGTTTCAAACTTTTAACGGCCCTGTTTTTGCGTCGTTTTAAATAGTTTCCGTTTCTTAGATAATCCTGTTAAAAACAAAGTCATCTGCGCTTGACTTTCTCTTACTTAAGGTTAATTTCCGCAGCAGTGTAATGTTGTGCATTACATGCCATATACTTACTGCTTCTACTACATCAGAGTGTTTTATACCATTATAATGCTGAACATCGGTCTCTCGAACACCAGATATTTCTTAGAATAGCTGAGAACTAATCCACTGTTGGACATAAGTCTCTTCTTTACGTAAGATTTCCTTTAATAGACACGCTTGGCAAGTGCCTTGGCGATCGCAGAATAACAGATACCACGCGTCTTTAACTCTAATGCCATTTAGAAGTTTGGATAATTTTTAGTTGTTCTAGTACATTTTTCGGATATTTACGTATTCTTCTTTTATAACACCTGCACGATTTGTCGGGAAAGCTGATTCACGTAACACACCAGCTCTCTGGATTTCCCTGCAAAGTTTACCTTAGGTGTTTCTAGTATTAGTTATTTAACAGTTGGTTTAAGTCTTATTGTCGTTAATCTTTGAACGTCAGCCTTCCTAAGAAAGTTCCTCTAACGGAGAAGATAAAACAGATATACCAGTAACAATAGAATGTCCGTTGTTGCAACACGTCGGAATAACCATGGGTGCCGTCAAACACAAATAACCGAAAATATGATAAATATCTGCGGGGATTACATTATGTGAATTACTTCCCGCATATCTATTTCAATTCCGCATACCTCTTACAATTTCCGGGTGCAAACTCTGAGAGCCACCCGTTACGTTTTATCTTCCGAAGAAGCTAATAATTGATTGCAGAAGTCCGGTCCGACAAATGAAAATCCCTAATATCTGCCTACCCCTATATTTAAAAAACGTAAATGCTTATTATATATTTATTAAAAGCGCAATTGATTTAGCTTCAATAGGTATACAATTTTGTCAGTGTGTGCTTGAACTATCCATCCACTCAAACTAAACCTTAATTCTAGAGTGGTTCACGACGATAGTCGATTGGTGGTCTTGAACTTGCGTGCGAGGTTGTGTTTTTCCTAGGTGCCTAGGCGCCAACTGTCTAATGGAGGAGGACACTTCGCATCTTCGTCGCTGCTTTTCACCACGGTGCTGCATTATCGGTCGTATGTTCCGTCTGGCATTTTTTAACATGGCCATTCTGTCATCTGTCGAGAGTCACGTCATTTTATAAGTATTTCTCTTAGGTAACTTTTACAACAACCATAGGATGACAGGGGTGGAAGATACTCTTACACCTTCGCTGCACGCTTCATAGCTACAAAGTAATCATTGTTACGTTTGAATTATGAACAACTCTTGATGTGAAACATCACAAAATAAATTATTTTATTCTGTTGTGTGATAATGTACATAATGATAATGCAGAATAGAATGAATGAAATAGAATGAATGAAATAGAATGCAGATAATGACACGCAAAGAGATAAAGAATAAATAAATAATTATAAACAACATTTTCATTTCCCTACATTATTAATAATATTTTAAGCAAAATTTTACAAAATATTATCTATGCTACTACGTAGCTTCTTGCCGGGGCTCAATTTACTAAGATTCGACGTTAACGTTATACTCGTAGTTCCTGCGCTTAGGCTTTGCATTTGAATGATGCTTCTTGACAAATGAGGTAAAGTAATTTAAGTAAGACGAGGTACGTAGTAATGCAGATGATGCTCCTCATCACTAGTCTTAGCCACAATATTATAAATTTTCCGCCATCAATCGATTACCAGAGCAACGAACGCTTCCAGGTAAGGTTCACTTTATGGTCGTGTGAAGAAAAGATGGTACAATTACACCCAATTTCTTTGAAACGACAAAGAAATATTAAGTTACAATTAATACATAAACTATTATGTATCTTCGTAGCTTTATTTATCATTACATCAGAGTCCGATGAAATAAAGAAAATAATTCAAAGAAAAATTTCTCTTTTTAACATATTATCCCATATCTCTTAATATCAAAACTACATATGAATGTGTTATGTGTTATATACCGAATTCCCTTATGAATTACACGTCTGTTTCATAATGGATATAAATCAAACAATAAATACGCCAAAAATGTAATAAAAGCAACGGAAGCCAGGTTCAAGCAATATTAATTTTTTTTTTTTATTATTAAAAAAATTACAAGTTTAATAATATACAAAATAAATGCACAAAGGCGAGCTTAACCCTTTTTTAGCGTACCTCACATATAAAACTTTGAGAACGCTATACGCAAGGTCAAATAGCAAAATTTAATATATATATATAAATTTCTTAATATAAATGAAGGAAATCTGTTGGAAAATAACAAAAATTAAATAAACTACAAAGTGCAGTTAGAATATTGTCACTGTCAAAACTTGATAAAAAATGTAGTTAATTAAACAGTTCTTTCCTTGTTACCGAACCAAATTGCAATGTATTATTAGCATTGTCTAACAATGTAAAATAATAATAACAAAGTAAAATAAATTTCCCTTTTCAGCCATCACAAATATTATGTTAACTTTATGCATTTTTATTCATATTTATATAAAAATAATAACACATTTCAGAGCTCTGGGAGATAAGTTATAAACTACTTGACCAAAAACATTTTGTTACTTTTAATCATTTTTTATTCAGAAAGATGTCACTCATCTTTCTGTTAGACTAACAAATGAACTAACTAATGAACAGCGTAAGGTATACAATTATACAATATTTATTTTATAAAATATATAAAGTAAAGCTATTCAAGACTAAAACTGAATGAGAATAATCTTAAATTAGCACCCTAAACTCTGTATATGGATGCCGAAATGTAATAACAAACAACAAGCACCATTTATTCCTACTGGTGGCCTTAATAATTGAAAGTTTTATAGACGCACAAAGTTGCTTTCGTATCCGTTAGCTGTAGTTAGTTTAAGTGTAGTGCAACTTTAAATATTTGGTTTAACATATTCTAAAGCCAAATAAAAAACTGCAATTATTAAAAATATACAACGACTGAAATCTATGTCCATCCTGGTAACTACAGGAAATGTAGTGTAGTGTAGATATCCTACAAAGTTAGAAATGTCGAAATAACTTTATTTGGATGTTTCTTTCAATAGCGCATAAATGGCTGAATCAATTTTGATGAAATTAGGATTTAGGCTACTTTTGATATCAGAAAAACCGCGGGAAGATTTGAAAGAATTGCTTAGCAGCCGCAGCCGAAGGCTAGTCCTTTTATAAAATTAAACACTGTATAAACGTAATAAAATTATAGTAATGTAAAATAATAGCCTGTAAGTGCCCACGGCTGGGCAGGGCCTCACATATCCTCGAAATAAGCTTTTTTTTCTTATTTCTCAGGCATCCAGGTTTCCTCACGATGTTTTTCTTCACCGCCGAGCACGTGGTAAATACAGCACTTAAAATTGCTATTAAAAATTTTATGGTTCCGGCAACAGGGATCGGTCCCAGATCACTCGCGCTCTTTGAAACTAAAGTGACTGCCCTGACCATATGGCTACCACGGCTCTTAATTCTTAATAAAACCTTAATTAAAAAAAAAATCCATTTTTTCATTACATGAATTTGACCAAACATAATTCTGCTCTGGAACACATATTCTCTTTGATTGATTTTTTTGATTTCCTATTAATCGAATTTTAATGTACATTATTTCTAGTAATTAAATTAAATTTAAATTAAGTTATCATAATGATTTCTTGTATTTACGCGAACACTACACATTTAAAATGAAACTATTATTTAGGGATTTTATCGCGTTTAATTTTGTTTTTATATTCCCGACGTTTCGATTTCTCAGACATGCAGGTTTTATAACAATATTTTACTTCAGTACCAAGCACGTGATAAATTCTGTTCATAAATTTGCTATTAAAAATTGGAGTAGTGTCGGCGTTGGGGGTCCAACCCTGGTCACTCGCGTACTATGAAATATTGGGAAGATATAGGAAATAAAATATTATTTGGGAAGCTCTAATAGTAATGCTTCATAAAAAATATGAATTGTACAAATGAAAATATTAAATACTTTTAAACTACGCCAATAGTTGAAATGACAATCAATATTCGTAGTGAGCGTACGTACTGCTTGATGAAAAACGCGAATTTTAAAATCTATCCCCAACACAAGAAAGAATTGTATCAGATTTTAATTGGGTCCTCGGCTCTTACTGAAAAACAATACGCTCTCGTATGACAAGAACTCGTCTCAGTGAAGTGTAGTGGCTCGTTTAAAGCTTATCTCAACGAAGAAACATTGGCATTGGACAAAATTCCAATGAAAATAAGTAGTTTTTTGTAGACCTGGCTATCCTAGACGTATTTTAATGGTAAAACATTGTTTTTTCAGTTCTACGATTAGAACACTATCTTATCCAAATTAAGTTATGAGTAACACCAAATTAATGGCAGGACGACAGTCGCTGCTATATCTATAAGTATATTGTTGACGTCAGTATAGTATAAGGAACTCCTTATCTAATTTTATCTGCATATTTTACCAGCTGTATAAAAATTGATGAGATTTGTTTTTACGAGTACTTAATATAGGATATCGACTCAACTACTAAATTTCCAAATATCTCCATATTTTCTCTAACGAGTTGTTCACATTTCTCAAGTGACATGATGATATTGTCACAAATGCTCGATGACGTCTTCAGGAGTCATCAAGAGAAATATTGTTTTATACATTTCCAGTCAGGTTTTACAAAACTCTTTAGTAGGTAAATAAGGGTAGCATTGGTTGAAATATACACCTATTTTTCAATAAAAATAAAGTATCCTTTCGGAACTTATAACAATAAAAAGATCGAAATTCAGCCCTAGCACTAGACCCCGCTAGTGGGCAGTTCAGTTGTGAGATCCGAAGTAAGTGGAAGAAGAACAGAAGAAATATCAGGAAGAAAATGAAGAGAAAAAGGAAGAAAAGAGGAAAAGTCAAGAAGTGAAGGCAAAGAGACAATTATAGGAAAAGTAATCCTCTGTATTGGTTACTAGCAGGAGTCCCGTGGAATGAATGAATGTATATACTTCTGTTGTACACAACAAAAAAAATAGATCCAGAAAACATTAAAAAAAAAGTCTATTACAAAGTACAATTTGACGGTCTTGCCCAAAGTCTTAAGGTTTAAAAAAAACCATGTCAATGATATGAGGTAGGTGGTGTAAAGTGAATAACATGCAATGGAAGATCATATGCGAGAAATAGCGCATCATCGAAGAAACTCTGCAACCTTTTTAAGTGATCAAATAAATCTTTGATTATAAAACGAACAAAATTATTTTTGAATAAGGAAAGAGCACAAATAAGTACAAGAAATTGGAAGGATAATTTAATTCAAAATTAATTCTGTTTGAGGAAGACATTTCGTGGAACTAATTTGCTCGCAAAAACTGGCGAATATAGCCCATAATTCACCAAAGCGTTCATGTAATAAATATTACATGAAGAGCAGCGAGAGAAATTTATATAGAGAGTTAAAATATTTTGTACTTTACGGCAATACCCATATTTATGAATAGATATTATATATATATAAAATATTAAAAAGACAGAAAATAAAATATCAAAACTATTAAAGTGGAATTTGTTTGAGGAATCTTATAGTCCATATATTTATAAAATTTATACGTGCTTGGGGCTTGGCACTTTGCAACAAAGAGGATTTCTGCGTAATACGCTGTTCGTATTTCTAGAATGCTGGCTTTAACAATTAATTGTTTTATGTGATTGTACATTATGTAAATCATATTAAGATAATTAAAAAGATTGATTTAGAAAATACAAGTATAGTTTTTTTCAAGGTATACATGATAACATTTTTTTTTTTGATTGATACAAGGTATTATGATGATTATATTAATGAACACTTTGCGTTTAGAATTATGATTTGGCCTGTCTGTGTATTATCAAGTGTGTTGATAATCTGTGGTCGTATTTAATTATTTCTTCTATATAAAATTATGCTACAAAATTTAAAATAACATTGCCGAAACGGACATCCGCTAATATTATATTAGACAAATTAAAACACATGTGCGTAAGTAGTACAGGCACGATTAAACACTAAAATTCATATATAAAAACTAGCACATAAATTTACGTAGCAGCCTGTAACAGCCCACAGATGGGCAAAGGTCTCCTCTTAAATATTTCAGAGGGTTTTGGAGCTGGGAAAGTTCCACCACGCTGCTTTAGTGCTGATTGGCGTACTTAACATGTTCTCGTAATAATATCTTTGTTATTTGTAGGACATGCAAGTTTCCTCGCGATGTTTTCCTTCACGCCGAGCACGTGGTACATTCAGCACTTAAAATAATTGCTATCAACAATTTTCGTGGTGCCTCGCATAGTATGAAATTAAAAGCGAGCGTCATGACCACTAGGCTACCACGGGTCTCATGTATGTTTAAATTCTTTCATTAATTTTTACATGCCCGTTCAGTTTCAAAATGCTTATGAAACTGAACGGGCATGTACAAAATTTTGCAAGGATGTAGATTGTACCATACCTCGTGGACAAAATCGTCTTTACTATAAAACTGTTCTGGATTCAGATACATTTTGTACGAGATATTTTTTTTTTTTCCTCTTCATGAGTATCGATCAAAGGCTTTGAAATAATTGGTTGTTGTTTCAGGACACATTACTGCCTCATTTCGAGATGGTTTTCGTTACGTAGTAAATAAGTGTTTAAACAATCTACGATCACCTCTTCATCGATCAAAGGCTTTGCAACGGCAACAATGCTCTGTTTTAAAGTTGGGTAGATATATCTCTCATCTCAAATGGAAACTAATCCGAATAAAAGTTATATCTCATGTGTTAATTCATTTAAGATACGAAGATAAAATTAAGTTTTATGACGTGATAATCGCGTGTTACTGACGTTTATGTTTATAGGAGATGAGGCAAACGAGCGAGCGGCTCACCTCATAGTAAGTGATTACCGACGCCTCAGAGGAGTAGCAGATGTGTCTTGAAGGTATGTCGTAACTATTTAAAAATAACGCTGGCGACAGTTCGTTCCTCTGTCGTGGCAAAAAAACCGTAAGAAACGCACTGTGGTAGCCATGTGGTGTTGATGGAACCATGTATTATGTCACGACATTGTGACGTGGTTGTTAAAGATTATAAAAAATCTAACAATGTTTGTGCTAAAAGTTAATGCAGTCACCATAATACACGGTAAACCCAAGCGGCGGCTTTTGCTGCTCTTCGAATCGGCCAGTTCGACTGGGTTGGTGCCACGGCCTCGCAGAATATCGGCGTGAAGTAGAGGCATCTTATGCTTCTGCGTTTCGTTCGGTCAGAGAGGTTACCGGAGGAGTACGTCTTCCCCATCCCCCTCCTGATCCTCCGGCCCATCTCGCAAATACCCTCAAAGGCCGGCAGCGCACCTGCAGCACTTCTGGTATTAAAGATGTACGTGGGCGAGGCACTTACCACCAGATGAACCGATTCCTCGTGTGCCACCTTGCCCAAAAAAAAAAGTAATAATACCCAGATCTGCCCCGCAAGCAAAATCTGTTTACTAGCAAAACGCCCGCAGTAAACATCGTTTATGTATATATACGTTGATAGGAATCCATCTGTATAAAATCAGCCTGTCAGCAACTAATTCTAGTTGAAGACGAAACATGTCATTATGCATGATATGGCCATACTCACCAAGTCAGGCGGATTGGGTTAGGTATGGGGTATGAAATTTTAGACACTCCCCTTAATTTAAGACTTATCTTAACACAACCCTGTGTTTGATCTCAACTTCTGTCTGTTGTGTGCTTGAAATCATCCTGACTCAAAACTAAGAGGCCTTTGCTCTGTAATTGAATATAAGCTGCTAATTAAAAAAAATCATGAAGGTTCTGAATCTGAATCTGAATGACATCTGATAACTTGGTATAATCTTTTTATACTCATCAACCCACATACGGCAGACCTAGCATCTAAGACTATCTGGGTAACTTAGAAGTTGAAAGTTTAGTTTTTTTCAATTTTTTATAATATAATTTTTTTAATTTAGATATTTTTATTAGCTTTTTTGATAATTATATTAGCTTTTTAGATCATTAGATTAGCTCCAGAACTATGCTTGTACTATACTCAATTTTACATGATCCAAATCCACCATCTTAAAGATAATTTCCTTTTTCTTTACACGCCTCATGATATAGTACTTTGCTCTTCTAATAGTCTCAAGATTAGTATTCCACAACACAGCACTAGATTCTTCAGCGGATCTTTTACTGTACAAGCTATACTCCTCTAAAACGCCCTCACTGACGACGTCAGAAATTCCTTCATAAGTCTGATTCTTCAATATTTTCTGAAATCCTGAATTACAGTTTAATTGCATGTTTTATTTCATTCCAATGTTTCACTTATTTATAAATATATATACATATGTAATCTTATACGTGTAAATGATTATGAACGATTTAAAATCAAGCATTAATTTATTTGTAATTACGTAAGTTTGTTAATGTTCAAATTTCTCCTTCCTTATTTTCCGATTATACCTGTATTGTTCACTTAATATTGTTCTGTATCTCCCTGGGTTGACTGGCAGAGAATGCCACAAGGTAAGGCAAGGCAATGGGCCATTCGCTCATTGTAGTCCTTAGTGTATGCAATAAAGTGTAAATAAATGAACAAAGAAAAATAACTAATAAAGATAAAAAAAATGAATATCTAAACGTATTGAATTTTTAGTTTTTTTGAATTGAAAAAACTTGAAAGTTTAGTTTTTTTTTAAACACTTAAGAGTTAATAAAATTGCATGGTATTTTTTCCTACTTAAACTAATATGTTCGTGAAGTACGGACCAATTCACGGTGCTTTCTCTTTAACCCCGTATTTTCTAACAACGTAAACATGATTTAATGCAGAAACCCTATGCGAATTGTATTTCCCATTTCTTTGTGCTCTCGGAAAAAGTGAAATGGATTAATGCTAGTATTTTCTGACAGTTTTAATCATGAAACGACAGCATGGCCTTCATCGTTTTTTGTGCAATGGGGAATATCTATTATATTTTCCGGTTGCAGAGTTTAAGATTAAAGGATTATTTAAAAACTCGTACTAAATTTATCTAATTGTAGGAGACTTAGTTGGATTTGAGTCTACATTGCAACTCTCGATACAAGAGTTTTCTCCGATATCTGGGTTAAATCAAATAGTAAGTCATATCAAATTATTTGTTAATATAAACTTCATCATTAATTAATTGTGATAATAACAGAATACAACAGTATTGTCTTTTTTTGTTTTGAGTTTGAAGAATCTTTTGAATTTAATTTAGCATCCATAATTAGAATAGTGAATCTAGTACGTTTACGAGTTCGTTAGCGACTATGTCATACATTAAGTCCCCAGCAAACAACTGAAGCACTAATGACAACACTTACGTGTATAAAGTTCATATACCGTATTGTTTCTCACCACGATACTAATTAGTATAGTCGTAGGGAATGGCGCGAGATCGTCATTTGATATTTTTACCTCTTACTGCAATCGTAACGATCAATACGCAGCAATGTTTGCAAATAAGTTATTGAAGAATTATCTAACCTAAGTGTTCAACCAGTTTTCAATAAATTTCATATTGAATGTCTGCCCCTTAACAGGGCAGGAGATTTTATTTGAACCCTTCTAAGTTATTCAATTGTTTCAAAGTTATTACACGTGAAGGGTTAATTAATAAAAAAAATTGTATTTGTAAATAGTTTCCGAATCTGTAGAGTCGAGTTTGAGCTCCAATGTTACTGCTACTAATAAATTTCGGAACTGTCACTGTCACATTGTCCTAAATAAACACTGGTGGAAAGTGAGTTGATACAACTAAAATAAATGACTGACCACCCCTGTGTCCGAAAACAGGTGTAAAGAATGCAGTGCCATATTAAGTTCATATATGTATGAATATGAAATAAACTTCCAATTCTGCGCGCTTTCCAATATACAGGAGACCATTTAAACACCCCGTTAATCAAATCAACGAGACGTTTAAACTTCGGTTAAATGGAGTGAATGTTTTCTAGCTACAGCAATACAATTAAGTTTATAGTTTAGGTAATAAATTGGGTAAAATTTTTATTTTAAATTTAGAATTTTAAATCTCAAAATTTACATTATGCATTATTGTGCTATGGATATGAGTTTTTAATTATTTTTATCCATACTCATTTACTGACTTTTTGTATGAAAACACCTATAGTTTCTCAAACTGGTAAATGTAGCTTATTAGTTTTCTTGAAAGCAAACTAAGTAGTAACAGTTGAAAGTTCACACTCAAGGTACTAATCCGCCTACCAATAGTAACTTCTATCGTAGTTTGGGTTGTCTGCTAATAAATATTTTGTAGAACTTATGCCCGGATAAGTGAGTTAGCAGATCGCCAGTTTCTTATTATTAATTTAGCTTAAAAGTATACTTTTTGACTATCATCAAATTCAGCTATGATGTTAATAGAAGTTTTTAGGCAGCAGCGTCGTCATTCAGAGCGTCGGACCAGCGCCAGAGTTTTTGCTCATTCTTTAGCGGGTCTTCTGCTCGCGATTCTCTTCCGCCGAAGCTGTTAGGGCCGCTGGGCCAACAGCTAATCTCTTTTCTATGAGGTTTTAGTCAGTTAGCACTTACAGCTGACCGACATAATTGGTCGCTTTTGGTCTGCCTTCAGTAACAGGTAGGTGCGAGACCTTTCCCCGCGAGACACAAAGAAATGATGTTAGAACTCATCAAAAAACCAGTTAATGATGCGTTACGATGATGGTGCGATAATAATTAAATTATTAAATTCTAGAATGTCACATAAAACTGCTCTTATGTTAATCTTCAATGACTTTCGCATGAAAAAAATTAAATTTTATAGAAAGCAGCAATCTGAAATTCCATTTGAACTTAGCTGTTACGTAAACTTGTACGTATAATACTTGTACGGGATACGTTAAATACACGTTGTATGTTATACACCATATAAAGCTGATAATCATTTATCGGATAATCATACACGTCATCCAGTCCCAAACAAGGATTCTCAGTAGCATAGGCAGTCGATAGGAAAGGTGATATAGTAGGTACACTTTATACAACCTACTAATATCATAAATGAGAAAAAATTGTATATTTGGATATTTGGTGCCTAGTTACGCCTCAAAAACTGAACATATTAAAGATTAATTAGATCATAAATAACACGTAGATTTATATATATTTTATCTCTTACAACAGTTCCTTAGAAACATTTGAAATCACATGGTTGAAACTACGTGGGATACCTGGAACAAGGATAAATAAACATTAAGTAATAATGCTAACTTTTTATTTTTTTCATGCAAGGTTTTCTAAACCAAACAATGTACCAAGTTCACCAATATTTTTTTTTTAATTTCTGTGCGATCAAAACTTTATGTATAAGTTTTAGCAATAGCGTAATTTTGTAATATGTGTATGAAATAAGATTGTCCACAATAAACTCTACATAATAGAATCTATTGTGTGCAACTTCATAAAAGCAATTAGCTTCATGCGATGAAAACGATTATTCTCTCATGCAAATAAAGGAGATTTTATCTGTCTATGTAAGCAGGATGCTGTATCTTAAATAGTTCAGAACCAACTCGCTCAATTCACAAAGCCTATGTTTAATCGTGTCTTGTTCAAATATTTAACAGCTCGTGCTCAAGAACTTGTGTTTAATTAGCTCGTAAGTAGTAACTGAAGTGCATCTTTCACACAAGAACATATTGTTTCCGGGATTACATCAAGGATTTAATTAAGGGCTTTGCTAAGTTGTATAATAACAGTATATTAAAGTTACATAATCAGCGCCATCAAGTGCTCTGCTTAATGAATGTTGAATCACGGTACACTGTATGTTCAAGTTCGATATATTCGATGTGATATAAGTCTCGCGGTTTGTTAATAGTGCATAAATAATTAAGGTTAATAAAATAATAGCGTTTTGAAGCCGAGAAGGGTCCGCCACGCTGCTCCGGTGCGGGTTGGCGGTTTTCAAAGGTCCTGGAAATAATAGCCGGCTCGGTCTACTGATGTGTGTGACTGTGATGCGATAGAGCTACCTACACGATAGCTCGTAGTATGTAACTCGTACTGCGTATGGCGTAGCTCTGCGCTCAGCGCGTAGTTCTTACTACAGGGCGAATAGATCCGTTATATACCATGGTCCTACATAACAACACCACGGGGGAAGGTATCAGCCTCATATTGATTATTTATTACATTTCGTCTGAGAAGTGAGTGATAATTTTAACAGTTTTACATAAACAATATTTTACAACCCTTATATAATTGGGGTGGATTGACCTGATTTCCCTCCATATCTTTGCGGCTCTAAAGTATTGAATTCCATAAGGCTGTATAACTAATTTAAAGACCACTTGCCAAAATATGCAAAAGTTAAACTGAAGAAAATAGTATTAAAATAGGAAGTCCATTTGTAAATCCAATACTCGAAAATAATTACACGAATAGACTTACATGACCTAACTTCGTTATTCTAAGAGTTCTATAGATATTTTTATCTGGTACAAAATAGTTGGTTTCAAAAACAGCATTAAAAGACATACATGGCGTAGAACGTGCTTTGACAAATTTTCACCTGACAAATTAACGTCTTTATTAGTGATTTGGTATCGAAAACACTTTATTACGCCTTATTACTAAGTCTACGCCGTCTGTCCGTCTGTCTACCCTTCCTTTAAAGGACAGTATCTTTTGTAAAAAAAATAATTATATTTAAATTCAGTGTTTTTTGTTTTTGCTCTATCGGTGAAAAGGCCGTTAATCTTGGTGTGATTATAGTGCACTCTTGGTAATTACAGTACTTTTGGTAAATAAATAACACAAATATATTATGTGGTTGTACAGAATCTTCCGTGCTCGAGCCCAACTTGTACTTGGCTACTATAAGGATTATTAGACTAATGCTTATTAAAATCGGAACGTCGGGAACTAATCTAAATCTTTAAATATTTGTATATAGCTACATCTCATGCTACGAAACAAACATTAAACGTTTAATTATACCTATATATAAATATAAAATGAAGTGACATACTATTAACTGCTTAAGAAATGCTCTTTCTCATTAGCTACTGCAATGCGAGTGGACGGACTACATAAAATGCCCTCGAAATACATTTAAAACCTTAGACTTGAGGGTTTGCTTACTATACTTTTATATTGACATATAAATAAACAGTGGAAAAACCACACTTGAATCAACATAAACATATTCTCTGGAAAATTTTACTTACACCCTTATCCTTGTTAGCTCAACGCTTTTACAATTTTTCTATTTCACTTTTTATTAACATCTTATCTGTTTTTAAACTATATGTAATCATCATCAGGTAAGTAAGTACACGTAATTCTACCCAAACAAAAAAAACAAAACTAAACGCGTTATAAAATCCGTTAATAAAAATTCATTTGAAATATGTAGTGTTTGCGTAAATACAAGAAATCATTGTCACAACAAGCATTTCTTAAGTGGTTGGGAAAACCACTTAAGAAATGCTTGTTGCATAACAATAGAAAGAACACATTTCAGTATCCTAATTTTTTTTTTGTTTAACAATATACACCACTTCCTTTACCTCACAAATAAAACTGAATTTAAATTGACTAAATGAATAGAATGTACTGGCATTCCATTAGCTTACTAATTAATATAAACCGCATTGTAGTCAAAGTCAGCGTCTGTTCATTAACATTTCTGTGCACTGTTCTATTAATTAATGATTATACATTATGTTATCTAAGCAAGCAACTGCAAGCTATACTGACACATTATAGCCACATAACACAAATAATACTCTGTAGCTACAAACCCAGTATAAATATTTAATATAAGTAACAGCATAAATACTGCGATGTCTGTAAGAATCTTATATAACTTATACGGTGACAAATATGTCATAATTTAATTTATTTTTTTCTAAAATAATGAATGAATTGACTGCAACTGAATTGAATTGAAGGTTGGAATGCCTTTATTATGTAAAAAAACTTCGATCGATTTGCCGACATTTTAAATATTATTTTACACCGTGATTGTTAAGTTATATCGTGCAGTGGGACGTTAAAAGAGAAAGATTTATTAAGATTATAATCATTACACTGTTTCTTTAAAAATATATATATGCTTTTTATGTGTAACAGAAATCATGGCCTTGCTAGGTATAATTAGTTATTATAATATTTTGATTAATTAGACGTATGAACTATTAATTACTAATTATTATGAACTGACAACCGTTGGGGAAAAAAGGTTCTCGAGTGGCAGCCACGTACCGGCAAACGTAGTGAAGGACGACCCCCCACAAGATGGAGTGACGACCTGCGCAGTGTTGCGGGAAGTCGATGGATGCAGGTGGCTCAGGACCGAGCTTCGTGGCAATCTTTGGGGGAGGCCTATGTTCAGCAGTGGACTTCTGATAGGCTGAAATGATGATGATGATGAATCAAAAAAATGTGAGAAGTCTTAAAGTGAATTTATCCTAATTAAAGAACAGAATCACTACATTAAATTGGCAGCAAATCGAGTCACGAATATCAAATACGTAGTTTGTGGTCTTCTCACGAGTTGCAAGAATTGCACTAGAATTCGTACAAATGCATGCAATTAGAGTTTATAACGAAACTAATCAGAGTTGGTTTTATAATTTGCACTACTTAGCATTTACATAGTCTATTATTCTTTCAACTTAATTAACACTGATTTGATAACATACCTACAGTGATGATACAGTCAATGTTGTAACCAGAATTAAAAAGGATCTCCGGTGGCACCACTAAAATTGGCGATAGTAATTTTCAAGTGCTGATT
Source organism: Bhutanitis thaidina (assembly GCA_029286595.1). Taxonomy (NCBI): domain Eukaryota; kingdom Metazoa; phylum Arthropoda; class Insecta; order Lepidoptera; family Papilionidae; genus Bhutanitis; species Bhutanitis thaidina. The sequence goes on from JAGSMS010000005.1 coordinate 6,158,241, forward strand.
TTACCACGTGCTTTGCGGTGAAGTAAAACTTAATGAGAAACCTGCATCTCTGAGAAATAATAAAAAAAATATTTCGAGGTAATTTTATTACATAAATTCCGCCAACTCGCACTGGAGCAGCGTGGCGGACGCTTTCCGTCTCCAAACAAAAAAAAATATTTGAGAGGAGGCCTTTGCTCAGCAGTTGGCATATACAGGCAGCAATTTTTATACATAAACATCAGACGTATGTTTTTGTAAATATTATTGTCAAGTTAAACAAAGTAAATTAACAACTTCTAACAAAAAGTTGTAATGGTGTTGTTTTATTCTGTGGTAGAGTAGAATAATCTTTAGAAATACTAGAATGTTTATTCATTGGTTTTATAGATACAGGCGAATAATTTTGGCCCTTTATCCAAATTCTTACAGTGATCTGAGTCTTCGTTTCAGGTGCACACACACACACAAAAGAGGAATTCCTGTTGTCGGGTTCCCGAGATCTCAATAGAATAAATTCTTTCTGCAACTTTCCATAATGCAGGATGATGAATATATATTTACCATCCTTTGATCTTAAAATTTGGCATTCCTTTAATCCATACCTGCAGGAATAGGAGTACACGTACTTATGAGTATCGCGACTGCGTGGGTAAATAAATATTATTACAAGAGCATAGAGTTTTCATTTCGTCATCATATAGAGAAGTTTTAATTTATAACACATATTTGTGCAGTAGTTTGATATCTGGACACTCCACATACCTTGACTTACAGTAAGATTGTTTGGGTTTTAGTTTGTTATGGGATTTATGAGTTTTTTACATTTAATTATATTTCACATAAAATATTATTATTATTATTACGAGAATATAACACAGCTGCTGATGATGATAATGAAACTTATTTACTCCTATGGGAAAACAATATTATACAAGTAGTTCCCATGGCCGATTTTAATAACAGCTTAAACACAGTAAAACCGAGTGCAGCATATAGGACTATTTTCAGGTTTTTCTTATTGTTATAGGTGTGAGTGTCAACGGGCGAATGGTCCGCAGAGATGGGAGGGCCGCGGCGCATGTCAAGTGCGCTGCTGCTGCCCTTTGCTCTCCTCTCTCTTCCACCAGTTGGAGCATTCAACGCCACTGCATACCGAGTAAGATATTTATTATGTGTTGTTATTATAAAATAATTGTCTATAAAAGTCCTACTAGTAGGCTCACCCCTGCTCTCAACTTTTAATATAGAACTGCAAGCGTGCTTCCGAGCCGATAAAGTTCTCTAAGTTGTGAAGAAAACTTGCTAACTTTAGCATACAAAATTATAATTTAATTTATAAATAATGTATAATTTATTTTCTTCTACCTAATCGCTAGTACAACTTTTTTGTTTTTTTTTTAAACGTAGCCCGTCCACCCGCAATAACGGACTTATTCATACCACTGCAGTACTAAAAAGTTTAAAGTTAAAAATCAGTATTTAATGCCTGAAGCCTACATTCAGATTTCAAAGAAAGTTCATTGCAGAATGGACTACAACATTATATGCAGTTTTAGTCGTCAAAAGTAATAGTCAAAGCTCTGTTTAGGTAAAACATTACCTTTCAATAATAATAAAATTAACATTACGTTGACTAGGCTCGTCCCCTTTCACGTTCTATGTTTCGGAGCAGCGAACAGTGGGTTATGAAAGACGATTTGGCTACACTGAGTCGTGCTATAAGGAAATCCGTAATCTATGCTTAATACTGAATGTGACTGGCGTAAGTGCCTATCTATTGGCTATTTGTGCAAAAACACAAACTTTTGCTTTTCGGGTCCTGTTGTGTTGCGTACGTCCCGAGTCTCTGACACTGCTTCTGGCCTTACCACCGATTTAATCGCATTAATGTCATGAAGTAGTATAATAAAACATATTATAATAATACATATATAAAAATGTTAGAATTAATGACATAGATTAGTTCCAATTAGTTATTTTGTACAGAGTATGAACCAAGCCGCTCAACCCGCTGTTCGGTCTCTAGTTAAAGTCCTTAAACCCTCCTATCTTCGCTATAGGATAGTTACACGATCAAGCGTTACTTTGCAGAGATCCATAATTTCAGATATGTTAGAAAAAAGGTATTTTACATTATTTCGCGCAAAAAATTTTTGACATCTTTTATTCCATACGAGGCTCAGGATACATATATTACTTATACTTATTTATTACAATTTTTTATATATTTTCACTAATAAAATAACAAACTTCGTTCAAAGATAATAGAATATTTTCCACTTATTTGATTTAAGTAATAGTAAGTTAAAATGAACATGTTTTATTGGTACCAACTAACTCTAAACATTGATGTTCCATCCTTTATTACATTTACTTCGGTTTCGTGTTTGCTTAGCTTTGTCTGTCTATGAACACCTAAATTTCCTGTAGGCAGTTTATTTTCCATTAACGTAGAGAACTATAACACGTGTTCGTTCCTTATCCACATAAAGCGCCTATTACACACACGATCAGAACACGTGGAATTTTCCTATATAGGCAAGTCATAACCATTTTATCCACATAAGCAACATAAAAAGGATAATAGTTACAAACATCTCAAAATCTACGTCTATCTTAAAATGTTTTCATTCAATCAAAGCTTACTTCAAGATCTTGTTGAACGTAAAAAAATAGATAAATAAAATCATCAGCTTTTCAATGCCACATATTACTTACAATGTGTTTTTCAATCCCATGATCTGCGATAATATCGTGGTTAGTAAGGAAAATATATAAAATGTCATCTAATCGCACGCTTGATCCCATGAAATGTCTCTCATTTTGCTAAGTAATCTCTAGGGGAGTAACGATTCTGGCAATTGAACAACATACTGGTTGTGTCTTATCGTTAAGGGATTACTGAATTGCTTTGCGCACTGCTACAATATTATCAAAATTAAATAACTCATGACGTGTTGCAACAATGTAAATGTAATTTGTTATGACACTTTAAGGGGAATAGAGCCTTAGTTTATTCGAAGTATATTTAAAAAAAATGTTAAACCTAAGCTTAGATTATTAAAGTTTTTTTTTAATAATCTATAGCCTTATATTATTGACAGTGTTTAAATAACGGAAAAGGGTTAAGCTCGCTGAAGTCCGCTTCTGAGATCACCGGCTAACCATTGATTGAGATCCGTTTGGCTGACGATTAGTCTCTGTTGCTTGATAATGCCTCGTTGCGATGCCAAATAGGCATCGCGTTTACGATTTTGCTGGCGTGTATTATCTAGTTTTGAAGTGTGTGTATACAGTAGGAACAGAAGTTACCCACCCACTTGTTAGGAGGGTGGTGCCCTTCTTCTCTTCAATCTAGAGTAAACATACATAGCCATTGTATGTAGAGTTCTTAGCGAATGAAACTCTTTTTCCCATTTAAATATAGTGGATATCCGTGAAGTAATACCTAACTCTATTAAGTATTTGTTGACAAGAGACGAGTTACCACTTTAAATAGAATAGCACCCTCGTCCTTAGTCAATGAGCTCAGAGTGGCTTATTATATTTAGCTCCATCGCCATGAACGCTCCATCGAACTGACGTAAATGAGCCACTTCATTCGCAAGTACTTGCAAAATGGTGTACCACGTATTTTCAATTAATGAACCTTATTTTGCTGTAATATCATGGATATTGTATTTCTAATATTCCTTCACTTCACTCATAATATTAAAACAAAGGAAAGTCTGACATTATAATCATATCAGGACAGATGACACTAGAAGGGATGTTCCTGCAGTTAAAATAAGAAGAAAACATTCAAATCGCATTAATTAATGATACTTTATTCCTCATACTGCAGCTCACCACTAGTACGTAAGCTTTATCGGGATAGGGTTATATTCAAAAAGGGCAGTCTTTAACAACTTTTCGGTTCCATGTTGTAAAATATGTAAGTACTTATAGAAAATGTAATTGTCAGTTTATCTGGTATATTAATGAACACGTGTGGGTTACACTTGATTTATGAAGAGAAGCTATGTAAGTACAAATATTAGGGGTGACACTGAATAATCAACGTTTTGGAAACAACGCCAGTGTATGATATGATAAAAGGGAGAATGTGTCTTCATTGCAACCTGTTACAGTTCATTGCTGTGCCTACTACAGTGCCACCTGTATCCATCGACCTCCCGCAACATTATGCAGGTCGGAGAGCTAGTGTCACACTAATATTTAATAAATAAATAAATAACATTAACATCTACAAGAGCTATTTTTGACATTTCTCAGTATATTTCTGTTTCAGATCCTTTATGGGGGACAGAATGTACATATGGAATATATTTATATATTAGAGACAGAGAAAATATACGATTATTTATAATTGCATATTTTGTTACTTAGTTATTTTCTGGCAATCTTTGGGGGAGGCCTATGTTTAGCAGTGGACTTGTAACAGGCTTAAAAAGATCATGATAATGAACCAAGGCCCACTTCTAGAATAGCAGAAACAATAATATTAATCATGGAATGTAAGAAACTTAAAATTGCGTGTAGGATCATTACTGTTAGCACTAACTATAATGAGACCAATACATATATGTAGCATATAGTACATAGCACTATGCGTGTGAGTATGTAAGGTAGGATTTCTACATACTGGCCTCTTCCTCTATCTAATATTGTATAATAGAGAGAATATGTGAGAGCATTGGAAGGATGGGTAAAAGTGCTTAAATAATAGATTAGAAGGTGACCAATGAACAATGTGTAATTCCAATTTTATCACAAGAAATTAAAAAACGTTATGTGTAATGCTATACAGCCACTTCTCGTTCTTGAACTGCCATGTAGGTACTATTGTCTACATTGCAGACGTGGAAATTTCGCCTTAATCTTAAACAGTTATTTACCGTTTCAATGTTGCAATAGTAAGCTATGTATATTTGTCAAAAAACAGTTTTAAAAAGCAAGCTCCTTAGAGCACATCTTTCAAAGTTTGGTCTTGCTGTGGCTGAAATTACTAGGACAAGAGTTTTTTTTTTTTATGAAAAATAGGCTTACGTTTGACCTCAATCTTGCCCGATGGAAGGCGAAGATGAGATCTAGGATGGTACACGCTTGCCTAGATGTCTGTTCACTTTGGCCTTCGTTGATAACACAATACATTTATTATCAATAGATGAATCAATCCTTCATCTTCTTCAACAGTCTGTATAAGTCCACTGCTCGACATAGACATTTCCATATAAAGGCCTAGAAAAGTTGATAGACAATGCATGAAATATTTGGGCAGACTCACCAAGATGTCGAGCGCAATGCTACCGACAAACTACCCTGCACTAGAGATGCTGCTCCCCAACGTGGACATCAATTAATTAGTTGGATATTCATTTTATATTATATTTGATCAAACGAAAAGCCAAACAAAATTATCGTAGTGCGGATGGTAATAAAATGATTATAACAGTCAAAAGTGCACACAAGGTCCTTTAACAAACATTGGCACCTCTCAGTATCGCATTTAATTTGGCAAAAACTTTGCTAGTTCCCGTGCATTTTACGACAGAATGGATTACCATTTTTCAATCTGAAATTACTTCTTGGAATTAATAGTTGTTCTTCCAGGTCACACTGTAACATCTAGAAGTAAATTGTATCATAATTTGATTAGAGAGTCGCATTAATACTTTTAGAAAGTTTGGTATCCATTAGTGTAGATGTGGATTGATTGCGTACCGATCAATTGCGAATTAAACTTAAGCGCTGAAGGTTCCACCTACCACAAATCAACTTTCGATATAATTAAAGAAAAAAAAATATACTTCGAGTAAAACGTTAAATGTAATAATACAATGCTCTTTAATTATATGAAAAATTGTTTTTAGCATTCACAGAACACACACGTTTTAAGATAAGTTTCCCCATACATATTAATTAAATATAAATTCGTGTGTGCTTAGTTTCATTGGAGATCCCTCAAATTTAAAAGTACAAAATGTATATCTGTTTTGAGGTACTATTTGTGTTCTTTCCTTTTTATATTTTATGATTGCATCTGCACTTATTTCGTGAAGGTATTTTCGTTAAGACATTGTATGTATAATTATCATACACGCAAGCACGCACACCACGCATTGACGCACACCTATGCGTGTGTTAGATATCATAAAATTCGACTGAAGGACACATCTGAAAATTTTCGTGGCTTCAGATAGATTGCAGAATAACCATCTTGAATATGCCTGACACGTGACGGGCAACAGTATCAAAGATATGAGGTGTCTGATACTGCAATCACTAACTCGCTTGCCAAGTGTGGCGATTGCGTCAAATCCTTCTTATGGGAAAGGTCTATCCAGCAGTGGAGTAATGTACAATTAAATATATAAACATACTATTATGCAACCAACTAACGAACTTGCTATGAACACCACTTGGCTTGCCTTGATAGACTTATTAATTAGTGGACATGAAACCTATAAAATTAAGAATACTCAAATTATTATAAATACACAATGATTTATTCTTGAAACTGACAAAAAATATTGAAATATTGCAGGAAGAAGTGGAATCATCTCTACGACTCGTTCATGCAGTGGCTACAGGTGCCACAGGAGCTCTTTGCGTGACTCATAGGTATGGCCGCTTGCGTGCACCCTTACACGCTGCTCGCTGGGACGCAGCAAGAGCAAGAGCTGATTTAGCCGCCAACTTGCTCCACCAGCTCGGCTTAGAAAATTCTGGTCAGTTTTCAACATATTATTCAGTTTTTGGACACCTAAACAGTACAACAAACTTTTACAAAATATTACCTAAGAAGACTTAAATGTTTCTCTATCTTACCCTTTAAATAATTAACCGTAAACACATAATCTTACATGTACACTGATGTACAGTAATACTCATAAATGTACGAGTATATCTGCATCGGTCAAATTAAAATCCCTATAAATGTGGTTTTCAGCGAATATAAACTAATTTTGAATCGCAGCTCCTCACGTTTGTGTATAGGTAGTGGTATAGTAGATAGTGGCTGACAAATGAATTGATGGTGTATGTGCTCGTATCTATAAGTAGTTTGTGCGCTGGTATGCATTATGTAGGTAGGTAGGGTTGGTATGTACATGAATAATCACAAATTCCAAAAGTTTCATCGTATTCGAATATATTAAAATATCGATAAAAAATCTGGACATGTGTTAGCGGTATTAGAATCTGTCTCGAGGATATAATATCTATCTCCGGGAGCCAACCCGGCGACGATGCTTACCACTCGTCACGTTCTGCCTCCTAGAAAGGCGAAAAGTGTTTTGTGAAAAGATTGACTATCTACGCCAATTAGAAATTGTTATCTCTGCCTACCTTGCCCTACGCTGGTGTCAAACATGGATTTATATACTACATTTCAACTTATTTTTTATTTTAATCAATTAAATTAAATGTGTTCTATATGTACTCACAATTACGATTTTTATTGGAAAAATGCGTACGACTAAATCTTTTCTTCTTTTCACATTAGTACTGTTGTGATACTTTATCTGTTTCTTGATTAGAGAATACTTTGAATTGAATGGATTAGGAGTGTCTCTCATTACTATAGTCTCATTACTATACTCATAACTCCTAAAAACTCACGAAAAAATCATTTCTATAGAACAAACCCATACTAGAATAAATTAACATTTTTTTTGCGGGAAGCCGATGATGATTGGCTTAGGATGAGAAAGCTATACTTTTTAGAAACCTACACCTGCAGCTTACCTGTGATAATACGTTCACTATTGATAAGCTGTGATAATGATGCTCTAGAGTCAGTTCTGTAAAAAAAGGTCCACCATTGATCAAACAGCAAAAAAGAATCTATGTATGTTGTCCATCTTTCCAAGAAACATATCGGTTATTACCTTTATACTGTTATTACCTATAAACCTTTGCTGGCGGTTTCTTGGAGAGGCCTATGTTCAATAGTGTAGTCTGGTGTATAATGTAGAAAATATTACACCACGTATGACATTATGGTCCCTACGATGGCTGATGTTATTTGTTTACCTAATATTTAGAATATTAGATTCTAAAAAGTTTTAATTGTTTCTTTAAATAAATATGTTTCATCTTTAGATGACTATATAAAATACCTTCATTCTGTAAAAATAAAATGTTAATTCCAGAGGTTTTAATGGCAGTCTCCCAAAGTTTGGTAATGGGAGCGAGTTCCTCAGAGCGAGCAGTAGGTGCACGTGCTATAGCTTTACAATCTGATGGCGTAGTTCAAGGTTCAATAGCTTGGGAAAGGTACGGCGCGGGTGAACCAGTTGCCGTACAGTCACCACAAATGGACGAACCACCTGATCCAGAATATCCCTGGTATGTTTGTAGAGAATACCGTACGTTATTTGTAATATTTTAAAAATATACCTTTAATACTGATACGACTATTTATATGTGCAATTTTACTATAATATTGGATACGATTTTAGTACTTTTAATTTAACCTCATATTTTATAGGCCATTTCTAGATCATACACCAAATATCAATTATATGGTTACATTACTTTAATCAAAGGATATTTTGTGTCTTATTTGGATTATTGGGCTATTTAATTTGTTAAAAAAAAAGTTTTTTTATTTTATTTAAAAAAAATTTAACTATTTCCAAATAATTATGACCAGCACTACTAACAATTTTGTTATTAGATCTCAATAAGGTGGCATCCACCCCGTATGGATGGATTATACTTAGTGGTAGGCACCTTCTCTGACTAGCCACCAACGAGCAGTGCAACCACTGTTGTCTTCACATCATGTGGAGGAGGCAATGTGGATGGAGGTGACAATGCGTGTACTGCTATGATTGAAGTTGTTTGGGGCCAATTCAGTAGCCACATACCATCAGGCGGACTGCAGGATAGTTGGTCGCCCCGATATATTGAAAAAAAATTCATAAAACGTAGTGGTTATATACTCTTAGAATATTACAACAAAACCTTTAGTCAACCGTGATATGAATATTGACAGAACGAAAAGTTAAAAATATATTATGTCATTTAATAACAATATTGAAATGCGGCGTATACGTTCTTTTCTCCCTATTCTTACTAAGATTATGTTAGCACAGCCCTTACTCCTCTCTATTATCGATTATGCGGACGCAAGCTATCTGGATTTAACTGTGGACCAACTACACAAACTTGAGCGAATTCAAAATCTAGTTATTACGTTCATATTTGGTTTGCCTAAATATGATCATGTCTCCGAATTTCGTTCAATGCTCAAGTAGTTACCTATTCGTCCTCGCCGGAATCTGCATACTGTTTCTCTTCTGTACTGTGTATTGTTTAACCCTAAGACTTCGAGCTATATGAAGGAAAACTTTAAGTTATGGGTCATGACAGACCGGACAGAGTTCAATGGTCAGCCGGAGAACTTATTCTAGCACCACACACTAACCGAACCAAATATTTTAAGGATTCCTTCACCGTTAAGGCCATCTACTTATGGAACGAAATTCTTGCTTAATACTGACGTCAAAAATCATTACTTGACATTGTGTGATCAGTAATCATCATTAGCGACAACTGAAATGGTTTTTCTTCTCTTGTATTTATTTATGTAATTTGAATTATTTATTTATGCCTATTTAGTCTTATGTATGTCTATTACATACATATTTTTTGCATGTATTAGTGTATTATGTTATAATATCAAATATTGTTTTACTTTATTTAGGTATTAGCATGTAAGTTTTGTCACCAGTCAAGGAATGCACATTATTTATTTTTTTATTTAAAATACTTATTGCATACACCCCAATTTGAGGTTACAAAGGCGGACTTAATGCCTATTGGCATTCTCTGCCAGTCAACCCATGGGTTGGTGAGATAGCCGTAGCAGGTGTATTCATTTATTAAATTAATTAAGTAATAAAATGATTTTAAAATAACTATAAACAAATATAAATAGATATAATAAAATTAATGAATTAAAATATGATACAATATAAATAATATACATAATAATATACTATTACATATGTAGATAGATAAATAAACATAAATAAGAAACACAATAATAACTAAATAAGTCCATTTAAATTTAAATAATGTTCTTTAACTAATTTTTAAAAGAGCTCCTGCTTGCCGATTTCTTAACTTCGTCGGGCAGGGAGTTCCAGAGCAATATAGCCTGAACCTTAAAAGAGTTGCCGACAAAACCGGTGAAGTGTTGTGGAATACTAATCTTAAGATTAGATGAAGATCGCAGCTTTCTGTCGTGCGTCAAGAAAAGATAACAAAATTTTTCTTGAAGATACGCCGGGGAATTTACATCATTAAGGATGGAATAGAGAGTCACTAGAATCCTAGAGTGATGCCTTTGTTGGATAGTAAGCCATTTAAGGCGAATACGGAATTCAGAGATGTGGTCATATTTACCGAGACCAAAGATAAAACGAACACATTGTACTGGTGCTATCTTGAATAGGCCCATGTTCAGCAGTGGAGTTAAATAGGCTGATCAAGGGAAAAATAAGAAGATCAACGGCGCTGACTCTATTGTTTTTTACATTCAGTATTTGAGTTAAACATGGAGATCTCAGAAAGTTAGTTCCGACGTATTTACGTTTATGTAAGCAGCAGAGACAACTCGCAATTTTAATGCTGCGTTTGGTAAGGTTACGACTAACGAACGCACTTTGCGTTTTGGTTTAATCGCTTTCGTAGTGGAAACTTTGACTTGAAGAATGATCCTCAAGGAAGAGTGTCTTGTCTTAAAGAGTAAATGAATAGTGAAAGCTGATCATTATCAAACAAGCAATGGATTAGCGTCGTAGTTTGACACTTATTTACCTAAAATTTTTACTCATTTGCACCAAATTCGCAAAATAAAAAAACTCGAAAAATGGTACCTCATGATAATTCATCATTGAATTATGATATGCATAGAGGAGCACACATTGAGCCTTGCCTTGCTTTGATGGTTAAGAAAAGAAATAAAAGGATTTTGTACAAAATTGTGACGTGTGATGAACTACGATAATCGAAAATCGACACAAAATCGCGAAAACGTCGTGACTCAACTCAGATCAAATACAAAGCGAAGCACGCCTAAAAGAAATACTTTTCAAAATACCATTGCTATGGTAACTGTTTGGAGGTTACTTCATGGTGTAATTCACTATAGCTTTTGGAGATCCGATGTTTCAAAAACAGCAGATGTCTCTGTCTGAGAACTTCGAACGATGATGATGATGATGGCGAAACTTTAAGAGAAACATCCCTGAATCGTCAATCTATTTGCCATTATTACTCTATAATAACGCAAGACCTCACATGATGGCGAAACTTTAAGAGAAACATCCCTGAATCGTCAATCTATTTGGCATTATTACTCTATAATAACGCAAGACCTCACACTGCTGGACAAATCGTTTTAACATTACAAGATCAAGACCTGATGTTAGAAACCATACGCATCCTCCATACTCGCCAGACCTGACGCCAACCGATACACATTTTTCCGCGATATGGACAATTTGCTGCAAGGATAAAAATTTGGTTCTCCGAAAGCGGTATAAAATGCTTATAAATAGATTTTGTAGTCGAGAGTTCTAACGCAAAGGCATAAATGATCTTCCTTTGAGATGAGAGAAATGTATAGATAATGAGAGTACATTATTCGAATAAAAATATAGGGTAAAGATATTCGGCTAAATAAAAATAAAGATTCTTATAATTCTTAGAAAAAAAGGTGTTTGAATTTTTACATACAAAACGGCAATTCATAATTTAACCCCTAATTTATGCTATTATATCATTTTTGCATGTGGAATTGTGCAAATTAGTTTTCTAAAATATTTATTCATTTAATATATATATACTATTTCGTAACTGGTCATCTGTAATTTTGTCATAGACTAAAACAAAATTAGTTGGATTTATGGAGATGGAGATGGAGATTTATAAAAAGTTTTGTCACTGACATATTAATGAAATATTATATTATAATAATAGTCATGATGACTATTATTATAATATAACATATTAGACAAAATAGATGTAAGTTTTGTTCGTTGGGAATATACATGAGCAATATTTTTGTGTAGTTATTCTATTGTTTATAAGGAGCAATATTTGAAATACGAAAAGAAATAGTATACTATACTATTTCTACTATATTAATACTGTGAATGAATTCATCAAGACAATTAACGGTTTACGTCGATCAGAGGTTTGTTTCTCCAAAAATTCATAAATTTTGGCTTAGTTACAGAAAATACCACTGTATTATTGTTTTTCTAGCATTGCCATTGTTGAAAAGTTCTGTTGCTTGTAAAATCGCTAGTCAGTGAATTGTTTACAGTCGTTTCAGATAGGACGAATTGGTTCAGATTGGAATTAATATGCCTACCTATGACATGATATATTTTAAGAGAAAAAATAGAATAGAATGATTGTAATCAAGTACACCATTAAGGAGATAGAGGATATTGTGATGGTAATAGATACTAACCACCCAATGTAAGATAATTAATAACAAGTAACAAATTGAAGGATGTTGATGTCCATCAAGCTAAATTCAACCACATTACCAACTGTTATATCTATATTGGAAGTTATCAACTGCACAGGATATATTATAATGCCAAAAGTGTAGGCACTCACTTCTAATTAATCTTCTGGTATCTGCAATGCTTGTGATATAATTGGAGGAAGGGTTAAATGCAGTGTCAGAAATGGGAAAGCTACTTAATACTTAAAAACCAGGCTCAAATACTAATAATTTTTGTATTGGACAAATATTGGCTTCAAATAGGTGGTGAGTTAAGGAAGCACACAATTAAGGCTATCCCACTCTGCTGTGTGCAGCATATGAGAAAGTACCTAATATAAAAATATACCTACCACAGGGACCAGATAGCTGGATAAATTAGTGACAAATACAGATACAGTTTCTTTACCTATATTTAATTTAAACAAAAACTTGCTCTTGCCAATGCTTTACATAAAATAAATATCATGAATTTATGTGCTCACATTTATAGTCAACATACAAATGTATGCTCCTTGCGGTATACAAACCTACAACCCTTGGCTTTGAGGGCAGTGTCACTACTTACTAGGCTATAAGGTTATCAAATGATATAATTTAGTAGTTTATAGAAGTAGCTGTCTTTTTTATTGCCATATAAGCGAAAATACATTTATAGTTAAGTAATTATTATCATACCAAAACTAAACATTCGACAAAATAAAAGAAAACTGAACACCTCTGGTTGCAATATATTATATTATAATCAATGACAAATCCAGCGACAATGATAAGCGACACTTTTATTTACTATCACCAAGGTTGTGACAGTGCCAACTTGTCTAACCAGCCATATTGGTTGAATTTAGAGTATATGTGAAAATAGTATGTATTTGTAGGTAAATAGCTATTAAGTATGAACTTGAACCTGATTATATGTCATATAGCTAGAGCAGTTGTTATTTATAGGCTTTTATGGAGACATCATTCTGTAAGTTAGTAACTATATTTTTATTTTATGGTATTTTCATTCTGTGGTGTCCACCAGTATCCATCTTTAATAAAAACATACCCATGTATCCCCACTTTCTGGAGATTATCTTAATTTAATTTTTGTTTGCTCTTAACCCTTCATATGTCATATCGAAATAATTTAAATTATAATGTTATGAGTTATTAAGACTAGTGACATTAGAAGACAGAGCTAAGCAGACACAGATTTAAGATGCCACTTTCAACTGTTGATGTATATCTGCATTCTTGTCAATATTACTATATGTAATCTGCCATTTAGCAGAATATGGTACATGCATACAGCATCTACCATATTATGCTAAATGGCATCTTCATATCATAAATAAATTATATTATGCTTAATTTTAAATTAAATTATTTAAATTACAGGTTTGTATCAGCTTATCAGACTGAAGAATTAAGATCGTCTAAGTTTATGCCTTCGCCACCTGGAGCTGCTATGGGGGGATGGTGGACATATCCATATTATAGCTGTGAAGCTGAACGCTGGTTATTGTCATATACAGCCCCTGTGTCAAAAATTCGCGGGTGAGAATTTACCATGTACTTGGCAGTGAAAAAGTGAGGAAAGCTGAATGTATGAGAAATAAAAGAAATAATTTAGAAAACTGCTGAATGAAGGATGAAATGGATGGTCCATCCATCATCCATTCTGAGCCATCTTCATGGCTCAGAAACCCTGTTAAATATCCACAGGAGGCCTTAACCCAGCAGTGAATCTTTACAGGCTTTACTATATATTTTCTTATAAAAATATGTAGTAAATGTTTATAGTAAATCCACATAAAGTAATTGCAATGTTCCATTTTTAATTTATCTTTATTATTTAATTTCATAACATATCTCTATTTTGTACCAGATTAAATGGTGTTATTTCACTGGATATAGACATATCGAATTTGGAAATCAACCAATGTGATGCAAAGAATGGAGATGAGAATGATAATCAAATTTATTCCTTTCATGGAACACACAAATGCCCTAATGAGACAACTTATGTAAGTTTCATAATGTTAATGTTATGGTCAATCTGATCAATGACCATTTTACCGATTTGCAGAAATTTTATTGACATTAAATGTTTTAATTGTTGTATTACATACTAAATGAAAAAATTTAATCCATTTTTTTTTCTTAAAAATAGTGTATATATAAACAAAATCGTGAAATGACCACAAGATATGTAGGATGGGCAAGAGGATCCTATATTTGTAGATGTAGGCCAGGATATTACTCCATTCATCATCCTGAAGGATTCAATGGCTCTCTAGTTGAAGGTAAAAAGAAAATTTAAATAATGTCTTATCTCAGCAAATTTATATACTTTTCTTTTTAGTAACGAAATGTTGCCAAGCAACTACATATTCCTTAATAAATACAATTTCGCATATTTTGCCTTATTAACAAATTAAGCACAGTATAAAGTACAGAGATACAGTACTTAGATGTCTTTGACCTCTCGGTAAATTCCGACAATGTCTAAACTCCGTCGCGACAGTGTATAAAGGCTAGGGTTGACACAATATCTATTATTTTATTTATTTTAGATCAACATCGCCAAAAACCTTATTATTATAAACAAACAACAGGTATTAAAACCAGCCAGATACAAACAGTACAACCAAAGAGATGACAAGAAAATTTTTCCCCGACCTATTGTGTTGTAAAAATGTGTAGATGCTTCGACGAATAAATGACTTAATAACACTAATGTATTTACGCGAGCGCGATACGGCAATTCTTCAACAACGGTCCCATACTACTGAAGCCAGTATGGGACGCTGCCTCGCCCTGCACTTAATATCTGTATTAATAGTCTGTCCTATCAAACTCTCATTTTAAATTATACAGGCTGGTTGCGAAAATGCTGAAATTTAATAAAAACTTATTAATTACCAGTGCTTATGGCAACTTTGTTAAAAAATTCACCATTGCAATTTTATATTACAAAAGAAATAAAAAAAAACATTTTTCCAACAACATAAATAGCCTAACAATCCAAATTAAACGTAAGCTACACTTGTAATGAACGATAGTCTACAAGGACGGCGACATTGCAGGATTTCTTTATAGTTGTCAAAAGAACAAAAACTAATAAAGTATACCGTGACAATATTTTTTGAGAAAATACATGAAGTATTATTTGGTGTATAACCTAAAAATGTCCTGTAGACTATAATTTCGTATCCAACCTTTATAAAAAAAACATTTTTCCAACAACATAAATAGCCTAACAATCCAAATTAAACGTAAGCTACACTTGTAATGAACGATAGTCTACAAGGACGGCGACATTGCAGGATTTCTTTATAGGCAAGTCAAAAGAACAAAAACTAATAAAGTATACCGTGACAATATTTTTTGAGAAAATACATGAAGTATTATTTATTTGGTGTATAACCTAAAAATGTCCTGTAGACTATAATTTCGTATCCAACCTTTATAAAAAAGAAGAAATAATCTTGCCTCATACTTTGGGTTTTACTAAAACAAACTTTTCAGTTGCATTCCAAGAGTATCAGGAAGGTGGTCTAGAAAATTGGAGTGAGCCTTATGAGTGTTGGAAATGCCAGCCTGGCTGTGAAACATGTAAAGGTCCAGAGCCCTGCTTAGCCACATATAACTGGCCTTTCCGGTGAGTAATTTTCGTTTAGGTTAAAGGTTCTTACCCTTGTGTCAGAAGTCCTGATATGACTCATAACTATAGAATTACGATTCTTTCAAAGATATGACACGTGAAGGGTACACTACATCACTAATATTGTTTTTAGATTTAGTTGGTTGTCATAAACTAAAAATGATATGATATAAGGTATAGTATTTATGTGTTTGATTTGTCGGTTTAATAATTACTAAAAACGTAGAATATGCATGGAGACTACTTCAGGTTATAGAGTGGTAGACTTCCCTAGGATACTGTTTTAGTACCAGCGTAATTTAATAAAATAGGAATTAATTTCACTACAAACAAATAAAATGACCTCTATAAAAAGACCTCTGGACCACAATTTGTAATTTCTTTACATATATTGCAGGATATCGTTGCTGGTAATATCAGTATCCTGTGCAGGGTTGACAGTTTGTCTCACGATCTACACTCGCCATCATCGTCGAGTTAAAGTGTTTCGTGTAGCCAGCCCTGTTTTTCTCTCAATAACATTATTAGGATGTGCTATTATGTACATGGAAGTAAGTGAAATTGTTGTATAGAATTTGAATGTTTCGTAATAAAAATTGTTATCGTAGTTATCTCTCCATGTGTCAAATACAATTTATATTGTTTCTTCTCGTCATGTGCATATAGAATTGAAGGCCTCCTGTCTCAGAGGTTACCGTACCTGTCATTTGTGGAAAGTGAGGTCTTTTTTTAAAAGCCTGTAAATAGTTCATTGGTGGCCATAGCCCTCTCGCATGTAGAGCATTTGTCATAATCGCCTCACAACCGACAACCGGATAGGTGATCGCAGTATCAGCCACATAGCATCTCAGACACTGCTGTCTGTCATCAATCTGTGTATTCTGGTTCGATTCAGAGTCACATATCAACATATAATTGTTTGTTGCAGATGGCAGCCATATTTCCTGTTCTCGATAGGTATTCTTGTATTGCGACGAAGTGGACACGTCACATGGGATTTTGTATCACATACACAGCTCTGCTTATGAAAACATGGAGGTTGGTAACCCATAAATAACAACAATGTAAGCTTTCACGGCACAGTATCATGTAAGCTTTTTCTAAGCGTGGTAGAGCCAAGCGGCGGCCTTAGCTGCTGCTCGAATGGGCCGGCTCGCCGGATTGATCAGGTGAACCGCTTGCTCGTTTTCCGCCTTTTCCATAAATAAAAAAAAACATAGGCCATCTCTATAGGGAGAATTTGCCAAAATCGCCACGAGGAATGGCGATAGATGAACCTGTCATTTTGTTACGAGAAAGTGGTCAGAAAGGGAGTGGCAGATTTTCTTTCACCACCACCACACAGGTATTAAGAACCAATTTACTTTGGTTTTTTTTAATGTACAAGTAAAATGGAATTTTCAGAGTTTCCCTCACATACCGAGTGAAGTCAGCACACAAATTGAAACTAACCGACAAACAATTGCTTCAATGGATGGCACCAATTCTACTCATAATGCTTGTGTACCTCGGCACATGGACGCTGTCCTCGCCACCAGATGCTGAAGTCGTAAGTAGATTGGTGCATATATTCATTCCAACATGTAAAGTAAAAAAGAAATTGCTACGCGAAGGCATCCCTCTTATTTCAGAGGGATGCCTTCCTTTATGCCCCAATATGCCTTCCGACGTGCTGAATATCGGCAAATCTTAAATACATGG
This sequence comes from Bhutanitis thaidina, assembly GCA_029286595.1. Classification (NCBI taxonomy): domain Eukaryota; kingdom Metazoa; phylum Arthropoda; class Insecta; order Lepidoptera; family Papilionidae; genus Bhutanitis; species Bhutanitis thaidina. The sequence goes on from JAGSMS010000005.1 coordinate 6,176,111, forward strand.
CATGCCAGTTATAGTTGCTACTTTCCTGACGAGGCCTGTTTCCAGCAGTGGACTTATACAGGCTGAAGATGGGTTACAGTGGCCACTTACGAGTACTGTCAGGTGGACTGTTAGCTCGTTTGCTAATGCCAATGAAGAGTCAGTTAAGAAGTGCTTAGTATGTAAAAAACTTCATATACATTTTCATGTATATGAAGATTAATAAATAAATAAATTAAAAAAATATCTTCCATTCTACGCCCAAAATAATTTTTGATTTGTTATAACAATAGAAACTATTTGTTATGACCTGGAAAGGAAAGTCTTATGTATGCGTAATAATTTGATCATTAAACCTACACATGTTCCTTTGTTCACAGATAACAGACAATTTGGGATTAAAATTCAAACAATGTACCTACAACTGGTGGGACCATAGTTTAGCTATAGGTAACTGTTGTTGCATAATAATAGAATATAAAGCCGTGTGGCAGCGGCGCAAGAACCTGCCATTCCGTTTCTTCACGCGGGTGTCGTAAGAGGCGATTAACGGGAATACCACGAAAATCTCACGACATTCTCCACGGGCAAACCCGTCAAGTTCTATCTTCCAGAGATAGAAAAAGATGCAATAGAAATCCGTAATCTCTCTGTCTACCCCGAATGGGTGTCCTTCATAAGTGCATGTTCAAGTTAAAATAATACTAGCATGCTGTATTTAGTAATGCTGTTAGCAATTCTATGTTCTCACCAAAACTAACTTCAACTAAGCTTTAAAAGCTTGTGACTATGTTGATAATTAATGTGTAATAATAAATCCGATTGTGATATACAATTGATTTTTATTTATTAGCGATTATTTTTGTATTAAAAATGTAATTATAAAAAAAGCTTATATGTTATAATTTAATATCTCTTAGGAGAAATCCTGTTTCTACTGTGGGGTGTGCGAGTATGCTACCGGGTTAGACACGCCGAGAGTCTGTACAACGAAGCACGCCTCATTTCAATCGCTATCTACAACATATTCACAGTCAATTCACTGATGATAGCATTTCAGTAAGTATTGTCCTGTCTGATGCTGGTTAAAAATCTACCGAGTCGTCGGTATATCTCTGTAGCTATCAAATAATGGCTTTCGTGTACGACGGGAGGGTAGTAAGATAAAGGTGCGTCTCTGTCGCCCAGGATACATTTTAGTCTAATACCATATTAACCTTTCACATGTTAGGCGTAATGTCACATACTTCGATAGTGTTTTGACAGCGGCGACTGGAGCTCCTCTTGTGTCGTAGATGTTCGTGGGCGACGGTAATCACTTACCATCAGATGAACACCTTTCTCATTTGCCCCCTTTCACATTAAAATAAAACGAGAGGTTAAATGCTGGGGAAAGAAATAATCATCATGAAACGGAGTCTCACTTTTTGGCTCACAAATAAATAAAATTAATTAAATTATTGGTGATATACCATATTTTACCCCAAAGGTTAGGATCACCTGCTAATGCAAGGGTACCGGCACAACGCTTACCAATCCGCCTGCGCAGAGTGGAATGGTAATAATTCCATGCATGATATGCCAGTTTATGACGAAGCTTTCGTGGAAAGGCCTATGTCCAACAGTGGATTTATACAGGGATGTTAATCAACAAGGTGTAATAATACCTAAAAAAAATTGTTTGTAATTATAATAATTTGAATAATTCTAGTTAAGTTAAGATACATTAAAATAAAAAGTCAAAGTTAACAGTTTGATTGCCTTTTCAGTTTATTAATCTTGCCGCGGGCCGGCCCTGACATAAAATATCTGCTTGGCTTCATAAGAACACAATTATCTACTTCAACTACAGTATTCTTAGTGTTTCTCCCAAAGGTGAGCTTTTTACCCATTCACAAATTTCTACTAGTAACATACGTCCGACTACCGCCTCTCAAAATATGTAATTACATATTATTATTTTCTTTTTTCAACCTGGAAAACTTGCAGCTTGTATTAACAAAATATAGTTTACAAAAACACTTGGATTACAAGAAATCCAATCAGAAGTTTTCCCCTGTTATACAACACATAACCTTCCTTATTATGTAAAACTCTCGCTAATATTACTCCACTAACTTTTGATTGACAATGTAATATGGTAAGACAGAATCACCTAAAACCATAGATTAGTAAATACTGACGTATAGATTGATAAAGGAGTGATTAGGGTGAGACTAAAAAACGAAATGCAGAAGTGTGCGTGGTAATGTGCATATTACCAAAATAGACAGTGTTGCACCACGCGCTTACTTAACGTCGAACTCGATTATCGACTGGTATTGATTGCGTCAGTCGACGTGTCGCCTTTTGTGTTTTAGATGTGTATTTTTATGTCTAATATTTGAAAGAATTAAAAGAAAAGCGCGTGTAACCTAAAAGTACACATTTAAGAAGTGAAACTTCTACTCACTTGAAAAGAACTGCTTAGTATACAAACGACAATTAAATAATAATTAAAACATAAACAAATTAATATTACACACTTCCCATTCAAAATGCAAGAAATTTGTTACGATAGATGCCAACAGCGTATAAATGTCAGTCTTGCATATCTATTTTATTATTGGCACTGCGCTGCACAATTCGCTTGCCCAGTATGGACAAATCTTTCAAGAAATACATGGCTTTTGCTGGCGAATTCTTGGAGAGAACTATTTTCAGCAGTGGACTTAAATATGCTCAAGAACAAGAAGAAGTATCTATGATTGGTTCTAATCGGTGATCAGGTGCTACGCGTGGTGCGCGGCACGGGAGACACGTGGGACAGTCGCGCGCGGGCGCGCGGCGTGCCCGCTTCCTCCTCGCTCAACGGGATCGGCCTGGTGCCTGACGAGCCACCGGACTTGTACCAGGAGAACGAGGAGCTGAAGGTTCGAGAGATTTCATATTTAGTGGTTTAAAATTGCTTTAAAACACACAATGTCAATTAATAATTTACATTTTGTGTTTAGTTTAGACAAGTCTAAACAAGCAATGACAATTTGGCTCCGAATCAGAGGACCCGATTTCGATTGCCTGTCTGTTGGGCTCGTACCAATGAAAATCGTTGGCCTGAACACTAAAAAGGCGACAGGCTCACCTCCTGTCATGATATTCCAAATAAGGTCTGGTGAAAAGTGGTTAGTCACTTCACTTAAATATCTCGTATACGGTCGTAAGAGCCTGCCTCTTCGACCGGTTTAATAACTTATCTATCCCGTCAGGATTCGCTTACTTCAGGCAGATATTTGACGTAAGGAATTTATTTCAACTATTTCACGACGGTAAATCCAATGATATATAGGTAATTGATATCTGCCGATAATGATTCGAAATGTAATAATTTTACTGTCTTTCTGGTTTAGTCATTTTACTAGGTGATAGAAACTGGGAGTTACTTGCGGGTTTTTTCCATTTCAGAGGCTTGTTTATATCAACTAAACTCAACATAAAAAATAGTACCTGTAATAAAAAGATTGTATTCTCTCTAATCAATAATGGTTAAAAAAAATCTCGTCTGTTCAAATGCAGGAATCATATTCCGAAACGGCTAAAGAAAAAATTAAATTAATATTTATTTATTTGTCTAAAATATAGAAATTTAATTTTATATCATTATTTATTTATTTTTTACATTTACATTACAGGAGGAGGTGCAAAAACTCGCCGCGCAGATCGAATTCATGAAGATCGTGCAGATGGAGATGCACAATAGACATCTACGTCCACGACCCGGTGGCTATTTCAGCAGCCAAGCACTAACTCCTCACAGCCCTGTGCACACCACCGCCAACTCACAGGTACTCACCGACTCTACACTCTGCTTACCATCTCTACTCTCAGTTGTGATCTACCGTTTGACAAAAAATATAATTCACTAAGTCTTTAGTTGAGAATTTACGACCTTTAACTCCAATATCAATCTTACCCACACGAAGCGACTGATGGTGGCGAAATTTGTCAGAATTGGCCGAACCCTAATCTCACAGACTAATGATGAGGAGCAGCTTCATTAGTGCGAAGGTCCCGGAACTGCGTTTACCAACTAGGCGCCGGCATGTCGGGTTGCTGGCCCTCTCTTGGTAAGGCCTGTATTCCGCAGTGGACTTATATAAGCTGTAATAAAGTCACTGAATTAGTGCTGCACCATGCACTTTATGTAAGGTTGCCATTTACAGGAACAGATGTTACTAAGAATCGTTCAGTTAAGATTAATCAGTTGGCAAGGGTAACATTTAGATTGTATTTGTCACAGGAGAGCACCGAATGGACAGGGCCAGTGTGACTGGTAGCACTAAGCGACAGCGGTTGGACGTGGCCCGGGCCGGTTGCGCGGTGTGTAGTAACCGCCGTTGATCCGCGCCCACCAGCCTTCGTATAATCGCTGGGAAAACGCTTCATTGTATTGTTCAATTGTTTGCAGCCATTACTGCATTGTTTTTCTACTGCTCCATGAGCTAAATACTTTTGCCTTTTCATGACAAAAAGACATGTTATTTGTATTAAGGGCTAAAATATTACACTGCTAGTCAATCACGGGTACCTATAACGTCTAATTGTTTATTGATATTTTTCATAGCTCTAGTAAAAAAGTTTCTTAATCTTTTCACGGTATTATAAAAAAAAAATACGTTTTATTTTGTCCCTCAGTAAGTCGTATTTTTGGAAAGAAATATAGTTTATGGTTTGCTTCTTTTCAAAGACTACATGCCATTCCCTATCTCGGTACTTATAAAGAATACAATAGGAATAGTTGACAGTAAGAGAGAATATTAAAGGTTTGAAATAGTGGATTGAAGTCTAAGGATCTCGTAAATCAACTTAATTTATATAATAATGATAACAATAACTTAATTTCAAGAATTACATTCCTTCAAATTACGCCATTGGTCACGTGACATAGAAAAAGCGACGGCGTCCGCTGTTGCTCGAATGGGCCGTCTCGACTGGGGTAATACCACGGCCTCGCAAAATCAAGCAAGATCTTGTGCTTCTGTTTTTCGTTCGGTGAGTGAGGTATCCGGAGGCCCATTCCTCTCACCCCCAAACACCCATCCCCGACATCCCACCCATTCCCCAAATATCTTTAAAAACCGGCAACGCACCTGCAGCTCCTCTGGTGTTGCAGATGTACGTGGGAGACGGTAATCACTTACCATAAGGTAAGCCGCTAGCTTGTTTTCCCCCTTTTCTCAAAAAAAAAAAAGCGATGCATCCTGCTGACACAGCTGTAAGGATCAATTGGCAATTGGCAGGCCCCGTAACTCGCAAAACCGCCAACCGTTGGGGGCAAAAGGTTCTCAAATGGCAGCTTAGTACAGACAATGCAGTGTAGGAAGATCCTCACAAGATGGAATGACGACTTGCAAAGTATTGCGTGTAGTCTTTGCATGGCCTTGGGGGACCTTTGAAGAGAGATTAGACTCGTAGCAGGTTGTATTGATCTAGTCAAAATATGTCTTCGTTTTATATTCCTAACCTGTTCGTGGGTAGTGAGATGAGTCAGTGTTACTCTCTTGATGGCTATTGTAGCATCAAATCCATTCCACTATGGCGAAAACAAATCTCTATGCAGATCACTAGTGTGTGTTTTGTTCAGATTAGAGCAGCTCGCATCTCTAGTGCAAACAGCATCGCGGTCATTAACCAGCCCGCCCGTTGTGATGAGTATGGTCAAATCATCTGTGCATAACATGGCAACATTTGTTGGCGCTTTATTGGAAAGACCTTCCTGAGCACGACTTAGCTGAGCACATATACAGGATTATATAAAAGAAGAAAGAGATACAGAAAATTTTCCTGAACCATATCCTGATCGGTTACACATGCAATTGCAATAGTAACTCCCTCTTAAATAGATTCTTTATAACACGAGTGTTCCCTACTTTTCTTGCATAGAAGCTGCATATGTAGGTACCACCTTCTTGCTTATTTCTTCCACCAATCTGCAGCACAACCACCTTGATCATGTGATGGTAAGTAACTCAAGCCCATGAAAATCTGCAACAAACTAAGAAAGAAAAAAGAAGGCTGCAGCTGCGTTTCACCTCTGATGACTTAAAGTTGAATGCCTCTCAGCAGTAGCAATAGTAGCTCTCCATTACTTCCAATCGGAATACAATTTGAAGTGATCAAAGTAGAATTCGAAGTGATTGAAGTGATGAAAGTCGCATTGCCGAATGCCGGCTGAACTAGGCAAAAGAGTGGTAAGCGACTGTGCATAATGAGATATTGGACTAATACTTCCAGAAATCTTAGAACTCCCACCTCTCTAATTAGCGAATTATCTCTCTGAACGGGTTTGATGTAGGGTTATCATTCAGAAAGTTCTGGACACATATTTGGTTAACTTTTTTCTTTCTTGTCAATCCATGTTTTGGTAATTGAATAACAAAGAAACAACTAGTTCATAGACTTCAATCAATATTGGAACAGGTCTAAATTTAAATTTCATGGTAAGTTAAGTAAGATATTATTAGATGTTAGATTTAAGTTTCAGAATTTCCTATTTTTAATTATATGCTACGTGGCACACCAAATAGTTGAGCCTCCTGTCGAAATTAATCCTCATTATGTACTTTAAAATAAATTTATGGGCGTTTTTAATAGCTTTATTATGGTATTGACGTTTTTTTGACATTTTACAGCTTACCCACCTAATGTCTACTGAAAAAATATGTGAACGTGAAGTATTTCATTAACTAGCCTTACAAAAAATTGTAATGTATTACTGACCATTCGCAATACTTCTATACAAATCGTTTATGTAAACACCTAAAAATTACAGTAAACTGCAATTTCCAAAAAACAATTTCTTATGATTTTCGTAAAAAATTACCAATCATATCAAGACCTGCTAGCCGAATGTCGAAAAGTAACCGGCCTGTTTTGGCTAGTGCCCATTGTGGAAAAGTTTTATTAAAATTAAAGCTAAATGAATGGAATTTGTTTTATATATTATTATATCAGTTATTTATATTTGTTAGCCTGGGGGAGATGAGGTAAACGAGCGTTACTAATTTTCAAGCCGACAACACAACATCTTTAATTCTCATTATATTATTAAGTATCAACTTTACTAATAAATGAAACAATTTTACCACATAATATAATTTGAACAAATTTTGTTCTTATTATTATTAAAACCTTTTGTAAATTGACGTGTGTATAATATAAATGTACAAAAAACCTTTTTACACGTTTTGCTCAAACATCCATAATAATGTTTTAGGAATTAATTATGACTGTTTTGCAGTACAACAAAACGGTTTTGATCCGAGGCATAAAAACATTTTTTAAATGTTTTATGCAGTATAAATATACCTATATTTATTTTAATTATTGTATCGCATACTCATTTACAATTTGAAGTGATCAAAGTAGAATTCGAAGTGATTGAAGTGATGAAAGTCGCATTGCCGAATGCCGGCTGAACTAGGCAAAAGAGTGGTAAGCGACTGTGGCATAATGAGATATTGGACTAACACTTCCAGAAATCTTAGAACTCCCACCTCTCTAATTAGCGAATTATCTCTCTGAACGGGTTTGATGTTGTTTTATCATTCAGAAAGTTCTGGACACATATTTGGTTAACTTTTTTCTTTCTTGTCAATCCATGATTTGGTAATTGAATAACAAAGAAACAACTAGTTCATAGACTTCAATCAATATTGGAACAGGTCTAAATTTAAATTTCATGGTAAGTTAAGTAAGATATTATTAGATGTTAGATTTAAGTTTCAGAATTTCCTATTTTTAATTATATGCTACGTGGCACACCAAATAGTTGAGCCTCCTGTCGAAATTAATCCTCATTATGTACTTTAAAATAAATTTATGGGCGTTTTTAACAGCTTTATTATGGTATTGACGTTTTTTTGACATTTTACAGCTTACCCACCTAATGTCTACTGAAAAAATATGTGAACGTGAAGTATTTCAGTAACTAGCCTTACAAAAAATTGTAATGTATTACTGACCATTCGCAATACTTCTATACAAATCGTTTATGTAAACACCTAAAAATTACAGTAAACTGCAATTTCCAAAAAACAATTTCTTATGATTTTCGTAAAAAATTACCAATCATATCAAGACCTGCTCGCCGAATGTCGAAAAGTAACCGGCCTGTTTTGGCTAGTGCCCATTGTGGAAAAGTTTAATTAAAATTAAAGCTAAATAAATGGAATTTGTTTTATATATTATTATATCAGAGTTATTTATATTTGTTAGCCTGGGGGAGATGAGGTAAACGAGCATTACTAATTTTCAAGCCGACAACACAACATCTTTAATTCTCATTATATTATTAAGTATCAACTTTACTAATAAATGAAACAATTTTACCACATAATATAATTTGAACAAATTTTGTTCTTATTATTATTAAAACCTTTTGTAAATTGACGTGTGTATAATATAAATGTACAAAAAAAACCTTTTTACACGTTTTTGCTCAAACATCCATAATAATGTTTTAGGAATTAATTATGACTGTTTTGCAGTACAACAAAACGGTTTTGATCCGAGGCATAAAAACATTTTTTTAAATGTTTTATGCAGTATAAATATACCTATATTTATTTTTAAGACATTTTTAATTATTGTATCGCATACTCATTTACAATTTGAAGTATTTTATAAAATCTAAAAAATAAACCCGTACGGTATTTTTGTTTTAAAAAACTTCTATTTCAATAAACGTATTTGTTGTTTGTATAAAATATTTAGTGGATTAACTTTTTGATATAAATTAATTTTAATAGTAACATCTATTAGCAGAATGATTGAATTCTTAGAGCAGAACTTTAAACGTTTACTTTGTATTTTATTATTTTTTATTTCCATCTGTGCATCTTATTAATGAAATAAAGCCATACATACTATTTATTTAGATATTTGAAATCAAATATCCAATTTGATCGTAAATATATAAAAATAATAATTAAAAAAAATATGCTAACACAATCGTTCAATATATTGTAAATGATATGATTAAAATATTTGATATTATAGAATTATATCAATGTCTATAATGCACTGTTGTATATATTTCATTAGGTTATGTCGGATTCAGCTTCGGCTCACTTTGTAGTCAATCAAAAGCTGTCATTTGTACTGGATTATATCATGGAGACTTAGGAAAGTACAACCTAAAACTCTAGATTTACAGACAGATTGTTAGGAGGATAGGATAGGAGAGAAATCATTTTAAGTTACTGAGATATAAAACGGCGTACATGCCACCCTACCGCAATAGTGTGCGTGAGCACTTGCCAGCGTCAATATCTACTATTACTAAAACACACCATTTTATTTTGCATTTAGATCTAATAAAATTAACATTGTTTTTCTACCTCCCCCTGGATATTCCTTAAGTAACGCCCGATTATATAAAATATCTTAAATAATTGTGCACATAAAACTAATTACTCTCCTGAGCCCCGTGGTAAAGACAGCCATAGGATCAAATTATTAAACTGGAATTTAATTACTTATTTTTGTATCTAGGAATAATATCAAAATCAGTAAGTATTAAACATGTTAAACTAACATGCGGTGGTGTAAAAAGATAACCGAAAGAGAATCTAGTCCTCTACTATAAAATTAGCAAAATGCGCAATATTTTTTGTAAATATGTACTTAATTATTTTGTTAATTATTGTGATATATGAATATTGAACAACATGTTCATAGGTCAGACAATAAAAAAATGCAGGAAAGTATTCATTTTAATTCTAATTTGTCAGAAAGTATTTATTGTCTCAATGTTTATTACTTTTTGCATAAATACAATATTAACTCATTAAAACATTAGTTTCTTCCCTAAGGAATATAGTGTAAGAATAATAAAAGAAATTGTAAATATAAAACGAGAATAAAGCATAAATTCTAAAATGTTGTACATAAATCGGTAGGTGTATTTATTATTTCTATTAATTTAATGTCTGTGATAATTGTTCACATACTTTTAAATATTAATTATTCCTTGAGCATGTACTGTGCGGATGTTATAATTTGTTAGTATGTAATGTGTAAATGCAAAATTAATTCAGGCACTTAAACCAAGAAGTAAGTTAGTTTCAGAACATTCTTATAGTCATAGTAAAATTTCATAGTCTTCAGTAAAACTGACGTAGTACCTATGCAATAGAATGCCATATCAAATATCACAGTATTAAATTGATTCGTTATTAAATACATAGGTGTCATTGTAAATGTGCACTTTGTTTATGTTAAAATTACCGATAATCAGTGTATAATAAGTTCTAAACCGATCTTAATGTTTTTCATCTAAATTGTTAAATAATAAGCTGCAAATATGGAAGATGACCGTTTGCATAAATGTTTTTAAAACTTATATTCAAGCCTTTAATGTGGTCATTACAATTGTAATATTTGTTGTAACAGTATTCAGTGTTGTATACTCATACATATTGCGGGAGTTGAACTCATTCATCTGTAGATGTGTCTGTAGAGTAAAATTCATGAATGTGATATCAACAAAATATTAATAGATGTTAGATACAGCTGTAGAAATTTTATTTAATAAGGTAAAAAAAGATATGTAGTTATTTTTTTTGGTACTATTTATCTCTAAATTTTATTTATTGTGCCAACTTATAAATTTTTGAAGTGGTTTTAACCTGAGAACTTTAATTTTTTATAGATTTTAATGTTTGATAAAGTTATAATCACGATGTTATTGGGCAGTAAAATTAATAGAACTGATGTACTAATTGTTATCTGATAGATGATTATAGATGGATTATTGTGTAAGTTGTGTTTTTACATTAAAGTAAAAATTTACTGTTTAAGTTTCTTTTATTGCGAACCGTTAACATTCAATATGTGAACGGTATGCCTTATGCTTACTCGGTAAGGATGGAATTTCAGTTAATGGTGCTGTTTAGTAGTAGTTATTACTGTATGGTGGCGGAAGTTAATCTGGCATCACTTTTCCTCCCGTGTGTGTCGTAGTGTCGAAGGAAAACGCATTAAAAACTTCATGGCGTCCGAGTTGGCAGATAAAATAGTTCAAAAAATGCCAGACCGATGACAGGCAGCACCATTAGGGGTGCGTTCGTAATGCGAACGATTAATGGGCAAATCTTCCTATTGGGAGAGGCTGCTATAGGATGCAACTATTAAAAGGCATTCATGGGTGCTCATATGGATAAAAAGCCGATTCCCCAGTGGAAAATGTGTCTCGAGACTTGTGAACAACGCTTCATTGTTTAAATGTGAAGTATATATGTATTAGAGCTGCTAGTCTGCCGGTATGCTGTAAGGTAACATTTGGGAACGTGCATAATAACATTCACTAATACGAACATGCGGTTTGCCAAATTAACATCAGAAGACACACCCCGCACCAGATTTCCTTAAAAGACGACATAGGACCTGCCCTGCACACAATGTTTTGGTTCATCAAATCAAACGCCCTACAAAATCGCAGGAAAAAAATTTCAATAACTGCTGTAAGAGTTTACAGCGTTAACATTGTCTGCTGTATGTATTTTTATCATGTTTACCAGTAAGTACTTACTAGCCCCATTATTCCTAACTATGGATCATTAATCTGAGCATGGTCAAGTTACAAATGCGAAAGTAGGCAACTCTGCTGTGAAAATTTTCACAGCTAAACTGTTTTGATAAAATTTAGTATGGAGACACGTTAAACCTTAGGACACACACGAGCTACTTATCCCGGTAAATTTTATCAAGTGGATTAAGTCGTCGGAGGAAACTAGTTAATACCTAATAAAGTAAAAACAAAAGTTGATACTAATGCCTAGACCGGTGAATTAGAGACATCTACTTCGGTAACCCACTCTCTCTCTCTCTCTCCCTCTCCTCAAATATTCATAAAGGCCGGCAACGCACCTGCAGCTTATACGGTGTTGCAGATATACGTGGGCGACGGTAATCACTTACCAACAGGTGACCTGCTTGCTCGTTTGCCCCTTTCCAATAAAAAAAACCCCCAATAGATGATACTCCCAATATCAATGAAACATATGTATGTACAGTAGTTAAGACAATTTCTGTTAGTTTATGAGTTGGCTTAAGATATATTTGTGCTAGACCTTATCGACCATCAGTCGTCCGCGACGTGCGTTTGAATTCGTCGCTCTCGCCGAGGTCACTAAACTATTAGTCATGATCATTGGATTATTAGTTTTTTTTAATTTCGTTCGTAATTTTTTGTCCACTATTTTCAAAAACTTCTGACTGGTGAATATATTAATTTTTTTTCTTTAAATGTCGATAAATGCGCATCCACCTTTATATAAATGAAATATAATGATCATAATCATCAATAGTACTTATTTGAAGCCAGATCTCCTTTATACTGTATTTATAATATTAATAAGCAAGAGTAAATAGATAATTTGGAACATTGATTAATCAGTTGGGGAAATGCCCTTATAGACAAATACATGTCACCCAAGGTTGTAATTGCAAACCAACTATAACCTTACAGACAATTGATAACTATCCCAGTAGAGCTTTATTAAAAAAAACCAAAGATAGCAGAAAGAATAGTATTTAATAATATAGAATCAGCATGAATGATTGCGTCTTATGCATAAAATAAAAACAAGGTACTATTAATTTGTAATGAAACTATAATTTATGAATTTTATAATATTTAAGCTGTTGTACAGCATTCAAATTATCAAGTTAAATCAAATGCAATAAAACCCTTAAATAATAATTGCATTACAATGAAGTATTTCCATAAATTCAAAAAATTATTAGACAAAGATCGAGTTTAAACAAATTATGCACTTTAATTTGCTAAGATATTTATTTGATATTTCAAAATATTACCATTTGATATTTATAAACAAGAACTTTTCCACAGACCATCTATAATTGACAACAGGTTGGGTACTTTTGTGTGAATACTTTTAAGGTTTTCAAACTTGTAATGAACTTTGCAGAGAAAATTTTATAGAAGTATTTACTTGTGGAAATGTACTAATTTTTAGTTACAAATACAATATAGTCCAGTACTTGTGTACTAGTAAAACAATATGATCATTTAGAATCTATTAGAAAGATTTGAAAAGTTGAGTCAATACTTCCTACCGAGAGTCCATAACATGTACGCACTTGCATAATGGTATGACATAGTTCATGTGATTCAGATTGTTCAGGACAGAAAACAAAAAAGTCACATGGTAATAAACCAATATACCGCAATAGACTTGCTATTGTCATAAAATGCTATTAATATATCTATTGATTAGTAAAAATTAAAGTACAGAATGTAGATTCATGCATTAAACAAGTTAGGCATTTATATTTTTTTAAAATACATATAACTAATTTATGTTCTAAATTATGGACTAATGTACATCTTAGCTATCATGAATTAAATCACATTTTTTTAGAAAAGGAACACTAGCGCAAAGAAACTGTGTTTCATTCTGAATTGACTTAATAACATTATTTCCTTCAAAATTTTTCTGTAGTAGATCTAACACTACCATATCTCTTTTAGCTATTTCACACACCTTTTCAACAGATGAGAGTTCCTCTTCCTCTGCAGTAAGTAATGCCTCCATTAAAGCACCCCGTTCAACACGTCTTCTCAATAAAGTTACTTCCTCCTTCAAATTCTTATATTGTTCATCTGACACTTGATGCAATTGGATCTCGTCTCCAGGTAACAAAACATTAGAAGGAACTTTTAATATTCTTTCAATTTCACCATCTATAATTTCAAGACAAGGGCCTGCTCGTTCGCAATATAATCTTATTAACTTATCACAAGAATGTGTTAAAGTTACTTTATCAGTATCATTCAGATCCAAAGTCTCTTGCAAATATGACTCCATCTCCTTTATTCCTGTTCTGATTTTCTGTTCTACCATTTGTCGTACTGCAATTTTCAGGCGTTGCGCTCCAAAGCCGAAATGCTGCGTCTCGTATTCTTCATCAGTACCACCAATCCATGGTTCTATTCTAATCATCTTTGTTAAGTTTAAATAGTTTTGCACAAGTTTAATTTCTTTATAAGGTGTCCCCACTTCGCAAAAAAAGATAATTTAGCAGTACATCTTTAATGACTTTGTTTTCATTTCAAATTCAATTCCTGAGTTTCTGATTCTAATCTGTCTTTAAATTAAAACCGTTCGTGACAGTGTTGCCAGTACGCCCGTCCAAAAATAACATTTAGATTAGGAGTGGGCATTATGTATCATAGATCGTTTTCCAAACGTTTCCACTGAGCGATAACGATAACGTTGCAGATGACATCTACTTAGAGCTATTTCGAAAAACGTCTATTTTTTGTTAAACAGTTGTCATTACAAGCGTTGCAACGTTCGCAAATTACATTCTGCCAAAGTGGCAACATAACGAACAAAATGAGTGATATATTTACGAATACAATTTTATATATAACATCCAACGATAATTAATCTTGTTACTTAATTAAAACAATGTCGGTTTAACTGGTATATAAATTAAATAGCTTTTTGATGTCTTTACTTTTGTGTAAATAGGTCATGCACGGACGATTTGGTGCAGATTTAATTGTAAAACTGATTTAATGGATTATTTATTGTAAAAAAACTTGAGTACATTTTGTATATATTAAGTATAAGAACTAGCTAAAAGTACAATCTAGATTAAAAAATTAACGCATTCGTTTGATAACTCAAAGAAACGCGATGTACAGCAAAATCAAAATGAATTATGTAAACTAAATTAGCCTAACAAAATGATAATGAATTATGGTTACACTTGGAAACTTTCGCGTACCGCGATGGAGACAGGCTATAGACTTGCTGGCCGTTTAAATTATCGATGGTACTAAAGATGATACATACGTACACACAGTACATACATACAAGTGTACTGTTTGAGTGTATGTTGTGTAGTAAATACAATATTTTTACAGGAAGTCCTTTATTATTTCTTCTTTAACTTTACAAACTATCGTACGAAATACAGCCTTGCACAGTGCACAACTCAGAACTAGAAAAAGGCCGAAAATTATTCTAAAAAATGGCGATTTTTGGCCGGATAGGAATTTGATTGATTAGGAGATTGAACAAAAACTTAATTTGCCTTGTTTGTTTCATTGCACTCACAATAATAGACGATACAGTATAAAGTAATAAATATATTATATGAAATAAAGACTTTCATTTAATTTGAGTACTAACCTAAAATATGAGGTGATGGCTCGAAATATATCATGCCACTTCAGTTTTCTATGCCTGTAGTCGTCGTCAATAACGAAAATTTTACAGCGTGAAAAACGTCAAACAAAATGGAACACAATTTATAGATTTTACTTGTAGGTAGTAATATCCGACGACTCTAAATGAACGAGGATGATGGTTACTATGGTGCTACTTATGAAGAGACATGTCAAAAACCTGTCAAATCCAGTACATCGAATGATAGTTTTCAATTTTGCCACGTTAAAACCATGTGTTTCTAGGAACTTTATATAAATTGGGGGCATCTAGTTTGTTTTTCACATTGAACGGTGAATGGGAATCATCGAATTTGCCAACAATATCTGAAAGAGAGGACACAAGATTATCATTAGGAGATAAATTGAACCGTAAAGCATAAATATTAGGAAAAAGGAGGTAGAAGTTGTTGTGATCTTTAAGTTTGAAACATTATCTTAACCTACTATGGATTGCACTGATATAGTATATCCCTAATCTGCCTCCAATGGAATTGTCAGAGCATCAGGAACAAGAAATCTGACTTAATTCACTTAATTAATATCTATAACCCATAAATTCTTGCCGTTGCAGAGATCTGGCTTAAGCCAGTTTTGTAATACCAGGGTTCTCCTATTATCGTCACGATCAGGGCTCTGATTTTACTTAACAGGAACATTCCTTCCTCATCCATCTCTCTCCCCTCTGTATAAGGCAATATAAACGCTGTAGGTGTTAAAGGTATGAATGTTACAATTCTATCCATAGGCATCCCGGCTACCTCTCCTTCTTTAATTAATTGTATCCAGTACTTTCACTCCACTTCAATAGGCACGTTATCTAGGCTTCCCATAAATTTGACTCTTTTTGATATCTCCTACTTGATATTTTAATGAATTTAAGTTTCATTAGTCCTTCCATTGGAACGCTCTCTTCCCAGAATGATAAATCTGGAGAAGACATAAAAGACATAAAGACATTTATTCCTACACTTACAACTACACACAGTACATGATATGGTGATAGATAATAATTATAAAAATAACCTCGTGAAAGCGGAAGCAGACAAAAAGACAAAATATCTGGACCTGGCTCACGAGGTAACCGACATGTGGGGTGGTATCCCGACCGAAATTATTCCGATCGTCATCTCTGCGAATGGGTTACTCCCAATCAGCCTCTCGGAACATCTGTGGCGTCTGGGACTCCGTGACGGACCGCTCCGAGCTCAAATGCAGAAGGCGGTGCTACTTGATACCGCACGCATTGTCCGCCGGTTTCTTAATTGTAAATAATTGTCCTAATTTACTTCTAATTTATGTAACGGACTGGTTCTACAAAACTATTATACCCATATTATTATACCCATAAGACCCCTCTACAGCTTTGAGTTACCGTAATATTGCTACTTCATCAACCTTGTCTAAAATCAAGGAGAATCTCGTGAAAAATCTACTTATACTTGAATAGTAGAATGGTGGCATGCTATCAAAGGTCCAATTTGGATTTAGAAAAGGTTATAGCACGATGGAGCCTTAGCATTTTCAGCATATCAGATATAAGACTTGCTTTTTTTCAAGAACGATTTTCTTTTTCTCCCTGTGCGGCATATGATAATGTTATTCTTCCAGTGCTCAGGTAAACATGCAACAGCTCTGCATCCCTAAGAGGATAACAAAATATATTCGTGATAAAATTACTTTCAACTAGACGCATATTACCACGCTTTGGAGGGTCCTACCAACTAGATCTATCTTGAAGGGTCTACCTCTAGGTACAGTCTTGACCCCTTTGCTATAGAGCATCTACGCTCAAGATCTGTGAATTGTCTAATCAATGTTCTTCGGTATGCAGATGACCTTATTATTAATATCATATATTGTTTCCAAATGTGTCGAGTTGAATGTGTCGAGCCTCCCAGAAAATATCCTGAGATAGTTTTTGTTCAAAGCTGCTTGTTATTTACACCATCTTCTTTCTAAACGACATTACCTGCAAAAGTTGGTCAGGCACTCTCCATTTCTGCTTTTATTTATTTATTTAAACTTTATTTAAATACCTTTAAATAAAAGTATTACAAAAGACGGACTAATGCCTCTTGGCATGCTCTGCCAGTCAACCCAGGACGTGGAGAGATATTGTAACGGTAAAATACATGAATAACTTATACTTACAATTAGATACATACTGATGGAATAAATACATATATACAAATATAAATACCTACATAAAAATAAATGTATATATATATATATACATCTATACATATATATATATATATATATATATATATATATATATATATATATATATATATATATATATATATATATATATATATATATATATATATATATATATATATATATATATATATATATATATATATATATATATATATATATATATATATATATATATATATATATATATATATATATATATATATATATATATATATATATATATATATATATATATATATATATATATATATATATATATATATATATATATATATATATATATATATATATATATATATATATATATATATATATATATATATATATATATATATATATATATATATATATATATATATATATATATATATATATATATATATATATATATATATATATATATATATATATATATATATATATATATATATATATATATATATATATATATATATATATATATATATATATATATATATATATATATATATATATATATATATATATATATATATATATATATATATATATATATATATATATATATATATATATATATATATATATATATATATATATATATATATATATATATATATATATATATATATATATATATATATATATATATATATATATATATATATATATATATATATATATATATATATATATATATATATATATATATATATATATATATATATATATATATATATATATATATATATATATATATATATATATATATATATATATATATATATATATATATATATATATATATATATATATATATATATATATATATATATATATATATATATATATATATATATATATATATATATATATATATATATATATATATATATATATATATATATATATATATATATATATATATATATATATATATATATATATATATATATATATATATATATATATATATATATATATATATATATATATATATATATATATATATATATATATATATATATATATATATATATATATATATATATATATATATATATATATATATATATATATATATATATATATATATATATATATATATATATATATATATATATATATATATATATATATATATATATATATATATATATATATATATATATATATATATATATATATATATATATATATATATATATATATATATATATATATATATATATATATATATATATATATATATATATATATATATATATATATATATATATATATATATATATATATATATATATATATATATATATATATATATATATATATATATATATATATATATATATATATATATATATATATATATATATATATATATATATATATATATATATATATATATATATATATATATATATATATATATATATATATATATATATATATATATATATATATATATATATATATATATATATATATATATATATATATATATATATATATATATATATATATATATATATATATATATATATATATATATATATATATATATATATATATATATATATATATATATATATATATATATATATATATATATATATATATATATATATATATATATATATATATATATATATATATATATATATATATATATATATATATATATATATATATATATATATATATATATATATATATATATATATATATATATATATATATATATACATCTATACAGTGACCGAAATTATTCCGATCGTCATCTCTGCGAATGGGTTACTCCCAATCAGCCTCTCGGAACATCTGTGGCGTCTGGGACTCCGTGACGGACCGCTCCGAGCTCAAATGCAGAAGGCGGTGCTACTTGATACCGCACGCATTGTCCGCCGGTTTCTTAATTGTAAATAATTGTCCTAATTTACTTCTAATTTATGTAACGGACTGGTTCTACAAAACTATTATACCCATATTATTATACCCATAAGACCCCTCTACAGCTTTGAGTTACCGTAATATTGCTACTTCATCAACCTTGTCTAAAATCAAGGAGAATCTCGTGAAAAATCTACTTATACTTGAATAGCAGAATGGTGGCATGCTATCAAAGGTCCAATTTGGATTTAGAAAAGGTTATAGCACGATGGAGCCTTAGCATTTTCAGCATATCAGATATAAGACTTGCTTTTTTTCAAGAACGATTTTCTTTTTCTCCCTGTGCGGCATATGATAATGTTATTCTTCTAGTGCTCAGGTAAACATGCAACAGCTCTGCATCCCTAAGAGGATAACAAAATATATTCGTGATAAAATTACTTTCAACTAGACGCATATTACCACGCTTTGGAGGGTCCTACCAACTAGATCTATCTGGAAGGGTCTACCTCTAGGTACAGTCTTGACCCCTTTGCTATAGAGCATCTACGCTCAAGATCTGTGAATTGTCTAATCAATGTTCTTCGGTATGCAGATGACCTTATTATTAATATCATATATTGTTTCCAAATGTGTCGAGTTGAATGTGTCGAGCCTCCCAGAAAATATCCCTGAGATAGTTTTTTGTTCAAAGCTGCTTGTTATTTACACCATCTTCTTTCTAAACGACATTCCCTGCAAAAGTTGGTCAGGCACTCTCCATTTCTGCTTTTATTTATTTATTTAAACTTTATTTAAATACCTTTAAATAAAAGTATTACAAAGGGCGGACTAATGCCTCTTGGCATGCTCTGCCAGTAAACCCGGGACGTGGAGAGATATTGTAACGGTAAAATACATGAATAACTTATACTTACAATTAGATACATACTGATGGAATAAACTCATATATACAAATATAAATACCTACATAAAAATAAATGTATATACATATATATACATCTATACGGTGTTGGTTGCTTATTTGGTGTATGTAAATATGCTTATATTTATTTATGGTTGTATGTATGTATGTTTTGTATGTACATTTATATATGTATCTATATTATGATGATTTATATATATATATTATAAATGTATTTTGGTTAGGATTTATTTGAGTATCAATTCAAAATGTTTTTTTATTTATTAATTAGGAAGAATTTCACACTTTTACAATTTACTAGATTTCTTTCTGCTTTTTGTATTTTTTTAGTGTGCAAATAAGATTAAATAAATAAATATGTGCATACGGTGTCATTTTTTTGTAACATGAGTTACATGTCATTGAGATTATGATTGATTCATCCTAGTTTCTTATATAATTGAATATTAATACCAAAGGGACACGTAAAAATTTAACCACAGAAAGTGAACAATGTACTTGCCTACTACTTTCAAGCTTTACTATTACCTTCTACTGCTATCCTGTTTCAAGTGCGTAGTAGCATAGCTGGTAACTTCCGTCTGGCAACCCTTAACAATCCAGTATTTCTTGATTGTTACATGACGGCCTGAAATTTTACAACCGTTCTGTTACTCATCATTCATTTGTTCAAACGCATACTGAACGGTGATTTTTAAGATAGAGGGAAGAGCTAACATTTTGGTGGGCATCCTGGTACGTGACTTCCAGGAAGAAACTTGTAATGGAGTGCAGTAAAGTTATGATTCTAATTATATGAGAAATTGTTATGGTGAAGGTTTGTATTTTTTGTGACTCTGAACTGTTTGTCAATGAGAATTGTAGTTTTTCCGTTATGAAACCCCGAAATTTAACTGGTGACAATACTAGTTCATCAGTTTTTAATTATAAAATGTAAAGGACAACACACAAAACTTTAAATTTCAGCTATGCTTCAACTATTTAAAAAGGACTTTTGGCGCGATTGTGTTGTTGTCTTATCTTGAACTAGCGACCGCCCGTGTGAAGTAGTTCCCCAAAAAAGAGTATATTTACCCAGATTAAAGGGTATATTTAGTCTAATGTGTTTCATCAAAATCCGTTTAGTTGTTGCTGTGATTGAGCATCCAAACACTTAAACAGACTTCCTCATTAAAATATTAAGAGAAAATTGTTGCGACTTCATGTGGATAAAATAGTCTTGGACAATATCACGAGCACAGCCGGGTTTTTACTATTGGTGAAAATAAAACATATGTGGTTTTTTCCTAAATTTACTGTTTTTAAATATAATATATTTGCTAGTTGGCCCCTTCGTTTGCCTTAGAGTACATCTATAGAACAATTAAAGGTTCTGTGTTATTCCGTCTTAGCCCTCAGGCGTAAAAACGGAGCCTTATTTGATTAATTGATGAAACGTAGCCTTATAAGATTACTTGCAGTTATCCATGGGCTAGAATAACCACTAACCATCAGGTAGACTGTTAGATTAGAAGCAAAATATTAATAAACAAAAGATACCAAATACTCGGCCACTATTAAGCGTGACAGTGGCCCTATAAAAACCGTCCACAGGTTTTGAAGTTAAAAATCACGTCTAATGTCTAGCTCCTTCAGTAAGAAGCATAAGATACTTATAGTTTCTTCAAACCCTTAAAATCGCCGTAATGAAAGTCGAATAAATTTACGTCTATTGGTTTCTATGTTGTGACTGTGTGAATAGACAGACTGAAGTGATGCGTGAATAGACAGACAGATAGAAAGACACAACTTTTCTAAAAAAAATTGGTTTCGGCTACTGTATGATATAATACTATTCAATTAAAATTTTAGAAATATATTCAATGTAAAGTTTTGGTTGTATGAATAGAATTATAGAAAAGAAAGTATTGAATTGATAAAGATTAATGTATTTTCTCGTATTTTATTTTGATGTCTAATATTGTTAATGTATAACGCAGAAAGTGCTCGTTAATGTATACGGTTATTGGAAGTCTTATCATTAATAATGGTACTACCATCATTTAGCTATAAAAATTTAATCAAGTCAGCGAATGAGTGCCGAACTATAACACTTATTTTAAGCACAACAATGCTGCTTAGCATAGTTATTTTTCGAGGTTGACTTTTGTTTTGTAACTTATTTAATATTTTTAAAGTTTACGGTATAAAACAAATATTTGTCACTTCTAGTGCGTGTAGTATCATAAGAGTCATATCAGGACTAAAACAAACAATGTTATTTCTATTGTTTCAAAATTATTACACACAATTCAACACATTTAATTGTGGGTTACTAAATATCACCCCTATTCAAAAACATAAAAATACTAGTAAGTTGTTAGAGAATAAGATTAAATAGTGCTAATTGTTATGACCCTTTCTGTGAACTGGGTTTCCTTGAAAAGTTTCTAGTCCTGCAAGAAATGTCACTCCCACAAGCATGCAAGCATTAAAAATAGAAGAAATTATTAATTACCGAGTCTGCACGTTTAGGATATTCTTGGTCAATGACTGATTTAATTTGGCATTGGGCAAGTGATTACAGAATAAATGTTTACAATTGTTTTATACATAATTTTTTTTAGGTTTTACCATGCACATCTAGAATTTTACCGAAATCTCATTTACGTGTTCCGATATCTATCAAAGATAGGTAGTAAGAGGTATAAAAAATGTTATATATTTACATATTATTTAAAAAAGAAGCAATAGGCTTCGAATAGATTTTTATTTACAACAGCACGATGTTTAACTCTTCAAAAGAAGGAGTTACGCCAATGAACACAAATGCTAAAAACAAAACATATGTTGGTATTTTAATTTCAACTACTTACACTTTTATACACCTACATAATACATAAAAGTTAATATTGCATATGTATCTTCTTTTTTTATCAGCTTATAAAAGCCCACTGTACTCTCTCAAATGCTTAAGGTACATACATGTCCTAGTTTTCTTTATTTATTTTTCTATAGTTTTCTATTCTTGTGAAAATTTGTAAAAAATAATCTAAACGTCAATATCGCGAGATTTTGGCCACCCTGAGATCACGAGAGATTGCATTCCCTAGTATTTTTTCGGGTCCCTTCCGACGATATATTTGTAATTGTTATATGTATCTTGTAAAATCAATCCTTTAGCTTGTGCATCTCAAAGCTTAGTCCATATGTAAATCACAAGGTTAGAACTAAACTTGGGTGGAACTATAGATTTTATTGGAAATGCAATTATCTACAATAAACGTTCTGTCTATCGTATCTAACATTCCTAACGTACGATACTCATGTGTCACGTTGTCGCCTATTGTTGAAAGTTGTTGGAGATTATATAAGCTGTAGGCATTATAACGAAAAAGGGGAAAATGTGCGTTAGAAAATTTCTAAGGTTCTTCGAAGAAAAACTGTTAATGGAAACAGTTAAAAATAAGATTCTTCTCAAATCATTAAACCATTCTGGTGTATTCTCAGTTAATCTTCAAACAAAAACATGCTATTTTAATCACCAAAAAATTTTTTTTAGTAACTTATTGATGTCTGATTAACGATATGCCGATAAACAAGCTATAAAAGGAGGCATACAACTTGGTCTGAATTATGTTACAAATAAAAATTGGTTTTTGGGCGCTACGGTATTTATATACGGTACGGTATTTTTTGGGCATACATGTGTAAAAGTGTAACGGGCGTTAAATGTGCTGAAGTCACTTCCAACCAACTCAAAGGCCCTAATATCCTAATAAGTGGTGGTGCGATCTGAGCAAAACCGCATCGTAGGTAACGCTGTAACTCCTGTTGTATAGGCTACATTATGATTATTAATTTGTAAGTCAACTCGTGTTGTACTTGAGGAAGCGGTAACAGACGTCACGACAATCGGATTTCTTCCAAACTACTAAACGGTTTTTAGCTCAGGGAGGCCGATGTTCACAAATTCAAAATTATGCAAATTTCTTAGCGACATAGAATTAAAGAAAAACTCCGAAAAAGAGACCATACAACCAGAATTAGCAGAATCGTTGGCTATATTTTGTAGATACATATATTATGAGACTACCTGGCATTTTATACTATCCAACTCTCCGAACTTAATTGGACTGCGCGAGGCGGGTATAAAATCTGTCAAATTCCACTTAAAGAGGGTTATTGGCGAATCAAATATATCAAAAAATATTTACTTCAATGGTTTAGGTTGAAGCCTGTTTGAACACTTCCTTTATCAAGAATGAGTTGTGAAACCGACATATATCGATTTTTGTTCTTGTTGTATTAACTGTTGTGTTGGTTTTATGTAAAAGTCCTGTGGAGATAACAGACCTAGTTAAGGAAAAGAGGACATATGTGAGGCGGCATAGTCGGTTTTGTAAGTTCAGGCGGCTACAGGCGGCCCTGACACTGATGATCAAGTTATATTTGCATTATAATTTTCAATACACAGTATGGTCCTGAATGAGGGGGTGAGAAAGTGTGTGATAAGAGAAACGTATGATGTGAAATAAGCTGTCGTGACTAGAATTAAGAAGGCTGCTAAAATGGTTTGTTATTTTGTGACACATGGAAAGAATGAATGCGGAAATAATAAACTGTATGTAAATTAAATAGGTGTTGTTGTCGTGTCAGAATTGTACAAAATGGATCGGTAATCTAATCTTAATTAATCTATCAAATAACAATCTTACCTGCACATGGTGCACCATGCCAGTTAACAGTCGAGCCCCTGGCAACCGAATATTGGCAACCTCAATACTGCGAGGGTCCCGGCACTGCGCTCACCAACCCGCTTGCCCACGCCATGCATGGTCAGTATGACCGATGACGATGAAGAATCTCTGCCAGTGGGTTAGGCAGAGATTCTTCACCTAGTGCGGTAACAGGCATGAATGACTAGGTATGTATGCTCATGACCCATGTGCCTGGAAACTATTTTAAAAATACTAACAGATTATATATTTCATAGGAATTTATGTTTAAATATAAATTATTACATAATGTTCACCGTTATGCTATTATTTATATTTTAAAATGTATGTTTTGATCCTGTGTACCGTATTGTATCAGGACCGAACTTTGTGGAAATCTTTTGGGGAGGCCTATGTTCAGTGGCCTTGTGATAGGCTGAAATGATGATGATGATGATGATGATTTTAAACAATTTTCATACAGGCATACAGGATCAAAGCATTACTTTTAAAATATAATAGCATAACGCAGAACATTATGTCTTATTGACTAAAATATGTTAATGTGTGTAATAATTACATATAAACCATCTTCCTGAAATTTTAGCATTGAAAACAACGTAGAAGTTACAAGTGATCCACAGTGATACACAGTCATAGGCGGATTGTTTACTTTGTTTTACGCTATATATAATGATTTTTTTTATGTATTAATAGAACTTGTACTAATGGTAGCTAGCGTAGCAAAGGCACTCGATTTTACTTTAATATAATTTTATTAACTTGCAACTTATGTTTATTTTACTATATCATAATTACTTTGTTGTATATTTGAATTATACAATATACTTTGTTATATATTGTAATGTTACTCGCTGTCTATAATAAAAAAACATGTAATAATACAACCGCAGGATGTGTTTTATATCAAGATCAATATAACACGCATCTTAATATACATATATTACAGTATCTTAAGATGTTTAACGGTATCTAAATGTCTGTCGCAAAAAAATTTAAGATACTGTAATATAAAATAATTTATTATCTTCACATTGTATTTTGTGCCATTGAATTACGTAGAGTCAGAATCTGCTCTAAAATAATATAGGTATTTTATAGAATCTTCGTCGTGTGTGTCGCCCATTACGCGCGTGTGTGTTGCGTGCATATGATATGATATGAATGTGAGTTGTGATTGTGGAGCGGCGACGGCGGCGACGCACAGCACTTGTGTAGCCGTTTCGCGGTCCGCATCGCAATTCACTCCAGTTCGTTCGTTTTGTATTTCGTTCAGTAATAGAGTGGAGTTCGTAACGCATCGACGTTTCAGGCTCCAGCTTATCATAACAATAACATAACCTAATAACAGGTGTCGTGATAACTTTCACTCGTTACTTCTCGACGTGGGTGTGATCTTGTGTCCAATATTTAATAAAACTTTTGTTTAAATTGTGAAGTTATTGCTCCTAAAAGGGAGCTGTGTTCGTAAGTGTAGTGTTTATTAAGTTAGCGTTGTTTGATTTTATGGTGATCGGCTCTCCACAGTTCGTGTGTTTCGACCCTGAACTTGTTGCTTTAAGACTGCGTTTCTGAGGTGAGGCCTTATTGCTTTGGAACATTATTAATAAATTGCATGGAAAGATAATGGTCTTTCCTGTCAACTATTTAAAGGCAACAGTACACACATGTTGCTTTAAGTTGTTTATCTATGTGTGACGCAGACTATATTGTGTTTATTTTTGATTAGTTTACAAGTTTCATAACTGTGCAAGTGCTTTAGGTTACTAACATAAGATTATAATTTTAAACACACATTCAAGTAAACATGTTACAATCTTAGACTTTTTATTAGCTTGGCTATCTCAACTCTACAAATCTATCATGATTTGTTCCTTCGCGTTGATGATATTGTACAATAATATGTGTATGGCTAAAGTATACGTGTAAATGTTTAGCGTTAACTTTTACTCTAAGATACCTAGAGCGTCCCTATATCCCAATACGATAGGCTTGTAAATACATACTTGTTATTATGTATTTATACTTTAAATTATATATATAACAGCCTATAAATACTTCACTGCAGAACACAGCCCTCTGCCATAAGTTGGACATGCCATAATCGCCACGCTCGGTATGCGGATTGGCGACTGCAGTATCAGACACCTTGCTCCTTAGATACTGCTACCCGTCATCCGTCTGCTTACTATTCGTCTGGTATTTTTTGAGATAGTTAGCCCGCAGTCTGTCCGTAGCCATTGCGACATAATATACGTGTAAAGAATATTATTGAACGAAACTGTAGGTATTAGTTATTTAAATTAATAAAAACTTAAATTTATGGATTACCTTTTTTTTATAAATATTTTACTCGGAAAAAGTTGGAAACTACTTTTACCGTAAGAGGTTACAGATGCGTTGTTACCCCTGAGGTCCATGACGGGATTTTTTTTTTGGGTTGGTGGAAAATGCTTAATGCATACCCGCTGCTGGCCGGAAGGCCAATCAACGAGTTATGTCGGACTCGGATCTCGGAAGGAGAAACATACCGACTAAAAACCACCCATGTTGCTGTTGGTACGGAAGCCTTTGCCGGGATACCTCACAGCCTATACTTATAGGAAGGCATAGATGGGCTGTCTATATGTGCTTTTCAAACCAGAAGACAACAGTGGCTGCACTACTGATTGGTGGCAGGAATAGGTAATAGATACGTAATTTTTTATCTTTATTCCTATTTAAATTGTTACCACTTATTTTTTTTTTAACATTTTTATCTCAGAATTTATAATTTCATGCAAACGCTTTTGAATTTTACCTTGAATATTTAAATTTAATTTCGTTTAACTAACAAGTTTCAAGTGTTGTTTTTAAGTATAGATATTTAGCGTTGTGATTTGTTATGAGGTTGGTGACATTTCGACATGCATAGTGATGTAAAGTACAGTCAAATAAAAGGAAAATGTCAAAATTTGTTTTCAACATTAATGACGTATTTTTAACGTAGATTAAGTACCCAGGTAGTTTGGAAATTATTCAATTTGCCATACGGTTATTGTGTGCTACCAGTCATCATATTTTATGTTAATACCTACAATATTTTAGGAATTAGAACTGTAGGATAATTACAGCCTTAAACCTATTTATAATTTTTAGACCCTGGAGTCGATTTATATTTACTCATTAATTTTTAGTTTCGTAGGTATTTATACTACTGGTCGAATTATTAATTCTACCACAGCGTCACCTATCGGGTTCATATTTTATGATCTTCTTTTTTTGGCACCAAAATATATATCATATTGCAACTATGAGTAATTTAGGACCATAAATATAGAATTTGTTAATATCTTGACTACAGCGCCACCTATAGAATACTAGTACAGCTATAAACCATCGTCTTGACAAAACAATATGTTGTGTGAATATTACCTTAATCGGTCAAGTCGTTCAGAAGTGACATGATTACTAACGCCACCAGCAACGTAGCGATCGCACGAAAAGTGATTTTCAGAAGTACGTTAGAAAACCCTGAGCACCACTTGCTCTGTGAAACTCCGTAATATCTGGCTACCCCTATGGGTAACCAGCATGGTTCATGTAAACAAACGCAATCAAAAATAGAGCTCTTTCCTCCTCCATCCCTTTTATTTCTAAAACTCCTGAACCCTAAACAATCATGGAACATAAGGTCTTGCTTGATACCGTAAGAAAAAAATATCCAAAATAAATAAAATATCAGAGAAAGATTGCTATTTAATTTTATATATTTTTCGTCAAAATGCCATTAATAATTATCAGTTATCAAAATATTTCTATTTCTCAGAATTGCACACCCCTTTACTACGGTTTGCTTTACCACCGATTATATGGTAAACGAGCACTTGCAACAATCATTACCAAAAAAATTTAGAGGTTCCGCACTGATCAGAGAGACAGTCGAGCCAAAGGCACGAATTAAATGCGAGTCGGTGTAATGGAATATACACGTACTTTATTTTTGTGGCGTTCCGCATTACAACCGTTATGGTATTCACGACCTATTTCTGGTTGTTTTCGTAATATGTTTATTTCTGTACTGCCATCGTCAGTAGCGATTGCGGTGTAATGGTAGAATGATGTTTTAAAATTTGAATTAGATTCTGTTTATGGATTACAAATTTATTATACAAATGTTAGTGAGGAGTTCTGTGCCCAATAGGATAATATATCCAATGCATATACAATTTACATCTATAAAGAATGATTAAAAGGGAGAAATATGAAACAGTACAGGTTGTTATCGGAACTTCAGAATTAGGAGTTGGATCGTGGAAGAGTACAAGCGAAATGTTTTGTTGTTTTGTGATCCGGTATGAATACGATGCTTAGTCCTTGGAGATTGATGGTCTCATTCACCTACTACATCTAGAACATAATTGTAGATAGTGCACCTTAATAATGTTAACAAGTAATAATATTCAAAGTCAATCGGAATCGGAAATTTGTGCATCTGAGTGAAGTTAATAATGGTTAATTGCCCTAATTAACGTTTTGAACTGATTTCACGCCTACAATTTACCACTTAACACTAACAAAACTAAATGCATCTAATTTGTGTTGCCAAATGTAAAACAGTTACCTTATAAGGTTTTGCATAACCATGCATTAGAGTTTATTGATGTTGTTATAAATTTGAATTTAGAGCACATTACCAGAAAGTAATATTTCCAGTCAATTGAGTTAGTAAATTAAAACGACTTTATCATTTTCAAACACCTATTATTTTTTCTGGTCGTTGCTAAGACAAGAGGAATAATAAAGTTTAAAACACGCATTTAGTTTTAAATAGTAAAAAATTTAAAATAAATAATTTTACATTCTTTAATTCTTGTAAAGTATTTTGTTGATAACGCCTGTACCCCGGAAATTACCAATTTAAATGAGAGATTTTGAAGGCCATAAATTTATACTGAACGCAACCTTGATACTAAGTTGTATCTACTTAGAAAAAAATATTGAAAGAAAAATATACCTAATCTCATGAGTTCATTAGAATACATTTTCTTATAAATGTTGTATTGAATTATTTTGTCATTATTTTTGACGCGAAGAAGTCGGGGAACATAAATGTTTTACTGAATAAAATACGTAAATTGAAAATAAAATTTGATTCTGTAAGTTTTAAATTTCATAAAATAATTTTTCTTTTGGTTAATGCACCTTATGAAACTGATTATAAAACGTGCAAAGGCATGAGTTATCGCAACAAGCAGAATTTCATTCATTTTATCGTGTTCTTAGCGCGTGATTTTTTCAGGTTTTTAAGTTGTAAAATGTTCTTATATTTTTTCTAAATAATAATTTACTCTGTTATATATATATGAGTAAATACGCCAGAGATAAAGCTTCTAATGAGCGCACAAAATGTAATGCCTGTTTTGGTAGGGTTGTCCCATGAGGATAAATATGTAAATTAATTATTTGTTTAGCCACAATAGCCAAGCGGATAATGGATATTTCTCCGAATCAGGAGGCTAGAGTTCAATCCCCCATGTGAACGGCTCGTGCCAATGAGTTTTCGAAACTTATGTACCACACCGTTAACGTTGGCCTGGACACCGCCTGTGCTCCCTGCCCTTATTAATTTGTTTGTCTGATTTTATTTATTATGTACCTAGTAGGATATTGGAAATACTACAGTTTTTTTTATATTAATACCATGTTAACATCTGCAGTATATATATTTGTTATTTAAAAAAGGATTATACCTTCAGTCGAATTTTTTTTATACTATGAGTGGTAAGTGTTTATACTATAGCTATTTCATTCTCAATGTGGTTGAGAATGTACCGATTGTCTTCTGCGATAATAGCGAAGGTCTTCTAATGTCACTACTGTAACTATATTAGCACTAGCAGTGCCATACTTAGTATCAATAGATAGTTGAGACATGAGATAACATAATAAATGTCTTATATTGCTCAAAATTAGATCACTATAACAGGTAACATCGTTAGTTTTCGAAGATCTACGAGCGTTGTTAAAATGGGTAGATGCCTATTTAGTACGTACGTACTACTAAATATTTATATACTACGTATTTTTTAACTTTACTCTATTAAGTATTACCTACCGCCTCGCGTTCGCCCCTAATAGCATAACAATGCCAATGATTGATGCAGTGTTATTTATTAATACAATCCTCATTAATTTTCATATTTTAGCAGTCACTAGGTAGTCCACTACACTTTCTACACATAGCGGAGGGTTAGCGATTGTTGTTACCACAGATTTCGCGCCATTCGGCGCCATGGATCCTTCGCCACAAGGCGCTGCTGTCTGGCAATTTGCATACGTATCTTGACAACCAAACTTTGTTATTTTAATTAAAGATTTAAAGAAAGACATAATTTTATTTCTTATGAAAAGCGTTGTAACATATAATTTGTTTCGGAGGGTGGTAGACAGCAATACTGTCTATCCTTTTATTAAGAGACAGAAGTTTAGACTTGAATTTATTAATATCAAGGCCATCAATTAAAAATAAATCAAGGCCATGTGCCAAACTCTAGGGGTGGCCTAAGTCCTGCAGCGGACTTGTGACAAGCTGAAATGAAGAAGATGAAGTAATTAATCAAATATATATTTTTTTTAATTTTTGTGGAATTCTTTTTATATTAATTCAGAAACAAAAGTTGCTATAAGCCAATAAATTACATTTTAAAAGGTATATAAAAAGTCAGAACTTTGATTTTGTTTGCAAGATCGCCACCTATTGAGCTGTCCACAGCTCTCAGAAAAAAATATTAAAATTGAACAATTTGTCATTATAAAGTCAAAAGCACGACGGATTTTTCACCGGTAAATTTTCGAAGATTAGTCCCGGTAAATCTTATTATTGTTTTAGTTATATCCATAGGAATAAGTTTTACGATAGTAAACTTTATCTGTAAACATTGAACAGGGCAGTACGGGCATGTTTCAGCGATGAACATTACCCGTCAAATAGGGACCGTTATGGGTAATTGGAATCCTATTCCTAAATCTCTAAATACCTCGTAAACGACCGACTGCGCCTTGCACAGATAATAAAACTCTCTTTGTTACTTAAGTACATTCACGACATCAGCATTATTACGGTAATAAAGTTTGACCGAGGGTTGTACCGAAATTTTGCACTTTCATATTATACTGTAAATAATGATGAATATAAGACTGATATTACATATTATTAAGTTTACATATTATCGCATTTACAATACAAAAATCATTAAAGTAATATTATAAACATTTTATATGCGCCTCCAAATTATAAACACAAAAAATTTGCATTTTTAACATAAACGAATATATAATTCAAATTTATTCTGATTTGCTTTACGATGTTTAAAATTATTACTTTTCTTATTGACATTTCTTATTATTATTAACATTTCAACTGATTCTTGTTCAAATGTTGTTGATGGTATACTCTTTGGTTGCTGGTACGTAACTTCTTTTCACGTATTTTTCACAGTATGTTCATCTGTTATATATTGCTGTACTCCTAAATATTTTCCGCGACTTGATCGTTTTTACTACACTATTAAGTTTTTATGATCGTGAGTAAACGCTCGTGATAGAGCCAAATATAAATGTTTTATCTTCTCTGTAAATTGTTAGTACAGTTATTGTATATTACTAACGTCGGTCTTCACGGGGTAATGAGAAGGCATTTTTCACTTACCGTTTGCAGATATCAGAATTACGCCTTCCTTTACAGCAAAATAAAGTAAAATGCAAATTCTTAAATTTGTATGACCTATGCTAATTTAAATCTC
This sequence comes from Bhutanitis thaidina, assembly GCA_029286595.1. NCBI lineage: Eukaryota > Metazoa > Arthropoda > Insecta > Lepidoptera > Papilionidae > Bhutanitis > Bhutanitis thaidina. The sequence goes on from JAGSMS010000005.1 coordinate 6,208,853, forward strand.
GGATTTACTTTGTGTTTTTCTGTTAAGCTTACGCCACTGAACTTCTTATAACTTATTACCGTATCCCTTTCGGAAGAGAAGTACTATTCTGGGCATCGGCACTACATGTTGTGCGGTTGACATGATGATGTTTTTGTTTTTCTATCATTGGGGTAAATAAATTCCCCGCCAGTGTTTGCTGAGTTATCTCTGCAAACACTGGCAAGTACTGCAACGAACAGTTGTTGTATTAAATCAAAACTGTAAATAATATAACCATTTTAATGTTGATACCTTAGTCGCTAGTGCCTATTGAGTTAAGGGTATGGTTGGTGAAGGCTCTGAAACTCTGAAGGCTCCGGCGACCGACTGACGGAATACCAGATGATTCATCCAAATCAGGCTGGTAGGGAATAGCATCACTAGTCCGAGAGTAGTATTACGAGCTCACGTCCACGCTTGTCCTGATTTTGTTGGAGCATTCTTGTTATTGCCAACACCGTGGCGATTGCAAAGATACTTCTTTTAATCCAGCAGCCGTTTATTTAACTTAAAATGATGCTTAAAGTTGTACATCTTTTAAACTTCGATAATACACAGCATAGAATTCTTCACAATCTTTGTATTACTACTAGTCGTCCTACTGGGAGCAACGCTTGGGTTTCGCGGGAAGCGAACGGCTGGGCCGGCGAGCGCAAACTCAGTTAGTTTTACTCCATAAGACTAGTCGAAAGGGAGTTACGAGTGAGATCTGAACAGAACGCTCTTTAGGAAATTATATAAATATCTTGCAAATTCACAGTAGTTTATATTGTAGGTATTGTTATGCTTATAACTAGAAATGTCTTGTTATAAACGAAACAATTCCTATAATATTTTGAACAAAATCTCATAAAGTGACAGGTTTACTTGTAACAAGCTATCAAAGTTGTTTTTGTTATTAAATATGTAATATTATTAAGACGAATATCAAGTATTCATCTATTATCTCAGAAATGTTAAAGATATTTTGTTATAATGAAATAATATCAAGTTCGTATTGATGAACAAGACGATTGACAATATTAATATTATTAATACAATATTACTACTACTAGTACAACTTAGGTAATTTGTATCTTGGAAACGTGACGTTTTTGGAGACTTTGTTACGTGACATATTAACATTCGCGGTGGCGGCATGCGTTCTAGAACAAAGGAGTCTGAACTGCTATATTTGAGTAGTGCTAATGTGTTCTACTTAGCAGTCATTCCATAGGCATAACCTTGTACAGATTAGTACTGTCTGTTTAAGTGTTTCGGTGATTTTGTAAAAATGTTCATAAAAACACCACATGACATCAAAGATGGTTTGGTAAAACGAGTTTGTTTTCTAGATATTAAACATGTTAAATCAAATTTAACAACAGAACTGAAACGACAGACCTGATATGAAAACTTTATTTTAAGGCCAAGCTACGACAAAAGCGTTCATTCCAGATATAAAGGAATGTGGGCACAAAAATCGATTCATGAAAATAAATAGTGTACTAAAGTAAGACTGAGCGTCTTAATATCAGTGGCGCGAACAGAGGTTGATCAACAAAAGCGTCCCGTGACCAGCAAATTATCAAAAGCGAAATATTGATCCCATGTACTAAACTATACAATCATTTGTATGTCTACACATATTTAATTTACTATAATTTTACTATAATTTGCATAAGCACAAGATGTTTTGTACTTTTGATCCATTTGTAGTTTCATGAGGATGCCTAACTAAAAAAAAGATATTTTGATTTGTACAGCATCGGACATTGTAGCTGTCCCGTGATGAAGAAAATATTCACTTTAAATATTTCGTATACAATAATTGATTGTACGACAGTTGCAAAGTAAATAAATTGTTAACTATTAAATTATAACTGCTATAAATAAACGATAATCACGCTTAGTTCACGAACAATTCCCAAGAATATTCCGGTGTGTGAACTATGTACGAACATTATAAAGATATGTCCATGAATTACTATAATTATTACCCATAGATTATTGTAAATAAATCATTTATCATGAATCGACAACATTTCATTATATGACATTATACATTACTTCAATTAATCTCTGCATCTATAAGGCAATACTACGGAATAGAAATGCCTTACGTCATTAAGTCCGCCTGTATATATTTTATTTAGATTGTCAATTTCGATCGGAATAATTGCCTAAGATATCATTAACTTTCTGAACAATCATAATATTCTAAACGAAATGAAATTATAGCTAAGGGTAAAAAAGTTCGCATTATGAATGAAAATCAACAACTAACATTTAAAAATAAAATGTATTAACTTAATCATCATTAGCCTCTCTTAATTCATTCCTGACGCAGGGGCATAAATTTTATACAATTAAACTTACAATTGTAGAATTTCACACACTGCAATTGTAAAACTGTAGTGCAGTGTAAGTGTTAGAATGAACCAGTTTTTTTATTATTTTAAGGGAAAAGTGGCAAACATGCAACCACGTACACCAGCAACACCAGAGAAGCTCTTAAAGTGGATGAGAGATTTTAAACTATAATATATATAGTAGTACTATTTAATATTTTTAGTACAAACACAAAGACTCAGCTTCACCCGTATTCGATGTATGTCTATCGAGATAGTATCAAAAAAAGATTCGATAGCATTGTTAGGCGTTTGTTACAGACACTGAAATAGTCGGAATTCATCCATACACTACAACTATTTGTATTGTGAACCAAGATGTAAATAAGTAAGTATTTGAACCCCAACTTATACCCACCCTCACCTTAAGTAAGGACGTTTTGAAGCTTGGTGCAAATAAGGTTCTCAGTGTATAACTACTATATGTTTTAAGGCGTGTATGCAGTCATATTGCACGTTCCTTGTATCAGATAACACTCCAATACCATAAATATAAGAAGCCATTATGCAACAGTAGGTATTCTCTAAGAACATTCTTCGTTATATGCATTCATCGTTTTTACTTGGCTGTGATCTCGATTGTATAGTGTAGTGATATTTAGTTGCAACATGACGACATGGCGATAGTCCAATATTCCTATCAGGAAAATTATTGAAGTAATGTCATAGAAGAACTTAAGAGTATGTAAAAAGTATGCGTGGCACAAGCAAACGTTCCTTTTGGTGAACAGTGACCCCTTATTTTTACATCTAAATATTATCCCCATTAATTCATAAAATAAAGTAATCAAATAATAATTAATATAGCACAGGAATGTAAGCGGGAATATACCAACTTTTTTCCTAATGTCTCCGTCATATCCACCTTGCTGATTAAAGAAAGAAGCTTTGAGGACCGAGTGATAGCCATCTCACTATACCGAACCCAATTACCACAGACCAGTGCCGGAGAACAACATTACTGGTGTGAAGGTACCGGCTCTTCTCACCAACCCGCTCCCCAAGCGTGGTGAGTAGGGGCAAACCTTCCATGCATGGCATGGCGGTTTTTGTTATCGCTTTCCTGGAGAGACATAATTATAATTATGTCTAGCAGTAGACTCGAACAGGCTGATAAAATTCAAGAAGTTAGTATAATAATTATTTTATTACCTTTGCGAAAACGAAGGTCCTATCTTTATCATGCACTTAATAAATGAACACCATTTATTTACGTCCAGTTACTATATCTCATTTTTTTTTACATACACGATGTAGTTTATATATAAAGGTGTGGTGTATTCGAACATAATTATGACTATTTATTTTAAATAAAAGGGAACTGTATGGGATTGTATGTACTTTGTATTAGTACATGGTGATAAGAAGAATTTGGTTATTTATTGAATTGCAAACCAAATGTGCAAACAATTTTTTTGTTTTTTAGCATTTTACTTACAAAAATCTTTAGAAGGTGACTCGTGATCGGAGTTGAATTACCTAAATAAATAAGATTGTATTTTTTTGTCATTTATTAAAATTTGAAATATTTTGCGATTCTTTGCAACGCGAGACGTTGTCCGCCTGGCTTATAGATTGTATGTAAATGAAGCTAAACACGATCTTTGTGTATTCAAAATTAGTAATGTTATATTGCGCAGTTAGTAACCGCTCCTTGTCTAATTAATTTGTGAACGAAATATATTAAATTCTTGTTTTTGGTATTCTAATAGTAGTATTTACTTTCGTTTTAATTAAGTACAAAAGAGTCGTGGTAGTCTAGTGTACAGGGCGATCGCTATACTTTAATAGTAAGACCTGGGTTCGATCCTGGTTGCCGGGTGTCATACTTTCTAGAGGTGACATAACACCTAACTTTTTAGCTTACTTACACTGCCACTACCTGAAGTTATTTATTTAATAATAATAATAATAGGTAGCCTCTGTCCTGCATTTTGACGAATGAAGTCTAATAGAAATACTATTATTATAAGCTTGTAAGGATAAAGGTATTTTATTATTCTAGTACCGGTTTAATTTAAAACACTAAGCACCTTTTGTGCCATGTCATGTTATTGAAAGACGGGGAGAATGCAGTCAGGTATTTTAGTATGAACTGTGTATTTATCCTTCAGCTCTTCAAAGTCAATGATTGAAGATAAAATAAATTTTAATGGGTGTCAAGAAACTTGTATATGTAATGCCAACACTCAACCATATAGACAAACAATTCGGTTTTATTTTTCTCACCAGTCACATTTTCCGTGTTTACAAATAATATAAGAGTCATCTGTATAAAGGTCAATGATTGAGTGGGGCAAGGAAACGTTAATTTATTATAATTTATCAAGTGGTTAAATTTTATCAAAACAAAGACTAATTTTATGTAAAAGCAAACAATTTCCGTCAGAGTCAGGCCGGTCATGAAGGCAAGCAGTCCAAAGCAGTACTCCGGCTGCCAGAGTCAGATTTGGTCTATGGTTCCGCCGTTGATCACATTTGAAAGAAAGAAAGAAAGAAAGAATGATTTATTTGGTACACATATTTAAAATATTACGAATACAAAATATATAGAGTAAAAAAAAATAATAATAAAAATATAACATTTAGTACAGTCAATAAAAATGAGTACCAAATCGGTCTCCAACTCAGCGTAATGCTGCAGAGGTTGCAGCGCTGATTTTCAGTTGGAGCCTCGTGACGTCACCGACAAGCCGGCGTGCGATCCTACAATAGTTTTATATGTAAAATTTTTAATATTTAATAGTTGTATTACAATAGGAAGTTGTACTTATGTTATAGTTTTAACAAGTATTTTATCCGTAATTATAAAGTAATATCTTTTTTTATCACTTTTTAGACTAATATAGATAACGGAATAAAAAAAAAATAATTAAGTTTTTAAAGTTAAAATAAAAAAAAAAGTGTAGGAAAATATATACAGAATAGTTTAATAATAATTCAAGTATTGATTTTTTTTTTCTTACAATTATACTTTTTTGTAATAAACATCCACTAAAACGTGTTTCAGTAAGTGGCTTAAGTTTTTATAAATAATGATTTTGTAGTTGTGTAAAGAAATAAGATAAGTAAAATTGTTTACCGTAATAATAATATATAGGGGCAGCTTAGTAACTGGTCGATGTTTCCCTCGTACTGTGCAGCGCACACAGGTACCATGATATACGAGCACAAACAACAGAATTAAGTTTAAACAGTGTTTCTATGACTATAACACTAAACAGAGTACTGGAAGGCTTACAAAACAAATTATGTATATGATAAGAAATGGATATAAAAGAATAAATAAAACACATAAATAACGAAAATTTGGAATTATTTGAGTCTGGGCTAACTGCATCATCGCCTAAAACACGAGTTAGGTCCACCTCAGATCGAATGCAGTGAGCAGTCTTTCCATCTCCCTGGCGAACGTAGATTCTGCCACGTCGGATCCATGAATATCGCCACTGCCGTTGTCGGGTCATCTCCCGTACTCGATAAAAAACATGGCGATTAGCTTTCGAGAGACGCTCATTAATGTAGAAGCGACAAGGTGTACCCGGAAGCCCCAGGTCAGCAGTGGAGGCAGTGCGCCGCACACGCGCGCTTCGCAATAGGTCGTCACGCAGCTGGCGGCGCGCCAATCGTACCACGACGCGCCGCCTTCGACCCATCTCGGCATCTGCGGCGTCCCTTTGGTACACACCTACGCGATCTGCAAACACGATATCTTTCTCGTTTATTGACACACCAAGTTTCGCGGCCACTAACACGACTGTGTGAGTGATGTTTTCAGCCCTCTCCTCAGGAAGATTTGTAATCTCAAGGTCAGCAGCAAGCAACTCCTGTTCCCGGTCATTAAGCTCCAGCGTGAGTCGGGAAACAGTTTGTTCGAGTTCTTTTACTTCTGGTGACCAGTTGCATTGAGTATTATTTTGAAGAGCACTAATTCTGTTCTCCATTTCATCCATTCTTCGATTACAAGTCATTAAAGAGTCCCGCAATTCAATCATATCCCTTCGAAAATCTTTTAACTCCTCTCTAACCCTACCAAGTTCCTCCCTGAATAGCCGCATTTCTGGAATCAGTTCCTGATGAAAAGTCTCGGGGGAGCTGACAGTCACATTTTCGGAGGAATTATTTGTTCCAGAGACTGTAGACTTCAAAACAGGACTAAAAGAGTCGTTGCCTTTAGGAATATGTTTTTTACACTCTGGACATTGCCAGTGCGCATTAGTTCTATGACGTTTTGGGACTCCTACACAGGCTCGATGGTACGATACGGGACACTGCCCACACTTAGCGGCCTCGGTTGCTGACAGAAATTTTCCACAAGCGCCACATTTAACCATATTTATTATTGATCAGATCAGATAGCAATAGATATGTTATGTCGTGGTTGATATCGTAGCACTACGGGGGTATAAACAACAACAATACGTCAACTCCGTTAAGCAAGTGACCGCAAGTAGTAAATAAAAATAATAACTAAATTTACTAGTTCGACTTATTTTTTGATGTCCAGTGGCTTAGTAACTGCACTAATTGACTGCAAAACACTCACAGATGTATAAAGTTATGTTTACTATCACATAAATACACTTAAGGCTTAAATTATTTCGTTAGCGATTTTATATCATTAATTATAAGCGTCAGCTGACCACTACACTGACATGTCCGCGACGTCACTTCGACACATTTCGGCCGCCGAGGGTAGGAAGAACCTAAACGTCCTATTTATCTTGAACTGGTCAACCGTCCGGTGTGCGCCGATCGTTTATAGTTTTTCTTGCGTCGTTAATACAAATTCAATTACGATTTCTTTTATTTTCGCGAATAATACACATATAAAATGATACTATTATTTACGGAGTTTCTAATTTACTTTTTAATCCCGACGTTATGCAGCTAAAAATTTATAATTATAAAGCTGACGGTGGCCGGGTTAACTGTGGCATCAGGACGACAAACACTTCAGTGCGCCCGTTACCACGGGTGCTGTATTATAATTGAATACTCTGAAGATGCCGATAGGCGGAACCGGTCGATTCGTTATATTCCTTATGTGTTCTGAAACTAGTACAAGTGGTTATAATAATTAAAGATATGATGAAGTATAAATTATATATTAGTAATAATAATCTAAAGAGATAAAGTTTATAACTTAAATATAAAATAACGTTATGCTTGAATATGTTAAGTTGAATATGTTAAGTTGAATATGTTAAGTAGAGGCATACAATTGCGCGAGCCATGGTCGCATCAGCACCAAAACGTGTGCGCGTGATTCCTGGCAGCTCGCTAACAACCGGTAGCAGTGTCGGACGTAACCTCATTCGTTGGGTTCGATTCCTCGTATGGTACTAAAACTGTCTAATATTCTGTAAGTACCGGATTGTCTATTTTATTATTTAAAAAAAGTGGCAATGTATCATTATTTTTTCTTAACACTAGGGTCAGAAACCCAGTCATGCTATGACAAAAAGAGCCAAGGTAAGCCTCATATTTGCCCTCGCTATTATGTAGATTTAGTTTTGTATATATGGATAATTCTTCTATTCTTTATCAGTTTCTTCAAAGTCGATTATGATGATTTACTTCTTATCGATTTATGCTGCGATAAACTTGGCATTGTCAGTATAAACGAAGGCCAGATTACGAAAGACAAATATTTGTGACAGAATGATTGTATAAAGCGTCTTTATATTATGAATGAGATCATACGGTTCGAGAGGAGATATTCAACGTATGATTATTATACTGCCGTGTTTTAATCAGTAACCTTGATTAGTATACAGATACTTCAAACAGAAAAAAACTGACTACAAACATTCTTGTATAAAGAAAAAGCCTTGACAACCCTATGACTTATGTACACAATATATTTTTTTAATGTCTATTACGTTTTTAATGAAATTATCGTCAGATTTTCGTTTATAAACCAAAGTTTTATTTACGAGATCACGGGCAATTGTTGTAATTTTCCACATATATATTACATTAGCCTCTACTCGCGGCTTTGCCTGCGTGGTTATAAATTTTGTTTCAAGAAAACTTCTATTTAAGATATTTAAACTATCAAATCCTTTTTGTATAGAGAGTATACATACGTGCTGAGATGTGGCATTCTGTCTTTGTTCCCAACTGTGATATCGCTGACAACGATACTTCTGCTGACGATTCTTCGATAGAAGTAGTTTGCAGGTGTCCAAGGGCCGTAGTAGCCACTTAATTAAAAAAATATTTTCAATGACATCTACATCACTGCCGAATTTTGTCATATCCGATCAGTTCAATATCATAAAATATGGCATATAGTACTTCCGAAATCATAAAGTACATTTAAAAAAAATCAATAAAATCCGTCAAATCCCTTTTAAGTTAAATAAGTTCGATATAAATACATTATATGTTTATATGTATTAGTATAGATAAATATTCACGCCTTTATAGGGGTACAAATTACCATTTGACACAACTCGGCGGGCGGGCCAAACGGGTTCGCGTTTCCCTCTTTCACCTCTCCTTTGCAGGTGGTCAACTTCATGCCACGATATTTTTAAGGTATTTCTCTTAATCACCTCTTACCATACCCACGGGCAGAAAGGAGGTGGCAGATGCCTATGCCGCTAACGGACAGCCACCTGTGCTGATACATATTCATAAACATATAAACTGCATGTGCACTGGAAGTTTTTAAAATTATTATTTCTTATTGAATCTGCTAACGTCTGTATGAAATGTTGAACTGGTTCATAGCTCGGATAGCAATCGTGACCTCGTAGCAATTTAAAAAATATCAACGAGTTTGGCAAATGGGTGTTTTTTAAATAATAAACGACATTGTGGGCCACTTGCCTTTTATTTTGTTAAGGTGTATTACATATTCTGATTTCATTCGCTTTTGCATAAGCCTGTTTAGAAGATTGTCTTACAGTAAAGAGAAGTTTTCGTTTATGAATCTGCTTTGAGCCGCCCTCTCCGTTATGTAACGATGTGACGTCAAACCTCAACTGCGGCCTTTCTGTTGGGTCATAACGATGAAACAGATTTGCATTACATTAAACCTCCTCAACGTTGATACGCCACCCCAAACCGCATGACTTGCCCCCAAGCGTATTCTTAAGACTCACAATGTAACATCGAAGAGATCGCTCTCCAAGTTGCCGTTCTGCGACCGTGTCTTTACATACATATTTTGAACTCATCTGAAAACTATGATAATACTTACGTTTAAATCTTAAACGTAGCTGTCTATGAGCTGGAGTCAACGGTGTAGCACTTGGTAATATGAATAAAATGCTATCACCCCTACACCATTCCATTTTAACCGCCTTCGAAAAAGGCGGAGTGGGAGGTTATTAATTCCCCCTTTTTTTTTAAATTATCTTCACCGATTACTCGAGCATTTCAGAAGCAATTTGGTATTCGAAAGAATCTTACAGCCAGGTGCCAATAAATTTGTTGAGGATATGTTAATACACTTCGGAGACACTGCGCGGAGGTGTTTGTCTTAATTAAATAATTTTTCTCTTTATTCTTTATTCAGTTCATTTTGTGTCTTATCTATCATTATAGGAAACGATTTTGTAACGAAGTTATCGCAATATAAATACTAGATGCAGTTGCTCGAACTCTGCCGAAATAAAAAATATAACCCCAGTATTGGTGGTGATCTCACGACCGTATACCCAACACTGGGGTGGTCAGACGTTTAGAGATGTTAGTCCTTTCAGCCAACTTCACCAAACCTTATTACACATTCGAGAGCCTGTCGCTGTCTTGGTGTTCAGGCCAACGATATAAATCCTAGATATATCTCGAAAACCTCTGTGCTACATATTCTCCACATAGGCGATCGTACTCCAGCTACTTGATTCGGAGGCAGATCCACTCGGCTATTGTACAATGTATTGTTGGTTTAATCATTACTGCATTACTTTAGGCACACGTTGTGTCTTGCAGAGGCGTTGCGTCCATATAACAAAAAATATGTATTAGCTTAATGAAGTTAATATTTCACTAGCCTGTCAGCCTGGCTGCGCCCGGTGCCAGTATATTATGTAGATTACAGAAACAAATATAATCGTTTAAAAAAATAAAAACAAACGTTTTTTCACATTTTTGTCAGGCTCTATGCAGTTCAGTAATATCCATATCAAATTTCAAGTTTTTATCTCATTTGGTTATTTATGTAAGGGTATCTATCCCCTTTAAGGGTATTTTCATATTTTTTTAAAGATATGATAAAACTGATTTATGGATATTTAAAATATGTACCTTTCGTAATTTTGTTCTGTAAATTAGAATAGCAATATCAGTTTAGAAATCATCTGCATGGGTTCAGAAGTACACGTACAAGTCTATTGCATATCGTAACTAAAAAAAAACACTCTGGAATTACATCGATTACGCTTCCATTCTTTGCGGAGTAAATCTGGTACACATTAGGTATATTCACAAAAAGGAAATAAATGTGTTTATAAATAATACGTCTGCTAGGAAATACCCAGTTGTTTTAATTCGTTTTCCCGCTAACTCATTCCGAATTTGCCTAAATAAACTTTAGTAAATATGTACGTTATCTTTATCGCAGACCCAAATGTGATCCGTCGACTAATATTTGATGTCTATTATCCGTCTTTTAGGGTAAATAATTCAACAGAATATAATGGTTGTTTTAAATGCACTATTCATCTTTGGTTTTAATTTTACTCAACTTTAACTGACAACTGCCTATATATAAGCGGATATTTGCGCGCCACCAAAACTTAAGCCGTTTTTAAATTTTTAACGACTTCACCGATTTTGAGGAGATTTTAACGTTGCAGAATTTTGTAAACAATGATATAGGCTGCTTTACAATCATGGAAATATTTAGGGTAAAACTCTTAATTATATATTTACAGTAACAACTGATTTACAATACTTTTAAAGATCGACTATAGTACAAATAACACTGCAGAGTTAGTAATTGGATTTGAGCAAACGATAGCTAGCAAACGTTCGTAACAAAGTTTTTCGATCAACTTTCAATCTATTGTAGCTTGCTTACCTCTATTTTACATTTTACTTTAATTTTAATCAAGAACTGTTGGTAAGGTTTTTAATTTGAAGATTTGTTTATTTAATTGTTTTTAAATATTATTGAACATCTAATATAGTATCAAAAGACGTACATGATGCTAAAAGTAATCTCTGACTGTCTTGGGGATTGGAAAAACATTGAAGGCGGTGACTAAATAACTTAAAAAATATTATAAAAATAAGATTTAATACTAAAGTAAAGCAATTTATAACAATAATATTATTATATATACACACAAATCTATAATTTTTTTTAATACATTCTTACATTATGTTATATTTACATATACAAATTGTTATAACATTATGAACTATGATGGAGTTGATTGGATTTCGAAAAAAAAATCCCTGTTATAAACTACAAAATTCCAGATGACGTACAGATTAAGTTTATTTAAAAAGAAGATTCCTTATTTGAAATAAAACTATTATTTACAGATTTTATCACGTATAGTATTACATTTTTATTTGCGATGTTTCAAATTTTTTATAGCACTAAGGGTTACGGTGGTACTGAGGCGTATGATGTCCTGATGTCATAGTTTACCCGGGTACCTTCAGCATTCTGATCATTAATTTTCTGTCCGATCTACACAGAATGAGCTCACAGTATCTGGAGGTCGTGCAGTGGTATGCTTGGTCTTGGATTTAATATTATTTTATTACAAGATCTGAAGCAGGTGGAAAAATGTTTTTAATTTCAATAGTCTCGCGAAACATCCTTTGCAGGAATCTGTGTTCTTTTGCAAGGATATTTGGTTTTCAAATCTAATAAAGGCGATAAAATCCGTAAATAACAGTGTTATTTCAAATGTGTAGTATTCGCGTAAAAATAAGCAATCATTAAGGTTCCGTATGATAAGGATTGTACCATGCATAGTCGGGGCATGCTGCTAGTATTCATATGTGAGTTCTCGGTTTATTCTAGGCCTACATGTGATAAATTATATGAACTTGGCAATGGACATACAAATTCAGTATTCGTCTATTGATTTTGTCGTGTATAGTATGTCGACCACGTATTTTCATTTGATGACTCGTTTGTGATATAAATATTAACTCACTTCTGGTGGGCGCAGATAGAATAAATAAAAGTTTTAAGATTCCGGTTGGATCAAAGATATTGAAAAATGCACCCTGATTTGCATGTCGAGGCCACTGACTGACTGACTGACTTGTGTTAATAAAATTTAATCTTGTGGGCCCTACAATCAATCAATCAACACTCATACTTTCAAAACTAGTTTTTCACACAGAAATATGGTGTAATTGAAAAATTGCAAATACGTTACTATTTTCTTAGCTATCATATAACAGCAGTTATATATAGAATTTACTAGTAAATCTTAATACTTTAAGCTAGCAATTCTTGTACTATATGATTATTAACATATATGTAACTGGTTTGTAGGAAACGGCTCTAACGGTTTGGGTGAATTTTGTATTGAAATAATGTTGGATAAAGTATAATGAAAAAAAAATAAAAATGATAGGCTCAACAAAATCTAGAGATCAAGCAAACTATAACAACTTATTTGAGAAAACTCTTTAGAAAAATAACTACAACTTTCCAAATTTTAGTAGTCAGTACCACTAACATTTGTATCGTCCAAACGCCAAGCCAAGGCGGAACGCCTAGGTGGAAGGACAAATCTCGTTTGGATACGAGGCAATTGTAATGCGGACTAATACCGTGACGGTGCCTAACCTTTGGTCATCCCTCACCGACGTGCACACACCGCAAAGCCGGTGATGAATGTGTTCAACGAGTACAATATCACGGTCTGATCAGTTCGCCGTTTTCCGCCGTTAATCACATTGAGCATGCGTGGGATTCGCTTGGGAGAAGCTTTCAGTAATCTTCCCCCAAATTTAAACAAGGAAGAGCTTTTTCACAACTTTCAACAGTATTGAGTCTTCTTCCACAGGGAAAAATTGACAACCCAATACTCCACGCCAATGCAAAGCCGTCGCTAATTAGACGTCGCTTCAGGTGGTCCAACAGACTATTAACACGTTGCTAAGAAGTATTTTATTAGTTAATTTTTACTTAATAGTTAGATTTTTTTTATTAACTATTACTTGTTTTATTTCGTTCATACTACATTTTAATTTTTTATAATACATTTTTATTTTCTCACGTTCAACACAACACAACCTTTAATAAATTTGCATAATTCTTAAACAAAAAATGTTAAAACGAAAATAAATATAACACACCCTTGTTCCAAAGATTGTAGAGTAGTTTATTATATAATAATAAGTAAAAATTACATAATACACTACTCTTCAAAGTATAATGATAACTTTTAATATTTATTATTAAATAAATTGTAGAAAATTTAGGAACATACAAAAATTTCTTATCTATGAGTACAATGTCTTCGTCTCGTCTTCTTTAAGAACAATCATCACGTAGTTCCTACGAAATATTGTGCGATAATCGAACCCGCGATCGAAGTGCCGCCGCGAACGCTTCGCCACTCCGCCGCCGAGCCTTATTTTGATCTCTGCTTTCGTTCGTTGTATTAAATCCATTCTAAATTAATGTGTTCATGTTTTTATGACTTTTTGTCGTAAAGTGGAGAGAAAAGAGTGCCGCTTAATGAGGCAATGGCAATTTTTGCTTTGTACTCGAATAAGTAAACGCTGTTGGAAATTCAATGTATGCTTACTCGCTAACGTTAATTTCATCTTAATTAAAATTCTGATCTCGATAGCTTCTGTATAGTAGGGTCTTCTTCGTAAGAGCCCAACACATTTTACGCATAATGTAATTATGAAAAAAGGAATTATGGTTGGGGCCGAGCACATCAATATGCAAAAAATATATCTAAATGATTAAATAAAGGTCAGGTATTCTTGTACGTATATATAGATCTGTAACACATACTGTAACAGTAAACTTTAGCAAAATAAATTCCAAAAGTTTTTAGTTTACTTAATATAATACTACGGTTTCATCGAAACATTTAAAATCAGTTTCAGCCATGACAGTTCACAAATGAATCCTTATAATTATGCGAGCAAGCAACCTTCGCAGAAGTTGGTAACGCCATTTTCTCTATTAATGATAACTTGAGACGTATCTCTAACTGGTCAAAGCAGGATTACGGTAAATCCCTTCAAATGCCAGGGCATTAGCATCGGTTGCTACCGACAACTGTCTCAACTTAACTTAACACATCTGAATTACCAGCCATTTTATATGAATATTGTGTTATTCGGTGTTTAGGTTAAATCTGAAAATAAATTGACCCATTTGTTACCAGGACGCTCCCGGTGTCAGAGGTCTTCGTTTCATCGATCACCTCAAATTCTTTTTACCTTCTTCCTCCAAACTTCTTCTCGTCCAATCTCTAATTTTTCCATTAATCGACTATGCCGACGTCTGTCTCTCGAATATTTCTCAGGATTTGTTAAACAAGTTGGATAGGTTACTTAATAACTGCATACGATTTGTCATGCTTTCGCTCTCAGCTGAAGTCGTTGACCATAGGCCAGCGCAGAAATGGTCCAATCCTGTCCACTTTGTTTTTAGACTTTTATGGCTCTACCGCACCTCTTTATTTAAAAGAAAGGTTTCAGTTCCTTAGTGACACCCGTTCTCTAAATCTTGGTTCTTTTCATAATATATTATAATCACTGCCATCACACTTTGGATCAGTTTCCCTGATGACCTGCGAAAATTAGCCACTTTTTCAATTTTTTTTCAAAAGAAAACTTTACTATATTATATACTGCGGTTATCGACATCTGTCGGTTTTATGCGCTATGAGATCGACCCTTTTCACTTTAGCGGTCTTATAAAATGGATTAGGTTTGTTGATAATGTCGGATTCTAACAGAAAGTGAAACATCATGCCTACCTTTTAATTAAGTCGCCAACTAAACCTTTCTGTACCATAACAGAGTAGAGTGTAACTTTCTCCTTGCACAATTAAAACTTACCTATGTATTAATTATACTTTAGTGTACATTATATTATATTGCAAAAATAGCACTCGAATAAAATGCCTTATCATTGTATATCAGTGTTAAGCCATCATCGTGTATCGGTCGTTTATCTTAATCATGATGTCAGTCACCTTAATGCACCGCACGCAAATCTTATCCGGTAGTTTGCTTTGTCGTGATAAGCACGTGTGGATGTTATTGATTATTTGTAGCGGTACCGACTTCTACGCTTCAGTTCGTTGTACGCTAGGAATGTTATGAATGCGTCCAAATTTTAAATTGATAACGTTACATAGCCTTTTAGCGATTTCGACCTCGGAGGATGTTATATAATATATATTATTAGGGAATGCAGACTTTAAAAGCAATACAGTTGTTCGAGATTTGTACAAATATTTACTTTGAATTTCAAAGTTTCAAAGGCAATTGCAAAGCAATTGTAAAAACAATGTAAATAGCAATTTAAATTAAATACGATATAAAAATAAATAAAATAAAATCTTTTTTTTTCAGTCTGTTGGCTCAAAGTGTTTGTAAATGCTTTACTTATAAATTTACATAAATATAATAGAAATGTGTAAAATATGTTATTACAGTTAATTTAAGTATATTTTTTTCTTTACATTACTATTTTTTTTCAATAATTTCTAATCGCCATTGTTCATTGTCACAGAGCTATGGCGCATTGGGCGAATAGACCCCACTCAACTTAAAGCTGCAGTTGAATTTTTGAGCTGGTTTTCAGACGGTCTTGAACTAAACTAGTAAAGAAATAAAAACTGTATCTACTGTCCACACTATATTGCGTGCTTTGAAGCCTTCCTCTAGACAATAGTAATTAAGGTTCGTTATCATTACGTAGATACAATAAGTGTCAATGGTGGCCAAAATGTGGCCACGATAGTCATGTGGTTAAGGTATCTGCCTCCGAAACATGAGTTCGGTCCCCTGTATAGAGGACTCCTACCAATCAGTTTTTCGAAACATATCGAAACATATCAAAACGACTTAAATAAATGTCTTGACCTTTGACCATCCCAGTATTGGGCAATCAGCTGTGAGAAATAATATATATATACAATATGTTTATTAATAAAGTATTGTACTATTTAAGCAAAGACGTGTGTTTGCGCACGCGTGGTCGTGTTTTGTCTTTGTGTGTGTGAAGTATTTAGTCCAATATTAACGTACTACAAGTGTACTCGAAAACACGCCACTATGTTCTCATCTTAACCTCCCAGTAACCCGATGTTACGATTTGAGATAATATCGTAGGACACAATACAACCAGATACGGAAATAAATAATTTATATGTAACCACACAATACTGTGAGCCTTGGGGAAAGGCGGAGATTACGAATTATTATTTGACACGACACGCGATTAGAATAGAGCCTGATGGATGGCGAGCTCCGTCGCCTGGTTCTCTGCTCTACTGGAGCCAACTAAGCCTTTAAAATCTTCTCTTAGTTACCTTTTACGACACCCATGGAAGGGAAGATAGGAGTGGCAGTTTTATGAGTTGCTATCACACGGGATATGTAGTGTTCCATGTGACTATTTTGTTTTTTGGATTGGGCTGAAAAACGAGCAAACATTCGAGCTATCTGGGGTGGCTACTCCAGCCAACAACTTTCATCGAAGAAGTTTACAGATACAGATGGATTGCCTCAGCCTGTAACCTTGGAAACCGAAATATAAATAAATAAAATATATAAATAGTTATTAGAGGCAGAAATGGGTAGAAGGGTGGTACATACCTCCGACGACTCCGTCGACGACGACGACAGATTTTTTTTAACGTTTAACGTGGGGGAAAGGTGCTCGCACCTACCCGTCACCGTCTCCGGTGACTGGTTATGTCGGGATCAGCATTGAAGATGCCGGACCGACTAAAACCCCCACGGTAGATCTGCTGTTGGCCCAGTGGCCTTTACAGCTACATCGGTAAGACTCGCGAGCAGGAGGCCCGCAAGTTAAATATACAAAAAAGGAACGACGACGCTGCTGATGCTGTGTCGCGCTCGGACCCCTGTTAACGAAAGAAAGACTCTCGACAAAAACTAGGGGGGGGCTGACGACAACCCAAGGGCCCCTCTTAGGGAGGTAAAACCTCGGCTTGGGTTGCAATCAAATTTGGGCAAAACTTTGATGTTAAGAACGCCTTTGCACACGAGTAATCCTCGTGTATGGCGTGAATCTGAGACCGCGCGTTCGACGGGGAACAGCGCGGTGTGTGTGAGACATGTGAGCTGTTTGTGTAGTCTGTGTGATAATGTGAACGGGTATTGTGTCCGCGAACGCATTGTTGTGTCTTGTGATAAGGTCGTCCTCGTCGATGAGGACGTTCTTGGGGCGCCTTTTGTCAGGCGGGTCGTTAAGCGCAGGAGTGTAATTTCCTAGCGCTGCTACTAACGGATTAGGGTGATCCTTCAACTTTGCGAAATATCTTGTGGATATTTCTTTAAAGAGGGCCGCCAGAGTGGGCAGATTTAAGTCGCGGTGCAGGTCTGCATTCCGCATGTAGTAAGGTGCGCCGGTTGCTCGGCGCATGAAGCGGTTCTGAATCACTTGGAGTGGTTTCAGTCGCTGTTTCGGGACGTGGGCAAATACTACGCTTGCGTAAGACTTTATAGGTCGTATGCAAGTTTTGTATAGTAGTAATTTATGTCTTAGTGACATTTTGTTAGTTTTGTTCGTAAGGTAATATAGGCGACCGGACACAAAGGCCGCCTTATTTCTTACGTTTCGGATGTGCTTAGTGAAGCTAAGTCTGTTGTCTAGGGTGACACCTAGATATTTCACTTCCGACACCCATGGTACGGGTTTGCCGAATAGTGATATCGAAGAGAATTTGCTTGATACCTTGCGTTTGGAAACGGGGTATTTTGCGAACAGGACTGCCTTGCTTTTTTCCGGGTTGACATCGATTCTCCATGTCCTGAACCAATTGCTAAGTGCGTTGGCTGCGGCCTGGAGGCGAATGTGAACCCGCGATACGTTAGTATCGGAGGCGTATAGGGTGGTGTCGTCGGCGAAAAGAGCCGTTTCGACTTCATTGGTTTTTGGGATGTCGCTCGTGTAGAGCGTGTAGAGGGTAGGCGAGAGAACCAAGCCCTGCGGAACGCCGGCCCTTATGGGCCTGCTGTCCGAGAGGGTTCCCTCGACTCGATAGCGAAAAGTGCGATTTAACAGATAGGCTTGAATGATGTACACAAGCCTGTCTGGCACTTCTAGTGTGTACAGCTTGTATAGCAAGCCGTTGTGCCAAACTTTGTCGAATGCCTTCGCGACATCGAAGAATAGAGCTCCTACCCGATTTTTCGGGTTTTCTTGAAAGCGCTCGAGTACGTGCTCCGTGAAGCGGTGCACTTGCTGAACACAAGAGTGTTTGGCTCGAAAGCCAAACTGCTCGTTTGGAAGTAGATTTAAGGACTGAATATTGTCCTTAATTCGATTGAGAACTATGCGTTCATAGATTTTCCCCAGAGAGCTGAGGAGACTGATAGGGCGATAGCTGGAGGCTAGGTTTGTAGGTTTTCCTATTTTGGGAATTCCTATAACGTGGGCCTCCTTCCGGGCGTCCGGGAAGGAGCAGCTGGCAAGGAGGGCGTTGAATACCGCTATTATTAAGTATAGCAGCGGGCTAGGAAGAGCATTTATTATTTGCTTTGAAATGCCGTCGGCTCCTGGAGCCTTACGGAGTCTAAGGTCGCAGATAATTTCCTTGACCTCTTTTATTGAGCTTGGCGGCAGTGGATCACCTGTCGGTGGCAGCGTGGTTTTTCTCCTGACTTCATCATCCACCTTCTGAAGGTGGACTGGGTCGGTCGGCTGAGAGCTCGGTGAGCACTGAAGCTCTAGGCTGTCGGCTAAGCATTCAGCCTTTTCCCTGTCATCGAATGCTGTCTGACCATTGGAGCTGATCAGAGGAGGCATCGACGCAACCGTTTCGGATTTTAGGCACCTCGCCAGCCGCTAGTAAGCGGTGTGAGATGGCGAGATGTCTTCCATCAGGTGGTCCCATCTTTGGCCCCTGAGATCAGCCATGCGCTCTTTGACCTCTCTTTGGAGGTGGCGCAATCTGACTCTGTTATCGTCAGACCTGTGTCGGTCGAACGCTCTAGTGGCGGCATTTTTCTCGGGGATGTGGGCTAGCTCCGGAGAGTTCGTAGACTCGAGATGCTTCTCGAGCTTACGCCAGTCCGTAATGATTTTAGTCCTAGTGACTTCAGCGTGAGGCTGTCCTAGCAACATGATGACCGGACGATGGTCAGAATGGAGTTCGTGGTGCACTTCTATAGAATGCAACGGTAAAGTTACGTTCTTTAGTAGCGCAATGTCTAAGATGTCTGGGGTGTGATTACCCTGCGTAGGTATCCTAGTCGCTTCTAAGGGACCTATAATATCTATATTGAAGTTAAGGCTATGGGTAAGGAGGTCGCGTCCGTTACCATTTTCTATGTTTGAGTTCCAAGCAGAGTGCTTGCTATTTAAATCTCCTGCAATGATCACCGAGTCGCTCAATTTTAGCAGGGCCTCGATGTCGCTCTTTACTATCTTTTTGCGCGGAGGGAGATATGCAGATATCACTGTGATGGGCTGATGGCCGGTCATAGCGATTCTGCAGGCTGATGCCTCTATGTTTTCTAGGGGAGGTACTTCTATCGACACACAGTGAAGAGAAGTTTTATAGTAGATTAATGTACCGCCCCCGCGAGTGGGGCGGTCATTCCTAACTATGCGATAGTTAGCTATCTTGGGGTCTCGGATGCTAGACGTGAGCAAGGTCTCTTGTACTAGCAGAACATCTGTTTGATGGACGGTGAGAAATTTTCTCACTTCGTCCGACGACGACAGAGAAGGATTCTCCCACCTTTTAAGGCTTAGTCACCTTTTAAGACTATGAAGCGGCGTTAAAATAGAATAACTTAATAGTCGAAAATGGATCCGGAATATTAGCAATACACCTAAACGAATCAAAATGTTGAAAAATATAAAATAGCAACTGGAATGTCGTACGCGTTATCGAATTATTTTCACCCACTTACCTCTTTACGTGACACCAATTTAAAGTCATTTTCGTATCCAGGCCGATGTTGCCTCTAAATTAATAGACCCATTAAAAAAAATACGTTTTTATTCTTAAAGGTTGAATAAATTGAAAAATAAAACGCTTTATGTACTAAAATTAGGTTACATAAATATAAAAAATTATGCTAAATTATAATGCACGTTGACATGTTTCTCAATTCAATAAAACAAAAACATAAAAATATTTATATTTTTTAAACACTTATTTGTTTCTTACCTCCTTATGAAAAATGATTATATATGTATATAATTTTGATTTCTCTGTAATATTTTTGTGGGTTTGTGTGTCGCCTAGCACAGTCAATAATCTAAAAAGAAATATTGTAAGTAAGTTGAAGAAGAAAAATAAGTAACATCCACGTGTAAGTAATATCGTTAACCATTATTCAACATCTCTCAAAACTAACGCTAACATATAAATTAATTTGTTTTGTATAGTTAAGAAGTAAAATCCTTTTATCAAATTAATTGCGTACATTTTAATTAGCATTAGGTAATAATCACAACCTCCACTTATAAAATGTCACGTGCAGTGCCATGACGAAAACCAGTGCCATGAGAAAAGCTTGTTCAAGTTATATATTAAATACGTTCTGTTAATGAGCTTAAATTGATTAACTCATTTTCCTTTAGTGTTTTAATTTGCTCATAATATGATTTGCCATGTGTAAATTCATTGTCACTTAACTGAAAAACTATTTCAACGTGAATTAACAACGTGACCTTCTTTTAATTACTTCAGGAAACACGTTCAAACAAAATATAGTTGCGTAACTGCTTGTTATAATCTTATCAAGCGTAATCCGCATGGAACGACTTAAGATAAGAAATACTTTGAAAGAATATAAGTACATTCCTCTTTTACTTAAGTTTCAAGATTAATTTAAAATTGTAGGAAAAGTTAATTAGATATGGATGTAAGAGATATTATATCATCTCTTTTTCCAAATGCTAGCAAGGTGGGTACACGAGGTGGACCTTGTTAACAAACAAACGAGGCTCTAGCGACCAAATGATGACGGAATATCTACCCGTGTTTGCTGTAACTAAATCCCAGACTAGTAGTGAGTATAGGCAAACCTTCCAAGAAATATATGTCGGTTTTTGTTGGTGCTTTTTTGGAAAGGGCTTTGTTCAGCAGTGGGCAAAAGTAAGCTGATGTAGTAATATAACTATTATTTATTTGACTCTAAAGAGCCTAAGGCCCGATTTAGGCTTAGCTCAGATTCACCAGGTTAGACAAATTCGGTATTAATTATGGCATGCAGAGTGTATATAATCACAAAGTTTAAGAATATGTTCAAAGTAGCAGCCTGTAAGTGCCCACTGCTATATTTTTAAGTGCCGTGGCAGCCTATCCACTGGACTGCCGGCTCTTAAAAATATCCTTAGCTGAGATTAACTCTGACATAATGGCTATAATTGAAATCTTATATATTACTAAGTATGAACTTAGCTAAACATAAGATTATCAGTCTACGCTTAGTCTAAGTCATCTGTCCTTATTGATTTCTGTAACAGCAATGTAGCAGTTCATATACATATACCTAGTATGGTTATACGTATAGTTCAAGAGATAAGCATTTTAAAAAGTTACAGACATTAATTGTGACTTATAAAAATATTATTACATTATTTCTTAAAAAAAATCGCATATACATAAATATTAAAATCTAAGCAATTAATTATTAACGATTTTATTCAAACCCACCCTTAGGTTTTGATACAGGCCTATAATCTCCCTGACCACGAATTTAGAATTTACGCTCCGTTTCCATTGTTCATTTAGCCACTGCTAGCTCAAAATATTTCTGGACAGACGCACTGTCGGTGTAACGTTTGAAGTAGGCCATGTCCTCTAATACTGACCACAACTTGTAATCCAACAGATTCAAATATTCAGCTCTTATGAAGTCCGGAACATTGTCGAGCAAGGTTTGAGTTAGTAAATCATCAATTTCTGCCATATTGAAATTTCAATACGCTAAATTTATATATTTGTATAGGCACACACTATATAATGTACCTATTTCGTGAAAAGGCTTCGCAAGGGACTCTTGAAAATTTCTATGCAAATAAGACGTGCCAATTCTGTTAAGGAAATGATAACCTTCACAAAGAAAGGATTTTTGTCCAGTATAACATTAAACAAAAATTAAACCTATTTTACGCATTTCCATTTAGGCCAGAAGTAATATTCAGGGTTCATTATCACAGAAACTTGAAGAATGTGGATTTTCTTTATATTATTTTTCGTGTGTTTAATCACAAATAATGAACTCAATTGAAGTTCCATCGATGTTAAGTGTTCCAAACATACATATGTAAACGAATCTTTTCTCAAAATATTAATAAAATTCAGAAATATTGTAAGTAATACAGTATGTATTTACTAGTAAACTTTGTAATTAAAATGTGTTCTTCAAATTGAAAGTCGAAGTCCTAAGATCTCTTAAGTAAACAGTTCCTTTTTAATTATACTGCATGGTTTTCATTTATTGCTAACAATTTTAATTAAGAAAAGACCTTCATCGACGCCTACAACGGTTACACGGTTGAGCGGAGAGGCAACTCGTACTCGTATCTTAGGCCTGGTACAGACATGATGCAAAAGCTATTAAGCAGTTTAATCGTTTGTGTAGTTGTAGCGGTTGAATGTTGTATGTTATATATCATGAACGTAACTATTACTAGACACAATTCTATAATATATATCATACAGCACTATAGGAAAAATCTTATGTTCGAGAAAAAGTGAGAATGCCGTACAAAAGATGCCAGTCGGTCGGGACGCGTGACGAACGCAGTGACCGGAGAAATGGTTAAAAAGGACCAAGAAATTATTTTAGCAGATAGTCGTGTACGTTTATTGCTCAAGAAACAAAGATTTCGCCAGGTAGTGAGCAAAATATTTTACATGACTGAAAAAAGGATTGGTGCTTTGGGTATTACTTATCGATGCGCAGAAACAAACTAGACTGAATATATTTCCTGAGGCTTCTAGGAACTGTTGCAACAAATTTCTGTTCGTGTTTTTTAGCTCTATTTATAACCATGGACAAAACGTAGCTTGACCATTACGGTCCCGTAACAAATTTACAGTCTGTTACTTCAAAATGACCATGATCTCCAACTCGAATGGCAAGGCAAACGGGGAACAGAAAAAAATACAAATAACAAAGATTGTTCTCTTTCACCGAGATAACGACCCAGCTTACAAGTCCGCCATTGCGATGGTGGCAATTCGAGCTGCTGATTTTAAAATACTTGAACATCCTCCATATTTACCAGACCTTTGAAACTTTTTTTTTAAACTTTTGATACCTTTTGTACAGAGATTTGAAATGATGAAACGGTTGTCGCTGCAGTACAGAAATATTTAGGTGCTCAGGATGAAGAGTTCTTTAGGAAGGGAATTTTAAGCTTAAAATAAAGACATTCTAAGTGTATTACACTAGATAGTGACTATGTCGAAACATAAAATAAAGAATTTATAAAAGTAGGTAATGAGAAACGCCTCTACTAGGTAATGATTAGCTAATTATTTTTTGGGCACGAGTTGTCACTCATAAACTTGTACCTAACAGTACAACACACTTTTGAATAAAAAGTCACGTTTCAGAACAAATACGTAGGTGATTTTCTACATACTGGACCACACGTTTAGTATCACCGTTTATGGTGGCAGGCAAAGAGTGGAATTTTAATGGCTTCATACCTAACCTCAAGTCATGATTGAATTGGAATTTTCTAGATTAACGTGTTCGCTCGTTCGAATAAAATGTAACGATTTTGCTTGACGTAGGTTTGATGATAGAGCACTGAGATATGACGAGAGGTACAGAATTGTTGCAATAAAAAATCAAAGGTGTGCAGATGCCCTAAAGATGTAGACAGTAAAATAACCAATTAAGGTTCTATTAACAAGATAACTTATTCGTGTTGAGTTTGTATAAAATATAGAATAATGCTGTTTATTTTAAAATGTATTTGTTTTAAAAAAATGTATTGGCTTTGATAAGTTCCCTGTGATTTCATTAAAAACAACAGTTATTTAAACCTGTCTTTTAAACTGAAATTGTCACATAAGCCATGTTTTTTTTATGTAAAAAAACTATTTTAAAATGAAAAAAAAAAACGGAAAAGCATCACGTGGATATTGCGAAGTTATAGTGCGATATTATATTATGAGCATGTGATAGTATTGATGTTAATAATAATGGCGGTGGTTCACGGACATACTCGTGTTATTTTAATTTTCATAGAGGTGCAAATTAATTTTAAATTTCCGATATACGATATCCTCATTGATGTTTCATTGGTCAGAAGTGCGTGATCTAAATTCCGATTTTAAATTTTACGCAGTTGATTGAATTAATTCGTGAATTTCTGTTTGTAATAAATTCTTTAGGTTTATTTATTTATTTCATTTATTTATACTTTATTGTGTAAATCGATAGGATTACAAAAAGCGAACTTAATACTTTTTAGGCATTCTCTGTCAAAAGGTATATAGGTATCAGGGTGAGGAAATATATTGTGACAGGTGCATCAAATAAAAAAAGAATGTTGTATCTAATAAATGTAGAACACAAAATCTATGGCTCGAGTAGAAGAGTTCTCCAACAAATTACTAACGTAATCGCTGGCGTACCATACGAAAAATAATGATAATCGAACAGCTGTTGTGATATTGCAGTCATGTATTTATTCACAAACCTGATCATTGACGCTTTCACCACACCGACACACACGCGGGGTGCACAGAAGCACAATTATTTGTTTTTGACAGACGTCGATTTTGTTACACATTCGGATTTATGTATTAAGTCACATATTTAGAAAAAATAAAAGTTTTAGTCGTCATTATCATCGCCAGCATTTAAACAATCCAGTACTCTAAATAAGTCACTTACAAGGTCAGAAACCAGAATCGCTGAAGGATCTTTAGTATTATGCTTAATGTGACTGCAACATAAATCGTATGGTCAGCAGACTAATCAGACATAATTGTCAGAATTGGATACTATCTGATGGCCATGGATAGGTTTTGTAGCAAACTATGGCATAAGTATATATATATACTATACATCAATACTATCACATGTTCAGTAAGGAACTTGTGCGCCATGTGGTAGACGCAAAAGGAACTGCTCGTAAGAGTCGACAAAGGAAAGGCCTTGGAAATCTCCTGGCGGCCAACAGATGGTGGATTGTCATCTCAAAAAATGGCAAACTGCAAACACAGAGGCTGATGACTGGCGCCGGCGTCTATGGTGCTGCGATCGCCAACCCTCCTGCTAAACGTGGTGATTATGGCTAATTCTTCTATTGGGAGAGACCTACGTCTACCTGCCTACTACCTACGTAATAGTAACTAAAAAAACTGATGTAGAAGTTGTAGTAGTACGTAGCTTGTGACTGGCTGCAATTACGATGATGATGATGATGCTAATTTGCATGTTTTTTTTTAATAAATCTGATGGCGTTACTTAAGTAAATTGAGAAAAAGTCAACGTATTTTTTAGGTCAGTGTAGTTTTTATCGAAGCTTGCACCACACCTGTACTGCGCTAGGTTCAAACTTGTATTTCTTGTTTTGTTGTCCACAAGCGATCATGAATATTTCTACTAACTGGATTGAAGTTCGTACTGTTTGTTCAGACTGCATGATATGTAACATATTGATAAATGTAGGTGTGGATAAGAAGAATATAACAGTTTGTTCTCTGTATATCAACCTCGTGACAGACCTGGTGCGTCTTGTAGGCTGGCCGACTGATGGCTGGTAATCCATCCTAATACGCAAAACTTATCGAAACTGGCAATAGGAAGTTTAATGATTAGTCCAGCTCAAAGAGTATGTATATGCATGTCCTTTTTAGCAGACATCTATGAGAAATATTAGTAGGTACATAAAGTGTCTTTGTTATTTGATCACGACAGCTGTTTTTAAGTCTGTTTTTGGACGACAGCTGGTTTTTACGACGTATGTAAATTTTTTGTAAAGTTGGTTGCATTATTACAAAACGTATTCACATAAAGGTCATTTTTAACCATTGACATCACTTCTCCAGTGCCTCATCAATAATATAGCTTAGTATAGATTTTTAATTTAAAAGTATTAGAAGGAGATTAAATCAATTTTCCCTTATACATTTTTAATTTATGTTTTATCTTTCTGTCTCACAATTTCTTACTGCGTCGTAAGTATCTACCACCCATTTTGTTTAACAGAGTGTCTTGAGAGGCAACTAAGGGAAAAGCCGTCAATAACGCGTCGATGCTCGCCATTTGTCAGTTGTATCTCCTGTAAAGCCCAAAGTGGGGAAGCCCGTTTGGCTACGCTGTGTCGTGTCAAATCATTTACATTACCATTTTACAAATTTAAAAAACATTAATTTAACAATAAATTAATTTAATGGAAATATTGCAGATTTATATATGATACGATAATTACGAATAAGTTGCAGTTAACAAATAAACGCACACAACATTTGACTAATTTTATTAAAAATGTTTTTCTGGAAAATATTTCAAGTCATAGTTTCGAACAACAAGAAATTGTGTAATGTTAATGTAATTAAAACAATCCGATTAATTATTCTTTTTAAAACTTGACGTTCCGGGTCACATACAGCACCCGTGGTGACGCGATAAAATCCGTAAATAATAGTTTCTTTTCAAAAATGTTTTATTCTGTTTATATACTGATAAACGAAATCAATCTAATCATCATAGTATGCAACGTATCCAGCTGTTTCTTAATTTTCGTCGACTATTTAAACAACGTCTGGTTGTAGTCTGTAGTGAATTATGTACGCGATTCGTTTAATTATTGCCATATTGAAGTATATCGTTACGAGATATTGAGGTTAGGTAAAGATATTTCTTGTGTAATTAATTGTGAACTTGTTTTCCATTTTTTTCTAAGCTTTATCCTAAAACTACTCCTTGAACCATTATAAATCAGTTAAATGAATGAACATGTCAATAGAAGATACAGGTATGCGTATATTTAAATTTGTGTAACATTGGCGATTAAATATTGTTTTCCTTTTATAAAATCAATTGCCGACTGGATTCACCGGTAACCGTGACTCTTTTTCTACATATAATAAATCGGTATACACACACATTTTATCTAGTCCCAAATTAGGATCTCCAGTACGGATAGCTCGGGATAAAAGGAGAATAAATCTTTTTCCCAGCATATTCTTTCTTCACTTTTGTTGGCAGATTTTCCAGAAG
Organism: Bhutanitis thaidina; assembly: GCA_029286595.1. Lineage (NCBI taxonomy): Eukaryota > Metazoa > Arthropoda > Insecta > Lepidoptera > Papilionidae > Bhutanitis > Bhutanitis thaidina. Next base: position 6,236,635 of record JAGSMS010000005.1, read on the forward strand.
CAACGTTGAATGTCTATTGGTTCCGGGTTTCTAACAGAGTTTTATTGTGATGATATGGAGTATATTATAATATACTTGCACTTATTATATTTATATATTCATCTGTTCGGGGTCGTATGCGCGAACCAGAGTCACAAGAGTGACCAATTTTTATTATTTGTTTTTTTTATATTTGTTGGGATATCCGCCATAATTACATATATTCTGTGAACAATTCAACAGGCTACCTATTACTGTTCATAAGATACAGACCTTCAAATGTAGGAGACCATAAATTCGCAAAGCTTGGATGTTTTCTTCAGCTGTGCCTTTTGCATTATGTCCCCAAAGTCAGTGAGCTGGGTACCACGTTATGACCTCGCTTAAACTCATTAAACAAATAGTAAAACGTGTAATTAAAAATGCTCAAACAGTAGTCTAGTGCTGGTCAAGTGACTCCAACTAAAGGCATAAACAATTTCATGTGTCAATTTTGTTATAGCTCATAGAATCAAAAGAAAATGGTTTTATTTTATTTCTTTTAAACAATTTAAATTATAGTATTATGTGTCATATTATGATATAAGACACTACTTGTGTGTCTAGACGGCTTAACGGCGAATACCGTATCATTTCGAGGCCGTGTTTGGTAATTTAATATGGCGTGGAGCGGAAGTGTGTTTTGTGAAAAGGTATATTCATATGGTGACAGCATATGCGATATTATATTGCCAAATTCATATAAGGTGTTATGTGCTTCGAGGTTGTTTTCATATGTGGATGTATTTTGATTGCCCTATCTCTCCGATACGTCAGCCGTGACCATTCCTGCGATTTTACTGAGCAGGTGACACTTACACGTATTAGTTTGCGTTGGGCTAACGTTTTAAGATAATGCTGCACAAATGATAACAGGGAGAACGATATGATATGGCTTTTTTTTTTTTTATGGCTTGGAAATCAAAATTGACTGGGAAAATTTCTTCTTTATCGTTGTGTTCTTTCTTAAATTATTAAAATTTTTGAAGGGACGCTTTTGTAATAATGATAAAATTGTTTATTGTTATGCGTCTGCTGCAATAGATAGATAACATCGAGCGTTATGTAAATTTATATGATTTATCAATGACTGCGTTCGAGGCGGTGACTGCTCGTTGATATCTTCAAAGTAGGATAGCATGCTATCCGTCTGTCGAGGTATATAGTATCTATTTCTTTGTGTTAGTATACGGATAGGCGGCTTTGTTTGAGCGAAAAAGCATTTTGAGCTATGAAATGTCCTTCTACATATTTATTTTTAATCAGAACTTAACATTCTTCGAAGGTATTTTAAAAAATACATACTTTACTTTTTATTTTATATATACATAGTGAAACCTGCCAGGGGTTGGATTTTTAAAAATACTCTCGTAGTGAATGAGTCTGTCATTGATACCTACCTGGCTGTATTCTGGTTTTATAGTAGTAGAGTAAGTAATTTTGTAGTGAGTAAGTCGGTCAGTAGTATTTCCCTTTACTTTACCGTGTCATAACAATATAATTTCTATTTTTGCAATAACTCTATTACTTAATATACTATATAATTCGACCGGCTTTATATTTTAAGTAATTATAATTATATTTCGATCGATGGTTACTCTGTTGTGTGATAGGATACCGGAAACTTTTTCATACGAGTAGGTATCATAATATAATTCCTCTAACGGTAATAAATAGTATCAATTTTTTTTTTTATAAATAAACTTCACAGAAATTTCTGTCAATTCAAGAAAAATTGTCAACTTATATTTTTTTAAATCACGGAAGTGTAAGTGTGTAATTTTTTTTTAATTTTGTTCGTGTGTTACGCCTTATAAAGCTTAAGAACTAATACCAGCTTACGACTAAAATATCTACTTCTTTCAAATATTTTTTTTAATTGACAATAGCCTAGAGCCGTGGTAGCCTAGTGGCCAGGGTGCACGCTTCAGTTTCACGGTGCTGGCACCACTAAAATTGTTAATAGCAATTTAAAAATGAAGCAAGAAAACTGCATGTCCGAGAAAAAATAAAAAATATTTTTTCACAGGGTAACGCCAGAGACATCAAATAATAACTAGTCCAAATTTAATAATTAGGGTGTGAGGGGGAATAATATAATATCTTTCTCCAAATGCCAACCTCTGCTGCTCGCGGTGCACCCAGTTAGCAAACAACAACAAACTAAAGCAGAATATACATCTGAATTTTCCGAACCACAAGTTAGTTACAGATTAGTTATAGGGAGCATTATTTCTGATGCGAGGGTTCCGGCACTGCGCTCACCAATCCGTTTGCCCAGTGTGGTGGTTGTGACCAAACCTTTCCAGAAATGTTTGCCGGGTTTTACTGATGCTTTTTTTGGTAAACAATGTGAACTACGAAGTTGTTTGTTGCGATTGTTCTCGGATAAGGTTAGACTATTTGTAGAAACCGCATTCTCAACCCGCCTCTAGGTGGCATGAGAGCGTCCTGAACTTCTTTTTTCCAAAGCTTGATGGTAAGATAAGAAGAGTTGTTCGGGTTTAACACAATACACGACCATCACGATCAACACTTAGTCAGTTTTAAATCGTTTTTCAAACATCATCATCATCATCAAGAGCTGCCTGTTAACAGTCACTGCTGAACATAAAATAAGATAAGATAAATTAGGCCTTAATCTATTGAAAATTATGCCCTTTCAGTATGCTTTTTTTTTGGATTAATGGCCTTTTCAATCACTAGTCGTAAAATATCGTACCACCCACGTCAAAATAGTTCAGTTCTGGTTTTGTAATAAAAGTAAAGTATTTAATTTCCCCCTCTCAATAGTTTTTTTTCCTTTAATACAATCTATACAGTAAGAAGTAATAAGTGTCATTAATAATAGACATAGATCTACGCACTAATTAAATTGCAACTGATTTTTTAATCTCTCGGGGTTTGTTTATACCGCTTTTAATTCAATATAATATATAAAGCTATTTAAATCGCTATAAAATATGTTTGCATGTAAGAAATAAGTTCGCGGAAACACATTGTTTATCAAATAATTATGTTGCTACCGATGGATTATAACCATAAAGGCCATGTTCTGTCGTGGAAAAATTATGAACGTATGTTGGGTTTTCCTGTGCATTTATATAACGACATGCATAGAATAAAATACCTTTTAGAATAAAATTAAAATTATGTTACAGGCGTACATTTTTATTATTTAATGAATTTGGACAGTTTTTTTATTTCCTTTTACCATTTTTTGGATATTCTTTAGAAGTTTTCGAGTGAGGATAGCCTTTAAAAATTGTTGTAACCATTCACCACCACCTGGGATCGACAAAGCTACAACGTGGATTGTGATTTTTTTGGAATTCCAGCGTTGTAAGGAATTATATTTCCTTATAAATAATCGAGAGATCCTGATCAATACGATCGGAAGAAGGTTCCGATGTAGAACTTGAGATACGATAAGAATTTTATTAAAAACACAATCTACTCGAAGCTAAGAATATTGATTTAAAGTGAGTGGTGTTCATTATTCTTCATTCATTTTATTGTAATATTATTTCATAATATTACAATAACATTCATAATTTTATACTCGTGGTGACACACACGTTAGCATACCGGCGAACACGAGGTCGCAGATTCAGGGCCTACATTAGGTATACTCATCCAAAAGGAGGTTTTTAAAATTCGTCTAATTGTTTACCTGATTATGACATTATTTGATATGGATATACGTTGCACCCTGGGAGAGAGACATAGGTTATCTTTTATCCCAGAGAGCCGGGGAACATTTCCACGCGTGTGAAGTGGCGGGCGGAAGCTAGTTATACTTCTAGATCTGAATTACGTCTAGATCTGTAAAATAATGGCCTGAACTTGTTGGCCATGCAAAAGATACGAAACTGCAATCTATGACTTAATAAAAAAAGTGCGGTGATTTACAATCGCCGCATTTAGTATGCAATTGCTTATTTAGATTATAGCTTATCAGCAAATAAACATAGGTATGTATTAAAAACAAATAGAAATTAAAAAGGCTTGCGCAGAAGCCATTAAATGTGTAAGCGAGATAAGGCTACTTCAGATAGGTACTTAATTCCTTGAAAGTTTTATAATAAACGATAACGAAAGTTCTGAATTGTTAATTAAAGATTAAAGCTGAGAAAACGAAGATTGGGAGCAATAAACAATCTTTTTATGTGGTAGAGCGAAGCTTCAGCTGTATTATAAGCGTAGCTCTGTGTCTCGGTCGGGGAAGAACCTCATCAACATTTAAAAACCCGTGAGCACACAGAAAGAATACAAGCGAGAAACAGCAGTATAATTTCGCAATAAATTCTTTATCGAGGATGGATGCAGGAATACGTAAAACTCGAATTAACTAAACTTTAAAGATTTGTCTCCAATACGTCTCCGTCGTCCAGTATGTCTACACATATCATAATTATAATAAGGTGTTCGATAAAATTACTTAGAGATACACCATATGTTTATATATGTATATGTTTAATATAATATGTAAATATCATTATGTATGCATATATTACCATTTCTGTAACTTAATAATATACTTTTGGTAATAGGATAAATAAACATATTATTCCATTGTTTTGTCCCCGGTTCACGTACAGTAGCGCTCACTTCCGGAATTGAAAATAGCCGCTAAACTTTTGTTATCATAACAAATGAAGTCTTATCGTGCGCTCTCATTCAGCCTAAATCTGTCGACCCGATAATACTTTTAGCCGCAGGTGCTAAACCTGAAACTTAATTTAAAATGAAGCTACGAAATAACCTTCTTAATAGCTTTGAAATTGAATATAGAAATGTTTATGATGCTATTAAAAGAGCGTTTTAAAATCATTCATAACAACAATACATTACAAAGACTGAATTATAATTTGTAAGCTACATACAGAGTTCTATACGTAATGTTATTTAAAAAAATGTAACAGAAAGATTTAGTGAATTTAATTACAGAGCATAATAATATGGTTACGTACGTACCATACTGTGAATAATCAGTATAACATACAAAATAAGTATTTATTTACTCAGTGTGTCGGCGTAAACCTTGAGTTTGCTCATCGAGGGTCTGCTATCAAGGTTGGGACAGGGTTTAATGCTGAAGCAATGAGCCATACAAAGATTCTCTGCACACTCTCTCCGATAAACTATTTTCTCCCCTAACATTAACCTCAAACAGTAAGTAACTACATCAAACAGAAGCAGTATAAAGTTAAATGAAAATTTAAATTAACTTTTCAAGTGTATAACTTAATGTAAATAAATTTTCTTTTTTGTTATTTTATTGTCACCTATTTACATGTTTTATTTTTTTTTTAACCAGGAAAGGTTTCTTTGGTTCGGTGTAAAAACCAATTTTGTTTGTTTGGCTCCAAAATATTTTTTTATTGTCTTCTGTTCGCCCACTTTGGTTTTAAAAAGAAAAGTCATACACAAGTATTATTAAAGCAAAGAATAATCCTTCTAGTGTCATAGGTTCTGACATGACTCATAATCAACGACCTATATACTGACGTTCTATATGTGTGGCATTCAGTTGGAACCGCTATTCAATTAGCAACACAGATTATAGTTATAAGCTATATATAATTAGCAAAGAGCACTTAATTAGTTCACTTTGTGCGTTAAAAGGCTTGCGCATATCATAACAGAGAGGTGCGTTGATGTAATTTTAATTTATTCTACTGTTTTTCTAAATTTAATAAAACTAATTTGCCTAAAAGTTGTTTACTGCGATACTCTACTATCAGAATAATATGCAAATTCATGAATAACAATATTAATATTGTAACGTAATATCATTTTTAAATTAACCATATTATATGAGTAGTTGTTGTGTTATCACGCGGACTTGATAATAGATGGCGTTAGTGAGCCTATACTATTTGGAACATATTGTTTGTATGAACATAGTCGTCTATCGATCTATTTATATCAATGCATAATTTTTATTTGTTTCTTAGTTATGACACGTAAAGTGTCAAGTAATTATAAACATAAAAAGAAGGTAAACAAAAAAGGTTAGAAGGCAAGCGAAGGAATTCCAATATGACACAATTAGAACTCATAAGATACTCAAATAAAACCTTTTTCCTATTTTATTTATTTAATATAAAAAAATTCAAGTGTAAAATACTTTTTTTACTATTATTTTGGTCTAATTGTGGTTTTGAGACATCTACCAATATTTACGATGTTTTACCACTTTAACTTGAATATAATCTTGACTTGACACCTTTTGTTCACTAGAATGTACCGTGTACAAATTACATAGACGATTCGTTTTTATTGAGTTTACACGTGTAAAATTTTTAGTCGAATTGAGTAAATACACAATACTAGATCGGCCAATCTGTCAATCTGTTGTATTAACCACTAGTATAATTATAATATCTCAGCTTTGACAATTACCCTACTACATATGTATAGTAATATCAGCCAGTACGTAGTCCACTGCAGAACAATTGCCTCTACAATAAGGGGGATTTGCCATAATTGCCACGTTCGGTAAGCGGATTGGCGATCACAGTACCAGACACCTCGCACTCAAGACGCTGCTGCCCCTGTCATCGGTCTGCTTATTTTTTAGTCTGGTAATTTTTAAAATGGCTATCCCGCCACTTGTCGGTAGGGATTGCGATTTTTAAGGCATTTTCCTTAGTCACCGCTTACGATACCCACGGAATGGAACGGGGTGCTACATTCTTACACTGATACAATCTATTGTTATAAGTGTTAATTTTTTTTGTTATGATGTACTAGGCCATAAGAAACGGACGCCGTCTTTTATCGGCTTGATAACAGTATTCGCGGGAACACGGAAACGGCGAGGAAGTATGTAAATGCTATTACTCCGAATTACTACTTCCCTACCCCCGCACCCGTCACTGCTGTTTACTCAATTGCTCAAATCAGCCGTTTTGCTATTGACGGTTAAGTAGTGTCAAGTAAGTTACGAAATTGAAAAAATATTGCTCTTTGATGTCAAAAGCAGATAACTTTTTGTTATTTAAATAAAATTTCCAGTCGACTTGTCGATTTCTTAAAATATGTCAGCAAAATTCACCAGTTTTACGTAACACTTCCTGAACTGTTGGAATCAAAATGATTGATTTTGAATTGAATCACATATTTTTCAATCACTGAATCACAGTGCACTTTCGCGACCATTTGAAATATACTAGATGCATTATCAATATTCGGCATCAAATACGAAATAACAAAGCTGCAATAATCGCGCTAAACACTATATAAAATTTTGTTTTAAAATTTCATTTTATTTTTTCAGGTACGTTATTTATATTTTTGGATACTGGCTTTTTGGACGTTAAGTAAGTAGTATTTTTTGTAAAGTTATTTTTCTACTGATATATATCTATTTTGACCTGTAATGTTTGATGTTTATGGTTATGCAGTCGAATTATATCATAACCACGCTTTTTTCTGTACAATAAATAGTTTTATCGCGAACTATTTTATGGAGAGAGAGAGAATATGGACGGATTTAGAAACATTTTACCGCTTATTAGGTGCAATATAATTAAACAGAATTTGGAAAATAACGCACAGGCCATTGGGGTTATTGTAAATTTAATAACGTGTCTATAAAATTTACTACACTTGTCTCATAATCATAAAGGTTATCCGATTGCACAAAATCTTAGCTTTTTTAAAAGTAGAGTTTATGATCGTTACAGTTGTTGACAGGTTATAATATAGTATTTACATACATATTAGAATCAAGTAAATTTACGTATGCTAGCCTTGTATCGTATTGAATGGAATATGCATTAGGTTATAAAGTACAAAGTTACCCTGGAGAAATAGGCTAAGGTAAATTTTCTAAGTTATCCCTGTGCATTAATAAAAACTATTCGAATCTAGAGTTTGTATATTTTGATAATCATCCTTGCAATTAAATCATATGAATAAAATGGTGACTGAATTTATTATTAACTAGCAGAATCCTGTCACGCTTCACAGTGACTATTATAAATATACTAAGTATTGAATTTAGTTTTTTTTTGTTCTAAATATTTCCAGTGACGAATCATATATAAATAACTCATAGATTTGATATCAATCACTCAATTCTGCAAGTTCATATAATTCGAATAAATATTTTTTCGGAGTTTATTTACTTTTAATTATAATATGCATGTGCCATTTTGTTAGATAACTTGTTCCCATTTTGACGGTAGTGACGTTATCCCATTGCTGTAGAAATTTTGGGACTTCTGATCAAAAAACCGCGACAAGTAGTTTTGTCAGTCCTATCTTGATGTTAACCTAACACTACCTAAAGAATTCTGAAGAGACCGAAACAGGTGAAAATCTGAGGGTGAAAGGTTAGGGCTATATGGTGCCCTTCCAATCCCACCATAGACTCAACATCACCATATTGCGATTTAATCCGGGTTTCGCTATAGTCTGTGGAGCTTGACTGGCCTTTGACCATGAAGTTTTTCGCACGTTCTTGTTGTATCACTTTTCACTAGTGATAATTTCAAAATCGGTTCGGTTTCATTACGTTTCCATAGAGAATCGCAAATGAGTCCACGATTCATTAGGTTTCTTTAAGTGAGCTCATGAGGCGCCCAAAAATCGAGCTTTTTTCATATGCTGACTTTAACAAATAGATCAAAAGTGTTTTTTGGTCAAAGGATCTTGTTCAACTTTTTCAAAAAGGGTATCGACTTTATTTTTTTCTTTGACTTCAAAATTCCCGGACTGAAAACGCTTGAACAAATTTTGCTACTTTCATAGACACTGCGTGAGGTTATAAAAGTCTCAAATTTTTTCGCGGTTTGTGTCGCATTTTTATATTTTTTGTAATAAAACTTCAAAATGTCGTCATTTCTTCGTCAGATTCACTCGTTTTGGCGGACAGATAAACGATAGAAAAATTTGCCGTAAACCCTTTATGGAATGTTATCTATTTAATGGGATCAAAACCAGCCAGATACAAACAGTACAACTAAAGAGATTTTACTGCAACTTTTTACTTATAAAATAGGGGCAAACATTATTTTGAATGTTACGGAGTTATGAATGTTTGTTCATGTACATATATATGATTACTTATCTACTTAGGTATGTTCATCATATTATGTTACTTATACTAGCTGTTACTAGCGATTTCGTACTCGTTTCGTAGAGGAGTTCTTAATTTGCATATAATTTCGTAATTAGTCAATGGTTTTATACTATTATATAAGTACCCAATATACTCGTACATCTAAATGTCTTCAGCTACGCACGTATTTATTTTTAAATAGAACCGGGCCACTTTTGAAAATGCCATTGTCTGCAAAACGATATTTATGTTGGTACACGGCGTTCCTAATTACGTCCATGGTCGTGTTTAGGATAGCCGTGCTGCCGCCACTAAACAGACATGGGGTTAAGTGAATGCGAAGAAGACAATATCTTTTTTGTCTCTGTAGATCGCATGAAAATGAAAGTACCTAGCATTTGTTGCTATTTTTCATTTCGAATGTCCTTGGTTATACGTTGTAATAGGTAAAAGTTCGCGTAATTACACTAGCTACGTAATATTTTGAGAAACATAAATAAAAACAAGTAAAATATAGGAGACCCTCGAGGACTACATGTAGTCATGATGTCACGATGATACAAAAGCTCATGAGCTTTTGTATTAAAAGTACCAAAGCAATTCTATTTCTTACATTTGTTAATGAAGGAATTTAATGAGCTTCTGTTTTTAATTAAAGTGAACAAAAGGGATCTAATGTGTATTATTGTGTCGATAAAAGGATTTAGAAACAACTTTGTTTCACTGCTGGGCACTGGTCTTTTCTCTATTGAACTTACCGTCCTTTCGAATCGTATCCCTATACAGTAAAAGTTTCCTACCTAGCTAGTGGCATTTGAAATGTTCTTTTGAGATATATCTCAAACTTGGTGATTTTTTTTATTATCTAATTAAAGAATATCTCTGAAATCCGTTTTTAAGCATGAAATGGGAAAAATGTATACCAATGAGTGGGCACCCTAGTGGCATTACGCTGCATCATAGTTTAGGCCAATATTTTGAATTCTGAAGCGAGAATCCAGACTGTGGATGTGTGCCATCGGCAGTGGCAAGTGGCTACTGCAGTTCATGGATACCTTGAAACTACTTCAAAGGTCTTCGTCCTCCGATGCGTCCTCTCCCTTCAGGACTGAGATGGAAAACAAATTGCCTGTAATTATGCCTACTGGCTCTATATGACTTTCACACCGGAACACAATAGTGCGCGACAGAAATAGGTAAGAGTATCTATCCAGAAAGCATCTACGCAGAAAAAGAGTCCTACTGTCTAGTGTAAGCAAATGTAAAATTAAGTATCATGTAACGAATTATATAAAATATTTTTGTGAATGCCTAGTCGTATTATTCTTAATAAATTGATTATTACATCGAGTAATATAATTCATCAAATAAATTCGTAACGCTCGTAATGTTGGTAGTATTTTGTGTCACCGGATGTTTAGTGTTGGCAACATTGTCCGAGGCAGTATGTGGATACAGGTTGAAGACCGATGGGCGTTATTACTTTGGTAGTGGTAAAAGAAGGACACAATCAGAATTATCTTTGTAATAAGTATCTGAGTAAAGAGAAATACGAATATTTGATACGTGAGTGTTGAGTTTAATTATCAATGTTCTTGATGTACACTAGTAAATTAATAAATTTGTTTATTATTGTGATCACTAATTGTAACTTGTTGTTTTATGCACTATAAATTTGTTTAAAACTGACAATTTGAGCTGTAAATGGGTACCATAATAAATAAAAAAAAAATAAGAATAATTGTAACATAACAATGAATGAACATTCATCTCATCTGAAAATTAATTTCGTAATAATAACAGACATTATTTTTATTAAAATTTGTAATATAGAATCTTTAGTTGTCATGTTTTTTTTAAGGGAAAGGTGGCAAATGAGGAAGGTGCTCACCTGATGGAAAGTGATTTACCAACGGCCACGTACATCGGCGCAAAACCAGGGGAAGCTACAGGTGCGTTGCTGACCTTTAAGGATATTTCGGTAGGAGGGAAGGGGTGAGGGAGATGGTAAGATACCTCTACTTTATGCCAGTATTCTGCTGGGCCGTTGTATTACCCCGGTCGAGCCGGCCCATTCGAGTAGCAGCAAAAGCCGCCGCATGGCTTTACCGTACGTACGTACAAAATGGACCTATAGTTGGAATTAGTTATATAATTATAATAATAATTGAAAATAACCACTAACTGTTAAGTTCTGACCCTTGTATTATAAGGGTACCGCGAACCAATATTTTGTATGTAAAACGCAATTTTCCTATACTTTCTACTATATTCTTCTTCTTTTTACTATATTTGTGGGACTTTTGTGAAACTAAAATACTGTATTTTTAATTGCTGGTTTAATGACACAAAGTCATTAATTTTAGATTTGTTACATTTAAAATCTCTTGAGTCAATTGTGAATAAATAAAACTAAATCGTAATGACACCAGTTGAAAGCAAACTTTAAAAGTGTAAAATAATGTTCTTTACATTTCTAATTTAATTAAAAGTTTAATTAAATAAAAAAAAATTAATTCAAAAGTAGAATTCCTTCAATTTGTACTTCCGTCCGTCCCAAATGAACAACTGTGCTATGGTATCACTGAGACGGGATCCTTTTTGATATCGCACAACGAATTAATCTTTTTAATTTGTTTTTAACCACTTTGTTTTTTATATTTTTTTTGTTGTGTGATTGCACAATAAATATGTTTCTTTCTAACTTTAAAAAGTTTACTAACTATATATATATATATATATATATACATATATAGTTAGTGAGAAATTACTTATTGAAATAACTTTTTTTTTTTTAAATATAACCGTATTACTCTTTTTGCAACTACTTCTTATATAAAAATACCTTACGGAATCACTTTTTTATTACATCTGTTATTACATGGTAAGACTGTAACTAATTTTATGACGAGAACTTATACAAATATCGAATTTTGGAAATCTGCTACATAGCAAGGAGCTTTAAAAGTGATCCAATAGTTCCGGAGATTATAATTCCACAAATGGCATCGTAATTGAGCCAAGCCTGAAACTTATTATTATGGTAGAGATAATTAAAATATTGTCCATTCTTAGTAACATAGTTTACGAGGTACATATTAAACAAAAAGACACGTATGTAATACCAAATAATTACAAAGCTACGTCGGACGTGTAAATTAGTTTTAATTTGTGTAATCATGCTCTACCCACTGGGACCTACTAATTGTGTATCAAATGTTAACTTATCTTAGCGTAATGTTTAGGAGTAAACAAAGCCATAGACTATTGATCCTAAGTAAACATTTCATGTAACATTCATAAATCTTTTAGCTAATGTTAAACTTATTTGAAATAATGGACGTAACGGAGAATATAGCATCTCTGTCTCAATAAGTCAACCTCACTAGCACGCAGTTCACACTGCTGGCTAATGAACGAGGCTCTGGCGTCAGACCGAAAGTCCTCCCAAATATCCCGAACCCAAATCTGACAGACTTGGCAGCAGCATTTTAGTGTGAGGGTCTCGTGCATCGGCACTAGGCTCAACGGCCCGCCTGCTCAGCGTGGTAAGTATGGGCAAGACTTCCACATAGCATATCGGCTTTGAATGGTGTATTCATGTAAAGGTCTAAGTCCAGCCATGGACATGAAATTGACTGATAAAGAAGAAGAAAGAAAAATAAAATTATGTTGTAAGACTATCATCACAATTCTTCTGCTGAACATAGCCCTTCTCCAAAGATCGCACGAATATCCACGAAGCAGTGTTCAGAGTCACCTGCATCCGTCGACTTGTTGATGTCTAGGATGAAGATGTGACGTATTTTCCCGAACGCTACCCTGCTGAGCTGGATTGACCGATTGACCATAGGGTCGAAGTTAGACTTACCTCGGACAATTTGAGTTTCGGACTCTGATTCTGTACTGGGATAGAGATCTTAGCCACATTTTATATTGAAGAGACTGTAGCACTGTCCAATTTTCGACTGGATCAAAGACTTTTTTATAGTCTGTATACGCCAATTATTCGTACATATGCCAGATTTTTCTCGATCTTCTGTACAATCTAACGAAGTTTATGTAAACGCAAACCGGCTGTCGGTTTTGAACAACTACAGAAGGACTTCAATTACCGGTTTTCCACCCGCTCAGCTGTTTGAGAGCCATACTAATCTCGCTCAGAGTGATGTCCAGTGATGACATCGGAATAGTGTCGATAATTTTGACACTCTATGTATATCGGATATACACACACAATCAGTCAGCCCCCAAACTAGGATTCACAGTGTCTCGGTAACTGGATGGCGATAAGATACCTACATAGAAAAATAATCATAATATATACATAAACAGCCATAACTCGGGTACAAAAATGTATATTCATCATAAAAACATTTGTTCCAAACGGGATTCGACAACTAGGCTATTAGGCTATCCCACAGACTAGCGATGGAGAGCAGCATCACTAGTGCGAGACTATAGGCAATTGAAGCATATTCTGAGATAAATTAAAATATTAAAAAATACCTCAGAATAAAATAAAACCCATATAGGATTTGCAGATCCGAGCTGACCAGGAGTGTCTGTTCACAAGCATGATGCATGTTGCAGCCATTGCCATCCTCAAACCATATTAAGGGGTAGTGGTCGATCCGCCACAATCATAGTTTAAATGCGTTCGCGGAACGTTGTTACCACTTTACAGAACTTGTTATTCCTACGAGACTATTTATAATTTTGTTTAAAATAAAAAAAACACGTAAATATGAACGGAATTACTAGCTATTGAAACAATAGTCTATCACCTTTCGTTAGTACATTACGACACATTTACGTTTATTACATTTTATATATACAAGGCGTCAAAAAATCGCACCTTTTGAAATTTTGACTTCTAGTGAATAATACTCTTAACTTATTTATTGTACCCTACCAAAATTAATATCATTTAAAAGCACAATTAATACACTTTAAAAACGCGTATCGTTCTTTTCTGTAAAAACAATAATCACGAAACGTTAGGGTCTTTAAAAAAAGTGCTGAAAAGCTCATTAGAGGACTCACTACTTGTGCCACCTGGGACACGAATAAAAGGGGGGGTAAAAATTAATAATGCGGCATTCATCCCAGAAGTCACACCTGAACAGCTCCAGTAAGAAAAAAATCCTGAAAAATGGATACCACGGCAGAAGAAGCAGCTCAAGTGATAGCACTACTGCAATCAGGACTACGCCTAGTTGATATTGCTCGACAACTCAACATAAGCCGTTTCCGGGTGAAACGAGTATCCCAGCGGTTCCAGGAGACTGGAGGCTACATCAGGAAGCATGGACCCGGAAGACGACGTTGCACTTCCGACAGAGACGACCGCTATATTGTGTCGACGTCTTTGCGTAACCGATTCTCCAACGCTGTTGAGCTGCAACAGCAGCTCCGAACAGCTCGGAGGACGTCGGTGAGCGTCTCCACAATAAGAAGAAGGCTGCGAGAGAAGAAAATCCAGGCCCGTAGGGCTGCTACTGGCCCCAAATTGACAGCAGAGCATAGGCGAGTCAGACTTCAGTTTGCCCGAGACCACGTGGATTGGACGTTCGACCAATGGAAGTCTGTCCTCTTCTCCGACGAGACTAGGGTATGCCTTTTCTGCAATGATAGGCGTAGAAGAGTGTACATGAGGCAGGGGGAACGGTACTCACAGGCCTGCTTTGAAGAAACCGTCAGCTACAGAGGAGGATCCTGCATGTTCTGGGGCGGAATTTCAATCCAAGGAAAAACCGACCTTGTGTGCGTCTCCTGCACTGGAGGTGCACGTGGCCAGGGGTCCCTGACTGCTCATCGGTACATCACAGAGATACTGGAGGACCATGTGGTCCCGTATGCTGGTTTTGTCGGGCCTGAATTCACATTCATGCACGACAACGCCCGCTCCCATACGGCAATCATTGTTCGGGACTACCTGAGTCAGGTTGGGATCCAGTGGCAGGGTGATGCGGTGGCCAGCGAGAAGTCCTGACCTGAATCCCATAGAGCACCTTTGGGATGATCGGAAACGCCGGGTGCGGTCTCGTGATATTGCCCGTGCCACCCTTGAACAGCTTCGGGACACCGTCGTCGAGGAGTGGAGTGACATTCCTCAAGAACGCATCGTGACGTTGGTGAGGTCAATGTAGGATCGCATGGAGGCTGTAATTAGGGCTAAGGGAGGTAACACTAGGTTCTAAGTTTAGTTTTAAGAATTTGTTTTACTGTATTTTTTAATTTTGTGTTTTGGCGTGAATAAATGTTTTTCCTTTTTTCATGAAAAATGTTTTTTATATGCTTAGTAATCACTATCACAGTTTTATTATTTAAAGGATTCAATAACCTTTAAAATGAGGCCCCACACTTTTACCTTACCTTAGATGAAATAGGGTTTATAGTTGCTTGAAGTCAAAATACCAAAAGGTGCGATTTTTTTGACGCTGAGTTTAGTATGTACCTATTATTTAATCCCTTTCATACATGTACATAATATGTCAATAAATCAAAAATGGATCAAAATTACATTCTACAAAACCTTCATTTTATCTACTATTTGTACCTAAATCTATGATCAAACGAAGATCAAATAACTGGGTACGAAACCATGTTGCTAGTCGGCAAGGAAAAAAATAATATATCCGAGTTTTTTTTTAGGTTAAAAATGAATGAAGAATTAAAGTTTTTGAGCAAGGAATGTAAAAGCTGTCGGTTAAATAAAATGAAATCACAATATTTTAACTTTCTTTCATTTATAGAATTTCTTACTTAATTTCTGTAAACCTAATGGTATTTTTTTTCTACTACCAATACTTGGGGTGGGACTTGAGGCGGCTTAGGCTTCTGTAAAATAATCGTTAAAATTTACGTGAAAATATTTTTTTTTGTATTTTGTGAATAAGTTCCGCTCTACAGTCGCGCCGCGAAACAATAGAGTAAATGGTTTTGCGGCTTCGCGCTTCGCGTGTTTTATGTTCGTTCAAAGAGAAAAAATTCGAGTCAAAGGATTCGCGGAGCGCGAGCGCGAATGGTGACCAGTGGTCGTGCCGGAGAGTTAAATGGTTGTGCTAAACTACGAGTATAACAAATATTAGCGTTTCGTGGAATAATAAGCTAGCGCTACTTGAACTTCATCAATCATGACATATACGACTGAAAAGCAAAAACCGAGTGCGTGGTCACCATAAGCGTTAGAAGTGTAAGTATATTAGGGGAATAGGAAATTCATTGGGTAAACCTATAATTTTACTACATATGTAAAGCATCATATTC
Organism: Bhutanitis thaidina; assembly: GCA_029286595.1. NCBI lineage: Eukaryota > Metazoa > Arthropoda > Insecta > Lepidoptera > Papilionidae > Bhutanitis > Bhutanitis thaidina. The sequence goes on from JAGSMS010000005.1 coordinate 6,252,998, forward strand.
GATTCTTCTCTTCAATTTCTCTCCACGTCAATTTGGTCTACCGCGATAAGATTTGTTGTAATAACATCACAGCTTAACTCCTTCTGGGCATCTTTTCTACAAAGTTCAACCTCACCAGGGCCTATGCCCCAAAAATATTTCACGAATAGTCCGTGACATGTCGTTCTTTGAGAGACTCGCTAGAGTTACTATAGTATTTATATGATATTTGTATATATTTGGTAGTTACTTACGTTACGCAAAATTCTTTTAAAGACGAGTAACAACGATAACTTAACCGACTGCTGTTCTCTGTGATATTACAATGACTTCTAGTGCTCAAACCGGTCACACGAATCCTTTTACGCCAAAGATTTGTCTTGTGGTGCAGTCTTTGACGTCAAATGAAGTACCTTTTTAAGTAGAAATGCAAATGAATTTTGTACCTAAATTGATTTTATAAATTCTTTTTCACAAATTTCATTAATTGTTTGAATGAACAAAACTGATACGGTCTGGTTACGTTTTAAAAAAGAAATGTAAATCATAACACTGTCCATGAGGTTTTCAAGCGACTTCAAAATAGGAGGTTTTCAATTCGTCAGTATATTTTTTGAATGTTACGCAATGCCTTCGCCGATTGCGAACCGATTTTGTTATTTTATTATTCAGAAGATTATCTATATAGAACTTACGGGTGGTCCGGTCCTATTTAGGTTTTTTTCTGATTTGTCTGTTTTTTATCTCAGCTTCTTATGGTATCAAAACCAGCCAGGTACAAACAGTACAACCAAAGAGTTTTAATCTTTATTTGTGTCTTTATTTAGTACTAATGCAAAGAGCAACTTTGTACTTTAGTAAAAATGCTCGAATACCCCGCGCGCAGGCTGCAGTTAACGTTACTTCAAATGGTTTCTTTTTCTGCACCCGATAGAAAATCCTACTGACTATACTGATTCCATATGTTAGATAGCGTTTCATAGTGCTTTTCGACGATTTCTGACTACTACAAAAGAATATGAAACACTTGTACAATACTGGAGTGTAGTGCTGGAATTAGTGCCTTTTAAACCGAAACACAGTAAAACTGGTCTTAAGTTTTCTTTTAACATTTTAATTTATAAATGATATGGTCTTCTTTGCTTATAATAAACCGTAATAGATTTATGTTTAAGTTAAACAATATCGGCATGTTTGAGATCCTAGACTCGGTATTCAGTAATGACGTCGCTATGTGCTGAATCGCTGACTTTTCTTGATCACACGTTTATTAAGTGACGAGAGTAGTGTGCTATGCATAATATCTAAACATCAAGCATTGCAACATGTCTTTTGAAATACAAGATCCTATTCAGCGCACGTTGTCCGCGACGTGTGAAATCCTTGCATGTTTTATGCATAATACTCGTAACTTGTCTCCGTGTAGCTCTTTTTACGATTCAGCATAAGTAAGGAAATAAAACACGAAACACTGTTTTGTGAATGTACTATCTTTCGTTGTAAATAATATTTAGACGACTATACATTAGCTAAGCTAAAACGTTGGTTCTTTTAATCATTTGGATGTGTACCAAAAATAATTTTATATACTGCGGTTTTTGGATTGTCTATAGCTGAACATATGTGTACACCATGTCTAAATACGTAGAGAAGCACGCTTATAGTACGTTCATCATCATCATCATCATCATCATTTCAGCCTATCAGAAGTCCACTGCTGAACATAGGCCTCCCCCAAAGATTGCCACGAAGCTCGGTCCTGAACCACCTGCATCCATCGACTTCCCGCAACACTGCGCAGGTCGTCACTCCATCTTGTGGGGGGTCGTCCTACACTGCGTTTGCCTGTACGTGGCTACCACTTGAGAACCTTTTTTCCCCAACGGTTGTCAGTTCTGCGAGCTATGTGGCCGGCCCATTGCCACTTAAGCTTGCTGATCTTTACGGCTATGTCGGTTACCTTACTTCTGCTGCGGATATCATCGTTGCAGACTCTATCACGCAGAGAAACATCGAGCATAGCCCTTCCCATAGCGCGCTGAGCAACTTTGAGCTTCCTCATACGGCCTGCAGAGAAGGACCAAGTCTCGGATCCGTATGTCATCACTGGCAACACGCACTGGTTGTATACTTTGGTCTTGAGGCTTTGCGGTATACTCGACGAGAAGATATGACGTAGTTTCCCGAACGCACCCCACCCGAGTTGGATTCGACGATTGACCTCTGAGTCGAAGTTGGACTTACCTAATCGGACAATTTGTCCCAGGTATACGTACTCGTCTACAACTTCGAACCTTTTGTTCCCAACAACAACCGGTATTGTTGTGACATGGACGTTTGACATGAACTTCGTCTTGTACATGTTCATCTTAAGACCAACCTGTTGGGAGACGTTATTGAGATCATTGAGCATTGTACTAAGCTCCTCCAGCGATCCTGCCATAAGAACTATGTCGTCGGCAAATCGAAGGTGAGTGATGTATTCGCCATTGATGTTGATACCGTATCCTTTCCAGTTCAGCTGCTTGAAAACATCTTCGTAAAAAAACGTTCGAAAACATCGCCTAAGACACAGGCTCGGCGGCTAGTCATTAACTGAATCCATAACGCATGGAATTTATATTGTTGCAACACTTCATAGTATAAGTTTGTTAGTTTGTTTGTTAGAATTGGTGTTTAATTTTATAGGTTAAGTTAGTAACTATATTGTTTGGAGTAAATAATAAATAAATAAATATATTATAGTAGCAGTCTCAAAATGTCCGCTACTGGGCAAAGGCTTCCTCTGAAATATTTTTTGAGAGAGCTAAAAGTCGGGAAGTACATACATACAACATAAGAAACACGCTTGTCTCGACGTCATGTCTGTAGTGCTTCTATACATGTCAATTACAGTATTTAAAACCCACACATAAACCATTGCGTGAAGAAAACAATCATGAATGGTATAATTAATTACTTAGTAAATAAACAACACGTGATTAAACTCTAGAAACACTATACGAATTACCAAGTCTGTTACTTACGTCAGGCGTATGACAATACAATTTAATTTTCGTAGGGTGGTAATTTGTATTTGAATTGGCTTGATTTATATAAGAGCGGAACATGCATATTTGCCGATGCTTTAGTTAATAGTTTAATTAAAAATTATACTATTTGGGAATGTTAAATGTGTGTGTGAAAGAAGTGTGGAAGAAAGAAAATTCAATACTAATACATGTATAAAAATTACAACAGTAAAAATTAAAGAGCCCAGTGTTTTGTGGTACGATTTTAGATTATACATGGATGTGATGACTGTTCCTCACCCTAGCTATTTCATCGTTATCCTTGATATGCAATCTTTTTCTCCAAATTCCAAGCTGCTAACTACTAACTCTGGCCACCGATTGATGGCAGAAGATCTATCCGAATTAGCCGAACTCAAATCTCACAGACTTGTGATAGGGAGCAGCATCGCTAGAGCGAGACTACCAGGTCTGGGCTCACCAATCCGTATGCGCACGGGTTTCTATGTAAAAAATATATATATAAGTTTATCGCCTTGCACTTGCTAAATTTAGTCCGTAAACTTGTAAATTCACTCAAATCATGCCTGGCTCCATTAATCTTATATTGATTTTTCACATCTCTTAAAGAGGTCATTCACCAAGTAAAATAAAATACGTAAATAAGATAATAAGGTTTACAGCTTTGACTATTTTATTACGTTCATCGTTTATTACTTATTGAAGCCGTAAATATTTTTATTTATTACTTTTTGGTTTCCATTTCTTTGACCGATAATTTTGTGGGGTTCAGGAATGTTACACTTTTTGCGTCGAACGGCAAATTCTCCTGCAGTCTTACAGACGAAACTCTGTTGACCAATTGATAGCGAAAAATGCGCCATAATTTACTAATCTCAAATGCAATAGCTTGGAAATTGAAAACTCTTCAATGGAATGGAAATGGAAATTGAAGTACGGTTCTCAAGTGGCAATCTCATACATGCAAATGCAGTATATATAGGACGTCCCTTCTCTTGCGTGATGCGGAGCAGATGATGATTCACTATGCAACCTTTGTGGCCATATATCATTCTACTGGAAACCTTATCATACCCGTTGACTCAAACATCTTTGTGGCTTAAAGTTTTATTCGAAAATTATTATATGATTTGTATCTTAAGTCTGAACATATTGAGACGGTGATAGGCTCGTCGCCTGTTATGTTATTCCAAATAAGCTCAGTGAAAAGTTTAGTTGAAACGACTGAAATAAATCTATAGATCCCTGACCACCTCAGTATAGGTCATACTGTCGAGAGCCTACTATTACATTAATTATTTTAACTTTCTGGCATTCTTGGAACCTAAGCTATTAAAGACGAATTATGCGACATATGTTAGTGTTAGTGTCTACATTGTCTAACAAGTGAAGGTACAAAGGTAAACGAAATTAATACTTTTTCGTGATGAAACTACTCGTTTACTTCTCAAACCGTCTCTCAAGACTCATCGTGTCCACGCAATCGTGCTCACTATATTGGGGTCTATTATCACAATCTCACTATCCGTTTAGGATTACAAGTACTCTTTGCAAGTCTGTCTGTTTAGAAATTAAAGCTTTTTCATATTATATTAACTTCATTATAGCTCCTGTCGAATATTTCTTATGTAGTGATGAACTGAAACAAGGTAATCACAGTCCTTTAAAGTAACCTTAAACCTTTGAAATCTTATATGGCAAACCCAGACTTGATGTTCCTTAAAGTTGGACAGTAAACGAAAGTTTCTCTTCGTTACCATCAACTTTGCCAGAGCTAAAAAGAGACGAGTTCTAGCCACGTCCAACGTCTTTTGTATTTTGTTTATGTTTCGCTAAGTTTATCAAAGTTTGTTGTTAAGTTCGGGCTTTAAAAAAGTTTCATGGTAAATGAAGTCGAAGACTTGATATTTAAACTTACGAGTTGTGTACTGCGATAATTAATGAATTTCTTACAGATATTTATCTAAGTTGAGTTATTTAGCAGAATCAAAAAACAGAGCCGAGGTTGCTTAGCGGCATGGTCTTAGCCTTAAGTTTTATAATATACATATATTATTAAAATTTTATTACTGCTTAAGAGAATTTCTGGAAGAAAATTGAAATGAAACTTTTATGTCGACAATTTTGTTTTATTACTTTTAAGTTTTGTACAACGACTGCGTACCGTGTCGTCACAACACATCGCTTGTCGCGTTTTCACAGTCTGTTTGTGTTCTAGATTGCACGCATGCTACGTTAGCTTGGGTTACATTTGTCTAACTATGGACCAAATGGCACAAACTTCAAGGACTTGTTGTTGTAAGAAGAAGAGGAAGATGGTGAAGTTATTGCAGTGCTAATAAGCAATAAGAGGCTTACAATAAGTTAAAAATTATAAACAGCGAAGAAGCAGGAGTGTTTAATATTTTGATAAATAGATAGTATCTTCAAAATAATGATAAGATATTAATGACTATTTTCGATTAACAAACGAACATTATATAAGTAACCAAAAAACCGTCAACCACGTAATCAGTGTAGCACCGTTCGAAATCGAACAATAATACGTCGTTTTCTTCAGTATATTTCTCCATTTTAAAGTATAACGCACCTCGCAGGCCGCGGCATCAAGTTGGCGCTATTTATTATGATACCGATGGACGCGTGCGGCATGTCATCTTGGACCGGCGCAACCACGACCGTCGCGGGTGGCGTGCAAGCAGGACCGTGCCAAAGCTTTTCGAACCTATGAGTAGCACTTCGTCGATTGCGATCGGTGTGTGGGCAGTCAGGTCGCAGCCTCATTGTATCGACCTTATATTTTTTTCCATTAGCTTTAGATTTATGTAGAATAGAAACCTTTTGAATAACACTAGTCGTGTTAGTCGTTGGTGATCATGAAAAAGTTCACTGTTTTACAATTTTCATATCTTCAAACTTATCATGGTAAAAATATTATTTATTCATGAATATCATTATAAAATTATTTATTATCTTTTATTTTATGTCGATTAATTACAATATAATAATTATCATATATTCGTCAAAGAACACGTAGCCGATGTAAAATATAGACGCTCTAGGAAATCTGCAGTCTGTGATCATATTCTGGATCGCCCCAACCATTACATTAGATTTGACAGACCACATATCCTCGCCCGATTAGAACATCGATTCCTGCCAATAATGATTCACGTGGCTATTGAAATTAAAAACATCCTTATTTCAATAGAGAAGATGGCTGGGTGCTACCACCTGCTTGGGATCCGGTAATTGATAGAATTAAATCCAAGACCAAGTATACCACGGCACGAAGTATACCACGACACACCACATAATAAGGAAGGTCAAGTAATAATGACAGATATCTAGATCCGAAATTCTATAATTGGAGTATACATACGAATCTTGGTAACGCCCACGTTACGTCGTAACGTTCGATAATATATCATCTCAAAATTTTAGACAGGCAATAGCATCTAAGACGCGGAGTGTCAGGTTCTGCGATCACCTACCTGCTTGCCAAACGCGGCGATTAAGGGATAGATTAAGGGTGAAGAAATCCTACCGGTATCTCAACAGTAGGTTGAGGCTTGCGATCTGTCTCTTTACTTTAATATTAAGCCATGGTATGCCACATTAAGGTTAAAAGTCAAGATTGTTTGGGTTTGGTTTGATTCACACATACCCTGTAAAGCATTTATTACTTTATAATTTTTTTTTGTGCCAGCTCGAAGAGTATATACAAATATAAAATTATATGCGCGGCTGTATTGCCTTGTTGTTAAATGTTAACGACAGGAATAAGACATAAACGAAGCTTTAATAGGACATTATGCGGCATCAAGAAGCAAATAATATTCTCAGACCACTTAGTTTAGATAAAAGCTTTGTGGCAATATAAGGAATCTTGTCTTGATGTTGACGTATTGTTCCTCGAAACTTTCACAATTTATCAAGATGGTATAACAAAGATCCTGCTTTCTCTTGTTTATGGATTAATTTAGTTTCCGCGTTTGTGGGGAAGTTCTTTATGTATTGAATTGTTATTGAAATTTCGCGATAACAGTATCGTTATTGATTATCTGAGAGATATGGGTTATTTACCTGTTATTGACGTAGACAATTGGTTGATAAATAAACAGTATTGACAATGCTGCCGACCAATATTATGTCTTTAAAAAAATACCAACAACATTATATATGGACATACATTAGATGGGCTAGGAAAGCCCATCTAAAGTCGCCTAAAAAGTGTGACGATTACGGCAAATCCTTCCTTTTTTACTGCTACCAGTATATTTTTTTCGAATGACGTTTATAACTAGTCTGGCCATAACTAATGTTCTATTTTAAAAAGATACTTCGATAAATTTACCGCTATTTCGTATACTGTTTTTCACCAATATTGTTAAATTACGTTATGGAGTGGGGCGTAAAAGAAAACAGCATTGCAGTAAATGATTTGCACAAAGTGGATATATGCCGGTAATCATTTTTGAGATGATCATGTTTGTATATCGCACTATCGACAGGTTCACCATAAAAGATCGGTGCAGTTAGGCCAGCTGGTTGAGTACGCAGTCAAGGCTAGAATTCTACGAAGCCTTATATGGAAACAAAAAATATTATCGCGTGAAATCATGATTCTAGCTATTCTAAGACCCTATCGAAAATTATTAAATAAGACCTGTTCCTATGTCCCTACCGTCGTTACAATGGATAGGATCAAAATGTGTGCTGTTTCGATACGCTAGTGAAATACACAGAAATGCAGAATGACAAAATATTACAAAATATACAACGTGGTAATAATCCTGCACCAATTATGGATTAGTGGTGGGTGGGGAGGGCTGTGGGTCCTACCAAGGAGTCACGGAGCCAAAGTTTACCAAGTTATTGTCTTAAACTGCTTTATATTTTTTTGTGAAAGGGCTTTATTCTACATAAATCTGAATCTAATGAAAAAACTGGGGTTCACACGCCAAGTTTTTCGGGGTTAATCGTGATTATTTCATACTCTAGAACGTGGTAGAGCCAAGTGGTAGCTTTTGCTACTACTGGAATGAGCCGGCTAGACCGGGATAGTACCAAGACCTCGCAGAATACCGACGTGAAGTAAAAGCATCTTGTGCTTATGCGTTTCGTTCGGTGAGTGAGGTAACCGAAGGCTCACTTCCCCATCTCCCTCCTCATCCTCCCTCCCATCCCCAATATATCCTCAAAGGCCGGCAACGCACCTGAAATTCCTCTGATTTTGCAGATGTACGTGGGCAACGGTAATCACTTACCATCAGGTGAGTTGCTTGCTCGTTTGCCCCCATTCCCAAAAAAAGAAAACTAATTTAAGCGTTTTGAAAAAAACATTAGGTGTGTTAATTAGAGTGTTCTCTTAACAATGGTATTTTTTTATTAAGTATACATAAATGCATAAATGCACAAATGTTTTCACGGTCATGAATTCTTTTCTATTACAATTAGTATTCAAATATATTATCTTTGCAACTTTGTTAATTATTTGAACAACAATTTAATGAAAATTATATATATTTAATATATATCATTTTCATTAATTTGTGTTGTTTTGATATTAAATGACAAAATTTTGTAAAATTAACTACCTTATAAAATTTGCTGTGTAATAGGAGCGTAAGAATCTGCTATCCCTTTTCTTCCTGTGGGCGTGGTATGAGGCGACTAATTCTTGAAAATATCATGTTCAATCAATCACCCGGAGAGGCGAAAAGTGTACTTTGGCTATGCAAAAATGGACCAAATTGTATTTGTACCCCTAAGGATGATAGGCGCGCGTGATTTTATGTACTGTATGTATCATCATCATACATCATGTCATTAAATCATAATGCATTTGAAACCAAATAATGAAATTTGGGTAATATAAATAAACTAAATAATAATTACGTGATAAAAGAATGCTGTGTCATTAAAGACATTGTGGAATGCAAATAAAGGAAACTATTATAGTCTTAAGTAGGTACTAACTTTACTGCGTTCCGGAATAATGGTTTAGATTGGAGAATTTTCTCGAATCCTGTCGGATAAATATAAAATAGTGATCAAAGGTGAACCATGCTGATGATCCTGATGTATGCAGTGTGGTGGCGTCGTCAGAAAATCCGCCACCCCACCTCATAACTTTCGTAACAATCGACTAAAACCTAAATGCCTGAGAAATCTCGTGGTTTCCCAACAGATGGCGCTATACTCAAAAACTGCCTGGCTGATACAAAAGCGTCGTGACGGGCAGCAGCGTTTTTCCTAATGACCGTGCATTTATGCACACCAAAGATACGCATATCTTCATATGCGGCGATTTAGTGGCCAGACCCCGTTATAGTATTCCGGCGCCCCCGCTAGTGAAGAATCGTGGTCGTGGCAGCGTCTAGATGTGGTTATGTAGTATATGGAAAATCCAGCCTCTGTAAAACAAATATTAGCAAGTATTCAGACTAAAATTTTGGATAGATACGGGATTTGCCATAGATTATCATATTTTTTTGTTCGTAATGTTTAGAAATCATTGATTCTAAAACTTTGTAGCGCTTCTAAAAATATTGATTCGACAAATAGACGTCGTGATCCTTACAATTTCCTAGGACAATAAACTATTTTCCGTTATTGATACGTGATGGTATGACAGTTTATTATATGCTTCAGAGGGGGCTCATCAGGCTGCGCTGTTGTTTGTAAAAGTCGACTAAGGGAAATATCTGAAAAGTATTATTGCTTCCAATATATGTTAGTTACTATGTCAAACCATCTAAGCTACTTTCGTTTCATAATAATACTCTACGACGAAATAACTTCGAGGATGTTATGGTTAAAAAATTGTACCCCTCGTGTAAATGGAAAAATACCAATTTTCAAGGATTCCCAAGCTCATAAAATGATATCAAATTAATAAAAGATGTTACTGCAGAATCTACAAATCACGCCCCCTATCGGATCTGTATAAGTATCACGAAGAGAGGCATACTTCATGTGAGTCATATTTTTAACCATTATGTTAGCTATCTAGTTTCCTGGAGCTTCGATAGATGTCGCACAGTGTAGTTCTGTCCATTTGAAGGTTAATTTTATTATAATATTAATATTATAATAAATATATTGTTGATAGAAAGTAAAAACAAATCGAGGAAAGCATAATTCGTTCATTTTGTTTCATATAGCTTGGAGTTCATTAGATGGAATGGGGCTTGAAACAGATCAGGTGCAGTCAGGTACGCTAATCGCTTAGTCGCTTGGTGAAGATTGTGCTGTTAGCCGTTTTTATCGGTCTCAGTCCCAGTACATAACACACGAATCGTCTACCATTAATTATATTTATCTTTCTAATGAACCGTCCAAGGAAGGTTTGGATCTCTGCTCGGAGGGTCGAATGATTTCGATCAATCTGGGTGGTAAAACACGTTAATATTAAAAAATATGTTTTCACAGGTGACGGCTTCAAGCTGGCCTTGTCGGGCTCAGGTAGCCCGGCGCCGCCGCCGGTGCAGTGGCGAATGCGGAGGAAACCAGGTAGATAACCGCATACTTAATAGAATGTCTTTGCTGAAAACCATTTCCAATAATGGATCTCAAGGTCTGTTATTGCATTATACTAGAACAACAACAATTTTTTTTTAAATCGACAATATGAGGTTCAAATAATAAGTAAAATGATTACTAAAATTATCATATAATAAGTAAAAGATTAATTACGAAGAAAAAGACTAAGTTGGTATAGGATGTATTGTAGGTTTTATTTTCATTTTTTTTTTATTGTATCTGTTTGGGCAGACAAAAACGACGTGTCGATTTATATTTCGGAGATTTTTTTTCTGGGTCTACTAAATCTCTCGTAAAAAGCAGAAGATGTCTGTGCTCGATAGGGGAATATCTATTTTGTTAACGAGTGATTATTTTTCATTGTCATTTTTTGAAACCTAGTGAACTTATTGTATTGTTAATGAGCTTTTAATTTACTGTAATAATTCAAAAATAACTTATATTTTTAGAAAAAATGTAAGATGTGTGTATTCCATGGTCAGGAATAAAATAAATAACATCCGATGTTACGAAGTTTGGCAGGATTCAATGGAATGCTGATAAGACAACCATTTGCAAAAACGTTTCTGGGCACAATTTCTGAAATTGTAAATGCGGCGAAAAAGTTTTTTCCATTGAGATTTTATTTTTAGAAGTCAAACAGGAATTGAACAGGAAATTAAACATGTTTACTGGAACAGATTATTAAGGCCTGGTAGCTCCATAGCTGAACGCAACGAAATTATGGTTATAATAATCGATTCCATTAAAATACTAAGAACTGTAGAAATCATTAAAATTTACGTTTTTAAAAAATGATGACATCTAGTTTTTTTTCTCGTGGATTGTTGAAAATTAACCAATTCAATGTTCAATTTATGAATTATAAACTAGCATCCGGCTATCATACAAACGAGACTTTGGCGACCGAATGATCGCGGAATATCCATTAGAATTTGCCGAACCCCAACTTTTTTTTAAATATTAAACGTTACCTCTCACTGTAGGAATTTCTCCGTAGTCGCGGAGACAGTTTGTATACATAAATTGCGCATGTGAAAACACCCAGAACAGTAACAATTTACGTAGTTCATACAAATACTACTCTTGTGCGGGAATCAAACCTGCGATTCGCAGCGCCGCAGCGAAACGCTCGGCCATAACGGTGCCAAGCCGTAAATCCCGCAGACAAGTGATGGGGAGCTGCATCACTTGTGCAAGGATATAGTGAGTATAGCTGACGCATAAGCCTCTTCAAGGGATTGATGACAGCAGTTGACTACAATAGCATGATAAGAAGAAAATTAAGGGAAATATAATTTTTTAAGTCTGTCTTAAAACTAATGTATAAAGTTAAATTTAGTAGGTGCTTTACTTTATCGGTTTACATTTACACATTGCAATGAAACAATATAACATAAATATAGTTATTGGTTATGATCAATTTATAATGATGTGCATTACCTTATTTTCGAAGATCAGCATGCTTTATGATGTTAAGAAGAGTACTGACTAAATATAACTAATTTATATTATCATAAGTATAGTGTCAAGAACGTGGCCTCATTTCCTCGTCAGATTGCTGTACACGAGAATACAACCAGCCCTCTTGTTACCGATGACAATGACTCGTTGCTTACGTAATTCTAACGCTATATAAATTTTATCATAAACTTCAACCCACAGATTCATCGAGTTTACGGCAAATGACACAAATATAACTACAAATCAGAGAGTCATATGTCTATGTCATAGTGTCTTTTACTAATTCGAGCAGCAGAAAAAGCTCCTACTTTGCTCTTCCACGTTTGTAAATATATAATTATTTAATAATAAGTATATATATCACTAGGAGACGTCATTGATAATTTAAAAGTGTAACAGATTGTCATGCCAACTGTTATAGATATAAGTAAACAAAGATTATAATTGAAATATAAAATAAAATACAACAAATATCTTTAAAGGCAGTACTATTTATCAAATTTATTAATTAATGACTATTTGATTAATGAATATCTGATTAACTTAATTTAAAAGGATAGACAGAATTCAATTATAGTGCATAAATGTTAGGTCTACGCCGACGATCAAGTCTTACTTGCTTCATCGGCTGAGGAAGTGCAGGCAATGGTGACAATAATGAACGGGGTACTGGAAAGAAAGGGAATGAAAGTAAACGTTAATAAGACAAAGGTGTTTGAAAGAGAGGAAGGGATGACGGAAGTAGGTATCAAGATTAGGGAAGATAGTTTAGAGCAAGTGAATGAGATTGTTTACTTTGGAACAATGTTTACGAGAGATGGAAGGTACGAATGTGACATTGAAAGGAGAGCGATGGCAGGTAATATAGTGAATGGGGCAAAGCATACATTTATGAACAGCCAGACGATATCTCACGAAGCTCGTTTGGCTGTGCATAGAGTGGTATTGGTACCAACACTAACATATGGAAGCGAAAGCTGGTTATGACAGAAGAGGCATGAAAGCAGGATAAATGCAGTAGAAATGAGGGCGTTAAGGAGTATGATTGATGTGAAGATAACTGACAGGGTTCGAAATAATATGATCAGAGAGCGTTGTGGCGTGAAAGACGATGTAGTGACACAAATTGAGAAAAGGATGCTGAGCTGGTTTGGACATGTGGAGAGGATGAATGAAAGTAGGTTGACGAAACAAATATATGAGGCGAGTGTAAATGGTAGAGTCGGGAGAGGAAGACCTAGGCGAACGATCTGAAAAAAGGCCAGGTCAAGAGTACTCTGAACTAACGAGTATGCATCCGAAGATTGGTGAAAGTGGGAGAAGCGAAAGACGTATGTCAGGACCGTAGTAAGTGGAAGAAAATTGTCTCTGCCTAATCCGTTGGGAACAACGCGTGAATATATACATACATAAAGGACGAAGAATATGATAACGTAATAAAGAGATAGAAAGTAAATTGACGGTCCTATTCTTATATATTTTTTGACGTTATATTCTTATCTCGATCGCATTATACGTACCTTGATAAGGCCTTAAAGACGAAACCGATAGGTGTGTGATTTTGAAAAAAAAACACTAATAGGTTCTGTTTAGTATACTATAAATATTAAATTTGTTTCCAAGATATTTCTAAATTATTTTTTAATTTCTTGTATTGAACGCCGACGAATAATGTGATACTGTGCTAAATTTGAAGTTTACATTAAATAAAATATTAGAACATTGGTAGTAATAGGGGTTACAATATGAAGTGGCCGTTTTAATAGAGTTGACACTTTCAGTTAATATTAAACCATGGAGGTTCAAGATTGATGATTAAAGCTTTTTTTTACCTAAAAAATTTAAATGTCTTAATTTCCAAAATTTTATGTCATTGTTTGACTTTCAATAGTTTTTTAATTTAGTATTTCAGGTAAATATGAGACCTCGAAAATTTTAGTAATTTTTTAATGCGAGTTCCGACATGGTTGTGACATATGATGATAATCGCAAGCGAAAATCGCAATGGCTGACCCAGGTCTAATACCGGAACAATGCTCAAAACCGAAGCTCACCCATTGAAAAGAAATGGTAACTGTTTGGTAATCACTTCATGGTGTAATTCACTATAGCTTTTGAGATCTGGTGTATCAATAACAGCAGATGTCTATTGTGAAGAAACTCTCAGAAAAACAACCCCGACTCATCAATCGATCTTCGCCTTTATTATTCCATGATAACGCAAGATCTCACACTGTTCGACAAACCGTTTTATCTATACAAGACCTGCGGTTAAAAACCATCCTCCGTACTCGCCAGAACTAGACCTTTTGGACAATTTCCTGCAAGGACAAAGATTTGTTCTCAGGAAGCAGTTCAAAATGCCTCATAGACTTTGTAGAATTCAAACCCCCAGAGTTATATCGCAAAGACATTAGTGATCTTCGCTCAAGATGGCAGAAATGAATATAAGGGTAATTACAATATAAGATAATCAGGGTAATTACTTCTATTATACTTTATTATTTACAGAATAACAAAAACGTGAAGTACAACCGACCGACACAGAAATCTGATCAATAAGATACTTTGACCTTTTAGAAACTCTAAAATTTATTATCTGAAATCCTAAGCTGTAGGGGCTCTCCCTTCTCTCTTAGTCTAGACGGTGAGACAAGTAAATTTTGCAAGTATGTTTTGAGGCATTGGTTATCAAATCCCCTGCTCTATGCACTCTTAGAAGATAACTTTTGTAGCGTTCGTTAATTGCTATGGAATTCCAAGAATACTTAAACATTTACAACGTTTAACCAATGTTTTAATCCAGTTACCTAATTGGTGACACATAAAGATATACATATTTGACCTTGTATGTAATGGTTGCTTTATTTTCACCTTCTAGAGAAAACTAAATTTAATCGCATTACAACAATGTTCATGTTTAAATCAACGTATGCTTTATTCTTGTACGCAATATTTTACGAAACAAATATATGAGGCGAGTGTAAATGGTAAAGTCGGGAGAGGAAGACCTAAGCGAATATTGCAAATCGGAGACGTTCTGAGAAAGGGCCAGGTCAAGAGTACTCTAAACCAACGAGTATGCATGCGAAGATTGATGAAAGTGGGAGAAGCGAAAGACGTATGTCAGGACCGTAGCAAGTGGAAGAAGATTGTCTCTGCGTACCCCGTTGGGAACAAGACGTGAATGTGAAACATACAATGGTTTACTTAATTTACTAAATTCTGTAAAATTTGTGGTCTATTTAATAAGAGAAATATATTGATAAAGTGTGTACAATTATAAATTATTATACGTGCATTTAGTAGTAGTTAAAACTACTACAATTAATTTGAAAGTTTATCCCAAATATTAATTTTTCAACAGACTTAAGATTGACATTTAAATCAACGGAGTAACACCCGATACAAACTTTTAGAAGTGAAATGAAGTTAAACTTTGCGCTTATCTCAAATGCACGTGGGCTTAGAATTGTATGCTAAACTAACTAACTATGTCTAAACAGAACTTTTGGAACAATGCCAAAACACACTAATGAGGTGACTTCACATGCACATCAAAGTTTCGAGACCGCCTTTGTTAGGTTGTATTACATATTAAAACAAGTTTTGTGACTGCCTCGCATAGTATCTTTGTATAATATACAATTAATCACAAAGTCATTGCGAAGCAGAAACTACGAACTATTAACTTCAGCTTCATACTACTACTTACTGTTAACTTCAAACAGCGACTGATTAAAAATATTTGTACTGTCCTGTACTGAAGAATAAATTTAATTCCTCGCTGGATTGAATAATGTTAAATTTCACACAAGATCGTCTTAAGATATGTTTGAAAATCAGTTAATCAGAAGTTATGACAATTATATTTCTACCAAACAGAACGAATGATTGGTAAAATAATTGGGTTAACAAGTGTTAAATTTTATTTAAAAATTACTTAATGCAATCATAAAAGCCTATTTTTAAAAAAATTGTAGAAATTTCATGACAATTTTTCAGTGTAAAACGTTTAACGTGTATGAACGACGAACGATATCAATGCGAATGTTCATGTATTGATTAAATTTTATTAATAATTAGGGCTAAAAGATTAAAGAGAATAATTTTTAAAAAAATAGATTAGATTATAGAAAACAAAAGTCAAAACTCGGCCGAATCAAAATCAGGTATATTTTTTCTATGATGGCAGTGACCGGTTACGACGGGATCATTGGGTTTATGTATATTTATTCATACTAGCAGACCCGGCCACGCGTTGTTGCGGATTTATTGTATTGAATATAATAAAAATACGTGATAAAACTATCCTATCCTAGACACGCCAGCAAAACACACATTTAAAAAAAAGTGAAAATCAGTAAGACAGTTTCGGAGTTCATCGTGAGCAACAACGTGACACGAGAATTATATATTATGGATATATATATATATATATTTGTACAAATATTCATAAAAAATTGTTTCTTTATCTGTTGATCATCACCTCGATAAGCTCGAGTGATCGACCATTACTTCCATACGTTTCTTAGGCGAACCCGCGGTACGGATTTTGTGTGCAAGCAGACTGTCCTCTTCCATATCAATTGCGTTAAATAATTTCCCAATTAGGGTTTAAGTCCGCCATCTTTCCGGCGGTTACGATCACGATCACTTTAGCTAGCGTGACGCGCAGATTGCAAGGGGGCCGAGGGGTGCGCGGGTGTAATTTCGGGGCGGGTGTAGATGGAGCTACGCTGACCATAGGCAGGGGCTTTGCCCATGCGTTTGATGGCCCCCTGCAGAGGGTTTTGACAGGAGTGTAGCCAGTGTGGTTCGCCTTTTTTGACGATCCGCTGTGTCCCTTTTTGCTTGCGGCCTTAACCGCATGGCAAGCAACGGCACCCGCGATAATTCGCAGGGTGATCCTCGTTTTTGATAACCGGCACCCATTCTTCTTTTGCCACTTATTATCTATTGAAATATTGTACTCTCTCATAGTAACAGGTTATCCCTTTCAAAAACCATGACATTTTATTACATGTATTGACTTTAATTTCTTATTATGTTTAATTTCAGCTATAAGTCCCCGTAGTGTAGCTACGTACTATAAAATTTTAATAAGTATTGAGCCTGATAAAAATAATTTTCACGATGATGAACATTGGTATTGAAGTAAAAAAGTTGAAAGAGACTTAAGCTAAAGATAACATCTTCTAATTGTACTAGGAGCTACAAAAACAATTAACTTTCGATTATTATCATTGCTACAATATAAACGCCATCACGTGATAGCAATTTTCCCCTTACGTTATCCACTCCTAGTACAGTTTTGTTTTTGATATTCTTTAATTTGTCAGTCACTTCGTTCCGAAGTTATTTAATGGAGCTTTTAATAAATGTGTTTGTGATGTCGCAATAAAGGTTCGGAAAGGTCTCGTTTCTGCGTAATTGTTTATTAACTCGCGTTGACGTAACCGTGGCGATGAATATAAACTTCTTCAAATCGATTGCTGATTAATTTTGCTGTTTTTATTTTCTTTTCATAATTTATCGGCAACTTTATGTACTGTACACTCTTAAGATCTTCTTTTTAAAAATTTAAAGTAGGTTTATTTTGAATACTAGATGTGCATTGTGAGAAACATGCAACATTACTACGTGATCGGTACCATCCTCTAGCAATTTTTTACTGCCTAGCAACAATGAGCCAGTATAATTACAGGCTGTGGTGCATTCCGTTCTAGTCCTCAGAGCTGCCAACGCAAACAACGACGTAGCGTGGCTGCAGCCACCACTTACCATCAGGTGGACGGTTGGCTAGTGTGTTAAACTTAAATTATATCACGAATGCTCGATAATGTCTTGCCAACTCGTACGACAAGTTGGTGGACCGGTGAACTTGACCCACTTCTGGCACAACTCCGCCTCATCCAAGAAGAACAACTGCGTGCTTTACAAGAGACCAAGCGCCGTGACTAGAAGAACAATTACATACCATGCAAGATGATGCTACGTGCCATAAGAAATATATATAATAATAAAGCCAAACCTGGAAGTGAAGGTGGACACACATGAAAGTGATATAAAGGCGGTAGTGAAAGTAAAAGAAAAGTTGGAATACCTTGAATCGGGTCTATTGCGGACAAGATGGGGCGATATTCCCGGTATAAGAGCAACAGCGAAAAGTTACTGGGCTGGGCAACGGAATAGTATCGCTTAGAATAACGGTTTTCTTTGTCGAAAATGGAAAATAGCCAAGGTAGAAAAATTTGTCAGAGCTTGTCATGACAAGCAAATAGGTGGCCTTTGGGGCGTGAAGACTTTTACTGGCTTCACTGGCGTGATGAATATTGGTGTCGAATGTTCATCAGTGAAAGGACCTCAGACTATAGAGAAGTATAGGACCGCTAAAAATGTTCATTGTTGGTGCACCTTTTTTTTATTTAGTTATTTTACAAAATGGCTCGAAGTTTTTGAGATACCTAATCAGGAAGTCTAGGTCATTTACTGTTGCTAAAACGTTAGTCGATTAAGTATTTAGAAATTCACCACTTCCAATTTTGCATCAACGTTATTCCAAGAACTTTGCAGATGATGGGAATTCAAAAGACACGAACTACTCCGTACCACCCACAGTCTAATGGAATGGTTGAACGATTTAAACAAACCTTAGAACCCCATTTAGCTATATTAGTAGATAGCCATCAAAATAGTTGCGACGAGTATATTCCATTGTTTCTCTTACCTTATAGAACAGCGGTTCACGAAAGCACAACAGTTACTCTTGCGTATGTTACTTTTGGAAGAAAATATACTATAATACCAGATTATCTCCAGATTGAGGATACAAACAACAGTTGAAAAACGGGGTAGGCAGAGACAATATTCTTCCACTTGCTACGGTCCTGACATACGTCTTTCGCTTCTTCAACTTTCATCAATCCTCGCATGCATGCTCGTTGGCTTAGAGTACTCCGATTTGACCGTGAAATGTTCGGCTAGGTGTTCCTCTACAGACTCTACCCTTTACCCTCGCTTCATATATTTTTCTTATTTCCTTACTTTGTTATTAACATATAATATCCTCATAGTAAGTATTTAGTGTTAAATCCCGTCAATGTAGGATTGTTAATTATAATAATTTACAGAATCAAGTAGCTCGCTCAACAGTAGCGATATTTGTGACATGTGTCAGATATTTAGCGCCTTATTAAACCTGAAGTGGGAAGGCGAAATGTTATAAATTATCCAGTGCATGATCTTTTCAAATACGGGAATAATTAACTGTGGAACAGCTTGATTCGGTGTTGTGAATATACTGTTTGTTTATAAACTGTAGTATTTAGCTAAGGAATTGAAACCTTTTGCTAGTCTAAGTTCTAAAATACCATCAACAGAATTGTAATAACTGTTACAAGTACATTATGACTCGACTATCATCTTTCTCAAGACTTAAACTGATATTTTGGAGAGGGTTATTCACCTATAAGTAGCCTTTAGTAACTACAATTTTTAACGTAGTATAACATTTCTGTGCGTGTACATACACCTGCCTTCAATTTTGATTTCAATCCATTTACTCTATTGAGGAATAAAATATTGTAAATAAAAATGGCATTAAAGCGAAACGATTAAAGTGGGTTAAATGTGGTACTTTTTTATTTACCTATAATTGAGACATAGTTTTAAGGAGCAATATTTTAATTATGGTAGAGAAAAATATGCATGAAAAATGTGTTTACGAAACATTATTTATGAAGTCGTAATGTTGTCAGATTTTTTTTGACAAGTTAATTATTTCTATACAGATGTTATTCAAGAAGACGATAAAATATTATCCAACAAAGGCCTAATGTTTCCTTCACTGTAACTTTCTGTAGCAAAAAGTGAAAGTGAATACTCTATAACCTTGTCATTTCTCCTACAAATGTCTGTGTAATATTTATCGTCTGCAGCTGTTTAGCGAAGAATACAATATAATTGCTATCTCGTAATGAAAAGTTGGTAATACGAGTAGTACACATTTTAATGTATTTTTGTGGTTCATAATCGTAGGCCAATCGCATTAATACTTCTTCTTTATCATCAGTATTATTAACTGTGGGCTGGCCTATTACCCCTAGAGTCTGCTGATGCAAAGCTGGGTCGGTTACCATAGTTCTGCGGCGGATGTCCTCATAGATTATATATACTATATAAATTTAAGCATTTTTTTTATTAATAATGCCCCTACTTGATTTTACTTTAACCGAAAAAAACTTTGAATTGTTCGACACAAACCTAAACGTAATAATCAGAATTTTAATGTCAATTAGTTCATGTATAATATCTTCGTAAGATACACTAAAGTAAGGAAAGAATTGGTAAACTAATATGGTCTCGTTTTGTTTTAATCAGAAAGCAAAACGTCATGGTTTTCATTAAATTGTTCTAATACTTTCGCGGTTATTTTGAATGTTAAGTAAATTTTATATTATTGTATTTAAGTCATTGCAATGCTACGCAAAATAATTAATACTCAAAATATTAAATTGTGGTACACACAATTTAATATTTTGAGTGAAATCCATTTCTTAGTTAACGTATTCTTCGCTATAATGTTCTTGACAATAAAGTTTAATAGTCGCTAAAGTATTTAAATTACATTATTTCGAAAATATGTGATTGATCACGAGGTATGAGGGTGTAAGAATCCAACATCCCCTTCCATTTTGCCGTAGTTGTCGTAAAAGGCGACTAAAACCTTGGAAATCTCATCGCAATCCCCGGAAGCAAGCTCGGCGACGAGGCTAAAAGCCTATCTCCCGAAGAAGCTAAAAGTAAGTTGCGGAAGCCAAACGCTCCACTTAAATGCTGCCTAATGGAAATCCGTATTGTAATATTACATTACACAACGGATTTCATCGTATGTAATTTTAAGTTATTATTTCCCTTTCATCACAATAACAAAACGTTAAGTACAATAACAAAAAGAAATATTCATAGATATGCTTAGGTTTTGATTTAATACTAATAGATTTTTTTAAACCCGCCCAGGATTCGCACGAAAATTTCTTTATAAATAACGGTTATAGCTGTCTTTTAGTCAAACGTTTCGTAAACCATTATTTTTAACCAAATCCCCAAATGGACATATTGGTTTATTTTACAAAAAATACTCATCCTGTAGATAATTTTTGTGACCATTTTGAATGCTATAATTATCTAGTACTCGTACATCAATTTGACGTCTCTCTTATAGTTTAGTCAGCGTAAACCATGTTGACGCTCCTAAAAGCGGTCTTTTGTCGGCTTGGTTACGCAACGTACATTTTGTTCTATTTCTATAGACTGTGAATGTAATATACGTATAAATTCTCCTTGTGAAATGTTTTAAATGAAAGTGAAATACGAATTGTATCTTCTGTTATTATTCATTTATAAATAAAATTTATTTAAATATGAAATATCCGGAAACTTTGAGTGTTATAAAAAAAATATTGCTATGTAACAAGCATAATGAATGACGCAGCTTAAATTGTTTTTAAAGATATTTATAGAAAATCGTTTGCACAGGAAATACCAACATTAAAACGTTTGTACTGCACATCAATGATTTCACAATATTTAACTAAAATAGATATATTGGAATAATTCGGGAATTATAAATGTGCAACAAAGGAGAGAACTGAGATGTATAAAACAGACCATAATTTATCCGAAGCCTCATTCAAGTGCTCTGGTCAAACTCAAAAATTAAAAGAAACATACTAAATTGAATGGTCTATTGGTCACTGTGGTCCCATACAGAAGATCATACATGAAAAGGGTAAATACATAAATACAAGACAATTTCATAGAGGTTAAAATGGTTTCACGAGTAGTGCAAGTTCTTGCGTTATCTTGATACAATAATGGCGAAGATCGATTAACAAGTCGAGGATGTTTGAGAGTTTCGCCATCATGGTTCGAAGTTCTTCACAATTGACGTCAGCTGTTATTCTGCTTAAAATATTTTTATTCCTGTACCTACTCATCAAAGCAAGGCAAGCTTTGTAATTCATGATGTGACATCAGTTTTAATCGCAAATGTTGGACCATGCGAGTTTTAATTCAAAGTGTCCACTCCGTTAAAAAGGCTAATTCGTACCCCCCTATTATTTGTTTATTCAGGAAGGATCCACTTTAATGCAAGTATCCTTATTACAAATATACCCAAATCTAAAGCGAGAGTGAGGAAACTATAGCTATGTTACAAATTCTGTAGTTTCTGTTTTTCACGGGATATTCCAGGTGACGTCTTTCGCTCGAGATCGAAGTGTGTCCAAACCAAACATCTGGACCAACGCTTTGTATGTCATCGTAAAACGAATCTGATTGTAATAGTGAAATAATAACACAGAATTTATAAATCAAGTGAGATAAAGATGGCATAAATAATTTAGATTATATCGATATATTAAAGCGAGATAATATTGGAATCGATACGACTAAGTGATAGAATTGTCACAGACAATTGATTTCTACATTTATACAGAATACAGAAGCGTATTTTGTGCTTACTATTTATGTTTGCAATGAATTCATTCAGTGCATTTCGTTATAGGCTACTTTTTTAGGTTTTTATTAAATGAGATAATTAAAAGTCTTGACGTATGAGGGAAAATTATTAAATAGTTTTACAATCATTTTTATAGAGTGCAGTTGAGCATTTTAAATCTGGAAAGTGGTATATAAAGTCTTTCTATGTTCCGAGTATATGTTATTTTTCTTTAACTTTTATTAAATATAACTACCAATAATATAACACGTAAGTGTTTGTTTAATATATTTTTAAACTGTGCGGGTTTTTGTTGTAGAAACGTATACATTGCTCCATGAACGAGTTACTGGCTCTATGGAGTAATGTATTTCAATGTACATACATTGAATTTTCCTATATGTATTGAGAAGCCATAATTAGAATATTTAATTTCTATTCTAAGAGATGTTCTGGATTTAAGATTGTAAATTGCTTTTATATTCTTAATTCTAGAAGGGCCCCTTTTGTAATACTAATATAGTTTCTATATCGGTCGCATGTTCCCGCAGAAAAATAACTTTAGAAATATTTTAATGTTTGAATAACAAATAAAATTACACATACGTGATAGCTGAAAAGTGAAGTGCTATCATTCTTATTACTATATAAAACATATTGGTTTTCACCCGTAGCTCCCCACGCGCGTGGAATCGGTTTTTCCGTTGCTGCCTTCCGCTGAGATAACGCGATATTATTGTAGATGATAGTGTTTTCTTTTCCTTGAAATGTGAGGTTGCAGTTGTAACTTCAAATTGGTGAAACCTTTCGGGGCCTTCGGACAGGAACTTGCCTTTCCTTCTTGCCTTTACAAAGATTGTTATTGAAGCTTCTGGAGTTGGTGTAAATCTTTCTGGAGATCATTGCTCCTATTATCTATTTGTAGACTCACCATCCATTTTCTATTTTGCGAGATCCATACGTATCCTGTTCTAGCCAGTAGAGTCCTAAAGATATTTTTTCACGATAGATTTCGTTTATATTTAACTCGGATACTAAGTCCCTACCACGTATGACGTATGACATCTATCTTTAAAATTGGTCTAAAAATGTGCAATTTGGATCATTTATTGATCATTACTAATGTCGTGTAGGAAACTGATTTTGTAATGTTTTTTTAACCCATTGTAGACAGACCGTGTTAACGCCAACCAGGTGTTGTATGCTTTCATACATATTATGGTACATTTTATGAAAAGGTATTCCGATATTGTGCGATTAATTCAAGATAAAATTTCTAAGGTCATTGTCATAACACTTACTCCTTCCTTCGTCTATAGTGTACTAGTTAGGTGTAACATATAGAACTAGGAAAAACTGTAATATAAAGCGTAACCGCACGCCCTGGCGACCTTTTCACTTTTCTAAGATATACAACGGTCAGTAAAGAACATCGTGTAATGGAATACAATTCAATTCTAAGGCAAGACAATCTTCTGCGTCAACATACAGTACATACAGTACATACAGTAGTACATTACATAGGTCCAACAGCAGCAAAATGTTGATAAGTGTAGCGCCGGTATCTTCGCACTTGTGATGCTGCTCCCCGCCACTAATCTGCAGGATTTGGGTTAGAAAATTCGAATGGAGTTTCCGCCGCGATTCGGTCACCAAAGCTACGTTTGCTAGCCACAGCGTGCACCATATGCAGGTGACATTGGCATTTGGGGAAAAAGATGTCATATTCCCCCTAACACCCCAACTAACAATATAAGTGAAACACTTTCAAGTTGCTGCTAATTTTAATAATGTACGCACATGAAACATACCAATATTTCGTGTGTATGAATTATTCATGATTTTGTTATTAGACATTTCAAACGGATCGATAGTCAGTTGACGCATACAAATTTAGGCTGAGGCTTTTGTAACCGTTCTTTGAATATAAAATACGAGTTGCGATTTCCCTGATGGCTCAATATGTATATTCAAAGGTGAATTTATATCCAAATTTCTTTCATACTTCTGTATGTAGCTGTTTTTTTCTCAAAATCTGCATGCGTTAGTGGATTGTTTTTGTAACTTCTCTTATATTTTCCCAAGCCACGAAATTTTGCGCTTCGCTTTAGAAATAGAATCGTCTATGTATTTTAGAAGCGCTTGTCTAAAAGGCTAAATATGACGGATTACTAAATGATTAGTAATGAATACGCGCGAACATGCTCAAGCCATGGGCTGGATAATTATGTTACATTTTCATTAATCTTATTATAAAAAGCCAAAGATAATTATTAATGATTTTTATTCACATGAATCCTTGTTTAATAGTTACCTAGTTTAACTTCAGATAAAATCAGCCACGAGTTCTTTGGAAACACAAAAGATTATACTTATTAAAAATAAAGATGAAACGTTTCAATTTTTTTAACCGTGTAAAAAAATTACCCTATCCCGGGGTCTGTAAAGCTGTCAATTCTTTTACTTATGAATATTACACGGATTATGTCATATAGGTCAAAGGTATCTCAGAATAACCAGAATCATTCAAAATCAATTATTAATAAATCAAGTAGTCCCAAATAAACCTTTTTACGCGGCTTGTGCGACTTACTTGCAATTTAAAAATTAAAAGTTTGTAGGTTTAACGATTATATTATCATAATTTAAAATGATACGGAATCTTTAAACTTCTCATAACAATTCCATACTTACTAGTCTCTTGAAAAGCAATTTCGTGAGATAAGTTTTCCTCGGGCACCGTATCGATCAGCTGTTTGTTAGAATTACGGCATGTAGTTCGCTCACCCACAGTCTCACATGCCCGTTTCGAGCCAGGCGATGACACCATTCCCAACGCTAGCGGCGAATCTAAAAATACATTCGTGAATGAACGAAACCCGCCAATTCCGTACAATTCTGAAACGTCGGTGGAAAATTTCACATCCGGCATACGTTTGAAGCTCATGGAAACCTTATCCAGATTCAATTCGAAATAAATTTTACCTATTCGAACGTTGTTGTTGTTGAACAGATCGGGATCGCGATGAAAAGATATGGAAAATTAAATTTCAATGAAATGAATGTTGAGTGAACGGTAAGTTGTAGGAGTTACACGTGCAACGTTTTTATTAAATATGTCAGATCGACACGCGATGTCTATTGTATTCAATGATGCTGATGCATAAACGAAATCGATGACACACTGCTTTAGTTTTTCTGATATAACCATGTCTGTTTATTAATTAGTTGGCAGTAATTTCTTCATTTATTGAGCTGGATGAACATAACGAAACACCTTAAATGTTAAAAAAGGCAAAAAGGGAGAAGAAGAGAGGTGAAAGGTGGGTTGTAAGAGTTTGTTTGGCTACACGTAAAATGATCCTGCTAAAATGGAAACCCGCTGCTTGTGTTTACGGAGTATAAAAAAATTGGAGGAAACCTCCAATTTTTTTTGGGGCGCAAGGGCGCACCTATATTTTAATTCTTCTTCGAGAATGGAGAACTTATCTTTGAACGACATTAAATACTTACCATCATATCCAAGGTCAAAGGTTTGCTATGGCCACCGCTTTTGTGTTCGGTTATTTCCTTTCTTACATCAAACGGTTGTTGGTCTCTCGAAAGAATGCTAGGGCATCTCACAGACCGATCACTATGTAATACTTTCGCATTCGGTTCTTTTACCGTAGTAGCTTGCGGACCGGGCGTTCTCTTTAGTTTCATAGTAAACGAGTAACCTGGTTTCGATTCCCGGTGTTGTTGATACTAAATTTGTTGATTACTATTTGAGTAATAACTAATTTTAGTACTTTTATCACGTGCTCGACTATAAAAGAAAACATTGTGAGGATACCTGCGTTTCTAGATAATAATAAATTATTTCGAGGATACGTGTCCACTAAAGCGCACTGAAGCAACGTGCGATCTCTGCTCGGCTCCAAAAGCAGTGGGACATTTATAAGCTGCTACTTATTAAAATACATTTACACAATAAACTGTGTGGCGCAACGATGAAGTAAGCTAATTATCCGGTAATAAATAGTTTTTGTCATTGTGACGTCTTTTGTATTGTAATTTGTGTTTAAATTTTGTTTTAGTTTTTTTATGGCTACCTTAAGAAATGTTTCTTTCAGTGTGTTCTTTTATTTTCTTTATTTCTATATATTTATATATATTCAGTATCTGGTAATTACCGGTAATTTGGGAGATAGCAGAGGTCTGTCGCGGTGGGCTGCTTAATCTTTAGAGTCATAAATGTTTTCATGCTTAATTCATGAATTCCCACTCATGACTATACATTTAGTCTGAGTACGTCAGTTTAAAATGCTTGGTCCAAGATCGTTTAGTTATTTTTGATGACTATTTTTGTAAAACTTTTTTCCCTTAATAATGGTTTGATTTTAAAGGTTTGAATGATTTAATCTTCCCCTATATAAAAATTTGTCGTTGATATATATTTAAATGTTTTTTAAGAATATAGGTGTGAATATAGTTCTCTTGGCATATTGTGTTAATGGGCAGGTGCCGATGATTGACCAGCAAGTCTCTGACATTACTTTATAGGTTCCGGAATTAAAGAATGGCAGAGGGGTGTATCAATTCTTCTATAACTGCCTTAAAAGTCATGTTATGAAAAATATAAGAAAGCTCCGGACAATGAATTGTAAAAATAATTGTAAACAGAATTACAATTTCTTTCACGAATCAATGTCCCGGGTGTCCACGAACATCGCTGTCTATTCAACGTAAGTATTAACGAGATATTACCTAATAAGTGATAACAAGCGTGAATTTATGTTGTTGTCCTAAAAATGTTTAGATTTGGTTTAATTTTGGCATTACCGTATTTTAAAAGAAGACTTATACTTTCAATTATTCATAATGATTAATGATGCAGTAATTAGAGAGCCCTATCGTAAATCACTTGTAGGCGCTACTTTATCATTATGTTTTGTGGAAAGAGTTGGAATCTTTCCTGTCGGTCGTTGAAAACTTAACCGACGAAACGGCGCTTCATTATTTAAATTATGTAACTCGAGAAAATATCTCTAATAATTTATTAAAAGTGTCCTCAACAAGGACGCGTTGCAGAGCGCTGGTACAAATTACACTAATTTATTGTAACGAAATTATTTCTAACGGTATCTTGTCTGGATAGCTCTTGTAAGATGACTCGTGACATTCCTTATTTACTTCGGAGCCTTATTAAATTATTTATTAGAGCACATTAAATTATTTGGAAGCACGATGTTTTTTAAATTTAGTCAGTAATTTTTAAACAATTTGTGTAAAATAAAAACTAAGTTCAAAACAGTCATGCTGCTGTTCCAAATATGTATAAGATACTATATACACTAGTTTCGCCTGTGGTCAAAATTCACCACACCAATTGTGTTTCTAAAGTAACGAAATTTAACATGTTTTTCAGATAATCAGCTGCTTTCATTTAATTGGTTAAAGCGTTTTGTGTGGAAAACGATTTTTTTGTGAAATTTCGTGTCCTTTCGTATAATATAAGTATTATTCCTCTACTTTTATGATAAATACTAAAAAAGGTGCTTATATTTTCGATGTTCGCGTATTAAAATAATAATATAATGGCGGCAAGCCGCGGCTTCGCCCGCGTGGTTACAAATTACTGGGATAATATACTGGGATAGTATCCTACGTCCCATTCCATGGCATAATATTAATCGGTCATACCAGTTAGATTATTTAAGCGCGATTGAACGATAAACAACAAACTTTCTCGTTAAAAGCAATATTAAAAAAAAATGTCATTCATATTGTTCTTTCAAACATACATACACACATAAATACAAATAAATGTAAATATTAGTTTAGATATAGTGTTAAGCAGATATTACAGATTAATATTTGGTATGACTCAGCGTAGATAAAGTGGCTGTCTCAATCCTCTTCAGGAGATAGCACGTGACAGCCTCTTCGCCGGGTTTGCTCCCAGAGATTTTCTTGAAATTTTCAATGCTTTTCCCTTAGTCGTTTCTTACGACACCCACGGGAAGAAAGGGGGTGGCAGATTCTTACACCGATACCATACGCCACGATACCAATACGCCTTTTCTTAATTCAATTAGGTTTAAATACCCTAATTTTATGCAGCGCTCTATTAATTAAACTTATAATTAAGAACACCTACTTAATATTAATAAGTACAATAGTTGCTGTTAAATATTTACGTGATTTTTACCTATAAGTGCTGGATAATCTTTCCTATAATATATTTATGTTTAAAAAGTAGGAACATAAGTGAAAAAAAGAATTCCCTGTGTCATACATATACAAAATATTTAAAAATCCACAGGAAAATGTAAAATGGGTATAATGTATGTGTAAACACTTTTAAAGAATAAGGAAAAACAAAATCCTTCTACGTACTCGTATCCATTTATATTATAATCGCTCTTTTGATTACACTTTATGTAAATATATTATTATGATATCAATGAAACTGATATCTGCGATAAGTAACACCGACATACGAGGTTTCAACGTGAAGTGTTTATAAATAGATCGGAATACTTATAACCTCAGTGTCTTTTCACAGGGACTATATGTGGTGGCGGCGTAAGAAAACAATCAGAAATAATACCCGATAGGATACACGGCCTACGACGGGCAGCACCATGTTAGTAGCAAGGTGCTTGCCAATCCGCTTGCAACATGGCGACTATGGAAAATCTGTGACCATTAATAGGCTGATGAAGAAGATAATATACGAATAAACCTTAAACGAATGGGTGAAAGTAACATATTAATGGAGATGTAATATACCATCTGTTTCTCCAAATGCCAACCTTTTCTGCACGTGAGTGTATCACTTGCAGACAAACAAGCTCTGACGAACGAATGACGAAGGGATTTCCATGCGTATTTCTTGAACCTGTGCCACACAGACTAGTGATTGAGAAGCTATTAGAGAAAGGGATAGATAAGCATGTGCTCATCAACCCGCATGCCCAGCGTGGTGGGTATTGTTATGAGTAATATCAGGACTTATAACTAGTACTAGTACTAGTACAACACAGTCTTGATTCTAGCCACTGATCAGCTCAGTTCTGTGTTACTCTCTTTCTTCATCTTTTTTAACAATCTGCATAAGTCCCCTGCAGGACGTGGCCCCTCGGTAAAACAAATGCTGCCAAGCTATCCGTAGAAGATTTGCCTATTGCAAACAGTATACTATATAAGCGTAGTGCTTGTAGATCACAGCCATTTTAAAGGCACTCGGCGTAGTCAAATGAATTTTCAGCTATAAGTCGCCTGGGTTTTATACCGGTTGCACCGTGTACAAGTTAGGTGAAATTTTTTAAACAGTTGGTATAATTTACAATTAGATAACATTTTTCAATATTAAGGCTTAACTCAACGTTTTGTAACTTGGTTCAATAAACGGTATGCTATATTAAATATTTGTTGAAATCCATAATATTGACCACAAAATGTCCATGAGAAAATTTGTCTTTTTATCATTAATGCAATCCCTGTTAAAGCAGTAATCCATTTCTGATAGAGATCATTAACAAGCTGGCCCGAGTCTTCGCCGCATATGATATACGATCTATTCATTGCCAACATTGCCAACTCTCTTCGGACCTACACTTATTTCTCATCCACCATTCTTGGCAGTACATTTAGCGCTCTGACTGCAGTAGAATCTGAAAAAAGAGAATTTACACATTATACTAAGTTGTTGAAGTTTGACCTATATTCAAAACCTGGATTTTGCTACCGTATTCTTGGCAAGAAATTATGAAACTAAATAAAATTGCTATTTTTAAACTTTCTACTCACAGTTCACGTAGTTATTCGATAACGTTTTATTATTTTGATTATATTGTTTGTAGAACACATTATACAATTTGTCATGATGTTTACTAGTATCGTGGTTTCTGATCGACGCAGGAATAATCTTCTCAAATATACCAGAATTCATGCTCAGTAGGTGAGCTTGCGTTTTTGTACAGACAGTTTTTGTACTAGCATGTTTAAATGTTCCGCCATCCGCTGCCTAGAAACTTGGAAAAGCCAAAAATACAATTTTAATAAAAATTATATTCTTGGCTTTTCCTTGGTCGACTCTTACAACAATCAAGGGAAAAAAGTGGCTGGCTGATAATAAACATAAATAAACGATTTTGCGATTCAGTTAGGATTTGGAATACACAAAGCTTGTAAAAAGTCATATTCTACAGAAAGACAGATGGTGGAGAACAAAGTATTATTATTAGGGTTTATTTTTTATAATATCCTCGAAACATTCGTTACTGGGACTTAAAGTAAATTTTCAAAATTCTTAGTATTACGAATATTATAAATATGTCAATTTGCAATAAATAAAAACTTTGCTACAATAAACTATATCTGCATGAATGTTGTATATTAAATTAGCAAATTAAGTATTTTTAACTAGGTATTCTGTTTGCAGTGTTAGTTCCTAATACTAACATGTCAAATAATAATCTGTTCAAATGAATTAGCGATAATATGATGTGCATACAGAATAATGAGTACAACAAAGCAAATAGAATTAATTAATTGAAATTAAAATTAGTAAACTCAATCAAGTGTAATGTTTTATTAAAAGCGTTCATCATGTTCAATACGTCTTGACGTGTTGAATTAATTAAAATTCTATAGTTATGACACGAGAAAAGATATCAATAAATTGTACTTACTTTTATATCGATTTCATGTTCAATCACACCATTGACAAGTGAAACACAATCGATCATTTTCAACGTAACGTCATCCTTTATTAGTATTTGGTAAATACACACGATACACATTTTTGTACTTGGCGTGTCGCTACCGTTTGCTAAATTTAGCTTGCTTAAATTAAGTCTTCATCTATCCGTGTCGTATCGAATATAGTCAATAATGCGTTAATCGAGATTAAAAATTTCATAGAAACGTCTGTTCTCTGATTACCTTACGAATGTGTTTATCTCATGACATGTTGAAACAATAGAAGCTATTTTGTGTATATATATATTTTTATGTATATACGTGAAAGGTTATGATTAAAAATATTGAATATGATTAGATCGCCCGCCATTCTCTGTTACTGTTAGACATTTTTTCTCAAAGCCGAGGTTTGGATTTTTTTTGATTATTGCAATCTTTTGTAAAAATAATGTTACTGAAACTTTCCATCTAGAGTTTATTCAAAATTAGTTATCTGAAACCTATTTACTATTTTTGTAATAGTATTCATGTCAATTTATATGTGTTGTTTATTTCGAAAATTTATGAACTATTAACTGCAAAGAAATGGTATCAAGTTTTAAAAGAAAGTAAGAAATTGAATTGACCCGATTATCGAGCTCTGCGGAGCTATCGAAACCGTAGAGTACCATTGATAATACAAACTTTTGCATTTTATTATTAGTTTAAGTGCAGTCTCAATGTCTTTGAGTGCAGTCACTCTAGAAGTAGATGAGAGAATCTACATAAAATCTCGTTTTTTTTTCCACCACCCATGCTCGGCAATAAAAATGTTACATCGAAATGAAATTTACTACGTATACTTCTATATAATATACCCCATATAGTAGATGCCAGAAATCCGAAAAAAATGTTTTCACTTTTGTACTAGAAGATGTTACTTTCAGTGTCTACGGAACCGCTTATTATATAACAAATCTGTAAGCAATTATGAAATGTTATAAAAATCTCTGGTCCCCTTTTGGCGAAACCCTGCTTAATTGTTTATGATTGTTTATTTATGATAGATGCCTTTTTAAATACCTAGGGACAATATCGAGGTAGTTAGTCATAGTTCTAATCACAACTATTTACAAAATTATGACAAGTTAGATTAGTAAAGTTTCGGATTTAGATTGAGAAGCTCACTGGCAGACCTTACAATTTATTTTGCATAATAATTCTATTATATTTTTAAAATTATAAGACAAATATAGTGTATTATAGTAGTATATTATAAAAACGTAGTGTATTATAAAAATGAAAATATTTTTCCGATACCTACATATACAAACATAAGTGGCAACGCCTCTACATCTAGATTCCTCGTTGGGGATGGTATACATAGGTGTACTCGTGTTTCTAATTAGTATAAAAAGTACTCAGTTCATTTGTCATAGTAAATAATCAGTTTCGGTTTGGTATATTGTAATATGCCAAATGGCGAAATATCTATTCTTTTTAAAATTGTATCAAATCAATTGAGAGTAAAACTTCCTATCTACATCCTATCGTAGGAACCTTTCACGAGCTGAACAGGCATTCTTGATAGTTCAGGTGCTATTTATTTCGTTACAAATCCTTTATGAAAAAAAGGTTTTCTTTCTGCTAAATACTAACAGTATTTAGCATAATAAATAATGTTTATTTTAACAATAAACGTAACTGTATCTAAAAAGTTCTTTTTTCTATTTCAGGTAATTTCCGAGTCCGAAAAATAGGGACTACATGTAAGTCAATTACTCTATATTTTATCATGCACATATACATCCGTAATATATATATCGAATTAAAGTTAGTTCTCATAGTTTATATTAGTTTTCACAATGATAACCTAATATTTGTGAAGATACCCGTTTGTAGAAAAAACCTGAGGATGATAGCAAAGCCCTTTTTCGAAGAAAAGTAGTAAGGTATTAGTTTAGTTATTAACATCTTCTTTTAAACATAGGACTCTTCCAAGAAAATTCATTTAGCCCATCTTTGGCTACATTTTAGCTTGCATACTGAAATCAGTTAAGAATTTCACAAATTTTTGACTACTCTGAGCTTCCTCGTGACGGGTTTGGCACTGATTATAATCGCCTTGATGTTTTGAATATGTGACTTATGTAGAGACCCGAATGCTGCTCAACCGAGTTAGATTTCTTTAATTGACTCTTGAAGTTGAACTTACCCAATTTGAAAAATTTGTTGTTGATTTGTTCTCATCTACAAATTATAGCATATTGTTTGTAGCCAAACCTCGAACACACGTTCGAAATGATCTTCGACTTGTTCTTATTATTATCATACCTCATTAGGAGATAATATTGAGGTTTTTTTTATAAGGAAGGCGGCAAACGAGCAAGCGGTTCAGCTGGTGATAAGTGATAACCGTCGCCCACGTACATCTGCAACGCCGGAGGTGCTGCAGGTAATATCATCCTGACTTATACTGTTCTCCATTCGATCGGTTTCACTCTGGTTCTGTTCTCGGATAGACATCGTAGCCTCATTGTACAAACATATCTATACTGGAAGGGACTCAATTTATATTATCTGGGAAAAAAATGAATATGTGTGTGGTTTATGGACCATAATAGTCTTGTCAGGATGTTGGAAATCATCAAGTTGGTTTGCTAGAAGATTTATGACGACTGTCGAAATAGAATATAGACGTGGCTTATTAGCGATATCGATCTTTAGTTCTTCAACTGGGAGCTATCTTTTTTCTTAAAGAATGATACAACTGTACTTCTACTTAACGCTTTTGACGCCAAGGATATCGGTATTAAACTGTTTCTAAATAATTACAAGACCGTTTGTCCTTAAATGGTTTCTTTACTATATGCCGAATTTTCAGATAATTGACAGACAGACAGGGCTTTCAATTACACCCAGAAGCTTGGTTACGAACAGTGCGATCGTCTATGGCCTACAGCCTAATAAAGCATACAAAATGTCGTTCGTATAGGAATAAGAGCGTTTACGCTTAGTTTCCAAAGTTTTAATAAATTACGGTAAAGGGTAAATATGTTTTTCGATTTATTTTTATTTTTGTATCCTGAAAGTATCTGTAAGTATCATTTGCCCAGTATATCGGTGCTGGATAATCAATCAATCAATACACTTGGAGTTTTCACGTTTATAACGAATGCAAGGATATATTTTTCAAATTTTAACTGGTGAAGAAGAACTATCATTGAAGCAATCTATTAATAAGAACCAAAAAGTAAAAAGTGTTCAACGATTCAGATGTTGAGGGGTCGAATACCGTCAAAATTGCAAAGTACCATTGGTATGAAAGTAGGGTTTTTTTTCAAATAATGTCTGGATATATATTGATTCGTTTATTCAGATTATTATACAACAGCTGTATTGGAAAAAGAAACGAATAATTTTCCACCAAATTTGTAAGTAAGTCTTCCATTTTTGTAGTGCTCTTGAATCGTAAAAAATCGAAAATAAAGTTCTTTCGTGGTCTTCGACAAAGGAATTGTTGGTGTACCTCTCAATAAACCGATAAACACACATTACCCTATGTCCACGCCGGATGCCTAGCTTTTGAAGCAGCAATGACTGACGGCTCTAAACGCACCTATACCTTGTGCAAAACAATCGACATAGGTTGAAATATCTAGGTCGGGTCTATAGATTTCAACCTACGCATGTCACCTGCGTATTGGATGCCAATGCACCTTCTTATCTAAATAACGTGGCGCTGGTTACCAAATGTTGGCCAAAACTCCATTTGAATTCTCTCAACTCACGTGTGTAATACACACGAATGATCTGAATTTGGTGATGCGGAGTAACAACACAAGTGCGAGGATACCGGCACTGTGCTCACCAACCCGCTTGCCCAGTGTGGTGAGTATGGGCAAACCTTTCAAGAATTGCATGTAATATGTTTTGATAAAAATAAGTACTATATTAGTTATATTTTTGTGATTATCTGTGTTTGCGTTTGACGTAAAATCTATTGAACGGATTTACACGAAATTAAGTTTGCGGGTTCTTTTACCCTGGTTAACATATAGACTAATTTTTATTCGATTATGCTGATGTAAAAATACATCTGCTACTGGTTGACTGGCAGAGAATGCCAATAGGCATTAAGTCTGCCCTTTGTCACCTCAAATTATAAGGGTGTAAGCAATAAAGATTTTTAAATAAATAAATAAAATTAAATTAAAAGGAGGGTAATGATTTTTAATTTTTTAATAACTTTTGATCAATCAATCGGTTACATAAATATTTAGACTAATTATAAAGCACAGAAATCAAATAAGCATTTATAATCTAAAGCTACTAAATCAGAACCAAATATGGCTTAAAGGTAACGTCATACGAGTTGCGGTCTTTAAGGAGGATATTTGCGAGATGGAAGGGAGGATGCGGAAGAGGGACGGGGAGGGCGAGAGGACTTCTGGTTACCTCACTCACCGAACGAAACGCAGAAGCATAAGATGCCTCTACTTCACGCCGGTATTCTGCGAGGTAGTATTACCAACCCAGTCGAGCCGGCCCATTCGAGCAGCAGCAAAAGTCGCTGCTTGGCTATAAATTATGACAGGTAGAT
This sequence comes from Bhutanitis thaidina, assembly GCA_029286595.1. Lineage (NCBI taxonomy): Eukaryota > Metazoa > Arthropoda > Insecta > Lepidoptera > Papilionidae > Bhutanitis > Bhutanitis thaidina. The sequence goes on from JAGSMS010000005.1 coordinate 6,288,798, forward strand.
AAAATATACCCTTAAAAAAATAAGGCCAAGCATGCGCAGGACTCCCATTGAGAGGGTTTCTTAGCATAATGTAATTTCATTATGATAAATTTTAGCAAATGAAAATCTTTACCGTCTATTTTATTTCTACTTTAAGATTCTGTACCTAGAATTTTAGAACAAAAATAATGTTTCTATCCTGAATTCAACGCGAGCGAAGTCGCGGGTAAAGGCTATTTGTTAATGAATTACAGAGACCGTATTTTATTCCCGTTTAATTTATAAACAAGTATTTAATAATTCCTTTTAGACTGCCATGTTTAGTTTTTTAACAAACAAGCCACATAAGTGAAGAACATTCATATAGATAAGAGAAGTTGTAAAACTAACAATATGTTTAAATCACTCGGAATATTCCTTACACTAATTTCTTGGTCTATCTTTGTAAGCTTTAACCTGATCAAAGAGGGTCGTTCAAGAGGTTAAATCGCCTTAACTTCGTAATGTTACACCGTTATCGGATTTACGCCTTCTATGCACAGTCACCGTTCACCGATTTTATTGCAACTATCTCTATTGTGTCCGACACTTAGCCGCGGGACTATATCAGGATACTGGGGTGTGTTTATAAGTGCAGTTGCACCGTGGTGTTGTGTTTTTAAGCTGTTTATCAGTTTGGTGTTTGGTGTGTGCGTGGCACGCGGTGTGTGAGTAGCGTATGTGGAGTTTGAGCTCGGTGATGCTGTGTGTGTGCGCACGACTGTGTGGGTGTTCCTGCGAGGCGCGGCGGACGGCGGAGCGCGGTCGGTCGGCGGCGCCAGTCGACTTCTGAGCGTCGCGGGGCTGTCGCGCTGTCGCCGCGCCGAGCCCAACTCGCGATCCCAACTTTGAACACTGGAAACTTTTGAAAGCAATTTTGCTCTAATCCGACCGCTGCGCTCATCAATCGCTCTTTGTATCGAGTCGCGACGTAAACTATCGTCCGCGAGCGACTTTGCATGCACCATTGCGCGTGTTCGAGACTCAGTCGGTCTATTTTTGAATATCAACTAAACGCTCCGACGCGAAGTTTTCGAAACGCAGCCCGCCGGTACCGGGTTAACGGCCCCAGTGTGCAACACGCCTGCACCACATCTCTTGTGTTTTTGTTGACGGATAGCATTTGTTTTGTTAACCTCATCAGTTAAAACAGTGGAACGTTATCTGTAAGTATGACTCCGGCTGATTTACACCATGTTCATAATACTATCTCGATATTTGTAGAATATTTCGATTGTTTCCAACCTGTTGATTATCCAACACGCCTTCATGTGTTTACCGCATCTAAATTGTAAATAAGTGGGAAAATGTAAACGAAATTCAACGCTATATTGATGACCGGTGCACGCGTTTGGCGAACACAAACATACGAGGTTACATCTACATGTGTACAGTCCGTGTGGACGCAGTTATGTATTCCCTTGTATATTTTATAGGCAACTGTTTTATTACATGTCTATTATACGACTTAAAATTTACTGGTCAGCAGTGAGGAATTTATGGCTGTTCCATTTACAGTGATGTGGCTAAATGACGAAATCTATTAGATATTTGAGTAATCTTTGTGCGTAACATTTACGATAATATACACAGGTATTTACAATTAGAACCAGTGTTGACCATGCCGATGTATATATATCTAATAGCATTACAACAATGAAACTTAAGTAGATACCATTTTTCGTTGCAAGCATCAATTTCATTGAAAAATTATTTATTTTTATTTTCGCATGTAAATTAATCATGTGGTAAAATGTAAAATCTTTCTTATAGGTCACAATAAAGGCATAAGGTACAAATACTTCGTTAAAATTATATTACGAACATCAACTATTTTACATACTCACATTCAATGTCACGAAAATGTATCTTAATAATTAATCAGACTCAAAGACTTACTCTATCTTATATATGTTATGGCTTGTCAACTCTCTCTGTTAGAAATGCCTGAGTATAAAATTTCCACGCCGACCCATATCCAATTAATTGGTACCCCTTTCATTGAAGGGGGTTTGAAGTCTTTTAGGGATCTAAATATATTTCATGGGAATTTACTTGCAAAAGGTTAATGTTACCTATTACAGCTATTCATTGGAAATTTTCTAATTTACAGAAAATAGGAGGTTAATTGCCGATCAGATTATTTTTTGCCGAAGTTTAAATGTAATTTTCTAAGCCGTGTCATGGCGACGAAAGAATCTACCGCCCCTTTTTATCTGAGGGAGTTGTACCTATGAGGAGACACACTCTCATAGTGATCTCCGGGAGAAAATTAGGTGTTCTATGTCCCGGAGGGCCGAAAAGTGTATTGCTGAGGTCACTCTGAGTTGTGCCAAATAAAATTTCGTAATTTTTGACAGGCACATTTCTGTGTATTTGTACCTAGGATGTCCATAAGCTATGATACACATTAAAACGCATATCTTTTTAAAATAATCTGTAATAATAATCAAACTTTTGTGTAAATATTTATCGAAGTCATAGCAATTAATTAATTGAAAGAAATTTTATTCAAAGTGGCCGCTTTTGGCTTTGATCTAAGCCATTATTCTCTCTGGCCACGAATGTGTGGATGTTACGCACTATCTCAATGAAGAATTTCGCCAATGCCAGCTCTAAAGATTTCTTGAGAAACTAAATGTCGGAGTAACGTTTTGAGCAGGCCACGTACTCTAGTACTGACCACAATTTGTATTCCAGCGGGTTTAGATCTGAAATGGACGAGGACCAGTCTTTGATTCTTATGAAGTGTGGAACATTGTATTTGAGCCAGTTTTGTTATGTTATTTGTAGGATAAAGACCAAGTTGAACATTGTTACCACTGAACCAATAAGTTGTGCGGCTTCTTTAGAGGTGTGAGCATCATACAGTTTGTCATTTTGTTTGTTGTAGTACTCTTCGATCTTAAAATTGTTTTCATTTGTAAAGAGAAATGGTTCCATGCGTTCCACCACTGCGTATCGACGGCATGCTTCTTCACCTACTAGCTTCAGGTCTTGTTTATTAATTAGCGACAATATCCTAAAGGAAAATTCATCTTACAAAAAGTAATCAAACAGTTTTGTGGGGTATACGTTATAATCCCTATAGCAGTTGCTTCTCATAAGCTTTGTATGAATGACTCAAGGTTAAACAAACATGATACATATATACATTCTTATACATACTCGTAGTTTACTCATAGACTGCATTTTTTAAGATAATTTTTTTTTTTAGATTCTGTTATCTAAATTATTTTAATAGATGTTTAATTTACGACTTCATTTGTCTTACTTTTTTATTTACAATGTACTATAATACCTATGGCTTCCTAATTTTATGAGACTTTTTGACAAAAAATTTGTTTAAATATTTACAGAGTAAAAGTAGCCTAAATTACACACTACAAACTCCTATTACATTTCCGTGTGCGACGCTTCAAAATTTGTTAATGCACAGAAAGACAGCCAGACAAAATAATTTAAGTGACCCTTTTTTGGGCTCGGCAGGGAAAAATACGTTATGCAAGAAACGTTAAAAGTTGAGGGCAAGCACGTATGTTTCTTTTAAAAGTTAGTTTATTAAATACGAACTTATACTAATCCTTTATATTTTTAGTAATGCTAATTTAGCTGTTTATATCTACACGTAATACATCTGGAAATTTTTGAAATCATATTTTATTCCTTAATTTATTCTTCTGCAGAAGCACAACTCTGATTACCAACTAAAATTAGTAATAAGTACAGATTCAAATTAAGTCAACATGTTTTTTTAACTGTGTGTTTTACTCACTTTTAACGTTGTCGGTGTATGGATGGGTATACCAACTTTTTCCCAAAATCACTGGGTGCACCTTGAGCTCATCCGTTTGTCAGCAGGGTGATGAGGCACTAGCGACCGACTGTCCCAGCGCAGTGTGTATGGATATTTTTTTAATTATTGGCATGGCAGCTTTTGCTAGCGTTTTTATCGAGACGTCCTGTGTGTATGTAAAGCATTGGACTTAAACTAATAAAGAATAGATAAAAAAGTAGGAGAAAAATCTATGTACTAACATTATTTTTGTGTTACGTGTATAAATCAGAAGTAATTATATATACCAGATAATTAAAACGAACAATAACCTTGAAACCCCAGATCAAAAGCGATACTCTTAGCTTCGAGGTGCACAGCTCAACAAATTGCTTCCGACGGTCGACAGTTAGACAAATTGGTAAACAACAGTCGATAAACACGGCTAAGTTCTGGGATGTGTTGGGCCTAGTCCTCTGTAAACAAGTTGAAATTGATTTCGGTTAGAACAGCTTTCGATGACAGAAGTACAATTCAACTGACATCAGCGAATTAAAAATTATATTAAGATTTAAGTAAGTTATTTAAAAAATTCTGGTTCAATATGTAATTCCTATATATCATAGACATAGACTGATATAGATATAGACTTTATTCGACATTCACGATACACAAATCTCACAGACTACGATAAAATAAATAAATATCAAACAATACTTTTTATTTCTTTATTTATGTACACAAAAAAATGCATGAAAACATTAAAACAGTATAACAGTATTTATCCAAGGGCACTACTTATTCCATACATTCCTAATACATATCACGTATACAATTAGATCAATATGATTTCATATGATTAAAGAATATCATCATCATCATTTCAGCCTACCATAAAAACATAGGCTTCCCCCAAAGATTGCCATAAACCTCGGTCCTTAACCACCTGCATCCATCGACTTCCCGCAACACTGCGCAGGTCGTTACTCCATCTTGTGGGGGTCGTCCCACACTGCTTTTGCCTGTACGTGGCTGCCACTCGAGAACCTTTTTCCCCCAGAATATACATATATATATTTAAACCAATATATATATTCATACATACACATTCGTAAATATATAATATATATTCATTGATTTGCAAAACGAGGAGGAAAAGGTAAGATAGGAAAATAGCCGGCAAAGCAATGGTTTTCCCTTCGTGTGAAAGAAGTGTGCAAAAATTGTTTAACGAGTAATACAAAGCAAGCAAATTGTTTAAGCGCATTTCTCTGGCAGCTACAGTCGGACTTGAACAGACAAAACAATTAATTTTCCCTAACTCCATTGTTTTCTGCATTGAATTGATATTCTCGCACATCTTTGAATAGAAGACAAGGGTCAGGTTGTTAGTATTAAAAAAATATAGTTGGCTGTTTTAGTTGACGTGTATTTTTGCCCGTCCAATATAATTGTTGTTACGGTATCCGTATTTAAGATAACCTCGTTCTGTTTTTCATATTTTTAGATTGCTTCTTTGGGTAGTTCTTGTTATATAACGTCTTTAAAATTTTCACTAACTCGAATGGTTATTTTTATTTGAGCATATATAGACCAATATAGTGAATGATATAATATAGATTTATGGAAAGAAATTCAGCAGTGCTTGATGCAACTGTCTTTCTATATTCTATATGTTTATTTGGAAAAACCTTCTATACTAAACTACTAACGCTTTCTGCTTATTGGATCGGATTTTCCTAAACACGCCTGGCTCTAGCAATTTTATCTTACTTTGTACTCAAAGAATTTAAATAACTTAAGACTAACTTAACGAGCAGTTCCACCCTTATGTTGTAGACATCCCTCCATTACGCACGAAGCGGTTTGACTTCTTCTTTCTTTATGCGGACGGCTAAGGAGTGGAACTCTCTGCCGAGGTCAGTTTTTGCGGAAAACTATAATCTGGATATCTTTAAGACCAAAGTGAACAGACATCTAGGCAAGCGTGTTCCATCCTCATCTAGGCCTCATCTTCGCTTTCCATCGGGCAAGATTGAGGTCAAACGCAAGCCTAGTTTTCATAAAAAAAAAAATTATTTCATAAAGATGGAAGCTTCTAGCTCTAAGCTTCTTATTAAAATGTTATACTGGGACTAAAAAATAAGTTTTTATAGAAAGATCGTATTGTGGTAGCTCCAAAGACCAAGCTTATTTCAATTTTACAATCTATGCACGTTTGGGTGTTAAATTTGAAATAATGAGGTTTTATTTCGTCATCTATTAATTATAATCCATGGAAAATAATTAACAACGTTGTGAAATACGCTGATATAGGACAGATGAATTTACTGCTGTGTACAGACATACCTACAGTGACGTTAGTTAATTTGTTTTCTTACACTATCTAAATATTATGTTTAAACAATCTAACCCAAACAATTCCGTCCTAACCTAGTACGTAGTATTTTGCGGTTTATCAGTATTATGTATTGCATTCAGTGCGACACACTCACACACACAATGATAACCCGTATGAACGTACGCGTGTATCATTGTGTGACACATCTCTGGACACTACAGACCCAGCCTCCTTACGAGGTCATTGTGGTCAGAGATATTGTGCAGCCTTGTATGAATGAACTATCATTTAACTTCAATATCGGAAGCAAATACTTAATTACTACCAATTTTCTTCCTCTTCAAGTTTTATGTGCTGGCTAATTTATGTATACCGAGGCGTCGATTTTCTTTCTATCTTCAAGACATGATTTAAAATAGAGAATTTAAATTACATTCAGGTACATTCATAATATCTGAAAATAACATTGGCATAAACAAACTAAAATACCTAATTTCTTTTTCGTTTTGATCTTTTGATTTCCATTCATATAGATATCATATTGTTAATGCAGCTGGAAGTGACTTTACTTTGCTTTAAGTTATGATAGATTGTAACAAAACTATTTCCATTTTTATAATTTTACGCTTCGTTAAACTGTTAAAGAATAACAGTGGCCATTAAATATCCATTTATTATAGGTCTTATCTAGTATTTTGGCATTTTTACAATGTTTACTCACGTTATCTCGTCTGCTTCCAAACGCCAGAGTAACGTTGAACGACATCGTGATAGGACTGTGACCGTGTAGGTGTATCGTATTCTGTCGCAATTAGGTGCTATCAACGCTTTTTTTCATTTACGATTTTGTTATTCTTAATCGAGCAAAAAATATGATGCGCTGAGTAAGCAAACGCAGTATAGGAAAATCTCTACAAGATGGAATGACGACCTGCGCTAAGTAGCGGAAAGTCGAAGACTTATGATATTTTTAATTTATTGGATACGTGGTTAGTCTGGGAAAACCTTTCTTGGAATTCATACCAGCTTAAGCATGTAGTTTCTAGAAAAGCCTTTATTGAAATAATAATGTTTATTTGCATGAAGTAAAGATGTTTTAGTTGCAGAGTTTAACATGTTTTGGTATTTTATTATAAAGCATTCAAATTATATTTTTTGTTCAGACATATTACAATAAAATAATAGAGCCTCTTAATAATTTTTAAACATTACTGTTATTTTCATTATTTATTGTTGTATCTATAATACTAGAGAGCAATGTCAAAGATTTTTTTGATCACAATTTTTGATATTTTTTTAATTAGAGGTGCATCTTTTACTTTACGTAGGAATTTATATTTATTACTATACGTTCACATTATTCGTGTTATGAAATCCATATTTGAACATCTTACAAACTATACGCTTAACTTACTCTAATCCAGTTCATTTATTCAGTTTTTTAAATTATCAAAAAAAATGAACTTACTAATACTTCGTATTTGCGTTTTTATGGTACTATAACAAATCTATTAAACATCCTAAAGGAACATTCAGCATCCAGCAAGTGAGGTATAAAGCAGTATATCTATTTTAATTAAGATTCGAACGGATTTTTAATAAAAGTTGTGAACATTTTATTCAGCAACTAATCAATGCGTAATCTATCAGTAATAACAATTCAAAAACATCTATAATTAACTTCAATTAGTCTTTGTTTTGTATTCCACTAGCGGCTGCCTGCGTATCCTATGTTCATTCTACGACTTAATCTACATCTCGGCCAAATTCATTCTCTACGTGGTAGAACCAAGCGGCGGCTTTTGCTGCTGTTCGAATGAGTCGGCTCGATCGGTGTAGTACGATATGTCCCCGCAGAATACCGCCGAGAAGGAGAGGCATCTCGTGGTTCTGCGTTTTGGTAGCTGCTTTCTCCTGCCAATGCAAAGGTTCCTAAAAACACGTGCAACGCCTCTGGTGTTGCAGATGTACGTGGATGTCTGTTTTCACTTACTATTTTTGGTTTTAGGTTTGCTCGTATGCCCTTTTACATAAACAGAAAATCCAAAATTTCACATTTGTATTATAAAGTAGTATGAGTATAAAACATAGCCCAAACCACTTCTGGAATCGTTAAGAACATTTTAGAAAACTTTTATCAAAATTCGTGAAATTGCTTTTTAATTAAACATAAATCATTTACATTCTAACATACAAAGAATTTAATATTTTTGTACAGATAGAGAATAATAACAGGAAATAAAACCTCTGTTCAAGTAAGTAAGTAAAATAAGTAAAACAAGTTTTCGTACCAAATTATATAGTTGCGGTCAATATTCGAAAAAGAAGGGTGGTTATTGTTGTTATGAATGAAGCTCGTTAACAGAAACATTTTTTTACAATCAAAACATATTATTTGACATTTATTTTGAATTATTTATGGGATGAAACGAACAGCATTTATATTATATAACAGAATTTATATTATAGTATTCACGCAATTTGTACAGAGCAGACTTTTCGATTAGTTTCAGAGAGTCTATTTTCATATCAATAAAGATTAATCACGGTTTGGGTCACGACGGAAACGTAATCAGGAATATTGTTAGGATTCCCTTTTGCCATTATAAAATCAATAAAAAATTCACAGAATAGGTAAATATGCTTGACAGTCAATACCGTCGACGTCGTCAATGTCGATCCATGCATCTAAAAGTTGTTTTTGATCAAAGCATAGTTTCAATCAATTTATATCAAACGTAATTTGTATATTATGAAAGTCTAACAATTCGGCTTACAGAATTTGTATTGTCTAGGGAGATTACAAAATTTACATTCAAGACAAATTAAGTTCCACAACAAAAAGAGCGTGTGCTGAAAACAGATAACATTCTTGTTAAATATGATACACCTTTAGTGTTTAAAGAATCAGTGTCAGATACAATTTTCGTTTCTCTCTACGTAAGCTTTTCCATTACATATAACTTAACTTTCTATTTAAACCTATAATTACTACTCGTATAATCGCTAATTTATAAATAAATATCATTTGGTATTATAATTTCTGAATGTAACAAATGATATATAATTATTACTCTTTCTACAAATACGCGATACATTCTATTAGAACAATTTAAATTCAATTTCGAAATCATTGAAGACGATAAACTTCATAATCTAATTTTAATGTTAAATTGTGAGCGGCAGTACGGAGCTATTTCGATAAGTAAATAAGATCTCGGCCATTAAAATAGGGGAAAGTTTGTTTATTCAAAGCATTTATGCAAATGTTGACAATAAAAATTAATTTGAGTATTACAAATAAAACATTAGGTAGATGAATCTTTGATAATCCCTAAGCGGCTTGATGACCAGAGTCCGTCTAGACCTTCGGCAAAATTAAACATTATTCTTCTATCAAAGAAACGCTTCTCTATAATAACTTTAACAATTACCTACCATATATATTACCATTACATATTCTATTAACATCATTGAACTAATTGATCTCTTTTTTTTTAAATGTAATGTAGATGGATTTACAGAATTTTGTCACAGAATACACGTATAAAAACTCTCACGGCTCTTTATCGAATAATGGGGTGGTCAGAGATACTCATTTTAGTCCTTTTAACCCACTTTTCAAAATGTCAGTGTAATATTTAAGAAAAAATACTTATTGCCGTTGTAGGCTAGTGGTAAGGACTCTTGCTTTAGTTTGATCTACTAGCTCGATCTCGGGCGCTGGCACCACTAAAATTGTTAATTATTGCGGTGAAAGAGAACATCGTGAGGAAACCTGCATGTCTGAGAAATAATAAAAAACAGTATGCAGGTTAGATTGATATTGAAAAAGAGGCAGATTTATACCTTTCACCTAATATAAGAGCAAAGTATACAACCAGTGCGTGTTGCCAGTGATGACATACGGAACTGAGACTTGGTCCTTCACTGCAGGCCGTATGAGGAACCTCAAAGTTGCTCAGCGCGCTATGGAAAGGGCTATGCTCGGTGTTTCTCTGCGTGATAGAGTCTGCAACGATGATATCCGCAGCAGAACTAAGGTATCCGATAGCCGTAAGGATCAGCAAGCTGAAGTGCCAACAGTCCGGCCACATAGCTCGCAGAACTGACAACCGTTGGGGAAAAAGGTTTTCGAGTGGCAGCAACGTATAGGCAAACGCAGTGAAGCACGACCCCTCACAAGATGGAGTGACGACCTGTGTTGCGGGAAGTCGATGGATGCAGGTGGCTTAGGACCGAGCTTCGTGGCAATCCTTGGGGAAGGCCTATGTTCAGCAGTGGACTTGTGATAGGCTGAAATGATGATGATGATGACCTAATATAATAAAGATGTTAGAAAATGTTTCCCTGTTATTGAAGGCGCTTGTGATATTGACATACGTTATCATATATTATACATTTTCTCTTTAATAATACGGAAACACATATGAGATGTACCTACAGTAATGTTTAATACGATTGTACGCTGTAATTTAAGCTGACACGCAAACCCGTAGAGTTGTTAACAATACCTCGTGGTAAATTTTCCACTACGAGAAAATTGTTTGCCAAATCGTGAAACAGTAGTTATCACAATGCGTTTCTTCATTTCATGAATGTAGATAATAGAATACTTTGCAAAGAAAAAAATCATTCTTAAGTCTAAAGTCATTAGAGGAAAGTCACCTTCGCACCTTTCAAATGAGCAAGTCGTTTCTGCGTTATCTTAAAATAATGTTTTTGAATTAAGTACTGTACAATATATACAAATTCCTGTAAAATAATTTATTTATAATTGTAAAACACATTCACTCTTATTTTATTTACAAGAACACCAAAAATCTAGTAAATCAAATCAAGTTTAAAATACTTTTGCGCTATTCTGTTCTGATTTCCCTTAGGCGTGGACAAGGTGTCAGTCGGTGTCTATTCCCTCATAAGTCTACCGCTATCTCATCCATGGCGTATATCTGGCGCCTCTTAATTGCCTCAGACTAATAATTATTATCAGTTCGCGTGCGCCGTGCCGCCCTCTCCCGTCGACTTCTCAGATACGCAATTACTACTACATACATAGGCGTGGATTTTCACTCACACATAAAACTTTAAGCACGTGCTCTAAATGTCATCTGAGCCATGGTCACTGTGACATTATCAAACATTTATCTAGAACGTAAGAATTCGGAGATTGAACTTCTTTACGCCAAAAATTTAAATCTGTTTTACTTAATCGTTTTACACATTTTATTTCTTTTTAATAAAATGTTATTGCAGATATCGATAAAAAATGCAGTATTTTTAATGTTATTAACGTGTCTCGTAAAATCGATGATTAAACACAACAAAAGCATTAGAGAGACATGCCATTAATTCCTTTAGGTGAACAACCCCGTCTGCACTCAAAGACGCTTTGTCCGGAATAGCAATTATTGCTACGCGAGACCTGACTATGTTACCTTTAAACTTTTGCTACGAATTCTAAGTACAAACCACAATGGAAGGTTCTCATAGACGTCTTAACTCGTAATATTATTTTATCATATGTCTAGGTTATATTTGTAAATTACAATTATCAAGAAATTGTATACAGTAAAGTGGTCAATAAAAGGCATTAACAATACACGGTATGTCACCGTTCGATAGATTTGTTCTACTTTTTCACAACAATCTTTTTTTTCTACATAAGAAACATAAATTTCGTTTGTGAAAAAAATTTTTCACAATCCTTCTATTTAGATCATTCACTTGAAAAAGAATGTTCTCAGTCAAGTACATTAGGTAAATCATATTCGTGAATCCAGTAGCGTTACTGTGCGTCGATACTGTTTTATTGGATATTTGACCTCGCGTTATCGCGGCAAGCCTCCTCCGTCATCGTGCTGTACCTACCTAATCATCTCTTATCGGAGTTTTGCAATGACGTGTCTGAACGGCAGTCATTTCAGTTCTACGCATTTAGTTTTGCATTTGTTTCCTTTTTTTCGACTATCGTTCTACTGCCGTAACACATTGCTTTTGAGATTTTCGATTTGTTGCGATTTGTTTCAGTAAAAGCTATAAATTTATTATCTGGTAATAGTTTGTATTCTTTTTTCATTTTCTAAACAAACACACAGGCGTATTATCTTTTTACGTAGATATATAATATTGATAATACTACCAAGTAAATGATGTTATGAAATTTAGTCTTCCATTTATGTTGTTTGTTAGGGAAATCTACAGCGCGCTAAGATAAGGTCTTTGTTAACTAACATCTATGTTTAATAAGCATAGATAGCATATAGGGACTTTAAAAATATTATGTAATTAACATTAAATGCGTATTGGCCTGAAAGTAATGAAATAAAGATTTATATAAATCTTTTATTCGCGGTTGGGATTCGTTTATTTTTAAAATAATAATTTAAATAAATATTTAAAGACGTAATTTTACGATTACAGTAACTTCCTTTAAAGGTTTATTCTATTTCTAGGCATCTATATAGATAATAGTAAATTCATTAATTATTATAATTTAGAATTATTTAAAATCATCTTAAAATGAAGCGTACAGCAGTCATAAAGAAAATATCATTTATAGCTCTTCAATAGATCCCGTGACGGCTCCATTTACCTGTAGCAATAAATTCTCTCGGGGTTTAGCCGGGACGGCGATACTATCAACCTCTTGTCAAGGAAAAACCCAACACTCAGATCATTGCTTGTAATCGGTCGATATTTTCTCCACAGAGACACACGTCGCGTGAGAAAAAGATTCGTATTGTCTAACAATTTCATCCAAACAATGGTACATACCAAAAATCGCATCACAAACAATGGAATACTATTGTTCTCAAGTCATAAAGACACTATAAAACGTTCGTCAAATGATATCCCGGCCATTTACAAACGTATACATGATTCTACACACGGACCACACGTGCGCCCACATCTCATTAATTCAATCGATACGCCCTCACTAAAACATTATGTTACAAACACTATCACACTACTTTATTGCCGTATAAACCAGTTGAATCTTAACGCGTATTTCGTTTTGGGCGCACATAGCTAAAACAGGCTTCTCTGATTGTATTATGTTGTAGGGAAAATATATTTTTTTTAATTTTCCCTTTTTGTACCTGTGAAACAAAAGCGATTGCAATGCAATGCCATACAAAATGTTGGAAACACAACTTGTATTAGTCAAATACGACAAATCGGACTCTGTGTATTTATGTAGCATTTAAAGAACATTATAAATACATTAACGCCACAGTTCGCCATAAGTTTTTTTACCCACTAACACCATTTTTAAATACTCTGCCCCTTATATTAAATATTCATTGAAATAACATTAAAGGTTAAATAGGTTTTTAAATGGTGTGTAAGGAAAACTCGTTTTGCTGCTACTTTCACTTCCCTAACTCTAACCGGAGGGCATGACCTCGCGCGTGACGTCACGCCGCAGATGAATGAACATTCACTTCCCCCTATATCCCCCTTTGTTCGACCAAGGGTCAGTTTCACACAAGAGATGAGCTCGAACATCAGCCACCACATCTGTTCTTTTTCCAGAATTCTTATTATGTAGGAATTGTTTTTCCGGTATTTTTTTTCGGTACCTATATTGCGCGACTAAACACGAAATGGATTCTGATAGCAAGAACATTCCATGGGCAAACACAAATAAATACGAGTAGTATTTATTTGTGTATGTTCTATTTGATACTTTTATTCTTCTTCTGCAGCCGCCTATAAAAAGTTCAGCAGGTGCAACTTTAAAAACTGAGAATGTTAATAATTAATAATGTTAATAATAAATTTTTAAAGAAATCAAGGTGATTAACCTTTGTAATAAGTAAATTTAATAGTAGGAAACTATTCTGGACGACACATACATAGCTCACCTTTGCAATTCCCAGTGGAATGGAACAAGTAAGGTACAACAAAAAAGATGTTCCTGCAATTAATAAAGCGAGTCCGGTTTCTTTTCTTGGCGCAGTGAGGCCTAAGGGTCTTGCTCCGGACAAGTACCGTATTTGGTGTGTAGTGAGTCATCTCAGTTGGTACATATTGGCTCAAAGCTTCACCATAATTGTCTTCATAGAAGTAGACGCCGTTACGACAAACAAAACCCACACCGAGTGATATTAAGGAAAAAGGGATGATTGATGATTGTCCGAACCCTCCTTTATGTCACAAAGGCGGATGTTCATAATGATTATGTTATAAAATATGGAAGGTATTGACAACTATGCCAAACATCGGTTCTAAGAAATTAAACTTACCGTTCTCATAATCTTTAACAGGATTTATATTTTGGTTGCGTTCATATTATAAGAAGAGATTTCCTATAAATTATTCTTTATTTTATCTATTATGTACAAAATACTCTCACCAAGGTAACGGAAAAGACCTTATCCCTATCCTTACATAAATATGTACACTGACATACATATTTCGTATTTGAATGTATATACGTCGCCTTACCCTTTTATAGCCGATCTGACTGGGCTCGACGATTTGCTTACCGCTTCATTTAAATACATCCTTTTGTGTTTAATCAGCTTTGATATTGTGCTTAATAATGATATCTATCTCACTTATTGTTTTAACATTATTCACAATTTAAATGCCAGTTAATATTTAATTTTGTTTGTATTAAACATACATAGTGTTTCTTTTTTGTGAGTATTTACTGCATCGCGCGCGACCTTTTTGTAAGCCCTTCGTTACGTTGAACATCAATAAACTACTTTTAAAAACTGGTTCTAATTCTGTTCGTCTCCCAAAGATACCTGTATCGCTATGTAAAGATAGTGTAAACTGGTTACATTTCTGCAAACTTTTCAAAGATAAACGGTGATTCAAAGAACGTTTGTTTAGTTTGCACGTTGTTGAGTTGCTTTGTTAGCGAATGGCAATTAAATATTAAGAAAGGTTAAAAGATTTTTGTCAAACCAAACCGGTTTAGCAATGCCCTCGATTTCAATTCGCCGAACTGTCGATATATGTCTGTATTTGATTACTGCTGATGTGTGAAACGTGCAAACGAAAATATAGATTAAAACTGATGCTGTGATGACACATTGACACAGACTTCCACTTTCATATTATAACGGCACTTCGCAAATAAGCCGCAACCATATTTTTTTGTTTCGTTCTTAAATGGAGATCGACAGCGGAAGTACAGACTATTCAATGTATCTTCGTTCTACTCTAGTTGCTTTGAACTCTTATTTTTTTATTTTGTTTTTAGTTTGGGGAGGGTCTTTTAACTACATTTTTTTTGTTTTCTTTTCTTTGCAGTTACATTTGTGAGGGGCTACACCCATGTAGTCTTTGGCTGGGAATACGATGGCAACGGATGACGTTGATTTAGTGGTTATTCTTTGTGATTCGTGCTAGTGAGTCGTTGGCAGTGTAAGCGTAAGTCAGCGACTAGTGAGCCAGTGTCGTGTAGTTGCCAACCGACTGATGCCAGTGATGTGACATTCTATGGAAGTATCAGGGCGTACTCGGAATGTTCACGAAGCACGGCAAGGCCCCTGAGCGGTGCCATCATCTTCACTCGCATAGGAGCTGCAAGAAGAAAAAACCGCCTCCCCACACACCGTGGAAGTACTTGATGAATTGCCCACTTGTTAGAAAATGTTTTGGTATAGTATTTTTTTTGCATTTATTTCATTTTCTTTATATATTTTTTTCTTCTGTTATTTCCCATTGTTGAAACATTGATCATAAGAACTGATTTGAAATTGAATTTTGCACAAATTATGCAAAACATTTTAAATTATCACAAAATTTTATTATTTCTGTCGCTTGTTCGTTAGATAACGTGGGAAGGCATAGTCTCCAGTGCCTATTCTATATTGCCCTTCTATTATAAGCCCTCGTATTGACGCCGTTGCTTTGCACCTCTCTCTCTCTGATCTTTGCTGTTGAGGTGGAGTGGGAGAGCTGTTTTGGTATTGCAGTACGCTTTTACCTTCTTTCTGTCCTCTGGGACTGACAGGGCCGCACTGGAGCTGAAGGACGGAAAGGCTGGTGCTACCGGCTGCTCAATTTCCTTACCCGTAGCGGGGATTTAGCCCACGTGGGATCGTAGGCTGTGTAGGAAGGCACATCGATGTTTCTCGAGGAAGATGGAAGCAGACAGGCGAAAAAATAGTCGTAAATGCTTATCGAGTTGAAAACAGTGTTTACCATGGGAAGTTTCTTCGTAATATTTTACCGAATTTTATTTTAGAGTGAGGCGACGTTTGCGATTATTTAAAAACAGTATGCCATAGACATTGCTTGATGGAAAATCTGTAATTGAAGTTGTTTTATTTTTAGTTAATGATGGTAGTTCAGCTCAAGCAGACGTAAATACTGGATATCTGGGCGGGGTCAAGTATCACTTTAATTTCTTTGAAAAAACTTATTCATGTCATTGTACATTCAGAAAATTTCGCGCCTGAATCACTTGACCGCCAGACTGTGAAAAGGTTGATCGCTACATTAACTACCGGCTATTACAATCAGTAATTGTTTCCATTATGAAAGCTAGGAATGTGATAGCGATAAGTAGTATATCTTGGAAATCTCGGATGATCTTCGTTCGATGAACGAACCCGACCTCGACACGGCATCTGTTGCGACCCGACTAAACGTCCGATTTACAGGTCAACTTGTAGCGCCAATATAATCTACGGATCGACTATACTTTGCACGGCATAGCTCATTAATCGGTCGGACAGAAAACCCATGTTTAACGTCTTGCACAAACGTGGTAGTGTCAACACATCCTCCACTTATCTATATATAGCTATTAGCTATGACTACGTGTAGCTACATTGCAAGTGAAATTTTATTGAGTAATGTTGTATATCGCCAATTGGTTGTCAAGACGTCTTGTTAAGTTCTATACACGTTTCGAGTGGCTGTCGACATCATTTGCGATTGCACAACCACATTGGATTCAGTTACTTAGTAGGAATGTCACATGCTATAATATATTCAAACGAAATTTATTATCAGTAATTATCATTATTTACTAGACAGTATCACGACTCCCGTAATATTTGTCGAAAATCAAAAGTGTATGTAATAAGGGTTAACGTATGAAGTTGCTAAGACATTGCATTGTTTGACTTTTAAATTGGTTTTAAAATCAGAATTTTTGGTTAAACAGCGATACCTCAAAAATTTCACAGAACTCGCAATATCAATGCTGCGTTTGGAGAGGATACGATTAACGAACGCGATACAAAATGCCTTCATAAACTTTGTAGAGTCCAGATCCCCAGAGTTCTATCGCAAAGGCATAAATGATCTTCTCTCGGGATGGCTGTAACGGCAATTTCATACCATTACCCCTAATACTAAGTTTATCTCAATATTAGTAATTTTTTGATCGAATCATGCAAAAAACAAAAGTTCTTGTCTATGCAAAGCTGTACGAAGTGACGAACTGTTCTGTGTGGACGAAACAACGTCATACACACGTCATTGTTTGTCGATACTTAAAACAGCTTGTTAATGTGTCAGTACTAGATACATATCTTGTTGAGCATGCCTTGGTGCTGAAAAATAAACTTTAACTATTGCAGTGCAAGTACGTGAACGTCACCTTCTTGCTTTTTAAACTATTCTTTCAGACTTCCTCAGTATGTTCTTCTTCATCGGCTCATGAAGTTAAGCCATGCAAGAGACCTGTTACCCTACCATAGCTCGAGGGACTAACTTCTAATAAGGACGATAGCAACATATTCAGCTTACGATTGCATGAGACTTATTTAGTTATGCTACAGACATGGCCAACATTGTCCATTGTCTTCGTAAATTCTATTGACAATGACATCATTTGTTAAGGACTGTCACACCAAGGAGAGATTCGAAGAACGTTACCGTATGGAGTCATAATCTTGTAAAAATTCCAAAATATTAGGTATTAATGTTTATAAATAAATTATGTTTACCATGAAACTTAAAGATACTTACAAATTATGTGTTATACGCCTTTTTCTGTCATCCACTCAATTGAAAATCGAGTTCTTATGACTATCGTTTGCTACAAAGCGTATAAATACCAGCATGAACAAAGTGTGTAAAACTGTTTTACCTGTTACTATTTGTTACCTATTATGCACGTGTAATTGCGTAATTTTTTTTAACCATTAATTATCTACTTTCATTACTAAAACAAAAGTATCAGTTTTAACTCGTGATTTATTTTAAGTCAGTATTTTTTTATTTATAAACTTTGAATTTGTCTAAAGGTTCAAAATCTATGTTTAATAGCTGTGTGTTCAGCTAGATAAAACTCGCGATAGACGTCTCATGTTCAAAACCATAAACCTTTGCTGAAAGATACGCTTGCTTAGCCAGTATGTTCAGGGAGCGATTAGTTGAGTCGATCAGTCGTGCGATCTGTTAAGTGAACCTACTTGTTGCGCTTTGGGAATGACAGCCGACGCGTCCATCTCTGAGTTGTCTGTCAGTTGTTTTATTACGTTACATTAACCACAGAGTCGGCGGTCTACAAGTCTAACTACTAGGTGTAGGGGAGGGGCCCTGTCAATAATGGTGTAGCGTTTTAACCAGATTTTAATGCTTTGACTTGCAACAGTGATTACTGCTGGCGCCAAGCGCCTGATTCAATCTTTTGGACCTTCAGAAGTGTCAATAATTTATCGCCTCATTTGCACTGTATTTTGTTGCAAAAAGCTCAGAACTATCGATACTTATTCATTTGATGTTAATTGAAGAGTGATGAGGCTTTAGGTAAATATCCGATGGACTCTAATTTAAACGAATAAACGAATTTACCATATCTCGCCATTGCCTATAATTGTAAAATAAACAGCAAAGTTCTTCAGAAACATGGTTATTATCTAATCTGTGGTCAAAGCCCATAGTATATGTACATGATATCATGATTATTACTGGAGTTCGAACTGTTATTGATTCTAAGTTCAGTGAGGTTCGTTTATAAACATATAAATGATAAATAATGTACGTCGTTCTGTTTGCAATACATTATTGTCTGCTCATTCGTCTCTTTTGTCTTTTGTTTCGTTTGCCAAACAGCGTTATCCATTTAGTTTATTGTTTTATTAGTTCACGTTTAGCTCATCTTCGATTTATTCCTAATTAAAATAAATACAATAGCTGCCTGTCTATCCCCACGAAAATTAATTTAAAACTACTAAATATCAAAAAAACCTCTTAATACAGCGAATAGGATTTACATCCTAACATTATCATGTAATGATGATGAATTTACAAATACTACCAATGCTATTACTGGAATTTAATGTTGGTTTAATTGTTATTTCTCATCAGTTTAAATTTGTCGTTGAAGAAGTTGAAGTATGAATGTATCAGTAATCCCTAATAATCGAGGAAAGAAAACATTCTCCTACTACTATTCGTAGAAAATAATTTTTTTAGCCATGGAAGTGACATTACCCATGAAGGTAAAATTACCAGGTGGGTTTGACCAAATTGATGGAGTACTTAGCGCAATACAATTAAATAGATCTATCGCAATAGCTATAAAATATTAGCTAAGTAAAATTCTGAGTATATTTAACGTCTGGATAATATATTAATATAACTCTATTAATAATAATCATCTATAAATATCATAAATATATCTTTTTAGCCAAAATATTTAGGAATATATATAAAAAAAAATATTTCAATTATATTCTTCTTGTTATTTATCAGCCTGTCTGTCTATATAATAGTAGTACACTGTTAGATATATAGATGATAGAATGTTTGGATATGCTATGTTATACGTTAAGCTAACTAACATCGTGGCACTTTCCGGCTCCAAAACCCTCTCAAATATATTATAGAGCATCTACCTTTACATGATGCTACTTAACTTTTCGCATTAGAACCCGCAATCTAATTTAAAATAAATACAAAATGTCGAATGGTATCGGTAGTTGGTAAAATGGTACCTTTACGTATCTGTAAAGGGTGTTAATGCTTCTTCTACAGCATAACATTTTGATCGCATTGGACTCGGAGCGCGTCTACTTGGGTGGAAAGACCATGACTTTTCCCGGATGAATACGTTATAGGTACTTAGTATTCACTGCCCGCCGCAACAGATTGCGTTACCTTGTCGCCTCAAGGGACTCGTTGCATATTGCAACACCCGAGAAAGAATCCGCGTAAGAGGATTACCCGAATGCCCTTAATGAAAAGCATATAAAGAGAGAAAGAGAGAAAGTAAGAAATATGTAAAGCTGATTAAGTACCGTATTGTACTGACTTTTGATATTAAACTCATCGACAGCCCGTATCTTACATTTTTAATAATTTTTAATATTCACATTCCCTTATTTGCGTTATCATGTTAATGTTATGTAAGGTATGTGTGTAGTAAACTACGACTCACTATAAACAAGTATATTAACATATTATATTACGACTGTATTATTTAAAGATGTAAATCTATTTATCAACAAGTATAATGGTAGTATAATTGTTTATTAAAACTTAAAATATTGTCTTTTTTTATGGGAAAGGCGGCAAACGAGCAAGTGCTTCACCTGATCATACATCTGCAACACCAGACGTGCTGCAAGTGCGTTACCGACCTTTAAGGGTATTTGGGAGATGGGAGGGATGTTGAGGATGGGGATGGGGACGGGGAGGGGGCCTCCGTTCCGTTCCGTTACCTCACTCACCGAAACGCAAAACCAAGATGCCTTGCCCTTGCTCCCTTCCTACAGACTTTTTTGTTTTTTTTAACATAAGGATAACACTGAGAAAGTTTTCGAAGAAAATCATAGAATATAAATAAAATAACATACATGCATCAATAGAAAAATAAATAATACTGTTAAAATAAAACATTTCATGTTGCTCTAGCGAAAACATACATTTTATACTGCTATGGCGAAATATATCGACCGCATTTGATAAATAAAATTGTTATCAATGTTACACAAAGCGAGCGGTTACGTTATCGGCACATGTAACGAGCAACATTCTACTGGGCTTGTAAATGAGTTTAGTTAAACTTATAGTTATAGTTATCTTCCCGGCGCACGACTCAAACTAAAACTAAATCTCTTAATTGTTCAAAACCAATACAGCCAAAGTATGTATGACTGTGTACGTCGACACGGTCACGCCTTCTGTAACCTCCGAAACAGTAATTAATTACAATTTGTGGTACAGTCGGCCCTAATAGCGGCTTAGACTTGCCCACGCGCAGTGTGTTAAATATCCAAAGTGTACTAAATGCCCTCGGCGATTTGTGAAAGTAAATTGTTTAGCAGTTTTTTTATCAGAGTGAAGCGCGAACATTTAGGTAGTTGTGAGCGTTTATTTACGCTTTATTACAAATTTATTTTCGTTATACGTTGATTATTTATCTCAACATTGATTATATCGAGAGAAACTTGCTAATCTTTTTACTTACTTATACTGTTACTGAATTTAATTAAAAACCTATCGCTTTTTTCAATTCACTAGGGTTGCATTCTATTCAATGCGTTTACGAATGTTGTATTATTTCGCGATATTCGTTTACAACATCAGCGCGCCACAGTATTGTACTTGTGTGTACTGATAACATTTACAGATTATGTTGTGTCTCGTGTACGGCGACATCTCCAATTCGAACAAGAAGTTGTCTATGCTGGATATACACTTAGTACTGAGAGCATCTGACAAAACATAGAGATATCACTCCTCCCTCTTCTCCTTTCTGCATTGAATGAATAAATTATAGAAAGGTTTCTTGAAGAACACTCGCAACGCTATTAACATTAATCTTTACTTCATAATTACCATTTTACTAAAATTCAATACTAATCACCACAGTGTGCAGTAGCAGCCTGTAAGTGCCCACTTCTGGCCAAAGGCCTCCTCGAATATCTGAGAGGGTTTAAGAGCTGGAAAGGGCTTCACATATCCTGGAAATAATATTTTTTAATATTTCTCAGACATGCAGGTTTTCTCACGACGTTTTCCTTCACCGCCGAGTACGTGGTAAATGCAACACTTAAAATTGTTATTAAAAATCTTAGTGGTGCCGGCACCAAAGATCGAACCCAGATCACTCACGCTCTATGAAACTAAATTGAGTACTCTGAACGCCTACTGGTCATGGTGCTCGACGCTGTTTGTATTATTCCTATATTTAAAGTAAAGTTTAGTATGTAGTAGCCTCTATATTATAGCCACTGTAGGGAAAAGTCCTTATTTCACTTACATACGAGTATATCGTTTGTAGGGTTTTGGAGCGCAAAGGTCCGCCTCGTTCAAATTTAAAATAATTTTAGCAGAGGTTTTGAGGCTATAAGTTTTAGAGAGAAACAATGATAAAAACTATTCGCGGACATGTGAAGTCCGCCAAAACGGACTGGAGCAGCGCACGGACCGACGGACCATTCTCGACTCAGTATTACCTTACCCCAGCCCAGCATATGTAATGTCTGTAATAAAAGTAACGTAAAATCAAAATTAGCCGCTGATATCCTGTTCAGTGAAATTGTTTAAACGTTTGATTCACTCAACAAATTTGTGTTAATAATTTCAAGCCCGTCGCAGCCCTCTTTATTATGTCGGATGATTGTTATGACGGATCTTTATTATGTGAAACGTCATCGCGAGAGATCAACGGGGGCGAAACATTGAACTGGTCGGAACGGTCGAATGTTCAGACGGGGAATAATTATTAGCATTTTTTTTTAATTATACTTTACAAGTGTTGTGGTTTAACATGACTTACAGTGATACAAGAAGCATGTTCAGAATTATTTATTGCGTACTAAGATCTTAATTGTTTATGAAGAAAGGCATAAACAATCAAGATGTTAATGCTAATATTTACCCTATGTAAAAATCCTCGCAGTATGCCAGCATATAAGTAGAGGCGAGGCAAATTGTGCAGCAGCGTTTCGTTCGCGAGTAAGGTAACCGGAGATCCATTCCCTCTCCCTTCCGTAAATGATGATTGAACAAGGTTTCAAAACCGTTATATCAATGAAAACTTGCATCAAGAATCCTCAAAATGTTTTCCTTGTTTGAAGTGTTTTTATTGTATCATACATTAGTCGAATAAAGTACAAGCTTTTATTATAATAATACGCTTTTCAAACTTTAATCAATCATAATTTACTTTAGATTTTGACTGTACGTTTGAAATAAGTTATATTTAATGTAAAAATATTTTTTTTATAACATTTGAAGCCTGGAGCTGAAGGGTATTACTAATAATAGTATATACATAATTGAAATCAATACAATAGGTGGTTGTCCTATTTCAATGTCGCGTACTTATCACTCGTGACTGTTATGTTCAATGTTGCAGTTGGCAAGATAATTTATGCAAATTATATCAGAAGACGTAATTTTGCTTTGGTACTTGCCAGCTGGCTATAATTATAGTTATTTGTAAAATATGTTTATTTATAGTTATTTATAAAAAATAAAACGCTATTGTACCCTTTTTTTTCCACCAACTATCCTTACAACTAGTGGTTTGGGTAAATACAGTATTATGTTCTACGTGACAGCAGTAAATGCGTTACACCAAATAATATCCAAAGTATTACACAAAAAGTATGATAGATGAAAACACTTGTATGTTTTCTGATGGAGTAGTTAGACCTCTTTTTTAAATGTTTATGTTTTAAACGCTTTTTAATTATTGTACATCTGAGACTTCATATTCGCAAATTATACAAAACATTGTAAATAAAAATGGACAAAAGACAAATTGTGATATTTGTTCCTAATAACTATATTACTAAAAAAGAAATTATTAACAATTTTAATACTTTATGTAGGTTAGGAGCAAGGAAAGTAATGATGTACATTTTCCTGCTGTTTGAAGCGCGGCTATGGTGCGAGACAGCAGCCGCTTTTTTCATACTTATGAACTGGTGCTCCTTGTGGAAGTTTGGAAGTTGGTTTGCAGTGCACTTGAGCTTTAGTTTTGTGGCTCACTATAATCATGAACCATGTTTACAGTTGCCCTTGGGACCTTTTATGTTATGCCATTGTATGCATAACATTTATTGAAAAAAAAAAATCAACAAGTGGGATACCTACAGACTCTTTGAGATCGATGAGATCCTTCCCCTTTTTTTTTCACCGTCAGTGGAATGTCGTTACGAAACGGTCGTAGGTTATAAAAAAATGAGAATGGACATTTATTAAACGAAAATATATTTCCTGCGTCGAAGAATAAAGACTTTTCAGTTGGCATAATTTAAAATTGGGAACGTTTTTTCTAATGTCAGTTTAAAGCAACGATTAAAACTTGTTTGCCGATGGTAAGAAACAAAATTATTGCTTGGTGATATCGACCGACAATGATTTACTACTATTACCTCCATTCATGAGCAACATTACAAGTCTGTACGTATAACAATTACTCAATGCCATCCGTTGTTTTGTAGCGCTTCAGTACAATCATTTGTATCGGCGTTACTCTCTACTTTTTCGTAGTATCAATTTATCAAACGAAGTTGTAAACATCTGTCTGCATGATGCCTCGTGTTTTGTTATTCGAGATATGGAATCGGAATTTATTGTTGGTGAGACCTTTTTAACAGTATAACACTTGTTACAACTAGTCATACAATTTTCTTCAAATTAATTGTTACTTTAAAATTTCAGCAATACAAGAAGTATATAACAAACACATACTATGACAATCAGGTTGTCCTCGATTCCACTCTCTTAATATTATGTAGTTTATAATAGTAAATTGTCAACTAACAAAATTGCAACTTCCTTTCGGGGTCCGTACTTATTTATAAGGTTTACTGTACTTATTATGGAAACATTTATTCTCACCGGAGTATGTTCATATGCAAAATTATAAATAAATCCCTTTTCACGGTTTTCTTTTATCTTCCATATTATCTAAGTATAAACAACTACTTGATTATAACTCCAAATTAAATGTATGACATCCCATTGTAACTGCTATACAAAAGTTAGTTTAATACACACGTTAAAACCTGTCTTACTTATGGTATAAAATCCTAGAGAAAATTTTAAATTGTGCTTCAAAATTTTTTAATTAGTACCACGTATTCTCAAATCCGAGCAGAGCGAATCCAAATACATCCCACTGTTTGGCAATAGTCGTCGTCGCCTCTATCTTCTTTAAATGTTTGTAAGAGTGGGATGCCCGGAGCGCTCCTTATATTTTTTTGTTATAACAAAAATAAACAAAAAAAGCTAACAAAGGTGTCCTTATACAAGAAACGTGTTTTTGTTTTTGCTCTATTGTAAAAACTGTAGTACAACTAGTCTAAAACTTAGTGTGAGTATAATGCAAACGCTAAAGTAAAACAGACACAACAAAAATCGACTAAATGTGAGTCGGGCTCGCACAATTAAAATTAAAAGAAATATTGCGTAAAATAACAAAAATATAACAGGAACCTCCTATAACTTGTCACACCCAGGCTATGATAATTGGTTTCACTTTCGTTTATAACATGGACTGACGTACTGTTGTGACGTGTTGTTGGTGTAAAAATCATCATCATAATAATTATCTTTTAAATTCACGAGAATTAATTATACATTAAAAATAAATATATGTTATGCCTTGATTGAGTGGATTCAAGCGACTTGTTAAGTGGGCCGGCAGATTGCGGGTTCGTTGTGCACATCTACACGTAGATATCAAGAACTGCTTTTAAAAACAATAATTCTGTATAACTGTTTCCCTTGTTGCTAATGGGAACATAAAGTCAGTCAACTACTAGACTAATATAATTTTTTTTTCAACATTTTGTGTTATGAACATATTTTTAATATATATTAAAAGCCGCAAAAAAGGAAAAACGCAAGACTACTATAGAGTTAAAGACTTAATTGTTCAAAATTATCCTCAAACTAGTTTTTGGCGCGGTTTCATTCGCGTATAATTAAAAAGTAATAGTTTTATTTGTAATGCTGTTTCTTAGTAAATAAACACGTAATTAATATCTCAAATAATGTATTTAACATTAAAATCGCTTTGTAATTTTTTTTGTGTGGATTCCATTTTGCCACAGAATTTTCCAGGATAAAAAGTATCTCTGTTTATAAGTTGTGATAATTTAAAAAAGTGTAAACGCTTCAGAATCGGTCTAGTGAATTTTGTATGACACAAACAGATAAACTGACAAACAAACGAAAATGGCATAAATATTTTTTTCACTTTACATGGTATATTGTATTAAGTCCTTATGTATGAAATTGGCGTTATGTCGAACTGGCCACTTTGATCACAAATATTATGGCGTTTGGTTAGGAATTCCAAATTCAAATTTAGGCTTGTATATTTTTGTTTCGATTTTAGTGATTCATTTGTCTTCGTGCCATTTGTTATTTCTTTCACATCCTTCTGTTAACAAAATGAAAATTTTTATATATTGCGATATTTACGAATATGAGTTCCATCGTGGAACCAGCGCTGCAGAAACACCTCGTAGGATTAATGATGTATATGGGGAAGCTACTGTAAAAGAAATCACGGTAAGTTTTTGGTTCCAACGTTTTCCTTCTGGAGATTTTGATCTTCAATACCAACCCCGCGGACGGCCGGAGACATGATGATGATGATAATGAACAATTAATGGTGATCGTAAAAGCGAATCCATCGCAAACCACGTCGGAGTTAGCGGCAGGCTTCAGTGTGAGTACAATTTTAATTCATTTGAAATAAATTTGAAAAGCGAGAAAGCTCGAGAAATGGGTACCGCATGAATTGAGTGAAGCATACGAACAAACATAAATTGAGTGCTGCGTTACATTACTCAACCGGCACAATAACGAGGGAATTTTGAATCGTATTGTTACTTGTGATGAAAAATGAATACTGCACGATAATCGGAAACGCTCATCACAGTGGTCGAACCCAGGAGAACGGACCAAATCCTGTCCCAAGCGAAAGTTGAGTCAGAAAAAGGTGCTGGTGAGTGTTTGGTGAACCAGTGCTGGTGTCATACACTGCAGCTTCCTAAAATCTGGCCAGACGATTACGACTGATCTGTATTGTCCACAATTGCAAACCATGATGCAAAAGCTAGCCGTTAAACAACCGAGAAAGGTCAATTTCTCTAGCTCACTGCTGCTTTATGACAACGATAGAGCCCATACTTCACGACAGACGGTCGCTAAATTAGAGGAGCTGCGATGGGAATGTTTTCGACACTCACCATGGTCCCCGGACCTTGCTCAAACAGATTACCACTTTTTTCGGAATTTGGACAATTTCTTGCAAGGAAAAAAATTCAATTCCAATGAGGCCCTCCAAACAGCTTTCAAAGATTTTATTAATTCTTGCTCCCAAAATTTTTCATCAATGAACTACTTATAAAATGGCGATAGTCCATAGATAATAATGATACATACTTCGATTGATAAAATATAATACTAAAAAAATCTTTCTTACTTTGTCCATGTAAAACGCTAATTCCATACGCTAGGACCTAATATATATCATATTGGTGTACAATATATATAATATTCTATATATGGTATATTGGTCAGGTTGCTCGATTTAATCATAATAGGTTATTTTATTTAGTGAAATGTACTAGTGAATCTCGCATGTTAGATCCCGGTGCCGGCACCACTAAAATTGTTAATAGCAATTTTAAATATTGAATGCTTTACCACGTGCTCGGCGGTGACTGAAAAAATCGTAAGGAGATCTTCATGTCAGAGACAATAAAAACATATTATTTGGAGAGCGGACTCTTCGCTTGATGCAAAGTTAAAGTCAAAATGTATACGTCAAAATATATAATAACTACTTATATCTACATAAGTCAGATTCATCAGTATTCTATTTTAATATTGAACCTAAAACAATTGCTAAGTTATTTTATTGTGTATCATATTAGCTCTGTTCAGATTAAAAGAAGAAAAAATATAATAATCATGTTATGAAATAAACGATATCGCGCACGTGCTTCATGATATGGACGATAACGAATGCTTTATGTATTATAGATAATATTTGTTTAACTAATGTACACGGAAACTAATCACTGCTTTCCTGACCAAAACCTGACTGACACAAGCGGGTTCTTTCGTTCGAAATCTTTGGATTTATGTATTGGAGGAAGAACTTGCACATATAATTTTATCTTATTGACGATCATTTACGAGCTTACTATATTGTCACTATTCTGTTGCCAAGAAATCACGTAATGAATGAACATAATGCCGGAAGCAATGTAACCTTTGTAAAATTGTGAGGAAGTTAGTAAGAAGTAAACGATTGAAGGGAGTTACATACTTTATTTTTATATTTATTTGTATTCTAATCCAGACTTGTTTTCGCGATAAAAAGGATTCGTAATCGGCAGTTAATGTTTAGAAGCATTTAAAAAATTACTAATGGATAATCAACAGGTAGAATACTTAATTAAGTAATAAGGAAATATACGAGAATCTTAAAAAAGCCAGCGTCATACTAAAATTCTGTTCATGTGCAAAAGATGTAAAGGTGTTAAGAAACAGTTCTATACAAGTGAAGTGTTATGATGTTTTGATGTGGAGTATGGAGATGTAGAGGGTCGGTGGCGCCTTGTGGTGGCGCGGATGGATACTAGAGCGAGGTAGCGCCCGCATGGGGCAAACGGCGAGCATGTGTCGCCTCCACGGATCATGTCTCCACCACAAGAAAAGTATGTATTTCAATTCTACTCTTATACTTATATTTCTTATAATTATTTAGTAAGAAATGATGAATTAAGCAGTACATTGCACATTCACTCAAACTCACGACTAAGACTTCCGGTAAGGAAGTAGGCAAACTTTATAGCAAAGGAGGGAATCTTTATCATGAACGACTATTTCCAGAAGCAGCCCCAAAGGAAGTGATTCTAGGTGAGCTTGTATGACTTCCATCATGACGTCCAAGCGACAGCTGTTCTAATGATCTATAATTCTAATGATCTCCGTAA
Source organism: Bhutanitis thaidina (assembly GCA_029286595.1). Lineage (NCBI taxonomy): Eukaryota > Metazoa > Arthropoda > Insecta > Lepidoptera > Papilionidae > Bhutanitis > Bhutanitis thaidina. The sequence continues at coordinate 6,317,839 of JAGSMS010000005.1, forward strand.
TCATCTGGATGAAAAACGGTACTTTTGTATAATATCGATTAGGTAATTAATAAATAATATCATCATAGTAAAAATTTCTTTGTGAAAGGTCGCACGGTAACACGCTAAAAGATAATTTCTCGGTGATATCTTAAAATAATCCCGTGAAAGGAATCTTCCATTCTGCAACGTTGTCAAAGGTAATTAACTTCTCGCTCTAAATTAAATATACAAACATTTGTGATCGTTGACGTCTGGGTGATAAGTGAAAGCTAAAGTCCATTCTTAATCTATTTTAGCGGTACTATTTTCAATCTATACACCAGTCTCTTTAAATCATTTTGTATTTGTAATATCGGTTTATAGTTAGAAAATATTTAGATATGTGTGCTTAGTGATTTTTTATCGTGTACTTTCTTCTTTGGGAGCTACGGAACGGCCCATCTGTTAAACACAGGTCTTTAGAAATGTAAGGATTTATTGTAATAGTCAAACTGGGCATGCTGGTTGATGTCGCCTGTTAGATTTTGTTGCCCGTCACCAATCTGATTAATTAAGATCTGAAAATGTTGCGATGGTTATTCCACCATTTGTCGGGGGCCTCTAGATTTCCCTTAGTCGACTTTTACAACCTCCAAGGGATGAGATGAATTCTCTCTTTTATCACTGTACAGTTTTCATAAAACACAGTGTACAGTTTTTATTCATACTTCGCAATAAATAATTAATCAGTGCTTATATTTATACTAACATCTATCATCCATACTTGTTTTAATGTTCTGCTAGATTAATTTTAAACAAAAAATACAAAACCGATTTCAATATTCCTACTTCAGATGAATATAAGCTAAATTTGAAATGGTTTTGTTAATTATACATGCCGCTAGTGTTATATAAATTAATAGCATTGTAAATCAAAAGATTCCATTCTTGAAATTACTAAGCTATTGCTTTCTATATAGTATTATTTGTTTCGTTGCATTATTTTACTTCATTGAGTTATAGTATACATAGTTAAAAGATAAACTTTTTATTTAATTTTAGTGTGTTAGTTAATTGCTTGAAGCGATACGATCAAAAGCATTTATATATTTAATGAGCTTTTGTACTTAACGACAGTTAGCGTATCGGACCGTTGAGCTATGTCCTGGGTTCGATCCCTTGTTGAAGTCAATATTTGTGAAACACACTTATTATTAGGTTCAGTAGAACTAAAAACAAATAATGTTGTTCTTCGATGTAAGAAAGATAATTTTGGGTGATGAATGTCGTAGAGGTCGTAAAATTAGACTAAGGGAAATGTCACCAGTTGCCAGATACTGCTATATTCAGAAGTTAAAAGAATACCGTTACTTGTGCATTTGTTCATATATTCTTTTCCTCAAATATTATGTTCTGTATTATAATATCTACCTACATATATTCATTTAAATATCATGGATGTTACATCTAAAGAATTGTAAATTTCTCAAATAAATCAAATGGAATGTTTTAAATTGCTTACCTGATTAACATAAACTAAGTTGATCTTTTCTTAAAAATATGTAGTTTTAATTTGAGCTTGGGTTTAACGTTAAAAATCACAGAGATGCGAACTGTTGTAGGTTCACGAATTACGGTACGTTTTATAATAGCGTTTATGTTTACTTTCTACATTGCTTTCTACTGTTGATCTACATTGTGTTATAGAATTACTTAAATATGAATGCTTTTTTATGAATAATTTTAAATAGTAAGAATGTCAATAATTGTATCCAGATTTAAAAATCAATTCTTCATGTTAGAAGAAATGAAAAAAAAAATCAGCAACTACAGCTTATTTATGATAGTAAATGATCTTTACAATTTATTTGCGAACACTCTACACACACGTAAGATTTTGTTTTTTATATTAATCCCCATCGCTCGATACGAATCCTCGAGAGACTTGTAACTCTGAACAGTTCTTGAGTGTAACGTTGACATCCAAAGACAGATGGTTAGTTTTATTTGTGTTCTGCTTTTGTTGTCTAATCCTTTTGAAACTTGCGATAGTAAAGTACGATAACAATGGCGCTGAACAATGTTCCCAATGTACATAAAATAAAAGATCATGTAGTTGCTGATATTGCTTATCTATATGGAGCTTGTTTGAAATGGTCATAAATTACAATAACTCACTACAGAATGACTTGGTGTTCGCAATACGAATACTTTTATTAAGCAGGGACTATGTATATATATTTTGGATATCCCGGAATTAAGGCACGTACCCAATATGTGTTCCAGGTTCCAAAACAAATTATGCAAAAAAATAATATTTTTGTTACAACCTGTAGCACTGTAACTGTAGTATTTAAAATCATAAATTTCATAATTTAGATAGTTTTAACATTTCTATTGATTTATATAAAAGGTTTATTAGAGACTTTGTTATTAGACAGTATAGAATCAAATTGCTTAAAGTATCTTATTATTGTGACATGTACGTGGAAATATTTATTTTTGTTAAACACGTAATTAATATTTTTTTTCGATTTTGTTGTATAATTAGATTTTTTTTATTAAAACTTTCTGTTCTGTATTATTTATATATAACTGGTGTTTTAATCTCCAATAAAAATAAGCTATCAGTTTTACTGCTTGTTTCCCAAAGAAATATGTAAATACCACAACCTGCCTCGAAAAGCAGCAGTGGCGTGTCGTCGGCGAAATATTGAAACAATATCACGCACTAGTATGTTGAACTCGTTGAAGCTGTTTCGCCGTCTTTCAAAAATACATGGGCTATAGACTGAGATACAGTTCTTTAATTTAGACTAAATTAGTGTTTCACAAAGTGTTTTAGATTGTACACAAAGACTATTAGATTTATGCAGAGCTATTTACGTATTTTATAAAGTATACAAAATTTTGCTTGAATAATCCTAAAGTTAATTACGATTCGCTCATGTAGAAATCGTGTTATTTCATACTTCAGTAACAACACTCGTATCCCTTGATAATATTATTTAATGTTTCGTACCAGTATGTTTTCTTCATGACCGATCATTAAAGGTAATGTAAAAGCCGCAATGACTTCCTGCTTATTTTCCGCTTGTAGCCTCATTATTATAAACATCCGTACTCTAATGTTCATTTTCAAGTTCTCTGAAATCTCCAAACGTCTAATCTCTTGGATAGTTAGTGTTTTCTTTAATTTTTTTAAGCATCCACACCTTTCATCCGTAGCGGAAAGCAAGAGATTAAGGATTTCCACTTTGCCCGATTCAACATAACACGGGCTTCCGCAACCAAGTTTTTGCCACTCCGGCACGTTGTCCTCCAGCCATCAGTCCGGAGTCTCGTTTGTTTATCAGCAAGGTGCACCGCGTGCAGGCGAGGTTGACGTTCGAATAAAAAAAAAATCCACATATACATATATATATATCCTTACTGCTAGGCTAATTTTTTACCTATAGTTACGTTAATTTAGGATTTTTACATGTTTCTCTACTGTTTCAACTACGTATTTTATGTATAGGCCTGCGACACTGCGACAGATCTGTGTCATAGTATTGTAAAACTTTAATCGTTGGACTGAAGCTTTAATAATTGTGTGTAGTCGCTGCTTACTTCATATGACTTACGAAATAGGCATTCATCGCTGAGGGGTTACACATTCAGGATTGTAGTGAAAATTATAATCTTAATTTCAAGAAAGGTTGTAATGGGACAAGCGACAAAGATGTTTGTGTAGGATGTTTTTTTTAAGAAAATCCTCATAAGTTTATTTTTTATTTTCAACGGCTTCTACAATGACCACTGTTGGGAAAACGTCTCACTGTTGTCGGATATGAGATGTGCGCGATTGGTCAAGTTTATAAGATTACTCGTATATCATATTATATACCTATCTATGTCTTGGTCTGTAAACTCATGACGTGTAATGCAACAATAGATTTTTTTTTACAAAAAAATATACGTTAAATTAAAAATTATTAAAATATCTGCCCGGTACAAATAGGCTAGAAGTTATTATCATCAGATAGTACATAATCCTATCATTTATCATTACCATATAATTTCTATTAATCCAACACGTCAATAATTATTCAATTAAAAACTAACATTAAAAGTTCTTTAACCAACAGAAACTTCTTTTTCCATTAAAACTGCAGTATATCTATCTCGGTTTAATTAGTAGTAGTAACAGTATTTTTTGTACGTGCCTGTCGTGCAGAAGTCCCATTTTTAACAAGGCTTTATAATTTATCCATCTGTTAATTACCATAGTTTGCTTTCATAAAAGCATTATCTTTTACGTGTATTGGCTAATTTCGCGAAATTGAACGTTAAGAGCCTCACCGGTTTATGTGTAAATGGAAAATCATTTTTCATTTCACGGTGTGTAATTGGATGTTATTTTTACTACGTAATAACTAATATATTAAAGACGGGATTATTTATTACCTATACTTTAAATTCATTGCAAATATTATTATGTGTACGCGTGTTTGTTTTCTTAGCAATTTCGACCACGGCAATGTCATTTAATTAACAATAAGAGTTAACGAAAATTCAGAAGTACTGTCTAATTTTTACCTTCTCAAATTCAATGTGACCTTAATCGGGTACCGCTAATGCGATAAGATCATGTAAAGTAGAATCAGAGATAAAATCTGTAGCACTAATCTTGATATCTGTTAAGATTCAAACATCATAACTATGCAGATAATTACGACGCTCAAATTGTTGTACGTCATTGGACGAAACCTTAGTTTGAGAAATTAGCTTCAATATTGAAGTGGATGCCATTCTCATTATTTTCACGCAACACTAATTAATTTTGTCACGTAATTGATACTGTTGTGAACTATCCCAACTTGAAATTGCCTACAGCAAACCAATTAAACTGTTTTAGAGCGTGCAATAAAGGAAGAAGTATGTCATTACAAGCGATTTAATGGAATTGGGAACCCATAATGGCCATAACTGAAATAGCCAAGATGGGTTGATTACTTTAACCTGCTCCGAGAACGCCTATCTTGCCACAAGATAATTTAAACTTGGGGAGCAAATTGCTTACCTTGTGTTACGCTCAATAAATGATATACGGATTTTGTGATACTTTCTGATGTTCCAGTGCTTTATTACAGAATCTAGTCAAATTCATTTTTACTTTAAATCAATCAATAATTTTTAATTAAAAGTCATTTCATACTGCACTCATATATCAAATTCTAAATCTCTAGCTCTTTTCAGATCTCGAGTTTTGTAAGTTCTTTATGAAAAGTCAATTAATTTTATACACATATGAAGATAGAGATATCACGAATTAATCACGCCGTGGTCACGATTTTTCTACAATGTTATTAATGATCTTGTAAGGAAATATTTTGTTATATCTCCATATAATATTTTTAACGATCGTTTGGCCAGTATTTTGTGTACCTGCGTTTCCAACCGATGCTCTTATTTTGTAACATACAATGGTTTTCGTGCCGAATTATATAGTACTTATTCGTAAATTATATTCTAAATTGATTAAACATACACTCATACCTACTCATATCTATGCAAACATAATTTTTTATTTAATGTTATTCATAAATCTGTTGTATGTCATTTCCGTTTTTGTACTGGTATTTGTTCTGTCTGTATAAAACATTAAAATGGATTTAAATTAAATTAAAAACATTTTCTTTTTATTTATTTAATGATATTATTTAATACTTATTTTTATTTAACATTGCTTAATATTGCGCAGTATATACAGACCCGTAAATCAAAAGAAGAAATATGATTGCAGGAATTGCTTGGGTATATGTGTAGTATTTTAATGGGTTTATTTTATAACTCGTAATTGAAACGAACAGTTTCCTAGAACAGACGCCAACGTAATTTTAATACCAAACTTTTGGTCTCGTCGTTGTTGGTAACAGCTCGTATAATATACGAATACAAGATCCTAACATGTAACTAACGAATTGGTCATAACTTTAGCGTAGCATAGATTAACATCATACAAAAGTATAAAAACGAAATTTGTGTTATTGAAAATTATAGTACCTAAATTAGCTACAGGCTCCAAAGTACATATCGCCAAACACTTGGCTGTAACACTTCATCTTTGTTGAAGAATCACTTCTAACTTGTGATGTAGTCCAGTTTTTTGGACAAGTTGAACGTTGTCCAAAAAACGTTAAAAGAAAACGAAAACTACGCTTAGTTATTTTCAGGACGCGAGCAATTCAGACTAAAGGATTGGAATTCTGAAAATCAAATTTTACCAACATAGTTATCTTACAAGCGCTTTTATCGAAACGTTGCTATTCCGTTTAAATAAACTTCATTTTTCAGTGCACTTACACAGAATTAAATTACTTCACGGAGCTCCAGCAACGTTGAATTACGACTTTTAAGATTGCGCGCAACACAACCCGGTACCTAAAAACGTTTTGAACGGATCCCGATGTATTTTGTTTGTTACGGGGAATACTTCCTTGTAACTTTCTATATGTCTCCTGGTTTGCGTTCTATACGATTAAATTCAACATTTTAAAGTGGTTTTCTCATTCGTATCCTCCTTAACTTAATACTATTGTACAAACTGTTTTAATTGTTTTGTTGCACTAGATGTCTGTGTTTATTTTTCGTTTTATGCAATTTCTTTTTTTTTTTATTTTATAAACAGAATCAATATAACAATTCTAGTTACCATAACCACAATCTAAACATTGTCCTCTACAAATAAATTAATCATAAAACACCCAGACTTGCCTCCTATGGCCTATTTCCATGTATTCAAAATCAATTTCCTCATAAATATTGAAAAGATTTTTATAGCGAATAAAGCAATCCTTCTTTTACGAGGTTCCGTATTTGTACTTTGAATTCAAAGGGCAATAGTCTCTTGTATACCGATGATTCCTTACAGTATAGTTTAAATCATCTGTTTTATTGTCAAGTTTTAAATTATGAAATATTAGCCTTGATATTCCCAACAGCAAATAATTGATATACTTATAGAAATAATTGCTTTGCCAGGTAGACTTCTTTGCTTAGGAATCGTCTAGGTAGGTACCATCCTCTTACCCATTTCAACCGCTAAACAGCAGTGCAACTACTGTTGTGTTCCGGTTTGAAAGTTATGGAGAGCCATTATAGTCACGTGCTATGCATTCCATCTTAGTCCTCAGCAGTGACAATTCATTTGTAAACTTCTTCGATTGCAGTAGTTTGCTGGTGTCCATGCATGGTGGGCTGCAGTAGCCACTTACCATCTTACTGAAACATATAAAAAAATTACTTTTAGGTTAATTCCGTTTGGATGTATGATACATGCAAAGTATTTTATATATTAGTATGCACATGCGTTTTGTAATATACGTGATTATAATTGAGGTGTATATATGATAAACACGAAAACTGAGTTGACCTTAAAATCAATACTCCTTTGATGAAGTTACGTTACTATAAGAAATGTAAATATTAGAAAAAAGAGTTTAATAAAATGAAAGAATAGAACGTTGAATCACCAGTCAGCTTTATGACTTGTTAATGCTTGACTTACGACATGAAATTGCTTTTGGTGAAATAAATGGCTGTTATAAACCCATCGTGCTCATCGAAATGATCCCCGATTAAGGTCAAGTAGAGATCAAAGCGATTCGTTCTATACACGGGTAAACTTTCCCCTCGTCCACTTTCATATGTATGGTTACTCTTAAACATTTTAATTATAACTGTGTTATACTAAAGCAAGCACAATACAAAAAGTGCTTACATCAATGTAACAACTTGTCTTTGAGTAATACAGATCGAGTTTATTTATTTGATAGGTACAATCAACAAAATCTGAGATTCTATTAAAAATTGTACAATACATTCGCTTTACATAAAAATTCAAATAATATTTAAAAACAATTTGCATGCTGCTATGGTATCAATGAATTCATAATATTACGTTGAGGTTTTTAATGTTTTAATGATGTATTAAAACTGTCTTGGCGACAACATAATCTATTATTATAATATTTACACATCCTTATAATAAGGTTATTCTGTGAAAGTTTATTAGTCGTCGTTGGCAGGATAAACAACTTAGGAACAGATGTTGAAACAACAGAATGCGAACAGAGCACATCGGAACTTGTAGGTATGACTGTTCGAGTAACTCACTACCAAAATTACCATTCGCCATCTTATGAAGTACATGTAGATCGGATAATAATCGACGTTTTTCGAGGTGACCCATATTTTCATCAGAACAACGAAAGGAGGCGTCAAACATGCAAAATTGACATGTAATATGTCTTTAAAACTATTTTATGGTTAGCTACTGAGATTTTTATTCCGAAATTCACATTAAATATTTACATGTAATCAGTGTGCTTGTCTTATGTTATATTAATTGATATGAAAAAAATTAATTGAATTCTATAAAAATGACACATTTCATGTTCTCACTCTGTCCAGTTGATCCGAGAATTAAACAGACTGACTCATCGTTATCGTTGAGAAGTACGCGTAGTAATAAAATTTTAAATCATCTGTACTGGTACATAGGTACTATAATTAGTTTTTTTAATCGTTTACAAGAAATTTTTGGATGACAAACTGAATTAAGCAAGAAGTAAGAAAGAAAGAATCAAACCTATTTTTCTTGTCGTACATGTAGAAGTAGAAAATTTTATGATGATGCAAATTTAAATTTTAATGATAATGTAAATTAAATGAACTCAATACAGTTGAAACAAAAAAAAAGATTCGTTATAAATTAAACTCTTAAAAAGGAACTCACTAACTAACTACGAAATTACTTTTATTTGATTTTTGCATCAAGTCATATTCTAAATTTCTATAATAAATATACATACAAAATTGCTTTGATTCCAACCAGAAGTGTTGTTTATGTTGTGGTAAATTATCTATCAGAAGTCGTTATTTTAATATTCGTATGAAAAACAGACAGACAAAAGATAATCGACCTGGTTGCAGCTTAGGCTAATATAAGCTTGAGGCCTTCATATACCTTCTCGAATAAAAAAATAATCGGTTGTTTTTTTTAAGTTACCTTATTTTTATTTAAACAGTAGTGTCTTTTACAAATAAAAAACTCTCTTACAACTCCTCAACCACATTCTATCTGAAATATAAAATTAAATCAGCTCGCAAATAGGGCGCTTATACCATTCGTGTCTGCGGTTTTGCGTCAGCAAACACCCACAGTCTAAAAATTGGCTTTGAAATTTTCTAATGCAATGAAACTGCAAAGCATGTCAACTGATAAATTCTTTTATGAGTCTTCTTTTAAACTTCTTCAAAATTTTATCGCTTAGTATATTTTATAGTTTTAGTTTAGTGTAAGGTTGGTGCATTTATTTTTGTTTAAAAAGAAACAAATCTTGGTAGTGTTTTTAAGTTGCTGTATTACCCTAACTAAAACATTCACACCTAAATATTGGCCTTTAGCTAACACATAGTTAGCTACATGATAAAAGGAGGCCTGAAGCCACCAGTGGATACATTAATTTATCGTCTATTACTTCATATTTTCCATATTACATGCATTACAAAAAAACTATGAATTGTGCTTCGTTGAAACCTTATGTCCATTAACAATCAACAGGATTCTCTGTTTATATTTGTTGATTTTGGGTTTGCGTTGTTGATATTTTCGCGATTCCGACTTAATACTTCTTGCGTTATTTGAAAACTTTTGACAGAACATTCTCCGTTGAAAATTGAATTTATTAATTTAAATTATTCAACAAACAGTATTTATTTTAAAGAAGAGGAAAACAAATCTTAAAAAAAAGTTGATTCCATCGATTTATTATTACACGGCTTAAAATCCTTTAAATAGCTACGATAGCCGAATGGTTAGGGGATCTGCATCCAAATCAGGAGATTCGAGTTCTATCCTTTATGTGGAAACCTGAGTTTTTCGAAACTTATGTACGATTCGCATTGTTGATCACTTGTCACGATGTCCCAAATAAGCTCTGTTGAAAAGTAGGTTGAGAGGACGAAAATGTCAGGATATCTACCGCCCCAGTTTTTTACATTTACTGTCATATCGTGTCTATAAAATGACGCGGAAATTAAAATAAGTTATGCTCCGCTTTCACAAGTTATATGCAAGTGCAAAGTTTCAATAATCTTAACCGATTTTGTGATAATTTCTTGGAATCACGCACCTCTTCGATTTTTTGCGACGATTGTTTGCTCGAAATGAATCGCGGAGACCACTTTGGTCAGCGTTGAATTTTTTGAAACAGACACGATCGTCTAACTCTTTGCTTCCAGAAGTATATTTATGTTATTTATTATTAAGTTATGTTTAGTATGACCCGGGTCATACTAATAGTTTCAAGATCACCAATAATATTTTGGAAAACTTAACTAGGTGTTACTATATTGTGAAACATAATAAATACTAACATAACATATACTGTCATATCGTCCCTCCTAATGTAAACACATCCGGCCAGTGTCTAATACGAAAAACAGAATGTGAAATAGTAATGTTAGAAATGAATAGCAAAGTAGCTTAAAACTATAAGTAATACTAATTAGACCAAGATTTCCAGTTAAGCCCATATATTTTACACAGTAAAAAATCTTAAAGGAAATTTATTTATTTACCCCAAGTTGGGTTAATATCGCTTAATACGTTTTTGCTCTGAAAATACCCAATATTACGTACACAACAGACGGGACTTTATTGAAGGCCATAGCAATATTTTAGGAATATTCTAAAATTAGGTCGTTTTATACGCACACGATCCATTATCGTATATCACACGGATACGTATACTAAGCGTTGTCGCCGAAGTTCCAAGTTGTTTGCATGACACCCTTACGGGATGAGGGCCACAATTGTTAGCATTTACATAACACCAGAGGCTTAGGAAATCATTCCTACTAAACGTTCTGGCTATTATTTGCGATATTAGGATTATGCGTGAAACTTGTTACATATTTCGTTGAATGCTCGACTGCTTGTAAAGCAAATTCAGACATTTTAATTACTCAAGAATATTATATTTGGATGACTTAAATAATACCAACGATGAAACTATCGTTTACTAGACGCCTTGTAAACTAAGAATTTACAAGGCGTCTAGTAACGACCGTATTGCTTAAAAAACAGCTCAAATACATAGATTCAGTTCTGTTTTCTAATAGCATAAAATCTTTGGACAGAATGGTCCCTTGTGAGTTTGGAGGCATTGATTGCAGCTGGTAGATTGGGATCTTTTGCACAGTATCGAAGCCAATAAATAGTACTTGACGTTACATAGTTATTTAAACGATGGTTGTAGCTCACTGTTCATTACCGTTCGAACTTATCAAACGTTGAATAGTATATTTTTCCTTTTTAGGACAATCATTGTACATCAAACAATTTACCAAAAAAACTTTTACAAACAAAGTTAACTGTTTAGTTTTTGATCAGAAATCACCCTCTTCCCTCGGATAACCTTAGATATCGTCGTGAATTTCATGATCGAATAATGTATTCTGCATATTGCTTATCCTTTATAGTAAGTCTTTACACTTCAAAAAATACAACTTTTGAATACTTTACCACTAAATATTCGGCATGCACAATACCAAAACCCATTTTATCACATCCAAAATTCATAATCGTAGATAATGGAAACATAATCCATTTTAATTAAATGCACCTTGGAATAATGTTATATATTATTTTAATGTTGGGCCATGGAACTTCGTCATACGTAAATCTTGTATTGATATGAACATTAGAATAAATAAAAAGTTATTAATGTTTAGAAATAAACCATATATAATAAAACGGATAGTCTCTAAGTAACTTTTAATTATAGCCTAGTCGATAGTAACCCAGCCTTCGAAACTGAGGATCGCGGGCTCAAGTCGCCGTTAACGAAAAGTTATATATTTGTCATATAAATATGTGAAAAATATAAATTAACTTTTTGGTTTTTATTTGTAAAAATAGAGATTGGTCTGTTGCATGGGAGAAAATGTTAACAAATATGGTTTCCAGAGGGTACTGCGTTTAATAAACGAAATGTTAATAGGATAAATCGCGATCCAATTTTAAAACTTATACTACAGCATATTATTATTTATCATTTATCTTTATCAGTTATTCATCTTAAAATGGGCGGACTTAACATATACGAATATATTAAATTGCCGTACATAAGAAATTGCAATTATTGGCTCGGATTCTGTTTCGAACCTTCAAGGTTAAACGAATTCTTATGGTCTCTCTGTCTATCTGTTTATATGTCGTTATCGTTATTCTCAGTAATTATCTATACTCTATAATTAAGAGCTCATTTTTCCACTTTTATTTCCGGTAAAATTTTAGAAATATTTTTATTAAAAATTTTACAGAACTCGCAATTTTTCTCTTGTAATGTTTAACTGTGTAGAATACTTAAAAACTTAGTATCCCATACAATACTATTATAAATAGTACAATACATATTAGTACTACATATTAATGTTAATAAACACAATTTCATACAAAATTAATACATATAAAATTAAATCATATTAAAATATTTTCAGCTATAAATCTTATTTTAAGCTATAAAAACATTTATGTGGTAATTAGTCCTATAATATTCCTTTTAAACTGCGAAAATCATTTATTATCTCCGAATACAGTTCACAATGAATGTTTTGGGGTATTTCTATATATTCTCATCTGGTTGGATTATGTATATAAATACGTATAGATGCATATAATACCAATAAATTATATTTAATAAAATATGTATATAACAAAATTAAATAGGTAAATAAAACGCAACCAGATGGACGCTCCTGGCAGGGGGTGACCAGACAGCCGAGGGTTAGGGAGAAAGGGAAAGAAACCGGCAGACAATGCGAGGGGTATTGAGGAGCACCGCCTTCTGCATTTGAGCTCGGAGCGGTCAGCCACGGAGTCCCAGCCGCCTCAGATGTTCTGGAAGGCTGTCTGGGATTAACGCATTCGCAGAGACGACGATCGGAATAATTTCGGTCGGCATATCACCCCACATGTCGGTTACATCGTGAGCCAGGTCCAGATATTTTGTCTTCTTGTCTGTTTCGGCTTTCACGAGGTTCTCGTCATATAAAATGGTGATGTCGACCGGTGCACGATGTCAGGCCTGTCCGTATAATGAACCGGTCCTAATACGGTCTCCCGGTCGGAGACGCTCTGTGCTGGCGAGTCTTGCCGTTGCTCGTTGGCCAAGGATAGAGGGGTAAGCCCTTTATCACAACTAATGACGTCCGAATAGAATTCTAATCGGACTCGTCCGATCTCGCCAGGAAGTAACTACGGAAGCTGCACACTTCACGCAATGAATGTTTATTATTAATGTGTTGAAACATGTCAATACTTATATAGATTTTATAGTAATTTTACGAAAAAGTACCCAAACTTCATGCCCAATAATTGGTACCTATATTGTTTATATGCGAAGTAGTCGAATGATGAGATACATAAATTGAATAAAAAAATGGTTCAATACAAATGTATTTTAAATCTGTCAGTGTGAAGCCAGCGTCGTTTGCTAGTATTACAAAAAAAATTTTACTCCGCAGAATGTAAGTACAACATATTTTATAATTTTCTTAAGTTATAAATTATGCAAATGGTACTTTCAGCCTCGTAGCCGACGATTTTTTCTTTGCATAATCTCTGATGTGAACTAATTACGTATTCGTAATTCAAAAGATTGATATTGCCTTATGCGTCATCATCATCATCATCATCATTTCAGCCTATCAGAAGTCCACTGCTGAACATAGGCCTCCCCCAAAGATTATGCGTAGGCGACATCATTTCAAAAATTTTGTAACAGTAATTTATGGCTAATATTGTTTCAGTGAAATTGACGTCGACAATAATATTATGCCGTATAAATTTCGTCTGAACTTTTATTACATACAAAGAAATACTAAAATTTTGCAACGGGCTGATTTTTATTGACTTCAATGTCATAAACTTATATATTTTTAATGTCGTGCTATCGTCAATGATGATGATGCCGGTGCCCGAATTGATAATCAACTTACATAGTATTAAATGGCAATGGTTCTAACTTTAATAAGCCATTACACATACATATACAAATACGTACTATAATACATATATAAATACCTACAGAGATATTATATAAACACATTAATACATACATATATAATAAATCGGAATAAATACTAACAAGTATCAAATGGTTTTAAAAAGTGTTCGCGTACCAATCGTTTGAAAGAAATTTAAGATGGGGTTTTCTAATGTCTTCGGGAAAGGAGTTCCAGATAAGTGTAGCCTAAACGGTGAAGGAACCACCAACAAAATGGGTAAAATGTTGGGGGATACTTATCATATGATTAGCAGAGGAACGAAGAACCCTATCATGGGTAGAAGAGAGATACTGAAATTTATTCTTAAGATAAGAAGGGGTAGTGGGATCATACAAGATGGAAAAGAGAGAAAAAATAATTCTAGAGTCACGCCTCTGCTGGATTATGAGCCATTTCAGGCGAGAAGGATAGTGACAGATGTGGTCGTACTTCAGCAGACCAAAGATGAATCTGATGCAGTTGTTAAGTAGGCGCTCTAGCTTGTAATGAAAATTGTTCACATGGAATAATGCATATGAAACGTTTTATCTACATTTTGGGCTTCCTGGGCACCCAGGAGACAAAATTTAAGGACGGTCGAAGCTGTGCGCAGTCAAAAGTCTGTATAGTAACAAATGACACTATATATTTTTTATGCCAATTCCATAAAAAAAAAAATTAGTCTCGTAGTATTCGTACTTCGTAATTTTCAGAGTAACCTTCCATATATATTTCTTTATTTACGTATTAATTAGTGTGAGTAGGCGATATTCATTCCAATGCTTTTCAATTACATCTTTAATTTGCATGTCGGCTCGAGTCAATTCCCATTAGGAGAAAGTAAATGTTTATCTTTGTGTGTTTAATTAACACGCTAGGCTAGGAGCTCAAGATAACCATCGAAGCAGATCTATTATTATTTAGCGATATCAGTCTACTAATTTGTGCATAATGATCTTAGGTATCTAGATTTTATTTAACTATTCTTTTTATCAGCCTCAATAATCCATTGCTGGAAATCGACAATAACCGCCACGCTTAGTAAGCGGATTGGCGACACAGTACGAGTCACCTCGGTCATTAGATGCTGCTGCCCGTCACTCATCTGTGTAATTTCGGTTTGGCATTGTTTTTTTTAATGGTCATTCCGCTATCTGCCAGATTCCATCAGATTTTCGTGGTTAATCTCTTAGTCGACTGTTACGACACCTACGATAATAAAACTTCTTCGCCGCCGCCTATTGTGCTGTGCTTCTGCAAAATTAGAAAATTACGGCAAATTCTCCTTATTGGAGTTACCTATGATGATGCATTGGGTGTTGACCCCTACTGTGTAATAACAGTAACATTTAGATTATTGCGAAATGTTACGGGAAGAAGAAAGACATAATGTTGACTACATTATGAAAAAACTTGTGTTCACATAATGTTTAACTACGGCAAAGCATTGTAACAAACATTATTGTGGCTAAGCTTACAAGGTAATGCAACATACTATTATGACATTTCATAAATTATTTATCACTTCGTAAAGTTGTCAATACATTTGAAAGCATTAATCATTACCGGCGGTGTTATCTTAAATAGTATAAATAGTATAAATGAAAGTGACAATCCGGGTTTGGTTGTCTTTCGTTTATAACTTCTAAACCGAAATAAACTCTGAAGTGGATTTCAATATTCTGTTCACTATCATTTAGAACTATTGAGAAAGGATTATAAGTTTGACAAATTATATATTAATAAAGATCTGTCCGTGCTAAGCCTGCGCGGTTCGATAGTTTACATTACAATAAGTATGCAATAAGTATCTTGCGCAAGCACACACAAATCAAGAAACAAATAAACGTTACTTCTTTATGTAATATGAATACACTAAGTATTTACAATGAAATTTATTTATAAAACAATACTTACAATAATTCTATCAAGGGTATTGAATTCGTCAGGGTTTATTTTGAATTAATCATTCAGTTAGATATTTTTAATACGTCCTGATTGTCTCTCTGAAGTCTTATTATAACATCGATTTATACCGATAGCTGTAATACAGTTCTGGTTCTGATTTAATTGTTGTTCTCATTATACAGAAATGTAAATTTAAAAGGTCGGACCCCTGGTGGTACGATGGCGTGGCCACAACACGGACGTAATACCGGTTATTTTAAGTCATTGACATATTCAAGATCATATCTTTTTACTGATATGAATAACATCGGCGAAAATTTTTCCAGTTATTATTCTTACATTTACATTTAAGGCGTAAAGTAATCCAAATAATTATGCAGCAACATTTAATGAAGAAAATCTGATAAAAGAGAAATACTCACAAAACTTAAGAACTATAAACCTTACAACGTAGACATTTGACAGGTTGGTTCCTAATAATGTGCTAAAAAGGAATATACGATAAACCTCGCCTAAAGAGATAAAATAGGGGTTGGAGAATCATACGGTTTTAAAGTTAGAGACACTTAAAATTGGCATTTATGGTAATAGTTTCAAATAGTAACAAGCACTTTTTGTAATAAAGGCGATGAAAGTTTCTATGAGAAATCTTCGTTTCCGTTATTCCGTAACTCCCCTAACTCGAAACTTAATAAAAAATACTCTTCGAAATTTATATATTTAGAGATTTTCGAAAAAATATGGGTTTTTATTTTTACAAACACTAAGCGTATGAAGTCGCGTGCAGTAGCTAGTTTAATACTGATAATTTTCACATAGTAATCATAAGTTTCCTTTATCATTTATCCATCTCCATGTACCATAAGTACCAATTGATTGCAAACATTAGGCTATGCAATGTAAGCAAGAAGAGCTACTCGTTATGACCATTGGCTATTACTATCACATTCAAGTGCATTTAAGTGATGTTTGTTGAATAGTTACAGCCCTGCGTTACTCTGATAGCCGAATGGCTGACCATGATAACATCTGTGTAATAGTCACACAGCGGTCGATTTGCAACACAATTTAATAAACTGATGTCTTATTGCACACTGTTCAGGTTCCACAGTGTAGACAGTGAACATATTTACGTAATCTATGCTTAGTTTTTTTTTAATTTTTAATTTAAGTTGGCCTTTACTCACCGCGAAGGTTGCATTATTTTTAAAAGGAATTTAGCATAAATGCCACTGGGAACAGTTTTGACATCGGAGTTTATTGTGAATAATTCTATAGATACATTTTATTCTATTAATTTTACATTGACCTATCGTTTACCCAAAGAGTAATAAGAACATATGGGAACGTTTACCTAAAGTGTACTCTTTGACCTAGCCTTTAAAATGTTTAGTTGCTGTGATTGTTGGATCAAAACTGTGCCACCATGTAAATGGCTTTTTGTGTTCCTGGCTAATATTTATATATCCATAAATATTTTTTTAAACAATTGTTTATGTACTGAGAATTCCTCTCAAAAAAATTCCGTGAGATCCAGCTTATCTATTTTAGCTTGGAAGATTTATAGATTATGTGTATAAATGGTAAAGAATAAGAACGATTTAAAAACCCTGACTCACTAATAGGGTCCTGGTTCAATAATATATTTCAATCATAAATGCGCGTGAAGTTAACAAGGAAAACATTTAATATTGGTCACGTTTAATTAACCATTTTAAAAACGAAAATATTATTTTGTAAGAAATGGTAGAAGGACAGAAACCAATTCATTTCACTCTAATTATATTGATTAATCTCATTTGGATTGATTTTTTTTATGTCGGGAGCTCTCCAGTATGTTTTTAATCATGGAAGTTAATCTGAAAATTATTTAATCTTTCTGTTTATAATGAACAAAACTTGTATACTTTCCTACATAAACGCAATAAATAAGAAAACACATTTTAAGAAATTTTAATTCTTCGAGTTTACTATTATATATTATACTAATTATTACAATATTTAAGATAACAATATTTAAAAAACTGTATGTTTTTGAAATGAGTTACACCATTTATTGTTTTTCGTTACTTTGATTGAGATGTGAAGATTTATTAGTAGCAGAATAAAAATAAATAATAGTGTAGGTTAGCGGCGTAAGAAAACTTTCTGTGGATGTTGTAAGAGCCGGCAAAGGGAAGTCTTGAAAATCTAATGGCAAAATCTATATCTGGTAGTACGAAAGTCAATCCTTTTATGCGGGGTAGAGCCAAGCGGCGGCTTTTGCTGCTGCTCGAATGGGCTGGCTTACGTGAAGCCGAGGCATCTTGTGCTTCTGCGTTTCATTCGGTGAGCGAGGTAACCGGAGGTCCACTCCCCTTTCCCATCCCTCTCGTCATCCTCCCTCCCAGACTCCCTTAAAGACCGGCAACGAACCTGCAGCACCTCTGGTGTTGCAGATGTACGTGGGCAATGGTAATCACTTACTATCAGGTGAACCGCTTGCTCGTTTGCCGCATTTTCCAATAAAAAAAAATGCGTGCTAATGCGACTATATCCATCTTTCCATTGAGAAAGGCCTATAGCCAGCGATGGACTATTACATACATTTATAATTTACTACACTTCATCTGCCTATTTGAGTCCACTGCTGTATATAGGCCTCACCAAAAAGCGCCAGCAAAAGCTGGACTTTTTTGGAAGGTTTGCCCGAGTATGGGCATGTACGACCACAACGGGAAAGCGGGTTGATCAGCGCAGTGCTGTTGCCCTCGCACTAGCGATGCTGCTCATCATCACTATGGTCTTCGGGTTCAGAAGATTCGGTTTGAAATTGGAAAACGAAATGGTATATTCCTCGTTACAGCACTATGAACATACTGCACAATAGACTGATAAGAACATACAACACAATAGACTGATAAGAACAAGATGTAGTTCTGAGGTAGTATATCTAAGAAATTATCACTAAATAATGTTTTCTAAAATAATTTTTCTATTGCCGCAGGCCTCCAGTTGCGGAGCATCGAGGAGCCGTCGGTTGGCGCGGGTGGTGGCATGCCCGCGCCCACCTGCTACGACGCCGAGTGTGCTCGCACTGAAGCCTGGCTGGACGAGAATCAGGATTTCGTGCACGACTATTTTTTAAGGTTCGTAAGAACATTTGCATTATACATTATTAAGACCACCCCCACCCCACTATAGTCGAGTTTTATAAACTGTGCGAAATGCTATAAAATCATGTGGCTTTCGGAAAATCACAGAGTGAATATTACAAATACGACAGACCCAATACACTCAAAACGGGAAGCAGGCTTTAATCTTTTAGGCATCTTATTCTATGACCGCCAATTCATCTCCCAAGCGTGGAAATTACGACAAATCCGGCTAAATAAGAAGCGATCTAAGTCTACCCGTGAACAGTGTTTGTGGTATTAATGATTTTCTGTAAATAAATGGAGAAGTTATAAAACTGTGATAAACTGGCACTGGACAGACAGTATGATCTTATAAGAATTATAAGTAGCTAAGTACAATTCATAATTTTTCGAACAATATTCAATTAAAAATGTAAAAGTTGTATCAATGTAAATTAAAATGAAATTACTTTATTTTCGACGTAAGAAAGATAATTCAGTTTTTTATTTATTCACATAACAAGTATGTAAATAAATACATATAATGTATACATAAGACATAAGTATGGATGAGATTATGAAAGCACTGAAGAGCATGAAAGCAGGTAAAGCAGCGGGATATGATATTATATATATATACGGGGTCGAAATGCTGAGAGCTCGACAGGGCGTGGTAGCTAGTCAGTTGTATCGCCTTTTCAACTGTGTTGGACAATGGGCCTAGTACCGGGAGACTGGTGCAAGGCTGTAATCGTGCCACTGTACAAAGGAAAAGGGTCGCAACAAAATGTAAAAATTACCGAGGTATTAGCCTACTTAGTGTCGTCGGCAAATAGTATTCTAAAGTTTTGATAGAAAGAGTCATGGATGAAATTGATGAAAATATATGGGATGTGCAAGCAGGATTTCGAAAGGGGATGGGATGCACGGATCAGGTATTCTCCTTAAGGTGCATAGTTGAAAAGTATTTGGCTAAGAACCAAAAAGTCTTTTGCGGTTTCATAGATTTGGAGAAGGCCTATGATAATGCAGTGAGGGATGAATTGTGGTCGGCACTATCTTTGCATGGAGTGACCAGTGATCTAATACGAGCACTGAAATCCCTATATGGCCTAAACAGCCGTAAGAAACTCCGTAGGTATCCCCTTTTTTAACATGCAACGTCATTAAATGAAATATATGTTACCATAAGCAACTGAAAGCATGCAACAAGAATATAGTGATCCACAAAATGAAAGCACAAGTGCACTGCAACATCGAGCAGACCATTGACTGGCACAAAATGCTTTATTGTCAGTTTACGTACTGTATGACTCAACAATCGTGAGTTGTGCGCTTGTTTCCGTTAATCTAACTTCATCAAAACTTTTATGAACAGTGAACACATCACGACACTGTAGCGATAACATGGAGAATAATGTCACATAATACAGTGCGCATATGGCAATAGTCATAGATTTGAGGAACTACACATCGTGGAAAACGGGTTTCTGCTTGCGGCACGGTACGTAACGGAAATTTAGGAACGGGTTGTGATGCCTTTTAAGTGATCATTATCCTTTTATGCATGATAATGCTCGGTCCCACAACAATAGTTTCCGAATACCTTAGTGAGGTTCATATCGAAGTTTTAGAGTGGCCAGCTCGCGAGCCAGACCTAAACTCGACAGATCATATTTGGAATACATGCATGGAACTAGGAAGACAAGTAAAAATGTAGAAGTCTAACATTGGAAGAATTAGAGAACTTTAAAAGTTCAGAAGAATGGAATCTTGAGCAATAAAGTTATTTATGATGTTTTTTTTAAAAAAATGTGAAGAAATTTTGACAGCAAAAGAAGCAGAAAAGAATTCCTACCGTTTTTAACAAATTTCAACTTCCCTATGAAAGGTAAAAAGTGATCATATTTGGTCTTTTTTTTATCTCCAATTTGTTTTTTTTTACATTAGTCTTTTTATTTTAAATTAGTAGTTTAGTTTTACTCAACACACATTTCAATTGATCCGTTTTTTGCGTTCTTTTAAATATATTCGTGGGTGCATTTCGAATAGTAAGTAATTTAGCGCAAAGGCTTCATTTTAAAAAAGTTTTATTTAACACACACAGTTTTAAACTGGCCTTAATTCGATAGTGTCGATAATAATGCAATAAATAGTTTTGTTGACTACGTTTATGTTGGTAACAATTACTGGAATGTAGATTATTATGTTGGCGCATATTATTGTTGCTAATTATTAAAATGTACATCTAATAATGTTTATATTGTAAATAAAAATATAATATTTAGAACAAAGTAGTACCCACCGCCGTATCCCGATCAGAATATTGGTATTAATTTTGAAATCACGGAGATAAGATAATATTCACGACTCTTTTAATCATTATTCCGATCTATACTAAAAATGTGTGTATTGTAAGCTTGCATTAATAAAATTTACGCATCAATTCAGTTACATTAATTTTTATGACGCCGAATATTGTGTATTAAGCTTCGCTTAATTTGTTTAAATTGTATATAAATGAAATGTTAATCTTTACTTTCATCTTTTCACGCTGAAGTAATTCATGACATCGTATATTAAGTAATATTTAACATTGATTATTCATTTTTAATTAATGGTAACATTCCATAATCTTAACTTTTATCTTTTCACGCTAAAAAATTTTGACGATAAAATTTTATTTTCTTGCGGTCTTACATACTTGATTCAAATGCATTTTCAGTCGAGGAAATAAATCAATCGATTGTACAAGTGCGATTTGGACTAAACATTCGTGTTTACAATCACCTAGCAACTATGTTTTCGTAAGCTTCTTTGTAAGAAATTTTCGGAAAAGTGTTTAACACATCGCGTATCCTGTAATTTATTTTTCCTATGAGTAAGGCATTGATATAGATGTTTACTTATTTAAACAATGTCCATCCAAGTCCTTATTTTACAGTTTAATTCATAAATTTTTTACAGTACATAATTATACAGATATGCTTTACATATTCAATAGCAGTTGATAGTATAAATCTCTTAAATACCAATTTGAGACGACGTCTGTTCCTAGAACATAATTTTTAAATTTTTGGTGACACCGCGATTGTTCTCGGTTAATAAACATTTCCTCCCTTGCATCTACGCAGACAGACTATTAAAGTACTATTTTGCTAAAGGAGTAATGATAAAACACTGTATCGTATTTTGTGGAACTAACGCATCCAGAACATTTTAACAAAATGAAAAAGGATGACGCATGGACTCAGTTCTTGGACGAAACAAATGGGCAAAACAGATTAGAATAACTTATGAACAACATACAGTGTCATTGAAGGATTGGAAAACCTGGGGACGAGTCTCGCCACCCGTAACGTTCAATCTCGCGGAGAGGGGAAAAGTGGGTTTCATCGTGACAAATCAGTAATCTTTTCTACCATATAAAAAAAAGAAAAGACTACAATATTAGATTTAAAAAAATTGGCAAGGAAAACATCGTGATGAAACCTGTATTGTCTGAGAAATATTTATAAATATTATTCCGAGGATATGTGAAGCCCGCCAACCCGCATAGAAACAGCCTGGCGGGGCCTTCCCGGCTCCAAAACCCTCACAGATATTTGAGAAGGAGGCCTTTGCTCAACAGTAGGCCCTTAAAGACTGCTACTTTATTTTACTTGTTTAGATAAAAAACATCGTGACTGTAAACTGATATTAAAGTATTCGACTAACCAAAATATAACAATGTATATGGTATGAGGAAATACAAATTTATTCTACCAAAGATAATAAATAGCCTCAGTCAATAATATCTCGCCGATCACTCGCCCTGTCAATATGATAAAGTTTCACCAAGTGACAACAATCGCAAGTATAATTTATATGTTTCACTTCATGTGCTGATGTAAAGTATGTTTTGTAAAATTATAGGCGTTGGCCTAACTGGCGTAGAACTTAATAGCTGCGGACAAATTTTTGTACAGAGTTTCTTTGTAGTAGCTGTTTAAATTTTTTTTCTCTTTCTCTTTTGTTTCAACCAAAAAATAAAAAGAAAATTTATATGTTTATAACGTAAATTCGTCATGTAACTATCGAAAAATTAGACATACTTCTTTAGTTTTCGGTATTCGCACTAATGTTTAAAGCCAAAAAGGCAAATATTTATTAATAGTGTTCTGAAAGTCAGTTCCCAAGTGTAACCTGTATTACAATAAAGAAGCATTATTGTTTCTAAATATCGACAGAACTTTAACTACCATTTCTTTTTTCGCAGTATCTTTAAAATTTTATAATAAATTTCCAGTACGTGGTTATGGTAAATTAAACGATAGAATTACTTTCGAACCGCCGACTCGTTTCCAATATTTCATCATCTGTCACGCGCGTAATTAACGATTTCACATTGTATTGACAAGTTCACGTTACCAATTAATTGTTTGAGAGGAATGTAAAGCAATCGTGTTGCGGTTGTTCACATAATACCAGTTATATGATTGAAGCTCCGGCACAGCGATGTCTATATGTATATTTATTGGATTGGGGTGACGAGCCTACAGTTCATTTGATTGTAAGTTGCACTGCAGCCCATGGAGACCTGCAAATAACATGAATCGAGTAAGGTTAGAGATGCGTTGTCACCCCTCAGAACATAGATGGAATGCCTCACAGCCCGTAATTATTTTATTATTGCCATCACCCCCTTGTTATCTAAAATACTGGAGTCACTCATCAACACCCAGCTCCTGAGGTACCTGGAGGAACACCAGCTGATCAGTGACCGACAGTACGGTTTCCGTCGCGGACGATCAGCTGGTGATCTTCTAGTTTACCTGACTCACCGATGGGCAGAAGCAGTTGAGTCTAAGGGGGAGGCTTTGGCGGTTAGTCTGGACGTAGCGAAAGCATTTGATAGGGTTTGGCATAAAGCGCTTCTTTCAAAGCTTTCATCTTACGGGGTTCCTGAGAGATTGTGCAACTTCGTCACCAGCTTCCTCACGGATCGGAGCATCAAGGTTGTTGTCGACTGTGCATGCTCGGACCCCAAACCCGTGAATGCTGGTGTTCCACAAGGCTGTGTGCTATCTCCCACTCTGTTCCTTCTGCATATCAACGACATGCTACAAATCAGTAGCATTCATTGCTATGCAGACGACAGCACGGATGATGCCCTATATACAGGCCGTGCGAATATTTCTCGGGAACACGTCGTCGAGTGCCGGAACAAACTTGTTTCTGAAGTCGAATTGGGGTCGACGTAATTTGGTCCTATTCAACCCCAAAAAGACACAGGTTTGCGCGTTCACCGCTAAAAAGAATCCCTTTGTCGTTTCTCCTCTTTTTGAGAACATTCCCCCTTATTGCCTCAGCCAGTATCAGAATCCTTGGCGTTGACATATCGAGCGACGTTCAGTTCCGTGGTCACTTGGAGGGAAAGGCCAAATTGGCCTCCAAAAAGCTTGGTGTGCTCTGTAGAGCGGGACAGTATTTCATGCCGGTCCACCGTTTGCAACTTTATAAGGCGCAAGTTCGGCCCCACATGGAATACTGTTCTCATCTCTGGGCAGGGGCACCCCAGTACCAACTCCTTCCATTTGACCGCATCCAACGTCGAGCGGCTCGAATTGTCGGCGACCAAGCTCTCTCTGATCGGCTTGATCCTTTGGCCTTGCGAAGAGATGTTGCTTCTCTTTGCATTATTTACAAAATTTTCCACGGGGAATGTTCTGAGGAATTGTTCGGATTGATCCCAGCTGCTGAGTTTCACCATCGTACATCGCGACAGAATTCGAAGTTCCATCGATACCACCTAGATGGTTGGCATTTCACCACAGTGCGTTTTAATCGAAGTTTTCTGCCACGCACTTCGATTTTGTGGAATCAGCTGTCGCCAGCAGTATTACCGAACAGTTACGACTTAGGGACCTTCAAGAAAAGAGCTTATTCCTTCCTTAAAGGCCGGCAGCGCATCTGTAGCTCCTCTGGTGTTGTGGATGTTCGTGGGCGTCGGTGATCACTTACCATCAGGTGAGCCGCACGCTCGTTTGCCCCCTTCTTCTATAAAAAAAAAAAAAAAATTATATTGGCTTTTTATACTTTGCAAAGTGGAACACAACAGTACTCGTAGATGCACTGTAGTTTGGTGGCAGTAATGGGTATGAGGGTTGTACCTACCAAGACGTCTCCCAAGGCAGAGAAGGAGTCTTCCTTATCGTAATAGGCCTCTCCTCTAAGGAGGTTTTGCCATAATCGCGAAACTCGGCAAGCATATTGTCGATTGCAGTACCAGACACCTCGTACCTTAGACACTGCAGTCTGTCATTGGTTTGCTTTATTTTAGTCTGGTATGTTTCGTATCTCGCTGTCTGTCTGTTGTTGAATTTATTTACATATACCATACATTTTCTTACATTATTTAAATAATACCATAGCGAAAGTCGACAATATTGTATGTACATCAGAGCTTCTTCATGTCTTAATGTCTATCTGAAACAACTCATAAGTATTTCAGACACATTTATTATTCAAACTTAAAAAATTATTTAGCGAGAACCATAATCATAACTGCGATCAAGTGGTGCTAGTCTTGCAAGATCTGTAAAGCAACTACCATATTAAAAAATGCAGTACGTACAAACTAAAGCTATTACTTTAGTGGTCTGTACACGGCCACTGCAGGGCAAAGGCCTCCAGTCAAATGTTTGAGTGATTCTTAGAGCCGGGATAGGTCTGCCATCCTGCTTCAGGGCGGGCGAACTTCACGCATCCTCGTAATTATGTTTTTTTTATTTAAGTTTTCTTTTTTCTTGTTAGCGAAACAAGCAAAAATAAAAAAAATAAGTTTTATCATAATATGTCTATTACCAAGTTCAACTTACCCTTTGAAAAGAAAAAGCTTTACGTTCTACGTTAATAAATATCTCGTTATCTTCTTGAAAGGACAACGAATGAGTTAAAGCTCAAACAAGTGTAGGACAATCATGTATTTAACATTTTAACAGCGTAATAAAACTCGAAGAAGTAATTTTTATTTGCTTGTTCAATTTATTGAGCCGCATCAACGGCTCAAATTGTTTTTTATAACACACAATTTTACTACAATTGCTACAGGGAAGACCGTTTACAGAAATATTACATGCTTTTTTTTTCTAAATGACAATTTACACATATTTAATAATACTACAATACGAACTATATTTTATCTTCACTGCTATAAAAAAACACAGATTGTTATAAACATGGCTTGCATAAAGACGAAGTTTTACTATTTCAGTACTACCGATAGTTACCCCGTAATATAACAAGTTTGTGAATTCGCGCCGCATAGCTCCACGTCCCGCATCTTTAGAGCTAAGCTCTTCACAGCGACGCCTCTCAACGTATTGAGTTAGTAACTTTGCACTCGTTAGCTTCTAACTCTGTCAACTTGATTTGCCAGTTTGGTATAACTTTTTCGACGTTGCTTACTTTGTATAATCCTTGTTATTTTTCCACGGAATTTACTATGACGATAAATTCTAATTGGTGTGGTTTTATGGCGTCGCTTTCATCACATTAAAAAGATATATATATTTTTTTAACTAACCCCTTCCTTCTTCTCTTCCTCTTTTGAAACTTTCTTAAAGATTGTAGTTTTTCCTTAGACACGTTAAGTTTCATGTGGGCTTCTATTTTCGATTTATCAATAATGGAGTTTTTATTAATGTTTTATCTTTAATAAGTAAAATGCTGTGATAGATTTGATTTTCAAATATGAAGCTTATGTGATATCTATATTTTTGAGTTGAATCAATTTATCACGATACGAAACCATCTTTTAGCTTTATTTTAAGCTTTATCATAGTTAAAGTTTTCATTTACATTTTTGTGTGAACTTTTCGTATTAAATTTGCTATGTATCTATTATATTAATAACAGTTGGACAACTGAAAAGATTAAAAAAATTAAATATTAATATATCGAATAATTTATTAGCATGTATTGGCTCATTATGATATAGTATTTTAAATAAAATAAACTCATATATTCCGCTGCAATCATTTAATCTATGCAATTATCAAGCACTTCCTACACAAACAAACTCGTACACAATAAGGAAACATCATCGCAACGGAAGTTTAACAGTGATCATGTCGAGACAATCTCTTTAATAAACTTATACGCGCGCGCTAAAAACCGCTTAGTCGCGGAAAATCGCAGAATACGCTCGATTGTTGTGGAATTATTTTACTAAGTCCATGCGATTCTGTCTTTGTGTCGACTGCGATAATAAAATGTTCGCTACGTCTTCGGTTAAGGGCAAGGCGTAGTTTACAACGAATGACTAGCCGAGAAATTCAACATGTAATTTTTATTCTGACCTATTTATAGATATGATGCATACAATACAAGGTCTTTTGACGTATGTAAGAAGTAAATGTATATGACATCAATGTAAGAATTAAAACTAATCTTAAGTAAGGTTCTAGAAATTGCTACCTTTTGTAAAACTGTTGTTTTCTTTTTACTTTTATATGTCCACTATTGGACAGCAAAATATGGCACTCATCCCATTGAATGTACGAGCTTATATACCTATTTTATCATCATAATACCGTTTTTACAAATCCACTGCTGAGCTTTACTTAGGTTAATTCAGATGATTTTTTCTCCGTGACTTAAGGTAAGGTAGGTTATGGCCCGAATTTGGAGACATACGTAGTATATTTCCTGTTTACAACTCAATTCATACTTTTTTTCTCGATACCTCGTTTAAACTCACTATCGTACGGATACAAAAGGATGAGCACTAAGCTTTATAACGTATATCACTGCAAGCGATTGTCACAAACATTTTATTACTGCAGTTTACGCAGGGCAAAATAATTCATACGTTTTATGTGCAAAAGAATAAAATAGTGTTTATGAGAGTTTACCACATGTATCCATTGTGCAGTGTACTTACAGCGGTGAAGATAAATATTGTCAATGTAATTTATTCAGAATCCGTTATCCATAAGTACGTTATGAAACTTTACGATATTCATCTCGGACTGGATGTCGGGCATTCATTTTACTCTTAAGCAGGTGAGTAATGGAAATGCGGTGAAATCGTGAAAGCCATTTCGTATTTAATATTAAAGGTGAAACAATTAAACAACTTTTCCCCTAAGTTTTTTCTTTATCTGAAATGGGGCAAACTGATCGATTACCATCGCCCACGTACACTTACAACACTAGAGGAGCTGCGGCTTTTAAGGATATTTTGAGGATGGGAGGCGGAAAAAGGGAGGGGAATAGGGCCTCCGGTTACCTCACTCACCGAATGAAACGTAGATGCACAAGAAGTGACTCTACTGCACGCCGGTATTCTGCGAGGTCGTGGTACTAGACCGGTCGAGCCGGCCCTTTCGAGCAGCAGCAAAAACCGCTGCTTGGCTCTACCACATACAAAAGAATAGATCAACCTCTTTCACTAATGAACACTTAGGTGCTAATGAGCCTAGCTCCGGCGACCGACTGATGGCACAAACTCAAATCTAAACTCTAAACAGACTAGTAATGGGGAAGGGAATTTCAAAAAGTGAAAGTCCGGTTATCCGTGGTGCCAAAAAAAATATTTCATTACGATTCCATTTGAAGTTATATAATAGCATAGCTCGATAAAATCATAACATGTTGTTTATCACATCCATAACATGGTTTTGTTTATTGGTTTATCTTGGATAATGATATGAAATGCAAAATGTATCACTGAATTGTTTTATACGGTAATGATGTCACACGGATTTTTTGTGAAATTGTTAGTGACTTAGCGGATAAGGTCCAAGTCCACGTCCACCTGCCCAGTGTGGTTCGGTCTACCAAATGTCTGGTATTTTCTAATAACCAATTCTTTTCTCGTTTGCTAAACTTAAATTATCGTTACAAAGAATCTCACAAAAAATATAATTTTGTCAACTTAAAAAAAGAAACGACAAAAAATGTTCTTTCCACATCGTTTAAGCCGAGTTAAATGAAAATTCTTGAGGGTCGTTTTCCTTAGAAAATGCTAAAAAAATTAATGTCATTCTTGAACGATAAAATCAATTACGAACAACAGAATTTGGTTTTTAAGGCAATTTATATGATTATTTTTTTTTAAAAGGATTATATGTTTATCGATGTTAAAATATCTGAAACGTATTTAAGTACTAGGATATTGATGATATGTTATACAGTGTCGCGCCTCAAACTTCACGACTCTATTGACCGTTGCGGGTCTGACTATTGTACTATATTTTGACAGGATAATTTTTTTTCTTTCCATCCGAAAGAAGAAAAGAGAGATGTGATTACGGGTATCTGATGGCGATTAACTGATTACTTTGACCTATCAGGCCAATCACGAATTCCACGATAATGACAATATCGCCTTTGCTAAGCAGGTAAAAAAAACTCAACTCAACAAATTAACCGATTGTTTATAATATTATGTATGATATTATATAATTAACCGATGTTAATGCTGTTATATAATATTGAATAATTAATCTTTTTACCATTCCTAAATCATGACATTGTTATATTATTGCCTATTGGTAACTAACATGTGGGATTATATTTAACAAATTATAGTGAAAGAAAAAAAACTAAAAAAAATACAAACATGTAGCATTAGGCCTGCACATTTAACATCGTCAAGTAATTGTGTAAAAAATTTATGTTTTTTAAAATGGTACAAAATTATTTAAAATAAAAAAAAACTTGTTTTAGTACGTGAAGATGTCATTTAAAATTCTCAAAAGGTGTCTATAGCATTTGATTCCTCCTGTTTTGTAAAACGTAGTAGTTATTTAAAAAGTTTTTGTAAAAGAAAAGTAAAGTAGCAACCAGTAAATGCCTACTCTCTTCACAAATATTTGAGAGCGCTGGAGCCGGAAAGAGTCCACTACGCTACTTCAATGCGGGTTGGCGGACTTCACATGTCCTCGAAATATAAATAAGTTTTTTAATGAATTCTCATAAATCTTAATATATTGTAGTTTGTTTCTACTATAGTTTGATATACCCGATATCTAGATAACCCAGATTTGCAATAGAAAATCTAAACTAGGTTTACTATATATTAAAAATCTTATTGCGAACCTTTTGTTTTTCTTATTGCGCCGTCCGTGTAAATTGCGAGAAGCGGCTTTCGGACATATACTCTTTATCCGAGCAAAGCGTCTCTGGCGGTGAATGCATTAGCTTCCGACTCCACGACTTTATGCTATCGCTTTTTGGGTCTGCTAGTCGGTCCTACTCTTGCTTTTAGTATATCACGGTAATACCGTTCTGTGTACTCTACTTCCGCTTCTGTATTCCACAGTTTGTAGTTATTTATACCAAGTAATATAAATAACAACAGAACGTAGGTATAGGTAACATACACTCATACTAAAGTAATAACCACATAATATTATTGCATGTTATTCGTTCGACTTAATTGGATATGCCTGATACGAGTACAACACTCAGACGTGCCTTGATGGACGGCAATGTAAACACGTTCGTAATTATAAGTAACAGAAGCAATGGCGTCTTGGCAGAATCATTTCAGTCTTTACTTTTATTACGCAAGGTTATTCCGTGAAACAGTAAAACTGTACGTTTTTAATACCAAACCATAAAACTAAATTGTAGCTGCTCTTAATTTGATATGCACTGACTTTGGTGCACAGCCAAGGAACAATTTATGCACCCCAACATTACGAATATTCCCGTTATCCATTCTGACTATGCTTAAGAGCTTGTATCTGGATTGGTTCACGCCAATTGTAGAATGTCGGGCTCTCGTACATGCGACTTCAGGTCGGTCAGGCCTAAATAGCTGTCTCAGTTACGATCGCAATTTATACTGATCAATACATTATTGTGAATATATTCGTATATGTAGCAACAGATTTAAAACGTAAGAGGTGAAAATGTTACCGT
The DNA here is from genome assembly GCA_029286595.1 of Bhutanitis thaidina. Classification (NCBI taxonomy): domain Eukaryota; kingdom Metazoa; phylum Arthropoda; class Insecta; order Lepidoptera; family Papilionidae; genus Bhutanitis; species Bhutanitis thaidina. The sequence goes on from JAGSMS010000005.1 coordinate 6,348,840, forward strand.
CTAATTGTCTGAAACATCATTCCGAATTCCAAAGAGACTTACAAATTCCAAAATCATCGAAATGAATAAACAGATTTTAATGAAACTTTGTACGCATAAGCAAAAGTTATAAGTCACAAAGGAGAGAAGACTTTTTTATAACTACTGCTTATACGTACAAAATGGAGATATTGTTATTATCTGTCGTTATGGAAAATTTAAGGTCGCTCTAATTTAGCTATAACACTCTTTTTCGAAATCGTTTTTTACTAAGTTTCATTAAAATAGGTTTTTCATTTCGTAGATTTTGGCCATGAAAGTTTGTATAAAACGTCGTGAGGTGTAAAATCTCCTAAAGTAACACTACCTTTAGTAGGTTATAGGACGTTCGTGCAGGTGTCTCTCTAGGCATGCAGCACTGCAAGCCAGTTATTATAAAAGTACTTATCACCACCAGACATATTGTAAGACAGACACCGAATTGTCACCTTTGACCTCGTATAGTTTTTTTTATGGGAATGGCGGCAAACGTGCAAACGGTTCACCTGATGGTAAGTGATTACCGTCGCCCGCGTATCGCTGGCCCATTTGAGCAGCAGGAAAAGCCGCCGCTTGGCTATACCACGTTTAATATTTTATACCCTAAGAGGCGAAGCAACAGCCTTCTTTAATAATTGAGGGCTTGGGAGTGTCTGGTACTCTGTTTAAATGAAGGCGAACTGAACATCTAATTATGTCTATAAAAAGTTGTCTTTAATTAAATTTTGGAATTGTTTTTTTGTACCGTATTGTACTGTCTATGAATAAGAAAATAACGACTCAAAATAATATTCCTTTTCCTTAATTTTAAAACTGTGTATAAAGAAATTGCTGCTTTATTCTTATAGAGTTAAGAACGTAAATCAAACACTATTGTATTGTGCAGGAAGGCAACGCGACAGGTGGTGGACGCTTGGCTGGTATCTCACGCGACGCCGCCCAGCGCTGAGCTCGCGTCACCGTCACGCGCCGGCTCCGGCTCCGGCGCCACCACACCCGTCAGGTAACTCACGATTCGTTTTAACGAAATAACATTTTTAAGTTAGGCAAGCTCGTAGTCTATTAGCAGTAAGTGATCACTTCGAGTAATATTTACTAAAGCTACTCTTGATCTAGACGTGTTATCACCTCCGAGGATCACGATGGTTGTATGCGTTATTGCTAGTTTTAGTTCTTGTCACTAGGTTAGGTTAAGGCGTTAAATACCTTAACACTTATAATTTTACTGATTATTAGCATCGCTCTCATCCTTGGCAGACTATGAGAGCGATGCGCGAATACAAAACTGTAATATAATACCATACACCGCCTTCTAGAGAATTGGCCAAATTGAAATACGTTTGAAATCGGATGCTGAGAAGGGAGACATTGAATTTTTGAATCGTTGTTATTTTGCAGTCTTGCAAAGCATCAAAAATTATCTTTGCTAATTCATTACCTATGTGCTCGTATATCAGCCTATTTTAGTCCACTGTTGAATATAGGCCTCTCTAAGAAAGCAAAAGGCGGATATCAAGCTGGGTAAGCGGGTCGGTGATCGTAGTGCCGGTACCCTCGCACTAGGATGCTGCTCCCCGCCACCAATTTGGGTTCGGTAAATTCCCTTGCATATTCCTCTATTCGGTCGCCAGAACCTATGTATTATTTGTTGGCTAGCAGAATATACAACGTGCAGATGAGGTTGGCATTTGGAGAACGAAATGGTTAAGAGAAATCTCACCATACCTAACTCCCTAAAAAGTATTAAATCTTACACATTTATTACAAAAATAAGGTTAATAACACTCCTCATCCAATATTTGCTTCATTGTATACGACGGAAAATTATATAAAGAAAATGCAAAGATATGCGAATACCACAACGTGAAGCAGTTCAAGATAGAGGCATATGTGCACCGCCGAATACGCTACAGTTATCATCATCATTTCAGCCTATTAGAAGTCCACTGCTGAACATAGGCCTCCCCCAAAGATTGCCACGAAGCACGGTCCTGAGCCACCTGCATCCATCGACTTCCCGCAACACTGCGCAGGTCGTCACTCCATCTTGTGGGGGGTCGTCCTACACTGCGTTTGCCCGTACGTGGCTGCCACTCGAGAACCTTTTTTCCCCAGCGGTTGTCAGTTCTGCGAGCTATGTGGCCGGCCCATTGCCACTTCAGCTTGCTGATCTTTACGGCTATGTCGGTTACCTTAGTTCTGCTGCGGATATTATCGTTACAGACTCTATCACGCAGAGAAACACCGAGCATAGCCCTTTCCATAGCGCGCTGAGCAACTTTGAGCTTCCTCATACGGGCTGCAGTGAAGGACCAAGTCTCGGATCCGTATGTCATCACTGGCAACACGCACTGATTGTATACTTTCGTCTTGAGGCTTTGCGGTATACTCGACGAGAAGATATGACGTAGTTTCCCGATCGCAGCCCAGCCGAGTTGGATTCGTCGATTGACCTCTGAGTCGAAGTTGGACTTACCTAATCGGACAATTTGTCCCAGGTATACGTACTCGTCTACAACTTCGAGCCTATTGTTCCCAACAACAACCGGTATTGGTGTGACATGGACGTTTGACATGAACTTCGTCTTGTCCATGTTCATCTTAAGACCAACCTGTTGGGAGACGTTATTGAGGTCATTGAGCATTGTACTAAGCTCCCCCAGCGATCCTGCCATAAGAACTATGTCGTCGGCAAATCGAAGGTGAGTGATGTATTCGCCATTGATGTTGATACCGTATCCTTTCCAGTTCAGCTGCTTGAAAACATCTTCCAATGCAGCGGTGAAGAGTTTCGGGATATGACATCACCCTGTCTTACACCTTTCTGCAGTTGGATTGGTTTCGTACTCTGATTCTGTACTCGGATAGACATCGTAGCCTCATTGTACAAACACCTCAGCACTTCGATATACCGAGAGTCTATCTGGCACCGCTGGAGAGACTGTAGCACCGCCCAAATTTCGACTGAATCGAAGGCTTTCTCATAGTCCACATACGCCAGACATAATGGCAAATTGTACTCCTCGGCCTTCTGTACAATCTGGCGAAGAGTATGTATGTGGTCTATGGTACTATAGCCTTTTCGGAATCCGGCTTGTTCGGGAGGCTGGAAGTCGTCAAGTCTGTTCACTAGACGATTTGAGATGACTCTCGAAAACAGCACGTAGACGCGGCTTAGAAGCGATATCGGTCTATAATTCTTCAAAGGCAGTTATCCCTTTCTTGAAGAATAGGACAACCACGCTTCTACTCCACGCTTTCGGCGTAACACCGCCATGAATGACGGAATTAAACAGCTTCTGAAGGACGACAAGTATCGGTTTTCCACCCGCTTTCAGAAGCTCAGCTGTAATTCCGTTCTCACCCGGCGCCTTGCCGTTTTTAAGCTGTTTGAGAGCCATCCTAATCTCGCTCAGACTGACGTCCGGGATGTTATCGGAGTAATGTCGGATAAGCTTGGCTCTTGGGTCGTTACTCACATCAGTGTGTGGTTTCAACGACGTTGTGTACAGCTGTCCGTAAAATCTCTCGATCTCACTCAAAATCTCGGCTCCAGCGGAAATGACTGCGCCGCTTTCGGTCTTCAGCTTGGTCAGTTGGCTCTTTCCGATAGACAGATCTCTGGCGAAGACTTTGGAGCCTTGGTTCCGCTCTATCGCTTTTTCAATACAGGCTGTATTGAATTTGCGTAAGTCTTGCCTCATACATTTGGAGATCTGTCTATTCAGTAGCCGATACGCTGACGCATCCGTTGTAGACTGCAGCTTTATCTCACGCCTGGCTTTCATGAGTTTAAGAGTGTGATCAGAGAGCTTTTGGGGCTTGTTCGTGCGGCGGGTTCTGCAAAACTTAGCTCCTACCGCATGGACAGTTTCCACTAGCCTGCTATTCGTATCGTCCACTGTAACGCAATCGTCTAGGCACTGAAAGCGATTATGCAATTCGAGCTGAAAGCTCTCGGGGTTCTGGATAAAGGCACGTGGTGGGCGGAGCGTAGACTTCACCAGACGAGACCGCTCGAGCCTAATGTTAAGGTTCAGTGTGCCTCTTACCATTCGGTGATCACTGCCGGTTTTACCCTAGTGATCACAGAGACATCACTGAACAGCTGACGCTTGGTCGTCATGATGAAGTCGATCTCATTTTTGTGGTACCGTCCGGGCTCATCCATGTCCACTTCCTGTGGGGCCGCTTCTGGAAATAGGAGTTCATCATAAAGAATCCCTCCTTTGCCATGAAGTCAGCCAGCTGTTGCCCTCTTGGGTTCCGTTGCCCTACTCCAAAGTTCCCCACTATCAGCTCATCGCCTTTTTTCGTACCTAGTTTTGCGTTAAAGTCTCCCATCAACACCGTGTAGTGAGTCTTAGAGCAATGCATGGCTCTTGAAATATCCTCATACATTGCCTCCACTTCATCATCAGGGTGTGTCGAGGTTGGTGCGTATACCTGTATGACCTTCAGCGAATACCTTTTGGTTATTCTGAGTATAAGGTACGCGACCCTACTCGACACACTTCCGATCTCGATCACGATCACGATAAACCCGACACCTCCTTGGGACAGATGGTCACCCTGCCGGTAGTAGAACAAGTTACCGGATTTTAGGATTATAGAGTCCTCTCCCTGTCTTCGGACTTCAGACAACCCTATAATACTCCAATGTAACTTGCTTACTTCTTCTTCCAGTTCTAGTATCTTCTCGTCGGTCCTCAATGTGCGTGCGTTATATGTTGCCAGGTCCAGTCGCTTTTTTCTACCTCTCATCGTGGAGGGGGTTTGCCTTAGTTGCCACGCCTGGCGAGCGGGTTGGCAACCGCAGTTTTTTTTTTTTTGTTCTAGTGCAGGAAGATGCTGCTGCCCATCTCCTAATATAATTTTTTACCATTAGTCGCCTTTTACGACACCCATGGTTAGACAGGGTTGGCGCTATTCTTTACTTCCGACAGCCACACGGCTACAGTTATACTATGCTTTTAATACATTTATAAAATCTGCTCTATTCTGTACTGCGTTATCTGCGGCGCCTCATGCGCTTAACCGAATTTACCGTTTACAACTTATAGAACCTTATAAAACTTTTAAGGCCTGTTCTTCCGGCTTATTTGAAACTCTGTTATTTGAAACAGACACTTTGTGCTTTGGTAATGAATGCTAATGATTTTACATAGCAGTTGTCTCGACTTATGAACTAGCTAGCTAAGGCTATTTTTTTCTAAGATTTTCTGCTTCATTTTTATGCAATCTTCTACACTATGTTATATTTTACGTCATTTGATGAATCCAAGTAAACTTCTTGGGTACTTATTATTATAAATTTGTTGCTAGTTTAAATTTAGTTATTCTTAAGACATATAGGTTAAGATCAAGACGTAGTTGCCTATAACCTTGATACAATATGATGAAATTACACTATCAATTAGTAATAATAACTCTTACTTGTAAGAATTATCTATAGAAAACTAACATTGTTCGTAATTAACGGTTTGTGTTATGCTCATGACAGTAGACTGCCTCTTTTTAAATAATAAACAACTTGCTTAAATAATAAATAATGGCCCACTACTTCCAAAAAGGTCTTGTCTTCAGGTCTCTCTTAAAGGCTATTAAATTAAATGCTTAACATTTTTTTCGATTCGGTGATATTTTTTAATTTTTTGTATAATACATGAGTACTGAAGTTTAACATTATCATTCATTACAGAGTTTTGTCGAGTTCTGGCTTTGACAGTGGACAGAGCTCGTCTGGTTCTAACAGCACGATGTCGCCTCAATCCTTTATGGTATTCGACAGAGGAGTTGCTGGTATACCTGACAATAGTGCGTGACATAAAGGCTAATGCCTAGCTTTTAAAGAGTCTTAAAAATTACCGACGTCTCTGTACCCACTTTGTGCGATGCTATGTAATTTAACAATCACATTGAAACACCTACAGGAAAAAAGGTCGTCAGATTTTTACAACGCAAAAAAAGAAGAAAATAAATAATAAAGTAGTATATGAAAAAAAACGTAAACAGTACGTAATATTTTTAAGTTATCAAGCTGTGTATCGCTTCCAATAAAATTAAAAATTAAATAAAACAAATAATATCGATAATATATCAATAGAATATATTATAGTAAAGTTCCTCAGGTCATCAAAGTACCAAAAAGTAATTGAACAGGCCCGAGCTCACAGAAAGCATAAATAACATTAATGCCTGAGCGTAACATTATTCACAATCATGTAAAGGCTACCATGAGAAGTAACTTTTGTACCCTCTCGAATTAGGACCCTGCCTTTTCCTGCGGCGGGGCGCATAAAGGGTAAAATTAGATATTATTATTTTTTTAACTACTTGTCAGTTTAGTGGAAAAGTTATGAGCGTCCGAATTTTGTCTAATCGTTTCTTTTATCTTGATTCGAAACGCTAAAAACAAAAGCTGAGATAAAATAAAATTAAATATTTCTTTAAAGAAATTCATGTGAATAATGTGAAATTTTAAGCCTTGAAAGAATCAGTATTAATGCAATTCTGAAATTGCTCACAAAGATAAATTATAATCTTTAATGCGCATAAAAATCTTAATAAATGATAGTGGTTTAAAAAGACGCATCCTGCTCTACGCTCGAATTATGCAAGCGCATAAATTACGCCCCCGTATTATTCGAGCATTAATATATTTGCCTTATCCCCGCCGCCGTAACCTGCTGCCGTGTAACCTTCATTAATCTTCCGACACCCTCTTATAGAACTCAGGGCTGCCAAAAAAATTGTGGCTTTTTCTATATTTCGATTAAAACACGCACCACTCGGCGTTAGTTGTTGTAAATAACGATCCTGAAAGAATACATTTTTACTACTTGTCACCCGAAACTTCAGTTCGCGTGCAGTTTTTTCATCATTTGTCATGCAGGACAGGAAATATTGCAAGGGCTTTAATACAATTATAGACAATTGAAGAAATTATATACAAGCATTTATGTATAAGAGTTTATTTATGTATAAGATTTTATACTAGTCATGAGATCCTAGATATACTGCAGAAAGTAAAAGAAAAATACAGTCATCTCGGTTGAATATTTTGGTCTGTTACAGCAAGAGATTAGTTTTTTGCTTGGTTAAAATGAAATGCCGATATTTTACATTGCTTCTCTGTTCTAAATCGTACTCTCGTTTTAGAGAATCGTGACTTCGATGTGGAAAATTGTCCACAATATACAGTTAAATAGAAGCCGTTGAACTCCGTGTTCACTGGAGCTTCAAGGTGCTCTGTTATTTTGCAGTTCAAAGTTTAGTTGCATCTTATTTTTATGCGCCTGTTTGTAGATGCCGATTTTGTGATCGGCTTTCGAACAATTTACCGCTGTTTCAATTTTAGAATGTAACGCAAAATTGAATTATAATATGTAGATAAATAATAATATATTTTTAGAAGCCTGATATTATGTACGACTACGACTAAGACTACGACTAAACTAAGATTTATACTTTTTTTGAATGAAATAATTATTAACGGATAACGTTTAATTTTTGTTTTTATGTTCTCAACGTTTCGAGCACTTTTCAGCACCCGTGGTCGCGGGGGGACTGAGGTATTAGACGTCCTGATGTCATCGAGAACTAGTGCTTCCTTCAGTTTTAAATTACTAATTTTGGTCCAATCTTTACAAAATCTGCTCACAGTATCTTGAGGTTGTGCAGTGGCTTGGTTTTACTGGATCGCAATCAGGAGGTAACACCAAGCCATCTTCTTTATTAAAATTAGGATGTATTTTGATTTCAATAGCCCGGCGAATCATCCTTGGTAGAAATCGGAGTTCTTTTGTGAGGATTTATGGTCGTATCAAATTTGATTTAATGGTTTAGGGCGATCTAGTATATGAACACAGACTTCAGACTTTCTAGAGCGTCGATATTTCACATCAGCTATGTGTTCTTTTATTATCTTTAAGATTGCCTTCTGCATCTTGTAGAGAGAGGGATAATGCACTTGACAGATATTTTTTTTTATTTTGATGGTAAAGAGGACAAAAGATGCAGATGTGTTGCCGGCCTTTAAGGATATTTGGGGGATGGTAGGGATTATAGGGATGGGAGTTGGGAATCGTATTTGCTAACCCTGTCATCAACTGTGCCCCACTGAGCTTCTACTTCTTTCGGATTACGAGGACATTTGCCTCCGCACATCGTTACTTGCGATTTTTTTTCGATTTGTTTCCGGGCTATGTATGGGATGCATTATTATTTAAACTCTTAAGCAGATTACTTAAGGTTAATTGTTATTACATTTATAATATATCTACTTCACGTATAGTTTGTTCTTTTCTCGACAATACGTAGCTTGACATTACGTCTACGGTAGACATTGGTGTTAGCTTTTACAGTACGTTAAAGCAACCGATTGTAGCACATTTAAACTATGAAGTAAAATTTATTTGTGTATAAACTGGAAAGTTCTTATATAAAATTAAACTTATCGTTTTTTTGATGCCTGCGAATCATGGCTTCGCATGGTCAGAGCTGTAATATATTGAGTAAGTGTGAATGTGTTATACATATATTATAACATTACATTGATTTGTTTATTTCATATTTATGTACTTGTGGTGAATAAATGTTTTCTCTATTCTATTCTGTAATATATAAACCTTTCTCATGAAATGTCATCTAAATAACAGTAAAATATGCTAATGGTTAGTTACCTTTCAGTTTACCTAATTAAAAAGCGAGTTTTTATGCGGAATTTGAGAATTTTTTTTTAATTTTTCCTTTAATTATCATCGTTTCAAAACTGATTCCGAATGTATATTCAAATTAATTTTAAACTGGTTCTGATTCAACAGACATCAGTGTATCAGTTTTTTCTTCTTTAACTTGCAAGAAATAAGATAAATGAGTCTCGGAAAAAAGTGTCGATGTTTTTATATTCACTGAAGATATTTTATACTAGTTGTAACTGCTACTTCGACCACGTTCCGATTAGAATTCGTTGGTAGGTTTTATTTTGTGAAATATTATAAAATGAGTTACAGTAAAAACACATAAATTTTTTGGAAATAGTTAAATTTTGTTAAATCCTACAAGTATGTATCGTAAAAGGAGTAATATCGAAGTCACAGTCAGATACTTTAACTTTACTTATATAAATGGATTTTAGATACCTAAGAGTGTGTTTAACTCTAGGTCCCACTAAAATGTTAACTATCAACAGTTGCAAAGTTTCGAAGAATACGCTCCTTTTTATAAGGTTTTAAAATTTTTGCGCAAGTAAACGCGCAAGCAAAAAAACCCTAAACATTTCCCTCCTAAACAAGTAGCCTAAGTTATTCCCTACAAACAACTTCTGGTGAAAGACCCGTCAAAATCGTGTCACCGTTTGGAGGATTAGCCCGGACAAACAGACAGACAGAGAGACCGACAGCCAGACAAAGAAATTAAAAACGCAGAACCACGCAAATAATCAATAGAGCTTAGAGCTACCGGAATGAAAATACGCAGACAGTGGCTTATGCTTCATCATAAGCCTGGATTTACTACAATCGTCAAACTTGGCAGGTGGGCTGGCGATCGCTATGAGGGAGAAAAATATATCATAACGTGTCATAACAATTTTTAGAATTTCTATTGCGTCATGAGCTTACCTAGCTTCCTATGGTCATCGTAAACAATTTAAGTATAACGTTCTATCTCCTGCTACAGGCGTGAATGTATATGTATTTAATTTGAATATAGAATAAATTAAAATAAATTAATGTATAATTACAACAGGCCAAGCAATTAAATAGTAAGGAAAGAATTAAATTGCATACAACATTTTTTTAAGAATTGGCCAGCCTAACTAAGCCTTCTTGAGAATAGTTTGCTAAACAATTTACTTTAATTTCCCTTGGGAAAGATAAGACACGTTCTCTGAAAAGAGACACCTTGCACCTTAGACACCGGTGATTAATTAATCAATGAGAGATAGTATTACGCCACGATTGGAAGTGATAATGGATGAGATGGAATGGCAGATACTCTTACCACCAACAGACGGAATATCACCAACGTTAGACAAACATTCTACCAGGTGTTAAGTAGCTATAAGGTTCTTGATAGTAGTAACGTTAGTCTACAGGATACTTGGTCTCTTTTTCTTGTGCCCCATGGTATACTGGGAAGACCGACGCTGGTAAACGAAAGTTTAAAGTAAGTCAAGATAAAGAGTCCAAACTTTTTGTTTACTTATATTTGACTATAGAATAAAGCCTGTGATGTCCGTGTGACCCGAGCTGCAGTAATGACCTACAAATATCTTACGAATGTTACATTTAATTCGATGTAAATACTTGACAGGAAGATCTCAGCGCACGAGTTCGAGCGCGGTGGGCTTCTAAAGCCACTAGTGACGACTGTTGACGGAACGCCTACGTTCCTAGGGGACCAACCACCTCTCGCAACTCCTTCGAGGCCGCAACGGCGATCACGGCACGAGCTGAGGCAGCTCGATGAAAAGGAACTAATTTTTGAACTGGTGAGTAATATACTGCTTTGAAATAAAATACTATTTTACAGTTAATTGTTGAGCTGAATTATTACAGTAGGCATCGTTGTTGATGGCTGAGATTTTAAAGAAATAACTGTTATGCAGCTGTTAAGTAGGATTATCTACATCATTACATACATCGTTGGCTTGGGGGCCTTTTAACATCTGGGATTTCGAGCGCGGGAGTGTTTCCACAAATCACTTCCACGAATTGACTTATGTTTCGTCCGTTAAATCCTCTTAACGACGCCGGGGTCCCCGCTGGTACTTTGAACCGATAAAGCGTTAGGTTGGTCAAGATTTTGTCTGACCGCCCTTGTCTAACCATAGGCGACGTATTTTCTTGGTCACATTCTTTTCATATAGTCGATTATTACGACGCCATTGTGAACAGTTGCGTCCTGTAGTTTTAGCGGTACAGGGTGTGGCAGAAGCCCCCGTGGTTTCGCATGTGAACGCGAAAAAAGAACATCGTAGTCTTGCATATAAATATTAGTACAATTTTAATTCTACTGTAACGTAGCGTTACCGCCACTAAAGTAAGTAAGTAAGTTAAACATTAATCTTGAAGCTTATGTTGGTAATGTGGAAAATGTTAAGCTTGTAAATTTATCTCGCAATGTTAATAGCTTCAGGCGTTTTAATAATTTTCTTAGTTAAATTACTACTTTACAATTAATTTCAGCGTTGTGTTTGTGACACCAGTCTTCGCTTTTATTTTACAGATGGTTGCAAAATTCTGATTTTAAATTAAAATTAACTATGTCTGTTGTTGTGTACTTTTCATTTTATTTGCGCTCCAGAGCGTTTAGCCGCTCGTATTTCGAATGATGTTTATCTATAACTTTAACCGCTTTCACCACTAGTAACCCTATTAAAAATATTATTCTGGAGCTCTCTTTATAGAAAAAAAGTCTGATTTGCGCACATTGGTTTCCGTACAACCACACGAAATTAAGTTATCAATTTACCCGAACGATAGGGCAATATATAGAAAATGATAATTTTGTGTGCCTACAGCTGTAATATTAACAAGAAAAATTTCCTCACGATTCGTAACTAAATAAGTAAACCACATAACGAGCAGCTGTAGAACATAATCGCCAGGCTCTGTACGTGTATAGCAATTTCGTTCCTTCGTGAACTGGGACAACGCCGATAAAATGACGCGTTCTGCTTAATAATACATGCATGTGTAGTGTAAACACAACGTCATTTCCGTATATTGAATGGAAACTGCTCGAGCGCAGTGCTTGCGCAGACTATTAATATCATAAATTCTAATAATTAAAAACAGTTATTTTATTTAACTTATATCTAAATACGTATGATCTAATCCCAGAGGGTTTTCGCACTACCTTTATCTCGACAACTACGAGATAGAGACTTCAAATTTAAAATATTTATGTACTTCTAAACCTATGCTGCTGATGACAGAATGCGAATAATATTTTTTTATTGCACTAACAATCTTTATTTGAACAAATTTCTAAAAAAATCTTTTTTTTATTATTAAGCCTTTGAATTATACGGACATAGTACTTACCAATATCAAATATATCAACTTCAAAATACCTTTTAAAAGATTTAAAAGCGACTTTTCTAGGGACTATTTGTTTAGTTGCAACAGCCTGCAATCATTTGGTTTACAGCCATATTAAACGTCCGAAGAATACTGACCAGACTGTTAAAAATGTCGGGTTATAATTAAGGTATATTATATTTGTATGTAGTATAAATATCTTCGGGATCTGCGGGAACAAACTGGAAGCTTGTTTAGGCAAACTATAAATGAAAATCCGTTATGTTTGCCTACCGTGATATCAGTACTTACTTATATTGAAAATTCTTGCTGTCTTAATTTTTCTTTTTTGTTTTCCGGAGGTATTTTGCGTCAATTAATTATTAATAATTATTCGAATTCCGATGGTACTACAAGGTTCTCAATTTAATTAAAAGTTATTTACGAATTCAAAAAGCGCTCCAAACGTTACAATTATTCTCTAATTTCTTGCCTACTATACCTATTTTAGATGTACTGGTACAGCGTACTCGTATCTATTTTATTCGAGTTGTATCTTTGAATCCTAGTCGCAGAACTAGTGTTTCTTGTCTACAACGTGACGAGACAGAGCCATTCAAGCGTCGAAGTACATTGATTTAAACGAGAAGTCAAGGACTGATGTAAGCAAAAAGATTGTATGCCTTAACATTTATTGCAAAAATCTGCTTCGTCAATCACGGACCTGAAAGCACATCAAATACGATCTCAAGTTTGATTAAGTCCGTGAGGTACAAATCAATTGTATGTTGGCTTTGTGTTTTGAATATACGGTGACCATGCGTCTCTGACGCTTTATCTGCCTGCCCATCCATTTCTGCCTAAATTGACCGTTTGGTCGTTCTTTAGAATACGGGTTAGTTCCTTAAAAGAGTGCCTTTTAGTTTATGTGTTGTGCGGTATATTGGCTGACTGAAAAAAATGTTTTCGACTTTCCACGAATGGAAGAAGCTCGAAAAATATCCGTCTGAAAATTCCGAAGTTCGAGATAACTTCGTATTTTAGTAGTATTCGTAGTATTAGTCTTCGGACCAATCATTGCTTCGGAAGAGGTTTTAACACAGCAATTACATACAAGTTATGAAGAACAAGAAGAAAAAATCTTTATTAATCTTTATTTCTAAGGATTTTTGAAATTATTAATTTTACTATTTAAAACTTTATAAATAAAAAATTGTTAACATATAAGTAAAATAAACAATCTCTCAATCAAAGAAAATTCGATCTAATTTTGCAATATACTTCGAGTATTTAGTGTCTGATACAAGGAATCCCCCCGGGGCGACTTGACTGTTGGCTGTGTTGAGAAACAAGTTTATATAGACATAGCTACGTGCGGGGGTGTGTTTGAATATTCATAGAATTTTCATTCATGGCGGCATAAAGCCTTTGGTAGATTTACGCGAAAAATCTTTTAAAAGCGGTGATGAATTCTCGTAGGGTATGAATGCAATTTATCCTTTTAACAATTATAAGAATGTTTAATTCATATTTTAATGTATTAAATTGAAAATTATGAAAATAGAATAATAATTATATACCACAAATTATGTTCGCATCGATATGTATGATCCATAGAAATAAGTACCTATTTATAATTTATATTATTATTTTTCGAATTCGGAAATCTGATAATGGATAACAGCATCACTATTGCGAAGGTATCGACTACCCTTACCGACCCAGTTGCCCAGGCTGGTGAGTATGGGAAAACCTTTCAAGGAAAGCTTTTGCTGGCGCTTTCTTGGAGAACAGCTTTCAGCAGTGGACTTTGATAGATTGATGAAAAATAAGATGTTCAAAATTGGCGTCTATCTGATCCCACTAGATTTTTCTGGTTATGGGAAATGCCGGTCAAATTCTCTTACTTCACCCATTCAGAATATACAAAAAAAGTATTGGAATTGTAAAGATCCTTAAAACACAGACAGACAGGTCTTTTTAAATAATTATTTATTTATTTAAATACCTTTAAATAAAAGTATTACAAAGGGCGGATTTAATGCCTCTTGGCATTCTCTGCCAGTCAATCAATCAGTAAATAATGAATATTTGAATAGATGGTGAATCTTCACTACTACATCTTATAAATATATTGTAGTGTGAGGACATAATATATAATATAAAGACGACCAACAGGCGCTGGGGCAGCATGGCGAACTATCTTCTGCTTTAAAACTTTGTTTAAATTAAGCTATTAACTTTAACCGAGCAGCGGGACTTTAATTAGCTTTTACTTTTCACTTTTAACTATCTATTATTTGCTTTGTGTCCTTTTATATACTGGTTTAAGTTCTTATGCCGTCGTAAAATTACACAACTTATTGTAAAACTAACTGGTACCAAAATTTTAAAAGAGAATCATCAATGCTGCTTTGCTATTTTATATACAGTATTTATTTATTTAAATACCTTTAAATAAAAGTATTACAAAGGGCGGATTTAATGCCTCTTGGCATTCTCTGCCAGTCAATCAATCAGTAAATAATGAATATTTGAATAGATGGTGAATCTTCACTACTACATCTTATAAATATATTGTAGTGTGAGGACATAATATATAATATAAAGACGACCAACAGGCGCTGGGGCAGCATGGCGAACTATCTTCTGCTTTAAAACTTTGTTTAAATTAAGCTATTAACTTTAACCGAGCAGCGGGACTTTAATTAGCTTTTACTTTTCACTTTTAACTATCTATTATTTGCTTTGTGTCCTTTTATATACTGGTTTAAGTTCTTATGCCGTCGTAAAATTACACAACTTATTGTAAAACTAACTGGTACCAAAATTTTAAAAGAGAATCATCAATGCTGCTTTGCTATTTTATATACAGTATTTATTTATTTAAATACCTTTAAATAAAAGTATTACAAAGGGCGGATTTAATGCCTCTTGGCATTCTCTGCCAGTCAATCAATCAGTAAATAATGAATATTTGAATAGATGGTGAATCTTCACTACTACATCTTATAAATATATTGTAGTGTGAGGACATAATATATAATATAAAGACGACCAACAGGCGCTGGGGCAGCATGGCGAACTATCTTCTGCTTTAAAACTTTGTTTAAATTAAGCTATTAACTTTAACCGAGCAGCGGGACTTTAATTAGCTTTTACTTTTCACTTTTAACTATCTATTATTTGCTTTGTGTCCTTTTATATACTGGTTTAAGTTCTTATGCCGTCGTAAAATTACACAACTTATTGTAAAAACTAACTGGTACCAAAATTTTAAAAAGAGAATCATCAATGCTGCTTTGCTATTTTATATACGAGTATTTATTTAAGTGCCCGTGTTTACATTCCCAACGACTTGTGGTTTAAGAATCACTTAAATGCAAGTTCACAAAAAAATAAGTTTTACGTTATATATTCAACAAAATGTAATATATAAAAAAATATCCGTTACAACTTTCGAAATTTACCGAACTGAATTCTCTCCATTGCATCTAAGATGAATAATTTTTCATTAATCTATTTGGTCTTGTTAAAGTCTGGATTTTGCTTGTCTTATGATCTTAATCATCTGCCTTTACGCAGTCCACATTTGAACTTACGACACTACGGGACAAAGATACAATTTATAAACCTAATATTTAGTAGGTGTTTTGAGATTTAAAATTTCCCCTCAGTTTTAATACTAACTTTATAACAAAATTAAGTTAAAATAAGAAAAGTTCTCTACTTCTAAAATCGCGTCACTATATTATAAAGTTAATGTAATTAGGAAAATAAGTTGCAACATGCCGCCAGTGTGTCGTTCCGACAATGCTTTGTTGTTTTGCTAAAGGCAGCATCTTATAGATGGAGGTCGTTCACCCACGCTAGATATGTCTGGTTACGTTTTAAACTTTATTGTCCGGAAAAGTTAATCAATGCTAGAGTGAACTGTAGAGTTTTAAACACTACTCTGTTAAATGCGTTCTGGTACCGAAATTTAGATCCCTCGATTTAAAACATTCTTGGGAATGTAAATTGTTGCGCGAGTAAATGTACTTGCAAATTGCAGCTGAAATAGAAACCTCCTACGCTGCGCAATAGAAACTTAGTTTTCCAAATATTCGTCGTCTAAGCCTAAGTAGACTGCCAGATGTTAGTTTGTAACTTTAACAAATTCATTAAATGTTTTGTGCCTACTTATTTTGTTTAAATCTGTTGCTTACTGGTTATGCAATCACTTAGAGTATTATCTAAGTGCCAGGCGGGTTGCCGTTCGCAGTAGACGGTGCTGTCCGTCATTGATTTTTTCAATGTGACATTTTTTTGATCGTCCGACGACCTATCGGACGTAATGATATTTTCATGGCTGTTCTCTTAATCTATTCTTACAACACCCACGGGAAGAATGAAGATATCATTTTTTTGGACATTGCATTGAGGTGATAAAGGGACTAACAGTCCACTTGATGGTATGGGGCCACTGTCCATGGGTACGTGAAAATAATTTCAATCGGACGAAGTTACAAATGCCTTGTGACCCCTGAGGTCTAAATGGAAAATTATACCTAATTATACTGATTTTTATACCTTTTCAACTCAACGTGATTGCACTGTTGATTAGCGGCAGAGAAAGGACAGAGAGGTTACTACCCAGGGTATTCCTAGAAAGGGAAGGAGCCTACCACCTGGTCTTATTTTTAACGCCGCCATCATACGCCTAATTAATTTATTATAGGACGGAGAATAAAACATACATTCGTCAACACACACACCCAAACACAATTGACACCTGTAACACTTCTCGGATTACATAAACATGCCAATACTACCAATTGTGAAAGGTTGTAGAAATAATACACGCTTTATTATATTCTTTTTTATAATTAATTATGATGACCTTTATCAACTTCTTATGGATGCGGAGTTCTCCGAAGTTTCAGGTTATTCTGTAATCGCCCAGTTTGTTAGGCCGTACTGATGCTTTAAATTTTGGACAATGCTTCTCTTCGTCGTTTTGCATCTTATATTTTTAATTGGTTATTCCGAAATAGGTCACCGAAAATGGTTAATACCATTTTATTTATTCAAGGTCTGTCATTAAAAACATTTTTAGACCAATTTCGTAATACAGATTTTGATTTTTATATTCAAGATGAGTTTCCCTTGCCCCTTATCTCGCCCCGGGTGCCCTGAATTAAAGAAGCGGTCACGTTCGACCCAAATCGTCGATGATTAATCATTTCGTGTATCAGCACTACCGGGGACGTGGATGAATGGCGACGGCGGATTAAACAAATGTTCAGCCCCGTTGCGGTAGAACACTGAAATTAAGTAAAGAAACTACTAGAACATTTTCTTCCTCACGATAAGGGAATATCGTTTCGCTGTCATATCTTGTTGGTGTGTTTTGTTGTGACAATATATAGTAGCCAGGGTACTTGCGAATGCAGAGTAAGAATTATTTCCACACATATTTGTCCTCTATGTATGATCATCTATTTCATAGTAGGCATTTTATAATAAAGCATTTTAACAATGGATTTTATAATAAAATTTTATGGACATACACAAAAATACTTTCTAGTTTAACCGATGTAAATTTAAGAACCTCGGGCGTATCGACACGTTCTACAGGAAGGAGTTTTTTTTTTAAATATTTTAATATTGTGTAGTAAACACATTATATATGTATAATGTTTTCAAAAATAAGTAACGACGGAAGTTAATGATATTGAATTCTCATTGAACTCAACCTTTGCCACGTTATGCCATGTTAATCTCGTTTTTATGATAATTTCAAAATCTATAGTTATAGGTTATAGGATAGCGTAAAATGTGAAGTTACGAATGATTACAAATCATTTATTTGACGTATAGTCTCATGTAGTTCTTTTTACAATAGGTGGTAACCGTTTCATTATAGCAATACGTTCCTTTGACAGAGAAGAAACATGCGGATGAACTCCGAACGTATACATTTTATTTTTTGTTATTTTTTTAACAGTTTTATGTATTTCCGAGTAATACAAAACCAAAAACAACGAATATTCTCACAAGCAATTGATGGATATACTAAGATAAAAATAAAAACAAATAAGAATTAGAAAAACTGAAGCAGGATTTGATCAAGACATACATAATGTTTTGTACTTGATATTCTTTATAGTTATTACAGGAATCTTCCATGGAATGTATGTCAGCTTTATCTACCGCTTTTCAGGATTTCTATGGCCAAAGTCTTTGTCCAGAAGTGGCTGATGATGTCTTCGATTTTACATAAATCTTCTATTTTTGTTATGAGAAGTAAAAAAACGTGATGCAGGATCACGAACGCATGTTGAATATTATTTTATACTTAAAAAAATGCATTTGCGATGAATATTTTTAATACTTAAAAAGCCAGTTTAGAAATTTCACTCAACACGCCACATATCTAGTAACTCACCCAGTCTCTTTGAAATATGAGTATAGATAGATATAAAACGGAATTATAAACATTAAAAAAAGTAATGACTAAAGTTAGACTGATGGTTAGAAAAAGTTAAAGGAATTATTTTTATGACGCACTTAATGTAATACTCTATTTGTGCAAAAAATATTCACATTTCGACCACAAGATCGATCAGTGCCGATAATATTTACCTACAGCATTAGCGATACGCAGAATGAGTGAGAAACACCCTTTGTCGGAATAAAATTAGTTCGTAATTCGCTCCTGTAACTAAGTTAGAGAACCGATGAGAACGGTGGACCTCAACTCAAAGTTGTACTTGTCTATAGGTAGGTACTATTCGTTTAATGTACTTATCAAATAACGTTATACAATTGTAACTAATCTAGCCTTACAATATTGTCTTAATGTAAAATACAAAATAAATAAAAAGTAAAAATCAAATAAACTATTAAATACTATTCACCAGATCTAAATAGTTTTGTGTTTATAATCATTATCACCAGTCTCTAACTTGTTTAGTGAAAGACCAATGATCTCTTGTCATGATAGTCCACTTAACTTAAATATTTCGTTAAAATATTAATAATGAACTCCAAGCTTTAGTAGCCGCAATCGGACAGAGTTCTACTAATATTTTAGTATTAATTTAAAACTAACTAAATGCAAAATCTTTATTTCTGTAGTAAAATAGTTTTAAAAGTAAATCGTTAAATAGTAAAAGTAATCGTTGAAAACTTTCAAGCTGGACTGAATCGACGCCGTTGCTGCGTCGATTTAGTTCAACTGATTTAATTAGCGCAATAGTGTGAATTACAATGTTAATTATAGGCTCAGACCATTGTAATTTTTGTCGCAATAATTGTACAAATAGTTTTGACGATAAATTGTTAAATATATGTGTGGTATTCTACAAACAAGTTTCAAGAAAATAAATTTAATTTTATCTTGTAATAAAGTTGTTATACGAGTACATCATTAATGCAGTATTAGAGTAATTTTCATCAGGTTGCATCAAACTTCATGCCGTTTTTACAATAACTTCATTTTTATTCTTTTTAATCTCATTTAAATTATCTTCATTTAAATATATCAACTTAACTATTAGTGAAATCTAAAGACATTCTGAGAGTCATCTCAAATCGTCTAGTGAACAGACTTGACGACTTCCAGCCTCCCGTACAAGCCGGATTCCGAAAAGGCTATAGTACCATAGACCACATACATACTCTTCGCCAGATTGTACAGAAGGCCGAGGAGTACAACTTGCTATTATGTCTGGCGTATGTGGACTATGAGAAAGCCTTCGATTCAGTCGAAATTTGGGCGATGCTACAGTCTCTCCAGCGGTGCCAGATAGACTCTCGGTATATCGAAGTGCTGAGGTGTTTGTACAATGAGGCTACGATGTCTATCCGAGTACAGAATCAGAGTACGAAACCAATCCAACTGCAGAAAGGTGTAAGACAGGGTGATGTCATATCCCCGAAACTCTTCACCGCTGCATTGGAAGATGTTTTCAAGCAGCTGAACTGGAAAGGATACGGTATCAACATCAATGGCGAATACATCACTCACCTTCGATTTGCCGACGACGTAGTTCTTATGGCAGGATCGCTGGAGGAGCTTAGTACAATGCTCAATGACCTCAATAACGTCTCCCAACAGGTTGGTCTTAAGATGAACATGGACAAGACGAAGGTCATGTCAAACGTCCATGTCACACCAATACCGGTTCTTGTTGGGAACAATAGGCTGGAAGTTGTAGACAGTACGTATACCTGGGACAAATTGTCCGATTAGGTAAGTCCAACTTCGACTCAGAGGTCAATCGACGAATCCAACTCGGCTGGGCTGCGTTCGGGAAACTATGTCATGTCTTCTCGTCGAGTATACCCCAAAGCCTCAAGACGAAAGTATACAATCAGTGCGTGTTGCCAGTGATGACATACGGATCCGAGACTTGGTCCTTCACTGCAGCCCGTATGAGGAAGCTCAAAGTTGCTCAGCGCGCTATGGAAAGGGCTATGCTCGGTGTTTCTCTGCGTGATAGAGTCTGCAACGATAATATCCGCAGCAGAACTAAGGTAACCGACATAGCCGTAAAGATCAGCCAGCTGAAGTGGCAATGGCCCGGCCACATAGCTCGCAGAACTGACAACCGCTGGGGAAAAAAGGTTTTCGAGTGGCAGCCACGTACGGGTAAACGCAGTGTAGGACGACCCCCCACAAGATGGAGTGACGACCTGCGCAGTGTTGCGGGAAGTCGATGGATCCAGGTGGCTCAGGACCGTGCTTCGTGGCAATCTTTGGGGGAGGCCTATGTTCAGCAGTGGACTTCTAATAGGCTGAAATGATGATGATGATGATGATGATGATGATGATGATGATGATGATGATGATGATGATGATGATGATGATGATGATGATGATGATGATGATGATGATGATGATGATGATGATGATGATGATGATGATGATGATGATGATGATGATGATGATGATGATGATGATGATGATGATGATGAAAGACATTCTAAGACCAAAATAAACATATAAATTTATATAACACATACTTTAACATAGACTTTTAACATGATCAGTGTATAATAATTTAGACTACGGCGATATGTTCCCGTTGCTACCGGAAATTTTTACCTGCTCCAAAACCGGATAATCATTCGATAGACTTGAATACCATAGATTTGTGTGTTGCAGAAGTACTAACGAATTTGCGATGACCGCCACGCTTGCCTGCCGTAATGGAGATTACAGTATTAGACAATTACACTGCTGCTGCATAACACCGGTTAGAATAATTAGACCTCCAACGCAGACATTATGTAAATGAATAAATAGTTGAAAATTTATTAAACATTTAGTGATCCTTACTTTGAGAATTGTGAACTCTTCTGGTTTGCTGTGAAATTTTAACGTGCTCGAATACCCTGGACATGGCTCTCGTTAGAGATCTTGAATTTGCATTCAATCTAGGTAGCTTTATGGACATTTTGAATTGGGTATGGATAATTTTATGAAATTTTTTTAATCAACGGCATACATATATATTTTTAAAAAAAGGGGAGGGCGATGCTCATTGTTGATGATGAACGTAATTTTCTTTGTTTCAGGTAAAAGACATCTGCAATGAGCTCGAGGTGCGGGTATTGTGTCACAAGATTCTACAGAATGTCTCCATACTGTTGGACGCGGACAGAGGGTCGCTCTTCCTGGTGCAGGGCGAGAGGGCGGCTTCGCCTCACCCTCAAAATGGCAGGTCGGTTATTAAATTAATTATTTTCGCACAGCAAAGACTTAGAACAATAAAGAGATGTAAAAATGAAATGAGAATTTGCACTTGGCTCCGAGTTTGTTGCTCGTAATCTGAATTTATTGCGTCGGAAACTAGTTTACTGTCGCTCTCTAGATGCATTAGAGGTGATTTCATTTCCTCCGCGTCGTCTCATTGCCGGTGGGAGACTATGAGATTTTTATAGTAGAGGCGAATGACGTATAACGTGCGTATTATACCGTCAGTTTAAATGTGCCTTGGACTTGATGCTCAGATACAATACGTAGACCTAAATGGCAATCATTACTTGAATTGTCCAAAACAAAACAATTCAAAAAACCAACAAAATGCAATAAAACATTTAATATAATTTACCTGACTACCTCAGTAGCCTTCATGCATTAACGTACATCTTATACCCTGCGTACGTAACCCTACGTTAAATAGCTTTATCCTCTTCGCGCGCATAGGAGTATATGCGACGCTTGAAAATTTATTAAACATTTAGTGATCCTTACTTTGAGAATTGTGAACTCTTCTGGTTTGCTGTGAAATTTTAACGTGCTCGAATACCCTGGACATGGCTCTCGTTAGAGATCTTGAATTTGCATTCAATCTAGGTAGCTTTATGGACATTTGAATTGGGTATGGATAATTTTATGAAATTTTTAATCAACGGCATACATATATATTTTTAAAAGTAAATCGTTAAATAGTAAAGTAATCGTTGAAAACTTTCAAGCTGGACTGAATCGACGCCGTTGCTGCGTCGATTTA
Source organism: Bhutanitis thaidina (assembly GCA_029286595.1). Lineage (NCBI taxonomy): Eukaryota > Metazoa > Arthropoda > Insecta > Lepidoptera > Papilionidae > Bhutanitis > Bhutanitis thaidina. The sequence goes on from JAGSMS010000005.1 coordinate 6,371,392, forward strand.
GTTCAACTGATTTAATTAGCGCAATAGTGTGAATTACAATGTTAATTATAGGCTCAGACCATTGTAATTTTGTCGCAATAATTGTACAAATAGTTTTGACGATAAATTGTTAAATATATGTGTGGTATTCTACAAACAAGTTTCAAGAAAATAAATTTAATTTTATCTTGTAATAAAGTTGTTATACAGTACATCATTAATGCAGTATTAGAGTAATTTTCATCAGGTTGCATCAAACTTCATGCCGTTTTACAATAACTTCATTTTTATTCTTTTAATCTCATTTAAATTATCTTCATTTAAATATATCAACTTAACTATTAGTGAAATCTAAAGACATTCTGAGAGTCATCTCAAATCGTCTAGTGAACAGACTTGACGACTTCAGCCTCCCGTACAAGCCGGATTCCGAAAAGGCTATAGTACCATAGACCACATACATACTCTTCGCCAGATTGTACAGAAGGCCGAGGAGTACAACTTGCTATTATGTCTGGCGTATGTGGACTATGAAAGCCTTCGATTCAGTCGAAATTTGGGCGATGCTACAGTCTCTCCAGCGGTGCCAGATAGACTCTCGGTATATCGAAGTGCTGAGGTGTTTGTACAATGAGGCTACGATGTCTATCCGAGTACAGAATCAGAGTACGAAACCAATCCAACTGCAGAAAGGTGTAAGACAGGGTGATGTCATATCCCCGAAACTCTTCACCGCTGCATTGGAAGATGTTTTCAAGCAGCTGAACTGGAAAGGATACGGTATCAACATCAATGGCGAATACATCACTCACCTTCGATTTGCCGACGACGTAGTTCTTATGGCAGGATCGCTGGAGGAGCTTAGTACAATGCTCAATGACCTCAATAACGTCTCCCAACAGGTTGGTCTTAAGATGAACATGGACAAGACGAAGGTCATGTCAAACGTCCATGTCACACCAATACCGGTTCTTGTTGGGAACAATAGGCTGGAAGTTGTAGACGAGTACGTATACCTGGGACAAATTGTCCGATTAGGTAAGTCCAACTTCGACTCAGAGGTCAATCGACGAATCCAACTCGGCTGGGCTGCGTTCGGGAAACTATGTCATGTCTTCTCGTCGAGTATACCCCAAAGCCTCAAGACGAAAGTATACAATCAGTGCGTGTTGCCAGTGATGACATACGGATCCGAGACTTGGTCCTTCACTGCAGCCCGTATGAGGAAGCTCAAAGTTGCTCAGCGCGCTATGGAAAGGGCTATGCTCGGTGTTTCTCTGCGTGATAGAGTCTGCAACGATAATATCCGCAGCAGAACTAAGGTAACCGACATAGCCGTAAAGATCAGCAAGCTGAAGTGGCAATGGGCCGGCCACATAGCTCGCAGAACTGACAACCGCTGGGGAAAAAAGGTTTTCGAGTGGCAGCCACGTACGGGTAAACGCAGTGTAGGACGACCCCCCACAAGATGGAGTGACGACCTGCGCAGTGTTGCGGGAAGTCGATGGATCCAGGTGGCTCAGGACCGTGCTTCGTGGCAATCTTTGGGGGAGGCCTATGTTCAGCAGTGGACTTCTAATAGGCTGAAATGATGATGATGATGATGAAAGACATTCTAAGACCAAAATAAACATATAAATTTATATAACACATACTTTAACATAGACTTTTAACATGATCAGTGTATAATAATTTAGACTACGGCGATATGTTCCCGTTGCTACCGGAAATTTTTACCTGCTCCAAAACCGGATAATCATTCGATAGACTTGAATACCATAGATTTGTGTGTTGCAGAAGTACTAACGAATTTGCGATGACCGCCACGCTTGCCTGCCGTAATGGAGATTACAGTATTAGACAATTACACTGCTGCTGCATAACACCGGTTAGAATAATTAGACCTCCAACGCAGACATTATGTAAATGAATAAATAGTTGAAAATTTATTAAACATTTAGTGATCCTTACTTTGAGAATTGTGAACTCTTCTGGTTTGCTGTGAAATTTTAACGTGCTCGAATACCCTGGACATGGCTCTCGTTAGAGATCTTGAATTTGCATTCAATCTAGGTAGCTTTATGGACATTTTGAATTGGGTATGGATAATTTTATGAAATTTTTTTAATCAACGGCATACATATATATTTTTAAAAAAAGGGGAGGGCGATGCTCATTGTTGATGATGAACGTAATTTTCTTTGTTTCAGGTAAAAGACATCTGCAATGAGCTCGAGGTGCGGGTATTGTGTCACAAGATTCTACAGAATGTCTCCATACTGTTGGACGCGGACAGAGGGTCGCTCTTCCTGGTGCAGGGCGAGAGGGCGGCTTCGCCTCACCCTCAAAATGGCAGGTCGGTTATTAAATTAATTATTTTCGCACAGCAAAGACTTAGAACAATAAAGAGATGTAAAAATGAAATGAGAATTTGCACTTGGCTCCGAGTTTGTTGCTCGTAATCTGAATTTATTGCGTCGGAAACTAGTTTACTGTCGCTCTCTAGATGCATTAGAGGTGATTTCATTTCCTCCGCGTCGTCTCATTGCCGGTGGGAGACTATGAGATTTTTATAGTAGAGGCGAATGACGTATTACGTGCGTATTATACCGTCAGTTTAAATGTGCCTTGGACTTGATGTTCAGATACAATACGTAGACCTAAATGGCAATCATTACTTGAATTGTCCAAAACAAAACAATTCAAAAAACCAACAAAATGCAATAAAACATTTAATATAATTTACCTGACTACCTCAGTAGCCTTCATGCATTAACGTACATCTTATACCCTGCGTACGTAACCCTACGTTAAATAGCTTTATCCTCTTCGCGCGCATAGGAGTATATGCGACGCTTGAAAAGTTTTATTTTTATCTATACTTCAATACTGTAATAATTTACGGATAACAAAATATAATATATTAGAAATGCGTTAATATCCTTGTCTCTCTGTTACGTTTTAACGGTAATATCGCAGGTTTCAAATATTGATTGTTAATTGAGGATAGCAGCATGTGTCTATGACGGTCATCGCTTATCATCAGACCAGTGATCGTTTGTTACCGTGTTTCGTAACTTTGAAACAATTGAAAGGACATGCATGTAAATACTAATGACATTAGATGGTTAGAAGAAGATGTTCGTTTGTTTATCGTCACGGTGCACCGCGTGCAGGTGAGATTGGCGTCCTGTGGACTTTAATAATTCTTCATAATTACTATAATTTTGATGTAAACACTTTGAGTTGGCGCTGTAATGTCCTTGGCTTTATAGGGCACAAAAGTAGAAATACATCGTTACATATTAAGATAGTTACAATGTGTAATGATGTATTTCTACTTTTATTCTTACTATCTATATAAGAATATTATTAGCAATGTCCAGATTCTCGTTTGTATCAAATATTGGATTATAAATATTCTCCGCGGCCTTTGAAACCCATTTTTCGCCTTTACAGGAGGAAACCCGACGACTCGGCACTGGTTTCTACAGTAACGAATCCTCAAACGGGTTATACTCCCGGAGATTGCCATAATATTTTCACGTTTATTTTCTCTATCGCCTTTAAAGACATCCGCGGCAAGGAGTATCGTATTAGCCTTTATTTTCACCAGGTTTTTATTTAACTTGCTTTCTTCGTATATCTTTCCGGTTCAAAGTTAATGATTAATTTTTGAAGCGCCTGCTGACGACATCCGATTAAGCTGAAACTTAGCATACTTATGTAACTTTGATAACAATGCAATAATATGGTACCATGAAGATGATCTGATAATGGACCCGGGTGCTGACCCTAGCAACGCCATAACTTAGCAAGATAGCCACATCGTGTTAAGGTTCGTTGGATTTATCTCGAAAGCAGTTTTTAAAAATATTGATTTGTCATTATCATGTGTATAAGCAGCATTTAGTACGGACACGACGTAAGTATTGTTTCGTTAACGCATTGTTAAGCAACTACGAGATTGTAAAATATGTATGTTGCCTGTAAAACTTTTGTCTGTACAATGTACGACTGTAAGTAGACTTTAATTCCTATGTTATATATTCCATACTTCCTCATTCACAAAGGCGCCGGACTAAGTTTTCAGGATTTCAATACGTAGCTTTTCATGTTCGTTCTAATGATATAATATAGTACGCGAGTTAATAAACTTTATTTTGCGTTTATATCCGACTACAAAGCGGACAAATATATTGTAGCCTCTAACACAAAATTCTGTTACAAACTCCGGACTGTAAATGGACTTCTCTGAATTTTCAGATTCTTGACTTGGGGATTTTCATGTTAGAGGTCTGCCCGAACTTAGTCTACAGCTCAAATGGCTTGGATTATTATTTCTCCAACATTCTTATTCACCAGAAAATAGAGATAAAATTTGAATCTTTATTCTGAATTATGTTATTCGTTTGCAAAATTTGTTTCACGTTTTTTCATTTAGCTCATTCATCAACATTTAATCAACGAATATTGTTTAAAAATCATTCAAAAATATTTACCTATATTTGTCTTCATGTCATAATAATATTCCATATGTATATATAATAAGTATTACCAACAAAATTGCCTTATATTTCAAAGTAAACATTTTCTAACAGAAGTATGTAATAATTAAAGTATTTTGACACATTTATAACGACATTTATTTGTAATATACTGTGTCCGTGTGGCTGTCGGAAGTAAAGAATAGCGCCAACCCTGTCTAACCATGGGTGTCGTAAAAGGCGACTAATGGTAAAAAATTATATTAGGAGATGGGCAGCAGCATCTTCCTGCACTAGAACAAAAAAAAAAACTGCGGTTGCCAACCCGCTCGCCAGGCGTAGCAACTAAGGCAAACCCCCCCCCCATGATGAGAGGTAGAAAAAAGCAATGGCCCCCAGTCCCCGGCGGCCTCGCTAGTCCTGGCTATGGTGGCAGCCATGGTAACGGCGAGGCAGGGGGTGCGAAGAATCACCGGCTGATTTCTAGCTGCCAACCCAAACGACTGGACCTGGCAACATATAACGCACGCACATTGAGGACCGACGAGAAGATACTAGAACTGGAAGAAGAAGTAAGTTACACTGAAGTATTATGGGGTTGTCTGAAGTCCGAAGACAGGGAGAGGACTCTATAATCCTAAAATCCGGTAACTTGTTCTACTACCGGCAGGGTGACCATCTGTCCCAAGGAGGTGTCGGGTTTATCGTCCACAGGTCTCTCATCAACAACGTGATCGAGATCGGAAGTGTGTCGAGTAGGGTCGCGTACCTTATACTCAGAATAACCAAAAGGTATTCGCTGAAGGTCATACAGGTATACGCACCAACCTCGACACACCCTGATGATGAAGTGGAGGCAATGTATGAGGATATTTCAAGAGCCATGCATTGCTCTAAGACTCACTACACGGTGTCGATGGGAGACTTTAACGCAAAACTAGGTACGAAAAAGGCGATGAGCTGATAGTGGGGAACTTTGGAGTAGGGCAACGGAACCCAAGAGGGCAACAGCTGGCTGACTTCATGGCAAAGGAGGGATTCTTTATGATGAACTCCTATTTCCAGAAGCGGCCCCACAGGAAGTGGACATGGATGAGCCCGGACGGTACCACAAAAATGAGATCGACTTCATCATGACGACCAAGCGTCAGCTGTTCAGTGATGTCTCTGTGATCACTAGGGTAAAACCGGCAGTGATCACCGAATGCTAAGAGGCACACTGAACCTTAACATTAGGCTCGAGCGGTCTCGTCTGGTGAAGTCTACGCTCCGCCCACCACGTGCCCTTATCCAGAACCCCGAGCTTTCAGCTAGAATTGCATAATCGCTTTCAGTGCCTAGACGATTGCGTTACAGTGGACGATACGAATAGCAGGCTAGTGGAAACTGTCCATGCGGTAGGAGCTAAGTTTTGCAGGACCCGCCGCACGAACAAGCCCCAAAAGCTCTCTGATCACACTCTTAAACTCATGAAAGCCAGGCGTGAGATAAAGCTGCAGTCTACAACGGATGCGTCAGCGTATCGGCTACTGAATAGAGCGGAACCAAGGCTCCAAAGTCTTCGCCAGAGATCTGTCTATCGGAAAGAGCCAACTGACCAAGCTGAAGACCGAAAGCGGCGCAGTCATTTCCGCTGGAGCCGAGATTTTGAGTGAGATCGAGAGATTTTACGGACAGCTGTACACAACGTCGTTGAAACCACACACTGATGTGAGTAACGACCCAAGAGCCCAGCTTATCCGACATTACTCCGATAACATCCCGGACGTCAGTCTGAGCGAGATTAGGATGGCTCTCAAACAGCTTAAAAACGGCAAGGCGCCGGGTGAGGACGGAATTACAGCTGAGCTTCTGAAAGCGGGTGGAAAACCGATACTTGTTGTCAGAAGCTGTTTAATTCCGTCATTCATGGCGGTGTTACGCCGAAAGCGTGGAGTAGAAGCGTGGTTGTCCTATTCTTCGAGAAAGGGGATAACTGCCTTTTGAAGAATTATAGACCGATATCGCTTCTAAGCTGCGTCTACGTGCTGTTTTCGAGAGTCATCTCAAATCGTCTAGTGAACAGACTTGACGACTTCCAGCCTCCCGAACAAGCCGGATTCCGAAAAGGCTATAGTACCATAGACCACATACATACTCTTCGCCAGATTGTACAGAAGGCCGAGGAGTACAACTTGCCATTATGTCTGGCGTATGTGGACTATGAGAAAGCCTTCGATTCAGTCGAAATTTGGGCGGTGCTACAGTCTCTCCAGCGGTGCCAGATAGACTCTGGGTACATCGAAGTGCTGAGGTGTTTGTACAATGAGGCTACGATGTCTATCCGAGTACAGAATCAGAGTACGAAACCAATCCAACTGCAGAAAGGTGTAAGACAGGGTGATGTCATATCCCCGAAACTCTTCATCGCTGCATTGGAAGATGTTTTCAAGCAGCTGAACTGGAAAGGATACGGTATCAACATCAATGGCGAATACATCACTCACCTTCGATTTGCCAACGACATAGTTCTTATGGCAGGATCGCTGGAGGAGCTCAGTACAATGCTCAATGACCTCAATAACGTCTCCCAACAGGTTGGTCTTAAGATGAACATGGACAAGACGAAGTTCATGTCAAACGTCCATGTCACGCCAATACCGGTTGTTGTTAGGAACAATAGGCTCGAAGTTGTAGACGAGTACGTATACCTGGGACAAATTGTCCGATTAGGTAAGTCCAACTTCGACTCAGAGGTCAATCGACGAATCCAACTCGGCTGGGCTGCGTTCGGGAAACTACGTCATATCTTCTCGTCGAGTATACCGCAAAGCCTCAAGACGAAAGTATACAATCAGTGCGTGTTGCCAGTGATGACATACGGATCCGAGACTTGGTCCTTCACTACAGCCCGTATGAGGAAGCTCAAAGTTGCTCAGCGCGCTATGGGAAGGGCTATGCTCGATGTTTCTCTGCGTGATAGAGTCTGCAACGATAATATCCGCAGCAGAACTAAGGTAACCGACATAGCCGTAAGATCAGCAAGCTGAAGTGGCAATGGGCCGGCCACATAGCTCGCAGAACTGACAACCGCTGGGGAAAAAAGGTTCTCGAGTGGCAGCCACGTACGGGCAAACGCAGTGTAGGGCGACCCCCCACAAGATGGAGTGACGACCTGCGCAGTGTTGCGGGAAGTCGATGGATGCAGGTGGCTCAGGACCGTGCTTCGTGGCAATCTTTGGGGGAGGCCTATGTTCAGCAGTGGACTTCTAATAGGCTGAAATGATGATGAAGTGTAATTGCAAGTCAATAACCATTAGAGACCGATAGAACTTCTTTTACGGAGCGTGATATTAAGTTAAGTCGTCTCATTGAGAAAAATGGATATATGAATTATTTATTTTTCTTATAAATTCATAATTTGAAACATTGCAGAAGAACAAAAGACGTCTGAGAACAAAGCATGCCGCTAACTTAAAATTTAACTTAAAATAAATTTTGACAGACGGGTTTCAGTCATTTATTTCACACGTGGTAGAGCGAAGCCGAGGCTTTAGCTACTGCTCGAATGGGCCGGCTCAACCGGGGTAGTACCACGACCTCACAGACTATCGACTATATTAGTCCATAAACTTCTGCGCTGTTCATTTATTAAAACATCTTAATTTCATTAAATGTAACAGAACAACATAGTGTAGTTTGAAAATTCTGTTAAGAACTATTCGGTAATGGACAAGTGACAATATTATATGAGACTGATTAAATTCGCTTTAAGACACATTTATGAACACGAACTTAATGTATCTTAACTTATTTTTGTATTTGTTATTGTTGTCATGTAATCTTAAATCGAATGTATAAACTCGGTACAATTCAGGCGTGAATATTGTAGAACCTCGAGAGACTTGGAGTCGGAGCATACGTATAATAACGTACTAAAACAAATTTGATAATATACGAATAAAAAATGGAATAATTATTAATGTTTTTGTAGCTGGCAGTAGTTTGTGGCTTTCAGTAACCTGTTAAATATTATTAATATGTTTGCGGAGTAAACTTCAGCGCTTGTGATTACTTTTTAATAAGTTTCGCGTACTTAATCTATTTACTGCGAGCGCATTTTTACGGACGAAGTCATACGGAATTGTAAGTGCTTGGTAATTGCAATTTACATATTGGTTAAAGTATATTTTATTTCTGAAGGAAATGGTATTACTCAAAAACGATATTATAAATTTAACTATAATAACTGTAAACATATTTTTATAAGCATTTTTCACAAGCATTTTTCATAAGCATAAGCTAAGTGCTTAAATCACTAGATCTACCAAATAGTATACGCACAGCCACCAATAAAGGCACTTTCAAGCGTTTACTTTGGGATTATTACCTAGCGATGCAATAGTAGTGCAGTCTCGCACCTTATACACACACTGCTACCCGTCATCGGTCTGGTATTTTTCGCAATGGTTATCCCGCCGTCTGTCGGTATGCATTGCGATTTTTAAGGTTTTTCCTTAGTTGCCTCTTATCTTATTTTACCCACGGGAAGGGTGTGGTAAAATAGTTATTTATTATAATTACATCACTTTAATTTAGTCAATAAATGCAAAAGTTTATTGTCTGTTCTCTTAAGGATTTTATAAAAAAAAGTGTTTAGCGCGAAGTTTGTGCCACATGTGCATTATTTCGTTTAATAGTATTATCCACGCTATGTGCAATAAAAGATATTTCATTCATAAAATATTCTATTTCCATTGCTCTTGAAAACTACCAATTGTATATATAAATTACTATGGAGCCCACGTTTAATAAATTAAAGCAAGTCGAGTATTGTTTTCTCTGTAAACCTAATCTGTCAGTCAAATTTGATTAACAACATCAACAACAAATTTTTATATAATAGGCCTACTATACTTCTGCAATAAAGGAACATTAATCTGTAAGGCAAATGTTGGCAGAAGTTATTTTTTTACTTGCAATAATTTTTGTTAATAAACGTGTCCGTCGTGCACAAACCGGGGAGATACAATGAAATTTATTGTCGATACACAGACACCGGGTGCCACACGCCGTCGCTACAAACATATTATTTTCCACGCTGCTATCTCGTAAATTATATACATGAGCATGGAATTACTACACTGTTTATAACTTTTAAGTGTTATTAATTAGTGCTCCAAATTCACTTTACATTTTTTTAAGTAAATTGTTACCTTTTTCAGTATTTTGAACCGTATTAGTGTATGACTTAAATTCAAAACTTTTCCAAAAAACTAAACCTACGGCAAGCACGTCCGACTCACACTTAGCCGGTCTTTTATAATCGTCTCATGATGAAATTGGGTAATGGAACTTCGTAACCTTAAAATAAATAACTAATTGATATAATTATGTATGAAATAAGGACTCGTCTATCCGACCTCTTCATCTTAACAAGAAATTTATTTATTCAGGCGCCCCTCTTTGTAAGATAATAAATACAGATGTGAAGGAAACGAGTAGACTGAAAATCGAATTACACAACGCTATATCCAGTTTCAAAAAAAAAAAAAAAAAAAAAAAAAAAAAAAAAAAAAAAAAAAAAAAAAAAAAAAAAAAAAAAAAAAAAAAAAAAAAAAAAAAAAAAAAAAAAAAAAAAAAAAAAAAAAAAAACAAAAAAACTCCGCTTGAGGTAGCGCGAAAATCACTTGAGTATTAGTAGCTTTTACGTATAGCACACAGACGCGTCAATAAGAATAGTTAATAACTATAAAATCTATGTAAAAGTAAAGTAAAGTAGCAGCCTGTAAGTGCCTACTGCTGGGCTCCTACTCAAATACGAGTATCAGAGAGGGTTTAGGAGCCGGGAGGGCCCGCCACGCTGCTCCGGTGCGGGTTGGCGGGCTTCACATATTCTCTAAATAATATTTTTAATTATTTCTCAGAGCCGTGGTAGCCTAATGGTCACGGCGCTCACTTTAGTTTTATAGAGCGCGAGTGACCTGGGTTCGATCCCCGGTGCCGGCACCACTAAAATTGTTATTAGCAATTTCAAGTGCTGTATTTACCTCAGCTCAGCGGTGAAGGAAAACATCGTGAGGAAACCTGCATGTCTGAGAAAATCTATGTATCTATTTACTAATAATAAAATATTATGTCACGCATAGGAATCGACAGAAATAACAGTTTTCTTTGACTCACAGTAGCCAAACGGGCTTCCGCATTCCGCAAGTCACTCTTCGCCTCTCCGAGATCGATCATGCCGATTCTCGTTGACGGGTTAGCTCCCGGAGATTACCATGAGATTTTCAAGATTTTTACCTGTGTCGGTTCTTGCGACACCCAGAGGAAGAAAATGGGTGGCAAATGCTACCACGCTCTACGCTTTACTCCGCTACCACACGGTATATAAATATAATTTATAGTTCAAAATTCTTGTTTAAACAAAAATGTTTATGTAAATTATCATTACGTGCATTCCGAGTAAAATTAAATGAATAGTTCCAAATGTAAACGCTTCTCGTTAATCTGTTACAAAAGTTTAAAAGCAAGAAGACTACAGTTTTCCGCTACGTCTAGTGTGTTAGATGGATGAAATTTATAAACTTCACGCGCGACACGGACCACAGGCAATTTACCAACCTAAGCGCACTCGTAAATTGAATTATAGGAGGAAGTTACTCGTGTCCCTCCTAATTCCATTTTGTCTTGGCTAAAAACATGAACTCTGCCCTGTTGCCTTATAGACGTAAGTAGGTACGTCCAATAGAATTCTTTAAAATTTTTACGAGAACACAATTATGTCGTCTTTTTATCTTCGAAGTAGTCATGGCATTGATGAATTATTACTTCGATCCAGTATAAGTATACGTACATACTACATATGTATATTTATTAATTTATACACTTTGTGTTGTCACTTCTGGACATGGACCACCTTTTTGTGGAAGCTCCAATAAAGGCCGGCATGCCAGGCATGTATAGAAGATTTGTCCATGCTCACCAAGGGTTTGATTTATACACCTTTATGGCCTTGTAATATAATATTTTTGTATTTTATATAACTTAATGAATATTATTTTATAAGGTTCCGAACTTTCAAGAGTTGACCTATGTTCATATAACTAGTCTCACCATAAACAAATGTAACAATTAAAAAAAATACATTCTTTCTCTTTTATCTAAATTCTAATTAGTAATGCGTTTATTGTGTAAGAAACTTTAATAGATTTGCTGTCATTTTACATATTTTCTATGATTGTTAAATTAGATTATAGAGTGGGCCGTAATGAAAACAGAATTGCAGTGATCGTTTTGCACAAAGTAGATATGGAGCCGTCAATATTTTTTAAGATGATTCAAAAGCTAGGCATCTGCCGGGTACACCAATAATTCCTCTGTCGAAGATCATAAAACAGTGGCGTCCCGAGCTGCGAGGATCTTAGGACCAGACGGGCTGTGAACGCTTTCAAAGTCATTCCAATCATTCGTGTCTCCGTGATAAAGATGTCCTACCAAGGAGACACGAAGCTTCATTATTGTGAAAAGTAGAGCCAGGCACGTGAACAATGTCCCGAACTTCATAAGAGCTGATGACTAGCCCACTTCCAGTCTTAATCTAAACCGGAGGACTACAATTTGACCAGTATTAGAGGATATGCCCTGCCCAAAACGTTACTCCGACATTGATGTCTTTTGATTGAAGAGTCTCTCAAGAATCCTTTGGAAATAGGCGTGGCTATGACCCATGGAGATTTCCGATTCGTGGCCAGAGAGATTAAAGACGCGATCCAAAGCTAATGGCGGCCGCTTTGAATAAAATTGTTTTCAATTAATCGGTTCGACATCGATATCAACACATAACTTTTATTATTATTACACAATACAAAATTGTACGAAAAGATTCCACTACGGAATCCCCACGCTAGAGTCTGGCTCGCTCAAGGCCCGTGTTGTAATTACTGAGATTTTTTTTTATTTTGATGCAAAATAAGTTATGAACTTGTTACTATTATTAACTTTTATGACCACAAACTTAGTCTTGTTTATTACCATTTTTGGCTTCTGTCCAAGTCACTTAACTAATCGCACGTAATATGCTTTCCATATTGGATAAAGGGCAGACAAGAGGCTTTCACAGCGCCATCTGTCTTGAGTTACACACTTCATTTGACCATTATATTAATGTATGTGCCGGTAAGGAAAATTTATTGTTTCGGCATCGGATTAATAAGATCGAGTTATAAATATTACAGAATGTGAAAATACAAGTATAATAAAATAGTTGGTCTTATATGGATACAAATATTACTTTTTTTATGTCCTTCATGGGTATCTTATACGTTCCCGTATCCGATGTTACGCTTATCTGACAAGAAAGAGAAGCACGGGATGCACAAACCAGATCGAAAACCTATAATTTGAGTTTTACACAACTTTTGGCTCGGGCCGGGTGCAGCACCCATAACTAACTATTAAGTTGAGATTGTCTACCGAGCGCACAGACCAGAGGGTCGTGGTCTTTGCGGCCCTTAGACACAAATATACATTTTGGATAAAGAATTAAAATGTTGTAGAGTCCTTATTGTGTCCTTCCATTCCGTTGTAAGGTACCCCAGAGGACCAAGATCATTAAGGTCACTCAACACACAAAACGTAACTCAAACACTAAGCATTATACTTCACCGATCGAACTAAGCCTTTTAACGGCTACTATCAGTCTAGTAGCATTTGGTAGTCATACACATATTAACCTTTTATACCTTCACGTGCCATAACATTGACGCAATTACATTTTATCAAGACTAATGACCCCAGAATTATTATAGGCTTTCGCTGGATATAGGCCTTTTTGAGCCAAAAATTCTCCGAATATTTGCCCGTACTCACCTGTGAGTTGCTGGGCAAGTGAGTTGGTGAGAAGGAGATGCTGCCTTCTGTCTTCAGTCTCTTTAATTTGCGAGCAACGTATTTTGATGTATATTCCCTCTAACATCTCATGCGTACAACACAAAAAAAGCTTAAATTACATAAAGCATTGGAACTGAAATTCGTTGTACTTATCAAATATTCTTGTCGAATTCTACGACAAGAGCTAATGCGGGAGTTACATCAGTAGGCCAAAAAAAGTTAATGGATACGAGGGCGGTATTGAATGTCGACTATTTTGAACATAGACAACCACTGATATTTTATGGACTATTCAAAAGCCTGTCATTGTTAGAATTTATTAGTGTGTCGTTTTTATCATACTGCATTGATTCTGACGAAATAACCTTTTCATATTTTATGAAAGTGTGTTAAGCATACTTTAAAATAATAAATAAGAATGTTTGATGTATCTTCATATCCCGTTCGAAAATATGTTAAATGTGTCATACAATCTCATGGTAAAATAAAATTCTTTAGGTTACTGCCAATGTTACAATGAATAAAACAAAAGGCACCGAAGTTCCGATGAAAATTGTAGCTGATATATCATAATATATTGGGTATATGCCCAAATTTGAATGCAAGTATTTCCTTTTATTTTGTTAAATTTTGGTCGAACGCCAATTAAGCACCTTTTCTATTGACTCGTAAATAATGGTTATCAGTTGCATAATATTTACATAATTTTGCGATTCCATATAATAAATCGAATTTATGTCCTGTTGTGTGTTAATGTTAATTTATTGTTTTCGAATGGATTGTTCTACTCGTATCTAAACCCTGTCTGTATGTTGGTATAATAAAATTGCTATCAAAAAAAAACGAAACCTTTCATTGTTCAAGCCAGATACAATTCACTGAAATGATGTTGAATTTTATTACTTAAATTAGAAAACGGGAAAAAAGGGTCTTCACTGTCGAAATTGCTGATAAATTTTTGAAATGTTTCAAACAAAAGAGATCTGGAAGTCCTATTGTCTGACGCCATTATTGTCTGTTCGATGTTATATATTTTATCTTAAAATATTTATGTGAACGCAAAAACGAATTACGATTTAAAGGAGTGGTCAATTTTATATGTCAACTTCAATGTTATTGAGTTATTAAGTCGTTTCTAATTTTCTAGCTACGTTTTACTCGTTCGATCTATTTTTAATAGAAATGTTCGCTTACCAAACACTATCTTCACTAATGTCCACTAAAATTTTTTTTATGGTTAAATCTGCAATGAAGCTACTCAAGAAGATTTGGATTAATCTTAACATATTTCGTAACACAGACTGATTCGTAGAACAGATGAAATTATGTACTCATCATATTTTCATATTTGGCGATTTTGAGATTATATTCTTATACTTAGAGAAAAAACAGAAATGGGACACATTAGCATGATAACAGCTACAATCGTGCTTATTGAAGGATTGATTGAAATTAATTGGTAACATTATTATTAAACTACAGAACAAAACTTAGACTAATTGAAAAAAAAAAAAATTGAGAGAGGCAAAAAAGTATATGGTAGTTTTAAGGAAAATGATAACTTTTGAACGAGAAAATTTTAATTTGTTCAGGCGGCAGATTATTTTACTAAAATATAACTATATTTCCGAGTATACCGCAAAGCCTCAAGACCAAAGTATACAACCAGTGCGTGTTGGCAGTGATGACATACGGATCCGAGACTTGGTCCTTCACTGCAGGCCGTATGAGGAAGCTCAAAGTTGCTCAGCGCGCTATGGAAAGGGCTATGCTCGGTGTTTCTCTGCGTGATAGAGTCTGCAACGATGATATCCGCAGCAGAACTAAGATAACCGACATAGCCGTTAAGATCAGCAAGCTGAAGTGGCAATGGGCCAGCCACATAGCTTGCAGAATTGACAACCGCTGGGGAAAAAAGGTTCTCGAGTGGCAGCCACGTACAGGCAAACGCAGTGTAGGACGACCCCCCACAAGATGGAGTGACGACCTGCGCAGTGTTGCGGGAAGTCGATGGATGCAGGTGGCTCCGGACCGAGCTTCGTGGCAATCTTTGGGGGAGGCCTATGTTCAGCAGTGGACTTCTGATAGGCTGAAATGATGATGAAAAAAATGCTGAACTATATTTCCATTAATTTGCTGGCACTTATGATTACTGGTCTGCTCTAGATAAAGAAGACAAATACTTCAAACAAGAAATATCGTAGCATTCATCAGTGACATGATAATTTATCTGTGAGTTGCATTAAATAAAAAAGGTTAATTGGGACAACGTGACGGGTGGAGAGCTTCGTCATCTTAGTGTCGTGTCCTAGTCAACGATACAAATCGCACATACATTTGGAAAAACTCATTGGTACAAGCCCACCATATAGGGAATCGAACTCAAGTCTACTGATTCACTATTTTATGATATAAAGTCTCAGCGTCTATTTCGACGAATGCTATTTGGTGTTGTTATATTGTTTTATAAAGGTGAACAGAGACAACAAAGACCAAATTACTGCCTACGTCAAATAGTTTCATTACGTTCTCTTCCTTTCCACTGTAGAGAGTAGATGTAATATCCTCATAAGTCACGGACGCACAAAAGTTATATATGCGTTCTTACTCCGAATATTAGTTTAAATGAAGACCAGGCATAAAGTCTTAAGGAGTTTCAGACACATTATTGCATGCTATATTTACTTTATGTTTTTATCTTTAAATTATTAAGAAATTATTTAAACCAGGCGCGTAAGACTCTTAAACATTTTATTATACAAGCAAACGAAGAAACTGTACTAGAGATACGTTTGTCAAATTTGGTTCAGTTTGTTCGTTTAAGTTTTCTTATCGTTCGCCTTTAACATCTTTAATTAACAGAGTTGTTGTTTAGACTTCTTTGGATTAACATTTGACTTCATTCCTAATTATGTAATTTGTAGTCTACGCCGGGCGAGAAACTTCACTTTTGCAAATTGGAGGAATCTACGCCTGTCATTATTATCGCATTGGCTAAAACAATTTCAAATTAGTTGCCGTCGTTAATTAAGTTTGTGTAGGGGCGATTTGCATAAGTGCTATAAGTCGAGGGTTCAGTTCCCGCACGGAGAAAACTTACAGATAATTGGCCGACAGGTAATAGTTCCTAGCCTGGGTGCACTCTTTTTATAAGCGTGGTAGAGCCAAGCGGCGGCTTTAGCGGCTGCTCGAAAGGGCCGGCTCGACCGGATTGGTACCACAGCCTCGCAGAATACCGGCGTGAAGCAGAGGCATCTTATGCTTCTGCGTTTCGTTCGGTGAGTGAGGAAACCGGAGGCCTACACCCCCTCCCTATTTCCCTCCTCTTCCCTCCCATCTCCCAAATTTCCTTAACGACCGGCAACGCACCTGCAGCATTTATGGTGTTGCAGATGTATGTGGGCGACGGTAATCACTTACCATCAGATGACCCGCTTGCTCGTTTGCCGTCTTTTCCACAAAAAAAAAAAAACTAACTTACGCACGTGAATTTTTTGTGTATAAACGCCCCAAGAGCCCACGAAACAGGAGTGTGCTGGAGTGGCTAATGGATTCTATAAAAAAATAATCGTGGTTTATCTCATGATGTGTTGCAATAATAGAAATTCTATTTGAAATTAAACTATTGTTTAGGGATTGAATAGCGTTTAATAATGTTTTTATATTCCCGACGTTTCGATAGCTTTACAGCAACCGTGGTCGCAGGGGGACTGAGGTGTTGGACGTCCAGATGTCACAGTGAACTCGGGCTACCTTCAGCTTTTATTTATTAATAAATTATTTTTTTTGGTCCGATAAAATCCGTAAATAATAGTTTCATTTTTAATGTGTAGTGTTCGCTTACATACTAGAAATCACTATAGAAATTCTATTGTTATGACATGCAATATGACAAAACATCATTTTATTTACTGTCGAAGACTATTTTTTATTTTGGTTTATTCATATCGTGCTACACGTTATTGTTTGTAAATTGCGAAGTTTTAATCAAGTCACAGACAGGACGTAATCGACAAAGCCAAAAATATCACTTCATTTTAAACAATAGAGCTAAAGGTTATGTGGCTCAGTACAATAATTTTGTATTTTGTAGTACTTACGTGTTGTTAATTTACACACAAAAGCAAATACTCTTGTGATGAATAAAAACTATAGTGTAGTAGATACAATGACCATGTTTCGAGATTTTTAGTTATTTAATGTACGTGATATTATTTTGAATGGAAGAGAGTTGATAAGCAAAGTTTTCCTAATTATGCATTATTTTGAACTATTCATGTAAACAAACAACTAAAATCAGATAGATCTTTAACATTACTGTCATAGGTATTCAAATCATCGGTTGTTATTCGAAATTCTTTTCATATAACTCAGAACTTAACTCTCAAACTTTAGGTATTAAATATTTTTGCAATTAGTAGATCACTGTATTTTCATTTATACTGTACAATTATACAATTTAGCATCCGTGTCTTAACAGACTGCCCGTGATGTTGTTTCCAGGATCGATGACCTGCCGAAGTTTATATTTGTATTACACGGATTTGGTCTTATTAGATATTAAGATGTTATATTTTTTTAATTAATTAAGTGTCGGCTCGGTGACATTATCATGTGTGAGAAGGTAGCGGCGCTGCACTCACCACCGCGCTTGCCCAACTAGGGGAGCATATGCAATCCTTCCAGTTAATTTTAGTTTTTATTACTGCTTTTTAAGAGAACCCGAACTTATTAGTGAACTTGAAATAAATTCGATTATTGTAAGGAAAAGTCTTATTGGTCTAACATAGAGCACCCCGATTATAAGGTTTTCTTCATATTGAATTAGATTTTGCTCTTGTGGCGTCGCTATCCTGCAGGTCGATTGATTGTGGGCTAATTTGATTGTCGCAGGTTTAATGGGTTTAATGGGATTTTGTTTAATTAGATACTAAGCAGGCTTAAGCGAATCAGAGTTCCACCTGCTCTGATTCGACAAGGATATTATAAATTACTTGGTTAGGAGGGATTTTAATTGGCATTCATAGTAAATCGCAATTTAGGAAACACATGATAATGGTTGCTTTTATTTTTCAAATTAGCTCATTAAGGATTGGCTTTTATGATTGCTTAATGTAATGCGAGCTCATTAACTATCGCTGGTAGTAAGACTCGCAATGTTTTTTTGTAGATGGCGGAATTCATTAATTGTTACCTATACTACTACTACCTTGCCTGTTATCAATAATAATAAAATACATGAGGATATAAATTGGTGGCAACAAATTTGAAGTATTTTTATTTATGTGAATATGCGAGGCATTCGTATCTTGTTATAGATACTTAACGGTCTGTAATATTTTTGAAATACCCAATGCAAATCCACCATAAAATATGCCATAAAAATAATTTAAGTGAAAATAAAAATGTCTTCTTCAGTATATAGCTTTTATATGTAGTAAGTGTATGAAACTTTTATTTAAAATAAAAGAATAGACTTTATATGTTTTTCTTTCAACATAAGAAATGAAACATTAATAAGTTCATTATTCTTCTTCTTGTGATATAATGCGAGAACGTAAAAGCTTACGGCGTCCATTAAATAGAGAAAAGGTCAGGTCAAAAACTCCACATAAATCGCAACGCTTTGTTTAAGGATAGCGCTTGTATTATGCTAATGTCTCTAAAGGATTTAGCTCAAAATATCCATACGGATTTGGTAATTTATGTGACACAATAATTCCCTAATGTGTATCTTTCCAGCAGTCTCCGTGGCCCTCAGAGGCTAGATTTATAGCGTGTTCTTTGCATAAACCGGACAAATTTAGGTTTATAAACATAACAGAATCCGTGTTTGGTTGTCACGAATTCTATGTTTTAAGCTCAATCTTTCGAAAAAATAAAGAATAATTATTTGTTAAAATTTACCACTATTTTTTTAGCGAAATAATTAATGTTGGTCATGTGGTAGCGGCGTCAGAATATTAAACCCCTTTTACCGTGGGTGTCGAAAGAGGCGACAAAGGTAGGCTTTGATAATCTATAGGAGCGAATGATCACCTGCCACACTGGTGAAGAGGTAAAAAGTTTGTTGCAGTAGCCCATTTAGGTATTCTGAGTTGTGTATAATAAAAATCCTAATATCTGCCCATCCCTATGAGTAACTGACGTGAGTGCTTATTTAGAAGACAGTCTACAACCTTTAAGATGAGAATCAAAGTAAATTTTGTAAGGTTCTCATATTTTGTATGAGTAAAAAATTAACAATAAGTAAAAAAGCACATGCGGTGCTTAACGATGAACTATAAAAATCTTTTTGGTCACCGTGCTGCTGGTGACACAACTAAAATTGAAATCGTGACAGGCGTGAAATACACCCCATCACGAAGCATCATCAAGTGAAAACTCGTCGTGTGGCGGAATAAGTTTGCGGTGTGTATTATCTGGTGCCGAGGAATGGTGGTAGAGCCGATGATTACTGCGATAGTAGTGGTGATAGAAGTAGTGCGCGGACTTGTAGGAGGGAGGGTGGCGCTGCTCTTCCCTAGTAGGTACCCTTTTTTGCGGATCGTAGCAAATTAACTTATTCATATATAAAATAAATTTCCTCAAGGTATAGCCGAAGTCTATTAATCTGTATGATCTTTTAATATCTTGTCGCCAGGTGCCTGGTGTCAAAACTGTTCGACGTGTGCTCGAAATCGACACCGGAACAAATGGAGCAGCTTGAAGAGATTAGGATACCTTGGGGCAGTGGCATCGTCGGGTACGTTGCCGAGAGTGGTGAACCTGTCAATATTCCGGACGCCTACAAGGTACTATTCATTTAATATTAGTGTTTTTTCTTTCGTTTTCGGGGGTGTGAGGAGGAATATACCATCTCTTTCTACAAATCCATCCTCGTTTGAACGTTGATACACCCTAACTAGTAAACAAGAGTGGATCTGCTGGCCGAATGATGGCGGAATATCCTTCCGAATGTACCCTTAATCTTATCTTCCTGTAAATAGTCGTCTATAGCATGAGATAGGCTTCATATGAGGCATAAGAAGGATTTGCAATAATCGCCTCGCTCAGATAACTAATTGGCGATCAAAATACAGATGCCTCGCACGCCTTGGAAAGGCTTATGTTCAGCAGAATTCCCATCTGTTACTAAGGTAAATCAGACTGCGAAAAGCAGAGCATATTCTTACGTGTACATTTTAGATAAAGAAAAAGTAAGCAGAAATGTAATCTGTAATAGTAAACAAGTTAGTCTTGAATTCATTCCAGTTCTGTAAGTAAACCTAAAAATGTTTTGAAGCCTTTGAATATTTTAGCGAAAGGCGTTGATAAATATGTCAACGCAGCCGAGATTTTTGCATCAAATAGTTTTAATGTGTTATCATGTACATAAAGACTATATTTATCTAATAATAATGGTCCTTCAGTTACTTTAAGTTAAATTACAGTAAGTAGCTTCTGTATGGCTCTGGACCATGTTTTATGGCAAACTTTGGGGAGGCCTTTGTTCAGTAACGGACTTGTGACTGGCTTGTGACAACGATGTTGATAATAATGAAGTAGGTATGCCGAGCCGTGGTAGTTTAGGGCCGGGCGCTCACTTTAATTTTCATAGTACGCTTTTTACCAAGATTCGATTCCCGGTGCCCGTCATCATTAAAATTGTTAATTGGTATAATTATAATAAATACCCATTGATTTAATTCAAAATTTAGAAGTAAAGTTTGATTTCAGTATAAAATCCATTTTTTAACTAGTAGGTAGCGTTTAGTTGAATTTTGAATAGAGCGTCAACAATACGAAACATACTTTAAAAAGCGCGAGAGCTTTAAACATTGTCGTTTACCGTTGCATAGATATTTACTAGACTACAAAACATTGGCGTTCCGCTTGGATTTCAATAAAGTTGAAATTATTAGCAACATTGAATAACATATGTATATACTTATCTCTAATATACCTTTCACTAGTTAAATTTTTATCTTGAAATAGTCTCATGCTACGACTTAAGTACCTTCATTGCAAGGCTTAAATAAACTTCGTGATTCCTAATTAAACGCATAGCGTAATGCTATTTAAAACCACGTAGTTTCACCCTCCTGCAATTCTTGAAATATTTTTCTTAATGAAAATCTGCGTTATAAAACCTCTACAACGCTTCAAATGTCAATTTAAACTCTGGGTAAATGTGGATTCCTTTTCTTAATTATGCACAAAACCATTTTAGATTAGGATATTACAGAAGCTAATGTTTATATCTGAAATATGTACCGAAATAACGAAAATTGTCACCGCTCTCTGCTAAATAAATAACTATTTTCTTTTCTTGGCTTTAAGTTATTACATTTAAATTAATTCGAATTGGGGTTAATTTTATAATTAATTCCTAACGTGATGCTGTGGTAGGCTAGTGGTCTGAGTTTTAGATACATAGAGCGCGAGTGACTTGGGTTCAATTCCCGGTACCGGCATCACTGAAATTTTTAACAGCAATTGAAACGTTGAATTTACTGAAGGATAACATCGTAAGGAAACCTGCATGTTTGAGAAATAAAAAAACTGTATTATTTGGAGGAAGTCCTTCACTAGACTTTCTTAAATAAAAAAAAAATATCTATATGTTTAATAGGAGGCCTTTGGTCAGCTGTGGGCATTTACAGTTTGCAACTTTTACTAAAATTTCTTTTGACGAAAGTTTATGGCCTAAAAATAAAGGTCTCATATTTTTCTTTACTTTGAGTTATGTCTAATGTCTCAAGAATTGTTTTCGACTTTTCTTCTAAAGAAGGTTTTATGTCCGTCCGATGAATGTGAAAACTTATATACTTCCGTAATCCTCGAAAACGTCTTGTGTTAGCTTTTGTATGCTGCCTGGTCGCTGTTTTTTTTGGAAAGGCGCAGTAGACTTAACTAGGCGGATAAAGAAGACGTGTAATATTGGTAAACATTTATTGTGTGTTCTACTTGATTTAATTTCTACAATAAAGTGCAAACTTTCAGAATATGGCATATTTTTATGATTTATATCTTATAAGTGCTACATAATCTTTGATTATTGGCTCACAAACTTTAGATGATAATATGATTTATGTTTAAATAAGGCAATTACACTGTATATGAATGATATTTTCAATTAACTACAGTACAAGAATTGTGTTAACATGCCAACAGCATACCAACAAGTGTTGCCTGTATTTAATTAACTGTTATAATAACGTAATTAACGCGTAAAGCAGTAATTACAAGAAAGTTAGCGCGACAATTATACCAGTTTGATCTTGATAGAGTACTAAGCAAAAGCTTAAAACTATTATCTTTTTATCTACTCTAAACACATAGAAATTGTTTGAAGTATTAACACATACTCGTACAACTGGCGCGTCCTGTGGAACTAATTCTATAACTTTATATATCTTCGCTCATTCTTTCACACTCAACCGTTCCGATGCTTTTGCTATTAATTTTGCTTCACAAGTATGAATACTATACTTGTATAGTATTTCGCAAGGCTGAGTCATTACTACTATACTTTAATGCTTTCATGCTAAAAAATTAAGAGTGTTTACGGCCTCACGGTATTTCATACAAAAGTTGAAGTCCAATATCTTCGAAATCAATAAACTTATTTTAATGAAACTTGATTTTGTACCTTCCTAAGATTATGCAATACCCACGAAGCCCTAATCGTACTCGTACTCGTGAAAACATTATTACATACAAATACTGATTAATGTTTGCACTAGTGCAAACTAGATCTACATAGATATTGCAATAGAAACACTACCCTCTACTATCTATTCATCCGAATTTGGAACTCTTCAACAATACAGGAGCTGTTAGAATACTCTTCGTCATGTATCTTCACTAAGTGCTGCGGGCATTTGTTAAAACCGGGCGAGGCGTTGTCATTGAATATTGCACTCGGATGACGTATGCTTTGTTCTAACTGGTTGTTGGCTGGAAAATTTACATTTCATGGTTCATTTATTTGTGCGATTACTTTTTAAAAAAGATTAGATGTCCATGAATCCTAAGGTTAGTTTTCGCTTCTAAACAAAATTCTTTTGGTTAACTTGTTAGTTAGTTTTCGCTTATAAACAAAATTCTTTTGGTTAACTTGTTGTGATGTACGACTTCCTTGCTTCTAAAATTTGTTCAGCCCCTATAATATCCTTTAAATGAAAATGAAAAAAAAAATATCTTATGGCTTTTTATCGTTTTCGTAGTAAAGTGAAACCAAAACCAAATATTTTTTTAAAATGTATTAAGTGTAAAATTCGTGAGGAATTCTTGCATTGGAAATTCGTAAATATGGTAATTGTTTTAAAAATTTAGCACTAATTATGTTTATATGCATATTGCGTTACACAGTCTGTTATAAAACATTAATATTTATTGTGTATGGTCTTCAATTGTAATGTGATTCCAAGTCACGCTTATTGCTAACAGATCGTTCAGATATATATGAACAATAAGTCATGACATGACGCGATGGTAATCAAGTATACATGCGGCTCAGTTCCGAGAGCTCTTATTGAGGTAGACACTACAAAGGAAACTGGCATATTATCATAACAATATTGAAACTTGAAGGTTGCAAGAAATATACGCTGCGCAGAATATTTTCATAATAAGGAAAACACGCCTGAAATAATACATGACATAAAAATCTCTATGAAATATAATTAATTCAGGTTAATGTTTTATCGGTCCAAATTTAAAAATGCGAGACGAATAACGATATTATTTCAACATTCTTAAGAGATTTTTTCCACTAAAATGCCTAAAAAACAAAAGAAACGTTATGAAATTTGGCTTGCTTTGAATCCGTAGTGCTTTACGGTTATTGGCTTTTCGAGGCCATGTTTTTTGTTTTAAAACAAAGCAGATCTTTAGTACATCATCGAGGTGTTTGACATCGTAACTTGAACGTGGTAGAAACTTTCCACATATTGAAACTTAAATTAGTCCGAGTCGCTAGTGAACCCTTTTAACGTTTGTTTTCTTGGTTCAAGTTAATACAACTTCATCAGTATGTTTTTGATATCATATTCACAAATCAATTGCTGTACACATTTTATCTATCTTATTAGGTTTTATTCTCTTCGAAATATACGTTTCGTTTTCAGAAAAATAGGAATACATATCCTCGTCTATTTTTTTTTTTATATTAGCATTTATAAACACTATAGTAGTTAAAAAACTATAAAAAAAACTTCATTTGATTACAGTTAGGTAAGAAACGAATTTAAGTATTTAAATATACAAAATAATCTAGGTTAGCCCGAAAGAGATAATCTGCGAGTGTCAGACTGTTTAATCTTTTTCACTAATCTGGTTCTCAAATGGAGGGTTTAAATCTAATCTGCCCAGTTGAAGCCATGCTTTTGCCGGGCTTGTAAAGCGAATAGGGGCAAGCGATGTAGCTGGGATAGAAAGTAAATATGGAATCGTGACAGTGTGCCTTAGTAATTATTCATCGTGGATTACAAAGGTTTGTAAATTTTATGGTAATGGGGTTTGTTTTTTAGTATGTGAGTGACAAAAAAGTTATCTGTTTGCGACTGGTTTAATTTTTACTTGTGATTTTTTTAAATATTTCATAAGGGGTAAAGGCCCCATTA
Source organism: Bhutanitis thaidina (assembly GCA_029286595.1). Taxonomy (NCBI): domain Eukaryota; kingdom Metazoa; phylum Arthropoda; class Insecta; order Lepidoptera; family Papilionidae; genus Bhutanitis; species Bhutanitis thaidina. The sequence continues at coordinate 6,396,338 of JAGSMS010000005.1, forward strand.
TATGTATAACTCGGTTCTCGTTATTGCGTTCAACAGTTTTAAACCCGCACCCTGTTATTAGACATGGTAAAAATGTTTGTTTGGCATGGGGGAAAAGGTACACGTTATCTACACGGCAAGTTCTACGATGTTGGCCCGGTGGCCTTGACTGCTTCGACGGCAGAGGCTCGCGAGCAGGAGACTCGCAAGTTAAAAGTAATAAATAGCAACGAAGCTGCAGTGTTAACCCGACGTTCGGGACGCTAGCTGCTGCTGTGCAGTGCTCTGAACCTAATTCTGTCCCTATTAACGAATCTTAGATGGGGGGGCTCGCAGCAAACCAAAGTACCAAAGTAAGGAGGTACGAGACCACGGCTTGCGTTACCGACTGTGGAATGCGTCGAAATAGAGAAACAACAACAAACAGAAACAACCTTGTTAACCAGATTCTCAATCGATATGAGTAAATCTCGTGAAGCTGGTGATGCCCTTCCCAGACAAATTAAAATACAGCGATAACTTCCCAGTTTGATCAAAATTTATTAACTGCGCAAAATATGTAATAGTGTCCAAACTATAAGCGCAAACACAGTTTGTTTTGCAAGATTTATACGGTAAACATTTTAATCGTGTAAATTTGACTATTCATACTGTTAAAAAAAATATACTGTGCTACATGGCAAGTTAATTTAAAGTAACATTTTGTCCCAGCCCACAGGTTTCTTAAATTAACTTATTGTAAGTTTAATTCATGATAGTACACTTAATGATTGACGTGCTTTTAAATGAATAACGTGACTGCTTAATCATTAGATATCATTAATTTTATAGTTACGATGAAACGTTTCATTTATACGTAATCGCTTACTCATCCCAAAACTCCGCCTTGGCTTTCAGCCATACGCCCCAATGCGGTTTTCTGCAGACATGTTCATGTTCTCGCGCTATATCTTAATGTACTACGAGTCTGCTGTATTGAGCCATAAATTACATAGATGGTAAACAGTCTCGTTATTGTGTTTCTTGTTCATTGTTTGTATCTTATATTTTCTATGACCAAAATTGTAGTTCCTTGGTTTGGTTCACAAAAAGTAATTTGCCATTGTTTTTGTCACGTTTATTTATGTTTTTCTTCTTTTTCCACGGTCTGTCTTAGCCCAATGCCAAACATAGACCAAGGAAGCGGTCTGCTTTATATGAAAGTTTTGCTCACATTGATTACGTTGGGAAGGCGGGTTGATGAGCATAGTGGCGGTAGCCATGCTGTGATCACCACTTGCAGCCCCCCATCACTATTGGATTTCCGGTACAAATTGATCGTCAGAGCTTCATTCGTCAATCAATAGTGTGCGCTACAAGCAGATGACATGGACATTAAAAACAAGTCGGTATATTATAAAGGTACCTTTAATTGAGTTTGTAGGTTTCCGTATCTAAAAGGGAACTCTAGTAATAAAATAAAAAGTTCATAGACTGTCTCGTAATGTCTGTAAGTACCTATAGTAATTTTTAATTTGTTACTTTAATTAATACAGTTATATAGAAATATTGATATTTGCACACTATATGCCACTCCTAGTAGCAATTAGAAACGAGTCACTCTTTGAATACGTGGAGGACGGTCGCGGTCTGCGGTCGGGCCCGTTGCACTCCGGTTACCCTCTCGATCTTGTTCCTATTTATTGAAACTAAGTAAGTCTATATAGTATAGTAATAATGTTGTGCAAAGTATGTTTCCGTATGGCGTAACATGTAGCTATGATATTATGCAGATATTTGTTCCTATGTTTGTCTATCAATTCGGTGACTATTTGAATCTATGATCAGTTAACGATATTCGAGTATAAACAGTTAGAAATGCTATTGGTTACTATCAGAAACAAAATACGATTTTGTTTTTGTATGCCACTTATTTTTTATAGATAGTTCCATTATTTTTATCGACTCTTATTGACAGAAAGTTATAGTTTGCTTTTACTCTGGTATTTTTTCTACCGGTTTACCTATCCCTCATACTCTGCATATCCTTTTATAAGCTCTGTATAAACATTTCAATAGCTACTATAAAGTACAATTGATTGCGCCTGTTGTTACGTGATTATGTCCTCTAGCAGACTTTCACCATGGCGACAAACACCGAATGGTATCAGCAGTGTTTAACTGCGCGGAATATTTTAAAGTGCCCTAGTCTACGCATAATCAGAGAGGTCCCATCTGTACGGCTATATATAACACAAGCATGCGATAAGAAGAGTCAGATGACGCATTGTAACACAAACAGACCCGAAAACCAATAATTTGTTACTCAAATATTGAATCCGACTTGGATCCCTTGGCCCTTGGCTTCATTGTCAAGTACTAAGTCACGTGATAGTCCTATTATTATGCGAACAACAATTTTTAGCCAGCCAAAAAAATTAGGGTATCAATTAACTATGTTGTAAAGGTTTAAAGAAATAAGAGAAGTGAACTCTCTAGAAATGACAGTCGCTTAAAATGAGAGTATTATTATAATTTTAAATACTCTAAGGCTATGTCTGGTGGGTACGTATTTTAAAATGTGTTTATAAATATATGTAGGCCTGTGTGAATGTAATATTGATACTTATGATAACTAAGACTTATCTATAGATATTAACCTGTGGTACCTGATTATTGGAATATTCATTTTACATCGTAAAGCGTAGCTGTAATATACAGCAAAATCACCAATATTGGAAAAAATCTGATACTACAATTTGGAGATGGAGCGCGCCATTCGATTTTTGATTGAATGACTGTGTAAAAAATAAAACCATTATTGATCGTTTGGTTATTTTTGGTATTATAAGAAATAATTTTTGTTTTAGGACAAGAGATTTAACCACGACATTGACCAACAAACGGGGTACAAGACTAGGTCACTCCTCTGTATGCCGATTAAAGATATCCACGGAGAGGTCATTGGTGTTGCTCAGGTACGAACATTAATTAAGTATAGTAATAATACTTAAATAAGATGAAATCTCGACATGTTGAAATAAAATCATATATTTATGACACGTGAAGTTTTAAATAGAATCAAGACGCTTCCTACATCGACATGACCTTTAATACTGCACGACTGAACATTAGGTTCACCTCGCAGTCGGTGTTAAATGTTATGAGCTCAAGAGAGTGCTGCTATGTATCAACCTTCCGCGCCATCATCCGATGCCCGTGTTAGAAGTCGTCGACGGGACAAAGAAATCCTGCGAAGTCCCGGCTCTTGTCGATGTCAGTAAACTATTATTTATGATAAAAGGAGCTTGTTTTGTTTGGATTATTAGGCTTTTGATGTTGTTAGAAAAAGGGTTTTATTTTAATGTCAAAAAGGTCGACCTATATAAGCAAGGAGTGTAATGGGAAAGGGTCAGTAGAGCCTCATTTGTTAGCTAGCAGAGATCACCGCGTGCAGGTGAGGTTGAACTTTGATAGTTTTTGTTTTTTTTTGTGAAGTGAAATGAATACAAAGTTTACAAATGAGGGAAACATTTTATGAATTGAATTAATTGTCACTCTAGTCCTATAGGTACTATACAAGAAAATAATAGATCACAACCAGTGTAGCTGAAGTAGCTGTTGACTCTACCATGTATAATATAATTGATTTATGTAACCTTATTGGAGGTGTAGACTAGCATCATTCTCCCTCTTACAAGTAAGTGACACTCCTCTACCACACTGATCAACACCACCACATCCCCCAACACTTGGTAAAAAGAAACTTTGTTTCTCATATATAATGAATTCCGCAAAGTAACATCTAATTCTATTAAATGTATTCTAGGTAATAAATAAACAAAGCGATGGTCCCTTCTCGCCGAACGACGAGAAAGTTTTCGCTTCATATCTCCAGTTCTGCGGCATCGGCTTACGAAACGCACAACTCTATGAAAGATCACAGTTGGAAGTGAAACGGAATCAGGTCCTGTTGGATTTGGCAAGGATGGTATTCGAAGAACAAAGCACAATCGAACACATGGTGTTGAGGATACTGACACACACGCAAAGCTTAATCAGGTGTCAGCGTGTTCAGGTACGTAGAAAAATTATTATAAATATTAGGCATAACATAAAACATTATGAAAGTTTGAATTTGACAAATTATAAATAAGCAAAGAGGCTTATTATAGAAAGTGTATCGTGACAGCAATTATAATAACCTTTCAATGAATTTTACATCTTACACTCAGAGGCAGGCAGAGATTTGTTATTTGACACGTGTCGGCGTAGCCTAACGGGCAGTCGCTACCCACTTTTCGCTTCTCCAGGAGATACTAGCTTTGTTTTCATCATTGCGGATTTTATGTCAAAAAACATACTTGAGCAATTTTGAGTTACTTCATACGGCCTGTAGTGAAATGAATATACGAGTATATAGCTGTGTGAGTTAATTAATATTATTGAGCAGATATGAAACATTAATATTAATTCTGATTTATGTGGTAGTTATCGATTGTGTGGTGTACGTTATATGTTAAACGTTAAAACTATATACGTTAAAACTTCGAGTCGCAAGTTTTACAGGCCTGGGAAGAGTTCCATGTCACTGTCGGGGTCTATTGTAATTTTTCAAAAGCATTTGATTGTGTGTACCACAAGATTTTAATTTGTTAACCAAAATAATACGAAATTCGTGATGCCGCTCATGATCTCTAATCTCCATTCCTCTCAAACGGAGAGCTCTAAAGATTGCATTCAACGATGTAGTGTCATCGTGGGTAGTTACCATATTAAAAGTTAAAAGAAACGAATGTACATTAGAACGGCTGAAACAAATACTGGACATTGTTTCCTAATGGTTTGCAGCAAATAAATTGCTCCTACACAAAAAAACAAAATGTTTACACTATCAAAGTAGTCACAGAATGCTGTAATTAACTTACACAATACGAATCAAGATTTCGAAAGTTCTACAGTATTTATCAGAATATCTATTGACTTCAAGCTTCAGTTGGCCACCCAATATACTCTATATTGATAAAATAGCTTCGAAATTAAGTTCTTAAATTCTTGTCATTAGACTGTCACTTGACTGATCAAACAACTGCCAAACTAGTTTATTTTGCATACTTCCACAGTATTATATCCTGTGGAGTTGCTGTGGGGATCAGCAGCTAGATTGAGCATATGGCTTTACGGGCAATCTACAACTTGTGGCCTCTAGAGATGCTAGGATACTGATATTTTTACAATTCCGTCGTTGGATAATTTTGAAAACATGGTGTGCGACAAAAAATTCTAATATTTTTTACATTAATTTACCATCGTAAAGTTTTGTAAAAATTAAAATATTACTTGACATTAACTTTAATTATAAATATGTACATTTGAGATTGTAATTACTGGCAACTCGTATGACATTGAAAAACTTAATTAATTAACATTAAGTTTAATTACTAATATGTACATTTGACGTAGTAATTATTTTGTTGAATTTTAATGACATTGTAATTTGGTAAAAGAAAAAAAACAGTTTCTTGCCGGTTCTTTTTTGAAAAGGTTTTGTTTTGTGAACCGGTGTAGCGTTTAACGTTCATAAGAGTTAAAACTCTTGTTTTGTTTGTTTAAAAACAAGCCTTAATTTAATTAAAAAAAGGTTTGACTTTGAAACAAATTGATAAATTCAGCAAATATATATTTAAATTATATAGCATAACGTTAGTACAAGAAACATGGAACCTTTAAGGTTAATATGCAAAAAAAATCTCATCTTACAATTATGCTAGATAATATCCTTGTGAAATATTAAATATGTTTTGTAAATTAATGTTCGATTTAAAATATTCGATGGAACGATAAACGCATGAATAAAGTTAAAGTTTTATTGGAAGTCATTGCCAATTATGGAAAATTAACATTTTCATCGCGCACATGCAGCTATTTGTATTCGAATACAATTGAAGTTAATGGGCATTATCATCCATTGCTCGCATTAATAACGATTATCCCCGACGGTACAATTGCGCAGAAAGTACAGGTAATTGCGTGCTGGTACAATGCGTCCATTATTTAACAATTCATAGTTAAATTGGTGAAAGTTCAATGTAGCTGACCAGTCAGCGCATTGAGGTTCAAAGTTCAGACTTTAGTAGTAAGTTTTATTCTTGAGAAACTTAATAAAAATATTATATCGAGGAGTTTAGTTTATTTATTTATTTACAACGAAACTCCGTTTAATCAAGTTGCTGTTGTGATCTATTGTTAGTTAGTTAGTTTTCTTCAGTATTTACAGCCGATTGTGCAATTAGAGCCAGTTTTTTCCTTATTATTATTTTGTTGATTCGAAATTCTTCTCCTTGTGGAAATGTGAATGAATAATAGGTCATTTCCAATGTATGTATCATCTTCAGGATATTTTTTGGACAATATCCAACTGTTTCAATATTTTATGATATCGTGACGATCGTTTTGTTTGATACATTCCTTATTACATCCAGTTTTCCTCAATATTAAAGAGTACGAATTCTGATTCAAGACTAATTCATTAAGACGTAATAGGGCTTGGTTATAGCTCATGTATAAAAAAAAGAGATAGTTCATAAATCAAATAAATTAAAAATGTGTATATAATTTATTTTGTAAAAATTAATTATTTAATTTTGACGCTCTTACGAGCTTATTGTAGGTTTATACCAATGGTATGGTCTGAGTACTAGACATTTATTTCAGCCCTTTCACAATTCACTAGAGTTTATTTGGAATAACTTGATATGTAAAGAGCCTGTCAAAGTCTTTGTGTTTAGGTTAACGATATGTATATCGTTAGCCTAAACAATAAGACTTCATCTCATACTATAGTTTCGAAAAATTTATTGGAACGAGTCCTCCATATAGGGGATCCAACATGGATGTCCTGTTCCGGAGGCAGATCTCATGTTTCTACTTGCTTACTTATTCGTATTTTTTTACTCTTGGTACAAATATTTTTATGTCATATTTCTTAATAATAAAATAGGGCTAATCTATAAATAAATTGAGTATTGTTTAGTTATTTGCACTCATATAAGGTAACATAGCGTCTCTAGATGCCTCCACTGGGCAAAGTCATCCTCTCGTTTTTGAATTGTTAATGGAAGATTTTTATTTTCCTTCCGTAGTTTCTTAATTTCCCTTAGACATTACTTACACTGATTATATGATTTGCGTCTCTTGCGATAATTTGAAACACTTAAGGGGTATGTGTTACCGGCACTGGGAGTTAAACTCAGGTCATTTGGATATTTATTAGGTGGGAGGACTTCTATGCAGAATTACGTCTAAGCTATCACTAAAGTGCCAGGTATTCAGCCGTCAAGTAATAAGTGTCCAAAAATAACTGTGCTGTTAGCAGTTTAAAGAACTCACTAAAGCTATTAAAGTTACTGAACACATGATAAACTGTAAACTATGTTGCTTCTTCTTCTTTAATAACCACTAAGCTGCCCACTACTGGATATGAGTCTTTTGTAGTCGGCGGGTGTCTAGCGATCGGGTTAGCGATCGTAGTACAAAACACCACGCATCATAGACGCTGCTGTACGTCACGGGTCTGATCAATCTAGGTCTGGCATACTTGAGGCAGCTATTCTGCCATTTATCGCCGGCCAGGAAATCTTGGTTGGCATTTCTCTAAGTCATTGTTTACGATTCTCATTCTCGCACATTTTTTACACCTTCACTGTTTAATAGAAGTGTTTCTGAACTGAGCTAAAGCAGCGGTGACTCAGGGACAGAACGCGTACTTTAAATGTTCGTACTGTATTTATAAAACTAAGTGACCAGTAAGTCGTTTACCTGGTTGAATGTCTCATCACACTGTCATTAGCAACGGATTGCAATCATATGAAAATTTAAGTGTAAGGAGGAATAAATCATTTCTCCAAATGCCAACATCTCCTGCACGTGGTACACAATCCCAGCTAATAATAATGGCTCTAGCGATAGAATGATGGCGATGAATATTTCGCATTTGGATTTGCTCAGCGTGGTGGGAAAACCTACCAAGAAATGTATCCCCGCTCCTGCTGGTGCTTTTTTAGATAGGTAGTAGTTATACGGTCTATAAGTTACCGCTGCTCTATTTGTAAATAAAATCAAATAATTTTCCTATGCAATAGTAGCTGGGTTAGCAGGTACCTGACTGTTAAACCATGGGTCCTAAGTTCAAATTCGAACTGAAGCGAATATTTGTGCAAAACATTGTTTTTCAGGTCTTGTTATGTTATATTGCGCCCTGTGGCACTGCACATGGGAAGGTAAAGACGAGGGAATGCTTCTGTGTTTGCGCGTACGTTATAAAAATACAACTGCCGATAATATACGGGAGCTGTCGCCGTGTTCTTAATCGCTCAGGTGTGCAACATTACTCGCATCATCATCATACATCAATTACCGCTGTGTTATGTATGGTACATAAAAGACATCTGTAATTCTGCCCTGTTCAGTTATGTGCAGATAAATCCAACTTAAACAAAAGCGAGAACTTTATTCTTTGGTTATTATAATTTTGCGATAAAGCATTTTGTTGAATCAGGAACGATCTGCTAGTAGATTTCGCTTGAGGCTTATTAAGATTTATTATAATTTGAATTTGCAATAACCCGACCGCCTGTTGACGCCGCGGACACTGTTTTAATCGACACCATCTAATGATGATCGAGGCGACGCTTGAAGTTGGCGCCAGTGCTAGACTTATCGCGATCAACGGAGAAACAGCTGAATGCTAATTGATTTTATCAAACAACACTGTTCAGGATTGCGTTCGCGATATTATTTAAATTTATCGTTTTGATATTCATGGCGCATTCCGTCATAATTTGATATTTCGTGTTTATGAAGATTTTAGTAGAAATAAATAAAGATTTTCTTGCCACCTTTGGGTTAACTGTAATGGCCACACTTGGTTTAGTGATTGTAGTGCCAAGCACCGCGTACCTTGAACTACTGTCCTCTTCAACATACTGCATGGTTTAGGTCTGGCTCTAAAATATTCAGAGAACTTTGCCTATATTTAATATTTGATATGGTTATTTCGCCTCTTGCCTCATATATTTTTCTGGCATGTACCTTTATCGACTTTTAGGATACCCACGGCATGAGATGGAGTGGTTCTCACAATGCCACCATACTTAAAACACCATTAAATATATATTTATTATTATAAATTAGTAATATATACATAACAGATGAAACTTATTTTAATTATATAAAAAAAATTAAATATTAGACTGGCAGACATGGATTAGGCATCTATATACCGTATTTACATTCTTATAGACATAGATTAAGTAGTTGCGGCGAGAGAAAAAATCAGATAAAATCTATAATGACGATGGTGAATACTTGTTTCTTACGCGCAAATTACCCACACTGTGGTGATTGGCGAGTGGTTGATTCATTGAAATATACAGGCTCTCGCCAGCGATTCCACTGGCGACGTGTTTGGGATTTGATCAACACATTGCGTCAATTACATCATTTGCAGAATATGCTGTATATATATATTATGTTCGGCCAATCCTTCCAAATTGGAAGAGGTTTATGTCCAGAAGTTGACGGTTGACGTGTCTATGATGATACTAAGAATTTTTCTGACTCTGAATCCGAGTGATGACGGAACACACACAAAAATTCCTCGCATAAATTATCGATAACAGTGACGGGCAGCAGCGCGAACTTGTTTGCTAAGCGTGGTTATTACGGCAAATCTTCCCGTTGAGAGAAAACCAACCAAAAGAGGACTATTAACTGACGCAGAAGATGTTATATTTAAACTTTCTGAGTTATTTCTAGTTTTTACAAAAGAGCAGAAGTATAAGAATGTTACTCATGAAAATGTCGTGCATTTCAGATAGTATCAAGTTTGTTTTATGTACGTGACTTTAAATGAAATGTTCTTGAATATACTAATATCTGTGCGATGTCGTCGACCGTAGAAATTTGCCATTTATAAGCAAATCCAATTGCTTCAGCTTGACTGGCTGGGTATAAATTTTGCTCCCAACACGCCCTTATGTTTTGTCCATCACATGTAAACTAATAAGATAAAGTTGTTCGTCTATTAGTAAATGCTTTTGGCACTAAATAAGTTTTTGTCGGTTACTCTTTTGGCTACTTGTACAATCGTCTACTGCATGTATCAGCCCATTGGATCATCGCCAACATTTCCCAATTCGTGATGTATTCGTGATGATGACTTTAATGATGGATTTATTTCAATTTATTCCTGTGACATTGTATTTACTTATATGCAATCTCCAACTCTTTAACTTTATTTTGTCATTTAGTGTCGGGCCGGTTAAGAATCGGTATGATCCTTTAAGTTTCGTGGTCATTGTAAAAAGTTGTATAAAGAAATAATGAACCATGGATTAGGTTCTCCAAACTAACCTTCTGCGGTTCTTACGTTACTTGCTAACTTTACTTGCTAATTACGAAAACAGGTATATAAAAAAGTGTTAATTGGAACAAAAAATAAATTTTCGTGACAAAGTTGATCATGGACAAAATGAAATATGTAATGTTTTGTTGCAGTACCTTATTAACACTTTTACTGATCACAGCTGAGCAATTGCCTTCCTTTTTGTCTCCACCCTGTTATGTTTTAAAATAAACAATGTATAATATTATTACACTCTAACTTTTCACTTCTTTTTCATTGCTATCTAAGGGCTTTTTTCTTTTGTCTAATTTTTTTCTCTGTGTTCTCTTTTGGGAAAAAAATGGTAATCTACATAGAAAAAAAGGGATGTTAGTTTGACCGATCACCGTGAAAGGTGGCACATGTATGTTTTTTTGTCATTGAAATGGTTTTAATACTATCTACATTGTCGTTACTACTCGCCACAAGATAGCGCTGCAGTACTTCTATATGCTATGAAAATTGGTATACATAAGTATTCGAGAACACCGAATATTTTCGTGCTAACCAGTTTTTTGTACCTCGCCACTAGATGACGCTGCAGCATATTAACTTTGATAAAGTTGAATCGATTGCCATGAAAATTGGTATGCATTTGAGCACATATAATAGACAAAAATACAATAGTGAATTATTAATAAAAAAAGAATTAGTAATATTTAAATAATAGAATCTCATCAGTATGAGCCATCGTGATGGTTAGTGATTAACGTTTTCCACGTACATCTGCAACACCAGTGGAGCTGCAGGTGCGTTGCCGGCCTTTATGAATGTTTGGGGGATGGGAGAGATGTTAGGAAGGGGGATTTGGGGAGGGAGGAGTGGGCCTCCGGTTACCTCACTCATCGAACGAAACCCAGAAACGCAAGTGGCCTCTACTTAACGCCGGAATTCCACTTGGCTCTACCACGTCATATTAGTATAGTTTTAGTACGTAATTTATCATTATTATCACATGTTTTGCGGCTTTAATTCTTGGCAGGAGGTTAGCCGAGGTAACCTGCAAACTATGTTGCAAAGGTATAATTTATATTGTTATGTCATTTAATTTAATTTATTATAGGTTAAGAAATTATGTTTAAGTTAAGACGTGTTATGAAGGAAATTATATGATAACAAAGTCTCTAAGATATATTAAGTGTATTGTATAAAATATACCCATTAGGTATCACATAAAATAATTGCAAAAAAATGCTACAATGCTACTCTTAATAAATAGAGTATACAAAGTGTATTTATTATAAGATTATTTTCAGTCAAAAGGTTAATAAATTTTTGATCATATTTACAAATTTGAAAGTTTGTTTCATCTCCGGCAAAACAAAAATTTTACAAGCTTTAATCAGAATCTAAAAAGGTTTGCTTTACCACAAAACCTCTAACCCTTGGGAAATCACATGGAAACGGCTTCGGAAGTTTTAACAATTTTCATTACATTTTGCGCGACTCATGTTAACACGATTTGCTCTCGCTTATCTAACACCAATCCGGCTATTTTCAGTTATTCGTCCATTACGCAAAGAGTGCCCGAATATTTATTTTGGAACGCGCGGGATAACAATAATGGGCTTTTAAGAACATCTTTACGAAGATATAAAAATACGAAAAATATTTGTTATCTTTTTACACATATTACATGTAAATAAGAAATCTATAGAACAGAAAAAATGCAGTACATACAATGCTTATGAAAAACGTAGGGGACTTTAGCTTTTTTTATAACTACTGGTGTCAAAGTTACTTGTGGATAGTTTTAGAACTCATTCTAGACCAAAAAAAATTTTTTTGTAGTACCTACCTATTGAAATGTTACATTGCAGAGATCACCACGTGGATAGTGGATAGCGCACAGCGTACATCAATACACAAATTACTGATTTTCCGGTCTGCATGTGTTGTGTTGCGTCCCGTGTCTCGTACACTGCATCTGATCCTTCCTCGAATCTCATCGCATAACTGAAGAACATGATGACAATTGTTCCAGTGGTAACAGCCGATCGTATTCGAATGTTGTCGCTATCGACGTCGGCTAGGAGAACACAAATATGTTAAGCATATTTGTCATCAATCGACTACTACAACTCCCATAGTTATCCCCTAAATAAATTTAACTAAGCTACTTAATTATCTACGTATCTTGTGAGATAGATTTTAATTTGCATTCTTAGAATACCTTTCCTACTTTTTAGCTATTATTTTATTCCGCCACACAAAATGATTTAATATAATTGTATACATTACGAAGCTACTGTATGATATACGTAAATTTGTCAGATAGAACTCCAGATGGTAACTCACATCATCTGTTTTTTTTTATTTAAATTTAAATCTTCAGTTTGGGATTGGATGGCGTGGATATGTATGTTTGAACGGATTTAATTGAAAACTACTATTTTAAAATATTCCTTTTAACGGTAATGATATATATAAATAAACGGAGGTCTATGTTCAGTAGGTGACTGAACATAGACCTCCGTAGTTGTTCCAAGTACTCACAAAATTACGTTTCTGATCCCGCAACACTGTAAGTCGTCTCTCGCAAGCGGCTCACTTTACGGTAAGTGATTACTGTCGCCCACATACATCTGCAATACCAGAGGAGCTGCAGGTGCGTTGCCAGCCTTTAAGGGTATTTGAGGGATGGTAGGGAGGATGAGAAGGGGAGAGGGGAGTGGGTCTCCGGTTACCTTACTCACCGAACGAAACTCAGAAACACAAGATGTGTTTACTTTTCGCCGGTATTCTGTCGGGGTAGCTGAGAGGGCCCATACGAGCCGCAGCTAAGCCTAAGCTTGGCTCTTCCGCGTCAGAAGCTATATTATACGAGCTATAACGTTTTGGGGTTATTTCCACATATACTCCTCTGGTTGGGTACCACCCAAGAATAATAATAAGGATTACCACCCAATACATAAATATGTATGCATACATAAAATACTATAAAATAAATAAAATATCTCAACAAGATCGAGCAATTGCATTATTATTGGTCTGCTAGAAGAAACTATTATTCATAAAATAAATAAAATATCTCAACAAGATCGAGCAATTGCATTATTATTGTTGTGCATGAAGAAACTATTATTAATAATATAAAATTATATTACTTTCCTTGGTTCACAATAATAATTACATATACCCATTACGTATTCGTCAATATCGCGCCAATAAAACGAAGAAAGACCTCGGAAATTAAATAAAGAGATAGGAATACAGTTCAAGGTTAAGCCGTGACTGGAAAAGATTATTACCGACACCATTGTATCACGCATATGTATGACGTACATCCGTTCAAACCGCGAAAGCGCAAAATCCCTGAGTAACACTTTATTGGATCATTTCCAAGGAAAACTCAATTATGGAGGAACAATGCGAGCGAATAACGTGGAGGCCTTTAATGGAAGTTGAATTTCCTAGGAAAGTGGAACTTAATAATTCATAGTTGTTTGCCAATAAAAATAATATTGATATTGACAGATGTAAAGCGATCACCTATTACTAGCTTTGTGATTGGTTATATGATTATTTTGGAGAATCAACTTCAATAAAAATACGATATGTTTTTTCAGTATTTTACATTAATGCCACTTAAGCATTCGAAATACAAAAAAAACTTTGTAACATGATTAAAGTCAGCCTAATTCACACTGTTCAACCTTTAGCTAACCACTCCAGATTCAAGCAGGTGATGCTTAGTTGTAGTGGTTAACAGAAATATTAGTAATGTTGATTAATAGCAATACCAGTATTCTTTAAAGAAAATACTAAAATACTTCTTGGGTGCGTTAAACACTACGGAAGTACTCAATTAGCACACCTTTTTTCATAGAAATCACACCTATATCTGCTAAAGCAATAACCTACATCTGCTAATAACTTTAAATGCTTCACGTGCTTGGTCATGTTATTTATACTTACGTAGTCACGATCTTCAACTTTTCAGCGAGTCCTGAATCTAAAGATCGATAGGCTATTAGTTGTAAACAGGAAGTATCATTTAAGTGCTTTCCTTCCAAGCCATTATAAAAGGCGGTAAAGCAATCTTGGCACTCTAGTATCATTCACACTTTGCTGTTTATCCGATACTTTTTTCTTGATAATAACTTACGGAACGCTTTCAATATATTTTTCTTTACAAAATTAGATTAAAAGCTTTGATTTGACTATGTACACTAAGGCTAAAGCGAAATTTCGTGAAACCAAATTTCATTGTTTGGAAAACAATTTCCTAGTATAATTTCAGTTTCGAAGTAAACCAACTTAGTAGATACACTCTGTTTTAACAGAAGACCGCGTGGCTGAGTACCTTTGCCTAATGGGTTGAGAGTCCTCGGTCTGAATCTTTGTTGAAGGTGATACTTCTGCAACGGGCAAATTATTATTAATATGTTTTTCGAATCCGGATATTATTATAATATTCCCGTTTATCTGACAGTGCATTAGCAGTGGCAACTCTTTCGAGTTGAGTGTGTTCCTTCAATACTTTTGTGTTGTACACGCATACGTTATACTACCTAAGACACTTAGTAGTGTAAAAGTCTCCATTGTGGATAAAAGACTTATCTGTATTTTTAAGAGCAATTTGGAGGCACGCAGCTTCAGCTCGTTTTGGAAGACTTAACAAGTCTTCGAAGTATATAATAAATATAGTTTTTTTTTCTTATTTCTCAGACATGTAGAAATTGTATTAACGATTTTTACGATAACGTCACTGGGAATGAAACCCTGCTTCACTTAACTTCGCAAAACCTCACCGGGACACAGGAGAAAATGGCTTAGTACAGATACTGACTTTCCTTATAATGAAAAATAATAAAACGTTTAAATTTAGTTCATATCGAGTGCCGTAGAGATGTAAAAACAACGTTTAATAAAAGCTATTCCGTGCACTGGTTTGACTCGGGCAGAACTGACTGCTGGTAACACCCGATATCTTTGGGTATGCAGATGACAGTACAGTCTCGGGGAGATACTTGTCCGATGCGAAGTCTGGGGCAAAAGTCCAGTCTTTCAGAGAATCGATGATTGAGGGGGTGAACTCGACTTTGGAGGCTGTTTCCCAATGGGGTGATGCCAATTTGGTCAAGTTTAACCCCTCTAAAACACAGGCTTGTCTTTTTTCGGCGAAACGGAGTCCATTCCAACTGACTCCGACTTTCCGGAATGTCTCCGTTCCGGTAAATGACCGTCTTGCGCTCTTAGGTCTAGATCTCTCTTCTAACCTAAATTTCGGTCGTTACATCGAGTCCATAGCAAACACTGCTGCCAAAAAACTTAGTATCCTCTCGGGGTGAGACGGTACTTCACATCGGAGCAGCTCTTAAATCTATACAAAGCTCAAGTCCGCTCTTGCATGGAATACTGTTCCCACCTCTGGGATGGTTCGGCTAAACATCAGCTTGATGCTTTGGACTCGTTGGAGCGCCGAGCGAAGAGGATCATAGGCAGTGACTCACTAGTAGAGGCAAAACTTCAAAGCCTCGAACACCGTAGACGAGTGGCCTGCCTCTCGGTTTTTATCGAATTCATTTCGGAGAGTGTGCGGAGGTTTTGCATAACCTAATACCCTCTTCCCCTTTCCATCACCGAACGACTAGACGCGGCGAGAAGTTCCACCCTTATGTTGTAGAAATTCCTCCATTACGCACGAGGCGGTTTGCCTCTTTTTTCTTTGTGCGGACGGCTAAGGAGTGGAACTCTCTGCCGAGGTCGGTTTTTCCGGAGGCCTATAACCTGGATATCTTCAAGGCCAAAGTGAACAGACATCTAGGCAAGCGTGTACCATCCTAGGCCTCATCTTCGCTTTCCATCGGGCAAGATTGAGGTCAAACGCAGGCCTATTTTTTCATAAAAAAAAAAAAAATTCCCGTGCGAACGACAGTGAGTGAGTTTACAACATCCTACGTTTTTTTTAAATATAAAGCTTTATAAAAATTTTAATAAAGTAATAACTGGTAACTCTTTTCTTTTATTGGATGATTTTAATTTCTTAATAGAAGTAGGCTCAGAATGCCCATACCCATAGCCCTTACCATTAGGATCTCCATTCGTTTTTTATTACTCGCACTTGCATATAAGTGATTCGAAATAGCCGTAGAGGGAATCAAATCGTTTTAACGGTTAGTTGACGAGCGAGACAAAATAACATTACCGTTTATTATTTTCGCTTAAGGTCTAGATGGAATAAAAAAGGTATCCGTATATATTGCTTTGAAATTGCAATATTAGAATTTGTTATTAAAATGCATCTGTATTATTATCGCATTAGGTAATTTTTTTTGCATTGAATATTTTGTGCTGAGCTCGTAATCAAGGTTGTCAAATGCATTTTAAATATGTTAGACCTCAAAAACATAGACTATTGACATGATTCCAGGACCTAGTCAGAATCTAATATTTGGTACTGCAATCTGTGCCGAAAGTAAGTAAGGTAATGCGTGGAAGATCTCTATGTCTTCTTCGTCAGCCTACTGATAATAGCTCACTACTGGCTCACCTTCCCCGAGAGAGGATTTGCCACAATCGCCACACCTGGCTTACAAATTGACCATCGCAGTACCAGACACCTCGCGGGCTGCTTACCGTCATTAGAATGTGTATTTTCGGCTAAGCCTTTTTTGAGATGTCATCTAACTCGCCATCTGCAAGATGCCATGAGATTTTCAAAGCATTTCCTTTATTTAGTGGTCTCTTGTGACACGACCCTTGGTTGGTCACCTGCGTGGAACCAAGAGGCACCGCCAGGAGGGATGATGCTTTCGAGTACTGCGGATAGCAGACACGGTAGTGTTCGATACCCACGTGGGATTCGAGCTCACGAAAGCCGATATATGGCGAATGTGGAACACCTGGGAGTTTTAGTCCCTGCATACCTAGCGTAATCTGTTCTTGCCCGCTTTGGAGCGGGTATGCGTCAAGTATTTCCCCATCGTATGAAAAAGGCACCAATACTTCATTAAATAATTATCATAATGAATGGTATCTATTGTTAATAAAAATCTTATATTCGACTCTGATAGATTAGATAGGGCAAAAACCATCTTCAATATGTCAGATCTATAATCTAAAGCCTAACACATTAAATTTTCTGGTACATTGGGGAATTACTGTCAAAACTCCCAACGAAATTACTGGTTTTACAACCAGTTCGTTAGCATACACCGCCACAGCTTATCAAGTGGGCCTCGTGAAATCTGATCGCTTGCGACTGTGGACTGTTTTTAAAGTTAAGTAATGTTTATCATACATAAAAGAGTGGATTATCCTCCTAGTGGTCAGTAATCACTGTGGAATCCAGATAATCTTTTTACTCAACGTCAAAGAAAAAGTTTATCGATTCAACTTTTTTTTAATGTACGGTCACCGATTATTTTAACATTTCGGCACCGATGTGTATAATTATTTTTATCCGAAAGAACACAACTTACAGTGAGGTCCCATGTAAATTTGGAGGATATCTGGAGATAATGGGTGTAAGCCAGTTTTTTAATTAAATATTTACATTTCAACGGTCGTGATACCTCGAGTAACATGTAGCGTGACTTCTTCGGAAAAATAAAAATCTACTCTGATTTTGCTGGTAGGAAGTTGCTCGAGAACATTTCACTTTTTTATATGGCCTCTACGTAATAATATTTTGGGTGTGCAGTTTTAATAATAAAGTGGATTTGTTCATTCATAAAATAAATTCATAGGCATTGTTACACACTCCAACGCGGAAATAAACCCAAATAATAACCATTGGTCATAGCCTTCTCCAAATGCTAACCTCGCAGATACGAGGTACACCTTGCTTGCAAATAAGCGAGGCTTTAGCGACCAAATGATGGCGGAATAACGCCGCACCCAAATACCATAGACTTATGATGAAGAGCAGCGTCACTGGTGCGAAGGAACCTGCACTGCGCGCCAACAGGCCTTTGCTGCCGCTTTAGGGCTGATATAGTAATAGTAGATGTTGCAATTATTTACCTAACCAAAAAGTTACATGGGGGGCGCTAATCCTGCGACTTGTACTCACCTTAAATAATAAATAGTGAATATAAATACGAGTGTATAATCTCACCTGTGCGCGGCAAACGAGGTTCTTTCGACTGATTGATGGTGAACATTCATTGACTTTGTCGAAGATTATTAGTAACTTTAATATACCGTAATATTCACTAACTTGCCTGACCAGCATGGTAAGAACGGTCAAAACTTCTAAAAATTCAATTACAAGGATTTTCTTGCAAATCTTTCCCAACAGTGGTATACAGGTGGCCAAGAGGGAGGACAAATAAACTTAGCGAGAAGAGACTTCTTACTTCTGCAGGTTTTAACAGCGTATTTATAGAAGGTCCTATGCGCAGTTATGGACTAAGACTGGTTATGTGAAAGATTCTGGTTTGCCGCTCAATCGCGCCTAAAGAACTAAGTGAATTTAAAATAAATGAAGTAGAAATTATAATTTTGCGACCTACACCAGAGTGCTATTGCACGCATTAAGACATATGATCCTTTTTATCTTCCTCTGGTTCCTTTGGGTCGAAATTTAAGGTCAGGCGGGCGTGGACATAGCCAGTCGCTTGCTGAATATAAAATTCATATCGTTTGAATAAAAAATGAATTAAGATAGTAATGTGTAACTTTTTTATATATATTTATCTACACACATTTTTTATATATGAGATGTTATATACTTTCTAAAAATTATAATACAGTGTTTACCGAAAAAAAATATAATTGTCGAAGGCATAAATTTTAATTAAATTATTTATGTTTTAAAATTATGTGATACCAAAAGTATAATTATTCAAACAGTGCTAAACATTAGCAGTAGGCACTAGGCACCCATACTACTAAAATAATATGTAGTTAAATTAAATTCTCTTTGAACTCGATTTAAATTTTTATATATAGATAAACGGTTTTTATCGCTTGTTATTAGTCTTAGTCTTAGTAAGCCATGAATAATGTTACAATAAAAAGATATAATATATAATTTAAGAGATTTTTCGCCATTTGACATAATATTTTTCACAGTGTTTGAATATTACAATGGAGACGCTACATGAACGTTAAAGAAAACAAAATTGGTAGTGATTACTTTGCACCATTTGGGTATGCAGCCGCCAATAATTTTTAAGACGCTTCAAAAGCTAGGCATCAGCCGTATGTATGTTTGTGTATATTATCGATAAGTAGGCACCAACAATTGGAAGACCATTAAAGATCGGAGCGATTATATGATTTTAGAACGCGCTGTCGCCAGAATTCAACTAACCTCTATAAGTAAACCGTAAACCGTATTTATACGAACATCCGTACGAAACTCGATACACAGGCCCAATGAAAACCAGCGCTGTAGTCTCAACTGCAGCATTAAGCTGAGTGTGGTCTGTTTGCCCCATGCGCCAGGCAACGCGTCTAGAGGAGGCAACGTTAAACATTGTTTGTGTAATTAATTGTTTTATTAAATGTCTTGCAATGTTTATTTGTTATTGAGTGGCGTATTTGTACAATAAATGTTTCTTTCATTCTCAAACCAAAGATTTTGTCACGTAAAGTGAAGTTTCCCGTTAGAACAGCAAGCTTTTTGATTGATCCAGTCAGTCTGTTAAGCTGCATGGAGCTTAACATACTGGATCAATCAAAAAGCTTGCTGTCCCGATACGTTGGTGGAAGACAAGTGTTCTAAAAAAAAATCATATATAACGAGCACTACAATAAGCAAAACTACAAGTATATGCTCACTGCTCTGGAGAAAACTTTACTCCGACATTAATACATTTTTTTTTGAGAGTCAACTCAAGTCTTTAGAGCTAGTAGTGCACAAATTATCCGTGGGAACCGTGCGTAAATTCATAGATACGCGGTAAGAGAGATTAAAGACCTGTATCAAAGTCATTTGGAATAAAATTAAGGCCAGTATCAAGGCCTCTTTGAATAAAATTATTTTTAAATAGGTACAAATAAGTTTCATAATTATTACACTGTTTCTTGAAAAAAGATATGCATTTTAAAATGTAAAAGAGCTTATGGCTCTAGTAGGTATAGGGTAAGGACGTACTCGTATATGTTTTGCAAAGTCCCCTAGAGTATTATTTAAGACTACAAGTTTTAACACTTATTTCTCTGATTTATGAAAAATTTCATTTCAAGAGAAAGACTCTTTTTCATTTTAATATAAATATTCATAGCCAAAAAATAGAACGAAAATTCCATCGATAGGTATGAAATGTAGTTTTGAAATTCGCATGGAAGCGTTTCAATTAATTTAAAAAATTGCTTTTCTGCGCTTTTGTAGCAGATTACGATGCAAAAATAATACTGGAATAGATAGCTTACGGAACGAAAACTAACATAAAATGACGTATTCTTGTGGAGATTCCTATGCGCGTTATTCAGTTCCAAATTAGGATAACTCTATGTTAGTAATTGGGCGATGATTGGTGATTGGATAAACTACGCTGATACTAGATATATTAAAATCATCATATTTAAAACTGCATTCGTCACTAAAGTGCAAACTTTCATACGGGTATAAACTTATACATCATACAAGTGCCGGCCCCATGCGGGATTCAAGCATGTAATCCTCAGTGTCGTTAGTGGAGTCGCTACCAACTATCTATCGGGGCGTGTCGCGTTTTTTAAATAAAATAAAAATGTAATAAACTCTATTGATAGTGTTTATTCATTTCCAGCTGATGATTTTTGCTTAAACATGTAACATTAAGAAACGTTTTAATTCGCAACTGATTTTGTAAATAGACAGTCCGCTGCAGAGCGCTGAGGCCTCTACGTGGTGAATAATAATGGAAACGGGAGTGTTTGCGCGATAATAATTCTATGCAGTCAAAAACTGTCGATGGTGAAAAATTCCGAAGTTGTCGCCGTGACAGGAACAGCCCGATAGGACATCGTCAATTATCATTAAAATAATTATACATTTATTTATATCTGGACTGATTATAATGATAATGTGTTCCTTCTAATATATGCCCAGCTTAAAAAGATAAGTAGCGTTAAGTTAAAAATGCAGTCAAAAATAAAAAATGCAATGTTGCAATTGCAGGTTCTTCTAGTCCACGAAGCATCGAAAGGCAGTTTTTCCCGGGTTTTTGACCTAGAGGCTGGAGACGAAACAGACCCCGGCACACAGACCTCACCGTACGAAAGTCGCTTTCCTATCAACATCGGCATCACGGGCTACGTGGCCACTACCGGCGAAGTAAGTATTATTCGTCGTGTATTCACAAATGAATATAATTAGTTACTTAATAACATTTTCTTTTCAATAAACCAATTACAGATATTATAATACTTTTTCTTCTAAGACACAAGATCATATGATCTTATCAAAGTATTCTATCTGCATAATTATGCACTAAAACATGTAATAATCCAAATTATTTGAAAATTATTAAATATTAAATTAAGTAAATTATTTAAAAATTATGAACAGTAACATTTTGAAGGCATAATGATGATGACGAGCTTACCGTCTGTTAAATTAGTAGTGCCTGCTTTTTTCTAGCACTACACCTTCCATAACTATAGCTGCATAATAATTATTATTAACCTCTTGGAACAACTTTTCTATGTAATAAATGTGATTTTCACTCTACACGCAATGAGCAGACGGATCACAGACATTACGCACGAACGAGCGTCAGGTCCACCGTTACTGGCTTTATATAATTAAAGCCTGTCTGAAAATAAGTTATATTAAAAATATACACATTAAATGCGAGGTACCTCCCATTAGCAGACATGGTTAATCACTAAGCACACTACTTATAAGCCAGGAATGCCGATCGCTTTGAAGTGCTCTCGTTATTTTTAATTAGTAACTTAAGCATATCAGATTTTAAATTTATAAAATAAAAAAGATACATTCTTGTAGGTTAATTTTTAATATATACTTTATAATTATAACTATATTTAGCAGAAAGAATGATGTGTGTTATCCATAATAATATCTTCACTTATTGCTGTCATGTTGCGTGAATTGAGGAAGATTGAGTGATCTAGCCAATGTTACTAAATCTGTCAGAACCTTCAGGAGAATTCACACTGCTGCCGTATTTTTGACGGAGATGATAGATGTCAATATTGATATTACGTCAGGGTCGTGCGATGGATGGGTTATCAATTTTAATTATGATAGTTTGTGTGTAGCTGACAAAAGGAGCTAAAAAATAGAATTTTATAATTAAATTCTGAATTCTAAAGCCTGTTTAGAAGATAAGAAGTCTAAAGTCTACTCGTAAAATTTTTGTTTAATATAAATTTATTACTTATAATAAGTAAGTAGTAAATTTAAAATGCGCTTAACAATATTAAATTCATGAAATTTACTATCTTTTTTAAATAATTTTAAGTCGAAATCCTACGACGGCATTAGCTGGTAGTGCTTATAGAGGCGAAAGACCACCACAAGAGTAATTTTATTCTTCAAATGTTTTATTAAAATGGTCGTTTAAATTTGAAATTGTATCGTAAATTATCTTTCTAAATATAAAATTCCTGAGGGTTTCTTCCACCACCCGTATCTCGATAATCAAATAAGATCGAGACTGGAAAATACGAAAATTAATGTAAGAAAAAAATTATTTAATTCTTTTAAATCAAATTTCCTTAAGTAATTGTTAAAAAATATTTTTTTTGCAAACTGATTACCCCATTTTAGTCTACGGAAAAAATACTAAAGCGACATATTAAATTACTTTTAATGTTACTGTTTTTGTTTTTTTAAGGAAATCTTTGAACAATTACTAAAATGCCACGAAACATCCTAATGAGAAAAAAAACCTTGAAATTTTAGATGTGTTCTTCAAAAGAGAAAAATGCGAAAAGGATTTTTTTTATTGTTTGAACAATTATTTTACCCTTTACCAAGGATTCGGGCGAAGACAGGCGAATATCGTAGTAATTTAATAATGTATCTAGTAATTTCAAGTGACAGCTTAATTGCTGAGGTATGCAATTTATTGGTGCAATACATAAAGTACACGTTAATATATCCGGTTTCAATAGATATCCGGCAGAAATTGAAACAGATCAGAAGTACATCATACTTTTCATCAATCGTATTAAATACATATTTGAGTCAATACAATCATATTACAGGCATATTTGAAATATTTGCGCCCCAGTCTGTTAAGTATCAGAGAGAAGCTGCTTTTTTGGGCCAATCTATAAAATAGGAGTTCAGCTCAAGCCGCCATTTTCTCCTGAACCGGCCAAAATGTGATCTCTTTCCTAGTGGGTCCACTCAGTGATGGTTTTCGCCTATGAAATATCTTTTTTTTTATGGGAAAGGCGACAAACGAGCAAGGGGTTCACCTGATGGTATGTGATTACCGTCGCCGACGTACATCTTCTTCAATAACAGAGGTGCTGTAGGTGCGTTGCCGACCTTTGAAGGTATGTGGGAGATGGAAGGGAGGATGAGGAAGGGGAGTGAGCCTCCGGATACCTCACTCACCGAACGAAACTCAGAAATACAAGATGCCTCTACTTCACGCCGGCATTCTGCGAGGCCGTGATACCAACCCGGTTAGCCGGCCCATTCGACTTAAATTAACATAATATTGTTTCTTATAGACGGTAAACATCGCTGACGCATATCTGGACCCAAGGTTCGATCCATCGGTAGACGAAGAAGCTGGGTTCAAACACAACACTATCCTTTGTATGGCGATTAAGAACTCTGAAGGGAGAATCATAGGCGTTATACAGGTGAGAGTTTAATTCTATATTAACTTAGACAGAGCACTTACTTAAGAAAAATAAAGAATCAAGTTTATTCGTAGCTACAATACACAAAAATATTTAAATCCTTAATGAAAAGTGACACTTTTAATTCCTATTGAACCACAGCAACGAAAAGCATCATATTTAGCATTATGGTGCAGCGCTGTTATTATGACAGTCACATAGCTTACAGTGAACAAAAAAATATAGCTAATTTAAAAGAAAAAATGTTTTATCCGAACTTTAATAAGAAAAATAATTAAACTATCATTTCATCATCAACTTTTTACAGCTTTTCAAAATACTTTCAATGCGAATTAGACTTTATTTTCAACGATACTTATGTATCATTCGCAGTGCCCTTATGTGTGGAGCTCGGATCGGTAGACAGCTTCCGTATGCGAAGGAATACAATAAAAACCCATTAAAATAAGCCAACGTTTTCACACAGCTTAACTTATGCTGTAAACGTACAATGCAGAAAGTTTGCCGAATGGAATTAATGAAAAATTCAAACTGGTAGTACATATGTAACGGCTAGAGCGCAATGCGGTTAGGGGTTAGGGGGCAAGCGGGGAAGTAAGTAGTTACAGTAGCAAGTTAGAATACGTATTATTTTATTTTATAATTTTTATTATTTTACAATACTGATTTATTCAGGGCCATTTTTGATTTTGAAATTTGTATAAAATAATGTTTTAACTAACGTAAGTACGCGACCATTATATAATATTTATATCATTTGGTATAACCAAACCATACCAAATACAAAAAATATTTTCAACGTTTTGTTTCTTTTATTACTCTTCTTTGTATGTATTTCTCAAGTGAAATTTGTAATTCACTTGACCATCACCCTGGCAATGATGAATCATTTAACGACCGCGTGGCTTAGTGGTTAGCGTGCCACAGGAGAAATTCCTACAATAGCTGGTAACATTTCTTTTTAAATTAAAAAAAAATCATACGCGTTATCGGATCGCATCGGATACGGGAAGGTAACGAAAACAAAAGAATTCCAATTCAGGGGAACTCACTCCTCTACGTTTGCGCGTACATTTACGGCACTATAATATCTCCTACGCAGTTGACAACTTTCTATAAGATACGAAAGTGGTCGTAACCATGGTCGAAATCGGCCTGGAGGACATAATTATTGACAATCGATAAGAAACAAATTGTTATTAGATTTCTTGTTAAAATTAGAAATAAATCTTTATACATACGTCACACTTAAGTTAATGTTATTTTAGCAATTATCTTATGAAAATATCTCATATAAGACTATAACGATCAGAGACAAGAATTTAAGGTGTGATATAACATGCAAATAAATTTCTAATCTTATTGTCTACACGTGCATATGTTTTTATTAGAAAATTGCATAAGTCTGCGTGATTTCGTTAAGAATATTAAGAAATTCATTACTTCCTTAATTAAATTACGAGATTCATTAGCTTTGACGGCCATAGTTACAGATGTTTAATTTTGGTGAACTTGTAATGCCTACTCTTTGTAAGCTTCTTATTGTTTTAAAAGCGAATATTAAGATTCTCACTGTACCTATTGGGTGTTCATTGTCCACGTAAATTTGCGCATTGCGACAAGAATGTTTCTGCAAAAGCTGTTTAATGGTAATTTATTTTAGGATACACAGTAGTATTGTAGTGGTTATGTATTCGAATGCGTTTTATTCGTTTCCCTTCTATTCTCACTTAGTTGAAATTCCGGATAAGCTAGAAAAGGAACCGTTAGTATATATTACTGTTTTCATTAAAACGTTAGGTTGATCAATTAGTTTTTGGAAACCTAATGAAAGTTCATGAAAATAAATTTCTAAAAAGTATTTTTTTTTTCAACGTAATCACCTTCTAATCTAATACACCTTGAGTCACGTATTGAAAGTCACTCAATTCCCTTGGGAAAAAAGGGACCTCATCTTCTCCGTCAAATATTATACCACGCAGGGTGCTAATCACTAGGAGCTAGATCCGGAGGATATGGCGGGTGAAGCATCATCTGTAACTCAGCCGTTAGGATGGGAGCGCCTGTTGTCTCCCTAAGTAGATTGCAATTATTCAAAAAAAAAAAGTAGACACTTTCTTAAAGCAGAAATATTTAATGACCGTAGGAACTTCGGTTTTCAATCAATCGTCCAAAATGAACAAAATCGAAGTTTCTGCCAACAACAAAATAGAATGCATTGCCATAACTTAATATAAAGTATCCGATTCCTAAAAGTTATTGTTGGTAGTATTTTATTAATGGGAAATAATGTTGTCACTAATAAGTATCATTGAAAACAAACTATCAGTTTGTTTTTGTGTAAATGTTATGCAAACTGTCTGTATTGACTTTAACAAAGTTACATAAACTTTGCTATAATTTCAAATCTAATTATCTGCATAAATTACAAAAGTCGGTTTAACAAAATCTAAACAAAATAAACTGGGGTCTAGCAATTCGGCAAAGATAATTGTTTAAATAAAAAGTTATCTGCTCAAATAATTATTTTGTTTCCATTAGCATATTGAACCCAAACTTTTATGTCGAAATAATGTCATAAACTAGAAAATGGAATTTGTAATTTACATTTAATTTTCTTTTCAGCTTCCGAACGAAGCTAAGTTTGATTAGTTTTAAGGAAAAATTTATCCGCAAATGATGGACTCGTATTAAGATACAAGTCTTATAATAAGTTCATTTCGATGTGTCTGCGTTTTCATTTTAAATGCCATAATATACGAGTATGGCATAATAGATCTTTAATCATAGGAATTTCATCAAAATGAAAAAAAAAAAATGTTTTAATGCGTGTAGAGTATTATTACTACATACATACATTCCGGACGACAGTCTGAGCGACATAAGGATGGCTCTCAAACAGCATAAAAATGGCAATGCGCCCGGAACGTAATTAAAGCTACTTAAGGAAAAAGAAAAATCGGTAATCGGTATTCGTCATTAATTGTTGAGTTACGCCGAAAGAGTGGAGTAGAAACGTGGTTCTCCTGTTCTTTAAGAAAGGCGATAATTGCTAACTGAAGAACTATAGAGAGTCATCACGAATCATCTAGGAAGTAGCCTTGACGACTTCCAGCCCCCCCAATATGTCGATTTCCGCAAAGGATACACCGCAGACCACAAACAGGCTCTTCGTCAGATAGTACAAAGAACCGAAAAATATAATTTACCACTATGTCTGGCGTATGTGGACGGACTCTTATAGTCACACTATAAAAAGATTCAGTCGAAATTTGCTACGGTCTCTTCAGTGGTGCCATATAGACTTCCGTTACATGGAAGTGTTTGTTCAGTGAGACTGCGATGTCTATCCGACTACAGAACCAAAGTACGAAGCCCATCCCATTACAAATAGGCATAAAAACATTAAAACATAATGTTTGTATAAGGGCACTACTTATTCCATATACTGAACATTCTTCCAGCAGCTACTTCTTTTTATTGAATTGGAGTGACAAACGAACTAACAGTCCACCTAATTATTTATTTATTAAGAGTTGTCGGCAAGTACGTATACCAGTGATTGAGTGGCGTACGGAACCGAGACATGGTCTTTTACTGCCGGTTCTTCAAAGAGTAAGCGTGCTACATAAAGGGCTATACTCTGTGTTTCTCTGCGCGATAGAAAGCAACGACGATATCGGTATTGCAGTAAGGATCAGCAAGTGGCAAATTCTTAGGAAGAAAATCTGGCCGGCCACATAGCTCCAAGAACTGATAACAAACTGACAACCTCATTCATGCAAACGAAGTGGAGGTTGGTTTGGGCCAACGGCCTATATTGGCGGCTCAGAACTGTGCTTTGGGGCATTCTTTGGGGGAGGCCTATGCTCATGGCAAACAAAAGTTATGATGAAGATAGTATATTATGTAGACATTGTGATAGATAGAAATATTACGTAATAAATAGATAATAATTATAATATAAATCAATATCTTACATAACACAAGAAGTCCGATTCTAAAATATTACGTCTAACATCTTTAATTCACATTCTTTGCTCTATTCGTTAAAGTTACATCTGCGTATATAAATAAAAAAAAATCTTAACATACAATACGTATTTATATTTCAGCTCGTGAACAAATTCGACGGTCTGCTGTTCACAAAGAACGATGAGAATTTCGTGGAAGCGTTTGCAATTTTCTGCGGAATGGGAATTCACAATACGCACATGTACGAGAAAGCTATCACGGCTATGGCGAAACAGAGCGTGACCCTCGACGTAAGTGAAACGATAAACTATCTATTTCTTATACTTTATATTAGTTTATATTATACATTTTGTTGTGTTTACACTAGTGTATACAAATAAACAATATTTTCATTCTAGGTATTGAGTTACCACGCATCCGCGTCCCTCGACGATGCACACAGATTACGGGTAAGTACCGTGGTTTATTTATAATCTTATAATTACAGTAACAGGTGGTAGATTTTATATCAAATGATTTTGTATCATATCAATTAATGGTGTGAATCAAAATCTCATGTAAATTCCATTCCATTCACAATCCATTTAGTCTTCAATGCCAATATAATCTATCTAGTTTCGTTAAAGGGGATGGATGTAAGATTGTATGGGTTACTAGTTAGTTGAAATAATGTAAACAACAAAACAATTACCAGCATAAGCTGCTATTGTCATAAGCGATACCGCGATCAACAAAATAATTAATGCGCTGCTAGACCGTAATGGATCACTTGACTTTGCGTTCTAAATATTTAGTGGAATAATTAGGGCAACTATGCCGTTTCGTCTTCACTAGAGGTCGTTTGTAGCTACAATTGTTATACGAATACAATTGCTGTATATTTTATACAACTTTTGATTAAATTAACTGGTTAAACTAAAACTAACTTTAGCTGACTTTTGCTAAATCTGAAGAAAAAATTGCGTCCTTTTTTTTTTGTCGAGTGGAGCAAATATTTGTCAAAAATTAGCGTCAATATTGCACAATATTTTTGGACCGTGTCCCGCAGCGGAACAGTTACAAGCTGCTACTTTACTAATGCCCCAAGTAATTTTCTGTGTGAAAACTCTGTCCTCTCTTATGCACGCGGTTGACAAACTGAAGACAAAATCAATTCTTATAATCGAATATAACATTTTTCAGACTTTACGAATACCGTCTTCGGTCCATTTCAAGCTCCATGAGCTAGACTTCGATGACATCGACCTCTCAGATGACGACACGTTAAAGGCGTGTCTGCGTATGTTCCTTGACTTGGATTTCGTGGAGCGGTTCCACATAGACTACGGAGTGCTATGTAGATGGTTACTCAGCGTCAAGAAAAACTACCGCAACGTTACGTATCACAACTGGAGGCACGCTTTCAATGTCGCCCAGATGATGTTTGCTATTCTAACTGTGAGTAACATTTTAACTATTAATACTTTTTAAGGTTCTACTACATTTATCTCTTACCAATATACGTAAGGGACTAACAAAAGAGAAGTCTATAGCCAACTGAATAATCATGAACGTGGAAGCACGTAATAGTATTCTAAGGAAGGCTCAGAGACACTAAACATCGGAAGATGAATTTAAAATATTTGTTTCGTCCCTACTACAGTAATACTGGCACGGCAATACTGTCTTAAAAATTGCCGTGCGTAGGAATATTACCATTCTATCTAAAAATATTTTTGTTTGTAAAATCGCCTTAGTGAAATTCCAAAAGACTCGTAGGCTCCCACTCATGGCGCAATAATAAAATAAAAATAATCACATCCGTCACCTAAGAAACGTGGGCAGAGATTAAAGAATTCTATTTTGCACGAAGCATAGCCAAACAAACGAGCAGACCATAGGCAGTGAACCAGGCTGAAAAATTAAAACCATCCAATATAAAACCAGCCGTTCAACATTATAAGCGGTTGATTAAGTTATTATTTTTTTGGGGTATTTCTATATATTCTCATCTGGTTGGGTTGTATATATAAATACATATAGATACAAATAAATACCATAATATAAATTTTTATAACTTATATATAAGTAATAAAAATTTATAATGTATAAAATTATAAAATTAAATAGATAATTAAAACCAGAAACCTAATTTATTAATGTGTGTCTGTTAATATATTATTGGTGAACTCGAGACTTAATGTATGTTAACTCATTGAATATAAAAAAATAGCAGCTACCTTTTTGAATTAAAATCGTTAATGTTTCAGGAGACACAGTGGTGGAAGATATTTGGTGAACTTGAATGCCTCGCTTTAATCATCGGCTGCTTGTGCCACGATCTCGACCATCGGGGGACCAATAACTCTTTTCAAATAAAGTTAGTTTTCATATCAAATAAAAATCATATTCATACTCATATCTAAATATCTATAATAATAAATGTATATCTAAATTCTTAGCATTCTTATTGCACTTATTAATAACTCTTCGTTCTTAAATGCATTAATTAGTCATTTATTAATTTGTAGTATATTTGTTGAAGTCAGATTTATTAAGTTTTCATATTAAAGATGAAACATTGACAAGAAATGTAAATCTATTTCAGAGCATCATCGCCCTTGGCTCAACTGTACTCTACCTCCACTATGGAGCACCACCATTTCGACCAGTGCCTGATGATTCTAAACTCTCCCGGCAACCAGATCCTGGCCAATCTCTCCTCCGACGACTACGAGCGAGTTGTCAAGGTTCTAGAAGATGCCATATTGTCCACAGATTTGGCCGTTTACTTCAGGTACGCAGTCTGTTTAACACAGACAGGCTTTTTCTGTAACACAGTCTTCGTTGCAAGTCAAAGTCTAGTAGTTAACGGAATGCAAATCTGACGTTCCTCTTCCACCGTGACAAAACATATACGCATTAACTTCTGGTCTGCCAAACGCTCTTGAAACCCAGAGTTTCGTATAGTGACATCTGGTTCTCAGATGTGCAAAATAACTTAGTAACATAAACCGATTGTTCG
Organism: Bhutanitis thaidina; assembly: GCA_029286595.1. Classification (NCBI taxonomy): domain Eukaryota; kingdom Metazoa; phylum Arthropoda; class Insecta; order Lepidoptera; family Papilionidae; genus Bhutanitis; species Bhutanitis thaidina. Next base: position 6,427,447 of record JAGSMS010000005.1, read on the forward strand.
TCGATAACTTTGAAAAATGCAATCTAATAAGTACGTACGCATGTCTTTTTACATTTAATTAATATATGGTAATCCATAAAATCGCTTTTTTGGTTATAGCTGCTATAATAATTAATAAATTTATTAATAAAGTTAAAATGAAAAACATAATTTCATCTCCCATGATTTATTATTCATGAAATAACCATTACAATTATTCCATCTCCAATATGATTAGATAATGCTGTTAATACACCAGTATTAAAAAAATTGTTGATAGTAAAATACTAAATAAGAAACTAATCCCAACCCATCTCAAACTAAAAACCTTTTTCTTTATTACAAGCTTATTATGTATTTGGAATTCACAATGGAGACTGAAAATGAGTTCGATTACAGACTAGTGCTAACGTAGATATTGATACGACTGATGAATTGATATTACCATTCACAGGATTTCATGTAATGTAAGTTCGTTTTGGTTTATATCAGTCGCAACAAATCTTCAGTAAATTTACACATAGGACATTAGCCTGGAAATTGTACAAATTCTAAGTTTTCTTTTTGGTTGAAGGCCTTCTAGCCAATGCCCTGATATATAAAAAAATGACGCTCTGGTCCTTTCGCAGCAAGCGCACGGCGTTCATCGATCTTGTGAGCGAGGAACGCGGCGGGGAGCATGGCGGGGAGCGTGGCGTGGAGCGGGGCGTGGTCGCGTGGGGCGCGTGCGTGGAGCGGCGCGGGCTACTGCGCGCGATGCTGATGACGGCGTGTGACCTGGCCGCCATCACCAAGCCGTGGCCCGTGGAGCGCCGCGTGGCCGCGCTGGTCGCCGGCGAGTTCTTCCGCCAGGGCGACCTCGAGCGGCACAACCTTAACCTGACGCCGATAGTAAGTTTTTTTTTAGCAATGCCGGTCAAAACGCCGATTCCTAATTCTCCTTTCCACCAAGACAATGAACGGCAGGTTGTAATTTTTTTGCTTTTTTTTTAATGATATATACGAGGCGGCGTTTTTAAGTTCGCGGAACAGGAGGTAAAATAAAAGTTCAAAATTATTTTACTTTTTCTGCATATTCTCCTGCAAAATGATTAAAAGCTTGAGATCTTTTGAATAGTTATACCCTCATAAAAAAAAGTTTTATGAAATTTGTGGAAACTGCTTCCTTAACTTCTTTATCTGTGGAAAATTTATTTTTACAAACCTCTTTTTTCATTTTTGGAAAATAATCACTCGGAGCCCGGTCTGGACTATAGGCTGGGTGATTCAAAATATCGAAGCCCACCTAGTGCAGGGCAGCCAGGGCAACACGGCTCTTGTGGTCGGGCGCATTGTCACCTCTGTTTAATTTTCCTCTTCTTTTTTCTTCAATAGCTTCTTTTAATCGCTCCAAGATTGTTGCGTAGTATTCTCCGGTTATAGAGACATCTTTATCCTTATAATTGATCAACAAGATTCCTTCTGAGTCCCAAAAAACTTTCGCCATGAGTTTTCCGGCTGGTGTTGTCACCTTAAATTTCTTGGGAGACGCTGCACCCTTTTTATGCCACTTAATGGAGTCTCACTTAGATTCAGGTTCATAATGACGAACCCAAGTTTCGTCTTCAGTAACAATTCGGTTCAGTATATCATCCTTGTCTTCAGCACATAGGTCCAAAACGCTTGAGAAAATTCGATGCGCTGTTCTTTTTGCGGCGGCGTGAGCAAGCTGTTTCCATTCTTTAGAAACCAATGACATCTCTTCCAGTACTATTTTAACAGATTTTCCTTGCTTGATAAGAAAATTGATGACGGCGCGATACTCAATTTTCTCTTTCCGGCATCGGCATTCCGCGAACTTAAAAACGCCCTCTGGTATATATTGATCTGAAAGGATGTATGAATTGAAATGAACCTGTTACATCATTTCAACGTCGCGTTATGCTACGTCTACGCCTGGAATAACTGGCCTGCGTCGGTGTTTCCATTCGTTAAGTGCTAGCTCTTTAGTGCTTTCGAAGTAGCAGCACTTAGCACGGTCTTCGGCTTCTCGCATCTAGTTCTCGCCAGCCGCCTCGCTAGGCAGGGCGTCAGCGCCCTGCACTTCGTTTGTTTAAGCCCGATTTCCTTTCTAAGACTGGTTTACAATATTCGTTGCGTTAAGAATCTGATTAGCTCTTTCAGTATACAAACTCAAAAGAATATGTCGTCACCCGTGGTTCTTCGGCGAAACTTATCCACTAGAGTCTAGAGGAAACTCAGAGAATCTTGTAATTACCTCTAGTAATCACTTTTTAAGATATATGTGAATATAGTGAGAATAAATTGATTATGTTATGTATCGTACGTTACAGTAAAGTAGTAGTAAGTAGGATTAAATAAGTACACCCTCTGTGCGCTAGTCTGACTTGCACTCTGCCGGTATTCTTTATTCATTATTTATACTCTAAGCTAATTTTTATTCAACAACTTGTTCACACTGTTTCAGGATATAATGAACAGGGATAAAGAAGATGAATTGCCAGCTATGCAAGTTAAATTCATTGATACTATCTGCCTGCCCATATATGAGGTAATTTTCATTGATTTATGAAACGAAATAATTTTTAGAAAAATATCAATTACTGAATTGGTTTATTAATGTTATAAAATAAACGTCGCCCTGTACTATACCCTCACAGGGTATATAAACTAATCTATAAACCATTATATAAAATATATAAACCAATCTCCCAAAAGTCGGCTAAAGAAATGTGGGGAAATAATTACTATCAGTCTTCCAAATAATATTTTTTCATGAACTTGTATTTTTTTTTAAATCTCGTGACTTAGCAAATCATGTGCTACTTTCTTTGTCATTAAACACACTTAATGGGTTAATTGGGACTCGTATTTTTATGCCAATTGCGTGTTCTCTGTTTTTATTTTATTAACCCCCAACATATTTATATTTATTTATATGTATTCATATTTGTTTATATGTATTTATTCCGTTTGTATGTATCTAATTGTAAGTGTAAGTTAGTCATGTATTTTAGTTCTTTTTTTTGCACCCTTACAATATCTCTCCACGCCCCGGGTTGGCTGGCAGAGAATGCCAAGAGGCATTAAGTCCGCCCTTTGTAATACCTTTATTTAAAGGTATTTAAACAAAGTTTAAATAAATAAATATTAAAGAATATCATATATTACTGCACGTTTGCAGGCGTTCGCAGTTTTATCGCCAGCTTTGCAACCGCTGCTGGACCGTGTGAAGAGCAATCGAGCGCACTGGATCGAGCTCGCGGACAACGACAAGGACGGCACGGGCAAGTACGATTACGCGCTCGACAAGGACATCAGCCACGAGAAGAACGATAAGTCGAGCATCAGCTCGCAGAATGTCGACGATACAGAAAACACTTGTGAAGGAGATAGTAGCGGTGCCGTTAGCTTGTCTTCGGAAACCAACTCCAAGTACGAAAACCTCGAGAACCCAGTAGTCGGTCTAGTGTGCAGCAACGTACTGACCATGTCCAGGGACCCGAACAAGTTCTGTCAACTGAACGACTTAAATTAACGAGTCATAGATGTATTGTGGTTTAAGTTAGGCGGTAGTTGCGTCCAAAACCTCTTTTCTAAGGCCAATAGAGATGCCAAATCGTCCATAGGATGTTACTTTATAGTTTTAGGTTTTTACGCTTTTCTGATCTGCGTATGTAACTAACAATTTACCTTCACTAACAATATGATGGAAAAGAAATTTCCGATCTGTAGTTTTGTTTGCTGTGACTGATGTAGTTATAGATTAAAACTTATTACAGAGGCACAGACTATTGTTTCCTTTTTGTTTTCAGTATTTATTTTACTAAGAATGGAAGGGAATTGCAGTAGTTATACAGAGCATTTGCAATTTGTTTTTATCACAATTTTGATTTAACGTAGCTTAAATCAGTGTTCCTATTGGTCCGATTGGAATGGAGGTGTATTGTGGGGGAAAGTTAAGTGTGGGAGTGCATTGTGTAATGAGTTGTGTGATATTTGTGTAGAGTATAGATGATTTAGTCGAATTCGAAATTCACCCAACGCAAGGCGTTACATTCGATTAATAGACGCATCGTCTTCTATATATACTTCATTATGTAGCTTTACATTTTTTACGAAGTGAATTTGTATTTGTAAATGTTTTATTTACTTACCTCATTCGTCTATTCCTACTACGTATTACATGAAGGTCTTTCGTGTGCCGTTAGTTTTGGTATCATTTACGATACGTTTAAATAATGATAGACAATGTTCAATTTAATAGTTGAATGTTCGGTTCGCTGCAACAATTCTTTGTCACATACGGAAATATATCAGGGCCTAACTGACGTGACGCTTAGCAAATAGATGACCAAAATACCAAAAATTCTTAAGTAGTTAGGTATTGTGCTAAATTATTGATTTCTTTTCCAGTCTTTTGAAAAATAAAGAAAAATATAGAAATTGCATTAAGTTCTTTATGTTTAATGATTAGCGTTTAAGTAGATCTGTTTATTTACAACTCGATCATGTTGGACGAATGTGCGCAGACGCCAAGTTTGGCCATCAAATCGTGAAATAGAAGATAATATACATTTTGAAGTGACATTTGTACATCTTATTTTATTTCGATGTATTATGTAGAAATCGACTATTTTTGTAATGTAGTATAATTTCAAAAATACTAAGAGTATTTTTAAATATACTTTTTAAATCTTATAACAAAAATCCAGAAACACCATACTATAGCAATTTTCTTACGTTATTGTCTACTTTTCTAATTATGCTAGTAAATTATTAACTAACATCATTAGATAAGAATGCACCTATTTGTTTTTTTTTAATAGATAAATGTTCGAGATTCGCTTGATATTTCTAGGGCCCGCATCAACTTTTCGTCTTTATCGTGTGATGTGTAATAGACATAAAATTGTATGTCTATATCCCAATTAAAAGGAGAATTATCTTTTTTTAGTCACTTATTTTTATCCATGGACAATATACTGAAAATTTTCTTTGTACAACATGTAAATAGAAACGTTACAAAATATTTAACCTTTTGCTAAGTACTTATTTTCAATTTTCTTAGTCGATTCGCAATTAAAATGTCTCTTCGTTTTTTGCAATTATATAAATATGATCTGAAAAAAAAATGTTGCCTCGCGATGATTTATTTTCGAAAGTTGTTACGCCTACTACACCCGCTTTATTCATTCCAGTTATTTTGATTATACCCAATTTTACCTAATATTTGTGTCGTCCACTAACATTAGAAAAGTATTTAAATTATGTCAATTATAATAGAAATTCTAAAAGAGACACAAATTTACAAGATAACATCCATCTTCAGTTTTCTCGGTCCAAAAACATTATACTAAAGAAATGGTTCACTTTTTACCACTTAATATGATACTTACCATTGCTGAAACAAAAAAAAACGCTTAAATATCAGTCGTTAAATATTTCAATATTCCCATTTGTGGAAGTTTTTAAACTAAGATCGTTTTTCTTCTTTCGTAAAATATTATGACCAATAATAATTGTTCCATAACTAAAAGTATATGTAAAATATTTTCTAATTGGAATAATTCTCTCTATAAGCATTAGATATTTACATAAAAAATCTCAAATTAATTGTGGTAATAAAATATGTACAACGTTAATTATAGGATTGCTGTAAGTATTATTAGAATGTAATTAGAAAATTAATAATTGTAATTCACTAAATGACGAGTTGTATGGTGTGTGAATAATTATGGAGGTTGTTTTGTTCCAAACAAAAATGTTATTTATTTATGATTAAACAAATTTTGATGAACTTTGTTATTTTTTTTTTACGAAATTAAGTAGGTGTCGCTTTCCGGTTTTGTAAATAAACAATATTGCAACTTCTCACTATTTACTAATGCTGATGTAGTATTGGGACAATAAGCACCTGTTTGAATTTTGACTATATTATGCTCCAGCCAGTAGTCGTATCGTACAATCTTTGTATCATTAGCCTAAACACGTAAGAGTGGAACATTCTCACTGCCAGTCATAATTTCTAACAAGCTCTAATAAAAATTGGATTAAAATTACTAATAATAAATAAATGACTGACAGACTGACAGCTTATAGTTTTTTTTTGTTTCACTAAATTTACTTCCCTCTACACAACACATATTTACATATAAATAATAAGCTTCCCAAAAATATGCCATAGATCAGCTATTGGATAGAATAAAATTAGCATATGGCCTTACCCCCTGTTATCCCTCATGTTTCATAACTTTGAAACCACCGAAATTCAATTTGTATGAGCTAAATTCAATTGAAATGAGGCCTTTGGCTACTTCACTCGAAGGAAACACGGAAGCAAAAGATGCATCTTTTCCCGCTGGTCTTCTGAAATAAAAACAGCATTTGGTCTTACAACATACAATATTAAACTTATTAAATTCAAAATTAACAATTAAATTATATTTTACCCTTCATTGCGGTATTTATTTATGTACAATTGTAACAAGCTTAAGTATTGATAATAAATATGAAATGCACAATCTTAAATGACAAACATTAATAGTGAAAAACTTATCATGTAAGTAAAGAGTGGAAACAGCATTGGCACTGATGTGATTGTTTCTGAACTTAAAATTTTTGACTTATCACAAACTCTTTAATTTTATAGGACTCATGATTATTTTATGCTCACAGGATGTAATTGTCAATCTAAAACCAGGTTTTGTATTTCTCTAAGTCTTTGTTAGGGTCTTATCCTTGTTGGGAAAAATATCATATGCTATATACGATTATTTTTAGTATTTTTGTTTAAACTGTTATGTATTAAACACCTTAAAGGATTGTTTTTGCAAATTTAAGTACGTAATATATAAGAGTACATCGAGTACCTACTACTTGCACTGCGACTTCCGAATATGGCATGGTATTGTGGCGACGTGGTTGAGCCAAGCGGCGGCTTTTGCTTCCGCTCGAATGGGCCGACTCGACCGGATTGGTAACACAGCCTCGCAGAATACTGGCGTGAAGTAGAGGCTTCTTGTGCTTCTGCGTTTCGTTAGGTGAGTGAGGTAATGGGAGGCCACCCACCCCACCCCCCATCCTCATCCTCTCTCCCATCTCCCAAATACCCTTAAAGGTCGGCAACGCACTTGCAGCTCCTATAGTGTTGCAGATGTACGTGGGCTATTTTCAAAATCTCAAGGTTCACATCTTTGTTTCAAATATTTTACATATTTACAATTTATAAATAAACGGTAATCTATTATTTCAGTGGGATGAGTAAACAAATAATATATGTGGCACTAGGGTCTTTGCAATAAGTGTAACAAGTACCGGAGTGTCTTCCCCCTGATGCTTGCACGGTTTTTGTCGAAATTGTCATTGTAATAGTGAATGTTGCTACACATGGAATAAGGATAACATTATATAATGTGTCAAAAGTGTGGTCGATAAGATTTAACATTGAAAAGATATACGCGAGAATAGATTTAGTCTCCTACTATATTTAATACCTGTGGTGCTGTATAGGTTCTCTTTGCTGAGGTTCTCTTTAATAAAAATGAGCTACGTGGTTACGAAATTGAACAAGAAATATATATTTCATATTTACATGCTTTTATGTACTTATTCATTGATGTACGACACGGTGGAGGTCACTGATTATTCCGTGTCGAAAGGAAACTTCTTTCTTCTTTTAGAGGCTTAAATGCCCTTTAAGGCAACAGATTTTAACTTTTCGCCCATGTCAATTTGGAAGATATTTTTCAGATTTAGGTCACAGCACACTGCAAATCCACTTAATCGCTAATCCATTATAGAAATAGCGTCAGAAAGTAGATTTCTAATTTAAGGTTGGTGCAAGTTTTTATTAAATACATACTATATTTGTGCCCGATGAGATTTCCAACAACAACTCCTAAACCATCCGACTTTTCTCAAATGTTAAGATCATCCCCTATTAATGGGCTTCAGGGAACATATTTTTTTCAAAATTACTTTCTTAGTGCTCACCTATGTTATATGAATAACTCCTATACAAAATTCTATTTTATACTTACAGATTTGCTGAGCACGCACGCAATAGTAGCGTATCCGTATTTCAGTTCGGTGTTTGAGAAAATGCTGATATATTTCTCCATGCACATATTATATTACAAATTTAATAACAAATGTAATTTCCATAAATTTACGATCACGAATACTAACTCTTACCCTCTGACGTATAAAAGAAAGTAGCGTTGTTTAAAACCATTATAACGGATAAATAATGGAATGTAATTATATTATACGTTCCAAACGTAATACTATCATTAAGCAAGATTCTAGAGCGTTGTCATGTTGTCATTAGTCGTCAGATAATCGATGGGCTAGCGATAACATCTGTCATCAAAAATAAAATTTCGGTTTTTATTTTGTTTAGTTTAAAATTCCTAAAGTTCTATGATTTATTGAATTCATATCAACACATGCGCTTTGCCAAATTTATCATTTTTCATAATAGATAAAATCGAAATATGAAATTTTGGTTTTCTTAGAAGATTCGAGATTTTGAAGATTTTCATGAAGCATACTTAAAATTAAATCATTTATTTGAGAAAAGATAAAATACCCCCAAAGAGTATACAAACACTACATTACCCGTCTTTCAGGTATTGTGGAACGCGGCAACAACGACATTTTATGTGAGTAGGTGTATGTACTTGTGCTATCTATATAATATTTTTTAATTGACCATTTCGCGAATAACAACTAGGATCTCTACTCTGACATTTGACAATGTCACACAGAAAAATAAATGTGTTAATTTCATATTTCAGTTTTTATTTTAATACGATTCCATCTTTTATATGTATTTAATATAATTATATTTCTTTTTCGTAAAAATGCCTTTACTTGATATTACTAACCCGGCAGTGATAATATTTCTTATTGAAAACTATGAAAAAGAAAATAGACTTCGGCTAAATTGGATCCACAAAAATAGAGAGAAAATACAGCAAGCTGCTACTCTTAACAGAGACCCAACTCATTACTTTGAAACCGATGTAATTGCACACAAAATGATGGAAGGAATGGCTACAACAACGAGAGATCATGTTGTTGCTGGATACAATAGAAGAAGAACACCTTTACGGGATGGTAAATTCATACCAGGAGTTGAACATTTACGCCATGGCCATTCATTAGTGGACATTAATCTTGGAGACTCTGAAGAAGATCCAAGACTTAAAAGACCCGATAGTGATCTTTCATTGGATCCAAAAATGCGCCCCGTTATGCCGTATTTAAACAAAATAATCTATAAACCAAAACCACAATTTGGAAGAAAACAATATTTAAAGAAACGCTCGGAATCGTGGCCGGAGAAGAAATACTATTTCTCTGAATGTTCAAATTGGGATTATGGTTGGCGAATGAAAGATAGCGCTCTACACGAGAAACCACTGTATGGCAGATGCTGGCATCTGACAAGAACGCTACGCTCCCGAGTCGGTCCCCAACCTGACCCGCCTCATTATAAAGCATCGGAGCCCCCGGGCCCAACGAAATTTGATGTTATTTAGATGTCGTTCTAATATTTAGCTATAAAGAAAACTCAACGTTGATTCATTTAATTCTTGATATGTTAACCAAGCATCTTAAAATAAATATTCAATCATTTACATCGTAATAAGAAGTTTGTTTGTTCGTTATTGATTTTATAATATTGTATGCTTGGCTTAGTTACGGTATTATGCTATTGGGAAATAACACTGACTGATCGGTAAATTACACGCGTTAAGTCATTTTGTCACATCAACCAAAATAAACCAATTAAAATATGCAATTAGTTACCCGAATCATTTAAAACAGAAACCGGAGTAAAACTCTTTATAAAATATTTAAAGAAGTTGATGAGTGTACATGAGTATTTGAACGATTATAACGTGTACACAAGTATATAGAAATAGGCAAAATAATATAAAGTAGTGCAATATAGTAAATAGGTAATAAGTAATGTAGCAGCCTGTATGTACCCACAGGTGAGCAAAGGCCTTCTTCTCAAATATCAGAGAAGGTTTTGGAGCCGGGAAGGTCCGCAACACCGCTCCAGTGTGGGCTGGCGGACTTCACATGTCCTCGAAATAATATTGTTTATTATTTCGCAGACATGCAGGTTTTCTCACAATGTTTTCCTTCACCGCCGAGCTCTTGGTAAATACCATAAGCTACTCGTATGTTATTTACTAGCTTTGTTTTGAAATATACTTTAAGCCGTCCTAGCATTGTTGTGCTCAAATTGGTCCAAAATGTCTCTCGAAATTTAAGTTTAACTGTACCAAATGCAATGTGGTATGGACAAGCAAATAAAGTATTGAGTATTGATTGTTATTTACATTTAATGCTATTAATGCGAGGTTGACACGACTTGCATTCAGTCGCCATCCGTCACATTCTCTCTCGGCGTGAGAGGCGAAAAGTGATAGGTTGCGTATAGCGTATCGTCGTGTCAAATGGTAATCCGTAATATCTGCCTACCCCTAAGGGCGACAACCGTGAATGCGGATATATTTTTTTGTAAGTTTATTAATCTGAATCAAATTTTATGTCTTAATGTATGTATTTCCTTGTGAAAGCACTATTTATATTTGGCGATAGAGACCCGCGTGCAGGAGGCCCGAAAGTTAAAAAAATCACCTACAAATACTCCTACGGTAATCAATAAAGTATAATAATCGCAATATGTCAACTTCGGTTATCGTTTGTTCTTTTTACACTTAAGTGGCCTACAATTTGTACAGTCACACACACACACACCCACACACTCGCGCGCACACAAATAGTTTGAAAACTAGCAAAAAACAAAACAGTTCCAAGTATAAAAACATTACGAGCCTTAAACCTTATAAAAAAGATAAATAATCTAAGAAAACGTAATTTTCTGTACACAAACAATCGCTAATTTGTATCTATTGCCCTGTAACACCTGAAAAAATGTTCACCTCGTTCGTTGGCGATTTTTTCTTATTTAAAATTCTTTTTTCTAATTGCCATCTAGATTAAACGTCTGCAAATGACATGGTCGTAATTGATACGTATGGTTCTAGTAAATGGGAACAAGCAACAACACCAACTTCATCTTTTTTATTATTATTTTTTAGAAATGAATGCCATCCCTCTACTCAGTTTATAGTGCGATTCCTAATGATTACCAAAACAACTTACAGCTTGAATAATACTAGGATGTAATGATAATTCATCCTAGTATTATTAATAATTCATAAATTCATTCCGTCCCTAAAAAAATCTGTAAACGTTATAAGTTTAAGCGCCAATAGCATAATGGGTTTGGGTGCGGACTGCGAAATGTGACGGCGCACGTTCAAGCTCGCCATTCGACTATAGTCGTGAATCTATGTCATCTAAGTTAAAATTTTCTACAATCATAAACACAATTTGTTTGGTTTAGGATTACATAATGATATGTGTATTTTTCATTTTCTTTTTCTTATAATACGCGGTTTGCACAAAATCCGTATGAAGTAATTGTGGTTGTATATTGCGGTAGACACACATGGTCTTTGCAAACAACTTTCATATGTGTATTGTTCTTTGTTAGGCAGTAGATGATGATAAAATACGGGGTATTAGTTACTCTATGATTATCATTGACGTATTTATTTATATTTTGGACAAGACAATATATGATCTATTTGGTACCTACGTCACTTTATATGGTATAACAAAATAAATATTTTGAAGTACATGTATTGCCCGAATTTACAAACTATAACACGTTTAAATTATAATGTTTGTACTTTAGTGGTGATAGTTAAAATATAGTACTTTAGTAAAGTTAGTATATATATAACAATAGTCTATGTTCATTGTTAATGGTAGACATCTTCATCAGTTTGTGTTACTCCCATGACTGACTTGACTTTGGCGGAATTCGTCATAACGAGATTGCCACAAAAGTAAAAAAAAATCTAACTATGTTAAAATACACATTACGCATTATCAGATTTGAGTTTTCATAAAGTTAGCAAATTACAAAGTAACTGTGAGTAAATTAAAAAGTAAGCAATATGCGATCTAATGTATAGTGGTTTCAAAATGTTGGTATTATGCCACCGGCTACTTAAAATATTACAATGTCACCTAATGGCGATAATAGGCATCGTGCTTCGAAATCGCTTTTTTATGTAAAATTTCTTTTAACCATACTCACCAGCTTGGGCAAGCGGTGAGTGCAGTATCAATATATGGTGATTCTGCCCCGCTCACATTTAGTTCGCGGTGTGAAAAATTTACTATGTTTTGGTAAAATTTTAATAAAATTGTGTTTTACTAATTTCATCCGTTCCGCTCACAATAAACCGCACCGAAATCCCCATTCCAGCCTATCAATAACAATGCGCATGTCAGTCTTAAATATCACTTTCTTTTTTCCACAAACTGATAGAGAAAGAGAGAAATAATAACCTTCAAATTTCCTACGCACGCGCGGTACCGCTTTTAAGGTAGAAATTTACGCATTTCACATGACCACCATACTAGCTAGTGAACTGCATACTATCGCCGTAATACGGTTGACATAAGTAAAATATATTAATTTATAATAAATAAACGGCAGTATGTAAAACCCAAAACAAGAAATTTCAAACTTAATTTCTTACGTTTAGGGACTACCGTGCAAGTTTTTATTTGAATTTATATAGTGTATTACTTCATTAATTTTTATTGAAGTGATGTATTAAAGTCATAATTAAACCACGTACCTATAAACAGGTTTTCTGACTGAATATTGGTAAGTTATGTGCAAAGATTAACCACTACATTTTAGTATTGTGCATGTTATTCATTATTGTATATCTGTATTTAAATAGATACTCATATTTGAACGGGATTTTTTATTTAATGTGATACTAGTAAACTGAGCCATTTGGTTACTTGGTTTGTAATACTAGTAAAGTGAAGGAAACATCAAATTATTTAAGTAACGTGTGCGTACGTTATCAATGCCCATAGCTATCAATGATGATGCGATTTAATACTTCCGAGAGAATCTTTCCTTTTTATTTCACAATATTTTTTTGGATAATTTATTAAGTAAAGTATCTATAATGGTCTTACTTGTACATTATACCTAAAAAAATTAAATAATTACCTAAGCTGTGTAGCGTAAGGGTAAGAATTTGACCTGTTTCTTACGGCAGGTGTTGTATAGTGGCGACTAATAAAAAGCCTTTAAAATCTCATGGCAACCTCCGGGAGCAAACCCGGCAACGAGGTGCGCCACCTCACACGTATTCCCGGAAGGTGATTAGTACAGAAATTTGTAAGGAACATTGTTAGATCGTTTGTAGTCTAGTAGTATAGTAGTCTCATTTTTATACATTCATTATAGTTATGTCTCGATACCTTTGATTTAAATTTTAAGTTTGTCTTCTTTCAGATTGAAAAAGTGCGAAACCTTAATATTTAAATTCATAATTAGATATTAACGAATATCAATAATGGTAATTTCGTAAACAAAAAAATATTGTCGAAGGAACTGAAATGTAATGGCCTATGTTACAAGTTAAAGCCGTTTCCCCAATTCACAGTTCTGGTTCGTAACTACCTTGGGAATGCGGAAAAAAATTGTTATTTTTTAACTGAGACTCGTAACCTTCTTGGAGTTGTAAACAATATCTTTTTAATTTTTTTCGCTCACAATCTACAGAAACGCATGTAATTGTTGCTGGGAAATTGGAGTAAAACCTTTTAATTCTTTGTTCACTATTAGTTATGAGACTAGAATCAAAAAAGCAATGATAATCATAAATAAAGACTATAAGAAAGAAAAATATGGTAGAAGCGCGTTATTGTGAACTATAAGCATAGAATAACTCCTAAGAATAATTCATGTTTATTTCATTATTGTATATTTTATATTATAAAAGGTTAAAACGGAAACATCTTAAATATGCCAAACCTAAGTTATTCAGTCCGGTGACGGGCAGCGGATTCTACGGTAACCGCTCTGCTAAGAACGGCGGACGGCAAATCCTCCTAATTGGCTATGTTCAACAGTAGACTCTTTTGAGGCTAGAGAATGATGTTATGAAGAATGATAAACTCCCACGCACATTCTGACAAGGGTTATTCTTTGGAACACTTCCTCTTGCCGAAACCAAATTCGTTAGTATATACAATTATAATTTCATACCCGTTAACAAACGCCTGAAATGACTAGAGCATAAATGAATTGAATTTTACAGATGTCACTTAAACGTCACAAAATATAGCGTCGTTTGTGCATTTCAACGTATTTAAGAAGGAGAGAAAGAGTATCTACGTGGACATCTATATGTACAAATTAAGTAGCGTAAAACTATGTTTGCATTATTTAATTTGTATATTAAGTTTCGTCAAAGTCAAAATTGTGTTAGTCGTTTTAGTTAAACCGTTATACCGTATAACTAAAACAAAGTGTTGTTACTTCAGCTTTTCATTTCACTATCAACCAATTTCATACCCATTTCTTTAATAAACTCCTGGACAATAATATGAAACATTAAGCATGTTATCCAGTCCAGCGGGTTACGTCACATGGATTCATGTCTGTCGAATTAATTAGGAATGTAAGGAATCACAGACAACTTTTTTGTTTTCTGTCTGTAAATTTCAAACGCGTCAACCTCCACTGCTTCCTTATACATTTTATGCAATCGACATGTCGTCGTCTTCAGAAGTATTTGTTCGTAATGGTTCTATAATGGCTACACATTTATGCTTGGTATATAATAAATTAGTGGTCCTTAACTGTGGTACAGTATTTTATTATAATTACGTTTATTTGATGCAAATAAACTATTTATATTTATACCGTAGATTTCAAAGACAAGATTTTATAATTAGATTTCTAAATGTAAAATAGTGAACAATGGGCAGATTCAATTAGTAATCTAAATAATGTAAATACTAAGCAACATGCACAAACTTATAACGCCCGTTACTAATGTCCATAGTAAATCAATACACGGATGATAATAAACCCTGGTAATGATGAAAATGTCATGGCATCCGTCAGATACCGTATTGACCGCCAGGCCAAAAATAATTATATTGATGTCGGGCAGGAGCGTCTATGGTACGAGGCGTCTGATATTCCGATCGCCAACCCATCTACCAATCATGGCGATTATAGTAAATCTACACAGTCGGAGAGGTTGATGTTCAACAGTGATCAAGCAGATTTAGATCAAATAGAATGTAATTACTTTGTTATAACGTAGATGAATGATATGGATCATTATGAAAATTATAAAAACATTATGCTGATGTGTCGAGGTAGTCTACTACATAGAATGCTCTAGCATTACATAGAATTTAAAATAAAACCTCCTTGCTTTAAAACGCTACAAGATTCAACTTATACATCTACTCGATTAGGATCAGCCTGTCTATGTGTAGATCACAGAAACAAACAATTATTTAAACAACTATAAGATTTTTTTCGTATGCATGGCACCTAGAAACGGTTTCATAGATATCGACAGTACTATATTTAGCATAGTGAAAAAAAATATATGTAAGAATAAAAAGTTTTGTACATATTAGTTTTTTTTTAATTTTTGTCATTAACCGCACGAGTTCAAAGTACATATATTAAGTTTCAATTCTCCATCTCATTACGTTATCGAGATAAGGGTGATAGAAAAAATCATATAAAATATTAAAAATAGTTTACTAATCTATAGACTAATTTAATTACATCTCCACAGTTGACGTACAAGGTCATAAATTCGTAAAATTTAGTGTTGGTATACACTTTTTGGTTTTTTAATATGAGGTTTTAATGTACGCCTGTATGTATTAAGTCTATGGTTTCAATATTGATACGTCAAGGTAAATATTTTATATAGGTTGTAATATTTATTAACAGAATAAATGTTAGTGTTATTATGACAGTAATAATAAATTGTTATATATATATTTTTCTTTTCTCGTGACACGGTACCATTAACACTGCGAGAAAAGAATCAGCTCTGGTGTCTTGGGCTCAAATACATGGTCTTCCCTTATAAAGTCATATTTGTGCTATAGATCCCCGGCTCCCGTCGATGCACTACTCCTAATATGAGAGGCCGCCAATGTATGCTTCGCAATTAACATCTATTTTACCATATTTTTGAGTAAAAACACTTGCACTGAATTATAACAGTAAGACACCAAAAGTATTTTATAAAATTCTAAAATAAAATTGACATTGAACTGTGTGGGATGAACAAGGGTCGAACACAAATCACTATACCACGTTTAGTTCATTACTTTTTTGTGTAAATATTATTAAGTGAGAAAGTCTTCTAAAGTCTTTTAGGTGTTATTAAATAAACAAGCTTAATAAAAAATAAATAAGAATACATTATGTTTGTAAAACAACAGCAAGTGAGATAAATCATGTTGTAATATATAATAACGTTTACCGAAAAAAAAAATAATTTTACGTTCATTAAATATTAAAAAGACCCGTTATCACAAATGCTTATTTTGTAGAACGAGGCGGTCAGCTCACAGCGCTAAATTTTTGTGTTCGTGATATGCGGTGTTTTTTGTTGTTGTGTTCTTCTATTCATTTTTAAATAGATTTCTGTTTTTTTAGGTTTGCATCTGGTTTTGGACAGTGTTTCGCTCTCATGATGTTGAAATGTAAGTATTTATTATTTGTAAATTATTAAAAATATATAATTAAAAATTATTATACTATATTACCGCGGATTATTTGAATAGTCAATGAACACGTTACATGTGTTATTCGAGTTTGTTTGCTTCCCTTGCTTAAATGAAATAACCGTTTTGCGGCAAATGTTTTGTTGTCAAGCTAGCGAACCGTGCCAGCATGGCGCTGACAGATCTGTAATAATTCTTTAAACTAAAGGAATGTGTTATGTACATAAACCATCCTCGTTAAATGTTCTAAATGATGGTGAAAGCTGCTTTGAAATCTTCTAAGAAGTTTAGAATTTATAAGCAAATACACAGACAAATATGGAGTGCGACTTTATTTATACTATTTAAAGACTATTTATTACCACATTGCCATTTATTACCATTACATAATATTCTTTACCATTGTTTAGATCGTCTTACAATGTCTTTTTATGTATTAGGTTGCCACTCGAGAATCCTTATTCCCCAATGTTTGTTAGTTCTGCGAGCTAAGTCGTCGGCCCATTGCCACTTCAGCTTGCTGATCCTTACGGCTACTCGTATGTCAGTTACCCTTGTTCTGCTGCGGATATCTTCGTTCCAGATTCTATCATGCAGAGAAGCACATAGCATAGCCCTATTCGTAGCAACTTTGTGCATCCTCATACAGTGAGGCCTGGAGTGAAAGAACACGTCTCAGTTCCATAAGTCATCACTAGCAACACGCACTGCTCGTACCGTTTGGTTTTGAGTTTAGAGGTATACACGACGAGAAGATGTAGCCTAGTTTCCCGGACGATGTCCAGCCGAGTTGGATTCATGGATTAAACTCTGGGTCGAAGCTGGACTTTCCAAGGATTTTAATGTTAATGGAAAAAAAATATAAGTATTATTATTGAAAAATCTTTTTCAGTTAACATGATATTCAAGCCTCGTATAGGATACTCGTTACACATGCGATTACGTGGTTTTTGATATTAAGTTTCCGCTAGTTTACTAAGTATGCTGATTCAGTGAAACTAAAAAGTTGTCGTTTAACCGTAACGTAAAAAATGGCTTGCGCAGAAAGCCTATTAGGCTACGCTGAATTGAACAAAATATAAATGCGTATTCTTACACTTTTTTAAGCGATAGGCATTATACTCGTGTGTTTACAGCCTATCACGTTTTGGTGCTGACTACAATATTTAAACAAAGGAAGTGCTCCAACTGCCATTGTACAATAACTCTCTATAGAGGTATTGATAATATGATACCTGTGTATCTCGTTATGGATAGTGGTGAGTAGTGTGTAGGTATTCCAACTTATACCTCTCCACACAATTCACGCATTGCATTGCATGTTTCGCAAGATAATTTTACTTAACTTTAGGGGTCTAGATATTTTTTGGTTTAACCGTTAAAATCGGGATGAGAGACAATATACGATGTCGTTAAGGTCGTTAAACAGAGATGGCAGAAAACGTGATGACTTCTTAATATGTCACACCTTTAGCCAATAATTCGTGTTTTGTACAAATATTAACTATGGACCGACATTCCGTCCGAACCCAGGATGTTAACCACTGAGCCCCGCAGTCTTCACCACATGATTAAATTACCGAAAAATAATTAACAAAATTATTAATGCAAAAAAATTCCGTAACGTGTCACACATCTCCAACAAAAACCTAACCGTAAAAAAAGGCCAAGTTCCAGGCACTTTCGAATTTCCCCCCTTTTAAAAATACTTAATACACGTATATAAGGTTTAATTTTTTAGTGTCCAAAACTAAAAGCCTATCTTAAGAGGAAGCAAATACAGAAGGTCGAGAAAAGCTGGGTGAACTAGTAAACATACACTGGCATACTTGCTGGAACATGACCTGACGCACTGCTGAGCGCTTAGATCTAACGGAATTGATAGAAAACTTTTAAATACATAAGTTAATATCTAAATTATTCAAACCGTGAAGATAGGCAACCATTGGGCAGCGGCGCAGCGGGCCGTGGGTTTGATTCTCCCACGTTTTCAGTTTGTTTGGATTACAAAACAATTGTTCCAGATCTGGATATTTGTCCATGTCCAATTTTGGGTATATAAATAGCATTCAAAAAAGAACGTACTGCAGTTGGGGAATCGTTTTCTATAAAAACAAACAAATATTGATTACCTATCAGTTTTCTTTGGTATAAAACGATATTATTTACTTCAAGATTAAAAAAATCTAATGTCCAGTGCCCGGATACTTCAAATTCGGTTGCTTCACCAAAAAAAAACAATGTGCCGTTCCTTCGAACGCTCGTAAAACGTGACGCGGTAAGTAGCGTTTGATTTCGCGTTTCGCCGGAAAAGATTGCTGGTCATTGCACCCGATGCAATTATAGTGAGACCGCGTTGTCGGTCATTGTGAGCCGTGCACGGGGTTTGTGGGTCACTACAACCGGATCTTCAGCTACTGTCACTACCTACATAGTGGCGTGAATAATTTATGTGGAGATAGATACGCTGGAAGTACTTCTGAGTTTGCACTAAAACATAATGTTAATTCTTACAGAAACGACCACGGTAGCTTGTTGAGTGACTGATATCAACACTACACTTGCACTTACACCCAGACCCGGGACAGTTATCTAAAGATAACAAATATTTGTACCGTTGAAGCCAATAGTTTATCCACTGCACCAACCAAAGCAACAAATTAATTATTAATTAATGTTAATTCGTCATAAAATTCCGACATAAAACAAATATTGCGTTATTTCTAGAGTCAGAATGTTATCTGTGTAGTAGTTATAAGTTATATTAATTACTGCAGACAAATTGTGTAATGCAAGTATGTTTGACGAACTGCTACTGCGATACTGAAAAAATATTGCGATAGACGTAACATCCATACTCTGTCAAAGCGTATTTATGTCACCACAGCTAACTGAAAACCATCAACTGGATTTTCCATTCTCAACGAGCACATTGCTAACATTTTATGTTAGTCGCCTCCTGTAACACCTATGGTCCATAGGATTAGATTATGGGCGGTGGAATTTTCTAAGGTAACAAAATTCGTTTAAGGTAGAGTTGTATTACAGCAGATATTCTTTATGAGAGACTGGTGTCTGAACAGCTAAAAGACAGGTGTCCGTTATAATACAAAAAAAAAATTACGTGTGTTCCTCGATAAGATCATACTGTGTTATAATGCATATCCAAAACATGGTAAACGAAATCATGTTAATAAGTCAGACGAAAAACGACCAGAGCCTAGTTTCTCAGCCAGTAGGGGAGGTAGAGTTACTAGGTTTATATCGAAATATCTTGGTTGCCGCCTACATTTAGTTACCGCCTAAATTTGTTTTGATATGGTTCTAGGGGTTTTATTAGGTTTAGGCGTAATAAATCCCCTCCGCCACCTCCCCCAAATACAGAATAATTTGAGAGAAAGAAAGAAAATTTGAAAATTTTAAATTTGGAAATTTTAGAGATTATCAATGAAACGTATGAGAGTAATTACACTCGTGGTCGGCTACTTTGAAATTGGAAATATTTTTAATACTTAAGCAATTACTTTGACGTTAAAAAAATGTATTCGATTAACAACAACGGCTAAAAACAAGTTAAATAATTAAATACTTTGAACATTATTAACATATTCTTCAAATATCATTCTCATATTTTTTAATTATGTGACCTTCTTATTGTAAAGTTTATGCAGCCTTTGGCTACTGTGGTGAATTTCCACTGTTGGCCATTCATCTAGACTTGCATTTAATTAAGGTCTTAGGAGATTAAATAATATAAACATGACAATACAAAATAAAGCCTATGTATTGTTGGCGATAAATCACTTTATTTTTACTTAGTTTTGCCGAGTTATTAATATATGCGATGGGTATTTCAATTAATAAATATAAATAAGCTCTCTCGAACTTATATTTAGGTACTGGGTCGGAGAGTTTTTTCCATTTTCCTCAAGAGCTTATTGGGACAACGTGACAGGTGGTGAGCCACTCGCCATCGGCTGAACATCTGTAATATATATGTATCTATACAAGTTGCACTAGACTAAGTACTAGACTCAGTAATTTTTGTTGGCTCTGGAACAAGTTAACCAGATTATATCATTTTAACAATGGACGGAATCGAATAGTGAATATTTTACTATCGCATTTATTCAGCTAGCATATTAATTTCTTCCGCCCCATTTTTCAACTCTCTTCATATACTCATACATGGACGCGACTTTTGGAGACATCATCCCACTTTACATAGAAGTGTATAAAAATTCAGATGAATATTATGTACTAAATAGCTATGTACATTTGCTGGAAGTATCAGAGCAAAATCTCTTGGTGCCCGACTGATGGCGGACTAACCAAATCAAAAAGGCCAGAATGAAAATGTACAGACCTAAAGATGGCAGTATGTCTGTTCGAGTATGCCGTACTCAAATCCTACTGACTGAGAGTGGTGGTAGCAGCATCATAGTTCGAGGGTACGTGGTGTCAAAGTGGTGAATACGAGCAAACCATCTATGAAATATATGCAAATGCGTTCTCGGCTCTCCAAGAAAGCACTAGCCGGCCGTATACATAATTTTGCAATATTTTTATTTTGTCATACCTTAACAAACTGGCTACTAGATATACCACATTTCTTTGAATCTCGCCGAATTTTTCGGTTTACTACTCGTCTTATTTGTAACTCAGTTGCGTATTAATGCTAGAATAGCGTGCAGCCTCAATCTCCAAAATATTGTAGGGGGAATATTTCCGTATACCATCTCTTTCTCCAAACGACGATCTTTATATGGACTGCTGGCCAACAAACGAAGCTCTGGCGGTTTTAAATAATACATTTCAAGATCACTCGTCCGCCTGCATTTAAACCGTGTAGTGGGTTTGCGGTGAATAAAATGATGTATTCGTTTAATTCTTAACGCTTCGGCTGATTTATGTCTGCTTCTGCGGTTCCCTTGGTCACTTCGAGAATTTCTAATTCCATAAAATAAGAAGCCAAAATACATGAGATGTGTAGTACGTTGACCCGCGACCGTCAGTCCGGGTCCGGTCCTGCCACACAAGAGATATGATTCGATAGATAACTGTTCTGATATTTTTTACGGTCCGTAAATCGAGGCTATGCATTTGATTCGTAATAAAACTATTTTTTGTCGGCAAATGGACTTCATTTTTTTGTTCAAAATACCGCAGACCTTGCTGAATCATTTTCAACACAATGGAACAAACTATCAATGTCTTGTTTCTATCGTAGTACATACCGATTTACCTATGTTCTTCCGACATTAAGTGATCATATTTAAATTCAAAAATACTAAATTCATTCAAAGATTTCCTGTTTTACTTGCCAACGGTGTCGGAAACGGTACATTTTTTATTAACTCCTCAAATTGGATATGTCATCTCCTTGACTTGTTCAGTTCATTTAAATTAAATAATTGTGTTTTTTTTGCATATCGATCAAGACATAAATAGAAATATTTCATAGAAGCGAAATAAGACTACATTGTATTGTAAACAAATTCATTATCAATTATGAAAGGCAACAGAAACAATGGTCAGTGAGTTTTTGTTCGATTACCGAAAGTGTATGTAGGTTACAAACATCACATAACTGATCGTGACACAACACGTCACTTCAATACATCGACATCGAGTGGACATTCAAAGATTCCATTACCAATAGTACTTGAAATAGGTATGAATGTTCCAATTCCGTTTAAATCAGTTTATCCTGTTGTATATATTTTCAAAAGATGGTGTCTAGTCTTAGTTATAAATTTAATATTCACCAAGCATTTTGCATTTAATTTTTAACATCATCTAATTGTTGGAAATTAATTGATCAATAACTACCGCGTTCGTACCTGCAAGTACACTGCTATAATTAAAAGATTCTACGTTATGTGCCCAACTTGACACATGTACAGGACGTAATAGACTATCCCACAATACTATTAGGTGAAGAAGTGAGGAGGATACATGAGGATACTCAAAATACAATCAACCACACTCGAAATCACATATCTCAATAGGTAACTGAAGCGAGTACGCCTGCCGCTAAACCCCGGGGCCGATATGATTTAAAGTCACAGTGAGGCAATTGTAGCCATAACACATCTAGAGGGTTTGTTCTTTGACTGATTGTAAGCACGACTGACTCCATCTGCCGATGCACCGCTATTCGACACAGTAACCGCGAAGGCGAGATTAATATAACCAGTCTGCGCTGGAGTACTGAGAGCAACTTACAGAGGGCTTAATTTAATAATATAACTAAGGACATAGCCACCTACACATAGGAATTTTAAATTAATATTTTTTTCATCAAGTAAACAAGTACTATCAAAAGGGTAAATAATTTTTTTTCTTTTCAGTCGTTAAATCACTAAAATTGTCTCTTTTGGAGTGCTGTCAGATTTCCGACAGGCGAAATTTTTTATTTGTGTCCCATACTCATTAAATTAACGAGAAAAGACAGACGTCCGCTATCAATATTTATAACATGAAGAACAAAGGGTCCTAGAGATGCTCAGCCTCTGATATCACTCCGTCCTCGAATCTGACTGTAAAAAGTTGTCCTATTGTTATAAATCACCTGAAATCTATAAAAACAAGTACGTATTCGTCGTCCTTGCGAGTCTGCGTGCTACCTGCTTATTTTATAATTATTAATAATATAAATATGTGGCACATTTTTTAAGTTGTTTTCATAAATCTAAGTATATTTCTATAATAATGTTAAATATCGTGTACAGGGTTTTTTATATTCTATGTTTGAATAATGCAGGTCCTGTGTATTCTTATGTTAAACCATTGGTCACAATTATTTATTTATATATCATCTTACTATGAGAAAGCATCTGTCTAGGACTAAAACAAATTTTTAATTTAGCCTAATTTATTTCCGCCTTTATCTTGGCACAATAAAAGCTCTATTAAAAAATAGTAAGTAATATTAAAAAGATAGGAAAATCCAAAAGTGCAATCCAACTCTTATGTAGATTTAATTTTTCTTTAATAATTTCCAAAATGTGAAAATAATTAATTTTTTTTATTATAATTATAAAAAGATAAAAGGTTTAGAGAAGTGGTATTCAAAATATGTTTCTACGAGTACATGGTTATTCTACATGAATCGGAAGCTAATTGAAAAAAAATTGGATCGATACCTTAAGTGTTTTGGGCGTAGTCGAGATAACATACGATTACGCGTATAGGGACGCACAGACAGACCTATTTTTATTGATGACAATATTTTTTCTATCGGATTTGTTTTGATACTAGTCTAAAAAATATTTTTGAAAAAACATCAAGTGTGATAATTATAGTCTTAATAACGGTATATTTTTATTATGCTTTTGTCCGCTATTTTTATCTGCGTATAATCTATGAGTACGGAATAGATTTAATAATTATATGATTCTTAATAAATAGATACGTACATTATTCATAGTCTACCGAACAGTAACCTTAATATTTATGTAGTTCTGTGGTGTATGGATCTCATTCTGACCATTACTTCTACCATAAGTAATGGCCAGAATAAGTATTCATCCCGTTCTGCACGATCCCGGTATTTTTATTTCATTAAAAGTTTCGGAGTTTTTATTTTGAATCATATGCTTTTGATGTAATCGTTTCTGTTACCTGTATAAAACCCAGTGGGTTTTTTTCCTGACGTTGCCATATAATAGAGTAATTTTCTTAGTTGTGAAACCAATGCATAGATCCGTGTACTTCATAATTATTATGATTATATTATGTATAATAATGATACAGCTCACAAAAGTGGGCCAAATTTGCCATGCTCTGTTCGCTCAACAAAGCTTTAAGCTCAACCGGTTGATGGGTCGTTGACCCGCCAACCTACTGGTTGCTTACTCAGCCCGTATGGCAATTTCATTTAAGTAATAATTTATGCTAGACGTATTAAATTTGATATCTAATCAAGATTAATAAAACGTCTTTCAAACCATTAATTACATTTATAACGTTTTCTGAGCTTTTAGATGGATTTAGAGTTTGTTTACCCACACCACACGATTCTTTTAATAATTTGATTTTTATGTTTGAATATCCACGGGCGGTCGGTAGTTTTATTACGAAATAATTCTCTGTCACGTACAAATTATAAAAATTAAATTCTAGCAACTGGATCGATTTTTGTTAATGCACCCGGTTATCAACACGTAACCTTATTTACACTAACCGACTTATTATGTATAAACACTTATAGCGCCGGTGACGTGAATAGCCATTACCACTTGAAATTACAGTATTAACGAGATGGTGATTGAGGTTTTGATAGTCTTTCTATGAGTAACCGAATAATATATCAATTTGTTATATAAATATTCAGCTTCGACATTAATTATTTTCAATTATTGAATTTAACATCGTTAAGTAATAACACATCATCATTAGCCCCTGAAAGAGTCTGCTGCTGAGTATAGGTCACTCCCGACACAAACGTTCCGTTCGAGACGAGGTTCAAACCTCTCTTCCGAACACAACTTAGCAATACAAGATAAGGTGCAGCGTAGATGTGTGTTTATCAAAATTTCAATTTCGATACGTCGATCTCAGAACCGGACCATTGGCTCCATAGACGCTGCTGTCGTTCGATCGATCGATCGATCTAGGTGATAAGGGTCTGGACTAGACTAACTGGCATGCTATGCAAGGAACATTTACCCACGATTTACTCACCACGCTTTTCAGGCTGTTTTGTGAGCGCAGAGCCGCTACTCCTAAGCTGCCCATCACCAGTCTATGGGATGTAGTCTCGGCATATTCGAATTTTCCGTCATCGTTCGATGATTTGAGCCTCGTCTGGTAGTTAACAGGGTGCATCGCAACTAATCGAGCCAACCTCTAGAGGTCATGAAAAAATTTGCTATATTCCCCTCTATGGTATTACCATACATACATGCCATGCAGCACTATACGTCAAAGTTAACACTATTCTAAGTATCGATTGAAAACACATTTAAAAAACAAATGAAAACGTATTTATTAATTTATTAACGCAGTTGTGTCTTTGGTACATAACGACATAAACTGGCCACTTTCCGGTAAGCACTTTGAGACGTGTAAATATAGTTATATAGCTTCTGCAGACTTGCCTGTATAAAGTGAAGTGCCTGAAATTGGTCAGTGCTCTTATGCTGGTCTTGACAGACTAGAGTAACAACTACAAATTTATACATACTTGTTTCGCAATTTTGTTTATTTTTATTCTTTAATAAGTAGATGTAAAAAAAACGTTTAAATTTTTTCTCTAAAGTTTTTACTTGTAGGGAAACGTGAAGTTACTAAGAGACAGAAACAATGCTTCATTTTAATTTTACATTTCAATATCACTATTGCATAATTTTGTGAATTGTTAAACATTGCTGACGACATAACGTCCATGCATTTAGAGATTTAAGCAGTCGCTTAAGGCATTATTCTACTAACTTTTTAGATCTAAGTATCTAATTCTATGTATTATTTTGGAGATTTTGAACTTGAAATTTTGCATGAAAGGCTGTGAGGCGTTAAGTAGTGTCATTAGTCATAAGGTAGTGATCCAAAAACAAATAACAGTTTTCGAATATGGGTAAGGAATATCACCATAATCGAGATTTTGAATTAGTACTTATTTTTTGCATGAGACCATCACTAGTGTTCGGTGATCGTAGCGTCTGTAATGTGCGTGACATGATGCGACTACTAGAAATGGCGACTGCATTCGCCGTTTGCGTGGAACTGCATCGAGCAAGTTCAAGGCTGGTCGACCCCCGCTTCCCATGCATGTGCATACGCATTAATTCCGCTCACAACCACGACTACCACCATTGTCTATCACTCGAGAACTGGGTTCATTGACCCCATAAAGGATTAATGACACTATTGTAGGGAGTTATTACGGACTCGCTCTTTTTTATTTTTCCTGGTATTTGTTGCGCGATAGTTTCTGTTAACCTGCATAATCTTTTTAAATGTAAATGTTTGTTTATCTATCTGCAATCATACAATTAAGTTACATACATATACAGTATACTATAACTAATTAAAAATAGTGAAAGAGAACGCCCTACAGTAAATAATTGGCATAAAATTGTAAGTCTTTTTTTATTTGAAAATAAATATTCAAAAGACTCTGTTGAAAACAGACTACGGGTCAAGGACAACACACATGCAACCTATACATTAATTTGTAGTTTATTTGAAGCTTAAAATATTAATTATAAAAATCAAACAGACACTTCAGAATCAAACAAACACTTTAAAGCGTTGAGTGTGACGACTTTAGTCTCGTTCTTGTTATCCAGCACCACATTTGGATGTAGTTATACAATAATAAAACTCAGCACTTTAAGCGCTAGATCAAATAGATTAGATTTTTTAGTTACTAACAAATGTATGTAACGAAAAGCGGCCAAAAGCGCTGAACGGGTGGTAAAGTGACGTGAACTTAACGCTGCTACGCAGTCAACATAAACAAGACGGTTCGTAATATTATTGAAGAGAGATCGACGAGGAGTTATTTTACACGAATTGCACATAAGTAACCATTTAACAAATACAAAATTATTTTACATATTTCTCTAACGCGTCCACGAAGATCAACATCGGCTATGCTTAATTAACCTCAAAAACACATTTTTTTTGTATATTATACAATTCCTAAAAGTGTCCGTTACTTTTACATAATTTTCAGAAAGTAATTTGGTTGGCTTAGGCGAAAAAAGTAAGATCTCGCAGAGCGTAATGTCTGTACTTTTTGGTTAGGATGAGATTTAAAAATCATTTACTATCTATACATATATATACAATCTATACTTAGTACAAAAAACTCTTACATGTTTTGTATATCATATTAATGTTATTTAATCTTCTTTTAAAAGCTATGCCAAAAATTTTACTACAATACAACATAACAAAATAGTACCTACAGCAGAAAGAAAGTGCCATTTAAAGTCTTTGAAATCCAAAGCCATTGGATTCGGCCGTTTAAAATCCGTTGACCTTTTTTTAGTAGACGCCCGCTTGGAAGGAATCTATTCTCAAAATTTAAAGTAATTATGTTTGTTTTGGACAGGCTAAAAGACGCCCATTCTTTTATACCCAAATAATTGCACATTCTACTTAAGTTTTTTTCTTTTTCTCAACCTTTTATCTCGATTGTCGCGACCAGTTAGTAAGTCGTCCTCACGACTTGTCTGACATGCTTCTCCTTCGTATATTGATGGGAAGTGAATTGAATAGATTATTAATTTTGCTAGTAATTTTCATATGTATGCGTGTTCATCTATTGCTTTGCAATTTCTAAAGTGCTTTTGAGTAATTGGGAATAATTTAATGCCTTTTTTTAATTCATATGTCTGTGGTTATCTAACTCTAATTAGTAGTCGGTAATGTCTAACTGCTGGACAAAGGCCTCCTCTTGATATTTAGAAATAGTATTTTTCTTATTATTGGCTTGCAGATTACCTTGTATGGTTTCCTTCCTTCACGGCTGTAAATTCAACACTTTAAATAGCATTTATCATTAATTTTAGTAAAGCCTACACTTGAATTCGATGATTAGTGATGAATTTTTCACAGAGATTTTTTCTCACTTGCTAAGTTCGTAGTTACTTAATTTTTTAACCTAAAATTTATTCATATAGAAAAATAAGTTATCTAATAAATAGCGTGTGATATATAACGAAATCTGGTAAATATCAGATATTTAACATAAGACATTTCTAACGACCAAAGTCGAAAAAAAGTTCTAACGACAACTCTACACGTCAG
The DNA here is from genome assembly GCA_029286595.1 of Bhutanitis thaidina. Lineage (NCBI taxonomy): Eukaryota > Metazoa > Arthropoda > Insecta > Lepidoptera > Papilionidae > Bhutanitis > Bhutanitis thaidina. The sequence continues at coordinate 6,455,872 of JAGSMS010000005.1, forward strand.
AAAATTTCACGTAATCGTTAACTGCGAACTAACATTTCAGTACATTACAAAGGAAAATGTACAAAGAGACCCCCATTCCGTGAATAGACCAAGAGTCATATCACGAATGGAAAGTTGCAAGGGACTGTGACGCAAACATTAGGCCGCGTGACTACAAGCACGCGCCTTTGTTAATCAAACTGTTTAAGTACCTTAAAATCGATTAATCCTACGTCAATGTTCAATCACTAGACAATGTTTCACAAATAATTATATTCGACAACTTCGAACCTCATGCAGTATGTTTACTTTCCGTACCCTATCAAGAAAAGTATAACATCCTAAAAGAGTTTTGTTTCTGCTGGACAGGAGAAATAATTTTGTTATAAGATTTAATTTAAATTCCATGTACTGTAATTATGAATATAAAATTCAATGAATGTTGAATAACCTCTGAGTGAATACGTCGTTCTAAACCCTCGTCTAGGTTTCGTTCAAATTTAATTAGCATGTAACCGGCGTATGTTCTCCGCGTAGATCAAAAGCCGGCCGCGTTAGTCTAGGCAACATCGTCCCTCAGTCTCGTAAATATGTTGCGCCAAACGTCGCAAATTTGCATAGTGCATTTGCAGTATTCGTAATGTGTGGTCATGGACTCTTCCACGCAACTTCAAAGTGTATCTTTCTGTTTTACTCAATCATTCCTTTTACTACAATATTGCAATAAGAAGTGTTATTTTTATACTTTTACATAGACTGTAACTGAAATTTTGCAGCGCCTTGCACTTTAGATGACGTCACCGATCTATGTTTTTGATGTGATATTTTAGAGATCGTTGTATCCCTATCGGAAAATAGCCATGAGCTGTCCCGTGCCTTTCCTTTGGTCCGCTTTTACGACATATGTTACGTGACGTTATGTGATGGTGTTGGTTGATTACGCGATAACAGATCTTACTAAATAGTACATTTACTCAGGAACGTCTTGTAATATAAACTTCAGACTTTGAAAAATACTATAGAGTAGTCTTCTTTTAATAAGAATATGAAAATTTGGTAAAATTAATGTTCTCACAGCATAAGTATGGTAAGTATCCGAAATTTCCGAATTTACAATCCCAGAGTCGTAAACTACCATCATAAGCCAGAGTTCATACAAGTAAACCTTTATTGTATATACCGACCACTTTAGTGGTAGGAAAATGTCCATGTAACACGTCACTTTACATTTTTGGTTTAAAAAAATGGGTGGAAATGTGTCCAATGTATGCTATCGTGTGGTGCTTTGGTAGAAATTCATTAATCTAGAGATTAATTATAAGAATTAGAATGATCATTGCGGCTTAATATGTCTTCCCGAGGGTGTCTAATGCAACTAAGGGAAAAATCTTGAAAATTGAAATGGCTAGCAAAAAATGGCGGGATAATAATCTCGAAAAATACCGGTCTAAAATTAAGCGACCGATGACGGCAGTGCGTAAGGTCCGCGGTGTCTGTTACTGAGATCACCAAACTACTTCCCGAGCGTGGCCATTATAGCAAATCCTCCTTATCGGAGAGGCCAATGTTCTGCAGTGGACTATTTACAGGCTGTTAAGGATAACGAAGTATTACCATCTACCCCAAAGTAGTAAAATTAAATAATCATATGTCTATGACTCATAGATGTAGGATCATAGATATATGATAATGTAATACGGGCCAGAGCCGAATTCTTAATTATTGGCAAGTTTATTTACAATGAACGCTATTTGGCGATAAACATAATTTGGTTTCGTAATTAAATTTGCAACTTTGGCACAATCAATTTGTTTGTTGCCTTGTTGCTTTGACGAACGTAATAGTAGTGTCAATATTCTGGATGGTTTCGTAAGAATAGCTTGTTTACCTTACTTTGCCCGCGTTCATATCTACGTAAACATTAAGGTAAGTAAACAAACTATTTAAACACAAACAAACTGTTAAATTTGTGTTTGAAGGAAGCCACGACATTCAGACCTGCCGTCAAACTCGCAGACACTGCGTTAACCGATTTAAGACGGAGGTATATTAAGAGGTCTTTGTGTTTTAAATCTTACTGTTTTTTTAAATATCTAGAAAATATAGTCGGCAACAATCTCACTTCGGTGATGATGGGTAAAACTTGATTCAGGGGAAGACCAAAAAAAAATCATTCCATCGACCGATGATATAGTCACCATCTCGTATATGTGAGACCTTAAGTAACTGGTACGATGATTATTGATGAAATCTAATGTTTGAGTATAGACGACTCAAACTTCTAACTCGAAAATTAGATTTTATCAACCGCCAAGCGTGATGATTAAGACAAATACACCCAATTTCTTCACTCTCTCTTCACACCAAATCTCTTCGAAATCGGGTGCATTATGATAGTATAAATTGTTATATCAATAAGAAAGTTTAGAAGTTAAAATACTTATCGATTTTATAAGCAAGTGACATAGATAGATAATATATTTTTATTGTATCTACGCTGTATTTGCCGATTTTTCATTTAAGCAGATTCTTCATGAATAGTTTATAAAACGCATATATTTTATATTAAGGTTTTTGAAATAAACTGACAATGTTGTGACTTGTATCGAAGACAAGACCAACGTCGTTAAATTGAATTTTGTCGTTGTTGTTCCAAACTCATCTTTAAAATAAAATGTTTTCATGAACATTATAATCATAGTCATAATATTTCCGAGTTACCGATACTGATGACCTACGAAATAATTTTTATTTTTTATTTAAATGACTGTCAGTACACATTGTGCGTGTCTTACTTTATGATACATAAAAAATATACAGTATATATACTATATTTAGAAAGTTGTAACATTCTGGTATGGCTACTTTTAAACCGCCTTAAATATATTACTGCGTTATGAAATTAAAGTAGAATCTAGATAGTAAAGATTTATTTTGTTTAACCCCAAAATACCTAAAAATCTCACCTACATACGATAATTTACCAGTTAACTAAAAAAGGAAAAGCTGTTCATTTTAAACTTAATAATAATGAAAAGGAGGTGACCGACATGTGGGGTGATGTGTCGACCGAAATAATTCCTATTTTTAAATTAAATTATTGCAAACTAAATTACTAACTATTACTAACTAAATTATTGCAAATGGGTTAATCCCAGTCAGCCTCTCGAAACATCATTTTATTAATTTATTTTTTTAGTTATTATATTTTTAAAGTTAACTTATTTATTTTATTGTATAATATGTATGTATACATATTTTCGTATATTACCCAAAGACGAGTATATAACTAAATAACCCGAAAAATCAGATAACAAGGAGGTTGCCGATATGAAGGTTAGTATGCCGACCGAAATTATTCCGATAATCGTTTCTGCGAATGTGTCAATCCCAGTCACCCTCTCGGAACATCTGAAGCGGCTGGGACGTCGAGACGGACCGCTCTGAACTCCAATGCAGAAGGCGGTACTCCTCGTTACCGCCCGCATCGTCCGCCCGTTTCTTTCCCTTTCCCCCTAACCCTCTGCCGTCTGGTCTCCCCTGCCGAGGGCTTCAGTCAGTTTGTGTTTTATTTATTTATTTTATTTTACTCCAAGTATTTTATTAATTATATTCGTATTTTTTTAATTTTTTTTATCTACACCATACAGTAGTTACAAACTTAACCTATAAAATTAAACACCAGTCTAAATATTATATATTTTCTTGTATATTTGTATATACAATCCATCCATATGATATATAAATACAACACAAATAACAATAAATATTAACTTGGTTAAAACATAGTACAAAAGATATTACTAACACACATTGGGAAACATTCGTACTTAGCCTAATATATAATAATTTCTCATTATTTAAATAATCTTGGAAGTCATAAATGTTTTTGTGTTTAACCGTACGTTTCATTTTAATTTAATTTTAATCGTACTTTCTATTTTTAAATAGTCTAACTAGCATTTTTAAATACATTGGGTGTTTTAGTATAATTCGAACTTAACTTCGTGATACAACTTTTGCTATATTTCTTTAATCTAGGAATTTTATCAAGATCAATACAATTTGGGAGACATACAGACTTCGTAGATTTAGAGAGAAAGCAGCGGTAATATACCATTATTTTTTGTGTGCAAACATGTTTAAATGCTCTTTTTTGTCAGTACTTTTGCCTCATGTCCAACCATTCAATTATACTATCGATAGTGTAATTTATGACACTCTCGTGGTCTTTAATTGTATTATTCTTTTGATGTCACAATATTTGCCTATATAAGTATAAGTGTCGCCGCCAAATAAAATTAATTTATGTTTAAGTACGTGATGTAATTTATGTAAATAAGAAACTGGACACAACCCAATATTCATCCTTGTGAAACGCCATATTTAGTGTATTTATAACCTGTGACATAGCTTATCATATAATAAATAATAAATTTATTTTTTCTATGATCACACATTGTATGTAGTCGCTGAAGTCATTGCTGTTAGCCGTTTTGGCTTTTTCAGCTTCATAGGATAGCACCTGCGTCCTTGAGGCCTCAGGCGTTATGTTGATCACACATTGTTGTCTTTTACCTTATTATAATGACTACCAATGCAGTGCTTGGTCTCAGTGACGACCGCAGTGTTGAGAGGTCGATGACCGACGATGGAGGATGCAGGTGACAGGGCCGTACTTTGTGGCATTCTTTGAGGGAGGCTTGTGTTTTGTATATTTGTGACAGGCTAAATGACCATGATGATATTTGTGTTGTGATTATGTTGTATTCACCATTTCACTAAATCGATGTTGGCGATTTCTCTAGAAATTCCATCAGTGTAGTACTAATAGTGCCGTGTTGTTGCGTAAGAATTTCTGCCACACCTTTCTTCCCGTGCGTGTCATAAAAATCAACTAAGGTAACAGTTATGAAGGTCTCTCGGCGTCCGACTATTGGTGGATTAGGCAAATACCAAATACTAGACTGTACATTATATGCACATTTATAGTGCTGGCCGTCTGGTACTCCGATTGCCGACTGGGAGATTCCAATGTTTAGCAGTGGATTGTTCACTGGTCAATGGAGTGTAGTACTTTATGGTCCTTTATAGACATCCAATAACACAACTGTATTGAATATTCGTAGGGAGAATAAACATAAGTAATGAAAGAAAAATGTCCTTGAAAAAGAAGCCAACGAATGAACGACTAGGAAATTATGTTATATTTGCTATAATTAACTAACTTGTTATAATTACGGGCTGAGTGGTATTTCACGTCTAGTCTACAGAGGCGGTAACGCATCTGTAACCTATTTCGATCGAAGTTGTTTGCTGGTGTCCATGGACTGCAGTAGCCACTAACCATCAAGTACACTGAAAGACTGCGAGAAAAAGAAGGAACTAACTCTTTTTTCGCCACAATCATGTGAAAACAATTATTAAATAAAGTATTGTCATTAAGACCTTAATGAAAGCTAACGATTGAAAGCTTTACCTAAATTTGGGCTACCAAGTTTGCGACTACTGTTTAGCGATATAGAGGTCCATAATAAAATCCACATATCACGATCTCACGTTAGCACTTTATTACCTTAAACCTAATACATCTGATTTTAACTGATACCTAATACAGCTGATTTTAGCATCCCATCTTGACTCGTACCACGCCCATAGTGTAATGTTTATTCAGACCAATCTCTCGCAGAATCACAGACTTACCTTTTTTAAGTTTGTTTTTTTAAACAAGTATCTTCTAAATGAGAGTCCCTTCAAAATTAGTCCTCCTTTTCAGAAAAACTGGCCGTTTACAATTATTATTAGATATCGAAATAGCATCCGACTCTAATATTTTTAAAACCCAAATCAAAGCAGTTAGGCCAGAAACTTTGTGTGCTTATGAAATAACCTCGGTAATTCGTATCGTGCCGGACTTTGGTTTTGTATTGAATACTATTTGCACACTTCAGCTGGCTGTTTAAATCAAAGTTCTAGGACTTAGTGAAAAGACACGATATGACTATTGGGTGAATACTACTTAGTTCGAAGTACTTCTTTACCCGAGGCAAATATGCATAGAGTATTCGATCATACAGGACATTCACTACCCTCGTTTGAATTTTACCTGATAATTGCCCGGTAACAAAGCATTTTGCTTCATTTTCTTCAAGTGGATCAGTTTACCAGCGGCGGTCTTCGTTCTAAAATAACGTCTTTACCATCTTAAAAATGTTTACTTCGTATTTTTATTCAACTTTTTGTCTCCAATTCTCTCCAATATAATTGGCAGGAACGACAGTTCAATATGTCGTTATAAGCTATTATAAGCCTATATTTATTTGACGACTTACAAAGATACATTAAATCACAAAAAACCTTTATTCCTTTAATTTTTCTTACTTTTCCTTTTCCTTTATATATTTTTCTCTTCCTTTTTCTCCCGGTCTCTTCCTCTTCCTCCTCCGCAATTGAGAGCTCATCACTAAACTACCAGCTAGTGTGCAAAAGAACTCCTTGTGTAGTGCCAAATTTCGATCACACACTAGAATTTTTATTTTCTAATATTACCGAAACGATTTTAGGAATTAAAGAATGTGTTTATATTCAAAACAGTGTGAAGACCATTATTAACCTTCAAATAGTTTCGACTGGTAATTTATAACTTTTCATTCAAAGACTTTCGTGACAATATGTAAACAAAAAAAAATATGTATCTCTGTTACTATTCTCTCTCGTTATTACTACTCTCTTAATACTATTTTTATACTATTGAACGTTGTAAGGGACACTTGGACCCTCAGAGGCAAAAAGTATAAAACCATAACATTTTACTCAGTGGTTAATAAACTAAATGGATTATTCAAAGATTTGTGATCCAATTATAACTAAAACTCGTTCTTATATCTAAGCTCTACAGTAACGTTTAAATTTTATTTTGTTGTTAATGCTGGCCGCAACCATTTTACTTCAGAGGAAAACATTTAGAATGTTATAAGCCGGAGTGAAGTGACGTAGATACGGCGTATATGCAGATAAAATAGTGCCGGCCTATTGAATTGAATAGCGAGTGGAATCAAAGTTGCATCGCTGCAATTTTGTACAGTCGAACGGAACGGATGAGTTGACAACAAAGAGAACAATTTGTTTGTATACAATACAATGTATATAAACGATGCGATTGACGAAAAGTGTAGCATGTTAAAAGGAAACGCCCAATTGTGTTTCTTTAACATTAACCAAAAAAAAAAAAATTTGTGAACAACATTACGTAACTATATTTATTTCAAACTAAGTCCTCGTATTGTGGTACTATAAACAATTTCCCTTCTTGTTGTGTTATTACTCGTAATGAATTAACACGAAGTGTACATATTACAGATCACATTTTTATTACTAAAAATAAATTTGGAATTTTTGTAGTTCTGTACCTTACAATTCAATACTCTTAATGAAATTTTTGATATAATTTTTCGCATACGTTAATTATTGGCTCAATATCCGCCTTGTGCCGCCAAGACCAAAAAAATATTTAAAGATTAAACTCTTAACTACTGGAGTTGCTAGTCCGGACCGTGTCAAGTCAAAAGAGAGAGGTGGCTAGGCAATTTCAGACTGGGGGAGGCAGCGCTCGGTAATATGGAGTCGCATTGTCGTTCTGGACGGTCGTCGAATCGGCCGCGCGTAGACTCACGCGCATACTTACGTCCTTCGCGACAGCGCACCGGGCGCTCCTTGGACGATAATTGCAAACGATAAAGTGACGATAACAGACTAGACCCAAGTGCTTAACCAACGTAGGTAATGTGAGTCGGATCTCCACGATATTGTTGTGCTCTTGTTGTGGTCTCATTACTACAGTACGGACGATTTTCGTTGCGCGCGCATAGTTTGAAACGAAAATCATCGGTAGTGTAAACGCGCCTACGTTCGCGTACGAGTGTACAAACAAAACGGCTCGTGTGTTACCGGCCGTAAACATTCTCGGCGCAGGCTATATTTTTCTCGTGTCATTTAAAAATGGTTTGGAGTAGTCGCTTGCATTTTATTGCGAGAACCTCGTATACAGACGGCCATTATTTTAATAACAACCTCAGTGCCTACTAAATGCGGTAGTGATCGTGCTTGAGGCGATCACGTTTAGCGTTGAATGGTAGAAATTTGATACATGCTCGTTTGTGGGTCATAATGGTGCTTCGTGTATAGAGTCATTGTTGTAGACTAGGAAACATTTGTTTCGAGTGTTAATATCTCTTGAAACTAATGTATATATCTGCCTCATTTAAATAAATTTACAGTGTATGGTGTTATTAACGTAAAAATGCGATGAATTTTTTTTTTGTTCAGAACCGTATACGCATTTTTTTACGTATTATGACATTATTTACCTTAACTAAAGCACTGACGCGTTGGCGTTCATTGAACTTGAGAAGCGATTAATTTTGAAATAATTATGGAAAGCATAAATTACTTTACATTCATAGAAACATATTATTTATTTTTGGGTTTTCATCTCCCTGGCTCTTAGTGCACTCTGCTTACTAACAAACGGGGCTCTGGCGACCAAATAATGGTGCAATGTGACAGATTGGTGATGGGGAGTAGATTAACAACGAAGGTTTGTAACATTCCACTCACCAATCTGCTTGTTCAGTATGGTGAGTATGGGCAAACCTTCTAAGAAATGTATGCTTGCTTTTGCTGGTGCTTTCTTGGTGTTCAGCAGCGGGATAAAATAGGCTGTTCTGTTTTTTGGAACAATTAAATATTATTTAACAATTAACTAATAACGGGTGTAAAAACAACGGGGAGAAAAAAAAGCGGTTTTGAAATGTTATAAGACATACCATGATAGTATGGAAAATGTAATAATTTCACTCAAAGAAAAGGCAAATACTTCTCAATATACGATCCTTATTTAGATTTCTAAGAAACAACAGTTATTCCTGGCTAGTTATATAGATAGTTGAACTCATAAACCCCATAATGCGCATTAGATCACGCTTTCTACAATTAAATGCATAATATTTATATATTATCAATATTCTTATTATGTAAATAAGGTAAACATCATTTTAAGGCGTGTCGTAGCCAACCAAGAACATAACCATAAGAAATTCTGATCCCTCATCACCTTGTGGGTGCCGTCAAAGGAACTAAGGAAAAAGCTTTAAAAAGTTTTTGGAATTTTCTGGGAGCAACCCCAATGACAATGTTCTGCCTACCCCTATGGGTGGCAGACGTAATTGCTTATATTTTTCCAGCCTACAGAAATCAATTGTTAGCAGTGAAGCAAGAAGATTCGTTATAGGCAATAAGATTGAGCTGGTACATAAACGATGTAAAATTTCCATAATTTTTATTCAGACCATATTATTATTTTAACATTTTAATGTTAACAATCACAATGATATACTGCGGAAAAAAATTACATTGTGAATTTTAAGTATAAATAATAGCAAAAATTGAGGAAAATCATTGCTTAAGAGTTTTACTCAAAAAAAACTGACAGATTTTATTTAAAGACAAGTTATAAGAATTACTTCGGTGGATTTCACAAAAATAATCTTTTTCATAAACATATAGTCTTGTTTATATATAACATGACTATATGTTTTTTTTAAACTTCGAATTTTGCAAAAGCTACTAGAGGATAAACTGTACAAACCTTTAAAAATGGTTACTGGTATATAAAAGATTAAATTCAGTACTTAATAAAATATGCCGATTAAAAATGAACGAAAAAAAATACTGTCGCTAACGTTGAAACTAGACATTTTTCTTGTTATTTCTACTTAGTGGTCCTCAATATAATTTTAATATTAGTGATACGGCTATACGTCTAAAGATTATTTTCATGGTCATGTCCTGCAAGGACGCTTATCTTTCTTGCATGTCGACATGGACATGTAGGCGCGTGAGATAACAAAGGATCAACCGTCTTCTCAGAACCAGTACCTGACATAATCACCGATATGCGACTTTAAAGGTTTATTCAGTGTATGTCGTCGGGGATGGAGATATTAAATTTTTATTGTATATGATATGGGAAATTATTAAGTCTGTGCAATTAATACAGTGTAGATTGTTTCAGTATATTGCTTAACGTTAATGTTAATGTCTACTTAATTATAATGGCATTTCTTATAATTTATTGATACAAAGTTTTTAAGAGATTTTTGAAAGCGGGAAGAGTCCGCCACGCTCCTTAGCGGGTTCACAGACTTAACATGTCTTGCGTTATTTTCTTTCACAGCACGTGGTAAATTAAGCACTTAATTTAAATTAACAATATTAGCGGTACCGGCACCGTGATTCAAACGCAGGTCTCTTGCGTATTATTATTGAAAATATGGCAAGAGAGCGGCCTGAACCTTACGCTACCACGTATATCTACTGTTTAAGCATGTAGTTATTTTATATAATCCGTAGTTAAAGTAAAGCTTTTAAAAATACCTATATACTAAACGAGATGCTTTTTAGGGTTACGTACGGAGCTTTGTGCCTAGGCCTGTGCCGTCGGTCCGTCCGACCGTTCGTCTGTTCGAGTATCCTGCCTTTAAATGCCTGTATATTTTAACCGTAATACATATTAATTGACCTACTACTGCTAAAAATTTCACAGAATATGTCTTGGCAGATATGCTATAAAATTAAAATAAAGTAAAGTAATTAAAATAAAGTAATAAAGTATTAAAATAAAATAAGGTTCTACAGAACCCTCGGTGCACGTTTCGGACTCGCACTTGACCGGTTTATATGTATTGTTTACTGCGTGAAACGAAGCCGTCTCGTCAAGGTTTTTACCTTTATCACAGCACTTACAACTTCTTACTTGTAGTTCAAGTATAAGTATTTGATATCGTTGAGATCAATTACAACCCTGCGCAAGGACGAGGCATCCGGTTGCGTTCTTAATGGAATTAATTTTCTTAATAACAACTATAACGTTTCGCAAAGTGCACAGCATTTTGCATAAATTCAGTTAAAAAGTTTTTTTAGCATAACAATAATAACATAATATCTTCAGAATAAATGTAATGTGCAATTTTCCTTCACCAGCTAGTAAACATATTTAGAAAGTAATCGATTACTAACTTGTAAGTTAGCAAATATGTGTACTTAGTTGTTACTTGCTATTGTACGCGTGGATTTGTCTATAACTGATATTCTAAAATGAATCCTTCTTTATTTCATACCCTGTGTCGTTTTTTAAAAAGCGTATTTTATTGGGTTGAAAAGTATTTTGGTAGTTTACCGTTTGCATTGATGCTGCTTCGGTTTCTTAAACGAATTAACACCAGATACAACGTCAACGTAAAAACGTCAAACTAGCGAATTAAATCTTTCCTGTGCTCCTAGATCGCTTCATTCTAGTAGGCGTTGGTTTTTTTTGAAACAGACAAACTGTCCTCTGGCGCTTTGTTTCTAGATCGTATTAATAAATAAAATTCATCACCTGTCAAGAGTACTCTAAACCAACGAGTATGCATGCGAAGATTGATGAAAGTGGGAGAAGCGAAAGACGTATGTCAGGACAGTAGCAAGTGGAAGAAGATTGTCGCTGCCTACCCCGTTGGGAACAAGGCGTGAATAAATACATACATACATCACCTGTAATAATGTTGTAAACACACCGAGGCGAGCTTGCTTAAAATTTAGTAACTATGTTACGACACCATTCCACAGGGGCCTGCTTCTGAGCATCGGTGAGTTTGTGCGGCACCCAAAGTGAAACTATCCTTCTCACGCAAAGGTGTTCGTGTAAAATCTCGTAAACGCTTCCCAACCTGTAATATGTGCTGTATCCCCTATATGTTATTCGTCTATTCTTTTTAATAAAATTGTTCACTGCGAGCAAGTTTCCTTCCATAACAGCTGTCTAAGGGCGACGACCGCTTCTTTCTTCATCTCTCAAAGTTAGTCGACTGTGTTTTGAAATTTGTTAAGACGCTACACGGGTACCTTGGAAGGGCCTTTGTTTGTAAATGCCATTTGAAGTCTAGCAAACGATTCTTCCGGTTTTTGGCGACATTTGAAATCGTAGAAAACAGCCCATGAAAATGTCACCAACGCCGATACATTTTTCAATGAAACACGATATTCCAATTTAGCTCCTAGAAAAATTTTACTTGTCCTGTTTTTTAAATTACACAACGTTTACACATGATTACTCATGTGGTAATATCATAATATTACGCTCAAGCAATTTTTATCTTATCCTCGTTACTTAATATTTTTTTCAATATAGGTAAGCCGTAATCCAGTAGCACACAATTAATTTAAAAGTTACATCTTTATTTTAAAAATGCATTAAATTTACTAATGCATCTAAGGTAATAAATTATTTTAAATATCTACATGGCCCGTAACGGCTAATGGGTACTAAGATGTATATGTAAATGTACCGACAAATGGTACGCTTTTTATGTAGTTAGATATCGCGCGTGAAGTATGAACGTGACTCACTTTACCGTGGGTGCCTCATTTGGTATGCGCAAGCGCAACGCCTAGGAAGTGCATTTGTGTAAGTACATTGATACTCGACTGTGAAATGTCGCGTGCACGTTTATTAAACAACAGACGGTAATGTCAACTTCAAATTTATAGTTTCCAGTGGTACATTTAGAAGGAAAGGAAATAGATACCTAATATTATTGCTTTAGTACGGTATGGGTAAAAATTTTATTACCTTGCTTGAACATATTTCTCTATAGGCAAAACGCGTTTTAGCTTTATTCTCTGCTTAACCTAGGACTATTTTGACATTTTGGTATGGCTGCTGTCAAGATTAAAACTGGTCCTGAGCCTCATTTTGTAATAAGCAAGATCAGGTCTATAATTTTAAAATATAATTATAATGTTTATTATGATTGCAATAATCTTCTTTGTAAATGTTTGAACTATAAACTATAATATAAAAAAAATTCATGATTTTTTTAAATACATGACTTATGAATAACTAACTTAAAGCTGTTACAAGTGTTTCATATTTTTACACGTCTTTAACCTCTCAAAATAAGGGGTCGCTGAACTCTTACAAACTCTTTGTAATGAAGTAATATATTGTATAAAGCCATTTTGTTTATTTTCATTTTACTTGGTTTATCTTGTTAATTTTTTGATCATTGTTACATTACTTTGTTTTGTAGCTTTCTTATATAAAGTCACTTATATAATTACTTATCATTATTCCGATGCATATAACATCGACTTTATTGAATGGCAATGAAAAGTATTTAACTATATTTTTGTATAATATCTCGTTACCTTAAAAGATTAAGCAAATAAGCAAATACCGTTATAGTCATTGTTCTGCTTATACTAAATTGTTTACCAAGTCTAAAGTTATGTTATGTGTATACCAGTTGGTACACAGTAGCAATTTCCTTTATTGTGGTACCCACGGAAGACCATCATGGTACCTATTTCATTACAGTGTCACCAATAAACATGTTCTGTCTTTACTTTGGGAATCTACTTTTTTATGGTCGGTATCACATAAATTTGTAACCTACCTTCGAAGTTGTGAGTTGGTGATTCGAATCCCGCTGGGGGTAAACTTTTGTATGATGTATATAAATACTCAGTCATGGATGTTTATATATGAGGCGTTAAAGGAAAAAATTGACATTTTATATTTGCCATTTCTAATCCATTCTTTCCACTTTTTTGACTTTTCTGCCGTCTTGAATAGGGAATGAGGGAATATCATTTATAACTTTAAAACGGTTTATCGTGCAGGGTGAAGTATTGCGTTATCATGGAGCAATAATGGCGAGAATCGTTTAACGAGTCAGGGTTGTTTCTATGCTACGATACGATAGATACGGTAGATTTAATATTTAAATTTTTATATTAGATTATAGGTTTAAATATATACGTATTGTTATTCTATACAACAAATCTTAACTAAATATTTATTTCGTATGAGAAATGCCATCGAAGGAACCTAAAAAGTCCGCAGCGAATCGCGTCTCGATTGTCATATCACTTTCCAATAACGGTACGTTTTACTATGTGGCCGTGACTATAAAGTAATTAAAACGGTCCGCGGTACTGTGAGGCTTTTTAACCGTAACCGCGATTCCCTCGCCCGAAAAAAAATTGGCGGTTGGTGAATTGACGTCTCTATCAAAACACAACGAAACTCGAGTGCGATAACCTCACAGTTTGTTGCTACGTTTTATACACCGACCTCACTTAAAAAAACCTAATATATTTCAATTGCGTTAGATTTATTACGTTTCTGTGTTTTTTTTATTTAATGAAACAAAAAAGATTATGCCAATGACGCTGTGCCTGACCACAGTCTTTCTATTTAGTAATTAAATGATTACAATAATAATATGTCGGTTTTCCCTGTGGTAGTAGAATAGGAATATGTCATCCAGTTTCTTCCTGCGAGTGTCAAGTAAGAGAAAATCTCGAGACTTGGCTCCCGTCAAGTTTCATCTCAGGGAGAGACGAACAACGAATTGCGGAAGCTCGTGTCTTGTCGTTTAACTACACTTAGTGGTGCCAAATGAAAATCGGTATTCTCTGTCCACGACTCTCGGTGTGGTGTCGTTCAGTCTGTGTTACTATGTTACTATATTAGACATTATCTAGCGATACAATGAATTTAATGTACTCAGTAGTTACATCTTTACTCAACTTCAACTAATAATACAACTATTAAAGTAATAGTATTCATCATCATCATCATCATTTCAGGCTATCAGAAGTCCACTGCTGAACATAGGCCTCCCCCAAACAATAGTATTAATTAAACATAATTGTTATACGAATATTTTTTTGTATTTAGTCAATACTGTAAGATATATCAAGGCTCAAGTTCACAATCTATTACTAGACCGTTAATATTGATTAATATTGATAGATTATCAATCTTTTCTCCATACAAAAAGTTGTTTCGAACGTCTGTACGATTAATTAAAAGATGCATTATACATCTTTTAATTTATCGATAAACTTGGGGTTAAGGTAGTGATGAGGTTTTAATATTGTCTATTTGCGTGCTATAAATTTATAATTTTTATTATTTGTCAATAAATTATAATAAGTATATAGTTGTAGGTTGTAAATAATGCATAACGTTTTATACTATTAAATCGATTCAACAATTTTCATTTCCAACACAATTGTGCCAATTATTTTATTTGATCAAAAGAACGAATGTATGAAAATTTAAGTTTAACCGACATTTAAGTCAATTAGTTCCTTGCCTTACCTTTATTTCATTTTAACCACATATTGACGTTCTCTGTGTTTGCGTTAATACTATAAAAAATAACGAAATTTTAAAATTGTTTTGTTATAACTCTTAAAATTGCTAGTGTGTTAAATTATTTATCGATTCTGTCTCATTATCAGGTGACGCTTAATAAAAATAAACTAAAGTCACAATTTGACAGTGTACAACTTGACAGTGATTTATTTGAGGGTGATGACACCAAATCCACGGTTAAACAGGTTAAGGCGACATCAACCGAACAATTTTATTGTTTCGTAAACCAGATCAAAATGTCGGAACAACCGTTAAGTGTGAATGTGCCGATAGCGGAAATAGCAGTTAGATTTGTATAGGCCTCGATAGAGCGGTAAACGCTTTTAAAGGCTTGTTAATACAAATAACTATCTGTATAATTAGATTATTGCTCATTTGCTTTGAACGATGTTTGAATTGCACTTTACAGATTAAACTTCAAACTTCAGGAGCATTATCGTTAAGATTAAGATTACATTAATTATTAGATCTTTTTCTCCTTGACTTCCTTTACCAATAATTTTCAACATGTTACCAGAAAAACATAATTAGTAAAATTAAAAAAAAATCATGAATAAATACATGATTAAAATATTTATTTAAAATACATTTATTAAAGTACTAGTCACTTGTTGATGTCTTCTTGTTTTCAAGTTGTCTGTAATTTGCGGTATTATAGCTAACAACAATATTTACGCTGCACATACAGAACGATATTAATACTGCATTTCTGTAGTTTACCCTGACCCGGATGCCCTATCCTGTTATGTGAGGAAAATTTAAGAAAATTAAAAGTTATTTTCGAATAATTTCCGATTAACGAATACAACGTTTTCCTCTTCCAAAATCACTCCACATCTAGTGTTGATGATAACCTTTGTTTATTTACCAGCACCCTGATTTTGAGTTTTACTACATAGTTAACTATTGCTACATGCATGCGCTAGCATGTATGAAAACGTCAATAGTTTTAATTTTCCTAGCCTCCCGTAGAAACGAGCGCTTATACATTTTCATATAAAAAAGTAATATAACAGTAGTTGCAAATTTTGTAGTAATTGTTTATAACTCACACTCATGGCAGAACATATTACCGGGGTTGGTATTATTGACCTATATATATTATATAGCATTTAATTTCCGGTTCCAATATATAATGACACTGACATGAACTGTACATGAAAACACCCGGACCCAGTACAGTCAACAACAAAATAGATATATTTTTCCCTTTTGGTTTTTTAAAGTATTCCTTACTGCAGTTTATATAAGTAAAAAAAACAAGTTTTTAATAAAGCGCTTTTGTAATCTGGTTCAATCACCATCTACTTTTGATGTTGAATGTAAATTTATCTGTAGGCCGAACAAATATCTGTTCCAAGAGCGGATTGAACCCGTAATCGTTAAAGCCAATTAGCCATTTGCCAGCCATTGCGCCAACCGACAGAAACTGAAACACCCATAGTGTTTATATAACAAAGTGATTTTATATTATCCTAATATATTCAACCTTCGTGTATATCTCTGGGTTGTTTGAAACTCTAGTAATTTTGAAACGGATTGCAAATCCATAAATAACATTCAACATTTTGCAACCGAACGATATAATGATCAACAAGCGTCCCAATTTAGATCCCTCAGTTACTTACGAGAACGTCTTGTCGTTGTTTGTATGATTGCACTCCTTTGTGCCGGACGTAATTCTTCAGGCAGCTTATAATCAAGCAGTATGTTTCTCTACCGTGTTTTAATACATGCGGGTACTTTCCAATTATTAGGTCAACACCGCGTCGCGCATTCGGCGCGTGGATTATGTACTACCGGTGCAGTAATAAGTACCTACTACTAAACGCGTTTGTTTGTTTGCGCGCGTCTGTATACGGTCAATGTTGATATGATAGACTGTTAGTACAGTCTATCATATCATGCAATATAGGTATAAGTAGTGACGCAGTTTGTGAAAATAATAAAATTTTAAATATATTGTTTTTGGTTTTTGAGTAATAGTGCCACAAATGAAAGAAATAAATATCTATCCCAATAAATATGAACTCAAAAAATATTATTGATCAACCTAGTACAAAATTTATCATTTATAACATTAGCAGGATAATTACTTTATTAATTAATTCGTATTGCTCATTACCTGTATACTATATCTTAGTATGTATTGTTTGTTACAATAACTACATGCGTTCAAGTTTAAACTATAAATTTTATTTTACTGTTATGTTTATGATAACACTATTAAGCAATTATCTATCGTAAAATCTCGATAAATTTATGATTGAGATAAATAAAGATTAAAAATTAAATGCATAAAGTAATAATTTAATAATCATAATCATACGTTTCATTATCACACAGAGACGTAAACTTTAACGCGAAAATTATCTCCAGAGCAGTGTTGAAATTTTGAAGTACATAAAACTTAAGTTAATTTCGTACTAATTTAAGTCATGACAAGGTTTAAATGCACTTTATAAATAAATCATTGGTCCTCACTGTATAATTGAAACGTCAAAATAGAACGTTGAAGTATATAGTTATTCAATTATATGTTTTATCTCTTTGTTTCGATAATTTATTTCTCAAGATCATGATTATAATTATGAAAGGTCTTTTTAAATCAACCGGTAACTACCTACCCATTGAAATAATTTATTTCGACGTTATGTTTGCACAAACGATTTTTATGCAGGACCTTTTTGTTTTTTATGCAGTCAGGTTTGTTTATGTAAGTAATAAAATTATACGGAAGCCTCTAGGTCATTGGCCTATGTTGTAACTAAAACGCCTGCATTAAAGCAGACGATATATCATCATTTCTTCATCGACATATATGTTACTGGTGTATTTATCTCAATTAATTTCTCAGTGCTTTTTAATTTATTCATGTAAAAAAAATGTATGTAATATCCACACAACATTAAAATGGCAGAGTGCATTCTAATGAGACATACAATTTGTACGATTAGTAGGATCGGACCAGAACCCATATTAGGTTATTTTAAACGCTTTATGTAAGTTAGCCATTGTTATTTTAATGCATTTCTTTCAATTAATTAATAGTTTAATTAATAACAATAATAAGGATAACGAATTCTAAAACAGTTATCTTATGTAAATTATGTACCTATTTCTCTAACATGTAAGCAGTTCATTGAACACAATAGGTAGGCGACAGATAAGCTAACCGATGAAATCAGAAGCTAGATTACGTTTTAGATATCGACTGGGACAGTGTTAATGACCTCACAAGGCCGAAGGCCTTCTTCAAATAACTCTATACAAGTATCTACCTATACAAGAGTTTAATAGATTCCAAGTCTTTCAGCAACAAATAATCTATATCGGGTATCTTTATGAAAATCAAGCGAGCATGTGTTTATATTAAGCAGTTATAAGTTAAGCATTTTATTCGATTTAGGCGACTTGAGTCATGAACAAAGTGCTGAGAATAATGTTTATGCGTCCCACGACGCTGTCTTAAAATCGAAGCTATGTGCAACAAAGATAAAATGGGTAGCGGGAAGTTCGGTTTTAACGCTAAAAAGGACAAAGTGAACGTGACCGAGGCTACAAAGACTGAGTTTAGTGTTAAAGAAAAATGCCGTAAAATACAGAAGAAACTTAAGAAGACTGATACACAGAAGACTGAAGAAGATGATAATGTGAAAGAAAAGGCGATTTGGTGGAATCAATGCAGCAGTTGTGAGTATTATATACATATAAACATAATTTAAACATTCAGTTATTTGTGTTTAATATTAATATGTATTTATTGATTTTAATATATCTAAATATAATTACGCTGATAAATATTATAAATGGCATGTTCTAGTGGAGTTTAACTATAATTTTTAATGTCCTAATTATCAAAGAATGTTGAGAATTAAAGAAATCTTCCAAAAATAAAGAATAAGGCTGTATAAAACCTGTTACGTAAAACCTTGATTTGTCTTTAATTTAAATTCTTCCTGAAGTTCTCAAAAGCTTTTTTAGATATGAGCTGTAACAAAAGGCTTACAGTTATTTAGTTCTATAATTATTATGTGCGATGAGTGAACCTAGTACTCTGAATAGAATGGTACTCCTGTGATACTCCATGGTACTCAGTTGGTTATAATTATTTAGGAACACAAAATAAAAGATAGACACTGGTTTTTAATGCAAGAGCCACTGGACTTCCAAGGGCCGACGGGCCCATTACACTCTATGAATCTACAATGAAGGGAAATTAGAGCACCAAGGTTTAGCTTTTGAAATCGGTCCGTAATCGGTTTAACAAACGACAAGGTATCGAGGCCAACACGACCTTAAACATTGCCTTCAAACAATTTTTACTGTACTTAGCCCTTCTAATGTTCGGAGTACTGATTTCGACATTGACATTTGCGTCTCATTTATCCTCGCTCTTATTTTCTGTGATTAGGTACCATTTACAAGACCATACGTATTAAATTTCGTAATTGAATGACAATCGTAATACGATAAAATTTTCTAAACTTACTTCAAAGAATAAAATGTATCGTTTGACCAAAGAACAAATTTATAAATATAATAACCATAAACTAATTCACTGAAATAATTAGTAATACTTTTTACAAACATCACTTTTTGTTGTTTGTAACAAACTTTGCACTTTATCATAGCCTTCGGGAGTTCTAACAACTCGCATCTAGATCTGAGATCTTCATCAAGGATACTTTATACATAAAATAAAATAATTTGCCTTGTATTAATAACATAATAATCATTTTGTACGTGGTAGAGCCAAGCGACGGTTTTTGCTGCTGCTTGAATGGGCCTGCTCGACCGGGGTAGTACCACCGTCGACGCATATTGTGCTTCTGCATTTCGTTCGGTGAGTGTGGTAACCGGAGGCGCACTCTGCGCTCCCCTTCCCATTATCCCTTAACCCAAATATCCTTGAAGGCCGGCAAAGCACCTGCAGACCCTTTGGTGTTTCAGATGTACATAGGCGTCGGTGATAACTTACTATCAGGTTTCCCGCTTGCTCGTTTGCCACCGTTAGGCATAAATAAATCATGTATTTCTCAGAATATGGTATTAGTTATATAGTTTTTACTTATAGTACTATAGTCCAACGTGTTTTTGATCATATCTCTATAAAACTTTTTATGTTTTAAATAGGCGACATCTATTTCTGTAAAGTTTCGAACGCAGTAGTAGAAGTATGTCAGTGGAAAGCGCGAGAAAATCCCGTGAAATCGTTGCACTAATGCGCCGGCGACGCACGCGCTCCTCGATATCCACTTTCTAAACTAGCTAGGCAGCTCCATCAGTTTATAGTACAGGAACTGCTGGTTGTCCGGCTGCAGGAAAGTTGTATAAATGGCGTTTCCTTGTAAGAGGCCATTGTGTTCAAAATTCACAGTATTTTGAAATGCCACGAGCGCAACTTATACGTTTGATGCAATAATTTGT
Organism: Bhutanitis thaidina; assembly: GCA_029286595.1. NCBI lineage: Eukaryota > Metazoa > Arthropoda > Insecta > Lepidoptera > Papilionidae > Bhutanitis > Bhutanitis thaidina. Next base: position 6,476,549 of record JAGSMS010000005.1, read on the forward strand.
TGTCACAAGATACGCATTTAGTTAAGGTGGGAAATCAACGTATGAGTCTAAAATTCATATATTAGATACTCAATAATTTATTTGCATTTCCGTAAGGTGATACAGGTAGTACACTTAAATTTCATGAGGCATTATGAACCCTGTCGGGCACAGCAATTACATTTACAATTTGAAAACAAAATTAGTAAATAATACACTAATTATGGCTAATACTATTTACTTATATGTTATCTTATCTTATCTTTCTGTTTTACCTGGGCTGTGTATCTGATCATGATGAGATGACTGACCAAATTGAAGTAAAGAATGCATTATTTACATCGCACCAAAAAAGGCAGAATTAAAAATCTTAGATATGCTTAAAATTATTACACTTTAACAATACGATCAATGGAAAGAACGTTACGCAAAAAAGTAAGAAAGTATTATGGAAATAGAAAAAGAGACAATTTCGGGTCAAGGGCAACGACATATGTACAATTTATAACTACTATTCGATAGATTGTCCATAAATAGTGTGGGTTGTCTATAACGCCAAGGCCGAAAACTTTCTGATTTTTTTCAATTGGACAATACAACTTATGCGTTATTTTGATCTTTTTAGAAAATCATACATCCTATAAATATATTGAAAGCAGCAACTACTTATAAATATATTGAACTTTATACAATTTGTTTAATGTTAAAATATAGTTCGGTTCGGTATAAAATTAACCAATAATTCAAATATTCTCGTCAAAGCCTCAATCTTCATTAGCGGGTTTCGATTGACAACAAAAGTCGTTATCAATTAATGAAAGTACCAGTGTGGAATAAGCTTTTAATATTTTTTATGGACACAGTCATTATAGCGTCGCCTTATTAGGTATCTGCATCATTACAGAGAGATAGTTTGTTGATCCTGATATAAAAATGCTGTATCGCTCTAAACCTGGTGACTACAACACTCACTGGACACAGTGAGTTCACATAAATGATTACTACTACTAATAACATAAAAATGAGTAATTTCTTATGTAACTTAACGATCTCGTAGTGGCCGATTTAGATCCCGGCGATTACTTAAAGATATTTTCGACTGTTGTCCACTGCGGGGGCATGTTATGGTGTCGCAATTGTTTGCGCAAACAAAACGCTCACTCCTGTTCACCTCCCAATGTAACGCTTATGCTATAAGATCTAAAGAAGGGTCTGATTGTAGTGTAAAAGACACGAAATGCTATACAATGTACTGAACCTGAAAACCACTCATTTCTGTATTGCACAAATATTGGATCCCATTGGTGTTCGATCCAAAGGTCCATGGCTCAACGGTTAAGTACTCTAATCATTAAGTCACGCGTTCGTAACTTCATACATAAATGAGACATATTTTTAATAAAGCCTTGGCATTGTATGATTAAAATAATAAATAGTGCACGAAAGTATAGGCTTAAAAAAACATTCGTTTACTTCGAGAACTTTGTTAGTGGTGGGTTGACAGATAACAATACAACACAGAGTACCCCGTTCTTCCCGTGGATGTCATAAGAGGCGACTAAGGGGACTAATAAATCGCAATTGCTACCATAGGCGGGATAACCATCTGGAAAATACCAGTCCAAAAATAAACAGATCGATGACGGACAGCAGCCGATCATGGGGATTATGGCAAATCCTCCTTATGGTTCTGCGGTGAACTGTTTAGAGACTGTTAAGGTTGGCTGTAAATTGCTTCAAAAAAAAAACCCTTTTTTTGTCGCTAATAAGCAGTGAAACCACCGTTGTGTTCTAGTTTTATGGGATAGAAAACGCCATATTATAAGCTGTGAGGTATTCTATCTTAGTTCTCAAGTTGGTTGCAGATGCCCGTGGGCTACAGTAGCCACTTACCGTCAGATGGACTGTGATATCGTTTGTCACTCCAATGTCATTAAAATATTTGTTTTACCTGACAAATTACTGTTGTTTTACTTATTTTATCGAATTTAAACATTTAGTTAATTCTTATTTTATACTTACTGACGTGTCCTACTAAGTATTCATTTAGCGGTTTTGTTTGTGTGATCAATCCAGCGAAGATCGAGGACCAGTGCTTTACGCGAACAGACATAGATTGTAAAGTTTTTAAATTGTAAAATTTTACATTTGAATTTTTTAATTGGCTGAATGTTCACTACTGTTCACTCTGTATTATTACAGTCTGGATTCAGTAGTTTGAGGGAGTACGTTGACAGAGTGATGAGAACTAGGGATCCCTATATCCCTACAAAAGTGTTTACGTACTAGATTTTAAATATCTGTATTAATATACATAAATACCAAAATTATATACATTTATATACAAACTAAACTATGAAGAGATATTAAAGTATTTATGTTTGAAAATACTGTGAACCATTGGGTTTCAAGTATTATTGAGTTCACACTCCCAGTTTTAAAAAGTAATCGTTAAGCTGTATTTTTAACGTCTGGAGGATTGTGCTTGGTGAATATTTTGTGGTAAATTATTGCAAAGATGTATTGCATAGAAAACAAAGGATTTGCTGAGTTTACAAGTTCAAGCAATATGCAGTATCACAGTTCTCAGGATTGACAATGCACCTTTATTTTGAACCATCTACGAGGATCGGCACATATAATTACTAAAAAATAAACAAAATTTACTCGAAAATATAATTTCACATTCAACCTTTATAAAATTTATTGAGATATAAGTACATAAATATTTATTGTTTTCTTCCAGTAAGCGAAATCGACCAGTACCTGTGGATGGTAGGAGGGTCCGCGGGCGCCCTGGCGCTAACAGGCGTCGCAGCGGCCTCCGCTTTCTATCTGAGCACGAGACCAAAACCTGAAAAGCCTCTAGTCACGCTCCACGAACAGAGCTTACTAGAATCAGTAAGTACAATATCTACTTACGTTTAATTACACATAATATGTATATCTAGTATGTTCTTCATGATGATACTGTAAAATACTAATTTAGAATATATTACTCTTATTATTAAACAGTTGAAATTGTCTATTTGATCAATATGGTGCGCCTTTCTTCCTGTGGCTATTGTAATAGTTGATTAAAGAAAAAAGACTCATGGCATCCAATACATGGCAGATAGCAATCTAAAAAAATGCAAGACGGCAAATACAAAGAACCGATAGCAGCGTTAAAGGTACCTACGTGACCTACTGTGATCAACAATCCGTTAGCCAAGCGTGGTGGTTATGGCAAATTGTTCCATTCGGAAAGACGTTTATTCAGCCATGGACTACTATTATGCTAAGGAAAAAAAAGGAAAAAAGAAATAGTTCGCTCAATAGAAGTCGACCGAGCCTTCAAAAATCACTTTTGATTTAAAGTGACTTTTGGAGATAACATTGTAACTAAGTTATTATATTTACACGTTATAATTAATCTAGACAAAATAATCTTATAATCAACAATATTTTTCATTATGCTACTTGTGATAGGCTAAACGACACAGTTCGTTGTTCGATAAGGGATAAAAATATTAGATTGTTGGATTAATATCACGTGTTTATTAAACTTAGAATTTTATAAAAGTTTTAGGATTCATCGGTGCGTTTACTCGCTCTATATCAAAATGCTTAATATGTGGGTGACATTCACATTCAAAGGGCAATGATCGGTCTGAATTTAAATCATGTGATGCAATTAGTGCTTTCATGTATTAAATATAAACTTATGTCAAGGTTATTATAAATTGAATAAGTAATTAATAAATATTACTAAAGGAAACTGCTTTATACCGAGGTATCAAAGATCAAGTTGTCCTAATACAAGCCGCCGCCGCTAGAGTTGGCAGAGCGCATCTTCGAGCGATATTTTTAACTCATTGTACGAGGAGCAGCCCTGCTTGCTGCTCTCATGTCAGTACCCAAAAGTTTATAGCGAAAGTGACGAGCCTCTCCGAGTTGCTTGATCGTTAGTAGCCGCAATCAGTCCTTGAAGGTTTCAAGTGGTTTATGAAATAAACGTCTTGAACGGATTGTAATTAAAAACTGATTAGTTACCAACGAAATGGGAGTGATGATTGCGCAATGTGTGAACGGGTTATAAGGTCGATTTGAATTTAATAGTGCTTTTAGTGAAGTGATATCTTAATTGTGAAAATGGCGTGCTGTGACTGTTGCATAGGAGTGGCACCGATTCGCCCTCCGATAAACCTCAACGAACAATCTGATGTTATTAAAGTAAGAATGAATTATTATTGTGGTAGAAGTTACATATTAATAAACAGACAATTTGATCAACCAGAAGAAAAGTTGATGTAGATTAAATATGATATGATCGTACTTCTAGAGTGTAAACTATTTAAGTTTTTGAAGTAATTTTGGATATTTCAGTCTTTGAGGTCAAAACATACTAAGCGGTTACACATATTGCGTATTTTGGCAAAGCTCCGTTACATTTAGAATCAGATCATCGAAAGGTCTGGTATCGGTTACGTGCATCTTGGACCGGTTCGTCGCAAAAATAACATCTTCTAGTTAGTTCTAGTTATGTGACAGACTACACATTATTTAAATACCTCTGTTTTTGTTCCGAGCTTGGTGTAATGTAAAATATAGAACATATTTTACGACTAACGTTATGGAAATAGTAACTTTGCGAGAGTTATAAATCGATACTTATTTTTTTTTAAAAACAATTGAATAGCAAACACTTCGTCAAAAAAGCTAATTTGGGTTTTTAATTATGTTGCTCTAATAAATATATAAATTCTTAAAGTATATTTCTAATGAATATTTGCTTATGTCTATTTTATGCGACGTTATCTAACAGGTTAAGGAGGAGGAGGACTCCTCTCAATATATTTGAGAGTTTTTGGAGGGTTCAAGGGTTCACTTTGCTGATCGAGCACGTTCCAGGACTTATCCTCATATTGATATTTTTTATTTCTCTGACATGCTGGTTTTTCTCAATGTTTTCTTTGATCAGGAGCATTTGTGTGTTTTAATTGATATTGAAATTTTAGAGGTGCCCGATTCGGAATTCTATTCCAGGTCACCAGCATACTGTACAATTATAATTCCAGCATACTGTACAATTAAAGCGGGCATCGTGGCTACTAAGCTCATTACGTTCTGTATTATCACTAATTTCTTAATTTTTTTCTAAATAAACCGTCTTTTTAATACTAATATTGGACATCCAGGATTCCTTGTGCCGTAGTGCCTCATACATCCCCTCAGGTTTGAATTTAGTGGTCTAACTTAGCTATCGCCGTATACAATACAGAAAATATTATTATATTTAATCTCACTGGTAGTGCCAGTGGCCGTGGTAGCCTAGTGGTATGGGTCCTCGCTTTCATTTAAAAGAATACGAGTGGAGTACTGGGTTCGATCCATTTACCATGTGATCGGTGGTGAAGGAAAACTTTCCAAGGAAATCTGCATGTCTGAAATAATACCACAAAAATTATTTCGATAATGTGTGAAGTCCGCCAACTCATATCGGACGGGCGTGGCGGACTCAACCCGGCTTCAAAACTATCTAGGGTTGGGCGGCTACTTTACTACTACTACTGTAAGTATATCCAGTTTACTCATATTTAAAAACGAGAGATTCATAAATTTTATGTGTTTGCTGGCAGAAAGCGTATGCGAGTAATTTTACTACCACTAAATTTAATGATTATACTTAAGCGACCACTGTTCAAAAGCGTTAATGTAAAATACTCGGATTATAAAATGAATAAGTCAATGCTTATTTATTAAATAATATCTGTGTCTAAGAACATTGATAAAGGTGCTTCTGCGTTACGTTTGGTGTGTGAGGTTACCGGAGGCCCACTCCCTCCTCATCCCCCTCCTCATCTCCTCATCATCGCCCTCCTCATCCCCCTCCTCATCTCTCTCCCCATCCCCCTCCTCATCCTCCCCTCCATCTCCCAAATACCCTTAAAGGTCGGCAACGCACCCGCAGCACCTCTGGTGTTGCAGATATACGTGGGCGACGGTAAATACAGGTGAACCGCTTGTACGTTTGCCGCCTTTCCCATAAAAAAAAACATACGATTTACACAAGCTCGTCATAAAACATGTGACCTTTACGTTAATCTAGCTCTTGAATTATATATATCTCTAGAAATATATACATAGTAAAATCATTTAAAATTTTCACGCCCACATCGACTTAGCAACGAACAAAAATAATATTCGATTGACACGAGAAAAGGGAGGCTTAAAAGTCTTAACTTGTTATCGTTTCAGGATTTTTGGCAATCAGTGGAGTCACGCGATGAATTGATTTTTTTTTGTCGCCAGCGTTTCTAAACGTACTCCGATTTCATGTATTAATGAATATATTTGTAAGAAATTTTATGATCTTTTTCATAATGTCGAAAAGGTTATACTAATATCATATCATACGTTAAAATCGTGTTTCGAACGAAAATCCACACTACTCGATTATTTAATCTGATAGGTTAGGTATGCTTAGATGTAGAATGTTGATGTTGAGTCTTACTCACATCACAGGATTTACGTTTGTAATAGAAAAGATTAATTTCACATTTCCTTTAATTTCTATGAGTCAGGTAGAAGGCGTATCACAATACCAAAACTCTTTCCTTGTATCGGCGGTGCAGGGCAAGGAGGGGGGTGCAAATCAACGATGTGGGCTCGCCAAGCCCATTCGTAGCGGCCACCTTGAGACAGCCCAGCCAAGTCAGGCCAGACATGTAGGTACTTCTTGGTTCACAGTGGGAGTTCCCGACCAGGCAGGAACTCGTTTGAGGTAGAACCCTATCTTGCCTAGTTAGTAGTGACAGACGGGTTCGAAATCCAGTGTCATAGATACAGGGAAACCTTCTTTCGGATCGTTGGCCCTGAATTCACTTTGAGTGATTCTTTTTCCCGTCATAAAATATATATTGTGGAAACATCTCGAGAAAGCAATGCATGACTGCAATAATGATAAAACGGTATAATCGAATGTAGCGTAAACATGTACTATAATATCATAATATATCAAAAAGAAAATAGTCATAATACAAAACTTTAGACCGACAAAGTGAATCAATATTACTAAAAAATAATGTGGCAAATGAAAAAAAACAGTTAAAAGCATCATCACCATCTATATAATTACACAACAAGCTTTCCAAAATTCTGAACGTCATGACCAAACTCGCGTGGGAGTTCGGTTCGCAAAATAATTTGATCAAAACAGATATTAGAAGAGCTTTACATAAAAATATGCGTCAGATATTTTGTTCCACTGCGTATCTTTATTTGTAAACAAGCTATCACGAGACATGAGTCTCGTGATAGCTTGTTTAAGTCATGGCAGGGCGGAAGCCTAATAAGGAATTGCGTTTCGTGCCTCGTATTGAGTCGTTGCCAAATTTATAACACGTTATGAAGAGACATTGTATAATTCTGTCACATTACATTAAATGCGATATAATCATGGCAATTTCACGTGAAAAACTAGCTGCCTGCAGATGTCCCACAGCTGGACAAAGGCCCCTTGACAATGTTTGAGAGGGTTTTGGTGACGGGAAAGGTGGGCCACAAAATTTTATTAATTTTAATAAAAATTTAATTGCTTTTAACAATTTTAGTGGTGCTTTATAATGCATTCCAAAAGGATCTATTTACATATTTAAGCATTTATTCTAAGTCTACTACTAAATCTTTTTCTTGTAAGCTTTAAATAGTATAAAACAAATTGCAATCCGTTTTTGCTTATAACTTCTAAACTTCTAAGTGGAGAAGTTCAGGTATACGGCTTTCACCATAAATTAGAACATTTCAAGAGATAAGTGTGTATGTATAGCACATTCACATTTAGTGTATAATTACAGATCTGTCCATTCGCTAGTTGTTTTATAATCAGAGATATTATAAAATTTTATTTTTATCTTCTGACTTACGCATCATTGCCGAAAGTTTTTGTTAACAAAACATTTTGTGTGTATCTTTTCCGTAAATTAGTTTCAGTATCGTAATTTCAGTAAAATACTCAAGCTAAAACACATTTCTAATACGTTGAAACGTAATTCCGAATTTTTTTATTATATTAATATCATATTTATATTTAAAAATGTTGTTTATTTTTTACGTGCGCGTAATCTTTCAAGAACGCACTATCCGGAAGCTTCACAAGCCAAACGTCTCTACAATGTCACATATTTCTGGAGTACCTTATTTTTAGACGCTAAGAAACTCGTTTTACTCCGAATTAACCTTCTTGAAATTGATGACCTAACAGGTTTGTCACATAAATGAGTAAAATTGTTTGTAAGAGCTAACTAAATAATTTCATCTTGTAAATTTTATGACCTTGCTCTAAATACTTTTTATATTAATAGCCCAATATGTGATTACTGATGGTAATAAAATAGTTTGCAACCTTTAAATCAATGAATCACGTCTCATAAATGAAGTTAAAATATACTACCAATTTTTTTGAAAGAGGCATGACTTTCTAAAAATAATATCTATTATGTATAAAAAGAAATTTTAATCACTTTAATCTAATAATAGACTGCGTTGCAATTACAACGTAAAAAAATACCAGATTAGACAACGGTCACTGGAACGTTTAGTTTCTTCGGAAAACGGAATTCCTCTCGCCCTTGTAACACTAAAACTATGATCAACATTCCTGATATATCTTACAATTTTATTTAAAATTTTCTCTAAATGACGTCTATGTATTTCCGTCATTCACACATATTTTAGTCTGGTTGATTTTGCATTTGTCATGTTGTTATGTATGTATTCTTACTGATTGGTGATTTTTATAATTACGAGAATTATTAAAAAGACATCTATTCCTGCCATTTACTATTAATAACAATCAACTAATGCGGTGACGAAACGCGGACATGAATTCCCTAATTTGAAATACACAGACTCCTAATTCAGACTCCGAATCCTAATTCTAAACAATTAAAAACAATTCCCTGACTTTCATCTTGAATGCGTAACGATTATAAGTAGTCTTGATTTGGCGGGGAAGGTCGTTCCACAGAAGGGAGAATGTAATACTAAACAGTGGATACTAAAAGTTTACAGTACAGGTACAAGTTAATGAGAGAGAACTTTTTTTTTATGGGAAAGGCGGCAAACGAGCAAGCGGTTCACCTAATGGTAAGTGATTACCCTCGCCCACGTACATCCGCAACACTAGAGATGCTGCAGGTGCGTTGCCGGCCTTTAAGGGTGTTAGGGAGATGGGAGAGAGGATGGGGAGGGGGATGGGTGTGGGCCTCCGGTTATCTCACTCACCGAACGAAACGCTGCAGCACAAGATGCCTCTACTTCACGCCGATATTCTGCGAGGCCGTGATACCAATCCGGTCGAACCGGCCCATTCGTGCAGCAGCAGAAGCCGCCGCTAGGCTCTACCACATTATCTTCATCAGGCAAAGGCTCCCCCAAAAAAAGCCCAGCAAAATTGGCATGCATTTGTTGAAAGGCATCCTCGCACTATTGCTCACTCCTCAGTGAAATTTGGGTTTGGCAGATGAATTTTATATCGTCATTCGGTCGCCTAGGCCTCGTTTGTCAATGCACCAAGTGTAGAACGCGAGGTTGGCTTTTGGAGAAAAAATTGTATATACTACTACGGGGAAACTACTCTGTATAAAGTATATCACAACTAATGACATTATGAACCTTACGTAAGATTTTATTATCTTTTCAAGCATTCGTTAGAAGTTGAAGTATGTTTCAAATTGTATTTGCAAATATTTATTTTACGATCATTTAAGCATTACTATAACGTATATTATACTATTATACCATGCGATTAACTGTTAAGCCCTCCAGTTCTATTGGTAAAAATAAGAACGGAGGATGCATTCTTTTCATAATGTGTACACGCGTTTACTTTGTTGCCGCACTACAATTTCACCAGATTATTTCACAGAAATTGCAACAAAGTTCGCAGTTGATTGACCTATTGACCCACAAGATTTTCAACATTTACTCTAAACGACAGCATTTTAGTGCGCATCAGTTTGCTGTTTATGTACTTAGTCCAATCCCACAAGTAACTTCGACCCGTTCTTCGTTCCATTTAGCGTTGAAAAAACATTATACCGTAATGTGTAAGAGTACTCCACGTTACAAGTGTGTATTCCGAGTTAGTGGGCCAAATATTTCATTAGGTTTACGGATCTTATTCGCATAACATTTAGTAAATTATTTACTAGTTTAATATATTTTAGTAGACTAGGCATTGCATAAATTTTATATCTTAAAATGATCCAATGTCTGATTGATTGCTTTATATAAGAGTCCCCTTGCCTATGTGTTATTTTTACATGTATTTACTTGGCTATGGTGCTGGAGTAATCGCTTCATCGCAAGTAGCGTTAAAAAGATTACAATTGATTAGTTTCCCGTATGTTGCAAGGATTCAGCACAATGAACTCGGAACAAACTTATAATAGCATATTTTATAGTATTATTAGAACATGTTTTCTTTTTAAAAATTTGTATTTCCAGTTCTCAAAAAAATCATTCTAAATTTAGGCAATGCAATACGTTCCAACGCGTGTATGTTTTTATATAGTCAATGTATTTCATCAATTTAATTACTTGACATAAATAATATACATGATTTATTTTCAGGGTCCCGAAATGGTGCGTGTCTCAAAATTCTACAAAGATGCAAAAAACGGTCGCTACTTACGTTATCTTCACGACGACACGCGCACTCTTTTTGAAACTTTTCGACGAGGTGTCAAAGAATCTAGTAAGTAGAACACTATAATAAACATTCATTATTGCAGAATGTTTAAATAAAAACATTTCTACAAGTGTTGTTACAATATCTACTTGCTCACTTGCATGTAATTATTTACTTATTTACGCGTACGTTAACCAACAGAAATAACAATATTATTATCAAATCTTATATTTTAATAAAATTTTAAGTAATCGTACTTCTAATTATAGGATAAGATAGCATGCCCATTCATAACTTCAAAACAATTTTGTTTTTACAATTAAAAAAAAAGTAACGTTAAGTTAGTTTATGGCGAGTGGAAATTACATTGTCATTAAGCTTATTGTACAGATTCGATCATATCTGACACTTCATAGATATTTTTCAAGATTTACAGAATGGCCAGGGACAAACCTGTTTTTTTCCCTTTGGATTTCCGCACGTTAACGTTAAGTACGTTAATACCTTTGCATTGCCATATTGTTAACATCATTCATAAACTGGTTCATATGATACAGTTATACGTATTTTTGCGCCAGTGGAGTAATTTTTTTTTTCCTATATTACTCAGGGTACTTTAGAATTGTTGCACTGTTGAAAAAAATCAGCGCTACAATGTTGCTTAATGCGTGGAATATTCCACAATATTGTTATTGCATATGGAAGTAGGCTCTTTGCTAGATTGACAGATGATAAATGAATTTAAAAATATTTTTGTTGAAAACTTCTGGATGGTATTGTCATAAAGAGATTTATATGACGGTTAATTAATTCCCTTACAGATAATGGCAACTGTCTCGGTTGGCGTGAGGGACCAAATAAGCCGTACGTATGGCAGACTTACAATGAAACCCTGCTAAGAGCGAAAAATTTTGGATCGGGCCTTCTATGTCAAGGCCTCACCCCAGGCCAAAGCACTTTTGTCGGTTAGTATTTCGTAATTTTTAAAATAAATGTTCTTATTTAAGTTTAACTTAATCTCTTTTAGTTAAAGTTCATTAAGCAATTAAGTAATTAAATATTATTCCCCAGGTATTTACGCACAGAATTGTCCGGAATGGATAATGACGGAACAAGCCGCTTACTGCTATTCTATGGTCATAGTACCATTATATGATACTTTGGGAGCCAACGCATGTGCCTTCATTATTAATCAAAGTAATTATATCATTTACATTTATTAAGTAATAATTCAATAACATTTTTAGTTATTATTAGGTCTAATTAAAATTTTATTACTGCCCTTGTTTATTTATTATCGTTAAACCAAGGCTAGGGACAAAATAATAAGTTGCGTAGTTTTTACGTCTTTAAATGTTTCCGGGTGTCTTTAATTTGCGCTGTTTTTTTTAGTTAGGTCGCCAGAAAACTATTTACATTAGTAATTCGGTTAGCCATGGATATCATTAAAAAATTACGTAAGGTTATATACATATATATATATATATAATTTGTGGAAAATATAAAAGTAAAATATATATGTATTTTTTTGCGCACACAATATATTACAATATACTGCAACTGTTTGCGCAGATACATGGGAAGGTACTCCCTTTGTTTCATTCCTACATACGAAGTCTCTGTTATTCTGAAGTCCTTCGGCAGCTTGTGAGAAGACTATTGCTGACTGACTATATTGCTATATTAATCTCACCCATTAGCATATTTTTAGCAGGTTGGTAAATCTGCCATCTGTCGGATACTATGAAAATTTCAAGGCAATTTTTACTTCGACACTTTCGTCAGTCACGGGAAGAAAGGGTATACTAAGTACTGATTCAGTAATATGCTCTGGGCAAGGTTCCAATGCAATTCTAGACACGATATCTAAAGTCAAAAACCAGTAAGCTTTGGCTAGTATTGAACCCAAAAAGCAGGCAAGTATGCCATCCACCGAAAGACGCAATTATCTTAATACTTAATACAGTAGTGTGTTAATCGTTTTATTAACACTTTTTAATTTATTTATATTGAAATTGGCAAACACACCACCACAAGTTGGAGTAAAAAGTGGGTTGAAAGGAATAAAACGTGTAAATCTATGACCAACCCAATATTGGGTATACGATCGAGGGAGCTTATTTTTTGGTTGTGACGTGTGTTAATTGTAATATATTATTTTGTTTATGCAGCTGAAATGTCAATAGTTGTATGTGAAGACGATAAAAAAGCGAACCTTCTGTTGGATCAATCACCAAGATGCTTGAGGAAACTCGTTACGATCAAAGAGGTGTCTCCATCGACCCACCAAAGGGCCAGGAGTCGTGGTGTTGATATTGTTAAGTTTAGCGACGTTGAAATACAAGGAGCGCAGAAGGACCATCCATTCGTTGTAAGTTCTTTTATAAGTTAACTCATGACAATAACACAAATTCTATTATACATGAAGACATGAAAAGTGGGTTTGGCTATCCTGATGGATTATATTAATACAATAAATTATATATTGGATATTTATATAAATATGTATTAATTATGTAAACATTTTTTTTTTATGTCGTCAGCTGCAACAACATTTGTGCATCATAACATGTTGAACGAACATAAAAGAGATCGTGGTTCAACATTGTTATGCATAGCGGATGGAAAGCATCCCGTTTCCGCCTGCACGGGGAGAGATCCTCAGTTTGTTTAATGATTTTATACTTATTGTTTATAATTTACATTATCTTTGGATGGACCATTGCTTGACTGTCAGATGTCGCAGGAGACTGCATGTTGAACATGTTTTATGAACCATAAATTGTTCGTTAAATTATCGCAGCAGACGGGGCGGGTGGGCAGGTTCGTGTCCACCTGTTCGACAATTGTCGTGAATCACTTCAGATACAAGCTTTAATGCTTGTATTTGAAGTTGAAGGTTGAAATGGTTAAAAGGAATAATAGTAATAGTTATAGCATTTCTAGTATTTTTTTTAAAACATTGCCCTTGTACCGTTACGGTATGGTTTCTGGTCATAAAAGCATTTTATTTGAGTTCTCAACAGACGAATTATCTTATGTGTTATATGTTATGACTGAGAGATTTTACGCATGGTGGATTTCGATTCGGTTTATCCTGTTTTATTTGATCGTTATGTTTAGATAGTTTAGATGATTTTATTAGGTCAGAAAATCTACAGGCTGCTCTACTTTACTTTACTTTTAACATATATTTTAAAATACAATTGTTTTAGCCACCGAAACCCGATAATCTTTGCACCATCTGCTACACGTCAGGCACCACTGGAATGCCGAAGGGCGTGATGCTTACCCACGAGAACCTCGTCGCCTCCATGTGCAGCGTCATCATGCAACTAGGAGAGCATCGGCCGTCGAAACATGACGTCATGATCTCCTTCCTTCCTCTAGCTCATATGCTGGAGCGGTGTTGTGAGGTAAAGTATCAATTTAGTTCTCAAAATTATACATAACAATTTAATTCAAAAATGTTAACACATTTATGGAAGCTTATCGTCAAGCCGCTTAAAAAACGTGGCGATTACGATTATACTCTCCCAATTTGGGACAGGTCTATGACAACTGGATAGCTGACAGGTGGCTGGTGGTGATTGTGGCTGACGATAATGATTATGTATTGTGAAATCTCAGAAGAATTTATTTTCATTAACTCCGTTACGAGTGTTATCACATCCAACTTCCATCTTTACGCGGATGACTTGCAGTTGTATCAACATTTCGCGGTGGGTGATACTAATGAGGCAATCGGTGCTATGAACTCCGATTTGTCACGCATAAGTAAATGGTCTAGCTCCTTTGGCCTCTTAGTAAATCCTGCCAAATCACAGGCCTTAATAATAGGCAGCAAACACCTACGAAACAAGTTAGATTTTTCAACACTACCTTGCGTGTGTCTGGATGGCATTCTTATAACCTATGCCAATACTGTTAATAACTTAGGTGTTACTTTTGATCAACATTTATCCTGGTCCGCGCACGTTGCCGTGATTAGTCGAAAAGTTCACTTTACCCTGCATTCGCTGAAGTGCCTTCAAAATGTCTTGCCATTTAAAACTAAAATCACACTAGCACTTACTCTTATTCAGCCCATACTAGATTATGCTGATGCCTGCTATTTGGATGCTACAGAGGAGCTACTAAATAAACTTGAACGCTTGCAAAATCTGTCAATCCGTTTCATCTTTGGACTCAAGAAATTTGACCGAATATCTCAGTTTCGCAAGAACCTCAAGTGGCTCCCAATTCGACTTCGCAGGAACACTCGATTATTATATCTCCTTTATAACATCTTGCACAACCCATCCTCTCCGTCATACCTCAGGAACCTATTTTCCTTCGTTCACCCTCCAGATGTGCCATGCAGATCGCATGTCAGGACACTCCTTAATTATCCTATCCATAATTCCAGTTTTTATTCCTATTCCTTTGCAGTCCATGCAGTTAGGTTGTGGAACTCACTACCACCTACCATAAGAGATTCCGGAACTATACTTTCATTTAAGAAACGTGTAAAGGACCACTACTTATCTTCGTGTCAATAGAATATATATTGTATATTTACGACTATCTATGCATGTATGTATGTATATATATGTATATATATATATTTATATTTATTTATTTAAATATATCTATGTATATTATTTAATTATATGTAATCCTATTTATTTAATTGTATACATATTATTTATGAATTTATTATATATTACATATTATGAAATGTACGCACTAAGTTTGCCATTTCAATAAAATTTCCTGTTAGGGTCTGCTGGAAGAAATTTCAATGTATGGAATAAGTAGTACCCTTGTACTAACACTATGTTTTATTGTTTTTCATGCCTTTTTGTGTGTACATAAATAAATAAATAAATAAAAAAAAAGAATTTAGTAGTCGTAATAATAGTGAGGTGTTTTTTTATTTATTCGTTTTCGACAAAACCCGATGATATAGGACGTATAAAACACATCCTTGAAAATTACATTTATCAATAAAGATAAAATACTTAAACCGCAAATGAATAGTAGCATTCAGGGATCTAGAGAATTATTTAAGCGTGGCGTCTACGGACTATTAATGCGTGCACTATTTCGTAGGTAATAAACACTACCGATGTTGAAAACGCAATGAAAGCAAAGTAACACAATGAGGTGCTATTCACTATTTTCTACAAATTAGTTCTTTCCATCTTTCCAGAATGCCCTTTACACGGTAGGTGGAGCAGTCGGTTTCTACAGCGGCGACATACGAAGGCTAGGCGACGACTTGACTGCTCTGAAACCGACAATGATGCCTGCCGTCCCACGATTACTTAACAGGCTGTATGATAAAGCGCAAAATGAAATATCGAACTCGAAGATCAAGAAGCTTTTGTTCAATATGGCGCTTTCAGCTAAGGAATCTGAACTTAAGAGGTAAATTGTTTCCTTGATTTTATTATATTTTACGTTACGCATTGTAATACCCGTGAAAAATTATAATAATGATACTACTTCTGTTAAATTTGTTAACATGTGATTTAATCGGAAGAGTTTAAAGTGGATTTTTTCCAAATTCTTGTTGAAAAATATTAAAAGTTGTAAGTTAAATCATAATATTAACTATTAATAAATATATGTTTTCGTGAGAGATTTTCGTTCCCTGTAAACAGAAGACCACCAGTTCAAATTCTGTTGTTATTGCGTTCAGTAAAGATTTATTCTCCGTTGAATATTGAATCGATACATGTATTATTATTATTATAGCAATATGCATTAAATTGGTTTTGCGCGTGACCTTTATTTATTGATATGATGCGGCTATTTCCGCAGAAATGAAAGAATAAATGAAAAAATGAGAAAACTGCCAATCAGCTGTCATAAAATGACTGTTCAAGTTCATTTACTATGAATATCCGGGTTACATTACAGTTCTTTGTAAAAGTGACTGGGTATTTCAAAGATTAATGTAAAATTTGTAATGATTTACTCAAGAAAAGGCGGAAAATGATTGTATGATACTATATATGCTATCGGCTTTTGTACCATTTTATTTTTAATTAATGTAAACTACTATTTATAAAATTAATCCATGTCGTTGGTTACGACGTTAAGGATTAATTTTTTTCTCAGAATGTCGAGGATATTTAAAATCCTGTTAATGCTCACTGATGGTCAAATATTTTTGATAGCGGTTGGTGCTGAAACGCTGGACACCCTGCTCCAGTGCGGGTTGGCGGACTTCACAAATCCTCCAATATTTCTTTATTATTTCTCAGACATGCAGGTTTCCTCACTATGATTCTCTTATCGTGGTAAATTTAGCACTTAAAATTGTTATTAAATATTTAATTGTTATTATTTTCAACTAGTGGCATATTTTTTCGCAAATGTACTAAGGCAAAGGTAATCAGTTCGTTAGCTCATTCGGTGCATTAGCCGGAGAGGGGGCCAGTCTCATTGACGAGTTCGTCCCCGGAGATTCTTCACACATCCGTTCCAGTCAAAGGGTACTGGAAATACGGGTGTTCAGTGTATTGTGTGTATGATGTATACCAACTAAATCTTGGCACGGTCTGGGACGAACCGGCATGGAACTCGGATAATACAGCTCCCAGGGTTTCTGTTGCACCATTTGGTGGGCAGTGGGATCGCCAAATCCCTCCAAATCGAAAAGGCAATATATAATCAGCGGAACCGGGTCCTTCGTGTAGCTTATATTTAGATATTTTATATTATGGCAAACAACACGAACAGCTAACGCACTAATATTATTGGTGCTAAGCCAACAAACTAGTCTACTTCCACTAAAATCATATAAGCAATATTATTTTAATCGCCATTTCGATATTTGTTCAGGGGCATTATCCGCGCAGACTCGATCTGGGACAAACTGGTGTTCCGGAAGGTGCGCGAAGGAATGGGTGGAAGACTGCGAATCATGGTGGTCGGTTCGGCGCCGCTCGCCGGCAATGTACTTACTTTCGCACGCTGCGCTCTCGGCTGTCTGGTAAGTAGAGAGTTGACATTGTTGACCATGTCCCTAATTAAATACATACATTTTTAATGTAAGTAAAGGTGATAAGTGAATTCACATTGAGTCCTCGATTTTCCATTGCTTAGATCTATTTCATCCAATCCTATCTAGGAGTTAGGAACCAGATTTCTTATTAGATTTATATGGCGTACAATGAATCTCTTTACCTTCAAAGTTGTTATGTAAGTCACCGGAAAAAGTACATTTCTTCATATTTCGGAGCAACACATGGGTGTTGTTTCCGGAATATCTTTTAGTTAGTTTAGTTTACGATGGGATAATTCTCTGATACTACCACCACACGTATAATCGATTCAGTATTTGTGTTGTGTATTCCAAGCATTTTCGTGTTATTTCTTTGTAAATTGTCGGACAACGTGGCGTGGAGCTAAGCGGGCTGCTGGAATGGGCCACCTCGATCGGGGTAATATTATGGCCTTGCAGAATACCGTCGTGAAGTAGAGGCATCTTGTGCTCCAGCGTTTCTGTGAGAGGGAAGGCCTCCGATATCCCCCTCCCCAGATCTCCAAAAAGGCCGGCAAGGTACCTGCTCCATTGGTGTTCCAAACGTACAACATACATAGGCGTCGGTTATCACTTACCGTCAGGTTAGCCGCTAGCTCGTTTACCCCTTTTCCCATAAAAAAAAAACGTACGAATATTTACGACATACCGATGTAAAAGCATAACTTGAGCAACCATCTGGCTCGTACGTCTGAAATTGATAAATTCCTACACCGCTAACACATGCCACAATAATCGATACGAAAGTTATTCCGAGCATTCCGAGTGCATTAAAATTATCTCGGAATGAAATATATCAATCTTCAATCATCATTCAAGCTTTCATTGAAGCGAAATAAATGGAGGCGTATACTATCTATTAACATACACTATATGTTAAATTATATTTGTTAAAAGCATCAAAGTCGTATTATAACAGTTCTGCGAGGTATTCCCAATAAATCAGCTTTACTTGTTATTCCTCGCAGTCTATACTGCGTTCCATCTTGTATTTGTTTTAGGAGGATCGCGGTGTTGTTGATAGATGTATGAAGTTGATAAAAATTTTGATTATTTATATCCATTTTAATTTGTAAGATACCATGGTACGTGGATAGACGCATTTTTTATATAATTTTGTATATTAGTTTGGTTGTTAACAGAAAGAGGCGGAAATTAGTATTATCTATATCTCTGTCGCATGGCTGTTACTGGGTCTTCTTAAATATAGGAGTTTTGTTAGATTTCATTAGAGATAACAACCACAGTTGTTATTTTTACGTATCTAAGTGGTTAGCCTCCTACAATTTCTCACCCACCCCTATGTTGACTGGTTTGTTTTTCCTGAGGACGTGCAATAAAGACTAAATAAACAAAAAATTTCGTCTAGTTCCGTGGGTGACGTAAGAGCTTTCCTAAGAAACCACTGGCTGCTAACTTGCAGGACGTACAGGATGTAGTAACCATGAAATTACCTCATGACTGAATGTATGAAATGTTTAGCAATGTGAATTGACCATATGGTTCATCTATCAGTGTACTTGACTGCTAAATTTCGGGTTCAGTCTTCGAATGTTAACTAAAGCAGCTAATATTGAGGAAAACAAACTAAAGTAGATATTTTTTATTTATTTCTCAGCCCATATGCCAAGTAGCGAATTTATATGCCATTCCGTTAAAGCGCCAACAAAATTCGGCTTGACGTGCATGCTTATTATTATTACTATTATTACGGCTGCTTATTATTATTACGGCACATATTTCTGTATGGGTGAGGACTGTGGCACCCTGTATGCAGTGATAAAGAAGAAATTCTTTTTTTTATATTTTTTCTGTGTTATTTCCAGATCGTGGAGGGTTACGGTCAGACGGAATGCACCGCGCCCGTCACTCTGACTGTGCAGGGCGACCACGTGCCGGAGCACGTCGGGCCTCCCGTCGCTTGTTGCAAAGTGAAGGTGCGCCTAATTTTTCTAATATAAATGTTATATTGTTTGAGGTTGAGGTTGAGGTTATTTTAATATTACACATTAAGCGTTTGCCTTCTTTCTCTTTCTTCTCGTACGGTTACTGGTTCTTCGTGCTATATATACGGTTCATTTCCGGCTATTCGGTTACATTTATACAACTGTATATGTATCTCGTATATCTAATAGATAAATAGAATCCCGCACAAAGAAAATACCATATTTGTGTTATCGGCAAATACATCGTACAAATCCCTTGGACATGCCAAGGGATTTGTACTATCACAATTAAATTATTAAATTAAAGAGAGCATATTATGGCGTATTTCCAATGGAAATGCCTATGTTCGACAATGGACTAATACAGGCTGATGTTAATAATAATGCATTGCGAAACATTTGTGCGTACAGCAGCCGAAGCTCATTGCTTCTGTTCTCATCATGCCTACCATTCATGGCGATTATGGAAATTGCCTCTTATTTTCATATATTTAAATCTCAAAGTAGTTTAACACGTGGCATGAAAATGTACTGCTTCGTAACTGTTTATTGTTTTATCATAAACGTGTGTTTTATCTTCCCAACAAATCGGCAGTATAAACATTGCATCAATTATTTACATATACACTTTTTATGAGTATACATATCAAATTTATCTGGTTATATCCGTCTCTACAAAGAGGAAGGATCTCTTGTATTATTATTGTAATGTTTAACTGACTGAGTTAGTTCACTTCAGGTCATTTTGTGATTAAACAATGCACGTTTATGTCTTTTTTTAAGAATATTAAGTGAATATATAGTTCAGTTTTATCTGCGTCTCCGTGCAACTTCATTCCCTTAAGAATGCGAGCTGAACCGAAAGATATTCACCAGTTCTTATAGATAACAAAACGATTTATTACAATTACGATTTTCGATTACGTATAGAACGGAACGCAATTACATAACGTAAGAACGTTGTACGTTTGTTATCAACATTTGTATGAAAAATAAATACCCATAGAACCTCATAAATTTTAATCATTATGTAAAATTAAAACTGTAAAAATCTTAGTCGCATACGACCGCCAACTTGCATTGGAGTTTGGATAAATACCCTCAAGAAATTGAGAGTAGATTTATGTTCAGCAGTGGGACATTCATAGGCTCCTACTTAATATTTTTTTTACTCCATGCATCGGCAGCTAGTGGATGTGCCCGAGATGGAGTACTACGCGGCGCAGGGGCAGGGCGAAGTGTGCGTGCAGGGTGCCAACGTGTTCAAGGGCTACTTCAAGGAGCCAGAGAAGACGCGCCAGGTCATCGACCGCGACGGTTGGCACCACACAGGCGATGTCGGCAAGTGGCTACCTGTGAGTATTGCTATTACAGTATTTTATTTTATACCGGCGTACTGTAACGCGTGTTTTGTTACGGAACTCTGTATTGTGTAACCCCGTATGAAGATAGATCCGTATAGAATTTTTCAACTTTCTAGTTCAGTGAGGGAGCGATATTTGGCTTTTATGTAGGTTTGCTGCTACTCGCCTAATATTGCATATAATTTGAATTTTATTAGAAAACGACGAAGAATAATTCCTTCTTTAAAAATGAATCATATTTATTAAGAAGATTATTTTTATTTCGTTTCAATTTATAAACAACATAAAGTTTTGCCCATTAAAACCTGCCTTTTAAAAAGGGTTAATTCAGGTATTATTTTGTTTAAAACTACAAACCTCATATTACAACAGTCTTTTGTTTAAACTCGAAACGGAAACAAAAAATATTATAGCATTAAATGAAGATTCTCGCTAGGACCATGTTGCGAATTGGGAGTGGGTCGATCAAAACGCTCGCCGTCCCGGTACGAGACAGAAATGTAGAGGCTTTACAGTTGAAACATTTTTATGAAGAACTCTACAATAAGTAACAAAGAAACTAATTCGAACATTTATTAATATGAAACCGTTAGCCGTAAACCACATTTCCATGAACACAAATATTTACAAAAATACTTTAGAAATATGTAAATTTGTAATAAATATACAGACTTTTATACGAAACGCGCTGATACCTACATAACTATACATTACATAAAAGAAATAAACTGATGAAATAAATTTCCTTTTCGGTGATTCTTCAAGTTCAAGCGGTGTCATTAAAAATATAATATTAACTACCAAATAAAGCTTTATAAAATAAGTCAAATATTAGCTTACTACAAAATGTCATTATACCATCGTTTATTAATTTAATGACAAAATTATTAAAGAAATATATATATGTATAAAAAATAATATTAATCCATCTTTTTCTTATTAATATAAATTAAAAAAAAACTTAAAATAATTACTTTAATTTGTATGTAAATATTATAATAATCTTAAACCAGATGTTAAGGCGTCCTTCTCTGTCCTCATTGCTGTGCCCAACAGGGTCCATATTGATCTCAAACAGTTTTACATCTTTTACCCTATCTTTTCTCTCTTCTCTCACTCATATGTTATGGAATGCAATAAAATATTGAGTATAAGATTATGATGATTAGATATATACGTGTATACGTGTATATGTAATACGTACATAATATTCATAACATAATATTATAAACATCCATGACTCGGTTACAAACATTCATATTCATGATAAACTATCAGCTTCGAAAATAAGGTCCCTACAAACTAGGCTATCTTTGATAGTATTTATATTTCAGTATCTTTATTAAGGTAATTTGGTTATTGTATAATCATAATTCTAAATTCCAGAACGGCACTCTGAAGATTATCGATAGAAGAAAACACATCTTCAAGCTATCGCAAGGCGAATATATAGTGCCGGAGAAAATAGAAAACATTTACATACGGAGTCAATACGTTGAGCAGGTGTTCGTTCACGGCGAGTCACTAAAGGTGAGTCAATTTCTTATATAGTTTATCAGTAGAGCGCGGGGTTAGTGTATTTACTTTCATTTCCTTGTAACTAACACCGTTCATTTTGTTGTCAATGTGTTTCTCAATTTACTACGTGCACAACGATAAAAGAAAACATCATGTGTAAACTTGCATATCTGTGAAACAAAAATGTGAAGACCGAAAACCCGCATTGGAGCATCGTAGACGACGTGGACTTTGCCCAACAGTGGAATATTTTTTTGGCTGCTATTTCACTTTTTATTTCAATAAAGCAAACGTGTTCGATTCTACTAATGAGAAATCCATTCTGATAAAGGTTTACCGAATCAAGAAAAATCCTATTTCAATATTGGGATTAGGAAGACCAGAATCTTTATTATTTCTCTCTTATTTTTTTTAATGGGATAGGCCCCGAATAACAAAGCAGTCCACCTGATACGATGCAGTAAGCGGATGGTAAGTGATTACCGTTGTCCACGTACATCTGCAACACCAGAGGTGCGGAAGGTGCGTTGCCGGCCTTCAAGGGTATTTGGGAGATAGAAGGGAGGGTGAGGAGGGCGATAGGGAGAGGGAGTAGGCCTCCGGATACCTCACTCACCGAACGAAATGCAGAAGCATAAGATGCCTCTACTTCACGCCGGTATTCTGCGAGGCCGTGGTACCAACCCGGTCAAGCCGGCCCATTCGAGCAGCAGCAAAAGAGCCAAGCTCTAACCAGAGCCAACATTTAAACCACGTTTCTCTCTTATCTATCAACACTTGTCACAGATTACGCTTCACAGAATTGTGTCACATGAAAATTAATCAATACATGGTTTACTTCTAAGTCACGTTTTTCTCAATACCGCAGCGAAATTATAAATACAATAAATGATGTTTATAAATTTAAAATTTTTTTAATCTATAAATTATTTAGAGCCATGTTGATATTGAAATATAAAATAATGCTCTCTATTATTAACATAATTTTTAATTTATGATACACACTACACACACTATTACATAAAGAAAGTATTTAACTCGTACTTATTTAGTTGATCAAATAGACGATCTTATCTCTAAACAGCGATAAGAATCCGTAGAGTGGTGTCGCATCGTTTTAGCCCTTACCAAGAGAGGGATTTCCGATATTTTCTGTTAAAATACTGTGCTTAGTGTATGAGGGTAGCATAACGGGGTTTTCATTAATTTATAAAAATCCACAGCTCTATAGAATAAACAATATGTAAGACAAATACATATAAGCAACTATAGATTTAGAATTTTTGAGCAGATCTTTTGTGAAAAATAGTAAAGAATATTTTCAAGTGTTTTTTTGATCTTTAACACTTAGTCCTCTGCTACACATAGGCATTTACAATATAGCACCACATACCTGGTACACATTTCGTACAAGTTTTTCACATATTTACCCTAAGCGGGCTGGTTGATGGCTGCATTACTATTTTGAGGATTGGCATTTGGATATTAGTTACACTAGGTGGTATAACTAATATACTAGGAGTAGGTACCATCTTCTTACCTATATCTGCCACTAATCAGAAGTGTACACAACCACTATTGTGTTCCGTTTTGAAGGATACAGCCAGCCAGTATAATTACAGCCTATGAAGTCATATCATCTTAGTCCTCGGCGGTAATAACACTTCTGTAATCTTCTTCAAATGAAGTTGTTTCCAGGTTGGATACCTTGTTTGCTGCATTAGTTACTTACCATTAGCTGGACTGTTAAATATTTTGTCACTACAATATTAATTAATCAAAAAAAAGTTACGCTGTGTTATAGCCAGTATACAGGTTTTAACATATTTGGAACTAGCCGTGCCGAATAATATCCGTCTCATACACATGACCAAGTTTTATGGTTACTGATCCGCTCCTATGGGTCGTAGCGTGATGTTATATATAACCTTCCTTAATAAACGGACCTTCTAACGAATTTTTTTTTTAATTGGACTAGTGGTGCCTGAGATACGGGATTTCATACATACCCAGTATTGTAAAAAAAATCATGTTATATCTCATAATAGGAATTTTATCCTCGTCTATGAGGTTACAGGGTACGGTATGCCGCGTGCACCTTGAGTTTACTTTTGAAAATGAAATTGATATTTCTCCCTTAAACATCTTATCTTTAAAATTCACAGTCGTGCGTGGTGGCAGTAATAGTACCAGATGTAGACGTGGTGAAGTGCTGGGCGTTAGAACATGGAATCAAAGGAACTTTCTCCGCGCTTTGTGAAGATGAACGTGTCAAACGTGTTATATTGGAAGACATGCTGCAATGGGGCAGGAATGCTGGATTGAAGAACTTTGAACAGGTACAATGACATCGTTGTAGTATCGACATCGTGTGGTGAGGAAGTTCTCCCCGTCCTTTAAAATTGTCTAAAAATGTCATCAATTTGTGTAAGAAGCATGTATGCATTATAAGAGCAAACCGATAAAACAATAGCATACGTCGAGGATATTTGATGTTTACTAAACCTCACTAAAGCCGTATGGCGGAAGGCTTCTGACTGGCCAAAAATTAGTTGAGGCCTGTGCCCAACTGAGGATTTTTTAAATTCATTAAACGATCGTTTAAAATGTTACCAGTATTATAATATACCCACTTTTAAGATACCAGTCTTCCAAATTAAAGTAATAATAATTCTTCCTAAGCATTTATTCGGAAGAAGCGGGTTATTTTAACTAATACAATTATTAAGTATTCTAAGGATTGTGTTATTTAATATTTAATCTTCATTTTTTTTTCTAACCTATTTTGTCACACTATTGGGCAAAGGTTTTACCCATCTTTACCTACCTGTACCGGTAGGAGACTCTACTAGACTCTACTTTATGCGATCTCAACTCGCGGTTTCGTAGATTTTTCCACTAGAGTTTGGCCTTTGAAATTGACTTCCATTGATCTTTAAATTATTTTTATTTTTATATAATAATATTATTGATAACAAGAACTAGAAATAGATAAATTCTGCAAAAGTACAACTCTCCTGTTATTTTTAGATTTAATATGACATATTGTTGAATGTCAGTGTGATTATCAATGACTGTATAAAAATAGCACATTCGCGATAAGAATGCATCAAATAATGATTCGAAATGAAATTAAACGAATACGTGTAGATTTTTTTTATTGTGTTTGTTATTATGTGTATAACATTATAATTCATAACAATTTTGCGACAGTGAGGTTAAATGAAATTTTTATGTGTACTGTTGAAATTATGGCAAATGCCTTCGTCGCCACCTCTGAGATTAGATTACCATCGGTTACATTTTCATTTAGCGTTCTAATTCATATTCGTTTGCAGGTCAAAGACATATATTTGCATCCGGATCCATTCTCCGTACAGAACGGACTCCTGACACCCACCATGAAGGCAAAACGACCCGAGATCAGGAATTACTTCAAACCACAAATAGAAGACATGTACAAACAACTCGAATAACAAGTGCTAGTTGCATGTAACACTTTACAGATTTATTTAATTAAACAATGGGTATTGCTGCAAGCAATCAAACATCTATATTACTGATTCCTAAAACATTTTCGTTTAGAAATATTTTAAGGCCTTACTATTAGTGATCAGGTTTACTTTTTAATTAGTGATCAAAATACCGTTATTTTATAAAACGAAACAGTCGCGCATCTGCCTTGTTCAATACAGGGTAAGTTGCAATTTGAACTTGACTGAATATAATAATGTACGCACTTTCAATTTAAGTATTTTGAATTTTTTATTGTGTTACTATGTTAAAATGATAACGGTATTAAATACTATGACGTGTGACATCAACTTTAGCGTGTATGAATGTATTTACAAGAAAGTGGAACAAAAACTTGTTATGTCTAAGTACTACGCAGCACGTGTGTCGAATGTACTTTTTTTTAATTTTTAACATTGTTAAAATATTTTCTTTATCCGCAAGTGATTATGTGACTCGCCCAAAATCGATTCTAAACAAACTTGTTAATGCATGATGCTTCAAAGAATGCATAGGAAGATAAGTTATCTATTACATTAGTTTGATGCGAAACTTGAAATTAACTTAGGATAAGGAGTATTGACGCCTTTTTCTTAAGGCTTTATAGCCTATATATATAGTAATTTGATTATTCAAAAGAACAGTGTTTCTTGTGCAGTCAATTATCGATGTATTTGCATACATCTGGAAACGACATTTATTAATTACAGTGTATTACGTGTGGCTGTCTGTTACATTTGTACGTTGGAAGATGTGATGCAACTGCTTTTCAGCTGTAACAATATTTTATCGTTTCACAATGTTATCTCGACAAAAAATATAAGGATATGATTGTCACAAACAATAATGAATTTTAAAATACATTATGCATGAGTTATAAAAATAAATAGAACTTTCTTTACTGACGAATTCTCATTGAATTCAAACAATAAATAAAAGTCTGGTACAATTGCAATGACGTGTCGAATAAAGAAAAATATAACATTTCGCAACACTTTAAAGTTAAGTTGTAATAAATTAATTATACATCAATAACAATACCTGGACTATAAATGTATATCAAATGTGATTGGATCTCTATTTAAGTAAACAGAAAAATTAAAAATATCTCATCTAATTTCCCATTTTCTTCTTTTCATTTTAAACAATTATTTAAATAAATAGGTACTATTGTCATTGAAAGCGTCATGGCGTCTTTCATACGGCCTCTGCATTGTATGAAGTAATATTCAATCTGCACTAACTAGACACGTTTTTGTAGGCTAAATCGTTATTAGTCCAATTATTTTAGGCAATAATATTTCTAAGGTACTTTTTTCGATGGCATGTTAAATAACAAGGCACCAACATTTATTCGTAAAAAAGCTTATATAATTGTTTTTGTACACTGAATGCTACATATTAGAAGCCACGATAGCCCAGTGGTAAGGGGATCTACTTCCAAATCAGGAGACTCGAGTTCGTCGCCCTATGTAGTGGGTTTGTGTCCAATGAACTTTTTGACACTAAGACGGTGCGGTCGGTGTACTCTGTGCTCTCCCATCTGTCATGTTGTCCCAAATAAGCTCTGGTGAAAAGTGGGTTGAAAGGACCTCTGACTACTATAATGGATATACGGTCGTTAGAGCTTATTTATTCATTTATTTATGTGATGTAACATCTAAGAAAATATTTATTTCAAATAAAGAGTATTGAATATGAAGAGTATTTATAGGATTTGTTGCGGGTCTACTGAAAACTGTGCCTTTAAAACCATCTACATGTACTTAAGTTGTATTTGAAAGGATATTATCTATATTATTTGCGTGATAGAATCTGTACATTGTATCGTTCAGGTTGAATGAGCTTTCTTTTCAGCCAATTTTTTTTTATGTAATTTTTGCCACAAATATATTCGTAACCTATAAACTAAGTCGACAACTTGTCGAGCGTTCATAATTATTTGTTTTTATTTTCTTGTTGCTATCTAGTGCTGAATTGTGTACGTAAGAACGAATCTCTTTTTATGTTTGCAATGTGCGAAGAATGTTTTTTACCTAAACATCTCGACGACTCGATATGAGCATAGCAGCTATCATACCAGTAGATAATTTTATATTCACTATAAACTAAGGCAGTCCATGCTTAGAGCGAATGTTGCAGTTTCGTGTTGTTCAAACCAAAATTTTGTTGTTATTGGTGCAAGTTGTACTACGATAATTTATTTTTAAATAAAATTTTCGAAGCAACTGTGGTTTTCTTTCATCCAACTCTCCAAAATTTCATTTGTGACATTTAACGAAGACAGTCATTTTTATTTTAAAAATGTGCGTTAATTTTTGGGTAGCTTATACAACAGACACTCGCCCGGTGTCTTTAATTAAAATTAGCGTTCTTACTTATATTATTACATACATTTCTTTTTAGCTTGATTTTTTCTCATAATATAACATAAAAGTATTGCACAATTTATACAAAATAGTCCATAGTGCTTTATTATATTGGAACGGGAAAGCAGCTCTCTGTTTTAAATCCTTATTGTACCGCTGTGTAACTCCAACAGGCGTTTCTGAGACATAACTGCTTGCCACAGTGACCACTTTGTTGTCATTCCATTTCACAAGGCACACTTTGTTTTTATTGCATACTACTCTTGAATAAGACTCTCGGCCTTTTTTCTTTAAGCCTTTATCTGATAACAGTTTCTGTTCTGCACCACGTAGTCGATTCGATCTTATTGTGCCTAAACAGAACATTCCCATATCATATAGCAACATATGAATAAGCTCTGTGATGCCTGAAGGTGTCTTCACCACCATATACGACATAATCGTAAACGAAGCCCAAACTCCCGCTCTAACAAATATTTTGTACCCACATTTGCGAGGCTTGCTCTTTGTTTACTGTTTCCGGTCTAGTTTCATGAGGAACTCTCACAAAATTGACACGTACTTTTTCAATGAGAAGCCAAACTTTAAAATATCGATCACTGTCATCAACCAAATTGTCGTTGAAGTAGATATACCGTTATATCTGCTGAAATTGTTTGAGTGTCATTACATCAGCTATTTGTGCAAATCTAAATTCTTGAAATCAATAGTCAGTATAGGTCAGGTATAGGATTCATATTTATGATACCCACGATCAAATTAATTGCGATAAAATCATTGACATCTTTTCTTGAAAAACTAAGAGAGCGACCATATGTTTGAGTTGATTATAAATTACTTTGCAGTATAATTATACCAAGGATGTCATCATCAAAGAAATTATGAAAATATTCTATAAATGTTTATCATGTATTTTGGCATTATGTCCAAATTTATTGTTTATCCAATGGAAATTCAATTGCTGTCTTTGTATAGGCGCAGGCCATCTTACAGCTAGCCTTGGCTGTTATGAGTGTGTATTCTTTATATTTGTTGGTGATATAGAGGCTGCTACTAATGCTGGGGATGACTCGGGTGTTTCAGGCACTATTAGGTTAAATCTAGGCCTTTTATTTCCTTTTCATCGTCAGAAAGTATGTGGAGATTTTCAAGAGAAGAAGTAAGCGAAGGACCGAAGGTTTTTGAAAATTAAAATTCTCAACTTCTGTACTAGAATCGAAACTTTCTTCATCATTTGATGATTGATTGTGTTTTGGCACCAATGTGAGTATTTGCTAGCCCTTGAAAGCATATGTACCTACAACCAATAGAATATAAGGTAAATATGCATAAGCATATGAACAGTTAATCAGCTTGGCAGGGTGCACATACAGATACAGGACGATTCTGTATAAGTTGTTAGTGAAGCTGGCAGTGTGTACCATGAGATACATCCATTAAAAAGTCAAATGAACGTGCTTCATTTCAACCAGACAATTATAGAAAGTCTAAAGTAATTACTTCAGTGTAAAATATATTTATAATTTTGCGCACCCATTCATAAAATATATTAAAAACTCTTTTATCTTCTTGCGTGGCAACATGGCGGAACTTGAAATAAAATTAAGTTTGATAGCTCATCAGTCTGGCCAATAAGAAAAAACTACACGTGCGTTTGAAAACTAAGAAATTACCTAAACATTCATATAAAATATTCATATTTCTTTATTTTTAACAAAACATAACCTGCTGAATAATTTTCAGTCGGGGTTTCGTCCTGTTAACAGCACCACTACTGCACTGATTGAGGTTACTGACGATATAACAAAAGCGATGAATGAGCTGAAACTCACAGTGGTAGCGCTTGCTGACTTTTCAATTGCTTTTAACTCAGTTGATCATGATAATCCTTTACATTTCTTCAATTTTCATCCCCGGCCTTAGAATGATTTTCATCCTATATATCAATCCGATTAGGACAACAGCTATCTGCTTGGGCTGATCTAGAGTCAGGTGTACCGCAAGGCGGTATACTTTCTCCAATAATGTTTTCTTTATTTATAAATTCTTTCACCAACACTTTACTAAATAGGAATTGAAATTAAAGTGAATTATAATATAATCTTTTTCATTTTCACATGTCAATTTGCCGATGTATTTTTTTTTATTTTTTCAGCGGCCTTTATGCGCTGTGCCACAAAGAATCCATGTGACATCATTCCTGGATAAAATCATACCGTGTTAATTTTCGTATTGATTTTCGTTCTACTTGGTTTCGTTTATTAGTAAGCATGTCTTGGATATATTTACGTATAAACATTTGACATAGAAACTTTTGACCGCGGCATCCCCCGCCCTTACTCCGTTTTCCGGAGAGAAAAGTTTTCATTGGATCGTTAATTCTCAACATTAATCAATAAGTTGTGGTAAGAAAATGATTATTTCTAAAAATCTACTTATTGCATTTAAAAAGTAAAAATTCTCAACGGATGAAATGTGAAAATGTGAATATGTGAAAGCAAGTGATAAGATTTGAGATCGAACGATAATTGTCATTTAATTTAACGACGAAATCAAATGTGTACTGCTTTATTGTTCTTGAATATATATAAATAACGAAATAAATAGATAGTTCCATTTACCTACCCTTTTATTAATTTGTGCTACAGAGACTTTCAAAAAGTGTAAATGACGTATCTTTCGTAACTGTGCCAACAAATTACGAACGTGATGCTGACATGCGGCACGTAGGCCAAATTTTCCTTAATATCAAAAGATAAACAAAATAAGATGCAACGGCGTTCGGCATCTTAACAAAATTAAATAACGATAATTCTAAATACAAGCATATGAAAGGATAAGGAGTCGTTGGTTAAATGAGGTTGACATGATCCTCAAGAAATCTCGTGGAGATAATCTCGGTTTATTTCCATCTTGTGACGCGATCATTTGTGGCCGCGAAGTTGCTTATAGGTCAGTGTGACGATGTTTATGAATAAACCATCTTTTATGCATTACGCATCCGAATGCTTCTCCGTAATCTAGCCCCGGGATCCATGGTTGTTAATTACTTATTTTTTTTGGCGTTGTGGCAGTATATTTACGCATTGCCCTTTCGATATGATATTCGATAATTTAAAATAGTATCTTTGCCCAACAGTAAGAATTTTACGGTTATGCTATTTTTTTTAACATTTTAAGGTAACTTCCCATTAAGAGGATGGGACGCCATCGTAGGCTTCGACTAGCTTGTCCCATTCAGTTCCCATCCCTTATGACTAGCTGTTAGGAATTATGATTAGGCAGTATGACAAGACAGTGAGTGAAAAGGGCAAGATCGTAGAGTAAATGTAGGAAATAGAGTGAATGCCGCTCTATTGAGGGAAGTTAGAAGGTGCCAACAAATGCACATATGGCAATCCACAATGCTGTTATAGGTGTAGATGCAGGCGTAGGAGTTTATGGTTGTTTATTTGAATCCTATCATATGGTTTTGATTTATTCTTCTTTATCAGTCTGGTTAAGTCCACTGTTGAGTACAGGCCTTTCTACAATAGTGCCAAGTAAAGCTACTGCTATATATGGAAGATTTATCCCGTGTTCACAACGCTGGGCAGGCCGGTGTTAAGTACGTTACGTACAAATTGAAACGTGGATTACATTCCCTTCCACAATTCTATAAATTTGATTTCGGCATATTTAGATAGATTTTTCACCATCAGTCAGGTCCCAAACTTCGTACGTTAGTCAGTAGGTCATTTTACCCCTTATTTTATTTTTATAACACATTTTACTTTTTTGGAAGAAAATACAATGTATGAGACGTTTTTTAAATAATAGATGACTAAATGCGGTAGATGAATGTAAGTATTGAAGTTTCTTTAGTAATATTTTAACACCACTCTTGTGTTTCATCTATTTTACCTTTTCGAAAATGTCGACGGTTAAGGAGTTTTCTTTAACATAATGATGTTTTAAAATTTCTTAAGTTAATAGCGTTCCTTCAAATTTGTACTTACCAACGTTTCACCTGATTTAAACGACGTATGGTTACTGGGGTCTTCGGTATCAGATGGTTTGATGGGCTACACTTAAGTTTTTATCTAGTTTTTTGAGGGTTGAGAATACTAACGCTACTGATGTGAAAAATCGACGCTTTAAGAACTCAGCAGTCTGTAATCATATTCTGGACGACGCATATAAAACATAACATCATATTTGATATAGGCCCTCTGCTTAGATCGGACCAAAAGCTGACGGTAGCTTCATCATCATCATCATCATTTCAGCCTATCAGAAGTCCACTGCTGAACATAGGCCTCCCCCAAAGATTGCCACGAAGCTCGGTCCTGAGCCACCTGCATCCATCGACTTCCCGGTAGCTTGCGTTAACTATATTAGAATGTTTAAGTCTCCGTGACCACGGATTCTGCAAAAAGCTCGAAATGTCAGGAATTAAAAATTATGTGCTTCAAATTCTGTAAAATTAGTTTGAATGATACGTTACGTTACGTTATATTTCATTTTTATACTTTGTTTATTAGTGAAGTAGTACTTTCCTATTCTGTATTATATTGGATTATTAGCAAATACCTAAGTATTTGATTTGGTATTTATAAGAGGTCCATCCAAATGTTTTAAAAATACTTCAGAGATGAGTGGAACCGATGTAACACGCTGAATGCATTTGTTCATCGTGTCACACAGAAAGCTGAAAAGGTTTTTGAGTTAATTTACGATTAATTATTAAATTTATCCTTTAAACTCCTTTTCGTTCTTCTTTTTTAATGTTTACATAGTATATGAAGAAATAAACACACAATGTTCATGAATCTTGTTTGGATCTTTATTATAAACTCGTTTCATGCAATTTAAATTGAGTGTTATGTAGTGGTTATTAATAGATCACTTTATACCGTATCTGCCTACGCCGCACATGTTAACATCACCAACGCAATGACTGTTTTGTTAACAAATGTATGACCAAAATATTTGCCAAGAAAAATCGATCAAAAACAGACAAATATTTTAGTTTCTATATTAAGGACATATTTTTTTGGTATGATCTTCTTAGCTATGTACAAATTTTGTGATGTTGTTGGGTGGTTGTGTGATAAACCTTAAAAAATAGATTTTCGCACCATCTAGTGGGTAGTAGCAAATATAACAAAAATTAATGTGACTAAATTACTTGGAATTGAATTGAACTTAATAACCAAACTGCGTCGTCTGATGGCGGCGTAAAAGAATCCACGGTGATGATATATTTTTTTGCTGTCGGATTCTTTTACGCCATGGGACAAGACTCTTCCTGGGGTTTCGTTAAATCGAGAAAGGGAAATGGCTGAAAAATGTCATTCCTAGTGGCTACTAGAACTATTTTTTTATATCGTTAAATGCCAGGCAACGTCTAAAAACAGTTTGTAGGTAATGCGGCCGACTATCCGTCTGCCAAGCGTGGCGATTATAACAAAACCTTTATGCATGTCCTGCAGTGACTTAGGGTATTATATAATGACTATGAATAAAACATAATAATATATATTCTAAGTAACCAAATTAAATTTATTACTTACTACCTACTTATTTGAATGGCTTTCCTTCATAACATTCTTAGGAAAATGTAAACCGTGTGATTTAGTAAATAGTCTACGGAGCCCAAAGGCTTTGATTTTGAAAATTTCTTTTAATATATTATAATAGTCGTTTAGAAGTGACTTTTATAGCTTGCTTTCTAGGTAGGTAGGTGCCTATCTCATTATTTATCTTAAAAAGTAACAATATAAGAATAACTACCTTATTATAATTAGAATAGGCTTTTTTATTTACAGGTATTAGATGACTAGTCCATTACTATCCAATAAAGTTACGAACCACAAAGGTACCTATCTAAGAAAAGGCATTTTTATATATCTTATTCTATCGATTTTCAACTCACATTTAAAGTATGTGTCTTGTACATTATTATACAAGACATATTTGTCTGCTTTAGTCATTTTAGTTGCGTTACGGGCATGGCGCTACTAGTGCGCTTATGTTTAAGCTGTTGTTGACGTATACTGCCATCTATCGTCGACCCGACCCACTGGCTCTGTCTCCTGTGACCTTGGCGTGTTGGCTGCTACGTTCATTGGCCGCGCGGAGGCAAGACGAGCCGCGCCGCTCGCTAACTCGCTCCCTAAACTAGTAAACTATGCTATTCGGGCACAACACAACCACAAAAGTACACCGTCCGAACGGGAATCGTCATGCGCAAACATAACCGCGCGTACAGGTGGCAGTGATCGAGCGTTACCTGTCAAAATTATGTGGCAACATCCGTGTTTATAACCTAACTGTGAATTACTTTAGTGCAAATGCAAACATGAAGTTTGATAAAATGTGGAAGTCATCTCGACACGAAGTCGGTGAGTGTTGTCTTTCGTAGGCTAATGTAATAGTATAAAGGACTGAATGTTGTGAGTGATGTTTTGAGTGCCGGCTGTACCATGTTACTAGAATACACAACGCAAACAGTTATTATTCATTTACATTGAACCAAACTAAGCCGTGATCTCTGTACGTATTCTAAAAATAGCGAGCAATGTAATGGCGGTTTGGTTAATCAGAAGTTTACTTTTAGTTTAAGTACAGTTGTCTCAATATTTTTTAAGATTAGGTACGGGTCTATTTAACACATAACTCTAAAATTAAAGGTACACATATTTTTGTAAACTCATGAGTAAACTTAATTTATTTTGATGTACAAAATACCTGCCTATTACCGAAATAGAAAGACACACCTAATTGCTTGTTGAAGCAGATGATAATATGCTATGCTAGTAGATATAACTATAAATGCGTATATAGCTGAAGAATGAAATTATTTTATCGTATAAGCGTTTGCAAGCATTTCAGAAGACGAGACCGAAACATTAATAGAGACACTTAAGGAAAATTAAAAGAGATAAGTTAAAGAGGAGGATGTATGTTGTCATTGTTAACTTGTAGGTAAAAAATGAATTCCTAAATAATTTGAAATTTAATTATTTAGGGATTTTATCATGTTTAATCTTTCCTTTTATATTCCCGACGTTTCGAGTGCTTTGCAGCAGCCACGGGTCACGGTCCTAAATAATGTTAAAAAGTATGTTTATCATGAAAAAAAATATATCGATTTCAAATGCTTATACGAAGAAAATGTGCATTATGCATTGTAATGACACGTACACTCTGTTATTTATTTCTATTTATACGATGAAGCCCCAAAAGCTATTCCTACAAAGATAATCTTTTTGTTACAATCGTGAATTAATTTAAAAGGCAATTAAATAGTTGCCTACATAATATTATGACGTAGGTAACTATATAAAGGATTTATATGATATTAGATGATATGATGGTATTATTTTACCTTGAATTAATCGACTGATCACGACTTCGAAGGCCATAATCGAAAAACATTAGTATATTTTGAAAAGTGAAAAGAGTTTTCGAGGTTTCTTTGACAGACACACTCAAATATGGTTTAAATAAACAAATTACGATCATAAACCAACGCATACTATTTTAATTTACTACTACATTAACTGATGTATAAATTTAAGAAATTAGTAATATTTAAAAATATATTAACATTATATCATATTGGTATCGCACAATTGGTTGCTTTCGATAAGATGTAGCTGTTTATGATAAAAAAATCTAATATCAGGTACCACAGGAAAACATTTTATTTAATACCATTGACTATCACGTAAAGATCGATGCACGTGAGTTTATCTTGACGTCATTGGAAGAATAATATTACATATCCAGTTCGTTCTAATCCAAGAGACATTTCCAATGTTATAAAAACTATCGTTGATACAGAGCCGCCGCTAATACTTTTAAAAGCCTGTTACCAATGTATTGAATTAAAACTACACTTTTATGGCTAATGTTTTTATAATAGTAATAAGTTTTTGCCCATATTATTGTTAGTATAAGCAAATGCTTAAGAAACAAAAAAAGACCCCACATGTCCGATTACGTAACTTTTATACCAAACTACCGGAGGTAATGTAGAGCATCACATGATCTAAAATGGATCCTTTGCTAGAGAAGTAAGGTCATTATGTTAACAACCCTACTCGCGTTAGCGATGCTGCTTTCCGTGGCTAGTATGACCGAGCTTCCGCCATCACTCGGTCTCCAGAGTCTCGATGCAGTGAATGCAGGATAAACTGCGTGCAGGTGAAGGAGACCTTTTTAAACCTCTAAAATATACGACCTATTTATTTTAACGATCGTTTTGCTGCTGCTCAAATAGACCGGCTCGACTGGATTAGTACTACGACCTCGCAGAATACAGGCGTTAAGTAGAGGCACCTTGTGCTTCTCGATTTCGTTCGGTGAGTGAGGTGACCGGAGGCCCATTCCCTTCGTCCCTTAATCCCCTCCATATCCCTACCATCCCTCAAATATCTTTAAAGGTTGGCAACGCAGCTCCTCCAGTGTTGCAGATGTACGTGGGCGACGGTAATCACTTACCATTAGGTAAGCCGCTTGGTCGTTTGCCCGCTTATCCAGAAAACAAGAGAAAAAAAATGGAGTAAGCGCGCTTTAGTTTCATAAAGCAATTTTAAGTATTGAATTTACCACGTGGTCAGCGGTGAAGGATAACATCGCGAGTAAACCTGCATTTAAATATATAATTCTGGATATAATAAAAATTGTTATTTCGGAGACATCCGCCATCCCGTGCTGGACCAGCGTGGCGGTTCCCGGCTCCATAAACCTCTCAGATTTTTGAGGAGGCCTTTGTCCAACTGTGGGCATTTACAGGTTGCTACTGGAAGCGTAAGTTGCTGATTATTTCATTACTGTTCAATTTAGTAACTCGTGACAAATGGTTTGGTGTTGTTAAAAATTTGAATCTTTTTCTCTATAATCTAACTAAAAACTAAAACTTCTTACTGAAATTTATTCCCGATGTTATGTTATAGTCAATTGCAGAAATTAATTACTTGCACTCAATTTAGTGTCATCCTAGATACGAGAAATCATTATTCTTTATGAGTTTAGAAGTCTTAACTAAAGAATAGTAAAAATATGCAATGCTATATTCTCGTAATATAATAGGGAAACAAAACTGAATACTAATAATAATCATTTGGATAGACTTTATTAATATCTGACTGTGGAAATGAAAAAAGTTAGGTTTTTAATTCAAAACGAAAATGAAACATTGCTCGGACAAGTTTTTTATGGCATATCGCCGGGCGCTGCCACGGCAGCCTCGCTTTTCTCGCTCAACTCGTGCGTTGTAGTCACTGTTCTTTTATTTATTTTTGATACATGGCTAAAAGTTAAGTAACATGTTTTAAACGAAATAACATAATCATCTCACTAAATTTGTATATCTTTTTAATATTTAAGTATATCTATTTAAATATTGTATCTGTATATAGATTTAATAATTTTAATTTGCTTCTTTACTCTCTCTATTTTTTTCATCACCTATACCTACTTCATTTCATCTCCACATCAATCAAAGGCTGACTGGTGGTCAATGCTTTTGGCATTAAGTCGGCCTATGTGCATACATTATCCTGTGTTTGAAGTTTAATAAATTAAAATAAAATATGTTCGGGTGCGCTTTCGTACACATCCACGACCCTACCAGCGCTGGCCGCTGTAGACAGCCTCCCCTAGGAAGATAATGTATCCTCTCACTCTCACTTCTGGCTAGACGCGCCGGAATACGAACGTGTCTATCAACTTGGCCCGAGTCCGGTACCTAGAGGCCATGGAGAGTAGAAAGGCATGCGTTTGTAAGCTGCAGGCCTTCAGGCACCCCGCGGCGGATCTGGTCTCTGGGTCCAACGCCAAATACAATTTGGCCGCAAAGGGTAGAGACATCGATCCATGGAAATACCGACACTCCGACAAATGTGGTTTAAAAACATATGCCACATCCTTGTCTGTGTATCAAGAGTCAACTAAAGGTAATGCTTGGAAATGCGAATGACTTCTGACAAATGCCGAAAAAACCATTTCAAAAATGCCAGATAACATCATATTAAACTTCTTTAAACTCTCTTTTTCCTCGAAGATTTAAATAAAAGTATGTCTTACCGACAATAATTTTCTTATGTTTCTTACAATTAGTATTGAAATATGATTAACCTTTGCCAAATACATTCACAATTCCGCATGAAGGTCAATAAACAGAAAACTTTGTTTAATATCTAAACTTTATCTACGGTAAATTGTTTATTCATCGCTGAGGTTATTGATATTGACGTTTAAACCATCTTTCTAGTCCGTCAGTTTCAAGGTTCGATTAGCTTTAAAGGTTGCATTAGTGCGCCAAATTTAGAACATACGTCAAGCGATGAAATATATTTCAACTAATCTGTCTTTTCTCGTACAGACTTTTCGTATGAGAAGTGAGAAGTTTTCCAACCTTCCTAATTTTTTAAATTTAATGAATTGTATTTTTTTTTGTTGCTGCTAAAAAATATACGGAAGTTTTACTTTACGTTAGTATTTACTTACGTTAATGTCAAAAAAGTTTTAGGCACAAATTAAGAGCTTCCGTTGTAATGCTTTGAATATTGTAACCAAAATAAAATAGACAGATATCGTTTGTATATAGCGATACATATCCCGATAATCCAGCATCATTAATACCATTAATATATATTAAAAATAGCAATGGTTCTAAGACCGATCCGTTTTAACCACATTTACCACTGACAGTTTCACATGTTTTATGTGCCCTAGTTTGTTTTTGTTATAAAAATGCCTTGCCTGTTTCCACCTGGAGTACCATACTGTGTTATTTTTTGAATTTACTTAAAATTTTATTACTTACTACAATCTGATAATTAAAATTATAAAAAAGGCCTATTTTACGTCGCATGGTACCAAAACCGTTGGCTCCATTTCCTTAAATTTAAGCTCTGAGCGAGAAAAGAACCGGCACCTTTTGTCTATTGCGGCTACGGCCATTCGCGTATCTAATTATTTTAGGAATTGTACAATAATTCTAAAATTTCTTTTCCCCACGGGGACCGCACGGACCGATCATGTCTTCAGCAAATGCCACGCATATATAGTCTTCCCGCATTCATATGTCGCGGCGGCTTACCAGATGTCACGTGATTGCGTACTGGTGCGTTGCCGGCCTTTAAGGATATTTCATATTCAGCAGTAGCGGGGGTTACCTCACTCATCGAACGAAACGCAGAACCACAAAATGGATCTACTTCACGTCAGTATTCCGTGAGGCCGTGGTACTAACCCGGTCGAGCCGGCCCATTTGAGCAGCATCAAAATTATGCGTATTACATTGCATTTACATTTAAAGGACCCGTGGTAGCCTAGTGGTCAGGGTGCTCACTTTAGTATCATAAAGCGCAAGTGACCTGGGTTCGAACCCCGCTGCCGGCACCACTAAAATTGTTAATAGGAATTTTAAGTGCTGTATTTACCACGTGCTCGGCGGTGAAGGAAAACAACGTGCGGAAACCTGCATATCCGAGAAATAATAAAAAAATATTATTTCAAGGATATGTGAAGCCATTCCCGGCTCCTACACCCTCTCAGATAATTGAGAAAGAGGCCTTTGCCCTGGGGGCAGTTACAGGATGCTACTTTACTTTTTTTTTTACATTGCCTTTCATAAATTCATGGTTCTGAATATAAATGATATCCTTAATATGGACGGAAAATAGACAATGAAAATTTGAGTTAGCCGTGTTAACAAAGTGTTCCAATCGCAAAATAGCAACGCTTTGAATTAAGCGTTTATGCAAAAATGTAATGTAGTCGTAACTTTTCGCCCTGGACACGTGACACGTTTAAATATTAGCCATTCGAGGTACGGACGTGTGGCGAGTAACAAACGAACGTATAATTATTTATTCTTACATCGTTTCATTGTAGATTAGGAAATTGTAAACCTGAATACACTAAATAAATATTTACTCGTCCGTATTTTACAAAACCATGTCCATTACAAAGCAATATTAAAACCTTTTTTTTATTATAAAAGGTTTGCTTTATCCTTACCTAACGACTCAGTAATAGCGTTAGTTAAATTAATTTTAAAAATATACCTTTCAACAAGTTGCCTGACTAATTCAAAAATTATTTACTATAAGTATATATAATATATATATTCTCAAATATCTATGAGGGTTTTAGAGCCGGGAACTTCCTTACGAGGTTTTCCTTCACCGCCGAGCACGTGCTTAATTCAGCATTTAATTAATCGCTGTTATCAATTTTAGTGGTGCCGGCATCGGGGATGAAACCCAGGTCAATCGCGTATTATGAAACTAAAGAGACCACTCTGACCACTGGGCTACCACGGCTCCTACTAATACTAGGCTTCATAAAAATCAAAATAAGTCGATTTAAAGTATTATTACTAAGTCGTATCGACTACTTGAGCTTAAAGTTAATACGATGACACAACAATACTTAATCAAAACTGAGCTAACTAAAATATAAAACTCTAATATTCAACATATTCAGTATAACACACAAATGGCCATATTTATGTGAAAGATAGCGTCCATTGTCTGGCAGTCTGTTATTTTTCATTCCGTCGAAGATATAAACAACTTGGAGGGCATAAGTACGATGTTCATTGTTTCGCTTCTGACAAAATTGCTATTCCACTGTGTTACTGTTTTTAAAGCGCTCTGCGTGCGTATTTATCGTTGTTTTATTGCTCGGATACAAGGCAGAATTCGGAGCCGTTCATTTCTCAAATGGAAACTATCACGAAGTAACAGACGTGACCTTTTGTAGTCCTATTTCGTTGTGCCATTACAAAATAACATTTCGAGCACGTCGTCCTTTGAAACCGCGCAAAAGCAACGGTTTCATATTAAACTTGTTACGGAACGGTTATTAACATTCAATCGTCGAAAACGGATAGCATTAGGTCTATTATGTATCCAACATAAAACTATTATTTGTAGTGTAATTAATGTTTATCATACTTTAAGTTATATTTATCGTGTGGTGGAGTCGTAAGTAAATCTGCCACCCTTTAAAATAGTTACCCTGTGGGTGATGAATGGCTGGCAGCCTCTAGCAGATGCAGGACACTGGCCGATGACAGCCAATATTTGGTATGTTCTGTGCAGGTGAAGGCTCGGGATTGTAGGCGACTGAAATTAAAAAAAACATCATAACTGGATGGATACTGTCGCCTGTCTGGAATCCTGTGTAAAGCCAAGCATACCATTGCACGAATTTAAAACCTTCTGCGTTGATTGGTATGATGTGGTGGTGAAACTAAAATGAATAATAATTAAAAGCTGTTTGTAGCCCGGGTCCGTGTTAATTGTGACATGAGGAACACACGAAATGTCGAGAATATATATATGTATATTTATTATTCACTTAATTTCGTAGGATTAAAAATATGTTTTTTTTTTGATAGAATATGCATGTGCAATTCGTTATTTGCTTAGTTGGATTATTACATTACAAGGGAACCTTTGAAACATTACAAAGAAAATTTTGAAACATTATATTTATGCATCCAACTAAGCGGTATTTATTTTAAATTGTAATTATATTCCAAATACGTTTAAGTTTAAGTCCTAAGACATACGATGCCCATTTTGAATATATTTCGTATTAATTGCATACAGTTTTACATCTAGCTGTAATTAATAGCATTTCGGAAAGTTTTACGACTCTGAAATCTAGTTAATATTATATTTCAACACCAAGCCCGCATATATTTACAGAACGTGGCATTATGCCAATCAAACAAACATTTATTTTATCTAGCTGTTCTGCTTGGCTTTGTGACAACTTCCTCTCTTATGGGGATATAAATTTGTATAATTATATGCCATTTTCATCTCTATTTAAATTTACTTACAAGAAGCCTCTATAGCCGAATGGTTAAACAAATCAGGAGACTAGAGTTCGATCCTCAATGTGGAGAACCTGTACCAATGAGTTTTTCGAAACTTATGTACGATTTACAGTTGCTTGGCTTGGACGTTCAGACGGTGACATGCTCACCATATGAGCTCTAGTGAAAAGTAGTTTGAAAGGACTGAAATGTCTAGACTTCTGATCATCCTAGTATTGCTTATCCTATATCCTATATACTATATCCAGTTATTTATTAAATTTTACTTGTGAATTATTTTGCTGGCGTGGTAAAGAATATTCCTCTGCGTCTATCAGAAATATAAATTGTTCAAAAAAGTGCAGAATAATGTTTTGGATTCCTACAAATAGTAGAATAACCATTTCAAGTATGCCAGACCTTAATTGTTTTACTGCGATTGCCAAAGCGACAGATCCTCTTTATTCGAGAATCTACGTTCAGCAATAGATGGTTCAGAGTTTGTTAAAGAATATAAAATCTAGAGTTATGTGTCTCATCAATTCATCTTTTTCTCTAAATGCCAACCTCACCCGCACGTGGTACACCCTGCCAACAAACGAGGCTTTGGTGAGGGGACATACAGCCTATGTAATTTAATTTTTATGGGCTCTTCTAGCTCGCGACTTCATGGATAAAAATTTGCATATATTCTTGACCTGTATGGATTAGTATGGATTTACACACCATTACTAAGTGTTACAATAACTACCAACAGTTAGTTAATTAGTACTAGTAGTTTAATGCACTGACTATACCGTAATAACGACAATACCAAATATACATTAACGTATATTTAGTATACAGCAGTAACTTTTGCTAACATTAAAACAGTGTAAACACATTCCCGCCTTCTTAGAGGATTCTCTTACCTTCGGGTAACTTTACTTTGATCATAAGCTTGAGCATAAAGTTCAACATGGCTTGGTAGAGCCAAGATGCACGTTTAACTTCTCCTTGGCAGATCTACAGTTTTACAGATTACCTTAACAGGACACGGCTTAAAAATGTAGTTTTCAGGGGTGACAAAAGAGTTATTTCAAACTTTTTTAAAACAACCTAATAAAAAAAAAAGGTTTTTTATACTATTTTAGACTTTCAGACCGACTCAGTTGACTTCCGTGCAATATTCATTATAGTGGCGTTAGTGTATACATTGTCCCCTGCTTATTAATTTATCACGTATCTGCTGGTGAGAAAATCAATAATAATCCGCTTTGTTTATTAGTGTAGATAATTAAGTCTACTTTGTATCCAATTATATACAATTATATTGGTAAACTGTGCGGTAGCGACGTAAGAATCTTCTTTCTGCCTATCATGGATGTCGTAAGAGGTCACCAAAATAGATAAGAAAAGCTTTAAAATAACATGGACATCTCCGAGAGCAAGTCCTACGTCGAGGCTCGCCACACGTTCTTTCTCTCGGAGAGAATGAAAAGTGGGTTGCGGAGTTCCTTGTGCCAATTGTGAACATTGGTAGGTTAGTAAAGATATCTTAATAATAAGTCTGTCTGTGTATTTTTAAAACGGCACCTCTGTG
The DNA here is from genome assembly GCA_029286595.1 of Bhutanitis thaidina. Taxonomy (NCBI): domain Eukaryota; kingdom Metazoa; phylum Arthropoda; class Insecta; order Lepidoptera; family Papilionidae; genus Bhutanitis; species Bhutanitis thaidina. Next base: position 6,520,362 of record JAGSMS010000005.1, read on the forward strand.
TGTGAAATAAAAAGTTATAATAATAATTTGTGTCGGGAGAAATACTTGAAACTGGGAACCCAAGATTCGTTGGACGTATTCTCTAACCACTGCGTTAGACGGAGCTGCTAATAAATAATACATCGGCGATAATATAAAGTTATTTACGTCGGCCTTGATTGCATCCATTTGCATTCATTGCATCGTGTCATCGAATACGCAATGGACGGTTGTACTTTAACAAATACATTTTGTACTTTAACAAATACATTTTGTATCGATGTGGTAATTAAACATATTTAATTGTTATCTTACTTGCGCTATGCACGATGGACAATATTAACTTTGAAAAAAGCATAACTTTATACTCTATTTCGTGGAGTGAAAACAAGCGTCAGTTTGTTAATTTATTACATTGTATATACTTAATTCAAAAATAAGTGAAATTTAATTACTATAAATAATAAGTTGTCTAATTTTATTTGTTGCAGTGGGTCTGCGAAGTAGCTCGGTTTTTAATAAATATAATGGGCATTTTTAACATATATTAAACAATAAAAACCGGCCAAGTGCGAATCGGACTACTCCGCCGAGGGTTCCGTATAATACCCTATTTTCAAAAAAAAATTGTGTTTCCTTTCTGTCAGTTTGGGATTTATGACAGAGCAATAACAAAAAACGTTGAAAAAAAAACCTTTCTTGTACGGGGACGCTCTTAATTTTTAGGTTTACCCTATTACTTAGTTTACGCAGTCTGCTCGTCCCTCCGTCTGTCTGTCAACGTTTTTTTTATTGCGTTTGCTCTAACGTATCGGATATGTTGTGTGGTTATATGAAACCCATGGTGCTTAAGTCCGATATCCATTTGCAAAAAAACTATTTAAGTTTTAAAATATTTTCGTTTTTGCTCGAAGTATTATAACTGTTGTGTCTCCCACAAAGTTTTATAGTTATGAATCGCCCATGCATAACACTCTAATCCCAGAAAATTATCTGTAAGACATACAAGTATATATTCACTGCGGGAATCGAGCCTGCGACCCGTTGCGTTGAAGTTACCCGTTCAGCCACTGCGCCAACTGTGCTATTATCACCTTGATAATTTTTATCTTCTAGTTATCTTGACCAGATAAAATCAAATCAAACAATAAAATTCGAACAGGATGTAGAATATGGCATGGAATAAAACTGATTTTATCAAAAATCGATATTACGCCAGAGAAGCAGTTGCATGTATTATATAATCATGTTTACCTACATTATAAAGAGATCAACCGGCATATCTGTGTCCCGCGAGGCAATCTATACACGTGAAGGTATGCGGGTCGCTTCTAGGAAAAGGATGTTCTATTACTAATACGCAACATAATATGTTTGTCACTGGTGAGTTCACGTTTTGTAATAATAAAATATAAATAGGAAAATATATTTTTAGTCATCGTTCAAAAAAGTCAGGTTGGTACCTACAACGTTATTTAGCTCGCTCTACATTGGTCGCAGAACAGACAGCCGTTGGAGAAGAATGGTTCTCTGAAATGAGGATATTAGTGACCAAGCATTGATAATATGAAATTAAAAATCTTTTAAATGACATACAAATAAAATAAAAATAAGCATGCATGAACATAAAACCAATGCTGGGGTAAACAAGGGTTTAGACATGTTCCCTCCAGATAGGAGGATGGAACTCGAGTCGCCTGATTCGGAGGACCCCTTAACCCTCTTAATTACGATCGAGTGTTTGACCTGAAATCCATCGAAATTCCAAATCCCGCAACTGGCGATGGGAAGCTGCATCACCAGTGCGAAGGTAACGGCACCGCGCTCTACAGCCCGCAAGGGCTATTAATTAATTTTATATTCAACAAACTTCGAATAGTCTGTATGGTTTATCCGTACACCGACTTATAATGATAATGGGCCGAAAATAGAAAAGATAATGAATTATAAATAAACCGTAATTGTCTTCTCTGAATTCAATGATATCAGTGGTTTTATGACGACTAATGCATTCGATTTTTCGACGAAATATTTATTTTAAAATCATTTCAATGTTTTCTAGATAAGCCTTGATAATCTTGTTGTATGTTTGCTAAAATTAATGTTCAAAATAAAGTAGCCATTGATGTGTTTTAAAACATGACATACTTGGTACACTAAAGATCACTCCTGCTTTTTCCTAATAAAGACATTCGCAATAAAAGGATGTTTTTCGAAACTTACGTATGATTTATATTATTGGCATGGATAAGATGGATAAGACGGTGACAGGCTCACCACCCGTCCACCTTACCTTTCCAACCTGTAAATAGTCCATTGCCTATTATATATGACCTCTCACATATTTGCTATAATCGCAATGCACGACAATCGGTTTGGAGATCGTAGTATCAAACACCTTGCACCTTATACGCTGCTGTCCGGCAAATGTTTGCCCAATTTTTGGGTATACGGAAGATTGCCTTTTCCTTCTTTTCTACCTCTATAACAATAACAGGTTATATGGCGATGACAGGCTGAATCTGGTAATAGTATTTTTTTATAAGAATTATGGTAATAAACGAGAACAGATTTTGTCTAGTAGTAAATGGTTTATGTTGCCTATAGAGACCTGCTTCTATAGCAGGGTAAGAATCAAGAGGTAAAGCGTTGTCATCCCTGCTTCCTACTACTTCACGCCGGTATTCTGTGTAAACTAGTAGAGTAATCTTGTGCTCCACCTTCCCGAAATATCCTTAAAGACCGGCAACGCACCTGCAGTCTGGTATTGCAGATGAAGAATGAGAAGAATGATGAAATCCAATAACTTAACCGTTCACCTAATATGTTGTAATATCGATATGGATTAAACGTGAATTGAAACAATTTTTAAGAAAGAACAAATATTTTGTCAGGGGTTCTGTTTACTGTATGACTCAATACATAAATAAAACCGTAATATGGTCTTAGTGCGCATATGAGATATGCGCCTATATTACATTCAGCGTGGGCGGCAGTCATAGATTACCACAGGTATGCATAATATGAGTACTTATTTACGTTTTACTTTCTGCGATATAACGCACTTCTAATGTACCGCTGTCTCCTACTGCGTGACTTTAATTTTTTTAAATCCATTGAACATTCAAACTGATTCAACCCGATATATTTTTTCTGAACACGGTGACGACCGCATCAAGGAGCAATTATCGCTGAATAATAGTCAAAAAATGAAATATGAATTATAATCATTACTCTCCTGTTAAATGGAAAATTACTCGATCAATCCGTGTATCATTATGAAAAGCAAGTCGTTTAATAGATGGATCTGGCTAAAGTTTTTAGACTTGCGCAACATAAGTTTGGATAACTAATCTTCGATCTTCTAAAGTTTTTTTGTAGTTAGACGAAAACCTGGTTGTGTAAAACAAGGTTTTCGTCTAACTACAAAACGTGAGCCTCTGTGTGAAGGCATATTATATTGGATTTTGTAGTCTCCGACGACTACCCTTAGGTAGACTGACAGAGCATGCCTCTTGGCATAAAGTTTTTAAAGTAAAAGTAATTGTGTAAACAATCAAAATTCTATTGAAATTAAAATCTAAATTGACTGATTTTGAAAATTCTGTACAAAACGTTAAAGATACATTTGTTCTCTTAGAGCGTAGTCTGCATTGCTGCTTCATTATGGACTGGTGAACTTCATACACTTCAGATATATTCTTGGGGATGCAGGTATGCATGTGATATTTATGTAATGTTACTGGAAACTATGTGACATATATGTTCTTAAATGTTCTTGAAAAATGACGTTAATAGAATTTTATAGACTAGCTAAATTGGATACAAACTTAGTCTCTAAACTAGAACAGTGAGCCGATACGCGAATAATTATGCATTCAAATACCGTGGGGATATCAAAATTTAAGAGGTGAAAGTATCTGTCACTACATTTTTTCACTCGGGTGTCTTAGAAAGCGACTAATGAGAAAGCCTTGAAAATATCATGGCAATCTCCGGATGCAAGCCCGGTAACATGGTTCGCACACTTGTCATGCTCTATATCGCCTACGTTAAAGCTTGTCGTACAGCCTAATCTATGCCTATTATATTGTAGGAATCTATTTCAATGTGCCCTAGACGTGAGTGGTTAACCAATGAATCTAGCGACGAACACGAGGCTCAGCAGTCCGAGTACCTGCCTGAGTCCCCACCGAAGAGTTTGTTTGTGCAATCTGTCTATGGTATTGCTTCCTACTCGACCCTAATTTTGTCGCGTGTTGATAATAGAAGGTACGTGTAGTGAGGCCAGTGAGTGCCTACATGTACGTTTAATACTTACGGAACAAGAACACTGCTTAGGTAAATCCTGCGCAGCTGTCACATTAGGCTACTAACTATAAGGTTGCCAAAATCGGCCAGGAAGATATTATCATTACATAAATATAGGTACTCTTTAAATAAATAGAAATGTTTATATCACCTGTCTCTATTATACATTCCATTGTCGCTTGTCCTTTAATAAACTAGCTTACACTCGAAGAATAAATTTGTAATTTAACGAGTCTTAACCACTCACGTAATTGTTGCATTCTATTATAATACCATGGCTATAAATAGGAGCGTAGGATGTGTAAATACCCCTGTTAACTATTTTCAATCATAGCGAGCTATATTTGGACCAGCATGGTGTGACCGGTTAAATCGAGTTAAGCCAGTTATCGCTTTGACCATCCCTGGGGAGCTATTTTTAGACACGTTTAGTCACGCGTGACCGTTTACGTTTGTTAACTCTGCTACAATGGTATAGATGCGACTATTTATTTTCTGGTATAAAACATGCGAGGTATCATATTACTATGCAAGGTAATTTTATGTTAATTCCGTGTAGGATTACATTTAGAACAGGTTGTTCGAGATTTAATGCTAACATTTGCACTTTAAAGTGAACATTATGATACATTTTATGATTATAACAATGGGTAGACGGTGGATACGGTGTTTACTGTTTTAGGATAATTGCAAATTTTACAACAGCATCTTACGTAACTTTACAGCACATTTACGTATATTGTTAACTTTTTCAACTTCGCCATGGTTAGGAAAGATAACGAGTCCTTGCTAGAAAACATCTGCTTACTGCTAATGGCTTCAAGGCAGGGAAGGAGTTCAGTTATTAATAACATCCTAAATTTGTGCCTTATAAAGATATACCAATAACTAAGTGATATTTTAGGTATATATAAGATAATGTTCCATCTACGAAACATGTGTGTTTCTGAAATATTTTCTTCAACATATGATAAGTAATCACGGAATAGTACTTGATTTATCCTTGACTTGGAATCTTATCATGTACCGTGAAGTTGACCATCTTAGCAACAAAGCAACTGCCAAAACGCGTTTACAACATCTGTTCAATTCGAGCGATATTGTGGCCCGAAATAGCAACGTCGATATGCGAATTGAATTCAACTATTTAATTAAAGATTCCTAAGCCAAAAACACTGAGAGGAAATATATCTTTATAGTTTAGGATATATTTCAAAGTAACTAAGATGAGATACATCTTAGTTACTTTAAAGATACGATTTTAATGATTGAAGTAATTTTACCAATTGCAACAACTTCCGATCACTATCGGCAGTCGTCAACTACGTAAATGTGCGCGCATATACAATGTCCCTTAGCTTTCTATATCTGGGAAGAGTTAATCATGGAGGTCCATGGCTCAACTCGGATGCGCTGGCCACCGAGCCATCCGAATGTGTCTAATTATACGTAAAGTAATAATTCAAGTTTCATCATCAGTTTCGCCATCAAGAGCATCAGGGCCGCTGAAATACTAGCCGTGGTCTCTTTCTGGAAGTGTAATTTACTGTACCTGATCGCTGTGTTTCAAGTAAAGGCACACGTACAGGCAAATGACGTACAGGACTCCTCTGCCTGGAAGTCATTAGGATATAATTAGTATTAAAAGTTGGGAATATTTGTTGTTTTCAATTAATGTATGGTCTATATCTGTTTCTAGGTTTATATCAAAATAATTATAAGGATATTATATTGTATTACATTTCATTTTTTCAACATAATAATTTTATAATCAGGCAACGGTTTCGTAGTTATTACGCCAAAATTATTACCAGAGATACGATTTTTATGAGCCATATTATTTTTATTAACGAGTAAAGGTTAAGGTCGGTTATCGTCTGTTTTTATATGTTGAAATAGAATAATCTATTTATGCATCTAAAATTATATTTAGTTGAGAGATGGATTGTAATATAGAAAGAAAGAATACAGCTTGTTTGTTATAAAAAAGTACACAATAAAAATTTGATATACATTATTACTTAAAAGATGAACAAGATCTCCCATGGGACGGAATTTAAGATTACGCGGACAAAGTCGCAGGCAGTTGCTACTAGCAATAATTCGATAACAATAATGTGACGTAACTTTCCGCACTAATCGTCTTCACTCAGCTGTATCCGCTAAAACCACACCGACGTTATGATCAATGGAAGGTCAAGATGCAATGTCAGGGACGCGAAGACATTAACAATACTCCCTAAGTACATCCACGACCCTCAAATCAATAATAATTAATAGCCTGCAGAAATGTTGACACTATCTGCTCCACGCGATTTTGAATAAGTATATTGTCCAATTAAATAAGAGATTTTACATAAAACCACATTTCTTTAACGAAACGGACAATATTTTTTTTTAATATTTTGTTTTATTAATTAATGTTTTCAGGTTATTTTAAGGTGGGCTCAATATCATTTAGATTTTTAAATATCTAAAAATAAATATGCTCTCTAAGTTTGATATTTGCTAATTATTCTTGCTGAAAATTCTTTCCGCGATTTACATAGGAAACGTAGGAGTATTTCGGCTGAATATGATTTTTCGTTAAATTTCTAAACCCTTTGTTCGAATTTACGTATGTGCGTTAGTATATGTATATACTCATAATCATGCACTATAAAAAATAAACATAATTTTCATAAATATTGAAAAAAAAAATGAGTATATAATGTAAATCTTAGGCCGTGTGGAAAGGTCGTAAGAAAGTCACTTATCCCAAGAATTTAAAAAAGACAAGTGTCAAGGCCTGTAGGACATTACAATCGGGCATAACGTCATTGTTAACAAAGCGCCTCACTCCAAATATCATGCGTGAGTAAAGGAGCGTTTTTATCAATTTTAATTAATATTGATTTTATTTATTTGTGTGATAACGAGGTTTTACGGAGACGACACCTATCCGGAATATATATAATCTAAATACAAAAGTAAATATACATATTCGTATACAATAATTCCTCACTTAAAGTATTAAGATATCATAAAGTATGTCTTGTATAGTATGTGTTACTATGAATAGGTCATTATTGTAAGGAAAAAGAAACTTTTTGTTATTATTATTGTTACAGGGATATATGTCGGATTTTACCTCAAGTTGAGGACCGTCAACTGACCGCAGGGCTCACTCTATGTTAACTGAATCGGCGATGAGGTTTGGACGCATATAAGATATAAGGAATCATAGCTTAATATATAACTTCTTCTAATAGTCACTTCAGCAGCTTCACAGCTTCCATTGTTCTTTTTAAAAATTAATAAATTTAGATAGTTAAAACAAAATCAGTACAGAGAAAACAGGTTACAGTTGTCTTAAACATCTTTTTCTAGGTAAATTATTTATGAAAATCGTATAGCAAAAACAATATGGATGCTGAGGAATAAATTTAGCTTTACGGTGTCATAAAACAAAATCTCGAATCATGCCAGTTTAAAATGATATTAAAAAAAGGTATTTTTTAACAGGCGACTAAGTCCAAATAAGGTAATTTTTATCGTACTCCTTGGTTGGGGGCATTAACACGGCAAGTTCGTAAAAATAAGAATCAAAATGAGTTTAGTATACTTAAGCATTAATAAAATATTAAAAGTCAGGCTCGTTGACCTTATTTCTGTTATACGGCTTTGATATTAAAGTCGTGCGCTAAAATATGTTCAAGGTTATTTTCTCAAAAAAATTTTGACATTGTCAAACCAAATTACCATAAGAAACGACAAGTGTAATTCTGAGAAAAGATCAGTAAAATTTCTACGATATGTAAAATAGCTACATTAAAACAACGTTTTTAAAGAGCTAGCTTTTCTATAATTATGGAATCTCTATTATTGAAGTAATTAAAATATTAAATTATTGCGATATGAATAATCAAAAGTGGAAAAGCACATTAAAATCCAAATAAGGTTATTTTTATTTTAATAAATACTAAGAAATAAACCTCTGCCATCGTCCGCGCTATGATAGGATACCACACTTTGTCCAAAAATTTAAACGTCGCCTGACGTTTAAGCGCCATGCATTAAGTTTGCATATATACACCAATAACGGCGAGCGGGTTGGTGAGTTCAGAGCCGCTGGTTGGGTCCTCGCACCAGTGATACTGCTCCCCATCACCTGTGTTTGGATTCGGTATATAGGATGGACTTCCCACTATCAGTGTCACCACGTGCGGAAGGGATTGTCATTTGGAGAAAAAGTCGTATCTTATCAGTAATCAGTTAATGTTATTTTTCTCAAAAGCGAGAAATTGACAAAAAGTTTTTAGACTATTTTTTAAAAATTCTCTTTTTTCAACAACACGTGTTTATTTATCTCATCAATTTATTTGGTTTAATTTAACGAAACTTGCCACTGGTAACAAAATTGAAGAAAATGAGAAATTAAAGAGCAGAAAATTAGTGATGTGTGCAGAGAACAAAGGAATGTAGTAAAATGTAAATGTGAGAAATACTTCTTAATTAATAAAAACAAAAATTAAAAACAGATACTTTGAATATATACAATCAAAGATACATTCATCACATATATAATTCATAAATACGTTCACGTTCACAGTTTCTTTTTAAGCAATAAAAAGTAATAATAGTCTCCTAACTAACACTAAAGTGTTAAATAATGAGCCAACGTTCCAGAGCAAACGTTTGAACCTTAGAATTTTTAAGAGTCTAACGACGATGAAATTAAAAGAATTGTTTGAAAAGCCAGTACGGCAGAAGAGAACATGGAGAGTAGGATGTAGTCAACGGTCGTGAGTGACCCTCATCGTAAGATAGTAGATAGGAAAAAGAGGGTTCTGAAGTATCTACGGTGTCGGAGACGCAGTCATTTAAGCTGAGAACGAAATGAAGAAACCTGATCGAATTTACGTAAGCCGAAAACAAAGCGAATGCAGTTATTGAGAAGACGTGTTAATATGAGTGCGAATTAATATTAATGTACATAATTAATAATTATTTTTATACAATCTTTTTTTGTAGAATTTTTACTCACTTGTGTAATGTTAAATTTAATTTGTAATGCATTTATTCAACAGATCATTATCAATTTTTGAAAGTTGTTTTGTTGATACCAAATTTTATTTGAATTGAATTAAATTAAAAACGAGAACTTTTGAAATTATTTATCAGAGGTGGTAGCTTAAGGACAGCGTGGTAGCCTTAAATTTAAAAGCATGGTTTCTTTCGTTCTATTCCCGGCACTACTGAAATTGTTAAATACTATTCGAAGTGTTGAGATAATTAGGGAAGCGGCAGTAAAATAAAATATTGCGAGAAAAGTTTCATGTTTAGGAAATAAAAACTTTGACGTCTTGTAGGGAAACGCGCAAATGTATAACATGTCACTGAAGACTAACCGGTTATGTCAGTCTTTGCGAAATCCCGGGCTCTGCTAACCGATTTAAGCTCCACGTACTAAAGATACGCAGTTGGTTCGACAGCCTTTACAACTTCGGCGAAGAAGACTCGCGAGCAGTAGATCTGCAAATAAAAATAAAAACTTCCTACTGTCTTGATACTCGGTAACGCGACTATGTCTGCTGATGTGCTACCCCTAATAACGAATGAAAAATTCAACAACTAGAGAGGGGCTCCTTCTTAAGAAGATGCGAGACCTCTGCTTGGGTTATCGTCGATAAGGGTGGATTGGCGTTATTAAGTCTATCCTAATACGTACTGGTCTTTCGCCACGTCAGGGCGGATACTTCGGGGCTCCAAGACCCTATCAACTAAACGCAATAGGTGCGAGGTGTCTTTTTATATAGGCCTAAGTCTAGATTAATCGGAGCCCTTTCGAAGAGCAAGCCTCGCTGGGAAAGCCGGTTGAAGAATACAGTGCCGGCACAATCGCGCTAGTTATGTTGTTCTCCGTTACGTGTTTATGGAATTTAGGTTCGCCAAATTCAGATAGATATTCGCTGTCATTCGGTCGCCAGAATCTCCTTTGTTTGCACCATGTGCAAGTAAGGTTGGTATTTGCAGAAAGAGATTATATATTCCCTCATACACAGTTACATATATGAATATATATTCCTGTGCATATTACTATATATATAAATATGTATGGTAATAAAGAAAAAGAATGTTAAGAATCTTGAATAATAAGGAGAGAAATTATATTACTTCCTGAATAAGAAATCACTTTGAAACGCTCATCAAGGCAATTATAAAATATAAAATTTACGGACAATAAAACAAGTTTCACAATATTTCTTGCTTGTTTAAAATTTGGTTTGACTCATTTAAATGTAAGTTTTTTTTCGTAAAATATGAAGTTCATACATTTTCAAATTTTATTTGTCACTCGGTGAAGTGTTTCCATTTTAACAGAGAAAGTAGTTTAGTATACTAAATAGGTACGGGTAGGTACTTGCTAGCACAGAAACCGATGCTAGCTTTTTATTTTTTAGTACGTGAAACCACGTGCTCGGTACTGAAGAAAAATACTGTAAGGATGCTGTATCTGCTGCACGAATGAAACATGAAACAATTTTTTTTTATGGGAAAGTGCAGTTTTATGGGAAGTTGGCAGATCTTCAAACCACATGGCTATCATATAGCTACTAGGTGAGGTACGAGTATGAAAATGTACCAAAACCGTTATTAAACATTGCAAAACATTTCGCCAAGACTATATCTGTTCAGCCAACTCTTTAACACAACAATGAAGGCATGACGACACGCGTCACATAACTTAAGTTACGTTATCATTATCAAAGGAATGTCCGGTGCAACCGGTCTAACCAAAATCTCGTTTGACCGCAACCTTGTTTCGGGCGACGGACCAATGTACCGCCATGTATTATCGGCATTACCTTCCTATGAAATGGTTTCATAATGCGATGACGAGTATTATAGTAAGTGGTTAATAAGTTCTGCTTTCCTCAAGTGTTGGCTCGTTATAGAAGCGGCGGCGAAATTCGATCGCTTAGTATTGAGTCGTTGACACCTTAAGTAAACTTTTTTGTTGGCTTTATTTTTTTGGCTATTGTTTTTTTTTTATTTGGATCAAGAAATAATCATGTTTCAAATGTCAATTTTTTTTTCTTAGAATTAGATTGTATATTTGTACTTACAAAGAAAACACGACGTATACCGATTTACTCGTATATATTCTGATATCAGAAAGCGTAGTGAGTAAGCAGCATATTTCTCCACGCCTTGGGTTGACTGCCAAAAAGCATTAAGTCGGTCGTTTGTAATCTTTTTGGTGAACACAATAAATAAATATTTTGTTTCAAAGATGGTAGAAAAAAATTACTTTCCAAATTTTTTAATCTTTGTAATAATGGATTTCAGCAAAGTAACGCCTGATTCTATTTATTAAATATTTTGTATTACGTATACACAAAATGGTAGTTCAGGACCCTGTCTTTGAAGCAATCCTTGGAGAAGGCCTTTGTTCAGCTGTGAAGTCTCGTCCTTTTATTGTTGGATATTAATTTGTCGCATCCTTATATTTAATATTCAAGACATGGTTAGCAATAACCGACATATTATATATAATTTTTACTCTCATATCTATATAACTTTTACCTAGTGAATCCAGTTATATCAAAATAACAATATTTTAACTGTAGAATAAGTAAAAATCTATGAATTCCGTTTCTTAGCCCTTAATTAATAAATGATACACAAAAATACAAATGCATGACTTTAATGTATAATTTTGTTTCGTAAGTTCGGCGACTAGGTTGATTCTATCTCCCGAAAAGGCGATGTTCGTTTGGTTACACAAGATCGCAACAAACAGAAAGCAGTAATATCTGCCTACTTTTGGGTGATAGGCGTTATTTTACGTATCATATAAATAAGTTCCGTTAATGAAAGTTCACTGTAACTTAAATTTTTTTCATGTGTCTTTTATAATTATTTTTTTATATACGCACCATATAAAAAAAATACCCCTATAAAATGAATTTCATGTCTTATTTATAAGTTTTATATTGAGTAATCATAGAGAGTAACATATTTTTCAAATTGTGGATCATATGAATACACATCACGTGTGTGATAACGATAAGATCAACTATTCATAATTTGATATATGACCTATTTCTGGTGTTTTTCCTACCTTTGACATAAAATCTTTCTTACATACATATATAGGCTCCTATGCCTATCATCCATAGGATAAGCAGAGGTTGTGGATTCCCATTAGGCACGCCTTACCGGTGCGAATCTGGCTCTCGAACCGACTTTTCGCCTCTTCGGGAAATAGAATGTGACGGGTGGCGAGCCACGTCGCCAGGTTTGCCTTTCGGAGATTGCTATGAGATTTTCAAAGCTCATTGGCCTTAGTCGCCTCTTTCGAGACACATGCAAACATAATTTCCATTTGATTTCTTAAAAAGTAAACTTTCTGTCACCTAGTAAATCGTAAATTAGCATAATATGTTTGACTCTTAGTCGTACCAAACTTTTTGCTTAAAATAATTAGAAGTATTAACTTCGCTCTCATTGGTATTGATTGGGTTGATTTGTAACTTGCTACAAAATTGTGCTTTTAACTTAAAATATATTTTGTTTTCATAACTAATCACACTTAAAATTCTTACTTGGAAGTAGATTATTTGCACTGTAATGAAAGCAGCCACGAAATTAAAAACAATAAACTATTCGAAAATTTACCTGAAAATTAAATCGTTTTTTTAATACAGAAAAAAATCTTTATTCTGTGTCCATCAGTCCTTTAGGTAATATAATATGTCAAGTGATGGCCCGTGGCTTCCACCGCGTGCTTAGAAATCTAGCTCGAGAACACTTCATTTCAATAAAAAGTATCATATGTCCTTCTCCATTGAAATAATTTGGTCAAATTTCGATCAAATACGTTCTGTCCTTTAAGTGTGATTGAACGACAAACAAACAAATTTTCACATTTGTAATATTAAACTTACGCAAAAACGTAGCAGTACTTATATGATTGCATAGATACCAGCACTTATGGACTCATAAGCAACGTTTTAAAAACTACTATTTGAATATATGAAATTGCTTTTTAACAAAGAAAATCCATTCAAACATACAAAGAAATGCATATTTGCAAAATTTTCAAGTTTTTACGGTACTTTTTGTAAATTTTATTATTTGCATCAATAAAGTAAATGCTTTAACTCAAGGCTTAGTACTCACATAGCTAGCATGGGTATAATCTATTGCAGTCAAAATAATCCGATAAAATACAGGGGAAACTCAATATATACCTAAACTATAACTTAGGTATCTATTAACACCGGTACGCTAAAGTGCTCCCATAATCCGCTTTCGAATTGTCCCTTTGGTGTTTTACGACGTAATATAACGTTTTGTTATTTCTGTATTTCGTATTAAAATATTTTGTTTTTAATATCGATAATTTATTTTATTACATTCCAGAACCACAAAAACTACCACAATATCACAGATGCAGAAGAACTCCTTCATTTGCTCCAACAATAACTAAACAAGACTATTTTGTTTCACTTTGGTATCATTAACTTATTAATTAAAAACGTAATTTTATTGACAGTACTTTAATTTGCTAGCTATTGCTTTCTAAGAGAGACCGTGTTCAATGTGGCTCGTCTAGCAATGTCCTCTACAAGTCGATGGTATTGACCAGAACAGTTTTCTTGTAAATAGCACATGTACTGTACACATAATGCTTAAGTGAATTTTAATCACGTATTTTTAGTAACAACTTACTTTTTAAATATTATTTATTACCTGTGTAATAATTTTACCGCAGTTGAAAATAATTATATTTTACTGCCATCTATACCTTGGTGAATAATATTGCACCACTAGTTTTGCTACTGGCCGCTAGATGACTCTACTTACATTCATTTAATTTTGTTTTATTGTAGCAACTAGAATTTCTTACAATGAATCAAATTTTTCGTCAGTATTATTTTTGATGTTATTTCTTAAAATAACTGAAACGAAGCACTAACAAAAAAGTTAATTTACCGTTTCCGTAAAAAGCTATGCTCCTACGAAAGCTTTTAGAGCCGGCTCTTTTTAGAATTCCGTACAGACTGTCCGTCCGTCTGTCTACCTCCGGGGATTCCCAAACTATTTTGGGCAAGAGACCCCTTTTCCAAAATGAACTCAGACCCCCATAGCCAAATTACTTTAAAAATCCTATCTGAAGTTTTTTTTCCTTTTGATACAAAATACTTACCAATTTAAAAACTTTGCGGTTGCTTAAGTGAGTAAACTTGTCATCATTTTCTCATCAAAATTTAACGAAATAAATAAACATAAAATTCAGTAAATATCAAGTTAATTATATATTTAATAATTATTAATACAAATTACGTAAAATATTTTTAAAAGTACAACAATGATACTTTCTACTAAAATATTAGTTGGTACACGGAACACAACTTATACAGTATTTTGAAAGTTTTAAATAACAACGTGTTTATTAATAGGGGTCGATTTTTAGACCTCGTCGACCCCCAAAATCAGTTTTCGTTTATGTCGAATCGCTGTGAAACAGATATCGCGACCACTTTGGTAATCCCTGGTCTATCTCATCTTTTGAACCGTAATAGGCAATGGCTTGAAATTTTCACAGAATATGTGTTATAATGTTTTTGTTAAAATAGATATCTTAACAAAATTTAAAAAAAAATATCTAATACTAAAAATAAAGATGGTAATTATAGAAGAATCGTGTTTATTCCACTTTTTTGTTTTTTCGCTATAAATATATCTTCTATGATACATACAAGCGTTAAACTTGGTGTGATTATTGTGCTAACGCTAAAGTAAAACATAAGAATTATATAATAACCTGTCAAGTGTGAGACGGCCTCACGCTAAGTATCCAAAACCGAATGAAAGAAAACACCAATTTTTGGTAAATAGGTACATCATAACACAGATCACAGCGCGCGAGTCCGACTAGCACATGGCCGATTTTTTTTACTGTAAACTCCCGGTACCTAGTTGTCACAAAAAGAATTAGACCAACGACCTTGCTTGCGTAAATGCATTGATACGAGTACGAGCTACTTCAGAGATGGCGTTGTGTGCCATGCGGTGGATAATTGCCGGACACAAGTGAAAGCAGAGAGCGTATTTCAATCATTACAGAATGATTGTCTCCTGTCTTATTTAAACAAAACTTTCAGTTTAGCGGACAGCCATTACAGAGATAGACACAAATAAGTACAAACTTATTTAAAGTTATCCTTTTAAATAAAATATCATCATATTTTAGTGTTAAACCTGTATGTAATATTTTTCTTATCAAAACATTTATACTTACGGTCATTATTTTAGAGTACTTACATAAAACAAAAATACTTTTAATAATTACGTTTACTGAAGAAAATATTTTGAAAGCATGTTTGTTTACAATGTACATTTTTATTGTATTAAAAATTTCACTCGCTACTTAAGACTATATCATAATACGATTTGAAGCATTGAAATGAAACCCGGTAAGTGCTCTCTCGCTTAAGTCTTTATTTTTTTTTTACAATATATTTTATGCAAGTACATTTTACGTTCTGACGTACCTGTCCTGTTACACGATGCAGATGACTCATTCGGTGCATTATAGCCTTTTTATTCAGCATTCGAATCGCAACCTGTCGCATCATTTTTGTCTGAAATATAACCGTTGTACTAACCGCGTATTTATGATTACAGCGATCGGATATGCAAAAATGTTAGTTTTTAAATACAAAAATTCTCCAAAATATTTATATCCTTTTAACGGTAGATGAAAATTATAAAGGTTTTTCTCGTTTAAAATGTGTTAATAACGTAATATCATATATTTCTTAAACAAATGGTCTCACTATGTAACATCGCATTGACGTCAAAATGAAGTTAACTACATATCAGCACTATGAACCGCCATTATCATGGTATGATTATGGGGGTTCTTGAGTAATACATCGTGTATGACACTGGATATACTTACAACGTGGTATTCATATGCCTTTATAAGGCCTGCTGCAAAAACAGATCGGTTTAGGATAATAGTTGAATTAAGTTTACGAAGAAAACCGTTTCGATAAATTTTCCTACGTATCATATATATTCACTATCTTGTAATACATGTGACCGTATATTACAATCGCTAGAGATCATCACTTGATGATTACGTCTATTTTAGGCACTTTATCAAAAAATTGGATTTGCCTTCTTATCCTATTTCGCTATTTAGTATAAGTTCCGCTTCGTGTCAAACAACAGCGTGATCGAATTTTTGAGCGTCACAGAATACATATGCTGCTACTCCGGAGGAGGCTCAGACATACGATAGGATCTACAGAGGCTTACTGCGTTCATTATGAAGCGACTATGTATGTATAATTAATAACATATAATGAACATGGACGGTTGCCTTTTTTGGTATAGGTTACATTACCATTATTTACTATTTTACTTGAATAACCGTGCTAGTTCATATCTCGCTTTATTATCATACACGAGGGGTTAGAATTCCGGTGCCGGCATCAATGAAACCGTTTATTTCAATTTTAAATACAGAATTCACCGTGCTCACCGGTTAAGTAGATCATGGCGTGGAAACCTGCATGTCAATATAATCTATTTACGCCATCACCATAACTATTGTGTGGTGACGGCATTAGAGAATCTAACTCCTCATATTATTCCTTGGGTGACATAAAAGTCGATGCAAGTTAAATGTCTGAAAGATCTCATTGCCTTCAACATAAGGAAAACTATCGTAAATATCTTCTTTTTCTCGTTTATTAGCCAGTTAATGGTAGTAAGTAATAGTTCCAATGGTTGCGGAGATTCAGTGTGATCGCCACGCTTGGCGGCAGGTCGGCGGTACTGTGGAAAATTGGGTATTCAGGGTTATTTGGATACTAACATAGCTGAGCAGAATAAACATCAATAAAAATACAATATTCAGTTTACAACTTTTTATAAGCCTTGTTTTTATAATTGCTCTACAGTCAACAGACTGCGCGTGAATGATATTTTTGAAGTTATACTTCTTTTGGCGCGTTTGGGAAAAATTATGAGAGTGAATTTTTACGATGCTCGCGCACACTGACATCTAAAATTAACAGGATGAAGTTGGTTTCTAAATGTCTCTTAAATTATTACGATGCGCGCGCACACCGACATCTAAAAATAGCAGAATGAAGTTGGTTTCTAAATGGTTCTTAAATTATCTTGGTAACTATTATGGAGACTATACACTATTTGGAGTGTATAGTCTCCATAATTTTCATAATGTTCATAGTAACTATATTCAAAGTGGTTATTCAAATATTTATGAACGTATAACACACGTGTTTTACCTCAGTGGAGATAGAAAAATGTTTTCGTACATAAATATACATGTGTATTTGTGAGTGATTTTAAATTATAAATGGTGGTGAATGATAATTTATTGTGAGTATTCGAGATTAAAGTGGTCTTTTATGTAAGAAACCTTTTTAAGTGTATTTAAAGATTAAGGTTACCTGTCGGTATGTATTCTTTTTATTTGTTTAGTTACGCTGAAGAAGTATAACTTCTTACGTGCGTACGTACTTACGTACTGTTGTGTGTGTGTACTTACTACACACACACGTTATTTTTTTCACAGTCGTATTTTACAAAGAAATTTTTCAATGATAGTATTTATAAACAGAATATCCCCAATATTCTGTTTATAAATACAGAATTTCTTAATTTCAAATTTATTCATTTTAATCTTAGATAATGCCTGGACATTTTAAATACATTATACACTGCACTATTGTACACGATGTACAATGGTACAGGTTTTCGAGTTGCACATAAAGATTAGGGCAGACTTCTAAAATACCTTTAAAAATATTTTAACTTAACAGACAACTAAATATTAATGGTGTTAGAATGTCGAGTCACTGAAAACGACGTTTGTATGTGACACTGTTTCTTTTATAACCATAATATATATAACTGATAAAAACTACAGGACAAGCGATTTAACCAACTAAACTTCTTTACTGACTCCATTTCATCGTTGAACAATATTAATAAGTTATTTATACTCCCGGTATTAATAACTTATTTATTATTTAAGTTGAAGTTAATTTAGTTATATTTTGAACGTTTCCGGTTATGTCTAAATTTAATTATAAGATAAACGAATGACTCTACTATTATTGTTTTTGCAAATTACGTTCCCATGTTTTTGTTAAAGTAAAAAATATAACACCGTAGTCTCCAACAGTGTATTCATACGTGAGAAAAAAACCTAGACGTTATTTGTTTTCGAATACAGATTTATTTTACGTGTTACAGTCTACAGCGTGCAATTGTTTTAAATATTTTTAAATTTTATTTTAACAAAGTAGTTTTAGTTACTTGGGTAATTTGTGAAAATCTTTTCATCTGCAGAGTTTTTAATATTCCAAATATCATTGAAACGTGTAAGTAATTAAGGAAGTCACATTACACTACACTAATAAATTACGCCTAAAAATACGCATGTGAGGCCAAAGTACTTGCGAATGACTAGAATTTAGTTTCAGTCGTTCTTCATGCGATATTATCGTATTACCTATGTTGGTGATAGTCGTTGAGTTCACTTTACGCTTATCTTTCGTCGTTCGCGCCGCGTCTGAAGTGGTTGGAACTAGTAAATCTGCCGTTCTGCGCCCGTGGTTGCCGTCTCTATATAAATTTATTGTCCACCCGGCTCTGTCATGTGCGCTCGTCTCTGATCCCGGTCCTGAAGAAAAGTTTTTGCAAGCTTTCCTAGACTTGTGGTCCAATTACATTATTAACTTATTTCGATATCCAAATATAGATAAAAGTTGCCTGTGATTGAAAAATAGTTTGTGTGTGCGTTATAGTGTTGTTGCGTGAAGTGTCAACGTGGGATTTCAGGCGGGTTTTGTCAGTGTTTTTGGTGAGCCAATATTTTTTTGAATATTCGATTTTCGAAAAATTGATCATAGCACATGCAGCATTATAAATTTAAAAGACGACTAAATTTAGAACCAAATGATAGCATTAAATTGGCCAGTAGGAACGTTGCAATTACTTTGATAAGCCCTCGTCTACTACGTGAATGTAACGTTGATCAGGCAATTGGAAGGACTAAAATCATGAATATGGACAAAAAAACCTTGAAAAAGTTAGATTGAAGAATAAAAGGCGCACAATCTATTTTAACTGTACTGTTACTAGTATATACATAATTACCTTAAAAATTAATCAGGAGTCTATGCAATATTTAAAAACCTTAATCGCCATCTTCACCAACGACCTTTTAGTAATCCGCAAATTGCACTTGCACAAGTTACTAGTCTTTGCAGACCTATAAACGATTGGAGTACCAGACGATTTGCAGCTTAGACAAAGCTTGTCTTTATTCGTGTGTTTTCGTGACCTGGCATTTTCACGATTGTTATTCCACCAACAGGTGGAACCACCTAGAAGGTGACTTAGATGCTAAAGCGTCGGGTACTGCGATCGCCAATTCGCCTGGCATATGACTTCGAAAAACCCTCATTTCAGAGAGGCATATTAGCAGTGATAGGCTCTTTATGCGCATTGATCATCATGATTGATTTGACTATTGTGATTGATCTAAGTCAGTTAACTATTACACTAACCCTCATTCTGATAAAAGATAGTATTTATCGTTCACAAAGAAAGAAGCTTTTAATAGGAATAATAGAAGGTCGGAACACAGTAATCTAAATTTAAATAAAATCTGTGAAATCGTAGAAAACTGTTTTATTACTTTTACTAATCTGAGATAAACGCATTAGCTTTTGAGTCTCTAGTCTAAATAATTTTAGCTTATTATGTGAGGTTCCGTACAGTCCTAAAACAACTTTTTTGTCATGTATTCAAATTATTTTCTATGATATTTTGTGAAATAGATCGGCGAAGAACATTTCGGAAATAAATTTCGAAGAAATATGTCTTTATTAGATTTCATTATGGGCGTCTTAATTACTGATCTCGTATAGCTTGGTCTAGATGCATGCAATTATTCTAGAATCTAAGACGCTCAGCGGTTGAATTAAACCGATGTAATTACAAACGGTTTATGGAATGTTACACATTAATCCACGTGTTAGGTATTTTCATTAAACGTTGTCAATCTAAAATTAAAAGCAACGTCCCGTTTCATTTTAATTACATATTTATTATTAAATAGATGTTACTAGAAATTTGTGATAGAAGTCATTGACGCACTACTTTACATGTAAAATTTTATAGTTGAATTTTTGTCAATAAAATTTGTATATTTATCTATTTCAATGCATAAATATAGGAGGATAATATCTTATCAATTTAAAGTAGATAAGTTAGTAGATGTTAATCAATAATCAGTGCTTAGTAACGCCTCCAGTTAGAAAGTGATAGATTATTTCTCTTCTTTTGGCCGTCGTAAAAATCTTTAACACTAGGATTATTTATAAGATGTTTCGAATTTTAGAAAGTATTGTGAGATTTTTTGTGTTAGTAAGTTATTACACTTGCAAAATTTTAAAAATGTATCATTTATTGCACTAGTAGACTAACCAACTAACCCCCCTTTTGGTGGCTTTTGTTGTAATTTTATTACAAATACTGAATGTAAACTTTCAATTTACCGCTTTATCATAATTAAGTAAGGGTCAACTATTTAATCTGAATAATTTTTTTTCTTACTTTTTCCATCAGCCTTACATTTCTTAGATTGTTTCTCTTGACATTTGTTTTTCTTGACCTGCCATATGCGCCATATTGCGGAGATAAGTTGACATTTGGAGAAAAGTATGGTATATTCGCCTTAGATCTTTATTTTTGAAATTCCTTTATGCAAGTAATTAGGAAAATTTTTTTTCTCCTATTTTTCAAAGAACAGAGAAAACGACGGTTGCAGATACACCGGAGTCATTCTATACGATTATTTTTACATTACTATTTTACACATTAATATTCAGAAGCAAAGTTGTTTAATTAAACAATTTGTGAAAGAAGATGACTACAATTGAAACAGGTTTTAAAATAATTAAGATGCATGTAACCTTCTTACCGATTTCACTGTTCTTTTTGCTATTTTTGTACATTTAATTTTTTTTAGTACGAATGTTAAACTCGCGGTGTATTTAGTTAAAAAGGTTATAGGTATATTTAAAAGTTCCCTGAGTTTAATTTTGTCGAACGGGTAGTTAAACCTGTCAGCTTATGTCAAGAGTCATGGTTCCGTTTGATCCGCCAGTCAGGACGAGGACAGAATCTTTTTTTAAGACCTTATAGTGACAAATGAGCTGACAGTCCATCTGTCTACCAAGTGACAACTGCATCCCATGGACATATGCAAATAACTTCAATCAAATAATGGTATATAATACGATGTTACGCCTAAGGACTAAGCTAGCTGGCTCTCTATATTCTTCAAACCGGAAGACAACAGTGCTTGCAATGCAAATTAGCGAGGGCTACGGTTAACGTACCATGGACCACCTGGTACCACCGAGTTACCAGCTAAATAAGTTACCACCCGGGTTTGAATTCTATTCAAAGCTAACAATATTTGCTTTATGAACAAATAATTGATTTGCGGGCTAGGTTGCATTGTGGATACGAGGAGATGAGAACGCGTGGGTGCCTGCAGTCGTGCATTTTTCCGATATTATGATACATATTCTGTTATATACTTAAAACTTTTTGCCGTGATCGATACCTATTAGGTGGATATCATCAATATCAAGTTTACTATAATATATTATAGCTAAAGTAGCAGACAAGCGGACGCTAAGGGTAGAATAGACCTAACTATGTGAATAAAATTTATCCGCGAACTTTTTAACTAATGTTACCATTAAGGATAAGTCTTCTCATACGAGTAAAAGCGTGTGTTTGTATTGCAAACAATTTAAAACTTTATTAGTGAATCTACAAGATATATCTCTGTCAAGTCCTTGGTTCAAGAAATGTAATGATCACTGAGTGAATGGTAAAGGGCTTTTTACAAAGAGACGAAAACTAAAAGTATAAAATAGTCCATTTTTGAAATTATCTAAGGTTTTTGTTTACTTGTGAATACATTTTACGTAAAGTTTGAATTTTATCAAGTTTTACTCTACAGTAGAAGCGCATAAAACAAACTATGCACTGTCTAAACTCTTCAGTTCAATCTATTCCATTCTCTAGAAATAATGTTTCCTTTCTTTTTCCTGTTACAAGTTAAGACGAACTAGTGGTAAGGACGCAAAAAATCCTCGATTATTAATTATTAACTCAAGACAATCTGTCTCAAGTACGGAAATTCTGCAAAGAAATGCATTTACATTGAATAAATTATATTTACCTATTCAACATCAAAGCGTTTCCATTATGCCAAGGTTTATAGTGTTATATTCTTTTAAAATGCTTCTCCGACATATGTTTATTTATTGCACATGAAACCAGACAAATATCTGTATGACATATGAATATTGATTCCGTGTGGGACTCGATCCCGCAGCCCATAACATAGAAGCCGTTTAACCACTACACCGAAGTAAATAATAAGTCTTTACGCGGTATTGGCAAAATATAATATCGGATTCTTTCGATTTGAGTGCACAGTTTAATGTTGTCTATCCATGATTTCTTTCTACGTCTCAACTTTTCTCAGTATTATTTGCCATTACGTCGCCTAACGAAACAAAAACAAGGCAACTAGTGTACCGCAAGTCGTCGAAAAGGGCAAAAGAATTATGAATCGCGTAACGGATATCTTGGGGACAATAGCGACTACGACAGTAATTTTAAATTGGAAAAAATTAAATACTAATTTAGCGTTATATAACTTACTTTTTAAGTAAGACTCTTTTGAAAAGAGTCGCTTGTTGTATTGATGTTGGTTTTTAACGTTTAGCGAGGCGACTAAATAAAATGTCTGTCATTTTGATTATTTTATGGCCAATCTGTCTCATATCCTAGTGGAACCAATTTTTCACTTGTCGAGTCATAGTAGCTTAAATATTCGAATATTTCGAATTAACGCCCAGATTAAAACTACCAATTGTTTGTTGCGATTTTAATTTGCATTTATTATTCGTGAGCTCGGTGAAGATGGAAAACATCATGAAAACCTTCAGTTTGGTTTCTTCTGTCTAGAAAAATAAGTCGGGGGAATTCATACGCACTGGTTGCAGCATATTAATGTATCGGCTCGACTGGAGAAGTACCGCGACGATACAGAGTACCAGGGTACCAGTACGATACTGCAGAGCTGTATGGTGAGGGATAAGAACCGCAGATCGCAGAATTCTTGGCAACTAGATATTCGATTACAGGCCTTATGGGTGTCAACATACCGAGATTTTTTATCACATTTCTTTTTCAGCATGTGTATGGAAGATTGCTCATACTCATTATGCTAGTTAGTCGGGTTGGTGATCGCAGTGTCGGAGATGATATTTTCTATCACGACACGGAGGTAGCAGTTACCTATGCGAATATTCTTCTGATAAAATATAGGTATCACATTTGACAATGTCTTAAAGATATTATGTTATAATCCGCTTGAAAGTTTGCTTGATTTTCTTTTCTAGAATTAAAACTAATATATTACTAGTGTATGGGAAGTTTTTGCAGTTGTATTTTAGTTATTGGTAATAAAATTTAACTAGGTAGATATATATAAATGAAAAGTACACTACATTGTTTCTATTAAGTCTACCTTACACCAGTAGGATGTCGTTTTTACCGGCAGTTGAAATTGAATCTTTTACAGATGAACATTTACGTGTATATAAGTACATTGTGTACTAGCGTCCCAAGTATCGATATCACGCGGTTTCAATTACGGCCCACTCGCTAAACGACTGGTCGACGCCGATACTCAGCTGTGAATTGTTTTTGATATATCTCAAGATAAAAGACAACCATGAAATCTATATGATCGCGTTGCATGGTCCGAATTATACTATTCATATCATCGATTTCTTTACGACCCACCTCGTGAATATAACTTATATCAAAATAAATTTTACGGAATTTATCGCGTTTAATTTTACCTTGTTTACTTACAGTCGTTAATAAAAAGGTGACGATAGTCAGTGTTAACGCATTCGCGTAATCAGGACGTCTAGGCATCGAAATGATAATCCAAAGATCACGAGATTTTTCTGTGTCAATTTTTACGAAAAAATATTATTTGTTTTAACTTACAAATGGATTGTGTTTTTTTGGAGTCTTCAATTAATGAAATGAATTGGTTTTAGTATCTGAGTTATTCAATGGCATCTTCCAAGGCACTTTAAACTGTTAGTGGCAATTTAAACATTCACTTAGTGAATGTTCTCGATTTCTTTTCTTCTTTTATTATAGGACCTTTAGATTTAAGTTAATGTATTGTCGACACTTGCATGAGATAAGTTAACAGGCAACTAATATTTTAGCTTCGACATAAAGTCTTATTTTTTGTTTTTTTTTTGTTTAAAAAGGTTAAAACCATTAACGAATTTTTCGTAACCTTACGTTCACCAGTATTAACTAGTTTTTCATTTAAAACAGTTATAAAATTTTTAATGGGTTACCTATAAATAATGATGAAAGTGACCAAAAGATTATCTCCAAGTTTTTTGTGTTTTCTGTTTTTTTAATAAGAACTTGTATTTTATATTTTCTTAAATAACAGTTAATGCAACAAGTCGTTAACTAACTCTTCGTCATATATTAATTGTATGCCTAAATATTGTAAATGAATTTGTATGCATTTATATTATTACATATAATATTGCATATTATTTTTACTGTTTTATATTATTCAATTGAATAGTTTTCATTGAATCTTAAAATTATGTAGTTATGCTAAATACAGAACGAACAGACTTATTTAAAGTTTTTTTTTGTTTTAATATGTAATTACAGCCTTCCACATAAGAGAATCAAACTCGAGTCTCCTGCTTCGGAGGCAGATACTCTAATCACTCGGTTATCGTGGCTTCCAATAATTATTAATATTAAAATTTATCTATCATGAAGGTACCCGTTAGTCAGTCGTTCCCGGCGTTAAAGTGCCCATAACTGTCTTAGAAGTGTTCATTGGCGGCACGGAGCACTTAGTAGTGTTCAATGGTGGATGCTGACGCACTTAGGATGCTGTGTATCCGTACCAAAGGCATCTCCTTTTTTTCATGGGATATGAAATCCACCATGTAAAAAGTGTGGTCTACTACTACTACATCATCCTATTTTAGTCCACAGCTGAACATACGCTTCTACAACCAAGCGCCTAGAACGCTAGCATACTTGCAAGCTGCGCAAGCTATACTTGCCGGTATCCTCACACTAATGATGCTGCTACCCGTCACTAGTCTGTGGAGTTTTGGTACGGCGAATTCGGATGGATACTCCGTCACTGTACGGTCGCCAGAGCTTTGTTCGTTGACTACCAACCCGTGCGGGTGAGGTTGGCATATTCCACTTTTCCTCCTTATGACTTATTTAGAACTAATTCTGAATAACACTTATAATATTACTCTTATGTACCGTTAGTATGTGTCATAGGTTTGTCTCTAATTACGTGTTTATGTGTCGCTGGAAACTTGTCCGTTCAGTGCTTGTTGTAAAGCCTTGACCAATAACGCAGTATGTTGTTTTATTTCAATATTGTCCACATTATCTGCTTGTTATTGTCCTTTTGCATTTTATGTGATGCAAATATGTTTTCTTTATTATATGCTGTTGCCGTTTCTATTGATATTGATTCACGCATTCCTTCTGCTATGTAGCATTCGGAGAAAACTTTTTTTTATAGTAGTAGGTTAAATAAAATGTTGACATTTAAATATGAAACAATATTATTTCTTCAAATTGCTCTATTGTTGCATGGCATTTTAATTCAATGTGATAGTTTTAAATGGACCTACCCGCAAGAATCCAAAACCGGAAGAATCTGAAATCCACTTCTTATACATAAATCGACTTAAAATTACCTTTTTTACGTGGTCCAGAGCCATGCGGTAGCTTTTGCAGCTGCTCGAATGGGGCGGCTCGACCGGGGTAGTACCACCGCATCGCAGAATACCAGCATGAAGTAGAGACATCTATTCCATAAAAGTGTACTTTGCATAGCGACGAAAAAAGTAATAAAAATAGCCAAGTGATTTTCAAAATGTGAAATTTAAAAAAAAAAACTAATTAACATTCATAACGCCTTTTTTTCCTAAATGACAATAATTATTCATAAAATGTTTTTTTATAACGCAGTGTTCATCCATATGATTTCATGACAAAATATATTCCGACATGCTTACATTTGTTCTTAAAGCTTTATCTACTAAAGTTTTGCTCGTATTTGAGAATAGTTACTTAATCATTTTATACTTACTTATCTACTTGAATTAAATTGATATGTATAATATTGTACTTCGTATGCTCACAAAGTAGGACATTGTCGAACTTTATTTTATATGTAACTGTCATCTATTTAATACCTATGATACACGAAATAAATGATTTTGATTATAAAATAAGTTTCAATCGTTTTATTCGAAAAACGAATTACACAGAAATCAGGTATTATCATATCAATATTTATCCAATGAGTGTTGTCTTGTTTGTTACCTAATTTAAAACGGCAACTTTTGTTTGTATTTACGATTTACTGAGGGTTAAATTAATATTGTTAATGTATAATTTTATGGCGCACTAAACCCACATTACTATCTTGATTTGCCATCTATTTTATTACTTTTGAAACTTTATACGTTTAATAAAAAAACATGGTGTCGAAATAGCACATATTAACGCTTGTAAATTTATTTCTACCTGTTTCACGGTCCTGTACACTAAAATTTTAATAGTTTCTGCTTTTTTAAGTAGGTTTATAGAATCTATATGACTATACTTTCTCGTACATTAACACTCACGCTTGTTACCGATAGGGTTAGGCAGAGATAACTGAGTTATTAGTTAGCTGAGAGCTAACGCCTCACCGGAGCTTATTCACTTGGTTAAGATGTTTAGGCTTAGTCGGCTCCTACGACACCCTCGCAAAGAAAGCCAGTGGTAAATTCTCACGCCGCGACCACTATCAGACATTTCATGTTAATCTTACAAGCTTTGCGATTTAAACGTAGTCATAAATATTGATGTAGCTAAAGAATCTTTTAAGATATTACAAAAGTTATTTACTTTATTTCAGGATTAATGTAGGTATTTATGAATATATTATAGTATGTATTTGTATATGTATGCTTATACATTCAAATATGTTTTAATTATATAGTATATTTCTCGATTAGCCTTTTGATATTTATATTATTTTAAATTTGATGCACCTATCACCACATTGCTTCACGCCCTGGGTTGACTGTTAGAGAATGCCAAAAGGCATTAAGTACGCCTTTTGTAATCCTTTTGGTGTACACAATAAAGTATAAATAAATAAAATTAATATACGTATATGTAATCTGTGCGTTTTTAACGTCGTGACTTCAGGTCATTAAATAAAGCCTCAGACAGAAAAAAAAATGTGGATTAAAAAATTAAAAATTCTATCATAAAGATATCAAACGTGGTTTTGTTGATTTTTTATTTTTCTACGCCTGCGGATAATAGCTCTCCCTCATGTCTGTATGTTTTAGTAATTAAATAACCTATGATTTCAATTTATCATTTTATTAATTTTGAACAAACGCAATCAAAATTAATAAAATGGTATAACATTTGCATATGAAATTTGGATTACTTCACTGTTGAGAACGTTAAAACTTATGAACCACATAATGATTTACTTTAAGGCGATTGAGCAGTTTTAAAGATGAAGAGTTCTCAAAGCGTACAGAACATTTTGTTTTAAATTATTCAAAATAAATACTTTTTTCATTTCATAAATAATTTAACCACGCCTCGTGTCATAACAAGCGACGGACTGCACATGTTGCAGCCATTTAAAGATACAATTATTGTAAATAAATTACAGGGCATTTAACCAAAACGGTGAGAGTCGTAAATTCATCAAAACAATTCTCGACCTCTGTGTTTCTGTGTCTCGAACTGCTTATAAATTCCTACAGAAATGGTTCGAAGATGGCATTGTAATTGTAGAGATATTTACAATTGCACATATACGTCTTGTCTTTTTCATATTTATTTTATATCGATGATTTCATATAATTACAATAATTCATTAAATAAGCGCCAATAGCATTGGATAAGGGTGAGGACAGCGGAATATGACGTCGCACGTTCGAGCCCGCCATTCGATTATTGTCGTGAAGCACGAAGCTCTTGGGTTTAGTTGGATTGGTTAACAAGAATATTAGTAATAGCATGTGACGACTTGCATCGAAGTAAAACGTAAAGAAAAATTACATTCACCATGTACTAAAAAAAGTATTTCAAATTTATTCATTTTTGGTCCGATAAATAAAAGCTGAAGGTAACCCGAGTTAACATCTGGACGTTTAACACCTCAGTCCCCCGGTGACCACAGCTGCTGTGAGGCAATCGAAACGTCGGGAATATAAAAACAAAATGAAAAGCGATAAAATCCGTAAATACGAACGCGAACGTTTACGCGAACACTGCATATTTCAAATGTGCAGTGTTCGCGTAAATACAAGAAATCATTAATTAATATCCTATTCCAAGGCATAAGTTATATCTGAATCTAATTTATTTCACATCTGTTCAGGTTTTTAAGCGTTATTGAACCAAACAAACTTTCACATTCGATAACACATAATAATCTAACACTTCTTGAATCAAAAGGAACATTTTAAGTTAAGTAAATACATACAAACCCTTACGCACATAAAAAACCGTATTGTAAATTAATCTGAATTTGAGTTAAGAAAACTGTAAGTAATCAAAAATAAGTAATTTTCGTATATCAGCCACTTCAAAATGCTCCTCGGAACGTAAACTGTCAATCACCTGGCCGAAACCACTTCTCTTCGCAATGGCTGTCCATGTTTGGAACTTTTTTCATTTACACAGATTTTACGCTTTCATAATTATTATATCTGTAAAATTTTTCCTTTTTTTTCCCCCATGAAACTTAATAATGCTAAAGGCCTTTCACGCGATGCTTTCTTAAATATTTGTTTACCAGACTGAACGCAGACCTATTACAGAAATTTCTTGTAATTTTATAAATAAACACATAATATCAGTTTCTGTAAAATTTTTGTCTTTGATGTAATTGCGGTTGAACTAAAAATTTTTTTTTTGATATTTCAATTACTTGTCATTATGTGAATCCTATAAAAAGATAAGTAAGGGGTTTCTCCTTTCTTATCATTTTATAGATTTGACTGTGCCCTTACTACCGAAAGATAAAAGGGTCATTGTTCATTTCATAAATATCTAAACAGTCTACGACGGTAGTGGATGCACAGATTTATCGTAGCGCTGTCATCCCAGTACGGCATAACACCACTATAAATGTCGAAATTAAACAGCTTCTGAAATACTACAAGTATCGGTTTCCCCCCCCTTTTTGAAACTTACCTGCAATGCCATCCTTACCTTGCGCCTTGCTGTTTTAAAGCTGTTTGAGGACCATCCTAATCTCGCTCAGACTGAGGTTCGGGGTGTCATCGGAATAATGTCGGATAAGCTTGGCTCTTAGGTCGTTATTTACGCTAGTGCATGGTTTCAATGACAGCTAACAGTAAAACTTCTCAATCTCACTTAAAATCACAGCTTCAGCAGAAATAACTGCACCGCTTTCGGTCTTCAACACGGTCAGTTGGGTTTTTCCGATTGACTCTGACACTTTGTAGCCTTTCTTCCGCTCTGTTGCATTTTCAATACATGTTGTATTAAATTTGCGTATGTCTCTCCGCATACATTTTAGAGATCTGTCTATTCAGTTATTACTAGTTTATCTATAATATGAGGTTTAGAATGTTATCGGAGAGCTTTTGGTGCTTGTTTATGCGGCGGGTCTGGCAAATCTTAGCTCTTCACGCATGGTCAGTTTCAAAGCAACACAATCTTCTGGGCACTGAAAGCGGTTATACAATTCTAGCCGAAAGTTCTCGGGGTTTTGGATAAGGCCACGACATGGACAGAGAGTAGACTTCATCACACGAGACCAGTCGATTCTTCAGTGTGACTCTTAATATACGGTGATCATTGCCGATTTTCACCCTTGATATCTCTGCGATCACAACTATTATATGGCCGTCATGATGCTAATAAAAAGGCCAGCGGTTTGGCAACCGCAGTTTTTGTGGATTACTACAGGACGATGCTCGTCCCCTGATATTATATTGTCGACCTTTACGCAGGGGGCGAGATGGGATGGCCGACGGATTCTCTTATACCGACATCACACGTTATTAAGTACAGATGTTAGACATTTTGCGCCTTCTACTACATCCATGAATGGGGCTATTATTCTACAGATTTCCGTCTTCATTCGATCGCGGGAGCCTCGCCTATTAGTTAGCTAGGTGTAGTTAGCACCGTCTGCGTGTTAGTTCTACTTTTGGATTTTTTAATATCGAATGCAATTAAAATAAAACTTATCTTAATATAAAATATGGATTATTTAAACTTAACAGAGATTTTAACTAAATAAGTATATACGCAAGTACCGTGAGTCTTGTAGTAATAAAAAGCTTAACACGATACCTCATATTATTATGTAATTTTAAATGTCAGTCGCTGGAATCGCATTCAACATTTTCCTTATACACCCGTCGGCTGGAGAAACGGAACATGTCATTAGAAGTGTTGTGGGTCACTCGTCACGGCTATCATTCAGATGTCGTAATTATCGTGTTTTGGCAGATTGTGATTGATGTCTTTAAATATGCAATGGTCTCGTTGATATGTATCGAGCGCTCAATGTCGATTAAGTGATCGCATTGTTTGAATTAATCCGGTTGCATTAGTTCACAGTGGCTTGAAAGTCATACTTGTAAATTGTAACGTTACAATTTCAATTAATTGTAAACTTATTTTAGGATAAACTTTATGAGTTGCTCTTTGATCTCACTTTTAATTTATTTTGAACGATCCCTCAAAATTACTTTAGCATTTGCAGATTGGTACCTTTCCCTTTTATTATCATAGCATTACATTGAAAAACTTGCTAACAATCCTCCTGATCGTAAGTGGCTATTACAGTCCATGGTCAACTTCAAACGTTTAACAAATAAGGTGTTACCTTATTTGCTTAACAACCTGTGATTAGTAAACAAGCAGTTTATATTTTAGAATTAAACATACATTACACATAACCCTTCTTTACCTTCGCTATAGTTAGACAAAAGTAATATAATATTAACAATAAGGTACATCGTTTATAATTTTCAACTATATGACTCATACGTTAAGGGTAATGGGTATGACTTGTGACTTTGTGACCCATAAATTATTAAGTACAACTTATTATTGGTTTAAAGCTTGCCCTATATAGGAATTATCATTGTCTCTGAACGTAAACGAAACGATAAAATGTGCTTATCGTGACCATCGTAATAAAATACTTATATTATACGTACGCACGTGCACGCAATACATTCATAAATCTTTTTTCTGTGATGACAGGTCGCTCATTGAAAATGTCGATAATAATAGATTTCATGATAAATCTGAATGTTAGTAGTATTCGGATTTATAGAACAGATATTATGTGATATAGATTAAAGTGTTTCAACCATAGAAATTTGATTCTTATACGATATGATACGACAACTCTTATGGTTAAAAACTGTTTTAGAATGTCGCGTACCGTATTTTTTTTAAATTGAACAAAATTTGTTTGTATAGTCTGTCCAGACATGAAAATGGAGTCATTGTTTGACAATCTAAGCTTATTGAGTAAAGTATATATAATTTTTATTTTCAAAAAGTCGTCGAATTTGTCAGTTTTTATTACGGGGTCTATTTCTAAAGCAAAATCAGTAGTTAAGAATTAGGAATTTCTGTATATTATGTTATATTCGGTATATTACTTTTTTTAAACAACAAATACTGCAGTTAGTAAGCTGGGACCAAAACGAATGAATATTTTTCCGGAGGTTTTCTTTCACGGATTGTTTAATTGATCATATGTACGGAATCCTAATAAAGCGAGGACCGGGTTGGACTTGGCCTGTTTTTCAAATGTTGTATCTAAAATGCAACGAACACAGAGAGGAGTGTTCTATTCTTCATCAAAAATTAATATGTCCCTAAATAGACCAACCTGAATAGCATCTAGTCTTGAACTGAGAATGCTTTGTCCAATTACTAAATTACCGAACTCTACACCGGAAGTGTCTTATTCAACCGCATAGAAAGTCTTATTGCAATTAACAGAATACTTCGTCACTTTTTCAAATTTCCACCAATACAAATAATCACATGACTTTTCTGTTTGTATGTCGGTCTGTAAGAACGGATATATTTTTAATTTGTTATTACAGAAATTAGTTTACTTATAAGTTACGACCACTAAGCCACGCGTAGTGGTTTGCGCACCTGAAACGAGTCACTGTGATCTTTATTAAGTTCAAATTTGAACATAGTAATTTCTATAAAGATTTTAGATCAGCACGTATTCCGTATAATATCGGGGCTGGTAATTAATAAAATTACACGGAGCTACCAAGAAATTGCAAATATAATAAAGTTTTTATCGTGTAGTTGTTTATTCACCTACCGGCTACTGACTTTTTATCACGTATGTGATAAGAAATTAATATACAAAAGAAAAAAAATTTGCACAATGAAATAACACAATTAAATATTTTCAAATTTATCATCACCATCATTACATCCTGTCCCAAGTCCACTGTTAAACCTGTATATACATCTCCATAGTTTGTCTTTTTATTTTGATGTTCTAGCATGTTGCACACTCTTATCCTACCCATTGTTAAACGACAGTGCGAAGTGTTATTTATAAAATCAATATAAATTTATACACACTCACAAAATGTGAGTGTGTAACTCACATTTTGTGAGTGTAAATTTTGGATAGAGATAGTACACAGTTGTATGTGCGTGCGTGTAAATGTATGTGGATCGCCGGTTATCTTTCACGGAGTAAGCAAAATGCACCAGCGGTTCCATCTATCACACGTCACACTCAAACATTTATTTTTTTCATTCTCTTCATTTTGTGTGTATTTTTATATAAATTTATATTGATTTTATAAATAACACTTCGCACTGTCGTTTAACAATGGGTAGGATAAGAGTGTGCAACATGCTAGAACATCAAAATAAAAAGGTTCGGGAGGTTTGTCAATATCTCATTCTCATTAGGAGGCAAACAAATTGTTATTAAAATTATGATTGTTTAATACCTCATGCCAATGAAACCCAATCATGCTTAATTCTAAATAAACGCGATTTCACTATGAGCGACGTCAGACCGCCTCCAGTTGGACGTTACTCGTAAATAACATAATTGTGCATGTGACAACCCTCGGACGCCCAATTGATTTTAATTGAATACAGACTAAAAATAGCCATTAACAAGACAGAGCTATGCTTGTAGTTTTTTAAAGTGAGGACTGAGGCAACTGAACTCTTAGTCTACTCATCGTTAACAATCATTGATTATCTATCATTCAATACTTGAATCAAGCTTGCTTAGTATTTTTAACCGCATTGAAAAAAAGAGGAGGTTCTCAATTCGTCTGTATAAATAATTTTCTTTATAGTTTAGTACATTTATTATATCATTTAGTATTAGTTATTTATTCTGAATTGTAAGGTAGTTGTAGCTTACATACTGTAATAAAACATAGTGCGCATTTAGCAGGAGACAAGGGCCTATCTTGATGCACTTTATCTGACGGAAGAAGGTTTAAAAAATTATTAATACGTAAGAACTGCACATATTTTTAAAGCAAATTAGAGAACTTCATCAAACGTGAAATAATCTAATAAATGGCAAACCTTGGACAAAATCACCTCTTGACATACGTGGCATTTTGGACATTAATAAATATTGTATGCATTTCTTACGTTAATTTTTTTTAAATAACACGTTTTTAATCATAATTTCATGAATATGAAAAATCTGTGTTTTATTAATACTTATTTGGTTTACACGTTATTATAGTTACGAAACATAAACAGCTCATAAAAGATCTCACAGTTTACTGTTATTGCGTAAGGACATTGCATTTCTTACTACAATAAAACGGGCCACAAAAGTTTATGAGAGAGTGTATGTACATATCGCCTGAACCATTACCAATCACGTATAACCTATAAGGCATATTAATTTGTGTTCGCACATCGCTACAACGAAATTACAATGCGATTGCAGGAAAGTATCGTTGCTTTATAATTGCAATTCAGGTTTTGCTATTCACATAGCGTCAGAAAAAGGACAATGGAGATGTTAAATATTTTTTTTAAATAAATTACAATGTGAAATTTACAGACGCCATGTGGACAACAAACACTAAAGAACCAAGAGTACTTTGCTTCTTTTGTGTTGCCATGTTATCCCACGGATTTAATAAAAGTAAATTAACCCTTCTCGTGTAATAAGTCCTGATATGACTTATAATATTCATAATGAAACCATTATTTACGGACTGAAGCTGAAGGTAACCAAAGTTAACTATGACATCAGGACGTCTTACACCTCACTCCACCCGTGATCACCGGTGCTGTAAAGCACTCGAAACGCCGCGCAATAGAGTCCACATATAATGGTTAATTTCTAATGTGGAGTGTTTTCGAAAATAGAAGAAATGATTGTATGATTATAACGATAGAATTTAATTTCTTTCAAAGTTATGACGCGTAAAGGGTCAGGGGAAATGACACAACAGTTTTATATTGAACAAACCTGTTACGATCCTGTTTGAAAATATGCCAGACATACATTATCAGTAAGTTAAGATAGAACAAATTATGCATCGAAACATAGACCGGCTACATTATCCAAATATGAATCAAGTCGATGGATGCAAGTGTCCGTGCATGCCAAAATTATGCTTTTTCTTACTTTTTTTGCAATTTCTTTATTTTATTAATGCCTCTACGCATAAAATTACTTCAATTATTGTATTTTTAGTATAATAGGTCGATATAGATAATGAAATAAATGACCGAAACATAACTCGTACTTTAACAGCTTTTATCTAGTGTTTATGTTAAAACGATTGAAAAATGTAAGTATATGTTAATAAAATAGACTATCTAACTTACAAAAACCTACTTAAGTATTACACTAGCGATGCCGCAGGTAAAATAAAGTAAATATTTAATGATGCTTATAAATTTAATAGACATATATGACAAGTAAGTACTTGGCTACAAAAGTGATTAAAGCGCAAAAACGAAACAGAAAATTCACCTACTTTTTAATTCAACTCCACTGCAACTCGACATTAAGAGCCAAAATTAACAAAAGATTTATCGTTGATTATCGAGACATAAAAATTAAATGATAATATTACACAATATTGGTTACTACTATACGATTTGGTTTAATTAAGTGCTTAACAAATAACATGCGAAATCCGAATTCTTAAAGTCTGCTTAAATACAACCGGTTCGATCCCAAGACCATTGTTAAGATTGTCAGAAGATCCATTAAAAGATTGAAAGCAGATATTCAAATAAATCTTTCATGACTAACATATTACATCGCTCTTTAGAGTATTAGCTCAGTGTATTCGCTTCTCGAGTTCAGTTTTTAAAAGTTCTAGATTATCATCCTAGTCATAGTTAGTATATGATTTAGCCTGCCACTATTTCTGAAAATTATCAAGTATTTTCTATAAATATGAAATAGGTATATCATAAAATAATATATCGATGTGAAACAGGGCGTTATCATTATGAAGATGAACAAAACAACTTCAATAAATATAGTAATTAAATTATAACCTTTAAAACAACTCATTTTTAAAATCTTAATTAAAGTTTCTAATTGATCTGTGGGATAAACCTATCATTTTCATGACACAGTAGCAAAAATAATCATATTTAAACAAGCTACCGCATTATTACTGTCCATCCACATTAATGGTTTATCATTAATCTACGATAAGGTAACTGGTCGAGTTACGTAAAAAACATTCAGATTGAATCTCACAATTTACCGGCATGAGTTCATTAAAATAATCAAATTTGAACTTTTCTCGGTATCACATTAAAGTGCAATTTGCAAGTTTTCCAAGGCCCGTCACCTGTTGTGCCGTTAATGTACAATTTATACACTGTGTTCATTTTCAAGATACCCGGTTGATACACGGAATCACGTGCGGAAGAAATGTAATAGCTTAATACATATAGTAATACTTGGGTTTCGTTTCCTTAAGTTGAACTCAATTTTCACTCATAATGTATGTTGAACTTGTAAACTGAAAGCTAAATAAAATATGTAACTATAGAACAAGTGTATGGGTTTTTAATGAAATATAAGTGTGCATAAGACGCGCATTATTCGCAATGTTCTTTACATTGCGAATAATTATTAGAACTCAGATTTTAAAGCTTTAGTTGTAATTTTGTTTTTTTTTGTTTTTAGCTCTTATTGGGTTCCACACTCTTACCTTTTTCTGCCAGGAAATAGCAGTGAAACCATTGTTGAGTTCCGGTTCGTTGGGTCTACACAATCTAAGAAAAACAAATTGTTCCGATGAACGAACTTCTGAATGTACTCTTACTTGGCTCACCTGTATTATACAAATCTTAGGCGAATCGAAGCCCACCTCACAGGCGAAGGTAATCAATTCGTTTGAACTAAAATTTAAAGTAAAGTAAAATAATCATATACTCGTATGTCAATATTTATTATATAAATACAATTATTATATAGATATAGATTAGAAGATTTCAAATTAACGGGCAGACACAGGCGCAGTAGACTTATATAGTGAATTCCATGACTAACATGACTTTGGCAGAATTCTACGAAGCCATATACTGAAGAAATGAAGAAAGAAAGAAGACTTATTTAGTACCAATATCACTGTCTTTTACTTATGTCTGCCCAGTATTTTAAATGCAATTAAGGGCGAAAAATTTGCGACGAACTAATCAGTCAAACCTTCACAGCCATATTGTACGCGTCATCTCTGAACAATAGGTTGCAGAAACCCATTGCGGTATGCTTACCAGTACCAAATATAAATCTAAATTCTTTGCCTACCCTTTGGGTGACAGGTGTAAATGTTTACATACACGTATATATTTAGTAGTGTGCATGTGTGATCACAAATTAATTTGCCATCCCGCCTCATCCAGCAATAATCACAAAAGTCGACAAAGAGATATTGTGGAGAAAAGTCGTGGCTTTCGAAAGTTGGCGGAGTTTTTCCTTTCAAACGTTAAACCTGAAATATTTTAATCGGTAACGGGTAGCAATGTCTGAGTTGTTAGGTATCTGGTATTGCGACAGTTAATCTGCTTGTAAAAGCAGGCCGGTTACGGCTAATCCTCTTGGGCCTCTCTCAAGTGGATTGACCGTCTATGTCTAGCAGTGAACTGCTTGCAGATTAATGGTTAATTCATTTACTTAATAAATAACACGAGGTTGAATCGTGTATGACTAGAAAGACGGACTAGCTCGCAAGGCGGATTTTCAAACCGCACTACTAAGGAGATTGTTCTAAAGCTGATAACGTGAGACAAATAATAATATTCACAAAGTAAAGATAAAAGTTATAAGACTAAAAAGATGCAAGTTGGAAAATTCCTTCTTTAAAAAGTTACATATTTTTCATGTTAAAGTGAGAACGAACTATATCTTATTGAAAAGTAAAACTAGTGAAGTTTTAGTTTTTAATAAAACTTTAGTATTAAATTCGAAGTTTAGTGGTTGGGATTCCGTTCTTTGCTCTTATTATACTGGCGGAAACCAGTTTTGAATTTTTTTACGGTGTCTTGTCACTATCATGTCGATTTGCATGATTGTCAAACTGCGGTGATCGGCGACCATTCTTGAAAAGAAGTGGATGTTTTAATTTCAAGTTCTATGGCATGTTTAGTAAGGCACCTACGTCTGACTGTACTTCTGTGTTGATGACGATGATGGTGATCTCTGAAAAGCACTTAATTTGATGACTATTTGTGTTTGATGCCGAAAACGTTTCGTTTTATTTCGACCGTAACTATATAAGTGCTCAAATAGCAATGTGTAATTACGACGGCATGCCTTGCGAATTGCCTGAAATGATTCGTTGTCTCTTTTTTGTTGATATAATTTCAACAATGATAACTGAATTGTAAATTGCAAGGCGTTTTTCTGTTTCGCGGTTGTGACCTCAACATGTACCAAAGCGTGATAAATGGGCGACCGTTTCTTTGCATTTTTCTTTTTTATAAGGTACACCCAATAAAGTCTTTGTAAAAGTGTAAGGTAGACATTTATATAAAATATCGATGAAATAAAAAACCTTAAGTTAATGTTTACCTCACCTTTGCGAATACATTTCGATTTTACAATATTTTTTATACCATTTTCTTCTTTTAAAATTAGGTTCTTCAAATATGGAAACTTTTATCATCCTCGTGTTCAGATTTTCAATTGTCAGTTCTGATGTGTAGCGGGATTAAAAATGTCTGCTATCTTTGAAATTAATTTTGTGAAAGATACATCCTATAACCTAAACTGCTCCCATTAAATTTTACGTCAAATATAAGTTAGTGCAATGTATAATGCGTGTATCACTGAATTTTTATTTCTATCCTTCGTCGAGCGGATTTATGTTGCATTCTTTGGCCGTTCTGGTAATATGTTTGTCTTATGTGTAAGTCATTAGAAGATTGATTTTTTTTATGCCAGATGATACTGTACATGTAAAAGAACATGTCTTAATCGTCTGATTCATCTCGACGCCGAAAACAGTGAAAACAGTTTTTTTTAATTATGTACGCACCAACTAAGATCGAAATTTATGACACTCTTCCCCTGAATAGGTAAAATAGG
Organism: Bhutanitis thaidina; assembly: GCA_029286595.1. Lineage (NCBI taxonomy): Eukaryota > Metazoa > Arthropoda > Insecta > Lepidoptera > Papilionidae > Bhutanitis > Bhutanitis thaidina. Next base: position 6,559,492 of record JAGSMS010000005.1, read on the forward strand.
AGATGTGAGTTTGTATGAAAATCCGTAATTTTGAAAGTAAGTTCATGCCAATAGCTAGAAATTAAGAAAAACGTGATTTTAGAATTTCTTAAATAATGCCCTTAAAGGGTAAAATAGGTGATGAAAATTAGTAAAGAAATTACATAATTTTTGTAGTCAAAACCATGAAAACGTATTTAGCCTTTTGATTGTGAAATTTAAAATCATGAGTTTCAGCATTTTTCATGATGATCGAAATATACTATATAGTGAAAGTATATCTGGGAACTTTTTAACTTTATTTTTACGTTACTTAACGTTACTTTTTAGATAAAAACATAAATATTAGTATTTAGTCTTTTGATTATATCAGAATTCAACCTTGCAGTTAGTTAAAGAGGTCACTGCTGAACCTAAATTTAAAGATTTAAATTTTAAATTGTCTCCTCTCCTATTTTAAGTGTCATTTTAGTGAAAAGCTTAGCAGAGTATGGAATTAAAGTTATCTTAATTGTATGGTGTGAAAGTTTCTGGATGTATGAGCACTTTAACCAAGATTTTTCTTCCGAGAGTACTTTGTAATATTTTCAATCTATTATCTTCCCTTTTACTATCCGATTGAACATCCACGTTCAAGTAATAATTAACAACAAGAAGAAACCCACAGAATATTTGTGTAGGGGTGCTATCTTAACACAAAATAAACGATAAATTTTCCACAATCACAAGAGTAAGTTGAAGAACGCCTTTGATAAACAAATTTTCAAATACCAAAGCTTTGATGGCTGTATTCAAACCGATGGCGACATCCACTATGAGGTAGAGAATTCTAAAATACGAGTAGATTGAACATTTCTGATTTTCAACTCTATACACAGTCTTTTTATTTATTTCAACTATGTGTTTTATTTTTATATTTATATTGGACGTGAATCATTTAAAAATAATGCCATTTTGCAATAAATACATTCCTCTGAAAAAAATATTTATATTTTATTTTGACAAGTTCTTTATACCTTCGTGGGAAGAAAATTGTACTTTAATGTTTTCTTACAGATATCAATTTTTTTAGTCTTATAGACTATAATAAGGAAATCCTGTTATAATGACACTATTTCCTATTAAAATAATAGGTAAGGTAGGTAGGTTTTTATCCGAATAAGCTTTCAAAATTTAACGTTTGATGCTATACTTCTTAACTACCTTTTATTTCTTGTTCTTCAGCTCGCTTAATTTAACTTGATTAGAAAACATTTCTGAAAAAAAAATATTCGGAAAAATCGTTTTTTTTTCCGAAGTCATCAACAGAGCTTAGGTTGTGAATAAGCGAAGATCACCGTAGGTTGGGCAATATCGAAATTTAGAGAAAATCTTATATTATAATAAGTACACAATAGCAATAGCTAATAGCAATAATCCTCTATAAATATTTTCCTTTCACAGCTATCTGCTTGGGCAAACTATAATCAGTCGTTCACTTCTTTATCCAAGCTTCTACCGTCTACAGGTTATTAATCTTATATTCTAGTTGCGTTTCCGTTGCTTTTCCTCGTGTTGACCAGAGTGCCTTCAACTTTTTTTCCTTTAAAATTTATACTTCAACAGAAGTTATTTAAGGTTTCACGACTATTTTTATGGTGATTTTACATTTATTATAGTTTTTCATTAGCATAATCATTACAGTCTAAGTAAAGGTAGTCAAGACTCCGCGTCTATGGTGGGGAGAGGAGTGTCGGTATTACGATTTGCCTCTCTCTCTTCCCTTCGCGGCCGAAAAGTGTGCCACATAGACCAGACAGCGGTGTATATATATACCGATTCCGTCGCGGGTTGCCACCAGGGTTGGTGCTTGATACGCCTCCGGGTAGCGAGCTCGGCAGAGTCCTTTATCCGTGTTGGTTCGGAGGCTGAGTAGGAAGGCGCATCCGTGTTGCGGCACGTCTTACCAAGAGGGAGAGGAAGAGGAAGTGTCCTTTCCCGACATAATCTGTCCTTACCTCCGCGAGTGCGAAAATAAGCTAGGTGTCTTTGGTTTAAAAATATCGTTGTCTCTGATCTATTTTAATACGACTTATCAATCCTAAAGACATGACAGCTACACAAAGAATATATTTTATGAATTAAAGTTTCGATCTGTGTAAAACTGGCCTTAACACACGTAGTGAAAACTTATCAACAAGTAATTCATACTTGCACTAGGAAATGCCAAATGTTGCTTTGTTAGTTACATGAATATTCTAGATGACAGCGAGTCGACTATTAGCAAATAATATACATGTTTTTTTACGCCCAAGGAGCCTGCCTACGCGATGTCTAATATAGAATATTTTTGTTCTACTTTCTATTGTCGATGATGATATTGAAATAGAGCAGGATGGCCGATTTCAACCACGACGACCACTTCGGAATAGCATTGCCATTTGTCAACTTACTACACAAGACACAATCATATATTATAGTCCCGCAAGAGTGCGTGCAAACTCAGGCACTTTCTTGACTTAACTTTTTTTATTGGATTGGTGTGAAAGACGAGCTAACAGCAGATGGACTGGTCGCTACTGCACCCCATGGACACCTGCAAACAACTCCAATCAAAGACGGTTACAAGATGCACTGTGGACTAAGATGGAATACCTGTTAGGCTGTAAATATACTGACTAGAGAGTCAGTTTCCTTTCTAACTGGAATACAACAGTTGTTCCACTGCTGTTTAGCGGAAGAAACGGTTAAGATGGTGGTACTTACGCAGACGACTCCTAAGCAGAGAAGGAATCTCTTTCCTTATCCATATTAAGATCGGAGGAAGGGTTGAATGCAGTGCCAGAGAGACGAGACGCAACAACGGCCTAATACAATTAATGACTCCGGCTAGGATTCGAATCAGGAACCCATGGTTCGATAGACAGTTACGCTAACCACTTACCGCGCGGTTGTTATTATATTTCATATAAGGTGAATATTAGCAACATTGTTTGAACTGCGCGGCCGTGACTGAAGTGGCATTTGTTCCATGCGTCGAACAATTGTGTGCATGTGAGATACCCTTTACGTTGCCTTAAGCAAATGTATGTACACCCACCGGAACTTGTAATGTATAAGGAACAGGGACACCTACTTTATCTAAAGTAGGGTAAGGTTATGATTAACATATCTTTCACTACCAAATATCTCAATGTGAGGGCTAAGGTGTACCTATGAATACAAGGTTAGAAATTTGTACTTCTATCGGTTATATACTATCGGTTCTAAAAATAAAACACTAGTTTGTAAATAACAGACATTTTACACATTATGGTGATTGTAACTGTTCTTTTGACTATGAAATGATAAGAGCGTAAATAAACAAAATATATTATGTGGGGTTTATTTTGAATTTAGGAGCGCTATTTTAGGGTTCAGCATGAAGCTCTATTATAAAGCCTTTACCGTCGTCTGTAATAGTTAGCTGGTTGAAATTCTTACATAATGTGTTATTATGGCAGATAACAAATAAAATAGGAACGATAAATAAATTTAAGAGGTTACTAGAAACGTATTTTTTTCAACGTTTTTATTATTTTCGCTTTATCTTAATAACGGTTATACATACAAACGATAAACTTGGTGTGATGATTGTGCCAAGTCTAGAGTAAAACCACAAATAATAAAAACCATCCTAGTAAGGTCGGGCACATGCTAAGGATGAGGATCCTAAATGAAAGAAAAGATACTTTTTGATAAATATATAACACAGATATGTTGGGTTGTATGGAACCCTCTGTGTGCGAGGCCGACTCGCACTAGGTCGGTTTTTATTTTATTTTTTTGCGTTGACATGTCTTATTTAGGTTGAAGCAATTTATTTATTTATATGTCCCTAGAAAAGACACGATTCTGTAACACATTTTAATGCATGTTTTTTAAAAAAGAAACAGCGAACTTATGTGTATATATTTATCGAAGCCAGAGTGTTTAATTAAAAAACTTACTAAACGATAATAAAACATTGTTCTGAAGCCAGTTCCTTGTGGCCAAGAGTCTTGCTGGAAATTTTTAAAAAGTGTATGTGTAGCCAAGAGGTTTTACTACACGATGCCAGACAGTTTTTCGATAAAATTTGGCCGAAGTCTTTACTCCTTTTTACAAAATTTAAGCTTGCTTATTTGTAGGGCACCCACCACTAAACCAAGATTGATGCAGAGTGATGACCACGTTGAACTTTTCTAACAAGTTTAGAGGCTTCTTCAGAGCTGTGAGCATACTTATATAACGTCTGTTGTAGTGTAACGTTTGTAGTCTTCAATCGTAAAAAAAATATACAGCACATATTTGATTCTTTCGTCAGCGTAACGGGACAGCTAGCGTTTTGATCTCTTCACTCTCTTTAACTGCAGGGACTGATTTAACTACTAACTAATATTCTAGCTTCAGGTTTTGTTTAATGACCTAGCGGGGATCTTCATTTTACGCGATAATGTGTTTTCGTTTCTTTATAGGGTATTCATATACATATTTTTTTAAATCAAAAACTAATCCTCACTTACAAGTTAGATTTTTCACAAGTAGAAGTTTCAAGTAGGATTTAGAGTTCCTAAGATTTGGTGTGAGTTGTATTTCGATCTTGTATACGTAAAATATGTGAATTAAAATTCATCACAACAAATTTTTTATTTCAATTGTGCGGTTTTTGCGGAACTAGGCTGTTACACACGTGAGATCTATGAAAGTTTATTTACCGTTTAAATTTTATTTCTTAAATTTTTGTTACAATCATATTGAATGTAAAATTAATTGATCGGAAATATTTAAATAAAAATTATAGCATAAAAGGAAATATAGTGCTAATAGCACTCTCAGTAATTCTTTAAATACTTTATCTTTTAAATGGACCATACTTATAACTAACCTATAAAGTTTTATCATAAAACTTCCTTTAGTTCGTAATTACGAGCAGAGGTGTAAGTATATATTTATATATACTTATGTCGCGTCGACTGCGAATGGGCGGAACAGGAACTACCGCAATTTACTTCTCCCGGTAACTAATCTAGACACCTGAGTGCAACTATTAAATTAGTTTTAAAATTCTTCATTGCATTGGTTAGTAAATGTTTTTACTTTTTACTTCAAAATCTAAAGGATTTAAAATTATAATTACAATTTTTTTTTTATTTTTATTAATAAAAAATAAAGTTCGTTTCTTTATATGAAAGAAATCAGGTATTTTGTAGAGAGCTAATTTTCCCAACCTCTCATTTATATTTTATTTTTTTAATACTTAAGAATGTGTACAAACGATAAACCGAAGGTATAAATCTGAGTGTGTTTTTTCACCTTCAGTTTAATGGTATATTCGCAATGTTTTTAATTTTTACTTAATTAGAAATTAAGATGATAAGGGACAAAACTGTAATTATTATATTCACTATTATTTCTTTATCAATATTTTAACTTTGGAAGAAATTAAAATCCTAAATAAATAAAAGAAATACTTATATAGAAGAATATTTTGGCCGCTACTTTTCTGAATGAGTTCAATGAAACGCTATGTAAAATCACTGAATAGTGACTTTACATCTAGCAACCCGATTGACTACGCTAAGTCGTGGCAAATGAAAATCTGGATATTTTTGCCTACGCCTATGGCAGGCTTGTGGGCTTACGCATATATGTATTAATACTATAGTAGAAATATTATTAATTATCATTATTACAAATTAACATAAGAAATACAATTATACGACGTGACTTCAAGTATCATACTTACCATTTTTGGATTTTCAATTTGAATTTGGCCTCGGTATAAAATGTATTTATTTTAATTTACGTTTAACGAACGAAAATAGTTAACATTTTCGTTGGCTGGCTGCCTGCCTTCGTCACTTTATTTTATTATCTTTGCCTGGACTTTATTTTTACAGTTGATATCGTTTAAGTGCCATTTTAAATGAATTTCCTCTATTCATTTCTATAGATTAGTTTTGAGAAAAAGGGGTTATCTTATATAATTATTATTACATGTTGTTTGAGTAACTGTTAAGTCATATTTTCTACATAAAAATTAGTGTCTTAATTGGTGATGAAAGTGATTAAAGGTCTATTATTTTTCTAAACGTGAATTATTTTCACAATTGGCGCATACCAACATTTGCTATGTTTACAAAACAAATTAAGTACTTCCCACGAGCTTCGTGGAATACTGTAGAAAAGCTGTTTATAAATATATGGTTCCAGAAATTGCGTGTTAGCCACTCATATTTTACTCGAGCAATCGTCTATCCAAGTAAAGTCGTCTTTAAAAAGCAATACATAATGAAAGCATTTAAGCTATTATTTTGTATGGTAATAATGATCACCTAGGTGATACGAACACGGTGCTTGTGACGACTTCTATAACAAAAAAAACTAACGTGTGCAATATATGCTATATTACCGTATAAATTAAACACAGACCTCACCGTAACCGCTATGCGCTAAGATCTGAGGAAGTGTCGGATGCAGTGTCACGGGAATGCAATATTCACTAAACGTTCAGATTCAGTTTGCGTGTTGCACATTCATCGATTTAGAGCCAAAAAAAAATCCCTTTCAGCCAATAATATTGGTAAATGTGTATACATTTTAGCGGTCAATCGTGTCCCACAGAGGCTAAGGATACGTATCAGCAACGGACTTCCTCAACCCACTTTTCGTCTTTCTATATCCTCAGTTATTATATATTACTTGTGTATTATTATATTATATTTGTTGGAACAAAATTGTTACTTCGTTCTTTTTAAATTATAAAGTGATGTTGATGTCCTCCTGGCCTATTTCGTCCACAGCGACAACTTCCGAAGACTATTAGGAGTTGTTAACTGCGCAGAAGATATAAGTAGTGCCGTAAACATACGCGCAAGCACAGAGGCACACACTCGTCTTTACCGTCCCATGTCCGAAGTATCGCTTAGGTTGCGATGGGATAAGATAGGAGGAAGGACCATATGCAGTGTTAGTGACACGGGAGTAACACAGCACTACCATATTCGAAAATCAAAAATTTGTGGTTTTGCTCAAATATTAACTTTGGCTGGGATTCGAACCCAGGACTCACGGCTCAGCGGTCAGGTATGCTAACTAGAGGTTACGACTAACCACGGACGCGTCAACCTATCAAGCAAGCATCGGACTGCTTAGACTGCAAGAAAGTTTCCCCACATTTTGAGAAGGTAAATGGAGGAGCTATGTTTCTGTAATACAGGTTAATACAAATCCTCAAAATAAGTTATATCTCATGCATACAGAGTTTCTTCATGATGCTTTCTTCCGCCACCAAGTACCACCCAGAACGTGAAGCATCCATTAAAATACAATCAGCGCGGGGGTTCAAACTTCGATTCTGCTATACCATTGCTACAACTACATCAGCCTTTTTTAGTCCACTGCTGAACATAGAGGTTAAGTAGGCGCTAGCAAAAGCCGACATATATTTATTCGAAGATCTACGTTAGGCAAGCGGGCTGGTAAGAGGAGTACCGGTAGCCTTAGTTATAATGCTCACCATCACTAGGCTGCAATCATTAGCAATAATTCATCTTATCTGCTTTGTATAGCTGTTATAGGTTTATTATACGTAAGAGCTTTACGTACGTACAATTAAAATAGGTTTCCACTATTAAAATTGTTATAAATTAATTTATTGCTAGCCCATAAGGAAAAATTGTCCTTTATAGCTATACTTTTTCAAAACAGTACTGTATACTTCAGTGTCAGTCCTCTTTGTTCTACTTTTCATTTATAGCAATATTTTTTTTCTCAGTTGCATGAACTTCCTCGTCACCGTTTCAATACTTATCATTTCGAATCTTCGTGTAGTGTCAACTTGGAGATGGAAAAGTATTATCGCGAGATTAGATATTGAAGAATCATGTGGCGATAATATACGTAGAAATCAGGTGATCAAACAGGGTTACAAATATAGACAGCCGCTTAAATTATGTCATTGAATATATCATATTATTATGACGTTTTTAAAATCGACTGTTCATTCTTTTTAAAGAATCATTGTTACCATGGAGATAATTTATCATTTCAGATAATATAATCAACTCTTATTTATTACGATCTGCTCTATTTAACACGTTCTTTATTAGTATCCGTTTTAACATAACAAACGATATATTAATTGTAATAAATGCATGTTTATTTAAAGATCTGATAGAACTAATGATTTTCTCAGAAATCAATGACTCTATCATTAATTAAGAATGAATATTTACTCACTCGCGTTGATAAGACATTTAAAATTATCGTTTGAAATAATTCCTATCTCGCTCGTTCTTAATTTAGTTAGTATGCCGGCCGTACATGCGTTTGCTATGACGTCTCACTGCTATGTTATCACAAAAAGTAATGTCAACAGTTTTCTTCTATTTTTATGTCGATGATATTTGAAAAGATAAATTGTGTAAATACGTTAAGTAAGAAAACGTAACATTGCAGGGCGTCGCCGAGGTACGCGGGGCTGACAGCAAGGCGGTGAAGCAGACGGCCGTATCACCACTACTCCGGCCGTCCGCGATCGCGCCGCACGACTTTGCCGCACTCGACCCACACACATCCTGCGCTTCCCCACTAAACTGTGCTCTGTGGACCGTTATAAACTAACTCTAGTGCCAGTGAACCACACAGCGTGCCTTGACTCGACTAAAACCTGTGCGAATCCCTAGTGTTTCGGTGCAGTGCTCTGTAGCCGAGTGAATGCGCGTGTGCTTCGACACCCTCTGCTTTGGATCGTCACAGCGAACTGCTGGTGACGATGAGCCGAGGGCCGTAGTGAATACAGGTGGAGGAGCGCTTACCGTGGCGCCTACAGTCAACGGCGACAGACGTGCCTTAGATGAAACGTACAGAGAAGCTGAATTTAATGGAATAATGGGGACCCCAAGCGCAATGAATTCCGACTCAGAGAATTGTGTTGCCAATGCAACTGTGACAAACGATATGCAGCCCTTAATCGAGAGGATTAGGGAGTTGGAGGCGTTGCTGAAGCAGCGCGATCAGGAAATGCTGGAACTGCGGACGCATTTAGATAAATTGCAGAGCGTGTTCCCGTACCAGCAGTATGCTAGAGGATCAAGAGGACCAAGGAAGCAGAGAGCACAAGGTATCTCTGCAGAGCCACAGACTAGTTCGTCGCTTCAGGACTTGACACATCAAACGTTCCCAGTCTACGACAAGAGCGAAACGTGAGTACTTAATATCCTATCAATTAGAGCACACTAATTAATTACACGCCGATAGCATCGACACAATTCTACTCCATTGATAGACTCGAAGAGTTTCTATTGATAACTCATATCGCCTCGTTTAAGTAGTCCTTGTTTAAGTTTAATAGAATTTGATCATAATATGACAATGACAATATATAGAGATTTATCATATAAATATGCACTATACCATTCGCCTTTCGAAATTTATCACATCGAGTTAACGCCCTCTCTTTGTTTGACAGACTGGAACCTCCCGCCATACAATTATATGCACCTGTTTATTATTGCGTAAGATAAAGCATTGCCGCTGAATATTTTTTTGTTTAGCATATCATCAAAACGTACGAAAGTGCACTTATTTAGCTCCATTCATAATGATTCCTTTAATTCGATTCTTGGAAATGAAAATCGATTTCGAGATGATTACAAGGACCAAACGAAAGTCTTCATCGAGGTAACTTAAATAACAATGGCTTTAAATGATAATAACATTACATCATAAATTGAAGATCATATTTATAAAGTGTTCTTATTTTATACTTAATACTTTGAGAAATACTGCACTTAATAATAATATGCATAATATGTATAAACTTCATCATCAACAGCCTATAGTAGTCCACTGCAGGGCGTAGACCTACCTCAAAGATCGCCACCAAGCACTGTCCTTTGTCATACCTGCATCCATCGACTCTTGCAACACTGCGCCGGCTGTACCAGAACCTTTCTTGCCAATCGCTTATCAGTTCGATGATATTCGGTGGTATAAACACATCCACATATAAATTGTATTCAATTGTCATAAAATATAAACTCCAGAGTATGATGATAAATTAAGAGAACGCACTGAACGTTAACTGAAAGCTCGTGACAGCCAAATGTGAAATTTACTTTTTAAATTTGCACCTATAATATCATGGCTCATCATTGCGGACCTTGTTGCAAATAACAAGTATTTTTTGTATAAACACAGACGCAACTAAGTCATGGATATCACGATTGTCTAAATGTGAATTTAATTTTATATTAACCTTGTTTATAAATAAATGTTCATATTCTAATACAGATAATGTTAGTAAGACCAGTCTGAAGTGCGATCAAGTGTTCTATTTCTTAATGTTTCTAATTGACTTGTTGGACCAGTACATAATTAATTTTACAACTTTACGAACTATAATAGTTTGTTACTATTATATACGACTTTAGATTGAAATTTGATAAATCAACATCAATCTGTGGCAGTTTTTTAACGAAAATTTCTAATTCAACAGACTTTATCTTACTTTTGATTTCTTTTACGCGTGTATTTAAATGCAGTTTTATAATACTATACAATATCTCCTGTACGGTAGTACTCCCAAGTATTCGTTCCTATAATAATAGGACAGTATTTGACTAATCCACAGTTTAATACTTCGTTTTTTTATATCCTTCATTCAACTATTATTTAATGCGTTTTCAAGCTACATCACATTTTTCAAGAAAATTTAGATAACATAAATGAATTCTATATTGTGCACAGTTAAGGCTCTTAAATTGGCTAAAAATTCTTAAACACTGTTTAAAATGTTGCACCTCTAAAGCAAACGATCAACTTATGTACCAAATTTCTTTTCTGGTAATTTATTTAGTGGTAGACGTCTTCGCTGGCTAGGAATCAGCTGGGTAGTTAATATCCTCTTACCTACTTCTGCCGTCACTCAGCAGTGAAACCACTATCAGGTTCCGGTTAGAAAGGTTTACTCAGCTACTATAATTACAGGCTGTGAGCTAGTATAATTCCTTAAGGGTGACAATAAATCTGTAACCTTCAATTAAAGTTGTTTGCCGGTGCCCATGAGCTTCAGTAGCCACTTACCATCAGGTGGACTGCTAGTTCATTTTTCACTCCAATCTCATAAAAAAAAATTAGTGAGTAAAGAATAAACAAGCGGCACCTGTGATTTCGTTGTTACGTAAGACGTGTTCATGAAAGGATTTTGAAACTTAAGTATTGTTTAAGTACGTATCCATACGGAACTCATGTACCTACTAAACACGTATGTTTGACTCAAGGAAGTAACATTTATACGGTCAGACATACGATGAAACCTTCTTCTTTGTCATCAACATAAGCCTTTTCAAGAATGTGTCTACAAAAATTGACATGTAGCTATTGAAAGGTTTGCCCAAACTCTTTACACTGCGCAAATGTTGGTAATCTGTGTATTTGGATTCGGTAAACTCTGATGGATCTTTTGCCCTCATTTAGTCGCTAGAGCCTTGTATTTTACCTAACAGGTTGCATCACATCACCTGTTAATTGGCATTTGGAGAAAAAGAAGATGTCTCTTTCACCCAAATAACAGATATGATTAAGGTTAAGTAAGGTTAAGGTAAAATAAAAGTTTTAAAGTAAAATGCCATGTCATCTTATACATATATTTTAAATGAACATTATGTATGTAAAAACGTAGGTTATAGTTTATTTACGCGATGTATAGCTTAGGTTTTAATTTACTATTAACAACAATTTCGGTTAAATCTGTATTCGTTGTGTGTGGTTATTTAACTCGCGATTGCCACAAAACGAGTCATAATGGCACGGATGACAGGGTGAATTTTAAAATGCACATTTGTATGCAGTGCGGTGTCATGCGGGAAGGATCCTTCTGGGCGTATTTACCTTTTCATTTTTCTGTTATCGGTTATGTTGCGCAACTCAAAATGTTCTACGTACTTACACATTTTAAGCACTGATTTTATGTGAGTTTTTAAAGTTTGTTCTTATGTTTATATTAATTAACGAAATTAAAAGCAGCTTTAGTTCAAGATTTACAAAATAGGACATGTAATCAGCGAGCGATAGCAGAGTGTTTAGGAATATCTCGGAATTCGATTCCCAGATCGTCAGACGGGTATGGAAAAGTTCTGTAACCTTTCTAAGTTTGCGTAGATTCTAAAACAACCGTAATTGCTATGTATTTGAAAACCGGGCAATGCTAAGTAGGTATTTTGTAACGGTACTTATTTTGTCTAGAATGTTATATTTATCATTGGACAAGTTACGTTGTTCATTTATTTATTATTGATTAATAATGCGGCGAGGCTCTTTACCCATCATTTTCTATACCCTGAAGAGGCGAAAAGTAAATTGAAACGACTAAAAATAAATAAATAAATCTATAAACTTTATACAACCCAGTATTGAGTATATGGTTGAGAGAGCTTGTTTTATAGCCTAATTTATCCTTATTGGAGTAGCAAACCGAAATTTTACAGGCTCTAATACATTGCCTTCATTACCAAATTAAGGGTTTATTAATAGTGTATTTTAAGTTCTTTTAATTATGAGCAAATTTACTATAAACTCCAATTGATTAATGCGATAAAATAACTTTGATTTTCATAATTTTTTCAACAACTTATCAGACAAAATACGCTTATTTTTCAAGAAAAAAAATACAACGTTAATTTCTAAGGTTCGACTCTTAATTTATGATATTAGTAATTCGGTTACATCTTCACGCGACGCGCGTTTAACTGTACTGTTTGCTACATAGTATTATACTAGACCGATCCAGATAACTCCAGGAGCATTTAATTAGCATGTGTAAGCAGTTTAAAAATACAGTCAAAAGTGTCGGTTCAAGGAGAATGGATAACCTTTCTGATTGTCCTTATCGTCGCTTCATCTCACTCGCATGCTATAAGCGTACCAGCATACAAGTTACTATTAAAGTTAGGATGCTCTTTGAAATTGTGGCCCTATAATAAACCTTGAGTTTTACTTCACTTACCAAGGTTTTCTATTTCCTCACGATTTTTTGGGGATTTCCTTGTTGACTTTGTAATAAACGTGGTAATCCTAAATAGGGATCAAGATGATGGCCTCTAAGGTTGGCACGATCATGTTGACTTTTAAATAAATGTGTAGGTCGAAGTTTATGAGTTTTCCGGTAGATAAATAATCTAAAAGGACACACGTTTTATCTATTAGTAATGTTAAAATTACGTTTGTAGACTCGAAAAAAAAACACCAACAATTACAAAATAAGTGTATATTAAAACATATATTATTTAAACCCCTGAGCAATAAAACATTGCGTTTATTACGCGTAAATATTAGATATAGACTCCGTATATTTTAAAACAGCACTTCACTCTATTGTAACTTAACTAGCTAATTTAAGTTTAAAATTGGTATGTGTCCTATATTAAATCCTATGCACGTTACTAGATAGAGACTATAATAAGACAAATAGATATTTAAATGTTGCCCGAATTATAAGTTAAATCGCGTAATATAAAGGAGGCTCGTATCTTAGACATGATGCAAGTAGGTTTATGGTCTATGGACGGGCAATTTATTTGATATTTGCATGATTATCGTAATGTAGACTACAAAATACGAGTGTTGTCTGACAGCTGTCACTGTCGAACGCGTCTCATTTAAGCATTTATCTCTGCTCTAAATACACAATTTATTTACAACATTCAGATACGTATAAGAGAAGATACGAGTAGTTTTATTTTATTAGAGTAATGAGATTCTGTGATAATCAAATTTTTACGAGGCGTAGGTAAGTAGTAGCACGATGTAGATAGTATCACGACCACCTAGCTTCGTGGTAAGCGTACCTGATTGTTGGGCCATGAGTCCTGGGTGAGAATCCCTGCTATGTTTGTATTTTGTTCAATCCCGTATCTCTGACGCTGCATGAGACCCTCTTCCTGTGATTTATCAGACTTACATCGAATACGGTATATGTATCTCTTCGGCATTAGGTTTTCATTTACGGCACTATAATATTTTATGTGTAGTGACAATTTGGTGTTGTTGTCGACGTGGTAGAGATTCTCATATCATTTCAAACTATGTCGGCTCTGAGGCGCAGTATCATCATTTCATGATAACTAAGCGTAAAAACTTAAAATGTATCTTATATGCGATCTATAACCATTATTACTATATATTCATCATCATCAAATGCTCATAAATAGTCTATTCTCGAACGTGGGCCTGTTGCAAAGAGGGAGCTTATTAAAGGATTGTTGCAACTAACAGTGATTTTTTTTTTATTTTACATTCTCGCATATTTACATAGATTTAGTGCCATTTTTCGAAAGATTTCCAAGCCGTTGTAGAAAGGCAGTCGACTGTCATACGTCATCCAGGGGAAGAAAACATTTAGTAGTTATAAAATGGCATGCTGTAAATGCCCACCGCTGGGTAAAGGCCACGCTGCTCCAGAGGGGGTTAGCGGACTTTACATGCCCACGACATAATATTTATTATTATTTCTCAAACATGCAGGTTTCCTCACCATGTTTTCTTTCACCACCAAGCAACCTGGTAAATTCAGCACTTAAAATTGGCGGTAACAATTTTAGTGGTGCCGGCACCGGGGATCAAACCCACGTCACTCGCGCTATAAGAAACTAAAGCGAGCATCCTGACCACCTAGGCTAATTAAGTATCTAAATGAAATAGTAAAAACAAAACACTTGAATTTTTTATACGTCACTGCGGTATTTCATAACGGATTCCTTATCAAGACAGGATAATTAATGTATGAATGTAAACGTAAGACAACTCTGAGGTATTATATGTTTTTAAGACTAAAAACATAGAGTACTGTTAGTAATTAATGTGACGTCATAAATCTTTCAGATTGTGTGACTAACGCTTAGTTAAAATCTTTTATTATTAGATGTTGTTTTGAACTTTAGATGTACACATGAATAACATCTTACGTATATCAGGAAAATGTTTTATTAAATTTATGGTTTAATTTAAACATTAGACAAATCTGACTTAGGGTTCAGTTTTATATAAAATTGTAAGTCTCAAAATAATACGCACAAAGTTTACAATTGTGTTTTTTTTAAATAAGGAATATAATATGTTCTTTTATACTGTATTCATATATACTATGTTCAAAAGTAAATAATTAAAATAATAATAACATTCATTACATGTATACATTACTACAATACTCAGCACCTACTACATACTACAAACACACAGATTTTCAACCTCTTCCACCACGGGATCCACGGGAGAGTCCTCCTCCTTTCTTCACTTGGGTATTTCACATTTTTACCCCGCTACCACATGCCATAAATAATTTCATAGACAGTAATTATGGTTTTATTGTATTTTAATTTACAGAGACATGATATGGTCCAAAGATGTAAATGATGGAAAGGTTTTTTTTTAAATATATCAGTTTACAGCGGCGACAGGCGCACCATTTGCCACGTTGTCCAAAATAAGCCGATTTAAAATATCTAGATCTCTTACCACCCCAGTATACGGTAATCAGTTCAAAATTATTTATTGTACTCGGCACTTAGCAACAAAATATTGAGTATTATTTAATTTGAAGTAGTCGATCGTGAAAGTATTCGTTAAGTAAATAAATTCGATACGGTGGATATTCGACGTGCGGAGTGCAGATGTCAGGTCCAAAGATGGCAATGTAAGAAATCTCGTTTTCCGACTTGGCATTTACTTACGTCTGGCAGGTTCAAAAAATCATTGCTGAACTCATTCCATTAGTCATTTAACCTCCCTTTATAGGTATTATTTCCTGTTAGCAACAAACAATGAATACAAATTTAAATTCGTAATGGTCCATTGTAAGAAATAAAACGCAAAGACGCAATTTCTTAATATTAATATTAGGCCTTAAACAAATAGTTTTATATAGAAAAATTCATTCTCCATTTTTTCGAAGAAATAAATTTTTATATAGCAATTCATTCGATTAAATAAATCGAAGTATTTATCTTCATTATCTATACATTTCTACCATATCGAGGGAAGATCATTTATAGATAGAATAGCGATAGAACGCTGAGGATCTGGACTCTATAGTCTATGAAGGGCTTATGTTCCGTTTGCAAAGAACATTTTTTTTCCTAGTATGATATCATCCAAATTACGGCTCAAATGGCAAACTGTTGGGGCCAGGTCTGGCAAGTATGAAGGTTGACGTATGGTTTCTAACAACGAGTCATGTTATGTTCAAACGATTTGTTGAACAGTGTGAGGTCTTACGTTATCATAGAGCAATAATTGCGAAGATCGATTGACGCGTTAGGGTTGTTTCTCTGCGAGTTTCGCCATCCTTGTGTAAAGTTCTTCACAATTTACATCTGCTGTTATTGATACACCGGGTCTTAAAAAGCTACAGTATAGCTATACATCAACTAGTGACGGTTACCATTACTTTTCTATGGGTGAGCTTTGCCTCAGGGTTTTTGTTCAGCCATTTCGTTTTTTGCTTGCGATTATCGTAGAGAATCCACTTTTCATCACACGTGACAATTCTGTCCAAATCCCTCCATTTCTACACCTACTCATCAATGGATGGCAAGCTTCAACGTGTGCTCCTCTTCACATCAGTTAATTCATGAGATACCCATTTCTAATTCCTAATTCTACGAAGCTAATTCCTTAGTTGTTTGTTCTCCATATTATATTCAACTACTGAATTTAAAAACAATTGAAAGTCAAGCAATATAATGTATAGAATAATAAGTTATTTAGTTATAGCTTATGTGTAAAAAAAAAATTATTAGGAATCTTGGACGTGGTTAAAATTAAACCTCATGCAAGTTTAATTTTAAGACAATGTGGCCACTCCATTGAAACGGCAAGTTCATATTTTAACCCCTTTTTTATTTTGTCAATAACCGGCGCCACATTCAAATAATTCTTGAAATGTGAATAACATGGTTTAACAATAACTTAGTGATAATTAATCATTATATGCACCTATCTCTAACACTCTCTACTATATGTCTGGAGTTGGTTGGGAAAGGTCTCTAAAAAGATAAGTCGCCCTTTTACATTCTTTCAATATGAATTTGCATCAGATCTCTATGTGCAATAAATAGTTAATGAAATATTTAAAATTTACTTAAAATGAAGCATTTCCAAAATAGTTGCGAATCCCAATGTCGTTTATTTAACGATTATTAAAAAAATATTAAGAAAAAATATTCAGACATTAAGTGTTATTGTTTCCATGTGACGGCTTTCAAGAAAGGACATGGATGTTGAAATATTTGATTAAGCCATAAGAATACAAAATTCGTTCTCATTGCAGATTTAATAGCCCCTAATTGCGCGTAAGCCGATTGTAAAAGATTCGAGTTTTAACGATATGCTAATTTTTTCAAGAACACACCTCAGCTTTATCAATGCTGTTGATTTGAGAAATCCTCGGCGGTTTCTTTTCTTAATTAACGACCGGGTGAGATATGTTTACGACAGATACGTGAGGTGGAAACTTAAAGGTACGAATTCCCCGTACATAAAACTCTTGAGTTCGCTAACTCATTACCGAAAACGAACGGGTGCTGGCGCCGCAATTTATTGTCGTTGATGAGCCAACTGGAATTAAATTAAGTGAAAGTTACTATTTCAGGTCATTATTTAGCTTTTACAGAAAATATCTATCGTACATACATATCGTAGGACAACAAGCATTTCAAAGCTAAAGCCAAATTGAAATCCGTAATCTCTGCCTAACCCTGTTATGGATTGCGTGTTTTTTGAGAAAATTTATTTTAATTACATTTTTTGTATCACGAATTCTATCAAATATGATATCTCTTATAAAATCAGAATCAAATATCTCTTTTATATGGAATCTTCTTATTCTACACAAGAAAGAGCCTTCAGCCTGTCAATAATCCATTTCTGGCCATAGGTCTCTCACAATGGGAGAATTTGCCATTAATGCGAGGTTTGGTAGATGGGTTCACGATCGTAGTATCAGACGTCTCGTACCTTTGAAGCTCCTGCCCGTCATTGGTCTTAGTATTTTCGTTCTGGCGCTTATTGACATAACAAATTCGTCATGAGATTTTCATGGTTTTTTTTTAATTAATTCTTTCGACAGCCACGAAAAGAAGTGCAATGCAATCCAATGCAAAACATAAGTCTCTCCAACAAAAGGTGGCACATATTTCATAGAAGGTCTGCCCATACTCAGCAGGCTGGCCAAGCGGTTTTATAAGGGCAGTGCCGGTAAACTTGGACGAATTATCCACCATCATTCGGCATCACACGGACACATATTTTTTAAATTAGGCCTCGATAGTCGAGTGGTTAGGGAATCTACCATGGAATTAGGAGGTACAAGTTCGATTCGAGTTTTTCGAAACTTTCGAGTAGGTACGATTTGTATCTTTGGCTCAAAACTGGACACTAAGATGGTGGACACTACCAAGTTGTACCAAATAAGCTCTGGTGAATGATAAGTTAGGTGGACTAAAATAAATGTCTAGACCTCTGCCCACCCCAGTTTCCGATATACGGTAATTTAGTTTTGTTTAATGTTTTTTTCTTTTTTTAATCAATTTAAAGTGTTAACAACAAATAATCTTTATCTTTGAACATCTTTTCAATTCTGCAACAATTCTCAATTCGATCAACATTATTCATACACAGTGAAACAGAATTTTTATTTTTTGATCATTATTTTATTGCGGTTTCTCAATGACTTTGCTCAGATATAAACAACAGAAACTGTCTACTTACGAGATATTACAGCGCGTGCACAATAAATAATCGGTGAGGCAATCCACCAGAAACCAGTAATGACCGCTACGTAAAAGTAAACAAGACCAGTCCATCGTTCTATCTAGACCGGATAGAGCTTTTAGACAAACGCCCTTGTTTTCGTTTAGAAATTGAAGGTTATTTCATTCTCTTAACAATTAGTTATGAGTTAAGCTCAAATAAACTGGAAATTCCTTTGGTTATAGCTCAAGGTGTACAGATAATTCTATTCCGAGAACTTTACCCACAAATTGATTTCGTATCTTTACAAATCGATTCGAATATTTAATTGCAGGGCATATAATTTATAAAAATTCATACACTTTAGCGGCATATAATTGAGATAACTGTTCGCTTCTAAGAAATAATTTATTGTACAACAAATGTACATGAAAATAATGAAGCCTAATTAAATGGTTACGTACGTTGTTTAAACTAAGCGCGACAACGGAAGCTCATATCGGTTAACGCAGAAATATATTTGCAATATATATCTCACAACGATGACTTTGTATTTTGTTATTCAATTATGCGGCTCAATCAAGCAATTAACAGTCCGATAAAGCATTCAATACATTTGCTTTTCAATTTAAAATTTGTCAGTTAATTATCGAAAAACTGTAGAAAGCGTTAACAGAATTGGAGTGAACAGGCGGCGGAATTAAATTCAATGATAAAAAACTGATACGAATTCTGTGAATTGCTCATGATACGACCAAATTAAATGGCGTCATTAAGAATATAATTAATGCATATACTTATTGAGCGAATTTGATAAAGTTCATTACTTTGTGCTAGCTGTTCTCGATACTTTCAATTGTAAATTGATCGTCTATTCATCGTCCTCAATCAATTACGGCTAAGTATTTTATATAAATATTACATACATTTATACCTACGCTATAACTTTCCTTAACAAAATATGTTATGAAAATATTAAGGTTTTTAAAAAAAAAGGGATTTGATAATCTACTGAAAATACTCGAATACTTTACCTATATCCAAAGAAATAATCCGAGTCTGACTGTCTTGATACACAATACTATGCTTTCCGTTCGCGACATCGTCCGCCGGGATTTCGAAACAAATAAAAATAGATCATCTTAACCTAACATCTCTTTGTAAACTGCGTATGTGGTGTTCCCTTTCGGGGCTAAGATGGCCAGATTACTGGCGGAGCTCAGCCGAGAACGTGACACATAAAACTGACCATGAGAGAAGTGATCCTCTCTCAATTCGATGCTGGTTCGTTTCAACGACTGCCCTTATGATTTATTGATGTTTATGGCAAATTATAATTCGAGAGAAAACTGTATTCTTATAAACTCGTACAGAATTTCTGATGGGAACTATCCCACCCAGAATACTAATTCTGCAATTAAAATTGTGGCCGTAGCCTCGACAACATTTTTATGGTGAGCTTGTCTTTTGCAATTTGGTGGACTAATATTTCTTAACCATACTACAGCTTTAAAAACGAGTGCATACGGTGAAAAAGCCAGAAAGGTTAAAACTATTTCCTATGCGCTAGTGACAAGTGTCATCGGTTTGAGTAACAGAACCAAAGATTTGTATTCGACAATTTGTTTATCGAAGGCGCTTTACAGTTACTCATTACTTTGGTGTAAAGATATCACGCAGCTATGTCTAGTTGTTACTTATATATTTCACGATATATTCTAGCAGATAGATCAGGTAAATAGGTAACTACTGTAACTAAGTTTGATGGAATGATGACTTATTTTCCAGTGGTGGGTAATTTCTCTCGCCTATATTTCATACTAGCCATACCAGTGAAAATCTAAACGGAATCATCTCCTCTTAAGGTAAGGAAAGTAACAGCACACTGAAAAATCACTCGTTTTTCCCAAACGCGAAAAGAAGTATAACTTCAAAAACCTGTACAATTGTCAAATCAAATAATTTGTTTCGACATGACACATACACATTTCACATGTCATTTTTTTTATAATCTACCACCGTTGCATATAAGAAACAGGTGAAAGAACTCCGCAGTTATCATTTTACAATAACAATTTCAAGTAAGAGTATGTTACAAAATTACAGTTTTTAAAGACCGCTTGGTCAAACAGCGATCCATGTATTCCATAATATTATAATGACTCTTATTAAACAATCTTTGTTTAATAAACTTTTTAAAACTGTTGGCAGCGATACTTTGTAGCTTTACAGGAATTTTGTTTTAGAATCGTCTACATTGCTCCATTTATGAGTTTTTGACTCTATTGAGGTAAGTAACTGTCATTATAAGCTTGTGTTTGCTCCGTGTATTGACATTATGTACATCACTTTTCTTATTAAGTATTGTTATGTTTTTATGTACATACTTAACATTATGATATAACTATTGGCTTATATTAAATATAAAATATAAAAATAATTTAAATATAAAAATGAAATACTTACTTTCTTTAAATTTGCCTTTGAACAAATGTTATGAATAGCTTTTATGCCCGTTTTTGTAGAACGAAGCATGTGAAAAAACTGCGTGTCCTCACAGCAAAATTATACATTATTAACGTTAAAGCAGTGAACTATTTTTGACAGCATTACTCATCACGTCATGTGTTGAAACTTGTCGTTTAACTTAAAATAATAGTAAAATAAAATAAAATTATTGTATCATCAGCATAAGTGTAGTGTAGTCATTAATATAAGTAAGAAATAGAAGCAGGTCGAGAATGGAGCCTTGCGGATTGCCCATTGAAACTGTCCGGACCGGACGAACTCGCACCATTGATAACAACTTTTTAAATCACACTCACTCAAATAAGAAACCATTAATTTAAGTGCTGTACTTCTGATGCCATAATGATGTAGTTTCCTAAGTGTTTCTTGATGAATAGAAATATCAAATGCCTTAGAACGATCATAGAAGATACCCAGGGCATTTTGTGAATTCTGCCATCTGGTGCGTTGTAGACCGACCCGTTGTAAAACCATATTGACTATAATATAACAGTTTATTTAAATTAAAAAGTCTTGAAATTTCGTCTAGAATATTTTTTCAAAAACTTTACGAATTTAAGGAAGTATAGAAATAGGTCTAAACTTAGTGGGGTCTAATGTACTACCAGATCTAAATAAAAATATGACTACTATATTACATTGGATCGGAAAACACACCAGATTCCATACTAATATTATTAATAATCGTATATTGAGATACAAGAAAATACATTATTGATGCAATTACCTCAACGGACCTCTCAGAGATCTGTTATATTTGCTACAATAGTGTTAAAATAGGCACCAGTAGATGCAGGAACGCCTCCTCAAGAAACAAATAAGAGTGAATCAGACAGAGCCATAAGTATGGGTGAGATTATGAAAGCACTGAAGAGCATGAAAGCAGGTAAAGCAGCGGGATATGAAAGGGTGGCGGTCGAAATGCTGAGAGCTGGACAGGGCGTGGTAGCTAGTCAGTTGTATCGCCTTTTCAACCTGTGTTGGACAGTGGGCCTAGTACCGGGAGACTGGTGCAAGGCTGTCATCGTGCCACTGTACAAAGGAAAAGAGTCGCAACAAGATTGTAAACCTACCTACCTATTTACCTACTCAGTGTCGTCGGAAAATTGTATGCAAAACTTTAGTTTTGATAGAAAGAGTCATGGATGAAACTGATGAAAATATATGGAATATGCAAGCAGAATTTCGAAAGGAGATGGGATGCACGGATCAGGTATTCTCTATTTCTCAAAGGTCTATTGCGCTTTCATAGATTTTGAGAAGGCTATGACAAAGTGGTGAGGGATGAATTGTGGTCGGCACTATCTTTGCATGGAGTGAGCAGTGATCGAATACGTGCACTGAAATTCCTATATGAGGGTTCCCGAGCTTGTATCAGAATTAACGGGGCGTACACGGACTGGTTTGATATCCATAAAGGTGTTAGACAGGGATGTGTAGCATCCCCATGGCTGTTCAATTTATTGATGGATATTTGTTTGACAGATTTGAAGGAGAGTGATTGTGGACTAAGAATGATTGAGTTGCCTTTTAAATGTTTGCTCTACGCCGACGATCAAGTCTTACTTGCGTCATCGGCTGAGGAAGTGCAGGCAATAGTGACAATAATGAATGGGGCACTGGAAAGAAAGGAAATGAAAGTAAACGTTAATAAGACCAAGGTTATGGTGTTTGAAAGAGAGGAGAGGATGACGGAAGTTTGTTCCAAGATTAGGGAAGATAGTTTAGAGTAAGTGAATGAGTTTGTTTACTTGGGAACAATGTTTACCAGAGATGGAAGGTACTAATTTGACCATTGAAAGGAGAGCGACAGCAGGTAATATGGTGAATAGGCATTGCATACATTAATGAACAGCCAGACGATATCTCACAAAGCTCGTTTGGCTGTGCAGAGAGGGGTATTGGTACCAACACTAACATATAGAAGCGAAAGCGAGAGCGAATATGATTGAATAAGAAGTATAATTGATGTGAAGATAACTGACAGGAACCGAAATAATGTGATCAGAGAGCGTTGTGGCGTGAAAGACGATGTAGTGACACGAATTGAGAAAGGGATGCTTAGGTGGTTTGGACATGTGGAGAGGATGAATGAAAGAAGGTTGACGAAACAAATATATGAGGCGAGTGTAAATGGTAGAGTCGGGAGAGGAAGACCTAGGCGAACATTGCACGATCAAATTGGAGACGTTCTGAAAAAAAGCCAGGTCAAGAGTACTCTAAACCAACGAGCATGCATGCGAAGATTGAAGAAAGTGGGAGAAGCGAAAGACGTATGTCAGGACCGTAGCAAGTGGAAGAAGATTGTCTCTGCCCACTCCGTTGGGAACAAGGCGTGAATATATACATACATACATAGTGTTGAAGTATTATATATCCTTGTGTATTGTTTGAAATTTAAAAATGTTAGTGCGTTGTGGAACAGTAAGCAATGGGCCGACCACATAGCTCGCAGAAATATTCATTGAAAAAACTGCAGTTGGAGAAGAAATGTTCTCCAGTGGCGTCCTCGAACTTCATCTTGTGAGGGGTCGACCCAGACCCGATGCAGATGCAGGTTCAGGCGCAGGACTCTAATTTGTGGCAATGTTTGGGGAAGACCTATGTTCAGTAGTGGACTTTCGACAGTGTCAAATGATGTTGATGATGAATGAAAATTATTAATTATATACATATATCAGCACCCACGCCTGATACTCATAACGCCATAGGCAGAGATTACATATTTCCATTTGGCACGACTCATGTAACCAAACGAGCTTCCGCAATCCTGGAGATACGACGTGACAGAACTTGGTATGTATGAAACCCGAACGGTTAGTGTTTAATATCAGCTCAATATTAGGGCTTTTCATGAGAATAATAAAGTTTTGGTTATTCTTGAAATATATTTACAAAATATGAAAATGGTTTAAGTAGACAAACATTAGACCAAAGTGCGATAACCTTAGAGCCCGTATGTGTCTTAATCGAATAGAACACTATAACGAGTTTTAGCCGTCCGACCATAAAGGTTCGATTTAATTCACATGTTGCGCCTTACAGTGTTCGCAATATATATGACGTCGTTGCCTTAACGGCAAAATGTCTACAGATAAGCGAGTTATAATTAATTTAAAGTTAAAGCATTTAAGCAATTCCCTGAACAACATTTTCGTACATGATCGATACATATACGTTGTAGCTGTAACTAACGGAATTCCGTGTTTTATACTGAAGATCGACTCTAGTTGCACATCGTTTGACGGGGCTAAGCACAAGTTTTATTTATTGAATGTAAAGCAGTACGATGAATGTTTATGTGAGACGAAACTAGTGATTAGAAGTAACAAGATACTGTCGGACTCGGTTTCCGGTAAATGGACGTAGAATTAATTGCACATATATTTAATAACAATGATAATCATACGTATACTTATTGAACATATGTGATACATGTGAAGATGTTAACGTTTTGTTTATGTCCTATAATAATGTTACCTTATTGATTAGATGTCAAATGTCTTACTAACAACTATTCAAAAATTAAAAACGGAGTACTAGTGACAGTCAAAATTCTAATTTCTTTATGGTAAAAAAAAATAACATGTGATACCCAAAAAATTAAATCTCAAGTGTCAAATGCTTTACTATCAACTATAAAATTTAATTAAAAAAAAAATTAAATAAAAAAGCAAAATAAGTGACTATATTCTAATTTCATTATTATATAAAAATTTAAATGTACAAAAAAATTGTATCTATGTAATTAGTCAAATTTTATTGCAACTGTAACTTGCTTGCAACTATAGTTCGATCCCCAGTTACAGAACCACTTCGCCGCCAGAGGAACCGCGTTAAGAAGTGCCGCCAGTGGAAGATTTAAAAAAAAATTTCAATTGTCGAACGAAGTCTGAATTTCTTACATCAAATAAAGATTTTTCATTTCATTAACTATGTGCCGATTGCGACAGAGTGATTTCGGTGTTGAAGAAAAATAATATACGAAAAATAAAAATGTTGGACATTAAAAAAATATAGGTCCGGCAACACAATGAAACTGCGTAGACTTCCAGGCTCCAAACCAGTTTTTAAATTATATTAGTAAGTAATTATATTTATAATAAGTGACTTAATTTTTAATATTATTAATGAATTCATGAGTAAGAACTTCTTCTTCGTATTCTCCTCCTTCGTATAATCCACAACGATAAACTAAAGTACTCTATACGATAACTAAGTAGATAGTGACCCAAAATTTAAGAGTATTTTAATTAGAAGATACTTATTTGCTCGATTAATAATTTGTTTTAATTTTTTCATGTTAAACGTTTAAGTACTTTTGACATGTTACGAGTATATTTAATGGTTACGTCGTCGTAATGGCTTTTTAAGTCTTTAATTATTAACTTTTACGTTTAAATTTGTCATTGCAATTTTCTTAACATTTGCTTAATGATTGGGTGGATAATGGTGGGATCCTTTTTAATGTGTGGCACTAAATTAAACCTAAACTACACGCGTCGTACTCTAGTGACCGCCTACTCACACTAGACTATAAACTAGTGATGGATAGGAGTACAATTTTTAAGTTATTCAGACAACGTATATCATAACGGTTATGAAAATTATGTTTTCCTTGCTGGTTGTTAACGTATGTGCTGATTATTATCCGAACATTATGGAGATTATAACCTCTAAATCCGAGTTAACTCCTAAGAGGACAAATGGTAAAGTACCATTAATACCATTTGTAAAACCGCCTTCCTTAGAAACCTTGACAGTCAAACGCAATGGGAGTTTGATCTACATTACAACTTGCTTCAAGGAAAAGTACCAATCTTGGAGATATGATGGTATTTAAACCAGAGGTATGGACGACGTCGGAGCTTCGAGAATGCGATAGATATCTTAATTTATCGGATCACTCGATTACAGGAATGTAAAATTAATTACTATGTTACTGCGACGAACAGGTGTTTTGTTTTTATCTTTATTACCGATCGACCTTTTTATGGTGACTTCGAGAGCCTTTTTAACTCGCGAAATGGTTTATCTTGTATAAATAATGGAGTTTATGTTAGACAAGTCCTGAATTAATAATTGAGATAAATTGCTGTGCGATTTATGCCTCTTATTTAAAAATGAGGATCTTTTTTACGTAGTTATTAATAGGGTGTATGACAAGCTAGGTGGTATATGTGTATCTTCGAAAGCATTCATCCATTTATTACTTGTATTGTGTACTTAAAATGAAAGTTTTATTTTATAAAAACTTGTTAAATGTTAGGCGAAATTTTCATCCCTATTACGAATATTATGTCATTATAATATCAATGGCCAAGTATGATTATAGTCGATTAGGACAATTATATTGTAATGTTTTCGGTAATCAAATAAATGAGAACAACGTATTTTATTACAATTTTGCGCAACTATAACGACGTGTATAGCAATTAAATTAAACTGTCCCTTGTTGACATTTTTAAAGTAGGTGTAGTTTAAAAAAATACGATTAAAACACATTTATTGCCCTTTAACAATGCAAATTGTACAATAAAGCGATATCACAGAAAAGTTCAGCATATCAGAAGTTTTTGTTGTTTATACCAAATTCAAGACAGTGAAAAAGCGGTGCTGTTTGTTTGGACTTTACGAATTTATGAAAAGCTAAGTTGACTTTTTAAAGTTTTTTGATAATCGTGAAAATTTTAGAAAGTTTACATTCACATAATTAATAAAAATATTATACATTGTAACCTTCAAGCGCTATAATTGTTTCTGAATTACCTTAAAAAAGAGACTTCTGTTTAGAATGGCACGATACATGTATACGTGGATACGTTTGTTAGTTAGAACAGAAGTCAGTCGCTCATGCACAAACACTCAGACCCATTATAATTATTATTTTATACCATATAAATCGGTTACAATCGTGTGTGATAATCGAACCCGCTACCCCTGGCTACCATCGATATTTGTAGCCAAAACGAGTTCCAAGTCTCCGTTTAGCGATGTTATAAATACTACTCTGTAGGCATCTTACGGTCGACGGAAGAGCGAGCGTTATTCATTGCGAAGTAGTCACTTCCGGCGTGGACAAAAGCCGTTCTCGACTCGATGCTGGACATCTCTGTGTTTGTATCTGTCTACCTAAATCTACTCCTATGTATATGCTGTTATTGGCACTAAAATAACTTTATTATCAGAGGCAAAAGTATGCAAAGATTGCACTTCCACTTCACCTTTTGAAAAGTATAACTGTTTCATAAATACTCCAGTAGGACAATTTCCTAGTAGTACCCAAAAAACAAAATGTAAACAAACAAATCTAAACATCAGATTTAAAAATAAATTACAGAGACCAATTACCGTAAATAAATATTTGGCTATGAAATAGGATACATAAATAAAAAATATCTTAAATACGTATAAATTAAAATAACTTAATTTTATGGCTTAGTTCAATTAGCGAGTTTGTTCTTTGGATAAATGCCTTTTTCTTTTATGGATGGATTAAAATTTAGTTATTTTTCAACATCCGTTATACTGTTTGTTCAAGCTTTTTATAAGCTTGACATACAGGTCTCTATGTATCAATGTAATATTTCAATTAAGTTATCACCGACTTCCAGACGTTCGAATAATTTGGAATTTCGCACATGGTTTAATAAATGTATTAATAATTTTCAGGAAAGTAAATAAAATGCGTGGATTCTAACATGTATGTGTATCTAATAGATAAGCAAGCTTAACAAGAAACAGTTGTGTGAAAAAAATATTGTAATAAATCTGAGATTATAAATTACAAAATTTATTGTCTACTTTAATATATTATCACAATTCAATCGTTTATATACGTTCATTGTATAAATCATTTTCATAATGTATTCTGGTGATTGTTGCGACAGTGAATTTCCGTCATTATTAAAATTCGATAATATTTTTTAATATCTATTCCTTTGGAGTATGTAGATTCTTTGGATTACCACTTTACACGATATTGACACCTTCTTTCATCTATTACCAAAAACCATGTTAACATACCTTTCATTCTGCGAGATGTAAAGCCGTGGCAAAATAGTTATTCACGCTCGAAACACGTAAATTTGTAAGGTTTTTACCTCTACCGTTTTCTTTCTGCTTTTATGCTTCTGTCATACCCAACTTTCACTATAGTCATTTCAATGTCTCTCATACCTCCCTTCTCTGTTTTAATTTCATAGCAAGAAGTTTGTGTTTATTGTCTCTGTAGCAGTAAGACATATTTAGAAGCAGAAATATGGATAAATAGTACAAATTAATTAATGTTTCCTTCCGGTCCAAAGCATTATTCAGTACAATAATCTTGGTGAAATGAAACTTGGGAACTTCTTAAAAGCCTACAACAACCTTAAAACGATTATTATTTACTACTAAAACATAATTTAAGCTTATAATATAGGAGGTGAGGTGCCAGTATTTATATCTGTCAAAGGATAGAGATTTTTCGTGGGCGGTATCTTCAGAACCGTAATAGGTAGCGGGTTAATATTTCTGAAGAATGTGTTATTATGGTGGAAATCCAAAAAAATAATAAAAACAAACTAAAAAAAAATTAAGGGTCCCCCCCATACAAAAAAACATGTTTTGTTTAACGTTTTTGTTGTTTTTTCTATATCGTCAAAATGTATACATACAAGCGGAGCTATGAGTCGGGCTCGCGCTAAGGATACCACAACATTTTTTTGTGAATACAGGACTTAGATTCCAGATATTGTGTGTTTGTACGGAACCCTCGGTGCGCCAGTCCGGCGCCCACTTGACCGCTTTTTAGTTAGTATGATGCACCACGCGCAGGTGAAGTTGAAATATTGAGAAAAATGGGGTAAAATTTATCTCGTAGTAGAGTTTCGTGTAGTGTAGCGTAGACAAACAGGCTTCAGCAAACGACTTTTCGCCTCTCCTTAAGATCGTACTTGTACGATTGGCGCGCCTCGTCGCCGGGTTTGCTATAGGAGATATCTTAATATTGGATACCATGACATTTCCAAAGCCTTCGTCATCACCCAAGGGAAGAAAGGGACGGGAAAGCTTTTAATAGGTCACACTATAAGGTAGAATAAAGTAAAAATCATACAAATATAGTAAATATTTCGATAGAAATTTTACTCTCTCTAAAATGGATCGTTGCTAAACGAGAGCATAAAGATCACTATTTTAATTAATTGAGGTTCTTAGGAACCTCTCCAAAAACACTTTCCACAGTACGCAACTTCTGAAAAAAAAAAAGAAAAGCAGCATGTGATTTTTATTTGGAAACTATGCCCTGAACATCGGTTTAATTATCCTGTAATGTTTTATTACATATTAAGGTTTAATATATACGAGACCTATGGCTTATGTAAATGGCTTTGGTTTGCTAAGTTTGAAACCTATAGCAAAAGCAATTACCGATATACACACCGAACCTGAACGTGATTACGGAACCCTAATAAAAGTTATTTACTCTTATACGAAGTGGCTCTTTAATACAATAAATGACCGAAAAAAATTAAAAGGCAATTACAAAATTTAAAATATAAGTAAATAGTTTTAATTGACAGCGTCAAGTAGAGATTTGACAGGAGGCTTTCATTATTGCATCTGTCAACTGTCAAAGTCAGAACGGCTTGGCTGAGCGTAAATAATATATAGCCAATACAACACGTGTTTATATATAACCGGTTATTTTGCAATGATCTAAATGATATTTATTAAATACATTTTGGTACAGACTGAAAAATGGCTTCATAATAAATATCAGAGGTGATTAAAAATGAACAATTAGGCGTTACAATAATTAAACTGTCAATGCATCGTGTGGTGGCGACGTAAGAATAAAATAAATATAAATGTAAGTAATCGACACAAATATTCCAAATGTGTGAAGAAATATGCACAATTACATGCAACGATACTTTAATTAACCAAAAATTAAAGAGCAAATAAAGAGAAAAAGAGTTGTGATAAATAGAAATATAGTCAAGATTTCTTACGGAATATTTGTGAAATATTTTCAGTCATAGCGTTTAAGGCCCCAGCATCAATTACATGTCATTGCTTGCCACGCTTCGTAGGCAGACAGTAGTTATAATTTTACGTGTGTTTATTAATAAAACATCTAACTTAACCACATGTCACATCAAATATACGAAGAATTTATAATTATAACATTTATTGGATCATTATTGAATAGGACAGTTGCTTATTTTCTTATCGAATGTCTTCGTTGACTGAGAATGCGGTCTATCTTATGATTTGTTCCTTACGCTGGGCGATGATGGATCGACCTTTAATTCTACTACGAATTTCAGGTAACGTTCACACTGATAGCTTTACAAAGGTACATTTAATCTCTTTGTTTATTCGACATTTAGTATTTTTTCACGTCATAATTATTTTTAAACATAGAAAGGAAAAAAATTTATAAAAACGTACTAAAAGTCATTATAGAAACAAATAATTCAGAGTAAATTTCATTTATCACAATTTAATGTTAGGTATAATTAAAATGAAGTTCATTACAAAACGAATATGTAATAAAGTTGCTTTACTTGTTTTCTTGGAACATTAAATATATTTCATTTTATAGAAAATACAATTCATTCTACTTTCTTAAAGTTGTCGACTGTTAAGAAATCAACACGGTATTATATTTGCGGTTTTATTTTATAATTGCGTGAGTATGTAACATATTATGTTATTGATATCTATATTTAATTTATTTTCATAATGAAACAATCGGTCTTTAGCGTATATTAATATAACATTAATACTAGAGAAATGTATCGATTCTCATTTGCGCAGGATATTTTATACTGTGGTATTCACCTCGAATGGAACGCCTATGCCATATGATACAAAGGAGAATTCGGATACCGTCACAGCGTACAATACGAAACGCCAGTGACTTCTTAGCTGCAAACATTTGACGTTGACGTTGACCAAAGACCGCAGACTTCTAAGCTATTTAGGAAAATTGGCCTTGCGGTCGTATAATGATTCACAATTAATGAACATCTGTAATCGGAAAACATGAAACATAACTCACCGATTTACTAGCGCACTATACCAAATCCGTAAAACATGTAATATCTATACGAGTATTGAATAAAATTCTTAAATGACCTTATGTTTCTTTTTCTCCATCAAATCTGATCTTAATGACATTCGCGACCTCCGAATATACTTACTTTTTTATATTTGTTTCGCCCGTGACCTTACTATCAGTAATAAAACATATATTTTACTACAATTTGATGCACTGATTAAATACGAGTTACTCATGTAGCTTATGTGTGTGCCCTGTGGTATCGCTGTAAGAAAATGTGTCATTAACTTTCTTCCTGTATGAATTTTTCCGGGAATATTCACTATGCGTGACGGGCTTTAATGTTTCTGCTCAAACATTATAACATAATCAATGAAACTCTGTATATCAATTATACGGTGTGCATCATCATCATCCTGCAAAAAATGGTAAGAGCAAACACCGTCGAAGAAGAAGGCATTAACATAATCGCCGTTTGGAGACTGCAAGCATCCACTGCATGGCAAAGGCCTCCTTCTCAAATATCTTAGAGGGTTTTGGAGCCGGGAAGGGCCCGCCATGCTGCTCCAGTACGCGTTGGTAGCGGGCTTCATATCTCGTGGAAATAATAATTTTCATTATTTCTCAGATATGCCGGTTTCCTCGCGATGATTTCCTTCACCGCCGAGCACGTGGTAAATTGAGCACTTAAAATTGCTATTACCAATTTTAGTAGTGGCGGCACCGAAGATCGAACCCAGTTCACTGGCGCTCTGTGAAACTAAAACGAGCGCTTTGATCACTACAGTATTCTAGACTATAGTCGTACGTAGACTGTGTTCGTTGCAGATAATTAAATAAATCGCGTCGCAATTAAAACTTAAAAAATATCAAAATTTATTGTTCGATAAAATAGGTAACACAACTTCCACTAACAGTGCTAACATACCAGTCGTAGAATAATAAAATTTCTTTTTAACTGACAAATCTTTATAACTTCATAAAACTGATAATGGGCTTCACATCCACTCGTTTGCCGCCATTAAACGTAAATTTCAGCCTTGAAACCAAGAATATAATCGCGAAGCCGTATTTATCAAAGCGCAATATTAATTTGCACCGATCCATTAAAACTGTGGACCACCAAATAAGAACACCATGATATAATTACACCGAAAGCATAAATTACGTGTAATTGTCGAAGCGTAAAAAAAAACTCGATCCCGATATAAATACATCTCGTGGAATCAACTGTGGAAATTACTACAAGCTGGTTTAATAAATTCCTTAATGATGTGAGTAGACCGAAAATTGTATCGGGATATTAAAAGACAGTACATGCCGCCTGTAAATTTTTAATGACTTACTGTATGATATATATTTGGTTTGGTGATCGTAATAATGATATTCAGATGTCTCGCATCTTGGCGCTGCTTTCCTTCACCATCTAGCTTATTTATTTAGAGGAAATTATTTTATATTATACAAAAAGAGACCGATGGACTGTTTAGTTAACATAAATTGTGGGAGGCCGGATGCGTTTTGAAATAATTTCCATATTGACTAAATGCAAGGTGCACTTGCAGATTATTAGATTTTATATTATTTTACCTTTAAATAAAATCTGAACCAATCCAATTAGAAAGAATAAATATCGTTTAACAATATAGACTATATACAAATAGATTACAAAGTTATTAAAATATTATTAGACACTGTAAACATAATAAAAACAATTCCTTAGTACATAAATAGAATGACGTAGCTCTTTATTGAACTAGCCAAATATTTGAACAACCTCAATTTTTTTTAAATATAACCATACTTTTGATTTATAAAAAAAATACAAATTTAAGGACTACATAAAGCAGCTTTAGTTAGAAACGAATAAGCACTACTAAAAAACTGTGATATTTTGAGTCACAAAGTTGTCGATTAATATACGTATGACGTACTTAAGATCAATAATTATAAAGTTACAATCGATTAATCAAAACCTCGGATAACACTGTCCCAGCAGATCGATACGCTCGTTATGTCAGTGGAGTAATAAAAGCTTTTAAAACTTATATCGGTGTGCTTAATTAGTCGATTTCACTCAGTTGGATTCTGCAAAGGTCAAGAACAAGATTTTTTTTAAACTGATAGATACCAAATTTACTATATTATAGACTTGCAATTCATTGGAGTTAGTTTATATATAATGAGTCATATGATGCATCCTAATTGAGACACTGTTTGCACCAAACTTTCGATGCCTATCCATAAAAGTTTTCCCTTTACTTTTTTGCCTCTCTGGCCTACAGATTACACGAGGCCATCACACCTCAAGCCCAACTCATGGCTACCGTAACGCACTCGTACATTATAGACGCGATTTGTTCCAATGCGCCTAAACACGCAACTCACATCAATGTTTTTAACTTTTGCCTATGGCTAATTCAGCAGGAAGAATATAACGGCGTCCTGACAGTCACTTGTTTTAACGTAGACTACCTTAAATCTCTAAAAGACGCAGTCGCTACCTTCTTACGCGAACATTTTCGTTTGAATTTAAGTGCGTTTTTATTGCTACGTTTAGTCTTGATTTTATAATTTTACCAACAATTAAAAAAAAGTTAGCGACAAAATTGAATTCAAACAAATTCCATTTCATTTAATTTTATGAAAAAAACAAAACAATATCGAAATTTTTTTTTACCTTTTTTTTAAGTTTACATACCTACGCACTTTGAGTAAGTAAAGACTTAGAAATTAATTAATGTAAATGGTAAATTTGTAATATCATGCATGTTGCTTAGACTTTTTTGATGTGTGTATAACTGATAAGTTACAATATCGTTACAGGTGATAGCTTCGCTATATAATACGCCGAACGATTTCTTTTCCCTTTTGTTGAAGCTCAGAACGGATTTTCTAACAATGGGTTAAGGCAGGCTGATGATAATAAACTAGATTTTGACCAGAAAGCTTGATTTCTGAAAGTAGGGTCGTGAAAATGATGAAATATTTTTTTTTAAAAAGGATTTATGAATTTCTCGATATCAAACGGTCATTTCGTACTTTACAGATATTAACTTGAAATTAAACAATATTTACGAGACTAAGTATTTTAAATGAATTCAATAATAAACAACGACAACCCGTAGCTATATAGATATAAGAGTTATACGTTAAACAAAACACATTACACACTAGATGTCTAAAATATTTATTCACTTCCATCTGAAGATAAGCCGAATACATCTATGGAGCCGATAGTCTTGAGTTACAGATATAATAATTTAGTTTCCGACAATATTATAAATATTGTGATCTCTAATAAAGCGCCCTTTCTTGTTTCTATTGTTTTTTCAACCACTTAAATCCAGTCTTCCTTTGTAATATTGGCACAAGCTTACTTTAATAAAGTTATCATTTTCTTCATGAACAACGGTGGCTTAATATTACGGTGTGCTGCGCAGCCTATAAAAATATCTCCTTACTAATTAATTAAAATCCAAAAAGAGTCTTTGTTTGTTACATTTTCAAAATGATACATTAAGTAACTTATTTCAATTAAATTTGGTACGATTAGTTTACTAGAATAAACAATAAAAATGACGTATTACAAGAATACCTTTAACTTGATCCGAAATTAACTCAATTGCGTTCTTGTGACAGGGAAGAGCGTTATCTTTATTTTTTTTTTTTAAAAGGATTTATGAATTTCTCGATATCAAACAGTCATTTCGTACTTTACAGATATTAACTTGAAATTAAACAATATTTACGAGACTAAGTATTTTAAATGAATTC
The DNA here is from genome assembly GCA_029286595.1 of Bhutanitis thaidina. Lineage (NCBI taxonomy): Eukaryota > Metazoa > Arthropoda > Insecta > Lepidoptera > Papilionidae > Bhutanitis > Bhutanitis thaidina. Next base: position 6,594,578 of record JAGSMS010000005.1, read on the forward strand.
AATAATAAACAACGACAACCCGTAGCTATATAGATATAAGAGTTATACGTTAAACAAAACACATTACACACTAGATGTCTAAAATATTTATTCACTTCCATCTGAAGATAAGCCGAATACATCTATGGAGCCGATAGTCTTGAGTTACAGATATAATAATTTAGTTTCCGACAATATTATAAATATTGTGATCTCTAATAAAGCGCCCTTTCTTGTTTCTATTGTTTTTTCAACCACTTAAATCCAGTCTTCCTTTGTAATATTGGCACAAGCTTACTTTAATAAAGTTATCATTTTCTTCATGAACAACGGTGGCTTAATATTACGGTGTGCTGCGCAGCCTATAAAAATATCTCCTTACTAATTAATTAAAATCCAAAAAGAGTCTTTGTTTGTTACATTTTCAAAATGATACATTAAGTAACTTATTTCAATTAAATTTGGTACGATTAGTTTACTAGAATAAACAATAAAAATGACGTATTACAAGAATACCTTTAACTTGATCCGAAATTAACTCAATTGCGTTCTTGTGACAGGGAAGAGCGTTATCTTTATTTTTTTTTTGTCCAACTTAAGTGCCAATTCATCAATCGCATAATATATTTTTGCAGGTTTATTGTAGTTCAGTTAATTTTAATAATTACTCTTTCAAGAAGTTAATGTCAGTAGATATTTCAGAATAATGTTTTTAATTCCGTCCGTTTAATTTTCCCGTCCGTCTGGCTTTACTTAACTTTAAATTGAAACCCATTTCTGTTACGATTACCACTGGAGTTATGCAATAACTCAATAGGGTGTAGGTCAGATTTCATGACGGAATCCGATTCTTTTCCATGGATTTATTATGTAACAACAATGTTGTAACTTTCAGTTTTAAAACATTTCTTTGAAGTAATTTGTTTAAAACTTGCGAAAAGCCTCTGGTCATCACTTTAACGTAATATTATTTTAATTTTCATAACTCAAAATTGTACAAGGGTGTGGTAATTACTGATCGGTCTCAGAAGCGAGGCGCACGCCTATCGACTAAAAACCGCCCCAAACACGGCGGATCGGCGAATTGAATGGGTTAAAAACCACTGTAAGACAATATTCGCGACTCAATATTATTATCCGAATGCCATAAAATATTTCATATAATTTCATGAATTGTGATAAGTGTAGTTAAATGTCTGAATTACTTCGTAGTAGGTACTTAGTCCTTCACGGGTCATAACTATAGAATTTCTATTCTATCAACATGTCGAGTACCGATGATAAAGAATAAAAACAATATTCGTGTATACGAATATGTATAATCTTTCAAGCCGCGCGAAAACCTTCTTCCGGATATTAACTCTATGTCGTTACCGAAATTGGTAACATTTTTTTAACTTATTGTTTATTGACGTTACGCCTTCTTTACTACCACGTTAATTTAATTGTTAATTATCTTATACCTGAATAAATAATGTATCACGTGTCTACGGCATGAACAGTCTCATGAATATGGTAATAATTAGAATTAAATGTTTACGTTTTACATGTTATCGTGCCTTACATTAGCAACACAAGTTGACCACTGCCTTTAATTACATTTCCAGACGTTTGTAAGCTAATCTGTCGTTATATCGAGGTAAAAGCCTCCATAAATCTTAGTCCTCGCAGAGATAACATCTTAGTAGTTTAATCGGATTAAACAGTCACATATTTTCTATGCAGGCATGTCGAGTCGAATGTTGCTTATTAAACTGACATAAGATACATCACTGCTTAATGCGGTTAAATGCGTATCTCCATACTCGGAATGTCTGAAGGTGTGAAACTTTTAAGATCGTTTTGAATAATAATTAAAAATTTATTAATATAAACAACCTTTTCCTATGAAGTTCTCTTGAAGACCATGCAATTTTAAATTGTGGTAGAGCCACGGCGCAGCTATATTATACTCGTAGATGCAGCGCAGCATGTATGAGTCGGCACGCCTGGGGAAGGAACATAAAATAAAAGCAGGGGCAAAGGAATACGAGCGTAAAGTAAAGTTATTGTACGGTTTTTTGTTGTTGTATGGTGAGTGATTGAACTGTTTGAACAGGGATGACAACGCATCTGGATTATAGATGAGATAGATGAACGAGGATAGATGCAGTTTAAACTGTATGTAGGCCTAATCCAGCACTTTACTTTACGTTTGCCTATTGGTATTATACACATAATTTATAGTATTAATTTACAATTTGTGTTAAGCGTGTTTTTTAAAGTGTGTGTGATGTGAAAAAAGTGCTATTTTAAGAATGCCATAGAGATTTTTTTTTACACAGTTATGGTATACACGTCGCCAAAGGCCCACGAGTTCTATTCTCTCTTATACGATTTTTCTAATTCTTAATTTTACGCATTCGGAGGGCGAAGGCTATTACTGTTACTATGCTAAATTTAAAGTTTCTCGATTAAATCAGCTATGACACAGAAGTAACGAACAGACGGACCGACCAACTCTGTATCCCAAAGAAGAGGCAGAAGCAAACATGTAATTTTGTATATAGACATGTCACCTACAGGGGTAGGTCGCGATAACGATTTTTCATTTGGTACTACTCAGCGTATTAATGAGATACGGCACTCATTGATCAAGAGTTCCCAAGGGACAAAACTTAAGAGTAAATAAACATAGTAAGACGCGGTAGACGTAGACGGATTACTCATACTCAGTCCGCAGCACCGACATGCTCGAAAAGAGGAACACTAGTCTATGAGATTTAGGTTCGGGATTCATAGAAGGATTTTTTATCGTCAATCGATCACCAGAACACCATTCAGTCGCTTGCAGGTGAAATTTGGAGAAAATGTAAGAATATTCCCCTTATCTCGCAATGTTTTATTTTGTATTTATTTATTTTTTTGCACTGTTGTAATAATTGAACAGATAATAATATTAATTAAATTTCAAATAATCGTATAACTTCTTAAATACGTCGCCCATCAGAGACATTCCAAGATAAATATCGTGTGCATTAAGCATTACATAGAAATAAATCACACGTTATCACATTCGACAATCAGTCAAGGGAAGTCGCTACAGACGGTCGCGGTGAGGTGGGGGTAGAAATTGTCCGTGATGTTATCAGTGAACTGTAAAGGTAAATAACAGCGCACTTAGAGTTTATTCGAGTAATGCGGGAGGCCACTTGATTAAGAAAGCGCCTGTCTATTGAGTCAGATATATTACTGTCCTGCCAAATATTCATGTAGCACCAGTGACTGACCATTATATCTAAATATCCCTTTCTAATTCTACTTATTATAGACCAGCGAACTGGATTTACGCCGTTGTGTATTCCGTCTTTGTACATTGGTTTTAAAATTTAAATGAAAATATTGATTAATATTTTATAAAATCCGTTTGTTCTAACTTTGCCAACCTAAGAAGTTTCACTAGGTAGATAACTGCAAAGATTTTCAAACCATAGTATTTAAATCCAAATATTATCCAAACTTAGTAATGTCCAGGCACGTGCGTCAGCAGAGACAGCTAGAATAAACGGTATTCTAATTATTTGTGTGTATAGTAATTCTATGTATTTCAATATCGCCAAAAGTCGAGGTTGGCAAACTTCACATGTCCTCGACATATTATATTTTTATTATTATTTCCCCCATATAAAGGTTACATCACGATGTTTTCTTTCGCGGCCGTGCACATGGTAAATTCAGCACTTAAAACTGCAATTTACAATTTAAGTGGTGCCGGCATTGGAATCCAAACCCAGATCACGCGTGTGCTACGAATTAAAGTGAGTACCCTGACCACTAAGCTACTGCGGCTCAAAGAAAGTTAAAAACACTAATATCAACCTATGCAACAATATTACACGCAGCAGCGTACTTTTAAGCTACAAGACACGCTAAGCTAAATATCCTCGCTAAATCCTTAAAATCAACCTTCGAACAAAATGGAAACAACTGTATAAAGTATAATTCCATAACCAGAAAATCCGAGTAACGATGTCTGAAAAACACCTTGTAAAAGTTCAAAAATCTAAAAGTTACATACAAAACTTATTCTGTAAAATAGTGGTGTAAACGAAACAATCATATGAACTAATAGAATTATCAATCGACATAATTCCAGTAAGCGTTTGACTTGGGTTTATTGAGCCTAATCGTGAATTATTCAAGCGAAATACACTTAACAACACGCGTTGTAAAGTTGTCAGTACAAGTGTAAAGTTATTTGTTACTGTTCTATTTTTAGTCCGCGATCAACCAACATACTAAAATTTAACAATCTATCAACAACCACGTTCCAATCAATTTCACTTAAGCATCTCCCTAAATGACGTCAGAGACGTAATAGGCACGTCTATTATTACAAGTATTCGAATTTGAATTTGTTCCAAATACATGATTAGCTATATGCTATCATCATTTATCTACGATCCTCATTCCATGCATGTAATCGTTATGCTGGGCATTTAGAATGACAGTTCCTTAAATAGGTATATATTATTAGGAACTTCTACAAGCTCTTAGAAATCAAATATGAGAGCAAGGCAAATCATTAAAGTTTATATTGACAAATTTTTGTCAATATAAACTTTAATGAAATAAATAAAAAATAAAATAATTGAAAAAGTTTTCAGAATAAGTATTATTATTAAGAAAATTCTCGTTTATCGAAAAAGTTACCAAAATCTCAAGAAGTAGAAAAGTAAAATAAAATACTTAATTTTAATGTTTTAATTGCGAAATTATTAACATCGCATAAATAGAGAAGTTGAAAAAAAGCCTTTAATCTAATGAATTAAATTAACGCAACCTACAATGAACATATTTGAAATTATTGATATGTTAAATGATAAGGGTTATGAAACAGGTACTGCTGAATTTCTTATATTTTATAAAATTAAATTATGGTTTACACTGATTGATGATAAAGAACTCAGATAATCACATGCTCCGGTAAAGGTGACATTTCTTGTGCCTTTCTCAGGATTTCTTTTCTACTTTTTGTGGGTAGCGGAAGACTATTTAAGTACGCAGAGGCATGCCAATTGAAAATTCGTAACTTTTTTCCTACGCCTAGGCGTGAGTCTTAATTTTACACCATCTTTATATAACACGCGTTTTATTGTTACTTGCATAACGCCATCTACTGTCAAGTAGCATTAACACATGTACAAATATCATGTTTTAGTACTTGCAATGCAATAAAGATGTCGCATCACGTTTGAATTATTATTAAGTTCAAAAAGTTTTATTAAATTAATAATCCATTCTCTATGTTATTTCATATATCTTTCTTTATCAGCCTATTTAAGTCCACGGGTGAATATAGACTTTCCAAGAAAGCGCCAGCAAATGCCAGGATGCATTTTACACACCACGCAAGGCATCCTATTTCGTGAGCGCTGTGACGCTGCTGATGCTGATGACCGAGGTTTGTCTAGCTAGCAGGGTGCACACGTGCAGGTGTGGTAACCATTGGTAGAAAGATATGGTGTATTCCTCTTTGCATCCCCTATATCATTTATATTTAATTTAGGTGTATTTGTTACCTATATATTTTGTGACCTATATGTGCTTTGGACAGCATACCGACAAATATTACATTACTTTTTATAACGTAAGATTTTGATGTTTGTCGTAGAATATTTCTGCACATACCTTTATTTTTCTTAAATCACCTATATGACATTTAATGATAAGCTGTTTCATTTATTTTAGTAGCTATTCAGGTCTTGAATTTTATGGCAAAATTGTTTAAAGGTGAATTTGTTACGGCCTGGGATCTAAAATAACAATACAAGGTTACTTCCATCGAAATTGATGCTATCCGTTTGCTTCATTCATTAAAATGTAGCAACATTGATAATATTCTAAATATTGTTATCTTGTACGTTATAATATATAATTTTATACAATAATCGTTTCACAGTCAAAACCTTACTTTTTAGTTTCGTTCTCATTATTATTATCCATGCCAGTTATGAAGAAGAAGTTTGATGAGAAAAAAATATCAATACATGTTAAGGAGTATTTATGTTAATATTGAGGTTACAACAGATAAATTGTTTGTTAAAACGACTGCATCGATGTGTTAGATTAGTTCTGTAGAATATTTTTTTACAACTGCAGATCAACCATATGACCATGTCGATTTATTAACTGTCAATTCTTTTTAATTCCTCTTAATAAGCGATGAAAGCTCCCGTGCTGTTCGGTTGAACGTCGAGCCGGTTCAGTCGGTCAACAAGCGCAATGAATTCATCAACAAGCAATTTTAGAATGATAATAAGCCCATAGCGTACTGCGATGACTGATTTGCGCGGTCGACGCTTTGCGACGTCTTGCTAGTTCAATCGCGGCGCTCACACCGGTGAAACGTTACAGGCCGAAGTGTCGAGACTTTGGCCCAAATAAAAAAAAGTCTCATAATTTATACACATAAAAAAATTTGCGCTAAAGTGAACGGTTTTTTTGCAATTAAATATTTGTTTTTAATAAGAATTGCATTCAGTGCTACAAATAACTAGTGCCAAAATGGTATTTTGAAAATCTACGAAACAATATTTTTGTATGGTACATAGTATTCGATTTTCACTACAATATGTATAGGGTATCAATAATAGAATTTGCAACATACTACGCTCGTTTTTATCGTAAAAAAAATTATTAAAACATTACACATTTATTGATTTTTCAACACCAGACACATTTAACTAAATGCATGACAGCTCAGACATTTATATATATCTTAGTTTTTTAGCATATTAGACAAGGTAGTTCCAAACCGAAGTTACACATCTGCAGCTGATACGTAGATCAGCATTACCGTATGTACTTAAGCGCCTCTAAGAATACTTACCATCAGATGTGCTTAATTGTCAACCAAAGTAGAATATATACAGATATATATATATATTAATATAATTTTATGCAGCACGATTTATTATTAAATAATATCGTAACTAAATAGTACCATTCTAAAAGGAAAGACCAAAGTGGAGTAAATTACCCTTATTTTATAGCCCATGCTTAAAACAATATTCCTTCCATTTTGTGTAGGAGAATGACTTCACTTTAATATACATGAATATGAAACAAGTGACAACGTTTAACACGATACTAATTTCTCATACAAACCAAACAATAGAAAGTTGCAAATTGGATTCGTATTTTTCAAGTACAAACAAAACATGTTATAATTTATCCCTCTGGTCGGTCAAGTTCTGTATAAACATTATACAAAAAATTTGTTAATGTGTGCAAATTACAAACATCGCACATGGAATCGGTTAATTTTATCTCTGACTTGCAAAAAGTTTCGCAGGTGCATTGAGCTGTAATTGACTTATTTATAGATCGTGTAATATATAATTTTCAATTAACAAAGCATTTAATGTTGCTTTTAGTTATTCTCTTAGAAATTTTACCTTTATAGCAGAAAGTTTTGATTCAATTGTATTATTACAACTGAATCAAAACTTTCTGTTATTCTAAGTAAGTCTTTTTTTATTATTTTAAGAGACTTTTATACTAAGAATTTGCCAGTTTCATCATACTTTTATTATAGATACGACTGAAATGTATGAACTATAAAAATATGAACTAAAATACATTATTTTTAATCAAAGACCTAAAGCCTTCGGCAAAAAGCCAGTATATTGTTTGACATCTAAAATTACTTAGTTTCGTCCTGATTTTGTAGGCTTTTTCGCTTGGCGTTTCATTAATATGTTGTGATCTGTATGTATGTGTCTTTGCTCTGAGAATTGAATAAGTGTTTATACTTACACAAAGATAAAATATCAGTTCTTTGAGTAGTATATATACTACTAAAATATACAAAATATATGAATCAGTTAACTCAGAACAGACTCCTATGTCATTGTCGTACAGTGGACTATTTACAGGCTGTTAAGTTAAGATATAACTGACTCACTGGATATGCATCGTTGACTTCCGATATAACCAAGAGCCTTCAATATCACCTTCCTGATATTTTTTCTTCTCTTTACCTGTTGCTTTGTAGCCAACTACTCCTACAATAAGATTTTTTGAGACATCGATATAAGGTAGTAAGTAATAAAAGCGTTAAGTAATAGTAAAATATTAAAGTAAAAGAACTAAGTACGAATTGTTGAAGTAGATTCTGGGTAATTGTAGAAGATAAAAACAATAGCCAATAGCCACATATGACCAATATTTTTTCTATTTCTTAATCTTTGTGATAAAAAAGTATAAATAATAAAAAAACTTTTTCGGATCCTTTTTCATTTAGGACGCCCCCTGCAAAATTATTTAATTGAATTTGTTATCCAATATTCGGTTTTGTAGTAGTATTAGCAGTAGTTTTGTAGTTTAAATAGTCCACTGCAGAACATACGCCTCTCTCATAAGGAGGTTTCGCCACTATCGACTCGGCAAGCGAATTAGCGATCGTAGATTTATTTGTTGTAATTCGTATTTTTAAGGCTTTACCCTTAGTCGCCTTTTACGACTCCCCCGGTAAGTCAGAGGGTGGAAGATTCTCACGCCGATACCACAGAAGCATTCTATATTAAATATCCAAATTTCAAGTCTGTCACTTGTTCCGTCTACGTGTTAGAGATTCGTGACATACGGGTAGACAGGCAGACAGACAGACAGTATAATGATATTAATATGATGCACAGAGCCCTAAAACTTAAAAAAATAATATGTGTCGTTGTTTTTGAGGTACTGGCATTTGTATCAAAACTAACAAAATATCCGAGCTATTTACTTGGGCGCTCGACATTTGGACATCTCTCTCGACTGCCTGGTGCTGCAGTGCATCACATCTACATTCGCCATAAACGCATGATTGCATACTCTTGCGCTGTGCAAACGGTATAGAAACGGTATAGTTACTCTTAATCACCACGCGACACAAAATCGAAGTACAGAAGAAAGCCCACAGAGAAGAAAAAAATGCATCAAAACGAACAAATATTTTGATAAAATGAAGTCCAAATAATAAAAGCGACGTTATCATGCGACAACACAATAACTTATTGGAAATAAAACGATGCGAATTAAAAGAAGAAGCGTAACGTTTTGGTACTGACTGAATTGAGTACCAAATATAAAGATAATTGTTTTAACGCCAAATGGCGTGTCTATCTACCTCACTCTTACTTATAACCAATCGCTTATTATTCTCAACGTCTGTCTCACACTATGTGAATTCTTGATTTGAGCTTTTATGCAGTATACGGATATTATTTTGGCACTTGGTTATTTTAATAAAGAATTCAATTAGTATTTAATAAAACAAAAAAGTAGTCAGTGTGGTACACATTTTGAAATCTTAATTAAATGAGCTATCTTTCACAAAACTACTTGCTGACATAATATAGTACATTCTTTTACAGTATGAATAGTCAATGTTTACTGACTAATAATATTGGCCAGTCAAGTCTTGAGAAAAATATATTTTTTTTCTTAAAGTTGAACAGCTGTTGTTACATTTATGTCAGTTTTTTGTGTTTAATTGTAATTAAAAGCAGAGTTATTCAGGATTGCATTGCAAAAATTAAATTGATAACATGGATTCTTGTAATCACAGTACTATCCAGTAAATCGTTAAGGGTGATGATTTTTATAAGTTAGTAATAAAAAAATGCCAATAACTCAAAAACTATGGGACACATTTTTTTTAATTTATTGGTAGAGAACTGTCTTGAATACTATATTAATATCAGTTGTTCTCACTTAGTGTTGAGTTTTAGGACAAGCTTTATATCTTTTTTATTATATAATAGTTTTATTAATAGTAGGAAACACAGATGTGTAAATTCTTTATCTTTCGCCTTCGTGTTTCATTCTAAAGGAATGTATTCAATTCAAAAATAGCTGTACTCTAAATAAAACATGCATTAACATACGGATTATGACCAAACAAAATTTAATTTTGGTACTTATTGTCACATTTTTTATGTCTAGTATAGTTCTTGACGTTTTGAAACAATAGAAGTTCTGTACATATGACTCGTGAAGGGTTGTATACCCTTCACGTGTCATATTTACCAAATCAAATTTTGCTTATGAAACAGTCTCGAAAACTACTCCATCGATTTCAAAGCATGATTTTTCTGTAAATTTTGTGATTGGTCGTGTATTAGTTCATAGATTATAAATATTAGCAATAGTAACTAAATTATACAAAATAAATGGACGCCTTTGTACAATTGATCCATAATTATTTATGTTTCCGCTTAATTTCAATTGAATGCGATCGCTGCCTGAACAATTGTCTTCGTGTGGAATCAATTCTTTTATGAGCAAACAATGCTTGGGCTAGTTAATTTTGTTACTAAATATAGATTTTCTGTATATGGTGATGTAATAGCTCCGCACGCAAAGATTTTTTACTAGAAGATATCCTACAATAATGTGAATTTTGGATGTAGGCATTACTAAACCTAGTTTGTAATGTTTGTTTTGCCTACTTCATAGTATAAGTAATGACACCTAAAAGAACTAAATTTAGGCGGAATTTATTTATTAATTTTTTTTTCAGATAGGTTTTAACCTTCGAAAAAATCCAAAAGGAGCGACGGTCTTGTAATGAGTAATTGTAGCGCTAGAATATTAATGTGGAAATGATAAGACTAAAATGGAGATATTTTTAAAATGATCATGTTTTAAGTATCTTTGAGGTATTGATGATTTTGAGGTATTGACTTAGATATTGAAAGTACACAAACATTTTACTTAACTTTGGGAAAAATCGTTAAATGTGATTGGACATATTAATAAGGTATTGTTATTACTATTATTTTGACATAATTTATGTATATTTTTTTCTAAAAAGATAAAAGCTACGTGCAGCTTCTTCTTAAGAACTTACGTATTTAAATTTCAAATTCCAAAAATAAAACATAAATTACTATCGTCAGTTTAAAGGTTTATGCTTGAAACCAAATTGAAGCGAGAAATTTTGGTAGATGTTAACTTTTATTTTAATTGGATTGTAATGAAAAACAAGCTAACAGTCCACCTTATGGTGAGTGACTATTGCAGCCTATAGACACCAGCAAACTACTCCAATCAAGGAAGGTTAGTGAGGCGTTGTCACCCCCTGAGGACTAAGATGGAATACCTCACATCTCGTGATTACACTGGCTATCTATACCTTTCAAAACCGGAACACAGTAGTAGTTGAAATACAAACAGTATTACGGTGGCAGAAATAGTTATAAGGGTGGTACCTACCTAGATGTCACACACCTCTGCCTGGGTGAAGGAGCCCGTAACCTGTTCATACGTTTAAACGTATGTTATACATTATAAGGGCTACTACCACTAACTGCGGAAAATTATAAACAATACTAAATTTAGTTCATTGTCGTATAAAAATGAAGACTAATTTAAACATTACCAGTAAACCAATTTTTTTTTCTATGAAAAATAGGCTTACGTTTGACCTCACTCTTGCCCGATGGAAGGAGAAGATGAGGCCTAGGTACACGCTTGCCTAGATGTCTGTTCACTTTGGGCTTAAAGAATAATATTAATATTGACAACAATTGCCAGTATAAATTAAATATAAATATTGGTTAAGAATAAAAAAGTAATATCATAAATAATGAACGTTTTTCGAAAGATGTAAATGTTATTTTCAAATACGTATATGCAGGCATTGTTAACGGATATGCAGATTATTTAAACATTCCGAACCTTCACAGTTTTCGCTACGCGATTACTCGCGAAAATAAACTAAACATCAAATGTCGGCTATATTTTCCATACGGTGACATCCACCTTTCTTTTGACCTTCACGACAGATGCGAGACATTTTTCTGTTGCTTATGTATGTCAAGGTGGAACTACGACGTGCTAGTGCACAATGCTAATTAAAAGTTGGATCCTAGTGTATTTTTTAAGTATTCAAACATCTACATTTTGAGGTCTCACGAAGACAAAGCTGACGTAATTGGACATGACATTTATTTCAATTGCTCCCAATTCACGGCGGGTCCTTGGTGTAAGATCGGAAGACTGGTTAAAAAAAATGCATACTTTTGATACAAGCATTTTAATACTTAATATAGAAGATACCTTCATTAATATGAATATACTCATATATTCTCAATATTTTTTATTTAATTTCCAAGTTAAGGGTTCGCAAATTTCTTAGGATTGTAATGGTGATGCATATATTTTATTGTAGACAGAATCAGGCGCTGTTTGTTGTAATCCATTTTTATGTATATGTATGTATATATACACGCCTTTTTCCCAACGGGATAGGCAGAGACAATCTTCTTCCACTTGCCATGGTCCTGACATACGTCTTTTTTATATAAGAGTAAAAGTAAAAAAAATCAAGTAACATTTTTACTTCATTTTTTAAGGCGTGCTAATTAAATATTGAATATTTATTTCCGCTACTACAGAACCTTTCAAATGGTGCGAAAATTGCTATTACAAATTTAAATAATACACATGCATTTTAATAATACACAACATTGGATGGAAAAATGATGTTGCCGGTAGCAGATACCATCCTTTGATAAATTAATGAACTTCAAACTTTTTTAGTTATAAGAAGGGTTTGTCGGCATCGGTGTAGTCTTCTGGATCAAAATACCAATTAAAAAAATCGCTTTGTTTAACTTTTTAATATTGCCATCTTGAATATTTCACTTTTGTCTATTTTAAAACGTATTAGACGGAAGCATTGAACGTATTCGCATCTTGTTTTCCTTGGAAGGTTTTCTCTGCGTGATTCGTTTGCGTGATCACAGCTCTATATGTAATCTATATATAACGCATTAGTCACGTTATTCTAGAAGGTAACGTGGTTTTGTTTTCGGATTCCTGCACTCTGACAACAAATAATCCTTATGAGATCGTCCTGTCTAACCATATGTCCGTACGTCCGTCTGTCACAGCCACATAAATTCTGTAGTTATGATCTCAAATACATATCTTAAATCTTGACGTAAACATTTTTTATATGTAGACCATGCCTAGTACCTCGTACTTTGATTGCAAAACAAAAGCTAATACTACATTAGGTAAGTATTGGCTGAATGATTTTTTGTAGCAAAACCCCGGATTGTGGGTGGGTATATTAAAATTTATACCGTTTGCGAGATAGTTACCGTTAAAATCGTTTCTAATGCGTTAGTCTCGCACCTTGCCTTTCATTTACTTTAACATAGAAGTTTTTATCAGTTGTACTGGCGATGGTAGACCTATTGAAAATACCAATATAAAATGTGTTTCGATTTCTGTGGCGAAAACTTTCCAATTATCAAGTATTAAATGTCGCTATTTTATAGTTTAGATCCCTGGTTTTTACATTGTCGGACACGTCCCTACGTTAAATAGAGTTATATTACTATATTATGTGTATTACGCAAACCCATGGAGTATTTCTCTAATGATTTTCGCTTCTGTCCGATAACGTCAAGCTCCATAAATAGCGGTAGTCTGTTAGCTCTAGCTAAAAAAAGGCTTAATGACACGCTTAGTGACGTCCGTGACTAGGAAGATTACATAGCTTTCAGATAAAATTAAATGCGGTTCAGTGGATTACGTTAACTGCGTAACATGTTTACAAGTTAAGTGGAAATTTATTATTTGGAATCAAGAGGAAAATCAGTTACATAAAACTATGATGCTTGGACGTTCTAACCCACTGATTTTTGTGGACAACTAAAACTTACGCACTTATAAAAGAGAGTAACTGATTTCTCCAAAAAATTAATAGCATACATATTATGAATCTAATGATTTCTTAAATGATACCAATTGATACATTTTATTCAATTTCTATTATAAGATAAAAAGACTGGAAACATTTTTTTTAAAACCTCAGCATATAAACTTAGTGCCTTCCTGAAAAATTTGCAAGCTTCGGATGCAATTTTTCTTTAACGCTTTTGAACGGAAATCACGATTTCTGTGTAAATCAGTATATACTACATATGTACAAAATATGTACAGGTAGTTCAAATTGTGAACATGCTGGGTCTCTTTTTTTATTATATAATTCAGAAAGGTATTTCTGTAACGTGTTTGCTATTAAGCTTAATGTTGTAGAACACTGGCACGGGCTTCTGTCCAACATCTTAGAAAATGGGTCTAGGTCGAAATAGAAACTGTTTCTGAGATACTATCGTCGTGAGTTATCATAAATATGTATTTCCATATATTCTCGTGTTTAACACCCGATGATTGTTGCCGTAGTCAGTATCTTATCGATAATCGATATATCTCCAGCTATAAATAACACAGATAGTTTCGGTTGTAATTTGAAACATTGTGAAATATAATTTCGTACAGATGAATTATTATTTAAATAACACTCAATTCTACGAGCACCTCCATCATTATCGTTATATTGGAGTAACCTAAATTATTATCATAGTATTGCAATATAAATCAAAAATATCAATGACCCAGAATTATCCAGTCTTTTATTATACATTAATTATTTCTTAATTTTCAATTAATATAAATCCAGGATTAATCAATCCAGACAAGTACGAATTTCTTCCTCGAAACGTTGATTTATTGTGCACATTATGCTAGTGTAATTACGTTGGCCCAAATTCTTAACACTGGCATTTATCTTGTATTGACCTTATCTTAATACTTAGAAAGGTATCATGCTCTTGTATTATAAGTAACGGATTGGGTGACCTCATACGAATTATTTTCGCCTTATCCTATACATACAGTCATGTAACATATTAAAAGGCTTCACTATTTTTATTATTTAGAACGTAATATACATTAAATAACTAAAGGAACTTACAACAAGTGCAGTTTAAATATGATACATCGATTAACCATGCATTTGATAAGCACGACAGAAAACTGGTTTCGTCATAAGTTGTACGCTAGTAACGAGTTTCAAATGTATCAATTTTAATTGTGCTACATTGATGATCATATCATGTATATATATATTAATGTTGAATAACATAAGATAATCTATTTTTATTTAAGCTGAAATTTATTTTGCACTAAATATATAATTTATTGTAGTTCCGAGCTTATTCTTAGATATACCTAAGGGATTAGATAATTGTTATATACTTCAATGTCTTTGGTCCGTACATCGGTTTGATCTACGGTCAATCGTCATCAACATACCATTTTAAATTAAACAATGGATTCTTCACCCACTTCGTACCCACTTCCTGTAGTAATATAGACACGCTCCTTCAATATATTTTCAATATTAAGAGAAATAAAAATTTCACAAGAATACATACGTTATGATATCGTTCAAGAAGTAGGCTTAAGCACAATATTCTATCTTTCATTATCGACGATACGTCGCGTCGATAGCAAAAAGTACTAATATCAGTTTTACTTCGTACAGCGGTATACGTGAACGTACTAGAAAACAAATTGCAATGTATAAACACGCCATGTAAACGTACCTTAGCGATTGATTAAAAAGTGAAGTGACTAGTTAAAAAGTAACACGGGACTTAACAAGTCACGCCAAAATGGCACACACGCAGTGTAAAATAGATCATTACTATAAACTGGAAAAGAAGTATATAGACATGAAAAGGTTAGTTATGGAGAAGACGGAGGAGCTCAAACGAAGAGACAAAATAATAGCGCTTCTTGAAAATGAAATTGATGAAAGAGATTCCATAATAAGGCACCTCAAAAATGAAATAGACAAGTACAGACAGGTGGTTAAACCTTTGACCAGGCAGATTATAGATAGTCATAAAAATGGTTTGGAGCAAGAAGAGGAATATTTCGTTATGAAGACGCCCGGACCAGAAAATACAAGAATCCTGCCGCTGGGTGAACAAAGGTTAAAACGGACGGCCATATCTGCCGAACCATTGTCGTCGCTGACTCAAGAACACGATATGAAATTGGTGAAGATACCGAAAATACATAAGTAAGTAAAGTAAAAATTAAATAAATTAGTATTATTTTAAGGTTATGTTTACAAGTGTTGTTTTTTAAATAGAACTAATATTGAAATAGTTTAAATAGTACGATATATTTTGTTTATTACAAAAACTGCATGAGTTTGTTGTCTACAAAAAGTGATGATTTTGTTGGCTTAAGATATTTTTAAGACAAAAGATTACAAATTATAAAGTTATAAGTTATTGCTATCCCAAAAATTTACAACTTTTAGTAAAAATTTCTTTTTTAATTGAATTACAATTAACGGATTTACCAATTATATTGTAGCAGAAACGAAGCAAATCTTAGTGATGCCAACGCAGCTATTACTTGATTCTTTATCAGGTTCAGACCAAAGAGACGACTACGTTTTAGTTTAGGTATGTTCGTCTATGAAGCTGTGGTTACTATATTATAACGGTCATTTATCACCAGGACTTGGAATAAAACAGAACTGCTTTTGATTATGTTTCTCTAGTTTTACACACTCTTGTCTGTATGTAAAGAAGCACCCAATAAATGTCCCACTAATGGGCAAAAGCTTTCTCTTAATTTTTGAGAAAGTATCCGACATGCGGGTTAGCGGACTTCACATATGCTCGATATTTTGAATGATTTCTCTAACATGCAGGGTTTCCCTTGTCACGTTGATTTCCTTCACGTGGTATAATAGAAAAAAAATTCGTGGCAAATAAGGTACATGAAAATGCAATAAACAATATTAGTGGTCCGGCATCGGGAATCGAACCCAGGTCACTCGTAAAAGATAAAGCGACCGCCGTGCTCTATGCGCTAGCTCCCCTCAATGCCTGTATTCTTTGTTTGCATTATATTACGATTGCAAATGATGACATTCGCGAAATAATCTTTACTAAATATGATAATTAACAATTACAACATATAAATTACATAATTTGAATTTCCTTAACAAATTATAAACATATATTGCTAGGAAACTAAAGTATATATGTGTATATTTTACTGGCAGTAATTTATTCATAAATACTATTACAAAATTACAAAAACATTTAATTTGCTACATAATATTTGCACTAAGTTTGAGACTAAATGTAATTTAATAACTGACTCAAAATACCCGTTTAATGTATTAATAAACAGGACATCCGTAACAATATCAAAACTACTAGCATTAGGTTCCAGAAAAAATAAAATACTAAACTTTCACGACCTTATACACAATAGTGGAGTGTTCAGGGGTATCGAACGGCTATCGAACCCTGTACCTTTTAAAATTTTCTTAAGAAATTAAGCTCTATCTGTGTATTGTCTAAGAAATAATAAAATCGTCACTACGGAGTCACGAATTACATACAGGTGTGTTTGAAACGTAATTCATCAATCAGTGCGATTGAATTTCTTCAATGTACTCGCTATGGCGCGGTCCGTGCGAGGCCGACATGTGTTAGGTGGTGCGCCTTCGGACATACCCATTTGGTATAATTACGTTCGAACTTTATTATCTGTCCTCGCCTTCGGCAGTAGCTCGACACATTGCTTATGTCTTCGATTTATATTACTGGCGGCTGTGATTTGCGATACATTAAAGAGCTGGTACATAATAGTGATTATAAATTTTTTATTATTAATTAAATATAATTGGATAAACACATATTATTTAAGCACTTACGCCTTTCACCTATCGGTGTAGACAGAGATCAAGGATCAAGGCTTTCCCTTTGACGTGACTCAGCGTAACCAAAAGGGACTTCAAACAAACTCTCGTCTCCCTGGGAGATTGCTATGAGAATTTCAAGATTTTTCTTTGGATAACTTTAACTTTGGACTTTTCTCAGAAGTCGTTTCTTACCACACCCTCGGTAAGGGAGGAGGAGGCAAACATTTAAGTCGCTACAACACGTCAAATATTGAAAATTGTAAATATGTATAGTATTGACACTAATTATTTCGATTTGCGTAGGATGTAGCAATCACAGATGCCGTGCAAAAAATAAATTTCCTCCGTCAACTGCCTCATGCTACATTAAAATGCGACCCACATTTTATTACACTGTAATTAATATGCATGTCTTGTTTTCAATAAATATGTATATGGAAATGTTTATTTATTTTCACTTCATTATTATAAATGAAATGAAAGAAAATATTGATAATGAATAATATCGTACATTAATTGTTTTAAATATCTCCAATATTTACATAGAGTTGCAAAACACAAGATCGTTAGCAAGTCTTAGTTCGTTAATCTCAATTTGTCTCTATCATATTCGGTGAGTGGTTCGAGAAAATATTGGCATGCGTGTGCGCAATTTATCAACTATCCAGATATCAATGGTAAATAATCCTTAGCGGGATTTAACATGCCTATTAATTGTAAAATCAAAAGGATAACATCGCGCAATTGTTTACCTAAAGTTTGATCTATTTACTAAAATATTTGATCGGAATTTTCATATTTAACACTTTTAGAGACATTTTTTAATTTAATCTAATCTCGAGATTGCTGTCCTCGGTAAGACCGAAACGTCATCATGTATCTAATCTCGTCAACTTAAACACAGTGAAGTATATTACACAAATTTTGTAACAATAATCCGCGGGATGGCGGTGTGAGAGCATCTGTCAGCACATCTCTTTGAGTGGGTGTTGTAAAACCGACTGAGAGGAAAAAAAGTTGCCTTTAATAAATAGTGAGTAAACGGGTCTAAGAAATGGGCGAATGAAAGGTCTACATCCAGCCGTAGATTGTTACTACTCCACTGCTATACATAGGACCTTTCTCCTTCTTTTGGGTGAATTTGTTATGATCACTACGCTTGGCTGGCGACTTGTCGCAGCACTAGACACCTCGCACCATAGATGCTGCTGCCTGTATATTTTTGGCCTGGAAAGTTCTTCAAATTTGGAACAGGCCTTTGTGAACAATGGAATCTGTAGAGATTAGTGATGATAGTTATTCTATTAGAATGGGATATCACAAATCCGATGAACCATATATAATGGAATAATAATTGAATTTTTTACAAATCATTTCCTAATTATTTAAAAACGGATTTGAATTCGATTGGAATTTAAAATCAGGGTTAATTCGAAATGCTAATTGTCGGGGATAGTTATATTTATAGTTATTAGTCCTATTGTTATTGATATAATTCTTATAATGTGGTACCTAGACGACTCCTAGGAAGAGAAGGAGTCTTCCACCAGTTATGCCTAATCACAACACATTAATTTATAGTGATATCATATAATCCTACTAATGTTACTAACAGTGAAAGTATGTTTGTTTTTGGATGCTTAAAGGTCTGAAATGCAGTTTTTAGTATCTCTATATTTCAGTCTTATTATGATTGAAAAAGTTCTTTTCATTCCGTTCTCGGTTATTGTTACTAAATAACGATGCCATTTTTGCCGTTTAGTAGTGACGTAACAATAAAGTCTGCCACTCCCTCTCTTCCCGAGGGTTTTGTAGGAAGTGACTAAGGGTTGAAAATCTCGAGGCAATCTCTGAGATCAAACTTGACGACACGATCCGCCAATCGTCACGTTTCCTCCAGACATGCTAAAAGTGGGTTGCCAAATCGCGTTTGATTACGCTGCATCATCCCAAATGGAAATCCATTATTTCTGCCTATGGGTGATTACATAAACGTGCGTGAATGACTAATAATACAGAGCGCATAAAATATAAAAATCACTTTAATAAAAAATTTAAGAATAATTTAACAAAACAGAGCCACTGCTTGACATAACCTTTTCAAGAATCTTTTCATCGAAAGGTTAATTCAGCGACCCTCACATAGTCTTCATCACAGTCACAGCCTTTTTATTCAGGCCAGCGTGTGCGATGTGATCCAATGCTGCGCGTAGCCTGCGTGACCTCCAGTACAGAACCTTTCTGCACCCACATCCGTCATTCCGGCGTAACGTGAACTGTTCACAGTCAAATTAACACGCTAATCCTTTTAGGTAACTCGAATATTTGCGATCTGGGTTGAATATTTAAGTTCGTGCATATGATTTTAAACAATAATTGAATTGAAATCTCCTCTGAAAACCTGGCACGTAGAAATTCTATTCACGCCGCCTCAATGCATATGAACATGAATGTTATAAATGCCAATGACTGCCATTTTTTCATTTTCTTGAGATTCGTTAAGGAGATGCATAAGTTTATTAGTTTACATACTATCATTTCTATATGTATCTTTAATTTTAATATGATTTCACAAACGTCAGTTACAACATGCAAGTTGCAAAATGCGTATTATATTACCCACAAACATTTTATATCTTTGTATATACGATTATTTGCTTTTGAGTTCTTCTTTAGTTCAATTCTATTAGTTTATAATTTAATTCATCACGCAGAATGTATTTGTTTACTGTTTGTGATTCTTACGCCTTCCCTGTCTTAACTACTGACTGATGCAGTTGTGGTTGTTTAACTGATTATGCTATTTTCGAATATACAGTATAAATAGACATTTTAAAAATTTTTAGGTATATTCATAAATGTGTGTAAATTTTTGCAAATAAAAATATGTGTCAAATATCTTCGTTGCAAAAAATAATTCGTGTTAAATATTATAGTAACCTTGATATTATTAATATTCAAAGATAACTCAACTTACATAACTTCTTCGTAACTAGATTACGTACCTAACGTAAATGTAATTCAACCTGTTTGTTATTAGCCAAAAACTTTCTTGTTTCTTAGATAATAGAAAAAAAGAAAAAATACATCTGGAGACGCCAAATGTATGTTTCTCAATATTTCTTGCCTTGAATGGAACTTACAACAATTGCTAATTGAAAGTTTAATGAGTTACTTATAGTATGTTTTAGATTTTATAATTACTCCAAGTCCCTTCAAGATGTTAGTACCATGAAGAGACTTAGTAAAGTCTGATTACTAAGGTTACAGTAATATGAGCTTATTTCGTTCCAATCGCTTTACTAGTATAGAAGATAAATATCTCAGTTTCTTTTTATGACAGTAGATTTGTCTAAATGAGCAAAATATGCTTATGGAAAATTAATTTTGCTACCCACTGTCATCTTCTAAAATTTGTAAATAGTTGACAATAAGACGTAGAACTGCCTCAATTCACATACGTGGATTAACGGTCACTGTTACCGATTTGTATATTTTCGGACTGGCATTTATCACGATGGTCATTTAATTTCGTAATCGCTCAGAACCTAATAGATTTTCTGGACAACTTCCTCGGAGGCTTCTACTCGACGGAAAGAGACGATTAGAAGGTTTACGTCATTACACTACTAATTAAAAACCTAAAATTTAAAAGTTGCATCTGGACACGGTTCATTAAAAATGATTGTTCATTACAAGGGGTAACAAGAAAAATCAAAGCAACCTCAATGTAACGTATTTAATAATTTCATCATTATATAGTCAACGGAATTTGCAACGTTCCAACAAATTTATTATTGGCGAGAATTGTAAGTGCATATAGTGTTAAAATATTTATACCAATAAATGTTATTTAAAATCAGGATATTGATTCGAAATTTAAACTGTAATGGGAATATTTTTATCATTTATAATGTAATGAAATTTGCCAATTTAATCTGACACATCCTTAATGTCTATTTGTGCATCGTAATTCATTCTGCTAAGCACATGAAACTAACGGACTACTGTTTATTTCAGATCACGAGAACTTATCAAAAGTGCCATCCTGGACAACGACTTCATGAAAAACCTCGAAATGACGCAAATTCGCGAAATTGTTGACTGCATGTATCCAGTCGAATATGCGGCTGGCAGTGTTATCATCAAGGAGGGTGATGTTGGCAGTATTGTCTATGTAATGGAAGGTAAGATCTACTTCATTAAAAATAAAATTAACAGTAAATAGCAGGCTTTCCCAATCATTTTCTCATCGTGCCTTCTATATTAATGCTAGAAACCTCTGAATTTTAGCTAAAAAATAATAAAAGGTATATTATTACTGGTAAAGTACTTGAATATGCATTGTTTTGAACCAATTGCTAGGATTGTTTCGATACTAGGTACAATTATTGCCAAAGCAGCAAAGCTATTGTCTGGTGGTTATCAACGGCAATGCTATTTAGCTTATTATTGTGTTGAGTTGAGTTTATTATTGGAACTACAAGTCTCACTCTATCCCACTGCTGGCATTACAGACATTATTTTATTTTTAGTTAATTATAAGTTTGTTCTTGCAACAGGAACGGTTTATCGTGTACTATGAAATTCAAGTTGTGTTTAACAACTGTTATATTTTAGGCATTTTTTTTAATACGAATGCTTAATTGTGTTAAGGCGCCCTCTAGTTGGGAGTAGCGGAATTAATGCAGGCGTAATTTGTTTTAGTAGTATATTTTGTGATCCATAGGTGGCGCATTATTTTAATATTATGATATAATCTAAACGTGCGTTGTATTAAGTAAACAGATTATTTTATGAAAATAAATAATAACTAACTTTACTTTACTTTTTATTTACTGTACTTTTTATTCTCGTTCTTTTGCGAATAGAAGACACAATTGTATCGTAATGGTTTTACCAACGTACATTCATTCGATAATCAATTCATAATTATGTGGGTTAAATTAAATGTTTTATCGGTAAGTATTTTTTTTACTATTTGGGACTTACTCACCGTAAAGATATAATTTTCTAGTGAATATTTTAAAGCAAATAATAGCAATGTATTATTTATTGCATAGGTATTATTGTCATCTTAGCTTAGGAGTGTCAGTTACGAGAAGGAACTTTCCCGCGTTTGAGAAAGCGGGAAACCAGACTAACTCGATTCTCACTATTCCTACAACTAACCGCTCCATAAGATGCCATTATTTGTTATTATTCATACACAATAAAAATAATGGATTAGTTTTAATTCGATAATATGTTAAGTACATAGAAATAAAGTTGTTTTTACATGTAATCGTAAAAATTAAAGGAAAATATCTAAATGTGTTGCTAGTTACTTTATCCTAACGACCGCTTGTTACACATTTTAAATATTAAAATAACCAAAAGAAATTTTATCACTATTGACTTTATATAGAACTTGACAACTGTGACAACTTCCGAATATGATCGGCAGTTGTCAGTTGCGTGAGCAATACTGTAGTGCCGCAAATGCACAGTACACACAGTACTCACTCGTCTATACCTTCCCGTATCCGATGTTACACTGACGTATGAAATAAGACCCTGTCGAGTGGTTAATGATATTTTCAAAACGAGACGCACCATAACACGGGATGACCAGAATACCAATATTTTGTGTGTCGCACAAATAATGGCTCAGCTCGGCTTCGAACCCAGGACCTATGGTTCAGAAGTTAGTTACGAGTTAAGCACTAAGCCGCGCGGTCGTCGCAGTCAGTCACATTGTGACATAAATAAGCCCTCTTTAACCTCAATTTACACTTAAGTTTCATAACGCGTCTACACGCACTCGAAACTATATTAGGAAAGAGAAGGAAAAGCGGCCGAAAGTGAAACAGTTTTGTAACACTGCCGATGAACATAATGTAGACCTTTAACCTGCCACGTTCGTAGAGATGGCCAAGTTCTGGACGTGAATACTTTGAGGCTGTCTTTAATGATGACTTAACGTATTACAAAATTTGTAAATTATAAAAAAAATTATATCATATGATAATGTGGGTTTATGAATGGGATTAAGGGTGTCGCAAGATAAGAAGTAGACCAAATTAAATAAGTAGTAATTAGAGAAAAGCCTTGGATATTTCATGGTGCCTGAAACACGGCTGAGTAACGCGTCTAACGCGCGATGCTACTGGTACATTTATTATGTCCTTCCATTGGGAGAGACCTTTGTGCAGTCGTGGACTATTGCCGCCACTTTGTTGCCTTTTTTTTTATGAGAATTATTTTTTATGGATCTTTTATAGTGTGGTCAATTACAGGTTGATGAAGAAGAAGAAGTGGTTCTAAATTCTTTTAGCAACGATAAAACATTACGTTTACATTTAAATCATAAATTATTTTTATTCTATACTCCTACCTGTAATAAATCGAAATACTTTATATTTAATAAATTCAATATCAACCTTAACTGTACTGTAACTGAAAAACATGTCTCATTTTGCAGTTATTAAGAACCTATAACGTTTTTTATTGCGTAACAACAAATATTTATGTAACAATATTAGCCTGACATCGTGTTACAAAACGATCCAATTATTGTAACCACCGCCACGTCATCAAGGTGAAGCGAAATAAAGCAATGGCAATTTATACCAAATGTCGAGTAGTTGTATCGTTCACAGCTGTGAACACCAAATAAAGTTATTTGCTCGCGTGTTTCATAGTTCGTGATAATAATTATTAAATACTATTAAAGTATTTTTCATTTGGAAAACTATGATTATTTTCCATCTAAAACGTGTTACGTTATTTAATGACATCCTGCTTTTATTAGGACAATGATCTGTGTAGGTTTATGCAAATATCTTGAAATAGCTAAATCTATTTTGAGGCAGTGCTATTCAGTCGTCAAGGTTAGCATTATTCGTTTACATAGTGTTTATGTAGATACGTCCCGACTCTTGTCTTGACACTAGGACCACTAGACTAATTTTGAGGTTAATGGTTTATACCTATACACTATACACTCTTTTGTTGTTCTACATAAGTGTATTATATATAAAAGGTTTAAGTTGAAAAGAAAATAATGAATAATTATTTTAAAACACTGATAAAGTCATATGTTATTAAAAAAAATTAAAAAAAAACCTTATACGTAAATGATCGATCTCTATGTTGGAATAATTATTTCGATCCAAAATTATTTAATTTTGGGAACTTATTTTCATAATTTCTTCGCATTTTCTTAATTCAAAAATATTAAGAGTTTTGTTTTGTCTCCCACCATGTTGCAATCATAAATCTTAGTATGTAAATGCCAAAACGCCATAATCGTACATCAAACACAATGACGCCGAATACTCTCCGGGAGCAAATCTGACGACGAAGCTCGCCATGCGTCTCCATTCGAGAGATTCAGAGAGACAAAAAATAATTTGCGATAGGCTATTTGGCTATCATCTTATCGCTATCGTCAAGCACAGTAACATCTATTTTTAGGAGCTGATACCGTCACTTACAAATACAGCCGATTTAATTAAGTATATAGAAAAAACAGATAAAATTAAGGCAAAAGGTGGAAACTTGCGGATTTTAGCGCATGATTTACATACTTTTATATTCTAAATTACACACATTTATTTGAGAGATACCAATGGATAGATATTTTAGACTTCCGTATTAAACATGTAATTAATCTCATTCTGTTTCTGAAAGTCACGACAAAATTTTTAGATCTAATTCGAAAATTATTCATGCAAAATGTCTTCTAACATTGTACCTACATTATTCACGTGCAAAAAACCTTTCCAATAGTGACTGAACACCGGTTCGGCCTTGGCGTCCGCGGGCGAGACCTTGCCGAGTAACGATACAATAGCCCACGGTGCTACTAGTTATTTATTGACTCGGACTATTTCGGCGTCGGAAGTGAAAGTGGAAACCATAGACATTATTATTTATTAGATGTAGTCGGTCCACATATCGGCAAATGATTAAACAGATCTCCAAATGTATGAGAAGGGACATACGCAAATTTAATACAGTCGGTATTGAAGGTGCGATAAAGCGAAACGAATGCTTCAAAGTGTTCGCCAGTGTTCTGTCTATCGGAGAGAACCGACTAAGTTGAAGACAGAAAGCGGCGCTGTTATTTCCGCTTGAGCTGAGATTTTGAGTCAGATCGAGAGATTTTACTGGCAGCTTCACATCGTCGTTGAAACCACAGACAAGTGTGAGTAACGACTCAAGAGCCAAGCTTATCCGTCGCTATTATTTTCAACTTTTTTAATATTCATTTTTCTTTTTTTTTCTGGTTACAAATTTGGAATTCGTTTATTATGTAAGAAAAATGTATCGATTTGCGGCCATTACACGCACAATTTACGAGGCGTTAAACAAATTGGAATTGCAGTGATTGCTTTGCACAAAGTAGGTATGGAGCTGTCTGTAAGCTTGACGCTTGACCTCAGTCGTGCTGTTAGGACTAGACGGGCTGTTAACGCTGACAAAGCCAGAATCTGACGATAGCCTATGATATAAATATTATCGCATTAAATGAAGATCATTCTCAGCATCCTAAGACAGTGGACAGCACAAAACACTTTTTGTCCCGATTCACTAGTGGAATATACAGGAATGTGCTTTTTAGAGATGATGATCAGGTCTGTATCAAAGGGCGGCCATTTTGAATAAAGTTATTTGTATTTAATCGCTCATACTTTGATCAATTGGAACACACAAGTTTTATGGTTATTACACTATTTCTTAAAAAAAGATGTGCATTTTTATGTGTAACAGAACTTATAGCCATACTAGCCAGCCACTTTACAATTTTGCATTATCTACGAATTATGAAGACTAAAGCAAATATTGTAAAATATCCAAGTCTAGTAAGGAAATATACTTAGTCTACATACCCAAAATTTTATTAGATATACCTATATATACTAATTGTTACAGTAAATACAATATTAGACATGTAAAATGAATATAAACAAAGATTTATACTATAAGTACCAGGGTTAGGATGGGGACATGACGTCGCAAGTTCGAATCTGCCATTCGGCTATTATCGCGAAGCACTCTAAGGAATATTAGTAATAGTTAATAGCATTGAGATTTAAAGAGCATTGCAATATTTTTTTTTTAAAAAAAAAGTACATGCCTAAATAATACATACTAGTAATACATATAAAATTTTTGACAGTTTCTGAACAGTTATCAATCGTACCAATAGGAAAGAAACATAGTAGTATGCATATATAACTTAATAAAGCTACGCGTTTATTACGAGTATAATAGCAATTATAGCTTCATTTAGAGTTTACAGCATTGGATTTAAATAGTTGGCATTTTTAATACACACATAATATAGGCACTAAGTGCTTGCTATACATGAATTGAAAAATATAATAAAGAGTATATTATTTACGAAATTACAGGACCTAATATAAAAAATCTGAGCATAATATAACGCTTCAGTACTTTGAGATGAACAGGAAAGTTACATAGGTTTTCAACCTTAATATACGTTATTTTACGATCAACTGCAATATAAAAATTAGGTACGGAACCCACTGTTCTTGAGGCGGACTTGCACTTGTCCGGTTTTTATAATATCAGCTTGAAACTTACGTATACCATCTGGTATAGAACTTTGCGTAAGTGATTTATACATAAGTTACACGTGAAATAATATACACTATGAAAGTGCATATGCGAAAAAAACCATTGTTTTTATTTATGGACTACTTGTAGACTACATAAAAATGTTGTTATAGTCTTACATTACATAATTATAAATCATTCCACATGTCACTGTCCCTCGCTTGAAACGTCACTTGTGTGTGACGCACACAAGTGGTGTTTTCTAGTGTGTAAACATGCAGTTCTGTTATGGTTACATTCCTCAGAAACGTATACGTAACCCCTATAGGAGAACATAGTTTTTTCTGTTTACATATGACTCTCTATAATCATGTCTCATTAGACTCATCCAAATGTATAAGTACCAAACGAATTGAAATACAGCACCCGTGGTGACGGCAGGCTGTGGTGTTGTGGTACAAAGCGCTTGAAACGTCGGGAATAATGTAAAAGCAATAATTCAATGAAAAAAAGATCCATGAATAATACTTTTATTTGAAATGTGTAGTATTCGCGTAAATACAAGAAATAATTCTATTAGAAGCATATTTACCGTTGGGCAGGAATCTTCTAATTTGATTCAAGGAAAATTATCTTAATACAATAGTAAAGAAAAAATCCGGATATCATTATTTCTGCCTTTTGTTGTTTTGTTTGTTAATTATTAAAAAATTATTAAAGTCTCCGACCCAATTAGTACAAGTAGTCTCCACTTTACCGATCCCGACAATCGATAACCTTTGTTAGGAGTAGTTTATAGCAATACTAGTATTACTAAAGCTATTTAAATCAGTGCTTTAAATTAATATAAATGATAATAAAATATATTTACATAAAATATAAAAATATGTTCTTTTAAACTGTACTTGTTTGGCACTATTTTGTGGCAATACACTATACTTTTCTTATTCCAATTGATTTGATTATTCGGACATAATTAAATAATTGTTTCCTTGTATAGCAACGACACATAACTCACAGGGCGTAAAGTCAGGTCACCGTCCTTCCTATTATCTTTTAGGTGCTAATAATAGTAAACATTTTTTGGTCATGGCGAGACTAACCAGTGTTTAGAAACATATTTAACATAAGTTGCTGATAAGCGTCCAGTTTATTTTAAGCTTATACAAGGAAGTTCTAGTACAAAACTAC
This sequence comes from Bhutanitis thaidina, assembly GCA_029286595.1. Taxonomy (NCBI): domain Eukaryota; kingdom Metazoa; phylum Arthropoda; class Insecta; order Lepidoptera; family Papilionidae; genus Bhutanitis; species Bhutanitis thaidina. Next base: position 6,622,881 of record JAGSMS010000005.1, read on the forward strand.
TAACGTTTTAAATCTCTTCAAATCATTTGTAATTAAGATGATTCGATGATGTAGTTTCTGCGCTTCCATGTATATTATGTACAAGTTATTTGAATGAACACATTTAATATATATTACATTAACAAGACTCTGTTTGTGATCTACATTATTGATAAAGTTATCTTAGGCCGTGGGCCCGTGAACCTTTAATTTTAGATATTAACATATTCGTATCTTCCTATGACGTTTGTTCGTGTTTGATAAAAGACCAATAAAATTGTAATAAAATTATTATAATTTAAAGCATTAACCCTACACGTGACACTTTGAAATACTAGAAATTCTATTGTTATGAGTCATGTAAATACTGATGACACTAGAAGGATTAAAGTTCAAACAAAATTCCCTTTTAAATATATATTTTCTTCTTCATCAGTCTGTAAATAGTACATTGTCTCTGTCTGTTCCAAAAGGATGGTTTGCCACATTTGCTATGCTTGGAGGCAAGATGGCAATCGCAGTACCAGATGCCATGCACTGCTGTTCACCGCTGGTATGGTTAATTTGCTATTTTTTGAACTCCATGAAATTAGGAGGTTTTTAACGTTTTTTCATTATTTAAAAGAAGAACTGTAATGTTCTTCTTAACCCTTCTCGTGTCGTAACAATTGAATTTGAATTGTTTCATTTTAACACGTCAAGACTTATCAGAAATATGTTAATGTTACGTCTATTTTGAGCTTAACCCGCCACCTCGATCTTATGTACTACATCAAAGTAATTTTTTTTTATTTAATATAGCTCTTATGCTCTTATGAACGATCACGTCAATCTACATCTTGTAACTCATGAGAAATAAAGATATTATACAAATTATTATAGACTAAATTGATCCTAGACTTCTATAGGTTCATTGTCGCTTCTGAGGTCTGGGAGTTGATGGCTACAACAAAGTCCTCGACTACCGTAGTTCTTATCGCACTGTCAACATTTCTTGTATTTACGCGGATACATGACATTGAAATGAAATCAACTTTACGGAATTCATCAAGTTTATTTTAATTTTTTTTACTTCCCGACGTATCGGGTGTTACACAGCACCCGTAGTCGCGGGGGACTGAGGTCTCCCTATGTCATACTAAGTATGCTCTCTCAAGCTACCGTCAACTGTCAATTATTAATTTTGCCCCGATCTGTGCGGAAAATATGTTTGAAAAAAGATGCCATGGTAACCGAGTGTTTAGGGGATATCTACCTCTGAATCAGAAGACCTGAGTTCGATCATCTATGTAGAGGGCTAGTGTGAATGAGTTTTTCGAAACTTTGTACGATTTGTATCGATGGCCTGAACACTAAAGATGACGATAGGCTGATCACCTGTCATGTTTTTCTATGCAACCTCTGGTGAAAACCTTTGACCACCTTAGTATGGGGTATCCGATCGTGAGACCATAATTATAACTTTACATTAATTCCTTATCATTTGAAAAAGAATACGAATGGTGTAAATGCTACCTTTTATAAAATTCTGAAATCAATACCAAATGCAATTTTGTTTTATAAAGACGCCATCTGTTACGGAGACAATTTTCGACTAAGTTCCGCTCGCTTAAGGCAAATGGTCATATTATTGGCCTCAATGTGGTCCGTGCTCTGCTGTATTGAGTACATCGTGGCTCAGTTTACGAAACGCATGAAATGTGACTTATCACTCGACAGGTGTACGGACAATATGTTTCTAACAAAGAACTTTCTTAATAATAACTTTGTGAAATAAACAAAGAAAAATTACTTTTGTTAGTACACACATGTTAGACGGCTATAACTTTTATGTAATTTAGAAATATGTTAAACACATGTGTTGTATGTAATCTCGCCTGGGTTATAATTTTATAATATACTGGCGAAACGCACCAGCTTCTCACTGACAGATCACTTTACGTTACGTTATTTATTATTTCTTTTGCACCTGCCAACCACTTTTCACCATGACAATGGTTGACTGGCAGAGAATGCCACTTGGCGTTATGCACAATGGGGCTCATTGAATCCTTTAGCTTCAAGTCATCAATAAAGAATAAATAAATTAAATTAAAATTATAAATTCTCATATACATATTAATATTCTCTATACATCCCAGAGGGATATCTCTATATCTTTCAAACCTGAACACAACAGCAGTTGCACTGTTGTTGGATTCGGGGCTACAAAAATAGGTAGAAGTACCTACCGAGACGACTTCTATTGAAGAAGAAGTCTACCACCTAGTGAAGAAGTTATTAGCGAATACACAGACAACTTGGATTCTTTAATAGTCTTTAAAGAAACGCACTCCCTGTCATCGGAAGGGGTATCGGTGGATTTAAAAAGAAGGAGTCTGTAAATGTCCCACCGTTAGGTAAAATCCACCTCTAAAAATATGATTGGTTTTTGGACCTTCTTCACATGTGCTCGTCATGTACAATGAGGTTTCTTCACGACGTTTCCTATCATCTGAGCACGTGGTAAAAACTACTCCTAAAATTGCTTTTTGTGGTAGTAGTATTTTAGTGTAGGCACTAGAATTTAAATCCAGGTCACTCCCGTACTAAGACATTAAAACGAACCCCCTGACGCCTGAGCAACTACAGCCCGTAGAAAACCTAAATTAATTGCTGAAATTATAAGTAAAATTAAATGTACAATTTTCACAACATATAATTAATGATTAACACATTGTTGCGCTCCTAATCCAGCACCTTCACGGCAAATTTATTTTCGCGCGTCTTAGAACTCACATTTTTAAAGATTACATCAAAAGAAAGAAAATGGTTTCACGTTCCAATTCCGTCCATAAGTGTAAAAAGACTTCCCGAACAAATTGAGATTATATGTGTTATAATACAATTGAATGTAGAAACAGTTACTTCTCATCCGGCCGTGTAGCATTTGTCTCTGCATTCTGCTGCGCTGACCATCCATATCGCACGATTTCTCTTGATGCACGTCTAATTAAAATTAGCTCCCGTTAATGCTTGATTACATGTTTGGCCTTTGTAAATTGTTTGCGTTATAAGCTTTAGAAAACAGTATAATTCCCGATTTAATGAGTGATTGTCTTTCATTATTGTAACATGGTATCCCACCGAGATTATACCTATATACAAAGTATTAACTGATACTCGCGGCTTCTTACGTGTTGAGTTCGTTGAAATTTCTTTGAAATTTTTATAACATTGCAAAATTAATTCAGAATCGAATGTATTTAGAGGGAGTATTTTTATGAAGTTTTAGTAATGATTTCTTGTATTTACGCTTTAAGTTTCAAGTTAATAATAACACTATGTAAAATTTTCCTGTACAAACTTTCATCCCCTATTCTACATTAGAGCCCCTAGGGCTTGTTTTTCAAAAAGCGCTTATGCTAAATTCTGTTTTTAATGCCCCCATCAAATACATGACTTTCAGAAAATCATTCAAGCTGTTTCGGAATAATTTTTTAGAAAATAATTTCTTAGTGGATGCTATCACTCTATAAGGAACCTGTCAAATTTCTAGCTTGCAGGGTTTCTTGTTTCGGAGATTTCGTGGTTAGTCAGTGGTATTTTGCTTTTAATATACATAGAAAGGTATGAAACTTCTAGCTAACCTATCGTATCTTATAACCTATATTGTTGTTTACTTCGCATCGTAAAAATATTCCTATTAAGCTTCAGATTTTGCGTTCCGTATGAAATCATACTTAAATAGATTTAATGGTATTATTATGTAGTTGTTCCTTTGAATTTCCGGCACCAAAAAAATTACACATTGTTATAAGTGCAGAACTTATCTCGTGCTAGGCAGAGAAGGACAATATCGTAAGCAAATCGGCATATGTAATTAAAACGAAGATATACATCCACAGACCTCCACAAACAATTGCACGTACCTGAGCCACCTGCATCCATTGACATTTCTCAACGCTGTGACTACCTGCACTCCATCACAGTTCTGCGAGCTATGTGGCCAGCGCATTGTCACTTCAGATAGCTGATACTTACGACTAATAATTTCGAAGAAATTTGATGTCCTCGACTCCAAAACCATCTAAAAAATATTGAGAGGAGGCCTTAACTCAGCAGAATGACATTTACAGGCTGCTTCTTTTCTTAACTTTACTAATGAATAACCTAAATAATAAAAGTCATAAAAAACAAGTCTTTATATAAAAGTAAAAAAAAAAAATCTAATTTCCAAGCAAAAAGCTTATGCAAGCCATTTTATTTTTTATTATCCATTCACTACATAATAGTGTATTTTATACGTAGTTCAGTTTTAAAATCTGATACAAAAATCACAGAGTAATAATGTCGTTGGTATTTAATATCTATCATTGTCATATCAGACAATGCCCGCATACCGACTATTTTAGTTCCATTGTTCAATTATCCGAGGCTGGAGCAAATGGAGTTAATGCTCGTAACTGTCTCGTCCTTTTGATTCCGTTCGATTGACCAACTAACCAGATCTTACGGATTAGATTTCATAATTTTTAAAATAATGTAATACATCAAATTGCTGGCTGTTTATAGTAGCGTAATCCATAGCCCTATTTTGTCACGTTAGTTTTGTAGAAGTTGTTAAAGAGGAAAACAGCTCAGTGTGTGGCCTCCGACGTAGTGGTATTAGCTAAAACTTTCATATTTATTATGTTTAAGATCTGTTTTTATTTTACACTTAACGTGCACTTAAATCGATTTTTTTATCCCTTGAGACTTTATTAACTTGCATAAAAACGTTCATAAATATTGGAAGTGTAACAAAAATTACAATTGCTTAAATTTAGTGTATTTTATTTCGACTAGTTTCTCCAATTCTGGGACCGTTTTTATTATCTTTAATTTCAATGATACAGCCAACTAGTGTTCTATTATTTCATTTTAACATTTTAATACAACGCTCTTAATATTAGCGGTACCTCTTGTATCTTTTGTCATTGCTAAGAGTTCACAATGGCCCTTGTGAAAGTAAAACCGCATGATCTTTTAAGCCTTGACCGCGGTCCAATTTGCGTCGCAAATGAAGTCCGTCTGGAGTATCAATGGATTGGCATTTCCTTTTATTCCTATGTGTGTATATATTTCTTGTTTTATATCTTAGGAAAATGCGTGGAGGTTATTATTTATTTCTTCTTTTTTTGATCTATTTTGCTGGGTTAATTTTTATCTTAAGACTATTTCAGTCCCGAAGTAGCTTAAATTTAAAACGAGATGAACCATAATGCATAATTAATTTATATGTAAACATTACCCTAATGTTGTACCTACAAGTTCTTATGCAAGCATGTCTGATAAACCCCTTAGATCCCTACAACTTTTTATCTTTCTTCTTTAGCCATATTTTGACAATGTTATGCACGGCTTACCTCTTTCTATAGGATTTGTCACGTTTGAATTGGTTATTCTACCATTTGTGGTCTCCTACAAAACTTTCAAAACTACAATGAGATAGTCTCCGATTATCTTACGCCTTCTCCATGAGCTAATTTTGAACCAGCATTAGTTTTTGACTTATGCCAAAGAGAAATATTAAAAAACAATACACGCTTTTCCTCTCTCTGAAATTGATTTTTAAATTATCTCTAACTTCAGTAAGTATAAAAAAATTACAATATCACGGTTAGCTAAATATATATACATATCCACTGTCACGTTACAGCCACTGCATAAGTCGTTCATTATTAAGACTTAGGTAACTGAAAATGTCCGTATTAGGATTGCTTATGCACGGTTTTGTGAAATTCTATACAGATTAATGTGTGATGTCGAGTAGTGGACATGAACACAAATGTTCTGAATGCAAATGGCTATAACGCGAATCACGTATGTGATTGTACAATTGTTTATAAAAGAAAAAACAAACTAACGGACTCTTTAAGTTATATCAACGGACGAATAAAGTTATCCACAGGTTATCAATTATTTTACTGGATGATTTACGAGTACTTCGTTCCGGAATCTTATATTGAAACCACTCAAGAGCTGAATTTAAAATAAAATGTTATCTCAGGCACAAGATGAACCAAATCCCAGCAACATTATAATACCCCTTGTATTTGGCTTTTACATATAGTTTGGCTGATCAGAGATTTGAAAGTGTTAAGAGAGTAAATCACATGCGACATTGTAAAACTATCACCTGGCCTGTATTATAGAGGTTGCTTACTTTCTACAGCGCTGTCTCCTATTATTACTGTAATTTTATGTACACCGAATGGGGGGGTTGTAATGATTACTAAATCTATGAAATTCATACTAAATCAAGCCAAATAGAGGTGATATAAATAAAGCTTAATGTGGTTATATTAATAAATTTGCACTAATATTATTATTTAAGGATCTAATTTATAGTCCCTCTCTTAATGATGTAAGATTTCGTGTCTTTGTTATACTTAATACCGCTTTTGGAAGCATGATTGTAACGTGTTTATTGTGAACAAAACTGAGCTTTTATTAACTCAAGTATCACTTTTCGTCTCTGTCTAAATATTAGAGTTTCTCGCTCTTACGCGGCAAAAGTGCATGCGTTGGAGTCGATCAGAGATCTGACTTAGGTACGGAACGGACTGAACGGAGTACCACAGCCAGTAAGCGAAGCGACGCCGTCGTGATTGGTCGCTGCGTCCTCAATACATCGCGTTTCGAATTCTAAATAACCTCGATCAATTACACTGAGAGAAGCAATGATTTTTATATCAAGTTTCTGCTTTTTATGTGAACAAATTATGAAATATTACTTTATCTTATAATGAATGAAGGTGTAGTGATAATAGTGTGTTTTTTGTGTGACTAGCAGCTGTCGCCCTTACTAAGATTTCGAAGGATGTGTGGCTGTCGTGGTGAAATGTGTAAAGATGTAATGCTCTTTATGCTACAAATGTTTTGTTATCGTCTCTAGTAACTTGTAACAATTATATTTCTATAGTACAAATTTTGCAAGGATTTATATTCTAAGTGACAATACTGTAGCAATTAATTTTGCTATCAAAATGTAACGTTGGCATTGTCACGTTTTATTGCTTTGTGTTACGTCCCTAGGAGATCTTTGAAGGCTTTTAAACTGAAGTATTGTAAATAACACGTATATGCGTGCACCGTTCGTATGCGCCGGGAAAGTATTTTGTAATGGTTGTCTTCACGATGAAGATATATTAGCATATCAATGTTCAAGACCCGAGCTTTCTACTTCTACAAACGAACTCGCAGCGTGACATCAGTGTCTTGTTTTGACTTTAGTCCATATGACGCATACCAATAACGAAGCGATTTATTTGACACTTAACCATGTACTATTGTATCTTACATCATGTATTGAACTAAATCAAGCAAGGACTAAATTCATATCATCCTTAAAGTATTTTCGAGCACTATTAAGTATGGCTAATCAAAACAGCGTCTTCTATTTTCTCATGTGTTATTGTCACATCTTTTCATTCAAATAAAGATTAGAAAATTTCCTCGTGTTTTATCTGTCTAATAACTGAGACGTATCAATCGTGAAAGAAGTATAAATAATGATTACTTAATAATAATAAAAATTATTACTTAATAATATCATCTAGAGTCAACAATCTCCCATTATTATTATTATGTTATCGTGAAAAAAGTGGGCACACTTGGAATAGTAAGTCTTGTAAACCTTAGAAAGGCAGTATTTTAAATAATGTGTCTATTGTCAAAACAACAATGGGCTTAGTTTCGAAGTCAAGGGAATTCAATAAAGACAAGTTCAAAGGAAACCATTTCATCCTTTCTTTCGAGCCATATTGTTTATAGTATAGTCTTAGTAAAGGTGTTCTGCAAATTAAACCTAGAGACATGTGGACTTTCGGAACTATGTACACAACAACAGAAAATAAGTATAGCAACCTAGTGAAAATAGATGTACTTATAATTTTAAAACATACAATATTCTGATCATGTACATTAGGTACATGCACCCTACTCATTCTATCGATTGTGCGAGTTATTCAAATAGAAGAAGTACTGTCTGCGCCTGCGACTAACGTAGGTACCGTTACAACACGAAATAAATCCACACTGGGCTATTTCTGATAGTAACTAATAATAGTTCTTTGAATAATATTATGAAGTCCCCTATCGCTACAGTGACGAATCAAAGCGTTCCCATTTAATGTTTTGTCCATGATGGTATTTGTAGTAGGCAGGTATAATTTCTGTAAAATTCTCTTACAAATGAAGGTGGAAATGTTACAAGTAAAAAACTCTTGCTTGCATACAAGTACAAACATTCGAGTGATAATATTTTCTCTGCCTAGGTACCTACTGTCTTTTATTTTGCAAAGGATTTCTTCTTTGTTTGCCTCTATATGTTCACATTTACAATGATAAGCATTATCACTCTAAGATGCAATTGAATTAAATTTAGTGCGTTTCTTTTTCATAAACATTTCTGTATTTTTTTAAGTTCGTTAATTTTAATTAAGGCATATGAAAATCTGCCACTCCCGTTCTTACCGTCGGTGTCGTAACCATGTCTATCATATGCTATACAGAAAATACACAGACTAATAACGTATAGCGGCATCTAAGTTGCGGGGCGTCTTGTACTGCAATCGCTAAATCGTCCACCACGGGTGGTGATTATGGCAAAACCTACCTTTGAAAGAGGCTTAACTTAAGCAGTGGATTACTGACAGGCCGGTGAAGAGGATGAAGGTCATTTTGAAAATTCTACATTAGAGAACATAGTTTATAACGTACTCGTACATATCAAAAGAGAACATTATTATTCATTGTAAGTTATTTTTATTATTAAGTTATAATAGACTTACTATTATACAAAGTCTTATTTACTTACGGAATTATATGTATAAGCTTAAGAGAATAGCAGTCTAAGAATACTTAACAATGTAATTTATTTTAATGATTTCATTAACGTAAGTATCATACTAATTGCGTAAAATATACTAATTATCAATATTTAAAGCAGTTATTGTCAAAAATAATAAAAAGATGTCTAATTTCGCTTAAGAATTCGCTATTGTTTTACCATGTTTACGAATTCCAACCAATTTATAGTTAGAATTCATCAACGTTACAAAACGTAAACAAATATAGAGTAATTTTATTATGTATCACCATACATACATATTAAACGAAATATTTTTACAATGATCAGCTGGTATTCGTTTCAGAAATTTAATGAGTCCTTTCAATTATATTGATGTTCCCGTCTCTTGTAAATAACGAAGCAGATTTATAAAACTGTTCTTGCAGGCACTTCTGGCTTAGATGTTTGTAATTCGTAGTTTACCACACCGCTCCATATGATGTGACGTAGGTAAAACTGGCGCATGTCGCTTCTGCTCTTTTCTCTTTCTTTCCCATAGCGTCCGAAAACCTTACTCTAGAAATAGGTGCATTACTTTAGACCACAGAAGTGAAAACTATTAGGCACCTTGATGCTTTATTAAAAAAAGATATAATTAGGTGTCGTGTGTTTGTGGTCATCGTGACCACTCATCATAAGTCGAATGAACGATGAAGTCAAATAATATGCCTTTCTCAACATAATTAATATTAACAATGAAAAAAGCATCTCTATTGAGCGGTTATCGCAATAATAAACGAGACTTATTACTTTGTTATAGAATAGAATAAGCAGTATCTCATATTCTGGGATGGGAAACTCACATTTCATTGCTGACCAGTCGGCTGGATATGTGGACCAATGAACTTGCTTCAACCCGTCCATCTGATCGATGTCTAGAAATCGTTTTCCCCTAGTTCGATCATGCGTCCAGTAATTATCACTTATTTGCCATCGCGTTAGATTACATTATAGATTGAAGCTATATTTTGTCGTTATGATTAGAGAAATAAAAATAGACTTTTCCAGAAATATATAATATATAGTATATATATAATAACAGATAAATAGATAATAATAATGGGATAGAAGTATGTAATTGCTGGACGTCCCCAAAGAAGAGGATTTTCTTTAAAAACGGATTGGGTATCGCAACACAACTCGTACCTTAGACGCTACTACTCGTCGTCGGTCTGGTATTCTTCAGGTTCGTCCCCGATGATGGTATCCCGCCATATAGCGGTAGCCATGAGATTTTTCCGAGTTTTTCCCCTAGGTGACTTTTACGACACCCACAAAATTTTATAAGGTAGCTGTTTTTTTATGCCTCGATTTTTATTTGAAGACTTTAGATAGCTATGTGCCTATTGCGTACTGCCGATGTACAATTTCGACAAATGTTAAACACCTTTTAGGCATCTTTTACTACCAGCCCATGTTTAAGATGCTTATTTACTGTCATATACTGATTTAGCAGCCTCACTTGGCCAGTAAAATCGTAGATGACAGTATAATTAATTGTATAACATTTTTATAATGTGACTTTTTACTAATTTTGTAACATTTATCAAACGTCAAAGCTAATGTTGTATAATTTTGAAACATCACGTTCTAGTCAGTGTTGTCAAAAAAATAAAAAGGCGCAACAATTTCTGGATACCGCTTTATTTTTTCTTCGTAGTTTTTTGATTGATATCAGTTGAATACCATTGTTTCTTTTTAGAAATGTTCATTAATCGAAAAAATAGCAATTAGTAATGCTTAAGCATATGTAACTTTAGTTATCTAAATTTATTAAATGGTTTTTACTTTCAATAATAATAATAATCCCATAAACATTTTTAAGACACCTTCATTATTTCAGAGCTCTTTGAAACCGGTTTCAGATAGTCAGTCCTAGCCTTCAACCGATTTAGTAAACTTAATAAAGGTCCATGTGACTCGTATGAAAGTGAGTGACTTATATGTGTTTTAAAGTATCGATAGATATTTGCTGAATTAAGCATTTTTAATACATAACACAAGAAACACAGTAATTTTATTGTAATTTAATTAAAGCCTTCAAACCAATAACAACACACCTCCCATTGTCATTGCCATTCCTGACATTATCTGTGTGTGATCATATCTACGTGTAATTAGCTCTGTTCGTGTTATTGCGTAGCTACGTCCTAAAATATTCCTTGCAAACACATTGTTAAAGCCACGGCTTGCCCAAGACCACAAAGGTAAACGTTTACTACCTAATAAATAGTTACTTATAATTTTCTAAGTCTTTGAGTTTCTAATTTACAACAAATTAAGAAGAAATAAAAGAAAGCATAACATTTAAATATAAGGCATTTGACGCTACTACAGATGAGAATTTATATTCGATCACAAAATATTACAGTAGTATAGGGAAATTATCAAATGTGTGGTCGATACAAAGACTAAAAGTAAACAAACCGGAATAATGACATCTGCTGATATAAGATCAGCTCATCTTTAGCAGCCTTTATCTTGCTAGTTCTGCGTAGTACTTCCGTTTCTATAGGACGGAGTGACCCAGATGTTACAAATCCTAGTGAAAGTTCAACATTAACACGTAACCACCATAGAGACTAACATTCGGTTTCTATTATATAATTGTTACATAATTTAACCCCGTTTGCATTTTTGAAATGCTTAAAGGCGTAATTATATCAGGGCTACTGATATTGATCATTATGTTGGATGAATGGGATACGTTTGTTAAAATATTCTATTCGATAGAGATTTTATTTGATAAACAACAAAAAAACTTAATTTGTTTTAAAATTTTCAATGAATTAATTTGATCCCATCATTCCGAGGTTAAAAAAATTAGATATTGTTTTATACAGCCAAAACTTATTTGCGGATCATTATCTTATATAAGGCCTATTTTCAACAATGGAATTGTAACAGGCTGAAATAATGGTAATAATCATATAAATTTTAGCGAAAACGTGATAAATATACTAGAGTAAGTAATAGTAGAGCAACCCTATTAAAACATCGCGGATGGTGCTTAGACTAAAGAACGAATTGTGCAATGCGTGCTTGCATCCCGTGACGCGTCCGCTTTTACGAGGCTGTCTAGATCATCTTCGTATGTTTGCTCTTTTTGTGTAGCACTAATGTTTTCAATTGACTTTTATTATATACCAAATGCAACCTCGTCTTTGCTTGTGTTGACTTTAATATAATGTTTTTTAGATAATACGAAACATTTCGGTTCAAGGGAGGTTCGGTTTGTTTCTGATTACTTCTTCTTTTCGTCAGTACTTTAAGTCTAGTGCCAGCAAGCTAAACTACAAGTCTGGCCGGAACGGCACATATTTCACCACATTAGTCACGGGTTGGTGCAGTACCGTCGCACTAGTGATTTCTTCTCTTCTAGTGAATTTGCGAAATTTAGGTTCGGGAGATGCGAAGGTATTTTTCGCCATCAGTCGGTCGACTGAGCCTCGTTTGTTTGCTAGTAAATAGCAACATGCGAAGGCGAGGTTTAAAAAAATAGTACAATCTTCTTTGGATATTATTATTTCTTACATCATCAATCGTGAAAAATAAAAAATAAATTCTAACTTTCATAAGGGCATTTCCTGTGGGGCAATATTTAATTAAATTATGCTTAACTCGAGTAGGTTTTAATAATACGACAGAAATAGCCCTCGTTTCCGTTAAGTCGATGTAAGATCCTGTATAAATGTATGTAACGTTGCGTAGTGAGTTGTTTTCTTGTTTGACTCATACATTGCGTGACACATTGCTTCATTTAACAGTAGCGTTGTAACAGCTGCTAATTCATATTAATTATAAAATAATTATTATAGCAGAGCTACAGAAATGTCCCAACAATTAGTGTGAGATCAACTGATTCCATCATGTCTGTTACTGTGTGCTTTGTTATTGAATTGTAGTAAGAAAGGACTCTTGTACGGATAGTTTTTCTTATAGTATTGTTGTTAAAGACGTTGAAATATTTTATTAATTCAACATGTTAGATTTAGTAATTTGAATATAAATCCCTGCAAAATTTATTTCGTTTATTTGTAATGAACTTCGTATATTGCTTTCAGTTATTACTATTTTTAAAGTTATGAAATTTATGTATATGCAAGCATTGCTACATGAGATTTAATTCTAATTAATTTTGACCACGTGAAGGTAAAAACCACCGCTCATTAGAATTTTTTATATAGATAATGCTTATGAATATAGACGTTAGAGAGAACTAATGACAATACTTAAACTCAGTCACAGTCATCATTCGCGAAAAATGAAGTTTTTGCCAACGAATCATATTGTACGTGAATTGAGACGGAACTGTGTAATTGAAAATACATCAATGGACTCTGTTGCATTATGAAATTAAAACATTACCCAGGAAAAGCGGTCATGGAGGACCCTTGGCTTTCTATTAACGACAGGACTATGGACCTAGTTTATGCTGCAAATTGGGTTGGAGCAAGCAATCTCAGCGATTATAATGAAAACGATAACAGTACCAACAAGATTAAATTCAATTCTATTTCTAGAAGCAAATCGTGCCGTGACATCGGACGAAATGACAAAGATTATGATGACAAAGCGATCTCCTTTGAAGATAATGGATACAAAAGTGTCCAAGATGTCACTAGTGAAAATATTTCACTATTAGCGAAATATCAACAAGATATAGAAGAAAAAGCTAGAGCAAATAATAATCTTATATGCCAAAATAAATTAAAACATAGTTATAGTTTCAAAGATATGCCAAATGGATATAGACCGTCTACTTTACGACGTGTAAAGCGAAGAAATTTTACTGAGTGGGATATTGAATCTTTTGGATCTAACGAGCGCCAGCCACCTGCTCCACCGCAGAGAAAAGAGTCTTTAAAATATGCACATCGACAGAGGAAAGCCGACACTAAAAAAAACTACTATCCGTTACCGGACCCCGGTCCAGTACCGACAGACCCATCATCCGAATCATATTACGAATATTATTCTAGAGTAAGTCAACAAAACAATGATACTGACAGCGATAAGATAAAACAGCTACAGAAAGATACAAAAAAAGACCAAAATAATGACTTTAAACAAAACGGTACAGTTCGGGGTTTCAGTAATAGCAGCGATGCGATGTATCATCTAATAAATTCTATGGCTACATTAGATTTAACAACTATTAAATCTAGATCAGGAAAAAAAAACCTCGACATAGATTGCGAGGCGGAAGATTTAGGCTTATATATGCGGCCTATTAATGAATCGTTATCTACATGCGATCAACTTCCTGAGCGCACTACGCAACAAGAAAACGAACGGATCAGACGCATGGATGACGTAAAACCAAGTTTTCGTTCTAAGTCTATGCGAGTTAAGAGTGAAGGAAGAGCGCCTCTTCGTGCTTATCTCGACTCAATGCAACATGACAGTAAAGTGCTCAATGCTGTAACTGTCTGTCAACCGAAAAGAAACCTTTCTCCAAGTGAGCAACTGACGTTAATGCAGTACGAAATGTACAATGGAAATCAAAATCCACCTATACCCCCAATCGGCAACGGATTTCACTCAGTTGATCTGGGAAAAGAAAGTGACTATCGGACTTCAAACGGTGCTTTAAAAGAAATTAAACATGATAAGTACGGAAAGTTGTATAATACAGTTAGGGTAAAAAGTGACGATAGGTATAATAGGTATAATGACATTTTATCATTCGCTCAACCAAAGGATCGTATATCTGAAGAACGTGTGACAAATACGAACAATACATTTTCCAGAAGTGCCAAAAGTTCGTCTAGTGGTTCCGATTCAGATTTCTCAATACCCCGTCCTAAATTGATTGTACCTGTTCATACTTACGGGACTAGAAAAAGAAGGACTGGCAATCTTTGTCAACGTGATAGTAACGCTACGGAGTCTACACTTGATGCTGGAGTACTACTTGATGTGACACGTTTGGAAGATTCGACTAATGCGTCTGCAGAAAGTGAAGACCCAGGTAATATATTCCATACTATCTATACCAATATTATAGAGTTATAGACATAACATACAATACTGCCCAAACCAACTTTTAACACGTCTAGTACACGATGCAATATCGGTGGCAACTCTCCGATCATTAGAATTTGTAACCAATATTATCCTTAATTGCAAGGCATGCAAAGTGGACATAGTTAACGGTTCCCTTGCACTTTACAAGATCCAATTACAATTTTTTTTTCTTTTAATAACGATAATTATATTTGTATAGAACATTTTTTTTATTATAACTGTTGAATCTTTAAAATACTTAAACATGTATCAATATTTTAGCGTTTAAATAATTGTCACTGATTAGTTATAGTTTTTATATCACACTAATTGTAGTTAATATTTTCTTTCTAAATGAATATTGTTTGTTACGGTTTCACGGTTAAACCCATGGACTGATTTTGACACAAGGCACATTTGAGCCCTGGGAAAGGTCTTAAGGGTTACTTTTTATCCCGATGAAACCTCGGGAAAAAATTCCACGTGAACGAAATCACAGACGAGTATTACATAATGATGATGTACATAGGTAGTTAAAACAGCGTATAAAGCACACAAATTATTCGTATTTCTGCTTTATCACATACTTTATGTCATATCTGGTTGTTTTGATCTGGTTTGTTTGCTGATGTTGATAGATGATTTGAGCGAGACACTACAGATTGCTTTGACATAAACCTCAGTTTCTTGTCTTCACTTGTCTAAGGTTTTATGTACCGGAGCGACTGTTAATTTCAAGTCATCCATTCTCATATTGTTTTTCCCTGTTCTTTGGTACATAGATGATGTTAAAATAGATAGGTATACATAAGATAAACACCTTTAAGATAAATAATGATACATATATAAAATGAACATCTATGATTCGAGGTAAACTATTTAATTAAAAAAAAATTGGTTTCGTCGCGTGTGGACCAACTTACTGCGCTTTGCGCCGCTCACGGGCGCCCTGAGCTGATTGATTAGTTTTGCTTATTGAACGCTTAAGATAAATACTCATACATATATGAAATTAACATCCATGACTCGGGTTGATTTGTTTTGCTCACTGAGCGAGGTCATAAAGACAACTTTTTATGTTATAGGTTTATCATCATAATAATATATTATTAAATATATTTAATATAGTTCAAACGGCCGTTTCATGCTTAAATTTGATGTCTTTTACGTTACTATAACCTTTCACTGTCGTATTAGGTTAATCCTATAATGATAGTTGTGAGTGAATTTATAATAAAATGAAATTAATATGATAAACACCATACAAATGTCTGCTCCTAGCGGAATTCGAACCTCTATTACTTGGCTTCGAAGGCTGGGTCACTACAAATTAGTCTACCGAGCTGTCAAATAATCTTAATAAGAGATTTTATTTTACGTTCGTTAAAAAATAAAATTATTTAATTACATATCTTTAGATATTACTAATATCATATAAATAACCACAAATCGAACCATTCTTAGATATAAAAGCTCACATTTAATAATAAGAAGTAGGCTGCAAGATATAGTTTTGTAGAAAGTATTTTAATATTTTCTTCTAACTTATAACAACCAGTGGATAGAAGTTAATATTCGACGACAGTCGGGGCACCTTTCTTAACAAAAACACTAAATAAGCAGCATCAAAATGATTATGTTCCGTCGCATGTCTTGTCACTATTGGGCAAACTTGTCATGGATAATTTTCATGATATTCGACAAAACTGCCACGTTTGTTAGCCAACAGCGCGCACCCTCGTGAACAAAACTACACTTATTTTAGATTCATTGCTTTTAAGTTCTACAAATTTTAGTAAAGTCTGGGGCTTACAAAATTACCAGTGATATATTTCAAATACATTGTGCGTTCGACATAACCACTATTAAAATAACGTTCTGGAACTCATACAATGGAAGTGCATTGTCTCGGGACAAAGTATAAACTTCTATTATTGCAAGCCTTTGTTTTCTCGAATAAACAACAAATGTACGTCACACAATTCGTATTATAACGTTTAATTGTAAGGTATTCTAACTAAGTGATTCTCAGTAATCGTTCCCGCAATTATGACATGCGCATTAAAAATTGTTATAGAACAGATGCCTTGAATACGTTTGAGCCACTTTGATGTTGCAAAACTCGTTGAGATATCGAATATATCGATTAAGGTATTTACTTTTGACCCACTTTTATTGGGCAGATTGTAAGTGAGCGTTAGAACAATTATTAACATCGTACAAGTAATGTTATCACGAAACTATTATCTCAGACGATATCGTTGATTGACAATATTAGCTAATACGTAAAGTGATAAGCAAATTTTCTATTCTTTAAATAGATAATAAAGATGTGCTTGTTGTAAGTTCATCTCTGTTATTTGAGTGAGTGTAGATCTGGTACCCTGCCTGCCCGCGTGGTGAGTGTGGGTAAATCTTACTTTACTAAATCTTATCTGGTAATAATAGTAATAAGCTGATATGCTTATGTAGGCATTTTCATGAAAAAGCCTAAAAGAAAAAAGTTGTTTCATAATACGCCGTTAGATTTTGAAATTGACGTAAATTTACCATTTCCTTATTTCATTTCATACCAAACTGAGTGCTATCTAATCACCAGACTTGGTAGGCCAGATAAATAATATATCGGTCACTCATTCAAGTCACCCATTCTCAAATTAGCGTTCCCTGTGTCTTGGTACCTAGATCGTGATAAAATAGATAGGATAGAATATAGGATACTGGAAAGCCAGCGAAAGCCGCTAAACATTTCTCGGAAGGTTTGCCTATTCTTACCACGTTGGACAAGCGGGTTGGTGAGGCAGTGCCGATACCATCGCAATAATAACGCTGCTTCCCATTTGTGGGATTTGGTATCGGATGGATATTCCCTATCACTCGGAGGCCAGTCTCGTTTATTCCCTAGGAGGATGCACCAAATGCAGGTATATTTGGCAATTGCCAAATGCCAAGAGAAAAAAAAAGATGGTATTTATATAACTCCCTCAGTGGAAAATAATTGCAAGGTGATATGTGTTATGTTCTACTATTTCGATGTGCACGTTTAAATATTTAATACTTTTTAAACAATATCGGTTTATTGTGACACAGTTATTGTAATTTTTCATTATTTGCTAATAATTTTGTAACAAGAGGTATAAAGTACAATAAGGTTGTGATTACAAGAGCGCTTTACTTGTTGTTTCATAAGCAGTAAGTTTTATTGGACGCATTACAATGATATCATATCGCTTACAGAATAAAGAAGCGTTCGTTAAAGCAGAACGCGTATTTGAACTTTCGACCTAAAATAATATGCGTTCGAGTTGCAGTTGGAGCCTTGAAACACTTTCATTCTCCGCATCAATAAATAATTTGCGCCGGTTTCACAATTTACAATCATTTTGCATTAACATGTCCTGTGCTAAATGTATTTCAAACAAATTTGTTGTAAGTGAAATATTTTCAAGGATCCTTAAGATATAGTCGCAAATAAAAAGCGTCAAGCTTAATTCAATTTATGTAATATTTTCTATTAAGCCTGAGACAAATTATAAGAAGTATCACATGACGTATTATATTGTCTGCTGTACCACGGTTTATTGGTGACTGCTTTTTTATTATTTATCTGGATATCATTAATGTTAAAATTATGCTAGAGATTTAAAGTTCTATTAAGTATAACTTTTGAATGTATACATTTTATATTGTTTATGTTGGCGAGGTCGCGACAAAGAGTAATTCTAAGATTTCGTAAATTTCACTTTTAACAAGCAATGATAATTTTTTTCCTTTAAGTGTGAAAACATATGTTAGACGTTATATTAGAAAACGAATGAGACATTTTTTTGCATGCTCTTTGTTTCGAAGTTGGTGAGATTGGTCAACTTTTGATAGTTTTATTAGAATTGACCCCATTTATAAATTAATAAGCCAAAATAAATTCAATATTACTTTCCTTTATTTCCTCGTCGTTTTGGTTCAGATCCACTTAATTTATCAATTCATAATTCATTTATTGAACGTGTTGACAGTGGTCGTTGTAGGCCATATGATGAAGTTCAGAATTGATCAGCGGGCCATGCTCGGTATTTCTTTGCGAGATAGAATCTGTAACCATGATTTCCGATGCAGAATTAGGGTTAACAACGAAGCCTTTAAGGACCAGCAGGCCGAAGTGGCAAAGGGCCGGCCCTATAGCTCGCAAAACTGTTCGTCATTGGGGAAGAAGGGTTCTCTCAGGTCTCAATAATCGAAGTGTAGGTTGGTCGTACCTAAGATGAAGTGGACGTGAGTAACTCTAAATCGTGTTTTATGTCAATCTTTGGGGAAATCCTGTGTTCAGTGGGGCATATGTGGCTGTAAAAATGATAATAATGTACATTATATCACGCACTCATGAATACAATGGTGGGTCAATAAGTTAGCGATATCAAGGGTAAACCCCTTAGCTAAAGCGAAAGGGTAACCCCTGCACTAATTAAGACACTCATTAGCAGTAAAGTAGCATCCTGTAAATGCCCAATAGTAGACAAAGGTTTATCTATCAAAAATGTGAGCGAGCCGTGATAGCCTAGTGGACAGGGCTCTAGCTTTAATTTCATAGTACGATTGTTATCCGGGTGCCGGCGTTATTAAAATTACATTATGCATAAATAATAATAATAAGAATAAATAATTAAGAATAAAAAATATATAAAATATTAATAACAATTTTAGAGAAGATAAAGTCAAGAGCGTGATTTCAGATCAATTGTTTCAATGGGCATAAACAAGTTAATTATCCGATCTAGAAAATTTATATATATGCAAGGTCCAATATATTCCTTATTAAGAAGGATCATTCCACGAACATATTGAAGTTTATGGGCTCCCTATATTCACAAGTACCTCGTGTATTTTATGAATTTCTTGACGAAGCGTGTTGCGGATAAATATTTTTGTTTATTTAGTAAAGTTTTTGCAATCATTAAGTAACAATGCTGTTTTTAAAGCCAAGGTTTTTGAATGTTAATTTCTTACTATTTTTTAAATATTAAGTCATTTAAAATTATACACGATTCTCATTTAACTAATGACAATTTAAATATCTTTAACGGTATTACGACCGAGAACTAGTGAAAGCAAATGATGCCAATTTTTCTTAAACCGGATGTTGGACAAGTTACAGCGGATGTAGATGTAGATAAACCAAAAGAGATTTTAAAATAAAGCTTTGTATGCAAAGTACTTTGATCGTTTTCGCACGTCGCCGGAAATATTCTCACGCTTATCTATTATATCTATCATATAAATCAGTAAGTAGCTATCTACTGTATTCATAAAGACTATTAAAGCGGTCTGGGGCTCATAATTATAAGAAACTCAGAATTTATTTGTATGTATGTCTAAGCTTGATTGTAAATTATATCATGAATGATACGAATTGATTATATCATGTATTATATATATATATATATATACATATATATATTTGTGTATATCGCATAATTGTCAACATTTGTCAATTTGTCCATTCACGTTTAACCTACATTAATGTAGGGTAGCTATAAAATATGTAATCAAAATATATTACTAACTTTTATTGTTCTTGTAAGTAGAAAATTAAGAAAATTGTCACAAATTAGGTATTGCTTATAAAATAATCGGGCGGGATGTGGCAATACGTAGAATCGAATGAAGAACACGATCGAGCCACGATCTCTAAATGCAGTTCACTAATTCGTGATAAGAAACATACCACGAAGAAATATGCCTAAATTTCTTCGTGGGGTAGGCAAAAGTGACAATACTCCCAGCTGTCGACGTATAGGATTAGAGAAAGTTCGTTCATAGCATCCAATTTCAGCAAAAATCTCTACAAAAATAAAACATTTTTTAACTGAATATAAATTACTATTTTTCTCATTCTTACTTCTCTTATTCAAACTACCCATGACAGTGACAATATAATACAATATTTATTCATGATGTTCATTTCAATGGCTGCGTTAAAAGTCTATGCTGATCAACGTCGTTGACCATTTGCATCCACCGACTTCGATAACACTAATTTAGTTGTATTATTCAAAAGAGAATAACATCAGTTAATACAATTCTAGATGCGTGAAATAATAGAAATTCTATCATTATAACACGTGAAAGGATAACTAAAACTTGCCTATGTATTAAAAATAAATTAAACAGCAGTTACACTTTAAATCGGGCCTAATCAATATACCATATTTGGTTAATTTATTTATGATTTTTAACATACATTTATTTATTTTTTCTTATAGAGGGCAGAGTGGAGGTATCGCGTGAAAACAAATACCTCAGCACCATGGCTCCCGGCAAGGTGTTTGGAGAGCTCGCCATACTATACAACTGCAAAAGAACCGCTACTATCAAAGCCGCCACCGACTGCCGACTTTGGGCCATTGAGAGACAATGCTTCCAGACCATCATGATGCGAACCGGTCTCATACGTCAAGCTGAGTACACTGACTTCCTTAAGAGGTGAGTTTTTTATTAATATTAAATTTGTTTTGAAAATTACGCAAAATAAAATTTTCTATGTATAACACTGCGACTGCGCAGCCTAGTGATTAGAGTACCTGTTTACTAAGCAATGGGTCCAAGGATTAAATCATGCCGGAGTAAGCCTCCGAAACTGCATCTGACCCTACCTCTAATCTTATCGCTAAAGCGTTATATCGGATAAGGGAAGGTAAAAACAGGTAACTACCTCTGTGTTGGTTAAACTAGCGGCACTATAATATCTCCTGCGCAGATGATTACCGTCGATAGCATGTAGAACGTGATCGCCGTGGTCGAAATCGGCCATGAGGAGATCATCACGTATGACAGCACAACCCCCACAAAAAGTTGGTCTCAAAAATCACAATTTCGTCTCTGATTTGATACGCGTGTCCGATGCTAATAACCTTTTTCCAACGTAATCTAACTACTTCCACGATTCTATAAATACACCTATTGAATAAACCCATAAAGATACAAGTCGCTAGTCATCTTTTTGTCATTTTCATGTTTAGTTTATGTTATCCTCTCGAGAACAATTTTATCCGGACGTTTATTTACGTAGGTATCTGTTTTGTCGTTTCCTCTAAATTACGAATACTTTGTTTACGATGACGAGGTCGGTACCCTCACTCGACTTCTGGACAGTGTTTTGTCTTGTTAATTCAACATGTTACTTTGCTACTGTTTAACACATGGAACTCCTTTAAACATAATGTTTATTTTTATGAAAGTTTAATGTACTATAGTTCCATTCAGAAGACATTGTTTACCTCCGATTATTATTTATTAATTTATGTTGTATCCTTACACATTTAATAGATTAACTTGTAACGTACGCCGTAACATGTAAACACCTGTCGTAGCTCAGGGGAAATTTTAAATTTACTACGTGCTTGGCGGTGAAGGAAACATCGTGAGGAAACCGGCATGTTTAAGAATTAATAAAAAAATATTGCGACAATATTGATCAGCATTACGTTTATTATTGTAAGCAATCAGTGTCATAAGGTTAAAGTAGTGGAATTGATACGAGTTATACGTTTCAAATATTTTAAATCATCAAGCGAATTAAGTTATTTAAGTGACATCAATAAATAAAATGCAATAAAACAACTGGTTTCAAATAACAAAAACTTTAAGTAATTTAATATTTTTCTTATCACTTACATTATTAAATTATATTATATTTTATTTTCCAAATAAAACTCTGCTTCTTTTAGATGACGTGAGCTACCTTGTGAATATTGAACTTTATGTCCTCCTGACCCATTTCGATAAAGCGACATTTTCATATTATGAATTAACCAGAAGTTATCATCTGCTTATAAAAATATAACAGTATCGCGTAAACTTGTAAGCATACAATCTTCTTCACCGTACCTTTGTTATCTAAAAGATGGTGAGAGTTTCTGATGATAAGTGAAAGACACCCAGATTTGAAAATCTATATTTGTAAAACACATGTAAACTACATCTACGAGTGGCTCTTGAGCTGTTTATTACCAATAGTATTACTCTTATTATTTTCATATGATTTATATTTCAAAAAAACACTAAGATGCCAATTGTATTAAGTAGAAGATTTGATTAGGAAATATGACGTAACGAAATTTTACTATACCCATTCATCTGTATTGAGTTATCTAAGCTTCTTTAGGTTTATTTGCTTGTGGAGTGTACAGTGCATAGTACAATGAGAACATGGCGGATACTAAAAGATTATTGACCTCTAGCACTTAAAAAATGCAATGCGCAGGCAAAGGTCCATTCTTCGGCTTTCTAGAGCATGCATGGCATTGACTACATTGAAGCGTGGACGCCTCTCATTATATTGCAGTTATTAGTTCCCTATCAAAGTTGTCTGGGTTGTTATTATCCTTTGTTCTTTTACTTTTAAAATGCATATGTACTATTATTTATGTGCTAAAAAAATAATAAATTATCCTTTTTTAAACAAAATTGTTCACTCTGAGGAAAGCTTCAAAATAAGAAATTAGTATTACAGATTTAGCAATTTAAATTACAGACCATATTAATAATTTGAAGATTAGTAATTTGACGAATATTATGAGATTATCATTAACCATTTTTTTTCATTTAATGCTCACTATTTATTTAAAATACATATTGGAAAGCTTACGACTCGCATTAAATTCGCTCAGTTGTTAGGTTTCTTACCACATATTATTATATTTTTTTTTGATAATAGGTAGCCTCCGTCCATCTCATATTTGGAAATGAATTAATTTTCTCTTGTGACTGTTAGTATTGACACAAGATTCAGCACATGCGGTAAACGTCATCGAATATATTACCTTAAGCACTAAACGAAATTGCTCTGTAGTATGGAAGTATGAAGGTGAATTTGGAACGTGTTTTATTATTCCCCAATGTATCGAGTTACGTCGACCCATACATCCGTGACGGTGAAACCTTAGCAACGCTGACACATTATGGTGGTCCGCATTCCAAGTGATAAAGAGCAATCGAGAGTTAAATCTCAACTATGCTTATCCCACACAAAATTATCGTCGTGTCATGTTACCACCGGCTACCGGGGCAGTACCACGACCACGCAGAATACCGGCGTGAAATAGAGGCATCTTGTGCTTCTGCCTTTCGATCGGTGAGTGAGGTAACCGGAAACCCACTCCCCCTTTCCAGTCTCCTCCACATCCTCCCTTCGATCACCCAAATACGCCTAAAGGCCGGCAACGCACCGGTAATCACTTACCATCATGTGAGCCCCTTCTTCGTTTGCCCCTTTCCCAAATAAAAATTAATAATAATATTGCTGTGTAATATGCAGTACGCAGTTTAATGAAAACAACAGACTATTAAATTTGAATGACGTAAAGAATAGAATAATAATGTCTAAAATTATTGTAATAATAATGAATATTTCTATTTGATTATAAGAGTTCACTATTTTGTTGAATGTTGATATCATATTGTTTAGTTTTGGTTTGCTTTGACAAAAAAAAATATTACTATTTTCATGTATATATCACGTTGTATATCGCGTACGCACTTACTTCTTACCAGTAAATAAAACAACATCACTAATCTGTGTTGCTTTTTGTCTCCTTTTCTTTCTATTTCAAATTCAATTAAGCGACAATAGACTGCATTGTTAAAAGTCCCTTAACTGCCAATTTGAAGCCATGCTCTGATTTCAGAGACGCTTGTTTTATATTCTTTTCTTAGTCGAAACAAAGGCTTTGACGAAATTCTATCGCAATACAGTTGCTTAAGCAACTCGTGCGCAATTTTGCGAAATAGTTGTGGCGTTCGTGTGGATCGTGACATTTCAATTTGTGGACCTTTCACTGTGTCGTCGATGTGTCACCCGGGACGTGACAGCCTTTATCGAACTGCAACATGCGTTTTGGAAATACACTGTTGTACTTCCTTTGATTGTTACTTTTCGTTCGATTAGTAGATACACTTTCCTCTGTAATATTCATTGAAAGGAAAAAAAATGTGGTGTACTTACAATACTAATAATATGAATACTTTCTAGAATACTTAAATGGCCCCAATAAGTTTTCTTAGATAAAAACCTGATTTTAACGAACGATTTATTTTGTAATTATTCATAATAGTAACTACTTTAATAATATTAGTAAACTAGTGAACTAATAATAACTTAATTTTTTTTTATTAAATACATAAAGTAAAGGTCATAATCCTACTATAATAAAGTTACAAGGATGTGAACAATATGACGTAGCATGCCAAGTGTTGTGAATATATACATGACACTGATGATGGTACCCGTGGCTGATTTTAACCACGGCGACCTTCGGTAATTGTGAACTGCGCAGGGAATGTTGCAGTGCCGTAAGTGTACGCGCGAACAGAGGCACTCACTCACCCTTGCCACATTCGAAAAGATCGGAGGAAAAGTTAGATGCAGTGTCAGACACGGAACGAACACAACACATTCAGACCCGAAAACCAATAATGTATCTATATCTAATCTATGTAATTAGAAATATAATATAATTTATGTAGTACACTCGTATATTGTAAAAATAGTTGAATTTTAAAAACACAATCTTTGCACATGTTATGGTAGGTATAATAATTGCTTTATTGTTTTTATGACTTTCTCGAATTTTACCATATTACTTGCAAAGTTTTCTTGATATACTTATACTGGTAATTCTTAGTTAATAAGTATGTCATTGCCGCCATGATGAAACATTTATTTAAACAACATTATATAATAAACCATTGCTCATACTTTTTATTGTAGTTGTAAATGATGACAAATGAAATCAATAGATGAAACCATAAAGTAAAAAAGCAATTGAAATTTGCACCTATAAATAGTATTTAACTCTAGAAGAACAAAGGCTCTGGCGACATAAAGTTGGCGGAATATCTATCCGAATTTCGATGAGTGTGGGCAAAACCTCCAAGGAATGTGTGACAGCTTTTACTGGCGCTTTCTTGAAGAGCCATTTGTTCAGCAGTGGACTAAAATAGGCTGATGGAGTATTAGAAGTATCTTAATATGTTAAGGCCCAAATTTACAAAAATTGTTTAAATTAGCAGACATAATATCTTACAATTATTTTATCATAATAATTATGAGTGTAGTTACACAGCTGTATAGACATTAAACATATGTACAGTACACTCGAACCTTGAATGTTCATTATAAATATAACTTGCGTTACGAACTTTGAAAAATAATAAGTTAAAACGATGTTAATGATGATGATGGTACGCCGGCGACCGCGTGGGAAACGGGGTATCTGGGGCTGTTAAGTCGTGGGTTCAAATCCCAGTCGGAGCTAATATTTGTGCAAAACAAATTAGTGGTTTTGGTTGCATTGTAACGTGTAATGCCTCTTACATCTGACCCTACCTCCGATGGAAAAAGGTTAGTGTCCTAACGCAGAGGCGCCTACGCTTGCGTCAGTATAATATATCCAATACAGTTGAACTGTATAGGATAGGAAGTAGTCGCCGTGGTCGAAATCGGGTTGGACAACATCATTATCACGAATATTCACCTGTTTATTTTGTTTTACGAATTAAATATGTGTGTTAACACAATTAATTCGAAATCGTTGCCACCGTTTCACAACTGCTAGGCGCATATCATTAGACATATTCATATACATAGTAATTTGATTCATTACCTGTTAGTGATATCTGAGACACACCTTTCGTATGCGCATATAATTCCAAATCATTACCTCCACAAGAAATGACACTTCTATGGCTAAAGGGATGTTGTGTTACTAGAATGAATTCTGATCTGTTGTCAGGTTCAGATGAAACCAATTTCTTTACTGTGTTTCGTTTTTGTGGTAATATAAAGAACTACCACATATAAAACAAACGGGTCACCGTAACTCCTCTTCTTTTCGCCCTCATCGGATTTGCTCCCGGAAATTTCCTTAGTCGCCACATTCAAGATCCACCGGAAGAAAGGGGGTGGCAGAAACTTACGCAGCTACAGTAATGTAATAGTAGATTCAATTAAAACTTTATAGGTAGATAACTTTACAGGTACATCATTATACTATATCCAGATAACGTTAGTCGGATAAAAGTTTAATTGATGACGATGATGACTAGTCTTCTGCTTCCGTTTAATGGCAAGATGTTTAATACAAGAGGCACTGGATCGTCAACCACCTCCGTATCCGACGTCATGGTTATGTCATCAGTTCGGAAGGAAGTTACAGAAGCAGTGGCAGGCAGTGTATATCCAGACCCGAACATTAATTACTAGCGTTATTAACATTTTAAAATACATAACAGCAATATATTTGGGCGTATATTATTTTTTTCTCTCAACTTTTTAAATACTAAGAATATAAATAAATCTAATTGTTATGCCAATTAGTACGACCTCAAGCCGGCTTGATAAAAGGTTTAACGGTCCATGATAAATAGCGCATTCTAAGCCAAGAGAATACAATAACATAAATGTTAATATAAGTTATCTCAAATACAAAAACTTTATATTTTTCGAGTGCCCGATTAACTTAAAGTTAAAAGGTGTATTTAACCGGTAAATTATAGAAAACTCCATACTATATTTAAAAGGATTTGGATTAGAACATAACTTCGAAAATACGAGTTCATGATTCTGATGATGTATCGAGGTTCTTGGTCGCTACAGCGACATACATTTACTGCTAGTAATATAAGATTGCTGTATCCGATGAAATGCTTATCTTGATCTATGGTGGCAAATTAAATACTTCAGCAACATAAGGAAATCCATTAAAGATTAAATTGAAAACTAAAATATATTTAGATTCGAACTTGTGATATCTTTGTAGGTGTATATTATCATAGTACTGTCTGGCAAAAAACATGAATTTATTACATACATATGATGCAAGGCACATATGTTTAATTTCTCGCTATTCATTTTATGCTATTACAATAAATAACAAATTAGATATTTCTAAAATAAATTAGTTATACTAATGTTAAACTTACTAGTCTCGTTTAGTCCTCGAGTGACGTAAGTTCGATATCCGGTGCCAGCACCATTTAATTTCTTAATTGCAATTATCCTTACCATGTGATCGGCGCTAAAGAAAGCGAGGAATTCTCCAAGTCTGAGAACTAATAAACATATTATGTTAGTGGGCATAAGGTCTGCCAACCCGCACTGAAGTAGCATGGCGGACCCTTCCCAGTTTTCAGTGAGTTTCAAATATTTAGAGGCACCCACGAGGACATTTACTAATGAAAGTATCAATATTCTAGGCTACATGTTAAATAAATGTAATTATTTAATTTATAATTTGTCGGTACAACAATATAAAAAAGTTCAACTCATAGCCAGCTTTAGCTGTAGAAAAAATACTCGTTGACCGTGAAAGAAATAGCTGTAGAAGCCATTTACATTTGCGCAAGCTATGGCGAACAGTTAAATGCACTCTTTATAGCGGTAGTTACACATTTAATATTCACATATTATCATTTCATAATTACGTCAAAAGAAGATTTATTTTATATATCAAATGCTTTATATCAACTACTTATTTTTTACTATTACATCAAGAAATTCATCAGTTAAGCTGTATGATATTCAAGGCTTTATTAATACTAAACTTTTAAAATTAAAATACTCGTATTATTAAATGACATTCTACTTAGTCCAAACGTACTTGGGCGATCAACTGACCTTAAATTGCTCGGATTGTTTTATTTAGACGATATCATTGAGATATTAAGGAAGTTTTAAAGTTGATTATTGCTTAAATCAACATTCACTTTTGAACATTAATATTTGTATTAGTAAAAATAGAAGTCATGGTAGCTCTGAGGCCGAGCAAGAAACATGAAACGTGCGCGTGGTTTAGGTTCGATTCCTAGTGCTGGCTCGCAAGAACTTACAATTACAATTTTGAGTAATGATTTATCAAGCCCTTGGCATTGAAGCAGAACATCGTGAGGAAACCATAATGTCTGAAAAATAGCAAAAACTATTTCGTGGACTTGTGAAGTCTGTCAACACGCACTAAGCCGCGTGATTGACATCCTATTCACTTCAACAAAACGTGGTTAAACGTGGTAGAGCCAAGCGGCGGCTTTTGCCGCTGCTCGAATGGGCCGGCTCGACCGGATTGGCACCACGGCCTCGCAGAATACCGGCGTGAAAGTAGAGGCATCTTGTGCTTCTGCGTTTCGTTCGGTGAGTGAGGTAACCGGAGGCCCACACCCCCTTCCCATCCTCCTCCTCATCCTCCCTCCCATCTCCCAAATACCCTTAAAGGCCGGCAACGCACCTGCAGGATCTCTGGTGTTGTGGATGTACGTGGGCGACGGTAATCACTTACAATCAGGTGAACCGCATGCTCGTTTGCCGCCTTTCCCATAAAAAAAAACATATCATTAATAATATTTGTATTAAAAATCAATTAAATATTAGGAATATAATAATATATTACAATAATTCATTTGACTATAAAAAACCACGGAAATAATATTACTTAAGAGCAGGTTTCAAATAAATATTTCAAACATTGTTAATGAAATAATATAACGTTCCAAGAGGATTATAAAAACGGTAATTAGGGTGTGGAAAGGCAGTTTAAAAAATAGGTACTACAAGATTATTTATAATTTTAATTTGGTTATCGACATTTGTTATTAAAATTAAATATGTGCTATT
Source organism: Bhutanitis thaidina (assembly GCA_029286595.1). NCBI lineage: Eukaryota > Metazoa > Arthropoda > Insecta > Lepidoptera > Papilionidae > Bhutanitis > Bhutanitis thaidina. The sequence goes on from JAGSMS010000005.1 coordinate 6,652,403, forward strand.
CTGAAACAGTATTAATGAAGACTTAACCCTACAAGTGTCATTTCAGTACAATTTCTAATGTTTCATTCACCTCGTCAAGAATTCAGTACATATCTTAAATCTCTGTCTATTGCAAGGGTTTTTAAAATGTTATTATTCTAAAAATATTTAAAATAGGAAAATTAATGATAATACGGAAGCATCACTATACATCATTTTTGCAGTTCGTTATTTCATACTGATGTCGTAATCTTGCTGTTAAAAGCTGCTTGCTGTTTGTTGTAAACGAAGGATTTATACGTTGTTCAAAATCGATAATTATTCTGAGACTGATATCTTGACCAAAAAGTATTTTATATGTTATCGTTTTGTAAATATTATATGTAACGGTATGAAAATAATCATTTCTTTTTGTCCACAGCGTTCCGATTTTCAAAAACTTACCCGAAGACACGCTGATAAAGATCTCGGATGTACTAGAAGAGACTCATTACCAGAACGGGGATTATATCATTAGACAAGGGGCACGAGGTGACACGTTTTTCATCATCTCTAAGGGACAGGTACGTTGCCGACTTCTTTTTCGTTTATTCAAAAATATTGCGGTTTCTTATCAAGTTCAATCTAGTCCTTCTGTTAAGAAATTGTTGCTTTTATGTATTATGTCTTAAGTATATTTTGAAGAATCGTAGATACAAAAATTGTAATAAGATCTTTAGTCGTCTGGTTAACCTTTCACTAGACACCGATTTCCGAAGTAACAGTGTGCACAAGGAGTTCAATCTCGATCTCGGCGATGATTTATTCTTCGTATTTTGTCTCTCAAATCTTTCGCTACTTTTATCGGAACTCCTGCAAGTTGTAGCATTTGTAGCAAAGAGTTGTTGAAATTTATAATCTTAGCAGAGTGTAAATAACGAAATCAGAGTAAGCAGTGATCCTGGATTAAATAAAGACCAACTAGGATTTTCCCCTGTGCCGTGGAGACGTTTTATGACACTAAATTGCATATGGATAAACCCAAACGCGCTTCAATTATCTGTAGGATATTACATCTGTAGGTTATATTGTTTTAGTACTAAAATCATTGTCAATCTACGTATCGACTATTAAATTATAATAGTATTTAATTGTATTTGTCGTTTACAGGAATTTATTAAATGAATCGTAAAGTTCATGTTACTTAAAGTAGAACCTAAGTAAATGTATCCACATAATTTAAAACTTAAACTTTTCTCAAAACACATTACATTAAAAATAGATTTTCTGAACATACACGTCATACAGCTTTCAAAAGCTAATGGCGTTATTATGATGTTTTAATAAAAAAATATCTGTTTTTTAATGGCGGCTACAACAGTCATTACTTTGCTATCATAATTTTTGTTTTACTGGTCATTTCGATCACTTTATGTTGTTCACAATTTATTTCAATGACGTTGTGTTTGATGACGTTACACGTCTGCTCTTCGCGAAGATCTTCGTTAAACATGAAAGTCAACAATTTCACTTTCGTCGAACGGACCAACTTTCGAGGCTGTCTTGTCTTCCCCGGCTTAAGCCACACCTCTATATTTTGTAAACATAAGCATCTGTGTGCGTTTCTGCGTGACATAAGCTTATTGTTATTGTGTACTCGTTTCTATTATCTGATCGTCATAGTGTAGATTGATTTTCTCTCTGTCCGCATTGATTTGTACAAAATGAAAGACACATTTTGTATGTACATTCGTACGTACAATTGCAATTTTTGATCTCGGAAATTTATCAAAATGTGAATAATATATAATTGCACTAGATCAATGTTTTGTTTCGAAAAACCAAAAAAAATTATAAACATACTATTATTTGATTAATTTTGTTTGAAAATTAAAAAAAGTCTTGTTTCTTTCTAATGCTATATGGAAATTAGTAACAATTATTAGCTCTCGGTGGAGATGATGATAGAGTCAATTACATTTCACCACGGCTTGGAACTTTTACTTAACTAGACGCTTCATGGGCCTACTGAACTTACTTCATATAGCAACATTATAAAAGCGAATATACGTCATATTTTTACTTATTATTCGCACAAAGATACAGTGATTGTACGGCCAGTTTACCTTGGCATTTAACTGAGTCGCGACTCATGTTTCTGCATAGCATATTAGCGTTGGTCGAATAGAATTGGTTTGATATTCTAAATATGTTTTGTTATTGCATGTGACTACTTCGCGACCGATGAATCATCATGGACATGGGTATAGCATACTTATTTGAGAATCGATGATATGGTATCAACAAGCATTACTTTAAACCTGCTTAACTTACCCATTCTCCTTTTGTATCTTAAGTTAAAAAACAATGATTAGAATTCAGAGTGTCCTATTTATTTTCCGACATCAAAGAATAAAATAAAAAGAATAAATAGCTTATTTAATTCTTGATAAAGATAAATTCGCAAATCTTATCTTAATAAAGTACACTAAATTAGTTGCAGCAATGTTATCAAATAATCTGTATTAGTTTAAAAACCTGGAATAAACATTCAAAACTTTCTACAGTCTATTTATTGTCTCATCGCACGCACGCGTAATGTTATATGTACGGTGTATATAAACCTGGCCGGGTATTCAAAGTGGATCGGACGTGTGACTAAATTTTAAAACAAGTGAGGTATGGAGGCTGTGAGGCCAAAGAGTCAGTCTATTGTGCCTACAAGGTCAAAGCACGACAAGCGAGGGGGCTGCGCTATTGCACACCGCTTTGCGGCCAGATTTTAGTACATCCGTGTGGGAAATTACCTGCCTTGAAATGCGTTTGTCATAGTGTCTTTTTAACATTTTATTTGTTTCAATACTTTGTATGTCTAAATTTAGAAAGAACTTATATAAACGATGACTGTTTATTATCATTTTCATAATTGTTTTGACGGTTAAAGTTTGATATTAATTTTTCCACTATAGTGTAAGGTTTAATCTTGAGTTCATTTCCGTATCATATTAGATTTTTTTTCCACTTGATAGTGATAAATTTTCTTAATACATGTAAAACCAATGCTAATAATTATATTTTATATAATAATAATAATATGATACAATCGGAACGGACCTTGAATAGCTCTTAGTGAACCGTTCCATTGTGGACTTATTAGATTCTTTTTAACGAATCCCTAGTAATTTCACCTGACGACGAGGACGTGATGATAAGCGTGTATATTAGACTTTTCACTATTTTAATTATTTATCAGTCTGACTAAGTTCACTGTTGGACATAGGCCTATTCATTAGGGCGCCATCTCATGCAGGCGAGGCATGTATGAAAGATGTGTGATTATACATACCATGCTGCACTGGGTTTGTGACTACAGTGCTCACTTGTTTTCATTGTAGCTCCAAATCACGAGTCTTTGATTGGAAGCTGCACTTAATAATGGGATTTGAGTTCGGTATGTTTTAGTAAACTTTCCGCAATCAGTCGAACACCAGAGATTCTTATGTTGGTCAGCAGCAGCAAGTCCCCGCTTGCTGTGAGGATTGTGTGCTTTTGGGGGAATAATATGGTACAATTCCCCTTAGAAACATTACTTTCTATAAAAACATATACTAACTGCAGGTGTCGCCAGCGAGCGATCGATTATTGCTACTGTAAGCTGATTTATTTTTTCTGCAAATTCCTGAATTTAATGTGTTTTAACGTCACGTTTTTTGGGACAACATCTTGCAGACCTATATATATATATATGTTTTATAAAATTTGTGCATCTACATATCTATGATTTGCATAATAATTTTACAATATTTTACTTTAAAGAAATAATAAAAAAAGCAAAAAGCGCTATTACCCAATAACATATTATTTTCCTACTCTATGTTTAAAGTATTTATGAAACTAAAGCACAAAGCTATTTACAGATTTTGCAACATAATTAAACTATTATGAACGTATCTAGATCACTTAAATAACTCACTCACCTACAATGTCTATTTACTGACCGACTATCAAACAGAGCATTCAATCGACCCCGTTTACTAATTACATTTACTAGTTTTTCTTGATTTACCACAAATTCGTTTTAAATTCAAGGTATGATGAAATTGATTTTTTATTATTTCGTTCTATTCCAGCTCGTGAGTTTAATTTCAAAACATTAAAAATCGAAGCAAAATTGTATAAATGCATATATTAGCGCTTGCTATTAATTACACTTTGTTAAGAAACGTTTATAAGTTTTTGAAATATGTATTTAATTTTACTACGCATAATACGTTGAGTCTAAACGTAACATCACACCGGAGAAATTTTTATAAGCAAATAAATTTCAGGTGAAACTTTACGAGGAGAAATCGAAAACATGCAAAATCATTACGTTTTCTACAATGCATATTTAATATTCGTCTTGTAAAAATGGAATGTGTTTATTCGCAACTGTATCGAAAATGAAAGTGAACAATTTGACGTCTCTTCAGTGACTATTGACGATTACTCAGGTGTAACTATTGTCGGCTTTTTTGTTCGTATTATCTGTCCAGTCCATAAGTTAAGTAACTCGGTCTATTACTTCAGGCCAATGTTATCTCATACACTTCCGTTGTTATCTCACCAATATTTTTCACTTTGGTTTTTGTGGTTCTTTTTGAATCCGTACTCTAAATATTTGACTTGTTTAGGACCGGTTCCCGGAACGTTTTATTTGTTTAGTTACTACCGTCCTCTTTTAGAACGTCTTCTATATCCTTATATTTTATTCCAAAAGTTATTTGTGACGACTTCGAGTCGGAACTTATATTTGTGTAACTCCAAAGTTATTGGTTTTCAGGTCTTGTAAAGTGAGTATAATCTCCCGTGTCTCTCCGTGACACTGCATCCTTGTCCTTTTTTTTAACGTATTTTGGCTGAGGTTTTGCAGCAGACGTACAAAAGTGTGGGAGTATTTTGTTTTTGATGAAATGTGATTGGCACTGTAACATATCCCATGCAAAAGACATCTATTGGTAACCGAGAGTAATAACTTATTGAGGCTTTTGAGACTTTAGAAATGCGTTAATAACATTATCAAATATCTGCCTTTACCTAATGAACGGAAGGAACAACCGGGTTTAAACGCATAATGTCTTTAGGTTTTTACAACACTACGGGTACATGATTCAGCGTGTTATACTGGTAAAGGCAGATATTTGATAATGTTATTAACTCATTCCTAAAATCTCAAAAGCCTTAATAAGTTATTACACATATTTTTTCTGTTTTATATTAAGTCTAGCTTTACTCAATTTTTTTAGTTTATTTGTTACATTTAGTACGTTACAAAGAAATGGTGTAAGAATAAAAGTAATATGTTGAATGAATGTCTTAATTTTGTTTTTCATGTTTAATCTTCTATTATTTTAATCATATAATATTATTTCAAATATAAAACTATCTGAATTTCTTTTATGTTATACCCAACATATAAACCTTCATTACTGATAGTTGACATCATGATGAGGTTAATGTTGTTGTTTTTTTTTAAATAAATTCATAATTTTAGTTTTCAACACTTTCTCAGAACATATCTAGCAAGGCTCGTGTAAGTTGTACCTCGGCTTCCATATAACGCTAATAAACTTGTTTGAGTGTCTATATTGTGGTACCAATGTACTGATAATTACCATATTGTAAGTACTGATTACTTACAATATTGTATTTCTGGGATTAGGGTAAATAATAATTTTACTTTTTTTTATCCACCCAACCCCAACCTGAATGGAACATAGAAACTGCATAGCGTCCAAAAACTAGGCGTTAAAATAAACGTAGAAACAGTTTTGACTTATTATTGCTTATATAGCTTCTTCACTTGCAAAGAACAAGGTCACTTTTGTCTCTATATTCATGTTAATCTCGTTAATCTTCCTTTTAAGTAAATCGGAAATTAAACAACATGTTATATTTCAATCAGAAGGTATATAAAGCATGCTACCAGGTCTAAACGGCATACCTTTAATGAACTCGTAGTTTTCTTTTGTTCGTATTTCTGAATTTTAATAATTTAAATTAAAAATAAATTAGGCCTTCTCATCTTATCTTTTCTAATCACAAGATAAGGTTAAAATCTCTTCAAACTTGTTCTTATACACAAACATTTTTAGGGTTCTGTACCGCGCCGTATTTACTAAACCTACGCTCATCTGTCCGTCCTGTATCTTTTGAGCTTTTATATGTAGCTGGATGAAAATTTTACTGAATATGTATTATTATGTTTTTTTTTGTGTAGTAATAACGAAAATACATATAAGGGTCTGGTCTGAGTAAAGTGGAAACTCTAAAGTTAAACAACTAATAATGAAACCGTCCAAGTGTGATTTGAGTTCGGGCTAAGGATCCCGAATTGAATACTATTTTGGTAAATACATCACACAGATAAATTGTGTGATTGTACGTAACCATCGGTGCGCGAGTCTGACTCGCACTTGGCCCGTTTTTTACTGAAGCGGCAACTTGGCGGTCCGCATTATGGAAAGCGACTCTAGTAATGACGATTCAGTTGAGCGCCAACTTTCCTGGTACCGCAGACGTGGTGTCTCGTCTTTCTATCACTATAAAGGTCTTTAGGAGAAACTTTCTATTTTGTATTTCTTTCACATTACACTCGAAACGTTAATTTATAGAAAGTGCATTTTTGAATGAAGGTGCAACTTAATAACGCTGCAACAGGTCTATGAGATTTTTAATAGAGAACTTAGAAGAAGTAGTAAAGTACCCCGACGTGGAACAGAGGCATTTTGTGCTACTACGTTTCGTTCGGTGAGTGAGGTAACCGGAGGCCCACTTGCTCGTTTGCCTCCTTTTCCATAAAGGCTCGCAGTTCCTGTGCGAATTCGGAGGACTTCACACCACTGCGAAATGTTTATTTTATTACCTTAAACTTGCAGGTTTTCTCTTGATGTTTTTTATCACTGCCGAGCAGATAATAAGTTCAGCACTTAAAATTGCTATTGACAAGTTTATTGTCGCTGGCAGCAGGGCCAAAAGCCTATCACGGATTTTAGAATTTAGATACACGCACTTAAATCTTTAACATGAAATGTGCAGAAAACAGCATTGCAAAAATGTGTCTTTACGATCTCTACGAGATCTCTGGATGAAAAGTAAAAACGTTTAATATTTTCATTTAAAGATGCAGTCCCAGAATGGTTTTAGTGTTAAATACTATTTATTCTTCAGAAAACCGGTTTTTTAAAGTCTGTCTATCAAGGTTAAAAATCACAATTAAATTTACGATCTTACAATCATTTTAGTTATTATTAGAACATTTTGATGAACAAAAACAAGTTTCATTTAAGGAATAATGTTAACATTTATTTTTTCAGGTCAAAGTCACACAAAAGCAACCGAATAGCAACGACGAGAAGTTTATCCGAAGTCTTACAAAGGGTGATTTCTTCGGCGAGAAAGCATTGCAAGGGTACGCTAAATTTTTTATATGTTTTTATTAATGTGTGGTAGCGTCGCAAAGCTATGAAACCCCCTTTCTTCCGGGTGCGTTAAATCTCCGGGAGCAATCCCGACGATACGTGGTCCATCACTATTCTTTTGTCTCCCAGATCAAGAGAAAAGAGGGTTGCAGAGTCCCGTTTGGTTCCACTGAGTGTATTACGGGTGCCAGACGTGTTCGTCCCGTGTCTCTGATACTGCATTCGACCCTTGTTCCGATCCTATCAATGCATGCTCCCATATTAATGGGCATCGATATGCGACTACTGGTAGGGGATATCCCCGGCACAGTATCCCGGCGCAAGAGAAGACTACGTCCTCTGTGTCTGCGCACACACTTCTAGCACTTTAATATTTCCTGCGCAGTTGACACCTGGTGATAGTATTCGGAAGGTGTCGCCTTGGTCGAAATCGGCCTGGAAGAAATAGTATTATTATTGTTATTAAACACAAAGTATTCTTTGTTCTGAGGCTTAAAACGTACGCATATAAAATATATAAAAACGTCTATTATACTGCATAAATATTATTTTTATTACGTTGTGTTTTTTTAGAGACGATCTTCGAACGGCAAACATAATTTGCGACTCCCCGGAAGGCACCACGTGTCTTGTCATCGACCGTGAGACCTTCAACCAGCTGATTTCGACCTTAGACGAGATTCGCACGAAATATAAAGACGAAGGCGACAGTCGACAGAGGTATGTACTCATAATATTATTTTTAAATGGGGCAAGATTGTAAACATGAATTTAGTGTGCTATTTTGAGTAAAATGGTATTTATATGTTTTTTAATGTTTTAAGCAATTATTGCGAGATTTACAAAGTTAGGACTAATATCTTACGCTAGTAGTTTGTTTTAATTCAAAAATGGGTTCTCTTATCAGAAATAAAGTAATACATTGTATTTGTGTTAGAGTAGTGGGTATATCTACATCCATAGAATCTATCCTTTTTAGGTACTTATAGCATATATAAATATGAGTATCTAAATAAGTAGACTCATAATATGCATTTTTACTTATTGTTACTCCTAGTATACATTATAAGAAGCCTCATCACTTGTGCAAAAATTATGTCGAATTAATAATAGTTTCTACTTCGACTAAATGTCAAATACATTATTCAGATTAGTTATCCCATTATATGGTTCTTAATTTCTATAAAATATCTTGTTTATCCGACCCTTGTTTCTAGTATCTACTGAATATTGTTACATATGTTAATTTTAAACATTCTTACCATGCACATGGTACGCCTAAATGTACTAAATTTGTCGAATTTAAAAGTTTCACAGTCACAGTCACGACTGGAATTTGTTATGAAGTTGATGCGAAATTGAAATTTTATATTTTAATGTTTTATTTTTAAATACATCTACATGCCTTTGTAACTGCTATTTACTGTGACAACCATGTATTCTTTTATTCATAAATCAGTGTTCCGTGTCCGTACATCATCACTTGCAAATTCCCTGTGTCAAGTTCACACTGAAACCGAAACTAAACCGCATTTGATACGCGCAACAATAGATTTCGTTTGAATGCGACAACAATACTATTGTATCGCTATCTTTACTCTCTTACGAAACACAAATTTTATATTTGGTCATACTTTGAAATGTCTTGGTCTCGCTTTAATTATTTCTGTTTCTCTTTCAATGCTTACAATGTTGCGGATTCGTTACAATACGGTAAGTTAACAACATTCGCATCTCTCTAATAACAAAATTCACTCATAATTTTCACACTTTCGCTATCTATTAATCAGCGTTTAAGTTTCAAAGTGATAGAGTCTAAGTATTATGTCGGGTTATTAACTTTCCTCTTTGGCTTTGATTTTTTAACAAATCACAGAGTCAACAATCTTTTCCCGCGTTTTTGCTGCGGCAGTTGTGAAGTTAGAGCTATAGACAACAATGCTACGTGAAATTACGTTAGGAATTATAATTTTTTAAATTGCTCTATGTAATTCTTTTGATACTAAGAACAATATCTACGAAAATAAAAAGTTGATGCTTTGACCTTTTCAGCATTTTGTATTGTAAAAATAAACCCGAACGAATCGTCGAACAATATCCGTCAAAATACTTTATTCCCGGAATGGTTGGAATGGTGCAGCTTCCTTAGCAGGAATATCCTGTGGAAAGTTCAAGAATTTAGTAGACAGAAATAGACGACACTGAAAGAACGATTTTTTTAATTAACGGCAATTAATTGATTTTCAGGCTCAACGAAGAATTTGCCAACTTACGTCTATCAGATCTCCGCATCATCGCCACTCTCGGCATCGGCGGCTTCGGTCGCGTAGAACTAGTCCAGATACAAGGCGACTCCAGTCGCTCCTTTGCCTTGAAACAGATGAAGAAGGCCCAGATCGTTGAAACCAGACAGCAGCAACACATAATGTCTGAGAAGGAGATCATGTCTGAAATGAACTGCGAGTTTATCGTAAAACTGTACAAGACGTTCAAAGATCGAAAGTATTTGTACATGCTTATGGAGACTTGCCTTGGCGGTGAGCTGTGGACGATTTTGAGAGATAGAGGTAAGACTTACTATTTTCTACTCGGTTGAGTACGGTACGAGGTTGAAAGTTATCTGAAACATCACTTTCAACCTCTGAGATAGGTATATTTCACAACTTTCAGACGTTCGAAGTTTATTATTGGGTTATGGTCGACTACATTTATTCAAATTCCAAATATATTACAGATTACGTCAAGAAATTTTACTCTTTTTTTATTTCTTCCTTGAGTACGGTCTGTAAAATCTAATATCCGTTCAGTCCTTTAAAGTGGTTGAATAACAAATATAACATAACTACATTCATATTTTTAATATTAAGTAAAGATAAAGCATAGCGCTTACAGAACATTAAAAAAAAGTTTCGTTAATTACTTTTCAAGTTAAGGTTAAAGCAAACGATCGGTAGAAATTTACCACGTGGTGAATTGTTATAATTAATGAAATTAAAATAAGCTCAATAGTATGAAGGACAGGAAGACAATTCCGAGCAGATTACATTCTTACACGTGGTAGAGCCAAGCGGCGGCTTTTGCTGCTGCTTGAATTGGCCGGCTCGACCGGATTGGTACCACGGCCTCACAGAATACCGGCGTGAAGTAGAGGTATCTTGTGCTTCGGCGTTTCGTTCGGTGAGTGAGGTAACTGGAGGCCCACACCACCTTCCCATCTGTGCATGTGTTCCCATGTGTTGCAGATCACATGGGTGCCGGTAATCACTTACTATCAGGTGAGGCGCTTGCAGGTTTGCCTTGGTTTGGCCCAGAATACGATTCTTAAATCAACAAATTTTTTTGAAGTATTTCATTTCAGTTTTTGTATTTGTAATAATAGGCATTCATGATAATTTTCGTTATTTGATTATAGTTATGGCAAAGATAATTGTATTGATTGTTTGAATAAAATATCTCTCTACTTGTTGCGTTGGGTCAAATAAGGTCTGATGAAAATTGGGTTCAAGCGACAAAAAATTCTACACCTCTGACCGTCGGTTACAAGGTCGTAAGAACTTATTGATTTATTTAAAATAGAAGTAAATATTTATTTAAAATTATTAAACATTTTAAACTAAACCGGATATTTTCTATTTCAGGCCAATTCGATGATGCCACCACCAGATTCTACACGGCATGTGTAGTCGAAGCTTTCCATTATTTACATTCAAGAAATATAATTTACAGGTAACATTTGTACTACAAGATATTATTGCAGCTTCCGTCGTGTAATTAATTTTTGACTAAAGAAATAAAACTTCAAACTAAAGAAATTCTATTGTCTAGTCTAGTCTAGTGTATTCGGTTTTATCAGTAATAAAACATCCCTCTCATATTGTTATAGTATTTTCTGTCAGTTGCGTTCAACATAAGCATTTTAAGATATGTAAACTATTTATTACAGGGATCTCAAGCCAGAGAACCTGCTATTGGATTCAAAGGGCTACGTAAAGCTGGTGGACTTCGGATTCTCTAAGAAACTGCAGGCGAGTCGCAAGACTTGGACGTTCTGCGGCACGCCTGAGTACGTGGCGCCTGAAGTCATAATGAACAGAGGACACGATATCAGCGCCGACTATTGGTCATTGGGTAAGGATATTTTTTTTCTATTTTAAAAGACTTTTCTTCGTAGTGTGTTTTAAAAATAAGTAATACCTTATAGAATTCTTTTAATGTATGGTAAAATAGCTCAACTATTTTAGTAGTTTGTTCATCCAAAATTGACAAATGCGGTAGTTCTTCGTATTTTTAAGAAAACATCGAAGTAATTTTCTTCAAATTACAAAAGAATAAACTTTAACTGATACGCAGTTAATTTAATTAGGGTGAAAATCAACAATCGATGTAATTGGTGTAATTAATCTAATAACCGCAAAGCGTAATTACTCTTTATAAATTAGTGGTTAACCTAAGGTTATTCTGAGCTAATTTTATGCATATTTACTAAAGGCTATTGGATAATGAACGAAATATGTTTTGGAGTTTCTCTCGTATATACGTAATCATAAATGTACATAAACGTGGGTAATTTTCATCTATCGTGACATAAAATTGACTCGACTTCTAATTCTTCGAAACAATCGAAACTAAAATTGTTCTCAAACTGACCTTAAAACTCTTATCCATCGTTTCAGGTGTTCTAATGTTCGAACTTCTAACGGGTTCACCTCCATTCACGGGCGCAGATCCCATGAAGACCTACAATAAGATACTGAAAGGTATAGACGCTGTAGAGTTTCCGCGCTGCATCACCCGCAACGCGGCCAATCTGATCAAGAAGCTGTGCAGAGACAACCCTGCTGAGCGACTCGGCTACCAGCGAGGCGGCATTACGGAGATACAGAAGCATAAGTGAGTTATTAAATTATATTGGTATTGCTGGATGATGATGTTGCTTGCCTCACAATGTTTCGCTATCCTTCTCTATCAGCCATTGATTTGAAACAGCCATACAATTGACTGCCAACTGCTGGCTTTATCAGGATAGTCCATAGCCAGGGTGCTCTCACACGAGCTCTGATGCCCTTTACTCTGAAATGTATCACATAATATTCTAAAATAATCGTTTGATGAACTTGAGAATCTGTGCTTGTATTAATCGTGGTATGGAATACTGTTCACGATACTTCATGCATTCTTCTCCATCACCACATTTTCAAAGAATATTTTCTGTCTCTCGCAACGTTCACGTCGTGTACAAAAATATGAGAAATACTAACGTTCGAACGATTTTAGTGGCTTTCGTGATATTTGGAATCTTCCATATTTTTTTCAGCCTTTCCTATATAACATACGCTTTACCTAGCAATAATTGCAATTGTGGATAAATTTACAAGAGCATGCCATACCCAGCACAGGGCTCGTAAAAGCTGATCATAATGAGACTAATATCCTGCGTCTACTTTCTCAGATGGTTCGACGGGTTCAACTGGGAGGGTTTGGCTCAGCGCACCCTAGATCCCCCTATCACCCCAGTGGTGAAGTCCCCATTGGACACGCACAACTTCGATCAGTACCCGCCCGATGCAGACGAGCCGCCGCCAGATGACCTCTCCGGGTGGGACGCCACATTCTAACCGACACACACTAAAGTCGTATCAAAATATTTTGCCTCTTTGCAACTTGACTCGTAAGTATAGTAAGGCCGAGACGGATCTTTTGCTCTGACTATCAGTTGTGCAGTACAGTTGCCAAGTTTTTGTATCAGTGAGGACGGCGAACGAGCATGCAGTCCAATGGTTAAGAATCAAGACAGAGATGCGTTGTCTACCCCGAAAGACTATGATGGAATGAATTTCTGTGTCACTATTCGGATCTACGGTTTTACTTATTCACCGAACGGAACCGTGTGGTGTCGGTGTAAGAATCTGCCACCCCTTTCTTCCCATGGGTGTCGTAAGAGACAACTAAGGAAAAAAGCCTTGAAAATCACGAAGACTGTCGTCAGATGACGGGATAACTATCTCGAAAATTAATAGACTAAAATTAAGCAGACCAATGACAGGCAGCAGCGTCTAAGGTGCGAGATGTCTGGTACTGCGGTCGTTAATGCGCTTGCCGAGCGTGGCGGTTATGACAGATTCTACTTACGGGAGAGGCCTATCTCCTGCAGTGGACTATTTTCCAAACTTGGTGCTGTATATTTTGTAGGTAGAAAGTGAGAGCGTAGTAATTTCTCGGCCTATTGTCCTATTTATGTTGCTACAGCCGGAACTTTCGCAGCGCGATTAGTCCGTTACTGGTGTGCATTGAGCGACAGGCGCACACAATTACGCGTTCGATGCAAACTACTGTGCGATTGGTGAACAAAATGTATCCGGGATAAAGTCCCAAACTCAGAGTTCAAGATTCGTATCGGTAAAACGACACACTGTCCCCGAAGTTGCCGCTAAAGGAAATCTTCTGTATCTCGAAATATCGTAATAATCGATAGATTTCTTAATAATTTATGATTATGTTTTGGCCCTATAAAAGTTACTATGTCGTTCAATCTGCTACATCGGCCTACAGTTATAGAATATCTTTAGCCATTTGTACAGAATCCATTAAACTAGTCCCCAGCCGGTGATGTCGGCGTCAATTTACCTTTTTTTTTTAATATTTGGAAAACTTATAAGCTCGCAAATATTGCTTAAGATAAGGGTAACGTGTAAACAACACTACATAATGGAGTCCATTATATTTAAAGTTTCCAAATTATCATTATAGACGACAAGAGGTATTTACCACATAACCCGTAAAGTTTAGTCGCCGATTACAGCAGAGAGTGTCGTTACGTTATTTCAGAATGTGTGCGAATGAAACAAACATATCGCATTGCTGAATATATCTGAATAACCTATCTGTCGTTATGGGATAATATTAAAAGGTAGATAGTTGTTTAGTCAGTCAATTTGTCAAGATATGTATTGTAATTTTTATTACTTAATCGAATATTTTGTTAATATAAAGGCGTACTAGAGACTGAATGTTTAAATAATAAAAAAAAATTGGTAACGAACTTCATCTGTTATCCTTTTTACAAAGAAACGTGTCTATGGGAATTAATGTTATTGAACATTTTAATAATTTTCCAAACAAATTTACAACAAATAAATTGTGACTAATTTTAAAATTAATTAATATTTAGTCTGTATTGCGCCTTAGTTAAGAAATAAAACTATTTTCTCATTAAGTTATATTGTTTAGACAGTTGAACGCTGTTATGCCATTAAAATAAGTTACAGCGCTTGCCAATGGTAATCGTTATTACGCCTAGGAATTTCCTTTAGAAATGATTGTGCACATGTATATTATATTTAAACTTGTTATGTTCATATGATACATAACAAGAATAAATAATCTACCCTAACCTTACACACCAATGTAGATAGTATACTACTTTTACATTTTCAAAATTATATTGATTTATGTATTAAAACATGTACTGACATGAATTCAGAACAGTAAAAAATATAATATTTTTTATTCATAATCTTTATTGAAACTGAAACGTAACATGCCTTATTACACACCTTTAAATATAACAGGGTGGCCAAAGTACCAAATGACGTTACCACAGTAATATTGACTTTTATACCCTTTAAAATAATATTCTGTACATAATATTATATATTTAGATACCTTTTGCACATACTGTATAATAATTAATATTTTACTTAACCTATTCTATAGTTGAAGAGATCTTTTTATTGAAATGCAAACCATCAACTTAGGTATTATAATGTAATAAAATCGATTTGAAATAGGATTTTCGATTTCTAATACCATTTTTAGTTTTTATTTGTTCAAAGGTGTTCCTAAAACCTTAAAATCGACATGTTATGACTTTAGCAGCTTTTGTTTTTATCTGTTAATTGTTAGGTGATTAAATCTGAAATATATATTATAGAATGTACCTATTACGTAAATTTTTGATAAATTTAGTATACATTATTGTGAAATTAAAATATTTCTTATTTTAGTGCTGTTGTCGATGCTTTGCGGTGCTCAAATAATTAAAATTAAAAGAGAACGAAACATTGTCTTTGTCTCTGGAATGTGTCAACTTATTTATTAAGAATTACTGTAAATTGTATAACATTTTTCTACAACGCTGAATTTCTTTCGATTTAGTTTGTCCTGTATTAAGCAATGAGATCCTCTCAAGGTAGCTAACTTCAAATATGACATTATTTAAGACTAATCACTAAACCATTCGAAGTCAATTATTTTTAAGTCTTCCATTTATATTATTACGCACACTTTCATTGTAAATATTCTATTTAGTGTACAATTTAATTGTATGAATTAAATTTATTAAATATTGATACATCGTTTTTTAAAATATTTTCAAATATTGTAAGGACATTTATTTTTGTAATCGTAGAAATAATCAAATTACTGCGTAAAATTTTATTGATTTTGTGGAATGTAAAAATATATATTATTTGGTAAAATCAATATGCGTTTAATTTATTCAGTTTATTACGTTTCATTTATTATTTTTCGGTTTAACAAATACGTCACCATAATCAACATTGCCACTCTTATAGTTAGGTAACTTAATCACATAGGTCTCCACCATAGCTTGCTTCATACTCTAAAGAAGTGCCAAATACGTAATAGCGTTTTTATTATAGATAAGCGGACAAAGGAACAAACAGCCCACCTGATGGTAAGTGATTACCGTTGCTTACGTACATCTACAACACCCGAAGAGCTTTCGTTGCCAGCCTTTAAGGATATTTAAAGGGGAGATAAGGAGAGGGGTTGGGATGGGCTTCCATTTACCTCACTCACCGAAGGAAACGCAGAAGCATAAGATGCCTACTAAGAAGAATACCAGTGTGAAATAGACACTGATGTTCTGCGAGGTCAAGGTTCTAACGCGCTCGAGCCGGCCCACCCATCACCTAAAGCCGCCGCTTGGCTACAACGTCAAAAACCTCTGAGCCTTAGGTTGTTAAGAGATAAATTCGCGACTATCTCAAATGGCCTGAACGTGGTAAGGTAAAAGCGTCATGCAGTCAACAGAGGAAATCTGCACCTATGTCACGCATACAATACGTGCTAAAAGACTTTTCACTTTAACTGAGTTAATTCCCTGCTAGATAACGAACGAGGCTCTAGCGACGGAATGATGGCGAAATATCCATTCCAACCCAAATCCCACTTGTGATGGGGAACAGCATTACTAATGTAGGAGTACCTTAAATACCTTATAAGACAATTTACTTAGCAAACTATCGGCACTGCATTCACCAATCCGTTCAAATAAAAGTTTGTTCATGATAACAAGCATTGCAAAATTTATTAACAATGATGGATATATCCATTTTTATTAAATATTTGTATCTTTTTTCTTTTTGTCTGTACGGACTAAAAATTATATAAGAATTGACACAAAACAAGAACGTGTTTCCAAACTTGTACTCGTGTACTAAATTAAGCTTGTACATAATATAACAATTACATTTCACGTTGTACAATTTCGTAGGTGAATTCAATGAACACAGTGAAATCCCAACTGCAAGCCCGGGGGCTCGACCCTATTCGCCGCGGAACTAAATTATTCTATTAGCAAACAGGAATGGAGTGATCAACGCGCGAATACGCACTGCTTCCTCTCTACACGGCACGTTGCCGACGAGTACAGAATTTATATAGAATTTTCGGAGTACATTAAAGAACATATCTAATTCTATACATACCTTGCACAGGTTATTCCGTAACTAAGTTAAGAAGAAGCTGTCAACATTTTTTTCGATACGTGCCTTCCTTCTATATGTGGGTAATAGTAGTGAGATTTTATAACTTCATAATGGTCGTCTATGCCCTCTGATTGACAGACTCAACAGCAGAGTATAGAGGTACGTTATAAGTAAGAAAATGTGTAAGTAATCAGGTAAACATGTATATATTCTTATGATTAAACAATACATGAACTGAAGATCCAATTAGGCAACGTAGCATCTTAATCCTTAGCAGCGACAAAAATTCTGTGGCACTGTTGATTTGTCATCATGGATAAACATAAGTTGCCTACAACTTAGACTTCTCTTTTTAATTACTGTGTGAGCCATTCAGCGAATGCAGGTGCATTCCATTGCCAGTGATGACATACGATCCGAGACTTGGTCCTTCACTGCAGCCCGTATGAGGAAGCTCAAAGTCTGCAACGATGATATCCGTAGCAGAACTAAGGTAACCGACATAGCCGTAAAGATCAGCAAGCTGAAGTGGCAATGGGCCGGCCACATAGCTCGCAGAACTGACAACCGTTGGGGAAAAAAGGTTCTCGAGTGGCAGCCACGTACAGGCAAACGCAGTGTAGGACGACCCCCCACAAGATGGAGTGACGACCTGCGCAGTGTTGCGGGAAGTCGATGGATGCAGGTGGCTCAGGACCGAGCTTTGTGGCAATCTTTGGGGGAGGCCTATGTTCAGCAGTGGACTTCTGATAGGCTGAAATGATGATGATGAGGTGCATTCGCTGAATGGAGATAAAACCTCTCGGACCATGATGCAGGTCAATATATCTATATTTCGTTTGATTTTATAAGGTAATTGAGCTCCTATCTTTGTAAATTCTAAAGCTATATCGCTTATCCAAGTTCTGCTACGGATGTTCACGCTACAGATTTCGCAGAAAAACACCGGGCATAGCCCTTTTCATACTTAGAGTTTCCTCAAACGCCGTGGTTAAAATAATAGCTATTAATTCGTCTTCAAATCCCTCATATTAATAGTTTCCTGACATAAAATCTTCTAATTAAGTATTTTTATTATGAATGTAGTAAGTTAAATACTAGTTTAAGTAATACTTAAACGTTTATAGAATGTAAAATTGTTAGTAATATCTGGTTACAGTCTTATGTTACGAGTATAATGACCTTGTATGGCTAGAGTAATAGACGTACTACCACAACAAACTATAAATGTGGTTAAAGTTTACGACGTGTCAGTAGCAGATAGCAGTACTGGTATGTGGACGTTAAGCTACTATTTACTTTTTACATCTCTTACACAATCGTACGATGTTTAGTTTTGCGAGTTTGCGAAGATAAAAAGATTCTTTCCTTAATTATAAAGTTCACACTGCTTTGATTTTAATTTTAAAATTTGTTTTGCGATGATCTAGAGCGTGGTAGCCAAGCGGCGGCTTTAGCTGCTGCTCGAATGGGCCGGCTCGACCGGATTGGTACCACGACCTCGCAGAATACCGGCGTGAAGTAGAGGCATCTTGTGCTTCTGCGTTTCGTTCGGTGAGTGAGGTAACCGGAGGCCTACACCCCCTCCCTATTCCCCTCCTCTTCCCTCCGATCTCCCAAATATCCTTAAAGACCGGCAACGCACCTGCAGCTTCTATGGTGTTGATGTATGGGGGCGACGGTAATCACTTACCATCAGGAGAACCGCTTGCTCGTTTGCCGTCTCTTTCATAAAAAAAAAAGATTGTTTTTAAAGTAAATCAGATCAAAATATCGTTTTCTAAGGATTTTTTTTAGTAGAGAACTCTGCACATTAGTGCAGAACTACTAAAAAAATAACAAAAATAAGAATATTTTGTCGCGAGCGACAGTTTGCGAAGGGAAATGTTAAATTACCAGATCCAGACCAATGACGAGGGTGGCGGAAATGGCTGTCCAAGTAGCGAAGCGATTATGCCGAATCCGGCCAAACTGAGAAGGATCTATAACCTACAATGCTATCCAATAAGTCGACTAAAGAGAAAAGTCTTGCAAGTCTCATAACGTCCAATAGATAGGGATATAACTATGAAAAATAATCAAACCGAATATACACAGACTAATATAACAAGGCGCAACCGCCGATCCGCTTGTCTTGCTTGGTAATAATGGCATATCTTACAATAGTAGGATTTGCGCAACATTATTTAGAAGTTTATTTTTTGTATTATTTTAATGTGCTAAGAATACTAGTAATGCTATTAACATTACTAATCCTGCTAACTGCTCCAACTAAGCCTAAGAGCTTGTATCTGAAATGGTTCACGACAATAGTCGAATGTCGGGCTTGAAGCTTTGACGCCAAGTTTTGCTATTCGCACCTTAAACCATTTTACTATTAGCGCTTCGTCTGAACTGAGACTATGTTTAAATTATGAATTGTGTAGTTGACACTTTGTCACGGTCTATTTTAGATTATTTAAGCAAAGCTTATTAAAATTATTAATAATTTACAAAATTATCTAAAATATATTAAATTATTATTACTCGCACGATACATTAATGTGTGCATGGGCGTACCTTTATTGTATGGAGTCGCGTTCAAAATGGGTAGGACAACTTTGCGATAGCGAGCCCCGGTTCGACGGATTTCCGCATTGAGATGTAGCAGATGTATGGTGCAAGTGAAAATTAATGCTCGTCGATTTTATGTTTGCCCTTCAATGAGTGAAGATGCACTTGTTAGTTAACATTTTGTTTTCCTTATTCGTGCTTAAGTTATAGAAAATAAAAATTTTCAGACTGTCAATTTGCCGGCTCGCAACTCGGGAAACGACAGTAACATTTCTATAGAAACATAAAGTAATGTTACTTTTAACGGTAAGTCCCGATTGAAGCGTCTCGTCTTCCAAGTTGTGTTTCAGAGTAGTAAAGTAAATTAAAGTAGCAGCCTGTAAGTGGCACATATACTCGAAATAATATTTTTTTATTATTGCTCAGAAATGCAGGTTTCAATAATCATATAAATAACAAACTCCTAAAACTTTACTTGATTAATAATTTACTATTTTACACCCTATAGAGCATCTGAATAATGATTAAGTAAACTTTGTAATAAATGTACAGCTCGCTCGAATAATAATTTTAATTACTGTTATTCCTAGAAAAGGACCTTGTGAAGGACGTTGATTCAATTACTTACCACTTTGATGTTCATTTTGTTTCATATTTGGCAATAAAAAAGACTAAACTGTCTCCAATAAGCCAATGGTTTAGATCACAACCTGTGAACCATGACGCTCCCGGTTCGAGCCTGCTATTAGACTATTGTTTTGAATTTTCTTGCACAACCTTTTAAGTCTAGTAACAAGATCATTAGTAGGTGATGGTTTGTCGTCTAATTGTCAAAGCGTAGTAAAGACTAAGATTAATTCTCCCTGTGGAAGAGGCGTATGTCAAACAGTGAACTAAAAGTACTATAAGGATTCCGTAAAAATATGTAAAATGTAAAGTAAAATCTCCCTGGAAATGCAAAAGGTATAATTTTATTCTTTCTTTCTAAAAAATAAAAAAGTAGCTTGTAAATGGCCACTACTGAGCAAAGGGCTCCTCTAATATATTTTAGAGAGTTTTATATACGTGAAAGGTCCGTCATGCTATTCCACTGCGGGTTGGTCCTCCAAAGAATATTTTTTACTATTACCGTCAAGCACTTATGTGAATTTAGTACTTAAAATTGCTATTAACGATTTTATAAACTAAGTCATTCGTGTACTATGAAATCTAAAATTAAAGCAAGCGATTCGACCACTAGGCTACCACCACGACAATATCTATTTTTTTAACAATTCAGTCAAATAAAACTTGAAATGAGATAAATCTAATAATTAATATGATCTAATATTATTGTTACGGGTATTATTGATTATCGTGGATTTCAGAACTGACACATTACACCACATTGATACCGGTTTCCGGTCTTATTATCAGTCCGAAGTTTTCCGGATGACTCTTCGCTTTGTATTAGAAACTTGAGATTTTCAGGTATTTACCTTATTCGTGTTTTACGACACATCATAGTAATATCATTTCTATTGTAGCAGCACGAAATGAGCTAATAAACGACCCTCATTGATATTGTGCCGGTGTTGTCAGATATTCGGAATCAAAGGTTTTTCTTTAATCAATCAAAAAAGGAAACTAATGAAGATTATTATGCAATATTTGAAGCGTGGTAGACCCTAGCAGCGGCTTTTGCTACTGCTCGTATGGGCCGGCTCGACTGGGTTGGTACCACGGTCTCGCAGAATACCGGCGTGAAGTAGAGGTATATTGTGCTTCTGCGATTCGTTCGGTGAGTGAGTTAACCGGAGGCCCGCTCCCCCTCCCCATCCCCCTCCTACTCCTCTCTCCCCTCTCCCAAATATCCTTATAGGCCGGCAACCCACCTACAGTACCTATGGTGTTGCAGATGTATGTGGGCGACGGTAATCACTTACCTTCAGGTGAACCGCTTGCTCGTTTGCCGCCTTTCCAATAAAAAAAAATCGAAGATCGTCAAATTCCTCCAACACAGATGTTGTTAAATTTTTCAACCATAGTCTTGGTGTTTCATAACTGTGCTTTCCCATATTCTACTCTTTCTTACGCTACTATTGCTTTAAACAGGAAATTAAACGTTCTTATAGTTATTACAAGTAGATACATAGATACATAATGTATAGTAATAATGGTGTATTTCTGTATTACAGAAGCTGGAAAACTTAAAAATATATTTGGCGACTATATCACTCAATACTCACTATTATGGTTTGAGGTATATGAGGTATAAATAGATATTTATTTTAGTCGTTTCGACACACTTTCTAGCAGAGCTTATTTGAAACAACGTGACAGGTGAGCCTGATACCGTCTTAGTATTCAGGCCAGTGATACAATCGATATACAAACATTCATATAACTGGTAATTTTTAACAGATTGTATATCTAAAACGTCTGGGCTATTAAGTCCGGAATACATTTAGATGATAGTAAGATTTAATCCATTTAGTAATAAAGCCTTACATCTTGTTCGTCTATAATTTTGCGTAGATAACATCCTACGCTGTAAATCTATTTCCAAAATGGTACATTCAAGCGTAGTTATTAAAATACTGATTATTAATAACTAAAATAAAGGTAAAATCGACTCCCCAACTTCGCAGGATTTTTTTTTATCTACAACACTCGTCAGGGAGATCCGCTTCTCAATCAAGTTAAATTAATATACAGTTTTCGAACAATACGATACCCTTGAGTTTGACTCACTCTTGCTCTGTGATAAACAAGGTCTGTTAAAAATGTATCCAGGCATAGATATATATTAAATAAAAAAGAAGATTTCCCTCCTTTCTTCCCGTGGGCGTCATAAAAGGAGACTCTTTCATAGCAATCTTCGGTAGCTAATCCCACGCTGAAGTTCTCCGTCACCTTTCATGATCCCCCGATGAGACGAAAAGTAGGTTGTTTCATCAACACACCTGTAGATGTCGCGAGACTCGTTAAGGAAAAACATTGAATGTTTCAAGAAAGATACCGGATTTATCGTCCACAAAAATGAACGAAATACACAGACTGTCTAACGTGCGAGTCGACTGGTACTCCAATCGCCAACTTACCGCCAAGCGTGGCTATTATGACAAATCCTCCTTATGTGAGAGGCCTATGTCCTGCAGTGGGCTGTTTACGTTAAGGTTAGATAAGGTGTGGTATATGAGAGCGTAGTACTTTCCCAGCTAAATCTATCAAGACATTTTTATAGGCTGATGAACACGAACAGGCATTCTAGTTTGGATAAATTTTATCCATAGCCCTTTTCTTTATTATCACAGCCTCTAATACGATTGGTTATTCATACACATTAGTTTTCTAAGTGTTAAGCTAGTGAAAAAAAAGTGGTTTGAAATCACAAACTACCGATCTACGATCAGGTCTCAATATCGGATTTCAAACTCGAAGTCGTCTATTGAGCCTCTAGCTTAATTTCAGGAGATCTCGAGGCCTGTGTTAGATGCCTTTAACCTGCCTCAAAAAGAACTTTTACAATATTCAAAAGCGGTGGGGCATAGCAATCACAAAAGTAGAATGCGTGAAATTTTAAGGGACTTTTCTGCTACGATTTTGTACGTGTGTGAGAATTACTACTCCGTTTATTTTAAAATCTCCCTCTTTACTTGTTTTGACTGTTTTGTCATTCTATGGTATTAATCAATTTAGCATCTGTTCATTGCAAAATAGAATTTCCGCCTAAGTATAAACTGCACATGAAGATTATAAAATACAATATTTTCAATTGAAGATAAAATAGAAAAGATCATAGCTGTGATACAAAGCGTTAGACTTAAATTTCATAGTACGCAAGACACCATGTAGGTGGAGAAGGAATACGGCGCCTAGCTCTCCTGTTGCGTTGGGGACATCAGCAATTCGCTTCGTATCAATCTACGCATGCTCTTTCTGGGACATCCCTTAAAAGTACTTTTCACTGCCACAATGGAGGAACACAGTTGTCGCTTCTTTCCCAGCTATGCGTAATTGGTACTAAAGTAATCGTGACGGTAAGCACCTGCACCAGTCGGAAGGTTAGTAAGTCAGACCGTCTGTCCATCTAGTCAATCTAAGTTTTATCTTGAAAATTTGTGGTTCTTGGAAATCTATAACCGACTATTTTGTTGAGGGATAGTTGGTTGTGGTTCCTTGGGATGCGAAGTTCAAAGCTTCACCGATACGTGGATGCAGCCTTGTTGTAGACGATGCAATGGGATGGATGCCGGGGAGTAAGGCGTCCAACTAAACCTCCCAGTCATCGGGATACCTTTATTGCCGTTTCAAATTAAATATACAACAAACAGTATTTTAACAAACACAGCTTATACTCCAGAAATTTGTGTGTTAAACTGTATGGCGTTAATGTTAATCATATTCTATAGAAGCAAATTAATGCGAAGGTTTTTACCTTATATTAACGTTAAATATCTTTTATTTTAAAGTAATATTATTAAATTTGTTTTTATTCGTGGTTAGAATGAATTTCGTGTTACTCAGGTAAAGCTTCGTTCCGCAGGGAGCAACTTGTCTCGATTTAGGAAGAGAGATTTACGTCTAACGCCGTCCGTCTGACCTAGTGGAAGAAGACTTAATTTATTTACGTATACCTAAATTAAAGCACTTATAATTAAGGAAACTAGAGTTGAAGGTTTTGGTTTCTAGAGTAAGCATTATGAGCACTATTTCGAATGTTCAGAAAATGTTAAATGATAAAAAAAATTAAATAATTGTTAATATAAAGGTCCGCAACGATAATATCCGCAGCAGAACTAAGGTAACCGACATAGCCGTAAAGATCAGCAAGCTGAAGTGGCAATGGGCCGGCCACATAGCTCGCAGAACTGACAACCGCTGGGGAAAAAAGGTTCTCGAGTGGCAGCCACGTACGGGCAAACGCAGTGTAGGACGACCCCCCACAAGATGGAGTGACGACCTGCGCAGTGTTGCGGGAAGTCGATGGATGCAGGTGGCTCCGGACCGAGCTTCGTGGCAATCTTTGGGGGAGGCCTATGTTCAGCAGTGGACTTCTGATAGGCTGAAATGATGATGATGATGATATAGTTAATATTTTAATTTAAAATGAACACTCGCTAATATTCAACTTGGTGTGAGTGCTTTTTATAATTATTGTTTATCCAATGCTCGTGACATTACATGACCTTAGTTTTACGATGAATCAAAGACGACTTTTCGAATATATTTTTCTTCGTCTTAGTCAAGACTTATCAATTCTGTTACGTATTGATTTTCGAAGTGTAGCAGAGCTTATTTGAAACAACGTGACAGGTGAGCCTGATACCGTCTTAGTATTCAGGCCAGCGATACAATCGATATACAAACATTCATATAACTGGTAATTTTTAGCAGATTGTATATCTAAAACGTCTGGGCTATTAAGTCCGGAATACATTTAGATGATAGTAAGATTTAGTCCATTTAGTGATAAAGCCTTTAATCTTGTTTCGTCTATACTTTGCGTAGATAACATCCTACGCTGTAAATCTATTTCCAAAATGGTACATTTAAGCGTAGTACTTAAAACACTGATTATTAATAACTAAAATAAAGGTACAATCGACTCCCCAACTTCGCAGGATTTTTTTTATGTACAACACTCGTCAGGGAGTTCTGCTTCTCAATCAAGTTAAATTAATATACAGTTTTCGAACAATACGATACCCTTGAGTTTGACTCACTCTTGCTCTGTGATAAACAAGGTCTGTTAAAAATGTATCCAGGCATAGATATATATTAAATAAAAAAGAAGATTTCCCTCCTTTCTTCCCGTGGGCGTCATAAAAGGAGACTCTTTCATAGCAATCTTCGGTAGCTAATCCCACGCTGAAGTTCTCTGTCACCTTTCATGATCCCCCGATGAGACGAAAAGTAGGTTGTTTGTTAATATTTGGTTAAAAAAAATTATTTACAGCATTCGTGAGAGTTTCTCGGCATCAACACACCTGTAGATGTCGCGAGACTCGTTAAGGAAAAACATTGAATGTTTCAAGAAAGATACCGGATTTATCGTCCACAAAAATGAACGAAATACACAGACTGTCTAACGTGCGAGTCGACTGGTACTCCAATCGCCAACTTACCGCCAAGCGTGGCTATTATGACAAATCCTCCTTATGTGAGAGGCCTATGTCCTGCAGTGGGCTGTTTACGTTAAGGTTAGATAAGGTGTGGTATACGAAACTTGGCAGTGTCATATTTAACGATGCTATATAATATGAGAGCGTAGTACTTTCCCAGCTAAATCTATCAAGACATTTTTATAGGCTGATGAACACGAACAGGCATTCTAGTTTGGATAAATTTTATCCATAGCCCTTTTCTTTATTATCACAGCCTCTAATACGATTGGTTATTCATACACATTAGTTTTCTAAGTGTTAAGCTAGTGAAAAAAAAGTGGTTTGAAATCACAAACTACCGATCTACGATCAGGTCTCAATATCGGATTTCAAACTCGAAGTCGTCTATTGAGCCTCTAGCTTAATTTCAGGAGATCTCGAGGCCTGTGTTAGATGCCTTTAACCTGCCTCAAAAAGAAATTTTACAATATTCAAAAGCGGTGGGGCATAGCAATCACAAAAGTAGAATGCGTGAAATTTTAAGGGACTTTTCTGCTACGATTTTGTACGTGTGTAGGGAATTACTACTCCGTTTATTTTAAAATCTCCCCTCTTTACTTGTTTTGACTGTTTTGTCATTCTATGGTATTAATCAATTTAGCATCTGTTCATTGCAAAATAGAATTTCCGCCTAAGTATAAACTGCACATGAAGATTATAAAATACAATATTTTCAATTGAAGATAAAATAGAAAAGATCATAGCTGTGATACAAAGCGTTAGACTTAAATTTCATAGTACGCAAGACACCATGTAGGTGGAGAAGGAATACGGCGCCTAGCTCTCCTGTTGCGTTGGGGACATCAGCAATTCGCTTCGTATCAATCTACGCATGCTCTTTCTGGGACATCCCTTAAAAGTACTTTTCACTGCCACAATGGAGGAACACAGTTGTCGCTTCTTTCCCAGCTATGCGTAATTGGTACTAAAGTAATCGTGACGGTAAGCACCTGCACCAGTCGGAAGGTTAGTAAGTCAGACCGTCTGTCCATCTAGTCAATCTAAGTTTTATCTTGAAAATTTTTGGTTCTTGGAAATCTATAACCGACTATTTTGTTGAGGGATAGTTGGTTGTGGTTCCTTGGGATGCGAAGTTCAAAGCTTCACCGATACGTGGATGCAGCCTTGTTGTAGACGATGCAATGGGATGGATGCCGGGGAGTAAGGCGTCCAACTAAACCTCCCAGTCATCGGGATACCTTTATTGCCGTTTCAAATTAAATATACAACAAACAGTATTTTAACAAACACAGCTTATACTCCAGAAATTTGTGTGTTAAACTGTATGGCGTTAATGTTAATCATATTCTATAGAAGCAAATTAATGCGAAGGTTTTTACCTTATATTAACGTTAAATATCTTTTATTTTAAAGTAATATTATTAAATTTGTTTTTATTCGTGGTTAGAATGAATTTCGTGTTACTCAGGTAAAGCTTCGTTCCGCAGGGAGCAACTTGTCTCGATTTAGGAAGAGAGATTTACGTCTAACGCCGTCCGTCTGACCTAGTGGAAGAAGACTTAATTTATTTACGTATACCTAAATTAAAGCACTTATAATTAAGGAAACTAGAGTTGAAGGTTTTGGTTTCTAGAGTAAGCATTATGAGCACTATTTCGAATGTTCAGAAAATGTTAAATGATAAAAAAATTTAAATAATTGTTAATATAAAGGTATAATGAATGATAATAAATGCTAAAAAATACTAAATCTTAATCGCCACTGCTAGATATAGGCCTTCCTTTGAATGCTAGCAAAAGCAGGAAAATATAATTTATTATAAGATTTTAACTTATTTGAAAATACACGTATTAATTAAAATCTAGTAAAAGTATGTAAAAATGGTTTTCTTCGAAGCAATGAAATACTTCTTTGATTTACGAAGGATTTGGTTTGCATTTACGACTATATTTCGAAAGGAGAAAATAAAATTTTATTAGTAGTAGAATCCTATAATATAATTTTTACGATTCACTGAAGAATATATATTTCAAACGGGATCCTTTTCCTTTGATCAATAAAAATCCCAAATATCAAATACGCTAGAATATTATATTTACGATGAAAGTTTAGACCTTTTCATAAATAAAAATACCTTTGTTAAATTTCCTTCCGGAGAAAACCCGAGTTCACCAAAAAAAAAATATATAGATAGTTGATAGACTAAACACTAGAGTGCGTTGCGTTTTCAATATCAATGGTGTGATGGTGATCTTTGGTATAGCGATAGATACGGATTTGTATTTTGTATAATATGCATTGACAACCTCGTGGTTTCATGGTTGGCATATCTGACTGTTAAGCTATGGGTGCTGAGTACAAATTTGAGTCAGAGCCGAGTACATGCAAAGTTCACGAAGGACTGATTTTCGAGTCTGTTGCATTTCATACATCCCGTGCCTCTCATTCTGTGTTAACCGTTCCTGTGACCTTATCGCATAAGAGATAAATCAGCCATGGGTAGGTAAAAAACGAGTCATAGGCCTTTGCTTTTGAGCATACAATCCCACCACTGAAATATTTCCTGCGCTACGTTGACAACTACAGGCTGCATTTGTTGCCTATTGTTGTTATCGTGATCAAAAAGACACCGTCAGAATGCACCAATTTATTTTTAAATATGGATCTTAGCAAATTATTTTTGTTTGTTATCTATAATATAATTCAGTTAAGAATGGCAGAATTCAAGTAACATTCTTATCTTAAACATTATAAATATAGTATTAGCCAATATAGCTATAATAAAACGGTTGATTAGATATTAGCAGTCTTTTATTTTGGTTATTAACTTGGACCCGAGGACATTTTCAGATTAGTAACAGGCATGATTACAAATTTCCTTTTGGGACTATACAGCGTAAAATAAAGGGCTTGGCAACCAACTTTTCGCCTCGGAAGATAGAACGTAACGGAGGACGAGCCTTGTCACTTCGAGATGGGCAGTCAGGTCCGTTAACCACTACTTGTCCCGGTCGTCAAATAAGGAAAATAAAGACTGTACTAATAAAGGAAAATTCCTTTATATAAAGTTTACTACGTGAATTTCGTAGCAAACAAAAAGTGATTTCGGCTGTCTCCCGACCGGCCTCAACTGTTTTGCATCGTTGCCTTTTTAATCAAGAAATACATTTTGTTATTTAAGTTAAATTTTTTACCACTGTTACTGTATTTTCATTATTATTCTTATAGTCGTACAAATTCACTAACTGAATTCATAAATGTAAAAGAGTAAAATTAAAAAAAGCAGCCTGTAAGTGTTCCACAGCTGGGCAAAAACGACCTGTAATGTTTCAAACATTAAGAGTTAGACATGGTAGTTTTTTCTGCAAATGTCACTTCACCTGCACGCCATTCAACCAGGCTCCGGCGATGGACTGATTGCGGAAAAGCTTCTCTGAATCAATAATTTTCTTAGCCTACTAACCTACTGTAACTTGCCGTTTCTGGTTATATGAAATAATAATATAAAATATTTTGTATTACAATCATTTTTGTGATCAGGATAAAGTATTGATCTTTCCTTATGATTTTTCTAAAGGTAATGATGTCGTATAAGGTAATGAAGCCGTCGATTGTGCCAGAATACTATTTTGTTAACTAATCCCTCCTAGTTTGTGAAGGACGGAGCCGGCCCATTTGAGCAACAACAGAAGCTACTACTTTTGCTGTATATATAAATATTAAAAAGTTCATTGAATTTTTTTTTATTACTCTGATTTTCCTGTGATCCGTAACATGTTGTTTTATAAAATATTCACTTCATCTTCAACTTCAACTGAATTTTTGACGTAAAAAACAATATTCAGCTTTCAGTTGATGATTGAAGGATTCATTGTAAGTAATATGATACCATAGAAAAGAGTTGTGAATAAAACTTGTGTACTTCATTGATATGCAATTTATGTTTTTGTTTGGTTGAATGATTTGGTTAAAAAAAAAACTACTTGTGTTTTGCATTCAAATGAAGTTTTCTTGTGGCGAATTTTAAAAAAACGATTTCATAGCATTTCTAAATATTCCAGCTCAGTATTTTCACGAGTAGTGGTTGCAAGCGCACTCAACTGGAGGACTTTCAGTAGGCGGTTTTCATATATTTTTTAACTTTCGAGGAATCCTTTTATTTTTTATTTCTTTCAAGCTTTGGAATTATTTACTTTTAATAAAAAAAAAATTTTGTCGCTGCAAATATTTTAATTAAATTAAAAATATTATGTTACGTTAAGTACTTAATATTATTTATAAGTAATTTATTTATTTAACCTTTATAGCCGAATAGTAAAATTGCAAGCTATTTCGCAGTTATTCTGTTTTTGCCAGCTGCTTCCATTTTATCATAACGTTTGTTTATCTTGTCCAAGTTCCCTCTTTCTGCCATTTTCCAATCTTTTCCTTCATGTTACTTCTTTCCTCTAGCCATCAAGTGAATGCCATAAAGTTACTTTGTTTTCTCTTATCCTGTGTCTTGTCGATCGCCGGTCAGTCTTATGAGATCTGCTCTTTTTCGACTTATAATTATTTTGAGAAATTATCTAATAAAAAATCTGTTTCCGTAATGATATTTCTATGTTAAAAGTAACTAATTAAATGTGATCAATCAATAAAAAAGTTCATGTTGACATGGACATGTTTTCTGTCACAGATGCGTCGAAAGTGTGATTTATCTGCCTTTCACGCATACACGAAAATGAAATAAATAAAGAAGTAAAATTTCGCAGTTTCCCAAAAATTTCCTTCAATTTAGGAAGTTTCTGTGCCGTTAAGTTTCTCTTCTCTCTGTGCAATTGACCCCTGGATAACAGCAACGTTTCGGTACATCTCTCTAAACGGAATTTAATAGTGGTTGCACTGCTGATTGGCAGCAGAAATAAGTAAGAGACCAGGTACCACTAACCAAACGTCTCTTATGTAGACAAGGACTAACCTTATTTTAATGGACTGAGGTGAAAAGGAGATATTTCCTGGCTTGAGCTCTTATAAGCTCCCTGAGTTTTTCAATGGGTATATTTTGTGGTGTGTGTATTATTAGAATTACAAGTAAAGTATTTCCACACTATGCATAATTAAGTTGTATGTTTTGTATGTTTTTAGTTGGGGACCGATGTTTAAAATAGAACGTTTATATGAATTCTTATATAAAACAAGAAATTCCTTAATTATGATTATATTCGCAAATTTTTCTAGCCGTTTAAGTCACATCTATTTAAAAATCAATAATATAATTATGAAATAAACATTATGCTTAATTTTTTTAATTTCGCAAACTCAACGTTATGACTATGATATTAAATACTAATATGCGGTATAAATTATGAGGAACAAATTTATGCTTCGTAACCCGCATTACCACGACGACATACGAGGCGCTAATTAAAACCGATTCATCTCTGGTTTACGACTGTGGCGATGTTTTACGATGCAGGTCACTAAACTTTAACGACACATGCTTAACATTTAAATATACACGTTGACTTTATGTGCGTATATATGTAGTGACGAAAACGTTTTCCACGCTCGGGTACAGACAGGAACAATTTTCATTGCAAGACAAGCGGGCTTCAGTTCGAAACGTCCATGCGTTGCGGTTGCACGTCTCTACCGGACTCGGCATTCAGATCGAAACACGAACGTAAACAAACGGAACGCGTATTTTCTTGTTTGTGTATAGTGGCTATTTGAAATTCAATGTATGACGAATTGAATACACAGTGGCAGTAAAAAAAACTGTAGTCGTTATTGAGGATTGTTCATTGGTTTGTTAGTGTTTTGAGTTTATAACTAACACACAGTTTTTAAGTTTTATTAGATGTTTTATATTAGAAGTGACTTTTAAGCAGTGCAGTTTTTGCGGTTGGCGTCAAATTATACAGGTATTGCTTGCTTTTACAGGCCTGTTTTGTTGCGTACGTATGAGCAAGGTGCGTGTATGCTTCAATATCGTCCGACAACCATTTGTTTTGATTTCACCGGAATCTTGTACTAAATTGGTTGTAAATGTGCCGTCATTTCCGATGGCTGTGTAATTATATAATTATTTTTATTTACTATGTAAAATTAATTAATAATTTTATGTTTACATTATTAATCAATTTACAATTATTTGTTTGGAAAGTTCTTAATTGTTTTAACGTCAACATTTTAAATGGTTAATTAAGTTTATTATCAGAAGTATATAATAGACTTTAGAACCGTGATAACCTAACGGTCAGAGCACCCGCTTTAATTTTATAGTACGCGTGTAACCTGGGTTCGTTTTCCGGTACCACTAAAATTATTGAAAGCAATTTTAAGTAGTCGGCGGTGAAGAAAAACATCGTGAGGAAACCTTCATGTCGTGAGAAATAATAAAAAATATTATTTTGAGGACGTCCGAAATCCGCATTGGATTTGAGAATAGCCTATGCTCAGCAGTGGGCATTTGAAGGCTACTTTTTATAATAGACTTTTATTAGAGAGAGAGCATAAAATTTTACTATAGACATATATCGGTATATAACATAAAACATAAGAAAAAGATAAAATTACACTAAATTACACAATCACATTGTTCCTGTAAGCAATGCAGTATGTTATGAGTTTGATAACATGTGGAGATCCAGTAACAATCCGCATGATGTGAACACAGAACATTTATTTATAAAATATTGAATGTTATAACGATTATAAGCATACTTGTATTGTGTTATAATCAGTATATTCACAGAAAGATTAAGCATGCATTTCTTGCTCTACAGTTCTTGCTGCTCTAGATATGATTACGTTTAAAAAAAAACATATTCCAATCCTCGATGTCATTTTGACGAGTAAAATATGTGATGTAAAATAAAATGATGTGAGGTCCTTAAATCACGGGCCCTTGCTTACAGCTAAGTCTGCGACCGATCAATACGATTAGAGATAGAAAAATAATACGCATATGTATTTTTAATGTGCCCTAATTCAATACGATATTATCTTCGTTAAAAGTCAATAACTTTGATAAATTGATCCAGTAATGTTTGCTAACGGTCGATTTTAATAAAATCTATGTTTCGCCGGATTTACTTACCAAAGATTAGAATAGTAATTTCTAAACAAGTTATGATCTCTAGTTTGAAAATCCAGCGACTATTAGGTTAGGTAAGTATCGAACCCCCTTCCCCCCAACCCTTCCCGTCTTGTCACGGCGGGGGGTTTAGTGGCCGCGGTTTGGCCTTCCACGATAAACCAAGAGATACCTGCTTTCCTGGCCTTACTTATAGGGTTGTTCTGACTGAGCTTAGCGAGCCTACTTCGGATACTTTGGTTTGCACCGCTTTCCTTGTCCTCCGCATACCATTCTCCCTATCCTCCGTGACTATGGCAGGGGGCGTGCCGCTGATGTGGCTGAGGTGGGGAAGAGGAGTGTCGGTATTCCGCGAATTTGTACGATAGCGATCCTGTCGTTCTGTTGACATACGACGAAGACGGAACACCGCGGGTTTTTGGATGATGCAAATCCAACTTAATCTGTCCTTGCCCACATGACAACGGATCCACGTTATGTAAGTCCCCACGAAAAAAAGAAAAAGAAGTTGGGTTAATACAGCTGCGTATGTAGTGATACAGTACTGCTAGCTAATTCCTAGAAACTAGGAATTGAACTGGACTACAGTTCAATATATATAGGGATGACAACTCTACAGAACAAACGGAACTTTCCAACTGACATCTTAGGGCACAGTGCATAGCTGCGCATAAAATGCAATTGTAGAGCTGTTACGTATTTAGTATGGGCCGATGTAACACTTAATATGCAACATCAATCATGTTGCTATTTATAAGATACAGTGACCATATACGTTATTAAACATAAATAGTAATAAGCTATAGTAATCAGGTAATCCGTGTGTTTGTGACCCTTCGTTTCGCCTGTTATGGTCGGCACAGATAAGGCTGTCTAGGCAGAGCAAGCATTCTCTGCTGGTTATCTGGTATGCAACATCAAAAGCCGATGAGACTGATAAATTTCAAAAGTATTAAGTTAAGTATTAAGAAGTTCTTAGAAATTTCTTCAATAAATGTTTGAATATTTATTTTGTTTTACTATTGCCCGCTTAAGACGTAACTATAAGACTTGCAATACACATAATCATAATTCTCATACACTTTTTATAAATATTTCTCATATCTGCGAGATCTTGCAAAATACCTAAAATCTCGCAAGATGTTTTAAATCTTGCAAATAGTTGGATTTTGCTGCAAGATTCCATTCTCTTTGTGGGCTTTACATGTCTTCGAAATATTTCTTATTATTGTTTCCCTTAGTACGTCTTAAATTCAACACTCTATCAATATTTGTGTAGCCGGGAACTCGCGCACTAGTTATTTCAAATACTCGGATTCTAGGCCTAAATATTACAAACTGGCAAACGGTAGCCGCTACAAGAGTTTGCTACAATGCCCCAGTGTGGTGACGGTGACTGTTAATAAAAGAAAAGTAGCGGCCTTTAATCGTCTCGCAGTAGGGCAAAGATTTGTAGATGGTTTTAACAAATAAAAGTAGTGAATCAAAATTATTACCATTTTCATTATTAATACCAATATTATATAAGTTTTTTGAGATGTGAACTTGTTTAAAGCCATGCTCGTATATTATAGCACAAGCATCTCGCCTAACTATCAAATGGATTTTGTTTTCTTTTGTAGCTAAAATTTTTTTTCAACAATTTGTTATTATTTTACAAAATAAATTCATGGCAGTGTGTTAGTGATAGTACTTTATATTTCGATATATGTAACAAATTAATATGTTTTCTTGAATTTACGCGAATACAAGACATTGAAATGAAACTGTTATGAACCTATGGTCACGGGGGTCCCCCATGGGTTAATACTAACCGGAAATACTAAAAAAACGTTCAAGATTAAGTTACTAACACAAACAGTTGAGAAAAAATAATATTCTTAATCCAACTAGTGATATTAACACATACATTAAAAGACACATTGACGGCCACTTCGTTTCCACAATTAATTGCTATGCGATACAACTTTAGTATACGTTCATAGCTTTAATTTGACTACGGCAGAAAGCTATATAAAGTATTTACTTTACGTTTGTCCTTAGGCAATATTAGAAATCAATGTTTGCTGCCATCCTAAGTAAATAACAGTCAATCAAATTATCATTAAGTTCTCGCTGTAGAGAAATATCTGAAGCTACGTCGTTTATTTAGCGTTCTTTGAATAAAAAGGTTAGACGAGGTAGAAAATTTAAAAGAAAGTTACCTTACATAGTATTTAAATTATTTATAAACGAAATAAGCTGTAACCAAAGAAATCATAACAAAACAATAATTTTTTTACCTATTATGATATATGGGGCAGCGTAATTTCTCTTTCCCAGTCATTCTTTGATGTGATATCGTAAAACAAATATGTATCATCTTTGCATTGCAAGGCTGCTATCTCAAACTCTCTCTATTTATTTGCACAAGAGACCCGGAGTAGCGGGTTTCTCCACTGATGAGGTGTTCTTTGCACTGGTTTCCACGGATCTTAAATCACGAGCCACGGGCTACCTGTTTTCCTTATCTTCCATCACTGGTTCCCTCACATCCACTTTTCTGCTTCCTTTTCTTCTTAATTTTTACTTTTATTCCTTGTCTTCCTCTTTCGTTTACCTCGGAGCTCACAAGTGCCGATTTTCGAAAGATGTTTAACATTTTTAAATTTCCGAATATTCCAAAAATACTAAAAAATGTTGTATATGTTGCTAATTTATCAAATACTCTTTAATTGTGAAATATTGCAAACGGATTAAAAGGTGTAATGAGCCACTATAATCTCGGGCTGTGAGGCATTTCAGCTTAGTCCTCTGCGTTAACAATGGATCTGTACCGTCCTTCTAGTTAGACGTTGTTTTGCAGGTGCACATAAGCTGCAGTAGCCACAAACCATCAGGTAGACTGTCAGCTCGTTTGTCACCCCAATCCATTAAAAAGGCACACATTAAACACAAAAATTCATTATCGAGCGTTCGCGACATTGTGCCTACTGGTATATGTGGTAATGTTTATTAAACATTCTTCGTCGACCTGTCGGTCTCTCAATGGAATATCTGACGGATGTAGATCTCGCCGAAAATTATAATTTCCCATGAAGCTTGGCAGGTGGGTTGGCAATCCCAGTATCAGACGCATTGCACCTCAAACACAGCTCCCCGTCCCCAGACACATTTATTTTCACGGTCTGGTATTTTTTTAAATTGTTTATGTGCAGCAGTGGACTGCTTAAAGCCTGAATGTATGATGAATATCTGAGGAAATGATGAGTAATGGTCGGAAAATTTCAAAACCTTAAATGTTTGGCCTCCCTGTGTACCTCATGGGGATTTAAAGCATGAGAAGTCTATTTTACTATTACGTATCATCGTAGTCAAAACGTAGTATTCATATGTATAAAAAGGAGCTTTAATTTTGGATTTTAGTAAAGATACCTAGCCGTAAAATACCGGTAACTGTAGCCAACCGAAGAATATGCCATTGTTAGGAATATGATACATGTTTTCCCGTAAAGCTAACATTATCCGGTTAATCCTCTTTGGGGATATACTTATTGTGCAATTTTTGGTTCAAAAGAATTTTAGGTAGAGCAAATTTCAATCAGAGAATTTTGACGATTTTAAAGGAGCTTATTATTATAACTAAACATCTTCATTGGAATGTAATTAACCTTCAGAACATATTTTATTAATATTCGATGAGACGTAGTATGAATTATTCGCCAACGCACATAACTCATACATGTGTAGTTGTTGTCGTTGGAAGTATTTTCTAGTGTCGAATCATGTACATATAAATTACATTATAAATAATTTTAAAACATTTAACTCACTAGTAACTTTTGACCGCAATCAAATCATGTCACGATAATTCAAATCCAGACCAAAACCCAGACATATAAGCATAATCCAACTTTACATGATGATGATGGTTCAGATAATAGTCCAAAAAAATTTACAGACAAACTGAACATCTTTTACAAATCACAAAGAAACAGGAAATCAACATCGTAGTAGGGGTACATGAATGCTAAAGTCGGCGCAGGCGAGGTACACCGATAAAAAGGGGATAACTTTATCGATTCTGCCATGAAATCTTATAATTATGAACATGTACTTCCAACCACCACATTAGAGACTATTCTTACATTGTTATAAATTAATGATCGAGCCGTTAGTACCGATCAATAGTTAGTATCTTTTTTTGTTACGTTATTTAAAAATCTTATAGTTTGCATTATCTGGCTGACCTAATAGTCCACGTGACTGGCGTGGTAAGTGGCAACTGCTCCTCGCGGACACCTGTAACCAACTTCAAACAAAGAATGCGTGCGATGCTGTGTCGTCATCGCAGGGGACTAAGATGAAATGTCTCACAGTTTGTAATTATCCTGGCTCTCAAAGTCCTCCAGACCGGAACATAACAGTGGATTGTGTATTGTGTATGGAGACAGTGGACAGCTGGAACTGCTTGGCGACAGAAATAGGTAAAAGAGTGGTACTTATCCAGACGGAACTGAAGGTAAAAAGGTGTCTTATCACCTAAGAACGATAAAATTAAAGATAGTTTGAAAAATATATTGAAAGATTTTGATATGTTGAAATATTATTTCGTTACCTTATTTTTCAGTCATGCAAAAATTTGAAGGAATTTTTAATGAAACTTAGATGAAACTGAATATTAGAACGTATATTCATACAGTAATTTTTGTATTTAATAATTTAAAGGAAATTATGATTCCTTAGGGAACAACTTCATGCAGACATAGCCGCGGGGGTCGCAGGTTTTTATATAATTTAGTATGATATTAATACGCTTACATTTAGGTTTGTTTGAATAAATTTATTAAAACTAATACACTCATAAAATAAACTATTCTTGCAATAGGTATTTAATGCAATCGTTAAATGTTGATCGAATGTTTAAAATAAAATCATCATCGTTCATATTGTATTAAAAGGAGGCCAAAAACGTTCAATTTATGAAAAAGTCTAGGACAGAGGTTTTCTATCAGATCTGTATTTTGTATAATCATGATATTATCGAATAGAATATAGCTATTTATGTATATAAAAAACGAATAGTATGTAAGTACCTAAATCATATTAAATAATTGAGTTATAAACTATAGCAATGTCGTAGGATATGTTAATAGAAAATTAACTAAAAGAACGTTACAGCCTACAAGAGCATACGAGAGTACATACGTCACAACTTACGGAGTAACGAACGAGCGATAGATCCAAAGAACAATATCACACTTTTATACAATGTGCTGTCAGCCAGTGATGTGTTGTTAGTAATTAAAACGCAAATTAAAACTAGATTTGTTTTTAAAGTCTTTAATTCTCACATAAATTACAAACATTAGTCATTCTATGGTACGCTCTATATGTATGGGAGATTGGTATTTACAGAAAATGTTAGTATATTTCCTCTTGCACGCCCCTTTGTTTTGTAATAAAATTTAATTTGGGTATAATAATAAACGTTGTTAGAAGTCCGCCAGTAAAATTAAATAGTAATCATACAAAGAAATACGATGTATAAAGTCACTTGTAAATCATTTAAATCAATTCAAATATACATCACTAGCTAAGGCGTGTGTGAAGTCAAGTGGGGTGACGTTCAACTGGAACTCCCCTCCTAATTAATTAAACGAGGATCGAAATAAAACCACCCAGACATGATTGTCTCAAGCGTTGGGGAAATAGAAAAAAAAAAAAAAAGTGAGATTTAATGTCATTTCAGATTTGAATATGAATTAATGTATTCTGTATAATATCAGATAAAACTATTCTCTAGAATATTCACGTTGACAAATTAGTAAAATATATTTTTTGGTTTATTTAATTATTATACTTTATCAAATTTTAACAGTCCACTGTTACCACAATATTAGTCTTTCCCAATAGGAATATTTGCCGTATTCGTTACACTTAATATATGAATCAGCAATTGTTGAATTATGAGTACGAGAGCTCTCGACGAGTTCAGAGAAGGTATTTTAAGCATTATGAAATATTAAAATACTAATGTATCAATGGTAGTTGAATAAAGAATCGAGAGTCGGCAACTACGTTAGCAATTGTTAGGCTACTGCGCAACATATGACATTGGTAAAAAGTCTGGGCATTTCGAAATTTGTAGCACCAATGTTTGTCATTAACAATTATTATTTTTGAAAATCTATGCAAAACCCCTTTGACACGACTTAAGATTTTACATGAGTATGACAAAAATTCCTGTGGTTTGTTTATAAGTTTAATGGGTTGAAATACATATTTTTTAAATGGTTTTTACGTTTATTTTTGGAGAAAGTTTATTAGAAATACATTCAATATTTTATATTTTTTCCAATTGAACTTAACTATTACTGGAAACATTATTTCTCAGTAATAATAAACTGTTTCAAAATACCAGCTCAAACTTAGTGCTCAACTTAAGAAAGTAACCAATTAAAACCGAGCGAGCGAGGCCTCTGGCAGCTGCTGGAGCAGCCGATAAACGTACTCTCTCCTATAGTTAAATACAAAAAAAAAATCGTTTAAATAATTGAATAAAAAAACGGATATGAACTGTTTAATCATGATATTTGTGATTATGCACAAATATTCAGCTCGGCTGGAATTCGAACCCAGAATCTATGGCTCCACAGTCATTAGTATATTAACCACTAAGCCATGCAGTCGTTACAACATTAATATGTATGTTTTGAACACTTACCTTTTGCAACTAGTAAAAAGAACAGCCAAATAATGTGTACATATATAAATTGAAATCAAGAAATTGAATGTATCTATAGAGTTTCTATATTGTAATATTTTACAAACATCAGTTTAATATCATCATCAATAAAATCATTTTGTATTATTTTCTGTTTTATTTTTTTTACATCCCGCGGTACGGAGAAGAGCACAATAAGTGATTCGTCATGCGACAGGCTGCA
Source organism: Bhutanitis thaidina (assembly GCA_029286595.1). NCBI lineage: Eukaryota > Metazoa > Arthropoda > Insecta > Lepidoptera > Papilionidae > Bhutanitis > Bhutanitis thaidina. The sequence goes on from JAGSMS010000005.1 coordinate 6,692,225, forward strand.
CCGAAGATGGGTACACTCATTTAAATTTCATGAGATTCTTGGACGTAAGCTCATCAATTACAATTATTTTGAACTATTTGTACGGTACGTTTTAAATTTCAAATTCGTTCAATGACTTCATTGTTTCTCTGCTCATAGGAGATCCGAGTCATGGATACAAACATCGTAATTTGTTCTAATCCGATGTGGTCTAATAAATTCGTTTGTAAATGCACGCTTTACGTAAGCAGTAAGTTAATAATACTGTCTATTTTAAAAGAGCATTACGCTGCCAGATTTATAATATATAACGTTAGTAACGCCATACCAGGCTCACTAATTGTTTGAAAAAACAATTAAGTTTGTTTTAAAATTGACATTAGCTTAGTATAAGTTTTACCGGACACTGTATTCTTCTAATGCCAACTTCACCTTCACGTGATGCACCCGGCCGGTTTGTAAACGATGCTCTGGCAATCCAGAGTAACTGTCGGAAAAAAGGTAAGAAAAAATCCCATAATAATCTACGGGAGCAAACCTGGTGACGAGTCTCGCCACCTAAAAGTAGATCGCTGAAGATCGTTTGGCTGCGCTGAGTTGAGCCAAATGGAAATCCGTAATTTCTGTCTACATGCTATGGGTTACAGGCATGAATGTTATGCAACATGTGAATCAGAAAAGCGGAAATGTGTTTACAACCTGTCACATTATGGTGATAATAATCTTTATCAAGAGTCCTCCATCTGTCTATCGTCAGTTGGATGTATCCACCGACTCTGTTAAGGATAACAAGCATGACTTTTATTATCGTTGGTAACTATATATTTAAGAAAATGTGCTATTGGAGAAAGGATTCTATAAAATTAACCTTTATGTATAATATGCAAATGATTCTTTAAAATTATGCTAATTGGATTACAATAATCCAATTAGCATAATCTAGAAAGCAATGAAACTAGTTAGAGCATTCGGAAACAAAGCAAATCAATTTGTGGAGCCAGCTACTTATTCGTAACTCCCGCTGATATTCCTACTCAACTACGCAGTTGGTAGCTATTTTCTCATGGCATATCTGTCTTAAGAATATAGCAAATTAAATTCTCGATATTGAGTGACAATCTCAGTCTCGTACCGACTGATTTCGAAAACAGACTACATTTTATCTGAATAACTATCAAAGTTGTATTCTGTACTAATACTTACAGCTGTGTAATAATTATATCGTATAATGAGTATTAGGTAGCAGACGTAAATGCACTCATTCGCCTTTCCCTTACGGCATCGGATGATAGGCATGCGATAAGGTCGGAAGAGCAGATTACAATAAATTTACATAGAACAAACACAATAAATCTAGAGTTGAAAGCATATAATTAGACTGCCGCACGAATATTTGTACGAGATTATTATTCTATATTTAAATGCTCTGCTGAACACACAGAAGAGGGAGAGCAGCATGCCGGCACTTATTTCTGCACCCAATCATCAGATCCGCCGGTGGTGTTCCGTGTCCGAATTCTCGTTTTTCTGTCTGGCATCGCTTCCGGATAGCTAATTCCGTAGGCCACGTGGGAGGCCTTGTAAAAAGTTGCGTCGGTGGTACGATATCAGAGAGAAGAAGAAGAGGATTCTTCTCCCGCAATGGAGTTGTTAGGCTGACCGATGTTGCTAGGGCTGCAAATGTGGCTATGATCCTGACAATGCGATATAGCGAATATGGAACACCGGGGAATTTTGGTTATGGCAAGTCCGAAATAACTAGTACTTGCCCCTTCAAGTCCTGTGTTTATGTTTTGAATAACCCTTGTATTGTACAATTTGCATTGTATTACATAATTGTATTGTGAATTAGAACGCCGTTCAAAGCGGCGATATAACAATAATTGAAGTTGAGTAATTGCGTGGCTAACAATTGAATGAATGACTATGAGCCTTCATTCCCTCGCGTCGGCTAAAGTTTGTTTTAATCACTTAGATAAAAGACCTACTATCAAAACAGTTATAAACTTTGGAATCAAGGTTTACTTAATAAATATACCGAAGTAATTCAGATCAAAATTGCTAGAAAAGTACTTCGTTTTATCCCTTACCAGCTTGAACACTCCACAGCTGGACTTCACGCTTGGCAAGCGGCATCGGATACCATGAACATTAGTTACTGTAACCTGCCACCGCCCTGGATACTTCAGGCCTGGCTTATTGGGTGACTTCCTTCGCCATTTTCTAATCCGCAGTAATGCCTACGCCTCTTAAGAGCCCGTAAATTAGGTAAATTTTATTGAATTTTTACTTCAAGCTAAATAATGTGTTAATGTCTTATTAATTGTATATATACAATATATACTCAATCGCACACTATATATAATTTCTTATATCTGTGCGTTACGCAGACGTGTATTCAAAATTCTATTCCTTTGCTGCATACATCAACAAAACAAAGAAAGAAGCTTTGTACGAATACAAATACATTTTCTTTTTTATTTACGTTACATTTAATTTTCATCCATTCTGTTTTTACTCGGTGTAGGTTCGGGCGCTTGCATTTAGTTTTATAGTATGCGAGTGATCTGGGTTCGTTTTTCAGTGGCAGTACGTAGGTTATTAAAAGGCAGTATAGTAAAATGGTTAATTGCTATGTAACGATGTACTTTGGGGAGAAGGAAACATTACGGGGCTAAATTCATGTATCTTATAGAACAATAAAAAAAAATCGAGGATATGTGAAGTTCGCCAACCACTGGAGTACTGTGTGGAACATTGCAAACCCCTCTATTAGAATATAAAAATGATAACATAATAAATAATTTTTTATCATGCGATATTTAGTAAAATATGTACGAAACGTATGATTTAATGTACGAAAACTAATTTATCACTTGAATTAAAAATGGTATATAATTATATTGTCAGAGTTTATTTGATATGACCTTTTTTTCCAATGCCAACTGAAATGGCATCACTGAAACAAATTAGTCTCAAAACGGCAACGCTAATTGCAAACTAAAAATAACTAATACCGTCTGTATTATAAGTGCAATCTTCGTTACTCACTGCATGCGCCGAAGAAATTTGCAACTCAATTATGGTACACTCATCGTTTTTTATTGTAATTAAGGATGAAAATAACCTTTGAAGATCGGAATTATGATCGGACAGAAAACATAAATTGAATATATTTAAGCTGGGAGAAGGAGTTAATACTACAATCTCTCTCTCTACTAAAATATATTTCTTAAATAAATATTAATATTCCATTTTATTTTTAAACCCAGATTTAAATGCATAAATCTCTGTTTCCCATCACAACGTTTGAATATTTTATGTTTATTAGACGAAGAACTCGTTTAAATGTAGATTCTTACTAATCGGAGCCAAGCAATCTTAACAAGTCACAGATTATGGATAATATTTCTAGAATAAAATTTGTCTTTGTTTGAATACAGGTGCTTCGAGGTTTGGGGATACGTGGTAGCTTAGGGACCAGGGCACACGCTTTAAGATTTATAGTAGGCGAGTGACCCGGATATAAATCCCGCTGCCGGCACCACGAAAAAAGGGAAGGGGAATTTACCACGTGCTCGGCGGTGCAACATAACATCGTGAACAAACGAGAAATAACAATACAAAGTATTCGTGGACAGGTGGAGTCCATCTACCTGTTTTGGTGCAGAGAGGCGAACTCTTCTCGGCTCTAAAACCCTATCAAATATTGCCTGGCAGTGGAACACTCACAGGTGGATACTGATACTTTAGTACTTTAGTACTCCTTAGTAAAATAGTAAATTTTCTTAAAATGGTGCGAATTGACACCTTTTAGCAGTTTCTGCACTGTATGAGCATAAGTGGTATATATTCTGTCTACGTTTCGACTTTGACTTTTTTACTATAGTCGGTTAATAATTTCAAATAAAAGTTACTGCTACAAACGTGTCATACTGCAATAGCTTTATTTTATATTATTTATTTACAAAATCCCCAGCTTTCTACTCAATAGTTAATAATACTATAACCATTTTTGTACGTTACCAAAAGGGAAATAAACAAGAAATAAAATATAAAAAATACAAAAATATTTTTCTTTGATGACTTTCCAAAAGTGTCTATGTAATTATAAAAGAAATATTATTCCTTTTATATAAGCATGACTATTTTATTAATTATTGAAAGAATTATAGTACTGAAGTGACCCTTATACCCCCTTATGATTATAGTACTGAAATTCAATGGGTTCTAATCTACTAATTTCTCAACACCTTAAAAAAAATGGCACCATTTATTGAGTCTTCCGAAAAGTCTTACATCCATAAAAAAACATTTCTCGGTTATGTATGGTGCTATATAAATATATAATTGCTAAAATATGTGGTTAAGACGGTATAGGCTGTGCAAAGCTGTATAGCTGTGCTTATTTGGAGCAAAGTAGTAGGCGGTGAGCCTAACTTCGTCAGAGTTCAGGCCAACGAAACAAATTATACATAAGTGTCACAAACTCATGGGTACCAACATCGGGTATTGAATTCCGGTCTCCTAATTCGATGGTTAAATGCAATAAAAATTGTTAAGTATACATTCGTTATGGACATTTTTGCAAAGCTGTTCTGATCAATGCATATAGTTGTACGCTTTATAGTGGATATTATTTAAATCTTAGTCTTACCTTACATTTGCACCCAATATGGCAGGACGTTTAAGGACGCATTTCAGGTTATATAGTTATTGTATTAGAGTAACGTTTCAGTACTAAGCAATTTAGGAATATACAGACTACTTGCTGCGATTGGTAGAAGCAAACATAAAATTAGAATAGTTACTTATCGTGGATAAATGCGACAGTACGTCATTTTGAAACGTTGTCTAAAGCCTCAATCAGCATCTTATAATCGAATCCCGACTACGTCTTAGCTCGCTCTGAATACACATAGATATAGCAACAGAGATATCGACTGCAATCGGAAGTAAAATTAATATCTATTTGTACTATTTAACTGTTACTGGGACTACAATTTGAATTTCTAGATTTTATAACTTATGATTTTCATTTTAAAACATAATTTACTAAATAAAGTATTTGAAATTACGTTAAAATACAAAAAGTCTAGATTTGATTTATTTAGTTAGATTGCATTAGCTTTTCGTTCCAACATTAGATTTTGAATAAAAACATTTTCGATATATGATTTTAAACGGTGCCGAGGCGTAGTGGCTAAGCCCTTGGCTGCGGGAATTCGGGTTGCGGTTTCAATTCCCACACGGGACAAGTGTCTTTATGGTCTACAAATAATTGTTCCGGGTCTCTAAGTTTGTCCATGTGCAATTTACGTATGTACACTGCCTCCGCGACACCTTTCTATTTTTTAAAAAAAAAACGCGACCACTTCGTGTCTCTGTGATCAGCTTACATATTTGCTTGCTTGTGAATCACGAACTCGAATCCCAGCTAAAGATCCGATGGTACTGTTCAGTTAATGCTTGTATATTTCATCGTATCCTTCCTCATATTTTGTCGCCTTAGGATACGAGTACTTCTAGACTATTAAGTTCATCTGAGCTTGAACATAATATACTAGTTGCAGTATCCTAATAGACTTTGCGCTCTCTAATTTGACAATATCATCAACATCGTAGTCACACGTGTAAAGGTTTTCGAAACAAGTTTTCAATAAATAAGAAAAAGTATTGTCAACATAACAACTATACTACAAATTTATGTCCTTTGATGTAATGATAAATTATGAGTATGGTGATTATACAATAATAATTAGACAAGCCCATATTTTTTGTTTTTATGTCTTTGAATAAAATTAAAATTTTATCCGTAAAGTAGGAAAGCTTTTGAATATGAAATGCTTATCGAAGTAAATATCATGAAATATTTACGTTTTATACGCGATCGTACAGGACCGCTGAAGGGCACTTAAATTATTTCGGATCTCCTAAATTAGTAGAGCGTGCCTTATCAGCCCTCTTGCCGTTAGATTAAGGGGTGAAAGTGACTACTATTTTATTGGATGGCTGTATAGTTCAAGTGCAAAAAGTCTTTAAATTGGATTTGTGTTCGTTTCTCAAGAATCAAAAATCGTTTTCACAAGTTAAGAGTTAATATTAATTGAAACATATTTGTGAACTATTCATGTATTGGCTGGCTGCATTGTAACTTTAGTGACGATCATAAAGATGAGGGTTCCTATTTTCTTTATTATTGTGTAAAAGACTCTTACTGACATCCAAATGAAGTAAAGATTAGAATATTCATATACCACGTTATTGAAAAAAAACTGTCACAACGAAGACTTTATTATAACGAAGTTTTTCTAAATACGAAATTACCCCGTTAGTCATCTTTAAAATATAAAATGGATTTCTGCAAAGTAACGCCTGGTTCTTTTAACTTGACGAGTTTTTTTATTAATATAAATCAATTCTTATGCTATATTATAAAAAGTGGTGCTTAATTATATACCATTTGCTAACCTTACCTGCACGTGATGTACTCAGCTATCAAACAAACTAGCCTCCATCGAACGAATGATGCTGGAATGTCTATCCAAATGTACAGAACCCAAAACTCTCAAACTTGTTCTGGGGTGCCAGCATTACTAGGAAGAGGGTACCGACATTGTGTTCACTAACCGGCTTACTCAGTGTGGTGAATATGGGCAATCCTTAAAAGAAATATAGCGCTTTCTAGGATAGGTCTATGTTCAGCAGTAGACTAAAATATGAGGATGTAGTAGATAAATTAAATTATCTTATTTTTATTCCAAGATTGGAGTAAAATGAGGAGAGGCTTGCTGTTGTTCCGATGTAATAATCAGTATTACGTTTCATCTAATTATTAAACACATTCGTTTACGTTCCGCTTCGTTCTTATTAAAGTGCTCGGGAACATAATTCACTTGACAGTGACTTCATGCAATCTTACATTTATTGTTTATATATTGCACATAAAATACGAAGTTTCGGAATTTGCGATATTTTCGACTTAAAAATGCTATACCTTAACTAAAGGATTGTGTTAAAAAAGGATTTCTAAATATTTTTAGGTCCTAGTATTATCTTTTATTTTAGTGTAATAGGAAAATGCGTTTGAAAACGTCTATTTAAATAAAATTTCAATACGATTATATTGGGAATAAATAAAATATAAGTCTGTAAATAAATACGTTTACTACACGACAGTTAATCGAGTATTAGTGTGTTACTCTGCGGTGTAAAAGTAATATTTGAATATTTGAATAATTCCACCAACAACATCTAGACGGTTGGCATTCCACCACAGTGCGTTTCCCTCAGAATTTTCGGCCAAGCACTTCCACTTTGTGGAATCAGCTGTCGCCAGCGGTATTACCGAACAGTTACGATTTTCAAAAAAGAGCCTATTCCATCCTTAAAAAACTCTTCTGATTTTTTATCTGTACCGGAATTAAAACAATTATTTTAAGACATGAGCGCGTCAATCAACGCATACTTACCCCTGGGGGCGTAAGGACGGGTTATGTCTGTGGGACTTGTACCGTCTAAAACCCAACGATGTTCCATCTGCGTCGTGATGTAAAAACTCTTCCTTCCCCGCGACTCCACCTCGGCTGGGGAGGCTGCGAAGGCCTGCCTAAAGCAATGACGCTAATACTATTCCTCCGCAGTCCACCAACAGGCATTCGGATGGATTAATGGGCATGCCGAGTCTTCTTGGACCCCTCTTGGTCCAACAATCGGGAGTCTCAGTTACGGCTCTATGCCGTCACTGCGAGGAAGGGGGGTCACTTACTCTATTTTATAACATTTAAAATTTTTCTTAGGTTCCGCTTTTCCGCATACAGCATTTAACGTTATTTTCACAAAACGTCACGTTCAATTATGACGAGAGGCGAGCCTGTAAGTGCTTAACATATAATAGTGGCGAACACGTGAAGGTATTAATAATAGATGAGTCAACATCTCGTCGTTCTATCTTGAGCTTTTTATTAGGAGCCTATTTGCTGGAAATTGCCTTATGTGGGAAAATATATCCATGAAAAAGTATGGGATATGAAATTATTGGACATAATGTTTGAGTTAGGACAGAGTGTATTTTTCCATTTTTTCTTCGAGAAACCAGCCTTTAGAAAGTTCACAGCCCTCGCCCAAAGAGAAGATTTGCGGTAATCGCCACGCTTGTCGGCGATTGCAGTTTTTTTTTTAGTTTAACGTGGGGTAAAGGTGCTCGCACCTACCCGTCACCGTCTCCGGTGACTGGTTATGTCGGGATCAGCATTGAAGATGCCGGACCGACTAAAACCCCCACGGTAGATCGGTAAGACTCGCGAGCAGGAGGCCCGCAAGTTAAATAAACAAAAAAGGAACGACGACGCTGCTGATGCTGTGTCGCGCTCGGACCGCTGTTAACGAAAGAAAGACTCTCGACAAAAACTAGGGGAGGGCTGACGACAACTCAAGGGCCCCTCTTAGGGAGGTAAAACCTCGGCTTGGGTTGGAATCGAATTTGGGCAAAACTTTGATGTTAAGAACGCCTTTGCACCCGAGTAATCCTCGTGTATGGCGTGAATCTGTGACCGCGCGAATCTGGTGTCTCGTACTGCAACCGCGCTGTTCCCCGTCGAACGCGCGATTGCAGTACGAGACACCACGCACCTTATACCCTGCTGTCCGGCGTCACTCTGAGGATTTTTGGTCTGGCATTTTGTGGAATACACATGCCGCCAAGACCCGTTGTAGCTAAGAGGCCGGGGAAGTGAAAAACGCTTTTAAATTTTTTTGCACTTCATAATTATTTTGTACAAGAAGCCGACGTTAGTGTTTTGTAACTCTTATTTATGTTGCATCGCATTGTGAAATTCAATTAACTACATTCGTGCTTAAAATAACATAATTATTAAAAAAAAAACCTGTTGCAAGTAAGTACGTTAGGTTGCGTTTTTAATTTAGTTTTTGCGTTATTCTCGCCTTCTAATTTATAGAACAATTTACTTTTTATGTGCACACAATGTATCACGATCCTCGGTTATTAGGATTTGCAAGACTTCTGGCATTCTGGCATGATTTATTCACACTTAAATCTGAAATTTGAATTTGGTTATGGCGTATTGAATTTATTATAATAAGTAATTGGATGGAATTTAGTATTAGCGGCTCGGTAGCGCGGTGGTTATGGATATGGTCGCCCTGTATAGTCCAGATCCGGGTGTTTGTACATGAGCAATTTATTTACGGGTATGTAAATTACCCCAACCCCCTCGTGAAGAGAGTGGGCGGAAAATTTTCATACGTCGCCAACACATGGATTATTCATATGACAGTAAATTTTTAAACTGCTTTTTATGTAAAGATCGCCATTAAATACAGTTTGGTGCTTTTTTCGTTACCCATACAGACTTCTGCGGTGTTTGGACAAACATAAAGTTTCTAAATAATATCGTCATTTACGTCAGATTCAATGTCTGAAGCTGAATGTAATCAAAACAATAATGCGGCATTAGTAAAGTACCGGCACGGTTCGCTAGTGGCGGTGCACTGCGCTCACCAAACTGCTTGCCCTGTCTGCTGAGTATGGACAAACCTTCCAAGAAATAGATGACGTTTTCTGCTGGCGCTTTCTTTGAAGAGACCTATTATTCAGCAGGCTGATTTAGTAGTGACGAACGCGTGACCTGGTTCGAATCCTAGCCGAAGACAGTAATTGTATAATAGTATCTAGTTGTGTTGTGTTCATCACATCAGCTAAAAAGCAACCAACTCTGACACTTACTCTGACCTTATCGCATAAGCGTTACATTGGATATGGGAATGTAAAGACGAGTGAGTGCCTCTGTGTTTTGCGCGTTCATTTACGGCACTAATCACACACTTGTCAACTGCGCAGGAGATCCTGCGCAGTTGACAAGTGCCGATATTATTCGGAATTTGTCACTGTGGACGAAATCGGCCAGGATCACATCAACATCATCATCATCGTCAGTAGTAGTAGTGTAGTACAGCCCATTAGTGAATATAATAATAATAATTGAAGTATTATCATTGTTACTTTTTATTATTATACCTTTATATTGCAGACTGCATGAATAGTTCTGGTAAACCTAATAATAAAACACCGGTTATATAAAATCTCGTACACAATAACAGAAATGCCCCATCATTTGCGCAGGATGCAGGTACTAATACTAGAGCTATAAACGTCAGCACCGAGGCACTTCCTCGTTATTACATTTTCTATGTTGTTGGGCCACTGGTACACTTAATATATTCATATCAGAAAAATATCACATTCTGACTTCGGTGCCTTTGATATTAAGGCTAATTATTTATGTATAAGTAGGCTTAGGAGATAGTACTCGTATATTTCCCAAATTTTTCTTTGTTTAGAACCTATTTAGTCGTTATTTAATAGCTTAAAACAATTGTTAGCTACTAAAACCACGTTCAGGTTTATGATTATATGATGTTATTTATGGTAACTGGGTTGAAAGGACAAAAATAAATGACCTCTGACAACCCCATTATTCTGTATGCTGCAGTGAGAGCTAAGTTAAATATTTTTTTTAATTTCGCCTATTTAAACAAATACGTATTTAAACAAATAAGAACCTCAAACCGTAAACGCACGGAATGAGGCGATTCTTGTGGTAACAAGAGGCGACGCATGTCAGGGGTTGAAGACAATTTGTAATTTGCAGCAAAGATGGCAAGATGGTATGCAAACAAAATTGCATTTACTTAGCTGTTTAAAATATTTAAGTATAATAGTAAGTTTTAAGTACTTTTATTTTCTAATTACAATATTTTAAATAAGCAATAAAACCAGTAAATTCAATACTCAATACTCATCACTGAATATTTTATTGCATTCCGTAATGTATGTACATGACATAGTATATAAGAAATAATGTACTGATTTCAAATAATTTTATATCTAGATTTAAAATAATTTCTATTTACGTATTGAAAAATACGTATAATATAATATTATTGGGTGAGTATGACGACACACGGAATATTTGTGGCATAACGGATAAGACCCCTGGCGCCATGAGATTTCTAACTCTTACGACACCCTCGGGGAAGAAAGAGGGCGGCAGCGTTTCTTACGCCACCACCACACAGACTCGCCGAATTGTAATGTCAATGACATTATACAACCTTAAACTGAGTTTGTGTAAGCTAAATTAGAAATAACAATTCGTATTATTTTTACGTTCATAATGTAGGTACGTCATTTAATACAAGAATGAAGAAAATTTATTTTACCCTTTCAAGGGTTTCGAAACTTTTGCAGCGTTAAGAATATTTGAATACTTTTAAAACTGAATTATATTTTGTTTCAATACCTTTTTATGAAATTCTTTTTGTCATGGTTTCATTAATTTAATTTTTTTTTATATTGACTTTGCGTTGTCACAAATGTCTGGAATAACTATTATTGTATAAAATATAATACGCCATATGATTCATTCGTTGTACTTATGATGTTCCTGGCAACCGCGTGACGTACGTTTCCGCACCGGTGTCCAATGAGTAATGGCTCCTGGGGTCGAATCCTAGGAATTTTATATAATCTGGAGCCAATATTTGCAATACACATTATTGATTTTCGGATCAGATAGTACTTCGCTTCGACTAAAAAATGTTACATCGGGTACGGGTAGTTGAAGACTAGTGCGTGCCTCTATATTTGCAAGTGCTCTGACGACACTTAACAATACTCGACTATTCAGGAGTCGCTGCAGGCTTGCCGGTACGTTATATTCAGCAATTAAATCGACGGTCACGCAAGTTACAAAATATTTTTTATAAGAACTTCTTTCAAAAGCCAATATTTTTTTTAAAACTCAACCTCATTCTTTTACAACGAGATCGCATTCGTTATGATGATGAGAGAGCAGTCATTTTGGAAAAATGAATGCTGACGACTCCGCTAGCAACAGATCTCTTGACCTATATGCTTTTTATAGGTATGATGTAAACACAAATTGGTTCCGTCAGCGTTTTCTTGTTTTAATTTTTTTTTGTTATTAAAGATAACTACGTTAAACTAGAATAATAAAATAAACGCAATGCAAAACACAGACGGTCCAATGGGTCTCTTCGATCAGATGTTGTAATTAAAATGCACCCTCTCTTGCAGGAGCATAATCTGCTCAAGGTTTTTAAACCATATTTAAAATAGAGGAATATAGAAGCTCATAGCAAACAAAAAACTTGAGAATCGGAATGCGTAAGGTAATATTCTTATTTACATATATATGTATGTAGATCACTGTGCTACGGTTAAGACATTACACCTTAGCCCTGTGTCGAGGTCTCTGACTAGTATGGAGACAGATGACGGATTAAGTATTTCGAAAAAAGGTCAGTCCGAAAATACAAAAATAGCCGGCAGCAGCGTCTAAAGTGCGTGACATATGGTTCTGCAAATTCAAACTTGCTTGTCAAGCGTGACGATTGTTGAAGCATATTGATTCATTTGGAGAGAAGAGGAGAGAGAAAGATTCGAGAAAGATATGTGGAAGTGGAAAAAAAATATATGGATAAGGAGTCTCTTTTTAAATTAATTAAGTTTCAGCAAACGGGATATCTTGATAACCTTTAAAATGAATAATAAGCAGTCATTCTGTCAGGCTTATCTACCCCCATTCATCGTCTACAGATATAAATCAAGCGCTCATAAATTTGTCAGAAACTGATACTGGATAAGGGCAAGGTTGTTGAAAGGTCAGGTCTTACATAACCACTTGGTCATCTTCCATAGCAACCTTTTCCTTTACGATAGGAACTTTTCCCGTGATAGAATAAATTTAGCAAGAAACTGATTTTTATTAAGTAAAATATTTTATTACTATTTACTCATACGTTACATATATGTAACTAACCTAGATAAATTGAATGGAATGAATGAAAAAAAAACCGAGCATTGGTAGAGTTACTTAATGATATTAATTTAAAGTTTTTCTCCAGTTGTTAAAAACACAATGCACGAAATATTTGTTAGCCATTTTTGTAAAATGAAAATGTAATAATAATCGCCGTCTTTCAGCACTACAATGATACGGAGCATTGTAATTAGATTCATTATTTAGGTGAGTAACATTTTAAAAATTTTGGTGAATAATTTTAGGAATAGTTGGGTTTTCTTCAGCAAAATGTCATTATCATTTTTTTTCACAGTCCGTAGATTAACACAGCTCCTAGACATAGTTCAACATAATGCTTTGGAAATAATTTGCCAAAATCACCAGAGACTTGCACCATAAACGCTATTGGTGCCTCCAGTTTGTTTAATTTAAGTCTGGCATATTTGAGATTTTTTTTTTTATAGAACAAGGGGGCAAACGAGCGTGCGGCTCACCTCATGGTAAGTGATCACCGACGCCCACGAACATCCACAACACCAGAGGAGCTACAGATGCGCTGCCGGCCTTTAAGGAAGGAATAAGCACTTTTCTTGAAGGTCCCTAAGTCGTAACTGTTCGGAAATACTGCTGGCGACAGCTGATTCCACAAAATCGTGAAATTCTGTATATGTCGAACCCAAAACTCACAGACTCACTAGTGGAGAGACTTCACTAAGTGGAGCAGCATCGGTAATGCACGGGTATAAACACTGCGCGCATCAACCGCCTAATCAGCGTGGTCATGCGAAGCTCTTGCTCTGCACTTTCATGAAGAGACTTACTCGGCAGTTGATGAACATAAACCACTAACGTATTTTTGCTGATTAATCCACCATTTGTCAGTAGCGTGGATGTATACCATTTCTCTTAGTCGACTTTTACGCCACCTCATGTGACGCGGTGGAGAGAAAAAATGGCGCCACACGGCTAACGTAAAATTTCATACTAAATTAAAATTGTAGTTTAAACCCGTGTTTATTTTTTAATAAATATGTGCCTTTTTTCTTATTATACAACTGATCATGGAATTTCGTCACTTTGCATTTATTTAGCGTTCGCAACGAACGTGCCGGCCTTATTGTTTCTTGCTTTTATAACTGTCTTTCACGTAGCCCTAACAACTAAGATCCTAAGCAAATTATTAGTTTGAGCAAACTAAAGCTTAATTGTATAACTTGAAGGTTTATATTACGGTGGAAAAAGCACAGTCTTTAGGTTTTATGTCTCGCATTTAACATTGACACTAGCCATTTTCATTTTGCAACAACATTAATTAGAGTCTAACATTATACTCTGCGTAGTAATACATAACTTGTGAAACGAAATAATAATAAAGGTAAACAAAAGGGAAGGAAAATATGAAGCCTTTTGCTGTCTATATATAACATCGTAGCTCCAAAACGGATGGACCTGATTTGTCCATGCGATTAAAGACTGGACTTTTATGGTGTTGTAAAACGAGTAATTAAAAATAAACTTAAAATGAAAACAGCATTAGAACTTCATTAAAATTAAACGTTTATTAATACTAGTTTTTATATAAAATTTGATGTTTTTGACATTGGATCATTTTTCTATAATATATTACGCAGAAATAAGTAGCTATTTTTCAATCATAAGGGATCATACACGGGCACTCGTGAAATATCGGTTACCCTAAATAAGCAGAGCGTGCCTCGTCACAAGTTTCACAACTAGAAAAAGAAATAAAGGGGATTGCTCCTTCATTTGAGGACGGTTATCGCGAAATGACCTGATTTCTAAGCATGGTAGAAGAGCTAGTGTTAATGTTATTTTCATACATTCATATTTTAGATAAATGTTTTCTTTACTATTCTTTCAGTAATCTTGAAATGTAGCTTATAAGTTGAATCGTACATAATAATCCATATATGAATACATACATCATTGAATGAATTTCATGGTGGGAAAAGAGAACCTCGTCGCTTACCAGCTTGTGGCCTGCGATAGATATCACAAAAATACTATACTTAAAATATCTATGCCGATGATTGGTACCGTACCATTGAGTTATTAGAAACATTAATAACTACTTTACTAAGACGCCGAGAGGCTAATCCAAATAAGCTCTGCTCTGCTCTGGGTTTTAACCCAATTTTTACCAGAGCTTATTTGTGGGTTGTTGAAAGTGTGATTACCATCGCTCACGTACATCTGCAACACCAGAGGTGCTGCGGGTGCGTTGCCGGCCTTTAAGGGTATTTAGGAGATGAAGGGAGGATGAGGAGGGGGAGTGGGAGTGAGGGTCCGGATACCTCACTCACCGAACGAAACGCAGAAGCACAAGATGCCTGTACTTCACCCCGGGATTCTGCGAGGCCATCATACTACACAAAGTCAGCAAAAGCCTCCGCTTGCCTCTACCACATACTAAATATGCATGTCCTCTACGCCCATCAGTTAGTTACCTATTAGTAGCAAATTAGTTATTGTGGGTAAACTAACTATCGTCAAACCGTGACAGTAATTCCTTGGTTGTTTGATAAGGATCGGCTTTCACCATTACTTTTAATTCTTCGTTATTTACCTTAGTGTCTAGTCTTTCTCATGGTTCATTCTTCAATTCGACGTTTCCACTACGAAAGCGATTAAACCGAAAATGCAAAGTGCGTTCGCAGATATTATGAGCTGTCTCTGTTGCGCTAGAATCATGTCGGAAGACGTATTCGAAAATTACTCAAATTGTTGAGGTCTCCATGTTTAACTCGAATACTGAAAGTGAAAGACATATAATAAAATGTCATATAGATTTTGATTAAAAAAAATTACCGATCTTGGACCATGCAGGTTTAATTTTAATTCGAAGTGGCCTTCCATTAAAATGGCAACATTATTAATTACATTTAACCCCTATTATTAATTAAAACATTACAGAAATTTAGTAGTAAGATATTTTTTTTAGTTTTATCAAATAATTATGACCACTAGTACTACTAAATGTTTTTAAAAAATGTCAATAAAGTTGCATCAAACCTGTAGCGCCGCTAGTATGCGCGCATTCACAAAAGCAATTACTCGCTTTAAACGCTGTACACGACCCGATGTACCACTTATACCTTTTGATCAGAGGTTGGCCCAGGTTGCATTTTGTAGAGGAGGTTCCTCTCCTCCTAACCATCCCTCTCTCCCCGGGCTCTGAACGGGTTCCGGTCATTTAGTGGCGGGGAAGCTTAGTAGGATTAGGTTTATAATAGTGACTACCCCTCTCGTATGAGTTCCGGCTTTATGTGGCGGGGTCTACCTCTAGGTTGGTAGCCGTAATATGTGTCTCCCGCGGTGAACCAAAAGGAACCAATATGGCTGGCCTAACTTAGCGGTAATAGCTGGACGGAGGCGCGCCTATCAGGTCTTCTCTCGACGCCTTTTGGGCGTCGGAGGAACTGTATCGGGGCTTGGCCCCTGTTCGCCGCACGTAGAACTACGTGCGGGTCACGGGGGTGCGTAAACGCTTCGGCTTCGGTGTCTCTGCGCCAGTCTCCACGCGAGCTGGTGGCCAGGTGGACCCCTTTCGGGGAAAGCCCGTCCATCCTGCCCGCGGGGGCGGCGCATAGATTATTTAGGGTTGGATGGGGTTTGTGGCTTCTGGGGCACGGCTAGGTAGTCCCGCTAATTTGGCGAGTCCCTGGATTGCTGCCTGGCCTATGTCGTCTCCGTTTAGGGAGGCCAGGAGTATGTCCTGCAGGATGGTAATCACTGTCGACAACGGGACAGTGGGTTCCATCCGCGAGACGTGGTATTGGGCGGAGACGGGCGTCGGCCGGGGTTCCGGGCATGGCCTCGTCTCCTGTTGTTGGGTGGAGTCTATGGGTTGTTTTGGAGGCTCTGTTGCTACCTTCTTTTTCCCTCCTCTGCGTCTCCGTTTGCGCTTTGAGGGGGGTTGGGCGTTTTCCGGATGGCGAGGTGGTTCTGACGGAGCCTGATGGCTCACGGCAGATTCCGGCCTCGCCTCTTGTGTCCTGGCAGTCTGGTTCCTGGTTAGAGCCACTGCCCCTGCCCAGCGGCTACGGAGTTCCCGCTGGTAGACAGGGCATTTGGAGTTGTTAGCCGTGTGCTCCTGTCCACAGTTTGCGCAAGTTGGCGGCTCCTCCCGAGGTCTCGGGCAGTCCCTGGCGGCGTGGTTCCCTCCGCAGCACACACACGCCAGTGGCCGGTGGCAACAGTGCGATGAGTGGCGGAAGAGTTGGCAGCGGTGACATTGTGCCGGCCCTCTTTTTCCTCTCCAGGCCTCTATTCTGACACCGGGCATACAAAGTATCTCGGTGACAGAATACAGTGTCTGGAGGTTGTCCGGGGTCTTCTTCAGTTGCGCGAAGAAGATAACGCCTGGTCGTCCCTTCCGCGCACTGAGGCTTTTTAATGTATTCCGGAGTGTAACCTAGGATCCGGAGGTCCTCTGCGATTTCGCTTGGTTCCGTACCCTCCGGCACTTGACACTTCTGTCTGCCGGTAGGGAGTACGTGAACCAAGCTACTTTCTCCTCCTTTTCCAGCCAGGTTAGGTAGCTGGTGATGGCGTGGTTCTCCTGGGCTGTTTCGGGGTAGAACCTGACTCCCTTCCCAAAAGGGCGGGCGTTAGGTTTACATCCGATATTGCCGGACAGGACCCGGAAGTGGTGAGTCCAGTTGGGCAGGTGTTCCACGATGATGGGTGGGAAGCGGGGAGCTTTCACCAACCTCTGGGTGTCGGAGGTTCCCGAGACCAGGGTTGGAGGGCGTTGTGAGCGCTCTTTTTGCACGCTCAGGATGCTCGCATAACTGGTGGATTGCGTGGTGTTTCCGGTCTCCGTAGCCATCAATCCATTACCGCTTTGTGCGGTATCTGGAGAGGCTGGGGCAGAGGAGTGGTGGACGGGTGTGGGCGTGCGTTGGGTCGTGGTGCACGGCCTGCGAGACTCTGGCGCTACCGGAGCGTTGCACGGAGTGCTAGCCGTGGTCCCAGCCGTGGAAGTGGAGGGGGCTTCGTGGGAAGCGAGGGGCGCGGGCACTGTTACTTGGGTAGGCGGGTCGCGAGTTGCGCTGGGGATGGTGGTTTCCTCGAGGCAGATGCGCTTGAAGTCTGCCTCTTCCTCTTCTGGGCTTCTGTGGCGTCTAGCAGGGCGAAGTATCTCCGTGTCAACACGGTCCTTCGCTGCCTGCTGAACCTTTGCCTGTTCTTCGGGTCCGATGTTGTGGCCCGAAGCCACGAGGTCTGTCCGGGACTTCTCCAGCTCCGCGATGATAGATCTCGGAGTGGATGGGCAGGCGAATGCCCCCAAGCTCTCCATGTACCGTATCGTCGTGAGCTCGTGCTCAAGCCCTTGGCGATAGGTCGGCAACGTCTGGAGATGTTGGGGGTGACGATATATCGTCCTTTTCGGCGCTGCTGTCCGTGGTGGACACGCTGGTCGCCGAGGTCTCCGTACTGGTGTTGGAGCTGGAAGATGCCGATGTCGACATCTTCGACGCAGGGCTTTTACTGCCTTTCTTTCTCATGCCTAGTGCAGTGCAGTTCGCCGCGACCTGGGGGTGTTCGCCGCCGCGCTAGGGAACGCGGGCGGTTTCTCGAAGCGTTTATGTCAATAAACGCTTCGAGATAACCTGTGGTCCGAGCGGTGTTGCTGTAGCGAACGCGAACTGCAGACTGTCCGGAGGCGCGCCAAGCCTACTCCGAGTGTGCGAGCCGACTTCGGACGCGGGTTGGTGGACTGTGGAGGAAGAGGAGTGTCTGCGACTCTGGCGGGAGCCACACCACTGATGCGGTCGTGGTGGGGCCGCGGGGGGAGGCTAGTATCGCTATTAGTGTGCGTCGTTCTCCCTACGGCACTTCACCTACTCAAAATTTCATATTAAACAACGTAATTCATCATTATTGTATTATAATGCCCACAAACAACAAAACTTTTAAATTAGTATTTTTCGGAAACTATGGCACCTACCACACCTGCCCTTGTGCTCTCCCAATTCTTGCGCTTGGATTGCGAAATTTGCCGTGGACTGAAAGAAAGACTTTTTACTTTCTAACGTTTAAAACTAAAAGAAAAGTTAAAAATTGATAATTAAATTTCTGACATTTTATATATGTTTAATAGTTTTAATTTGATGCACTTACATAAAAGATTTTATTAAAAATTAGTGTAAACTGCATTATAATTTTAATTTCAGTTCAAGTTTAAATTAGGTCTACTTCTTTACGGTATTGTTTGCCGTGTGCCGTAATTATCAGTCGGCGTTAAACAGAATCACGCAAACTAATCATCGTAGGCAATTTTGTTGTTAATCCAGGCTTCAAGTATAAATGGAGCACTTTAATAAGTGAAAGAATTCAAAATGTTCAACATCATTAATATTTGTGTGACTTTTACAGCTATGTGTAGCAATAACTATTTGAATTTCTTGTCTTTTTCGACATTATGCATTTAAAAAAGCTGAAGAATGAAGGTCGCCAGTTCAAATTCCGCCAAGAGCAAACATTTTATTCTGTACCAAGTCATTGACGATTATTAAATATATTTGCATGTACATATATGTATATAGGGAATCCGATTTGTGACTAAATGACATCTCTCCTGAATTATTATTACTTACTTATTCCAGAAAAAAAATCCACAACCTTTCATCATTATAATGCATTTGAATAAAATACTACTTTTTTAACGTGGTAGAGCCAAGCGGCGGCTTTTGCTGCCGCAGGAATGGGCCGGCTCGTCCGGATAAGTACCACGGCCTCGCAGAATACCGGCGTGAAGTAGAGGCATCTTGTGCTTCTGCGTTTCGTACGGTGAGTGAGGTAACCGGAGGCCCTCTCCCCCCTCCCCTCTCCCCAAATATGGTAGCGGTATATAATTTTGAGCTACCCCAGGAGGGTACCAGTACCTACGGTTCTGGAGAATCCCTCACTGAGCATCCACGTTCAGGCTTTCCTACGCTACCTAATCGTGGATGCTCAGTCTGCCCCGCGTATTCTGGGGGGGGGCAATATTCCGCTCTCTTTTTTTCCTACTCGAGTCAAACGCAGCAAGGAAACTATGGCATCCCCTACCGCGCTCGCCGTGGATTTCTGCAATATCAGGGGACTCCACTCGAACCTTAGCGCCGTTCATTACCATCTTGAAACGGCGAAGCCGGCCTTGCTTTTTCTTACAGAGACTCAGATATCGTCTCCGGCTGATACCTCTTATCTCCATTACCCGGGGTACAAACTGGAACACTCCTTTGTGCCCCGTGCCGGAGTTTGCGTATACGTCAGAGATGATATCTGTTCTCGACGCCTCGGTAGTCTTGAAGGTTTGGACCTGTCTACCGTTTGGCTGCGCATCGACAGCGACAACCATCCGCGCGTCTATGCGTGCCTTTACAGGTCCCATAGCGGTAATACCGTAACTGACCGACTCATCGACCACATCCAAATGGCTACAGATTCCGTGCTACAACAGATCCCATCCGCAGAGATCGTGATTCTCGGCGATTTTAATGCCCACCACACCGATTGGCTCGGTTCTCGCATAACCGATCATGCGGGGAGATCTGTTCACGACTTTGCATTAGCATATGGCCTGACACAACTGGTAACCTCGCCGACGCGGGTCCCAGACGTGGAAGGTCATACACCTTCCCTGTTGGACCTTTTGCTGACCTCACACCCGGACGGATATGGAGGCAGGTTTGCTTCTCGCTGGATGATCCCAACGCCGTTGCAGATTCTGTCACCGATGTGGTACGTCAGGGAATGGAACTTTTTATTCCGTTCTCTGCAGTGCCTGTCGGAGGTAAATCCCAGCCTTGGTTTGGTTGCACCTGCAAAATAGCGTCACGCCGAAAGCGGAAGTGCTACCAAGCCTGGGCCGATGCATCGGCGTCTCGGGATGCAAAAACCAGTGCTCTTAAAAACGAGTACAACTCTGCCTCCAGGTCCTTCAAAAGAGTTATCGCTGCGGCAAAGTTAAAGCACATTGGCAGAATTGGCGCGAGACTAGTTAGCCTCCCATCGGGATCCCGCGCATTCTGGTCTCGCCAAGGCTGTCCAGGGAATTTATGTCAGCCATCTCTCCCATCTCTACACAAGGAGGATGATTCGCTGGCCCATACTGCAAAAAGAGAAAGCCGATCTCTTGGGCTCTCTTTTTGCATCCAACTCGACTCTTGATGACCGGGGAAACTCTCCACCTACCATCCCGTGGTGTAAGTGCTCCATGCCGGAAATTCAGTTTCTGCAGAGCTCAGTGCGAAAGGCACTCCGCTCCCTGGACATTCATAAGTCGAGTGGGCCGGACGGAATCCCTCCAATTGTGCTGAGGATGTGTGCCCCTGAGTTGGCACCGGTTCTCGCGCGTCTTTTCCGGCACTCCTACTCTTCAGGCGTCGTCCCGGAATCTTGGAAGACAGCATTTGTGCATCCAATACCCAAAAAAGGCGACAGCTCTTATCCGTCCAACTACAGGCCTATTGCCATCACCCCCTTGTTATCTAAAATAATGGACTCACTCATCAACACCCAGCTCCTGAGGTACCTGGAGGAACACCAGCTCATCAGTGACCGACAGTACGGTTTCCGTCGCGGACGATCAGCTGGTGATCTTCTAGTTTACCTGACTCACCGATAGGCAGAAGCAGTTGAGTCTAAGGGGGAGGCTTTGGCGGTTAGTCTGGACGTAGCGAAAGCATTTGATAGGGCTTGGCATAAAGCGCTTCTTTCAAAGCTTTCATCTTACGGGGTTCCTGAGAGATTGTGCAACTGGGTCACCAGCTTCCTCACGGATCGGAGCATCAAGGTTGTTGTAGACGGTGCATGCTCGGACCCCAAACCCGTGAATGCTGGTGTTGCACAAGGCTGTGTGCTATCTCCCACTCTGTTCCTTCTGCATATCAACGACATGCTACAAATCAGTAGCATTCATTGCTATGCAGACGACAGCACGGGTGATGCCCTATATACAGGCCGTGCGAATATTTCTCGGGAACACGTCGACGAGTGCCGGAACAAACTTGTTTCTGAAGTCGAGACCTTGCTATTCAAAGTCTCGGATTGGGGTCGACGTAATTTGGTCCTATTCAACCCCAAAAAGACACAGGTTTGCGCGTTCACCGCTAAAAAGAATCCCTTTATCGTTTCTCCTCTTTTTGAGAACATTCCCCTTATTGCCTCAGCCAGTATCAGAATCCTTGGCGTTGACATATCGAGCGACGTTCAGTTCCGTGGTCACTTGGAGGGAAAGGCCAAATTGGCCTCCAAAAAGCTTGGTGTGCTCTGTAGAGCGGGACAGTATTTCATGCCGGTCCACCGTTTGCAACTTTATAAGGCGCAAGTTCGGCCCCACATGGAATACTGTTCTCATCTGGGCAGAACCCTGGGCAGGGCACCCCAGTACCAACTCCTTCCATTTGACCGCATCCAACGTCGAGCGGCTCGAATTGTCGGCGACCAAGCTCTCTCTGATCGGCTTGATCCTTTGGCCTTGCGAAGAGTTGTTGCTTCTCTTTGCATTTTTTACAAAATTATCCACGGGGAATGTTCTGAGGAACTGTTCGGATTGATCCCAGCTGCTGAGTTTCACCATCGTACATCGCGACAGAATTCGAAGTTCCATCGATACCACCTAGATGGTTGGCATTCCACCACAGTGCGTTTTAATCGAAGTTTTCTGCCACGCACTTCGATTTTGTGGAATCAGCTGTCGCCAGCAGTATTTCCGAACAGTTACGACTTAGGGACCTTCAAGAAAAGAGCTTATTCCTTCCTTAAAGGCCGGCAGCGCATCTGTAGCTCCTCTGGTGTTGTGGATGTTCGTGGGCGTCGGTGATCACTTACCATCAGGTGAGCCGCACGCTCGTTTGCCCCTTCTTCTATAAAAAAAAAAAATACAAATTTATACTAAAGCTTTAGTAAATGAAAAATATAATGTAATAAGATACGGTTTATTCACTGCAATATCTGCCCGTGGCATGGATTTTGAAATT
Organism: Bhutanitis thaidina; assembly: GCA_029286595.1. NCBI lineage: Eukaryota > Metazoa > Arthropoda > Insecta > Lepidoptera > Papilionidae > Bhutanitis > Bhutanitis thaidina. The sequence goes on from JAGSMS010000005.1 coordinate 6,715,041, forward strand.
TATTGAATTCCGGAAACTTTTGGAATATTATGTTAAAACAACGACTAAGTTTTGTCATTACTTTCTGTTATCTATGGAGATATCTGGTAAATAGCTTTAGTAGATTTTTAACATTAGACAAGGAAATTCCGATTTTTAACTTCATACAAATAAATTTAGTTAATTTTGGTTTAAGTTAATTCTTAAATTAATAAAATAATTTCCATTCCATTTACTTTATTAAGCAATTATACTATCGGTATTTAGTATTTAAGAATTGAAAAAAAAATTAAAACAAATTAAAACTTCAATTAACTGATTTTTTAACTGACTATAGTACTTTATGTAATAAATTGTTTTCCCAAGTTGAGTTTTATATACGAAACAAATACTACCATCCATCAGTAAAGTTCTCTGTCGGATGAAAGCAAGTTAAATTGTTGACTCTAACTGAGCAATTACGACGTAAGGGAATGTTTAATTGCTGTATTTAACAGCCTGGATATTTATCATTTGTTAGAAAGAAGAGACTTACAAATGTTAAGTAGAAGAACGAATAAATATAAGAAAAAAAAGAATAGAACTAGAGTTTAAAATATTTTGCTCTTAACTTAAATACTCTGTTAGTAAGTATCACATTTGTGAATTAAAAAGTTCTAAAATTAATGCGCGTGTGTCCTGGGTTCGATTCCCACGGGCACCACTAAAACTGTTAATAGCAATATTAAGTGCTGTATTTACCACGCGTTAGGCGGTGAAGGAAAACACCGGGAGCAAAACCAGCATGTCTGAGTAATAATAAAAAATATTATTTCGAGGATATGTGAAGCCCACCAACCCGCACTTAAGCAGCGTGGCGGGCCCTTCGCGGCTTCAAAACTCTCTCAGATATTTGAGAAGAAAGACTTTGCCTATATGTGGGCAGTTACACTCTGCTGTATGCACACAGATTACAATATTGATGTCCTTGCTAAGGAAATAATACTGTTTTTTATTCGAAGACAACTATATTATCAGCTTTGACATTCTTGCTGAGGAAAGGGTAACGAAAAATTTAATGTTTTATAAATAGTGCTCGCGAACGGTAACACAACGAGTAGAAAATTTATCCGTCTCATCGAAATATTCGCTAGGGAAATCAACAGTATATGCAGGCTAATTCATATGAAGTTTTATGTATTAAACACCACGTGACATACCTCGTTATTTGTTTGTCTTTTTTTAAGTAATTGCAAAGGTTTTATTTTTAAGACTAAGAAAATATGCCAAGCACTTTCTTCCAGTGGGTTTATCTTCCCATTTTTTAATTAGAACACTTGTAATGCTCTTAAAAGTAAAGTAAAGTAGCAGCCTGTAACTGCCCACGGTTGGGCTAAGGCCTCCTCGAATATCTGAGAGGGAGCCAGGAAGAGTCCGCCACGCTGCTCCAGTGCGGATTGGCGGGCTTCACATACCCGCGAAATAATATTTTTTAATGCTATTAACGTTACCAATATTCCTTTCCACTCCAACTATGCAAGCAGCTTGTAATTGTAGTGGTTCACGACAATAGTCGAAAGCCGGGCTCGAACCTGCGACGTCAGGTTTCACAGTCCGCACCCTAACCTATTAGACTATTGGCGTTAATCATAGACATTAGTCGTGCAGTGAACTATTTATAGGCCAATGATGAAGAAGAAGTTACGTATGTTATTGAAGTGCTTCTAGATGAGAGGTAATTGGTAAAACCGATGCCTGTTTATTCGACTGCATTACACATTTTTGTCAACTAAGGAGAGGCCTATGTTCTACAGTGGTTAAGAACCAGATCATCACATCCAATATATCGGTATTAAATTAGTCTTCCCCTTCATTACATCGTAATATGTCAAAATGTGATAGGTTCTATATTTAATCAATTGTAAGGCGAACAAATTTACAGACACGGTTCAATGACAACCCATCTAACTACTGAAATGATTTTAGGAAATAAATATTTCCTTAAGAACTATGGACTTTGAAAGCGAGTGCCATGGCCTAGTAAGAGTGCGGCTGTCCTGGATTCGTTCCCCGGTGCCGCAGGACTAATATTGTAAAATAGCAATTTTAAGTGCTGAACTTACCATGTGTAATATTGGCTGTGAAAGAAAACATCCTCATGAAAACTACATGTCTGAGAAATAATAAAAAATATTATTTCGAGGACATGTGAAGTCTGTCAACCCGCACTATCTCAGATATTTGAGGAGACCTTTGCCCAGCCATGGGCACTTACAGGCAGATACTTAACTATTACTTACTATGGACTACAAAGCCGGGTAATGTAGTGATGATGATGAAATAAATATAATTCCTATCTCCAAATGAACATATTCCATTGACCATTGTTTGTGGTTTTCATTACCCCTTGATTAACAGGAAATATAATGGTACTAAGCGTAAAATAGACAAGGCTTTAATTGTAAAATTTAAACATTTAATATTAAATTTTACGAGAGAGTGCTATTAGAAACACTACTGCTCTAGCTCTACCCAGTTCATTATTATACGAATTATTTAATAAGGACGATTTTCCGTAATTGTCACGCTTGATAGGTGTATTCGTGACACCTGTACTTGTTTTATGGCATTAGAGAGACACATGAACATCCATCTGATGGCGAGTGGCTCAGTACTGAAGCTCATTGGCAACTGCAAAAAAAATCAATCGAAGGAGGTAACAGATGCTTGTCACCCCTGAGCACTAAGACGGAATGCCTCAGAGTAAACGAGCTATTTAAAATAAATTAATATTTAGCTAATCACAGTACTTAAATTCATGCTGGGTCTAACACGGCACACGAATAGTGTTCGCCTAAACTTCCCTTTGTAATTAATAATGCAAGACTGAGGCAAAACAACGCTAACGCAGACGTTTCGTCTGAATCGGGCCAAGAAAATCGAATTATTCCCGTGGCAATAAGAGTTTTTGTTGCATTTGATCTGAATGTGGAACTGTACAATAGTGTACGTGAATTAACTTTTAAATTGTAATAAATCCTTCTTAGAAACCTGATTCAAAATGAAGTTGTTACCGACTTGGATATCCGTTCGTCGTTTTCGTGTGTTACGACATATTTTCGGCGATTGGGAACCGATTTTCTTTTTCTTTGCATAGAATGTGGTGCTTATACGATAAGATCCATGTAAGGATTAATCAGACACATGGTAAAATTGCAATACGTAAGGGGCAGAATCCCAATAATTTGTGTGAAACTAAGCGATAAGAAAAGCAAGCAAGTCACTCCTTTGCAAGACAGTTGCTGTGGCACCCGGAATTTTAAATTTAAAAGTCATACGCCCGTTACTCCCAGAAATCAGTTATTTTAAGATTCAAATACCTTGTGATTCCGTTAGCTCCAGTGCCGCGGTGGTGTGGTGCTCCAGTTGTGTTTTGGTATAAAAACACCAAAACTCTACCTATTCTACCGATCGGCGCCACAAAGGAGTCCTAAATCCCTACAAATTTTTGTTTTTACGAATTTTTGAAGGTATGTAAATTTTGTACGTAATAGAGCCAAGTGGCGGCTTTGACTGCTGTATTTACCACGTGCTCAGCGGTGAAAGAAAACATCGTGAGGAAACCTGCATGCCTGAGAAATAATAATAATATTATTTCGAGGATATGTGAAGCCCGTCAACCCGCACTGGAGTAGCGTTGCAGGGCCCTTTCCGGCTCCTAAACCATCCCTGATACTCGTATCTGAGAAGGAGGCCTTTGCCCATCTGTGGGCACTTACAGGCTGCTACTTTTTTAACATCACGTTTCGACCTATAGGAGTGGCGCTGTAACGATTAACCTTGGTCATGTATTCATCATGTGTATGAAACAGGCATGTATCCAAAATTTAATTGAAAGCGACAAATCAGCTCTTGAAATGCAATTATTTAATGATGCCGGGATCGTGATCGAACCCACGTCACTACGTACTATGAAATTAAAGCAAGTGCCTGTACCACGGCTGTATCTTACATAAATTTCAATTTATGTTTTCAAAAAAAAAACAAAAGAAGTCTGACAACATATACCATTCTCCGTTATGTATTCTCTTTGTGTCTCGACCTACGACAATTCTCATTCCAAGCTCCCCGCCTAATTAATAAAGCGAGACTGGAAGCAAACTAACTCGTTCTCTAACGGGCAGATGAAATCTACGTCTTTCTGCGGCAACAAGCTTTTTTGTTATATTTTGCTTAAATGACAAACAATAATGATTATGTGAAATTCGTATTTCATTTCACTTTATTTTAATTAAAACAATTGCGCTTGTACTCAACATGCAATATATTATGGCATAACATCAGTATTGGTGTCCTAGAAATACGTAATTATTTACGAATTAGATGCTTAAGTGTTTAAACTCAAAATTTTCATCAATCCACACTCCCTACTGTCAATCTCTACAGAATAGTCATATAAAGTACTTGAAAATACCACTTATCATTGTATATGCGCATGCTATACAACTACATATATACGCTAATACATAATATGCAATCTCAGCTTGTGTGCTTACATGGCCGCCGGGCTAACAGCGCATCTCTAATCCGTAGGTGTTTCAGTTGATCCGGTACTCAATACTGATCCGGTCACCCATGACATAACACATAACCGGTAACACTTCAGTGACAGGTAGGTTTTTTTCCCCCCACGTGATACAATAAAAATATGTACGCTCAAAGGACCCAATCAAATTCAGTGCTGTATTTCAGTTCAAGCTGAGTTGCGGCTTTAATGCGTAAACACGTAAGAAACTGTAAGCACGGAAAGGTTAAACTGTTAAAGTTGTTAATTAGTTAAATTTCTTACGTTATATATTTAAAAAGTATTGCTGTTTTTACTTAATTAAAGGTTAAGTTATTCTATTTTATTATATTCTACGAATAAGCACTCATGCCTGTCATCCGCAGAGATAGGTAGAAATTGCGAATTTAAATTTGACAGAGATCAGCGTAGCTAAACGGGTTTGCGCTAGCCATTTTCGTTTCTTCCAGAGATATAAGTTGTACTACTGAAAATCGTCTAAACAAGAAAAAGTAACTTTACTATAAAGAACTCATCGAATTTACAAATTATAATTTTTTTTCAAGTGTTTGTCAGAAAGGAAAATTTCGAAAGAAAAGCTAGTCATATTTCTAATTTATATCCTTAACTCACGTGTAGTCAGAGTATTATAATTACAAAAAAGAAATATTAATAACAATAGAGAAATACAGATATTATTACTTGAATTGAAATTTCTTTACGTCAAATTTAAAGTAGGCCAGTGGACAATCACAAAATAATAAAAAATCCTGCATTTTTTCCGTAATTCAAATGAAAATCAAGAAATTAAGACAAAATTAGCCTTTGAAAATATTATGAAAATTCACCTTGTCCACCATTACAAAATTATGATGGCAACTTGGAAGATTTCGTCGACGACAACTTACGAATACCATCGGCAGTTGTCAACTGCGTAGGATAATAAAGGACGAATGGGCCGCAAGTACACGCGCAAACACAGTGCCGCTCGGTAGTCTTTTCTGCATCTAATCTCTATATGCGTAACCAGAGATGCTGCCCTATCACTAATCTGCAGGGGTAAAAAAATTCTCCCTTTCTTGTAACTTAAATACTAACGAGAAAAAAATATAAAATATTTATAATATATTTATGTGCGTTAAACAATAAACATAATAAATAATAGTAAACATGCTAAGAGAAAAAACATATTGTTCCGCCTGTTTCTGTAATTCCTATTCCTAGGTCCCCGCTAGAGTCAATGAAGACGGCTGTGGCCTTGGCAATGGAGGGCAAGGACAACACAAAGACTCCTCCAGTCCATCAACCCGCATCCGAAGTGGGCCCTCGAAGCCCATTCGGAGCGGCTACATAGAGCCCCGCTCTCCCCGCTAAGTCAGACCAGCCATGTAGCCAAGCCACGGCTACTAAGCCTCCAGCCAAGATAAGGTGGGAACCCGTTCGGGAGGAAGGACATCAGAAACTTATCGCAACATGATAAATTGTCATAACTTTGAAGCATTTCAAATTATTTTATTATGAGTAATATCAGGAGTAGTGACATTAGAGGGGAATTATCACAAAATTTGGTGCAAAGTAACAGTCACATAGTCTCATGTTTGAATCTTAAAGCCCAAGACATGAATATATGTAATATAGGTAATTTAAAACATTTATTATTTAGTCTCTTTACTTAAAGCCAATCTCGATAAAACAGAAATGATAAGCCCACGGTGTGATTTACTTGTATCAGGTAACCTTGTCAATCAATTTATCTGATTACGTACTATTGCAAAATGAAATAGGCGGCGGATAATATACTGATTGATTTTATTCAAGAAACGAAGTCATATTATGCAATGTCAGAGGTAAGATGCAAAGAATCCTATTTTTCTTTATCCTACATATTTTTTTTAGGATGGAGGTACGTAGGGATGGAGTTACGCATGACAACGGCTCACCTCATATACAAATACGTACCTAATTCGAGCCCGAAAGTCAGTTCAGTTAAAAGAAAAAAATCAACAATTAATTGTTATCGAATACATTTTAATAGTACACATATTTAGCGACGAGTGGTTGTCATATCGATTCTCGTTCTATCTCCCGGAGAAGTGAAACGTGCGTTATGGAAGCACTTTTGACTGTTGAGACGTGACAAGTGAAAATCCGTTAATCGGTCCTACAAGGATGACAGGCGTCAGAGCGTCAGAGTATATAATTATTGTACGATTACGTAACTAAAAGTTATTGCCTGGGTGTAAAATTATAATTGTCCCCCTAAAGTTTTAATAATATAGTCTCGTAACAAAATTGATGTCAATAATATTATACAAATGGGCTAAGTATAAATTGCTTTCATTAAACGAACGAATATCAAACGAGGTTGAGTTGTTGCGAATTACCTAGGGAAGGCCTTAGTAGAAATTTATGATTGTGAATAGTTAACGTTTTTTTATATTTATACGAATAGTACTTACGTTGTTTAATAAAATTATTTTAATGAACTTTACGTGTTTAAATTTTACTTTTTATTTCACAACATATCGAGTTTTATTTACCACAGGATCTCTAGCCGAAGGCATATACATACTCAGTCATCTATATTGTTTTTTTTTTGTTTCAGCTGCGTCATAGAGATCTTCTGTTATCTATAATCCTCTCAAGAGAACACCGATTCCCGCCAAGGATATTAACATAAGATATTTTAGAAAGTTTAAATGGGGAAACTTTTTATATTGGCACTTAATGCACAAAGATATTTATATATTGTAAATTGTAAACACAACTGTAAGCTCCCCAAATATAATAAATATAAATGTACATGAACTATGTTTACCGCAAGTACATTTAGTGCTAGTAAAAGCAAATTAAATAAACCGCCCTCGGCTGTGGAGGCTAAACGTCCGAGGGGAAAAGGGAAAGAAACCCCGGCGGACGATGCAGTCGGTATCGCAGATACATTTGATCTACGATCGGTTCGTCACGGAGTTCAAGTCGCTACAGATATTTCGAGATGCTAACAGGGTTTAATCTATTCGCAGGCTACCACTATTGGATTAATTTAGTTCGGCAAATAGCCCCACATATCAAACATCTCTTAAGACAGGACAGGACTTTGGTATCGTCTTATTGTCTATTTCAACTTACAAATGGTTCTTGCATGTGCAATGTTAATGTCGACCAATAAAATCTTCGACGCCAATCCAATTCAATTCAAATCCGATTCAAATCCAATTTAACCGCCCTACCAAAAATTATAATCTCTATCCATACCACTTTTGTATTTATTACAAGTCAGGACGTAAACAAAGGAAAAAAAACATTTGATTCTAAAACAGTCAAAATAATAATCAAGTAATTTTTCATGAATTTTTTGTCATTAAAAATATAGTATTAAAATATGACGATGTTCTTCTAATTAATACACACCTATTCTAATGTACATTTTATAGATATAAGATATCCAGGTGCACATTAAGGCACTCAGTTGTCTTTATTAGTATTCGTGAAAACATCCCCTGGCTTACCTTGTGAAACGAAGGGTAAATAAACCCGCTTTATCAAAGTTCGCTTGGGAAATCAACGAAGGGTTGTTTCGTGCATCGTTGATAAAGTTTTAAATATTCTATACGTGACAGTTTTGATCTAATAAGTATATAACATTTTCAAAAAATTGTCTACATTTGTGCGTAACAATAAATTTGTAGGAAAAATTTAAATGTATAAAGTTTAACACTACGTATAATAAGACATTTAAAAATTTATTTAGAACTTCGGTATATAATAATTATTATCACTAATATAAACTCAGAAATATCATTCTCTGAATTAGTTGTCAACACATGTAGTGAAACTTCTCCTATATATAAATGTACTCTATAGTGAGACTAATACCTGTCGACAGAAATCAAAGAGTATATATTTGCATATATACGAGTATATTACATAAACCTCATATTAGAACTTAATATGAGATCACATGCAGTGTGAAACACGATGGACACAACACAACACAACCAGAGTCGAAATTCAATAAATTGCGCTTTGTACAAATATTGGCTACATCTTAGCAGTCTGGTACTCTAACCACTAAACTACGTTGTCGTCATTGATATTCTAAATTATATTATGTAACGAAATTTAATATATTTAGCCAGATTAACATTTTGTTTCTGAAAGCTTGAATATACATTCTCACCTTACACAATTACTTTACTTAAATGTATTTTAGTTTTCAAACAACCTTGAATGTTGGTCGGGTAATATTATATTAACTTGAGAGTCTTAATGAAAATACAGGCATGGCTTAATCAAAGTTGGACGCGCTTGGGACCTTTTAAACCATAATGTTTGTCTACAAAGGTGTTTATCGCTACTGATTTACTTAAGGATCCTAAGCAAATTTTCATACGGTTAGATCAAAAGATTTATAGTTATATGCAACTTTCCTTTCCTCTAGAAAACAATCTTCTACTAAACAAATATTCACTTTATAATTTTTAAATTTATCAGGAGAAGTGTAAAGGTTCATGACACACTTGTACGTGGTACACCCTGGTGATTGACAAATGAGGCTCTGGTAATTGTGAGAATGTATTTAACAAAATCAAAGATTTGCATTACTTCTGTCTGGCACTGAGCGTCGTAGACTACGCTTAATGAAGAATACCACAGACAAGTGATGGGAGCAGCAGCATTAGGGCAGATATTGCATTGCGCTCACCAACCCGCTTGACCAGCGCCCTGAGTAAAGGTAAATATTCTAAGAAATACATATCGGCAGGGGTTTTCTTCTGCAGTGGTCTAAAATAGAGTGATATAGAAGTAGTTTTTATTCCCATTGCTATACCCATTTCATATTACTTATTAGAAGTTATAATAAAAAATCTTCTGTCTAAGGTGAGAGGTGTCTGGTACTGTGATCGCCAATCCGCTAGCCATGCGTGGCAATTATGGCAAATCCTTCTTAAATGTCCTGCAGTAGACTATTTACACGCTGTTAAAATAAGGTAAGGTAGCTTAGTAAGCATTTCATTATGCTGTGAGCGCACATCTTGACTACACGTATAGTCTTTCGTATAAATCTTCTTTAAAAAAATCTTTGGTTTCGTTGAAAATATCTTCCAACTTTTTTCCAACCGTTGCAATGTATAATGAAGACGTGCGGAGTTTGTGATGTGCATTTAATGATGGTAAACTCCATCATGAAAATGCAATGCATGCATATGTGGATGCTGTAAAAAAACACCTGGACTTTGGATGTCCTAGCTTCACCGAAGAAGGTTGGAGGAAGTAAAGTACCAAATGAAGAGTTTCATCACCTACCGTATCTGCCCCGGAACCATATGCCTCCTTAGACACCATACTAAGCGAAATCTGCGATAGGAAGAGACAGTTACTGAGGTAACCTCCACTAGTTGATGATATAAGAATAATTAAAGACAAATTATTTGAGCTTAAAGCAGCGTGTGACTTCTCCAGCAGCAAGCTTGATAAATTAAACTCCAATTTCACAGAACTTTTGATCTACGGAACAAGAACATTTGTCCTTGAAAAGTTATGTGACATAGTAAATACTCTGCAATTCGATCTGTCAAAGACAAAATATGAACTCTACCCCTCTAGTGCCTACCCATCCCTATCTTCCTGCATTATTAATAGACTTCGATATTATTACTGTGTTTTGCCTTTTATTTATTGCCCTTATTAAGTATCTTTGCTATCATCAAAAGATCCCATTGATTATATTCTGGTCTGTAAAAAAAATATATGTTGCCACTCGAGAATCGTCGTGAGGTAGCTGCTTATTTATTTTTCTAGAAAATACTAACAACGTCATTAGTAGCCCCGGGCTACTTACTTGCTAAAATCTTTTTTAATGTACCGAGCAACTGACGTCGCTTTAATCCACCCATATATCTTTACAAACTATAGATGGAATTCATACATTGTGCTAGCGAATCATAATTTTAACAAGATCTGGAACCAGCATGATTTAAACCCATTTATAGTCAGTGTGTCTTCGACAAGGAGGTGCTTGAGCCTAGACTTTTTTAAAAATTCTAGTTCAGGCTACGAATACTTCCATGAATTAATTTCCTTTTTTTTGTAATGTATACTTTATTCGTTTACATTTTAAAATGTCTTAAATTATCTCTGTAGAAGTGACTTGTTATTGGTTCTCTAGTAACGACATCAGTGTTTCTCTTTTTATATTTAAGCTTCTATCTTCGAAACATGTTTAAAAAATAAAGTTAAACACCACCATTACATTATATTCATACAGTGCAGAACTTCAAGTGGTTATAACAATTTCATACTGTAACAAATAAAAGCGTGAAGAACTTTGGTAAATTTAATTAAAGTTAATGTTTACCTTAAATGTAGTAAAGATCGCTAACCCCAGACCTGACCTTTCATTTAGGGACATAAAACTAAAATCGGGAAAGCTGATAACGAGCTTTTATCACATACTAAAATGTTGTTATTTATTAAAGAAGATATACTTTTAAGAGTATGCGAAAATAGGAAATTCATTCGATGAAACATAAGCTTGGCAAGATATTTTAAATACAGAAATGTAAACCGAAACAAATTGATACACCAAAAAAAAGCAAAACCAGCAAAAGAAGTGCAAGACAGAATCGCGCGTGGTATTTTTATTAGGAAACAATAATACATTCAACTTAATTTTTTTACTGTAATGCCAGACCTTCTATTAACACGAATTAATAAGACTTTAAACTTTGCAAACTTCAAATACACATAGAAGGATAGAGATAAACATTTATAGAGAACAAATACTTATCCTATTTGTGCTACTGTTGCACCATTTCTTAAACTACACCAAGCTTTTAGTCGACAGTAATAGTAGCAGGTTATGTACAGACAGCAAAGTCTTGCTATAAGGGATTCCTTCCAATCCAGGGGTATAATTTTCCTTATATTGGAAAGTAGTCTTTAAATGAAATATGTATTTAACGTATGTGTTACGCGTACAAAAAACTACTTTATAAAGAAGTTCGTAAGTGACGTACAATACGGATAAAGGCAGTAACTATGCGGGTCATCGACACTCCATGAGTCAGACGTTAAGCACATCAGCTTCGTGCCGGGCGCTGAAGCATTGCTCACACAATTTTAGTATTAGACTGTATAGTCTAGAAATATATTCTTCCTACGTCGATACTACAAGTCTACAGAATAACCTTCAACCAGTGTATGGGTACATTTCTGCTGCTTTAGAGAAAATTCAGAATATTCAAATCAGTAACTTTTCACTAATTAGGTGAGGCCTGAGTCCAGAAGAGAAGACTATTTACAGACATTTTTATGTAGAAACATTAATCTGTGTTTTAATAATCGCGATTACAGCAAATCCTCCAAATTAAGGATAGGCATGTGATAAGATAAACTACATTTTCATTCTGTTATTTTATTATGATTATTATTTGTTCAACATAAGGAATAAATGACATGAGAAATTAATATGTACAAGCACTATCGGCTCTGATTGGTCAGTAAGCCGCGCTGAAAATCAGTATTGCGACAATTATCACCTTCGTTACATTGCAATGCTACGCTCGGGTACTTGAAAGAAAGTTAGTTTTCCAACTTGAACGATCATTCCGTCTACAAATAAAGTAGTGTAAAGTAGCGAACAACTAAAATTTAAGTATTAATATTTGATGTTAATAAAATATAAGAATATGCTTACCATTTAGAAATAATATAAAGAAAATACGTCTTATCTATATGCGACTGCGCTGTGTACTTTATTTGCTCTGTTTTAACTTATAATATAAAATAATAAAATAAGTATCAACACTCAAGATTCAACGTACGTGCACTGACTACTTGCACTTTATGTTTGAAATATCGATGTCGATAAAAAGTTTAAAGCTGTGCACTCATAAAGCGCCTCGTTTCATCTTTCGCTATAAACGACCATACTGTAGAAGTTGAATGGCTGCTTTGTATTTGTTATTGCCTATTTCATGGATTCAGCAGACATAGTAAAATCTCTTTTAGATCTTTTAAAAAACAACATATGAATTTTCAGATAATTACAGTTTATAAATAGCACTACGCTTACTTTTTCTACTCAGCATAGGTTATGTAGTTACCCCAAAGCTGATTTTCAGTATAGAATGATAATCTCGAGGAGATATCGATTCATTCTGTTAATATACTTTTAAGGACACATTATTTCTAAATTCGCACATAAAGAAATAGAAATATTATTACGTAAGTAAAATTGCAGTTTTTGAGTAAACTGCTTTTCGATTGTGTTATAAGCATTAAGTCTACAACTATACAATTACAATTAAATCCAAAAGCTCAATTAAAGTATACCACTGCACGATCGCAAGATACTGTGAGTGCCTTTTGCTTAGATCGTTCCAAAATTAATTATTAGTCTAACAGTAGATCAAGGTAACTATGACATCAGGATCGTACCATCAGTTCCCCGTAACCGCGAAACGTCGGAAATATAAAAACCAGAATTATCGCGATAAAATCTTTAAATAATAAATTTATTTCAAAAGACATAACTAATGTTTACGAATAGTGTAAACCACTCAAGCATGCATTTTTGGAAGGTTTTGTCCATATTTGCCATAATGAGAAGGTGGATTTGTGAGCACTGCCCGTGCTCTCGCACTTATGGTGAGTGATTTAGCAGGATGCCCATTTGCTGATACCGAGGCCTTCCATCTCTGTCCTCTTGGATGACACCTGAAGACTTAAATGGAAGGACCCGGATTACACATATACATTTTATAGGTGTCTATGGGGCGCAGCGACCACTTAACATTAGGTGGACTGTGTGTTATTTAGTTGTCTTTATTTGTATATATATATAACATCATTTTTTCTTTGAACTGTTATTTTTATACAAATCGTTAGAAGTAAATAAATCAAAAATAATTGATCAGAAAGCACATTTTCACTGCGGGTAAATAAAACGAGTTTCGTCTCTGTGCATAATTTACATAATCTTATCGGCGTGGTACGCCGGGAAATTTTTTCTTGGAATAATTTACTTACTTCTGCCTCCCTTCAGGTCATTTTGTTAGTGAAACACGAAATTGATATTAATGCTAGAATGAGAAAAGTTATTTAGAATTTGAAGTGAAATTGATAACACTTTTTACCTAATTCGTTTAAACTAAAATATAATACTTAATTATTATTAAAACTCTTGAAAACTTAAAATGTTTCTTAAATAGAAAAATATCTGGGTCTATACGTATAAATATATGTTTTACACAGGAGCTAATATTATTTTTTATTCATAAAACACAACATTTAAGTTACGTATTAATGCCACAATGTTAAAACTGTAAGGCATCTTTGACTGAAAAGAATAACGTGCAATAAATATAACTCTGCAATATAGTAAACCTAAAGTAATTAAATTTTTATGTATTGGCTCAGGCACCTGTGTGGACTTAACCACCTGTATACATTTCATTTTATTCCTAAGTTTAATAACTAAAATTCTTGCATATGCTCTAGAAGGACCTCTAATTATATATAGGATTTCGCAAAGTTATAACGATGACGTTGCATCCATCTAATAGATTTTAATTAGGTTCTTTGCATCTTATAAGAATTATCATATACATCGTAGCCTTGTAAAAATATTTATTACTTCGATACACCGGGTGTCTTTCTGGCACCGCTGAGGAGACTGAAGCACCACCCAAATTTTGCTCAAAAATTGAAGGTTTTCTCATACTGAACTCTTCGGTCTTCTCTTCAATCTGGCGAAGATTATGTGTTGTCTACGGTAGTACAGCCTTTTCAGAAAACAGCTTGTCGGGGAGGCTGGAAGACGTCAAATCTGCTTGCTAGACCATTCGTACTGACTCTCGAAAACTGCACGTAAACGCGGCTTAATCGTCATATCGGTCTATAGTTTTTCGGTAGGCAGTTATCACCATTCTAGAAGAATCCTGTTCTTTTACACGTTTTCGGAGTAACACCGGCGTGAATGATGGAATTAACCAGCTTCTGTTTACAACTATAGGCTTTCCACCTGCTATCGGATGGTCAGCTGTAATTCCGTCTCCATCTGGGATCTAGCTGTTTTAAAACTGTTTGAGTGCCATTCTAATTTAGCTGAGACTGATTTCCGGGATTTCATCGGAATAGAGTTGCATAAGCTTTGCTATTGTGCCGTAACTCACACTAGTGTGTGGTTTCAGCGACGATGTTACACTGCTAAACGTAAAATCTCTCGATCTCACTCAAAATGTCAGCGCCAGCGGAAATAACTATGCTGCTTTCGGTATTCAACTTAGTTGGCTCTTAACGTTAGACAGATCTCTGGCATAAACTTTGGAGCCTCGGTTCCGTTCCATCGCTTCCTCAATTCGAGTTGTATTGAATACGCGTATCGGGTCCATTCAGTTGCCAATATGCTGACGTGTCAGTTGAAGACTGCAGGGTAACTAGGATATGATCACAGACATCCTAGGCCACAAGTCTGTGATTATATCCTAGATCGCCCCAACCATTATATCAGATTTGCGAGGACTTGTAGTCTACAAGTCCTCGCAAAAGGATACCGTTTCCAGCCAAGGATGATTCGCATGGCTATTGAAATCAAGAAACATCCAAATTTCTATAGAGAAGATGGCTGGATGCTATCACCGGCTTGGGATCCAGTAATAAATAGAATCAAACCTACCCAAGCATACCACTGCACGACCATAAGATATTGTGATCAAATTCTGCGTAGATCCGACCAAAATTAATAATTAAAAGCAGAAGGTAGCCCGAGTTGACTATGACACACACGTCTAACACCTCAGTCCCCCGTGACCACGGCTGCTGTAAAGCATTCAAAAGGTCAGGAATATATAAACAAAAATATTATAATTAATAATTCAATTTCAAATTTGTAGTATTCGCGTAAATACAAGAAATCATTATGTAATTATTTAACATATTCTGCAGTTCAAACTCTGTTATCTTGCGGGCAGTTATACAATCAAATAATACATTGTTTTAACGAAATCTTCTTCTTCTTTCCTAATTTATGGCTTCTCGTTGTAGAATTCTGTCAATGTCATGTAGACAGTTCTAACTGACAAGGTTACAATTCATGTACATGACATCTAGACAAGACCGTTTGAGCTCAAGCGCGGCGTGTGACAGCGGGATGTCATTTTCCCGAAACTAATCTAATGCGTTGAAAGACATCTTTGTAACACTAAGCTTTAACGTAAAATGCGTGTACATTTACATATTTGCTTTCACGTCAGTGGTTATAACATAATCCACTTATTAGATTCAAATTAAGTTACAGTTACAAATTTTCGTTACAAAAAAATTACTGTTACAAAAAAAATATAATATTTGCATTCGCTTTGTATTTCCTTTAGCGCAATGCGGTGCACGGATCTTAATATAAACCTTTTGCTTTTAAAAGTCTATTAAAACCTTTATTGTTCTATCAAGTGTGCAAGAAATTTACGACTTGGGTTCATGTGTAAATGTTATGTACGCTTCTTCTACTTAATAATACTAATAAAACCAATGTGTGTTTATTTTATAAAGTTAACACTTTTCATGTTACAATGTGTTTCATAGGTACAAAATTGTTTATTTTAGTTGCGTTTATATTTTAATCTATACGTAATAAAATCCTTGAAAGACTAATTCTTTCAATTCATTTAGGAATAATAGAGAGCTCTAAATAAATTTTTTGAATTTTGTCTAAGCACGCACCTCTCAACGTAACTTGGCACGGAGATACATTATTTTCCTCGCCAACTTTTAGGAATATTTATATTTCGATAACGTATCACGTTAACGAGAGAAATAGGTATATACATTTTTACAAGGTCAATTTTTGTTAATGAAATATCTTGCTTTGTTCTTGCAAGTTCTTATTGTCTTATAATTTAGGAATGATTTTTTTTATTTTTGCCTGTCTGTTTGGCATATTGGGTAAACACGCATCGCGCGATAACCACTAAACTAATATAACCGGACTTAGCATAAAAAAAGGTTATTTTCTTGGCCTTATTCGTGAGTGCATTACTTATAAATATAATGTCTTTTTTATGTATCGGATGCTGTAATTTGCCGTTTACCTAGGTATCAGATACGTGATTTTGCTGTACTTAACCAGATTTTCGAAGGTTTGTTTTTAGTTTGCCAATTGCCAATATTTCAACTTTATCAGATACAGGTTATTATTAGTTATGCTATAACTTATACGTATTCTTAAAGTGATCGCATCTTTCAGGGTATTCAAATCCTCAACAAAACATTTTTCTTAGAAGTACCAGACGGTTCAAACTTTTTGACGATCGTAATTTTAGCGAAGCTGATCTTCATAGTCTTGGAAAAACCGCTCTAAAGGTTCTCGGGTACAGTTGCAACTTTACAACCAGATGGAAAACTGCCCACATCATGTTCTAAGTACGTGCTTGCATGTCGCGTGATGTGTCGCAAGTCGAGGAAGATTGGCATAGTAAAAGTTCTGCGTGTCTGTTAACAGATTTTATTTGGGATGTCATGGCATGTCAAATCGTAACGCTGTCTAGAACCTTTTGCGTTATTTATATTCAGAAATACATTAGTCTAACATATTTGAAAGGACTTTCATCATTTGTCGAAAGCCACGAAGCTTCAAATCCTCCTTGATAACGCGAAAGAAGTCGTGGACACAGCTAGTCATAAATTAAAACTAGACCAAATGCGAGCTAGATTTGTGGATTAATGGTCAATATAATTTTATTCCGGAAAATAAATATGTCTAGAAATTAGTTGTATTTTACTTGTAATATTCCTTCAGGTGTCATTACAAATGATTTATATTGTTTAATTAAAATATAATATATCTTCTAAATAAACCCTCCTCTTTAATACTGTACATAATATGCAAAGGAAACACAAGATACTCAATATCCAGAGATATGCCTGCGGGATTTGTGTTATCTTGCTATGATCAGCCGTTTTCTTTATTTTGTCACCAATTTAAGGTTCATGACAACCCATTGGTTGTAATATAGTAGCTGTAGAAATTTAAAACTTGCTTTTTATTACTAGTATTTTCTGACTTATATAAGGAATAAGTGTCTTATCTCTACCAAATGTTTACGTTCTGGACATACATGAATTGTAATTAAATCAAAAAAAAAGTTTGAATAAAGCTAGGTTGTTATAATGGGGAATGTAATAAAGGGGTTAAAAACATAGTACACTTTGTTGAGTTGACAATTGTCCTTTAGTCAATTGACTTACTAATTCAGAGAACAGATTACATTCTGAGAACTTAGGCTTATAATAAAATCTCTTAAGCCGAATTCCAATTACAAGTTGTCCTTTACTGAGCGGCATAATAATACTGATCCCCAATACTTTCGAGGACAACTTTCCGAGGACCATCTCGAATCCGTCGTAATTACACATTCGGCAAAGTAAGGGACTCAATTTGGCCTCAAATTTAATATACGCACATGTTATCTAACTTTCTCGAGCTAAATTAATCTTTCATGTTTATTTTAAAATATTAAGAAGAGATGTGAAAAAAGCCAACCCGTTCTCGAGAAGCGTGGCGGACATTTCTCTGCTTCAAAACTCTCAAAAATGAGAGAACATTATTCATATTTATTGTTAGCGAAATCGCATTGAAAAAAATTAATTGTTATTAGTACCTATGGCTCATAGCCATAAGTTCTGCCGCATATTAATATGCATAACCTTTTTAAAAAATACAGTATAGTATTAAAATATTTTAAGTTTAAATATTTATCGAATTCAAAGCGATCAATTAAAGACAATGTTATTGATAGCGGCCGACTTTGGCTTTGATCTCTTCGGCCATGAATGTATGACATGTGGACATGTGCACTGTGTCCATGGGGAATACTGTCACTATTAGCTGCGCTAGCTCATAAGTTTTCTTGAGACTCAATAATAGAGTAACATTTTAATCAGGCCATGTCCATTAGATCTGACCACAACTTGTGTGTAGTGTCTGATCTTATACAGTCTGGATCATTGTCCTCGAGCCAGGAGAAGAGTGTTGATGGAAAGTCTAAAGTACATTTTTGAAAAGTGAATCTCTGATAGTCTTCATCACATTCTAGACTTCTGATAGGCCGAAATTTTTACTACTCTTTCACTAAAATTACGTGTCATGAGTCCTGAGGTAGGACACCTTTTACTAAACCATAATTGATGCAGGATAATGACCAAGTTGAACTTTTCCTATAAGTTGCGAGGCTTTTTTAGAGCTTCGAGCGTACACTTTGCTTTTGAGACATCTTAAAAATTACTGCCGGCTATACCCACTTTGTACAAAGAAATCACTGCAATTCTATTCTTTACGCCCAGTCCATAATGTAATGTAACCATCACGGTGAAAAATAATATGTAAAATAGCGGCAAATTGAAGATTCTTACACAATAAACGCATTCCCAATTGGAATTTAAAAAAATATTAGTTGTTGCAAAATGGTCAGACTAGTTATTTTAAAATAATATTTATAGGCTAAAATTCCATAGTACAAGCCAAATTTATCTTAAGTAGGACAAAATAAATGGATTACTTTATCAGATCATTAATCTATCGAGATCTATACTTAGATAGGAAAAAGTTTTTGCTTAAACATGAAACGGCTAAAAATTAAACGGAATGTATTACTTTAACTGAAAAAGGGTGCCCTACTTTTACTACCATCACTGATCACCAATTTTTTTACTTAACACCATAACCATATCACTAACATCGAAAACGAATTATTATTGTTCTACCCATTTAAGTTCAGTACATAGGCCTTCCTATATCCGCATCTTCAGGAAAGCATTATTATATTATTCGTTTCTTGGTAGACTCACAAAGCGGAGTAGATAGGTTGATAAGCGCAGTACCGGTACTCTCGGACTTGTAATACAGCTCCTCGTCAGTAGTCTGTGAGATTTGAGTTGAGCAAATTCGTAAGGATTTTCTGCCATTAGTCAAACGCGAGATGCTTGTTTGTTAGCTAGTAGGGGGCACGTGCACGTGCATTTAGAGAAATAAAATAAATAAATACCATTCCTAATTTTTCAAATTAAATTAAGTTTTGATAAATTACTACATATCTACGACGAATTCGATGCATACAAAAAAATTATGAGACGTACTTATTTATAAAGTCAAATACCAAGAATCTACTCGGAAATTAATTATATAAGATTGTATGCCAATAAAAGTGATTAAGCATTGAGTTAATAACGTTCCAGACCGCAAACACACGAGTTAACATCGAGTATTCTCGTATAAGTACATAAACGAGAATACTCGATGTTAGCTCTTGCTGTTAGGTCAATCCAATGTTGGTAAGGTTTTAATTTAAAGAAGTTTGTCGTTTTAGTACCAATAAACAAACAGTGCGATATAGGATACAAACATGATTAAAATGATGTTAATTTGACCCAGCAAAAAAGCAATCGAGATAAATAGATTAGGAGATTTATTTTATAAATCCTGCATCAAAAGTTTCATAATACGAGTACGAAATGAATTAAGAAATCTGAAAGTTTAAGATTATTTTATAGAATAAACCATAGCTTATTTGACCTCCAATAGTTTTTATTACGATTGCGGTGCCTCCCAGAACTCAAAGTTCCGCGCGGTACATACAGCGCCCGGTACCCAGAGATATTGGTTAGTAAGTCTCATTTACATTCTGCACAACTCGGCGTAGCCAAACGGATATGAGAAATGTACTTTACTCCTCTACCGGGGCCTTATCTTTAAAACATTTCACAACAATTCCGTGCCACGTCTTTCCCCGATGAAATTATGCCGTGTTATGTTTTAATATAGTTTCGTTTATCCTACATATGGTTACCAATAAACTAAACCATGTGTTTGATGTGTAAAATAACACGGTATGATTTAATCAAGAATGACTCTGACTGAATTTTTTATGAAATATTTTTGTGATATAGGGGGTAAGGTCCCGTGATAGATAGGTCCCGTGATAGAACACGAGGAGTATTTATTTGAAAGAGTTTGCTTTGTTATTATTTTTTTATTTTAAATTGGCAGAAACTCGGCAGCGCACTAGCGCACTCTACTGGAGATGCTATGATAGGAAGCAATCCTATGACTTGCCTGTGAAATTAGGGTTTAATATTTCGAATGGATTTCCTGCTTGGATTGTAAGATGTATTGATGTATTGGTATGTACGTGTGGTGGACGTTTGATGAAAAAAATTGGTATACGCCTATTTACAGCCTTTGGTCCTTTTCTGTTCTGACCTAGAACTAAATGTTATAATTAAGTTATTAACAAACGTGTCTTCAATAAAAAAAAATAAACAGCTATAGTATTACAAATTGAGAAATTATGATCTCATGCAGTAAAACTAATAAACGTGAAACACGAAACCCTAACCTGTGACAATGGCTCCTATCTTCTAGAACGTGGGAACAATAATTTCAATCGACTTTTAACGAAACAAAGGTAAAAGAATTGTGAAAAACAGCTAACGACCGGTGTTTTGTTTGAAGAACGCTAATTACACTGTTATTGTATTGATTTCGTAATGATCCGGCTCTGATCACAAAAGCGTCTCAAACTATAATTTAATTTTGACAGTAGTTTTTAAACATAAATGTTTTTTTAATAATGTTTTATTTAAAAAAGCGATACAAATTAATAATAGGTTGCGGAAAAAGTTTTTTCGTATTTCATATACAAATTCAAAATATTTTGTATCATAGTTTGTTTACTATGATTATAATATATATATGCCATTTTTTTCGATAACTTGTTACCATTTTTTAGGTAGTGATATAATCCCATTACAGTAGTAATTTTGAGACTTGCGCTGGAAATGCTGGGAACTGCGACAAGAAGTTTTTGCAGTCCTTTCCTGTTGTTAACCTAACACTCATTATTATCATTTCAGCCTATCACAAGTCCACTGCTGAACATAGGCCCCCAAAGATTGCCACGAAGCTCGGTCCTGAGCGACCTGCATCCATTGACTTCCCGCAACACTGCGCAGGTCGTCACTCCATCTTGGGGGGTTCGTCCCACACTGCGTTTGCCTGTACGTGGCTGTCACTCGAGAAACTTTTTTCCCCAACGGTTGTCAGTTCTGTGAGCTATGTGGCCTGCCCATTGCCATTTCAGCTTGCTGATCCTTAAGGCTATGTTGGTTACCTTAGTTTTGCCGCGGATATCGTCGTTGTAGACTTTATGACGCAGAGAAACACCGAGCATAGCTCTTTCCATAGCGCACTGAGCAAGTTTGAGCCTCCTTATACGGCCTGCAGTGAAGGACCTAGTCTCAGTTCCGTATGTCATCACTGGAAACACGCACTGGTTGTATACTTTGCTCTTGAGGTTTTGCGGTATACCCGATGAGAAGATATGACGTAGTTTCCCGAACGCAGCCCAGCCGAGTTTGATTTGTCGATTGACCTCTGGGTCGAAGTTGGACTTACCTAATCGGACAATTTGTCCCAGGTATACGTACAGGTCTACAACTTCGAGCCTATTGTTCTCAACAACAACCGGTATAAGTGTGACATGGACGTTTGACATGATCTTCGTCTTGTCCATGTTCATCTTAAGACCGACCTGTTGGGAGATACTATTGATGTCATTGAGCATAGTGCTAAGCTCCTCCAGCGATCCTGCCATAAGAATTATGTCATCGGCAAATGGAAGGTAAGAAATGTATTCGCCATTGATGTTGAAACCGTATCCTTTCCAGTTCAGCTGCTTGAAAACATCTTCCAATGCAGTGGTGAAGTGTTTTAGGGATATGACATCACCCTGTCTTACACCTTTCTGCAGTTGGATTGGTTTCTTACTCTGGTTCTGTACTCGGACTGTAGCGCCGCCCAAATTTCGACTGAATTGAAGGCTTTCTCATAGTCCACATACGCCAGACGTAATGGTAAATTATACTCCTCGGTACAATCTGGCGAAGATTATGTATGTGGTCTATGGTACTATAGCCTTTTCGGAATCCGGCTTGTTTGGGAGGCTGGAAGTCGTCAAGTCTGTTTGCCTTGCCGTTTTAAGCTGTTTGAGAAACATCCTAATCTCGCTCAGACTGACGTCCGGGATGTTATCGGAATAATGTCGGATAAGCTTGGCTCTTGGGTCGTTACTCTGTTGAAACCACACACTGATGTAGTGTGTGGTTTCAACGACGTTGTGTACAGCGTCCATAAAATCTCTTGATCTCACTCCAAATCTCGGCTCCAGGGGAAATAACTGCGCCGCTTTCGGTCGTCAACTTGGTCAGTTGGCTCTTTCCGATAGACGGATCTCTGGCAAAGACTTTGGAGCCTTTGTTCTGGTCTATCGCTTTTTCAATACAGGCTGTATTAAATTTGCGTATATCTTGTCGCATACATTTAAAGATCTGTCTATTCAGTTGCCGACATGCTGATGCATCCGTTGCAGACTGCAGTTTCATCTCACGAATGGCTTTCATGAGTTTAAGAGTGTGATCAGAGAGCTTTTGGGGCTTGCTCGTGCGGCGGGTCCTGCAAAAATTAGCTCTTACCACATGGACTGTTTCTACTAGCCTGCTATTCGTATCGTTTACTGTAACACAATCTTCTAGGCACTGAAAGCGATTATGCAATTCGAGCTGAAAGCTCTCGGGGTTTTACATACGTCTATTGTTGTTGAATGACAACAATAGACGTATTGTGCCGGCGCTTCCAAACCTTGGGCTAGGCCGTCAAAAAAAAAGACAGCTGAGCACCGTGGCGTACACCCTCAGGTTCTAAAGCCCTCTCAAAAATAGAGAAAAGGTCATGCCCAGCAGGCCACTCACACATTACTTGTTGTCTGAGCTATCCCACACTTCCGGCATACTTTCCAGATGAACAATTAAATTCTTCAAATGTTGGTTACTCGTTACTCGTTTGGGGTCCGCACGCTTCGATGGAACGTATTGGCGTACTTATGGATTTTATCGCATTTAATTTTGTTTTTATATTCTCGACGTTTTCAGTGCTTTACAGCAGCCGTGGTATCCGCGGTACAATTCGTAAATAATAGTTTCATTACAAATGTATAGTGTTCACGTAAATACAAGAAATCATTATATTTAACCATGACAATGTTTTTATACCTTCCTATAATCATTTAATTACCCTGAATAATCTTAAAAGATATACTATTTCGGGAGCAGCGTTACATAAATATTATACATCTATAAATATACGTTATAAATAAGTTTTTGTATTAGATTCTTTACCAGTTTGGAGCCGAGAAATACTTTAATAATTAAAAAGTCTAAGATTCTTTGAAAGCAAAAGTGATTACTTTTTAAAAGTTTATCGATGGAGCATGTGTTGAAGAACTTTTGGAATTTCTTTTTATAGATAGAACTTTTGTTCATGTTTAAAATTTAATCTTAATTAAGATTTTATAATAATACTAAGTTTATTTTAGAGTACTAACTTCTTCTTCATAATTGGCCTTTTAAAGTCCTACTAAATATAAACCTTGCCAAGAAAGCGCCGGCAACCCAGCATACATTTCTTGGAGTATCTGCCCATACTCACAACGTTGGGCAAACGTGTTGGTCAGCGCGGTACTGATGCCCCTGTGAGAAAACATTGTTAAGTTCGGTAATTACTCTTGTTCTTTAAAATTTGCAGCGACCACCTTGAAAGCAACAAAACTAGACATATATGTTCACATTACCACCATGCGACGTGAGCAGAAATTGAATAATGCTATGGGGACTTTCTATCGAAATATTTACACAGGAGGTACGTGCGTGCGCATCGAATATTCATTATGGAGAACAATGGCGGCGCCGGATCGAATTTTTGGTTTTGATGATTAGTTTTGATTTATTATATTTTGGCAGTGAGCATTAGCGCAATTTTTTTATAACACTGTAGTGGCAAACGAACAGTATGAGCATCAGCCCTTCGGATCTTACAGATGACAGGCGAGTTGGAAATTACAGTATCAGACACCTCGCACCCTAGATGCTGCCCATCATAGATTGAGATAATTTAGATGTGGCATACTAAAAATAGTTTTTGCTAGTATTTATTTCTACTTTTACGTTACCTACGGAATGTGGCGGTGCTTAGTAAATTTAAGGAATTTAGGATTAAAATGAGCATAAGAATAATCTTTATTGTAATTGTTTTTAAGATATCAACTATGAGTATGTGAGTCAATACTAGTGATCGGTGTCTTGAGAGCCAGTATTACCACTTGGCTAAATTGGAACTAACAATATTAAAAATAAAAACACATCGAAGCATCATCATCATCATCATAGTTATTATGATGATGATGATGCTATCTTGCCGATTTCGACTACGGTGATCCACCTTAGGCTTTCACTAATGAATACCGGCCATTCACTTAGTCTTGCTTTTCCTAGCAGTATAACGCAGTATTAGAGACAGAAACAGTCACAATTTGTCCAAGACAAATTTTTGATATCAATATGAGTTTTGGTTCTACAGTCTCGATGATTAAATGCCATAATTCATGGCTTATTATAAATTATACGACAAGGTAATCTTCTTCTTTTACATCTTTTTAACGTAGAATTATATAATTATTAAAAATATTACCTCGTCGATATATAGACTTACCTGCATAGCTTTTAATCTTCTGTGTATAATTTGACTGAAAAATAACTGCAGATTTAAGTATTCTTTTTGTTACCTAAAACGAAATGAAAACTGACAACAGTCGTTGAAGAGATTTAAAACTATCAACAGTATAATTTTATCATACATCTATTGTATTAAAAAGTAATTTAAATACAGCATTTGTATGTTACTTACACTTTAATCCTGACACAGTGAGTTGTAAGCCTAATTTGTATACGAAACGTGCTTCGAATTTTTATAACATATCACGAGTCAACACTACTAAAAGTAGATTTTACTCTTATAATGTTTAAATATTGGTTAACATTCTATTGTTAGGTATATTTAAAAACGTTACTCAATTGGAGTTAACGAAGCCTGAATAGTATTAATTTTATATTTAATCAGAAATACAATAACCTTAAACAGTTCACAGCCTTTAGAATTAACAATTAACCTAAAAACCTAATAAGCTGAGCAGGTGTTAAAACAATGAAGGAAACTCTAAGAGCTTAATATCTAATAATTTTCTATGCCTTAGTACTCGTACATTTGCCCTGTGATAGTGGCATAAGAATCTGCAACAATTTTTCTATCTGTGGGCCGTGTAAGAGGCGACTGGGGGAAAAAAACTCAAATATCTTCAGGAGCAAACACGGTAACGAGGCTCACCACCCATCATATTATGGATCTTTACCGAACGGATCCGTAATTTGCTGTCTCCCGCCAATCACCTACGTGTACTGGGCATGAGTGCATATTGTGTATAAACTCTTATACTTTGCTCTTTCCAGAGTTAGTTACAACTTAAACACGATATTTGTGAAACACTTTAAAAAGTGTTAGCCATTAGAGCTTTAACTTCTTTTTCAACTTTGTTAATACAATTACATTAAGCATTGACGACACTAGTCCCTTATTTGTGGTTTAACGAATAAAGGATCATTTGTTGACATATATGTAGAACCGTCTCCTGACAAGAAGAGTACAAAAATATTTAAAAAATGGGTGTTGTGGATGTTCGTGGACATCGGTAATCACTTTGTTATAACGTTGGTTACAAGGACAGCAGCCCATTCAAGAAGAATCAAACTTAGCAGATTGTCAGCCCATAGTTGCTCTTGTGATACTGCACATAATATGCATGTTTACATATTTTCCATCAGTCGCCTTTTACGACACTAATGTTAGGGAAGTGATTCTTTTATTTTGTAAACTACACGAATGTTCTCATAGTAATCCGATATTGAGGAATAAAAAAATTGAGAGTGACTAGAAAATGGAAAACTTAAAGTGAGTAGCCAACTGATGAAATATTGAAAATACATAGTTATAGCTTTAATGACGATGTGAAGTCCTCCTGGACTATTTTGGCCGCGGTGACAACTTCCGTATACTATCGGCAGTTGTCGACTGCCCAGATATTATAGTGCCGCAAGTGTACAAGCAAACATAGAGTCACCTTCTCTGCTTTACTTATCCGTATCCGATGTAATGCGTAAGCGATAGAGAGATTAGAGAAAGGATTAGATGCAGTGCCGGAGACACGAAAATCAATAATTTGTATTTTTGCAAAAATATTGGCCATGGCTGGCATTTGAATCCAGAATCTCTCTCAAAGGTCAATAACGCAGTTGTCTAACTGACGGGGTGAAGTAAATTATAGCTCGGAATCCGGAGGTCGCGTCATCATCATCATCATCATCTGCTGCTGATCAGGTGCTGCTCGAATGGGTCCGCTCGACCCGGTTGGTACCACGGCCTCGCAGAAAACTGTGACGTGAGGCATCTAGTGCTTCTGCGTTTTGTTTCGGTGAGTGAGGTAATCGTAGACACACTCCTCCTCCCATCCCCCTCCTCATCCTCCTTTCCATCTACCTAATACCCCGAAAGGCCGGCAGTGCACCTGCACTACCTCTGGTGTTGCAGATGTACGTGGGCGACGGTAATAACTTACCATGAGGTTAACCGATTACTTGTTTGCCGCCATTCGCATAAAAAATATTTGGATTCGATTAGAGAAATAAGATCTATAGACATAATACAATATCCGTGTGGTATAGGCGTAAGAATCTGTCTGTCAAAGAAAATCTTGGGTACCGACAGATGGCGGGATAATCTTGAAAACTGCCAGACTAAAATTAAACAGACCGATGACGGGCAGCAGAATGTAAGGTGGGAGATGTCTGATACTGCAATCGCCATTCCGCTTGCCATATGTGGCGATTATGGCAGGTCTTCCTTATGGAGGAGGCCTCGATCTTGCAGTGGACTATTTAGAGGCTGTGAAGGTAAGGTAACAAAAGTAGTTGGGCTAAACACATCTAGACTTCTTTTGTACTGGTTTACCTTAAAGGCAATGAAGATAGAAGAATTTGGTGTGAATAGTAGTAGTGAAATCTAAAAATAGTATTGTAAGGAAATTATAATGAAGATAAAGAAGAATCAAACTTAGCAGATTGTCAGCCCATAGTTGCTCTTGTGATACTACACATAATATGCATGTATATATTTTCCATCAGTCGCCTTCTACGACACTAATGTTAGGGAAGTGATTCTTTTATTTTGTAAACTTCACGAATGTTCTCATAGTAATCCGATATTGAGGAATAAAAAAATTGAGAGTGACTAGAAAATGGAAAACTTAAAGTGAGTAGCCAACTGATGGAATATTGAAAATACATAGTTATAGCTTTAATGACGATGTGAAGTCCTCCTGGACTATTTTGGCCGCGGTGACAACTTCCGTATACTATCGGCAGTTGTCGACTGCGCAGATATTATAGTGCCGCAAGTGTACAAGCAAACATAGAGTCACTTACTCTGCTTTACTTATCCGTATCCGATGCAATGCGTAAGCGATAGAGAGATTAGAGAAAGGATTAGATGCAGTGCCGGAGACACGAAAATCAATAATTTGTATTTTGGCAAAAATATTGGCCATGGCTGGCATTTGAATCCAGAATCTCTCTCAAAGGTCAATAACGCAGTTGTCTAACTGACGGGGTGAAGTAAATTATAGCTCGGAATCCGGAGGTCGCGTCATCATCATCATCATCATCTGCTGCTGATCAGGTGCTGCTCGAATGGGTCCGCTCGACCCGGTTGGTACCACGGCCTCGCAGAAAACTGTGACGTGAGGCATCTAGTGCTTCTGCGTTTTGTTTCGGTGAGTGAGGTAATCGTAGACACACTCCTCCTCCCATCCCTCTCCTCATCCTCCTTTCCATCTACCTAATACCCCGAAAGGCCGGCAGTGCACCTGCACTACCTCTGGTGTTGCAGATGTACGTGGGCGACGGTAATAACTTACCATGAGGTTAACCGATTACTTGTTTGCCGCCATTCGCATAAAAAATATTTGGATTCGATTAGAGAAATAAGATCTATAGACATAATACAATATCCGTGTGGTATAGGCGTAAGAATCTGTCTGTCAAAGAAAATCTTGGGTACCGACAGATGGCGGGATAATCTTGAAAACTGCCAGACTAAAATTAAACAGACCGATGACGGGCAGCAGAATGTAAGGTGGGAGATGTCTGATACTGCAATCGCCATTCCGCTTGCCATATGTGGCGATTATGGCAGGTCTTCCTTATGGATCTTGCAGTGGACTATTTAGAGGCTGTGAAGGTAAGGTAACAAAAGTAGTTTAGTAGTAGTACTAAACACATCTAGACTTCTTTTGTACTGGTTTACCTTAAAGGCAATGAAGATAGAAGAATTTGGTGTGAATAGTAGTAGTGAAATCTAAAAATAGTATTGTAAGGAAATTATAATGAAGATAAAGAAGAATCAAAATGTCGCGTTGTCATCCCGGAGGGCTACGAACAAAAGCCTCGTTACCAATAATTGGGCCTCCAGTTCTCGTCCCATACCATACGACTCGTAGAATCATTATAGAGTTACATTACACAAATATTCTATGAGAGCTTGTACATTATCCTGGCACAACTTTCTACAGCATTGTTATGTCATTTTGTTCTCTCTAAACGTCAACCGTATCTACGCCCTAGCTGAGGCTCCGCGACCAATCAGATGGCGTCTAAAGAATAGAAATAGGGAGCAGTATCACTACTTCGTGACCTTTCGTACATGCTAGAGCCAAGCGATAGCTTTTGTTATTGCTAGAAAAGGCCGCCTCGACCGGGCTAGTACCATGACCTTGCAGAATACCGACGTGAAGGAGAAGCATCTAGTGCTTCTGCGTTTCGTTCGGTGTGTGAAGTAACCGGAGGCCCACATCCCCCTACCCCATCCCCCTTCCTCCCACCATCAGGTGAGCCGCCTGATCGTTTGCTCCCTTTCTCAAATAAATAAATAAAAATACTTACAAATACTACGCTTAACTCAATGTGGTGAGTAATAAAAAATTTGCAAGCTTTACATGACAGAAGAAGACACGGAACTGTGTATTAACTAACTGTTACCTCGTTTTGCTTTTATATATGTTATCAAACCGTAAAAGTCAATTTACTGTACAGAAATCTGCAAAAATATGTGGCTACAAAAATAAAGAAAGAATTTATATGAATAAATGTTTGAGCAATGAACGCGTGAAAAATTTTCGTATTTTCTCATAGAGGAGCGAATCCCAGCGGATTGTGGAGGGTTCTCGAGAAATTGCAAAAATCTCCTTTCACCGTCGCCTCAATGGACACTTAAACAGGGCTCGAGCATTCATACCTCTATGCGTAGAAAAAACGGTGTTGTTATGTAGAAATAATCGTTCAAGAAACACATTTTTAATGTTTTCAACGTTACAAACCTTAAAAGTAAAATAATTATTGGTTTCCTTCCGAGAACAATGAAACTAAGTTTCAGGCAATAATAGTTTTCTAAAGAAATACAGTATTTTTGTATAAAATACTCTCGGCTCGCGAGTCTGTCATGTTTTTGGGTAACTATTATTGCAAATTACTCACCAAACCATTATTTTATAAAACTTGTTTGGTAAGAAATTAAGTTAAAACATTTTGTAATATTGTATAATGAATGCCGCCGTGGGCACTTACAGGCAGCTACTTTGCTTTACTTTTTTTTTCATTGCCAATTATATTAGTTATGATATTATATATTAATTAAGTACACAAGTACCTACTTGTATAATAATTTAAAAACAGTTTTCTCTCTCCTCAAGGGTTTGCTGAAAGAGAACTCTGCTTGGAGTTAAGCTAGCCTTTGAACATTTATCTTGCATATTATCAAAATTGTAAATTTATCATAATGTATACAATGAAGAATAATAATAATTAATTATTAAAAATAATGATATCCTCCTGGCCTAACGTGACAACTTCCGATAGTTTCGTCATTGGAAGTTGATTACCGCAACTACATGCTGATTACCGAAACAACGGTAACTACCCAGTTGCAGATGTTTCGGTAGTCCTCGGTATTCACCACTGAATACTAATACACTCACAAGCAATAAGTACTTGAGAAGAATCCGACGTAGTGACATTGACACGGAGCACAAGACTATAACAAGCAAACCTCAAAAGTATTCCTCGAATATAAGATACCGATAAAAAGGCCCAGAACGCGACTATTTTTTGAATATATTACCATCATTAAGCATATGAATAACCTAATATAAAAACATAACAATTTCATGCGGAATATATTGTTATTTACGAGTATAATATTAATTGACGATCAATAACGAAATTAAGAAAGCAAATCGAATCACGTACGTTCAAATTAAATTATTTCAAACGAGCCCGGTTCCTGAATGTAAATCATTTGACCTACACCCGATTGATTAACTTATTAATGTATGTAGGTTGCATTACGGATAAACTATTGGCTTTGTGTGATAATTATTACCAACTTGAATTATAATATATAAGTAGTAGTATAATAATATATAAGAAAAAAAGTAGAAAAAAATTGGAGAACAAGCGAAACCTCCTTAGCTACATCGGTTAAGAGTTTTTCTAATACTCAACTGTATTTTCTTAATACGTGTTTACCGCTAATTCATTTCTGACCTGATTTGAATGTTTTTTCATTCCAAAGGATTTACTAACAGCGTGGTCCCATGTAAGTTTGGTGAATATCCACTAATGGAGAAAACTCGGATTCTTGATTTAATAATTGTTCTTCATCGGCAAATTTGTGTCCACTATACTCACTGTACTAACAAATATTGTTCTACCAAAAAAGCGGTAAATGATACGATGATACTTTTAAGAAGTCTTACGCCGACCACTAATGACAAGCGGGTAGGTGCTGCATCAGCGTTTTTCCAGGATTATCGAATGAATACCAGTTACAACAATGTTTAGTTAGCAGAATGTGATGGTAGAACTGGAGAACCTACAGCATTTTATATGTTAAGAAGAATATATGAAATTATATATATGAATATTGTCTAAAACACTATCTATGTTTTAAAAGTAAAGAATAGGTATTTTCATAATATCCAATTTATAATCTACGTCTAATTATTTCAGTTATTATTAGTTACTCTGTTTCTGAAATTCCAATAATGCGAAATTAATTACTATGTCAGTCAACGCTAATGTGGTAACATGATGACGTCGCGTATAATAAAGTAACATTGTCGCAAAATAAGGAGCGATTTTATCGCATAACATTATCGCAAATTAAATATTTACTCTCAATAAAATAAAACAAATTTATTGATACATTGCAACTCATTACTTAATGTAGTAAATAGATTACTGGGTAAATGTGATCTCCCTGCAGTCGTGTGTCATTTGGCTCTCGTTTATAATGCGCGAGTGGATACAGATTTAAATTATAAAAAAAAAGTATATTTTCGAATTTGTAAACATTAAATTTATTTATACAAAGTAAAATAATTTTATTACTTTTTTTAATATAAAATTAGTTTGGAAAATGTATGAACGAAAACACACAGACCGATGAGAGGCAGCAGATACTGTATTCGTTAACCAGTTTGCAAATGTTGTCTATGTCCAGTGGTAATCTATTAGGAAACCGATGGATATTACGCCATCGTTTGGTCTCCAGAGCCTCGTCCATTAGACAGAGGTTATACCGGGTACAGACGAAGTTGCCCTTCGGAGAAAAAGAAAATATGTTTTCTCTTACATCCCAATGTTAAATCATCATACACCAATCGTATGAAGAAAAGTTAATTGTCAAATCCAAATCTCAAGTAATTGATGAAAATTTATTTAAATTATTGACACCAATCATAATAATTATGTATATATATATATATATATATAATCAGGATCAACTTATTTATCATGCAGAAGTATTTTTATTTAGTATTAACGTAACTAAAATTTATTGTTACATCGAAATTTTCGAAAGCAATAACAAAGGGCCATATTTGCCCTGCCTTAAAAAAATTACATTTCCAATATCGGGTCATCATTGCCTGAAAAAAATAGAGTATGGTTTTTTCGAGGAATGATTTCCCTAGGAAGTTTTGTGAAATTATTTCGTGGCATAGCGGATTAGGGCTTGTTTTCTAGCGTGCATTTTAACCCAACAAATCTTTTTCTCTCTCTGTATATAATTTTTAATAATTTTTTTTTTTTTTTAAGATGTTGGGAAAAGTTTTTTACACTTTAAACATGTCTTATTTGAAATTACACTTTTATTTACATTTCATTGGCGTTACTATTTATTTGACATTCGAACTTAAATTTAGGTTTTATAACCCCGTCGTTTCGAAACCGTTATTAAGGTACGAAAATAATTGATATATAAAAAAATCTATATCTAATCTATAAAAAATTATATTTCGCGCGATATCTCCAAATTACGTTCACCATGGGGCCTCACTTTAAGTACGAGTATACGTTTTCGGATGAAAAAAGAATTATCCTAATCGGTTCAGTAATGTGTAGACATTAATTTAAAAACACGAACGAATTTAGAACCACATGTTTTGTTGAATTTGGTTAAAGTAAATCAATGATGATGGTGTCACAACTTTCAAAAAATAAATTTCATTGCCAAGTTTATTAAAGGATAAATGTAAAATTGCCTAACATAATTTTATCAAAGTAAAATGAGATCAGATGCATCTCAATATATAATGTAATATTCAGATATATGGATATACAAATTGCATTACAATTCTAATAAGCTGATAGATTTGTAGAGTGCAAGTCAACTGTCTGGCCTTTAAGATAGGCACATATTCTTCGCATCTAACTGATAAGTATGAGAAAATGAATCTGATATCATAGACACCCAAAGAGATAAAGTAATAAGCTGTACTAATTATATACATACTTGTAGATGCTCTTTGCAAACACGAATGACTACTCTGGGCAACTGAATTCTACAAATTATATAGATATTTTGTACCGCCTCTTGGGAACAAATTTTTTTTCTTGCAAGAAATTATCCAAAAAATTGAGGATGGTTATATAATTGCAGGTATAATTTTAATACAATTTGTCCAGCTGGCGGAGATCAACTGACGAGTCGGAGTTGTTTGTATGAAAGTTTCGCCATCATTGGTGGAAGTTCTTCAAAATAGACTGCGGTTATTGATGCATCGAATCTCAAAAAGCTATAGTAAATTACACCATGAGGTGACTAGTTAGCATTACTTATGTATGGTTGAGATTAATTTTAGGGCATTGTTCCGGTAGTTGCCCTGAGTTAAGAAATTGCGTTTCTCGCTTACAATAATCGTAGAGAATCCACTTTTCATATCACATCAGTCATATCTAGTCTTATCGTAATATTAATGGTGATCACTTCTATTGCTCAGATTGGTGCTCACCAAAGAAATCACACCACCAGTTGTGTTTATTCGAACGTTAATAAACAAAATTAAAAGGGTATAAAACATATCTTTCCAGCTTTTTTCAATACTCTGATGCGTTTAAGATGACGTCTATGTTCTTCAGTGGTCTGGTAAAGAAGTTAGGATAATGGATATATTAGGGGATGTGCCTCTGTATCTGCAGACCTGAGTTCTATTTCCTACGTAAGGAATGAATACTAAGACGGCTACAGGATCTCTACCTGACCCGTTATAGGCAATAAGCTCTGGAGAACCTGGGTTGAAACAACTGATTGAAATGTTTAGACTTCTGACCACGCCAGTATTAGGTATACAGGACGGCCTTATTTTCATTTTTGTTATTAATATGTATGCTAAGGTTGGTAAACGGACAAAATGTTCTTTCTTCAAGAAACAGCGGAGTAGTTAAATGCAGTCTCCTTCACAGGGTGCAACATTATTTTTCTTTTTCTTCTTTTGAAGTCCACTGAATAAGTTAGAGTGTTACTAAGTTGAGAGAAAAAGGCTGAACTGCCCCGCTTTGTACTACGGTTGGCGGTCGCACTTTCGGGACTCACCTCATACCCTATTTTCCACAACCAGGCTGAATATTTCAGTCCTTCCTTTCCTAAGATACTTTTGTCCCTGTGTTTTTAAATCTACGAGCCACCGACTAAACTACTTCTGGCTTCACTTGCTCCAAGTAGGAAAGCGTCAGTAGTTTACAACATAAACATTCTGCAAAAAAAACAACTTCTTTATTTTACATAATCAAAATTATGGGTTCATTTCAAATTAAATTATTTTAGAGAGTTTTGATTTTTGTTTCATCATCATCATCATTTCAGCCTATCAGAAGTCCACAGCTGGACATAGGCCTCCCCCAAAGATTTTTGTTTACATAATAAGAATACTCTCTCCAAAATATGTGATAGTTTATGTCATAAAAACCACGAAATATACGCATTTTTCATTTTTCATTTTCTCACAAAAGGGCCAATCCTAGCGGATTGTGGAGGGCTCTGAAGATATTGCAAAAAATTCCTTTCACCGTCGCTTCAATAGGCGCTTGTACCTAGTACTTCCTATATTACATACATATAGGAAGATATATTTCATACCAACTTAGTCTTACTACAATCTACTTGCGATGGGCTAGGATGATGATATATTATGCTGTAAACCAAGTTACTACACGATAATTCAACAAACAATTTTGTGGCACAGTATTAAAATATAGGTCCTACCAGTAGTTCGACTCCTTTGTTCTAGAACGCACGCGGTCGCCGCGTTGGGATCATCACAGGAGCTTCCACAAGAGCCGGGGTTATCACTGGAATAAAAAAAGTAGATAAATAATGAAATTTATAATTAATGTAATTACAATCTACAGAGTCAAATTATATACTTAAATGGGTTTCAAAATGTTGGCTTACCGCCATTTTGTCTGCCAAAATAACCATTAAACCGATGTAAATATTTGGTGACATCAAATTAAACAGGAGGAAATATTAATTGCGCTTAGTAGCTTCAGCATTGAGCATATTATGAATTGACCTGAAAATTCTTTGAATCTACATAAACTCATAGCTGACATCAATACACACAAGAAATGTCATGTAACAAAATCGCCTAAACGTTACGTTTCTAATAGCTCACTTACAATATCGCCGGGAATGGCGTGACGATGTCTCGAGACAAGAGTGTAAACGGTGCGCTCATAATATAAGATAAATGCCGGTGCTATATTACACTTTCATAGCTTATCCTAAAATTTGAACGAGCTTTTCTTGCATATATTTCTTGTAATTGGTTTCTAGAAAACGACTATCGATTTTGATGAAATATTGTATTTAAATTCCTAAATTTAGTTCGGTATATAATATATAAATAAAAAATTTCTAGATAGGTGTCATTCTTGCGAAAATTAATTTTCTCACAAATAAATGAAATTACATTAATTGTAATAAATAAAAACGCCATCTCTTAGAATATTGTGGTACCAGTATGCAGTATTTAGTGTGTGCGCTTTGTTAATAATATCACTATATATAAGTGAATCTTCAACAGGTGCTTCATAATTTTAAACTTTAAAAGTTATAAAACTAATATTTTATATGTTTTAAATGTTAAAATATATTTAATATTTTTGATGTAACGTACGAGTATGTTTAAAATAAATGAGCAAATACTTACGAGATATTACTTCCAAAACAGATGGCACAGGAGGCTGTCGAAATTTTGAACAAAAAACTGTATGAAATAGATTGCTTTAATGGCCGAAACCATAGAATCAGAACATAGATATATATAAACTCTTATTCTATAGACCGAATGAGAATAAATATTTTTAAAAGTTTCATGAAGTGTGTATGACACGTGTGTATGTCACCAATAGTAGTTCGTAATCTTTGGGTAGATTTTGAGGTTTTTTAATATAAATTGAGAAAAATTTGTGAAATACATATACACTTAATAAATAGGTATACACTGAAGTGCAGAAATGCAGTTATTATGTGTTAAAGAAAATGTAGAAAAAAGAGTTTAAACTAAGGGATATATGCATTTGACTAGGTTGGTGAGGAGATTAGAAAAATTTAACGTTATATGTTATTGAAAATGAACTTCAAAAAATGTTTTGTTCTATTTTCGAATAAGAAAGGATTAATTTTCGCATATAATAAAAATAAAATATAAAATACAAACTCCACGAAAACGAAGTCGTGAACAGCTAGTACAAGGTATTTCCAAAATAAGTGAAGGGTTAGATAGACCGTGTACATTACATGTTTTTTATATTCATTTATACATGTAAACATTTCTTTATCAGCATTTGTAAATTTACTTCTGGATATTGATCTTTACTTGAAAGCACGAACCAACTCATCACGAAGAGCGGGTTAGTGAGCGCGGTACCTATACCATTGCACTAGAGACACTGCAGCTATCATTGGATTGAGGATCGGCATTGTCGGTCATAAATGTCATAATTCAGCGGACAGTTAATCAGCCGGAGGCTACTGCGTGTGGTGAGTTTTATTTTTTTATATATTTACAAAATGAATACTTATACTTCTTCTTTATCAGCCTGTATATTCGACTACTTGACATAGTCCTTTCCATGAAATCACCAATAAATTAAAAGTTGTCATTTTTTTTTTTTTATGGAAGAGACGGCAAACGAGCAAGCAGTTCACCTGATGGTAAGTGATTACTGTCACCCACATACATCTGCAACACCATAGATGCTGCAGGTGCGTTGCCAATCTTTAAGGATATTTGGGAGATGGGAGGGAAGAGGAGGGGGAGTGGGCCTCCGATTACCTCACTCACCGATCGAAACGCAGAAGCACAAGATGCCTCTACTTCGCGCCGGTATTCTGCGAGGCTGTGGTATCAATCCGGTCGAGCCGGCCCTTTCGAGTAATTCTGCTTTTTATCATTTGTCACTTGTCTGAGAGATATAGGAGCGGTATAGGAGACAGTCTGTTGGTTTTTCCACCAGGTCCCGTAATCCGCAGGCAAGGTACCGCGTTAATGCGAGGTTTACACGTGGATTTGAAGAAGTTAGATGTTTTCCCTTACACCCCGATAATATTATCAGGTTACACATTAATATAAAAAATACTAGCCTACTAGTACGTTGACTTCGCACGAACAGACCTACATAAAGATTAAATGTGACCATGTTACACATAATAAATAAACGTTCTAAATGATAGTGAAAATCTCATTGAAAACCACTTAGTTTTACGGGTTTTAGAATTCACGGGTATAAGTGGATTGTGACTTTGTTATATATTATTTGATGTTTATCTATATATATATTGTGTTTCAATATATAAACATTGTAGTATGCTACATATTTTAGTCGGCATTAAAGGCAGTAACTTAGCAGGTATAAAACGCTGCCAAATAATCAATGTTTATTGGTGGAATAAGCTCAAATGTTACTTAATCAAAACGCAAAAAAAGAAATATATTTTAGACTATCAATTTTATCGCAACGCTTTCGTAAAGACTATTTAAAGCAAATATTATATTATACATATTTTGCAGGCAAATTAAAAATGTCGCTAACAGCATCGCTCCGTCAAATTGTAGGTAAAATTTAAAATTAGTACTTTATGAATAGGTACTTAATTATATTCTTCTCACCGTTTTGACTGGCGTAAACGATTGAGCACCGCTCACCTGTCACGCCATAGCATTCACAAAATTGATCAATATTATCAACGTTCTATATACGGGTTGGATTTAAAATTACCGCATTAAATTTCGTTTTATATTTTACAGGTCATTTTAGGCCATATGTTTACACTAATTATATAAGTGAATTCGTGAAGAGCCGTCTGATATTGGCTGGCCTGGTAAGGATCTTTGAAAAACCTTGAAAATCGCAATGGCAATACCGACAGATGCCGGGACAACCATCTAGAAAAATACCACACCAAAATTAAGCAGGCAACAGCGTCTTAGGTACGGGGCGTCTGGTACGGCGATCGCCAATCCACTTGCCGAGCGTGACGATTATGGCAAATCCTCTTTATGGGAGATACCTATGTCCTGGCAGTGAACTCTTTACAGGCTGTTAAGGAAGGATAAGAATTAGTTTTTGTTCTTTGACTCAAGATATATTTGCGCTAATAATTAGACCTTATTGGCCGTTGAAGTCGCCGACGCGCCGTCAAAGTATTCCTGCGAGGTCGCTGCACTTGCCGAGGTCACACTATTATTCATGACGACAGGCGCTTGCGTTTTATTTGAATTATTTGGTTATTTGAATAGTTTGAAAAAAGTTTTACAATTTGTAAATAATTATAACCACTAGTACTAACGAAGTTTTCAATAATGTCGCTTACAATCTGTATAGAAGTTTACATAGAAGTCTATGTAAACCTAAAAATGTAACCTAAAAATTGCTATGTTTTTCGGTATAACACGTTAATTTTATTTAGAAGGAAAAAAGTTAATGTTAATATCTTTCGCCTTGATTCGATTCAGATAACACAATCAGTGAATTAAATATTCATTAATGCACTCTAGGTTAAGTGATGAGAATCACCACTGTGTTTACTAAATAGCTTGTTAAATATGGGCAAATATTACTGTTCCGAATACTCTTTCATATCTTAAGAATAACTTCCAATATCTTCATTCTACTTATCATAGCGACCTCGTTCCATAAATCAACTTAACATTCGTATTCCTCAACATAGTACCGGATACTATAACTCTTCCTTTACTGTTCAAGCTGCACTCCTTTGGAAGACCCTTACCGATAAGATCAAACAGCTGCTAATAGGAACGCATATATAAGATTAGCTCGTGAATATTACATACAGAATCATAGTCAATATTCTACTTAATTTATTTTTTAAAAATGTGTATGGTGTCATCAATTAAGAATATATAAATAAATAAATAAAAAATATTCAAGGGCTAAAGTAGTCTAGTAACCTTAACTGCCTTTAAATAGTGCTCTGCTGGACATAGACCTCTACCATAAGGAGTACCTGCCACAACCGCCACGCACGGCCAGCGGATTGGCGATCGCAGTACCAAATGCCTCGCACCCCAGGTGCAGCTCACCATCAGTCCGCTTAGTTTTGGTCTGGTATCCCACGAAATGAACCTCCTTTGCGATTAGTAGCCATTCCAATCTCTCCCGACCGCCCTTCACGACCCCCACTTACCCGCGAGAAGAAAGGGGGTGACAGATTCTCGTACAAATTATTGGTTTTCAGATAGCATCTATCAGACTGTACCATTACATAGATAGAACTTACTGAAACACTGGATTTAAACCTTCCTCCGATATTATCGCACAAGCGTTCCATCAGATAAAGGAAGGTAAAGGTGAACGAGTGCCTGTCTGGATGCGCGTACATTTGCAGCGCCATTATTTTTTATCGTGGGTAGTATAATATTTCTAACATAAACGTAAAATATTTATTATATAAGTTCATGTTATGAGAATTATCGTGAAGTATATATTGTGTATAAATACTCGTACATTTCCATTTTATCGCAGGAATCGATCTCTGTAGATAGTCGAAGGTTCTAGAAAAAAATGTACAACGCTACTTCCTGCAGCGCTTCAATAGACCTTTAGATTTATACAACTCAATTTCATTCGTTTTATAAAAAAAATATAGTCTTTCAAATGTTACAGTAACTCAGCAAACGTAAATTGAAATTCTATAATAATGTTTTACACTATAATACCTTTCGAAGGAATATATCTCGTTGACAATTTTTAGAACTCATCAAGTTATTTAAGTAGATGTTATAAATATTTATAGTTGTGTAAAAATTTGATTAATGTGTTTGATGTTTGTAACCTTTAGATTAAGGCGTCAATAAAGAATAAATAAATAAGATTACAAAGATCGTAACTGCAACTTCTTACACATGGCGTCATTCTTCTTAATTTCTATGCAGCATCTTCCGGTTGGCATCTGCGAAGGATGGTGCCGTAAGCCTTAGCTTACACTCATCCTTTTCTTCATGTACAAAATGCTGCAAAACAAATCAAATAAATAAATGGCTAACGTTGTCCTATTTTTATATTTACTCGTATGTATCTTCCGCCGAAGCTGTAAAGGCCGCTGGACCAACTGAGTATAAGTTTTTCATGGTGTTTTTGTCGGTAAGAGCAAGACATTGCTGGTCATTGACGCCAGATATACGTTTCAGTATATCTCCACGAGACAAAAAAAAGTTAGCGGAAACGCAAACATATAGATTTGCTTTTAGCTTCCCGAGCTTCATGGGAGAAGGTTACATGCAATGTATACGCAAAACGGAAAGCCAATAATATGTTCTCACAATTTTTTGTGACGGCTAGATCGCCGCCAAGTGATTTATTTATGGTGTTTAGTGTGAAGTGTTTGATACTGAGATCGCTACTCCACCTTCCAAGAATAGTAATAATGGCAAATGCTTGCCTAAGAGTAGCCTAATTACAGACTTAAAAAAGGAAGAAGAATAATAAGGTAAAATTACCTCTGCGCTTTGTGTATAATTTTTCAAGTTATATACTACTTGTATTCTTCGCCAGAACACTAACGGTTTGGGATTTTTCGATTTACTTTTTAAATTTGACAAAAGCTAAATAGCAAGTACGAGTAGTGTCAAATTTCTATATTTAGTAGGGCAAATCGTAGATAGATAGTTTACTTTAAAAGGGGCTTAAGACGTTCAACACTACGACTACACTACTACGGTTGAAACGACTAAAATAATTAGATTGAACGCTGAGCACCCCAGTATTGGGTATTCAGTGGCGAGATGTAGAGATACAGCTATATCAATATTATAAAGCTGCAGTGTATGTATGTTCAAACGAGCTCAAGAATATTATGGCGTTTATTATACCCCGTTTATTAAGGAAGGATATGCTGGGCTAGGTTATGTACCATCACGCTGCAACCCATAGCAGCGGAGTTATAACTATAAACCTAGGTCATGTACTCATCATGTGTATGAAACAGGCGAATATAACCCAAATTTAACGGGCGCGAAACCACGGGGCACAGCTGGTATGTGTATGTAAATATTTATACTAATATCATTTCCAAAGTTACTATTCTGACTCATGCAGGTAGAACGTTAATTGAACTGAAAGGAACAATGAAGGCAAACTTTGATTACGTCGTAGCAACTATAATATTTGGAAGAACAGATGCGAAACAATAAATGCAGCAACCAAGCCTCGATTATTAAATTTAAACGATCCAACCTTACACAAATCAATCGACATACATAATTTACAATGTACAGGCGAGGAATGTAGACATTAAATGTTTTGGTGTCTATATAGTCAGTATCAAAGTCAATACTTAATCATAGTATACCTAGTATGACTATGAGGTCTTTTACACATAAAAATGCATTGATTTTTTTAATAAACAGTGTAATAAAAATAAAACTTATGTCCACTTATTTATCGAAGTATAAGCGAAACTAGAAAACAATTTAATTCAAAATGGCCGCGATAGGTCTTTTAGGTCTTTTCTATCTCTGACCAAGCACATACATACATCTATGGATTTACGCACTGCTTATTATAGACTGACGAATGTCAGTCTGTGCCTGTCTGTGTCTGTGTTTGTCAGTTTACTTGTTAATCACACAAAGACTATCCAACGGATCTCCACAAATTTATACAGAATAAAAGCTACCACGAACCTACATCCTCAATAGTCACTCTTTACTAATGCAGGGAGTGAGCCGTAAAAAAAAAACAAAAAACGAGATCAGTTTACCTATGCACTTAATAAAACTGTAATAGAACAGACCCGTGTACATAAAGGAATATAAATTAGACCAATAAACATTTCTTTCAAACCTAAATACTACTGGTTACCAACGCCAATTTATATAGATTATTATCTTTTGTGGGCATCATAGTAAAGAGTAGAATTGCTGGGGCCATTAGATGGTGTTGGCTAGGATTCGCTTCCACCATTTGTTCCGTCAGTTTGGGCGTATTGAGCGGTCTTGTGAGGGCCTCTGCTCCTGCGCGCTTGTTGCGCAGCTCACGCTGGTAAACAGGGC
Organism: Bhutanitis thaidina; assembly: GCA_029286595.1. NCBI lineage: Eukaryota > Metazoa > Arthropoda > Insecta > Lepidoptera > Papilionidae > Bhutanitis > Bhutanitis thaidina. Next base: position 6,757,473 of record JAGSMS010000005.1, read on the forward strand.
ACGAACGGGTATTGGCCGTGTGCACCTGTTTGCAGTTTGCGCATGTCAGTGGCTCTTCGCGGGGCAGTGAGCAATTACTGGTTACGTGCTCTCCGCCACAACACACGCAAGCTTGCGGCCGGTGGCAGCAGTGCGAGGAGTGGTGGAAGAGCAGCCATCTGTGACATTGAGCTGGTCCCTTCTTGCCCCACCAAGCTTCTATGCGTATTGCGGGCATGTATAAGAGCTCGGCGATTTGGCATAGCTTTGCGAATTCGGGTGTCCGTTAGAACTGCGCAAAGTATATGACGCCCGGTCGTCCATTGCGAGTTTCAATGCTCCGGATGCACTCCGGCTTGAACCCCTTTGCCAGTAACTCCTCCGCTAGCTCCTTAGCATCGGTATTCGCCGGCAGTCCGCGTATTGCGACCTTAACGCCACACTCTGCCGGTAAAGAGTACGGGAACCAGGAGATATGTTCATCCGGCTCCTACTTCGATAGGTATCTAAGAAGGAAGCGGTTGTCCTCCTGGGTTTCGGGATTGAAACGCACACCCTTTCCTGCAAGCCGGGCGTTTGGTCTTCGGCCTAGTTCGTCGGCTATCTTCCTGAAGTGGTGAGTCCAGTTGGGCAGGTACTCATCCACTATTGGCGGGAATCGACCTTTCTGGGGGTGCTCCGTTGCTCGGGCTTGCTGTTGCGGTGCGGAGTAGGATGCAGATGTTGTTGCATTTAGCAAAGCTTGAGCGTAGGTATCCCGTTGCGCTGGTTCGGACGTAGGTGCGGGCGCAGGTGCGGTATCACGCAATGCGCAAGGCGCATGTTTGGGTGGAGGCGTGGCGACGCGGGGTGTGCGGGACGTTGCCGGTGTGACGCGTGGTATTCGTGATGTGCGGAACGCTGGCGCGGACGATGCGTCTCACGGTGTACGGGGTGATGCCTCAAGTGGTCTCGTGCGAGGTAGAGGGTGCAGCGCAGGTGCGTTTGCTCTCCTCCTCTGCATCGGGGCTGTCCAGCGTCCTTTTTAGAGGAATACCCAGCACAGATAGATCCAACGAATCCACACTGTGCTGTGGCCTGCCTCTTCGAGCGACTGGCATCGCTTTTCAAGGAGGCCCAGCATTGTGGAGTCTTCAGTGTAGAAGTAGCCCTGTCGCCTCAGCCGGTGGGCCAGGAAGATCTGCTCAATCTGGCCGAGAGGTGTCCCCTCCACGAAAGTGACGGCGATAGGGCTCATCGGTGAATTGTATTCCTCGGCGTCGCTGTCCATCTCTGGGTGGCGTGATGTCGAGGTGTTACTCCTCTTCGGAGTGCTGGTGTCCATGGCGTAGTTCGCAGTATGCCGCGACCGTAAAGGTGTTCTTCACTGCGCGTTGCAGGCTGTCTCAGAAAGTTTGCAACAAACGTCTGAGACAGCCAAAGGGACGGTCCGAGCGGTGGTGTACAGTCGACTGACTATCACTGCGGGCTAATCCTTCTCCCAACAGCTACACTATGGGGGCATCAGTGGTTCGGCCCCGCCATAGTCGCAGAGGCTGAGGAAAGTGGCGCATCGCATCGCCATACATAGCATACTAAAATTCCTCTTCCTCCGCGACTCCATCTTTAGTACAAAAAAATCATCATTAAAAGAATCGAAGTTTCTCCGATAATGTCCTACAAAATTAAATCTAGGTCATTGACTAATCTCGATCTTTTTTGAGCTCCTAATTTGAAAAAAGAAATGAACGGCTCCATTTTACGTACCTGGAAATTGAATGACAAGAATTTAATAACGTGTTTGTAAAGACCTTTGTGAAACGTGATTTGAGCTACGACTTCATTGAATTCTGTAGGATTAATAAACTTAGTTATTTGTACTGAATTTAGATGATATTAAATTTGTCCACTTTTAATCCATTCGATATAACTTTTGAAGGAATCTTATTTTATTTCTTAACGGCGTAGTAAATAGTTTTTTTTTCACTTTATCTCAAATCTCAAGTTATAGATATTTTTAGGTCGAGTAAATTTATTGTGTAACAAAAACTTCACGATTTTGGAAAATAAATTATGTATAAATATACTACTATAACTATAATTAACATTGGGTATATCTATAGGTACTTACACGAAGAAAGTTTTTATTCCGTAATGCTTACCTGACGAGCACGTGTGTAACACGCTTTTGTACATAAGTAAATTTTATTACATAGTGGAATGGTCAATAAAGTGAAATCCTAAGTTATATCTGATTTTTAAAAAGTAGTTAAAAGACCGTCGAGTCAACATTGCAGTATTGCAGGGGCTCCTGCTGGCGACTCTTTTGCGCAGAAGCTGTAAAGACTGCCGGGCCAACAGCGTGTTTTCCAGGTTTTAGTCGGTACAGCACATATTGGTGATTCCGTCGTAACCTGTGACTGCCTTCAGGTAGGTGACGTGCACGTTTCTCCGTGCGAAAGAAAAATTAAACAAAAAAAAAAGCAGCAAAATGCACCTTTTTATTTAACGAAATAAAGTGTAGCGGCACTCGTACGGATCTTATTTAACTAAATCTATGGAGAATGTAATCTATTTAATTATCAATGTATTGGTTTTATCTATAAAGAAGAAGTCCAAACCGATATACCATTAATAATGATAACAATCTAACATAAATATTTTATTCACAGGAGGCCAGAACATCAAAACAGCATTAGGAAAACTTTAGATCAACCTTGGCTTTGATTACTTAGTCTAGTTATATTACCCTGTAAGATTACACGTCTCAATCTTACGACGAGTCGAATCGACTTATTGGCAGCACTTAACTCATACACAGTTTATGTAACGCATTACGCAAATATTACCGTCTATTCACAATATTATGTAACATGAATTTTAGTTAAAATTTTACCGACCTAACTTCGATGAACACAGTTGTATGAACGTTTTTTTTTTGAGGAAATGGAGTAAACGAGGGCTCCCCACACACATCTGCGACACCAGACCTTTTTTAATCTTACTTTTATTTAAAGGTGCTAACACCTAACAATTACTGAAGGCGGTGACTGGTTATGTCGGAATCAACATTTAAGATGTTGGACCGACTAAAACCCCACGATAGATACGCTGTGGTCCCGGTGGCCGTCACAGCTTCGGCGGTAGAAACTCGCGATCAGAAGATGCAGGCCTTCTGGTCGAGAGTTAGACAGAAAAAGTGAGCAACGATGCTGCTGGCGCTGGTGCGACACTCTGCGTTGCGTCGCTTCTGCCTGCTGCTGTGTCGCGCGCGGACCCTGTTAAACGAAAAAAACTTTCTTCAAAAAGTAGGAGGTTTGACAACAACTCAGGTTCTCCTCCTAAATAACCCCAAGGATATTTAGGAGGAGGGACGGATAAGGAGAAGTAGACATCCGGTTACCTCACTTACCGAACGAAACGCAGAAGCACAAGAGGCCTCAACTTCATGCCGGTATTCCACGATGGTCAATCCCGGTATTTTCCTGGAATTAAAGACCCCGCAGTTTTTATCTTGAGACATCTAAAAGCGATCGAAAAGTGTAAAATACATCAAAATTGTTTCATGAGTATTTGCCTGATTCCTGAACAAACAGATAAACAGATAACCAGACAAAAACGCAAAGAAAAATGTTTGTGTTCTTTGTTAAGCCTATGTCATATTCCAATAGATTTTTTCAGAATATCTTTAATGTAAATACTTTGTTGGCGATTTTATAGTACAGATAATATAATTTTATATATTTAATATCTAATTTAAAATTATTAATCTAAAATAACCAGCTTGGTTGGTTTTGGTGGACGCTTTGAAGAGTATGAGTATCATCCCGTAGGTACCATTTGGTTGATAGGAAGTAGAAATACCATCTTAGAAACTAAATCATTTAAAACTTATTCATCGATGAAATAAATAATACAAAGTGCATTTTCGTTATGCTCTCGATATTACAGCGGTCAACGATCAATAACCAATGCAGTGCTATTTTGTCATTATACTATAATTTATATACTACCGAAATAGCCACGCTGTTAATTACGTGTTTGCCATTTTATTTTGCCGTTAAATTAAATACGAATATTTTAACAAAAAGCTACAGTCGGATAAAAAGGAACGAAACCCGCGGTATGATTTGTTATATGCTCTACATCGTCTACCTACATTAGCTTATAATTTTTAGTCCATAAGTTTATGACTATGTTAAAATACGACTGAAATCCTTCCGAGGCTTTTATTTGAAAACTTAAATTAACTTAAATTAAAAAGCTGTGTGTTTAGAACATTTAACATATTAGAGTGGGGAAATACTTTAGTATTTTGTAAGTAAACATTTGCAGTGAAATCTCTTTAGTTGTATTGTATCTGGCTGGTTTTGATAACATTAAATAGATATATTTAAAACAGGAAAAATAATGGTAAAAACGGTTTCCCGCCATTTTTCTATTGTTTTATTCTCCGTCAAAATTAGTGAATCCTAACGAAGATTTCAAATTTTAAATTAGAAGAATTAGAGAAAATGCCACAAGAATCGCGTAAAAATTTTTGTCGTTTATGGACTTAACGCAGTATCAGTATGAATCCCACAAAATTGGTTCAAGCGTTTTCAGTCCGGGAATTTAGATGTCAAAGATTAAGCTCGCTTTGGCCGACCTGTTACGGACAAAGTCGGCATTAGTAGTTACTACATTGCTGAAAAGCTAGGGTTGACCACAAAACAGTATTGACCCATTTGAAAAACTTTGGATATACCAAAAAGCTCGATATTTACAAACCTAATTATTCGTGTACTCATTTACGGTTCTTTATTGAAACATAACGAAACCGTTTTTGAAAAGATTCATCACTGGTGATGAAAAGTGACGAGTTAGCAACGACGATAACGTGCAAAAAAGATCATGGTCAAGGGACAGTCAAGCTCCACAGACTATAGCGAAACCCGGATTTTCAACAGAAACGGTGTGGTTTTTCCTCATGATAACGTCAGACAACACAGATCTCATTCAAAACATCGCCACTCAAAAATTATTGAGAGAGTTTGGTTGGGAAGTATTATTGCATCCCACATGTAGACCTGACTTTGCACCCTCAGATTTTCACCTGTTTCAGTCTCTTCAGAATTCTCTAAGTAGTATTTAGCTTAACATAAACAGAGGACTGTCAAAACTACATGTCTCAATTTTTTGATCAGAAGTCCCAAAATTTCTACTGTAATGGGATTATATCACTACCTACAAAATGGCAACAAGTTATCGAACAAAATGGCATATATACATTATAATCAAATGTAAACAAACTATGATAAAAAATATCTTGAATTTGTCTATAAAATACGAAAAAACTTTTTCCCCGACTTATTATTACGAAGACAAATATTAAATTTGTCACCCGTCCGGATAAGACCTTAAGCTGATAGCATGGAAAAATTACCCCTCTATTCAAGTTCGAGTTTCCTGCAATCGACAATCAATAAGTGATGATTTCGGTAAAAATCTTCCTAATTTTAAGAGTTATTGTAGAGTATCGTACTGAGACTGAAGAACGATAAAGGTAACAACATATAACTTTATTCTTGCGGTTTATTTCCAAAGGAATTCACGACAAAAATCATAATTCTGAGATTGCACTGATAAATTTATGTTGTTCGTCATGAACATCGTAAATTTTTATTACACACAATGCCGACTTCTTATTTACGTCCTATATAAACAGTCAGGTTGGAATGACTATGGTATTATTCGCTCAAAAGCACACCAGTTTTAGCCATCCATTCTTATACAATAAAATTATTAATATATGGTAACTAAAGAACTGTAAGTTTATCGAAATGAAGAATAAAATCTAAAAATAAAAATTTCAATATTTTGTAAATATATAATATATCTAGGTACTAAATTTTTAACTATTAATATTAAATACCTTCATGTTTAACAGGAAAATCATTCCCTCAAAAATCCATACGTTTTTATATTGACAAAAATCATAATCATCATTTAATATATAAAAGATTATTAAACTAAAATAGATAATATCATCGCGTCAAATCACTCCGTTTCGTGGCCTCACTTTGTACCGGTCCCCGCGATACAGGCTTTCCTAGTGTGGGGATTACTGTTTTACTTCTACCCACATAATATTAATAATCGTTTTTTGGTAACTATGCTTGGATTTGTTAACTGTTTGCTACAATAAATATTTTAGGGTATTACCTATATATTCTCATCCGATTGGGTTGTATATGTAAATACGTATAGATACAAATAATACCATAAAAGTAATAATATTTTATAAATTATATATATAATAAAATTAATAGATAATTAAAACCCAACCTGATGGAAGCCCCCGGCAGGGGAGATCAGACGGCCCAGGGGTTAGGGAGAAAGGGAAAGAAACCGGCGGACAATGCGAACGGTATCGAGTAGCACCACCTTCTGCATTTGAGCTCGGAGCGGTCCGCCACGGAGTCCCCCGCATAAACGCCCGCGGCCTCAAGGACGCAGGCGCAAACCTATGAAGCTGTAAAAGCCAAAACGGCTAACAGCAATAACTTCATCGAATACATATATATACACGGAGTCCCAGCCGCCTCAGATGTTCCGAGAGGCTGACTGGGATTAACCCATTCCGGAATAATTTCGGTCGGCATACCACCCCACATGTCGGTTACCTCATGAGCCAGATCCAGATATTTCTGCACAATACAATAAATAAATTATTATTATTATGGTATATGGCGATAATGACTATATAGCTATACGTTAAATGTGTTTTGATTTAAATTTTATTTTCAGCAAATGTGGTCCCATTTTTTACGCCTATTTACTCCACACAGCTGCGGCTGTGACAGGTTATGTTGGGACCAGCAATAAGTGCCGGATCGACTAAAAATCCCACGACATAGATGATGCACTGATGGCCCGCTGATAGCAGAAGGCCCGCAAGTGAAATAATTTAAGGAACAACGACGATGCCGTTGCTGACACGACTCTCGGCGTCACGTCGCTGCCTGTCACTGTGTCTCACTCCGCACAGTTTTCCTCCGTACACGTATTTTGCAAAGAGGACTTAAGTGAAGGTATCAAATGGTGTATAAATTTGTAGGTAATCAGATGCATTTATGAACTATCAGTGCTACTATTGATGTCAACTGTGCAGGAGATATTATAGTGCCGTAAATAGAAGCGTAAACACCGAGCCCCATGTCTTTACTTTGCCGTATCCGATGTAAGACTTATGCGATAAGATCGAAGGATCATCAGGATCATGGGACGAACATAACTCAACCAGACCCAAAAATTTAAAATTTGCGTTTTTCAGAATATATTGACTTCGGCTTGGATTTTAACCTTTTAATTATAAAAAAAAAAAAACTGAAAACATGAAACACTGTAAACTCGAGCAGACCGGAGCAAGCAATACATCTTAACATGTACGACGAACTTTGCAGGCAGCCTATTAAGATTCGTTGGATTCATTCGGTTGTTTTCATTTTCTGAAACAACTGCTGCTCCTGGAATGGGCCGGCTCGACGGAGATAGTGCCATGGCCTCGCAGAACACCAGCGTGGAGTAGAGACATCTTGTATTTCTGTGTTTCGTTCGGTGAGTGCGGTAACCGGTGGGCCACTCTACCTACCTCTCCCCTTTCCTTTACCCCAAATATATTTAAAGGCTGGGAACGCACCTGCAGCTCCTCTGGTGTTGCTGATGTACGTGGGCGTCAGTAATCACTTACCATTAGGTGATCCACATTCTCGTTTGCCCCCTATCCCATTAAAACAGTCTCGGCAAAGGACAAAATCTGCTTTTATTTAATATGAGGGAAGGCCCCAACAGTGGGATGATTTATAGTCGGTTACCTTATTTAATATTTACTCGAAAGAAATTAAAAGATGGACTACTAAGTGTTCGCAACTGTTTCCATCATGTTTACGCAATCGCTTAATAATACTAAGGCGGTGTCTGCAAACTACGTATAGGTATTGTCTCGACTTGTACAGAAAATAACATTCAACGAAGTAGTAGTTAAGAAATATTACTCTTGGCAACCCGTTATAAGAGGGATATTTCTTAACTAAATGTTTAGTTTGCGTGTAGTCGTTAAAGTAGATATAATGACATTGCACATTATCCCCGAATAAACTTGAACGATTTTTTTTTTCATAATATGAAACAATACTTTAACAATGAAATAATATAAAATGAAACTACGCGATGAAAACATTATACCGTAAATAACAATGTGTAGTGTTTCGTTACAAAGAAGAGAAAAAAGTTTCATTACAAATGTGTAGTATTCACGTAAATACAAGAAATCATTAAATGAAACAATTTGTAAATAATTAATTAATAATGATCTCCTAGATAGTAGATTCAGTGTGGGGGAATTCGAAGAAAGTTTGTATGTTTTAGGAGATAATATCCAGAACAACTGATCTGATCCAGAACTTTCTCTCACGGATAGAAAGCTTCACTATCCCTGAGTGTCATTGGATAATCTTTCTAATGTCACTAGTCCTAATATCCCTTATAACAATAATATTTTTAATTGTTTCAAAGTTATGCCACTTAAAGAGATAACAATTAGTTTTCTGTACCTACGAAAATGTAATATTTTTAAATCAAGTCGGAGAAAGTACAATAGTGATCATAATGTAAGGACTGCAAAAATATTGGTTTTAGTAGTTCCATACATATATACTAGATACCCAATACCGGTTTTTATATTATAAGTGAAAGAAAATTATTATACGGATGTTTAGATGCTTACATAGATTTAGGCAGTTATGTAATTAATACATCATAAAAAGATTTATACATCATATTGGAAATTTAATTAATACTAAAATTTTATTTGGTTTTATACTGTAGGAAATAATCTTAAATGAAGATAGAACACATAAATAAATAAATTCACTTCTGCCGACCAATAATGCAATGCACGGCCGGTTGCCGGATAGTGCCCCGGCGTAATAACCGGATCGGGAAGCGCAGTTATATCACGAAAAATACGCCCGGCGTGATTAATTGGTGTGATGCGAAGACTGGAGAAGTCAGTATCCCGAAAAATGTACTAATCTTTCGTACATTTTTCTACAATCTCTATCGGAACTTTTACGCGGGGGAAATCGTGGGCGCATCTAGTTAATAATGAATGGCAACCCACATGTCGGTTACCTCGTGAGCCAGGTGCTTATACGCGATGTGGCGCACGATTTACAGACTTTAAAGGTCTAAGTCTATCATTATTATTTATTATATAGAACTATAAATCCTACGAACTTGAATTTTGGCAAATAGGTTCTGGGTAGGGTTATAGGCATCCGCTAAGAAAGTATTTTACGAAAAACTACCCCTAAAGGAGAGAAATGGTGATTGGAAGACACATATGTGAGGAAGAGCCAAGCGAGATGCTTGCATGGGCTGGCTCGTCCGGGATAATACCACGGCCTCACAGAATAATATTCTTTCGGTGAGTGAGTTAAACCAAGGAGGCCCACTTCCCCTTCCTTCCTCCATTCTCCCTCCCCCTAACCAAATATGTATTCCTAAAGGTCGTCAACGCTCCTGCAGCTCCTCTGGTGTTGCAGATGTACGTGGGTGTCGGTAATCACTTACCATCAGGTGAGATGCTTGCTCGTTAACCCCTGTTCCCATAAAAAAAATATAAATTTTATTTCTTAGAGAGAGATATTAAAATCGGCACTTAGGTTATTTGCACTTAGCTTAGAAACAATACATTACTTATATTAGCGCTTTGTGTAAAATAACCCTAAAGAGTGAAGAGTGAAAGCAGAAAGTTTGTATAGAAATATTTGATTTACTGTTTACTGTTATTTTTAAAATTAAAATTAATATAAATACTCTTCGAAATAAAATTTGATTAGATTTCGAATAAGAAAAGATTTATTTTCGAATATAATAAAATAATATTATGTGATATGGAAAATACTAACTCCTCGCGTGCGAAATTGTGAGTAAAAGATATAAATGAAAATGGGTATTATAACCCATTTTCATTTATATATACCTAATATAAAATTACATAAATATTTTGAGAAAGATTTTTTTTCTACTTTGTTATTGTGAGAGTTTACTCTTAAAAGGAGCCAAGTTGTTACAAATATTGGGAGCGGGCGGTGGCAAAAAAAGTACAATGAGCTTTTCGGTTACCCTGGAACCCCAAAACTAGATAAATAGACCCAGGTAAAAATTCATAAACACGCTTACGAAATTTTTATTTTATTTTGTATAAGTAAAATGCAGTTTGTTACTATGTGGGGTGTCCGTTACTTCGCGTTGAACCAGTATAGAAGGAGCTGGCCAAAGTCCCATAATCCGCAAGGTTATTGGATTCACCTGCAGTGACCTTGATATCCCAGTGCACCTACCTCTATAGATGATGATCGATACTTGGCACAGAGTGCGTTTCTGAGAATCTCACCATAAACGACGAAGTGTTTTTGACACCCTTTTGAAGACAGAAACAAAGTACTGCCAACGGTTGTCTGGGTCATAATTCTGGCAGTCTGGCAAGTTTAAAGTTTGAATAAATATTTTCTTTTATGGTTCTAATCTTAACCGAAGCCGAATTTATGAAACAAACAAATTGTTGTTGAATTTTGGGTCTGGTTGTACTATCATTGTCCTGTCTGATGTCTGTCTGCAAAGTTGATCCACATTGCTTGTACTAGTACTACAGTAGAATCGATCTCCTTTAAAAAAAACTTAGGCCTCTCCAAAATTAGAGTTATTGCAACACTTTGAAGGAAGATTATCTATTGATGGCTGCCACATGCGTTATACTTGTGGGCTTGTGGCAACTGGTCAGCTCGGGGTCTGTAGATCCTGCATGATTTTCTAATTTTTTCTTTAATATAAAGCATTTGACTTTTATTATTAGACTTGTAACCTATCGAATTTCTTTCACTTGTTTCTTCTCCGTCAGTGAACACTCATCATGAAATGCTAGTATATTATAAAAAATGACTTTTGACAAACTAAATTTGAATTTCGTAAGACAAATAAAGAATTTTCATTAATTTCGCCTTATGGCATCTTCAGTGTAAATAATATATAAAATGAGTAGTAAAAAAATCATTTTAAAATAATAGTTCTAGGGTTTAAAATCCTCCTGCATACGAATTCTACCACCAAGAAACGACTACCACCTAATAAATAAGTGAAAATTTTGTACTATTTATTTAAAATAGTGGCATTTTCAATTATTTTGCATAAATCGCGTGTAAAATTTAAGATGCATTTAAACGCGGCAAGTTTAAAAAATTGTTCTAACGTCAAGTGCCTTGATTCAACTCCATTCTCTTATACCTGCATTATTAATTTATCATCTTCACTGAGTAAAATAGGAAAATTCTTCTTAAAAATTTATGGTTTTCTTCAACAAGCCTTGTGGATTTATCAAGGTAAATTAGAAAAGGCTGTGTTACACTTTTTCCTTCTCAAAATGACTTAAAAATTAATTCGGCTATATAAGAAAACTTTTCTTTTGACAAAATAGCAGCATTTACTTTTCTTAACTCGGACAAAAGGATATCTTAGTTGTATAATAATTGAATAAAGAAATGCACTGCGTTGCTTAGTGACTAGCGTCTGTCTGATGAGTATGGGTTCTGTAATTTTCAGTATTGTACATATTATAAAGCCTTGTGGCAGCGACGCAAGACATTTTGCCACCTCTCATCAGACACTTATCCAGTAGTAGAGTAGTGAAATTAGACTAAAGAAAATGCCAAAAAAATCTAGTGGCCACTATGGCCTAATTTAGAAAGGCCTGTGATATGCGTATAAGGTGGGCGAGGTGTCTGATTCTGCGATTGCAAACCCACACGCCAAGAGTAGCGGCGGTTAAAAAGTAAAATATTACAATGGAGGTGTTATATCCTTTTTTGAATTGGTCTTTTCTCCATAAATGTCACATCGGATATTTGAAAAAGGTTACCTGAGCAATAAATAGCCTGCAATTAATAACCTGCCTGTAAATACTCCACTGGAGGACATAGGCGTCGTCTTTGACGCTGCTACCCGTCACCGGTCTGCTTAATCTCGCCATCTGTCCGGTGTAGGTTTGACGTTTATAAGAGCTTTAAAGACTTTGACTTTGACTTTGTCAGTGCCTTTGTCATTTTCAAGGATTTTCCCTTAGTTGCCTTTTACGACACCCACGGGAATAATGAGAGAGGCAGATTCTAACACCGATATCTTAACATATTTATAAAGAAAGAAAAACACTGCGGCATTCAAGACGTAGTCGGACATCTCGAGCTGTAAACGTCCTTTTATTACCACAACCCTGTCAAAGAAACGATATTAGTGGCAGCTATAATCCCCCTTGTAGCGCAATATTTCTAAACAAGACGTTTACTTTGTGTCTAAAGTTAGAAAAGTAACCTTTATATAGTTATGAAGGAAAAATTACATTAAATTTCTTCCGCTTTAACCCTGGAATACAGCAGTTTATTACACTTTATCACAAAGATTTTGGTGTTAGCGTGGACTACTTAGTACTTTATAAATATATACAGTAGGGATAGACAGACAATTAGACATCTAACTGTACCTACGACTGGAACAGTTTTTAAATATCTAACTAAAACTTGAAATAATACTTTTTTTTAATGCTATAAATTTTAATAGTACTTTCTTCGATTACTTCTGCACGCTTCTGCAAATAAATATTTTATAAATTTTGTGCAGTGTACAGCGGGTACATTTTATGGAAATATTGTATATTGCATGCAGATTGAGGGTAATGGTAAAATACTAAGAAAACAAAGATAACAATTAACGGACAACCACGATAGATGTCATAGCAAACTCATTGCCCGTTAGATTCGACATATTTTGTTGATCGTTTGTATGTTTTTATGTTGCATCATTAAATTGTTGAGTAATTTTTCGTAAAAATTCACAACTTTAAATTTGTTGTAAATATTTGTAAAGTTCAAAGTATACATAGACATTTTTATTTGCTTACTTCGATCTATTATTGATTCCAAATCGCGCTATGAAAGTTTTTGACCATAATGAACTTAAAACTTATCTTTTAATAATAGCTAGTGGATGTCTAGCTCTCCTCGGGAAGTTCAACATTAGTTGGACATGAGATGTGAAATTGATTGTTAATATTCTAGACCCTACCCTGTGCCTTAAACTGGTCCGTTCGAAATTAGTACATGTGTGCTGCTTTAGCAGATTTAAAAGAAGCGCGGAGAGAGGTGTGTGCCGGGCTTTCTCTCCCGCCTCTATGGTCGGAGATCAGTCTACTGTTCTCGCCTTCACCGTAGGAGAGTGACTTTGACATCTTTTTAGAATTTTTTTATCAATTTCAAATTGATAGTTTCAATATGTTTTTCCTGTTTTCAATACTGAAAGATAATATTTGGTACTGTGTCAGACTAATTTAATCGAATGCGGAACATACTAGTAAAACTCTCCAAGGAAGCGTTAATAAAAGCCGGTATAAATTTCTTGGAATGTTTGCCCATACTCTGAGCAAGCAGGTTGATGAGCGTAGTGCCAGTAACCCGTAGCACTAGTGATGCTGCCTATCTTACACTACTCTGTGGGATTTCTTTTCTGATATATTCCGCCATCATTTGGTCGTCAGAGCCTCATTTGTTTGCTAGCAGGGTGCAGGTGAAGTTGGTATTTAAAGAAAGAGTAATGAGAGAATATAAACAATATTAAATATAGCATCATTGATATGAAAATATATAGTTTTAGGTTGCGCTAAAGAATGAGGATAAAATAAAAGGTGTATAAATATTTCTTTTGATTTTATCGTTTTTATATAGAATAACTGTAAAGCTTTTTGCAAGGAGTGAAATTTAATTCAGATAATAACAATTTTCGGATATGCAGACTCCGTTTATTTTACACGCTCTGCATTTTAAGAAATTAAGCAAACGATCTTCGTTCGGACTCTGATACGACACGACTTCGTTCAATCGTTCGGCAACTATGGTTCTGAAATAATACTTTTTTAATGCTATAAATTTTAATAGTACTTTCTTCGATTACTTCTGCACGCTTCTGCAAATAAATATTTTATAAATTTTGTGCAGTGTACAGCGGGTACATTTTATGGAAATATTGTATATTGCATGCAGATTGAGGGTAATGGTAAAATACTAAGAAAACAAAGATAACAATTAACGGACAACCACGATAGATGTCATAGCAAACTCATTGCCCGTTAGATTCGACATATTTTGTTGATCGTTTGTATGTTTTTATGTTGCATCATTAAATTGTTGAGTAATTTTTCGTAAAATTCACAACTTTAAATTTGTTGTAAATATTTGTAAAGTTCAAAGTATACATAGACATTTTTATTTGCTTACTTCGATCTATTATTGATTCCAAATCGCGCTATGAAAGTTTTTGACCATAATGAACTTAAAACTTATCTTTTAATAATAGCTAGTGGATGTCTAGCTCTCCTCGGGAAGTTCAACATTAGTTGGACATGAGATGTGAAATTGATTGTTAATATTCTAGACCCTACCCTGTGCCTTAAACTGGTCCGTTCGAAATTAGTACATGTGTGCTGCTTTAGCAGATTTAAAAGAAGCGCGGAGAGAGGTGTGTGCCGGGCTTTCTCTCCCGCCTCTATGGTCGGAGATCAGTCTACTGTTCTCGCCTTCACCGTAGGAGAGTGACTTTGACATCTTTTTAGAATTTTTTTATCAATTTCAAATTGATAGTTTCAATATGTTTTTCCTGTTTTCAATACTGAAAGATAATATTTGGTACTGTGTCAGCCTAATTTAATCGAATGCGGAACATACTAGTAAAACTCTCCAAGGAAGCGTTAATAAAAGCCGGTATAAATGTCTTGGAAATTTTGCCCATACTCTGAGCAAGCAGGTTGATGAGCGTAGTGCCAGTAACCCGTAGCACTAGTGATGCTGCCTATCTTACACTACTCTGTGGGATTTCTTTTCTGATATATTCCGCCATCATTTGGTCGTCAGAGCCTCATTTGTTTGCTAGCAGGGTGCAGGTGAAGTTGGTATTTAAAGAAAGAGTAATGAGAGAGAATATAAACAATATTAAATATAGCATCATTGATATGAAAATATATAGTTTTTAGGTTGCGCAAAAGAATGAGGGATAAAATAAAAAGGTGTATAAATATTTCTTTTTGATTTTATCGTTTTTATATAGAATAACTGTAAAGCTTTTTGCAAGGAGTGAAATTTAATTCAGATAATAACAATTTTCGGATATGCAGACTCCGTTTATTTTACACGCTCTGCATTTTAAGAAATTAAGCAAACGATCTTCGTTCGGACTCTGATACGACACGACTTCGTTCAATCGTTCGGCAACTATGGTTCACAAGTAATCATGGTGGTACTTGTGACCAGACAGAGCCATCATCCTTCTCCAGGTCGCATTTCTGAGCTTTCGGAGCTTCCATCCTCATTGTGTGCGACCCTGTGGCCCCTGTGTATGGTATAATAACGCCGTTAATAATAGGAGGATTGCATAGACGTGTCAGCTCCACTGCATAATCTCCGAGTGGGATCGGTCTTCTGTCGATCTCGCTTAGTACTTCTAGTAAAACTTATGTAATTTAAGTAAAGCTTTATGGTGGTGGTTACTTATCAGTATTTTGAACTCTCTTAAATTAATTTAAATTTGTGACCAACTAGTTCAAGTGTTCGTGAAGATCGTAAGTATTTGTGAAGTGCATTATTTTAGCGTAGCGTAACATATACCTTAAGTTGTCACCCATAATAAGAGGGCACTATAGGGCTTAAAATATTCACAGACACGAGCAGTAGCTCAGAGCGTTGCACTTCAACCGCAACAGACCCATGATTCTAAATATGTTATATGTTATAAAGATAAGCAAAATATCACTAATTATATAAATAGTAAAATCTCTTCTTCTAAGTAAAACGAAATTTCGCCACTTCAGTTAATATGTTAATTAAATGAAGTAGGGAGATTTCGTGTTTTTATCACGTTTAGCATTGAACTTAGTCTGAATTCACACTAAAAAGAGGAACATTTATTAACTTTTTTTAAAGTTAATCTCATCTATATGCGAAACACTCTGCTAGCTTACGTACAAGGTTCTGGCGACCGACCGATGGCAGAAAATCCATTTGAATATACAGAATCCAAATACTATAGATTAGTGATGAAACTACACTGACCAATACCCTTGCCCATCATAGTATGGACAAATCTCGCATTCATGGCATGCCATGGTGAAACATTTTTAGATGGTGTTTTCAAGAAAAAGCCTACGCCCAGCCGTGGACTTACACTGGTTACATATTCAAGAAAGAAAAACATTGCTTCGGTGTTGAGGGTCTCTTGTTCGATTCCGGCACTGAACAAATATTCTGTCTTGTCCATGGATATATGTTTACCTGTGTTACTACCAAATTAGATAAGATAATATTATCCCGAAAAATTCTACTAGTATGAACTATGAGAATGTTTAACATCATCTAAAATCTATGATTACATCGTACATAGCAGATTACAAAGATATTATTTCATAGATATAATTTGAAATCTAAGTTTCAAACTTTAATCATAAATAGAGAACACATGTATCGGAATTTCTAACAGTGATTAGAAAAGTTTCTTGGCGACGGACAGTCCAAGAAAGCTTATGATCGTTTCCATTAATGTGCAACACTTTTAGATTTGTTGTCGCGTAGTACATATATTTTTTCGTGACTTAATATTACGAATTTAAGATATTTGGCCTATAACTTTTAACAAAAGAAATTGGCTCACAAAAGTCAATCTGTCCATTATGGAAATCATATAAAACTCAACACTTATTCTACAAAACATTTATATTGATTATTAACAAGTACAAGTGTTTTAATACTATAAAACAAAGTCACAATCCGCGTTTGTCCGTGTATAGGCTTATAACTTCTAAACTTCTACGTGGATTCCGATCCGGTTTTCATCATAATTTATAACAAAAGGAGTCAAGATCTCTACGACGGTGGAGTTGAGTGCTTAGCACATCCCTTTCTTCATCAAATAGCATTATGCTCTCCGATTTTAGATCCATACTTTCAAGTACTTCTCACCAAGCCAAATGGTTTTACGGTTTACGACCGCAATTCCCGCGTAGATACGGACTCCTCCTACGCTATATTCCAAAATTTGGATATATACAAATTCATCATGAAATCTCAAAAGTGTGTTCTAGAACACATTTAAAAAAAATAAAAATATCAATACGGTCCTCTATAGGCCCAGGTAGTAAATGAAAAAAATCGGGCTCAGCAAGGATAACAATAACAATACAGACCGCAAACAACGTCATAAACTCACCAATTTCATTGAACCTCTTCTACATATTGTATAGGCTATTATGGTTTCTGCAGAATATTGTTTCTATCATAAATACAATAAGAGTATTAGAAGAGACAACAAAGCATTAGAGACAAGAAGAATGTTATAACAATTCCTATTAATTGTTATGTAACAATTCGGGTTTGTCGAGTTATAAATTAATTAAGTTCTACAATTTACAATTAACATTTGAATATGCGAAGGAAGCTTAATGCGAATCTTAGTTTAGCCAAGGCTGAAAGATTATTTGGTGAAGAAACTATATTAGATTAAAGTAATCCCTTCCAGTATCATTAGTTCTGGTATGACTTATAACAATAGAATTTTATTTGTTTTTACACGTGAGGGACAATAAACATACGGTATTTTTAACCTATTCAGGTTTTACACTTTTAGTTAAATTATGACTAAAATGTTTTAAAGACATTAAAATGGATTATTGGTAAAATGTTCATATCGGAGATTAACATAAAATTTAAATCATTAACCTGATAAGAATGAATTTAATTAAAATAGTAAAATATAAATAATTGACAATTATTTAACGTAACTGCATGCAACAATAAAATTATGACACGAATAGATTATTTATATTATATTAGTTAATGCAAATTGTTGCAATTGCATTGCCTTTAAGTGAAAAAAGGCACAAGTCTGAAAATTCCAGTTATAAAGCGAATATATTATCTATCTATCTCAGCAGTTCACCCACAAACCGTTCAATACTTCTGAAATTCCATAAATAAAACTAATATGGAATATTCAACATATTTAATTCGGCTGTTATTACCTCTGCGTTACCCTTAATTCATTAATTTATCATTAATTCGGTATATTATGTTCTATTGCAGGTCGACCGAATCCTGGAATTTAAGAAGGTGGCGGAAGTGGAAGTGTTTCATCATTACATTATGTTGGATAAATGATTAAAAAGACGAATTGTCATGTGATGATCCACAATGTTAAAGATACAGATGTTAGAATCCATCGTTAGTAATGAAGCCGATGAAAACCAGCCGCAACAACAGAATGGGTAAGTTGGTTTTTTATGTTTCACTAAATTCACTGCTACTATTGGCCACGCATAGCCGAGTAATTATTATAGAATCTGTATCCGAGTCTGGAGACCCGAGTTCGAGTTCGTTTGTGGAATCGTTAAACTTAACCTTTGAGCCATAAAATAATTAACCCTCTTGTCACCGTTGGCTATGTAGAATCGCTTGTACAATTCTTTTACAAACCGAACCACGCGTGGATCCCACGGACAAATCGTCCCTAAGGAAAAAGACACAAGTACATAGTCTTCCCTTATAGACTCTATTTCTATCTTTATTCTATTGCGTTACCCAATTCAGCAGCCAAATTGATTATTAATTAAAATATTTTGTTCAAAAGCAAGGTACATTTAGATTCATTCACGACTTAGTATATTTTCAACCAATTGGAGTTCTCCAATGCTCAAGCGAAATCACTAACAAATTTTAATACGATTACAGACGTTGTTTATGGCCGGATAGGAAAAGTTAATTCTTTTAATAATAGCTTTTCAATAAAACGTGTCAGCAAATTATTTCGGTTATTAACAAATAACGCTTACGTTACGTAAGCTTTATAATTTATGCGATTTTGTATCATGGCACATGTAAATATTAAACTTATTAAAGATGATGTTTTTTTAAAAAAAAATGGTTTCAGTAGTTATTATCTTACGGAAAAAAACCAATTTATTTTTGAATAAAGTTTACTCGCGTACTATGAAATTTAAGCAGGAATTTATTTTTACTTAAGTATTTGTAGCTTATGTGATTTATCATCCAGCGGATTATTTATTTTATAGTTGAATCATAAAATAAATAAAATAATAGAGGAACTGATAAAACCTATTTTATGAATCATATTCTTCCGCAGTAACCTTTAAACTAGAACAAAACCCTCAAACGACATAGTTCGTTTTTCTACATATTATTTTCTAAAGACACTCTATGGCGACGTTTGTGATCGTAAAAGCTAAATGAAAATACAAAGTCGGCGCCGCAGCGTCGCCTGGCTCTGGATAAAACCAATTTGGTAACATCACTAGCAAATATAGGGTTGACACAATCCTGAAAGTAAAATTAAAAAGTATACACTTTTCCAAATTATCGCATATATTATCATGTTAAAATCCATTACTGAAATATAATGACGGACTATTACGTTATTACTAGAATAATATTGGAATATGATACGCTTTTGCAAGAAAGCACTTAAAGTCAGCATGCAATTCTTGGATATTTTATATCACTCACTACACTAGGTAAGTAGTTTGGTGCGTGCTGTTCCGCACTAATGAAAAAAAAATCCCTAGTCACTAGTCTTTGAGTTCGACATTGCTGTAAGGATTTTTCGCCACCAGTCGTTCGTCGCCAGAGCCCTAATTTTTTTTTATGGGAAATAAACGAGCAGCTCACCTGGTGGTAAGTGATAACGGACGCCCACGTACATCTGCAAAACCAGAGGATCTGCAGTTGCGTTGCCGGCCTTAAGGGATATTTGGGGATGGGGGAGGAGGAAAACGGCCTCCGGTTACCTCGCTCACCGAACGAATCGCAGAAGCACAAGAAGCCTCTACTTCACGCCGGTATTCTGGTAGGCCGAGTTTGCAAGTATAAATTATAAAGACTTAACGGTCAGAATATACGTTTCTATGTATTGCTGTAGACACAAACCTAGAGGTGCGAATTTATTATACACATTTCTTTAATATTTATTTTATTCTACACAAGGACATGAGTCAATAAATAGCCATAATATTTTCATCGAAAAGCTAGCTCTCGATTAGAATTATCATATGCATAATATTAATCAACGACGACCGCGTAGCTTAGCGGTAAGCGTACCTGACAGCGGAAGTCAATATTTGTGCGAAAATATAAATTATTAGAGGCGTGGCAGTCTAGTGGTCAGGGCGCTCGCTTTGGTTCCCTTCGTGGCTCCAAAACACTCTTTGGCCTTTTTGCCCAGATGTGTGCAAATACAGGCTGCAACCTTACTTTTCTTCTTATAAATGATTGATTTTCGGGTCTGTATTCGCATCGGCGTTACATCGGATGTGGGAAGGTAAAGACGTGTGAGTGCTCTTGTGTATACGGCACTATAATAACCCCTGCGCAGTTGACAACTGTCAATAGTATTTCGAAGTTATCGCCGTGGTCGAAATCGATCAAGATGAAAAAGTTAATCAATATTTTACATTAGTCTTAATTAAACAATATGCATATACACCATTACTTAACTTAAGTAATTTTAAATCGGAATTTTTTTTAAATTAATTTATATGAATTAAACAACCCTGTTTACTACAAACGATTTGGCAAGCTACCAAAGATAAGATCGGAGAAAACTGTAATGAACCAAATGTATTCTCCTATGAGTTGTTTATCGCATATTCACAAGTCCTGAAACTTTCTGTCATTGGCTCAACAATTCATAGGTACATAATTAATAGAATTAGGGGTTGTTTTCCCGAGCTCTTTTCCGTTAATGGGAGAGACACAAAGTAAACCACACCACATCAATGTTGTGTATAAACCTGTGCTTTTTAAAAACAAGTTAATACGCTGCACTTTTAACTCTTTAGTGTTGAATATAAAATGTGTACTTATCATTAATTTCAAGTTACAGCCTAAAACGCTGTCTTTCGATAGCCATTGCAATTTTCCAGGCTTTTCCATTATTCACCTCTTACGATTCGCACGGGAAGAAAGGGGTTGGCAGATTCTTACACCGAAGTCACATCCGAATATATTGAACCCAAATACCACAAACTAATCAGTCTCAACGTCAGTGAGCATGACATCCGTTACCTTTATACACGCGGTATAGTCAAGCGGTGGCTTTTGCTGCTGCTCGAATGGACCGGCTCGACCGGATTGGTACCACGGCCTCGCAGAATAGCGGTGTCAAGTAGATACATCTTGTGCTTCTGCGTTTCGTTCGGTGAGTGAGGTAACCGGAGGCCCACTTCCACTCCCCGTCCTCCTCCTCACCCTCCCTTTCATCTCCCAATTACCCTAAAAGGTGCGTTCCCCTACATCACTTGTGGTGTTGCAGATGTATTATAGGCGACGTTAATCACTTACCATCAAGTAAACCGCTTCCCTGTTTGCCGCCTTGAAAAAAATTTAGAGGTTTAAGGCAGAAATGTTCTTCTTTTGCGTTACAAGACAGCTAAATCTCAGTTAAGATCTTGTTCCTTAATTTAAAATCTTTTTCTATTTAATACCTCGAAAACAAATACTTATTGAATAATAAGAATAGCATTATATTCTACATTAGTTTGTTATTTTTTGAAATTCTTTTGTATATATTTAATATTTTGTGTCAAACGTAATAAATATAAACATACGTTT
Organism: Bhutanitis thaidina; assembly: GCA_029286595.1. NCBI lineage: Eukaryota > Metazoa > Arthropoda > Insecta > Lepidoptera > Papilionidae > Bhutanitis > Bhutanitis thaidina. Next base: position 6,779,183 of record JAGSMS010000005.1, read on the forward strand.
CACGCTACATAAATATCTTTGTGCGGTTACTAAATCTTGAAAGACAACAAAACAAGCCGCGTTCGTGACAAGTAATAAATAGAATAAACAAACAGGTAACGAGGTACGATGTCCTTGGCAACCCAGAAAGGGGTTCCCATTTTCTTTGTGAATGCGAAATTCGCATATTTTCGTAAAGCTAAAAGTCTCTGCGGAATTTTCCACATCTAAGCATTTTTGTACATAGGTTAATAAACAGATGTAACAAGGCGTGAAAAACATACTCCGCAGTCACATTTGCGTACAAGGTTTTGGCATCCACGTGTCTACATTTAGATCACCTTGAACTACGTTGGATTTGAATTATGTTGTCTGTTTTCTGTGTGTGTGAAAGAAATGTGGAATAGTTATATAACACCAGCAATAAAAATTGCAATGTCCCATTAATCCCGTACGTGTTGTGCAAATATGGTATCCAATTGGAATTCAAATACAGCTCTTCGAGAAATTAAAGTACCTTAGTAATCTATACGTACGCTGCATGCTGAGTGATGCAGATTTCTGTTGTTATTGTTACCTACAATCAATTTTGATTATTGATTGTTCCCTTTGCCCATTTTTTAATAAGGTTTCACGATTTAAAACAATTTGAACATACTATATTTTTTTGTGTAAATAAAAATAAAAAACATGTTGTTTCTTTTTTGAATATGGAAATGTAATAAAACAAATCGCATTTAACTGTTAACGGCGAATAACAATGAGTCAATTAGTATACTCGTTGGGTGGCCCGCAAGTACAGACATCACTCAGCATTTTATAAACTACATAAGAAACAAAGACAATTCTTCTCATATTAAATGACTGAGAAAGGAGAAGCCAGATACATCCGACACTGGCATCCTGAGTAAAAAAGGGCTCATTCAATAAGCAAACAAAATGTAACTTATTAATTAAACGAATACGAAAATACGAATTTTAAATAGTTTCTTCCTTTTTTAATATATGAAATTCTTAAACGTATTATTTTAAGTGTAAAAACGTAAGACCGGTCTCAAAGGTGCAAAGCTGTTACTGCAATCGCCAAACCGTCTACCAAGCGTTGTCATAATAGCAAATCTTCCCATTAGGAGAGGTGTATCTCTAGCTATGGACTTAGACCCACATTCGATAATCTTTTCTTTTATATATTACTAATTAACTGTCCTTCTTGTAACCCATTGAGTATCATCAGCCTGTAAATAGTCCACTGCAGGATATAGACCGCTCTCATAAGGAGGATTTCCCACAATCGCCACGCTCGGCAGGCGGATTGTCGATCGCAGTATCAAATAACTGCCACCTTAGACGCCGCTGCCCGTCATCGGTCTGCTTAATTTTGTTCTGGTATATTTCGGAACGGTTATCCCACCATCTTTCGGTAAAACTAAACAATATTTCAAAGTATTTTTATAATATTACGGAGAAAACTTTAATGTCAGTGGTTCCTGTCCGTATCAAAAAATGCTTGTTTTATTATTAACTCGACTAACATTTAAGTGCACGAGTATATATGATAAATCTTGTCTAAAAGTTATTATCGAAATAAAGTGTATTGTCATCGAGGGCACGCAACAAGTTACAAATTGGCGCTGCCTATGGAGCGTGTCGTTTCCTCTATAGCTCTATATCCATATGCTGTAATTGACAATCAAATTAATAGGTACTCGACGCCTATTACGTTCTTGCCCGACTTATCCATTTACATCGGAACAAGCACTCGCTTACCGCTTTTAAACAACGGTGAATGATATTCCGTTGTTTAGGTAGTGGTAGCGGAGCGTAAAATATTAGGTTTGCATAGAATACGGCTGCGTTATTTAAAATATTACATTTGGCTATTGCCCGTTAAAATAACATGTTTAACAACCAACAATTTTATATTGAAATAATTTATAGGCATGTCGGTAGGCATTCATAATATAACATTATAAAAAAATCTCCCTTCATACTTACTTAAAGAACCCCTAACTCACTTATTACTTAAAGTACACACCTTTTTGCAAATAATATAGACAATGGTGATAGCATTTAATGGGAATGGTTACCTAATGTGAAGTCCTAAGCAATAGGGTCTAAGATAGAACACGTTTGCTTAACCGAAGGACGGAACTGAAACGAACAATCCAGAAAATGTATACAATTGTATTAGTCTAACTACAATTGAACCTTTGCATCGGCTAACATGAAAATACTAGTGTTTAGTATTTAGAAGACCTCCGATGATCGACAACCGAAAAAGTGTCCGCCAACACGTATTGCACAATATTACTTTTACTGAAAACTTTTATAGGTTATGCAGTATAAATATTGTTGTAGGTACTATTATAAATGTTTTGAATTCGTCATGGTTTAGAAAAGGACTTCGCGGTAATATGCGGTCTTGCACCATTTGCACCCTACTCGTAAAGGAACAAGGCATTGACGTCCGAATCTCATATGAGAGGCCCACCAACAGCGGACCAAAATAGGCTGATGTAGTGTATTGTTAGAATTCAAAGCGCAAATTTATATTTACCTGAGCACCCACACAAACTAATGTAGAAAACTGATACAATAACTAAAAATAAAAAAGTGTCGATTTCCACAATAAACGAAACACGTTGACTTGTAATATATAACATGAAGCCATTATTCGTCGTAGATACTGCTCCCAGTTCCCGATGTGTAAAATGGAACGTCCTCGAAACTTATAATTCTTCTCCGTCACCTGTGACAAAGGTATCGGCTGTCAAAGACAAACGCCTCGTTATAGTGTCGTTTTATCCGTTCAGCTCGAACGCCAAATATATAACTTTATAAAATGACTTGGAACCAATCTCCTTTATTTGGTTTACTATGATTTCGGAAGTAATCGGAAGTTGCCATTACACACTTCGAATAATTTATATATGTATACAATCCTTGAGCACTTTTATCTCGTCATCAAAATGAGATAGAATCTTGAAATTTGACATGTGTACTTCTAAACCCATGCGGTAACAAAAATGCAAAAACTATTTTTGAATTGTTTAAATTATTTCATTAAACTAATTGTCAAAACACACCCAAATTAAATTAAGACTTGATATTGTTACGACCTATGGATTGCGAGATTAAAGGAGTAAAAGGCCGGTATCTTAAACTTCTTTTTATTACTTACACACTCTTTTACATTTTTACTACTTATAAAGGGTGCAGAGTTTCTTACTGAAGCGCTATGCCTCGCACGTGATCTTCCACGAGTCTGCCTGACTGTAACCAATCCTTTCCCTTTTTCTCTTTTCTTCCTTTGAACTCCCCTTAGCGCGCTCCAGTGCTCCTTATATAGTTCCGAGTTTCGATTGTCTTGTTGTTTACGATTATTCTAGAATATTACCGAAACTCTATTTAATTATTATTAAAGAAAATAGGCTTATTTTTCATCCAGTCTACAGAAACCGTTATTTACTTACCAAAGAGTTTCGATAACATCGACTCGGTAATATATAAAACATTATTTATTTTGACTTGTCATTCGAAGACGTAAGAATTGACAGGACATTATAGGACATTTGTTACAATATCCTTCTTTATTTGGGAATAAGATCTACGTACCTACTACGGGCGCCTGGCGGAGACAGGCTAGGAAGTACGTGTATTATAATGTCGCAAGTGTACTTGAAAATACAGAGTAACTCAAGACGAGTGAGATGTAGAACTCTATGTAAAGAGAAAAAGTTCTCTTTTATACCAGAGAAAATACCTAACGGTTACGCTCAGTCGCGGAGTAAGGACAGATCATATCGGACTTGCACTGACCAAAACCCCACGGTGTTCCGCCTTCGCCGCATGTCAGCAGGGCCACAGAGCTTTGCGACAAACACTACGCTTGGGTAGCAATTAGGTAGTTTTTGAAAATGAGATTTTCAAGGTTTTTCGCTTAATTGACTATTCCGATGCCCAAGGCAAAAAGGAACGACGGTTAATGCGATTAACAAAGCTTGACGGTTATGATAAAAAAAATCAAAGGGAGGGCCCATTAGGAGAAACCTTTCTCCGACTGTAGAATATTAACAATTATATAATTATGATAAGAACTAATTAAATATAATATATAATTCAGAGGCGGTTGTAAGTCACAGAGTCTAATCACTCGATAACACTTGTTGCGAGACGAAACACGTGTCGCGTTTTAAACTTTGATGCTGTATTTTACTAAGTTTTGAGAGTAGTGCTAGTACACCTACACCATATCAGTAAACGTGCATGCTGTGGAAGCAGTAGTGCACGTATTTGTGGGAGTGAGGGTGGTGCTCTTTTTCTCTTCGAATTAGGAAATATACATAGCGGCATAATGCATAACATTTTTAATTTAATTTAAAGAAATATAAAATTTAGTTATAACAAAATGTAATAAGTATGTAAGTATATAATAAGGGTTATTAGTTTAATGTTAATATTTAATTTACATTTATTATTTATTTTAAAACTTGCCAACACGTTTTTCTTTCTCACCCAGGGTTGACTCGTAGAGAATGCCAAAAGGTATTAAGTCCGCCCATTGTATACCTTATTTTTAGGGTCACAATAAAGAATAAATCAAAAAATAAATAAAAAATAATAATTTGATTAAATTTTTCTTTTCCTTAAGCATTTTAAAGGATTCTCGAAAATATTGAGTTTCTCAATAATTGCAAGTACACTAAACCCCTCAAAAACTTTTTACTTTAGGGACTTCAACTTTTTCAACTTTTAAAATCAGGGCAAATTTCCCCGGTCTATAAATAATTACTGCGTCAACCAAGAACTTTATATTAAAAGCACGTTGGTGAAAGTTTTCATCAGTACTTTTATTTGAGTTGCTTATTTTTTCAATTGCCATTTAAAACTAAATGTTTTTGTAGCATATTAAAAATTAAAACCAATAATTATTATTTAATAACAAAATTGACTTGCGCGAAGTTGTTAAAATTTCATTAAACCCTTTTACAATAGAAATTTAATTATTCCAATGTTAGGACACGTGAAGGGTTCACCATACATGAGATCTCACTGTCAGATATCCTTCCAGATACAAATTCCAATACATAAAAAATATAGATAAAAATTTAACAGATATTTTTTGTTGTCCTTCTTTCTACTTCTTTTGTAGATATTTTTTTTAAATAAGCCTATCTAAATCCCCTGCTGGACACGGGCCTTTTCCATCAAAGTGCCAAGACACCCGGACACTAAGCAAGACAGGCGGATTTAGTAGCGCAGTGTCCTTGTAATAACGCCACCAGTCTGTAAGATTAGTCCATACATAGTCGAAACGGAGTTTCTGCTAGTTGTTCGCATCAGCCACATTTGTCAGTAAAGTACATCCAGTAAAAATAAGGTATAAATATGAACAAAAAGTTTTCATAATTTTTAATTTTAATTATTGGATTGGAGTGAAAATGAGCTAACGGTCAACCTGATGGTAAGTGGCTACTGCACCACTGGACACCTACAAATAACTTCACTTGAAAAAGGTTATAGATGCGACGTCACACTTCTTAGCACTTAAGTCACAGGCTGTTATTATACCGGCTCTCAATAGCTCTCAAACCGGAACACAACAGTTATAATACTGCCGTTTTGCGGCAGACATGGGTAAAATGAGGGTGATACCTATCCAGACGATTTAGACAGACAAGGAGCTTACCGCCCAGCAGGCCACCTACTCCCACAACATAAGTATAATGTTATAATATATCTTATATATCGGACTACTCGCCTAATATACTCGTACGTTCATACTCGTAATATAATCGGTTATAAGAACTCCTTTTATATTTTTATAGAAATCAACATGATTTTAATAATTTATAATTAAAAGGTTAGCTTAGTGGTGACGGCGTTCGCTTTATTTTCATACGCCAGTGACCTGGGTTCGATCGACGGTGCTGTCACCACTAAAATTGGTAATAGCAATTTCATGTGTTGTATTTACCACGTGCTCGGCGGTGAAGGAAAACATCGTTAGGAAACCTGCATGCCTGAGAAATAATAAAATATTTTATTCCAACCCGCACTGGAGTAGCAAGGCGGGCCATTTCCGGCTCCAAAACCCTCTCAAATATTTGAGAAGGAGGACTTTGCCCGGCAGAGGACTTCTCGCAACTTTGATGCTCCACACCAGTATTAAGGTTCGGATATTGGATGAATGGATTTTCCGCCAAAGCCTCGTTCATTATTCACTAGGCTGCACCGTGTGCAAGTGAGGTGAACATTTGGGAACTAAAATGTATTTTCGCCCTTACACCCCTGGTCCCCTATTATTATCCATTGGATTTAAATATTTAAAAACGGAATTTTCTGATATAGCTATATAGCTTGATAATTGTATCACGTGGCATGTATTGGAAAACTACACATATTATGATGAAGCTGGATTTTGAAACATTAATTCAAAGAAGGCATTATAATGCAACCATCACGTTGTATGAATACAGTTAGTGAAAAGTTGTTATTGTGTAAAGTTTCGTTTTATTTTTTAAGACGAACCACGCGTTCCTAACGTGAAGAGAAGCATGTTTTTTTTTGGATCCTTGAGCTTACTTGAGCGTCTTTGAAATAAGTATACAAAGCAAAAAAAAAGTAAATATTATTTTCTATTCTCGCTTTTACGCAATGATGAAAAATTGATAAGAGGTTTTCTTATAATGAAAACGACAGGTACTCTAATAGGTCTACATATTCTTCTCATTTCTAAAAGCTTTTTTACTATAAGTTATCAAGATTTTTTTCCTTTACTTGAGTAAAGTATTATAATAAGAACCTGTATTCCTCACTATTTTCATGACAATTTTAATAAAGAAATATTTACCTACGACATTTGTAAAGAAAGCTTTCATTATTTACGTTTTAAGGTCGACACCGACTGGACGGATGTTGAACCGGAGCGTACCCAATTTGTTACATACACAAGATTTAGATCTTTTTTTATATATAATTGTTGAAAGAAAGCGATAAGAAAGCACCTATAACAGTCACCATGCATTTCTTAAAGCGCCCCAAGCAGGATAGGTTGCCATTTACATTAAAAATGACATTCATGGCTTGGGGAGCAAGCCCCAAGATTCCGATTTACAGTTATGGACTCAAGCGTTTGTATCCTTAACGGCCTGTATATAGTCCACTGCAGGACATGGGCCTCTCCTATAAGGAGGATTTGCCAAAACCGCCATGCTCGGCAAGCGTATAAGTGATCGCAGCACCAGGTGCTGCTGACGGTCTGCTTAACTTTGGTCTGGTATTGTTCGAGACGGCTATCTCGCTGTTTTTCGTTAGCCATTGCAATATTCACAATCATTTTTTTTGCAATATAACGTCCGAAATAGACTTCGCAGTTTGTAACCGACGTAGCTGCTACAGTCACGAAACGCACAAAATTTTAATATATATATATATCTCTATTCATATCGCAAGGAAGTTTAATCGTTCGTGATTACAGAGAAACACGTAGACTGTGAGTGCTTATGCCAGTATGAACGTATCGTCGCCACACATGCACATTGCATGCATCCGTAGCCAGGATCGAGCGGTATTCTGAGTATGAATTTTTTACTACATAGTTTTCGTTTACTGTCAATTTATATGAAAACGAATCTGTGGAGGGAAGTACTGAGCTGTTTGAGAAACTAGTAACCATTTCATTGTTACCGGTGTTGTATCGTAAAATTAAAAGAAAACTATGTAATAATGTTTAAATTATTTATAGTTTAAAATTGTAATACCAAATAGCGTGTTTAAAATAATACAATGTCTTTGCAGAAGTCGAGAAGGTGTCGATCATATTATGATCTGGTCTAGTAAGCATAGATTTTTTCTTTTGGGCATTTTAATGTAATTTTAATGATTGTACTTGTAAGACGTGATTTATTTAAGCTGAAATAAAATATCTTTTTTACACGAGCAGAAAATAAAAAAGAAGACAAATTACAGATTAATATTATATTTACTCATTCGTAGACAAATATTGTTGTAAATCCTAATCCAAAACAATAAAGAAATAATCAAATTAAACCATTTTTTTATTCGCGAGGAAACACCTAACATATACGGGCAAAGTGTAACGTTAGCGAGGCAGGAGGGCAGGCGCAGCAGGCTGCCAGGAATTTTGCATTTTTTGAAAGGGCTAATCAGCCATATGTCTGCTGCTATGAGCTTTTTAAGGCTTTTCGCTTATTTGATTATTACGATAGCCAAGGGAAAAAAGGGATAGCAAAAAGGTATGAGACGATTACTGCGATCAACAAAGCGTAACGATTTTGGCGAATAATCCATGGGAGGACCCATTAGGCTATCTTCGGCTGTAGAATATTAACAATGATATAATTATGACAGTTATTGAAAAGTCTAACTGAATATAACATTCAGACGCCGCTGAATGTCGCAGAGGCAGATGTCATTTCATCCGACCCTCCCTAGTGTCTACCACCGGGAAGCGGGGATCAGAAAAGCACCTGCCCTTCCGGCATTGCTTTGCACCACTCCCTTGGCGTTTCGCGAAAATTCCTCCCCAGCCCTCCCCGCTAAGTTTGCGCCTCCACGTAGGTACCTTTTTGTTCACCGAGGGAAAACAAATCACGGGTACTTAACTGTTTATGTATTTTCGTTATCCACGTCATGTTATAGACAAGGTGTTTACCGTAGTCGAGTCATCATACTCACGAGACGAAACTGGGGGGCAGAATTTCTTCCGCTACCAAATGACATGTAATATACATTACTGGTAATTGACTTAGAAAAAAGAAATCAATAAATGTTGATAAGATTTTATGTAGTGGTACGTAAAGGATCTCTAGCTCTTGCTTTTTTTATATTGAGAAATTAAAAATATCGTAAACGTAAGCATATCTTTTCTAGCGCTTCGCCGCCCTCTGTCCCGGTACACTCGCTGCGATCCCGAGATGATCACAACACATGTGTACGTCACTCGCCTCGCTGCATCATCGTGCCTATTTTACGACTCTATGATATTTACTGATTTGCATTGTTTTTTTTATAAAGTTAAAGGTTTTCCACCAAATAATAATTCATTAGGAATTATAATGTTACTACTCAGCCTATATTAGACCACTGCTGAACATAGGTCTCTCTAAGAAATAATTAATGTATTACTTGGAAGCTTTGTCCAGTATTATAACCCTGGGCAAGCGATTTGGTATATATATACATATCACCAACCAATAGCAATAGCATTAGATATTAAAAAAATACTGAAACATAACAACAACATCTATTTTCTTCATGTACAAGAATAATTTAATAGCAAATACAAAGTGCCCACAAAAACAAACGAGTTTCTGGGTAATAAAATACTCCACAACAACAACTTTCAGTACAAAACTTTTATGAGCTTGTGGTTACGCAACGTTAGTATTAAATAGACTCAAAATACAGTTGAAATATAAATTTAAAGCTTCTACTTCGTTTTGAAGGAAGCTCTTTATAGTGAAAATTAAAGAAAATATTATAGCAAATATTACTGAGGAATAAAACGTACATTCACAATACTGACAAAATAAAGTTAACAAAACCTTAACACATACGTAAATGATCAATATAAACTACGAAGAACGGCTCGTATTGCCGACAACCAAGTACTCTCTGATCGGCTTGATCCACTGCCTTCTTTCTATTACAGTGCCTGTAAATAACTTCGTTACTTGTTACTTCTATAATGTTTGTAGTGGAACAAGAATTTTTCTTTTTTCTTTCGTCCTTTCTATAAAAACTTACTTTATAACCTGTCAGTACACATAAAGTTCGATCTGTATACTCAACTCTTAACTAATTTTTACTGAAAAATAGATTATAATAGATAGGTTATAATAGATAGATTATAGAGTATAGAAATCGATCGAAACTTTGATTGACGTTCATAAACGAAAACAGCCGTTAACACATAATAACATTTTATAGTATTACCCGTGTATTAAGCAGGGCATATTTATAAGACAATTTTAAAAATACATTCATCGGATACTTACACAAGGCATCTTGTGTAGGTTCGGCTTGGATTCCCAGTTTTATTTAATAAAAAACGCAGTTACCTCAGTACGATTATATTAAATAAACATCCTTGGTTCTAGTACATTCGTTCATTATTATAGAACATAATATCTCTATTTGCTTTGAATATACGAGTACGTTAATTAAGGTGATAGGTACATAAATAGATATAAGTACATGTATGTAATAACTATTATGTTTAAGTTTACATGACCTTCGAAGGATCTTTACCGATTAAGCCGTCGTTATATTATATTATTTATATTTATATTAAACGTTTATATTATTTCTATGCCATTAATTTCGACTTCAGAAACGTAATATACGTCAATATCCATGACGTTTTTAACAATCTGCCATAGTTTCGTAACGAGATTTCGTCTAACGGAGAAGAATCAGGGGAAAGAAGCTTCGCAGGTATCCTCATTTATGTCATCGTTCTCCAATTTTGTTTAATCAGTGGCAAGTATCTTATTTACACTAATTTAATTAAGCGCCATGTGGACTGGGTGTACTGTTCCAAATAATGGAGGTTTGAATTCTATACAATGCTAACAATATTTGTTTTATGAACAAATAATTAATTTTTCGTTACACTGTTGACTATCGGTAGTAATAGGTACCCACCTAGACGGCTCCTAGGCAAAGAATGAGTGCTACCATTTAGTCCTCTTCTTCTTTTTATTTATTATAATATAGTACTAGCGTCTGACCGCAGCATCGCCCGCGGGGTCATCATAACCTTAAGTAAAACTTAACATTAACTTCGTGTAATTAAAGCACATTCAAAGGATTCTCTCAGATTTATTCAGCTATCTTTATTTATATTATGAGCATTTACGTGAACACTAAAAATTAAATTATTCGCGTTAAATTTTGTTTTCATGTTCACATTTTTATGTAAACATCAAAACAATGTTAGTGCGCGATAACGCGATAAGTTCTTGTGTTGGTATGTAGTTGGTAGTGAATGCCCACAAAGCTGAGGATTGCAGGTTCGAATCGCCTCAAGGATAAACATTCTTATGTTGAAGATTCCACCGGAGTCAATGTGTGTTAATTTAGTTTAATTTATGACCATTTATCTTTTCACCATCTAGTGCCCAATGTACACGTACAGGTAATTATAATTCAGGTTGGATGTCATGTGTGTGTGTCGAATAAATTATTGTTTAACGTAATTTACCTAGCTGTGTTCTCATTATTTAAAATCTCTGACTTAAATGCAGTAGTTTTAAGTAGATCCTGTAATAATAATCAGAGCCGTGCACAGGGGGTTGACACTGGGTAAGTAGTAGATATAAAAACAAAGTATCTGTATCAAAAAATATATCGTTATATCTATCTTAAAAAATTAGAGTGGGCACTGGCTTTTGGCTTATATGGAATTTATCCACTGATAATAATGAGCTAAAACCGTGGTAGCCTAGTGGTCAGGTTGCTTTAGTTTCATAAAGCGTGAGTAACCTGCTAAAATTGTTAATAGCTATTAAAGTGCCGTATTACCAAGTGCCCGGTGCTGAAGAAATACATCTTGAAGAAACCTGCATGTCTGAGAAATAATAAAAAAATATTATTTCGGGGATATATGGAGCCTGCCAAATCGCACAGAAGAAGCGTGGCGCGACTAGGAGGCCTTTGCCCAGCCGTGAGCAAAGGCCTCCTTGCTACTTACTAATGAGCTATATTAGGTTCTTTATCACTTTACACCTATCATTTATTTTAATAATCAATACGGCAGGTATTTGTTTTACGTAGCTAAAATAATAAATATATATTTATTGTAGCAAACAGTTAACATTATGCATTTTTGTGGTAATGATATTCTTGTTAAATGTGGTGGTATTTAATATTAGTAGTTAAAGATTTAGTACATAGATATAATAAATATTTACGGAATATTTTAAGAAATTATATTTAAAATCTTCTCAGTTTCATCATAACCAAGATTTTGTAGCCATTTTTTCATTTTGTTTTTCATTTCGATAAACTTACAGTTCTTAAGAACTTTTGATGAACGTTGATATATATTAATAATTTTATTGTATAACTGGTGTGCTTTTGAACGAACGATGATTTGGTAGATGGTATTTTAATTTTGATAAGACGTTTTTTAAGGGTTTCACTATAATGGAGCATGGATACTGCCGTTTTATGACATCGACAAAAGGAGTACAGTATATCTAATTTTCGGACGCTAAGAATTTGACAGTCGTTGTATAGATCTTTGGTTGGGTATTTACGGCTTCAGGACAGCACGTTGAGTTCTTTTGACTATTATAAGATTACTTCTAGCGACTCCACCCCAGACGGTGAAACAGTAAGTAATAACAGACTGGCATATACTTATATAAATTTTCATCAGAAGACTACTTTCCACGCTGTGTCTTAACAATATCATGACATTTATTATTTTTCTGGTTTTACTAGATACGTAGTTGATGTGATCTTTGACCGTGATAAAATATTTATTCTTGTATCATCTGCTGAAAGTATCAACTGTCAAAGCCAAACGCCCCATTATAGCGCTTTTTAAGCACAGTTCAGCGGAAATATCTGTCAAGTTATGTTTAGGCGACCTGAAATACGAAAAACGTCGTGCAAAATGTTCCAAAAAATATATTAAAAGTCGAGTCTGGATATGTGGATGCATTTAATAATTTCAAAACATCTTACTTACATCGAATAGTTAGGAAAATAAATACTGTCGAACAATAAACCAATTTATAGCAAAGAACGGTTGTTCTAGGAATACAGAAATTTCCACGAAAGAACACTTCAAAAGCGATTGCAATAAATTCCAGTCCATTAAAAATGGCGGCAGCAATTAATACTTTTTCGCAGAAAACACGAATGGTGGAGTTTCCAGTAAAACTTCTGTTACATAAACAGAATTCTGTAGATGTACATATACGATTCATGCTACTTACTTCCATTGCTTAGTAATAAAAAACATAAAAAACATCGCGAGCTAGAAAAGCGCGCAGGCTCCGAAAACTTAAATTTTTACAAAACAAATTAACTTCAAAAAAAAAAAATTCCCGACCGTCCAATTGACGACTCGACCCAACACTGGGGTATTTGGTGTACGGTCGTAAGAGCATTTTTTTTTTATTTATTCGAATTTAATCCTAATGCGCTTTTATAATCTCGTGCAGTTGCCGATAGCTAATAGATATATTGGGTCTAGTTTACAAATTTAATTTAATAATATAATATAAATAATAATAATAATATAAGATAATATAAATATACCTAACTACCGTATGGGCTAGGATCCATTGCGGTTTCAATGAACTATTATTTGACTGCAAGTCAAACTTAGTATGCAAGTCAAACAAAGTATATTACTTTGAGTTATGAATGGAGTCCAACCCTGGTACATTTAGGATAGACAGCTAAGACAATGATGATCTGGAACAAGAAAAAAGTGTATGAAATTTAATCTCATGTTATTTAGGTTAGACAATTAAGGGAGGTACCCAAATCTTGCAGATTAGTGATGGAGAGCAGTGATGAGCAAACAGTGACAACTTATCGTGGGTGGACGCCGGTTACCGCACTCACCGAACGAAGCGCAGAAGCACAAGATATCTCTCCTTCACGCCGTAATTCTGTGACCGTCGTGGTCTACCACCCGGCTCGAGCCGGCCCATTCCAGCCGCAGCAAAAGCCGTAAACGAGACATCATTACATGAACAAAAATAAACATTTTAAAAAGATGAATGTCAGTAGACAGTAACATTCAACGGCGAGCGCCATAAGCGCATAATAACCGATTATTTTTGGCATGTAATCGCGGGTATTGATGTGGCTTCAGTAAAACGTGTGTGTGGTGAAGGGAAACATCGAAAAGAAACCTTGTCTGAAAAAAAAAATATTATTTCGACGACAGGTGCAGTTCGCGAACCTGCATTGGAGCAAAGTAGCGGACCCTTCCCGGCTCCAAAACCATCTCTGATATTTGAGGAGGCATTTTCTCGGCAGTGGGCATTTACAGGCTGCTACATTATTTTTTTTTCTTTTACAAAATCCACTGCTTTCTACAATAATTTATAATAATTTAACCATTTTTATACATTACTTACAGCCAAAAGGGATTTATGTTTTATTTTTAGTACATAGATCTTTGACCGAGTCGAGATGTATCGAAATCCATACATACAATACTTAACTTTACTAAATATACGATTTATAAAAATATAATGTTACATTTTGGGGGTTTTCCCTAAATAAAAGTTCGGAAACACGGATTGGATAAGCCTAAATACTATTTCCGCATTCTTAATAAAGTATGTTATGTATAATCTTAAATGTACATTCTATTCGATCTTATGACACACACACACGTGCACACATATACACAAACACACGCGCGCGCGCAAACTTACTCTGCACGCATGTTACTTAATAATGAATATTTTGGTAAATATAGAAAATATATGTCATTAAATTAAGATATGAAAGTGCGGCGTCACCTGGCACAGGCATTTATATCCTTAAAAGGACACTCCAGATAATAGTTACATGTATTTTCTGTGTTTACGTAAATAAAGACAGTTTTATTTATTTTTTATTATGACATGAGGGAATCGCGAAAGTAAAGACAAATCTTTACCACCACATGCTATATCATGATGACCATTCAGAGCTCGGTGATCAGGTTATCACCGAGAGTTTATGTAATGATTAACCTCCGTTGCATAACATAGACTTTACAATTGTAACTTAGGCAAATAATACCCTTAGGTATGATTTTCTGACACTTTCGCATGAATATAATCCTGGTACACTCAAGTCTCATGTACAGAAAATCTAACGCATTTGCATGCTGTCGTCGCAAATAAATGTATCGAAATTAAATGTATTTCATAAAAATGTAAATGTATTTTCTTTTTACTTTCAGACAAATTTAGAATTTAAAGCAGTTTATGCAGATGTCTTTTCGCGTAACTTTTCTCAAGAAGTTATGCTCCGCTCACACATGCGGGCGCTGTCGACTTATAATAATATACTACCTATACTCTTATATGTTTTTTCCTTTCCATGATACGAATATTGTGTACCACGATTACACAACACACCTGTAGAACTCTGGGGAGATGGCATCTGAAGAAAGAATTATTCAAATAAGCATTATTATATGCTCCCCATGAACATTGTACAGTATTCCTACTACGTAATATGTATTCGTAATTAGTAGTGTTATATTAAGGAAGGAGGGATATACCATCTTTCACTCGAAATGCAAACATTGTGTGTAATTGTATATTTCAGTGAATAAGGGCTCACTTTCCAAGAAATATACACCGGCTTTTGTTAGCGCTTTCCTCTCCACTTCTTCAGGCCAATGTTCAGCTATAGACTAAATTAGTCTGACGTAGAAGAATATTACATTGACACACAAATTCTAGGAAACCCTTTGGCATTTCAAAACCCGGGCTTTCGCTGGCGACTATTGTTTTGAGGTCATCGCTTCTGCAGGCGACCTCACGACACGATAAGGGCGCTCGAGGTAATCACCGAGCGTGGCATATTTTCTCTCTCGATTTAGTCTCCTCCCATATGGAAGGATGTCTATATAGTATATCTAATTACTATGCTTACGAAGCTTTGATTGATGACCGCAATTTTAAACTCCAGATCCCCTATCATATTTGGAATTTGCAAGATGCCTCCAAATTTTTGTAGCCTGTATGTTGCAATATTTTTGAACACATGGCTCGACTCATACATAAACCTTACTCCTCCTTTGTCATGCAAAGAATATGCGAATACACTATAATACAGCTTCAGGTAAAGTGCATTTTATTTTAAATTCTTCGGTTACTACCCGCGTTATATTACATTTTTATTATACGTACCTACTTACTGAGTTCTGTATAAAACTGTCCAATTGTAAACTGTATTCAACCCAGTGAAAACTCAAATATATGAAATAAACATCCAAAAAGGCAGAACTACGAAACTTTTACGAGCTTTTAGTTATTCAATGAAAGTTTAACAAAAGGCACCAAAATATGAGTAAAGGAAGTTTTTGAACATAAAATATTTTGTATAATAATTTATTTTATAAAGGATTTTGAAATGCTCTAAAAGCAGACTTTTTGAATAGAGTATTCGTGAAATCAAGTGATGTAGAAATAACATATTTTTTTTAATTTTAAAATACTGAAGTAAATGAATAATTGCCGAGATAAGTAGCAACTACTTAATAGATAATAACCGTAATTGTTGATTCTAATCCTGATTTAAATGTATGTAATTTAATTTCTCCTATGTGGCTTACTTGGCGGAGTAAACGAAAACATTTTGAATATCTAATTTCGTGTAATTCTTATTGACGTTAGTCTATGGGCTCTCCCAGATTAGATCGACCGACGATAGCGGCTTACCGAAGCGGCTGCGGCTTGCGGTGCAAAACATCACACCGGCTGGATGCAGTGGCGGTTTGTAATATTCAGTCTTATATTTAATATAATGCCATGTTCGGACGAAATAGATCTACGCATAGATGGAGAACAGTCATTAATACATTTTTATTACCGTTTTATTCATCAGCTATCTGTAATACAACATTGTTTTTTTTTTGTGTTATTTTTGTAGTGGACGCCATGTATTTTTAGAACATACGATTATAACAGTTTAAATCGAAATTGAATATTTTCACTTAGCCAAACTATAATTCAATATTTACAATTGGCCACTAATTGGTTTCTGGTGACCAGAGGGAGGTGGCATGTTATTGCACGTTTGAATCATTACCATACCTCAGTAAACCTTCACCTAATTACCACCACAGCTGCAGTCGAAGGCAGTGTCTGCCAGAGATAGACTTTAAATAGACGAAAACTGAAAACTATTCTTTATTTAAAATGTCATTGAATTGTAACGCTTTTGAAAATTGATTTAACAAGGTAATTTTACTTTTGGTTTGAGGTGGCGGCTTATGAATGAGTATTATCTAATGGTTTTGTTAGCTTTTGTAACCAAACACCACACGCACGTTACACGTTACAAAAGTCCTATAGCCTTGTACCTCGCGGACAAAGCGGTATAACTATTAAGTAAAATTAAACAATATCGTTTTTTAATAGTTAGTATCTTTGATGTAATACATTATAACTCCATGCCGCGACAAACGAGTTAGGGATCTGCATACGAAACAGAAGACCCGAGTTCGATTCCCTGTGTCCTCGGCAGCTCGTACAGACATGTTTTCATAACTTACGTACGAATTTTGTAGTTGCCCTGACGAAACTTACCCAATAAGCTAAAAAAATAAATACTCCATTTTTGTTTTCAAGTTTGTTTCGCTTCATTGAATAAAATTAAGATTTAAAGCACATATATATTACTACAACACTGTGACATCTATCGGAGATAATTCACACGCAATGGATTTTTCGGTCTAACGTGTAAGTAATTTCTTACTTTGTCGTTAGATGGCAGTGACATAAAATAATCCTGGCTACTGCCGTTATCCAATACGTTCAAAAATATAAAACAACAAAATGTAAAACTACTTTATTTATTCACATAAAATTTCTTAATAACTCTACATACAATAAATATTGTAGCCGTAGATGCAAAATCTGCTCACTTATTTCACTTTATTAGCCTGTGAAAGTACCAACGTACTGTGTTGGTTTGTGAGCGCAGTGGCACCGCCAGTCATGCTTTTTTTAAAGAAAAAGGGGCAAACGAGCCAGCGGCTCACCTGATAGTAAGTGATCACCGACGCCCACGGATATTCGCAACACCAGGGGAGTTGCAGATGCGTTGCCAGCCTCAAAGGAAGGAATAGGCTCTTTTCTTGGAGGTCCCTAAGTCGTAACTGTTAGAAAATACCGCTGGCGACAGCTGATTCCACAAAGTCGTAGAAGTGCATGGCAGAAGATTCTCAGAGAAATGTGCTGAGGAAAATTGCTAACCATTTACATGTTGTTTGTAGAACTCCGTATTCTATCGCGATGCACTACGGTGGAACTTAGCGACTGGGATCATTCCGAAAAATTCAATTAATTCGTAGAACAGACAGAAAATGGTAAAAAATGCAAATGGAAGCAACATCTCTTCGCAGGGTCAGATGATTGGAGTGGTTGGTCACAGACGATTCGAGCTGCTTCACATTGGATGCGGTCAAATAGAAAGTGTTGGGACTTAGGTGTCCCTGCCCAGATGCTGTCCATCACTAGTCTGTGGTATTTGGGTTCGTTATATTTACATAGATTTTCCGTCATCAGTCAGTCGCCAGAGCTCCGTTCGTTAATCAGGAAGCTGCACTGCGGGGATGGTATAGTTGTGTAAGTGTATCAGGTGTAGTTGACATTTGGACCTAAGATGGTACATTGTTGATAAATGTTTTATTCTGTTACAAATGTTATATACCGTATCTTCCTATTTATTTATGAAGCTGTAATAACGCTGGTTCAAATGCGAAACATTTGAAGAATATCAATAATGACAAAGGGTGCGTTGATGTCTTATTGCCTAAAATACTTAGATATTAATGTGTTATCTTTGCCTTAAGGTACTGTTTAAAGTTTAAATAAAATACCCATCATTTATATAATTTTCGCTCCTAACTCATTTGCTAGTGCTAAAACACATTTTCATATTTTACTTTTTTTATTCGTGATAGAGCCAAGAGGCGGCTTTTGCTGAAAAAAGGCGAGTAGCAACAAGGACATTATTAAAACACAGGTAATCAAACCGTTTTGACCAAAACCACTCAAATAAAGTTATTATAGTCTATAGCATCTTATAGTTTTCTTACTAAACTGTTCGAGAATGGAGAAATATTTTCTATGAGAGTATTTTACAATTCTATATACGGTTATTAAGTAAGCTGAACAGGTAATATTTCTCCGCTCACTAAAACGAGTTAGCAATAAATTACATCGATAATAAAAACGTTTCCTTTTCCGATACGGTACAGAAAAGATTCACACTCCCACCTGGACAGCGCGTGGCAATCCAGTCCCTTTCCTGTCTGTTCCCCTAGCAAAAAAGCATAGCCAGAAGTAAAATGTCGTAAGTGTAGTAAATGTATTTAAGTTAAGAACATTTTAACATTGGCGCTCTTATAACTACTACCGGTTTGTTTTCTTTATAATTTAATAAGGAGTCGCGTGCCGGTTTCTGATTATTCGTGTTCAAGAACTGTGACGTTTCATAAGTTGCTTTTGCGTTTATGACGTGGCTCGTTGTATTTGTAGATATAACAATGAATAGTACGACTGTCGTAAACATTCTACGTTTAAAGCTTATGGTGAATTGTAGACTGCCAAACAATCCATATTTAAAGTATATCGATTTTCAAATGCTTATGAGAAGCTAAGCGTTCACTTGTACCTCCAGACATCAGGCCTGGCTATTAATTGAGACCACTTTTACTGTTCTCATTAAACTGGAAAGTTTAAAAAGAATACTTCTAAAAATCTTAGTACCTAACGTGTCTTTATAATACAACTGATAATTATAAAACTATTCCAATTAAATGTTGTCTAGTCTCCTCACCTGACTCCCAGTCACACCAACAAACAGGTTGGATACAGATTTAACCTCAGAATAGTAGTTAAATATTTTTAGTTATTTTTGTTTCTGCTTTCGCTTATTTTAATTACGATGTTTAAGCTGCGATTATATGGTTTTAAGTAACATTTTAAGCATTGATTTGTGCTAGACACAGAGGGTTATGTAGTGAGGAAGCTTATGTAAAGCGAGGACTCAAAAAGAATTCAAAGCCATGGAAAGTATACCATCTCGCATTGGTGAAATTTAGAAGAATTTACTTGGCTTTAATACTTCATCAATATAAAAGTTAATGTTTTTCGAAATGTTTGGCATTCATGTCTTAGTTTCCTTAGTAACATTCTACAAGTCGCAACAATTTTTAAACAAAATATGTAAGTTTGTAACATCAAACTAAAATTGTAATCTAAAACTAAAAAAATTGAATGTTGTTATTTATAGTATTTTTCATAAAATAATAATAAAGTATTACAATGAAGTCGCTAGCTCTGATAGTGTTGAGTTACACTTTCAGCAATTCATTTTTTAAATATATTTCAAAAGACATGAAAATTTATTTCTTTGCTATTAAATACTTTTAAATTTATTTATTTCAACTTTTATAAATAATACGAAGGCATAAAATACTCCATTTGCATAATGAAATACCTAATTGAAATGTTTAATTTTTTTATTTTCTACAAAATATATTTGAACATCAGTTATGTTCAAATATATCTACTTTACCAGTTTCACTTAAAAACCACCGAGACCCTTTATCTAAACGCACACTCAAGCATAAAATCCAAATTGTACACTAAATAAATATATATTAGTATGGTCCTTTGCTTCGCTTATAGAAACTGGAGTAAAATTTATTACTTAAATGTAATGGTGCCTCAACTTTGATTTTTGTGTTGTCGATTGTATTAATATCCATTGTTAGACATGTTATTTATTATGACCTTTAATTTTCACGCAAGATTAACTACATATTCAGGGTACTCTACTCGTGTAGTGATGAAAGCAATCTGTTGTTGTTTAGTGCATAAGGGTTAATGTATGTCAAGGTGCAATATAGTAAACGTTATGTTTACATGACTTTTCTTTTAATTCATAAACTTAATTCGTCATCAAGGATTATATATGACCACTAACATACAAAAATTAATAATTACTAGTTCATTAGCAATTTCTTAGTTAGTCATTACTTCGCCAGGAATTACTTGACAACCGAAAAGTATTCCATAATCAAGTACTAAAGATTACTACACAAGTAAAGCAACAAGTAATATCCTATACGATGGTAATCACTTACCATCAGGTGAACCGCTTGCTCGTTGCCGCCAATCCCATGAATAAAAATGTATGTTGTCTTTGTCATAATTTTAAATGATAATGTATTTAGTTTTTCGCTCCCATCTTTCCCCCGTTCATTTGTAGTCCATTATGTATTAATTAGAAAGACGAGGTAGCCCAGTGGTTAGGGCGCTTGTATTCATTTAAATTTCGTGGTGCCGGCACCGGGGATCGAACCCAGGTCACCCGCGTATTATGAAATTAAAGCGTCGGCCCCGGCTCCTGGCCTGTATAATATACACAAATTTTAAAGCTATAGAAAAACAAGTATAATTAAAGGTGGTTTCTAATCTAGCACAGAAAATCAATCAAGCATTGCATAATATCAACTAATAAATCGACATAATTACAAAACAAAGATCATTCTTATATAAACCCTAAAGCAAATTCGCCACTAAATTTTTTTTTCCAGTTCCCCGCTACATTAGAGATAAGAAAGCAAACGAACAATAAACCTAAAATGTTAACAGAAATAAAAGGAGTAGAGAAAATTTCCAAAAAAATATGCGCATAAAGAGAACAAACTACAAACAACGATCTGAACAAACACGCCTTTTGTAAAACGGTTCAACGCCACCATTAGCAATATGGAATCTAACAGAAGTGAAAAACTTTTTAAAATATTTGTTTTTTGACATTTTCATTAGCTAGCTGAGTTGTAGTTTGAATATATTTTTGAAACTTTCGAACGAACAAACTAGTACAAGTGTTTGATTTTTTAACAAGCATTTTATAGTGCGAGAAAAATAAAGTTCCACCTAGACATAACAATAGTAAGTTTTAAATAAAGGATATCAAATATTTTTTTCATTTCATTTTTAATACAAAACCTTACAAACTTGCAATGCTTATCACTGTCCCTACAAAACGCATACATTGAATATTGAAATAGGTACATGCGCATATTGCTTATTTTTGGTTTAATTTTCATATACAATTAATTTAAAAAACTTTTCATTTGCTTAAAATTACTCTACTTGAGTAGTATAGTACCATCGAAAATTGTCGATTACAATTGTCTAAAACAAATATTGCCAGATCTATCGTTTCAAGCTCTTTAAATTTATTGGTTAGAACTGTAACACTAGAATAAAAGGTGGCACAAAGCTTGGTTCGCTTTGCTAGGCCACGTTTGTTCGTAATAGTGTTGGCAAAGGGAGAATGGGACAAGCAAAAACAGTTTGCATTTTTTTGGCTATGCACATAAAAAATATTTGTGGTCCATTCCCCGTTGTCCAAGCATCTTTCCCTACTGTCATGCTACTGTAATTGGGTATTGTTTTATTTGAAATATTAAATGGTTTCGTTATTAAACTTTTGCACTTATTCATATATACTTTATTTATATAAATAAAAATTAAATGCTGTTCGTTGGTAAGTGCATCATTTGAGAAAGGCAGGACCGATTATGGGCATTTGTACTGTCAGGACCATGGTTCATAGCTTTGCTAGGACCCCATAGGAGGCGCTGTGGTCGAGTTATTAACAAATTTTGTATTTATAGTCCAAAATGATGATATTCACAACATAAGTTAGTGTAAGGCCAAAATAGAAAATTACAAAATCTACACACAACAGGTGGTGCTTCAGTTAATTTAAATTGCATTGTCATCGCGCCGCCTACCGGAAAGGGCTGAACAACGGCTGCCTAGGCCAGCTAGTTAAAAATTAATATTTGCTTGGGATTTAAAAAAAATGTTTAAGGTTTAATAATTTAAGGCACTTTAAAAGCTTTATACATTGAGTCTTGAAAATAAATAAATAAAACATACCAATAATAAAAGGAAAAATTAAAATGTATAACGGCTTGTGTAAGATACTCTAGATCGGTCATTATCATAAAAATACGATGATATACGTCAAACTTTTAGTCAACATGAAGTAGTTATTAATCACTCGTTTATATATCACCGATGTGTAAAGGGCAGGAATCATATTATAATAAATGACGGCAGGAATCATATTTAAAAAAAAAAAAAATGGTGCGCCGACGTGTCATTATTATGCCGAATGCATTCATGTACGAATTTAAAATAATAATGCGATACGAACGATACACTAAAAATTCAACGATACACGGTTTGACGATCTGGTGAAACGATTGTTTCGGACTGAATGTATTTGACGGTCTCATAGCCTAGTTAATAATGGCTTAGTAGCATTAGCTTGGTTACTTACGGCGAACGCAGAGCCATTTTTTATGAAAAATAAACTTGCGTTTGACCTCAATCTTGCCCGATGGAAGGCGAAGATGAGGCCTAGGATGGTGGTCTGTTCACTTTGGCCTTAAAGATATCCATGTCATAGGTTTCCGGAAAAACTGACCTCGGCAGGGAGTTCCACTCCTTAGCCGTCCGCATAAAGAAAGAAGGGGCAAACCGCTTCGTGTGTAATGGAGGAATGCCTACAACATAAGGGTGGAACTGCTCGCCCCGTCTAGTCGTTCGGTGATGGCCATGGCCAGTCTGATGCAGTATCTCGTTGCCCACTTGAGACTTAAAGCAGTGTTACTACACCGTATTCCCGTCCAATTCCCAAACTACATCAATCCTGGTCAACTCACACAAACAGCACAAACTCAATCCTGGTGTGGTATCCAGTAATAACGTGTGTGTCAACAAAAATCATAATTAACAATTCAACAATAAACACAAATAACTCTATCAAAAGCTAGGTTATTTATGAATCAATACAATGAGTTTCGATCTAAAATTGTAAGTTCAAAATTATCTTAGTATAGTTTTTGACATCACAACCAAACTATTAATAAGAAACTAGACGATATAAACGTAGAATAATATTAATTTAGCGTGTTACTTTAAATGTATAGATGTCTACCGGACCGGTTTTGAACAACCGCTGACATTTATCAACCCGTGCTGGTTATGAACCAATAATAATAGCTACATATGTAGATACTCAGTAGCTATGCTGTGACTAGTACATCCCTAATATTCATACTAGTCTCAGGGACTCCTTATGTAGCCGTGGTAGCCTAGCGGTCAGAGCGCTCGCTTTAACCTGATAGCTTGCGAGTGACCTGGGCTTAACACCAGGTGCCGGCATAACTGAAATTGTTAATAGCAATACTTTATGTACTAAATTTACCACCTGCTCTGCGGTGAAAGAACACATCGTGAGTAAACCTGTATGCCTGAGTAATGATAAAGAATATTATTTCGAGGATATGCAATGTCCATCAACCCGCACTGGAGCAGCAAGGCGGACACTTCCCAGTTCCAAAACGGTTGCAAAAATTTGAGAGATCTTTTCCCGGTTTCATTTTACAATTTAATTTGATGCCTAAACATTGTAAAGATTCGAACCCAGGACCCACGAATTAGCAGCCAGGTAATATAAATATTTATTTTATAAAGTCAATATTAACTTTATTAATTTTCCACAAAATGTATAGTCATTAATAATATAATTTCCTATACTAAATGTGGAATTTAGTATTTTCATATAGTTAGCAAGCTGAAGTGGCAATGGGCCGGCCACATAGCTCGCAGAACTGACAACCGTTGGGGAAAAAAGGTTCTCGAGTGGTAGCCACGTACAGGCAAACGCAGTGTAGGACTACCCCCCACAAGATGGAGTGACGACCTGCGCAGTGTTGCGGGAAGTCGAAGGATGCAGGTGGCTCAGGACCGAGCTTCGTGGCAATCTTTGGGGGAGGCCTATGTTCAGCAGTGGACTTCTGATAGGCTGAAATGATGATGATGATGATGATATAGTTAATATTTTAATTTAAAATGAACACTCGCTAATATTCAACTTGGTGTGAGTGCTTTTTATAATTATTGTTTATCCAATGCATTACATGACCTTAGTTTTACGATGAATCAAAGACGACTTTTCGAATATATTTTTCTTCGTCTTAGTCAAGACTTATCAATTCTGTTACGTATTGATTTTCGAAGTGTCATAACTAAAACGAAACATCGGAAATAAACATATTACAATAAAAAATAAACTGTAAAAGGTCAGTCGCGCGGGGCGCGCGCGCATTGTAAGTGTATGATAGATGGCTGTCATATTCAAACTATCTCTATACATATGTAAATTCTTTTTGCATTCGTGATGAATGTCTGTCTGTACGTCCAACTCGGAGCGTGTTTATTGTTGACAAAGAAGTGAAAATATTATCGGGGAGTGTTCGTCAGTTGAATAACAAACAGTGGAAGTAATAATAGCGCGATATGTTGTTGTTTAAATTTGTAAATCATTGCGGTGATCATTTTGTACTTCAGTTTTTTACTAAGGTATTCCTTTCTAGAAATGATTTGTAGATACACAAAATAAAAGATTATTGTTCAGAATTAATCGACTCGAAATTACAACTTGTAGAATATAATTCAAATTTTATTATACTGTAAAAATCTACAAAATTGTAGTCAGAATTATCACGTATTCGAAGTATTGCCTCCTTAAGAAAAACTAAACTTAATATTTACGTTCACAATTACATTAATAAATGTATTCTTTTACCCAAAGAATGTACTCCGACTGACAACGATTAAACTAAAAGCATTGACAATTATTGCATGTGGAAATTAGTCTTGCCATCAATAATTTTACAATTTAAAAAGTATTTTTTTTCCTGAATTCAAATTTGGAATACATTTATACATATTATTCACCATGACACTTGTGATGGATGTAAAACAAAACACGTTCAAAAAAATTTGTTTTTAATTAATCACGTAAGTTTTATTATTATGACACTGTTTTTTGTGTGACAGAACTTTTAGCCATAGTACTCGTATAGGCAATATATTATATTTTACAAAAAAATCAACACCCATATTAAAATTCTAAGTCAACCCAAAAAATGCGCACATCGGACATGCGCTCAAAATATTATCCCCACACATCCACGCCCAAACGGTATCGAACCAGCGGGAGCGTCACAATTCCGTTTTTACTTTTTTTTGTCAAACGTAAGGGTTCATCCACAATGACAGGGAATCATGTTACATTTATTCAATGCACATTTTTATAGTTGGGCTTTTTCAAAACCAGTGGGCCAATACACAAACTGTCACCATTGAACCAATGATTGATGGAACTAATTAATTTTGTAGGATACGGCGTTGCACGTGCCCTTATACATGCGTACTTGAATACTAAATTAAAAATGTAGTTTTGCGTGCCTATTGTACAAAAATATTCAGAGTATCTGCCTTTTTTTGATTTTGGAATGCCATTGCAAGTAATGGAAATGGGTTCACAGTTCACTAATTCCTTTTAAAATTATGTACAACAGACTAATTTATAATAAAATAAGTTATTACCAGAATTTTAAGTTAATTAAGTATTACCTGAGCTTATTTGGGACAATACAAGAGATGGCGAGCCAGTCGCTGTCTTAGTGTCCATGCCAACGACACAACTGCTAACATAAGTTTCGAAAACCTTTAATAATACGTTTTGCTAATTTTCAAAGGAGAGTGTATAATAAAAATATCTTTCGGCCACATACATTACACATAAAAGTAGGTAGGATTATTTAATCATGTCAAAGCTTTGGTACATTTAAAGTTATTCATTCGAATAGACAGAAACCAAACCACCAATGATAATGGATGGTGATCATCAGCTTATCTTTATATGTATATTTTCGCTGCACATGTTAGGTGTTGAACTATAAGTAAACATTTGAAATATCAAAAAAACCTTTAAATACGCGTTCGACTTACGAGCAGAGGAATCCATGTCATAAATTAATAAAGAAAAATTTCTAGAAATCTGTATCTAGATTTGAGTTACAATTTTGCGGGTAAACTTCAAGAAAGATGAAATAAGTCTAGACTATTTTTAAGCTTTAGTTACAGTTAAAACTGCTGGAACTATAGCTACTAAATAGCTAAATTGACTTTAGGCAATGCTCTTTTTTAGTACGTTTATTTTTAATAAACTAACATTATGTTGTATACTATACTTTAAGTATGTTTACGGAATACATATATATATATATATGTATTGAAATATGTTCTAAATTTTGAAAATTTTAATATATAAAATTAAGTCGATTAACGTTAATGAGAATTGAAATCGAATTGTTCAATTGAGCGAAATATTTTTTTGGAATTCGCCTAAAAACCTTATAAACGCTGATACACAAAATGAAAAAATTAGTTACAAATTTGTCCCCTTCTTTATTCGTATGATGATGATGTCCGATCACGCCGACAACTTCTGATTATTATTAGCAGTTGTCAACTGGACAGGAGATGTTATAGTGCTGCAAGTGTAGGCGCAAACACTGAGGCACACACTCGTCTTTACCTTCCCGTATCCGATATAACGCATATGTAATAATATTGGAGGAAGGGTTTGATGCAGTTGCATAACACGATCAGACCTGAAAACCAATTTGTGTTTTTGGATAAATATTGGATTTGGCTGGGATTCAATCCAAGGAGCCATGTGATATAAGCCAGGTATGCTAACCACTAGCCACACAGTCGCCATTATTTGTTTATTCTTCTGTCGTCTTTCTCCAGGAGAGACGAAAGGCCGGTTTAACCGGGCCCCCGTTACTCTGAATCGCACCAATTGATAATTCGTTATCTCTGCCTATCCCTATGGTTAACAGTCTAAAAGTAATATTTATATACAAATCAGTTTTTGAATCGTTTTGTTTGTGTCAAAACTGTAAAATCACGATCATTTATCACATCACAATCAAGATCAGTGCATGTTCAATCAATTCCTAATATATAATTATTATGTATGTATTTATAGAGTAAATGTATTGATATATGAGTGTGTATATATGTGCATATCGTCTTAAATAGTTATCGTATACAGATGTACATATTTATTTTTAATTTCTTATTAACCTGCGTAGATCCTGAACCTTTGCTCACTAGTCATTACATCCTCTGCGAAGTGGTTGCCTGGTAGAGATTGCTTCTAAGCTATGGCTTCCTTTTTTTCTATTTTTATTAATTGGTGTACAGTAAAGTAGATTCAATTATTTTACTTACTTGCACTACTTACGCAAAAATAAAATAGGTAGAGGCGCAATGTCGGCACCAACCACATCATATCCTTTTCTGCATAGTTAATAAAAAGGTCAAGAGGTAAGTAAATAGTGCCACATTAGAAGAAGCATCGCATAATAAGATTTATAGCGACATTAAGGCGTGCATTATCGTAACGGTACTTACTCGTACCATGGCGTCTACACAGACTGTGAATGATACTGAACTTTACTTGTAACCATTTAAAATTTAATTTTGAAAGTGCGAAATGAAGGTATATAGTTGCGACAGGGATATTGTCGCCGGGTATTCATTTTACGCATTTTGCTGCAAAATGTCTCATATATCTACGAGGAGAGGTTCAGAACGCAACGCAAATTGCTACAGTCAGGAAAATTCATAGAGCTGGCAATTTGGATGTAATTACAAAAGTCGTATTGTTCCGTATTCAATGAGTTTTTAATTCCGTCCTTGCAAAGTTTTACGTTTCCAGGAAAATCTATCCGTATATGCCGAACCCAAATCCCACAGACTATTGACGGGAAACAGCTTGTCTAGTAGCGACATTGAGCTCATCGATTCCCATGCCCAGCGTGGAGGTTATGGTCAAATCATCCATGCATGGCGTATCAGTTTTTTGGAGTCGTTTTCTCGGAAAAACCTATGCTTAGACTTACATAGACTAATAAAAAAAGAAGAAAGAAGAAGAAGAAAAATCAGGTACGACTTCCACTTGCACGAAATAGCACATTTAAAACAGTATCCACGAAGAAAAATAAAGTCAAAAATATTTTAATGAAGCCTAAAGTGTTGCTACATTGAGCTAACTCAGTGTAGGGAATCAATTTGACAATAACTTAGCGACTACTTCCTGCTCTACCTCATTATCTTCGGATAAGGTAACATTACTATTTTATTAAATAAATTTAGTAATAACTCATACTTACTTAAGACATATATATACAGTGGTGGTCGTATAATTAGAAACACTACCAACGCTCCTTGACATTATGTAAGATATTTCACCGCAATCTTTTTATTTGAAATTAAACAATAAATAGGACTACAATATGTTCAACGATTTATCATTTATTAGAAAAATAATATAAATCCCATTACACAAGTGCAGTTACAATATTATATTACGGACAAACATTTAAATCAGTTTGAAGCTATGAACAATGATAGTCAACTAATTAGAAACAACAACAAAAAAGTATAAAAAACAATATTTTTTTAAGTATTAGTAATTAGTATTGTTATTTACGAAATAGCTACTATCCACAGCCTACCAACAGTTATAATTAATATTTAGTGGCGTATCCCTTATTTTATTGAAAATAAGGGATACAGCACTGCAACGACATGGCATTGATTCAATCAATTTCATACATTTTTCTAGGGGGATTGAATTCCATGCTTCAACAAATGCTTCATATAGTTCGTTTTGACTGGTGTTACGTTTGTTTGAGACTTTCTTTTTAACAATATACCACAGATTTTCTATCGGGTTTGAATTCGGACTATTTGCTGGCCAGTCTAAAACGGATATACCCTGTTTGCTAAGGAAACTTTTGACGCTATTGGCCGTGTGTTTAGGGTCATTGTCATGTTGAAAGATCCAGGTTACAGGCAAATGATCATCCGAGTAGGGAATCATTGTGTGCTCTAAGATATTTTTGTATTGCCATTGATCCATTGTACCTCCTCTGAACGCGTCCAACTCCACATCCGGAAAAACACCCCCAAACTTTAATGTTACCGCCACCGTGTTTGACTATACTCCTTGTGTATTTATAATTAAAAGCATTGTTTACAGGACGTCTTATATAGCGCTTTCCATCAGAATTTACCATATTTATTTTTGTTTCATCTGAAAATAACACTTTTTTCTATGCTCATACTGTCCAATTTATACATATTTTAGGGAATAATAATCGCTTCTCACAGTGTTGCTTGGTAAGAAGCGGTACCTTTCGAGAGATTCTTCCAAATAATTTAGCTTCCACTAATGGCGTATCAGTCTTGAGGAGATGTTACTCGGGTCATCAGGCGAAAAAACTTCATTTTTAATCCGGTTGGAGCCTTTACTTGGGTTGGTTGGTAGCAACACGAACGATTAGCGTATCTTCTCTGGGTGAGGTTTTTCTTGGCCGAGCCTTTTTAAGAACACTTTTCAACAGTTCCATGTGTTTTATAATGATCAATTGCATTAAAAACTTTCTTAACAGAACAATTTAAATGCACAGTTATTCTTCTTTACGCCCACTTATGATCTATATATAAATTAACAATTATTTGCCTAATTGAGGCGTCACAACTTTTATTTTTGCCCATTTTAAACAAAATAAAATTCAGATAAAATTTTGAATTGCCGACAAAATAATAGAAAAACCCAAGAAAGAAATTTTATTTTCCACTTTCAAAAAAAGAACGAGTTATGGATGCTTTTTTAAAATGTTTCTAATTAGGCGTCCAATCGGCCAGTAACAGAAAATAAACTCCTACATGTGTAAGACTCATTTTGTAATTAAAAGAAACATATGTTTTATATTTTATGCATTTAATTAGTTTTTTATTTGAGTGGCTATATTATTTTTATTATTGCATGATTATTAATTATTGATTGTGTATATTTTTTACGAACATTTGTACGTCGAAGTTTTACTTTCTTTATTCATAAGAAGTGTTTCTAATTATCTGACCACCACTGTATATACTCGTCGTTTCCAACTATTAAGATAGCTACTTATAAACAATAGTAAAAATTACTTTATTTGTATGAATGCCCAAAATTTCCTTGTAACTGACAGGATGTCGCAGTTCGTCGCACGCGACTTGACATGCTTCGTTACTTTTACTTAGTTCTGATTTCATTAACTTTACAACTTTTCTCTTCATTCTTAATTGTTTCCGACGGAAGAAGCAATCGTTGATTCAGT
The DNA here is from genome assembly GCA_029286595.1 of Bhutanitis thaidina. Classification (NCBI taxonomy): domain Eukaryota; kingdom Metazoa; phylum Arthropoda; class Insecta; order Lepidoptera; family Papilionidae; genus Bhutanitis; species Bhutanitis thaidina. Next base: position 6,810,015 of record JAGSMS010000005.1, read on the forward strand.
TCCATTCGCTAAACAGTGAAGATGGAAATAATTTCTTAGGCTACTTCAATGACCACCATTTTTAATTAGTTTTGTTCTTGACTGTTCTAACCTTTTTCTTAAAGGTAGTAAATGAATCGAACTCTATAGAAACTTCTCCTTCGTCTTGGAGTACTTGCACATGGTGAAATACCCAGACCCAGAACAATTAATTGTAGCAATACAAATACTTTTACCGTCTGGGAATCGAACCAGCGACCCGCAGAAATTTCGTTAAAATGAAATGCGACCGTACCTTTTCTTAGCTCATGCACTACTTCCACGACCAAAACGATCTCCGCCACTTTCGTATTGGTATCAACCAATCAGATTGGACATATTTGTAGTACCGGCCTGGGTGTTCCTCTACTACCTCATTAAGACATTTATCGGATACATAAGTTTTACAAATTTTATATTATGTAATTTTTTTTTTTTTAAATAAGTCTAATATTAATTTAGAAGATACCTACGATAGCCAGACTAGAATACCTACTTGCATGATAAGTACTAAAATCGTAACCTTCTTTATCGGTGCATTAATTAGTTATAATGTTATAATGAAGAGTATGCGTTGATCGTCTCTATCTAATAAAGTAACTTAGATTTTTTCTTTAGTATTTATAAAAAAATCTAAATCTTATTTTTAACGAAACAATAACTGCAGTCGATAGAAGTTTCGGCTACGAAAAAAAAATGTTTCTTTCCGCCTGTATAACTTAACACTATATCGAAATATTTTTTACCTTGTATAATTTATTGTTTCGGGATCATTACTCGACGCCTTAAACCAGCCGACGCGCGACGAAGAAGAAATTATAAAATTTCTCCCTTTGTGCAGTTTAAACAAAATAACGACCATTAGGCGCAAAGTAACAAAGCTTTCGCTGTACTAAATTTCTCAAAGAAAATAAAAACACTTTCCACTTCATTTATCATAAGCAAATAGGGTTAGAACTTTATTACTTTAGCGCAACGCATAATATAATTTATGGTCGCTTAAGAAACTGAAGTAATTTAAGATGTCATGAAAATAAATGAGATATTTTTCTCATCGGGTACACGTTTACAAGCAGCTATAGCATAAAATTTACCTTCTCATGAAATTTACCTACTTTATCTATAAACACATAAAATAATTTCTATGTATGTATCATTGAATGGATTTAACTAAATGGGGTACTTTTATCGCAGTTACGAGTTCTCTTGTACATGTCCGCTAGTACAATATAATATGCTTAAATTCAAATTTTAATAATTATACTCAGAAGGTTAATTATGTTGTCGTAGTCGTGTGTCGATCACTAAGTTATCGTGTAACTTCTGAACGACTTGACCGATTGAGGTTATATTCACACAATATAATATTTGGTTCATAGTATACTAGAACTCAATAGGTCTAAGTTCGATATTTAATAATTATTCATATTTACTACATCTTATGCAATAAAATTTAAATGACTTTTTGACCTCTTCTCATATAAATATCATAAAATTATCTATCTTATAAATAGTTCATGATTATTTATGAACTTATTATAAAGCTAATTGCGTGCCCATCGTGGTCTAACATTATTGTTAATTAGTGTAGACTTTGAGACTTAATTTGTAATTTATTATAATTCAGGGTTTATTTAATTGTAATGTTTTCACGTTCTTAAACGAAAATTGATAACAGACGTTATAAAATTTAATTATAAGTTTTCTAGCAGTTTGTTTTGTTACATGAATTTTGTAATCTTTGATAAACTGTTCAAGAGAACGACACGAACGAACTTGAAAGCATTGTTGTATTCTAATTTTCCTTTTTAATAACTTTGGAGGCTTCTGCACATTTAAATATATCTTTTATTTCTACAATTTATATTCTGTAATTATAAAGAGAATCATCTTGTATAAATTAACTCAAATAGATGAATATTAACTAAACTAAATATTTGGGCAAATTACGTTGCACCCTATCCTTGATGGTCAATATAGAATTGTATTGAAAGTCAATAAACAAGACCATTCAATATTCATTAAATCTTATCTTGTTGTCTATTTGGCATGTGCTACCTCGTTAAAAGCAGGTGAACTTAATGAAAATAATACTGTTTAAAGCTACGACGATAAAAGATATGCTTTCGAGAAAGTGAAAGAGCGTAAACGATAATGAAAACTAGCTTAATAAGTAAATAAGGTTTCCGATACTAAAGGGATTCCAATGTGCTAAATACATCGATGTGTTTAACACATTGGAATCCCTTTATATGTAAGTAGAATAGAACTCACTTGAACTAAGTACGAACTAGTGGGATCATGATATCCAGTATTGAGGTAGTCACTGAACGGCGACATTATGTTAAATATGATATTATCTTTTGATCGAATGCCGTCTAACTACACCGAGTCAATAGCGCAGAATACAATAAAGGCTATAAATTTGTACGAAATTACAGAAGAACTTAAAGTGCTTGGAACACATTAAGCTGGCGGGGCATAGGCCTTTGACAAGTCATCAAAAACTCAGATTAGCATGTATGCTCGTCTTATCTATCAAATATATATTCAAAGCAGAACACGTGGTTGATCAGTCTTTTAAAAATTGCAATTAGTTGAAAGCATGCTCTGTATATATATACTCTCACGGCCGTTTACCCCATTGGGTACCGATGCTTGGGTATATAAAACAAAGCGCGTGCACGGCCCCAGAGCTATCAAAGCTCAAACTCAAAATTGTTTAGTTACTTAATTCAATTAAATTCTATTAGGTCATTAACAAAAATTATCTTATCGAACAGGATTTCGGATAAAGTTAACATCTGCCCCATTATACTGTTCGTTTGACAAATGGAACAATTTTGTTAATCTATTAGCGTTGAAACTGATATATAACACTTTAGATAACAATTAAGCCATCTGTTTTGATCAGTGTCTAAAAAATACAATTCTGCTTCGAATAAAAGCTCCTTAGAGACATTTTTAGTCAAACCGATTATTTTGTAACGGTTTTATAATACAATATTAATCGACGAAATTTGTTGAAATAAAACATGAATTAAATAATACTGAATTAATCGGTTTTGTATATGGATCAAAGTTGCTAGTCAAAACGTAAAGGAATTAAGATTTAAAAAAGATAAAAATAAAAGTAACTTTATTTGTTGGTAAAAAACAGAGGCTGCTCTTTAGAGCAGTAGTAGTTTTAACTACTGAACGAACTTTTATTACTTTGCTAAGTTTCACTAGAGTATTTCATTATATTACTACAGCAATAATTTCTAAACTAAAATATGCATAGAAATTAATTTAGCAAAGTGAATTAAACAGTTACGTATCTTGGGAGAGTAGTCACGCCAAATGAGCGAATAAAAATAAACTTAAACCATACAAATACAAAAAATTTTGTTTTTTTTGTATATACACACATCAAAATGCATGCATGATATTACAAATTTATCATTTATATTTGTTTGAATTTGATGTTGAGAGGGATGTTGCAAGCGGGAAGTAATCAATCTCAGGTATCTCGGCATTTTGGCATTCATAGAAGTGTTATTTGTCGTCTTTGGCAGCGCTACAATAATACAAGGGAATCCGCTGAACAGCATTCTGGCCGTAAAAGGAGTTCAACCACTCGGCAAGACCGGTACATACAACTGACTGCAAAACGCCGATGTTAACCGCTCGGGAGATCAGTTTGAGGCTACAAAATTCTAACGGTGTTGATGTAAGTCCCCAAACTGTGCGACATCGACTGCATGAGTACGGGCTACGAGCTCGATGCCAACCTATCAAGTCTTCTCTCGACGCCTTTTGGGCGTCGGAGGAACTGTATCGGGGCTTGGCCCCTCAGTGATATCTGTTCGCCGCACGTAGAAGTACGTGCGGGTCATGGGGGTGCGTGAACGCTTCGGCTTCGTGTCTCTGCGCCCGTCTCCACGCGAGCTGGTGGCCAGGTGAATCCCTTTCGGGGAAGCCCGTCCATCCTGCCCGCGGGGGGCGGCGCATGGATTATTTAGGGTTGGATGAGGTTAAGGCTTCCAGGGCACGGCTAGGTAGTCCCGCTAATATGGCGAGTCCCTTTATTGCTGCCTGGCCTATGTCGTCTCCGTTTAGGGAGGCCAGGAGTATGTCCTGCAGGACGGTGATCACTGTCGACAGCGGGACAGTGGGTTCCGTCCGCGAGACGTGGTGTTGAGCGGAGACGGGCGTCGGCCGGGGTTCCGGGCATGACCTCGTCTCCTGTTGTTGTTGTTGTTGTTGGGTGGTGGCTGTGGGTTGTTTTGCGAACTCTGGTGACTTTGTCTTCTTTTTCCCTCCTCTGCGTCTCCGTTTTCGCTTTGTGGGGGGTTGGGCGTTTTCCGGTTGGCGAGGTGGTTCTGACGGAGCCTGATGGCTCGCGGCGGATTCCGCCCTCGCCTCTTGTGTCCTGGCAGTCCGGTTCCTGGTTAGAGCCACTGCCCCTGCGCAGCGGTTACGGAGTTCCCGCTGGTAGACAGGGCATTTGGAGGGTTAGCCGTGTGCTCCTGTCCACAGTTTGCGCAAGTTGGCGGCTCCTCCCGAGGTCACGGGCAGTCCCTGGCGGCGTGATTCCCTCCGCAGCACACACACGGCAGTGGCCGGTGGCAACAGTGTGATGAGTGGCGGAAGAGTTGGGAGCGATGGCATTGTGCCGGGCCTCTTTTTCCTCTCCAGGCCTCTATTCTGACACCGGGCATACAAAGTATCTCGGTGACAGAATACAGTGTCTGGAGGATGTCCGGAGTCTTCTTCAGTTGCGCGAAGAAGATAACGCCTGGTCGTCCCTTCCGCGCACTGATGCTCTTTATGTATTCCGGAGTGTAACCTTGGATCCGGAGGTCCTCTGCGATTTCGCTTGGTTCCGTACCCTCCGGCAGCCCGCGTATTGCGACCTTGACACTTCTGTCTGCCGTTAAGGAGTACGTGAACCAAGCTACTTTCTCCTCCTTTTCCAGCCAGGTTAGGTAGCTGGTAATGGCGTGGTTTTCTTGGGCTGTTTCGGGGTAGAACCGGTCTCCCTTCCCAAAAGGGCGGGCGTTAGGTCTACATCCGATGTTGCCGGACAGGACTCGGAAGTGGTGAGTCCAGTTGGGCAGGTGTTCCACAATGATGGGTGGGAAGCGGGGAGCTTTCACCAATCTCTGGGTGTCGGAGGTTCCCGAGACCAGGGTTGGTGGGCGTTGTGAGCGCTCTTTTTGCATGCTCAAGATGCTCGCATAGCTGGTGGATCGCGTGGTGTTTCCGGTCTCCGTAGCTATCAATCCATTACCGCTTTTTGCGGTATCTGGAGAGGCTGGGCGAGAGGAGTGGTGGACGGGTGTGGGTATGCGTTGGGGCGTGGTAAACGGTTTGCGAGACTCTGGCGCTACCGGAGCGGTGCGCGGAGTGCTAGCCGTGGTCCCAGCCGTGGAAGTGGAGGGGGCTTCGTGGGAAGCGAGCGGCGCGGGCACTGCTACTTGGGCAGGCGGGTCGCGAGTTGCGCTGGGGATGGAGGTTTCTTCGAGGCAGATGCGCTTGCAGTCTGCCTCTTCCTCTTCTGGGCTTCTGTGGCGTCTAGCAGGGCGAAGTATCTCCGTGTCTACACGGTCCTTCGCTGCCTGCTGAACCTTTTCCAATTCTTCGGGTCCGATGTTGTGGCCCGAAGCCACGAGGTCTGTCCGAGACTTCTCTAGCTCCGCGATGAGGGATCTCGGAGTGGATGGGCAGGCGAATGCCCCCAAGCTCTCCATGTACCGTATCGTCGCGAGCTCGTGCTCAACACGAGCCCTTGGCGATAGGTCGGCAACGTCTGGAGATGTTGGGGGTGACGGTGTGTCGTCCTTTTCGGCGCTGCTGTCCGTGGTGGACACGCTGGTCGCCGAGGTCTCCTTTCTTCTTCATGGCTAGTGCACTTCGCCGCGACCGGGGGGGTGTTCGCCGCCGCGCTAGAGAACGCGGGCGGTTTCTCGAAGCGTTTATATTAATAAACGCTTGAGATCTCCAGTGGTCCGAGCGGTGTTACTCTAACGAACGCGAACTGCAGACTGTCCTCGATGCCAAATTAGGTGCCCACCGATACGTCACGGGAATCGCGCTCGTCGAAATGAATGGTGTAGAGAACGCAGAACCTGGGTCCATCCCAGGAACAATGGGATAAAATTATGTTTTCCGATGAGTCGCGATTCGGGTTTAGGCCTGATACAAGAAGGGTGCGAGTCTACCGTGCCCGGAAATACTGAAAGGCTCAGGTGCATTCAGGAAGTGCATCCATACAGCGGCTCAACAGTTATGGTATGGGCGGGTATTATGAAGAACAAGCGAACTGAGCTCGTTTTTGTAAATGGAAACATGAACGCTGAAAATTACGTTGAGGATATTCTCAGACCTTATGTCCATCCATTTGCACAAACTTTTGGCTCCGATTTTACGTTAATGCAGGACAATGCGCGTTGACATACAGCTCGGGGAACCAGTCAATACTTGGCAACGGAGAACATACGGGTATTGCCGTGGCCTGCACAATCGCCAGACCTCAACCCCATCAAGCACGCATGGGACATGCTCCAGAGACGTGTTTTGAAGGACTTGGACGGAGTGACAATAACCCAGCAGCTGAAGGATTTGCTACAATTCCATTGGGAGCGAATACAGTCTCAATAATTTAATGAATAATCGTTGCCGACAAGTTCTGAATAGCAGAGGAGGCCATACTTTGTATTAAATTGCGGGGAAAAAAGGTTCTCGAGTGGCAGCCACGTACGGGCAAACGCAGTGTAGGACGACCCCCCACAAGATGGAGTGACGACCTGCGCAGTGTTGCGGGAAGTCGGTGGATGCAGGTGGCTCAGGACCGTGCTTCGTGGCAATCTTTGGGGGAGGCCTATGTTCAGCAGTGGACTTCTAATAGGCTGAAATGATGATGATGATGATGATTCTTTCACAATAAATTCCTTTTCTTTAGAAATTTCATTTTGTTAAAAAAAATGTTTAGTTACTTATGTACCTTAGTTTCTGCAGTATATTCTAATATTGTTAATTTCTGTTATTAAAAGAACTTATAAAGACAACAGCTGTTATTTTTACATCATAGGACCCTAAAAATATTATTTTAAAAATAAAATACAACGTTATAATGTGGAATACCATCCTAAAATTTAAATTAGTACATGTTGCTTAGACTTTTTTGATGTGTGTATTTTAAGAATCAATATTGTACGTGTCACGAATCAATAATGTATCTTACTTCTAATTACCATAATTATAAAATGGCACGCCACACGGAACTGTACAAGCTCCTAGAAGATAATTGTAAATGAAGACTGAAATCATCTTCTTCCTTCTATAATAGTTCACTGATGGACATATACTTTTGAAGGATTTTCCCTAATCGTAGAACGAAGGGCCAGATGGAGTGATAATCTGCACTGCAAAGTTATGAAAAGTCGATGTATGCAGGTGGGTTTGTACGCAATCTCATGTCATGGGACATTCTTGTAGCCTTCCAATCACCATTTCATTACTCAAGGGATTCGCGGAAAATCATTTTTAGCAGAGGTCTTCACTCTTTACGGAATCAATCATTAATCTCCTCTCTTTAGGTTTACAGTTCGCGTGGTATTTCGCTTTTATTATAGCACACTTTTCAATTACATGATAACTTTATAGACCTGAAAGAATTTTACATTCATGTGTAAATATATAATGTAGCTACCTACCACTACGGCACTAGTTAATTTGAAACTACGTACTTGTATTCGCAACGTTTGTTCTTACACAAAATTTTATTTAAAAAACTTAGCGCAGTTGAATTCACAAATAGAGAGAAAAAAATTCAAAAGCTCAGAAACCTACAACAGATAAACTCAATTTATTTTTACGTTATTGCAAAAAAGAGCGTAACGATAAGGACAATGGAGAAGGACCTTCATTACCTGCTTTAAATGTGACCCTATGCTATTGGACACTTTTGTAATACTCCTATAACGAAAAATGTCGGGTATAATAGGGTATCAAATATTTGGTGCCAGTCATGACTTTTGTTTTCTTTTGCGTAATAAAAATAAAATTTAACTAACTGACAGTCAATATTCATGAAGACTCAGTAGTATTATTTAAAATTAAAAAGAGTGTACTTGTGACTTATGCGTGCACATAGTTCTCGCACAAGCATAAGACTTAAATAATAAGAAATTATCCAAAGAGCTTTTAATAGACTTTTTAGTGTAAGGTTTTTTGACAAAGTCCGTAAAAGTAGCAGCCTGTAAGTACCTACTGCTGAGCAAAGGTATCCTTCTTAAATATCTGAAAGGTTTTGGAGCCGGGAAGGGCCCGCCACCCTGCTCCAGTGCGGGTTGACGGAATTCACATATCCTCGAAATAATATTTTTTGTGATTTCTCAGACATGCCGGTTTCTTTCACCGGCGAGCACGTTGTAAATACAGCACTTAAAATTGCTATTAACAATTTTAGTGGTGCCGGCGCCGGGGATCAAACCCAGGTCACTCACGCTCTATGAGACTTAAGTTCTAACCACTAGACTACCCCGGCTCTCTAAAAGTGCGTTCATATACTTTTCAATAAATCATAACACGACTACGATTAGGTCGAGGTCAGGCGGCATACCGAAGTGCTAAAAATTGTTCTTAATTAAAAGGGTAGTTATGGTGCAAGGCTTACATATCAACATAACATATTGCATTTATATTTTATTGTCTCATAAAAGCGTCACCCTCTTTCAATTTGGACACTGTTGTTTTATTGGTTACAGAATTATTACCGTCATTTTTATTGCTTTAACCGGCACATTTTGGTCGACGTTTTATTGCTTGAACTTGATATTAGAAATGGTTTCACATTGTTGATGGCCCTTGCAGTATTTATTTACTTTAGCGGTGGTAATTTTTGCTTTTAGTGTTGTTTGTTATTGCGTATTTGTAATTGTCAAAGTTGTTTGGTTCAGAACAATATTTCTGTTGATGTTTTTTAATCTCAGGATAAAACTATTGGTATTCGAAAATCGTACCAAAGGAAATCGTATCATTTTAAAATGCATAGCATGCAAATCGCTTATACAGAAAGGTGACCACAACGTCTTTATTTTCACTAATAATTCATCTCTTTCATTGTTACCTTGCTAACTATAGTATTAACTTACACAAATGTAATGTTCCAATAAAATGCATATTACCCACTCCTCACTTAATGAAGTAGTAAGCGCTATTACATTTTTAATGTCATTAATGCGTTTAGGAATAAAAAAATTTTTTTTTTTTTAATATTGTCATAAATATAGTAAAATGTCTTCGCGAAATCAACACTTTCTGTTATAAATTTGTGTACATGAGCTTGTAGTACTGACTGTTTACTTCGGAATAAAATCGCAACGGGTACCGACAGATGACGATATAAGCATCACGAAAAATACTGGACCAAAACTAAGCAGACCTATGAGGGGTAGCAGCGTTTAAGGTGCTAGGTGTCTGGTACGGCGATGGCCAATCCGTTTGTCGAGCGTGGCGATTATGGCAAATCCTCCTTATGGGAGAGGCCTATGTCCATTTACAGGCTGTTAAGGTTAAGTGAAGAACACTAACAGTGTTCAGCACTTTGTTCGAGTAAATAATGACGATGTTATGGAACTTGGCGATATCATATTTTAAAGGCATAAAACTTTTTATTCTTTAAGAAAGTTTTATAAACATAACGCACAAAGTTTGTTTTGTGCAAATAATGCAGTAACTTCACCTTACTGTAAGTATTATAGGAGCAAAACTGTTACCGTAAAAGCGAGTTAGAGGAAGTCGAGCTACCCATGATAGTCAATCCTAATTTTGGTTATTTAATTTTTTAATTGATGTTTAACAGAACCTAATTATTAATTATTTTAAATATATAACTTTTATGGATCAAATTTCATTCGTGCCTTCTATCTCTGTGATAGGATGTATTGTCGTTAGGTTAATCATTAATTATGGTTTTTAATTATTTTGAAATATGATTTCCATATTACGACCTAAATAGTTAAGGGTGCCAAAAAAAATGGCATGCTAAGTTAAGCGCAGTGTCTCAAGCATTGTAATTGTGATACTGCTCAATATCTGTAGGATTTAGGCTTGACATTTTGTGCTATCAGTCCCTTGCCACAGCTTCATCTTCCAAGATGTGGGTGAGGTAGTCATTATATAGAAAAAATAAGCGGTATATTTACCTTTGCAGTACAGCCTACGTAGAAATCTACGTAGTCCCATGGCACGAATAAGTGCATAATATAGGCTACTGATGGACACAGGCCCTTCCCAATGGAAGCAATTGTCATAATCACTCCGCCAGACAAGCGTGTTGGCAATCGAGTTGGAATCCATTTCCTCAACAAAGCGAACCGATTTCATTAAAAACAATTATAAGATCACAGCGAATCAGACAGATTTTTTCAAAGTTTTTAATAATAATGACATATAAATGATAAATGTACATTAAATAGTGTCGAAAAATACTTTAACTATCGAGTACTTCTAAAATTACAGTATCGAAAACCTTTTTAATGTTGTCTCTACTTTTCCAGATTAACGTAAAATATGTTGAAAACCTGAACTGAAAAAATGTGAAATAGTGCGCTTTTTAACAGTAAAAAAGCAAAAAAAACTGTAATTAATAAACAAACTTTGCATTTTATATATATATTAACAAAAAAATCATTATTCCAAAGTATTGAATCTCATAATCCCGTAATTATTTCCTACGATTTCGAAAAAGTAATCCTTTCCGAGAAAGCACCTTCCTGTCCTTGTAGATCCAATCACAATAACTATAGTGTTGATACTTGCTTTGATATTTATGAGCTTTGTGAATAATTCATTGATAAACGTCATGAATAAATAAAAAAAAATCCCATTCCTTTCAGACCATTTAATATCTACATAATGGATTTATTGCTGTTGTCTGATAAAAATAACCACATTTTCTTGTGATAAATAAAAAGGATGCAGGAGGACTGCGGTGTTTCCTCTTCTTTTTTATCATTCAGTCAGTATAAAAGCCCACTGCTGGACTAACGCATTTCCATGATAGTGACAACATAAGGGCCTGCGCATACGGTGGATAGGCCTCGGCGTACTTTTTTATCCGTCAAAATAGATCACTTAGAACTCCATCGCAAAATGCACACGGCGGATTAAAAGTACCGCATAGAAAAAGTCCCCCAAACAAGTGCGGACAATGACAGCCCGGACCGGACAAAAGTACCATTTGGAAACGTCTTTTCTTCTTCTTAAACACTAGGTACATTGCAACAACGGAATCAAAGAATATTGGATTCCATATCGTGCGCTTTCCTAAACTTTATTATACATACAAAGTTCCCGTAACAGTAGCTTCATTATCAAGGAGCTACTGTTACGGATATTCAATACTTGACTATCCTAGAAAAGAGAACCCATGACCTTATCTTTCTCCATCGGAAGGAAATATCTTAGGAGTTGAAGACCTTTTCTAGACTGAAATTTTCTGGATCGTAATGAAGCCACGTTTCATATATTTTTATAAATCAAGCCTAGAAACGGATCTATATGCAACAGTTCCAAAAAGCTTCGGGAAATATTTAGTCTGGTTTGTTTTTACGCATCGCTGAGCATACTACTCAACTTGTACTCAACGCGGGGACCCTTTTTTCATCCCCTAGTGCTCGTGTAACACTAATGTCAAAATCTCTACAGTAATAACAATAATATTTATTTTATGGTATTATTTGCATCTATACGTATTTATATACACAACCCATCTTATTAATAATATATATTTTTATTTCTTCAGCTATAGGAACTAGTAGATTTTTTCGACTTTTTATAACCATTTCTTCGGTCACTGTGGTCGACAGGAGTCCGGAGCAAGGGTCATAATTGGTGAAAGTTCTTCCACGCACTGAAACTAGTTAAAGCAGGTAGTTAATTTTTTAAACGTCATGAGATAATTTTTTGATGTATCTTACAAATATTGTAACTGTACCTTTGAATTTAAAATGTAAATACTGACTGTATTTACATTTATAATCCAAAATTTAAGTTTGTGTCCCATTAAATTATTTAGTAAATATTAAAAAAAAAATTAAGAAAATATATATCATACAGTTTGTACATTAGGACTCTGTGAAGCAATGTATTTTTCTAAATTATGTGTTTAAAATATATTTACAATCAACCCATTAGTACATTATAACTATCCCGTGTGGTATCGGCATAAGAATCTACCACCCCTTTCTTCGCGTGAGTGTCGTAAGAGGCGACTAAGAAAGAATCCTTGAAAATCTCATTGCAATCTCCGAGAGCAACACAGGCTCACCATGAGTGCGATTCAATGTTTGAGTGAGTGCACAAATGATGGTTTCGGCTGGGTCGCATAACGTCGTGTACTGTCAGTCGCCGGCGCAGCTTTTAGTTCAAGACCTAACCATAATGTTAATTCAAGTCAATAAAATATTCCCCTATCATAAACATCAAATAGTTACAATTTATGATGAGCTAAGCGTCAAAATTAACGCGATTTTTATCTGGTCGTCGTCCCTTTGGATTAGGGTTGGATGAATCTCTTCTTTTAACTACAAATTTTAAGACGATTGGATTAAATTTATACTTTATACTATTGTAATAGGTCCTATGATGGCTAAAATGTACCCCTTCATATAATTTTCCCCTGATTCTATAATCAGCTATTTGATTATAAAGCCCCCTTTAAGCCCTTCACACTGTTTTACGCTTTGTTGCTTCAATTATGATAATATATGTAAGGACACCTTAATTTAATTATCAAAACATGGTTAAAACCTAACAAAAGATAGCGAAAAACTCAGCGCGAAAATACTACAAATTCGTTAAACTTTAGTATTTCGATAAAATACAACTCTTATGCGCCCGGTGTTAAAACTGACAATTATTAGATTAATATCAGTCTACAAATAATTTGAAAGCGTCAAAATTAATACGTCCTGGTTTGCAAGTCTTTTAAAATTTTGGTAATCACTCATTTAGAACTTTTTCAATACTAACTAAAAATTAAAATTAACCCCCAAGTATTTTCCTTAGAAATAGTGTGAAATCTAATTTGACTAATTCATTAGTCGCCGGGTCGTTGGGCCGGGTACTCCTCTAAATGTTCTACATACGCGAGTGACCTGAGTCGATTACCGGTGCCGGTAACATTTAATATCCAAGTACTTAGGGAGCTGACAAATGTTAAAAATGTGTGAATATAAATGAACTTTGATACCATAAAATCTTAAAACCTTAACTAAATTTATAACCACGTTTAACTGGCGTTTATTTTGATACAAAAACACGAAAATTGACATACTATGTTACACCGCATGATAAGATATTAGATGTATTATAAATTTAAGAATTTTATTATTTTCTGCAACCAAATGCTTTTTTATTACAGTCTACATTTCCAAACATTACAGTAAAACCCCGTGTAATATTCTAAATTCTTTGTGATGTAACACAAAGCGCCTAATACGAACAATGGGGACAACCCTGATTTTAATTCAAACCTCGAAATTTCACTGCAGGACCCTCGAAATTTCTGAGCCAGCCTGGTCAGAGTAATTTAATACTCTACTTAGAAAGGGTGCATCAAATAGTGAATTCACAACGTCGTTACAAATAACATTTTTAAACCATGCTTATGCAATTAATCGACTACTAATGTTACATAAGTTAACAATTTTATTTCCGTTCCGTTGAAGTAGGTTATGTTTTTCCCTTCCCACATCCCCTTTCTAAACTATTTCAGACGCCAATAATAAGTCAGCTTGAACTGATTTTTGACTTTGAACGACGGACGCTGACATCTTTTTGATATAAATTGACCAACGTGTCTTAGTTTTAAGTGTTATAATTTTTATATACGATATTGCTACCACGTTTTAAATAGTCAATATCGTCGTTTGGTACTTGTACACTGTATGGCACTCTGTAACAATGTTGGTTTCTTAAAAAATTAGGTTGAATAGGAACACATTGAAAATTTTGCACTTACTCGGCATCCATAGATGATAATAAGGGCGTCGCCTCCGCTAATTATCTATTCATATGGTTTCCTTGACTTCGTAATTGTCCATTTGCTAAATATCCTAACATAATGTGGATGTTTTTATTCTGAAAGGAAATTAGCTTACTATCCAGAATTATCTGAACATCTTTGCAGGTTTCGTCTTCGCTTTACGTTACATTAAAGTAAATTATTTAATGTTGAAAAAATTCAGAAGTTCGAAATAATGCGAATTTTTTTCTTTGCATTCGTGATATGCCAACTTCCCTTTCTAAGAAATGAATTCTAGATTACATTTTCAAATCGTGGTATTTCTATTAAAGTGATAGCTTATGTAACACCTGTAGAAAGCCATAAAATGTATAGACCCCTTAGGTATGGTTGCCCACCATGGATATCAAAATCAAACACTATCCATTGAATGGTTTAATCCTTAGCGCACATGTCTGTTGAGGACTCATCTTCTAGACTCCAACCCCTGTCGAAGCCAATATTTGTACTAAAACATATTGGTTTTCGGGTCTGGTTGTGTAGTGTTGTGTTATGGTCCGTGTCTCTAACACTTTTGACATAATTGACCCTTCCTCCAAACTTATCGTACATGCGTTAAATCGAATACGGTAAGGTATTTATTTATTATAAGACGAGTGACTAACCCTGTATTTATAATATCTTCTGCGCAGTTGAGAACAGGAGGGCCTCATCATCATCAAATAGTCACTATTGTTTTTCGATTATCTATTTCAAATTTAGAAATTTATTTTACACATACGTAACTGCATAGTTTATTTAAAAAAGTTCACTGGTCTTCTAATATTGAAAGAAGCATAGTTTTCGACACACTATTGTTGGAAATTTTTGTTTCCTTTGTAAGTATTGTTAAACATTTGTCCTGTTCTGCACCTTGCTTGACTATGTTGAAGTTAAAGGGTGTTGAAAACTTTAAATAAATGTTGTTTTATTATTTTACATATTTCAAAGAGATTTGATGGAACGGGGTCGGAAGAGACAATCTTCTTCCACTTGCTACGGCCCTGACATACGTCACACGTCTTTCGCTTCTTCCATTTTCACCAATCTTCGCATGCATGCTCGTTGGTTTAGAGTACTCTTGACCTGGCCTTTTTTCAAAACCGATTTGATCGTGAAATATTGACCTAGGTCTTCTTCTCCCGATATTTCATTGATAGTATTAAAAAGTGTATTGTATGTATGTTTTATATTGTAAATGTATACATTAACGTCTATAGTAAACATTAACGTACATTTTACGAATTCACGGTTACAAAATCAAGATTTTTAAATATTGAACTTAAATTTTTCTCATGCCTAAGTTCTCCTGAAACTATAAAGTACTGCGAGGTGTTTGCATATTGCTTGTTAAAATTTGTTAAGAATTGTTAAATACTTAATAAATGCATTAAATATGATGTTTGTCTTGCGGACAAATATGATTAAAACTTATTTCGTCGTTTTAGTTATTTCTATAGCGGATTCCACTAAAGTTTATACTACAACCTGTACCAAGCGATTATGCTTGTTAACTTTGAACTTTAAATGGATTAATATTAAAAAGAGTTAACTGTGTGAATAACAGCATCCTTTTGTATTCTATTGTTGTTTTGTGGGAACATCTATGCGTTACAGTGGCAGCGGGTCATGAGATGATAAAGCGCATTGTGTAAATTCAATGTCCAGTAGTTAAGTAGACTAAGCAACCCCTTCTTTGAATCCTTTCTTAAAAAATGCCGGTGTTTTTAAAATATGATGACTCCATAACCGCAACTTGTTAATATCTTTCTGATTTTTTAAAAAAAAAGTAAATGTACATATATTATTATTAAGTTGATAAATACTAAATATATTGCTAAGGTACATTTTTATTTATTTATTATATTTTAGAAGTGTAAATACTGCAATTTTAATATTATCTATTGTATTTTATCAACAATTATTTATACAAGTTTCCTACTTTCGAAAGTAGAAAATGATTATAAAGCCGTATCTGTTATTTGAGCTCGACTAAAGCCACGCGTTGGAATTGAGACACAATCCGTTTGATGAAATTAAGACGTCTTCTCCCGGGTTTCATTTAGGTTATCAGGCTTCGTTCAGCCTTAACAATCTGAACAAGATTCTATCTTTCTCTTAATAGTAATGTAAGTATTCGTAACTTTTCAATCAACGTCGGAACTACCATATATAATTTAGATGCAATCCGCTAGCCATTGTAATAAACCACACTATTGGCCGCTATTAAAATTTGAGCCGCATGAATATAAATTTATTTGTTTAATTTAGATATAAAATTTGTTTTATTGAGTCTAAATGAACTAGATAATCAAACTTAAATAACTAAATAATTTTGCGTGGAACATATAATAAACTCATGTCAATAATAACAAATTTTCAAGCAGCAGATTGTAAGTCTGTTAAGTTGGATAAGTCAGCGCTCTCATCGGAACCACAAAATTGAAACAAGATTTGAAACTTGTTGCAGATATAACAATTGGAAATCAGGTGCAGAGTCAACGGCGCCATCTGCAGGAACCGGACCGATTTATGCTAATATCAAATGCACATAATCTATGCATATCTGCTGACCACGATTTATGCATATAAAATAAATCCGTGTGAAATGCTTTGGTTTGTTTTTGCAAATTGTTAAATATTTTGTTTAATTCTGGTTGTTTTAAAGTAGAATTAACTTGCCAGCTTGCTAATTGGCTATAATTCACACTGTCTATTACCGATAAATGACATGGTCATTTTGCAAAATACGATGTTGTCAGATATTATTACTTTCGTTTGATACAATACTACTATTAATGACTTTGCCGATTTTTATAACGTTGAAATTAACCAAGTATAACATAATAAGCATAGGCCAATATTTAAAAATTTTGCAACTACAATTTGCATATTTTTTATGGATTCTTTTTCTTATACTATGTCGCAATCGATCTATCTGCCAAATGTCATGTAATGCTTGCTTGTAATCTTAAGGAGATTGGTGACAAGCTGAAACGAATGAATAAAAAAAAATTACAGTCAAAAATAAAATTAAGTTTTGTACAAAAAGCAAAAAAATATATTTATTCTGTGCTGGTCTAGATTGAGGTTCCCACCGCTGCACATTCAAGGTTTTTTTTTTTTTTATAGAAGAAGGGGGCAAACGAGCGTGCGGCTCACCTGATGGTAAGTGATCACCGACGCCCACGAACATCCACAACACCAGAGGAGCTACAGATGCGCTGCCGGCCTTTAAGGAAGGAATAAGCTCTTTTCTTGAAGGTCCCTAAGTCGTAACTGTTCGGAAATACTGCTGGCGACAGCTGATTCCACAAAATCGAAGTGCGTGGCAGAAAACTTCGATTAAAACGCACTGTGGTGGAATGCCAACCATCTAGGTGGTATCGATGGAACTTCGAATTCTGTCGCGATGTACTATGGTGAAACTCAGCAGCTGGGATCAATCCGAAAAGTTCCTCAGAACATTCCCCGTGGAAAATTTTGTAAAAATGCAAAGAGAAGCAACATCTCTTCGCAAGGCCAAAGGATCAAGCCGATCAGAGAGAGCTTGGTCGCCGACAATTCGAGCCGCTCGACGTTAGATGCGGTCAAATGGAAGGAGTTGGTACTGGGGTACCCCTGCCCAGAGATGAGAACAGTATTCCATGTGGGGCGAACTTGCGCCTTATAAAGTTGCAAACGGTGGACCGGCATGAAATACTGTCCCGCTCTACAGAGCACACCAAGCTTTTGGAGGCCAATTTGGCCTTTCCTCCAGGTGACCACGGAACTGAACGTCGCTTGATATGTCAACGCCAAGGATTCTGATACTGGCTGAGCCAATAAGGGAATGTTCTCAAAAGAGGAGAAACGACAAAGGGATTCTTTTAGCGGTGAACGCGCAAACCTGTGTCTTTTGGGGTTGAATAGGACCAAATTACGTCGACCCCAATCCGAGACTTTGAATAACAAGGTCTCGACTTCAGACACAAGTTTGTACCGGCACTCGTCGACGTGTTCCCGAGAAATATTCGCACGGCCTGTATATAGGGCATCACCCGTGCTGTCGTCTGCATAGCAATGAATGCTACTGATTTGTAGCATGTCGTTGATATGCAGAAGGAACAGAGTGGGAGATAGCACACAGCCTTGTGGAACACCAGCATTCACGGGTTTGGGGTCCGAGCATGCACCGTCGACAACAACCTTGATGCTCCGATCCGTGAGGAAGCTGGTGACCCAGTTGCACAATCTCTCAGGAACCCCGTAAGATGAAAGCTTTGAAAGAAGCGCTTTATGCCAAACCCTATCAAATGCTTTCGCTACGTCCAGACTAACCGGCAAAGCCTCCCCCTTAGACTCAACTGCTTCTGCCCATCGGTGAGTCAGGTAAACAAGAAGATCACCAGCTGATCGTCCGCGACGGAAACCGTACTGTCGGTCACTGATCAGCTGGTGTTCCTCCAGGTACCTCAGGAGCTAGGTGTTGATGAGTGACTCCATTATTTTAGATAACAAGGGGGTGATGGCAATATGCCTGTAGTTGGACGGATCGGAGCGGTCGCCTTTTTTGGGTATTGGATGCACAAATGCTGTCTTCCAAGATTCCGGGACGACACCTGAAGAGTAGGAGTGCCGGAAAAGACGCGTGAGAACCGGTGCCAACTCAGGGCACACATCCTCAGCACAATTGAGGGATTCCGTCCGGCCCACTCGACTTATGAATGTCCAGGAGCGGAGTGCCTTTCGCACTGAGCTCTGCAGAAACTGAATTTCCGGCATGGAGCACTTACACCACGGGATGTTAGGTGGAGAGTTTCCCCGGTCATCAAGAGTCGAGTTGGATGCAAAAGAGAGCCCAAGAGATCGGCTTTCTCTTTTGCAGTATGGGCCAGCGAATCATCCTCCTTGTGCAGAGATGGGAGAGATGGCTGACAGAAATTCCCCTGGACAGCCTTGGCGAGAGACCAGAATGCGCGGGATCCCGATGGGAGGCGAACTAATCTCTCGCCAATTCTGCCAATGTGCTTTAACTTTGCCGCAGCGATAACTCTTTTGAAGGACCTGGAGGCAGAGTTGTACTCGTTTTTAAGAGCACTGGTTTTGCATCCCGAGACGCCGATGCATCGGCCCAGGCCTGGTAGCACTTCCGTTTTCGGCGTGACGCTATTTTGCAGGTGCGACTAAACCAAGGCTGGGATTTACCTCCGACAGGCACTGCAGAGAACGGAATAAAAAGTTCCATTCCCTGAAGTACCACATCGGTGACAGAATCTGCAACGGCGTTGGGATCATCCAGCGAGAAGCAAACCTGCTGCCCCCATGGGTAGGAAGCAAAGAAAGACCGCATTCCATCCCAATCTGCCGACCTATAGTGCCACACACGGCGGAAGCCCGCAGATCGCGTTCGGGATCGGCGCGCGATAGGCACTACACTCCGGATCAGACAGTGGTCCGACGAGCCAAGAGGGGCATCGACTGTGACCAAATATCCGTCCTGGTGTGAGGTCAGCAAAAGGTCCAACAGGGAAGGTGTATGACCTTCCACGTCTGGGATCCGCGTCGGCGAGGTTACCAGTTGTGTCAGGCCATATGCTAATGCACAGTCGTGAACAGATCTCCCCGCATGATCGGTTATGCGAGAACCGAGCCAATCGGTGTGGTGGGCATTAAAATCGCCGAGAATCACGATCTCTGCGAATGGGACCTGTTGTAGCACGGAATCTGTAGCCATTTGGATGTGGTCGATGAGTCGGTCAGTTACGGTATTACCGCTATGGGACCTGTAAAGGCACGCATAGACGCGCGGATGGTCGTCGCTGTCGATGCGCAGCCAAACGGTAGATAGGTCCAAACCTTCAAGACTACCGAGGCGTCGAGAACAGATATCATCTCTGACGTATACGCAAACTCCGGCACGGGGCACAAAGGAGTGTTCCAGTTTGTACCCCGGGTAATGGAGATAAGAGGTATCAGCCGGAGACGATATCTGAGTCTCTGTAAGAAAAAGCAAGGCTGGCTTCGCCATTTCAAGATGGTAATGAACGGCGCTAAGCTTCGAGTGGAGTCCCCTGATATTGCAGAAATCCACGGCGAGCGCGGTAGGGGATGCCATAGTTACCTTGCTGCGTTTGCCTCGAGTAGGAAAAAAAGAGAGCGGAATATTGCCCCCAGAATACGCGGGGCAGACTGAGCATCCACGATTAGGTAGCGTAGGAAAGCCTGAACGTGGATGCTCAGTGAGGGATTCTCCAGAACCGTAGGTACTGGTACCCTCCTGGGGTAGCTCAAAATTATATACCGCTACCATATTTGGGGAGGGGGGAGGGGGGAGAGGGCCTCCGGTTACCTCACTCACCGCACGAAACGCAGAAGCACAAGATGCCTCTACTTCACGCCGGTATTCTGCGAGGCCGTGGTACTTATCCGGACGAGCCGGCCCATTCCTGCGGCAGCAAAAGCCGCCACTTGGCTCTACCACGTTAAAAATTCTCATTTTGTCTTCAAAACCCTTGTTAAAACTCGTTACTAGATACTGTAACTCATTTGCTTAATTCATACTATTATGTACAATACATTGGTCAGCATGAAATTACAATAGTATTATTTTAATGACATTGGTATATATTAATTTTTTTTTACTTATCCTAAGCAAGCATGACTAGACATAGACCATCTGGTATTAAGTAGTGAAGAAGTTAGGACCTTAGTTACCACCTAGGGGTGGTAGCGTACTAGTTTAATCAAAGCCTATTCACTGTACTCTTGGAGTGTTACGGTTCAAAGTCACCAACAACGCAGGCAAATTATTATAATCCGTTGCAGTTAGTTAGTTAATCTATAGTTATATTTATATATGTATGTATGTTTGAATGGGTTTAACTTAATGGATATTTCACAGATTTTTACAAAACTTTTTTTAATATATTCATTATCTTTCTCAGTTAAGAATTGTTTACTTTTTCAGGTAAGTCTATTCATCAATACGTAAGTACGTCAGTTGCAGTCAAATACAATAATTGATATCAAGAGTACCAGCTTTTTCTACGTCTGGCACGTAAGTTTGAAAATTAATAAATTTATATTATCTGAGAAAAACCTTTGCCTTCTATTTTTTCTTAGTTCTGACAGATGGTTACTTCAATTATGCCATAGGTGACGGGGAACAATGGGCGCGATGTACTCGTAAAGTGACTATTGACTAGTCTCTGCTAGCATTGACCACGAGCGCCACTCTCCCGTCTGTTGGATTGCATTTGGCACATATTTAAAAATCAATTTTTTTTTTCCGTACTTACTACTATATATGCCAATAATAAGAAGTAGGTAACTATATTTCATTGTGCATGATAATCTTCAAATCCACTGGACCAATTTTTTGCAAAGAAAATTTTTTCACTGCACTTTTGCAAAGGGCATAGGCTCAATTTACTTTTATTTTACATATATGGCAAACATAGCCACATCATCATCATCATCATCATCATCATTTCAGCCTATTAGAAGTCCACTGCTGAACATAGGCCTCCCCCAAAGATTGCCACGAAGCACGGTCCTGAGCCACCTGCATCCATCGACTTCCCGCAACACTGCGCAGGTCGTCACTCCATCAACATAGCCACATACGCCACATTAATTGTTGACGTGTTAAAACAATAGAAATTCCATTGTTATGACACGTGACAGGATATTTACGACCCGTGGACGATCTGATAGCCTAGTTAGTAATCCCCTACGATTTGAATCTTACTAAGGATCTTGATGAACATAATTATTTAAACCCGCATCATGGATTCATAATTGTTATATTTATTATTCATTTATGTAGGTTGTTTATCTGTCTTTTCACCATCCAGTTACCAAGATGTTGACGCGATACTAACAAGTACATTAGTAACATTTTATATTAAACAAACAGCACGTAAAAGATATAACATATTGACGTTCAGAACATAATACATTTTAAAAGAAGATTACTGAATTAACCAGCGAAGAACGTACAGTAAGCAACCAAAAGTTCAGAAACGGATAAAGCAAACAAAGATCCATGTGTGATCCAAAACGTCCAAAATATTTTTTATTATATTTTATTATATTGATTTAATTATAGGTCAAATTTTACTTTGATTAAGATTACCATCTTATCTTTTTTTTGGAAGGACAGTACATTATTTACATAAACGTAAATGACATTTCCAAAAATTTACACGACCATTAATTTTTAAATATAATTTATAGGTTAGTTACATCTTTTACTGAGTGTACTTTTCGAAATTTGTTGAATATTATTGTTTAACCAGGTTTTTGGTACATCCATTTTCAAACAAGAGGTGCACCTAAAATAATAAACAACGTGTGTCATTTAACTTTGGAATAAATATTGCACATACTTTTCTGTTGATTTCCCTGTTTCAGTTCATTTAAAAATTTTAATAAATTATCTGAAAAATAAAACAGAAATTTTCTAAAATGAATTTAAAGTATTTTCATTCTCGTGGACGCAGTTAATGTAGCACATTAAATGAGACATTCCATACAGGATTAAACTCCTTGTAACTCTAACTCTGACCCCTTTGAGACGCCTTTTGTAAAGAAACCCTGCCCGCGTATTTGACTTCATAAAGCAATTTAGAAGGCAGGTCGTTGACTTCTTTTAACCTTTAACTTTTTTGTTGTCGAAATGGGAAGATAAAAGCATTCCTTTTGAAGACTAGGAACTTATAGTTTTGAGTTCCGTGAACTGAAGGCGAAGTTTTCAAAATTCTATGAATGCTTTGCACAAAATGAAATAATAGACTATGATGAATAAGATGTCATAAATATTTAGGAACTAGTTCATAAGGTGATTATGTAATAAATACTTACACTTACTTACTAAAATAAATACATGTGACTTAAATCAATAAGGTAATATTTTTCCGTGTAGGTAGTTCATGAAATACATAGCCACATGAGAATTTACGGCTTTTGGTGGAACTACTCAAGGTTAACAATTCTTACATGAAGACGATGTTCGCTAGGAACAAACAGCCTGTCCTTCAACCATCGCCGTGCCCACTGCCTCAACTTCAATCGTCTGATATGAGTGCCGTCAACTCCATAGTCAAGTTAAAGTCCGAAATAAAATTATGGCCTCTGAATTATGACAGGATAACTATATTAAATACCGCAAATCTAAATTACACAATACATGTAGCAAACACCGAAAATACATAACGACGGAAAGCAGCGTCTAAAGTGCGAGTTTCTGGTATGGCGATCGCAGCTTGCCATTCATGCCAATTACGATAAATACTTCCAATTTTGGAGAGACCTATCTAAAAATGAGCTGTTTACGAGGTAATTATCATACCGATAAAATTGTTAGCATGATTATTTAAACGAACATAGAGAAAGATTACAGAATAAAGTAATAGATCACAACAAACGTTCTAAAACGCCTAAGCGGGGCTTCTCGCTCGTTAAAAACAATTTCCAGTATCCAATTATTTCTATAGTGAAGCCCCGGACGGTGGAAATTATAGAGGAAGCGTATTGTTGAAGACTCCTTCATTTTGAAGTAATTTACTCTTAAGTTATGGACAATCAAGGCAAGTGCTTTTCTATGGTATGTGTATGTTCTGCTTTATTGTTTTACGTTTTTCTATTCTTGTTGTAAACACTGTACAACTAAATTCCATTTTTATTTTACTTAGTACAATTAACCTTAGTTTCGCTAACGTCCCTGCGTTGTGTGGAAAATCGTACACTTCCCTCTTAAATGGTTTATGGTAATGATGGCTGACACATGCGTCATAGTTGTGAATAGGTGCAGCTTATGTAGGCAACTCTGTTTGAACACTTTAATTGAGATGAAGTTGTTTCACTGGTCGATGGAGTCACTTGAATGGATAAAATCAGAAATACGAGTATATTCGTGGTACCTTTAAGATGGGATGGTGACCATCTGAATCAATATTGAAGAAGGAGTAAGGCCGCTGACGACCTCTAGCAATCTGGATGCAAAACATTAAGAACGACAATTTGACTACCGCATCAAATGAGACAACTTAAACCCGAACGACACATACGTACTGGTCAGGTACACTACGAATAGGAGAGCTGACCCCAAACAAATTGTAACCACAGCCTGGAGAATGATGATAATTCTAAAGCAAACACAACAACCAAAGTACACTGCGTGCTTTTATTTCTACCATAGCTTAATTTATTTACCTGGAATATAAAAGGTAATTACTTTCAATTATAATTTCAGCTATTGTTGAAAAAGAGCAGCATTACATGAAGCTCGCAGTAGCGTTCCAATTAGCGCTATATGAAAGAAACTATTAGTCATTTTAATCCGTTGCAGAGCGTACAGGTGGCCGCATACTAGCACGATGACCCCGTTCTGCTCGCCACGGGACGTCACAACCCTTGGCAATAGGCGACAATCTCACAATCTCTCTGCTAAATTAGGAAGCTGTAAGATCTTGATAAAAGTATGAATAGGGGCGCACCTATACCAGGGTAATGCGGTCATGTCGATTTGGCGAATGACTTTGATTTGTAAAATTAATATAGCTTTCAGAATTTTATAGTTTAGCTAGCTACTGCTAAAGAAAAAAGAAGGCGTTTGTAAGATGTAAATTAAGTTCTAATCTCCCACAAAAGGAAGGAGGCGAATAATGGCCACTTTATTTACTTATGAATAACATTTATTTTGTATCTAAAAATAAACAATAAAGACGTACTGTGAAATCCCGTTATTTCCGGTGTTATACATTATTTTAATAGTCGACGTTGAATAAGAATTTAAGATTACCATTATTATCTCCACGCTCAACATCAGAATTTAGGGTTGTAAGTTTTAAATTTTACATTATCTAATTTATTTCATTATAGATGCAAAGTTTTATGGTAATCGTGTAGGACTTGTAATGACATTTACATTTCCCGTTACTATTTTATAATATATATTTAACAATATTCATATTATATTTATTTATTATTATTTACACTTCATTGCATACACCAAGGATTACAATTGGCGGACTTTACGCCTTGTGACATTTTCTGCCAGTCAACCCAGGGGATACCTATATATATTAGAACATATTTAACTTAATAGCATTTTCACGAAATTTGATAGATTTTTTAAAATGTTCCTTATGACTACAGAAGTGTTATATGTTTTATCTCATTTATTTTTTCACTGTTCAATATGAAATGGTAAAATGTTTGTAAGCATTACAAAAATTATATTGTACTTAAAAATAACTGTAGGTAGATACCGAGAGGTAGCGGCGTCAGAAATACCTGTACCATCCCATAGGAGTTGTAAGAGTATAGAAGACGAAAGTTTTTTTTTGTTTTAATAAAAAGAATACTACCAATGCTATTTTTTAAAATACATTACTAATATTCATGTTAACCCTCCAACTAAGCATTACAGCGTATCTGGCGTGGTTCACGACAGTTGTCGAATGGCGGGCTCGAACTTACGACATCACGTTTCGTAGTCCGCACCCTAAGCCATTTGCCTAATATATAAAAAGTATGGAAAATCTAATAGACACCGGAATTAAAGTTTCCAAAATTTCCAGCCAAGAAACGGGCAGAGCTAGTAGTAGTACAGCAAAGCTAATGCGACTGTCAAGCATGGCGATGTCTGGCAGTGGATTTTGAGGATATTTTTGATAACAATAAAATAGATACAGATATGAATTGTCGTTTTAGGACAACGATATCAGTGCACGAGGAATAAATTTGAAAGTAATATTATTTAATAAACAAGGTTTTTTAACTTTGTTAGTTACCTACGTTTTCGTTTACATCCTAAAGAAAATGTACTACGGTACACTTCATCAGCCAACGTAAACTTTTACTATAACCACAGACATACAATATATTTCACATATATATCTCTATGGCTAAAACACAACCCTAACCGCCCTCTAATGTCTAACGCGCTAACTCGTTGTCAAGCGCTCACTCCTAAACGGTGCAATACTTATTGCAAGTAGTTTGTATTTCACTACGCTCGTCCATTCGAATGCACAATTTTACTGCTCATACCAGTTGGTCTGAATGTTACGGCAAGTCTGCAGATTCTAACGAACATTAGTATGCGTCGCAAAGTTGAGTGGGGTAACGTGTGGCATCAATAACATACCCTAGGCGCACAATAAGGTGACACAACGTCGAGGCTAATCCGGACTTCCGAACTTGTTGTTTTTTTTTTCAATATTACAATTACAATTACGATGTTTGAGTATTTTCATAAAACAATAATGTTTCATCGCAAAAAAAAATCCCGATTAAATCCGTAAAAAAATTGGTTCATCTTATTTACAACTACAGTAAACTTTAAATACAAACACAATATTTTTGTTAATTTTCGATTAGCATAATTTTCCAAATGTTAAATCGGTAATCAGAATGTTTACGAAAGTTGAAGATTCATTGTTATTTTAATTATCTATACTTATGGAAACCCCATATACAGGTGACTAATACACGTCAAACGATGTTCAGAACAGTCGGGATCTCGGAATACATTACCTCATGTATAAGCTAGGTAAAGCGGCATTGTAAAGAGATGGAGTAGGGAGAAAGCTTAACTATGAATCCAAAGTACATAAGTAATCCCAGGTATGAATAACACGAACACTACCCTCTGATATTGTCTAATACATGCATACATATAATAGCACTGTTTGCCTTAGAGGTAAGCAGAAATTACATACTTATGTAACTAATATATATCTTTCTCGGTTTACCTTTTTTTTATGGGAAAGGCGACAATCGAGCAAACGGTTCACCTGATGGTAAGTGATTACCGTCACCTACGTACATCGACAACACCAGAGGTGCTGCAGGTGCGTTGCCGGCCTATAAGGTTATTTGGAAGACGTGAGGGAGGAAGAGGAGGGCGATGGTGTGGGGGAGTAGGCCTACGGTTACCTCACTCACCGAACGAAACGCAGAAGCACAATATGCCTCTACTGCACGCCGTTATCCTGCGAGGTCGTGGTAACAACCCGGACGAGCCGGCCCATTCGAGCAGCAGCAAAAGCCGCCGCATGGGTCTACCACGTTTAAAGATCTCATTTCAATATTCCTTCATGCATTTATAGTGATAACAAATAATTTAATAAGGTCTAACGACCGTATACCCGACACCAGTGTCGGACTGGGGTGATTAGAGGTCTTGACATTGTAGTCCTATTTAACCCAATTTTTACCAGAGCTTATTTGGGACAATGTGATAGGTGGTGAACCTGTATTTGTCTTAATGTCCAAGCCAACGATACAAATCGTATCAAAGTTTTGAAAATATCTTTTTTCAAAACTTATTGGTACGAGTCCTCCGCATAGGGGTTCAAACCCTGAACTCGAGTTGATAACGAATCAATAAATATATTACGAATAGTCATAAGTATAGAAAAAATATTTATTATAGGGTATGTACCCAATAATTAATGCTTTAATCAAGCTCCAATCATAAAATTGAATAACAGCCTGAGAAGTTTTTAAAAAACTTATTGGGTGCAATTAATCTTAGGTATAGGTTTACTAAAACTGTTAGGACTGGTACTGGTAACATGAGCACAGGATAGTCCTTGAGCACAGCTTAGGTAACAGTTTCAGGCTTGACCTCTCCTATTACAATTGTGTTTTTGGACCCCAATTATAGATAGATACTTTAATTATAGTCAGTATTTTTGCTAATATTTATATAAAATTCCATAAAAATTTCATTCGTTTGGGACTTGAAAAGGTATGAATGTTGAAAATTAACCTATCTATACAACATTACGGCGCTGCGCGAGCGCATTGCATCTCGCAGCAGCGGGCACCCGTTTGGCTTCGAGGGCCAATCAGAGAACATGAAACGGACGGAGATACACAAACTCAACTCGTACAACGCACCAACGCCAATCGTCAACGCCAGTTGAGTTTTATCCGTCGACAAGAGTGGATGTTGAATTTGTTGTAATGTCAAGGATCGCGAGTGTCGATTATAATATTCAAAAATTGTTGGCGGTTTAAACTGTATCAGTGAGAATGTGTCTGTTTTTACCAGACATTTTTATAATTATTCATGGATTATTTTTGGAGAGAAACTGATTTATTTCTTATAGTGTTTATTCCGGATTGTTTACTATGGTGATCATAAGCGTTTTTAACAGGTCAGTAGAGCGACTATACTTTTATTTTATTCTACATTTACTTAGCATGTTGTTTATGTAAATTATACCTAGTAGATAATATTAAATATTTTCTTAATTATTTAATAATGCAGTTGCTTTATTATTTCTCATTTATATTTGTGAGCAATCAGTTAAATAAATAATAATCAGTTATTTTCAAGACAATTATAATAATCTTTATTCCTATTTACACTCATTTAACGTTTAATTAATATAATAACGTTTTATAGTTGGTCCCGTATGGTATTACTTGTTGCACTGTAACTTAACATAGGTACGTTACGAATCATCACTTTAGTAATTTTAAATACCACTTATGTATCGACTTATGTTTAATTCATATGCCCACATAACATAGTAACTACGTTCCGCTTCTTCCTACAAACTATGTACCTAATGTACCTATTAGTTGACTGGGTATTGTGCATTAGCGACTGCTGCTGAGATAGAATGGTTACCAATTTGATTTATTGATCGAGTAATAGGTAGTTAGGTACTGGCCATTCTGCTTTTGTACATCTGTACATTAGGTATAACGTTACCTATATACTTGTATGTATATCTATATAATAGGTTAACGGGAAATTGCTTATGGTCCCATCACGTGCCATAACTTTGAACCAATTAAAATTTTGTTTATATAAGTTCCAGAGTTAGGACTTGACACTAGAAGTATGTTATTTCTAAATCCTAGTTAAGGTAGGTAGGTATTCAATTACTTTATTTTGTGTGGCAAATGGAATTTATGTCTTATTAACATGTTATATAGGGATGATTACCTACCTAAGGGAAAAATTATTAATATCTATTAATTATAACTCACCTATAATAAAGTACTCACCATTTCCGAAGTAACTCTTATGCTATTGAACTAAAAACTAAAAGAAATACGAACCTACCTACCTAACATTTACTCTAGTTTCATGGTGCAGAAAATAGGTCTATAATAGCTGTCTAATCATTTTTTTTCGAAACGTGCTTTTATGCTTGCTTATATATGCTTTTTATAGTAACAGGTATTTGATTTATCTTGAAACATATTTTTATCTGCTACACCAGCACTTGCTAAGTGCCACACAATACCTGTCCTTGTTGTGTAATCAATATCTTCGGACTGATTCGATAGTTTAGCTTTAAGTACTAAATACATACCTACTTACTAGGCGGGAGAAGATATTTCCTTTAAGATTAACATTTAATCATCGTAGATTAGAGATAATCCCCTTTCCGAGGCCAAGACGGGGCTAGGTTTTACCTATGAATTAAAAAAAAAAATTATATTACATATTGGTTGAAAATATTGTTTTATCTATACATATAATGGTTTAATAATGATTTTCATTATCTATATACTTTAATTTTATTCCATACAATAAACGTACTTAAATATTTTCCATTAGTCCATATTTTAATCTAGTGACGAATCTGTCCGAAATTGCCGAACTAAATATCTATGACAACCTAGTGGGTCTGAGCAGAGGTCTCACGAGTTGCAAACCTATAGACTACATGACAGATTTTGCTTGGATTTTTCTGGAGTTCTGTTTTACGGCCAGCTGTGGTCTGAGAAAGGTTTATGATTTGATGAAATTAATGATGATTATCGAAATCAGCAAAGACAACATGCATCATGTTCATGTTATCCGCCTTTCTTATCCCTCATCCCCCTTATGTCACAAAAATTTCGCGTGAGTGACATCGTTCCTCGATAAAACCATACCCGGTTATTTTTCACATCTATGACATGGTTTCGTTCGTCTAAGCGGATACAAAAGGATTTCGATCACGGCCACAAGTATATAGCGAATACAAAAGGTGTCGGTAGTCAACAACTGGCGTAGGATATTTAAGATGGTGCCGCAAGTGCAAGCGTAAAGAAAGGTATGAGTGCATCGCGTCTTTACTTTACCGCATCCGATGATTATCTTCGTCAGATCTAATCGTCTAAGTAAAGTACGCTTATCAGATGATAGGGAACGCAACATAATGCAACCAGACCCAAAAATCAATTATTTGTATACAATTACACAAATATTGAATTCGGCTGGGATTCGATTCCAGGACCCATACGCTAGCCACTAAGATACTGGAATGAATTCAAAACTTGCGATCGATTCTTAGAAAATTTAATAACATGTGTTTATTTATAATATTTTTACTTAATGTGACAACCCTACTCTATGAGGGAGCGTTGTATATCCACATCTTAATGTTTATTAACATCTGTCAACGGATGTCTCTCCATAATGTACCCCACACGACTTGAACACTCATCGGCAGATGTCATTAAGATGTCATTACTATTTATTTGGAGATGAAAAATATTATAGTTTTTAAGTTAGAAGGTCATTAGGTATTTGTTGCAGACACATAAATGAAAACACAACGCAAGAGATATTTGTTTTTGAGAAATTCTTTAAAATATTTTTTAAGATTCTAGATGTCGTATAGGCTATGTTTTGTAATACTTAATTGAACGATAAACGTAAAATGTGAATGTTTGTATGTTTGTCATTCAATCCCGCTTAAAAGACTTACGGATATGAACAAAATTTGGCTGTTGACTTCGAATAGGATATAGAATACTTATTTTCTCAATTAAGAGATATTCTCTTGGGTAAAAAATTGTGAAAATGCAAGTAAAACCGCGGGAAAAGGTTAGTACGCAAATAAATATAATAATCCGCCCATAATAATTATGGTACTAACGGATTATTATAATCAAATGAGAAAAATATGGCATTACCAACCGCCTTTACAATATTAATAATCCCACTTTTGCGAAATACGTACCTGTTCCTTTCAAAGATGTTAGAAAAAATATTTTGCAGAATTCTCCGGAACTCTCTCCACATCTTTATTTTATAAATTGACTAAAATAACTTTTTCTAACAACTTCAAGATATGGGATTTCCGCAAAGCATCGCCACATTCTATAAAAAATACCGGTTTCTTTTTAATGTAATCTACAGGTTTACTCTAAATTTTTAATAAATAAAAAATGGATTATTATTTATAAAAAAGCTCACCCCTTTTTTTTTCAATATTTTATATAAACCCTATACGATGTCCTGGGTGGAAAATAAAACAATACAGGTGTTGGCACGTTTTCGAATCCAGGATCCGTCAGCTGATAGGCGCAGCTATACTACCCACGACTTCGCCGTATAATTTAAGGAGCAAGAATAATTTCAATTTTCTAATTTAGTTTTTAGAAAGTTATTATTTTTCGCGTAATAACCCTAGGTAAAAAAAATCCTAAATATATAATCCAAGAAAGTCTATCTTCCCGTGAAAGTTCTGTCAAAAGCGGTTTTGCCGTTTCTAAGATTAGCCTAAACTCAGTAACGGGGATAAGTTTTAATATCTGGTTGTTGAGTAAGTATTGTCCAAATAAGCATAAGTACCTAAAATCCAAATCAATAAGCCTAGGAAATGGAAGTTCTTTCGAAATCACGGACAGAAGCTTAAATTTTATTTACATGTGAGATTTCCACTTATCTTAATGTTATATAATTATCGTGAGTTGCCTGAAGCTATTGCTATAAGCTATTTCTTTTAAGGAATTGGAGTGTATAATTTGTAAAAAAACTTTTTAATTTGCTGATTTACTTGAACTAACCTAGCTAACGCGTCTTTCCTTATCATAAATGTATAATACCGTAAATATTCATAAATAATATCATAAGAAACCCAATATTGTATTATCTTGAAAGTAGCGTACATTTACAATGTGTGTTATTTACAGGTCGTTAGGTAATGTTTCTGTTAATTACACATTTACTGTCAAATTACTCCATTAGTTTATTACGTATAATTGTAATCATCCTCTGAGATCATAAAACGCGTTATAGTCGTTATTTTATATAATATTAGTATATGATTTTCTATGGTACCTACTCTTGGTTATGATTATGAAGGTACAAATATGAATTGCTATGACACATGTAAATATTCCTACGAAGCGTATCCATCGCTCTCTTCCGCAAAGAATCGACGTACCGTCGCCACACATTAACGCGCATTCCACTGTTCGTTTATTCGCATATTGCCTTTTTACTCCCTTTTTTGCGCGTTTCGCCTTCCTCCTCGTCGGGGGCTATACAAAAGCCAAATAAACCACTATTAAATTTACCGAGAAAATTTGAATTTTTTGCCCAAGCCATACGGTTGAAAATTGATTGCTGTAGTTTATGGATATTTTGATGCGTTTCCGATTACGCACACGAAATGGAAACTGAATGATCTTTGAATATGCATGTGCATGCATAACGACGTCCGACTGCTTATTTCCATAAAGGTTCGTTCACACTGTAAAGTGATGAGGGCAGACGTCCGCAATTTTTTTGTATTGAACGTCCACATTTTGTGTGCTCTCTTAGCTTTTAATTATTAAGTACATTTAAATAGTTATTCAGAAATGTATACGTTATAAAAGCTTTTTTAAGTCATTACTAAATTTTAAGTTTCTGGACTTCCATCGTCAAAACGCAGCTGTTTCTCTATCACATAAGATTTTAAGTTTAAATTAAAATTTAATGCTTTCTACTAAATGTTTACTATCTCCGCGCATGTATCTAGTTTAACATCTTTCGGTCGACTATTTAAGTATGACTAAATCCCTGTATCATTGATTTCACGCATTAGCCATCCAGTGTAAACATTCCGTTCCGATGCTGCTGATTGATTAGCTAGCTCTATTAAACAACTCAATTGCTTTAAGATGTTTAAATACCATAACTATATTGAAACAAATACGTGATATTTGTTTGCATTTTTAACTACTGCTATGAAGAAGTTTTAAAGTTTGGCGTCAGTAATATTATGAAGAAACCATGGCGTACCATAAAAAAATAATCGTGGATCCATGAACGACGTTCACTTATTTTGAAACAATGAATTATAGTAATAGACTTAAAGCTTCACGATCGTATACCCAATAATAGGTAGACCAGAGGTCTAGACATTTTAGTCCTTTCAACCCACTACCCACCAGAGTTCATTTAGGACAACGTAGCCTGTGAGCCTGTAGCCGTTTTGTATTTATAGGTACGCGACCTCCACATAGGGGATCGCAATCAAGTCTCCTGATTCGGTGGCAAATTTCCTTACCACGCGGCTTTCGAGGCCGAAGTAAATTATAGCATTCAACACAAGAATAAGTGATACTATATTTATATATTTAGCTTTTTATTATCAAAAAATTTAGTTGAAAATCTCTGACGGATAGAGAAATTTATAAATTAAAAATAAATAATCTTACATGCACGGAACTTGTGCTATTATATTAATAGCTTAATGTACGAAACTTGATTACATTTTTTCAATCCAGGTTCTCGTTACTGCCTTGTAGTTGTTCTTGTTTGCCAATAGTATCATAATTATTATAAACGGAAGTGGTTACAGATAAATAGTTCTTACAATACATTAATCACGTTCTGAATAATTTTCATAGTCATAACAATTTTTACCACTGCCAGTTAATTATGGTGAATTTATTACACTCATTACTCTGTGAACACAACTTATAATAAACGCTTTCACATTTGTCGATAGAAGCTCTAAGCAACGTCATCTGAGGAAAGTGCAATAGCGTAAAAGATATCCGAAAGTCAATATGAATTTGGATTGATTTGAAACCCATGACTAAAGGTACTCCAACCACAGAATCGCTCACTCGCACAAATACCCATTCAAGCACACGAGCATGCACGAAAAGAATATTAGCGTAACAGTCATTCATTATTTAGAACGTCTCACAGCACCAATCTTGAAACAAACCCACAGACTTTGCTCACATAAATGGTTATTAACATGGTCTTAATTTCAACATTAACCTTATAACCGAATATTTCCAGTTCACATGAACTATTGTTTTAATTAAAACATGTTGCATTTTACGGTACTTCATATTTTAATTTGTAAAATTAGAACGAAATTTCTTTTTCGGCTGTAATATTTTGTTCTGGCATCAAAAATAAGATTTACGACTCAATTGTTATATCAACGAATTTTCTACACTATTTCTTAATGAAGGTGTTATTTTTGACAGTTTTAAGTAAAGCTAAATTAGATTTATACATATTTGTAACGATTCTGTGTTGTTTATGTCATGAAATATCTAACTGATACCTTTCTAGTGACTTAAAGTAGACGAAAGACCCTTTTGACATCTACATTAATCATTACCCTTTTTGTCCGTTCTCAAATTCGAGAGTGGGACGTCTGTCCGTAATGAATCACGTAGTGTATTCGCCCACGGGTATATTTACCTCACGGAACGCTCTCAGCTCCTTTACTCAAGATTAATTTATAGAGATATCGACCTTATCGCAAATACAACAAAGCTTTTGTCATTTACACGTCATTAGCGACCTTGAGGTCGTTCACTGCGCCAACTTATTAAGATGAAATTTAAATTCATAACCAACCCCAGTGCGACTGGACTATCATTATTTTTCGTATGTTTTGAGTCCATAATTACCTTAAATATTTTAAAACATCTAAATATTATAAAAATCGATCTGTGTGTAAAATTAGAGATCAGTAGAACGTTAAATCAACGGTACTTGGAAAGCGAACACTATGCTCAAGCATATGCAATAATCCTTTTCACTTTCACTGCAAGCGTTAATGTTCGATGTTGCGGATACAATATTATACATCACGATCTTTTCAAGATTTTCCACACATCGTCCCGATGATCATGAGTCAGCAAAAAGTACTGAAAGCCAGTGAATTTATTCATCAATTTTTATCAATCCTGTTGTCTATCATAACTTTGGTTGTTATTTCTTGTTTGTCTGTGTAAGTCTGCTGCAGGAAATGCAATTTAACTGGACTGGCGATGCTGCTCTCCATTACTAGTCTGGATTTGGGGTTTGCATATTGAGATGTTACTTCCGCCGTCATTCGAATGTCAGGGCGTGTTATTCAGCAGCCTACTGGAACCACGCTCACCAACCCGCCTCCCAGCGTGTTGAGTATCAGTAATACTTCCATGCACAACATGCCTTCTCTTGCACTTTCATCTAATCTATGTCTAGCAGTGAACTTCTAATGATGAAGAGAATATTCTGATTGATTTTTCGCCATAAATCTGCCACAAGAGCTCATCTACTGCCCAAGAGAGGTTCGGGCCTCTACTCAGATAGTAGAGATCGTAATGTTTGGTATTACATACATTTCATAAAACTTAACGCTGTCAGATATTACCATACCAGAACTTTTTATAGCTTTTCACTAATTAGGTCGTATCTGCTTAAAAATTACGATTCACTCCATTGCCCTTCCGCTGAGATGTTTACGTTCATTTAGCTGGCAGCCTAACTGGCTGCTGTAGTCAAATTAATTACTTGATGAAACTATAACTGTTTTGAACTAAGAATCATTATTTGCTTTTATAGTTTATACTTCTAAGCTGGACATAAGCTTTTTCGTTAAAGCACCAGCGTAACAAATTTCGAGTAGAGAGAGGTAGAGCAAAGCGGCGGCTTTTGCTGCTGCTCGAATGGGCTGCCGCGAATGAGGTAGTACCACGGCCTCGCAGAATACCGATGTGTAGTAGAGGTATCTTGTGATTCTACCTTTCGTTGCGTGAATGTGGTCACCGGAGGGCAACCTCCCCCTCCCCCTCCTATCTCCCTCCCCTTTCCCCTCTCCCCAAATATTGTTAAAGGCCGGCAACGGATCTGTAGCTCCTCTGGAGTTGCAGATGTTCGTGGGTGTTGGTAATCACTTCCCATCAGGTGAGCCGCTTGTTTGTTTGCCGCCATGTCTGGAAAATTTGGCGGGTACTAGTGGAAATACTCTTAGTACATAAAAATGTTTTTGTTTGTCAATATGATTGAAGGATGCAGCAGCTGTTGGATAAATTCGCTACGCTGATATCGATGGGAATTTAATAATCGCTTAGTCATGGATATTACGTTCGGTTAACGCTCACTCACATGTTAGAAATACAGTAATTTTATAACATATTTTACACTCAAATTTATTGATTTTACACTTTTAACTAAAAGCAGCCACAATGTGGCTCTGAAGTTAGCGCATTTATCAGATTTTTGAGAATGGCTAAAAGGAAAGCCTATAGACGTCCCACTACTGGTCTATGAATTCACGGTCTTGCATCTGAGAACAGTCCACAACGTAACTGTGCAACAAAGTTGTGTGGATACGCGGTTGTATTGTGTTGATGCTTCACTTCAATTAATTGCCGAGCGCTTGGTAAACTGTAATTAAGAATTTTGACAGTGGTAGCATCAGGAATCGAATCCAGGTTCTGTAATGTAAAACTTTAAAGCAAGCGCTACCTGACATACCACGTGGGTGCTCACTTTGTCTAAATCCCATAATTTTTTTTCTTTTCAACTTTATGTTCAACAAATTTTTCGTATTTTATCTATGTGTGTTGGTGACCTGTCCCTTCTCTCTGACACTGCATGTGACCCTTTCAATCGAATCAGTGGGACTCATTCAATTTTATCACCTAGGTAACAGCGAATAATAGATGGCGAAGACTAGTATGTGCCTCTTTATTTACACGCATTCTTCCGGCAGTATTATGCATAGATAACATCTAACTGTATTTGGTATTGAAATTATATGTTTTTGTACGAGCATCACGTGAAAACTTTTGAGAAGAAATTGATGTCTGTGTCTGAGTGACATGACATTCAGACAGGTTTAAGAACTTATCTACACCAGTTTATCATCACGCCCATGTACGCAAAGAGCAAAGCGGTAATGAAAAAACGGGAAAGGCCACTAGACATTCGTTTTAAATGTACCTTATTATCCTTAATTGTTTTTAACGAAAGTTTTCGAACACAGTCGATTAATTACTTCACTCGGTATATCACAGTTCACCGCAAATTTATTGGAAATTCTCGGACCGTATAAACGACAATGCGTCACAGATTATTCTCGAAAAAGTGTTTTATAAAATAATACTTCGTAACAAATTATTGTAGTTGTAGTTTTTATAACGAGTTAAACTACGCTTGAAATGCAAATGAGGCTTATAGAGTTGCATTTGCATATAACTAGATGATTATTACGATAATTGTACAGCGGACGACAGCTCGAGATAACATAAGGAATGTTGAAGATGCGGCATCGCTAGCGATCGCAAGGGAAAGTCGAGTAGCTTCATCGCACGCCAAATGTTTGTAAATTTGTAATCTGTGAATGAATCTACGAGTAAACGAGAATGAAACATGCTCGGTTGACTGTATTGACACGTAATTTGCTGCTGGAAAAGTAAAAGTTGATTTAGGCATAACACTATAAAGTCACGTATTTGTCTTCCTTTGCGTTAACATTGTTATTATTAATCGATTGTACAATTGAAGTTTAATAATATTGTTGCTTGATATGGGAAATTAAGTCCTTGCTATAGAATAATAATTGTGCTGAGATACGTTAAGACAAAGGCAAGCGATTTTTTTCACATTTGATTTAGCGAAATGACTACCAACAAAAAATAATAATAACCTCAAAATAACTAAAGCCTCGACAGAGTTAAATTTTCTGTGATATGTTTATCATCAGTTTGAGGAACAAAAATATACCATACACTATATAGCGTTTACTGTCGTCGCTTGTTAATAAAAAAAAAAACAAAATATTTAAATATCGAAACATATATTGCGTTTCATATCTATATTAAGAATATATAGTGAAAGACTTTTTATTTTCTGAAGAGAAACCAATCGCCTTTGCTCGCCTCTATAATACACATCGTAATCTTTAAGTAATAAATCAACATGATTTAAGATGTTAATCCAATTATCCGCGTGTCTTATTCGTGTTACTGAGACGTCACGCAACATAAGTTCATACTTTACTCGCGATGTGCTCGTGTAATATTTAATGTTATTTTCACCTACAGGACAAGTACTATAATTGTAACGGATTTCTAAAATGAAAAATAACTTCTTTTCGATCTTCGTCATGACCTGGATCGTTTTCAAATCAGCCACATTTGAGTCATACACTTATTACAAATTATAAGCCATTGACACGTGGCACTCATTTTTATAACCGACTAGCGAACATCGGCCACGAATCACAGTGGGTATTTAAATAAGAAAAATTATAAAAATAATTATTCACTTAATACAAATTCAAACATATTGGGTAGTATTTTTTTTACATCTTACATACTTACATTATTGTACATCTTAATTTCAGTTATAAACGATAATCATTTTGTTGCATACTTTGCGAATAACTAATATTTCACACATGTCACGTAAGTAATAACCGCCTTTTGTTACTCTATTATATAATGAAAAATAACCAAATATGGATTCAAATGAATGAATACGCAAAAATGCCCCCAAAATGCGTTCGATTATTCCACGCTAACAATGACGTGCTCCATGGACTTGTTCGCCATCTGTCAATGAGGGATCCAATCACCGCACTTCATAATCGTAGGTTACTTCCATACAGCAGCAGTTGTCCAAATTCCACCTCTTGTTACTAGAAATACGAGGCTATAAATACTACGTGTTATGCGCACGCGTCCCCGATGAAAGTAATATAGTTATTATTGAATTCCACAATTTTTTTTTTATTTCTGCACGACATACCCCGCAATCGAATGACTTTATTTATTGGTCTAGCAGTGAAATCGGTATAAGGGGTAGGATTTACGACCAAGTTTATTTTGTTATGTGAAGGGATCTGTTCAGAGTTCACTCAATGTGCCCTTTGTTTGTTACTCGTTAAACTTAGGGTTGTCGAATTGAGACTTCTATTAAACTTTTGTATGATCATCCGTTATAAATATAGATCAACTTTTGTTGTAATATTAACAAATTAGTGAAGATAGGCAATTTTAGAAAAATAACTAATGATTTTACGGCCTAATTACGAACTCATTAAAATTGAATTATATTTTAACGCAGACATGTTTTTAATAATATCAATTAAATATACATACAGGCCTATGATTATAGTAAGGCTTACATCATTATTGAAGTTTGTTAAATCAACCGGGCGATATTTTTATCGATATCGCTGATGACTGACGTAAGCTAAAATTAATAGCAATGAGAAGTCAGAAATAAAGCGCTCCGTAAAATAAAACCGCCAATACATTCGCGATAGTGTCTTGAAGATTTTCAAGATCTTTATCAAAATTTTATTTGTAGTCTATGTCGAGTAGACATTATAGATATTGAGTAGATATTGTAAAAGAGCATTTAACATTGGATCTCGTACTCAGCTTAAGGGAGATGAGATTGGAGATTAAATTCCTAACATTTACACTTACATTAAGTTACAAACAACGATTGCTTTTTTTTACTACATCGTCGTGTTTTACTTTGTTCAGTTAAGTTACATTTGAACAGAGTAAGTTTTTTTGTAATAAAATTATTTTTGTAAACAATCAGAGAGTCGCTAATTATTAATTACAATGACGACAGTAAAACTTTTTCGTAGAGTTTTTTTATTAAATAAATTAAAAAAAGCTACAGTCAATTTTGAAAAAGGAACACATTGAAGCTTTATAGTATTACCAACTGAGTTTATTATATCGACATCGAGCGTTATGCATTTTACGTCATTATTTATTATGAAGTCCATTGATCCGTTTCATTTTATTGTGTTGGAAATTATGAATATTTTATGGTTTATCTGGTATTTAACTCTGAATGAGAAGCATTGTTCGTGCGAGCGAGGGCTAAGCAATTCCCGATCATTCCAGCGGCTCGGACTCAATAGCTGTCCCTGTGACCTCTTGTCTCTCGGACGAATCTGGCTGTTGGATAGGACGTAAATTGTCCATCATTTAAATATACGATGGCTGGAAACTGGGACAAGTATTATGTTGACTTGAACCATTTGCACTGTTATTTACCTATAGGAATATTCTCATGGGTTCTTTAGATTTATGGTTTATTAATAATTGGGTTGATTCAGGGAATAAAAAAACTGAAAAAAGTTATTTAATTTTTATTGATATTTTTTAAGTTGAAACTTTTTTGTAAACTGTTATTTATACTACATTGACGCCCCATTCAATAGGCGGCAAGAATACACTGCACTTAACGAACTACGAGTGTAATAGTGTATGTACATAGATATATTATATAAGTGTCACGTACATATAGAGCCGTGGTAGCCTAGTGGCGGACAGGGCGCTCACTTTAGTTTCATAGAGCGGGAGTGTCCTGGGTTCGATCCCTGGTGATGGCACCACTACAATTGTTAATAGCAATTTTAAGTGCTGTATTTACCACGTGGTCAGCGGTGAAAGAAAACATCGTGAGGAAACCTGCATCTCTGAGAATTAATCAAAATATTATTTCGAGGATATGTGAAGCCCGCCAATCCGTACTGGAGCAGCGTGGCGGGCCCTTCCCGGCTACTAAAGCCTCTCTGATACTTGTATTTGAGAAGGCCTTTGCCCAGCAGTGGCCACTTACAGGCTGCTACTTTACTTTTTTTTTTACGTACATATACAACTGAATATGTCAACGACTGCACTGAAACCTTTCTCCAATCATATCGCTCAGGCAATCCATCGGATAAGAAAACGTGATAAAGATGAATAAGTTTATGTTCCGCACTGTTTATAATGTCGCTTTTTAGTTGTGTTGATGTATTTATTTTAAAAAATATACAAAATGATCTCCAGATAACTATAACATCTGTACACAGATGAATTGAATTGATCGTTAATTACGTGAATAGTTACTACGTACTTTTTACGAATGTAGAATTAGATATCTATATCTAACTACAAAACTGTCACAGGCAAATTTTGATCTATCTATCGTTCTTAGGTTTATTGTAATTATATGCTTACGAGCGGGTTCATGTGAGGTGACATTGAGATGACAAATTCGATTTAAAAGTAGTAGATAATCGAGACGATCAATTGTCAATAATCTAGCCATAAAATTAGAAGTTATTAAAACGAATTAAAATGTTAGAGAACTACAAGTTATATGAAATTATATATCGTTTTTATTTATATCGAAGTTATCAAAAATTACTACAAAAGCCATGACTGCCGTATCATTGTTCACTTTGACAGATCAACGCATTTCTTTTATCCGAATTTCGCTTTAGTAAGGTCGAAATTCTAAAACCTTTTACTTACGGTACCCTATTAACGGTAAATAATCGGATTGTCGTGAATCGATGATAAAAAAAATCGTCAATCGCATTTGATTCAGTTTAATCGAAAATAATCACATTACGTTTTTGTAAAGTTGTTTTCACAAACCATAAGCGTGTCCAGTGTTGCGGTAAATCCGGAATATATCGTTTTGCATTTCGATTAGGCGTATTGATGTTTAAGCGACAAACTTAAAGCGACTGAAAAGATTCGTGCGGTTTTCACAGTTTTCATTTTACTTATTTATTAGCTTTAATTAATCTTAGACTTAGATTTTATTAGCTTTAATTAATGTTTTTGAAGCACATTTACAAATATCTATGCGTAACAAATTGCGACGTTAAATACTTTTTTACATTTTAAAATTAGTAAAAAAAAATATTTCAAATTCAATTTAAAATTCTTTGTTTTCGACGTAAAAAGGGAATTCGTGAGTAAATAATATTAGAATTACACATAACACTTTTACAATTAACTTTCGTTTTTTTAAGTTCTTCATTTGATCAGACTTTAAACAGCGTCTCTGCAGGAATCCTTATTTAATTTATCAATTTTGTATAAACTTAGTAAACACAACTCTTTTTTTTTATTGTTTATGTGTTAACAAGTAACTATTTGCAAATCGTTGTTATGTAGAATTATTACATCTTATTTCTATAACTTAGTAAATAAATAAAAGTTAAAATATCGCTGTTATATGTTTACTCTGCAGTTGTGGAACGGTATTCACATTCCATGCATTCGTCCAAGAAGACCGACGACTGCCGGTATCTGAGAATTTTCAAATATCAATCTCTCGAGACAACACTAACTAACCTGATTTTTATCTGACTCATGAATAGTCAGGCACATATGTTAATATTTCTGCAAAAGAAGAATGTCATTTTTTTTATATATATTTTAATTGGGGCATAGAATTTAGTTTAGGAGAAATACCATCTCTTTCTCGACATGCCAACCTCCCCTGCACATAGTGCGCCCTGTTAGCCAACAAACGAGGCTCTGGCGACCGAACCATTGCGGAATATCCATCCGAGTTTTCCGAACCTAAATCCCACAGACTGTGATGAGCAGCGTCTCTAGTGCGAGAGTACCGGCACTGCGCTTACCAATCCGCTAGCCCTGCGTGGTGAGTAATGAGCAAATCTTCTAAGAAATGTATATCGCCTTTTACTGGTATT
Source organism: Bhutanitis thaidina (assembly GCA_029286595.1). Taxonomy (NCBI): domain Eukaryota; kingdom Metazoa; phylum Arthropoda; class Insecta; order Lepidoptera; family Papilionidae; genus Bhutanitis; species Bhutanitis thaidina. The sequence goes on from JAGSMS010000005.1 coordinate 6,852,585, forward strand.
TCTTTGGAGAGGTCTTTGTTCAGTTGTGGACTAAATAAGTTGGTTTTGAGTGACACTGTCGTTTATTAGTTGATGTTGCTGATTGAATATTTTTAGTAATATCCGTTTCGTGTAACTTTCGCAAGTAAACTTCGAAATTAGCACTAGTGTTGATTGCAATCTTTTGTTAAACAGCTGAGCGTTTTAATTGCGGCATTAAATCATATACATACATTTTTGCTTTTATGCAGCAATTGTACCAATTAGCTAGGACAACTTATTGACTAGGCATGCCGCTACTTTTACTGACTAAGTATTATTATTTAAATAGTAGCAAGAACTTGCAATAAATTCGTGACCTCTATTTGAGATCACTGTCCTTAAGAAACATTTTGACGATGACTATGCGACAGATGTTAGCCTAGAGTTGTCGGGTAATAACTTTCTTCATATCTTTTGATTTATCTATCTACTTCGGTGTATATTGGTATCACCTCTCACCACGTAAATACCGAATTTTATTTATTGCAAATTTTAAACAAATATCAAAAGCCTGTCTTTTAGAATAGCTTATAATATCACTATCACTATCACTTTTTAAGGCTTTTCCTTTAGTTGCCACTTACGACACCCACAAGAAGAAAGAAAGGTGCAGAGTCTTACAACTTTGCCACGCGGCCAAATTTAGTTCATAAAAAGGCATACGTTTTATGTAAGTAAGTTTAGTTCTATTGTAAAAAGTGAAATCGTTTAAGTAAAACGAAAAACGCTGTTTCACTTAGATTTTACAAAGGCTACTTGCAACCCTGTACCTCCTAAAACATGCATAGCTTGCACGCATGTTTGCGTCAGCTATGCATGTTCATATCCGTTCACTTTAGTTTAATAATGATGAGAGGAAGCCTTTTATTTTTTTGTTGCACGTCTATCTAAAATCCAGCGAACCTAACAAAAAAGTTCAAATTAATCGCTGGAAATACTACTTAGGGCTATGTTATCAATTTTTTTAGCAGAAGCATGTGTATGTATGTGTATAATATTATGCTTATCTTATATCAAACTTCCTGTATTATCTCTGGAGTGTAGTTAACAGTGCTTCATAATTTCTTAAACAGCTACCTAACGCTTGGCTCCCACCCAGCAAATATGCAAAGTATGATATTCTCTGTAACTGGCTTCAGCCTATCAAAAGTATTAAGATGGTGTACTCTAAAGAGAAAAAAAATCGAGGCTCAGAACCCAGCTGAATGCTCTTCCTATTCAGTTTTTGCACAGCAGTGGGACGATTGAAAGTTTCGCTGTGGGGCGGTGTATCAGAATTTGCAACTCCCTCGCACCGGGAGTTTTGTAGCGTTCGGAATTACTATTTCATATAAGACAGATATAGACTTTTTAAACTGTTGACAGGTAGCACCGTTCTAGACGCCTGCCAAGGGTGGTAATAAAAATAAAAGTCCATTGGTAGACTACTTAAATACTTCTATATAGAAATAAACTGTAAAACAATGATGTGAACCATACTACCGAGAAATTTCGTAGATTTTTAGCAGCCGAAAGTCTCATAACACAAGGGGTTGATCATGGGTGTCACAGAAGAAGAAATAAAGTCATAAACCTCCTTCATACATCTGCGTAGTGGGATAAAAAGTAACATATATGTTGACCAGGGTTATTACCTGCATACGAAATTTTATCTAAATCCGTTCAGAAGATATTGCGTGGAAGGCGAACACTGACAGACAGTGAGACAGACAAAAATGCTAAAAATCACTGATTTGGCTTCTGTATCAAAGCCTCCAAAAGATATGTGCTATCTTTTCCTCAAAAAAATATTAGAATTACTTTTGATGTGAAATAAAACCATAAAATGAAGCTGATAATAGAACACACAGTTCACTATAATCCACTTACATCTATAATCAACGAAAAATGAAGACAATCTCACTCTTTAATGTCGCTCCTGAGGACTGAGATGAAATGGATTGTTGCCAGTAATTTGATTTTCGGCCCATGTCCCTTAACACATGAATCACTAACCATAGTTCTTACCCAGTGGTGCTGACCCATATTTGTGTTTATTGGTTTTAGAATTTTGAACTGTATTATTACACTACAAAAGATTATCACTATCTACGATGTTATTATAATGTGTAAGATACATATTAAGGATACAGCGTTCACGCTAAAGAAATTAATAGATGACACACACAACCAACCGGTTTTAGCTTACGGCATCTTCAGGCTATTCAATTATAACCGAAGTAAATGTATAATATATTCTTTACTAAATAATAATACTAATAATTTATAATAATTGCCAGTATGATAAAATTTCACAAAGTGACAGCAACCTTACATATAAATAAAAAAAATGCTGAAAGTATTTGCTAAACACATTACTATTAATGTTTTATTTGTTTATTTCAGCCAATTAAAAGTAAACCGTGTGATAGATAAAATTCCTAATGAAAGAAAACGCCCGGGAAAACAAAGATCAACAATATTACACAATATAAACAAGGATACATTTTGAATTCAAAGGTTTAAACAAAATTAATTGTTATTACTTTCTTTTGTTCGCCTCAACCTATTTGATTGTTGTTTAAGTAGGTGGGGATTGTGTAACGTTGTTTATCTTATCAAAACGGAAAGGTCAGCGCGAATCACAGCTAGAGTCAAGCTTCCGAACAATGAATACGACGATAGTTGCATTCAGAAATAAAACTATGACCACTTTCGTTATAAATCCCTATCAAACGTTACTGACAGTAAATTTATAGTTATGGTCGATAAACAAAGCAGTGATGATACACTTATTTTGCTTTATAACGAATATTTAAGTAATTTTGATTGTAAAAGTTAAGCGCGAAAAGGAACATACGATTTATTTCAACCAAATACCAACCTCATGGTAGAAAAAATCCATCTTAATATGTCGAAAACAAATCCCTCAGACTAGTGGCGATTAGTAGCATCACTAGTAATTACGGGTACGGGCGACCCGTCAAAAATGTATGCCGTTGTAAAAATGTGTATTCATTCTAGTAGAGGCCTATGTTCTGCAGTGGAGTTAAACCCGCCCCTGCCTAGAGGAGATCACTTTTACATAATGATTTCTTGTATTTACAACATATTTAAAATTAAACATTTATTTACGGATTTTATCGCGATTAATTACCTCTAAATCCTGACGTGCTTTACACCTCCTGTGGTCAAGGGGGGACTATGATGTTTAATAGTTAATAGTTAACGCATGTCACGGGTTCTGTTCCTCCGTCACGCCGGCCACCGTCGAGCGAGTGCCTGCTGTATTAAATAAAAGGAGCCACGGACCAGATTGGCTATAGTTGAAAGAGAGATTCAACAAAACTTTTTACAAGCCTCCCAGAAAGATTAGTCAGTTATTACCATCTGTCAAGTGTGTACAAGCTTGATTGTGAAAGTGTTCTTTCTTACATAGGGCAAACAAAAAGATCAATAAAAACCCGCGTTAACGAACACATAGCTGGTGTAAAATATAGGCGCTCTAGAAAGTCTGCAGTCTGTGATCATATTCTAGATCGCCCCATCCATTACATTAGATTCGACAGACCACATATCCTGGGAAAAGAATACCGATTCCTGCCAAGGATTCTCGAGGCTTTTGAAATTAAAAACATCCTAATTTCAATAGAGAAGACGAGTGGGTGCTACCTCCTTCTTGGGACCCGGTAATTAATAAAATTGCCTTCAAGACTAAGCATATCACTGCATGACCTCAAGATACTGTAAGCTCATTCTACGTAGATCGGACCAAAAATTAATAAATATTAAAGTGACGGTAGCCGGGTTAACTATCGCATCAGGACGTCAAACAACTCAGTCCCTCTGAAACGACTGGATTTCATTTTTGAATTTTATATACGCCTTCCTTTTCTTCTTCATTTTCAGCCTCCCTGGTTTTAACTCCATTTTATTGTGTTAACGTTTCTTTAAATATTTACATATTACAATAGAGGTTATAATAAGAACATTATCTATTAAAATATTGAAAAATATGCGTCGAGATACAGTCGCCTTTGTATTTGATGAATATTTTCACGATAAGTTGTCTGCTTCTCTAGACATAAAAAAAATTATAAAAAAAATTTACTGACTAACAAATATGCAAACAGTGCTAACAAAAGTCAAGCATTAAAATCTTATTAAAATTAAATGAATTAGGAAGTCGCACATAACAAAACTACTGACTGACTGTTCCGATTTAGTTTATATAACACGAAAAGCTCAATCTATTTTCTTTTATAATTAGATGTTTTGAGTGATTTGCAGAATTATGGAATTTTACTATACTATCTTTAATCTATCTGACCATAGGTGACGTAGAAGGGACTTATATGCTCTATGCATATTTGTTAACTTTCGTCTTAGAACGAGCCGTGAGAGATTACAGGTGTAAATTTGTTCTGTTTCGTTGTTAATACATATCAGTATTTATAACAACCACAGAATTGGTTTATTACTTATATTTATGCGAATACTACACATTAAAACATAAACTTTTTTTACGGAATTATTTTAAAATTATTTTTTAAAAATTAAGTTACCCCGTGGTTTTTTTTAGGTCCGACCTACGTTGTGTAGTGTAATTTTAGGCCGTGCAATGACATGCTATTCATTACAGGATAATCCTGTTATAAAAGGATCATTTTATTTATTACCTACAGGATAAAATTAGTCTCCCTTGTGACTATGGGCGCTACAAACCACTCGAAGCGCCAGAAAGAAAATAACTAAAATTCCGTAAAAGTTAGTCTTATTTCAAATAATTTAAATAAAATTTTACTCTATTTCTGTTGACTGTAACTTACTAATATCGAAGGAATATTAAAATAATTTCTTTGACTTTACACGCTTGTAAAATATTTATACTTAAGGAAAAAACGCTTTCAGAACACACGACAAACAGCAACGAATCTTTTAAGCTTTTTAAGCAGCATTATATTGGTATAGCGTATAGATTCTTGCTGATAGATTATTGGGGAGATCAACTGGGGAAGTTCTACGCTCTCACAAATACCAGAATAAAATAGTTGCATAGCTTGACGTTTTTGTACGGTGACTGAAGAGATCCAAAAACCCAATTCTGGCAAAAGAAATACCATCACAGTCTTCAGGGTTGTCAATGCACCTTACGCTTGATCTTTGTCGTGAATAGATTTAATTGTCTATTGACCTTTGTTGTCATTGTACGTTCTAATAACCGGCTACCGATATACTAATATAATTATACTTAAAAATTATAATTATAATTAAAAATTAAAATAGTGTTGAATTCTTGTTATGTATATTTGACATTATTATAACTGGCTTCTGATATATAATTCATTACATAATTTACAACATCGAAACAACTTTAAAAAAAAATAACCCCAATTACTTGCCGGTTCTTTTCTGAGAAGGTCTTGTTTTGTGAATTGGTGTTAATTTTGACGTTCATAAGAGAGAGATATCTCTTTCAATTCATCTTACTGAAATCATCTCGTCATTTACCAACATTTAAAAAAAATATTTGTTGAAATTACATACTAACATCCCTGAGATCTAGTGAATAATTAAGCTAGTAAAAGTTGCTTATATCCATCAAGCATCGATACGCCCCACCTGACCACACGACCCGGGAAGCAGACCCTGCTCTGCCCACCGACATATTGTATGGGAATTAATGTGTGGGTCGCAACTATCCTTGTGATTTATAAACGAGATAATTTATTTAAGAAGGTATATCGACTATTGAGAGGCTGCTATTTAAGTAAACATAATACGTCGAAGGCTTTTTAAGAAATATGTATGTGCACGATTAAGATTAATTAAAAATAGCTTACTGATGCCATTTCTTCTAAAAAAAAAATATTTATTATCTTAATTTTAAAACCGGTTTGCGACCAACAACATCGCGCTCAAATTCAAGAGAACCTAGACCGTTTAGTAGGGTGGTGTATCGAAAACAGGATGACCCTTAATACTACTATTTGTTCCACCTACGATTCTCTAAAAAACTAAAGAATATGTGTATGTGTGTGGAGTACACACATACCACCTAGGGGTGCATGTTCTAAGAAGGGTTGAGAACATCCGTGATCTCGGGGTAATTTTTGACAGCAAAATGCGCTTTAATGTTCATGTCGATAATATCGTAAAGACCGAATTCAGAATGCTCGGATTTGTTTTAAGGAACATGAATTGTTTCAATAATCCTTGGTATAAAATTTCGATTTACAACGCACTAGTTCGAAGTGGGTTTAAGTACTGTAGCTCAGTGTGGAATCCACACTATGACGTTTATGTTAAACGCATTGAGAGAATGCCGAAACGTTTTCTGTGGCACTTTTCGTATGTCTGTGGTATTATAAAGAAATTACCGAATCATAACACCCGTCTCAATCATTTCAAACTTCTGCTTCGCTCCTCCTGTAGGAGCCTCCTACAGCTTACAGATCATTTTACCCTTGTCAATAATGTTATTGATTGTCCATGTTTATTATCTAGACTGCATTTTTAGCACCAGATTATCTCGTTTTGTCCCTTTCTGTTCCAAAATGTCTAGTACGAATATAGGATTTAATGCGCCTCTAAATAGAATGAGGAATATAAAAAAGTAGACATGGACATATTCTCAACTAAAATTTCTGAGCTTAGAACTAAAATGCGGAGGGATTACACAATAATTTATAGGAGAAAATCGTAGGTTATTTAATTATTTCATTTGTCTTTATTTTAACTATTAATCATTCTTTGTTTGTGTTATTTCGCCTAATATTGATATCAAGTTGTAGTTTCTTATAACTCACTATAGTTAACACTATACAAATTTAGATAAGTAATAGATCTGAATAATATTAATATTCATTTTAACTATACTAGATTGTATCTACTGGCTTTCCGTGGTGGTTGCCTTTAATAAGGTGCCCTTTTTTTTAAAAAGATATTGAGATAAAAGGTTAATGATTCTTTCTTCTATTCACGTCGTTCTATCTTTATATTTCTCTTCTTTGTTTAAGCCTCATGTGGCTAAGTCATGGAACTGATTAAATCCAAAGTATCGAAGAAATTCTAAAATAAACAGCAAAATCCTAGAGTATTGTTTTTCAAAGTAGCCAGCACAAGGCACGACGAGTGTGTCTGCCCACATATCCTTAAGGAACACAATGCAACTTTGTTTCGAAATACGAATATGAATGGATTACGTATAATGCAAGGAACTGATAGCATCTTTGCTGTTGACAATAAGTCACCTTCAAACACTGTTGTGTAATATATTATTATGCGACGAACGTGCATAACGGTGCTTATTTGTGATATACTCGTATCTTTTGTGTTAATTAGGAAGTAGAACACTGTTGTCCATATAATTTTTTTTCCGTTAAGTAGTGTTTGTAAATAAAAAGGTGTCATATCATCTGTTCGTTGAATAATTATGAAGCCGCCGTTATGGAGGCGTGGTTTTAACCTTTTCGTTCAGGTTCGAGTCCTGTACGTACCATTTTTAAACGAGTTATATAATAAAAAAAAATTACATATTTATACACATATCTCGCGATAAATAAAGCGCCTTCAATGACCGTCTATGACAGAAGTAAGTCATGAGTTGTTATGGTGTTATTTCAGTATTTAGTTAAGTTATAGATAACAAGGATGTGTTAGTAATTACCTTAGTAAATTCTTAAAACAAAGCAATTCAACATTTATCATTTTAAAGTTATATCGATTTTTCCGGAGTAGCCGATTATCTCTTAATCGATTCATGCATTGTGTGATGTTATCAATATATTCGCATGGTCGGGTACGGGATTTCATAAGTCAAGCGTATGCAGCACCTACTCCTCATAGCAGTGCTGGAACTTGGATATTTGAATCGCTTTTAGCTGGTCGGTTGCAGCAGGTTTCGAGTGCCCCAAAATTTTGTCCCTTCATAAGAAATTCAAATTTGGGAGAAAGTCACAAGTTGGGAAGAGGAAAAAGTCACAAGGGTTCAAGAAAGGTGAATAAGGAGTTTGAAAAGCCACATAAATGTTTTGACTTGCCAAAAACCCGTTTAAGAGAAGAACCATTTTGACTAAATCTTGGTCAAAACTTGATGACTTGAAACGGTAGTGTGACTCAAATTCACCTGTTCTCCGATCATTTTGTGCGTCAACCGACGATCTCAAACCAGTTCTTGCAGTTGTAGGGCTTCCACTGCATGGCTCACCTCCTATAGACTCTCTTCCTTCTTGAAATGCCTTATACCATCGAAAAACTTTTGACAAAACACTGTTTCTGTAGGCCTGCTGGAGTATTGCAAAAGTTTAAGTTGCAGTTTGCCCAAGTCTAAAGCAAAAACCAAATATTTAATTTTTCCATGACCATACCGTGTCCCGTGTTGCCATATTAAATGCAACGTTGTTAGTCTCATTATTTAATTTACATAACTCGTATATCTTGCGCAATTGGCAACTATAGACAGTATACGGAAGTTATCGCCATGGTCAAAATCAACCAGGCAAACATCATCATCTACAGAGACACCTAACAGCTAATTTAAACACTTTCATACGAGCCATTAATAGCGATTGCTATTAAGCATGGCGCTTTATGTTTAAAAAAAATATATATTGTGAGAGGTTTTGATCTAGGCAACAAATACGCAATGCAACTGTTGACTTGATTTATTACACCAGGAAGTACAACACATAATCAGTTTTGGATTATAACAGTTAAGTGGGGTCTATTGGTGAGTGTCCATAAAAGGATGTCCCGATACCCTACTTTAGATAAACTGGTTATGTTGCTGGCGGTATGACACGCATACTGTTCCTATCTTGTTTTACTTTGCATAAGTGTTTATTACCATTGGACAAATTTGTTGGTAATAATTTATTGCTACAAGAACATTATGTAGTACATTAATTATTAAAATATGTTATCAATGCATCAAATTTTGCATGAAATACGAATTACACTAGATATCTGCATTTCTCATTGTCAGGTTTAACGACACCCAACGAATGAAGAGGGGGGTTTCTGATTGGCTTAAGTCGTCACCCGCCGTCCGTCACACAGTAGTATATACGTGAAACTGCTTATAATAAATAGTGATTTTGGGGTCAGTGTTTGTATTTTTGTGTATTTGTATTCGTGCGCGTCGATGCGTGTGAAATCTTAACAGCCTTTATTCTACAATGAACAGCCGCAGCACGCAGCTACAATGTTAGCGGATTTCCCATTTCCTCTAATGTTTTTTTTATTGTTTGGTATGCTGGTTTTCTCAAAATATTTTTCTATATTTATAAGCACGTGGCAAAACAGAACTTTTTAAGTGATTTGATCTCAGGTTGGTAGATCATTCGTCACCACCCATTTTTTAGGACTATTTTTAAAATTACAGAATTATAAAATTCTTAACCTTTCCACTGATAAGTCAAATATAACCCATAAGTTTGACTTTAATCAGTCGAGTGGGTTGCGAGTCTTTAAGGGACAAAGAAACATTGATATTTATGTATATATAAAGAACTGGATAGATATAGAAAGGATGCAATACATTTAAATATTTTTTTTTATTTCTTGTCACCTTAAATAAAGAATTATGAGGGAATGATTTACAAATTCTTTTATTGACATTAATTCCATAAATAAAATAAGGAAAATATCTTTACCAATTTTTCGATCTTAAACTAAGACCCAACGTCCGTCTCCGATATAAATTACGTTGTAAGCTTTTATTCTGAACCTGCTCGTAATAGATTACATGTCGATGTCTAGTGAGATTTATCGACTCTTAATACACCTGGTATCGAGGAATAGGTGTCGAGAGACAATTTCGCTACATAGATAAACGTCTATTCACTGATTATGAAGAATATTTTTTATTGTTGTCTTTTCAGCTACTAGGTTAAAGTCATTATTTACGATGAACTTGGTCTCCAGATACATGTTACCAATGCTGTTTAATTGTATTACTTAATAATAATCTTCAATAGTTATACGTATCTGTCTGTACTATTCAAATAATGACATCTTGTAAGTAATTGTCTATTGTCGGTATTAAAACCGCATTCATCTGTTTCTGAATTATTTCTTCTTAGTGCTGTGTGACCTAGTATACATGAATAAATTTTAAGTACACTTCGTTTAAAGAATAGGCAGATGAAATGGAACAGTTATAGAGATGGACTTACATATAATGTTATACATAAGTCGTTAATATAAATATAAATTACATGCATTGTATGGACACATATAAGCCCTAGAATTCTAGATCAAATTGGCAATACACCGAAGAAGGGCCAAATTAAGAAAACAGAGTATAAACGAGGAACACGTGTATGCGTTGATGTATGGAGGAGAAAAGGTGTGTCAGGTTCGTTCGAAGTGGAAATCCGTCACCTCTTACCTGTCTGGGTTACCAACGTAAGAGCTTATACATTAGTTTTACTAAATAAACATTTTATTTGTAGTATTTTAAAATATTTGAGAAAAAAAACCGATGTTAATGACGATTTTATGGACAAGGAGTGTATGTTTACATCTAACATTGGATTAGATGTTAACTTTACTGATATTTAACACGAAATTGAATATTTTCATTGGATTGTGGTGAAAACAAAAAAAGCTAACAGCCCTCTTGACGGTAAGTGGCTACTGCAGCTCATGGACACTCGAAAAGAACTTAAATCGAAGGAGGTCACAGATACGTTTTCATTTCGAGGGATATACAGCAGTTTATTTAGCATATACACCACAGTTTTGAAGGCTCTGTCGTCCGGGTACTAAATAAAAAAAAATCTCAATTTAAAAATAAAAATACTACAAGCAATTAAAGCTATCATTACGGATACTGGTAAACACTTGCCGCGAAACTACGTAGTCATTATAAAGTTGACGTAGCGGGGTCGTAAAAAGGAGTTGTGTTTAATGACATTTGAAGAATTTTCTCCAGCATGCTTGTTTTGTAAGGACCTTTGTTGTTTACGCGCCTGGACAAAAAAAAACAAGCACACGGAGCGGTTCTTAACCAGAATACTTTTTTTATTTCATGTAGTATGTTAAATTCACTGTTTTAATTTGTTAATATTGTAAATTTTGACGAATACACAGTTCTGTGACGGGCAGGTTATGGTATGGTGGATGAAGGAATAAGGTAGGACGAATATCATTCTTATTTTCTACTGTTTTATATTATTATTTAGGATATAAATTATAGAAATTATTATTTAGGGTATAAAGTCTACCTTTAACTGTTAAATAGGGATCAGTTTTAAACAAATAATTTTAACCGATAATTTATTGCAAAACTTTTGACAATGACGTACATCTGTACCTAGTTATTAAATTGTTTATATTAAAAATATGAAGAAGGCTGAGGGGTGAAAGGGTTAAGGGCCGGGAAGCTAGCCTTAAAATTCATAATGGGTAAGGTACAACAAATATTTGTATTCTATGTTGTATATATTTGTTACAGTTTATTATAAAAATCTAATTCAAATAAGAATTTTGTAAAAGCGTTATAGTTAAAAGAATTAGCTCTAATTCAATCTTTTTTCTATTATGTCGTAAATCAAATCGGAACCCTTTTGATTCTCAGTGTTGCTGCTTCCACTTTTACAACTTTAAAATTTTTTTAACATCTTGTTCGTAATATTTAACACCTACATAAAATTATTTAACACTTAGTTACACATTTGTTGAGTTGGCGTCAAGCAGGGTCTAGACAAGTTCTAGATTTACGATGGCCATTGTGCGTAGGTGTCGTTAGCCTTGTGTACTGTAACTCTTAATCCCACTCCTATCCTAAATTAGCTAATAAAATCATGGACCGACACATTCGACATACAATTGTTTATAACAATAACTATCTCACCTAGGGTCATTGAAATATTGGCCAAATAAACTTCTACTGGCTACAGTTGAGATTTGTTATGTTAATAACCTGACAGTTTGCAATATAACGACCACTGCACACCTGGCAAACGGATTGCCGGTCAAATAACCTAGCACTAGACGCGTTTGTCATATATCTATTAGATTTGGAATTTCCTTAGTCGACAATTTCCATCTACATTTACCTTATAATTGTTTTGAGTTGACGGCCACTATACATAACAGTTGGATAACCTTCCAATATACGTCATAAATATCTATTATACTTGGCACTATCTTCAGTGGACTATTTATCATGGGAGACTTTTTGTGTTTGAATATTAGATATATTCTAATATTCAAACACAAAAAGTTATGTCTTTTACCAATATTGATATCAGCTGACATTTGAAGCCAATCGATCGTTTACTCAAGGTTTATTATTTCTTGTAATACTCAGCACCCAAATAATCGTACACAGTACTTTATTGCGTATTAAATAATTTGTGTAAATATTTCTCAAAATTGTAGAAAATCATGTCTGACCAGCGAAGCTGGTTGATAATAATGAAATTTGTGCAGGCGGTTTCGTATAATAATTGTAATGATAAAATGGAACGAATGTTGTGCTCAGATTTAATATCTTGATTATAACTGCCGTGGAACTGTGTTTCTGTTCAGTTACTAAGATAATCTGCACTTAATAAAGATTCGATGAGACAGCGTAATTGCTATATATGTATAGCCATACTTTAACTTATTTCTGTAGGTACATTAAGATAACTATATATAACAAGCGAATACGGATAATACTTTACATAACATTCAAATTTAATTTTAATTCGTTCAGCATAAAATATTTTTTTTTCAAATTATAATTAAATAACAACGATCTACACGTACTTGCGTTAAATATGTAATATTTTTTTTCTATTGTGGTATTTTCGCAAACCAAAGAATTAAAACTTATATCTATTCGCGTGCGCATGCCTTCTCAACTATCACGTCCACCGTGTCCGCGAGCTCCAGTACTCGGAAGCATCATCCATGGCCCCACCGGTGAATCTGGTCCGGTGCATCATAATACCATCACTTCTCTCATCGTGGTGTGTCCCAGCCATAGCCGCAGAAGTAAGATATATAGTGGCGCATCGTATCGCATATATAACATACCCAAATTATATAGGCTGGTGACGGGCAACTCCTACTGTGGGCACCTGCCAAACGAGGCGTTGATCACGGGTAGCAGCGTCCGAGGTGTCTAGTACTACGATTGTCAATTTGTATGGCATGCGTGGTGATAATGGCAATTCCATCCATGGGAGAGGTCTTTATCAGGCAGTGGACCATCAGCAGGCTGACGAAGAAGGCAAAGGTTCAAGTACCTTTGGCATTCACGCTTGCTTTCCAATTGCATACGTGATCACAGTACCAAATACGAAAGGCTGATTAGATACCATATTTCAAAAGCTATTGCTGTCATTTGTAGAACGTCACGTCGTTTGAGATTAACCTCGATCATGCGAACGAAGACGCGGGCATAGATAGTAAATTGACAAGCTTCTTTATAATGTATTACAATATCAATACCGTATAATATTGGTTCACACGGGTTTAATTACCACATCTTCTGACCACCCCACTACGGTATGACAGCTTATTTTTTGTGTAATAATATCTTAATCTAGACCTTAGAGACTAAACACGGCACGCTCGCGTAAGTATCGTTGCAGTTGGTTTTTACCAGACATTCGTACGACGTACGGAGAGCTCAAGCTGTAACTATGAATTACTTAACCGATTGAAATAATGTATTGCCAGCCAGATTATAAGCTATACAACGAATACAATTTTATTAAATTCGACCTCATTCTAAAAAAAATCTGTTCCTCTTTTGGCTTCTACTTCATCCGTTTATAAGTAGGTACGCCGTATTGATACGTCTACTAGGAATACATACATTATAATAGATTTAACTATTTTCATTTCATCGTTCATAAATACATCTCTTCCAAGACTTGTAACTTTGCCAATTACAACTGTATTGAGTAATGTTGTCTACCAAACCAGTCTTTGACGACTGAAGGCGGAATTTCCCGAATTTTCCGAACCTAAATTCCTCAATTAAGGAACAACTTTAGTGTGTAAATTCTTGTGTTAACCAATTCGAATGCCCCACTTACTGAGTACAGACAAACACATCAAACGCATTCCGTCTTTTGCTTGGCTTCTTGAGAAGGTCAATCACCAACAGAAGACTGGTCATTGTGATGGTGACACGAATAAAGTCTGTAAAGCATACAATTTTAGTTTGTTAATTTAATTATAGCACGAAGCACTTAAACATCAAATCATTAATGAATTAAACGTACTTCGTCTTGTTTTAAAAAGTACCTTTAGCACTGGATGCACTTAGCGTAAGCACTTGAACCGAAATTTGCATCTGCAGTGTTTGTTGTGCTTTAAATTTCAAAATGTTTACGTAAAACGCCAGCACATTATGCATCATTAATGAATTATGCAAAATCTATTTTAAAAGAGATTTAAAAAGTTAGGTTTAATAAATTACAGAACTAATTATACCTACGCCCTGTGTATAAGACATCAACTTGAAAATTTGTACATTTGTAGTCATTTGCTCTTATATATTCTTGGAAAATGACTTAACTTATATGTATATTTAATAAATTTAAACACAAGACCAATTTAATATTTTTTAGTATATATATGTACCTATGAAGATAATGATCTTATTTCATTGAACAACTTAAATGAAACAAACAACTTGAACAAAGAATAACGTGTACGTAGTTCGAGAGTCGATGGTTAGATATCACGCAAAGAGTTTAATAACTGTCCTATGATATCACGGTACTCAATCTTGACGTTAGCTATCATAGTTAAAGTTATTAGCCTTTTGTTGTGAAAATGGCCAATTAACATCCGTAGCATTTCAATCTTCTTGAAAAGTACTAAAACATTTATTTCATTAAAAATTTAAACATTATATTGTCTAATATGCAGCCTTTTCATTTGATTAATGATATATTTTTGCAGGCCTACTGATGTGATGTACTAAAAAAGCTCATCAGAAAATTACATTAAAATTCGTTCTCATTTCGTTGAAACCTAATCCGACCAGTTTTTTTTAAACAATGAAATTTAAGGCAGCCAAATCACCTCCATAGATTCCATAAATGATTATTAGTATTTCTATTTTTAGATAGCGAAATTGTACTAAACTAACGGGCACGTCTTATTCAAATGTTGAAGCCGAGCTGTAAGCCAATACCCAAGGATTTAGTTGCACCATCGATCTGCTATTCTTTATGATCGAATAGAATGATAGCTACATTCATTAAGGTACTCGTAGGTAATTTTGCAGTTCGTAATGGACAGACAATATGTAAAGGTCGTGACATTCGTTACGAAATAATTTTTGGAATGGACTGTAATAGCCAGTTGGTGACAGCATAAAAATTAGACTATATATCATTGGCGAACGGGCAACTTGTTTAACAAGAGTTTTATTATAGTGACAGAAATGAGAAACGTTTCGAAATCAATTCAGATCTATTGAATATTCAAATATTTAAAAGTGGACTGGTGATGATAGACTGCAAGGATCATGTTGATGATGAGGTTTATTGTAGAAGTGCAGAGGATATTCAACTGTAAGTGTTTTAAATACTGTTTCATTTAATGGAATTATCAATTTTCTTGTAATTAAATATATATTAGTCTATGTTTATATATTTGAGTTTATACCAGGCACGTATCTAAAAACATTAATATTAAGCCATGGCTACAAAAGACTGAAACTGAAACTAGACAAGGGCATAAAGCTTTAAAGCAATGTATGTTGTAAGATTTTAGTATAAGTATTGTGATTTGAATAAATAAAAAAAATATTAACAGGGCCGTAATTAGAATTCAACGTGACATGATGTATATCAATAATCTAGATCTCATATAATCTTTGACTTGCTTAGTCATGAAAGCAAATTGATATATCACTACGTAATTACAAAATGGTCCGCCCACTCTGAAATTATTAGGTCCAACTTGACAGATGCGTTTATGTTTATGTATTAAGTTTGCGGATGTGAGGTCATGATATACGATGACTTCCTTATAAAGCTCCAGTTTTAACACACTTGAGCAATATTTACTTCATTATCTGTATACTGTCATGTATTTGATGTTAGAAGAAAGAATTAAAAGTTTTTTTTTCTTATTGGAGATCACCAAAAGACTACCATTACAGTTTTAAAATAAAAGATTTATTGAAGTACACTGAAGTTTAATTTTTTTATCTATTCTATTTATTTATTTTTAATTTTTTAATTTATAAATTGTCATACGTTTCTTTTCCAGAAAGTTTCTAGATTTACTATAAACACCAAATAGTAGTAGCGATTAGCAAAATATTATCTATAAGAATCATTGTTGATTACTTATTTTATTAATTGGGTGGATAAACGAACTGACAGTCCACGTCATGGTAAATGGCGTACTGTAGCTCATAGATACATGTAAACAACTTCAATCGAAGGAATAGAGTGGAAATGAGGCTTCGATTCCATCTATTCCTTGTAATGATACTGGCTCTCTAAACCTTTCAAAGAGAAACATTATTGGTTGCAGTAATGATTAGAGGCAGAACTGGGTAATAGGGTTGTGTCTACCTAGACGGCTGCTACGTCGAGAACGTGCCTACTACCTTTAAAAATACCTTCACCTTTTAATTAACCCGAAATGCTACTTTCCAATATGACTCTACATTCTAAAAATGCCAATCAATTCAGTAAAATGTCCAAGCATTAAATTGGTCAGTTAGTTTATTTTCTGTACCTAATTTGTACAAGCATGAAATCGGCCAGTTTGTATTTAGCCTCTAACGAATTAGTCCAAATGTAATTTTGTTAAAATTTAAATTTGTATTAAACTTTTTTTTTTAAATAACTACAAATGTGTTTCGTCGACGAATTTTAGTTATTTATGTATGTTGGTAAGTGTAATAGTACTTTGTAATTTCATTTGCAGCGCTCTGCATCAGGTTTTCATGATGGGCCTTTTACTTACATAATAATGTCTTAGTTTCTCGTGGATGCAGTAAAGAATTTGATTTGATTTGAGTTGACAATATCTGATCACATAACCCATCAAATATCATCAAAGAAAGATAAATAGCTTTGACATCGTAACACTTTTTGAAGACCGATTTCATAAGTGAAAGAAAGCTCCGCTTGTGGAAATTGGTACCACATAGTTTTTTTAAGATTAGTTGTTTCATCAAGTTTTCATATCCCGATCAGATACTTCGTTCTTGATGGGGATTTTGGTCGGTCAGGCACTTTGCTAATCCCGACATAACCGTTCACTGACTTCAGTGACAGGGAGGTGCTTGCACCTTTTTCCTACAATAATATAACTTTACTATATACTGTACTATATAATTTTTGACCCAGTGTAGGCAATGTGTATCACATAAAACGTACATAACCTTTGTTAAGAAATTTGCTGAGGTTTCTTAGCTTCTGCACAGAAGGCTAGCTCACCGACACTATTTTGATGATATGACAGACATCATAATGAGCGAAATTAAGATGGCTCTCTCACAGCTTAAAAGCGTCAAAACAACGGGTAAAGATGAAATTACGGCTGCGCTTCTTAAAGTTAAGACTAACACGAAACAATTATTTGAATGTATACTTATTCCTGGCCTGGGTGTTTGAGCATGCGCGACTTATGTCTGTAAAATGGCACATTTTTTTATATACGAGTAGAAAAAAAAATTGACGTGAAGAACTTATATGTAACAAATTCAGTACAATTTTTTTTGCAATTATAATAAATTTCAATGTACTTTAACCTTGTGGTAATTGCTTACCGCACCTTTTATGTCAACATCGTGTGATTCCACGCAACAGTTTTGTCTTACACGCCACCCAAATAGAGAATTTGATACGTGATTAATCATTTCGCGGTCTCCATTTGATTACTTGTGACATGACTTTGTGGGTGTTGATATTTAAATCGCAGTCGGCGCTATAAGAAATATTTTGGCAAAATTATATACACATGAATATCAAGTTCAAAAAGTTGTTTCGAGTATAAGTCTTCATTACTAATTTTGATTTTTAGCTCGTTTTCAGTTCAAAGATTGTGTATTTTTTTAAATTATTTTATTTAAAAAAAATTAGAAGAAATAAAAGTAGTTTTTCTTCTAGATGCTACAGATGTTTGTGTATTTCTTTCGACAGACCGAAGACTCGTATAGATTTTGATGATTTTAATTTTTTTTTATTTATGTTGTGTTTGAAACTTTAGAGCACCGTGACTGATGTAGATCTTAAAAATGGCCACTTCACAGCAGGCGACTATTTGCTAACTCGCCGAGAAACCTATTTGTAAAACTTATGTGTTTCGTTTTATACTCTGGAGGCATAGTAACTATCGATAGAGCAATGGCGACTTTCTCCCGCCGATCCAATTATCTTTTGTTTATGGTTACGGTGTTTATGATTTACAACTTAACATTCTGTTTTGTCCTATTATTGTCTTAAAGGCCACGATAACAGTGTGGTTAGGGGAATGCCTCTGAATTGGTAGACCCTATGTTCGATCCTGTATGTGGATGACTCTTACTAAGACATTTTCCATACTTATGTACGATTTGTTTCGTTGACCTGGACACTAAAACGGCGACATGCTACTCACCTGTTACGTTGTTCAAAATGAGCTCTGTGAAAATTGGGTTGAAACGAGTAAAATAAGTATAATGTCACTGGCCACCCCAGTATAAGTAGCCAGAATGTGTTATTATGAAGGATATTGCAGGAAAACATAAAAAACACAAATTAAAAATTGAGGTGCCTTTGTTAGGCATGTGATATATATTAAAATGTTCACAATACGCATCAAATTACTTTGACTATCTCTTTTCATAACAATTAATGTTTCTATGGTTAATAACATTTAAAAGTCCTAATAGACTATTCTCTACCAGACGACTTAACGAGTTTAAGCAAAATCATAAAATACCGTTATCATGACAATGAAAATAAAGAGTAAACTGCTTGGTAATGATTGTTAATTATTGTAATAATAGGTTTCATTATTGTAAAAATAATCTTTATCGTATTGAATTAATCAGAAATTGTATTATTACGCTAATAGTAATCGTTGATAGCGCCATTTATTTCCCAGGATATTATTTTTGTACAAAAATATTTTGTATGTCATTGTAATGTATTTTAAATCTCTTTGAGTGTAATAATATTAAATATTATACGCTGTGTTTATTAATGTATTACATATGAACTATTTATTTACATTAAATGCTCGCTGAATTACATTAGTGTATCATTAGCACGCATTTGGTTTTCCTTTTCGTTATAACTGCCAAAATGTATACATTACAATATAGTTTATTCCTTGTAATCTTTGAATTTTGCATGTACATTAATTATGCTTTATGACTAACCGATTTGTATATTATTGTTTGATGCTTCGGTTTTATTTGCTTGTGCAGTAGTCAAGCGTCTATCCTGTAAATATCCTTACAATCATCTTTCTTTTTAATTTTAGGGAAACGTCGAAATCACGTCGAAAACGGCGAAACACTAAGGCGATACAGTTGGTGCAAGTGTACTGAAATAAGTTAAATTCAAAATTACGTGAATAAACATCCACTGATCGAATGAAGTCGAAAATTGGGAAGATGAAATATTTGCCTCCGGGCGGACAAAAGGAATGTTATACTTTGCTTACAACGAGAAGAAGATATATGAAGAAGTTAATGTATGTACTAACTATTTTAAATTTTTACTCTCCGGGAAATTTTGAATAGTTCTTGGGTGGGCGGTACTGTAACAACATGATAAATATTAATAGAAAACAATAAACTATAATGGGTACAAAATAATAAACTGCCTTGCCTTGTCGTAACTATTATAAACAATGACGAAGTAATTATGAATCAAAATTATGTAGAAATAAACACGTCCATGCATACGGATACGTTTGTCAGAAAAGTACAAGTAAAGTTTGCTTCAATACTAACGATAACTTACACAATGGCATTTGCGAGAATCTTTGGAACGAGCTCAGTCAGGCTACCGTTAGCCTGGCGAGATGTTTAATCATGATGGATGAACAGCCGGCCGTCCATATCGGGTGTATATTTCACCCTTGAACGTGCCTCACTTCTACTATCTCGTCCACAGACAACTTTGAAAAACTCGTCCGCTTTGAAGGGAACTCTCCTATCGATTCTATCGACTGATTGCCTCTGTGTTTACGTGTATTCTTGCAGGACTATAATATCTCTTGCGCAGTCGACAAATTCCTATAGCAATGGGAAGTTATTGAAATCGACCAAGAGTAAATCATCATCATGACGCGAATCAGCAAAATTAAGTTTTGAATAAATTTTTTAGAAGAAAGTGGTGATGTTGATATTATTATCATTTTCAGTACAGTCTTGTGTTTCTCTAAGCTATACAACCTCTCAATTCGTCGCTGCAGCAGCGGCAAGTTACATTTTTGTATTCACTTACTTTGCTCACGCAGCACTAGCGCCCCGAGAATTTACGGCTTTTGATTGAACTGCTCAAGGTTAAATATTTTGACAATTCTTATATAAAAATCGGTGTTCTCTGAGGCCTTGACTTGACTTGTCGAAATGAAGGCAGCTTTCGCCGTCGAGCACAACCACGAATAGTTACCTTAGAGAATAGCATGTCTGTACGTAAATAACACTCCTTGATTCCTGAACGCAGTACCTGACATTTTACACCGTAGTTTACTACCTAAATCACGATTTAAATCAAAACAAGTATAACTGCCACCTCGTAATCATTTCGTAGAAAAGTAATACGTAAAAATCTCAACTCTATGGCAACATGCCCAATGACACGACATTGTAACTACGATCTGTTGCATTGTTCTTTGCGGGATAAATAAATTTCAACGGAAATAAATTTTCATTACTAATTTCGAATTACACTCGTCGTACAAATAACTTTATAGTTGTCTGTCTTTGGATACCTAAACTTTTGATTTCGTGTTAGAACGTACGCATAAAGTTAGGTCGCAATGAAAATTGAGAATCGTCAAAACCGACTGACTAATACTAGAATCAAAAAATATTGAATTGGAGCAGCGTGACGCACTTCCCGACTAATTATCCCTTTTAAATGAAAGAAGTTATTTGCACAAAAGTGAGAAATTTTCATCTCTTCTCATGTCATAACTATAAAATTTATTTTGTTTCAACTCGTCAAGAATGAATAAGAAGGGGTCTGTTGCGTTACTCTGATGGTAATGACGATCGTGATAATGGACCATTTTTTTGTTTCTAGTAATTGTCTTTCCCGACCGAATACATATACTGGGTTCGTCCGAGGTCTAGACCTTTATTTTAGTCGGTTCAACCCACTTTTCACACGATGTTATTACATGACAGGTCCCCATCTGCCTAAGTCTAGTCCTAGTCTTCAAGCCAACGCAACAGATCATACTTAAGTTTCGTACTCACAACTCATTGGGTAACCTCTCTACGCCGGAGAACGAAGGGTCTAGAAACATATACGTTTTAAATAAGAAAATCAATAAAACTAAAGTAAATCATTTTTTTATAAAAATCTGATATCAAGGGGTGAACCCCTTGGGTATTGAACTCAGGAACTGCCTAAATAATCTTTTTTTACGATTACGGAATAATTGTCGGTGCTAATTTATCCAAACCGACTAGGAGCAACAGTGTGCAGTTTGAAAGGTCTAGGCATAACCACGTGAACTTTCTTCCCATGCGTGTTAATTATGGCAAATTTCCCTGTTAGTCCACTACTGGTCACCTACCAGTATATGTCCAGTAGTTGCCTGTTTAGATGTTGCTAAAAAATAATATAGTTGAGATAGTTATTTCACGGTCCGTCGGAACGACACGTTTCTTTTCTGTGATTTGATGAGCGAGGCAGTGTAACTAATCTCTTGCATAAATTAACGCTCTGACTTCACAACGTCAATAGAACACACTAAAGAAAGCTAAAATAAAAATTTCTCCGAACAGTAAGCAACTTGTTAATTTCATAGTTAACTGTAACGAATATGGCAAATACGAGGCCTCGTAGACGACGTCAAATGCAACGTTGGCTCAACCGTGTCTAATCGGAGAAAGGTTTGATTTTGCCATGCTCTGTGATTGTCTATAGGCAGCTGGCTCAATTACAAGCCAGGCAAATACCGAGTGAGACCGAGTATGGTAAAATAGGAAAAAAGTGCGAGTCGGGCCTCGCTCTGTTAGAGTTCCGTGCATATTTTTTTATAGTCAGATTTTTAATTAGTTAATGCTTTTTAACAGTTTTATTAGGTGGATTGTATGCATATCTGAATGTGAACAGATAATTACAGTTCTGTAAAAAAAAAATTAAAACTTGAATTTTGTATGAATGTAAATATTTTTATTAATAAATTATAATAATTTAAAATAAGTATTTATAGCCGTGGTAGCCTAGTGGTCAGGGCGCTCACTTTAGTGTCATAGAGCGCGAGTGACCTGGGTTCGATCCCCGGTGCCGGCACCACTAAAATTGTTATTAACAATTTTAAGTGCTGTGTTTACCACGTGCTCAACGGTGAAAGAAAACATCGAGAGGAAACCTGCATGTCTGAGAAATAATAAAAATATTATTTCGAGGATATGTGAAGCTCGCCAACCCGCACTGCAGCAGCGTGGCGGGCCCTTCCCGGGTCCTAAACCCTCTCTGATACTAGTATTTGAGAAGGAGGCCTTTGCCCAGCAGTAGGCACTTACAGGCTGTTACTTTAAGTTTAGTATAAAAATTATATAAAAATTAGAGAAAGATAAATTTCGTAACCATAATTATTTAGGTTAATAAATGGATTATTATAGTTCTTACTCGAAATATGTAGTATTTTTATGTTGATTTAGGCTGTATCAATACATAGCACAGAATATAGAAATCGTGACAAGTCGATATTTTTGGTGTTCGGTACAATACGCAAAAATTGTATTATTGAATTAGGGTGACAAACGAGCTAACAGATCATCTGATGGTATGTGGTTACTGCAGCCCATAGACACTTGCAAACAACTTCAAACGAAGAAGGCTTAGAGGATGAAATGGAATGCCTGCCACAGATTGTAATTAGACTAGTTCCATATACCCTTCGTGACGGACAACTGTTATTGGTAACAGAGTTGTCCCCACTCAGACGGTTCCTAGACAAAAAAGGACTCTACTTCCACAGGAACAAACTCGAAGTTTGTAAGAAAAATATAAAATAATTCAGACATAGATCAAACTGCATATATTACAATACTAACGAACAAAGTTAAAATTTTGTTCACCGTGTATTTTTTACGTTCGAAGAAGAAACCGTTTGAGTCATGTTCGTTTGCTTTAATTAAATTATCAATATATGTTTTAAGGAAGATAAAAACCTATTGATAATAACACGCACAACTAAGTTATTGAAAGCCATTAAAATGCTTCATTATTACAAACACCTGCCAGTTGAAATTGTTAGCTTCGGCTTGGGACGAAGTGGCTAATGAAGATTAATAACCCAAGCCGCCTTAAGTTTAAAAGTTAGTGTTACGTCACCTGACAGTAAAGTAAATTCATAAATGGAAGCAATGCACGTTGCATTACAAAGATGCTGTGCATTTCTTCCGAGGGCATTTTCAAAGTATTTGTCGGTACATTCCATTAATGTTTTGCAAATGTAATCAGAATTCCACTAAAATTTGGTCTTATATGAAATTTGTTTTGTTGTCACTGAAGCTCGATTTAGCAGTGGAGTGCAAAAAAAATATTTTGCCATTCCAGGGGCCTTATTTGTTACAACACAACGACTTCACAAAAATTCCGGTTAACCCATGTGATCATGCCCCATAAAATCACACCGTGGTTTCGTTTATCGATGATATGGTTACAGTTGTTAGTAGCAGGAAACGAAATCTTCTTGATGTGAAAAATAACCCGGTATGTTTTTGTCGAGCGACGACTTCACAGGGAATTTTTCTGGAGTTTGGAGGAACTTGTGTTGCCTCAGCAAGGCTTTCTTTATTTAAAACTTCCTAATGCAAAATTTGGATCAGTGAATTCCGTAAATTGTAAATTAAGTAATTTATCGTATGTGTATAATGTATCACTTAAAAATTGCATTATTTTTAATGCAGCCGGCGGTTAGTATTTGAGATACTTGCCACCTTACAAAAATACACGTGATCCATCTAAGAGCAAATGTTACGTCAATTATCTTTCATATAATATAAAAAAATATGTCAATAGAGCCCTGCGGCTGCGACCGGTACACTTAAACATCCGAACAAAAATAACCCCGCGAGCGCTTGCGCTTAAAACGTTGGACGAACTAATTCATACGTTCGCCAACATTCAAGCATCAATTGAAGGTTGTTAATTACAATTACATGCGGGTCACACGTACGAAACCATCAATTTGCGATACTACGCTCCCGGCTGGTGCTCTCAAAGTACTACCTTGGGTATAGCTAAGCGCACACCTGCTAATACGCCCGTTTTTATATCCGATTATGGTGTAATGCGTAACATGATGTTAGCATTATCTGATTATACCTTTATAAATGCATTTATTTGCTGATTTAGTTGTGTTTTAGTTGTTATAATAAGCATTACAAATTATTACTCTGTCTATTCGTTCATCGTGAATAGGCGTGTACTTTTGCATCAGCACTTACGACTGTCACATTAAAGGGTAGGCTGAGATTACGGATCGTCGTTTGGCACACTTCAGTGAAGCCAAATGCCACTTTAGCCTCTCAGGGAGATTAAAAATTACGAGCAGCGTCGCCGTGTTTACTTTTGACAGACTTTAAACGAAATTTACTCGTTAGTTATCAATTGACAAACAATGCTAATCATATAGCGCTACACGCGAGCTATTTATAAAGTTGATTGTATATTTTAATCTTAGGAATATTTTAAGAACCAACATTTAAATTGTTACTCTCGTCGGTGTGTTATGTTTGAGATTCACGTGGGTGAAGCGGTCAGGATCTTGCTTTGAATCCCGGTTAGTGCCAATCTTTGTGAAATGCTTTTAGGTCTTTGTAGGCTTCAATGTTTTTTAAATATTACAATTACCTTTCTTCTTTTTGTTAAGCAATCTGTAAAAGTCCACTGATGGGCATAGTTATTTTCGTATAAACGGCAATGTTAGCTGACAGCCCAAGCATGGAAGATTTACCCATGGTTGGTGACTGCAGTGCCGGTACACTAGCACTAGACATGTTGCTCAGTTTTAAAGATTTTGGAAAAAATATTTCTTAGCACAAATCTGCATGAAAAAAACAATAAAATTGCATTGCACATGTCAGTCAGGAGAGGCAAATTAAAAAAAAGTAAAGTTGCAGCCTGTAAATGTCCTCTGGTGGGCAACGGCCTCCTTCTCCGTAACGCTGTTCCAATGCGGGTTGGCGGACATCACATGTCATCCAAATAATATTTCTCAGACATGCAGATTTCTTCACGATGTTTTCCTTTACCACCGAGCACCTGGTAAATTCAGCATTTAAAATCGCTATAACCAATTTTAGTGGTGCCGGTACCGGGAATAGCAGGTCAATCTGGCTACTAGAAACTAAAGTGAGCCCTCTAACCACTAGGCTACCACGAATTCGTCTCGCGGAGTTGAATCGCTTAATAATGCCTTGTTGCAAGGCGAAACACGTGTCGCGTATTAAATGTTGGTGATATATATTGCCTAGAGTCAAGTGACTAGGTATGCCATTTTATTGGTATTTTCATGCGTAATTGTGCAAAGTAATTTTTTTGTCAAAATTTTTAAAATTACGAATTTCCGCAAAGTAATGCCTGATTCTATTTACTATGCTGCTCAATATTACTACTCTGAGGGATTTAAGTTAGGCTATTTGAATGTTACTAGAGCCTCGTCTGTGAGATAGCAGGAGACACCGCGTGCAAGTGAGATTAACCTTTGAAGAAAAATATTTGTACGTTCAGATATATAAGTAAATACATTATACTTATTATCCTTTAGACTATATCTGTAAATCCGTATGTTCAGAATTTGTTTAATAACGTATTCCCGTCTTCACCATATGAAATACGGGGCGTAAGTGTTCGTATATTGCTTGAATCTACAAAGTTTATACAAGAGCATAGACAATTTTAACTTTCTATATTCACATTATTTTTAACTTTATGATTATTCGTTTTTATTAGGGTTATACGTTTACGCCAGTCCATAGACACCTGCAACCAACTTCAAACAAAAAAAACTACAGGTGCATTGTCACCTTTGCGGACAAAGATATAAGTCAGTGTGTAATTTTACTAGTAGTAATTTTACTTTCAAACCAAAACACACTAATGGTTAAACTGTCGCATAACGGCAGAAATAGGTAACTAGGAGATATTTATTATCGAAAATATTGTTAGTATAGTAATATTGAAAATAGTGTTTGGACTCAATTGGTGACTGACTTGTCATTAAG
This sequence comes from Bhutanitis thaidina, assembly GCA_029286595.1. Classification (NCBI taxonomy): domain Eukaryota; kingdom Metazoa; phylum Arthropoda; class Insecta; order Lepidoptera; family Papilionidae; genus Bhutanitis; species Bhutanitis thaidina. The sequence continues at coordinate 6,878,977 of JAGSMS010000005.1, forward strand.
ACATTGTCTGCTGACATGGAAAATGCAATTTCACTAATGCAAATGCGTCCACAGATTTGTCATGTGTAATATTGATAACTGAGTGTTAAATATTACCATCTTGTAATATTTAAGATTTGGAACCCTATCTGCATCGCTCTTGGCCGCGTTTTATTTAAGATATTTATCTGAAATTAGCAGCCATTTTATCATGTTTCTATGATTTGACTTATGTACATTTTTCAACTATCATGAAATGAAATGGCATGTATAAGAATTTCCGTCTCGTGTCTGTATACTTATATATTTATATTATTACTATTTATACTAAATCTTGTGTACGCTGACAACCATAAGACATGTTCCAAGAGTTAGTCACGAATCACCATGATGTTGTTAATAAATTTCTTTCAACTGTTGCACGTGCTTACAAATAGATTTAACTTTTGAACATGTTCTTAACTATTGTGGTATTAAATTAAGTTAGTGATGTTTTATACTACGTTAATTACTAACTACATCAATTAATACTATAAGGAACTTATTATATATATACACTTTAAATATCTACCGCGTTTAATATTTACTAAAATTTGTGACATGATATAAAAAGGAAATTTAATTATTTGTAACACGACATCCTTATGCTTACCAGACTGTAAATAGTCCACTGTAGGGCACAGGCCTCTCCTATCAGGGAGTATTTGCCATAATCGTCTCGTTCGGCAAGAGCATTGGCGATCACAGCAGCTGCTGCCCCTCTTCGGTCTACCTTTTAGAATTGGCTTTCGTTTGGCCGTTTGAGATGTAGCACGCTTGCCTATAAGGAACCTATTCACTCCCGACTTGAACACATCCACATCATCGGCAGAGAACTCAACGCCTAAGCCTTCCGCTGATAAAGCTCGAAGCGAAACCCTTGGTGCGGACAGGGACGTCAACTATAAATGGATAGCTTATTGCCGAACGTCTGGTTGTCCGATGATGAAATGGGGATGGCGGAATTAAATAATGTAATTGAGTGCATTGGGGACGTTCGCAAATATGTATCCTATAAAATACCGACAGACTTGCTACTACTAATGGACTTGATAAGATAAGAGTTAGTGATCGCAGTACTAGACGTCTCGCACCCTCGACGCTGCTTTATGGGTATTTGAAATCTAACATTTACGTGTTTGCTTGAATTTTAAAATCTACGCGAACTAAAACTGCGTGGATAAAGCTTGTTATTATTACCATCATGAAGGTTATATATTACAACAGTGTATAGTATTGAGTGCGCGTGAGTGTGCATGCGTGTGTTTTAATTTGAATAATTATGTGAATTTGTGTAACGGACTACACTAAATCCTAATTTTACAATGTTTATTTGCGAGTCATGTAGAGCCTATTAGTAGTATTCTTCTACAATTTGCGAACAATTGATTGATCTATACATATGTAACAAAAGGATGTGTCTCAGACTTCTCTGAGTACACTCTTGGAATACAATGTTATAATATTACGTAGTTGTATTATGAACCATAAATTGAATCTAGGATGGTTGGTGGCGTTCTGCTGCTCTGTGGAATAATTTTTTTAAGGAATAACGTACATTTACATTTTTAAAATAAATTTAATAAATAAAAACGTAATAAGCCATAAAAAAAGTTGACAAATTATTGATTCCACTTAAGTCCGCATTATTACAATATTTGAATATTATACTATAACATTGTAATATTATATCTATATTACAATAAATTACAGAAATAATATCCTAATTTGATATTATATTCATTTAAAATAGGCTATAACTTTAACTCGAGTCAATCTAAAGTCTCGGGGTACACATTTTTGAGATCGTGTTAGTGGGTAATTTTATGTAGGTATTTTAAGAAATATTGAATTACCACGTGGCGGTGGAGCACAAATCAAAATGTTTTATGGCTCTGACAAAACTAGTTTATTATTATTATGCAGAACATCAATCGAACTGTGTTTCTAGTAACTTAAGTCATTGTCGTAAGACGACCATGCAAAAAAAAATTATCAATGTTAACGTTTTTTTGTTTTGTTGGACTTGCCAATTTTTTTTAAAAAGGCCAACGTTGCAATTTTCTTATAACTTAAAATTGTGTGGAGCGTCTGGGAAATATTTTTTTACGTACACATACATTCAAAGCTCCTTACACCAGCCATTTATAAGACTCTCAGAGTAGCCAAACGAGCTTTCGCAACCCATGTTTCGCCTCTCCGGGAGAAAAAAATGGGAAGTTTGGCGAACCTCGTCGCTGAAATTGCTTTCAAGGCCTTTGTCATCTCTAACGACACTCACGGAAAGAAAAGGGATGGCTGATTCTTACGCCGCGACCACACGGCAATCAGAAGTTATGCTCATTTTACCTTCCCGTTTTCAATCGCCTATTCCAAAATCACCGAAGATCTTTGACTTGCTTATGCATTCCTAAAATAAACGCAGTTCAAAGTGATTTTGGTTGAGTTTTAATAAAATGTTTTAGCAAATCCGTTGTATAATCAACGCTAATTTTAATCCGGAAAAGTTTCTAATTATTCTATTCGCGAACCTCAGGCAGTAATGTTTATTGTTGAATAATAAACTTCGCCAAAACTTTGGCCAAACAGACTGTGGCGTTTAAACTTCCTAGATTGTTTGCTTCCGAACTTTATTCGATGCCGGTTAAGTTTCACTAACATTCTATTCTACCGGTTATTGTTAGTTGTAGGTTAAGCGGCCTCCTTCCAAAAGCCCTAATATACGTTTCTTGAGCCCACAACTAAAATACATAATTTAATGAACCATGTGAATCTTAAATTAAATATTTAAAAATATGTATCCGTATTTGAGGTGAGGAAAATTTGTTTTATTCATAAATATTATAAACACATGATAAACTACGTACCTATATAATAAAATAAGTGTTAAATGTTATTGTCTAATTGCCAGGGATTAATGAAATAAGTAAAAGCCTATACAAACCCCACTTCAGGGGTTTTCCCCAGGAGTGAGTTGCAATACAGAGTTCGTTTAAAATTAGTTTACTCAGAAAAGACTATCAGCGTCGTTATAAGTCTTCTGCTGAACATAGACCAACCCTTAAGATTCACAAAGGATGATACCAGCCTAAGACACCAGCCTCTATCGGGAACCTTTATTCCTTAGCGGTTGTCAGTTCTTAGAGTGATGTAATCAGCTATTTCAGTTTGCTGTACTTTACGGCTATGTCGGTTATCCCAGTTCTGCTGCCCATTAACACCGCATATCCCTTTCCATAGCCCGCTGAGCTACTTTGAGCTTCCTCATACGACCTGCAGCTTTACCTAAAATTTAAGCGTCCTGTTCCAGCGTGGAAATGGATTTGACTTCGACTAAACAATTTATTAATATAACCAATGCAGAATAAATATGTTAATCGTGAGTTAGTGTGTACAGTTTTTAAATCATGTTTAAGTAGTAGACATTACGTCTACTACTAGGATCAGCTGTTTGTTGTTGTATTGTTGAATTGATACACTTCTACATAAAACTACACTTTCCCTCTAAATAAATTGAATTTATTTCGTTTATTTAAATTTTTTATGCTCTTACACTGCAAAAGCTTGGTGGTTCGAACTTGTATGATAATAGATCCTTTTCATAAGTCGATTCATGCGGCCCTTTAAAGTTTACGTAACTTTAAAAACTTTTTAAGATTTATTATTAAAGATAAGTTAAAACACGAAAAATGCAGTTCATAGGGGATCTATCTACATTAATCTGCATAGATACCGGTCTATGAGCTGTCGCCCTATATAGGTCCGGCATCTCTAGCCAGACCAGACAATTATGCGAAAGTCAATAACGAAGGATAGCAACCACGGCCAGAGCCTGTTTTTACTTGGTTTTGTCTCCGTTGGTACTTGGTACTCGTTTTACATAACCTTTGGGACACGTGTAAACTAGATTTAATAGATAAAGTAAAGCTTTATATATATTATAAAGATATAATAAAATATTTAAATATATGATATATGAAAATCAAGATCATAATTTCAGACCGAGAGCGATAGTGGCGTCAAATTTTCTTTGGAAACTTTATGGACTATTTCTACGCAGTACGCAATATTTTTAGCAATACGTAAGTTAAGTTGCGTTAGCTTTACGCTTTAACGTCACTGAAATTTTGTTCTTTACAAAAAGGAATACCTCTTATATTTTTTAATCTTTTTCACGCTAAAAGGGGCCCTTTAAACGCTAACATTACGAACCCCGGTTGGCATAGAGATATGAGGGGACGTTGCATACAAGTGTTTCCTCTAAAATATCACTACAGAGTTTTTCTAGCGGCTGCGTGCTTCTGGCCCTGCCTGGGCTTTTTGTAGTGATTCACACGTTCGCCCAGACACTTAAAAAAAAGCTTTTGTAGACCGTCAAGTGCGGCTGTCATCTAGCCGTGTACAATGTACTTAGACAGACGGTTTTTGTTCCACCATTGTCTTGTCACTTTAGTGATGCACAAATCAGTCTCGCATGATATCTGTGTTCCGAATGAATAACATGTCATTCCATATCTAGGGACATGTTTTTGTATTACTATTGTAATTTTGTACTTTAATAACAGATATAGTTACTTAATGCAAGCGTCAAACGCACACTTACATTTTAATGTACGCGGACCTGTGTTCGATTCCTAGCGCCGGGATCATTAACATTGTTTATTGAAGAAGAATATAAGAATGAGCAATTATATATTTTTGTGCGGATTTACTTTCAGAATATAGGTTTCTCGATAGATTAATTTATATATATAAATAGATGCGTTCGTCACGTGGTATATTTTAATTAAGAATAAGCTAGCTTTGATCACATTGCCTTATTAAAGAAAGTTCGGCCGCCTAGACCATTTGACAATGCCTTTTATTCCAACGGCAAGTAGAAGTCCGGTTCGGACACTGTAGCTAGTACACTATCTGCGCATTTAACGTAAATTATTTCCATGTACATACTTGTGTACAGTTTGCTGCAATTCGGTGGTATTATAGGTAAAAATAAGTATATAGTTATATCATATTGGGACACGACTATGGTGTAGGTTCAGTACTCCTACGCTATACTAAGTTTCAAAGTTCGAAGCCTATCGTTTCGGCCAGTTTATCTATGTATGACCACCTTACTCATGATATTTTCATAACCATAGTCACGCTTATCAATATTCTTTTAGTTATTCAATTAACATTAAGGTATTTGATATAATTTTTTAATGATAATTGAATTCGATTTTTTACTGTAACTAGTACAAAGTTTTTTTTTTTAATTTAAAATTTTTAAATTTTAGTTCTTTTGTGTTTTTTTCTTTACATCTGACGGATATGATTAAATGTATATAATAATGAGATTTGAATCCAATATAAAATATTGTAAACTTTGTATGCCAATAAATAGTATAGATAATATAGGTTATAACTAAATGTTATCATGTTTACATGTATCACATATGATGAACAAATAAACTTATTATTATTCTTATATCTTGTAACGAAACTGCACCAATTCTATAATTTCTAAGATGAATTGTAGGAATATCAATGTAGGATATCGAGTCGAGTGTCGATTATGCGTCAACACATGTGACTGACATTGATCTCGTAACTAGATCATGCGGAATTCTGTATTGTACGAGAAACACGATCCTGACGTACGCACAGTCATCATGAAAATCCTAAGCGGTCAATCTGATCTCATCGAATACCAATCCGGAAACTTTTATTTTTATGCACAAATAATTTATGTGCTGTACAAATGGTAACTTAGATCTTAGGCTGGGGCCTTCGATCATGGACTTTTCCAAGGCGGGGCGAAACTTAAAATTATAAAAACCTCCCATATTTTAAGTTTTGTATACCGGACATTTTATTCTAGTTATCACTATCTGAACTACCATCAAGGGGTAACTTTTTCTCTCTTATTTCACATAAATATTATGTGAAACAAGTTCAAGCGTCAAGAAGTAATTTTTACAAGAACTAAGTTAGTTCTAAACTAATAATATTTGCAAAACGTCAAAAGTGTTTAAGTTATCTCACTTCGAGTGTTACGCTGAATATACCATACCTACTATCTTATCTAGCTTTTTATAAAATTGCCAACTTTATCTGCGAATGCTGTTGTCTCAGATTAATATTAGTATGGAGATTGGAATGAATTGAAGCCTGGAAAAGGGCATAGACATGTTTTCATCCCAGAATAGCTACGGCAAGATTCTCCTCGCGAACGAAGCCGCGGACGGAAGCTTTTTCAAAATAAATGCAATAAATTAATCAGTGACATTCATTACGGTAAAATTTAATACTGAACCTTTATCAAGAAACTGACGAAGTATTGCTAATGGACATTATCGAAAATAAAAAAATACTTCGACAGTTTTTATTGATTAAAAAGTCTGTGTGGAACTTTGCATTATTTTTGTCCTTCAAGGAGATACTATGTCAACGTCAAATTAAGGATAAGATAAAAAGACACGAGATGTGTAGCAATTCATTTTTTTACGAGAATAATACAGTTCGGTTACATTTTTATAGTTTCCCACGCCATGATTAAGTCTATAACATATGAGCTTCATACGAAAAATGTTTGCATTTATACATGCAAGCCGTCTCACAGTAAACATATGCGTCAGCTTCCTGTTAATTAAACCACTCACCACACGCGCGCATAATCGCACGCACACATGTTCCTTTTAAGTTCATATCCTATCCTTTATGTTATTTTATACTACATTTCGACCATTGAGGAAGAATCACTAAGTGACAACTATACAGCGTCTACATGTACTCGTAAAACCTAAACCTTTACCTTCCTGTATTCGCTTTAACGCTTATGTGATGCAGTGGCAGGAAGTTGGCTCGGACGGCGACGGTGACACCCGAGAACCAGACAACCAGACGCGAAAATCAATAGTGATTGGAGTTTCACAGATATATAATATTAGCTTTGACTTCTCTTCGCTTTGAATTCGAACCTAGAACCCACGACTCCGTTGGCAGGTATGCCTATTACTAAGCTCATGAACATAGTACTAACAACTTACTCAACAAGCGCGCTGACATATGAGCCATTTGATTAGTTTAATTAGGCGTTGTATAGGATTACAAGTTATAACAGTGACTGTTGATTAGATTTTGTTGCTAAATTTATAATTAAACAATATTTTGAATATATTAAATATACGAGCACAGCTCGTTTCTAACATAAGTTTACAAATAGAGAATTGTTCTCCATTGCGGCTATTTGTACCCTTTGCCATTAACTGAGAAATAGGAGAATTAATATATTTGTTAATTTAATTGATAGCCTATAGTGGCACTCCGCTCACCAATCTGCACGCCCAGTGTGGTTAGTATGGGCAAATCTTTCATGCATGTTACGCCAACTTTTGTTGGGGCTTTAATGTCCTTCCCATTATAGCGGCAACTAACCTATGTCCAGATGTGGATTTATACATAATGTGGATGATAAAGAAGAAGTTTCTCTACATAATATATTTCCATAATATATATTTTATTTATCTATGTATGTATGTATGTATCTACCTATCTGTGTAAGTATATATTTTGATATTTATATCCTTTTACTTGGTTTATTCTCTTAGCTGTATCGCCTCTATTACGTATATATCTCTGCTTAGCCTAATGGTTGACTGGGAGAGAATGCCTCTAGGCATTAAGTCCGCCATATGTACCAATTTGTGCATAAAGATTAAATAAATAAATATAAAACTATAACATATCGTGTAGTTAGAATAAGCCAAACAAAATTAGCACACGCATATACATATAACGCATTCACGAGCACCTGCGGCGTAATATACTATCAATATATATACAAAAATTCGATATACCTACATAAAGTCATAAAATTCAATAAAAGACAGAACAAACGATTTTCGAGTTGGTGCCAAAAGGTCCGATTATGGATAATAAATTTGATAAGATCCACTCGTAGTCGTTTCATGAGATGAATGCTGCGCAAAATTTACAATCAACATTTACATTTTTCATTAACAATTTCTAAGCATCGAACAGGGCAATTATAATAAAATTAATTACTCGATATCATCCCAACAGCATTCCAGATGCTGTTAATAGGACATAAAATTAATTCTATATGACAGACAGACAAATCGTCTCCTTTTCACGGCCATAGTAGTTAGTTATAAAATATATTTGTTTGATTTTTAACATGACTTCAATTGTTGTTTTTTTTTTAGTTGAGAAATAACTTCCGATTATGACTTCGAATGAGAAATGTAATCACATAAAACAATTAAATAAAATTATTTGTATGTATATTAGTTTGAACGGACCTAACTAAAAAATGATTTCACTGATTTTTATAAGATTTTTTAAATAAAAAGTGCTGGCTATGTTTATCCAAATTTTATGAAATATATTAAATTATTTTATATTATATTAAATTATATTTAAATATAATATTATATTATATGGCATTTATTGTAACGAATGCGAAAGTATGTATTTTTGTCGATCAATCACGCTTAAAAGACTGAACGGATATTAAGGTAATTTGACAGAGATTTAGAATATGCCTTCGAATAGGTTACTTATTGTATGTAACTTGCCGCCGCTATTTTGCTAATGGCTAGTATATAATTAAATATTTATATTTGTCAATGTATCTATACGCTATTGTAAATGGTCGCAGTGGAAAATTGATTTACCTTTGGGAATGTGGCTGTAATAATCACATCTATCTGTAATATAAACTTGAGTATGTGATGCTCGCTTAGAAGCCTGTGCTTGTGGCGACGTCGTGTGACGGGGTCATTGAGAAAGGCCAGGGCTGTCACATGCTTCATACTTGGAAACAGGTGCTACGCGTGGAGGCTGGTCTGCTTGAGTTTGCAGTGCACTTGTACTTTAATTTTGTGGATCACTATATTCTTATAGCATGGTTCTCAAGAGCTCTTATGGGACAAAATATATGACTGCGCTGGTGACCCCCGCAGCTGGCCGTTGCTATAATTATATTATTGGTATTCTCTGTCAGCTAGTAGGAATTTATCAGAAAAAATATATCTTGAAATAACCAAACATTGCATTGTTTATTAATATTAATAACACATCTGGGTGTACATTTGTGTTAGTTATACAGTAACATCCGAAAATGTTCTATATTAAAACGAAGTTCGATGCGAACAAAAACCTTGACAAATTATTTTATAAACGATGCAATTCTTTTGCAAATACATGCATGTCAAATATTCGCTGTAAGATATCTTTCGACGTTGTTTGTAAACTTCTAAAAGAGTATATGTTCCAACATTGTTAACAACTTTACATCTATGCCCTGACTGAGTTTTAAGCTATTATAATATTAAGTTTGCGTTTACTTACAATTTATAATGAAAACGAATTTCCCGATCTATCCGACAGGAGCTTATTTATGCGAGGTTGGAGGTCCCTACTCTGCTTAGACGAAGTCGAAGAAACTCACACTCAGGGTAACGCATTTGCGTGTATGCGTTTGGGTTTTTGCAAAATTAATTGACATATGTATGCAGAGAATAAGCATTTCCATTTGGCACAATTCAGAGTAGCCGAACGAAATTCCACGATGCCTATAGAAATCGACGAATATCGTGCCTAATGGTGGTTGGTGTTAATAAATTGGGTGTTAATATATTAACATCACGCCTAAGATATACTATTTTCTTTTGTTTTCAGTCTCTTAAAATAATATAAAATGATCGGAAAACATAATAAACATGTGTGTTCGAAAATAATACTATGTAAAGGATGTGTCGTCCGCCGACGCAATGAGGTAGATTTTTTACGAACTCCACTTGATATTGAGTTGTCACTGACGCCATTATACTTAATGCAGGATAAAGATGAAGGTGATTTGTAATCCCGAGGGAATTTTAGTGGAATCGAGAGTACTCGTCACACAATATCCGAAATGTACCAGAGTTATGCTGCCATTTTAAGCTGCTAATATAATTAATAGCATTGTTCTTCCCCGATCGACCTGACGTGCGTGATCGCTAGTTAGTGATATTGCGTACCTTACTGTGAAGCGATTGGTACTCTGTTCGAATTCCAGCAGGAGTCAATATTTATGCACACATAATTTTTATTTCTTTTCAAGTCTGATTTTGTTGTCTTGTGTCTGACGTATATGAATATGCATGTTACCAATCATCTGATCTTATCACACAAACGTTACATCGGGAAGGTAACGACAATAAGTGCATCGCAGCTGATAACTGCCGATACCCTGTTGAGTCGCACTTTGCTTCAAGAAACATTTATAACCAAATAAATAATAAAATAATAAATTAATTCAATAAAGAAATAACACTACTATAGGATTTACATAAAGCCATAACTTATATACTAATCTCATTTTGAAATTTGGTTATAATTGCAATATGCGTCAAGTAACAAGTTACCAAATATGCAATGTGTAGTGGATTCAAATGGACGCCATGTAACCGACTGGCAGTGTCTATCAAATATTCAGATCTGTTTGACAATTGCAATATCACAACAGCTGCCGGTTCACATAATAAAACGAGGATAATACAAAGGCTCTAGTACTTAACGGTGTGTAGTCAAGGACCTAATTCATTTATACCATATATATAGTATAAGGGAGCATGTTTAGTATCGTTCCCTCTGTTTACCCTGTAAAAACACACTGTCATAAAACGTGTTATTAAATATTTGACTACTTTGTACATACATCAGTTTTTACCATAGCAAAATAATCTCAATTCCATTCATACTGCTCACTGTTTTTATAAAATATTTGGTCAACAATAAAGGTCATTTAGAATTGCGAAAAAGCGCGTCTAACTGACAAAAGGAGGTCCTAATTGAAAGACAATAATCGCTGTGATGTGTTACACATCTGCCCTTTGTGTGCCCTGAAGTGAACGAGCGCCCTACGAAACCAAATTAGGCTCAGCCGAAAAACAAACAGTCTTTGATTACAGCACCGGGAACCGGTTATTGTAGCAATTTGAAGTAGGGGAGATTTAATTTGGAAAACCATTACGTTAGTAACGCTGAAGGGGTCGCAGAATGGTCAGTTAATTGACCTATAAATCACGGACGGTAGACATTATTATGCGCCTATATATAAAAAAAAAACTTAGTATCTCAAATTGATGGAGCGAGTGTCGCAGTTTTGTTCAATTACACATTGTGTACCAAAAACTAGTTCGCTTATTAAATTAATGTAGTAAATTAAAACTTTGAATATTTAACGGTGAGCTCGTGGTGCTAAAGTGACGCTTATTAGTGCATTATTCAATCTGAATATCAATAAACATATATCGGCTTTAAATAAAGTCCGTTTACCTATTCTCAGTAAATACTGAGAATAGGTAAGTGATATCGTGAACGCTTGTTAAGTCAAGACTACACAAGTACAAGTATTACACGAGAAATATACTGTAAACTGTATAGATACATATTTATACTTAGAAAATTTATATACGATGTAGCTAAATAAATGTTTTGAAGCAATAATCATTCAAAGTGTTTCTTGATTCTTATTTTGATAACGACGAATAATTACTTTAATGCATGTCTTGTTATTTTTGTAATATAAATGATATTTTATATGATGATAGTTTAGACGAAAAAATACAGAATCTTATTTCTTATTAGGCTGAATTACTGAATTACTACAAGGGGCTAGACTTTCCCACTATCATAATGATTCATAGTTATTTCAAAAACGCTAAGTATCAAAAAATAATCATTAACCGCTACAATAATTGATACAAGTCCCCGTGCTTTCAAAATTCCATATATATCATTTTACCATTGTAAGTATGCCTTTCAGAGCTGTTTTTTGTGATAATTTAAATATGTATGCCAATAAAAAAATGTTAAGTTCACACTAGCCTAGGACGACCTTAACGAAAAATAAAAGAATACTAAACCTAATCCAATAGATATTCTCTTCTTCTCAATCGACAATCGCGCCAGCGTAAACAAGCAAAAAAACCTTACAATCAACGTTAATCTTATTATTCCAACTTGAGCATAACGAGTTCCATTGTCAGGCTGAGTCCATTACTGTCAGTAATAGCATTCTCAAACCTTTAACACTAAAAGGACTAGGCATTGATAAGCTTGTGATTTATGTTACCTTGTTACTTATTTGTTTTGTAAAACAAAATCATTGCATGACGACACTTTTTACTTGGTCTCAAAGTTTTTATTTAACATTTGATTTTTTTTGTGTATGTTATACTAACATTCGTATGAGGTAACATTCTCTGGCTTTGCTGAACCGATTCGAAGTTTTAGTTGCATTTTAAATGCTTTTTGTATGATATGCTATCCTGATGATGATTCAATGATATTTTGGTATAAGAAAACCCGGTGAAGCTTCGCTGTCTTTATTATTTCACAACCCTTTTTCTGTAAACTACGTACATTACATCGGTCCGCAGCTATTTTCAATAGGTTTATGTACTGTTTAGACGTGTGCTGTACCTTACTAATAATTCGTACTAACTCAAAGAAATAAAAATAAAACAGCTTCGACAGCGAGTGTCCTCATTAAACTCATTAGTTTCATTAAATTGGAGTCTTGTTAAATTGGACAGTATTTTAAATGGCATACTCTCTGAGCATCATAGTCATACCGATTGAAAAAATTTTTTTTGTTATGAAATTTTTATATTCCGTGAATTGTCTTGTTGCATTTTTAAAAATGGTTTTTAATTATGGTTACTCAATGAAAATTTTCTATTTAAATTTATTGCCTAGCCCATCTGAGATCACAAGCGTGAATGTTGTTGTAATACTTAAAATTATGGATATTAAAATAACGCATTTATGTTAGTTATTTTCATAGCTTAAATTACATATGATAGTATGATTGCGCCATCTGTCGGAATTATTTGAAACTTAGACGATATTATCTTTGCTCATTGGTGTTTCTGTTTACCACCAGGCGGCAGCACGTGGCGACAACGCCATGGGCTTCAACGGCTACAGGGGGCGCTCGTGCACAACATGAATTATTCGAACTTCTCGAACGAGTGCAATGTTCCCGACTAGACGACCAGAGGGCAGTATTACCACCGTATTTTTCACAGGTATGGAAATTTATATTCATTTCACCGAATTAATTTCACACAGTATATTTATATATTACGAATGAGTAGTATCTATTACAACAAAATAGGCACCTAAATATATGCTATGTATTGATCTTTTTCAATATCATATTAGCAAACCTTCGAAAAGTATAGGTACGTAGCTATTTGAATTTATATAGCTCAGAGACTTCCGCATCGGGCCATGACCGGCGGTACTTTGAAGTTGATCCCAACGACCATCGCGAATGCGGTTAAAATTCAGCAAGTACACTACGGTTTTGGTATAAGGTCAATAGTCACCTAGTAAGTTGGTTCCCCGGTAAAAATAATCGGCGGATGTAGTGCGATAAAGTGAAGACGTACATCGGTGGGGTGGGAAGCGAAGCATGACGAAAATTCGCCTGTCACGCCGTATACGGATTGTTTGTACGCACTGGTCTATAAATTGTACTTGTAATTATAAATAGTTAAAAGGAAAGTGGATGTTAAGAGTTATGTATACTTGCTAGAGTTATATCAAAGATATTACACATACACAACATGTAAATTTTAAAAATTTTAAAATTAAAAGACGGATAAGCCAAAATTTAGGTTAACCAAGAGTTATACAACAAGCTATCCAACAAAAAGACTTCAGTTTAGTAATTCTCGCTGTAGTATTACTATGAATATACATGAAATATTGAAAATATTTTTCAATAAAGAAACCACTGGTTTGGGCAAAGTAAGAACATTTTCTTGTCCCCATTATTGTCGATCAATTTCCAGTTAGTTAAAACTAGACACATTTTCTTATAGATATTGACATTACATTTCAGCAAAGCAGCGCATGATCCACAAATATCATATTTCGTTATCGCTACTTAATAAAAGATATCATAATTTTCTAAATATTACATATAATTTCGAAGTATGCATTTACTGACGTTAATTACTAAACTTTTTATACTAAAGAATTGGATCACATTGATCACGAAACCAATTTTTTTACGTATTTTTAATTTTTTTTTATTTACCTTAAGAAACAAAACAGTCATTTAAACATTTCCAGAGTTATGTACTGCTTCTATTTATCATTTATGGGAGCTATTGGACATAAAACTTTCTCGTTCATTCTCTTGAGAGTTTGTTTTATGGGAAAGGTGGTAAACGAGCAAGCGGCTCACCTGGAGGTAAGTGACTACTGTGGCCCACGTACATCTGCAAACACTAGAGGAGTTCCAGGTGCGATGCTGGTCTTTGAGAATATTTGGAGGATGGGAGGGATGGTGGGGAAAGTAGGAGAGGTGATGGGGAGAGGGGGAGGGAGCATGAGGAGGTTGAGAGGGATGATGGGAAGGGAGGAGGGGTGTGAGTCTCCGGTTACCTAACTAACCGAACGAAACGCAGAAGCAAAAGAGGCCTCTACTTTACGCCGGTATTCTGCGAGACCGTGGTACTAGCCAGCCCATTCGAACAGCAGCAAAAACAGCCGCTTGCCTCTATTATATTGCCTATATAATATAATACACTTTTAATAACTGGCGGATGCCTACGGCTTCATCCGCGTGGATACAGATTTTGTCCCAAGAAAACAGTTCATTGAGATAAAAAGGACGTATCCTATATCTACATCTCTGTAAATTACGATCGGCGACAATTGAACTAGCGTAATTGAACGACAAATATCGAACTTACACTTGAAGCACTTCTGGATTCATATGGGACATTTTAGAAAAATTCAATCAAAATCCGTCAAAGTTTTAAGTTAAATGCGTTCAAACATACAGTAGGTATACATACTAATAGTTTTATATTTTTTACGTATATATACACGTTTAATATACTATAGGTTTAAAATATAGAAATCAAGATGATATTACTAATTAATTATATACTGTAAATATATTTATTAAAAAAATATAAATGTTATGTACATATAAGCTAATCCATAAAAATATATCACAACAATACCGTGTGATGTTATTCTTCGACAACATGCTTTCGTTTTCGTTTTATTTGAAATTGTTTGTGGCATAGTGTATAAGAAAATATTTCCATTAAAGCAGAAATTCTGAAATTATTTTTGTATATAAGTAGTACTCACACCTATCACCCATACGACATAGGCAGAGACTACGGATTCCCTTTTGCCATGACTCAGTAGTGTAGCTTAACCGGTTTCCGCAATCCTCTATCCTACTAACCCAACCTGCGGAGGATAGGTGACGGGGTGCAATCCTCGACGTCGGGTTTTCCCCGTAGATTCCCATGAGATTTTCGATTCTTACACCTCTACCAATAATAAAAAAAGTGCTTTTGACGATAACCTCCACGATAGCCAAGTGGTTAGGTGATTTTCCTCCGAATCAGGAGATTCGAGTTCGATCTCCTATGTGGAGGCCTCGTGGCAACGATGTTTTCGAATCTTACGTACGATTTGTATCGTTCTTTTTGTACACTGAGACTGAGACAGTGACATGCTCATCGCAACAACGTGGCTGACGTTGTTCCCAAATAAGCTCTGGTGAAAATTGGGTTGAAAGGATTAAAAACATGTCTAGACCTCTGACCGTCACTGTATTGGGCATACAATCGAGAGAATACAATTTTTTATTTGCTTTTTAGAAGTAGTTTCAATAGGTATGTGTAGTTTTCAATTTTCAAATTTCAAATACATTTTATTTCTTTTCAAATACCCTAACAAATGTTCTTAAATAAATTTACAGCACAGCCATGTTCTAACTTCAGGTGTATAGTGAACAGTGTAACTTATTCATAACCATTTCTTAGACTAAATAATTAACAATATTTAAAGCAAAATTCACAATTATATTAATCATCCAAAACATCCGATATTAATTGGCTTTCCATTTGCTTTTTTAGCATTTCTTTAACTTTCTACTCGGGTGCGTGGAAAGATTTAAACTAATTAATCCTTTCGCATTCATCAACTCGAAACAGATTCAATGGGAGACGCCGTAACATTTTCGTCGCGGTGATTAGCAACTATGCATATTTATGAGGCGCAAATGTCGAGTACATATTGCAAATTTTGTGCAAATCATGACTCTTCAAGTTAAATCGACGCAGATGGAAATTCAATGAGACAGAAACACAATTACATTGTAATCAGTGATTTTAAGAGTTTAGGAGCTAAGCCACTTTTATATGGAACAATATTTTTTTATATTGTTTTCTTGTATTCACAGTACACATAGAAATGAAAATATTATTAACGGATTTTATCGCGTTTAATTATGTTTTTACATTCCCTAGATGGCTGGGTACTACCACCGGCTTGGGATCCTGTAATAAACAAAATTAAATCTAAAACCAAGCATACCACTGCACGACCTCAAGATACTGCGAGTACATTCTACGTAGATCGGACCAAAAATTTATAAAAAAATGCTGAAGGTAACCCGAGTTAACTATGACATCTGAACGTCTAACACCTCAGTCTCGCCGTGGTCACGGCTGCTGTAAAGCAATCGAAACGTCGACAATATAAAAACATAATTAAACGCAATCAAGTCCGTACATAGTTTAATTTCAAATATTTTTTTAATCGGATATTCTCGCTATGAGTGAAAAAGATTGTTATGATAATAGTAAGATTCACTGTTTTAGAGAGTAAAAGCCACGCAAATAAATGTGTAGACCTCTGCAGTGCAATCCCGGTAGCCCTCTCGCTAGGGATGCCGCTTCCCATTATTAGTCTGTTGAATTTGGATTCGGTATTTCTTATTGTATTGATTTTTCGCCATCAGACGGCCAGGGCATGTGTGTTAGTCAAGAGGCAGTGAGGTTAACATTTGAAAAAAGGTTGTATATACATTATCCACCATTCAATTAGTCAAACACTGTGTTCGTTTCCTTTAGTAATACACTTGATGTCTAATTGTAAGGTTGCTTCATATCCCTCAACATTTTACGAAGTACGAAAAGTATAACATTAATTCAATGTTTGCGTTAAAATTCGCTGGCAAACAATTTTGTTGAAAAGAAAATTCTTACTAACCTACTGTGGTATTTCCATCTATACACTAAGTAAGATTTCTCAATCTACTAATGGAAATTCCAAACGACTGCGGTTTTGTTATGTAGTAGATATTTATTTATTCTCAGTTTTAAAATTGTGTCTCGCGCCGGAAGCCGCATTAGTGTTACCCTTTGTTTCTTTTCCGAGAATATCTCTAAAAAAAAATTTACTTCTCTGATGATAGACTAAAAGAGAATGACATTATGATTTGTTTGTCACTTCTAAAATTAGACTCATGTGATAGCAATAGCGTTTTGCATCTATTTTACATATTATAAATGAAATAAAAAAATTTAAGCCATTTTCTAAGCTTATGTTTGCGAGGTACCAAAACTCAAAATCCTGTCTAGATTTTTTTGTCTTTCCGTCCAAGCTAATCTTGGAAACTGTTTGAAAATAATTTAATTAAAGAAACCGGCCAAGTGTTACACTCGCGTACCGACGGTTCCGTACAACCACACACTATCTGTGTTATGCATTTATTTAAAAATGTGTTTTTCCGTCAGTTCGGGATTCTTAGTTCAGACGATTTTAATTTATTTGGTTGTTTTATTTTACTTGTTTACTTTATTTATATATAATGTTTTAATCAATGCTTCTTTGTTTATCTCTTATAGACTCGTTAAACACTGATTCCACCATTCGATCTCTTCTATTTATCGCAGTAAGGGAAAGAACCAACAAATAAAAAATTAACTCGGGTCTTTCCAAAAAGCATCTGTAAAGCGTAGCAGGGTTCAACTAGTAAAAAATAATAAATGCTTAATGTTTAACAACAAAAGGGTTATCACATTTTTAAGATCAATTTATTCATGAAGAGCCTTTTAGTAAAATTACCAATACAAATGTTACTGTATTGGTAAATTTACTTTAAAATTACTGATAAAAATCTACAAAAATTTACTTTATTGCTTATCCAAGGATTCGATTTTCGTATCGACTACAAAAGTAAAAGCAAGGATGAGTTGTCCGGCCTTGTTTGGGTATTGCGGGTTGCTTCACCCGTAAAATGAGCTGTTCACTTAGGGGCTCCGATTTAATAAGATCGATTCATTTATTGCAATATCGAAATGATATTATAATAATTGTGTAGATCCCTTTCTTTTTTTTTAATATGAAGTAAGAATTTATCTTCAAATATATAAATTTTCTGTGCAGAAAATAAAAGTAGAATGTCTAAAATAAGCTGAAATTTTCCAGCGGCTTTTTCGGGATAAGAAGTAGCCTATCCTTCTGAAGGAACCGAAGTTCATCAAATCAGTTCTGCGGTTTTTCCGTGATAACGTTACATAGAGACTGACACTTTTACATTAAATTAATATTATATATTTATATACACAGTATATATTGTATAGCTTACCTGACTCCTGAGACGTGGGTACTGGGTTCAAATCTAACCATAGCCAATGTCTGTGCCTAGAAGTGCCTAGAAAGCACAAATTGTGGATTTTCGGGTCTGGCGTGTTGTGTCAGTGTGAAATATTTAAAATCTTGCATTGCCATAGGAACGTAATTCATATAATTTGAAAGAAAGAAAGAAAAATGTCATTGCTACTCAATACAATAACAATTGGTGCAAAGTAAATAAATAATATTAATATTAATATTGAATTGCACTCACATAAAGGCGGCCGACTCAGCATATTGCTACAGCCGAAATACTGCAGCGCTGATATTCTGCATGCACCCTTGACAAAAGTTTTGCGAGCAGCTACCTGGCAGTATCATTTATTTTAATAAATTAACAACCAACCTAATAATGTCCCTATGGCGGAAGATTATTCCAGCAGTTAGTAGCCGTAGCAATAGCATTATACCCAAAACTGCCGCGAAATGCAGCTGTTTTTTTTTATATTTCAAAGCCCAGTAGTGTAAACATGAAATAAACCTTAAACCAAACAGTTTTTGCCAAAATATCCAAACAGTTTTTGCCAAAAGTCCAAAATATCGAGATTTATTTTTGAGCTACCTGTTTTTAGCGTCAGATCCGGTTATCCGTCTATCAGTATGTTTGGTCCGCTAAGCCCATTTCCCCGAGGAAAGGCTAGTTGTATAAAAGTTAAAATATTTCCACCTTATTCTCTATGCGCCAAAATCTTTTAAAAAATCCATCTATTGACATTTATTTCATAAGAGTAGATACGTACCTCTCGTTGAGTTAACTTTTGAAAATATAGAAAATTAATGTACATTGGGTACTATTATCGTCATTACTATTACCCCAATAGAAGTGAGTAGAGGCTTGGCACTAAGTAGGGATAATTGGTGAATTCCAAGCATGGTGATGGTAATGGTAAATTGAAGATCAGAAGTGTGGGGTGACTAATGCGTCACCACTCACTTCGTTGTAAAACAAAATACCGCGGTTCCTAGACAATAATCTATCTAGGTCTCTCTTACGATGCACGCTTTAAAATTGCATGAAACTAGAATACAATTCTTACCTGATATTAAGTATATTAGGTTGTATACTCTCCGAACGCCTTTCGATTTTATTTCTATTTCGATTCTATTTACTTCGTGACAATGTCGTTTGCTGTTTTTCTAGTTAAATGTTTTATAAATAACTTCGTAACTTCGTGGCTAACATAGCAACTTAAGTCGTTTGTGACTTTCGGTTTTATACTTTAATTGGGCCATGAGAATTTGTTGCCCTTTGCTTGAAAATTAAGTAAGGTTTAAGCACCTTATCTAAATGGATGATTATGTTATGATAGTGTTTATTAGCATAGCCGTAAAAATGTTTCTTAAGCGAAATATTCCGTAAATATCACAACAACGATAATATGTGTAACGGGCATATGTTTCGAGCAGATGGATGACGTCAACATTGCAAAAGTAATTATATCAATCACTTTAACCAATATCGTTAAGGCATAGAACATATGATTGACATTGACATACTCATTTAATAGCGTAAATTTATTTGATAGCGAACAGGTTAAAGCTAATGCAATGAAACTGTAACAAAGAACGGAGATCGTTGTGGTCACAAAGAGATTCGACCTTCAGATATCGGGGCTGAGTCAATGAGCGATGTTATTCGATAGCCATTCTACATGTTGCTAAAAATACTTAAGTTGCAAATTCAAAATAACTTCATAGACTTAAACATGAAACAATTTTATTGACAACGAAAAAGCTTATTAGGACTAATCTAATATCGTAATAAACTAGAGAGATCACGATTGCCGAGTGGTAGCGACGTAGGAATCTTCCACCCCATTTCTTCCCGTGGATGTCGTAAGTGACCGCTTAGGGAAAAGCCTTGAAAATTTCATGACAATTTTTGGAAAGAAATTCGGCTTGCCACCCGTCTCGTCCTATCTCCCTGATATATAAAAGTGAGTTGCGGAAACCAGTGTGGCTACGCTGAGTCATGCCAAATAGAAATCCGTTTCTCTGTCTATTTCTATAGGTGGCAGGCGTAAGCATATAATGTAAAAATGTTTTTATTTTGTGTCTCACACTCAAATACATATGGCCAAAAGTAACATTTAGATTTTTGTGTTTTGTGAGATAACGATTGCAGTTTTCATTATAGTTATGTGATGTGTACGATGATTCTATACTAGGTCACTGGTTGATACTGTACATTGAAAATTATTCCATCGAATAAACATTTACGCAGCGTGGTGACGCCATTTATAAATTTAGTAGGACGAATTTAGTAGGAAAATGCATAATATTTTTTTGAATTATTTTGTTATCTCAATGTTTGTTATGCAAAATGTAACATGACAACAAATTATAGTCACATTTTTGAGTATATAATTTATAATCCAGATGAATCGTTTTAATTAAAAATTATTTATTACCTAGTAATGTTAAATAAAAAATGCAGTACAATTAAGGCTTTTGTTCTCAAATCCCTAGGTCGTTTCGCGTCCTTATCGCGTTTAACTATAATTTTTGGTTCAAATATAATTAAAATTAACTACTATAGCCAATTCTATATTGGATCTCATATGTTTAAATATGGATTTTATTAGCAATGGAAGCAGAAAATGTAATGAAACTGCAGCTAAAACTGCATAGCAATCATTCAGTGCAGTTTCATAAATTGGATTTTTCTCTTAAAATTATCCTTTTGAAATTGCGGAACGTTTTATCTGATTAAATATAAATTGCCACTGAAATGTTAGCGGTAGGCAGAAATCAACCGCTTCGGTTTTAAGTGAATTTACATTCGTATTCAATTAAAACTTTTTGGTGTTTATTTAAAATGATGGACCCTAACGACCGTTGGCAACGTGGCAAAAACTTCTAATTTAGATGTAGTTTTTTCTGTCCTAAAATATTTTTTGAATGAATCGTCGTTATCATTCGTCTGCACTCCAGAACGTCGCGTAATCTTTTTAGTATGGTTTTTTATGTTAAAGAATGATTATCATATTAATATTCAAACACAGATATTTGGGAGAGAGGCTCCGGTACCAAAAGCCGTCATTTGGCTCTACCACGTACGATATACTCGTAATTTTACCTTAGCGGTCATCTCTACGGGCTACCTGGCTGGTTCATAGCTACATTAATATAGTTGCTGTCAAATTAATGACTTTTGACAAGTCATGATTCTCACATTCAACTTTTAAGAATTGTTATAGTATTTTAAGAATACAAATTGCATAATGCGTTAATTCCATGTTCTTATTTAGTTTACGTCGAGTAGGTTACGTATCGAATTATTTATTTATCTATCTAGGCAAGTAATCATATAGGCGCCAGTCTACACAAATCGGTACAACGCCACTAGTTTGTTTACGAATCGGTCAATTTGTATGGTAGATTGTTTAACGTATGTAACTTATAAGAAATATTTGATTAGCTTTAGTTTATTTGTAGATAAAACTTTTGCAAAATCGGAGTGCCGCGTTGTCGATTAAGGCAAATCCTTCCAACTTAATTATAATTTTCTTTTTGTTGCCACTTTCATATAAATACACAGTATTAACAACACTAAACTAGAAGCTTCATTTATAACCCATAACGTAAAGATTTTAGATTAGCAATATAGTAATTAAAAAATTGTCTTTTTCTGAATATAAACTGGCTCAGCTAATAATAAAAAAAGGGATTAATAAACCGTGTGGTTTTAGCCTCATTCGCCGAAGAAGTAGATTCGACCAAATTTAAAAGTAATGTAGAAAATTAATATAGTTCTTTTTATATAAGAAACAAAATGCAATGGATGTCTAAAAGAAAGAATCATTGTCGAAGGCCTGCGTCAAGTACAGGATGCTTATAGGCTTACAATGTTTTTTTTTAATGGGAAAAGCGGCAAATGTGCTTGCGGTTCACCTAATGGTGGCTAAGTGATAACCGTTGCCCTCGTGCACCTGCGGCACTTCTGGTGTTGGGTTGGCGGGCTTTAAAGGTATTTGGGAGATGGGAGGGAGGATGAGAAGGGGGGAGGGGAGGGGAGGGGAAGTGGCCTCCGGTTACCTCACTCACCTAGCGAAACGCAGAAGCACAAAATGCCTCTACTTCACACCGTTGTTCTGCGAGGCCTTGGTACCGATTCGGTCGAGCCGGCCCATTCGAGCAGCAGTAAAAGCCGCCGTTTGGCTTGTAGTGTGGTTCAAATGGTTATCCCTTTTTTTTATGGGAAAGGCACAAACACCAGAGGTGCTGCAGGTGTACGTTTCCCAATTCGCCTTTCCAACGTAGTGGTGTGTCCTCTATGTGAAAATCTTTCATGATATTCCAGCTGTATGTTATAAAGGCGCGCATGTTATCCAATAACATATTCTGTCGTAACAGAATAAATGCAAAGTGCAAAGCGACAGCTTATATTAGAAACATCGCTCGTATCCTTCTATTTAGTCTTGCAAAGTCTTAGAATATAAATAAGGGGAATAATGTTAATCGCACGGCTGTTCTTGGGTTTAATTCTCATAAGACGCCGTCGTTTATTTCGCTGCACGCGAACCTAAACACGTTAGTGGTAAATTCTAGTAAGAGAAATTTGTTAAAACCGTGAGTTACAGCCGGCATGCAGCTCTAAGCAGAAACAGAGCTTTAAATCCTCCCGTAAATAAACGAGGGTGTAATGCAGCAGGTATACCTAAGCGCTAACGACCGCCAAATGAGGTGCATGCAGTCGCATAAGTGATGCATCGCTTACGTAATCTCTAGTGATGTCCATTTGTATGCGTGTACAAATTTATTGATGACCAAAACGAATTTTTAGTGTTTAGGAAAGGAGACAACTTCTTTATTTTATACTGCATAAGAGATTTTATTGTGCCTTTAGTGAATGGGCGAGCACTCACTAGTCTTGTTCGCATCCCTATATCGGAGGATGGTTCCAGATGCAGTGAGACTCGGAACGTTTACAAGACAACCAGACCAGATAAATAATAATTTTTGTTTTGCACAAATATTGGTTTCGGCTGGGAATCGAACCCAGAGCCCAGAGCGGCTGTTAAATATTTGTTATATATTACAATATCAGTACCGTAAATTACAATTAATACTTTAACATTTATTGTTATATTTATTAAAGGCCTAAGTGAAGAGAGGGTTTAGGCGGGTTAAATTATCTCATGTTCTAACCACCTCCTTTGGATGTACGGACGGAAGAGCTTATTTTTGTTGTCATAATCTTAATCGAGACTCGACAGCCAATGGCTACGCTTGCGTAAGTATCGTTGCAGTTCGAATTAACCAGAAAATCATGACGTGAAACTCCTGTTTTATATAGGATAGCATAGTACGCAGAACTCAAGCTGGACTACTGATCCGATCGAAATAAAACTTAGCCATGTTTTTAAGTCAGACTATACAACGAAAACAATGGTTTTGAAATCGGCGCTGCCATTTTCAAGTGATCCACGCGCTAACAGACTGACAGGCAAACAAACAGACAAAAATTCGAAAAATTGTTGAATTGGCTTCTACTCAGTCCCAAACCTCTCCCCAACCCAAAATGTTCTATGTACAAACTCTTCCTAATCTACATTTTTATAATATGCAGAGATTAGATGTAATTTGTCTTCGTCACGGAAATATCTATTATGAACCACTCAATTTGCAATTCTGTAAGTTAGTAAAAGTTGCATCGATTGAATATTATTTCGTAATTCGAAATTTTTATTTTATTCTACCTTATTTTATTAAGTTTCGTAGCATCGATATAAGAGTATTGTTAGCGGTCGATTAATATTTAACTTGACTTACTTGAATTTGTTTATTCGGAAATTAAGCCAATCCTCATCATTTTTTTTTAGGAAAATAATTTGTGTAATAAGTTGTAATTTTGATGTATTATCTATGGTAAAAAAAACTTGTGTGGGTCTATCGATAATTTTACCAGGCATCTCTTTACTTGATCTTGAGTATGCAAAATTGGATACGAACCGTACTAGTATATCGAATCAGTCACGAATATTAATAGGGTCGTATCTTCATATCTATCTATACATACCTCCATAGAAAAGAAACAGGAAAATGTGGATGAACTCAGGGAAGAAAATTATAGTAAATTTCCCAAGAGGTTGTTGCTCTTTTAATACAAATAACCACGAGTAGTTGCTCTTTAATACAAATAAATCGTTTCAATTGCTGATTCGAAATACTTGTTCGGTTAACGGCGAACAAATATTATATCACTATATGCAGCCTGTTCTAATTATTGTATGCATTTTTAATACTTGTTGAAATATTCTGTAAGTTACTACCAGATAATTTAATAATAATAAATTTTACAAATTCCCTAACTGATGTTTGCTGATCGTTATCCGTTCGGTTCAAAGACACTTTGGATTATGTTTTGTACGAATACTTTAATAGCTAATCGTATATAATAAAAGGTGTATATTATATATTATTATTTTATAGTATATATTATTACAAATGTAATTATTATACAATATTAGTAATTAGTTCCTAAACACCAAATCTATGCTCCTTAAAAACAGACAAAAAATAAACTTATTATTTTCATAGCGATTTTTATGTATCACGCGATTAGTATATAGATATTCTAGGCGGTAGATTCTCTGGTTAGATACCACTTTCATTCTGATGCCAACCAGTAGCTTAACCACTGTTGTGTTTCGGTTTGAAAGGTACAGGGAGCCAGTATAATTACGGGCTAAGAGGCATTCCATTTTAATCCTCAGATCTAAACTCTTTCTCCTCTTCCTAAAGCCTCAAAAATCGAAACTAGTAATGACAAAATTACCATTGTTTATTGACTGAACTTCTACATATGTACACTTATTCATATATAAGTTTAAAGTTAGCACTCTGTAACTTTACATGAAGCTGCTTGTTGTTAACCTCAAAAATGAAATGCACTCACAAATTGCATTTGCATGTCGCATTTTGGTATCTGTATAAAACATTCGGTTAGCCGCGGGGTGCCGGATCATTTCTATCCAGTATTATAATGCTTCATGTCTTGCGTCATGAACACAAGATAGGAAAAAAAAACCACTGCTAATATTTAAACGAAATGAAGGCCATAAGCCCGTAAGTACATGTTATATTCACAATCGTGAATGAGCAACAGATTAAAAAGATATACTGAATGTAATTTTAAAAATGTAAACATAAATGATGTTATATGACGTGATATAACAAGTAGTATAAAATAATGGCTAGAGTAGCAGTGTCGACTATTACTAACAACATTGATGATCAAATAACGTGGCCGATGAAAAACAAATGATTTAGTTTATTTTATTTTTACCAAGACAATATGTTAATATTTCTTCAAACTTTTTTGAAATAAAAACTAGCGGCTGCCGGCAGTTTCGCCTGCGTCTCAATTTGGCCTTGTTGCGCCATGAATATGTCACTCTTAAATGAGATAAAAAATATTTTTTTTAGCATAATCAAATTTTGTTACTAACCGTTTATGCCATTAAACGTTATAGAACGACAAACACACTTTCACGGTTGTAATGGATAAAACATTTACAAGTAACAATTAAGATAAAACAAGAATAGCCTATAGCATTTCTAGAATCATCAATCAGCCTGCGAATCTGTTTTATCTAAAATAGCTTTTATGATAAATCCGTTCAAAAATACATACAAAGAAATATGTATATATTAGTAAAGATAAATAAAAGCTCTCACGACCGTATATGTAACAATGGGACAAGAGGCATAGACAATTTTGGTGATGAGCCTGTCGAGTTTCAGGACAACAATAAAACTCGTAGGAGCACAAAGACCTACATGTCTTGATGCACATAAAAACAACTAGGAATATTTATCATGAAAATTGGAGCATAGAGATATATTACACAAATTGAATTCCTCGTTATCATACTTTGATTCAAGTACAAGTAAGTGTAACTATCATATCAAAGGTACTTCTAATTTTACTTTACTTAGACCTTTTCTTAAAATATATTAAATAAATTAATCATATATTTTTTTATTAATTATTTCGGGATTACTTGAGGTTCAACAGGACAAACATTGTGCCTTTAGTTTTTGCATTGCTAACCAACATAAAGCAAGAGTTATCTTTGTGCTCCTTCCAGTAGACCTTAGTAGGAGCGCGGCCGCTACCACAAGTTTAGAAAAATTCATTGTTACGTGCCCTTCACAGCGGGGATTTATTTCCGATCACCCGATTCGGAGGCAGATCCCATGACCACTTAGGTATAGTGGCCGCCATTTTTTTTATTACTATTTAAATTTGCATAATGCTAGTGCAAAGATCATGATGTAACACTGAGTTGACAGTGACCCCTAAACTAGGTAACCTGTCTTTCAGGGTTAGTGCCTTCTCATATTTATGCTTTAGAAAGTAATCATGGTAGTTGTTGGCCACACTAGATTCAAAATCGTTAGTGATTACGATTACCTAGGATACATCGTCCAACTAGGCAAGTCTAACTTCGCTCAACCTACATACTCCGACTATTCTAACTCGGCTGCGTAACTTTCTAGAAACTACATCTCATAACTCGTCGAACATATGAAGTTTAATAATTAAAACAGTCCTTGTTATCTTTAGAACCCAAACTTGCTGCCACTGTTAGCAGCGGAAAGAGAAAGGTCAAAATCGCCATTAACAGTCAAGCCAATAAAATTTCATAAACTTTTGTATTAAATTGTAATGATTTTTAATTATTTTCAATGCGAATGAATATAAAGCGAACTGTTTTTTTTTATTGATAATAATTTACTATTTTTTCCTGGTATTTTTTAATGGTACGAAATCAATAATACACAATATTTAAATATAACATATCCTTCATAATAATTTAACATGTATTTACATATATTATCTCAAATTATTATATAAATCATAATAAATTTTGTCGACAATATTTAACGTCATCCAGCGCCGATTATTGATTTGATACCAGAATGCTCATAACTTAAACGTAACATTAACATCTTGAATCTATACCTACTTCCACCTTGTAAGCCGACACGACCACATCCTTCCTGAATACGGCGGGTGCTGCAGCATTTTCTATGTATTCATTGATATTTCGGGCTTCGGAAGCAGCTGCATTTAGGGCAAAATGTTCACCTGTTAACGCTTTGTTCCCAACATCAGCGGGGGTGAGGCACAATATGTCGCCACGGGAACCCGGATGTTCCCACGCAAGCTCGATCTTTAGACACTTATAGCGAAGCACAAATACTACACAAATTTAAAATAAATAATCTTGTGTATTTAGATACATTCCAAGTACTGTAGGTACTCGTCAACTCGATGAAATTTTTTTCTGTTAAAAATTAGGATATAAAGTAATCATAAAACAAAGTATAAAGATGGTTTTTTATGGGAAAGGGGACAAACAAGCAAGCGTCTAACCGCATGGTAAGTGATTTCCGACGCCCACGTACATCTGCAACATCAGAGGAGCTGCAGGTGTATTCCTTTAAAGACATTTGGGGAGTAGAGTGGTACTGGGGTAACCACACTCATCGACCGAAACGCAGAAGCACAAGATGCCTCTACTTCATATTGGTATTCTGCATGGTCGTAGTACTGCGCGGTCGAGGCTGCCCATTCGAGGAGCAGCAAAAGCCGCCACTTGGCTCTATCACGTACACGTTGCTTGACTTCCTAGTATTTCTTATATTCGAATACTAATTCCGATAGTATTCAATAATTTTTAAATGGGTTCTATAGTTGCTTTGAAGTTTTTTGTATTTAAAAAAAAGTGACAAATGAGCACACCTGCGCTCTAAAAGGAAACTGTTGCTTCAGACACCTTAATCTTTTCGTATACTCGAAAAATATAATATAATATTAGGTTTAGGTTTTCACCCCTGAGGACTAAGATCGAATGCCTATCGTCACTAAAACTTAAGAAAACAGCTGGTATTCTGTTCCTCTTCTTAAGCACTTTCCAAAATGTATCCTGTGAAACACGAAGAGGTTAGCCCAGGTGCTCGAGGCTATGAAGATTGGCAAACTACTATCTGGCTAAGCGATTGTCGATAACAAAGCAACGTATTCAATTCATCCACGGATTTCTGATTCGCGCATGGAAAAAGTATTTTATTGGGCTACAGACATTGTTCCGGATATTTGTGCATGTGCAATTAAAGTCTGTAAATGTGAATGAGGAATTCAGTAGTAGAACAATTTTATTTTAAATTCGAAAGGAAAAAATAATATGTCTATTATTGCTAAATAATTTTACTGTTATTTTTTTCTGAACGAAACATTTGTAAAGTTTTTGTTATTTTTCTCGCAGTTACATTCACCTGTCCCTTTTTCTACTCATGCTGTAGCTGAAGCTTGTTGTTTGTCTTTATCTTTCTTATATCGATAAAAAGCCGAAGAAAGAGATAGAGTTCTTAGCGTTCACGTTCACGGTGCAAAGCATGTGGCACGCGCTACTACTCTGTACTCTCCATTCGGTATTCGAACGCTTACTGGTGTAGACGTCGGCGGCACTAAACAAATTTCTAATTTCACGCTTCGATCGTGTTTTGACAGTTACATTGTTCCGGAATTTTTCGAGTGTTGCAGAATAGTGTGTCGATTGTGTTGTTTATCTAAAGGGATATACCCTGTAAAAATAATCGGTCCAGAAATTGTTTGATATTTCTTTGTTGTCAAAATTATTCGTATAACTCGCTTACTCGTAGGCGTTGAAGTGAAAGTTTAAATTAAACTGTATTACCTGTATTTGGATGTAATGGTTAGAAGTTCCATTTATCAGGGGCTATATTAAAGTGCATTGAACAATTTTCTTACATAAAAAAATATTGAAAAAGTTTCCGTCGTTCACGGAGCGATCGCAGCTGGGCGACCCGAAAACTGTGATAATAAAAATAAACAATTTTCCTGGAGATTTATCCCGACGTTTGAAGTCGGGTCTTATTATGATTAATTACAATTGCTTCAAGATGCGATTTGGAAAGCGCTGAAGTGCTAGCGTACCCAGTGTCTTTTTTGGTCTTTATGAGGGAGAGAAGATCGTTACCGATAAGCGGCGAAGTGGCGTTAAAGAATGACAAAGAAAGTAGCGGGAGAGGATTGGTTGTGAACTCAGTTTTATGTGGCGTTGTGGATGATCTGTCAAACGGTAGAACTGGTAGGCGCGGATCGTGGGTCCGTCACGCAGTGATGGGGGTATTGAGGTGGAAGGATTTAACAGGAGTTAGGACTAGTACTCCTACGGAACAGAAAGAGGTAGGTCCCTTAAGTTAGTGTATTACACTTTCATCATAATTAATGGACATTTCATAATGGACAAGAAAGTTTAAAGTTCAATAAACTTTAAATTAGAAGATATGATATGGTTAGAATATCTTCAATATAGAAGCTACTTTGCAGTCTCATCAAAATTGTCTTTTTTTTTGTGTAAAAATATTTTAATGCCACATCTCATGGTCGCTAAATGACCAACAATTAGGAACTGAAGAGTATAATGACATTTTAATTTTTGAAGACGTTAATGTTTATGATCCTTTAAATCTTTCTTAATGTGCTCAATTTCTTTTTTGGTTGTTGACTCTTTTGTTAAATTATACTTCATTATATTTTTTTTACTGTGACTTAAGTTCTCCATAAAGAGAAGCGCAGTAGCAGTATATAAATGGCCTCCTCTCCATTTTTTTAGGGTTTTGGAGCCAATAATGGTCCGCCATGCTTTTCAGTTGCAGTGCAGGGTTATATAACTTCACATGTCCTCTGAATAATATTTTGTATTATTTTTCAAACATCCAGGTTTTATTATCTAATGATGTTTTGTTTCACCGACGAGCACGTGGTAAATTCTGTTATAACATTTTTAAGTGGCACCGGCATAGAGGATCGAACTCATGTCACTTGCGTATACTGTGAAGGACTTTCAAAGTAAGCGCCAGCAAAAACCAAGATAAATTTTCTGGAAGGTCTGCAAGCGGGTTGGTGAGCGCAGTACCGACATCCTCGCTCTGATGACGATCGCGTGGGTTATAGGGAGGCGTATCTGTCTGCTTAGCCGTGGGTCCCCTGGGCTTGAACCCTAGCGGAAGCAAATATTTGAGCAAAATACTAACGGTTTTAGGGTCTGGTTGCGTTGTGTTCGTCCCATGTTCCTGACACTGCTATGAACCTTTCTCCGATCTTATCGCATAAACGTTACATCGGATATCGGAAGGTAATATCGCGTGAGTGCATCTGTGTTTGCGCGAACATTTACAGCACTATATCTTCTGGGAAGCTGTCAACCACCGACGGTATTCGGAAGTTTGGATGGATATTGGATTTATAGGATATTAAAGTTGAAAGAGATGGTGTATCCCCCTTACACTCCAGATCACTTAACTCATAATTCCGCATATTCATAATGATTAGTATGTACAATCAATTTTTAATTGAACACGTTCCTGCGTTAGTAATATGAAGCACTCATTCCGTGAGGGTTTCGTATAATATCAATATACTGCCATAAAGCTCAAGTACCTACCTATTACACTTCATCGCTGTAAGTACATCTATGAAGGCACGCTTGTTTGCAGAGCAAGCCGGTTACACAGTGGTTATTATTTCGGTTGACTCGGTTCCAAAAAAGGTTTTGACAGACAGGGATAAAGTGAAGAAAGAGATGCCTATAGTGGTTCTTTTCTATTACAGTACCAATCAAAAAATAATAATTTTCATAGTGTTTTCAAGAATAAACAGCATTTTTTGTAATGTGTCTATCGTAATGTTACCAATTATCCGTAAATACCGATCAGTTTATGACTCACATTACTCTCCTAGGTTTTCTAGAGACGTTACGAAATTATTAAGGCCAATTTAGATATCAGGCTTTTAGCATTCGGCGATGACAAAATTGCTTGTCACACGATGGTCGCGCCTATAACTAATGAATGAATCACGCATGTTATGTAAACATGAGTAACAGAGATATTTTGGCGCCCGCAGTCGTCCTGAATGGTTTTTCTTTGCCAAATATTTGTAAATTATTAATTCATTCATGTTGTTCTGTGACATATTTAATTGTCAATTTATGCGATTATGCAAGTTAATGTTTAGCGTTTAAATTTTAATAATATGAATTACTACAGTATGCAGTGTGCACGTAACATGAGACTACGCTCAAGCATTCCAAAAATAGTAACTTCGACGAGGTGGCGTCATTTCTGTGCATTTTTCTGGTGTAGAAAATTTTTAAATATCTCATTTATTTTGATTCTTTCCGCTCCAACATTAGACCATTGATTGACCTTCTGTAAGTCTGTGTCGTTACACAGGATACATGTAGCGTTTTACAGATATTTTTGCACATAGACACACATCCAGAACTGAAACAATTATATGTAGACCATGCAAATATTTGTCACGTGTGGGAATTTAACGGAGGACCCACAGCACCGCAGCCAAACGTACATATTATTGTCGACAATAATATTTGCACAGAAAAAAGTGCAAAGATTATCATTTGTCTTTTCACTTTCATATCGAGGTTCATGTTAAGGCTAACTGCGTGGGGCTAGTGAGTCTTCTAGATCGATTCAGTAAGCGAGTTGGTGGCGTGAATCGTCGCCGGGATTGCTCCCAGAGATCGCCATGATATTTTTAAGACTTTTCCCTTAGTCGCCTTTTACAAAATCCACGGTTAGTAAAAGGGGGGGGGGGGGCGCATATACCGAACGACATACTGAGTGATAACGCTGAAAAAAAATAAAATTTACGTTTGGAAACTTAGCAGGTTATAGAATTGTATCGCATTACATTCTATTGTGGTAGAGTTTTATTCAAAAATAAGCCGAAATGAATGGCTTATATCGTTTTTAGTAATTGAGCATTAGAGATTTAAATAGACATTTGCAAAAACACCTTGAACTTTGTCCAGGGGCAAGCTATTCAAGGTTCATGTATAAAAAGGTGACATTAAAATGTTACTGTCCCTTATAAACACTCAAGGGCCTACAGCGGGGTAACCTTTGAGGATATGAATTGAGTAACAAAAGGTATTTTTTCACTTGGTAAGCGTTATTTGGTTTGTAGTTTCGGTATGTACGTTACTTATTTGTATTCTAATTCTCTTAATTAAAAATGTTATGAATAACGTAGCGTATTTTTAATAAAGTTCATAAGAAAAGAAGTCGAAGATCATTTTAAACAGTTATTACTATATCTCTAATGAATTCATGTCAGTTTGCCGAATCCAAATCTAACAGACTAATAATACGGAGAGGAGCATCACTAGACCTGATGGTAGTAGCAGTACCATCAGGTCTAGTGACGTTCACTAATCCGCCTGCCCAGAGCGGTGATTGGCAAATCGTGCTTGATGACTTTGTCGGCGCTTTCTTGTAGACAAAGGCCATTTCCAGCCCAGTAGTGGACTTATAAAGGCTGATTATGGTTATGATAACAAAAGCAAAATAAACACAAAAAAATTATGATAAATTATTAGCGTACTGCTAATTTAAAAACATAGTATAGTCATAATAGGGATATGGTATGTATAATAATGGTAAGGTAAATTGTATATGAAATTGCGATGCAACTATGAGCGTTTACAATCATTCTATATTTGCACATTTAGGGGTAAGTATGAATAGTGCTTCAACGCCATTGCGCGTTTCAGCTCGGTTGCTTAATGAAAAATTGCAACCTGCCAAGACGTAACCGAGAACGCTTTAATAAGATTTATTTAATGAGTGTAAATACAAAATGTGTTAAATTTCATCAATTTCATCATGTCATTTTCTTGCTCTCTTTACAAAGGCCGTGAAATAAGAAATAGACCGCGACAGAATTAAAAGAATATTATATATACATATTCCACCTTCCCTTAAAATTCAGCAAAATTCGAACCTGATTTAAGTGGCAGTGTTGTGTTTTGTTATCTCTTGTGCTTAGGCAATAATATTACTTTTATCCTTAAGTCTGTTAAATTACTCGGGAAATCGGTAATGACTCCTCTGTTATATGACTCACATCTAAAGTTAAGATAATATAGAT
Source organism: Bhutanitis thaidina (assembly GCA_029286595.1). Classification (NCBI taxonomy): domain Eukaryota; kingdom Metazoa; phylum Arthropoda; class Insecta; order Lepidoptera; family Papilionidae; genus Bhutanitis; species Bhutanitis thaidina. The sequence continues at coordinate 6,912,509 of JAGSMS010000005.1, forward strand.
AAAACCCGTTCATGTTCTTCTATATTACGTTTTCAATGTTTTGGACTATGATGATTGTACATACAATTTCACTAGAATCACTATAAAAGAACCGTGGTAGCGTAGTGGTCAGGGCACACAATTTACTTCTTAGCACTTAAGCGAGTGTCCTGGTTTCAAATCCCGTTCCCCGCAGCACCAAAAATTGCAAGGATATGTAAAATCCACCAACACGCAATAGAGCTGCGTGGCGGACCCTTCCAAAAACCCACTCAGGTTGAATACCTAAATAAACTAAAAATACATAGCAAAAGGCATTAGCCGAGCAGTGAGATATGTTCATGCTCATTACTCAAAATTGTACTTTCTTGGCATTATGTTGCTTGTTTAACCCTCTTCTGTAAAGGTAATAGTTTATATTTAGCTACTACCCTATATTTTATATAACATTGAGAAAGATCAGTATTCCGTGTATTGCAACACGTTACAGCATTTCACTCGTAAAATCTACGAGCAGGGACAAAGGCCATGACAAAAATCGTGCCGAGTGTCGGCGTATATCGTCTTGCGGATATTTCTCACTCCAATTACTCTGACGGCGGATATTACTAGGGTTGTCGTTTGTTTGTGTTGTGACTTGGGTATTTGTGTTTTCTCGCACTTTCGTTTGCTTTTCCAAGGCACATAGTGTAAGTTAGTGTTATTACTGTGAGATATTAACTGTACCTTTTAGAAAAAACTGCCTTTAATACGAAGGATAATATATTTTTTAAATGAATATGATTTAAAATTATATAATAAGATCAGACACAAATTTAAAGTTTTTTTTTATTTATGTTTTTCCCAAACAGGCAAGTTTATTTCTGACATAATCACTCATGCTTTTTTCATCTAACGACTTATTTGTTTTTTCATTTCACGACTATATACTGAATGCTGGGGTGTTCAGAGGTTTAGGTACTTTAGTTCTTTCATTCCACTTTTCACGAGGGCTTATATGGGACAACGTGATAGGTGGTGAGCCTTGTCGTCGTATTTGTGTCCCAGCAAGAGTATCGTTGCAATGTTACATAAGAAATTGAATAAATCCTTGATCCGAGAACTACACATAGGGGAATCAAACACGAATTTTCTGACTCAGAGACAGATCTCATATCCATTCGGTTATCGTAGCATCACATATGTAATTTACGTAAATTAAGTCTATTTTTACAGTTTAGTAATGCTTAACTCCGTCAAAGATATCTAAAGATTACACATTGATTAGATTGATAGTGAGGCAATCATATTGCTTCCAATTTGCTAAGATGATAAATGGTGTAAACGTAAGAGATATCGCAGTACTATCGCTACTTCTTTGTTATTAAGACATAATCAAAATCAATGGAGATATTTTTTTTTCAATTAATTTAAATCTGTTCGTTTTACTATCAAACACAGATGAATAAGGTATGTATGTAATTCATTTTTGTCTTTGAAAAAATTACTTTTTCTGGATGTCCTCGGGACGGAATATAGACTGTTTGATGTATATTACAGTTATATAAACTATTGAGAATAGTCCCAAAGGCAATAAACACATGAAACGAAGACCATTCATGTATTAAAAAATCAAGTAGTCTGCAACTTGTAATGCGATGTAATTGTTATTTTGTGTAGAAAATATTGATTCTATATTCCTTGGCCAACAACTATTTGACAATTCAAATAACAAGATGATGTATTCCTTAGATTGTTAATTCGCACATTTTATTGCTATCTCATATAATTCATCCAAAATAAATAAGAGAATCTAATCAATCCTTCAACGACCAACTGTCTACTAGTCCTATTCGAGGGTTGAAAAAAAAAGCAAACTGTTGAAAATATGCATGAATTAAATGGAATAGATTTGCGTCATAGCCCTATCTATACACTTATTACCATAGAAGCGACGGGACACTGACACATTTGGGGTGAAATTGTATTAGCACAAGCTGAGATTTCGGGCACTCTTTTGGCGCACTAGATATTCTTGCTTCTAAATGGCACCGCTTATTTAGATGCAAACATCGTTACCATAAATTTTGGAATAAGTGTACCATATATTTTGGAATAAACATTTGAACTCTTTATACTACATAAGAAAGGCTACATAAGAATATTAAATAAAATAATACTACTTTATTTAGGTTTTCGTCTGGAGATTAGGGCGAGGGATAACATTTTCGTTAAGTATTTCTTTTGTCATTTGTAAACAAGTTTGAGGCAGCCATTATGTAATAAAATATGCTTAAGTCAAATTTCGTCGGTGGTGGAAAGAGAAAAGAGGTGTTTATTAACAAAATTTTTATTTCTGTCAATTCTTTTTTGAAATTGTGGACGTAAATATTCTTACTTAATCTAACTTGTGTAGTGTTACGAATATTGTTGATAGATTTTATTTTCTTTGGTTATTCACAATCTTACGTATACTTTTATTTACTTGGCACTTTTCTTTTTTCACGTTTTCAATGCGACTTATCGTAGTCGTTAAGCTTTCTTCATCGTAGAGTAACCTAATCTGTTAAAAATATTTAATTTATTTTATTAACAGTGTATTAGTTACTATATTTTTATTTTATTTGACATGCTTTAGTTACTTCATTATGTAGTTACGATACTACATGGTCTGTTCGGCAGCAGGGAGAAGCAGAGTGCAATAGCTATCCATTACGCACAGTAAAGAATAGGAACTCTTCACCTAACGTTTTAAACAGTTAATTGTTAGGAGTAAGATTAGACAGTGTTACAAGGATGGAATGCCATCTATAGAAAATCTATAACCAACGCACTAAGGGTCTCCTGCTCTCGCTTCTCTTGCGACGAAGCTGTTAAGCTACACGTTTCAAAAAAAAGACCAGACTCATAGATTTTGAATTTTGACAGAAGAAAAGACTTTGATTCAACTTCATAAAATATTAAGAACAAAATTGCGTTACGTGCATTTACCTGAGTACAAGAAATATATGTCATTCAACTATTGTTTAATGGGTCGAGTTAGAGTAATAAATTTAGAGCACAGCACCTATTACTAACAGTGAAAACATTAACCCATTAACAATTCAAAAACCATGTCGCCGACGTTGACTCAGTTCGACTGTTTACATTTCGCAAGTTTCACGAGCGAGGATCAGAATTGTCTGTTTCATTTGATTTATCATGCACTCAAGTCGTTAATAACGAAAATATTACATTTGTCTACTTCATAGAATAGACGCTTGATCTATTAGTCTTGCGTGTATAAATCTGTATAATGAAATAGTTAAGTGTGAGAAAAAGTAAAAAAAAATTTTTTTTTTTTAAATTAAGTTTTTGACGCTTTCAATAATAATTTTCTCGTGTTTCTTGTGATATGGTCATGTTTTAAAAGTATATATCCGTGTACAATCTATTTACTTTATACAGAAACATAGTCACAGTGGTCCGTGACCCCGAACTAGGAAATAATACCTGTTTCAGGAGCCAATTCATTAGAATGTAAAATAATTAAATGTAAAAAACGTATTTGTCTCTTTGTGCATGCGTGTTGATCTTTCTGCTGTTATATATGTATATAGGAAGACCTTAAACAAGGTTGAAGTACAAATGTAATTCAGCCATTGCTTGTAATTGCATATCAATGATCCTCGTACAAGAACCAGGGCGCACGTGGTAAATTTGAATCACATTACGGTTGAAGACTCCGTATTCACTTGCGCACATACCGTGTTTATTCCTCCTTACATTGCAGCGAGCATGAAAGTCGTGACGAGCAATAATGTTTTCAGAATCCCACAAAGGAACGTTTGTTGCTCCACATTAGTTACGGAACGTTTCTATACGGGTTGTCCTCAGATAAAATACGAGCAAAGTGTTAAAAATGTATTATTAGTTATTCTAAAAAACATTATAACTCGTTTCGGTCTATTACGCGATTACGAAATAAACGAACAGGAATACCATTCGTCTTACGTTGCAAAATTCATTTACAAGCGTCATTATAAATTCGCAAGCTACATATCAAAAACCAAAGACTACTACGTTAAGAATGTAGAAACTAGAGAAAAATATTGTTTTCAATGAAGTCGCATGTTAATTAGTATAACAAAATTTAAACATCGTTACTAAGAACACCTTTTCATAAATTAATTAAAAATTTTTTGCCGGCGGTTTAGGCATAATCGTAACTCTATATGTTGTTTTATACACACTATATAAATCAATATGTAGCGGAAAAGTTCCTGTTCTTTTATGAATTAACCTGTACAAATATAGTCACACTCTCTTTAGAGACTATGCCGTGTGAAGCTATTCTTAGATAAAATTATATCCCGTAATATTTCACATCCAAGAAACGATTTCAGTTACTTATTGGTAAAAAAACAACAGAGTTTAGATGACCACTCCCTTATTTTAAAATATCTAATAGTTACTAAACAAATCTTTGGACTACTCTCAACAAAAAATTGAAATACAATTAAAAAATATAGTTTTTAACACAATAATTTGTATATAATGTAAAACTAAAATAAAATTTAATTGAAATAAAATAAATTAGAACAAAAATAATAATAAAATAGAATTGAATAAAATTTAACTTAATAAGTACTTATAACAAAATACTGGCCATTACTTGTTACCATAATGAAAGAACGTAGTTCAGATGTCAACTCTTTTATTTTGAAATTCTTAATAGTTACTAAACAAATACTCTGAGGTCTACCGATAACCATGTCTGGGATAAACAAAACCACGTAAAAAAGAACACGGCATGAATTTACAACGATCATATAAAAACATTTAGAAAGTAAATAACTACTGGTTACTCTTGCTTCTTCTTTTGCTAAAACGTAAAAAAAAATTAAAATTACACAATTGTATCTGCATATTCCATTTGTTATAAAATTTAACATTTACTTCTTACTAACTTGATACTTTTTAGGATACTTTATTTTTTCTTTTACGAGTGGATAAATAACGCTAACTAGGTTATCATGAATATTACGTCGAAATCACTTGATTTACAGCTGGATGCTCATAAAACTGTATCGTCAGGGTGCACCTATTCATCATCGATCTGTCAGAGTTATCTTGTAGTTTTTGTTCCATTAACGTTAGTGCATTAACCTTTTTGCTTGTAAACTTTGTTGATATTCGGTTTATATTGATGAATCTACACGTTAAATGTGCTGAATTATCTTTTACAGGTATTAAAAAAAAATGCATTCAATTTTCTATTCTTTTGTTTTTCTCTCCCCAATAATTTTTATTTTCATGTAATGGTTAAAAATAGTATGTTATTAAACCAGGTGTTTTTTTTTTTTAAATATTTTGATCTGGTAACAGTTTGATAATCAGCAATTTTCATTACTGTAAAATAATGTTAAATGACCAGTATACGGAGTCAGTGACCGAGTGACAAGGCCGAACAAATGCCGAGAAATGTTGGACAAACTGCCAACTATACTTTGCTATAATGACATAATTAATTTGTATGGTTTAATTATAACTGTAATTACTATTGTTGTTGTGTATTAATTAGGACGTGTTTCTTTAAAGGACGAAAGGTTTTATAATATTAGGTATCAGTATTAAACATTTATTTCTTTTAATGAACAAAATTAAAAGTGATCTTAAACTTTATAAATGTTATATGGTGCTACGTAAAATAGATTTTTCTAAAATAAATTTAATAAGTAACCCGTAAATTAACCAAGTATAAATGTTAAAAGAGGAAAACTGGTGCCACAGCTGTGACTAAGTTGAATATTTTCAAACAAATTTATAAATTGCAATGGAGAAAATACCTTTGCTCAAGTACAGTCTATCCCTACTCCCAGTATTCGAATGCTCTCGAAAACTTTTAACCGTTCCGAACAAACGGCTACAATCAAACTTTAAACAAAGCAATAACAGCTTAGATCCGGCAGTTCTGTAAGTCTTTTGTGCTATTACAAGAGACGGTTTCAAGGGTATTAAAGAACTTTTGACGTCCACTGATCATTTTGAAAGTCCCTCCTATCCGATAACTTTAGAATCTAACGTTACAATGATCAGATTAAAGAATAAATGTAATCTGAGTTGCAATGTTACAAACTTTGTGAGAATGGAAGCTATACTACGACTATAATATTTTCATCTTAGTAAAATAGCAAAAAAGATTTCATCAATTTCTTCCACTACTATTTTAGATTAAAACTTTGTTCTTGATGAATTAGCACAGAAAAACGGGCTGCTGCGATCCCACTTTCCGCCTCACCGGGAGATAGAACGTGATGAGCGGTGTGTTTTGTCGCCGGGTATGCTACCGGAGATTGTGATGCAATTTTCAAAACTTTCCTTTAGTCGCCTCTCCTACGGGTGGCAGATTCTTACACCACTAGCACACGGCACCATAATACTGAACGTTAATATGAAGCTGCTGAGTTTCGTGTGGTGAAAGACCAGAATTCAAGACCTTATAAGTATAAAGTTCTAAAGATTTATATATTTCGACATTGTTATCAACTTCACATCACATGCCTAAAACAAGCTAGTTGTTTTAAATGAATACTATACAATTAAATATTATTACTAAACTCTAGGATCGATTATTTATACTAGGCTCCTATTGTGCTTAGAAGACCACACTATTATCTATTTCTGCCGCCAATCAGTAGATTAACCACTGCTGTGTTCCGGTTTGAAAGGTACAGAGAGCCGCTATAATTACGGGCTGCGGGGAATACCATCTTAATCCTTAGGGGTGGCAACGCAGCTACATATTAATTTGGCTACATTTGGCATCACAGTGGTCACTTAAGGGGCTAATTGATTGTCGCCGACCAATGCAAGCCGGACGACATTTATCACCTTAAAATACAATCTATGACCTTGTCGATCAGAACAGACGGCAGCGCCTTATTGTCTGTCTATATGTTTGGTTCTTTCGTTCAGTTTGTAATTCCAGATTTTTAAACAGACTGCATGTCTGTACTGTTTTATCAATACTCACACTATCAATCGGCGTCGGTCGTTCTGAAACCGTTGCCATACTCCAAATGGATCGGTTTAAACGGTCGAAATTATCGAGCGACGTCAACCAACGGCGATCTAGTTGCATCTTTACATTGTATTTTTACTTATGTTTGAAACGACGCAACCACACATAATACTAGTAATGGCTATTCAATAATTAAAATCGGTATTCAGCAGGCTTTGTGTATAATCTTGTTACCAACTGTTATGTTAGCAATAAAGGTTTCAATTTTAACAACCAATTAAAATGTTATTTCCTTTTTGTGTATTTTTAATACAGTTGTACCTATACGTTGCGAGTACTTATTATTACCTGCGTATAAGTAACTAATCGTTGCCGTTATTAGGAATAAACTATCCAATTCCTGCATTATTTTGTTGGTTAAAGTAAGGTTTCTTGAATCTTTTCAGTTTTCCTGATTTTTGAGGATTTGAGAATTGAGGAAAGTAAAGGAACTACAGAAAGCATTCTACTTCGTACTAATAGGATAGGTATTCTTTTTATACATGGAAATGCCATTCCTACTTTTTGATGAATGCTTAATTTCCTTTCTTTTTAATTTTAGTGTATAGTTTGAACCTGTGAAGGATGCAGCGAGAAAAAGCGACGGGAGGGGTAGAATTTTTGGAAGCTCGTGAAATGTCTAAGTATGGCTAAATTATGCCAAAGCCTTTTCATACCTCACAAGAGCAATGTGTTCATCATTATTATTGAAGTTTTGTCTTTTGTTAAGGTATCTGACATATGATAACTATTTATGTCTTTAGTAGCACTGCTGGGCATATTCCTTCTCGTGTAAATACGAGTGTTTCCGTATACATTTTTTATTAAAGTAGTGTTCAATCCGTACTTCTTTGGAATGCGCTCCCACTCGAAATCAGAGCGTCTAACAGTCGGTACATATTTAAAATGAAAGCTAAGGAACATATCCTTAGCAAAATGGCAGAATCATCTCAGTAATAGTCTATTTTTATATATATTTAATATTTAAGTTATTAATATATTTAAATAAATATAAATGTATGTATGTACGTGTGTATGTATTTATTATTACATATCTATTTATTATTGTATGCGTATTTAAATATTGTATCTATATATAGATTTACATTTATTATAATTCTTTTTCCTCTCTTTAGTTCTCTCTATTCTATCATCTACACCTACTTCATTTCTTCTCTGCAACGTCCAAAGGTTGACTGGTAGAGAATGCTGCTGGTATTAAGTCCGCCTATGGTACATTCTCATGTATATGAAGTTTAATAAATAAAAAAATAAAAAAATAAAGTAGTCATAAAAGACCCTGCTATTTTGCCTAATTTCAATACACAAATGAACATCGCTATATCCTGTCCGTGCCACATCAGATCATGCCTTCAGTTTAGTTGTTTACCCGCAAGCTTGTACCTGCAGCCCTGGCACTGGTCTGCTTAGAATATGACGAAAGAAAAACGTTCCACAAGAGACTAAATGAAAGTTTCAAGGTTTAAAACTTTCGTGTTGATCCGACTAGACTATTTCACGTTACGTAAATATGACATACGATCACATATGATAGTAATTTTGATTTCGCGATGGCAGTTGCGGGTGCTATCGCGTGCACTGCAATGTATACTATTACCTACTAGACTACATAGCCACGTAATAGGTGCGGTGTATTTTGTAAATAATAAATTATTAGTTTCAATAACTGTTTCACCGTGATTAGCCGAGCCGCTTATGGAAACGCTTTCCTATGTGAAACTTAATTGTTTTTCTCAGCTTCTCCATCTTAGTCATGCAAAACTCATTAGAAAATACTCTACAGTCTTTGTTGCCGTTGTGATAAATAATGTGGGAGTGTGGCGTTGAATTGTTGTCTACACATGTGTACATACGATTGCGACATTTCGCGTCTGAATGAAAACGAAATATTACTATTTTCGTTATTTATCCCATTTAAATTGTGTAAGTTGTTGAAAAATAGTCAAGATTGAGAAAATTACTGGGTTGGACAACGATATCGACTTATTTTAATACCCTTGAAATATAATATCATAATTTTTGTGTTAAAAGTTTTATTAATGGCAATGTGTCCTTATATTATAACCTTTATCTAGTGTTGAACTTAAATAGGCTACAGTGACAATTAATAATTACTTCAACTTCGTTTTATTGAACTTCCTTTAAATAGTTTATTTTATCTTTATTTATATTATCCTCTGCTGAGATATTTACACTGTCTCTTTAAACATAAGGACCATAATCGCCATGCTTAGTACGCAGGTTGGCGATCTCAGTATTAGAGACCTCGTACTTTAGGCGCTCCTGTCCTTCGGCGTTGCAGATAATTTGTTACGGCATATTTAAGGTGTTTAATACGGCGGTCGGCAGAAACCTATACACATATACGTATAATAAAAATTCATGGGGGGATGTGTTTGTACATTGATGTCAAAATATCGTGGCCTTTGTCAGATTAGAAGGGGGAATACTTTAATATGTTAAACCAAAAATGTAAATTAAATGAACCTTGGTGGCTATTAGTACCTAGGTTTGAAAAATACGTTGGTTTGATATCTATTGTGCCCCTAAATATGCCATGTGCAATAATGCCATAATACGCCCGTGTCCACTACAGTACACAGGTCTCTCCCGTAAATAAGCTATAATCGCCACGCTCGTCTAGCGGATTGGCGATCGCAGTGCCAGAAACCCAACCTTAGACTCTGCTGCTCGTCATCGGTCCGCTTAATTTTAGTTTGGGGTTAGCCCGCCATCTGTCGGAAGCCATTGAGTTTTTCATGGCTTTTCTCTTATTAACGTCTTACGGCCTTCACGGGATGAAAGGGAGTGACAGATTCTAACGCCACTACCACACGACCAACCCCCTAAATTCAATAAAATAAAAGCCGTCCATATGATATAATTTTTAATATTTATATCATATGCACGGCTCTGCTCGGTTATAGTTTCATTAAGTGTATAGACGAAAAACGAGTAGAAATACTGTATAGACGAGTGGTAAAGAAACACTAAAATTATAGTTTTTCTTTACTACTAACATCTCTATACTCTACCAAATTACTCTATTATAATTCTATTATACGTACATTTCTAAGATGCGAATAGAAATGTCAATTTCAAATATCACGGGATATCTACACCCGTACGTCACGGGATGAGTATTTGTATGGCCTACAAATAATTGTTCCGGACCTGTGTGTTTGTTCATGTGCAATTTATATCAGTAAAATGTCGCGGCGACCCAGGAGTAAATAAAAGGTTGCAAATTGTTTTGATAAATAAAAAAAACGCAAAAAAGAAAACAAGTTTAAATTAAATACTTCTAACATATGGTTGACATGGTTTGGTGATGTTTTCAAGATAAATCGCAAATCCGGAAACTCATCCTGGGACAAGTAATCGTGAGACCTGCTTAGTCAGCTAATGTTAATGAAAGTGTGCTTGGGGTGCGCATTGGGCCGTAGCGCGACCTGGACAAGTGAGTTGGGAACCAATTTGTTCCCAACTTTTGGGGCGAAATTTGACACTGTTTACATATGAAAACTATTTTAACTGTATCAGACTTTCAGTTTCTTATGACAGTTCAACTGAAATTAAGTTCAGAAAGAACGTCTTTTTACCAGGTTAGGCTACCTACTTTTCTTCTAGAAAGAAAGTAGGTGATATTTGAAAATTTTAAACCGACTGTTAATAAACCTAATAAATGTTCTAAGATACAAATGAATATTCACAAAAGTATTATGGTTTGCTTGGAAATGTATTAAAATAACGACATACATATATTTCATGAAATTATTTATATATATTATTATTTACGGATTTTATCGCGTTTAATTTACTTTTTAAATCTCGTCGTTTGTGTATATAAAAATATAAACACTCACACATGTTACCCAAGATTAAGTCAAAGAGATTCAGAGATAATGGCTCTCGATTTGGCCCGTCTTAACCAAGCGAACCTCTGTAACTAACTTATACACCTCCGGGAGATAAAACTCGATCGATGGTGAGCCTTGACGGCGAGTTTCCTCTCGAAGATTTCCACGAGTTTTTAAAGACAGGTTGGTGGGGTTCTTACGCGGTTCAAGACAGATTGATGGGGTTCTTACATAAAATTATGACTTCTTTAAAAATATTACTTACTTCTTTGTAATTGCATTTACATATGTCAGCTTTATACATTTTGAGTTATCAAATGATTGCGTAAAGTTTCGAACGTCAAAAACAAACATAACATGTAATATTTTAAAAATATCCTCACTAACATGCCGGGAACATGTGCATAGTTTATGAAGTAGAGTTCCGCTTTCGCAACGGTTCTACATTCTGTCCCATAATATATTGTTTATGGTAACTTTACTAAGTGTAAAGTGGGACGTGTTGACGCGAGATTATGGTAGGTACTTGGTAAGGAGTACTTAGTTTATGGTGGGAACTTATACTCCTTAAGTCATAGACCTACGACTGACGTCCACAAAATAGTATATCGTAATTAATTTTTTATTTGAATTGTTTTACAGGTAATTTAAGCTGTTGCAATATAATCAAAATCTATTGGGTAAGCTATACTATACATATATAGGGTATAGGTACCCTGGAGATTCCGTAAGGCGAAACTGCTCGGTTACTTACATAAACAAGTAAAATTTGTTGTGAAACTAGTGAGAGAAAAAAAATACCATTACGTCTATTATCCGTAATAGATTTAGCCTGAATTTAACATTCAATAAAAATAGTAATAATCTGACCAAAACACGATTAACTTCGATTAATAAAAATTAAATACTTTTCCGTTAAATTTGAACCGAGCACGAGAAACTTAATAATTTCAATGCTTGCATATTTTCATTAGGACATAAATGCGGCGTACCTGGTCTTATATTAACAAATACCCTCCAGAAATAGCCTGGAATGACAGTCAAACAACAAACATGCATGCGGAGTAAAGTTAACTCTCGTGGGGCTTTACCGTCCACGCCTGGTTTTGAAATTTACATTCGCACTATCTCATTTTAATGCGAACGTTTAATATGACTGTGCCTTAATATTTAAATATATTTTGTTCTAATTATTTAACGTAATAAATAATTACTTGTCATTTGACAATTTCATTTATATACTATGTGGGGTAAGGGTAATGCCAACTTTCTGAAAATCGTCACATGCCAACCTCATCGTGCGAAAATCGAAGCCCTCACCCGCCAGTCATATGCTTAACCACACTTACAGTACGGAACGTTGTAGCATATACTTTTATTCATTGTTATTCTACGAGTATGACAGCTTTGTTCCTAGCTGAGCCATTACGTACTAACTAGCCAATATTTAGTTGTAATATAATATAATATAACATCGCTTTTGTACATGTCGCGTCAAATAATGTTAATTTTGTTTGAACTGTATGAAAGTACTAGTTCAGTATTCATTTTATCAATTCCTCGTATAATAACCAAATATACATGGGGCACAATATGAGTATATCCTTATATGTATGGATGAAAAAGAATCGCAAATCGGTTTAAGGATGCCCGAGTCGAAGTTACATTCAAAAAGTATTCGAATTATTATCCATATTTGATGAAGTCGGTTAAAAATACTCATGTCTTTCAGAGCAATGCGCCTAATTAATTTCGCGACGTTAACACTCCCTTCACCCACTTTATTTCCTAGTACATAGAATATTCCCCATTGTTTATTATTCGAAAGAGGTTGTATCTCTTAAAGGCAAAAGTTAATCCGGTCACTGCTTCACGCAACATGACGTGTCAACATACAAACACGCTACTTACTGCTTGGGAGGTAACCATGTTAAAATTCTCAATTAAATTTAATATACGCAGAATAATATTTGTGGAACACGCTAGAAAAGTCTTCGTAGGTATGCCTAACTGACATTAATGGTATCTAAAGATCTCACAGAGAACATTTCTAGTTCACTTGAACATAGAACATAGAACTTTCCGAGAAAGCGTCAGCACGTCCTCTTATATTTTAGAGGGCTTATAAGCAAACCACCTAAGGACTCACTACGCAGGGTAGACGGGTTAGCGAGCACAGTACCAGCATCCTCCATGCCGGTTCTATGCTTATTCCGTTCATTATTGCTGCTCCTAATCACTAGTCTCTGTGATCTTGGTTGGGAAAATTCAGATGGATTTGTCGCCGTCAGTCGCCAGAATTTAGTTTGTTAGCTGGCAGGTGCTGCTGTAGCTCTTAGCTACTTAGCTGGAGGTCTTATTTCAATTAATATCACAAAACACCTTGTAATGTGATGAACGTTTGCTTCCATCAATAATAATCTTTATTGTCATAAGAATCTTAAACACAAAGGTATTATTTATACATTTTCTGAAATTGGGTACTAGTTAATATTTAATACATTAACCCAAAGTTACGTATTACATTATGGCCAATTCAAAACAAAGTATCTGACATACGTCAATGTTGCCACTCTTAAAGCATTTAAGGCATTTAGATACGGCAATTTCTTAAAATAAAAGTGTGGTGGTGCAATTATTTCCGTCATAGTTGCGCTGGGTGAAGGTCAAGCGTTACGTCAGCTTTAGAGCGATTGTAGGTTTTGACTTACTTATTCAGCTGAGTTAGATACTCATACACAGTACTAAATAATTTATACTAAAAATGTTAAACATAAAATAAGCTGTGAATTTTACTTAACTGTTTATACATTTCGTGAAATTTAGTGGTTACTACTGAATATATGTTTCATATCATTATGTCTTACATATTAGATCTTAAGTAAACGTAACTGTTTTTGAAAAAAATATCTTTTCCTACGCTCATATTGTGTTTTTATTTGCATGATATTAAATTAAGATACAATATCTTAATTTTAAATTGAAACTTAACTATTATGTTATTGAGTATAATCCAAGCTTTGCTTTGTTATATTACGTACAATTGTACTCTACCGTCCATAATTTGAGGGTAACACGAAGCTATATTTGCCGACATAGTAAATATACACCAATTTTTATAACATCGCTAAATTATTTAAGATAGCAATCACATTACTTATTTTTTAGTCTTGGTCGGTCTACGCGAAAGTGAAATTTACTCGTTATTCGAAAGCAAACGTAATGATCGTGGTACAAACTTAACCACGATAGATGTGTTATTATCTATGAAGTTTATCTACACTGAAATTACTATGCAATTAACCGTACCCATTGTGACTTATTGTTGTCATTAATGTATTTGTTACGCTTACTATTTGTAACGATGTGATGTTGTTGAATTCTTTCACTATACTTTACGTCTTTTAACCATAATTATTTGTAATATTTTGTTCCTTCAATCTCCAAGCTCTATAAATGACGCTTGTATATTAAAAAAAATCGCAACTCTAGCTATGAGAACATTTATTAGAAATTTCAATAACTAGTTTTGGTTTATGAATATCTTATTATCATTTAACAATATTTTTAATCATATAAGTTAATCACGATTTCCTATAAGTATATTAAAACGAATATAGCGTTATCTTTGTACTAAATGTACTGGAATATTTTATTAAATAAAGTAAATTAGTTACATTCTTTGAAGAATTTAAAATGCAAGTCGGAAGTCACACTCTATATGATACATGATGACCCGGTCCAGCTGCCGGATATACATCGCCTATTACCGGAGAAAAAAGTCGTGTAAAATCTATTTAGCATCGTGATGGTCTGATTGTCAGTCTGCATTAGAGACGCTAGATGACTCGGTGAATGAACAGACGGTTGATTGCAAATATATACAACCAATACTCTTGCGACCGATTTAATATCCTATTTATCAGCGGATTTACTTGCTAAAGATAGATAACTCGATACAAGTTATGTCAAATATCGATCTTCGGGAAACAAATCCGGTGTTTACAATAGTTACAAACAAATATTTAGTGAAAAGATTTATTAAGTGTTGAAAACGTTATTTTACTAATTAAAGATTTTTATAATCGGAACATTTTGTTATCTGAACAAAGAATCTTGGAAATAGCAATAATAAATATTTTCCATTTAGTAAAATGAGACGTTCATGAAATCCTTTTTTTTTTTATTTGTGTACGGTAAGCTGTATTGGTGACGCGTAGAAGGCAAGCGATAAGAATAATTTCAACAAACAATAGGGAATCTGGATGCCCCTCCATTCGACTACACGGTGAACTTTGGACATTTCAGTTTGGCTGCGGTTCAAAGTTCGTAGTCGACCACTTACAACTCAAACCTAATTCCTACTCTTCGTATATTAGGGACCTGACTCTGATAGCTATTAACTTATTGCGTGACGTGTGATATTTGTACTAGTAATAGTATATTTTGGTAGAAACTGTGTTTTAGAAATATATTGGTTAGTTATTGTATATCATCTTATAACCGGAAGTGTAAAGATAAAAAATAAAAATAAGCAATTTCAGGAACTGATAAATGTACTTGATTCTCTAGGATAACCAAAAGAAAAGTAATGTCCTATAAGGATTCGATACGATCATGAAAACCTGAACGAAGGATCCTCTTCGGGTAATCTTAACTAAGTCTC
Source organism: Bhutanitis thaidina (assembly GCA_029286595.1). Classification (NCBI taxonomy): domain Eukaryota; kingdom Metazoa; phylum Arthropoda; class Insecta; order Lepidoptera; family Papilionidae; genus Bhutanitis; species Bhutanitis thaidina. The sequence goes on from JAGSMS010000005.1 coordinate 6,928,056, forward strand.
GAGATGTTCCGCGCTATTATTCCTTGTTCCTTGCAAACACTCGTCCCTCATTAATATGTATGAGGCGGGATCAAGATTGTGTGGAAAATCCGACAGCCGTCACGATCCGCTGCAATAACACGACTGACCCTTGTCAGCAAATATACTCCCTGGAAAAAAGATGGCGCTGTGCACCATTTTAGTGAACATGAGACTCGAACCCAATATAAATCTTTGTACCCTCGTAAGTCTCCGGAGATATGGTTACGAAGGCAGATATTCCATTAGTATTTATGAGATAGAGGTAAGAACACAATGAAGTTGTAGTCAGCATCTATCCGCTCCAATATTTCTGCTGATAACGTATTCCAAGAACATTATCCCCTTCTTGCCTAAGTGCACAAGATATCGAAATTTGTTATTTGCTGTTGAAATAAGTAAACAATCATTGATAACAGCATACCGAAGTGTGTACTACTGTAAATATTTTGAGGTGAGAACATGTACTTGAATAATAATTTGAATATGAAGGATAGCCGTAACAGTTTACTAAGAGATATTCCAGAAAAATCTAGATATCTTATTTATCATTTCTCATTTCTGTACTGAAATTTAAGTGCGGACGAGTAACAGGGCCAAAGAGAGCACTGATTGGCTTGCTCCGTACGACTACTTTCGGTCAGGGGACAACTTCTGTATCGAAATGTGATCAAGTAAAGTAGAAGCCTGTAAATGCCTACTGCTGGGCAAAGGTCTCTTACATATTTGAGAGCGTTTTGGAGCCGGGAACGGTACGCCACGCTGCTCAAGTGCGGGTCGGTGAACTTCACATATCCTCGAAATAATATTTTTTATCTTGTTTCTGCCGGTTCCGTCACTATGTTTTCCTTCACCACCTAGCACGCGCCCTGACCACTAAGCTATCACGACTTTACGATTCCGTACCACGTGATTACAATACCACAAAGCTAGTGATATCATTAAAAACGGTATGACGTCATATACCGTAATTTAAAAGTACCTTATTTTTGCGGTTATTCAATTCCTGCTCACAGAACAGAGGATTATTAGAAGCAGCTCTTTAACAGAGGATAAACCAATTATGGCGAAGTAATTAATTCAAGTATCACATCTAAATACTTGCATATAACCAGCGAAAGTGAGCAAAGTGTGTAGTGCGTATCATCTTGTAGTGCATGCCAATCCGCCTGCCAGGCAGGATGGATGGAATCCCTTACAGCATAATATTGCAACAAGTGCGCAAAGTCTTCCTACCAATAGGTTTAAAAAATTTGTTAAACTTAGACTTTAAGCAGGGTTATTATAATACAAAGGAATACATGGATCATAATAACCCCCGGGAATGAGTTGATCTCTCCTAAGCCGTTTCTAGAAAAAATTATGTATGAATTATTAAAACTTGTTGTACATTTAAAAAAAATACAAAAAAGAGGATACCTACGTTAAGTTTCTTTCGCCGGTTTATTCGTCAGAGGAACCTCATTACGAAACAGTGCCAAAATTTAAATAAAAATAACGTTCGTCAAGTGAAATGTATGTTTCTTACCTTTAATAAATTATTTTATTTGATTTATATCGCACATGAATATTTTTTATAACTATCGTAACATTTTATTATGTGTCTCAAAAAAACATTGTAGCCAAAAAAAATATTTGAGCGTTTGAGCTTCTTCTTAGTCTTAAGTTATGTTTACATAACGTAGACAACTTAAATAAACTGTGCACGTATTATGTAAGAGCTCTAATATTTCAGAGCAGCGGGCATCGAAGTAAACATTCCAAGTTATTGAAATGGTTCGTATGCCTATCGCCCAAAGTAATCTGTAATATGTTAATCTATCAATAAACTTAGCGCACACAGGGTCTCCGTACAGTATCTTCCCTTGTCATCATCACTTTCATCTTTAGATTAGTATCTCTATTTAAGGTCTAACATATCCTTAAAGTAGATGAAGTAAAATATTTTTGTATGTTTTATTAATTCAGGCATTTTTTTGTGTTTTAAAGTATTCGGTTTTGTATCAAGTGGTAGAATATATTTTTTGGGCATTTATTACATTTTGCGGCCGTTTGGCAACGCTGAAAGAGATCGTGCTAAATGGAAATCCGTACACAAACATGACATGAATTTTTAGACTATCTTATATATTAAATATATAATAGAAAACTACTTTATGTTCTTCCATTTATTCTGCGCCAGTCTTGGTCTTAGGTAACGACAAACCAACATACAGAAAATTTGTAAAAAATAGGTCGCATTAAATGGAATCGAACAAACTCACTGAAAAGCCTGAAAAGTTGTTTCACAGAGCCCACACTTTGCGCTACTACATCGAAAGTTCGTTGAAGTTCACGCCGCAGTGCACAGAATGGTTCGAATGTTTTTAGGTAACAGATACCTCCCAGCTCCTACCATGATTTCAAGGCAGTACATAAAAAATATATGCTCTGAGAATGACAGTAATATCTTTTTAAAAGTGTTCTTTAACGTTATCCAAATGTATGTATCCCAATACATATATTGTGCTAATACGGAAAAACACATCATTTTAAAATTTCCGACACAGATGAGATTTTTCTTCTTCAGCATGGTCGTTCACACATGCCTCCCTTCCTTCCTGCTTGTCTAGATGGAAGATTTGCCTGTACTCAAAACGCATCGATAAACGATTTGCCGGAACTTTCGCATAAGAGATGTTGCTCTCCGTCAATTGTGTGAGTGTGTGTGTGAGATTTGGGTTTGGCATAATACGATGAATTTTCCGCCATCAGTAAACTCCTAAGCCTCGTCCGTCAGCCTGCGGTGACGGACTTTTGTACAAAATGTTGGTATTACACAGGTGCGATGGTCTTTTGGACAAAATGGATGAACTTTTGGACAAAATGTTGGTATTACACCCTTAGATGATTAGCTTCATTTATTATTTTTTATCATTTAAGTTTTTTAAAACAAGAGTGAGTGATAGTTAGATTTTCTAAGGGTATTAGGTTTTATTAGATTTCTACATAGCTGCCTCTTGTCCAATTTAAGCTTCGTATGTGGAGCAATGTTAAGCTCATGCAATAAATTTCGTAGCGCTCAGAGATTCCCCTTTGGCAAACTTTTCAATCGAACCACTTTAAAAAGACTAAAAGCCACAACTTTGTTCTTTGAGACCACGTTGGCTCTCTGTTCAGATAAGTTCATTTTGGGAACAACGAACTAATCGTGCAGTTTTTGAAGCCATTCTAAATTCAATTTTAAAAATAACCACGTTTATATTTTTCTAACTTATTTAGTTTCATCTGTTTCTTTACCTAACGTCTTATTACTTACAAAGCCTAGAAGAACATTAATTATTTGGTAGGTATGTAGATTGTTAGAATACGTTGAATATATACTAGTGTAATTGTATTTGTGAGAATTTTTGTACAGTACAGTTTATTTAAATGATACAAGTCAATTAATTTCATAGCTTGCGATGGTTACGAATTAAAATATTCATGTTCTAATGCAGCATCTAATAAGCCCACTGTTAGACATAACTCGTTCATATATTACGAGGCTCCCTAACACCTCACAATTTAGTCGCTAATGATCGTCACTGTTCTGGATAATTTATTTCTTTTTTAACGTGCTATTTAAACAGTAATAGTGTTCCGCTATCTGCTGAAACTGAAAAATTCTTGTATTACGTTTTGGTTGGTTGGTTTACGTTTATATTTAAAAACAATTTAAATATAAAATAAATGTGCATTCCGCTATCGTCTTTGTATTCACTATTAACTTCTAAATTTCTTAGTTGTTTTCAATGCGGTGTTAACAATCCTTGAATCATTTCATGAGGAAGATTTATATGTTTAACACATTCACATTTAGTTTATACAGTAAAATTAAATATAGTTCCGTGTAAACGCGGCGCGGTTCGCTAGTAAATAAAAAGCGTATAGCGTACCGAATAAATGATGAGCACCATAATAAGTAAATATATTTGAAAGAAAACATTGGATTGTCATGACACAGAAACAAGGGACGAAGAAAAATACAAACAAAATGTTGCTTTAGAAGTACTACAATTTTGTTAAATAATTTTATTAACGTGTCTTATAAATAATTCATGAGTAATTATTTCATTGACAATATCTTCGAGATAAAATATAGTGTTTGGTTATTACCCGGCTTTTGAAAGTATTAATTATCATTATTATTTCATAATGAAGCCCCATTCTGAATTAAGATAAGTGTTTTTATGATTAATTATAGCCAGGCATCTGAAGTGTTCAGAATAACATTAGTTTTTATGTTTCATATGTTATCTTAACACTTTTGAATGTCAAAAGTATATAATATTAATTGTCGTTTATTACAGCTTTTCTTTTAATTTTATGCCATAATAATCAACTAAACACCACTTAGGAATTAGTGAAACTCGTGTCATTTCGTTCTAGAGTGAATGACATATGAAATGAATGAATGACTAAGGATAGATAAAAATCAATCGACGCTTACAATATTAAGCAGTGTCTTATATAATCAATATTAGATGTCAGTAACGACAGATCCTTTACCTCTATCGGGAATGCAACATCCTGAACAAAATGAGCGTAATAGAAGTTGTCTTACAAAAGTTCTTAAATAGAACAAACATTAGTTTATATTGCCTGCGTAATAATGATATGATTGTTCATAAGGTTTCACTCTATTTGCAGAACTGGATTTTTATTATAGGTTACAATACATGCAAATTATTTTGTTATCACACCTTTTTCCTGATGCTCATAGCTGCCTGTGCTATCAGTCGGGTAACACATATACACCATGTTTCATGCAAGCATTTTCCTCTATTAATTCACATCGAACGGACGTATTAATTCAGTAAATATTTTCGGTTTCTATTTAAAATGTTGTAAATTATTTAGTGTTCATGCGCCTCTTTTGGCGCTTATATAATTTGACATGAGTATTGACTGAGAGGACTGTATTATTAGAGTTGAAGATTATCCAAAAATGTTGAGAAGAATCTCCTGGAAAACTTTAGCATCTAAAAGAAGAGGTTCGAGGACTTTTGAGGAATCCCCGCCTGATTCGCCCTTGTCCGATAGCGTACGTTTATAATTCATTTATCATTAATTTTTTTATAGCTATATAGTAGAGTAAAGAAACAAATAAAAACGTTGCCCTTACGGCCTTGATAGTGCTAGGATGTTATCGTTGTTTGAATACTGATATTTTGATCAAGAATAGTTTTATTAATATTGAATGGCAACACTAATATAATTGTTCGTTTGGTTGTTACACTGTTTTGATGTTAATTGTTAATAATAGTTTTTCGGTAGTGGTTTTTTATATTAACGTAATGCGCCTTGTACATATCTTTTGTAGTGCTTATAAAAGATAGATAGAGAAGGTGATTGTGTAGGAAATTGTAGAAAATATTAGAGAAAAACTTTTTTTAGTTTTCTTATCTAATGCAAATTAATTTTTGACGTCCTAACTCTTTAACGTGTGTATATGTATATAATAATATACGTGTGTATATTATTTGATCGACGGTGCTTTAATCTAAGAGCTGTAAAAAAAATTGTTAAGAGAGATATCTTTCTAATTATCTGTACTATTTTTATAGACCATGCTCTAAGCAGGTCGCGCATATCATTTCCCTTAATTTTTTTATTGAGTAATATTCAAATTCTTTTCACATTTCTGCTTTTTAAATAGGTATTTACTTTTAATTACATTTAAATTATATTTTCATAACATTCAAATACTATGGTATAATGAAAGTTTTAGAATTTAATTACTTTAAATGTTTTGGCAATATTTTAGTGTAATGGTTTATACTGCATTTTAGCGAATTGGTTACGGGCAACCCTGGCAAACGGATACGCCTCACTCTTGCGCAAACCGGTTTCTGTTCCGCGCTGGTTATCACACCCCCAATACATTTTTAAACTGTCTTAAATTGCGTTAAAACGTAACTTAAGTGCTTGACAGATAGGCTTAACTACTTGTTACAAGAATTTAAGTCAGACTTTCCATTTTATTGTTTTTGATAATGAGTACATAAGAAACAACTTTCTTTGTAAATATTTTTCCTAAGGTGTTACATATATATGTGTGCAAACAAAAGAACCAAAATGATTATAGTAATACACGGATTAGAAAATGAAATTTTTCATGTGTAACATCCTTTAATACTATAGTCACAGTAGGTATTTATATGTATATCTTACAACTTTAGATTGACTAGAATGACTAATGTCCATCATCTTTAGGAGTCCGAATTATTTCTGGCATTCTCATACGCCGTCACGACTTTTTAATTACAGCTTCAGTATATTTATGAAAAAAGCTAATAACCATTATGCCAAATGTAATTGGATTTTACTACATGAATTAATAAAGTGCCTTGGATTGAATAATTTTCAATCATAGGAACGTAAGTATATCTCTTTTTTTTAAAGCTGAGTTCGTTTTTAAAATTTATTATAAAGAGTATCAGGCTATAAAAATAGACAAAATAAAATATGATCAGTGTACGAATGAGATAACTTTTACTAAGTTTCACTTGCGATATAAGTAGCGAACCACACCGGCTTGGCACTGATAAATCTATAAAAGATTTCCTTGACAGGTTTGGAAGATTAGTCAGTACATGGTAAGAAAGAAGCAAAGTAACTTAATTCTTTGATGACATCTAGAACAAATTTTGCATTTTCTTACGAATCGCAAATTTTTATAAGTATTTCTTTTTCTCTTATATGTGATATTTTTTTATTAATACCTTTCGTATAGTTGTCCTAGCCGGGCAAGGACAAGTTAAGTCGGGTTTGCTCTGACCAAAACTCGTCGGTGTTCACCTTCGCCGCATTTCAACAGGACTACGGGAACGCTTTTGTACAAATTCGCGACCCACAGGCACCGGCCATCATAAGCAGCCCCATTTCGGCAAAGGAAGGGTTCCTCTCTCTCTCCCTCCTGGCAAATGGTGCACCGGAAACACGGACACGACTTCTCCTCATAACCACCATGTGTAACGAACCACCCCAAATCCGACACCCGGAGGCCATGGAGATCAGGAAGGCGAGTGCACGGAAGCTCCGGCCCTCCCGGGACCCTGTGGCGGATCTGGTCTACGGCTCCAAGCCAACTTCTGGATTCTAATTTGTTTGGTGAAAGAAATAAAATCTATGACAATCTAAATAAATGTAGCTTTCAAACCAGAATATTTAAAATCTCTCCAGAAGTTCCGCACATGTTATATATAAACTTACAACAATAGTAGACTAAATAACATTCTTCACTGATCAATGATAACCCAAGAGCACAATCAACACTCGTTGACAGGCAGATTAGTGATCGCAGTACCTACCTGATGCCACACATCTTAGACAATACCCGCCTTCGATTCAGTTTTGATCTGTCTTTCGAGAAAGTATTCCCTGTTACTGGCAAAGCGCCAACTGATGTCTACCAAAGGCTTGCGTTTCAACGTGCAAAGCACAATACGTTGCATATAGGTATAGGCATACATAAGTACAAAGGGTACTGCAGATTGTCTGAAGTCTTACAGTTGCTTAAACTTACACGGTCACATGTCTAGTTTTCACAGGTAAGTATTTTAATAATTTCGTACCTGTTATCGGTTATTATAAACTAAAAGTTTAACCGACAGCATTGGTATATATAATGAATATAAGAGAAAATCACCTTAACCGTCTCATTCTCATTAGCATTGTGTCCGTTTAGTAATCAGGCGTACCGCTTGCTCGTTTGCCGCCTATCCCACAGAAAATAAAGTTAACTTTAATATTAACAAAAATTATCTATGATATTAATTATATAATGAAATTATTATTTCGTGTGCTTCTCTCGGGCTTTTCGGGCGACAAAAGAATTTCATTGAAGTAGAAGAGAAAACTATTGAAAATCTCATCCCTATCTCTAGGATAAAACTCTGAGACGAGACTTGTCGCGAAAGTTGTTCATTCGATGACTACGTCACGCCCGCCCACAAACGTTACGTCACCCCGAGACAGCAGTTCTTAAATTATAGGGCCAGTAATTTTAAGTAGTTTCAGTGCCAAACTGAATCGCTAATATATGGCTCTCTACGGCCTCTATGCTCTTATTCTTCCTGTTCATCCGTCTGTTAATATTCCAATACTTGACGTTGGTCTCTCCCAATATTTTTCAAACCAGAAGATAACAATGGTTACATTGCTGATTGGCGGCTGAAAGGGAGGTGGTACCTACCACCTTTTGTACTACATTGTTTTTATTCCACATTCATTACAAATAAATTCGTACGAAAGAATACTTCAAAATATTGTAAGGATCAATGATGATTTTTTTTTAATAAACGCTTCTGAAACCTTGTTCAGTTCCGTTATCGTTTATCTTTATCGCTCACTATACCAGACGCTTCACACCGTAGACACTATTGCCTATCACCATTCTGGTATTGTTCGAGGTTCTTAATGTGCCACCTATCGCATGCCATGAGATTTTTAATGCTTTTCTTTCTTTGTTCCCTACTTCAAAGTTTCTTACACCGCTGCCACAATTACTTCATGTAGTGCCACGTAACTGTTAAATGAAATGGAAGTATGTTCTATATTTATGCAATTACTATAAATTCTGTAAATACATACGTGGTATTTTTTTACTGAGCTCGATGTTTATTAACCAAATAAAATTTTGCGTGTTTAGTTTCTGCGTGATTAATTTATTTAGACTGAATTTTCTGTGACTTTATTCGGAATAGGCACATATGTAACAGTCCCGAACAGAGACCAAACTTCCTAGAGCGCACCATGTAAATAACTATTTTGATAGGGTTGTCACATGACTATAAAATTAATTAAACGAAATGTCCAGCATGTCTAGCATGTCAAAATTTATCGGTTCTCGGGGAGATTACTTAGTAATTTATTAATTTGAATATTGTTTTAAAAATACTATCTCTAAATTAGACTTTAAAAGACAGTCCGACTTTAACTAACGACTTTAACTGTCCGTTAAAAGTAATCTAGTTAAAATCAACAGGCCATGGAATAAAAAGTTAGACACATTAATCCAAAAACTATTATCATCATTAATTGTTATCGTTTCATTCCAAGCAAGTCGCAAATTCGGCATTGTCAATCGAGCGAAAGTCAAAACTTTTTAATTACCAATACATATTTCACCTGTAAATTTTAAGAATATATCAGAAGTTGATATTACGATCTATTTTACAGTAGGCCGTTTCGATAAAGTTTTTTTAACAAGCTTCGTAAATATTGTGTCCGTTTGTTGCATTACATTTTTGTCGATTTGATTGTAAAACTATACATTTACACAAAATATTATTTTCTAGTTTTGGCCAATCACTCCACTCGTATATAAATTATATTTCGCACGTACTTAATGCTTTCAAAAATTAACATCGAATATGGCAAAGGATGATTTCAACAAATGTTTGTTGTTGTGTGTTGAATGTTTTAATAATATCCTTAATCGATTTGCGTCAATGTATTTTTTTGACATCTAAACATTTTTCTGTCTTCTCTCCGCTGGATTTCAACATTATATAAATATAAATAGGCTGAAGATTAAATGTACGTACATCGCTACAACTGTCACACTGATGTAGTACAAGGTTCCGACCGTCGACTTATTACCACGATAGTCGAAGTGTCTAATCCTTACATAAAGCGTTTATTGGCACTGTCCACAGAGACTGTTATGACATCATCTTCTATGGGTGTTTGATTTTGTTATCTGTTTAAGTAAAGTTTTAACAAGTCAGTGGGCCCTTTAAAATTTAACCTGTTATTAAGATTAAAAGTAACAGCAGTGATTAATGAATTAATGTATATCAATTGTTAAAGCCTAATAACATGTTTTATTAGCATTAGGCCCTACGGCGAAATGTAGTTTAATGTTATCAGATGTGCGCAAATAAGTCAAGTTAACCTTCACTGCCGGGCACGTGGTAAATTCAGCACTTAATATTGGTGTGAACTGTGATAGAACTCAGGTGACTCGCGTACTGTGTAATTAAAGCGAGCGCAGTAACCACAAGGTTACCACGACTCAACGACAAACACCCAGACACGGATTTTTTCTGTTTCTTTCGGGAATTGAACCTCCGACCCGAAGCGTTGTAAACAATATCTTAGCCAATTGATTTGCCTCAAAAGATCATTTACTTACTTGATTTTGTTAAAGAGTGAGTAGTAGGCCCTAGTTCACAAATAAAAAAAATTACACATGGGTAATATATTTGTTTTAAGAAAAGTTATCTAGTATACGTCGACTCTATTAGGGTTAAACATTCGCTAATTTGTTGCTAAACCTCGGGTCTCAGGGATGAATTCCACGTTTTCCAACATTTTGTAAGTATTCAACGTATTCTTGTATTAAAAAGTATTTAAAATGCCCTGTAATATATACAGTAATCATTACTCAAATTTTCCTAGCGAAGTTTTGCATAATGTGCAGTAGGCTATTAATAAAATATTTCAAGTCGTGTTTAAAATTACTTGCCACATGTTGACGATGTTTCCATGATGTAGTCATGACGACCGTTGCGCGCGCAGGTGTCTGACAGCAGCTGCCCTATTGTGCCAATACGCAAATATTAACAGACAGACAAAAGGATGAAATTGTAACATAAAATGATTTTAAAGAGATTAACATGCCTGGAATTGCAATCTTTTAAATGCCTAAAATTAAGTAACTTATGAAAATCCGAAATATCCCCTATGGATCACGTGTGTGCCTTAATATGTACAAATTTTATTGATAATAATAGCATTCAATAACAAAAGATTTTTGGGGTCATTGCACTTGTATTTGTGCACTTTATTTAATTTAGTTGTTTTTACAGTGTTTGTTTTTATCTTATTGCTTTATGAACGCTGTATATATGTTCATAATTAAAGTTCTAACTAAGCAGTTGATAACGCTGTAACAAACCACAAATAATTAAATTCCGCTAAGTAAATTTACATTCAATTATTAAATAGGTAGGTTTTGTGTTGATAAATGTAATTAACACCATGTTACAAACTGGAGTTTAATTAACAATAAATGTGAAACTATTGAAAGATAAAGTCATTAATATAATATAATACTTATAATAAAATAAACATGTTTTGGTAACATTGCTTATACAGATGTTACATAGGTTGGTAGGATCTATATTTGGAATCAATAACTTCTGGTGTCAAAAGTCCTGATATGACACAGAACTACAGAAATTCAACTATTTCAAAGTTAGGACATGCGAAGGGTTAACAGCAGTTTAGCTAAGTTATTTCTATCAGTTACGCAAATTTGAAAGATATTTTAAATTTAAATACTTTTATTACATATTTTTGTTATTTGGATTTCTACTCATATCTACTAACATTGTCGTTATTTCTGGACCGATCTAAAAAGAAACTAGTGACATTTATCAAGTTTGTCAATAATCTATCAAAAGCTGTGAAGACGGTCAGACTGTTATTCCTTCTCGTTTAAAAACAATAGAATTTTAATCTCATTATTGATAATCACTAAACATACTTATTAATAAACGTTAAAGAACTAAGCTTCCTTTAGTTTTAAAAAGACTTCTTTATTTTTCTTTGCACATTCAATGATTTCAATACCGCGTCACCATAGCGTCATGTAATGAAATAGACCAAACATTAACTCGTAATAAAGATCGTAAAAGAACGTATTTATATAGTTGTCCCCTTCCCTTACGAACATAGGCAAATTACGATTGCGTCGTTTTATGGTAACCATGGTGTAGACCTATGTGTAATATATATTTAAAGTTAATAGTTTCGCGCCAGAATGATTAAAAAAAATTCGATATTTGTTTCACAAACAGCTTTCAAAAGTTTGGGATATCTTAACTAGCTTAAAGTGTCTACAGACTTTTTTTTGATTAAACAAATTTGAAATGACACTTCATATTGTGAGTAAAAAACAATTTCAAAGGGTGTAATGTCAACATAACATTAATTACCACCATAGTTATATAATTTGAAATCGCTATTTGTTTAATCGTAATTTCTTATGTTTACGTTATGATGGCATGCAGATGGCATTTTAAAATATTGAAATAAAAGCAATGTTAGCTTATTTCTTTTATATGTAGAGAAGTAATGCTACTTATGAGTATGTAGATTTATTTTTCATCATATAATTAAAATGTTATTCTTTAATTTTGCCTATACTGATACAATATCATATTGACTTTGATTATATACCTACTACAGTTAATTTAAATAATTGTTTCATAATTTAATTGCCTATTCAGTAAAGTTTTCTCCACTTATTGTGAAGGTTTAATTATTCCCAAGACATAATTCAACGAAACCGCTTCTTTGACTAATGTCGTCTTTGACAATGACTTGTTTAAAAGTTTCACATCAATTGTGTGCGGGTTTATGTGGGATATTGTGTTCTTGAAAGAGATGCGCATAAAAACTTCGTAGCTGTACACTTACGACAGGTTTAATTAAAATGTTATATCAATCATAGTCTATTAAATAAGCATTCGAGAAAGTATTTGTTTTTCTCGTTATTTACTTACAAGCCGTCAAAGTTATATGACTGTATTGTAGAATGCATTTAGGTACAGTCAGGAAAAAAATCATTATTTCATCTTTTTAGCCTAACACGGCTAGAGCTACTCGTAACATAAGAAGTTATCCAGGGCCGGAGGGACTAACTTTTGCTTACCTTTCCCGTAGTCGAGCCAGAGTAATACTATCGCACAAATATTCGAAAGCAGAGTCAGCTATACGCAAAAAATATGTTCTACGACACCTACGACCCTCTGTTAAGGGATGCTGACCAATGAGCCGCGAGGTCACACTTCACGATACAAAATAAATAAACTTTACTGCGCACGTTAGAATTGGCATAAGCCACAGTAAATAGAGAAAGTCGATTTTCTTTCAGGGTCCGCTGCAACAGGGTCTCACTTAAGTCGGAATACTTCGGAATGTTCTAGACATCCATTCAACATGCTAATCTCGCGTTCTCTATATATTTTATCATTGTTCGTATTGTTGCTATACTTGTATCTCTATAATCAATCAAGATCTCTTGTGTTATGATTGTAATCTATAAGTAGAACATCTACTGACGCGACATTGGGTCATTACAACTTAGGTGGAAATGTATTGGGGGCCTTGTGAAAATTTCTTTAAATATAAAGATAAATTAGCGAGTTAATTTATTATATGGGTAATTGTTTTACCCTTTTTACATAATTTGAATCAATCAAATAATACATGCTTTTTTGCATTGCATTTGCCTTTATTATATATAAATATTATTAAATCAACTGGACTTCTTTAGAACTTCTGTATATTTACCAATTAAATACTTATTTTTGACCCAAAAAATGTTTGAAACAAAAACCTAAAGGATAAAGTTTAAAACGAAAATGGTGTCCGATATTAGATTTTGACATAAAGTGTCTGGCGGTAATGAATGCGCTTATCTTAATAAGAATAGCGTCTTGTCAGTGTTCATATGTTTTTTTCTGTAAATACTGATACGGACGAGTCATTGTCAAAAAAAGTCATCGGTTTGTATTTGCGTTTATATGTGTATGCGTTTAACGCGTGCTTATGTTTCATATTTTAACTGTGTAGTTGATTTTCAAATACCTTTGCGAAGGTTTTCTTTTATTTCGTCGTTTGCCTGAATTTGTAAATTAAAACACGTACAAACTTTCCTTACTTATTTATCATCATATTCCTTTTAATTGATGAATATTCAATAGGTGGTAGAACTCTTTCCGCTTAGCAGCCGAGTATGTATCAACCTCAACGCAGCAGAGCAAATACTGTTTCGTTCCGGTTTGAAGAGTATAGCGAGCCAATATAGTTACAGGCTGTGAAGGACATACCATCTTAGTCTTCAGAAGCATCTGTCATTGTCCTTGTTTATTATTGATTACCAGTATCCTTGACCTGCAGCAGCCACTTAACATAAGCTAAGCTATTAGCTTGTTAGTCGTTCTAGTGCTTTGAAAAAAAAAACAACAAAACTTTATCTAAGTAATATATAATATAGAGCCGATCAGGGGACTGGGCACTCCCTTTAATTTTATAGTACGCCAGTGACCTGGGTTCAATACTGGTGCCGGCACAAGTTAATCTTTTAATTAAGTGCTGAATTTAAGTCGTGCTTGGTGGTTAAGGTAACCGGCGTAAGGAAACCATACGGTTACGGATTATTGTTTTTACTTAGTTGGTATGATAACTATTATCTGCAATGTGGGTGGGTCTTCTATGTATATATACTTTTTTCATAATTTAGCATAAATGGCTCCGAAATACTAGATGTAACAATACAACACTCTCGGCAGGTCAGTTTTTTCATTTATTCAAGAAGACAATTAATGGTGTTTAAGGTTTATGTTTTAACATGCAAAGCTGTTCGTTAATTTATAATATTCGATGACATGCTAAGGCGATCTTCAATGCTAACAATAACCGTTTATTAATCACAATTAGAGCGTTTTGTGATTAGGGTGGTTAAACACGAAGTGCAAGCGTTACTAATTTCGAACACTTTCAAAATTCTCCGTTCATTACGTATGTGCATCTGTGTATTATGGTTTGTGTAAATCGATACGTATACCTATTCATATTGATGTCTAGTTTTACTTTATATTCGTTGAAGTGTTTATTTTGATTATTTATCAATTAAATAGGTAGTATTTTATGGTCAAGTCTGTTCTATTGTCATTAGCATTTCTATTGGAACTATCGAATCGATTATAAATGATTAAAGAAGTTGACTCACAGGATTTCCTTTGTGTAGACTAGATTGTCCGCTTTTAAATAAGATGCTTTCAATTTGCGGTTGTCTTTTAAATCTTCATTGTTCTCACTTGCGTGACTGAGGCGTCTGGTCCAGGAAGTGATTGTATTTTTTTTTATTTTTCCTATAATAGAAATATATTTCATGTCTCTAATGTTTTCAAAATAGGCACAGTATTCACAAAAAATTGATCTGGTAAGGTCTTCACGGAATACTTTCTTTATGGACTTTTTAGAACTAGTACGTGAATAAGACTTTAATATTATTTAGATAGTCTACCGATATGAAGTTATAGCATATTGCGACCTGTTTAGGCTCGGAAATAAAACTCTCTTAATCGTGTTTTTAAAGTTTTGTATAAAAATATTAATGATGTACTTATTACAACAAAATTGTGATGACTTAATAGAACAATGAAGAACATGAGATGAAATAATAAACAGGAAAATAATGAATGACGCGTCTTAATTGTCATACAGTTGTGTTGTTGTATCCGCACTAATGAACTCTTAGGAAAGCAGGTAAACAGTCTACCATGTAGCTGACTCAGACATCTTTTTGTATCAATGCCAAAACCAAATAATTTCATCCGTTATCCTTCGACACGAAAGTCTATCTTCCATAAATATGTCATAAGGCATGATTTCCTTTGCCCCGCTGTGACTAACATGAAATCATAATTTGGTCCGACGTAATCGTCTTGCTGTTTGAATAAATCAGCGCACGGTGTCGCAACATTGGAGCGAGACAAGCGCCCGTTGTTTGCAAAATAGAATATGCAATGCTACGAGCAAGAAGAGTTTTTTCTATTGTTTTTTTTTGTAACGTGCCAGCAATTCGCGACGTATCGTTCTAAACCCCTTGACAATTCATATATGATATATTTTCTAAGTATTCCTTGTCTGATGCGTCTGGACTGTATTGCACACGATATTGTATGTTAATTTTATTGGCGTATTTATCTTTATTGGTGACAGCCGCAGTTCCTGTCGTAACTTGCATCCTCTGTAGCGTTAAAATCAGTATTGCACTGTGATATGATAAGGGATGTTGCTTTTGTTTAGAGTTTTTTTTTATATCAGTAAGAGAGACGAACAAGGACATTGGGTAGTCCTTATATGTAATTTATTACTGTAATCCATTAACAGCTTCATAAGATACAGTCATATTCTAAAAGATTATGATAAGATGAATGCCCCGTTGCCAGTGATTGCCTATCAAGTCATCTGACGGATGCCACGATTTTTTGTTTTTTCCCTTAGTAATACGACTTCCATGGGTAGAAAACATGAGCAAATCCATATGGACTTTGTAAAATAAATGTAATATTTGTCATTTATAACAACTGTTTTAAAGGTGAATACGATATATCTGAAATGCAAAAACAATGTTTACTGAATGTGAACATATAGCACAGACTCGACCTTGCTTCGAGCTAACAGCAATTGATTCAAATGTGCCGATTCGTGGTATTTTTTGATTGTCGATGGATACGCGATTCAAACTGTCTGATTACTCTGTTTGTACAGATATCTTGAACGCTCAAGGTTTTTATATATTTACATGCAGATATTGCTTCCCTAACACGCATTATCGATTTGATACTGAAGCCAGAGAGATAATATTTTTATAATCCTTTTCATCTGTTTAAAAATATACGTATGTAAATAGGCGAAGTAAGAAGAAAGCGAGAAAATTAAATTTTTAATTTAGATCTGTTTATACTTAAATTACCTAAATATTTTTTGGTCACATCTTTAATCTTTTATGCCAAGTAAGATAAGTATAAATTACAAATGAAGTTTCCTATAATATCGTGCTGCATAATGTTGTGGGTACACATGTGTGGTCACGATTTACGAAATGAATAATATCTACGCCTGTTAAGTCAAGTGAGAACGTGTCAGTTTTCTGGCAAGACCTTTGCGGATCGGTTGTGAAGATAATGTTATAATACTTTTTTAAAAATAAACATTACGCAATTCCGCTATAGGTTTTTTATTTTGCTTATTTTCAAGCAGTTTATTTTAAAAAACTGACATACTGAAATGTGTTAACCTTAAATTTACGTGATCTATTAATGGATAACCAGGATTGGTTTTTGCGTGTGAGTAATTTAGTTATAAACTATCAGATCTGTCAAGGTTCATCGAAAAAATTTTTTTTGAGGCTTATTGTAATAAACAGTAACAACGAGTCTTGTCATCCATCTATCTCCCAGAGAAGCGAAATGTGGGTTGCGGAAACTCGTTTGGGTACGCCACAGTCCCAATGTTATATTTTAAAACTGTGGCTATGCTAAAAAGGGTAGTACTAAATGGAAATCAGAAATGGTAATCAGAAAGGGGGAATAATCCATAGGCAGAGGCCTTTGCCTATGGATTACGTATGTTTATCTTTTTTTGATTAATATAATTTGTGTATGTAAAGCAAAGTCGCAATTCGCATTTGTCTGTGTTCACTTATAACCTCTAAACTTCTAAGAGAATTTCAAAGCGGTTTTCACAAACTTTAAGAAAAATTAATTTACATACATTTTTAACACATTTACATTTAGTTTATATATAACTGTTGCGAAGCAGTTCACTAGCTGTAAATTATGATATTTTTTTCACTTCAACATGGGTCCTAAACTCAACAAAATGTTTAAATAAGTAAAAATATATTCCTTTACTCTGGAATTCATGGTATAATTTTGGAAACTTGCATCTAACGGAGATCGATCGAACGAGACTGAACTATAAATAACTAACATGTCGTGACCCACTAAGAAAGTTTCCGAGTTTCTATTTTCTTGCTAGAAAAACGATAGCAAAGAGTATCTATAGACATGGAAGTCTTTGTGAAATAAATCAGACAATATCGCTGATCTGCAATCGGTAACGCTCTTTTAGTTATTTTTTGACGGTAAGTATAGTCTTCCCGCGACAGAGTAACGTTAGGTGAGATAAACAGTCGCCCGATCATAAAGCTGTAACAGCACGAACGAATATCTGTATTTCTTTAAATTGAATACGGTGTTATTCTTTTTTATTGGAATTGTTCTATAATATTTTTAATTTACCGTGTTACTTATTACCCAACCTATGTATAATATATATATTATTTGGCAGTTTTGTTATGTTTGCAATAGCTTTGAAGCTTATTAATTTATTAGAAATGGCAAAACTGTTTACTCATTAAAAATAAAATCAAACACGAAGACAAATATCAATCAATGTAGAGTACCAGGGTGGGTATCTTCTATAGTTGCCTTTTAATAGTCCACTGCTGGAATATCTGGCAGAGGACCTTTCCCACTGGGAGTATTTGCCATAATCGTCACCCCTGGTACGTGAATTGGCGATCACACCATCAAACTCTCTCAAGATTAACGCTTCTGCCCGACATCAGTCAGTTTATTTTCAATATGGCATATTTTTTGAGTAGGTTAATCCGCCATTTGCCTGACGCCGTGGTGTGCTGTTCTGTAATGTACGATTAGTTATAGTATAAATATCAGTACTGAAGTTTTATTTAAGTCATTGATGCTAATCAATAATAAAAAAAAGCTCGTACATCTGCTATTTGAATGTTAGTACCTGTAACACGTTTTAAATTAATATGGCAATATTTTATAAACAATTACAACCTAAGATTATCTACTTGTAATTCAGAAACCATTATTACTCTATGCTCGCGGTGTACTTACGTGTTGTAATCGAGACGCTGATGTCGTGAAATCTACTTTCCTTCTGTCGTTAAACTTTCCACTGCACTTGCTACAAGTATTGAGCGGATTATGCAAAGGTGGTCTTCGTTACATTTCATAGCAGTCTACATACATCATACTAACGTTCACGAAAGAGAAAGTCAATTTCAAGAAGTTTTATTGTTACTTACTTACATATTATTCCTAATACCGTTTTCTTTGATTTTCACATTTCCTGTTTATATAACAATATTTCAAGCAATTATAATAGTATAATTAGTTTTACACATCTATAATGAAGAATGTTTTTACCAAATGAAGTTTTTACAGTGGTTAATTATACAGTATTGGAATGGATATATGGAAGTAATGCGTTATAAACAAAGCGTGGTAATTATGATTCAACAAATTTAAGATAAATCTTAATAAAATCGTTCGTTTAACGAACGGCTGCATGGAATATGATAATTGTAATTTTAAGGTCTTTGTTGTATAGAGCAGACAGTCTGTGGGCGAAATATTGTCATAGCATCATGCGATCTGCACTCGCCTCTCCATCGAAACTATATTATGACTGCGGCTTGTTTTAACGTTAGAAACGTTAAAATGTAAAATAAATTTACTCGTGAAGCTATCAGATACAATTTTAATTCAGTAAAAAAAATAGAAAGTGCGTTAATATGCTGATAATTTATTACATAAAAGCATTTTTTTGATTAAATAAATTAATTTGTTTTATGTTTAATATTTACGGTAACTTGTATTTGATTTCGTATCAAGTATTTATGTTTCGTCATCAACAGTCTTTAGATTGTCCGCTGCTAAACTTAGGTCGATCCTAAATTGGGAGGATTCGCTGCAATTGTTACGCTTGGAAGGCGGATTGGCAATCATTGTGTGATTGTTGTCCGAGTAACAGCTTACGATATTTTAGGTTTGATATATTTAAATTATCCCGCTAACAGTTACTCCATTAATACCATCGACTTTTGCATATAATAATAAACGTAGACAATGGTCCCGTGGATACGACGAAGAAGTGCGGTGATAATAAATGCGGTTTTAAACGTGGTGGAGCCAAGCGGCGGTTTGAGCTGCTGCTCGAATGGACCGGCTCGACCGGGTTGGTACCACGGCCTCGCAGAAAACCGGCGTGAAGTAGAGGCATCTTGTGCTTCTGCGTTTCGTTCGGTGAGTGAGATAACCGGAGGCCTGCTCCCAATCTGCCCTGCCTCCCATCTCTCAAATATCCTTCAAGACTCTGTGAGCGACGGTAAACATTTACGATCAGGTGAGCCGCTTGCTCGTTTGCCGCCTTTCCATTAAAAAAAATATTGATATCAAATTAAATGCGCTATCAAACAGCGTTTCAAAATTTGAAAAGAAGTACAAAATATTAGTTTAATTTATTTTAACGCAGACAGTTTAATTTATTTTAAAAAGTAAATTAATAATTTTTTTGCCTTGTTAGAAACTCTTATCAATTAATAGTTTTAGATTATGGTTTTTTTCGTATCAGGCTTGAATTACGCGTCTTCGTTTTTCTAGGAACAGTTTTAGATTGTTTATACAAGTATACAGCACATAGTACACGGATATTGCGTTTTATTAAAAGCAGATCTATGTTTAAAGATAATAACTGAGTTTACCTTATAGATGATTAAGTTTTAAGGGCTACCGATATTTTTTGTATATATTGTTGTATTAGGTGTCAGTTCTTATGTACCCACTCGTACATTCATCATATCAGCGAATGGGCCGTACTGTCCGTACTTGAATATTTATACATTGAAAGTTATCCACTTCCCATATTTCACAAAAAATATTTAAACATTTATAGAAATTAACCTTCAGCGAGTACATTTAATACACTCTTAAAATGGCGTTGTGCATACAAAATGGCGGCGTTGTGTAAACAAAGACACAATTACGTTGTCTGAACAACATTAGTAATAAGCCAATTGTATATTTTTAATTATAGTATTAATGATTTGCACATACAAAGTATCTGTAAATAAGGAAAGCGTTCACAGTAAAACGCTCCGTATACATAGCACACACTATTTGAAGTATACAGAATATATGTTTAATAAAAGGTGTTAAGTAGCGGGAGCTGCTTTTTAGCTGAATACCGTTGGCATAATGATGTTAAATCGTTTCTGTTTTGGCTTACCTTTCGCTAGTTATTTAACCGTTCACCCATTATATTTACATCAACGTCATGCTTGTAATGTTTTACGTTTGTTACGTGTTTATACCTCCTTCTTGATTTTTTTTACCGTTCAAAGATGATATTCATAAAGAACTCAACTAGAGAGGATTATAAAACAAAAAGTGACAAGAATTATTAGAATTTTTAGATTAGTAAAAACACAGTCAGACAGAGCAACGCATAGTCAGAGAAACAGAAATAAAGTCCTGCTAGTATATTCGCGATTTTGTCATAAAACTTTTTATGACTGCTTGATTTATTACGATTTCAAAATAATTTAAGGTAGTGGATTTTTGAGTATTTGAATGATAGTTGTAGTCATTTTAGCCTTAGTACGTAAGTAGTATATTAGGCTAATAAATAAATAATCTAAATGCTTTACACTATTTTAAGATATTTTTTCTAATTTATACATGTAAAATAAATATTCTTATGTTTAAAACTGTTAAGACGTCAAGTCATGCAAGTGCCTTACCTATTTCAATTTCTAATAAAATATTAACAAAGAGAATTTCTGCGAAAAGATGAAACATGTAATTAACAATTTCATCTCTGCATCATGAAATTAACAATTTCATTTCTGCATCATGAAATTAACTAATGTGAACTTGGTTTATACATAGTAATGTTATGTCGTCTCCTTTTATTTATTACTTGAATAAATAGTATGCTAAACATGTTTTAAGGATGCTCTTCATAGTTTATATAAGAACATTATGTTAAAAGTCGCCGAATTTATCGTCAAAAGTCGTAAAACTTGCGTTAAAAGCGCGAAATAGAGCAGGTTGAGCAACGATGCGTAGATTAAAGGTTTTTATGATATTAGGGTTATAATTAGTCTTGAAGCCTATATTTTAAATACGAATAAAATAAATGTTTATAAGTTAATTAGTAAGAGCACGTATGGTGTAAAGAAAAGTTACAGGATGTTAGTTATTCTTACTATCATTGATGCTGTGCAGTATGGTACTTTTCACATGTTTTGGTGGTGTAGCTAACAAAAAACGTAACGTAAACGTAAACGTAAAAAACGTACGAAGAAAACACAGCGATTTTTAACGATAATAATAAATATGGGTTTAAAAATTTCCTTGCTTATCGTCTAATGTAACTTAAAAACGATATAAATTCTAAGTATTGTAAATGTAATTGGTGAATAGATTCCGTTAATAAATTTAGAAATAAATTCAAAAAATTAAAAAGATACTATGCTACGTAATAGGTCGACTCAATCTTTCCTATTTTGGATGTTGAATACACTCTGAAATAATACGCATCGTCACATTATTTCCATTTAACTAGTGATAACTGTCATGCCGCTCTCGTTTACGTCGATATTATATTTAAGTAAATGTAAGACTTGGTACACACGTTGTGCACGTATTCGATCAATCAACTTCTTTATTTTATTGTGATTGAGAAAAAAACCTATTATTACAAAATGTTGTACATTGGGCATGAAGGTAAGTAATTAAATTTTGTAATTATATAGCTTACTAAAGCGTCATAATAGGCTTAATAAAGCTTATAGAGTAATACTAATTTTAGGTGCGCGGTGCTGCTGCCTTCACACTAGTGATGCACCTCATTACTGGAAAATGCTGATGCCATTTTCGGCCATCAGTTGATCAGCCACACCTCTTTAACAAATTATGGAGATTATGGTTGGCAAATTAGCTCTGGTGAAAAGTGGTTTGAAAGGACTAAAAATGTCTGGACTTCTGACCACCAGTGTTAGGTATATGGTCGTGATAGTTTTTTGTTTTCTATTTCTCAAACTGGTTTCCTCCCGGTGTTTTCGTTTACCACCGAGAACTGGTGAGAGTTGTAAATTTTTCACATACATTTGGAATTAACAATTTTAATGGTGCATGGTCGTACGAAAAAAGGCGTGCGCTCTGACCGCTAATCTATCACGACTCTAGCTAATGGAAGAAATTATAATTCGCCATTGAAAACATTAATGTTGCGTTACGTAATAGTTCGTAAACGCAGTAACACTTTTTGTTTTTCAGTGATTTGAATCACATTCAAAATAGAAAATGTAGAAAATCCATAAACGCAAGTTGAATATGGTTTTTATATTTCAAACAGTGGATAATATTTGATATGGTCGTTAGTCCATTATTGAGTAAACTGGTTCAAGCCATTCTTTTTAGTTAATATTTTTTTAATTAGCCTCGACTAGATTTAGCCAGGCCGTAAAATTTCTTATATTAAAATATAAATTTACCAGCCGGTACAGTGTAAAAAATGAGCAAAAATAAATGATTCTGTAGCAGTTTTCTACGTCCCCTCTTGCAATTGCAGCGACCTTAATGAACCCTCTCGTAAGCTTGTGCTACAAGGTTGTTTACCTGCGCCGAACATTTACGCTTTCTTAATGTTGGCATGCGGAGTCTTTTTGGTGTAATGCTGACTTGTGAAAGTTGCGAATGTGTAACGAGCTTAAGATTTTCTCGATGTTATTTTTATGGTACTTCGTGTAATATTACATGGAAGCTTATAACGGTAATAAATATAACTTTTCATGTTCAACTTACGAAATCGTATGTGTGGAATGTACGTTTAACTTTTGTCTTTGTTATCTGATAATCTAACATGTTAATTTTGTAATTCCCTATATTCTTCATTTTATATAATGTTGAACTTATAGCTCTAGTGGTTCTGCATTTTTCATTAATAAGAGTACTTCAAAAGATGTTCTCTTTAATGTCAATATACGTACGTATATATAACATAGTCAAATAAGGTACAAAATAAGGCTTATTTTATGTAACTCTGTCCTATATTAGAAATATACGTTCCGAGATTTGTCCAGATCTCAAACATAAAGAATGTAAAGTATTGAAAATACATGTGGATGTTTTGGATTTATCACAAGTAAAATGCTTATCTAACAGCGGTCGCATGTCGGCTTATTGTAAAACCGGGAAAGAGTTTTCCTATTTTCCGTCGTCAGGTGCACTCCACGCGACAAAAATGAAAGCATGGAGAAATATTATTTCATTTCGCGATGTCCACCGGGTCGAGGTACAGTCAAAATACAGGTAGATGTAAAATTAAAGTAGAATATATGTACTATGTGAAAAATTGTCTATTTGATAACTGTAATTTTCTATTCATTGACAGTGAGGTTATTTAAAAACAGGTACAAGGGTTTTTGTATATATTTTGTTATAGAATCCAGGACAGACAAAGGTCCAGTAAAGAATAGCTAAAAATACCAATATGTATTGTCCTTTTGTTATAAATATTATATCCTAATACAATATTTAAAAATATGATTATTTTCTCCTGCCGATTACGATCACGCTGTCAACTTCCGAATAGTGAGACTGTAGTTAATTGCGCATCCCAAAAAGAGGTAACGTACCAAACTTTTCCTCTGCAAATTCTCAAGATGGTAAACTGTACTACAGGCAAATTAATTTATCGATTAATTTAATACAATTCAATGCGTGTGTCGGATTTGGCAACCAGGACACCATAAAAGTAATGCGTGACAAGACGCCAACTGCATTTTAATTACGCTCGTAAGGAACGAACGCGCCATTCTGTCTGCAAATACGACTTTTGTTTAACAGTTTTTATGACTATTGATAAGCGGCCACCTTGCGGTGAGCTTTCAAAGCCGACGCAATATCTAGTTGTTTAGTGTCTGAAATCATTGATTTTAGTGCTACTATTTAAGTCTTTGTGCCCCGTGTTTAATTTTTTTCAACTTATTTACCTATAATACGTTACGTAAAACCCTAATGAAATAACCGAACATTTAGCGAGTTTCACAAAGAAGGGTTCTCTGATATATCTCTTAACACTAGCAAGACGGGAAAAAGAGCTAATCTTCAAAGACAGCCATAGGTCATTTGAACTAATAGTGTCTTATCCCTAATTGTGTATATAAGCATTGTAACTTCTAGTTCCAGTGCTTATTTTAGAAAAACAACTATTTACATAATTTTTTTTTATTGACATAAGTAATATTATTATATACACATAAAACCATTTCTTTGTATTTTATTAAAGGTCACGGTGCAACAAGCTGGCTCAAATACAAGTATATGATAAAATAATCAGTAATGTAAGTTCGAATTCGGGTCAAATGACCGTCAAGCTAGTTTCTATAAACAAGCCTTGTCTAAGATTATTTTAACGTTAAATGTATATTTTGTGAATTTGACAAAAGAAATAACTTCTATTTCAATATGCGAGTTTCAGAATATTATAATGAATAAATTATATCCTTAACACAATTTAACACATGATTCATATAACTACGCGAATATTTCTTTCATCCATTCATTCAATTAGTCATTCAATTCTATCTTTATGATTTTCCTATCTATTCTTATCATTACTAATGTCACTGTTTAACTCCTGATTTCCTAGCGAGAGCGCTTTTTAAATAATCGTTATTATCAAAATGCTTTCATCTTCAACGGTGATATAAGCTTAGAAAATAATTCACATGAAATTCAATAAAGCGTTGGTTACGCAACTTATAACTTACGAAACCCTAAAGATTATTACGCCTATTTAAATTTTTAGATTTGTTATGTTTTGATGTAATATTAATCCTATGATGTACTACTGGAGGTACTGATTGTGAGTTTTTTTGTGTTTATATAAACAAAAACTTCTAAAGTGATTGCGAATACAATTTCACTGTCCGTCTGTGTAAAATATGAGTATTTTCGAAAATTATTCTGGTTTTATCACTACTATCTTTCGTTACTCAATTTTCTTAATGACATGATTTATATACAAATAAGGATTAGAATGCCGGGTGGTATCGGCGTAAGAATCTGCCCATCCTTTTGTGTGTCTTGTAAGAGGCGAAGGGAAAAGCCTTGAAAATTGTAATAGCTATCGAAAGATGGCCCGGCAACAGCATCTAAGATGGGAGGTGTCCGGTACTGCGATCGCCAATCCGCTTGGCGATTATGGCAAATCCTCCTTATGGAAGAGGCCTATGTCCTGCAGTGGACTGTTAAGGTAAAGTAGGGATGAGAAACGACCACTGAATTCAATTTGTTGTAAATGATCACTGCGGCCTATGGCCATCTACATCCATTTCTTACGAGGTATCAAAATGTAGGTGTCGTCATTTCGTTACTTCTGAGGACCAAGATGCAATGCTTCTGGTAAAGATCTTTTTCCTTTTTGACACTCACTAAGCGTTTCGTTGTTATTTTTCAAGGAGTGTAAAATTTTACAAGAGTTTACTTTTGTGAGGGCGTGGTTCGTCCTTTCGTTCAGCTACTTAACTGCGGCGTGACGTGACTCTACCACATAGACGTATTAAAAAAAAATCAATTCAATTCAAAATCAATTCGTTTCATTTAACCGTTGAAAGAATATTGTAATTTGCATTTAATTGTATTACACTTTCTTTCGATTTAATTATTCTTGGTGCAATAACCAATGAAAAGTTCGTTGTCACATATACATGTCTTCGTAGACACACTTCTTGCATAGTTGTAATAAAGCTATTTGCACTAAAGTAATAAAATTACGACCGACTACAGACAGGGCGGGAAGCCAGCATCCAGAATATAAACAAATGTAGGCATGTCCATTATCGCTCAGCAAATACTTGTACCGATAAAGCTGTGATACACACTGTATTGATTTACTTCCTATCTCATTACTAAGAAACGGCAGTAAATTATGTTATGGCATGTTGATGGCATTCCATTTGTTGTTTAATCGAGTTTTTATTATGGCTATCAACATTACACTGTACTCTTAGGTTGGCACTATGCACCCACGTACTCTGTGGGATTTGAGTGGCACACTCGGATTAATTGTTAGCCATACATTAGTCTTCAGAGCTTTGTCTATCAGACAGTAAAACAAATTTTATTTGCAAATGTTAGCATAACTATGAGGCATATTATTGTTATTAACATTAATATTTTTAGTTGATAATGTATTTTATATGTCAACAGAGTTTAATAAATAGTACAAAATAATCGTATTGTAGTTATTTATAACTGCTATGGGCTAATAATATAATTTCGTTTATGTTCAAAACTTTTCCAATGCCTGTAAATGTTCACTGCTGGGCTAAGGTCAGAAGGTATTTTTTTATACCTTATATGTAATAAGGCCTTAAATTAAACAGAGTTACAGTTCTATAAGGTTAAATTTTGCTATAGATAGTTGCCTATTACCTTTAAAAACTTTCCCGAAAGTGTATTCAGGACCCATTTCCTCAAAATTGACGGAGTTTTGAACGTATTCCAAATATACCAGCATGCTTCTTATTTTTGATTTATACAAATTACTTTCGCAAAATAGTACACCGGAAACGGTGTGTTTTGTTTGCGGACGACATATCACTCATCACTTCATGTCAAAGTAATATTAATAAAAATACGAAACACCAATCAATTCTAAATAAAATTACACAATGGATGAACGAACATAACATAAAGATCAATTACCTTAAAAGTAAATTAATTTACCCATACAGCAAATTCCGCTACATATTAATTTTAGTATCAATGACTCACAATTGAAAATTGTAAATAAATTTTCATTAACAGTTTCAATTATAAATATCACATTCATTGAATAGCAGCACATTCATAAACTAAGAAATAAAATCTCGAAATTTACTCATGCACTTCGCGAGATAAGAAAAGACAACAGGTACGCAGACTGCTCTGGTAACCTACTGTGCTCGGGTATGCTTGGCTTAGTTACGGTGTAATGCTATGGGGAAATAGTACTGATGCTCATACACTATTTACCTTCCATAATAAACTACGCGTATATCAGTAAATATAAAACAAACAAATATTACTACTATTTTCTTGACTGGTGGAGGAAGATCTAGGTGGACACATCTAGAGCAATTTTTTTAATTAGTGTTATTAATGTTAATATTAAGTATGACCTGACCCACAGATCCTCACAATGTGATTCCCAGTCACGAACTCGAATAGACTGAATGTCATGCGATACTGCTATCATCACTCCATCACCATCTGCCTTATGACTGGAAGTAGAACATCGGTCTCATACGATACACAGAATATATATCATCTATGAATTCACTGTTAGGCACCTGGATATAGTCAGGCTTCCGTGAACACGAAGACTAATTTGTATAGTTTTGGTTCTAAAACCTCCTATATAAGGCATTCCCTTTGTTGTTTAATCGAGTTTTTATTATAGCTATCAACATTATTAATATGTTTAACATTGTAAGAAAATTATGTGAATTTTAAATACTTCTTCTTAGTCCACTACCGCGATATGGTCGTAACTGTGTATATATATGTCTGTAAAAAGGCATACTAAATAATATTCGAAAATTGAAAAAAGAGGTCAAAGTTGACAGTTATAGCTATAAGTATGTTATTAACTAATTTTGTTTTTAAATAGACTGTTCGACCGTAGGTGGTGAGCCTGAAGAATTCTTTTATTTTATTTTATGCTTCCTTTTGTTCTTTCTTTCGTTATTCACTTTTTTGCAATAATGATTATAACTTGATGTTTAATTATGGAAATGATCATTCGTCTGAACATCTTTCTTAACAGATAATATGGATAACCGAACAAAATATACCGAAATGAAAATTAATAATATTGCATATAAATTTATTTGAATACACTTATTACATACAAAAATAGGATAGCCCTTCCGCAGCATAGAAACAGTTATATCAGAAGAATATATACATTTTGATCTTTGATACTTTATAGTATCAATATCTGTTAGATAAGCGCCCCTTGCACCTATATTTCTACGATTTATTCGTGCCGCCGCATAAATTTTGCTTCTATAAAAAGTTATTCAATATATAAAATTGCTTTACGATTTCGTACATTGAGAACAAAGACAGTCATATCTGTATAATTCTTTAGCGTTTCCATGGTATGTATACTTATCTTCTTTGTCGGTAGTCCTTGCATAATCCGTCTAGGCAGAACTCAAGCTCAGCTTACTGACTTTATATCGCCATATAGTGTTTCTATTTGTTTTTAAGGATAATTTGTTGCTTATTTTGCGTATATTCTTTACACTCACATGCGCGCAAACACACACACACAAACACTCACAGATACATAAATATGCTGCCACCTGGATATTGCAAAAAGGGCCTGGATCATCAAGGATGGTCCTACAATCGTATTTATTGTTTCAAGAGACTTTCTTTAAAGATCTACTTACAAGTAGGTAGTGATGGGATGCTAGGCAATTACCTGGTTTAAAACTCAAACGCACTATGTCATCTAATTTAATTACATTAGATTACAAAGTAATTGGCTCTTGTTCTAATTGTAATGACCCAGATTTAAGAAACGGCCACAACATTTAGAGTAATTTTTAAAAACCAAGAAGCATGCGTAGTCTAAGGTACCGCGGTTATCTTTTGTTTTTGGTTAAGTTTTGCCTACGCAGCTAAAAGTTGTAATCAGTTTTTTATTAAATTTTATATGTATAGATCTAAATGTCTCATATTTGCAATATAAGTTGGTTTAGAGCCAAAAAATTACAAAATCTAGATTCGATAGGTGTCGCTTTAGTCGACTTGATAATAAATTTCAATCTCATCGCGCCTCCTACCGGAAAGGGCTGAACAACGTCTGACTGGGCCAGCTAGTGTTTATAAAAACTCAAAAGTAAAATTTTTTATTTAAGCAAAGGATAGTAGTAATTGCTGAATTGATAAACAGTTTTCTATCGCGAATAACAAGTATTAATTAGACCATTCTATTTGTTTTTAAGGATAATTTGTTGCTTATTTTGCGTATATTCTTTACACTCACATGCGCGCAAACACACACACACAAACACTCACAGATACATAAATATGCTGCCACCTGGATATTGCAAAAAGGGCCTGGATCATCAAGGATGGTCCTACAATCGTATTTATTGTTTCAAGAGACTTTCTTTAAAGATCTACTTACAAGTAGGTAGTGATGGGATGCTAGGCAATTACCTGGTTTTAAAACTCAAACGCACTATGTCATCTAATTTAATTACATTAGATTACAAAGTAATTGGCTCTTGTTCTAATTGTAATGACCCAGATTTAAGAAACGGCCACAACATTTAGAGTAATTTTTAAAAACCAAGAAGCATGCGTAGTCTAAGGTACGGCGGTTATCTTTTGTTTTTGGTTAAGTTTTGCCTCCGCAGCTAAAAGTTGTAATCAGTTTTTTATTAAATTTTATATGTATAGATCTAAATGTCTCATATTTGCAATATAAGTTGGTTTAGAGCCAAAAAATTACAAAATCTAGATTCGATAGGTGTCGCTTTAGTCGACTTGATAATAAATTTCAATCTCATCGCGCCTCTTACCGGAAAGGGCTGAACAACGTCTGACTGGGCCAGCTAGTGTTTATAAAAAACTCAAAAGTAAAATTTTTTTATTTAAGCAAAGGATAGTAGTAATTGCTGAATTGATAAACAGTTTTCTATCGCGAATAACAAGTATTAATTAGACCATTCTATTTGTTTTTAAGGATAATTTGTTGCTTATTTTGCGTATATTCTTTACACTCACATGCGCGCAAACACACACACACAAACACTCACAGATACATAAATATGCTGCCACCTGGATATTGCAAAAAGGGCCTGGATCATCAAGGATGGTCCTACAATCGTATTTATTGTTTCAAGAGACTTTCTTTAAAGATCTACTTACAAGTAGGTAGTGATGGGATGCTAGGCAATTACCTGGTTTTAAAACTCAAACGCACTATGTCATCTAATTTAATTACATTAGATTACAAAGTAATTGGCTCTTGTTCTAATTGTAATGACCCAGATTTAAGAAACGGCCACAACATTTAGAGTAATTTTTAAAAACCAAGAAGCATGCGTAGTCTAAGGTACCGCGGTTATCTTTTGTTTTTGGTTAAGTTTTGCCTACGCAGCTAAAAGTTGTAATCAGTTTTTTATTAAATTTTATATGTATAGATCTAAATGTCTCATATTTGCAATATAAGTTGGTTTAGAGCCAAAAAATTACAAAATCTAGATTCGATAGGTGTCGCTTTAGTCGACTTGATAATAAATTTCAATCTCATCGCGCCTCCTACCGGAAAGGGCTGAACAACGTCTGACTGGGCCAGCTAGTGTTTATAAAAAACTCAAAAGTAAAAATTTGTTATTTAAGCAAAGGATAGTAGTAATTGCTGAATTGATAAACAGTTTTCTATCGCGAATAACAAGTATTAATTAGACTATTCTATTTGTTTCAGGTATTTGAGCCACAAGCCCAAGCCCACAGCCCGGTAAGAGGTGCAGGTTCTCCGTGGTAGAGCCCAGCAGCAGCTTTTTCTGCTGCTCGAATAGTTCTGCTCGACCGGGGTAGTACCACGGCCTCGCAGGATACCGGCGTAAAGTAGATGCATCTTATGCTTCTGCGTTTCGTTCGGTGAGTGAGTAACCAGAGGACCAACTCCCACCTCCCCCTTATCCTCTGTCCTATCCCCCCAATAACCTTAAGGCCGGCCACGCACCTGCAGCTCCTCTGGTGTTGCAAATGTACGTGGGCGACGTTAATCACTTACCATTATGTAAACTGCTTGCTCGTTTGCTCTATTTACCATAATATAAAAAAATCACCTACCAGAAGGGAAGGGCCAATATATCTGTTCTAGGGCGCCCCTTGCCGACTGTTTTTCTCACTTCTGCAGAAAAATTTTCTGCCGTCACTATTTCATTCCTCATTCATTCTTTCCACGTGTTCAAATCACCGAAGCATTTTTTTTAAATTCTTATCACAACAGCGATAAATGAAGATTATCTCGTCATTTCTCATCCTATTATTCGTGTTCAACTTTATATTATAATATACTATTACAGTTTACGGGGAAAAATACACTTAAAGAAAACGATCGGTTAGATAGGGTCTAGTCATACCCAAAGTTAAAAAAAAAATAAGTGTTAACCAAATAATAAAATTGTAACAAACACCGTTGTTTTATGAAAAGGCGTTTCGTTCATGTTTGGCAACCTAACCGTTTTGTCGGCTCGGTATAATTTTTTTTCGCTTTGCGACACGGTCTCATTCAGTGCCTCGCTGTGCACTGCATTTTTCATTTAAATTTTGGCTTGGCGTATTCATACCAGAATATTATCATGCTTAATTTTTTGTAACTTTATGTTATTTTTCGACGTTACGTTTAAATAACTATTTGAGGGAACGCTTTAAAATGTGTCTTTTAATATATTAAATAGTCGATCTAGGATTTTTCATTTAAATTTTATCAACGCGTCAAATTTATTTTCCACCATATTTTTTTTGTTGCTCAATACGATGCATATTTTACGAAATAGAACACGGAATGATGATTTTTACTTTTAAAATGTCACAGCTGTCCCGTGAAACGTATTCAAATAATGTTTGCTTACAAAAATGTTTTATTGTAATTCCACGCTCTAGCTCACCTATTGTTTTGTACCATTATGTTAAGTATGCCGGTTCACCTGCTTTTACGAGTACAGACCAAATGTTATTAACGTTCTATTCCGAAAACTTACTAAAGTAAACTGGGGCTCAATCTATAAGTAAGAGAGTCAACAATGACGACTTCATTACTCAAAGTGACGTAAGCAATGAAATCAATTAAACTGTAATTACAGGAACATTGTCGAGATTTGCATAATTATAGTAATCAGTACATGTTGCCGATATTGATTTAAAATAATTAATATTGTCGTATTACTACATTAGTTTCTTTAATGTTATGTACAATAGAGTTACTACTGAAATAAAGGGCTTCTTCAAACGTATTTATTCTTATCTGACGATGATAAAGCTTGAAAGGAGAGTAAAAACATAATGTTTTTACTCTTCTTTCAAGCTCTTAAGTTGAAGATACATTATTGCAAGTATATGGACGGATGTATATATTTACTAAAATATTTCAATACCTTACAAAAATCTACATCACTTGACCCAAAACTCAGCCCCAGGTCAACGACTATACTTATGAGCTCATAACTTATATAATATTATTACAAAACTTTACCGCAGCACCTATCACATTTCTAGTTGAAAATAGAATTTTGAAAGCTCAAAGTTTGCACGAGCTTGAAACTTCAAATGCTCGATAACGTCGTCAATTAGTGCGTCGTTGGCTCGACTTCAGCTCAAGCAGGCCTGAGTCGACTAAAACTTTTGTATTCTAGTTACAGGCGACCAAATTTATGCTTGTGGCGTTTAAAGAGGCGTTTCTTTTTTGCAAAATTTATTTAATATTTATTTATTTCAGACAATACGAAAATTTGATGAATAGACATTTCGAAATGAATACGAAATGTCTATTCATCAAATTTCTTTGAAGCAATCTTGTTTATTAGTAATTACTGTCAGACGTTTTTGGTTTGTAATAAACAAACTGAAACTTGTAGGCCGATAAAAAATATTTTACAGTTAATAAGTTACATAATTTTTGATAGATATTTTAATAATTTTCAAAGCAAGAGATCCAAGATCAAATACAAATACTAGAGACAAATTACAAAATTCTCTCCTTCTTTGCCTAACTTTCAGTAAAATCTTCATCTACACTAACCGAGGCGGGTCGCTGGTCTTGGAAAAAGTATATACAGCCTATACATATACCAATGCCAGTGAAGTTCTCTTATTTTTAGAAAGATTTTGAAGCCAATTTATTTAAAATGTTATTAACAAGCAGGAGTAAGATTCCGATCGTTGATACCGTTCCATTTATTGAAGCGCTCGGTTAGTTCTTCCAGTATCGTTCTTAGAATATTAAAATTCACAGATAAATAATTTCTGGCATAAGTATGTAATTATAGTCATACTATTTGTATTCATTAAAAGTTACAGGACAGGCAAATTACTTCCAGAAGCACAATAATTGATTTAAGTATTTTAATATATCATTAATCGATTCTTACGATCTGGTTATAAACCAGTAATTTCTTAATAAAAAACGAAAATATGTAAAATACTTTTGTATTTATACTATATTACATATTTAGCGAGAGGCATAAAACTAACAATTAATAAAAATGAAATGTAACATCAATGTTTTACTACTGACATTGTTTGGGCGGGCGGAGTCGCTCCGACGTAGCGGGGTCAACGAACTCGCTAATAACTTCCGCCTACCTGAGAACGCTCGTCGTTAGCCTAGACTTAGCCTTCCACAGTGTAAACTTTTTTGACTTCGCTATTGCATCTGCATCTTTTGTTATAATTCGTTCTTGTTTAGAGGGTTTTCGGTAAATCTTTGTTTGACTCTGTTTTTGTAATAAAACACGAATTTCTTAATAAAAATCGATGTTTAAACATAAATATCATTCAGTCCTCTATCTTGGGTGTTTGGCGGTGATATGATAAATACACATAGATAGACAAATGGTTTTTGTTTTGTTACAATAATAGAAATGTTATTGTTATGTGATATAAAGCAATAATTACTTATAAATAGATACCAACATTTTTTTGTCGTCATCAAGTTTTGAATTCAAATGTTATAATTTCATCCAGACCGCGGTAACATTATATTTATGGTTGACACTGTACATGCCTAGATGTACACTTGAAACAAGATAAAAGTGAAGTATCTACATTTGCACAATGTAACAAACACTACCGTAACATTCACTTCAAACAGGGCTGTCAGTACCTGATATTAGCCACCGGGCTTCTAAGTCGCATTTTATGGGGCTCTAAAACTTTAAGAGGCTCCTGTCAATTGTACAGTAGACTTTTCGTGTTCGGACCGACTTTGTGGACTATGTGATGTTAAATTCGATCCCACCTGACGTTTGGACAAGTGCAATTATACATAATTTTTTATCGCGGTGCTTTACGTGACTTACTATTTTTTCTGTCAGTATATTCATTTTAATTTTTGCGCTTATACCGAGGGTTCTGCCAAGTGTGGTAATTATGACAAATTCACCCATTATGAAAGGCTTATGCCCAGCAGTGGTCTATTGACACGTTGATGTAGATCCTCGCAAAAGCGATATAATCACCTAAAGGGTTATAATGGTTTGTGGTTAAATAATGTTGCTTATATGAAGTTCATGTAACGAATTTTAATCGCTTTATTTATAACCCTTTACCGCTCAGACGAGTTAGGATGTACGCAAAGTATGAAGGTGTAAATTAAATGATTAAATATCAACATTGGTCTTACTTTATATCGGGTCCACTTGGTTGTTCGATGCCGGTTGTATAATTTTACATTGATTTACAGTGAAAAGTGGTTCACAGTAACAGTTATTTTTTTATGTGCAAGGAAATCGTTCACTAGAAAATTCATTTTTTGAATTCGATGTAAAAAATATATAACTGACCTTGAACCAAGAGCATATGCCTTATGAGTCGTGCTTGTAACCGATATCTGATTATTATAAGGACCTCCTCAGATTAAGAACAAGTAAGAAACTCGCGGGGTTGTTTGTGGGGTAATTATTTTAACTTCCATGACTTTTGATGTTACGGTGATGTTAACGATGTACATTTTCATATAAAATGTTCGGTCAAGCGAGAGTACATTTATTGGTTAGTTATATTTACTCCTAGAATATATATCTGGAAACTGCAGGTCTTATCCTTCATAATAATTTAATTTTCTCTGTAATACCAAACAACATTCTAGACCAACGGGGTCTAGAAAGTCTTTTTATTGCATTTAGTTCGAAATAATTTGAACAGGAGTATAAGGTCGCGGGCTTGTGTATCCAATAGTTATTTCTAATTGGTATGTTAATCTATTCATAAGGTAAAGGGTCTTGGCGGTCAGTCAGACAGACAATAATCCCATAATTTTACAACTTTAATGTTTTGCACTTTTACAATATCTCTTCACGTCTCGGGTTGACTGGCAAAGAATGCCAAAGGGCACTAAGTCCGCCCTTTGTAATACTTTTATAAAGGTATTTAAATAAAGTTTAAATAAGTTCAAAGAGAGTGGAGACAATCCCGACGATTCCTAAGTAGAAAAGGAATGTACCACCAGTCTTCCAAATTTGACATCTGACTTTAATAGAATGCCGTCTAAAACCATATTGAGAGTTGGTTAGTTCTAAGTCTAATTTAAATTTGAGTATACATAATACGATAATACATAGGTAAAGCCGCTAGTCGCTACGAGCCAGACAGCGTATATAATGGAAGCACAATGAAACAGTATCTTCACATAACAATCGTTGTACTTACGTCTGACATTAATAAGGGTTGTTCAAATATATTAAAAAATATATTTTATGTATATTTATTAAGTTCAACTATATTATTTATCATAAATATAATAATTTACACATTTGTGATTGATGTTATAAATTCGGTTAATTGGTGATAATATTATAGTTCTTTCCTTCTCCTTCAGTGTGTGTAATTCCACATCTGAATATAGCATTGCAATGAAAGCATTGACAAAAGGCTTGTCATGCATGGAAGATATGCTCACCACAAAAAAAAATATGTTTCACGCGAATGTAGGGATTACAATTTATTAAATCGTTTCTATTTTGAAATCACAGTGTATCTCCAGACATTTAATATGTAGATTAAGTGACCGGGTTGTAGCCATTTTCACAATAGCTTAAAAAAGTTCTTTCTCACGCGAGCCCCACGGTGGTTCCGGTTGCTGAAGCTGATTTCTTTGCTCGATTATAATATTGTATACGCAAATCGCTGCGATCGCGGCTGGATAACGAAGAAATGCTAATAGCCTGCTATTCTATTAAAATTATATCGTACGCATAGGACTTTTTTGTTGAAGAACAAAAAAAAGAAATTTGTATTAAGGAAAAATGTATAATTGCGTTAACATTAAAAGTCAATATATTTTTA
Source organism: Bhutanitis thaidina (assembly GCA_029286595.1). Taxonomy (NCBI): domain Eukaryota; kingdom Metazoa; phylum Arthropoda; class Insecta; order Lepidoptera; family Papilionidae; genus Bhutanitis; species Bhutanitis thaidina. The sequence continues at coordinate 6,964,586 of JAGSMS010000005.1, forward strand.
ATTATGTTTCGTTTTATAATTGTTTAAACTTTGTGCTTATAACAAATACTTAATTTTTTATAAAAAAATGTATTTACAAATAGCTTATAGAATAAACAGAAAGTCGGTATATACGAATCATCTTGAATTTATTCCGTGTGAAAACTTACGGGTCATCCTTGCCTCCTTACAGCTTTGTCGACTTTAAAAGGCAGCTTAAGCAGTACTATTATCCAGGTTCGTTACGTGACCAATCACCCATCACTGAATCTCAAACTGTAGCACAAACCATCATAAAGAAGCGGCCAACTTTTCATTTTCATATTTATGACTTTAAGGGTCTTATGTTTAATATGTTTAAAAATTAAATGTGATTTCTTGTTACCTTTACACTGTGATGATGCTTAAAAGCCGTCTCTTAAAGACCGATGTCTCGCTCATCTGAAAATTACAAAACAAATTTCTTAGAACAAATGTCTCGTGACAGATATATGTTTTATACGCATTCATAACTAATATGAAATTTATGGAGAGACATACGAGTATTATGTAGGAACATAAGTTCGTGTATAGGCTTTTATTGGATTTGGTTTATCGGCGACGGATAGATGATATTTTTGTGTATGCCGTTTGTTTTGAGTAAATTGCGAATTTCATTAGTTGGTTGGATACCATCCGGCGTAGTTTTTTTATCGATGTTCTATTTTGATCAATAACAATTTTAAATTATATTCCTGACTTAAACGAAAATATTGAACAAAATGTATGAAGGTATGTAGTATATTTGGAGAAGATGTAATCGAATATGTATTAATGTGTGTGTTTGTGCATCGATTCAGTTTTTCTTTGCCGTCGAACACGCGGTAATATAGTAATGAAAAAAAAATACGTACTCATACATAAGCTAAAACTCGTCGTTTAAATCTTTTCCTTGTAAATGTTGTTGTATTACGCCTTTCATTATTATATAATTGACTGGAGATTGATTAGAAAGATAATTTCAGGTAAAAGCGATTTACTAGTTAGTCAATATTTTCTATTTACTGTCGTTTTTATAACAATAGGTGTAGAGTGTCTACAATTGACTTTAATCGAACGTCAATAGCACCCGCCGTAAGCAAGTGCAAATGTGTCCGCTCGATAATAAAAAAATACTGAGATAATCACAACTCACGTGGCGCCTGGCGAAGCGAGACGAATGCGGGGGCTGGCTTGCGTTTTAGGTACCACGTCTTTAATCACAAATACATGAAAGCGTTTACAAATGTTTATACAAACAATTATACTTCTAGTTGCGATTTATAAAATTTCATTAACTATAAATACGCAGTATTTTTTTTATATGGGAAAGAATGCAAACGAGCAAGCGTTTCACCTGATGGTAAGTGATTACCGTCGCCAACACACATCTGCAACACCTTAGATGCTGCAGATGCGTTGCCGGCCTTTGAGTATATTTGGGAGATGGGAGGGGAGTGGGCCACCGGTTACCTCACTCACCCAACAAAACGCAGACAATATGCCTCTATTTCACGCCGATATTCTGCGAGGCTGCGGTAGCAACCCGGTCGAGCCGGCCTATTCGAGCAGCAGTAAAAGCCGCCGCTTGGCTCTTCCACGGTGTATTTATAGTGTAACCTTAAGAGTAATGCTCTTTTTTTAATTTCTTTAATAATTTCTGCAATATGCACCTGGATCACCAACCAAGCTTTAAGACAATCCGATGTCCATTTAACAGGCTGCTGCAGAAGGAGTAGAAGAACATTCTGTGTTCGCGATGTATGCTAACTCCGAATCGTATTAGTTTGTTGTTACATAAGATAAGAAGTGGATGTATGTATACGCGAACGTAGGTATCACTATTATAATACATTTTGCGTAGGTGAAAGCTATTATCAGATAAATATCAGATGTATTAGATTGATATCACAAAATGTTCTTGTAATTTGGTTCATAGATAACCAGGTTCTTTATTTTTTAATATTAGGATTTTGAGTGATTCTAAACTCACATATAGTAGAATTTTGCAGCGTCATGGTTAGATATGGTTACATCCTTAAATATTCTTACAAAAAAGAACTCGTAATTAATAGAATGTATTATGATTTCGGTGACTGTTCATTAAATTTTAGAACCATACATCTCAACTACACGTAAACATTAATTCATCACCAAACGACAATCCACATTGTCCATTGAAGCGGCATAACAATAGCATGCGCATTCAGCTGCATCCCGCTGTTTTTATTTCGTAATTGTGCGTGATGTTATGTTTCTCATGTGCTTCCTCCCGCATCCGAATCACGACCGAATTAGCATCGTCATTTCCTAAACTTTCCCAAGCGTTTCGTTGTCTTTCTTTTTATGTTAAACCCGTATTCACTTATTTGATATTTCCTTGTACATGAAAAAGTAAATAATTTAATATATAAATTTCAAAATAGTTTTCTATTTTAAAGTGTACATTGGTCATAGGCTATTTAATGACATTGCACATTACCTTGAAATTATATTTACAGTTCGTATTTAATTTGATGTCATTATTCTCGTCATATTCTTAGTTTCGTGTATTTGGGATGAATCATCAAAAGAATGTATTTAAATACATTTTGTGAAAGTTTTCGCTTGGTAATACTTAAAAAATGAACATACGACATCCATTGTTTGCAGTTTTATTTACACACGGACACGGCCCTCCTTTTAGGCTAACTTTGTATGTCACACAACGGTATCTGTCGTGGACAACCTGTTACTGATGCGCTTGAGGCTGTTTTTTTTATAAACACTTTCTGCACTCTACGGATAATTATATATGTAAATTATAGTCGTATGGGCGATTATTCCATATCGACTTTCGAAACTTGGTTACTTTTTTTTACTGAATCGTAACGTAAGTGTACTACCGTTCGTTCTTAACAAAGTTGGTTTAAAATTAAGGAACTAAAAAAGTAAAATCATCGAAAATGTAATAAATTACAATAAAAACTTTTTTTATTCATATATTTTGAATAGAAAAAATCATTTCATATTTGAAGCACATATTTAAAAAAAATATGTACTCCTTTTTTATGAAAATAGTACGTTTTTTCTAACGTAATAGTTTTGACCATTAATTGTAGATTTCTTTACACTAAGAGGGACACGTTTTGTAATAAGATATGTTAAAAGAAGGAAATTTTATGAAATCCTACTATTAATTGCTTCGTTAGAATGAAATTTTTTTTTTTTATTAAACTTTAAATTTTGAAATTATTACTTTTAAACTGCGGTTTGTACCTAAATGTACATCAGGAATTTCGTAATATTTCATCCTTAAATTCGTAGGCATAATAGTATTCTGTAGAAGCGTAGCGCATGCAAAATTAGCACTCCTGCATTTTTGTTCAGCACAATGATGCTATCTCGGGGCTCAGCAGACGCTTTGTGAGTGAACATTCCCGTTCTCAATTGTGAACATTTTGAATAAAACCCAGATTCAATTTACGTGTGTATCTGGAAGTGGTTCATTATGCGACGCGTGCTGCAGTGATACTACCATGGCTTTTGAGAACTGGAAATCGATGTTGCTGGAGTCATTTTTGGCAAGTCTTAATTTGAACACTAAAATCCTCTTTATACGAATAATTTTTGACGTTACATTTGTTTCGAAACGCGCGGTTGCACCGTTGAAAGGCCGGTTCGAAAAATTGTTCAAATGTGTTACATGTTAATTTCGTTATTACAAAATTAATTGTTGTTGAATATAGTCATTTTAAATTGGGTAATATATATCAATTCAATATCAGACTAGTTAGGAGTATATACAAACAGCATTTGCCTTCATAGGATTACAAAAATCACATCTTAACCGATTTCTTACGTTAATTTAACATGCGTAATTAAAAAACCTGTTTTAGTCTTTCAAATGTGTGGATAATTCCTGTTAATTAAGTCTATACAAACAGTGCTGACGAGATGTTTTTTGTGTTACTGTCAAATATAGTGTACTGCCGAATCGAGTGTCGTTCTGTATATCAATCGCACAGAGTTTAATTTTGACGACTATAAGGGAGACCTTGCGACTATAAGGCAACCGTCAGCCGTGTCGATCACGATCCATTGTCTGGTACACATCGCTGACGTGTCATTAGGTGTAAGAAGTTGCTCAACTTGGAAGTCGCAGAGTACGGGGCACGCATTTGCGTCACGCTTTTGTTAATGTCAAAGCGTGTGAATTGAACTGGAAACAGTTACATTGCATCTTGATTAGATTCTTTAGTGATTATTGTTTTGCGAAATGTGGTAGAAATTTCGACACACCTTTACTTATTTTTATAAAATAAAATAATATGTAATTAACGATATTCTACTGATTAATTTCGTCGGACGAAATATGAAAAACACTTATTGTCCATCGATACAAAATCGTAGATAAATTTCGTGAAACTCATTGATAATATAAAGTATAGGAATCGAACTCTGTTCCCTGATTGGAAGGCAGTATTAAAGTATTTAAGTACCATATCAACATAAAAGTGAAGCAACATAATCCTATAAATATATATAGTCAATATGCGTTGCATTAATGTGAGTATCCCTATATTTTTAAGTATTTTCTCGGTGTGTATGATTTTACATCTTCAAAGAGATAGGGAGTGAACCGAATATCTTTCACGTCACCGACGAAGACAATGGATAATTTCCTAGTGTAACGCGTTATTAGCCCGCTTTAAAAACAATACATGTTTGTTTACCAAACCAGTTATTATGGCTTTGGTGAAATAAGCGCTTGATCGTTGAAGGTTTAAACCTACCTTTACAAGTATTTAATAACTGCGGTAGATACCGCAATATATAACTTAAGTATTATTTCACGCACCGTACGCTAGTTCTTCCTTATCTACCTATACCAGCTGATGTACTTATGTTCGTTTCTGGATTACGCACATCTACTAGTAGCTGCCCGCGGCTTCACCTGCATTATTATAAATGTTGTCCTAAGATAATCTTTAATTAAGATAAAAAGTATCCTATATCCTATTCCATGGTCTAATCTACTGTTATGCTCTCTTGTCGTTTTATCCGTTCAGTATTTTAAGCGTGATTGAACCAGAAACATATAAACTTTCACATTTGTATATTAAGGAGAATAAAATATAGCCCAGAGCAGAGCACTCCTTGAATCATAAGGAACATTTGAATAAAAAAAATCAATAAAATTTCGTGAAATTGCTTTTAATTTAAATATATATACGAAAACGAGAATATTATATATGTATTGATGTATATATATGATGATATTTCTCCTCTCGGCTGAGGGCTACTGATATTTCACGTGATAGTGTTACGGTGAACTTTTATTTAAATAATGTCACGTAAAAGAAGTCGCGCGCTTTTAAACTCTTAAAATGATTATGACTCGGGGAAGACAAGAATTGGAATCAAATGTGTTATTTTAGTTTTGGATAAGTCTAAGCAACTATAAAAAAGTAAAGGAAGGAAGGACAACCTCGTTCACAAACAAGCAAGAACGCGATGGTTGAATTAAAAAAAAAAGGGAGCTTGAACTGATTAAAGATTGCAACGCTCATTTAACGCTCCGATAAACGCAATTACGGGCCTTGGATCTAGGAAGAGCTCTCTTTTCGCTCTTATTCGTTTTTTTTAATTTCATCTCGCTCTTGGATTATACTTTTCGTGCTGAAATTATGTCAATGGGCGCCATTCACTCAGTTTAATTACGTCATTGGGTGAAAAATGTTGAATGGTTTGTTTCTTAGGACTCCTATAGATGAATAAAATGTGTAAGAATAAAATGACACCTTAATAGTCTTTTAATGTTATGCGTTTCAGTTTTTGTAATAGTTTGACAATCCTTTTTTACTGTAGGTGTAATATTAAATATAACCTCACTAACTTAATATATTTTGTGTGCTGGTTGCCTGATGATGTTGCATCTTTGTCATTTAGTTAGTTTGAAAACTTTAGAGAACAAAAGTTTGAATAGGAGATAGGGTAAATATTACTAAATTTAATTCTAGTATTCACAGAAATAATTTTACCCTTCTAGAAGTTAAATGAGAGACCGCGCTTGTGTTCTCTAGCCTCTTCAAGTATCATTAAGAGTACATGTTATGTTTAAATAATGTTCCATTTGAGACTGTAGACACTCGTACACCTTTATCAGGGAAACGGGTAAATGGCACAGCAATATCGTTATGTCTCACGCCGAACAATAGAAGAATCTACACCCTCTCTCCGTCTAATGAACATGAAGAACCCTCTTTTGAGGAACTTCCAGTGGTTTATAGTAACGATTGTTCCAACGGTGCTTATAGTTATCTGTGATCTATGGATGCGTTACATTTTCGAAATTCAATTTAGATGTTGATGATTCTTCCGAAAACTATCTGCAGTTGTCAAATGAACAGGCACTGCAAGTACTGGTATAAATCACTTGTCGCCTTCCTTCTTTCTTTCGATATTATGATATCCGATATAACGCTTATGCGATAAGGTTGGAACAAGGGTCAGATTCAGTGTCAAAGACACGAACGAAAGAAGCGCAATCAGATCCAAACCAATAATTTCTGTATTTTCACAAATAATGACTTCAGCTGGGATTCAAACCAAGGACCCTCATGGCTCAGTTGTCAGGTACACTATTTACTAAGCCACGCGGTCGTCGTCGTTTAAATACGCAACGTTAAGAATTAGAAAAGGTTCTTGACAAGTCGTGACAGATGGCAGTTACAGTTTCGTAACGCTTTTAAAGGCATATTGTTTTTTTACTTGCTCGATGGAAGTCATTTAAATTATTGAATTGACTGTACGGGTCGCTTAAACGGGGCTTGTATGTTTTGTCATCATTTAGATTTAACAATAAATCTTTTAGCCATTTTTTGTATATATATATATATAGCGTCGAGATTTAAATTAAACGCGATAAAATCCGTAAATAATAGTTTCATATGAAATGTGTAGTATTCGCGTAAATACAAGAAATAATTATTATTACATATTTTTATAATATAGTTTATTTAAATATTAATAAAAACATTTTTTTTTAATTCATTTATTCCTTCAGTTTCTTAAATGTACCTTAATACTGGTTATACAGAAGAGCGATGTTAGGAAAGCGTACAAAATAAGGCTTATCTCTTATCGGATGTTTGTAATGTGGTTTAGCTTTATTTACTGCCAACACGCGTCGGCACAAAACTGTGATTGTGTCTTGAATACTAACAGTTTAATATTTTAAATAGCAAAAGTGTTTGTTTTCTAGAATCCGGATAAATAATTGAAAAGCGTGTAGCTTTGAATCCAATGAAAGTAACGTAAAAAAGCTTCTTACAAGTAATAAGATACTACTAGGTATATAAACTTTTCAACTAAACTTCGCTAAGCGGGCTTCGCGTTAGTGTATTCAAGGTAAGCTAGTATTAGTTAGCTTAGTCCTCTTTTAAAACATAGGTTCGTGCGGATTTTTAGAAGACCCCAGATGTTACATGATATCGATTATTATCGCTACCGTCAAAGTATGTACGTATGTATGTATGTAAGTGATTATATCCCTTTCCTTAGCTTTCTATTTATAAAGATAAATTACGAATAAATACTCGTATATTTATTCGTAATTTATCTAGTACAAATATCATACTACAAAACATATTGATCTCCGTTTTAGGAGTTTCGTTTCTCTTTACTTTGTTGCGCTTACCACAAAATTTCATCACAGCAAAGGCTGGCTGATGCTGCCTATAGGATTTAAGTCTGCCGTTTGTGCTTTAGTGTTTTGTATAAATATGGCGTAAGAATCTTTGACTCTCTTTCTTCCCGTGGGTGTTGTAAGAGGCGACTTAGGGAAAAGCCTTGAAAATGTCAAAGGCTACCAACAGATCCCGCAATCTGAACATAGGCGCAATCTCATAAGGAGGATATAATCGTCACGCTCGGCAAGCGGATTAGTTATCAAAGTACCAAACGTCGCGAACTCACATGCAGCTGCCCGTCGTCGGTTCGCTTAATTTTGGTCTAGTATTTTCGTAGTGGTTATCTCACAATTTTTCGGTAATCATTCGATTACTCAATTAAGCGATTTTTAAAGTTTTTTTACCTTAGTCGCCTCTTACGTTACCCATGAGAAAATATGGGGTGGTAGATTCTTACCACCATACGGCACTTCAGTCCATTAAAGTAATTTTATTCATAGATTAACCTTAATCGGGATCATTTCTTTTGTTGTTACAAACGGTCAACCGTTTGGTGATAATAATAAAATCGTTTTCACAAAAGGTTATCGTGTTATCTTTAGGTTTATAGAAACCTAAACTCTCTATACTAATAACTATCGCATAATTAAATTGGTGCATTTGATGACGGGAATTTTATTACATAAAAATCCCGTCATCAAATACTCTTACATAAGTATGTCCGCAGTTGCTATAAATTTTAAAACACTCCCTTAAGTCAATAAAAGATTATTTATGCATCATGAAAGTAACAATTAAAAATATTATAATTACAAATAACTCCCAGCGTTCCTCTTTAAAAATACTTCGTATTTGCAGCAGTCAATTTTAATTTTAATGGCTGTACAAGTGTACGTTGTTCATACTGCACTGCTTTATTATGTCGTGCTGTCGTAACTTTTTGAGTATTTTTTTTATGTAGGTTCTTCCGTAATCGGCTTATTTCTGTAATAAATGTACTGAATTATTGTTACGTATAATTATTATGTGTAATTAAATAATTAAAAAAAAATTATACATCCATTGTGCTTACTCTAATAAATGTTACTGCCGAAAGTAGCTAGTTAGTTTTCCGTGTTATTTTAGTAATGTAACTATTTCATTAAGAGATTTAGTTTTATTAAAACGAACCTAATATCTCCGCAGTGCTGAAAATTTCCGAAATATTTTTGAGTTATTAACACGCTGAATGTCACTGCATGAATGGTTTCAATAAAAATTCTAGCCGCGGCGCTCGATGGAGCAGTGTGAACGTCGCGGACCGCATCGAAGCAATTTACTCTCCATCACAAACCAATCATCGGTCGGCGGCGTCGCTTCACTTCCTGCAACAAATATTGCTTCCACGTTAAATTTTAACAGCGCCGTGATATTGTAACAAACATGTGATAGCCGAGTATCGTAGTATTTTTTTGTTACCTGAATGTAAAGTTACGTAAAGTCACATAGTTTTTAGTGAAGTATATTTTGTGGCTTTGTCGAGAAAATAAATCGTCTAGGTCTGTTTTTTCGCCAAGACCCCCTTCGCATGATTTTTTTTTAAATAATACTTAATTTATTTCGTCATAATATGTGTACTAGTACTATAGACTTATCTTCTTACATTTCCCGAAATCAGAAATAAAAAAACAAGCAGGAATATGTTGGAAACTTGTTTGGTTTATGTGACAATTTATATTTCGTTGACTTAAATGCCTTTAAATCATTATTATTACAGTCTGCCACCACTGAAAAAACAAAAATGTTAATTTAAAAAAATACTTTATTATTATATAGAGTTCCTACGGTTTCATGTAATTTTGAGATTTACTAAAAAAATTTTAAATGAAACTCAAAGTTTGTACATACGTACACAAATATAATAAAATAAAAAAGCTATGACCAAAATCGAATAATTATACAATATATATATACAATGTTTTTTTTTTAATTTATGTAATATGCAAGTTCATACGAAAACTTTTTACGCAGTATATTTATGAAGAAACCCGCTTCATTTGTATTTTACCGTTCACTGCTTTACGACGTTCATTTTATGATTATTTGTTCAATAATGAAAAAGGTGTGAAAGTAAATCCCGGTAGATTTACTGAAAATCAGACCGAATTCTATGATACACGCTATCTAGTACTCCAATAAGTAAATTGATGTTTTACATTAACTGAATTAAATGCAATGAAAGCGTTAGCTTCTAGTTTATTTACACTAATTCTAAGTAATGTGCTTAAGAATTTTTACTCGCAAATATATAATTCATTGTCTTGAATCTCAAGTTTTGCTTTTAATGCATAATTCTAGATGCGTAAGAGTAAGTCTGTCTATATCTTATCATTACCATAATTCGGCTGATGTTTCAACTTAGTTTGATAATTCTATCACTCAATTATTATTCTTTTTTTATGTGCGTAATCATGAAGTTGTAATTATATTTAAAGAATACAAATAATCCAATACAAATGAACTAGTTCAAAAATAGCCACCGAATATAGACAGACATCAGGCAGAAGTGGCCGGTGCATCACTTTAAATTAAAAAGACGATCGTTTTAAACTATTTTTGTAAAGATGTGTTTTTTTAGGACATTGTACAGATACCATTTCTTGATCGAAAAAATAAACACGATTTATTTTGCAGCACATGTTAATTAATAGTACATACATCTCAATTAATTTGATTGTTTTGGTTTCGTCTTCTTGGTATCTTGCAACTATAAATTGTAAATAACCTTTGAACGGAAGGTTAAGTAAAACAGGTCTTGTGTGTCCAATACTCATGACCGTGAATTATGCGATTCGAGCCTGTTTTCTTAATTCTTCAAAAATACATGTTTACATTATACTCACACATATGCCTGTATTTATTTTAAGTGCATGTTCGATAAAAGACAGAAGTCGAATATATTTTTGAAAAGCGTAAAAATGCTTGAAATAATTTGAACGAAGTCGAAGTGACTGATTAATTTATCTTCATATTTGAATGGGGCGGTAAGAGAGAATTACACGTGTCGTTCGTTTATACTACCGCAATTAAGTACAAAGTGTCTTACACGTCATTGGAATAAAAAGCCACCTAATTGTATCATTGTATTTTTTTTGTGTAACGCATTTATATTGCAAGTAGTAAACATGTACAAGTTCCATTAAATGCATAATTTTGACGAATGACGATGGTAAGGATGTTTGTAAGATAAATGCGATTATCCGTACGGGGCTATGTTTGTGTTTTAGGCATGTGATCTGGTAAGCATAACACGAAATCTGTGTGGAGCCTGCGATTGGGAAATTGTTGTAATATATGTTTTGTTTGATTAAATGACCTGAATAAATTGCCAGCTCATTGAACAAACATTGGCTTTGTTTCTGTCAATATTCAGAATAAATAATGTTGATCTTCCCCAGCGACCAGCTCTCATCACCGCCGAGTGAAATATAGACTTAATTAGCGCAATTTAAAAGCTTAATTATTCATCTTCCCGTACCCGATTTCGATCTCGAAGATCGGATGAAGTATATGCAGTACCAGAGAGAGGGGACAGTCCCGATGTATTTATCCCTCGTATGATGACCGCATGGCTATGTGGTTAACGTAGGTGGGCTGACTTATGATGTGGTCCTAGATTCGTATCCCAGTCGAACATAAAGTTTGTGCAAAATTATTATTCTTGTTATTTTATTTCGCGTCTAGTTATATTGTATTGCAGCCCGTGTCGCTGGTACTGAATAGAATAGAATAGAAAATCGACAAGTAGTTAATACATTTTATGTTAAGTATTTTAACCCAGAACCTAATTTCAGAAAATAATATCTCCTTTGATTTATTTATTCCCGTAAGTATAAAAGTTTAATAAGTGTCTTTTTATTAAACTTGGGAACATAAATTTAGCTACCATGTTTTCTTCTCATGTTTATAGATTTCCGATTAAAGTATTCAAATTCGGCGCTCAAAGAAAACATCTAAATAAATGTTATAAGGATTAGCGTAGTCCGAATCCTGCAAGAAGCCACACAAACGCGGATATTTGATACGCAAAATCCGTGAAATTACAGACCGTGTGCAGTTAATAATTGGAGTAGTTGCCATCGTCCGTTCATACTTCATTTTTTTCCGTTTCGGAATGACTCACGTTTTCTATGCGCGTTAATAGAATATAGTGACAGCCTTGTTTTGTCAGATTTAACAGATATATTTCATCACCGGCATGTGTAATCATCACCTATCACAAATCCACTACTGAACATTATAACCACAAAGTACTGTTCTGTGCCATTGGCGTCTATCAACTTCCCCGCGACACTATGCAGGTCGATCATCTATCTTGTAGTCCGTCACAGCATTTACTTGTACGAGTTTAACATATAAACAGCCATTATATCCTGCGCATATACACTACATATTCCCCACACACCCCCGGCTCTTTAAAAGAGCATAGTGTACGTGCGTTACTACTCCCAAGGTCTAAGCCAATTTCGTTACTACTAACTAGTAATCAGGTATTCAATTCACAAAAGCGTTATGGTGATGGTGGTTTCATATAGTTTGAGTTGTTACCTATACCTACTCTTTAAATTTGATTAACGTCTGCAAGAACCTATGGTGTCCACGGCGAACAGATATAGTACAGATATTAGTTTTTACCGTTACGACACTATTGACCTATTACACTCTAGATTATTCTGTTTCTTATGCATAGTTCTTAAGTTACATATCAAAATTGATGAAGGTGTCAGAACTTTAAAGATATCTTAATTTGAAACTAACATAAACGTCAATGAAACGAAAAAAAATTGACGTCAACTTTTATGAGATTTACTTGGTTTATCTATGAATATAAATAAAAAAATATAAATAACCTCTGGTTATTTTCATATACTTTTGAAGAATTCCAATTCCTGTTTTTATGTATATCCACAGCAGTATTGTATTTTAGTAATCATTTTGTAATTCTTATTGTAGTAATTGGAGATTTTGAAAATTGCCTTCATATGAACATTGACTTGAAATATAGATTTTATTTTAGATGGCATTTGTTTGAAGCCTGTCTGAATATTTCACTTCTGATTGAAACTGCTTATAAATCTTATGAATATTTATTTTACGTATACGTTTATATCATCTATATTGAGCACAGAATATATGGTTCTCGAGTTCCTGTGTGAGTGAAATAAACATGGGTCCGTGACGTCACATTAATTTGATCAAAGTGAAAACTCGAGCGTTTTCCACGCTACTTGTTTCGAGTTGCTGTCAACGGCTCGACTAATGCTTCCGTTGGCTTCCAATTTTAAACTTTTGATGGTGTTTACGACCGTGCCGTAGATTTATGGAGCGGTCGATTTTCTGGTATCAATTTCGTCAATTTCACGGGTGAGTCGCGTTTTACTCGTCTGTATGGTAGACGAACTGTGTCAAGGGAATTAAATCCGGTAGTGGAAAAAAGAACGGTGTAAGTTCAATACTATTGTGGCCGTTGTAACCCTCCTACAATTGTGCCGCGTACTTTAATAGTCGTGGTACCAATAGATCTACCGCGAAACGTTTTATGCGAACTGATACAGTTACAACAATGATGGGAGCCAAGCCATCGGTCCAATGAACTGACATTCACAATAATCGCTCGCCTATAGCTATTATTTCCAGATGAAATTCTCATTTTTAAAATAATCATACAAGTCGAGTGATTGCTTTAATTTCTCCGTTTAGGTTGTACGTGGTAGAGCCCAGCGGCTTTTGCTGCTGCTCGTATGAGCCGGCTCAACCGGGCCACGGCATCGCAGTATACCGGCATGAAGTAGGCCATTTAGTGCTTCTGGGTTTCGTTCGGTAATCGGAGGCTTACTCCCCCTCTCCCGTTTTATATAAAAAAAAAATATCTCACTGAGCCCCATTTTGTTTGAAACAACTTTTATATCTATATATTGCTAATGAGATAATGGCATGAATGTGCCTGGTACCCTGTTGTTCTGTTTTAATTATTATGTCTCATTAGAAACACTGCCGGACCCTTAATGTTAAGTCAAGAAGACAGACTAATCTTCTTATGTATTTATTCTAGTATTTCACGTCAAGCCTAAGCCATAAAGTTCCGCGTAGCTCAGCCAAGGTTGCGAAGAAAACGTTCAAATATTCTTAAACGACTCCGTAAATTATGAAAGGTCTTATAAAATAAGACTTTTAAGGAATTTTCATTGCAGGAATTAAGCAGTAAATAATACTTTGGGCGGCAACACCGTTTCAAAGGGGCGGTGTTTTGAAAGGATTTAATTACTCGTGTTTTATAAAATATTGAAGTTCAAAGTTTTAGTTGCTTTAAATACTGTTTTCAGAAGTCAAACATGTTCTAAGCACTTTGAAAAATATAATACCAAGTTATTTGCAGACTATATTTTACTCAACTATTTGGTTAATATTATGAGTCTACATGTAACGTGTTTTATTGTCATTTATATAATATATTTATATTTATTAAACAAATCTACTACATTTTAATTAATAATGTTTATATATGAATGTATATATTTTGTATATATATATATATATATATATAAATTATTTACATTTTGTTCATTAGATAATGCCCTTTTAGGCACCGAAATAAATAAGAATACTATCAGATAAAGATTTCGCGCTATATGTACATTTGGTCAACATAAGACGAATTATGGGCATAACTTGGCAGTTTTTAGATATTGCTAAGATAAATCGAACTAACTAATTTTTTAGAGTAAATCCTAAAGCGCTTGGAAAAGACGGCATACATTTCTTGGAAGGTTTGTCGATACTCACCATGTTGGGCAAGGGGATATATAGATGCTACTCCTTATCACTTGTTTGTGGTATTTGGGTGCAGCAAATTTGGATGGGTATTCCGGCCACAGTCTTTTGCTTTTGCTTGCTAGCATGGTGCACCGCGTGCAGGTGAGGTTGACATTCCGAGAATAAAATCCTTCATAAGGGTTGCGATTTCTCATTAGGATTGGTTATTTTCATATAATACATTGTTATTGTACGATTTTTTATTTCTTTTTTTCAGTCTATCTTAGTCCTTAAAAGAAAAAAAATTCGATACTTGCTTGATCTTTGTCTAAATCAATAAGGACTGATAGGTACCATAATAGATTATGAATATAACAACCTTTTCCTTTTCGCTACAGGTGTCGCGACACGAATATCCTCGCTCGGCATCGGTTAGCGCTGCTGGGACGGGCTCGAAGAGGCACACCTATGACGAGGGTCGGGACCCAACACTCCATGGGCTACCACCCTCGCCCGGTGCAGTAGCAGCGCAAAGACGCGTCGAGGCAGCCTGCCAAGCAAGCAGGAAACTCCTAGAGGAAACACTTGCTAAACCTGGTAAGGTCGTTTTTATGTTGTTGGCATTCCGATGGTAAGTTTACTTAAATAAAAATAAATTGAATTAAGTTCTAGTCTTGCCGTATTAAAGCGGACTTTGAAACCGGATATACCGACAGAGAAACGTTAAATTTTATAAAGATTAACGGTTCTTGGTTTACTTAGTTTTGAGCGCAATTGTCTCTTTGTCTTAATCCAGTTTAGGCCGAAATCCCCTATGAGTTGAAAATTCGTTAAATAAGTAATGTTTGTGCCTTAATAATAAATTGACGCTATTAGATATTGACTGGAGTCCTTTACTCTGTATTTAAATACACTCTTACGGTTTTACTAATGGAAAATCATTTTCAAATATCTATTTTCTTAAGAAGAATGAAAAGCTAATTTCTTGCGTTGGTGTTAATTGTAATACCTAACATGAGTATTATGGACAAAAGTGTGGAAATTGTAAAACTCACAAATAAGAATCGATTGTGGCATGTGCTCAAGATTGTAATTATATCATCTTTTATAGTTACTTTGTTAATCGTAGTTATCTTCCCACTGTTATGTTCTGGTACTTATTGCTAAATAACTCAAATAAATTAGTGCGAGTTAAGTTCGTGCACCAAGCACACTCATAACCATAACCTAAAATATCTGTTATTTACATCTTTCGGTGTGTCAATCTTTATTTAGTATCAGCAAGGTATGTAACTAACATAATAAAATAATTAAAAGAAAACAAAAATTTTCGATTGCTTATTATTTAAATTTTATTTAAATTAAAGTAAAACGCTTTAATTTACAATTGAATCTAAGTATTGTAGTAATCTAAGTGAAAATATACTAGTATTATGTAGTAGTATTACACGTAAAATTTTCAATTTTTTTGCATTAAGCACAGATAAACGGAATGATTCATAAGCAATAAATAACCCGCAAATTATTTCAGGAATAAATTTTTCTTATGGAGGTCGTTGGATTGTATTTTATAGACTTTAGGCTTAAAACTTTTTTATTGTATTTAACTTTCGCAGTTGCAAACTCACGTTACCATGTTTTCATTAACTCGCCTTCTTATGTTTGTTTGTTTTTTTGTTTGTCTGTCTGTTCGGCACAAATTTTGCAATCGATTTTGAACTAAGATGTGCTAGATTTGAAACTTTAAACATAGCTCAGAACTAGATGACATTCCAATATTACTCGCTTTCTGGTCTGCCTGTTACTTTGTTAGTGATTTCAGTACAAATTTTGCATTCGATTTTACATTAACTTTCCGATGACCTAGACATGAAACTTGAAACATAGCTAAGAACTGGATCAAGTAATAATAAATAATCAAAACATGTGTTAATTAAAACATATTTTAAACTTAATGTTAAGTACTTACGAGTTTATAACGTTACGTGTGTAATGTTAGACATGTATTTATAGTTTTTAAAACTGTCTGTCTGTCTTATTTCAATATATAAAGTGAATGTCTGAGTAGTCCACAATAAATTCTCTTCTGCAAGGTATTCTATTGTGTCTGTAATAACTTTCATCATTGTTGTAGAGCATTTGACCAAGAGAAAGTAAAGGAAATGTTGAGAATAAAAGTGTGAAAGTGCAATATTTTGCTTCAGATTGAAGGAAAATTGTTATTATAAAAAGATGGAGTTATCTATAATAATTTGATGTCTACATTTGATATTCTACAAAAATCTTCAGCTGCCTTTAATACATCAAGACGCTTACAAAGGTCCGCAGAGAAACCTAAATTTTAATGCTTTAATCTTTTCAAAGTTTCTGTTTCTTTAATTTTTTCATATCATAGATTTTATTTCTTTTAAAAAATATGAAGTTCCTTTAGCAAGTAATGTAATTAATTAAAATTTTCAAGAACGTCAACCTATAATGTCTCAGTCACAAAAACTCAATTATAAACAAATGTACAAACACTGTCCTGTTTTTGCTTGACATTTTTTATCTTTACTCTGTATCTTGCGGATCGTTGCTCTTGAAGAAGCTTACTTAGTGTCCTTAACTTAGCAAAGTAAAAACAGTGCACGCCTCAGCGCTAGTTAGTTGATTAAAACATTAATTTAATTAGACGGTGAGCGAGCTCGGGTTATATCTTGGGAAATCACATTGCACTGCCTCCGGTCGCGTAACTCGAAATCATGCACGAATGAGATCGTTGTAAATGCTCCGTGGGTCCAGTGACGTATTTTTTGGGTTTTGAACAATAGACTGACTCAAATACTACTAATATTTGAGTGGATTTGACTATAAAGTTAAAGTTTAGATGTCTAACGTTCAATCACGCCGAAAGGTTTGAACGGAATTCAATAAAATATTTTGCTCTCAATTTTTGGGTCCAATCTACATAGCCGAAACTTGCAGTATCTTGAAGTCTAGCAGTGGTACATGTAGCCTTTGATTAAGTTTTCTCAAAAGTTAATAATTAAAAAGCTGTAACGCACGGAAACAAAAAGAAAAGCGATAAAATCCGTAAATAGTACTTAAATTTTAATGTTGTGTACAAATATAAATAATCAATTGTTCACAAACAAACACACATAAAAAATAACAATGATGACCAAAATAGCATTAAATTTTATTTGATAATATATAATAACTGAATAAAAGAAAAATAAAAAATATTAAGTATTTGTAATTAAATGCAATATTTGTTTATTCAAATTCAGTTTTTACTCTTTGAAGTGGACTTGATACGGATCTTTTCTTCCCCGTTTATTTCTATCACGTTAATATAGTAACGCTGCCTAATGGCTCCCGGGAGCCGAACTGACTACTGATAAGAATATACGGTTGTAGTTTGCCTGTAATTGATTGTTAACTTTTTGAATAAATTTTGATGCGAATAATATTTAAATTTGGCATAGATATAGATTATGCAATAGCATATGACTTAGGACATTTTTTTATCTTAATTAAGAGTTCTCTTGGCACAAAACTTGCTAGGCTAGCCGAAAATAGCCAGAGCCGTGATGGGTCTGCAGCGTCTAATCCGTGACGATTATGGCGAATTCCTTTCATAGGTGAGATAATGTTAAGCAGTCGACTGTTTATACGTTGTTAATGAAGTATGTGTCATGATCATTCTCTAACTAAGTTCCCTGCTTTCAATAAAGTGACAACAAAGAAAGCTGGCATACTTGAAAGAATTGCTCGTACCACTCTAGGCAGTTTTATTCAACGCACCATCGGTATATTGACGCTAGTGATGATGTTCCTCTGTCTGTGGGATTTGTGTTGGGCATATTTGGATATATTTTTCACCATCAATTGTCCACCGTGTGTCAGTAATGGCTTTACGACAAAGTGGTAGCCATTAAGGCATTGTGTATAAAACTTTATAAATTCGTATATTCTTAAGTAAATTTACTTTTTACAAATCTAACACCACGTTTAAAAAAAAAGTTAAGTTCTAGAAACTCGTATTCGACGTTTGAGTTTACCTTTTGAATTTAAGAAGAACCCTTGAATCAAAACAAAATCAGCGTTACTTTATTTGAATATTATGAAAAGCGTCATGAAAATAGCTCGTACCTAGTGTCCAGCTAATATGAAAGAAAGGTTTGCACACAGGCTCCACGAAACGGGAACGCTTTATGAGACGCTACAGGGAAGCCTGCGGAACAATACCGCCCCACAGGACACTAGAGCCATATTGAAAGCCCTGTAAAAATATCCTCGCGACAAAAGCTGGTCTAGACTAAAACGTCGCTATGTTTGAAATTAGAAGCGGTTTAAAGCGGACAAAAGACTGAACCCCAATTTATTTAGTTGTTTTACAATCCCCTATTTGTAATTTAACTTATCACAATAATAGTTACCAAAGAACTATTTAGTTGAATTAAAAAAATTCATCGTTACTTGAAAAGGTATGGAAAGTTCAAATGCTTTATTGAAGTCATATTATACACTAGCGGCTGCCCGCAGCTTTGGCCACTTTCGGTCACAAATATACTCCCAAAATAACTCTTAATTGATATAAAAAGTTTCCCATTTCCATGGCATAGACTGACTCTCTGTCAAATTTTCATTCATATCCGGTCAGTACTTAAGCGTGATTTAACAAAAAAACATTCGAACTTTCACATTAACTATATCCCAAAGCATTTCTGGAATCACAAGGAATATTTATATATTTTTTTAAATATTTATCGATATTCGTAATAATTGGAGACTTGTAATTAGAAACTTATATCAGTTACATTGATATTTAATAATAATATTTGTCAGAAATAAATAAATAATAATATATAACAAAGTTTAAAAAAAAAAGTAAAAAAGAATCCGACAAATAGCTTTTGTATATCAGTATTATATCTTGAACAGTGAGAAACACGGCGTTGATTATATTTTAGCAAGTGACTGCTTTGCCGGTTTATACTTTCAGAGACCTGAAAATTCTTTGACTCTGAAGACATCCCAGAGTTTTGCATTAATAGCGAAATAGGTTACGGCGGAACGATGACGCGAACATATTCATGTGATACTTGTACTGGTATTCCCTACTGTAACTTCCTATTGACCTAAAAACGCAAGCCTGTGCCATATTTGAAAAAATGATAAATTTTATATTTCATGGCGCAATCGAAGCAGTCATTACTTCGGTTTTTAACAAGCCAACGTGAAACGAATCTAGGTTGTCATTTCACTTGAATTAAAAAAAAAACTTATTACTTTTTAAAAAACTGTGCTCTTTTTTAGTAGAATAGATTTTATATACAGATCTTTTGAACATAAAATTTAATGTAGTAAATACAAAATAATATTAATGATTAACTTACGTTACACTTTGACTTTTAACAGACATCCAAGAAGAAAGTCTGTTCAGTTGTATTATATATATTTACATTCAACCAGGGTTTAGCTTCGCGGTTAGCGTATCTGACTGCTATTGGTCCTGGGTTCAAAGCCGCAAAACTTTTCGCGTTTTTTTGCAGTGTCAGAGACACAGGACAACTGCATCTGACTTTTTCCGGTCTTATCGCATAAGCATTACATCGGATATACGAAGGCGAGTAGAGTTAAAAATTCTCGATAGAATTCAGAAATTATAGCTGTGGTCTAAATCGGCCAAGAGGACATAAATATTTTTATGTATTTTGATATTGACAAATATGTATTTATATGTTTTGTAAGAGTGTACACTCGTGGTGGTGCCATATAAATGTATATACAACACCATACAACGACTTGGTCAAAAGGCAGATACGATTAAAAACTGTAACGGTATAGTTAAACAGAACCCAATCATCAATGTAATAATTTTATTTGTAACACTTCGCACGAACAACGACAGTTTAAACATTGATTAAACGATACGACGTGGTTGGTCACGAATTACTTAAATTCATAGGTAATAATAATCGTTGCCGTGACTTCCGTGAAGATGTACTCGTAAAACGGTTTAAACAACAACAAAAACCTTCACGTTTTTATACTCTTAGTAGTTTTTTTATAAACTTCTTTCAATGCTAGTGGCCAGAGAATTGCTGAACTGTAATTTTTTATGTTCTGTTTTTATAAGTTGTCTAGGTAGGTTGCAGAACCCTGGCAATGTTTCTGAAACTTCCATCATAAAGTGGTTTTTGATATTTTTTAGTTTTATTATATATCTAAAGGGTTATGAAGATTAAGTGTAATGTTCCCTAATTTTATAACAGGAACCCCACCGACGATAGTCCTGCCACCGGGCGGGGGTACTGGGTAGACGGTGTGGACGACATACCCCCCGATGGCGAGGAGAGTGAGCCCAGAGCCCAGCCCGGCACACCCAGGCAGACCACCAGACGACACATTATCGACACCGACGACACCGCCAAGTATTACAGGCGGTTCTTTCTTGGCAAGGTAATTTAAGCTTTATTGTATTATTTACAAATGTATTGTAAAGATCGATTTTCATTTAAGAGTATAATCCGTAAAGTTAAATCGCTGTTTTGTGTAGAACAATGTTCAGGGAATACGGGGAATATATCGTATTTTTCTTACAAATTTCATCTATACCATCGCTTTGGCGGTGCACCCTGCTGATTAACTGACGAGCTCTGATGACGGCGAAAAAGCCACAGACTAGTGATAGGGTGCAGCATCCTTTGTGCGAAGCTACAGGCTTTGCGCTCACAAACCATGCAAACATACAAACATATAATTTGGTAAACATAACAATTCTAAGGTTACAAGTATCCTTGCAATCCATTCACATTCAAATTCACCTCGCCACGCTATCTACAAATAAAAAGGTACAGGAATGGCAACGTGTAGGCACATATCTGTTCTCGTACATATAATATCGGTTCCTTTATAGTTTTCCGAAACACATCGACATTATCACGCCACCCTTGACATCGTAAACGGGCAAACAGGTAATCCACACTTCAATGTCGATAGCCATATACATATAAAGCGACCTTCCTATCTAGTAGATCTCATCATGCATCGCGATTTCTTCCTTGTCGCAATTCTAGACTTGTCTTTAAAACTATAGGTACGTAAGTACTATGACAAGTTTACTTACATGTACAAATATTAACATGAACTCACCTTTAAACAGTAAGCTTATTGTCGATTCAATCAATTCTAAGATTTTATGGATTTGGTACATTATGTTAAAAAATCTTAACGTTCTTAATATTTATTGCTTTCTCTCACAAGTATGAACGATGAAGCCGCAGTAATAAAATCAGCCGTTATATTTAAATATCTCTGTGTATTACGTTATATTACGGTCATTGCTCTTAAAATGCTTTCAACAATTATTAACTGTTTATATATCTAACAATTAAAAGATAAACTAGAGATTTAATATTCTTTTTGAAAATGGAATACCGGACGATGGTTTTATAAAGTAGTTATTTCTAACAGTCTAAAGAACTAATTGTACTCCATATATTTCAATTTAGGAAAAATGTAAATACGTTATAAAGCGTAACGTACACGTCACACGGTGTGTAGCTGCATGCTATGGCGCGCTACGTTTCATATGCTAGGTACAGTTACTACCAACATGTGTGAACTCTCCCATACCCACGCCCACTAGGCTTACTTTTTCTCCTTTTTCATATCATTATCTCGTCGTAATTGCCGGTCTTAATACTCTACACATGAATCATTTCACCCTCGTATTTCCTTATCATTAAAATATTAGGTTTGTTGGAGATGATTTTAGTAATTTATCATTTACTCGGTACATTATAGTTTCGATAACTTTTATGTGGTTAATAATTCCGGATTATAAAATCTGGTAATTTTAAACTGAATTAAGAAAAAATATTTAGTATAGAGAGCCTCAGTAACTGATATGCGACGGCCGGAAGTTTTAACAAACATTTTATTAATGATATTAATTTAGGTCACGACAGCCAAGTGGTAAGGAGATTTGCCTCCAAATTAGGAGACTCAAGTTAGATCCCCTGTGTGGAGGCTTCCGTGCTAATGATTTTTCGAAACTCATGTCGTTGGGCTGCATAAGTACTGACTAACTGGTAGTGCTAATGATTATTAAACTAAGATGGGATCAGGCCAAATAAGCTCTGGTGAAAAGTAGGTTGAAAGGACAAAACTATCACTTATTACAGTATTGGATACGGTCGTGAGAGCTTATATTTTTTTTAACATAATTTTAGTATGTTGTAATATTAAGATGCATACGTAGTATACGCATATTTAAATTATAAATAATTAAACAAATTCACCAATTAAATTGGTCGCGGTGCAGCGGAGCGGTTAAGGGTCCAACCGCTCGTTACGAATAAAATCCCACAAACTACAGTGGGAAAAGTCGCGGCAGCTCAGCAACGCGGAACGGTTTGGCTTCACGCCCAGTGAGCCAAGTCCCCATGCACTACGTAGATTGAGCCGATTACTGCAGTAGCAAGTTGATCCCCGCCCGCTTGTACTTGGCTTTATCGTGCGCACATATCTCTACAGACTCCACGTTATTCGAAGATCTTGTAATGTATAACGTTCATGGTTCTACGAACTCAGTTCTGTGTTCAGCGTACCAGACTTGTGTGTTACAAGTCTTGCGTTTCGATCCCAGCCGAAGTTGCTTATAAACAATGCTTTGTATGCAAAACACACATTATTAGTCGTTAAGGGATTTGCCTCCGAAATAGGAGACCCGAGTTCAATCCTAAAGTTCAATTTAAGTAGAGGGCGCGAACCAATCAGTTTTTGAAACTTACTACGATTTGTATCGTTGGCCTAAATACTAACACGGGACAGACTATTCTCTGCTGATAGTCACCAAGACCTGTTGTTATTTTTTTTTAAACTGCCTCCGTGACACTGGAGATATTACTACTTGCATGTGAGAGGTATTGCGGTTGCAGATCAAAACTTCCTACGAACGTATTGCCTAGATTTTCTATCAAATAATATATCATTTCAGTCTATCACAAGTCCACTGCTGAACATAGGCTTCCCCAAGTTTGGGGGGGGGAGTTGCCTTAGTTGCTACGCCTTTGTTCTAATGCAAGAAGAAGCTGCTACCCATCTCCTAATATAAATTTTTCCCTCTGTCGACTTCTACGACACCCAGGGGACGAGACGAGATGGCACATTCTCTTATACCACCACCACACGGTAGTATCGTACAGATGTTAGACTTAACCTTTAGTCGCCTTTTACGACACCCATGGTCAGACAGGGTTGGTGCTATTCTCTGCTTCCAACAACCACACGGAAAAAATCAAGTAAAAGTGCCTGTTGTTCGCCGCACTTGACTACTTTTAAATACCTAACCTTACACATTCTACTATTTTCATTGTAACATAGCAAAGTTATAGTTTTCTCATTATATTTTTAATTTAGATTTATGCTGAAAACTTTATAAACGACTTAGTAAACTTGTCTCGGGCCGCGTAAAGGGAGACCTCATTACAAAACGATCGAAACTGATAAAGTTAATTAGTAGAAACTAAAAAGGAACGTTCCTTTTTCAATCTATCTGTCTATTTTTTCTACTCGTATTTTTGACTAAAATTATATAAATTTGTAAATCTCACTTTTGCACTCTTTGATAGTGTATTTGCCCAGAAGATAAATAGTTGATGCGGAGCAGTCCATTATCCAAATGGGTTGAATTCACACGATAAATAGTTACATTTATATTAACCTACTATATTTTTTACCTAATTCGCAAAACAAATTAATTGAAATTCGTATATGTGGAATAGTGCGGTTATTGTTATTTATCAAGAAATCTAACAAGAAAAACTCTTTTATGTAATAAAGAGTTATAGTTTGTATGACTGCGTTGTATTTGACATTTCAACTAATTAAATTTTAAGAGTAAATTTGCAGCGACAAGGGTGCAGTTGTCTGTCGCCAATTGCATTCCTAGGACCTGTAATAATGTGCTCTGTATTATTATTGCAGTAACTCGTCGTACATTATTGTCATCAGAATTTCGTACGACGGTCGGTTAATGTTGTTACGCTTGATCTGTTGGTAACTGTACAATCTTAGGGACGGTACGGAGTTGTAACGCTAAGTTTAATTTCTTTGCCGTATTAATGATTCTGTTATTTTTCGAATGTTGCTGACCACAACTAATATCTTAAGCAAGTAAGAATTTGTCTACAATCTATGATTTAATATTAAAAAAAAATGTAAATATTAAATTCTTTAGTAGCGATTTCGCGCTGTCATTTTATTTTTACTACTCTCTGAAACTAGCAAATACTCAAAACAAAACAAAACAAAAATACTCGCACTTGACCACTCATAGAGTACACAGCCATTATGTAGAATTATATTTACAAATACCTGTTCACACCGCATACAGTCTAAAGATATCGCGTCTCGAGCATCGTTTACATAAAATATTGCGATCGTTACCTGTTTCAGTCAACCCTGTAAAGTTCGATGGGGCATTGCGACATCACAAGGGTTAGGTTAGATGAATGTGAAGCTCCAATCTTTAAGCCGATAACGGAGGGCTGACATGTAAATAAATTATAGCAACTAACCTAGTGTTTGTATACTCTGTGATAGCAACTATAACGAGTGACGGGAGCGAAAGCTACTTGTATATAACTTACCGTTAACATGTATTTAGTTAATTTCGAAAAATGTCGGATATAATATGCTTGATAGAATTCTGTATATTTGATTGTAATTACTTTATATAATTAGATTAAATGTATCTGTAAAAAAAAAAAATATGCGCTGAAGACCGTATACCCTGTACTGGGGTGGTCAGAGTTTTTCGTCCTTTCAACCAACTATTTTTGAATAACGTGACAGGTATGGAGCTAGTCGTCATTTTTGTGTCCAAGCCAACGTTAGAAATCATACGTAAGTTTTAAAATCTCATTGGTACGAGGAAACTCGCATCGGGGAACCTTGAGTCTCCTGATAGGCACTCCCAATCGTTGCTTTTAAATTAACTATTGTAATTCTAACGTCTACAAAATAATCTGTTTTATAATTTTAATAAGTCAGGTATACAATGCACAGAACATTTCGAACATAATAAATATTAACTATTGCCATACTTTAAACTACAACGCTAGAATGAAAAGATGAGGTAGACAGATGTTTGTCAAAAGAAAAGTGAAAGCAATAAGAAAATGCCTTCTTTTATTACGTAAAATTGGTTTGGGGAAGAGAAAATGATGGGCCTTCAGGAGTGATTGCCATTTTCATCGTCACCATTCAACTCTATTGAAAAAATTGGGCGACCGTGCAGAAGAGAAATGCTTTGTGTTTCTACTAGACTGACAAAGGGAACAGGTGACAAAGTACTTCTTTATTACTGTAAAAGTTTGTGTCATTAGAGATTTCTTTCAATTGTCTAAGTCGAGGTCAGAGAAGTAAGCTAAGTTATAATTATTTTGTAATGACTCTGTCTGTTTAGTTTAGAAAAATACACATTTACTCGCAGATCCACTTTTATAATCAACTTTAACCATTGGTTAAAGTTGTCAAAAAAAAAAGTAAAGTAAGGTGTAAAGTAACCTGTAAGTGTCCATTGCTGGGCAAAGGCCTCCTTCTAAAATATCTGAGAGGGTCTAAATCTATATCTGTCTAAATATACTATATATATCTATGTTTGCAAATAACTATAATAACTGCTTTCTGTTAAAGCAGACAGAATACTAAAAAAATAAAAGTTTTACGATTAATTACCGTGATCGCAAAACAATAAATTACTCACATATCTATCCCGAATTGCATATTTCTCAACTGTGCGTTAATGTCACTAAGCTTAATAAGGGATCAATCTGGCTCTGACACCTGATTAGTATTAAGTACGCACGCAGTTTGCCGCAGCCATTATGAACTTAGGTAGTTATTTTAAATATTTAATAATAACAAACGCGTGATTCATCCCGAAACAAGGATTGAGTACCTAGACCTAGAGAGTAAGTACCTTGATTTGACAACTAAACAATGTATTTATAAATAGACATATGCCTATTTACATTATTAATGTGAAAATTTGTATTTTTTAATGTTTGTCCTTAACCACGCCTAAATAACTGAAGTTTGCCTTCGCAAGATTCAAACACATTTTTATTTCTTAAATATTTTCGAATTCGAGTTAAACAAGTGTCGTAGCCATAATCGTTAACCGAGTTTTGGTTGGTCGTTAAACACATTGTAAAGTTCGAGTTGTAATTGTGTTTCTATTTAACCCTCCAGACTTAATATGAGGCAGTTGATAATTATTATTTTGGGATTGTTTCCTCTTGTGTTTCCTTCTAACGATATAACTTTTGACGTGTTATATGAAATACTTGTTTATTTAACAAACATAGTTGTATAAGCAACGTTAATATAATTATATTAACAGCGATATTTTTAGAGGTGTCACCTTAATAATACGTACCTATAAAATTACGTACCTTTTTTGTTTAACTTGTTTGTATACTTTTTAGACCGTGTAATGATGACCGAAGATATTTTATTTTAGAACTGATTGGGTAACCAAAATAATCATAAAGTATTTTTCTTGTAGGTACCTTTTCTTGGCCTGTTTTTTTTCATTTTATATTTAAAAAAACGGAAGGTTCCATCTCCAATGACGCGATCCATCAGTGCGTTCGAAAAGAAAGCATTAACCCCTCGCCCCTTCAATTACCATCTTTAGCTTTCAATTTGCGTCTTTGTGGCATCCATGAAAAAGGACAAGTGATAAATTTGGGGTTTTCAATACGATGACTGGGAAAATTTTACGCTTGAGCGATGGAACATAAATTATAGCATATCTTTTCAGATATATTTAAAAAAAATTACGCCCTGTTTTTAAAATACTAACAGGCATTAAATAAAACTGCCTGGGGAGAGAGCATACCTCAATTAATTAGACTTACATATGTAATGTAAAATAAATTAAAGTAATTCTATTCCTTAAACATAAACTTAATGAAGCTGATTAGCTAGGGGCTTAATTATTTTCATTATACATTAAGCAGTCGTTGGTAATCTCTTTGCTCGAAGCTGGAATTAATTTAATTGGTTAGTTCGGATTAGCTTTATTAGAGCATCTAGGAGTAACATGCGATGATTGAGAAAGCAAACCCGCCTTTTGAAAACAAAAATGTTGTGATTGTTTGATAGGTCTTTGGCCAGCTTTACCTGCTGCTACTTTACTTTTACTTTAAATACTTAGAAGCTGTGCTCCGCGGTTTAAACAGCGTGTGTACATTTTGATTATACATGTCTATTTAATACAATGAATATTGTATTAAATAGACACCGTATGAACACATGATGAGTACATGACCAAGGATCATGGTAAATGCTTCGCTTCTTGGGGTTCTTAGCGTGATATTGATGATTATTGTTATATATAATTATGTTTATTAATTGTTATATATCTTCACCAATAAACGGCCTCTAACTCTAACGCAAAAGTATTTTTTCAACACGTATTGGCAGTTTCTGAGATTAGCGCGTTCAAGCATAGAAGTTCTTCAGTAATGCTCATAAAAAGTTTTACGTTTTAATATTTTTCTTAGAAAGACGATAACCGAAATAATAAGCCTTCACGTGCCTTACCAATAGAGTTTATTGACTGCACGACAAGAACTAATAAAAAGCAACCACCAAAAATAAAATTAAGTTTATGAATGTATGTTTATACGGATTTAACTTGAAAGCTATTTTACGGAATTTATTTTGATGTAACGTTTCTTTTAGATTCCATAACTGCTTATATAGCTATGTTTTATTTTACTTAATATATTACAAATGTGAAAGTTTACATGTTACGTAAACGTACGTTACGTGTTACGTACACGTTAAAAGGATACATATGAACGAAATTTTGCTAAGATGTAGATAAGACATGGAAAATCGAGGATACTCTTTATCTGTAATAATGGTTCTCATTTGAAAAAAAACCGTGACGACGCGGGCAAAGTCGCGGACAGCTGCTAGTCCATATATACGTATAATATGGTGGCTAACGTTATTTAAAAAAGGTTCCTTAAGCAGCAGTACAAGTACCAGAAGAAAGAAAAACTATGCCGGTGGTCGCAAAGATGGTTAAATTTAATTGTTTCTATTTCTAAAGTGTTTCAAGCATCTTAAGTAAGAGAAAACTAGCTTATTTTAGTTAAAGCCTAAGCGCAAGCGGGGATCTGTTATGCTATATAAAATATTTATATTAAACTCGCAGTCAGTAATAGTAATTTGCCATTAATACAATAGCGTATCCTTTAGCAAGGTCACTGTTCGTTAATAAGGGGTTCGACGAGGTCAATATAACGAACAATACAAAAACTAATTACCACTTCCATCGACCATAGTTTTGTATTCCATAGACATTTGATTTTATCGCAGACAACTATCGAACTGAAATTTTACAATGTTGTTCTCGTCTTGTTCTCTTCCCATTAGGATTTGTTTCTTAAATTTTTAGGGTATTTTGTAATGGGCATGTAATGGGCTTTACGATTCGATACCTATACATTAGCATACAAATGTATAACATTACATAGAAATTATTTCATCATGGAAATCAATCTAAGTTGTAGTATTATTTACGGGATCATTTCTCTTCTTTTCTTTGCAATTTTTTACAATCGCACATTAGGTTTGTCTGTCTTTTATTACCCGTATCAGTTGTGGCCTCATCAGAATAAACCGGTGAGTGATATCATCACTTACTGTATTAGCTCTGATTCACTCAGTGATTGCGTCGTTCGGTTAATTGTCTCGTGTTGTTAAGGGATACTATTATGCGAATTTTATTATCTTTATTTGAAATTTTTCGATTTTTCTTACCACCTTTCCTAGATAAATCAAGCAATTGCCTAAAACGTCTCAAACTGGGTCCAAGGCTTCTTCACATTTTTATATAGGCTTTGTAGGCGAAAAGAGTCCGCTACAGTCTTCGTTGCAAACACAACATTTCTTCAATATTAAGTTTTCTGTTTTAATTCTTCGCTTTCGTTTTTTTCTAATTATGTTTTTTCCCTTACCACACAGCTGCTGATAAATTAGCTCTTAAAATACCAATTAACAATGCCTCATTATATTAAATTGTCATATTACTAAATATAACGAGGAAATAAATACGCTACTTGGAAAGGATTTGCCGTCATCATTATAGTGTCATAAGTGAAATGAAGTGAAACATAGTAGAATTTCAATTATTTAGAAGTAACACGTGAAGGGTTAATCTAGGTATATTGACAATATATTGACGGAAAAATGTCTGTTCAAATATTTTACAAATTAACAAGTAATAGTATTATTTCATCACTGACCTATAAAAATTAAGTCGCATAAAATAACCATTGACGGTAATACTCTTACATTTGGAAACTTCCATTGCTAAAATATTGCTTTCCTATCATATTCCATCCTGGTTTATTATGCAGGGCGTGTCTAATGACATACATGATGAAAATGGACAAAGTAATTTTGACAGTCAATATTAGTTTTTTCCATTTCGTAATAACTTTTCATCGAATTGTTATATTTTAGCAGATTATAATACACACATGTGAAGTTCATTCACTCATAATGTTTGTTACCGAAATAACTCTAATAAAAATAATATTCGTGGAAACTCTTGTTTATTTATCCTTAATATTAAAGGAATCCCTTTGCTAAAATGTAGTTAATTTACATAAATAACTTTTATTATTTTCCTGTTAAAAGTAATTATTTCTAAATATACCTATAATGTAATTCTATAACATGTAATATGTGAATGTGTTACACAAAAAATCTATGAATTTGAAAGGCGGTTAATCATTACAGCGTCAACAGTTTTAGTAACACATTTTTGAAATGTAAATTTAAAGTATTATCTGTTTATGACGTGTTATTTATGATCTGTTGTCCGATTTGTGACCTCTGAGATTGAGTATACTCATCATTTTTACATAGTCCACCGCTGGACTCTTAGTCTATTAGGAGAACTTCTAAGATTAATTCTTTCATATTTTACTTGGTTCAGAATACTGAATTAACTCCTACTACTACCACTAACACGACTTTGCTTTTAAAGTTTCTGAAATTCTCATATTATTGTAATTTGTCACCAGGAGCACATAAACTTGGTTGGGTACGACGAGAACCAGAGCCCGGTGGTAATGTCCCTCAAGAATGAACACATGGCCGGACAGGATCACACAAGAATATTATTGAGGTTACGCACGGAGACTATGCACGGCCTCATTGCAACAACTAGTGAGTACACTTTTTCAAATTATTTATTAGGCGTTGTAAACAGTAAAAGTTCAATTACTATCATAATGTATGTGGTTATGTTCGCATCGAGAGTCGTGGTAACCTAGTGGTCAGGACGCTCACTTTAGTTTCATAGAGCGCGAGTGATCTGGATTCGATCCCCTGTGCCGGCACCACTAAAATTGTTAGTAGCAATTTTAAGTGCTGTATTTACCACGTGTTCAGCGGTGAAGGAAAACATCGTGAGGAAACCTGCATGTCTGAGAAATAATACTCAATAACAAACATTATTTCGAGGATATGTGAAGCCCGCCAATCCGCACTTGAGCAGCATGTCGGGCCCTTCCCGGCTCCTAAACCCTCTCTGATACTCGTATTTGAGAAGGCGGCCTTTGCCCAGCAGTGGTCACTTATAGGCTGCTGCTTTACTTTTACGCATCGTACTATTATCTTTTCTTAGTTCAGCCTTTTTATCGCATAGGATTATTTGATTATCACGTATTTTCTACTTGTACATTTGTATCTTCTGTAATTTCTAGGATCAGGCATAACACCCTCGCCAGCAAGAATGGCTAAAACGCTCAACGATCAAGTCAACGTGGATAATTTCATGGCGGTGACGTGTCTGAACGCATCGCCCCTTATAGCGACGTACGATGAACACGTGTTGGTTAACAACTTCAAGTTCGGAGTATTGTATCAAAAGTACGGACAGACCACAGAGGAGGAGTTATTCGGGAACAACGAAACTTCACCTGTTTTCGACGAGTTCCTTGAGATGCTAGGGCAGAGGATCAAGTTGAAGGATCATAAAGGTATTCGCTAAAATAACAAAAATAACAGTAATATTTACTTTTAATCTTAAACAGTTCCAATAATATCAATAGCAAACACTCGTCAGCAATGTTTGACAGCAACCGAGCCAATGTTTTACGATGTGTAAAAAAGATTCTATAATGTTTATATAATTTTATTATAATTGTGTTGCCAACAATATTATTATAAATTGTAAATGAAAGAATGTTACCCCTTACATATATCATCTCTTTCTCCCTTCATATGCTTACCTCACCTGTACGTGGGTGCGTGTTTGCTAGCAACTAACGCGTCTCTGGCGAACGATAATTCGTAAAATTCTTTGCCTGGGTTCGGCAAAGATAATTCGGTGGCCAGATCCTCTAATCATATGTCACAGACTAGGAGCTGGGGACAAGCATCACTAATGAGAAGGTACCGGCACTTTGCTCATCAAATGGTTAAACTTTTCAAGAAATGCTTGCCGGCTTTTGGTTCGCGCTTTCTAGGATATGTTTAGGTTCAGGAGTGGACTTAAATAGGCTGATTTGAGATTATTATAATTTGCCCCGATTTTGACATCGCGATTTTGTGCGTAACATAGTGATCTGAAATTCTAAATAATACGGAGGCTTACAACAATTTAGAAATATTAAAAACATTGACAATTCATGACAATATTTGTCGATTTTTTTCAGGATACCGCGGGGGATTGGACATAATGAACGGGCACACGGGAACGGAGGCGGTGTACGAGCGGCATATGGAGCGAGAGATAATGTTCCATGTTGCGCCGCTCCTCCCGCACACTGCCGGCGACGCGCAGCAGTTGCAGCGCAAGCGACACGTCGGCAACGACATCGTTGCGATCGTGTTCCAGGTCAGTTCAGCCATGCCCATCTATTGCGTAATTCTGATAGTAATCCTAACAGCGTTCGGTTTCAATTCGAAGTTACACCAGACTCATACTTCGACAGATCGCCTCGTAGAGACTGGGCTGGTATATGGCAGTATAATTAAATAAATAAATTTCTTGGAGGATATATATATATTCCATGATGTCAGCTTATTTTTTTTATTTACAGGAAAAAGCGACACCTTTCACGCCAGACATGATTGCTTCTCACTTTCTTCACACTTTCATCGTGGTCACGCCTTTAGACACGATCGGTGGGGAGACCAGGTAATTTTTACCAATATTTCACTAAAAATCAATAACTGTTTGTTGGTAACGTTGACTATTTAGGTTGTAATGGTTTTTCTTCTAGCATATACGCTTACTGAACCATATCGGTCATGTGTTGTTTTTACTCTTTAAAGACGACCGTGTTTAACTCGGTTAAAAGTTATTAGAGCTATATCCGTGTTTTGTCACAAATTGTAGAAGGCACGATATAAGACATTTTTACATAGCTGCAAAACATGAAGTCCAATGGATTCTGCTGTAAATTATTAAGAGCTTTTAAGTCCTACCTTTTCATACAAACTTTAAAACCTAAAATCTTCGTATAAAATAAACCGATTTTAAATATCTAGTTTATAAAGGAGATAATTGTATTTACCTGTTATTATAGAAAACTTTAAATCGCTGTAATTTAGCTTTAATATTCTTTTTAGATAATATTAAGTCTTAAATTTAGAAGCTAACATCTTTATTAGTGAGTAATAGTTTTTATAATATAGTTTCTCCTTTCATAAATTGCATCTTTAGTTGCATCGCTTCCACTTTTATTCACTTGTTAAGTTGTTTTGCATAAAGTTTGTTTAACTTTGCAACAACGCACGGAGACGTTATTTGCATGAAGTGCTAGAGAGAATTGCCCGGAAAAGAGAATGGAAATTCTCTTGGTAATTTATATGCAAACGAATCGCGACTTTGTAATTAGGGAGCTTTTACCGAGGCCAATGCGGTGCGGGACGTATTCAATCCGTGGGTTATTCCCTTTAGATGAAATTTGCCTCTGATTATTAAGCAGTTACGGGAAGTGTTGGTTTTAAAGTCGTAATGAATGTCAGATTATTAAAGCCTTTCTTTAGATTTTAGCCTTTAGCACAAAAATCCTTATAATTTATGTACCGTCGTGGGTTGTGATTGACGATCATAAATTACTTCATCTATGCTCTGGTATAATGAATAGTGAAGGCACTTATTTATGCTTAGATCTAGACAGTTTTTTTTCGCTCAACTTATATTCTCCCCATTGGTAACGTGTTCATAAGAATATCGAACCCGTTAGCAATGGGGAGAATATAAGTTCAAGAGGACCTCATATTTAGTACAGCAGGGGCAGTATGCTAAACTGTTTTCCCCAAAAAACTGTTTACTTTTCTCGTTGTCATTGTTATATGTTTTCTATATTATTATTTTTTATTTTTAGGTACAAAGTGGCCGTCACCGCACGTGAGGACGTACCATTCTTCGGGCCGACTCTCCCGCAGCCATCCGTATTCCGAAAGGCGCGTGAACTCAAAGAATTCCTCCTTACTAAGCTGATTAATGCAGAAAACGCCTGCTACAAGGCCGCTAAATTCGCCCAACTTAAACTTAGAACTCGAGCGTCGCTGCTGCAGAATTTAGCCGAGGAGCTGAAAAGCAAAACGACAGAGTTCCTTGGTACGGGGGTCAGAGCCGAACCTGCAGCGGTGTCGCCACAACCAGAAGGAACTAGAAAGTTTATAGAAACAGTGAAGAAGGCATTTGATATTTACAAAACCAGGTTGGTTTTAGACATTATTTATATGTGAAGTAGTCTTTCAAAATTTGTAAGGATTTTGGAGTCCGCGAGGGTCCGCTTCGCTGCTATATTGCAGGATGGCGGACTTCACATGTCCTCGAAACAATGTTTGTTATTATTTCTCAGAGATTCAGGTTTCCATACGATGTTTTCCTTCTCCAACGAGGACGTGGCAAATTCGGTACTTGACCACGTGCTATGAAATTTAAGCAAATGCACTGCTCACTATATCTATGGTACAGTAACGAAAAAAGAAATCGCATTATACGTTTATGTAAAAAAATGTGTATAAATTTACTCTTTCTTCTGAAAGTCCAAATTATGAATACAGGTAAACAAAGTATAATCCGTGCGGTCTAAATTAATATATATAATCGAAATCGAAGTTGATTGATGCCGCCTTTATTAGTATTGTTTAAGTTCATTTTAACTCATTTGAGGCGATGAAGGAACACATCGCCAGTGTAGGTCTGAGTAATAAATTTTTTAACAAATATATGTATTATACTAGGTTGTAGACTTCCCTGCCTAGGAGTATTTTGGGTAGATACCACCCTCCATTCTGCCGCCAATTATCTGCACTGAGACACTGACTGCTTTAGTAATCAAGTTCGAAAGGTATAGTTGAAGGGTATGGGTATATAATTATGGGTTGTGACGCATTCCATCTCAGTCCTGAGGAGAGATAACGCATCTTCAATTTAAGTTATCTCCCGGTGTCCATGAGCTGCAGTACTCACTTACCATCTGGTGGATTATTTTCATGTTATATCACCACAAGCCAATAAAAATATCTAGTCCACTATCTTTTGGTTTAGAGGGACGTTCAAGAAAACAGAATTACAATTATTACTTTCCACAAAGTGTTTGCAGAACCGTCAGGAATTTTTAAGACGACAGGTACACTATACAAGTACACTTCTATAGACTAACAGACTATAAGACTATAAAAATCGGGAGACCCTGTGCTCTTAGGACCAGACGAACTATGAAGGCCGTCAAAGCTTGAATTTAATGACACCCTCTAAAGAAACAAAAAAATAAAACCGCTAAGACTAAATCGCGAAATATTAAACAAGATCGGCTGTGACCTGACCTAGGTATTTACTGTTGATACGCAGGACATGGTTAAAACCAGTCCCTGCAACTTAAGTAAGTGTAATTGATGTATTGATTAAAACGCTTAAAACGAGAAGACACAGTAATGTACTTTACAAATGTAAAAAATTACGATTGAAGACCACTACAAGAAGCAAAATGACAAATGTATATGCACACAGCTCTTAAGAAACCTCCCAATTTGTTAGAAAAGTTCAACGTGGTCATCATCCTACATCAATCACGGTTTGGTGGGGTGTCCTACCAAGGAGACACGATTCTCAAGGATCTTGGATCGTGTAGTGAAGCCTCACAGTGATACTCTTTTCGAAAATGAACCTTCCTGCAAGACTCTGCTCCTAGTCACTAGGCGCGAATAACTCAAAACTAACTCGAGCACAATGTTCTAGACTTCATAAAATCTGAAGACTGGCCCTCGTTCAGACCAGATCTGAATCCGTTAGTCTACAAAATGTGGTCAGTACTAGAAGACATAGCCTGCTCTAAACGTTACTCTGACATAGAGGCTCTCAAGAAATCATAACACAGTTTCTTAAAAAAAGCATTTCAATGTGTAACAAAACTTATGGCCGTAAATGGTATGATAATGGGAGATATGGAAGAAATATATATATTACATTATAACATTTATATTTTCAGGTCACCAAGCGATCCGTCAAGCGACAACATAAAAAATTCTCTGAATAAGAAAATTAATATACACGATACACCTACTCCTAACGTAAGTACTTAAAATAAATTAAGGACAACTGTTACTTTGTATTTCGTTCACTGCGACCGTGTTTAGAAATAACGAAATTGTATTTGTATGAAGCTTTATTGTATTTATTATTAGAATAACTGGACTTAAGTTTAATTAAAGTTTACGAAAAAATATATTTGTAATAGCATGGAAGCAGTATCACTAGAATGAAGGTCCGGCCCTGCGCTCACCAAACCCATTGCTCAGCGGTGGTGATACCGGCTTTTGTTGAAGTTTTTTTTGGGTGAGACCCAAGGCACACCCTTACAAAAAAAATGCGAGGAACTTAAATTCCTTACCTCATCTAATCGGTATTCGAAGAGATGTTGGACCCAATTTGAACAATGACGGGTCGTCCGGCAAACTGAGTCAATATTGCTTAGTTTTATTTACCTCACTTAACGTGGGCGGTCTCTGTTTCTGGGCGTCATTATTCTAAAATTAAATGACGATTATCATAATAAAATATGACGTATATTGAGAAAATCATTTGAAATTAAAATATAATTTTCTCAGAGCGGGCGATCGAAGACGTCGGTGGCGTCGTCGTCTACGTCGGCGGTGTCGGTGCGGTCCGCGGGCGGCTCGGGCGGCTCCAGCCCCGACGTGACGTCACGCGCCGCGCCACCGCGCGCGCTCCACGACCACAGCGACGACTCGAGTCTCAACTCCGTCGATTTCGAAACGCTAGGTGAGGCTCGCACACACTCAGATACACACTCCCTCTACCTCTCTATTTGTGGTTTGTTTACAAGATCACAGCGGTTAATCAAACCTTTTCTCCGTCGACTATAACTTGTTCAGTAAGATCTAGACTGCTTAGCTGTAAACTATTTACAGATAAATGATAAACCGAGACAATGGACAAATTTTTAAAAATGTCTATCTATGTTAATATGTATATCTCTGTTCTTATTATAATTATTTGAAAACAATAAATATGAAACGTTACAAATATCAACGTGATCGTTAATAAAATTAGTCATTCCTTTTCGAAGATCTTTAAAATAATCAAATTTATTTTATTCAATCTTGTAAATTGGTGTTACAAGCGGTTTACCGCTCGCCGATGCCGGTTGACGTCAAAACTACTTTGAAGTGATTTATTTACATACAAAGACTATGAATGCTGAGATATTACTTGTATACAGTGTTAAATAATAATAATGCAAGTTAAGAGATAACTGGTTACTTATATCGATTCAATGTTATTGCCCTAAAATGGAGAGTTCCATTCACATTTGCAGATATGTGACATACAGATACAAAACACTAATTTCAATTATTAAATGTATGAAATAATTATGTAATGTAATAATGTTAAGTATTTGAATAATATTATTGTCTTATTTATATTCTCCATATAGGCATACTTATATTAACACACGTCTGTAATTTATTTTTGACAGTGTATACAATTGGGCTAACTAAGTTAACTAATTTATGTCTAAAACTAATTAAAATTCGATGTATTATGTACCCGGTCACTCTTTTATGTGACTGTACTTGCACGACCGCGAAAGCCTGGTTCCGAAAAGGCAGTCTAAATATTTGTACTATACACATAATCTGCTAAAATATGCAATTGTGTACGAAATAGAGAGTATATTTGGAACAAGCGTTTCAAACATCAGTCACACACAATAGAATATTTTGTCTGATTCTATAAATTTTGCAACAAATAAACTTTAAATTAAAACTCTTTCTTTCCTTTCAATTAGACGACAAGGACTGGCTGAGTTGTGGCAAAGGCGCAACAGGTTAGTCCTTTTAATAGATGTAAGAGTATACGTTCGTAAATCATGTTTCGATTAAGAAACCCATTCCTACACAGTATCATTATTGATTTTTTAATCGTTTTGTCATTTTTTTACTAATATGGGTACATTATTTATCAAAGCAATAGTCCTTGGACAAAAATATAGAAATTATATTTGTAATACCTAATTTCCAAAACTATCTAAATAATTACTTACCACAAAAGTTACGAACAAAGGAGTGCAATTTCAAATAGTTTTAAATCAAATGCAGCACTAGTTCCTAGATCATGTATCATTATCATATCTAACGTTCTTTTAACCTTGTGAGAAATGAATTAGAACAGTATTACTGCTTACAGGCACGCCGGTGTACGTAGACAGCGACACGGGGCTGGAGTCGATGTCGTCGGCGGAGGCAGGGGCGGCGCGCGGCGAAGCGGCGGCCGCGGCGCGGGGCGACAGCGAGCTGCTGCGGCAGGAGGTGTGCAGTCTGAAGAACGACAAGCTGGACCTGCTTAACCAGAACATTGTAAGTTGAACTGTTGCCTACGTGTGATTGCATGCCGAGTAGGAAGACGCATAAGTGATTCGGGGCTATACATTTCTTGGCAAAGGCCAGCAAAAGCCGGCCTGTGTTTAGCAGTTGACTAAAATAGGCTGAAGTTATTGTTATTGTGTTAAATAATTGAAATTTTAATTATTAAACTTACCACGTGCAGAGGAACCTGATTCAGTGACAGGCGCTTATGCATGTTTAAAGTAACAGCCTACAAGTTACTGCTAGGCCTCCATCTCAAATATCTAAGAGGGTTTTGGAACCGGGAAGGATGTGGTGAAGATTTAAGTTGAAGGTGCGGGATGATGGATGGGATATCTTTTATATCTGAGGGATATATTCTTTAGGTTTCCTCAAACCTCGATGCCTAAGAAATAATAAAGAATCACGTTTTGTCGTGTTTTCCTTGCACATGGTAAATTCAGCCTTTAAAATTGCTATTAAAAAATTTAGTAAAGCCTGTCAGTACTAAGCTACCACGACTGTGTTTAATTCAGATAAAATCTTAGAGGAAAGATAATATGACCTTTAAAAATTCAAATATAATGTAAGTTTGTATAAACTTTTGTTTCAGACATGGCAAAATGAGTTAAAATGCCTGCGGGAAAGGGAGATCAAGCTACAGTCAGATTTATCGGCTTTATCGAAAGAAGTGAGGAAGCTTCGC
This sequence comes from Bhutanitis thaidina, assembly GCA_029286595.1. Taxonomy (NCBI): domain Eukaryota; kingdom Metazoa; phylum Arthropoda; class Insecta; order Lepidoptera; family Papilionidae; genus Bhutanitis; species Bhutanitis thaidina. The sequence goes on from JAGSMS010000005.1 coordinate 7,003,676, forward strand.
GAGCAACAAGCTACCGGCACTATTATTCCAAACCCTTCGTCTCACGATTCCAGCGCTTAAAACTATTGACTAATACTTCTAATTCCTCAAAGGTATTGCATTTCTATAATTATATGTAATTATATAATTATATGTATGTTTAGATTCAGGCACAATTTAAAAGAAAATAAAAATATTTAATTTAACGTATTACATTTTATAACTCGTATTACAAATGTGTAGGTGGTGTAGTTACGCGATGTACTGCAGATGATATTAGATACTTAGAGCCTTCTGTGTCTGTTCTCTTAGAAGTAAAAAGCCTTTGGAATTTGAAAATGATTGTGCAATATTAGTTGATGTTTTGCAATACCTGGATAATCCAGTACCAGTAATTTGGTATTATATAGATACATTTAGCTGGCTTAAATATACGCACACCTTAATATTTCCTTCATTCATTCGTATCACGGATATATGTGTGTGTGTGCCTAACATGACTTAAGATTGAATGCATATTACATATAGTTCCCATTCTGAATAAAAAGTTTAAGCCACTGCTGACTGATTGAAATTGCTATGATTATTATATATCTACGAATATGTATAGACATTAGAGAGAATATAATTCGACTCTTCTATGTTGTAACATAACGGACATATTTGAATGTCAACTTCAAACAATTCCTTTTGAAAATGTTATCATTGTAGCACATTATAGTTTCCTATTATTTTGGTACAATTTTTGTAGCAATATGCTTTCATTAAAAATAGTTGAATATTGATTATTGCGTTCTCTAAATTATTATTTTGTGTATGTATAGATTACTTTAAGAAATATCGTGTAATATAAAAAATCAGCATTATGAAAATTAGAAACCTTCTCGAATATATAGCAGGGGTTTTAAAACATTTATTTGGTACCTATTGGCAACGTCGAATTTTGCCATAATTTTATCATTAACAAAGAAAATTGTTTTTAATGATTAAATCAATGTAAGAAAATTATTTTGATATAATATAAAGGAATTTTTCTGTTTTATGATTTAAAGTAGCAGAATTTGGACTTCTTTACCCGAAAAAAACAACGGTACCTCTAAATTTCGCCTTGATTATAATATTGTAGAGCCTATACTTGATGTGGTGCATTAGAAAAATAAAAACATTACTGATAGTCGTGATCTTATAGTCTGTTAAAGGTTAGAATTTCTATTTTATAATATTACATGTATGTGTGTGTATATAATATTTATAATACTATCCCAGTATATTATTTTTTATCTTCTAAATATGTTCATAGATTTAATTTTATTTCATCAGTGCAATGATTCCTGTTAATGTAAACAGCGCAGATTTTGCTTCCTTTTTACTTAAATGCTCCAGTTATTGTAAATATATTTTAACTGGATTTAGACTATTAATTAATCAGTATTTTCTAATTTATGTTTGATTTAAGCGTCGTTTCTCGAGTGTCTTTGAGTTTGATATGTTTTGTTGTTTGTAATTAATATTTTATACCAAAGTTAACATTCCCCACTATGATAGTGTAGTTTTTTTATAATTATAATAATTATTACAGTAATTAATAAATAAAGATGGACAGTATTCTTGATTTATTTCAATTGACGCAACAAACTAACATTATTTCTAAGTTTACATTTATTTTCATATTAAATGTAATCTTTTGGATATTTGTTTGACTGTTGGTTAAAATTAAGTTGATTGAATGTAACTGTTGATTCGTCTTGTCTAGACCTAAACCAAATATTACGAGCGCGGAGCGTTAGGAGAAAATAGTTTATAACTTTAAGAGATACTATGGAAATATATAAATAGTTAATTACTAAATAATACTATTGTTTTATTACCCACTGGTTTGAATAGATATCTATTTATTTGATGCTTATTGTTATAAACTAAATTTGCTTATTGCATAAAAGTCAAAAAAGAGTATTAAACGCCAACGACGGATAATCATTATTGGCATGTTTATTATTATTTAAAAATTTGAGGTTTGTACTATGTTCTCAAATATACCGATAAGCAACCTTTTATGTTTTTAGGCTGCAAAGGATAATGAATAAAAGCCAGTCTGTAAGAACTTATTCGTGCTTGACAGGCATATGTTTCGCCCTCTAGCGTGCATTACCTCAGGCACCTGCAAGAAGCAAAACAATGAAAATGACAAGAATTTAGTAATTAAAATATCCTTATATAGAGGGCGGTGTTTAAATAACGCACAAATAAAAGTGCTTTTTTTATTTATATAATTTTAGTTGAAATTTTAGAATAATATCGACAATAAGACTGCTCTGGGTCAGGTCACTGCGTGGTTTCCACGAGATAAATCTTTAGTACGCGAGTAAATCCATAGGTAACGGCTAATTTATAATATTACTATTATTGTCAGGGAAATAATATATAATTACACGGCAAAATCATGACTTAAATAAATATACAGATATATACCTCCCTACAACATTCAATAGTTTCGTTTCTGTCCAAAGCCAGTATCCTCAAAGTTCTTATTTGTATAGCAGTAGTATTCTGTAAACAACACTTATTTTGGCGTTTTCAGAACAGCGCCCTCTATCCATTGATAGTTTAATGACTAAATACTTGTAATTTTTATTGATTTGCTTCTTGTAGGTGCCTGTTATAATGCACACTAGAGGGCGAATTATCCCTGTCGAACACGAATAACTTCTAACACACGGGCTTTTATGTATTAACCTTTACAGTCTGGCATAAGTTTGACTTAAACACGATAAATATAAGAATTTACATTAGTTTTAGCTATATACAAAATACACTCAAAATGTTATATGTAACATTATATGTAACACGTGTGCTCTAGATTAATAATTGGCGTTAAACGAGGTGCTGTTAGTGTGAGTGTATATGTATTCGGTGAAGTTATTGCTGTTAGCCGTTTTGGCTTTTACAGCTTCATAGGTTTGCGCCTGCGTCCTTGAGGCCGCGGGCGTTTATGCTTTAAATAGATGTACAGGAGTACATCTACTAGTATGAGTGTGTGTGGCGCTGCTACGCTGCGGTCGTTCGCGGCTTCCCGCTGATGTCACCAGGATCTTGCGTATTGCGTAAGCAAACAGTGTCCTGCTCTTCTTGGGTTCACTTCTATATTTTTGACACTCCATGCGATCTTGTGCGGTGTGGGGCCGAGAGGTGGCGCCTAACGCTTTCCCATTGGCAAGTGATGCGAAAATAAGTAACACATGATTCCCGTTGCGATGTCGAATTATTTGACATAATATACAGACAGCCATTTTGGCGTGTCCACTATTGTTGTGACATGAGAACAGCAGCCGTCTGAAGTAATAGTTTTGAGGAACAAACTGTTAGCATAATAGTTGTTGCAAGCCATTATCACCTTCATTTATTTCGGTTTATGATAAAATCCTATTAGTTGCCTTATATAATTATGTAATGTTAAAATACAAATAACTCTACCGTTTGGTGAGCATTTTTCTATTTTTTTTATTTTTACATAAACTGTAATAGTTATGTTTTAAATATGTAGTAATTGTAATTTATTATATATTCCTGATTTGTTAAATGCAGCCTGACAAGTGCATGGGTTCTAACTTTTGACAATTACGAAACATATATATTATAACTTATTTGTATACAAATGATATAATACTATGATAATAAGTCGCTAAGTTTCACCGCTAAAAAGAATCCCTTTGTCGTTTCTCCTCTTTTTGAGAACATTCCCCTTATTGCCTCAGCCAGTATCAGAATCCTTGGCGTTGACATATCGAGCGACGTTCAGTTCCGTGGTCACTTGGAGGGAAAGGCCAAATTGGCCTCCAAAAAGCTTGGTGTGCTCTGTAGAGCGGGACAGTATTTCATGCCGGTCCACCGTTTGCAACTTTATAAGGCGCAAGTTCGGCCCCACATGGAATACTGTTCTCATCTCTGGGCAGGGGCACCCCAGTACCAACTACTTCCATTTGACCGCATCCAACGTCGAGCGGCTCGAATTGTCGGCGACCAACCTCTCTCTGATCGGCTTGATCCTTTGGCCTTGCGACGAGATGTTGCTTCTTTTGCATTTATTACAAAATTTACCACGGGGAAAGTTCTGAGGAACTGTTCGAATTGATCCCAGCTGCTGAGTTTCACCATCGTACATCGCGACAGAATTCGAAGTTCCATCGATACCACCTAGATGGTTGGCATTCCACCATAGTGCGTTTTAATCGAAGTTTTCTGCCACGCACTTCGACTTCGAAAAAGAGTCGCGGAGAGCACAGACCCCTGAGGCACACCGGCATTAATATCATGGAGATCGGACGAGGCGCCATTAACGACAACCCGAATAGTATATAAGGGCTTGTATCTGGTGTGGTTCACGATATTAGTCGAATGGCGAGCTGAAATTAACGACGTTAGACTTCTATTGGTTGGTGCATAGTTCAAGCTATGCACAATTGGTATTATTTTCCATGAATATAACCTTAACTTGACAATTTTTTTAAATATACAACTGTATTATTTATTCTTTCTGACATTATTTATACTTCCTAGTTTAAAAATAAAGACTAGGCTAAAGATATGCATTGAAATTCATTCAAGAAAAGAATTTGTAGTTTAATAATATTTAGAGCCACGGTAGCCGAGTGGTAATTGCCTTCGAATCAGGAAACTCGAGTTCAATCCTCTACATGGAGGGCTCGTACCAATGAGTTTTTCGCAACTTATGTCTGATTTGCATCGTTGGCTTAGGCACTAAGACGGCAACGGGCTCTCAGCCTGTCCTAAAAAAACTCTAAGCTAACATATAGTAGAATGCCTTACTCAAAAGAAATTCCAACAGATGAAGTAACGAACAAAAGAAAAGGAAATAAATTTATTGAATTTTAGTACATTTAAAGTGTACACGTCTGTAAAAAAAATAAATGAATATTAAGTAAAATAGAAGAGGTAACAATCAATTTGTCTGTGTCAAAGTTAGTAATGATACAATAAATTTGAATTACGTTTAACTTTGCTGACAATTTTTTTGAGAAAACTTATACAAAGTACATAATTTCTACTTAAAAAGACAGGCCAAGCTCAAGTCAGACCAGCCCCTTCGCGAGTTCGATATAATTATATTATTTTATTCATAACTTTAAATACCTGGATAACTTCTTTTCCATTTTTCTGTAATTAGGTATTACTAGAAAAATAAATCGTAAGTACTCTCAAACTATTTTGTATTATATAGATTATTTAATTTTTCTGTTCCTAAAGTGGCACAAGGAGTATGTTTAGAAAATTTCTGGATAATAGTCAAAAAGTAATGAACTATGTAATTAAAAAATATTTTTTTTTAAATCCTCATAGCAAGTTAAAATAATATAGTAATGAAACAGACGTAAGGTTCGGATCGCAATCCTAATAGGTTTTAAACTGTACTTTTAAAGTACAAAGAACTTTTTCAGTTAAAGTGAAGATCAAATAAGAATAGATTCCTGCCGAGGACGATTCGCGAGGCTATTGAAACCAACAATTATCCTAATTTCAATAGAGAAGATAGCTGGGTACTACCACTGGCTTGGGATCCAGTAATAAACAAAATTAAACGATAAAATCCCTAAATAATAGTTACATTTTAGATGTGTAGTGTTCGCGTGAATACAAGAAATCATTATGTTATAAAGATATAATAAAGTAAACTTATACATTACATATAATATGTGTAAAAGTCTATATTAACATATATTGGATAGCTGGTTCCGAAACACGTATTTAGACATAATATGTTTATTAATACTTAAATAAATAAATAAATAAGTTCCAAAAGGTTCGACTAAAACAGACTAAAAACGACAACGACAGGCCCGTCCGATATAAAAGGGAAGCCAAACCATGGATCAGGCACAATACCAAACTTGCAGACCTTCTGCTCGCGAGTCTCTTCCGCCGAAGCTGTATAGGGCACCGGGCGAACAGCGAATCTACCGATGTGTTTTTAGTCGGTTCGGCAACTTCAATGCCTGTTCCCGAAATAAGCAGTCACCGCCTTCGGTGACGGGTAGGTGAACAGCACCTTTCCCCCACCTAAAACTAAAAAAAGATCAGGCACAATACCAAACTTGCAGACCTTCTGCTCGCGAGTCTCTTCCGCCGAAGCTGTATAGGGCACCGGGCGAACAGCGAATCTACCGATGTGTTTTTAGTCGGTACGGCAACTTCAATGCCTGTTCCCGAAATAAGCAGTCACCGCCTTCGGTGACGGGTAGGTGAACAGCACCTTTCCCCACCTAAAACTAAAAAGATCAGGCACAATACCAAACTTGCAGACCTTCTGCTCGCGAGTCTCTTCCGCCGAAGCTGTATAGGGCACCGGGCGAACAGCGAATCTACCGATGTGTTTTTAGTCGGTACGGCAACTTCAATGCCTGTTCCCGAAATAAGCAGTCACCGCCTTCGGTGACGGGTAGGTGAACAGCACCTTTCCCCACCTAAAACTAAAAAGATCAGGCACAATACCAAACTTGCAGACCTTCTGCTCGCGAGTCTCTTCCGCCGAAGCTGTATAGGGCACCGGGCGAACAGCGAATCTACCGATGTGTTTTTAGTCGGTACGGCAACTTCAATGCCTGTTCCCGAAATAAGCAGTCACCGCCTTCGGTGACGGGTAGGTGAACAGCACCTTTCCCCACCTAAAACTAAAAAGATCAGGCACAATACCAAACTTGCAGACCTTCTGCTCGCGAGTCTCTTCCGCCGAAGCTGTATAGGGCACCGGGCGAACAGCGAATCTACCGATGTGTTTTTAGTCGGTACGGCAACTTCAATGCCTGTTCCCGAAATAAGCAGTCACCGCCTTCGGTGACGGGTAGGTGAACAGCACCTTTCCCCACCTAAAACTAAAAAGATCAGGCACAATACCAAACTTGCAGACCTTCTGCTCGCGAGTCTCTTCCGCCGAAGCTGTATAGGGCACCGGGCGAACAGCGAATCTACCGATGTGTTTTTAGTCGGTACGGCAACTTCAATGCCTGTTCCCGAAATAAGCAGTCACCGCCTTCGGTGACGGGTAGGTGAACAGCACCTTTCCCCACCTAAAACTAAAAAGATCAGGCACAATACCAAACTTGCAGACCTTCTGCTCGCGAGTCTCTTCCGCCGAAGCTGTATAGGGCACCGGGCGAACAGCGAATCTACCGATGTGTTTTTAGTCGGTACGGCAACTTCAATGCCTGTTCCCGAAATAAGCAGTCACCGCCTTCGGTGACGGGTAGGTGAACAGCACCTTTCCCCACCTAAAACTAAAAAGATCAGGCACAATACCAAACTTGCAGACCTTCTGCTCGCGAGTCTCTTCCGGCGAAGCTGTATAGGGCATGCGAAGAATTACCGCCGATAAATCGGCGGTAATTCTTCGCATTGTACGGTGCGCCCTTGCGTCACCAGCTCATATCTGCTCCTGGATTAAGGACGAGACTGCCTACCACTGCCCCTCCTCCCATTCCCTTGGTGCCCACCGTTGTCACGCTCATCATTTGTCGAGACTGTCCCAGGTGTGGTCAACAGGTGTAACACCTTCACTATGTGAATAACTAGAATTTCTAATCGAACTTTCATTACTGAACGAAATACGATCCGCCCTTGGATTAATATTCTCATTAATATAAATTAGTCACTAATTTTCTAGATGGAGTTAATTAGTCTACAGACTACATAAAATGGCATGTAATAAAAACGGCAGTGCCGACATTTACTTTTCGACCAATGTAATACTCCTTTGTTCGAACGAGAAAATGGTACTAATTAAAAATAACAGAGAATATTATGCTAGTAAAGAGCTAGATTTTTATCATATTTGACCATATATTTGAACAACATTAATAAATTTTAGTAGAATTTACCTACACAAATCAAAGGATCGACCCGTTTTTAAAGAAACGGTAATTTAAAGTCTTACTTTAAAATAAAACAAGAACAGTTAGGCAAATTAATAATTTAACAAAGCTTATTTACGTCGTAAAGACGAGACTTCCCACCGGTCACGATCTATCTCCTCGAAAGGCGAAAATTGGATTGCGGGAATAAAAGAAGAAGCAAAAAGTGGATAAATTGCGAACATTATTATTTAAATTTCAAGAACTCTTTCAGTTCACATCCCTCTATATACTTCTTTATCACCGTTCCTTTATAAAGTAGTGGTTTCGTCTATTTATTTCTACGGGAACAGGAGATAAAATCGATTAGGATTACTGCAGGCTAAAGTTCTAGCTTGCTAATGTAATGTAAAGTCTTTAATAAGTCAAATTCAATACAATTTTGAAAATTTATATCTTATAGACTCTTCTCTGTAACAGTTTTATTAAGTATATAGACGAAATTAACCTAATTTTATTTTTTATTTACTCACCACCGCTGTCTTAAATACTTAATTCTCTACCAAATGACTCTGTTGTTATTTTATTATAAGTATTGGTATATTCCTAATAAGCGAACATAAGTAAAATTTTATTCCGAACGCAAAGAAATGCTATATTCATAGCTGTTATGTTCCTAGTTGACATTGCATGTGGTTTATCTCGCGGAGAACTGCCTTCAAGACAAATATCAATGTTGTTGCTGGCGCTGACTCGTTGCTTGAGGCCGCGACACTGCCTGCTGCTGAGCTGATTTGACCATCAGATACTAAAGTTGTGTGATAGTCATTCATTCATTTATGTATTCATCGGCCTATCAAAGTCCGCTACTAAACATAGCCCTCCACAAAAAGCGCCAGCAAAGGCATGCATTTCTGAAAGGTTTGCCCATACTCGCCTAGCCGGACAAGCAGTTTGGTCAGCGCGGTGTCGTACCGCATGTCGCATCATCACTAGTTTGGCAAATTCGGATGGATTTTCTGCCATCATTCGGTGGCCAGCGAGGCGAGGCGAGGTTGGCATTTGAAAAAAGGTAGTATATTCTTACGCCCCTTGTAAAAGAAGAATAATCATCAAGAAAATCAGGATCTGAGTTTTCATTGATACTTGGAAATCCAAAAATTTTTTTGGGCACCGATTGGTCTCCTATTTAGTAAAGTGTTTCATGGAATATATTTTTTTATACAGACACAGCTTTAGACATTTTTATGCTAGTAATAAATGGAAAAATTTATTAATACATCTCTGTAGAAATATCATATTAACAAGAAGTCCAACTAGCAGCTATTTTATTTTTTTTCGTCTGGTCTATAACATCAGTCTTTCACCCGTACTGTGTTTTAAATTAAAAATAAGGAAAGAAGACTAATTTTTCACCGTACCAACGCTTTTGCCGGAGGTCAGTAAACTATTATTTCTTTCTTCTGGTCAAATCTGTCATATGTAAGCTAAACGTAAATGTGTTATAGACATCAACCTTCCTCGTGAAATTTTCTAAATGGTGGTGAAAACCGCATAAAAATCCACCTTAAAGTTTAAAAGTTATGAGTATAGAGACAAACGCGAAATGGGACAAGTTTTTATACTTTTTAATAGCGAAATTTTTTGGAATTTCATTTGAAATAATTAAAAGCTTATTGTAGCAGGAAGTAGGTTGCCTTCCTAACTTGTTTAACGATATTGTGATCGTGTGTAAACTGTAAACTTAGGATTCATCATTACGTTAACTTACACTGCTATCAATTATCAAACTCTAAAACTGATTAGATAAATGTTCAATTAAGACCAAAGTTACGACATAGTTAAATAAGGGACGATATAGAATAAGGTTTCTCATTTATGTTAGTTTAGTAACTTCAGAGAAAGTTTTTATTAAAACAAAGTAACGACACAGCTGTCCGGACATATTCTTTAAAGATGACTTCACAAGAGAGCCACTTCTTTAATAACGAAAATCTAAAAATAGATTACTAAATTACTGTGCACATTACCTTTACTACATACCTTTTTGTACTACAGATCTAATGACTCTTTATACGTGGCTTAGTGGGGCTTACCTGACTGTTAAACAAGGAGGTCCTAACCCAGGGGGTTTAAATGAAACTGCCACACTTTGTTCACATAATCGCGTTATTTCGTTTTTGGGTTATCTTCCGTTGTGTTTCACTAGGAAACGATATTACTGTAACATCAAACCGTTAAAAAAAAGGTCAGACCTTTCACGTACGTTAAACGTAACTTACCGTGTTTTTGCAATAAATTAATTTGGAAATGTAGGTATGACTCATTTATGATAGCAGTATTGATCTAGTTTTATTATAGTATACGTTAACCCCGTGTAGTGGCGGCGTAAGGGAATCTACCATCCCGTGTGTGTTGTAAAAGTCGACAAATGTCGTCAATGTCATATTCCAGAAAAATCTAGTGGCCTGGACGGACTGCGGAATTATATATAATTATATACCATTTGAGTACGCCACAGTATAATTATCCATTATATTACGTACAGATGCGTTTGAGGTGCGAGGGGCATTGATACTGCAATCGCCAACTCGCCCGTCAAGAGTGGCGATTACGTCACATCCTATTCTTAGGAGAGAATAGGTTACAGGCAAAATAAGAAGAAGAAAATTAATTGAAGTATCAGGAAATTCTTATACAAGAACATCGACAAAACCAACCGATCCATTGCTTTATGAAGTAAGTAATATAAACCAATGTTCACACATGTGGAAAAGCCTTGAAAATGGTAATGGCTACCGACAGATGTCGGGATAACCATCTTCAAAAATTAAGCAGACCTATGAAAGAGCCACAGCGTCTACGTGCTTGCGAGGTGTCTAGTACTTCGATCACCGATCGGCTTGTCTGGTTAGCCGATTATGATATATGTTGGGAGAGGCCTATGTCTTGCTGTGGCCTATTCACAGGCTAGTATGGTAGTATAGGTATCTGCCCTACTTTTTGTGCCTTTGTTTTTTTTTTAAGGAAAAGACGGCAAACGAGCAAGCGGTTCACCTGATGCTAAGTGCTTACCGTCGCCCACATACATCTGCAACACCATAGATGCTGCAGGTGCGTTGCCGGTCTTAAGGGATATTTGGGAGATGGAAGGGAAGAGGAGAGGAATAGCGAGGGGATGTGGGCCTCTGGTTACCTCACTCACCGAACGAAACGCAGTAGCACAAGATGCCTCTACCTCACGCCGGTATTCTGCCAGGCCGTGGTATCAATCCGGTCGAGCCGGCCCATTCGAGCAGCAGCTAAAGCCGCCGCTTGGCTCTACCATGTTTAAAAGTGTATCAGAAGAAGCGATTAAGTGACTTGAATATCCGTCCGGTAGCGTTGCTAGCCACCCATCACATTCTATTTCCCGGAAAGGCGAAAAGTGAGTTGCTGAAGCTCGATAGGCTACACTGAGTCGTGCTTAATGACAATCCGTAATCTATTTATAACATATTTATTATACATTTATATTTATATATATTATAACATTTTTTAGACAGCTTAGCACATATAGACAAGACTCCGTGTGTTGAATTATTTTGAAGTATAAGTTACTTGCTTAAAAATTCTATACATTCCTTTGATTCATACGATTTTACTAATAAAATTTAGATTGTTTAGGATCATAAAACTGACTAGACGTCGATCTGAGAGCGACGCTGAAATTTTATTAAGTTATATCCTCTGCCTTTGTCATGTTAGCAAATTCGATGAAATGATATGTCAGCTAGTCTTTACTTTCAATTCAACGTAACTTATTTTTAAAGTATGTCTTTTTAAAATTATAAACTTGCTGTGTTTGCTGTTACCAGGGTCTAAGATATATTCATAATGATGTCTAGTTTGTTCTTTATGGCCATTATTTATCAAAAAAAAATTGCTCTAATTAAAAGAATATATGAAAAATATAATTTATTGCTTTTAATGGTAGGTGTTCATTGTAAAGAAGTAAAATTGACAGAATGAACTATCCCTCTATAAATCATGTTGCTTTTCAATTAAAAGTTCTTTGTGATGAAAGCTTGGAATTAAAGGTAAGTGCAGAACAGATTAAGCTCTTGCTTCTTTGGCGAAACCCAGTGATATAGAAATAGAACATAACGTTATTAACGTTTGATGATTTAGTAATAGGGTACCGTATATAGGCAATTTTCCAGACAAATGGAAACGTATTATACGGATTCGGATTATTACGGATCGATTCCTACTCACGATTAACCATCTTACTTACTTAAGTACTAATTCAAATTACTTTTACCACTAATTTCATGTGATATTACCGTATAAAATTACAAGAATAGTGTACCTCAACCTTACCTTAACAGGACATAGGCCTCTCCCATAAGGAGGATTTGCCATAGTCGCCACGTTTACAAGCGGATTGGCGACCGCAGTACCTCCAACCTCGCAACTTGCTGCCCGTCACCGGTCTGCTAAATTTTGTTCAGGATTACCTGAAGCAGGCATGGCGGGATCTCGTACTAATATTCTGTCTGTATATTTCTGAGTATTAATAGTCTGTATAGCCAGGGCGTCTTGTCCTCCATCTGTATAGTGGAGAGTCATTGCGATTTTCAAGGTATTTCCCTAAGTCACCCACAGGAAAAATCACCCACAGGTGGCAGATTCTTACACTGATACCACACAGTATGCACGAATGTCGTACTCTATACTATAAATCACGGGTAACATAAAAATAATATGAACCAATTCATTTGACTCACTTAACATGCATAATTTACATACTAATTAGTGTTGTTTGTATGCTAATGTACTCGTAGTAGGTGAATTCAAATGACCTCTCAAGAATACATTTTAATTTATTTGCGTAATTTAAATGGCATTAAAATATATGTAGAATTATTACATAATGATAATATACTTACTGGTTCCAAAATCTTCTTGAAATATATAGGAAGTTTATGCCAAGTATAGTTCAACTATCATCAACACCAAGGTTTAAAGTACTGTAGCACATTTTATGAGTTCCGTGGTAATTATAAGGTTCAAATAGATTAGCAGGTTGTAATGAAGAACAGAGCACCGCGGTGTCGAGTTGTGTGGTAGTTTGTCGATAGATTCATGGCAGAAAACTAAAATTCCTCAGAGTTATTGGGATTGGCATCACTAATAAGAATAGCTATAGTGTAGCTTATAAATCTTTCGACTCAGCGTGCTGCGTAGCATCTCTAGCCTTAATCAGACAGGCTGACGATGATGATGATGAGGAAGAAGTTAAAACTTGGTAGAAGATACTTATTGATGGAAGCATGTAATGCACTTGTAAGGGTTTGATTTTCGTGATATTTATCCTAGAGTATTCTACAGTTGCTTGAGAGACTAGTTTTTTATTTTTATTCTGTACTAAAACAATTTTAAAGTCCTCTTTTTCTGGTATTCATCTACTGAGTTTCTTCCACCTGATTTTATCAGAGAAACCTTATTAAGAAACGGTGGTAGTTTGTTAAATAATTCGCGCAAACAAATTCTACCGTTGGTGTAAGACTCATAAAAACAACCTAACAACTCGAACAATGTTTTATACAATTAAAAGATACGATACACGTTACACAGCTAAAGGCAAACTAAAAGTTCTCACTTTACGAAATTAGTCAGTAATAATGTTTATTTCTCGGCTCTTCGTTAAAACTTACTTTGGATAAGCTAAGCCGGCGATCTTTTTTTTTAGTAATATATTTATCTAGTATCAATGTTATTAGAATTAGAAGCATATTAGTTACGTTCATTTATTTTTACATCAATGATAGCGGCTACCCGCGTAGTTACTTAATTGAGATAAAAAGTATCTAACATCCTATCCCATGCCATAATCTACATTTCCGGTGAATTTCGTTCATACCTGTTAAGTCCTTTAAATGAATTAACGTTTACGTCCAAACTTTCACTTCAGGAATTATAAAGAGGTTTTGTCAAAATTCGTGTAACTACTTTTAAGTAATATCCAATCATACATACATAGGTACAAACCTGCATATACATACATACATAAAATTTTATATATTAGGAGTAAAAGTATGAAATCGCCGTTTTACATTGAAAATTTCAAAAAATTTTAATCGACGTATTTACCCTTTATCTGTATATTTCTGCCAAATCGAGGGAAGATCATTAATGCCTTTGCTATAGAACTCTGGGGACCTGTATTCTAAAAAGTGTAAGAATGTATTTTGTACCGCTTCGTCGGAATAAACTATTTTACCTTCCAGGAAATTGTCCAAATTGCAGAAAATATGGTATCGGTTGGGGCTGGGTCTGTTGAGTATGGAGAATGATATATGTTTTCTAAATGCAGGGCTTGTTTTGCTTTGTGTTGTGCTGTATTGGGTTTTTACGTTATATAAGTTATTGACACATTTTTACAAGAGCAAGTTACAATTAAAATTAACATTGACAATTAGTGAAAAATATTTATCCCTTCTCGTGTCTTAAGTTTGAAGCAATTGAAAATCTGTTGCTGAGTCATATTAGGACTTGCGGCATAGAAGGCTACCTGAACAGTGATTTTTTATTTTTTTGTGTCTCGCGATGGAAAGGTGCAAAGACGTAGGTCTTTGCACACAGGTAGCTGTCACTGGAGGCAGTAACAGGCTATGTTGGGATAAGATATACCTATTATATCAGAATTAACTTTAACATCTTATAATATTTTACTTGTGAAACGCTTTATATTTTTTTTGTGTATAACTTACTCGTCGAAATTGATTGAAAAATAAATAGTCACTGTGCTTAGCTAAGTTCTGTTTTGTCATTATAGTGTCATCATTATTCCTAACTTAAAATTATGTGTTCTAAGGGTAGATATATCTTCTTAGGGTAGACATAACAGGCAGCAAATAGAATACAAAATTAATAATTAGGTAAGCTATTATATATATAGACTAGGTATGTGCGTGAATGGGAAAAAGCTTTGAACAGTACATAGGTACGCATCGATGTAGGTACTCGTATATAGAAGCATATTCGTTACGTTCATTTATTTTTACATCAATGATAGCGGCTACCCGCGTAGTTACTTAATTGAGATAAAAAGTATCTAACATCCTATCCCATGCCATAATCTACATTTCCGGTGAATTTCGTTCATACCTGTTAAGTCCTTTAAATGAATTAACGTTTACGTCCAAACTTTCACTTCAGGAATTATAAAGAGGTTTTGTCAAAATTCGTGTAACTACTTTTAAGTAATATCCAATCATACATACATAGGTACAAACCTGCATATACATACATACATAAAATTTTATATATTAGGAGTAAAAGTATGAAATCGCCGTTTTACATTGAAAATTTCAAAAAATTTTAATCGACGTATTTACCCTTTATCTGTATATTTCTGCCAAATCGAGGGAAGATCATTAATGCCTTTGCTATAGAACTCTGGGGACCTGTATTCTAAAAAGTGTAAGAATGTATTTTGTACCGCTTCGTCGGAATAAACTATTTTACCTTCCAGGAAATTGTCCAAATTGCAGAAAATATGGTATCGGATGGGGCTGGGTCTGTTGAGTATGGAGAATGACATATGTTTTCTAAATGCAGGGCTTGTTTTGCTTTGTGTTGTGCTGTATTGGGTTTTTACGTTATATAAGTTATTGACACATTTTTACAAGAGCAAGTTACAATTGAAATTAACATTGACAATTAGTGAAAAATATTTATCCCTTCTTGTGTCTTAAGTTTGAAGCAATTGAAAATCTGTTGCTGAGTCATATTAGGACTTGCGGCATAGAAGGCTACCTGAACAGTGATTTTTTATTTTTTTGTGTCTCGCGATGGAAAGGTGCAAAGACGTAGGTCTTTGCACACAGGTAGCTGTCACTGGAGGCAGTAACAGGCTATGTCGGGATAAGATATACCTATTATATCAGAATTAACTTTAACATCTTATAATATTTTACTTGTGAAACGCTTTATATTTTTTTTGTGTATAACTTACTCGTCGAAATTGATTGAAAAATAAATAGTCACTGTGCTTAGCTAAGTTCTGTTTTGTCATTATAGTGTCATCAACTTAAAATTATGTGTTCTAAGGGTAGATATATCTTCTTAGGGTAGACATAACAGGCAGCAAATAGAATACAAAATTAATAATTAGGTAAGCTATTATATATATAGACTAGGTATGTGCGTGAATGGGAAAAAGCTTTGAACAGTACATAGGTACGCATCGATGTAGGTACTCGTATATAGAAGCATATTCGCTCGACGTTACTATTATCCACATTAGTACCTATATAAGTTAACATTAAATTAAATTAAATTATTTCTTAATTGAAATTGCATGTTATTAATAATTGTTTAGCTTTAATGTAGGTATACTCTTTTCGTGTTAAAGGCGATTTACTGTTTGAAGGTTAGTACAGAAAAAATTGTTATAATTAACATTGTCACTCATTTCTAAACATTTATAAGTAATGAAATTAAGACAGGAAACCGGTTATTAAATAATGGGCCGTGTTGCATTTACCTCCTGTCAATCAAGGCCCATTAGCCTAATTAGTAGTCAACAAAGCTGAGTGTTGCGGGTTTAAATCCGCAAGGGGCAACCATTTGCATGATGAATACGTATTTGACCTTGAGTCGTGGAAGTAGGTAGGCCAGGAGAATGGTGTTATTTTTCATCAATTTCCATTATGCGTAAATTAAAGTTCTGTAAAAATCAAAGTACGTATCGTATTATGTCGAATTTAGATAATACATTTTAATATAAATTTGCCCAGGTTCGAACCTTAATGGAAATGTAAAAGCTTCCTGCAATGTAATTACCTTTACTTGAGTTTACCAGTTCGCCCAAGCACCGTTTCTATTTTCGTAATTATTTTCAGTTATGTTAATTGGAGGTTAGTCATTTGTTTTGAATATAAGTTTCTGTTTAAGTTGTAGTCTGCTGTATACCAAACAGAGACACTGTCGTTACGTAAAATAAACGAAAATTCACAAATAAATACATTTACTTTAATTACAAAGTTTGGAAAAAACGACTTTTACAATTATAATAAATAATAGTAAAAGTCGTTAAACTTAAAGCGAGAAATAGCGAGGCGTGGCTCTCTTTCGGGACCAAAACCCTCACTTATAATGAGAGGCCTGTAGTCTGTTGGAATTAGAGTATATAACGTTGTAAGTATAGTTGCTTAGTAAGTAAATTATTAGATCAACATTTACAAATAGATTTTAAGTCATATTCAAATTCAATTTAGGATTGTTAAATCTGTTTTGAACAAAATATCGAACAATTACCGATTGTAGTTTGCGCAGAAATGATTGATTTTATAGGCATCTTTGCATTTTGTTATACGTCATGGAGGACTCCCATGGACATACGTTCCACCATTTACATATATATTTAAAAGTACGGTATTAATTATTCGTTTCGCACTATATTATGCAAAAATGTTTTTGTAAACAGAGTTTTCTATAATATAACCAATGTCGTGAATAAATGTTTTATTATTTTCATAAATTTACACAAAGTTTGAGAGAGATTGCTAAGTTTAATTATATGTATGGTGAAAAGCAAAAAGTAAAAAAAAATATAATGTTTCTTCACTTTTAGCACCTTCTAAACAGACTATGACTGGACATAAACCTAATGGTTATAAAATAAGCAACAGTAGTATCAGACAGCCCGCACTTTAAACGTTAAACTGCCAACCACATGATCGAATAATTTGGTTCTGGTTGAGACCATTCACCATAGGTCGGCTTTGGAATTTAGCGTCCTCCTTTTACGTCACCCATGAGTTGAGATGGGGTAAAACGATTCTCACATGCCACTATTACAAAGAAATAACGCCGCTAAAATCTAATCAATTCAATGATATTCTATTTTATAAAGAGGTTCGTATCATAAACAAGAAATAAAAATTACAGACAACATATTGACATAAAAGTGTATGAAAAGAGGACTCGTACAGGCTCAGGACAAAATAGAAGCGAGAGACATAAATTTTTTTATAGATTCCGCAGAACAAAGGAAACAAGCCGCAGTAGACCATTAGATATCGCGTTCATATTTCAAGTACATAAATTATACCAATACTGCGTTTTATATCCTTATAATAAAAGCACTCACGCCTGCCACCACACATATTACGGACTCCTTGGGCGGCTTGGGCGGGACGCGGGCATAATGGCGTGGGCCACCGAACTGAACACTCCCTTACTACGATTTTGTCGGTTCACTTAATTATTTCACTAAACGATCTTCCCTGTATAGTACAGAAAATGACAGATAGTTTTGTTTGCCGATGATACCTCATTGTTATTTAAAGTTAAAAGAAACCACTACACTGGAACGGCCCTACCAAATATGATATACAATACCAAATAGTTTGCAGTAGATAATTTACTTCTAAAAGCAGAAAAAATCAAATAAAAAACTAATACACACAAATGATTACTAATAAATATTACTACCATTAAAATTATGCACCAATTAGTGGTACAAAAAATCAAAAACAAACATCACTTAAATATTTTTATTATACTATTACTATTGTTGGTTCTTGGCCTACTTGTTTATCAAGCAGTAGTAATCTACATTTAGTCTTAAAACCAATAATTGTTTTGAGACCATGTAATGGAGGTGGAAGATTGTTCGAACACTTGATTGCATTCTACTTGAAACTACATCGGTTGAATTGTTAAAAGGATGTAGCATCTTTTGATTAGATGATCTAGTATCATATATTTTAATTTGATCTTGCAGTCTCCTCCCCGTTAGGTAGCTCCGACCACTGTCTGGTGAAATCTGTGTCTGTCTACTCGCCACCTGAACCCGAACACATGGGGACTAGGCGTGTATGGCGATACAAGTCAGCTGATTGGGATGAGATGCGGCATTTCTTTGCATCCTACCCATGGCAGCACTTATGCTTCTCTTCAGACGACCCGGCGTGCTGCGCGGATGCTGTTTCTGGAGTGATATATCAGGCTATGGAATATTTTGTTCCATATTCTGATATCTCACTCCATGTGAGAGCCCGCCCTTGGTTCAACTCTGAGTGTGATAGTGCCGAAGCACTTAAGCACTTAGCTTACCAAGAGTGGGCGGATGCTCGAGCCCGCAAAGCACCGAATGTCCCGAAACTGAAAAGAGCCTACAATAGTGCTGCTAAGTCCTGCAAACGTGCTCTCCGCAAGGCCCGCTTCGACCATATTGGCCGTATTAGAGCCAATCTTACCCATCCGGGAGTAAAGCTTTCTGGTCTCTTGCCAAATCGGTCGAAGCCAATTTCTGCCGGTCTTCTTTCCCGCCATTGCAGAAGTCTGATGGCTCATTAGCTCACACCGCCAAAGAGAAAGCAGACATGTTTGCCTCTCTATTTGCGAAGAATTCACAACTAGATGCAGCTGATAACTGCCCACCTTTGCTACCTCGTTGTGACTCTGCAATGCCTGAGGTACACATTCGGCAAAAGAGGTACTCAAAATACTCAGAACTCTAGATGTGAATAAGGCTAGTGGGCCTGACGGCATTCCTGCCATTGTCTTGCGGTCATGTGCACCTGAGTTGTCTCCTGTTCTGACTCGCCTCTATCGCTTGTCCCTGAGGACTGGTCAAGTTCCGAAGTCCTGGAAGATTGCCAATGTCCAACCTGTACCTAAGAAAGGAAGTCGTGCCGACCCTGCCAACTACCGACCTATCGCAATCACCTCCATACTCTGTAAGGTTATGGAGCGCGTTTTAAACAACCGCCTCCTTGCATACCTGGAGGACAACGACCTCCTCAGTGACCGTCAATTCGGGTTTCGTCGAGGCCGATCTACTGGGGATCTTCTTGTGTATGCTATTCACCACTGGAGCGAAGCCATTGAGAGACACGGTGAAGCTCTTGCCGTGTCTCTTGATATCTCTAAGGCTTTCGACAGGGTCTGGCACGCAAGTCTCATTGGCAAGCTTCCGGCATATGGTATTGCTCCCGAGCTTTGCATCTGGATCGAGGATTTCCTGGGGAACAGATCGATTCGGGTTGTCGTTAATGGCGCCTCGTCCGATCTCCATGATATTAATGCCGGTGTGCCTCAGGGGTCTGTGCTCTCCGCGACTCTTTTTTTGCTGCACATCAACGACCTGCTGGTAACACCCGATATCTTTGGGTATTCAGATGACAGCACAGTCTCGGGGAGATACTTGTCCGATGCGAAGTCTGGGGCAAAAGTCCAGTCTTTCAGAGAATCGATGATTGAGGGGGTGAACTCGACTTTGGAGGCTGTTTCCCAATGGGGTGATGCCAATTTGGTCGAGTTTAACCCCTCTAAAACACAGGCTTGTCTTTTTTCGGCGAAACGGAGTCCATTTCCATTCCAACTGACTCCGACTTTCCGGAATGTCTTCGTTCCGGTAAATGACCGTCTTGCGCTCTTAGGTCTAGATCTCTCTTCTAACCTAAATTTCGGTCGTTACATCGAGTCCATAGCAAACACTGCTGCCAAAAAACTTAGTATCCTCTCGGGGGTGAGACGGTACTTCACATCGGAGCAGCTCTTAAATCTATACAAAGCTCAAGTCCGCTCTTGCATGGAATACTGTTCCCACCTCTGGGATGGTTCGGCTAAACATCAGCTTGATGCTTTGGACTCGTTGCAGCGCCGAGCGAAGAGGATCATAGGCAGTGACTCACTAGTAGAGGCAAAACTTCAAAGCCTCGAACACCGTAGACGAGTGGCCTGCCTCTCGGTTTTTTATCGAATTAATTTCGGAGAGTGTGCGGAGGTTTTGCATAACCTAATACCCTCTTCCCCTTTCCATCACCGAACGACTAGACGCGGCGAGAAGTTCCACCCTTATGTTGTAGACATTCCTCCATTACGCACGAGGCGGTTTGCCTCTTCTTTCTTTGTGCGGACGGCTAAGGAGTGGAACTCTCTGCCGAGGTCGGTTTTTCCGGAGGCCTATAACCTGGATATCTTCAAGGCCAAAGTGAACAGACATCTAGGCAAGCGTGTACCATCCTAGGCCTCATCTTCGCTTTCCATCGGGCAAGATTGAGGTCAAACGCAGGCCTATTTTTTCATAAAAAAAAAAAAAAGATCTGTAGACCAACTTAACTTCTCATTAAGCTTAATTTAGCTTCTCATCGTATTTCTCTGTTTTTTTACTACGCCGAATAAAAATGGTAGCGAAGTGTAGTCGCCTGCGGCAATCCATCTTTAACATGTTTGATTTGTTAAGAAAAGAGGTTACGTGTATACATGGCGGTACGTTAAAATAGAAACGCGCGTAGGAATTCTGTCCGTTGTTCTGTACGTCTTACGATTGTAAGAAAATTTGCGTAATTAAATTTGGAGAGGACAAAGCACTTACAAAGGGTTAAAACGTAAAGAATCTCTTAAGTGATTACGAATATAATACAATACTTTTAGTCTCTTGAAATAATTACGTGAAATATCGCTAATATGTTAAATATCTCAGATCGAAGTTGGATCTCAGATCACTATTCCAAGAGTTTTTACTTCATTCGATACACGTAGTAATGCACGAGTTCGTATTAATATAAATATTGCAGTGAAAATTTTATGTAAAGTTATTTTTAATAAGAGTTGTCTACATGTTTTATTTCACATTTTACCGGATTATTGTTTAAATACTATGTGATCATTGGGCATATTTTTGAAAATAGGTTTCATGAGTATTCACGAGTATTCGTGTAAACAATTAACTCGAATGTTCAAAATAAGTATAGTCTAATTAAGGTTAGTACCTAAGCGAATTTAGTAATTATTTTATTGACGGTTTTGTAATGGGGATTTATAAATTAGGCTCATAGACCTGAACCGTGCCGTTTACCGTTTCCTATATAGACTCCTGTCCTGATGAAAACCAGATAGTGCGTTGTAAGGTGAAAACAAATATGTTCCGTCCGTACTCGTCAAAAACGAGACAGATTCAATCGCATGGTAGTAGATTACAATGTGTTGATCGCAAATACAGTGCCTGATAGATATCCACTATTATTCACGGCTGATCAGATGTTACGGCTTATTCTATCGACTCTAACAACTATCGCAACGGTACAACGAATCAAGGATTTGATGAAGGGTTACTAGTATGGCTTCATAATCCTTTGCGACATAGAGGGTGATCACCAAATCTACAGGCGAAATGTGAAGGTCCTTACCGAATATTGACATTTATTATTAATTCTGGTACTAGCTTCACAACTCATTTTACTTTTTCATAAAAGTAACCGCCCGGTTTCGCCTTACGGCCTCTTCAGGGTATTCAATTATAATAAAATATTCAACTAATGTTACTTACAATAAATGAATACTTTATTAAAACTTCGGGGGGGTAGTACTCAGGTAGGAATATAGGAATATCACATCAGAAAATTTTGTCACCAGGTACTAAAGAATAATCAAAATATACATATATTAAATTTACTTTTTATTTATAAGTAAATATAAAAAATATTTTAATTAAAATAATTAGAGTTTAAATGTCAATATATTTCATAAATAAAATAAGTGGAGAAGAATATCAACAATGGGGATCTACATATGTCCTTTGATAATTGAGAATGAGATCATCTCCAAAGTGTATTAGTTTATTAATTTCTAGCGTTCAATTTTAAACTGTTTTTGCGTGTATGCAAAACCCAAAAATTCAAATTTTCTGTTGTGCAAAGATCGAATCATTCTTTTTTAGGACCCAGCATCTAGTACTTTCCTTTAGTCTTTTTTTTTTTATCTTTATTTAATGGAGAGTTTGTTCGTATGTACCGAACATGTCAACCTCATTGTTGCATGCACTATTCGGATCAGCCATATATACATTTTACATCTTATGGATACATAATTAAATTAACTTAATCTACCTGTCATTTAGCCCCAATTTAACAATTTGAAACAATATTCTTGCACTCTCGGATTCAGGGAATGCCCGAATACTGTTACAAATACCGACATTATAGTCCCGTGATAAGGCAGTACGTCTCTGAGTCTCATTCCGTATACACTCCATGGTAATGTGAAGTACGTCTTCTATGATGTTACACTGACTGCAATATGGAGAATTATTTTTGCCCATCATAAATCCAAAATTGTTCAACGGAATGTGACCAGATCGAAGTCTTAAGGCTGTGATCAAATCACGCCTTTTCATTTGCCTCTTTTCGAACCAAAGGGAACGTCTTCCACGTTCCCTTTGTTGTTGGTTGATCCTTTAGTCTTGTGTTAAATTTGTTTAAATTTGTTTAAATCTGCCTGTTTATCCTATATATTTTATTTATTGCAGTCCTGGGCACAAAGTAAACCCCACTGCGTTTTAATAGGTATTTTATCATTATTGTTACAAAGCAAACTACCTAACGTGTTTGTAGTGAGTGTAAAACGCCGGTGTACGGTCTTTGAGAGGCCTTGTGAATTTTTATGAGATATTCCATAGAAAGCAAACTTTTACACATTTTTGATTTTCACATTTTGAGAAACCTGCCTATCCCTGAATATAATATTTGTTTCAAATTAGCTTTCATAAGAAAATGAATTAAATATAGTGTTCGGAACTTTCTCCCTTACTCTTTGATTCTTTGTCTCCTTTATTTGGTACGTTTGGTACTGTTTAAGCCCATTGTTGAACATAGGCCTCTCCAAAAAAGTGACAGCTAGGTGGGTCATGTATCTGGCGGTTTACTTATTACAAAATAGTTAACTTTAACTTTTAATTGTTTAATTTTTAATTTGCAACTTTATCATACCATCCCTGAAGTGCATCAGATTATTAACCGTTCACATGTCATATAATAGAATTATTATTGCAACATGTTACAATCAAACAGTTGTTCAATAAAAAAAAACTTACAAATTGATTCTGGAATAACTATACTCAACGGCACTATACTCTATGACACTATACTCTACGGCACTATACGCACAGGCACTATACTCACCGGCACTATACTCTACGGCACTATACTCTACGGCACTATACTCTACGGCACTATACTCTACGGCACTATACTCTACGGCACTACATGCACCGGCACTATACTCATCAGCACTATGCGCACCGGAACTATACGCACAGGCACTACACGCACAGGCACCATACTCAACGGCACTACACGCACAGGCACTATACTCTACGGCATTATACTCTACGGCACTACACGCACAGGCACTATACGTACAGGCACTATACTCAACGGCACTATACTCTATGGCACTATACTCAACGGCACTACACGCAGCGGCACTATACGCACAGCCACTACACGCACAGGCACTATACTCTACGGCACTGTACTCTACGGCACTATACCAACGGCACTACACGCTGGGCACTACACGCACAGGCACCATACTCAACAGCACCATACGCACCGGCACTACACGCACGGGCACTATACGTACAGGCACTATACTCAACGGCACTATACTCAACAGCACTATACGCACCGGCACTATACTCAACGGCACTACGCACAGGCACTATACTCAACGGCACCACACGCACAGGCACTATGCTCAACGGCACTATACTCAACGGCACTACGCACAGGCACCACACGCACAGGCACCATACTCAACGGCACTATACCTACGGCACTATACCTACGGCACTATACGCTGGGCACTATACTCTACGGCACTATACTCTACGGCACTATACTCAACGGCACTACACGCACAGGCACTATACTCTCCGGCACTATACTCAACAGCACTACACGCACAGGCACTATACTCTTCGGCACTATACTCTACGGCACTATACGCACCGGCACTATACGCACAGGCACTATTACTTTTTTTAACTTTATAATTAACCACAAGACTGTTATAACATTTATTGAATGAAAAGCCTGTAACGGACTTCCTAATTAAATAAGTTCTTTGTTAATTTTACCTTCTGTCTGTCCAAACTTCCAAAATAATTCTGAGAATGCCAATACAATTAACTTTGTTTTATGTCAGCGGCAAGTTACTTACTACTTACTTACTTTACTTCGTTTTACTTCGGTATTTTGACAATTTAAAACAAATTAAGAATTGAGTGTATAAACAGTATTTGATTTATGACTATAATTATTGTAAAAAGAGTGTGGGTGTAGTTTGGGAAAGCATCACTTCGAAATTCCATTTAAATCTAGAATGACAAAATCTATGTTATAAAATAAAAGAAAATATATGTTAAAACATTACCAGAGCCTGACACAAATAGTAACATATAAGATTGTATAAATCTCTCAATGTTAATTTTTATTGATATAACGAGAAATAAAGTTTAATCTTTAGATAGAGGATCGACTTGTTATTTGGATTAGTTGGTATTGGCTTGACATAGTAAATATGGGGTGCAGAGGCGGATTCTGATGGAATATCCATCAGTATCTGCCAAACCTAAATCCCACATACTAGTAATGAAGAGTAGCATCACTAATACGTACCAGCACTGCGCTCACCAACTCACATGCCCAGCATGGCGAATATGAGCAATTCTTCCAATAAATGCAGGCCGGCTTTTTCTGGCTCTTTTTGGTGAAACCTATGCTCAGCCATGACCTAAACTAGGCTGATGTAGTAGAGGATCATATACAGCCAAGCGGCTGCTCGAATGAGCAGAAGCAAAGCCGGGCCGGGTTTGTCCCATCCCCTCCTCATCCTCCCTCCCATGTCCCAAACACCATTAAAATCAGGCAGCAATTCTGGTTTTGCGATGTATTGTGGGCGGCGGCAATCACTTACCATGAGGTGAAGCGCTTGCTCGTTTGCCTGTTTGAAAATAAATATTTAGTGTTAAATAATTAATGCCACGACGCTTGCGATGCTTCTGACGGCAACAGATAAGGGTTTTAGGAGTAATCCTAAATAAAGTTGTTTGAGATTTTGGTAACATATTTTTATACATTATGTAGATAAAATATTTATTTTTTAAAGCAAGATAAATAAGCGTTTAGTTTGTGCAAATACATTTGTTAAAAAGAAAACATAACGTATTATGTCATTATCGTTAAATTAAAGTTAATTTACATACATATATTAACCTTAGTATACGAGTTATACTTTATTTAAAGTTTATAGTTCACTTCGCCCTTTAGTTGTCTTGTTCATAAGAACTTTAGCAACGTTGTAATTTCGCTAAACCCAATCAGAGAAATTATGTATCTATGGATTTTGACTAAATTTTGCTAAATGAGCATTGTCGTTCACTGATTGGTTTGCTTTTAATTATACTTTTATTAAAAAAAAAATTGTTGAAAATTTAACATTGGTTGTACAGGTAATTTCGGACGCTATATTATTATTATTAACTATATATTACAAGTCAGATTGCTATTTTACATCAATTAGGTATTTTTACAATAGCTACCCTACACCGTAAAGCCCTATTCATTTAAATTATTAGCGCCATTCCATACAGTCCAGACTCCGCAGGCCCCGTCACCCCGCAGTGCGACACAGCTTGGCGGGGACCACTTTTATCCTTTTTAGCATTTAACTTTTTTCGCACGTGATGCAGTGGTGAACGTATGTGTCCTACCCTAGCAGGAAAAAGGACGAGGTATCGGGCTGGCTACAACTAAAACCCCGCCCTTTTCAATACATTTCGGCAGGGATACGTGGAAGATTAGAGCTTGTCGTCCCTGGCGGCCCTTACTCGTGAAAGCACAAATCGACTCCCGCTGTTTTCTTTGATTGACCAGACAGCATATGTCCCGCGTGAGTTTAATTTAATTCTAAATTAACAGAATATGCGCGGTATTAAATAAATGATTCAATACAACTGTACTGTACACGATAAAAAAAACGTTGAAACATGAAACATAAATATGCGCAGTATTGGCTATAAGAGAACTATTATACTGCAATATTGCCAGCTTTTATGCAAATGAACAGTAATTGTAAGTGTAATTACAAAACCCTGGAATTGCTAATCTTTTCCTTTTTCATTTCCTTTTAGAGTGCAATACATGTAGCGTGAAACCATTGTATGTAGAACAAAAAAAAAATAGTGCTGATTTTCATCGATCTGTACATTTGACCGGCGCCACATGCGCAGTTTCTAAAATTATAAAATGTTTTTTTTTTTTTTTAGATACTGGTCCATTTCCTAAAACGTCTATTCGTTATTAAAGAACTAAAGAAGTTTTATTATTTTGGATCTAATAAAACTACATCATCGTGCATCTTCTTCTTCATTATCCTGAATTTACAGTTGACCATGACATGACATGGAACATTTGCATATAAGTGTTATAACCGTGTGTTGATTCACGCTGGGTAGACGGGTTGGTAAGAGCAGAGCCTGTAACCTCGCACTAAACATGTTGTTCCCCATCACTTGTCTATATAAATGACCAAACATTATCAATAAGGGAGATATAAAAATAAGGCAAATACGTCGGCTCATCTATAGTATTACTCGATCGGCTTAGTGTTATCAAACACAAATACTGGTAAATTTACAATCTGCGGAGACGAGATACCAGGGAATTTGTCCCTAACGATTTTTAGTAATGGCTTTTAATCTCTTAATGATGCTCCGTGGGTTTGACTTAAGGCTCTCTTAATTTTAATTTAAAGCAAAGCTCGGAATAATCAATTTGATTACTTGGATTAATCATAAAATTTTTTATTTTTCATCTTATTAATGTTAATGTAAGAGGAGTCCTCTTTACTAATACTAACATAACCTATTGGTCCATGGGAGTCCTTTCGAACAAAATCCCGATTGAGTAGGTTAAATTACTACCTAGCCGTTACTCGACTCTGTTGGGATTTAGCTTGATTCTTAAAGCGCGTGGGCGGCATAATGTGAATGCCGCTTTATGTAACACAGTCGTAAATTAGTATTGATTCTATTTACGGTTCTTTTTAAAAGGTCTTGAAGTAATTTCAGCTTGTCATGTTAACATTAATCTAAATTCGCGAAATTTATTG
The DNA here is from genome assembly GCA_029286595.1 of Bhutanitis thaidina. Classification (NCBI taxonomy): domain Eukaryota; kingdom Metazoa; phylum Arthropoda; class Insecta; order Lepidoptera; family Papilionidae; genus Bhutanitis; species Bhutanitis thaidina. The sequence goes on from JAGSMS010000005.1 coordinate 7,031,467, forward strand.
TTTCTTTATTACTTGTTGCTTGCATACTTCCTTACCTTAAAGGAAAGTAGCAGCCTGTAAGTGCCCACTGCTTGACATAGGCATCTCCCCCAGAAAGATTTGCCATAATCGCCACGCTTGGCTAGCGGTAGGACGACCGCAGTATTAGACGTGCTGCCCGTCATCGGTCTGCTTATTTTCAGTTTGGTATTTTTCGAGATGGTTACTCAGCAAAATGTCGTTAGCATTTTCAAGGCTTTTCCTTAGTCTCCTCTTACGATACTCACGAGAAGATACATACAAACACACATACTTCCGTGTGGAATTTAGTCAAATGGAAGATAGGAAAATGATATTTTTGTGGAGTGGACACAGAATTTGTAGAACTTGTAGTATGTGTTTTGTAGAGAGTTTTAAACTTTGTTACAAATTGATACTTATGTTACAATTTTAAACGAGAGAGGTAAAAGCTTTAAACGTAATTTCTGATCTTTATGGAAGTGAATCTCATACTATCACGAAGAATTTTCAAATTCTGTTGAGACTTTTGAAACTAATTTAAAGTGTAACTGACTTAAAACAACCAGACTAATCTGGTCTGGTCGGGCAGCATAGGTACCGGGACATACATAATATAGGTACATATGAACCTTTGTTAATTAAACGAATAAAAATTCAAACTGAAGAATTACTAATGGCGAATAAATTACATCAATGGGCTAGATTAAATAAAACAAGAAAACTCTGTGTCGGTAATTAAATATGTATGTACTCGTATAATGTGTGCGCTAGTCCGAGTTTAGTATACCTTTGAGAATTCATCAGAAAGTATTTGTTCTACTACATTGTAATGAACTAATTTTAAAGAACATTACTTCTTTTGTTAAGTTAGAAAAGTGATTAAGGTGCAATGTGACAGAAAAAAGCAATTATTTTAAATATTTGAGAGAAATTTAATTTTGGTAGTGGCTTAATATCATGAACTTTTTTTGATTGGTGGTATTTCGTTTCATTCTTGAAGAGCGAAGTAGGTGAGAGGACCGAACGCTGCGGTTCGATGACTTACGGAACTGTTGTACTACTGTTACTTGCAGACTATAGAAAGACTATCTTCAGAGTTTCTCGGCGTAATGGAATCTGCAACGATGATATCCGCAGCACAACTACCCTTAAGTAGCAACAATCTGAAGTGACCTTGTGCCAGTCTCATAGGCCGCAGAATTGTTGAAGAAAGCCGTTTAGACTTTTTTATTTATTTGTACACCAACTTTGTTTTTGTTGTTAATTGCTAAGTATAATAATGCTCATTTAATTAATTTTCCTTTTGTGTTCTGTAAAACATCTTTTACTTAAAACAAAGAAACAAATAATAAAACAAAGAAGCCGTAATATTTTCAAACAAAGCCTATTGGCTCCTTTACATAATAATAGATTTCCAACAATCTCAATGATATTAAAATTAAATTCGACTCAAATGGAAATATTTCGGTTGTGTTTTCTTTTCTTATTCATAAGCGCCAGTCCCCTTATGAATAAGAAAGATTTCCTGATTTTATTATAAGACAAAATTTTCGCTAAATTTTGTTGTATTACTGGACTTATTTATTGACAGCTGAAAATGTTTAAAAATTAACCACTAATTAAACGATTTTACAAACATTTTTTGGTACTCAGGATTGTAATAGAAAAAAGTAGTAAATTAAAGGACATTAGCGAGTTGCGCCGGCTTTACACGGAAAATTTTATTGATATTTTTGTCTGCTTGTTCAGGCATCTCGTGAAAGCTACTGGATCGACTTAAAAAGTGTGATTATTTTTATTTCAAAACGGGATTGTGGAGTGCGGCATTTAACGCAAAAAACACAATTATTTATTAAGAAATAACATAAATAAAATTAATCCGTACTCATAGATTATTCGCGGATGCCACGCGTTTATAAACGTGGCAGAGCCGCCGCTTGGCTTTGAGCAGCTTATGCTGCTGCTCAAATGGGCCCGCTCGACCGGATTGGTACCACGTCCTCGCAGAATACCGTCGTGAAGTAGAGGCATCTTGTGCTTTTGCGTTTCGTTCTCGGTTAGTTTGAAACTACTATTGTTCAGTTCATGTAAATGTATTTTTTTTATTTCGAACAAAAATGTAAATAGTCTCAAATAAATTACAAGTATGTTCAGTACTATTGTTGAGGGAAGCGGTGGAGTTTACAATACATTTATGAAATTTGAAGCAAGTGTCTGTTGCATATAAAACAATATTTACTTCCTAATTTTATGATCTTCATAAATCAATTTAAATAATGAAAGATTATTTTTAGTAGGATACATTATCAAAAATGGCGGTAGAGTGTAAAAAAACACATTTGACAAAAGAAAATATTGTCTTACTGTGGAACCGCACCAACCTCGCTCGGACAGACCTGTAATATATACCCTAAATATGATAATAACAGCATATTATCATATTTAGGTTTATAGTTCATATACATTTTCCTCGTGACATGTTCTATGTCATTGGTAAAAACCACATTGAAATCCACTTAAAAGTTGAGAAGTTATAATCGAATACACAGACAAGCGCGGATTGCGACAATGTTTTATACTATTCAAAGATATCAAAAAAAAATTATCTTCAAAACTTAACAGGAGAAAAGATTTAAATTAATTAATCTAGGTAATAAATTAAATTGACTCAAAAGTCGCATAATGTATAAACTTGAAGGAATTGTAAAAAAGTATACATAAAAAACATACAAATAAATATTATTCTCTTGAATGATCTTGAATACTTATTATTTTAGCAAATAAATGTAATATATTTCTTATTCTAGCTTACCATATACACAAAAAGTGGTTATTACATATACGCACATTTTATTTAATTTTTTCATGTATCCATGCTATATCTAAATGTATAAAAAGCTACCACCATCGGTTTAGTTGAGAATCCAATCTTCTTATGTAAATATACTCCAATTCCCTATAGCGACTATCTTTAATCACTTTTTAATTTATTTTTTAGTAAAAATGAAACCAGCTTTCACAAAGTACACAAGAGATTAATTTCTATTTTTGGCTTATAACGTATTAGCACCTGCCCGGGGCTTGGCCCTTATGATTTTAAATTTTGGTCCCTAGGGAACGCTTGATTGTCTTGATCTTATGTCTTATTCCAGGTTTCTACCAAATTCTAACTTTAGAATTTAGTAGGTTCCACGTTAGTGAATCTTTCATTAGACATTTTCATATAAATAAAGCTTAAATATAATCACCATGCAACGATATAACATCTAATTAAACCACATATCCATGGTTTCCATACCCATATTTTGTTTAAATAAGTAAAGAAGTTTAGTCAATGGACAGGTTTTAAGTTATAGTTCACAAGAAATATTTTTTTAGTGGGCCTCCGGTTACCTCACTCACCGAGCGAAACGCAGAAGCACAAAATGCATCTACTTCACGCCGGTATTCTGCGTGGCCGTGGTACCAACCCGGTCGAGCCGGCCCATTCGAGCAGTAGCAAAAGCCGCCGCTTGCCCCTACCACGCTTATGCTATTAAATTATGATAACTTTGTAGCTAAACTGTTCCCGATGTAGAGTGTAAGGGGAATATACCAACTTTTTCTCCAAAAGTTAACCTTATATGCTCGAGGTGCATTCTGATGGCGGGATTTCCATCCGACTATGCGAACCCAAATTGCACAGGATCGTGATGGGAAGCAGCATCTCTTGTGAGAGAATGTCGGTGTATTTTGTGAGAGAGTATCAAGCGTACCAGCATGGTAACTTTTGTTGGCATTTACGTGGAGATGCGGACTAGCAGTGCACTTATATAGACTGTTAAAAAACTGACTGAAGAAAAAGATGAACAAGTTATCAAGGGAGAAAAAAAGGTGAAGAGGATCGAAACTTTTTCATCAAGATATGAAACATAGAGAACGCCGAGTAAATTGCAGCACTCAAGACAAGTGTATAATACAAATTTATAAACAAATGACGTTGTTCCTATATCAACGTCTAGTCAGTTTTATGATCCAAAACAATTTCAATTTTATCAATAAAGATTTTCTAGGGACATCAATTTTACTTTATTTGGGTACCCATTTTACTCCCCTCTGGGAGATATAACGTGACGGATGGCGAGCCTTAATACTGGGTTTGCCTTTAGTCTTATCTTAGAACACTTACAGGAAGAAAGGGGGTGGAAAATTCTAATGCACCCGGCACACGTCAAATAAGAGATACCAGCGTTTTACCCAAGATGTAATCTCAACTATATCATTATCTCAACTATATCAACTGACAATCTCACTAACCATCAACTGATGTTCAAAATTCTATTGAATATAAAAGCTCTTTCTGTTTTTTTATAAACTGATTTCTATAACTATGTCAAATTTAAATACGATAGATTTAGATATCTGGTTCCTGCTAATTTTTTATCATTGGTTTGACTTTGACTTGGTTGTTCGGAGTCCCTATAGAATCATGTTGAGGTCCTCCTTCTTTTTTAGATTCGGTTTACGAAAGGAGAGTAACATAATTAACCTGTTAATAAAGTATAAATAAATAAAAATAAATAGACTTCTTCTCTGCTAAGGAGCTATCTTGGTAGGCGACCCTCTTACCCATTTCTGCCATTAATCAGCAGTGTAACCATTATTGTGATTTCAAACGTATAGAGAACTGGTATATCCAGGCAAAAAGGCATTCCATCACATACCTTAGTGATGGCAACGCATTTGTAATCTTCTTCGATTGAAGTTCTTTGTTATTTCAATCTAATAAAAAACTAATTCATGATTTATGAGTGAAATTGTTGTTCAAAGATTTATGTATATTAGTTAAATAATTTTTTTTGATCAATTGAATCTGACTTTACTACATTATTTGCGGACAAAACTGCTAAAATAGTAGAAAAAATTGTAGGATAAAAAAGAGCGTTTCTTTTCAACAAAGAACTGATGCAGGTTAATTATTATTATCAACATCATCGTTTCAGCCTGTTGCAAGACCACTGCTGAACTTAGGGCTGCCCCAAAGATTACCACGAAGCACGGGCAATCATGAGCCACCTGCATCCATCGACTTCCTGCAACACTGTGCAGGTCGTTCATCTTGCAGAGGGTAGTGTCCCACACTGCGTTTGCATGTACGTGGTGGTACGAGAACCTTGTTGTGTAAAACATAAGGAGAAACATCTCTCCTTCATCATCATTCTCATTATATATACATATTTGCATATAAAAAAACAATTTTTTGTACAAAGTATCTATATATCATATCATATTATGTAAAATCGGCGCACGAGGTATATTCAACACATATATAGCCCAACCAAAATACAGGCATAGCGTGGGCACAGCAACTACCCGTGCGATTTCCGTCTATACAGTTACAATAACTGCCTGCATCCCTGCTACGATGATTACCATTGATTAAAAAAGTCGTCGTCGATAGCAAACGCCGAAACCGAAAAAAAGCCAAAGAATCAGCGAAGAACAGAATCAAGTTGGTATAGGAATAGGAATCAAAACGCCGCATTTACATTATGCGATCAGCGAAAGCAACGAGTGAAGTGACACTGACTTGGCATTGGCAGAATTCTACAAAGAGAAGCCGTGACAATTGATAATAATGACATTTAATTTTGCGATTTGACAAAAGAAAAGTGTACAAATAAGTGTTGCCGTTGAAAGTAACGAAAAGTTTAATTAAATTAAAACACGAAAGAGATTAATCGTTTTTTTTATTACCTTCTTAATGTTTCATAGATTAAATACCTTAGTTTTAGTTTCATAAACTTTTTCTGATCATTGATTTATGAACTACGTTGTTTAAGCAAAATCTTATATATATTCAGTTGAATGTCTAATTTTTATTACAATCGATTCATTTTTTTCGAGTAACATTTTGCCACAAAACATTCGACGATTTTTAAATAGAAATACTTTTATTAAACGATATATAATTTATTAGTAAGTGGCGGCCATTTTAATGAATGTAAAAGTAAAATTTAAGGTAAATTTGACTTTTACATTAAAATTTAATAAACATAATGTTTTTCTTCTGTATTGATACCCAAGGTGGGCCCAGAATGGGCATTTCCCTTTAAAAATGTATTCAGGGAATTAAATGATTAGGGTAAATGTGCTGTTGCATTCTCCACCATTTAACGGTGCGTTGTTTAAAAATAGAATTACGATCTTAGTTACAAAATAAAACAGTCTGTGGAGTGCAATAAATACGTAAAGATGCATAAAATTATAACAAAAGAAAAGTTGCACGTCGTAGTTTTCACGGTGAGTATTTAATTGATTTAAAGTAATTTTACTGTAGTTTCTTGTTTGTAAACCTTGTTTTACTTTAAATTTTGTTTCGTGTACTAATAATACAAAATGGAAAACTGTATTGCCCCTTTAGTCGAACATTACCTTTGTTATGATCATGTAAGTTGCCTCTGATATGTAAAATTTGTATTTGATATGTACATTTTCAGTATAATGTCTCATTTATGATTTTAAATGCTATTTACATACTCACTTTTGTTTTCAATTTACGTGCACATTATTTTTAGGGTTTTTAAAAGGCCTGGTGTCGAATCGTATCTTCTGTGTGTAAAATAAGGTACGAAAATTGCGATAATATATTAATTTCCGGCGTATAGGATGATAACGAAAAAAACGTAGGCGGTAATCAATAAACATCCGATGGTTTCATTTAATTAACAGCATATAGTTGTTATAATTAACAGTAAGTATAATAAATTTGTGTAAAAATATTATTATAATAAGTATTATAATAATATTTTTACACAAATTTCATTTCACCATCTAATTCAATTGTCGTCAACTAGGCCTGAGATGGACGAAAATTGTTTTTTTTCAAACACTAGTGACATTGGTTTTTTGAGCTTTAACTATGAAGTTCTTAGGAAAACCTACTGCAAAAACCTTTACAATATAGTATAGTCTAAAATCTTTTATTTGAAATTGTAATAAAATTATATTATTTCTTGCTTCCAAAACTTGATAACTCCTCTAATTGGGCGAAAACAGGCACAATGACCCTACTACTAAATTACATTTCAACTACTCTCTTTGTAATAAATTAATTGATCGCAATCACTCTCGGGTGACATTAAACCTACATAAGGTCAAAGGTTTCAGATTTCTGATATCATAGTGTTGCATAAATATATTGCTTAAACTATAGTTACAGTGCAATAATATACGAGTACATTTAATTAAATTCAAATCAGCTAAATCAATCATGTATATTATTGACGAAATTTTTATCAGATTTGAGATAGCGGTGTTATAATCTGTCTACTTTTCCTTTCGTCCAGTGGGCTTTATAATCTCATAGCAATATCCAAAAGCTAACCAGGAGAAGAGGCTCCTCAACCGTCACTAGCTATTTCACGCAAAGTCGAAAAGTGTGTTACGAGAGCCCACTTGACAACGTCGATTAGTCGAAAATGGAAATCCGATATCTTTGTCAACATATGAATGACAAACGTGAGTGGTTATACGTAATACAATAGTAGCGAAGTATGAAAAGTCACTATTTGTAGACATCGTTCACCTAATGCATTGATACCCTAGCTAACAACAACCTGGAGTGCTTTCTCTAGCATTACAGTGTCAGGTATATCCAAAGACTAAATTACTAAGCACTTGGCTTTTGATCTTGTCTTTTATTTTGTTTAGTGGATTTTTGTGTATTCTCTAGAGATCGTTCTAATCTCGATTTGAATTGTAATCTAGTATTAAGTAAGACGGGTTTTCAGTGTTATACAGTAAAAGTTATGTCCCCACTACAACGTTCCATACATTCAAAAATTATTCTTTGTATTAATGTAATTGTATTGATGTTTCATCAACGACCAACACCGTATTGTATATATTGACCGGACGGACAGAAATTCACAACGAGAATATTTCGGAGGTGTCGATACGCTTGGTGCATAGGATCACTGTTATAAACTCATTATTTTGTTGTGTAATATATTCAATGCATTGAATTGTTAAACCTTGATTTTGATTACAATTTGGTTCTTAAATTCGTAGTAGAAAATCAAAACATAATTTAATGAAAAGTTTGGGACGTTGGGACTCTTTAATTCAAAGTAGCATTAAATTTTAGTAATATTTATAGCAACTTTAGCATAAAAAAATTATAAAGCGGCTTATAAAAACGAATATTCCTGACATTGCTTGTCAAGTACGAGTAAGCTAAACTTAAAACCACGCTTATGTAGAGACATACCTAGCTAGATGGAATGACAATTTGCCTAAGGTAGATTATAGAGGGTGGTAAACGATTTTTTTAGGGCCTGTCAGATTTTTCGGCCAGCGATATTCGGCATGACAATAGTTTAATGAACGATTTCTTGTATTTACGCGAACACTACACATTTAAAATGAAACGAATATTTACGGATTTTTTGGCGTTTAAGTTTGATTTTTTTCGTTTCGAGAGCACGTCGGATCTGTGGCAGTAAACACTTGGCGACCGAGCTTCAGCATGTCAAACAAGTCTTGCACGACAACAAGCTTCAGGTTCCGCTCCTCCATCACAGTGACCGAGTGAAGCCGGCTACAGTCGATCGAGTACCTGTTGTATTACCGTATATCAGAGGCGTTACGGACAAGGTTACCTATATATTGAAGAGGGCTTCTGTAAAAACGTTTTTTAAGCCGGCCAAAAAGATAAGTAAATTTTTACCATCTGTCAAGTGCAATATCCCTCGACAAAATGCAGGAGTGATTTGAACAAACTCTACAAGCTTGATTGTGAATGTGGTCTCTCTTACATAGGGCAAACTAAATTATCTGTAAGGACTCGCGTAAAAGAATACATAGCTGACGTGAAACACCGACGCTCTAGGAAGTCTGCAGTCTGTGATCATATCCTTGATTGGTAAATCCTCACAAAAGAACATCGATTCCTAACAAGGATGATTCGCGAGGCTATTGAAATCAAAAAACACCCTAATTTAAAAATAGAAGATGGCTGTATACAGTCATAAACAAAATTGAATCTAAAACCAAGCATACCACTGCACGGCCTCAAGATACTGTGAGCACATTCTGCGTAGATCGGACCATAATTAATAAATAAAAGCTGAAGGTAGCCCGAGTTAACTATGGCATCTGGACGTCTAACACCGCAGTCGCCACGTGACCACAGCTGCTGTAAAGCACTCGAAAGGTCGGGAATATAAACCCAAAATTAAACGCGAAAAAATCAGTAAATAATAGTTTCATTTCAAATGAATAGTTTACTGACCTCGCTAAGACTACGCAGGATTTCACTGTCTGCGAGTCGGCTATTTTTAAAGCAGGGAGCAGATGGTCAAATAGATTTTTGACCTGGATGTCGTTAGCCTAGTTCACTTGTAGAAGCGTGTATATCATCATAACATTTTCGTTAACTCTTTTTTCATATATACTTTTTCTTACTCATACTTTTACTAGGGGGCAGGGTCTCCTCTTTTCTCTACCTCTCTACCTCTACTCCACCCACCATCTACTTACCTAATTCCGCTACTAAGAAACAGTGCAGCCACTGTAGTGATTCGGTTCGAAAGGTACCTCTGTACTTGTCCAGCCAGTATAATTATAGGTAACTCAATAATAAGCTGTACTAACAATATAATATCTGTTCATAAAAATTCCAGACCAAAATTAAGCAGACTGATGTTGGGCATCAGCGCCTAAGGTGCGAGGTATCTGGTACTGCGATTGCCAATTCGCTAGCCTCGCGTGGCGATTATGGCAAATTCTACTTATGAAGGAGACCTATGTTCTGCGGAGGACAATTACAGGCTGTTAAGGATAAGGTTAATGAAGTAACATCTACATTTTACGACTTCCCGCAATAAAGTCGAAAGTCGTCACTTTGTTTCAGTTCTGTAGATGGCACAGAACCGTGGTTTTATGGCTTGTGAGAGTCCACTGCCAAAACATAGGACATCCGAAAAAAGTTGGAGCATTCGTCGTTAAATAAAAAAAAAAAAATTACACTTCTTGTGTTATATAACAAATTTGATAGTTTCACTTCTTTAAGTAAAATATCTGTCTAAGATTGTCACAGGGGCGACGAAAATTATGAATTTATGACTTTATAAAAACAAAACATTTTATGACTCCTTGTTTGCAGTCTTAATTTATCTTTTTCGTTGTCTTTTAAATAGACGCTAGAAAGAAACCGTAATCTAAAAAAAACAAATAAAAATGTTTTTAATTAAAATTTAATAGACCTAAATCACGTAATTTTCTTTCTCCGACTGTACTCTAAACTTATTAACTAACTTAAATATTTACACTCCCTGCTCTGACCGTAACTTCATGCTAGGCAATCAGGCTGGCCTTTCAAAGCATATTCGTGTGCTAGTTCCGAAGTTCAACGTTTATAATTAATAATTTAATAATTCCTACGTATTATAGTGTGCTAATACTTACATTATAAAGACGCCTACTGAAGAAGTATACAAATTATAATATCTCTATACTTCATTCAGTGGTAACATATGTGAATATTTAACTATGCACAGTAACCAATTATGGAGTGTAAGGTGGAAAATACTATCTCCTTCTCCAAATGCCAATGTAACCTGCACGCGGTGCACCTTGCTAGCCAAAAAAACGAGGGTCTAGCGACCGAATCATGGCGGAATCCATTCGAATTTGCCGAATGTAAATACCACAGCTTAGTGATGAGGAGCAGTACTGAGCTCATCAACTCGCTTGACCAACGTGGTGAGTATAGGCAAACCTTCCTAGAAATGTGTACCGGTTTTTGCTGGCACTTTCTCAGAGAGGCCAATCTTCACCATTGGACTAAAATAAGCTAATTTCGGGCATCGACTAATCCTGTGAAGCAACTTGCTTCAGGTCGCAACAGGGTCCTACCGGGACTCTTCATTTCACATGATATTAATTTTTGTTTCCTTACAGGATTTCCTTGAATGTATTCTCAGCGTTCACAGCCCGTCTGATCTATTATCACGGGGTCCCCCGATCTATTATAGTCTTCGGCTGTATCTGACGACAGCGCGACATGGTACAATTACTTAATATATTTATGTAAACGTTTTTAGTATATATATATTAGTGTATTAATTTATATATCTAAGTATAGGTCTATTATATGTTTCTTGCATTAGTACATAACATGTTTCTATATTTTACTTACTCTCCGACTGACTGGTAGAAAATGCATGGCATTAAGTCCGCCGCGTTTGTACAATCCGTACAATAAAGTGTCAATAAATAAATTGTGCTACAGAGGATACACATGGGTCTGGAATTTATACATACAATTAAGATGCGAAACCTGCAATACTTAAACCATATTATGCGAAATAAAATTTACGGGGCAAGGCCTCCTCTCAACATTAGAGAGAGTTTTTAGAGAGGGATTATCAGCCACGCCAATTCAGTGAGAGTTGGTGGACTGCACATGTTCTCTAAGTATTTTTTTTTCTTTCGCCGCCAAGTATGTGGTACTTTCTGTCCTAATTGCATTTAGTTTTATTTGTTCCGGCGCCGCAATATTTTTTTCAGATTTTGAAATCCGAAGAAATTACTTTTTAAATTGTAGCGTTATTTGTGCCCAGTCGATAGCCCAACCCAGTAGTATAGTAGAGATATTTACAATTACTTAGAAACCGAACCATTTTAGAAATTATTATGCGTATAATAGATGAATAATACAGCTCCAAAAAATTATGAATCATATTTTTAAAACAATAATCTTTTTAGTTATTATTGTTATATTCATGAGCGCAAACATGACAAACAACAAAAAGTTATTTACACAATCATTAATTACTGTTTGTGGTGTCTCTCGTGAACCCTCGACCGTATTTCAAATATGTACCATGTAAACAAACATTTGCTTAATTAATTAAAATCTGTTTCGTATTAACATCAGGCATCGATTACTTCATGCCCTGTTAATAATTGTTACTAAATTTGAATATGCTATGTTATTGTGAATGTCGACAAAGGAAAATTCGAGTAAAATATCAAAATTGATGATAGGCAGCATCGCTTAAAGGGTCTTGTGGTGTACAATTGACAATCGCCCTGAAAAGCGCAGCGATTAGTACAATTATTCTCAAACTTTGATTTGTAAACTATTTATGGGCTGATTCTGATTACGAGCTATGGTGACTATGCGGCCGGGTGCTCGATTAAATTTTCATAATACGCAAGCGATCTTGGTTGAAACCCCGCTACCGGCATCACAAAACTGCTTATTGCAATTTTAAGTGTTGAATTCGCTTTGCTTCCTTGTGCTCGGTGGTGAAGGAAAACGTCGAGCGGAAAACTACATGTCTGAGAAATATTAAAAAAAACATTTCGAGGATACATCGTGGCGAATAACTTCTTACCCCAAAACTCTCTCAAGAAATGATGAGAAGGACTTTATTCAGAAGTGAGACATTTATAGTAGAAGTGTGCTGATTCTTTATGACGATGATGCTAAATGTCCTAAAACACATAAATTAGCAGCCTTTGGTGAAGTGAATGAAGAAGTGAAAGTGAAGTTCTTCAGTGAAGTGAAGTGAAGAAGTGAAGTGAGGGTGGATGTTTTTTCTTTTTCTTGGCCAGCATTTAATAGTCTACTGCTGTAAACGTCGAGCTTGACATGCAGATCTATTATACGGGTCACAGACTTTAGGTTTTTAAAAGACCTAGACATAAAACAATTATTTAGAAATAGGATTGAAACAAGTTTATATATAGTTTATCTGAAGTTTACATATATTATATTTTATGAACAAAGAATAATAATGTTAACTGTAGTTAAAAGAACGAATATGATTAGGAGTTTGCGTTATTTATATTACTTCCCGAAACCTACGTAAAGAGTTATCGTTAATACTTTGGGAAACTATTTAACCCGTAGGTACGAGTATAGTAACTGATTTCCGTTTTTCGCGTAGGTTGCTGAAAAATTTCAATAAAAATATTTTGTACATTAAAAAACTTAAAAATAAATTAAATTTTTGTTTTATAATTATAATTAAAATAGAATAATGAGACCCATATTTTTTTTCACCACAGTTATTCTATCATTTCATTATTTTTGGTTAGTGTCTTCATTTACTCGATACATTTCATATGAGATCAGTGGTCCGACGAGCCAAAAGTGACGAAAAAAGGGGTCCAACAGGGAAGGTGCATGGACTTTATCGTCAAGAATCCGCTTCGGCAAAGTTACCTATAGTGTCAGACAATATGCCGAGACAAATTTGTAAATAGATCTCCCCGCATGATCTGTTGTATGTGAACCGAGCCATTCTGCCTGGTGGGTATTAAAATCGCCGTGAATCTCGATCTCTGCGAATCTATTGAAGCAATGTATACACAAATTGCGGCTCGACTCAAAGGAGTGTTCCAGCTTATACCCTGGGTAATGGAGATAAGAGGTATCAGCCGGAGAAGATATCTATGTCTCGGTAAGAAAAAGCAATATCGGCTTTGCCATTTTCGGATGACGCCAAGGTTAGAGTGGAGTCCCCTGACATTTCAGAAATCCACGGCGAGAGAGAGGGTGTCCTAGATGCTTTACCACGTTTGCCACGAGTAGGTCATACATAGAGCGGCATTTTGCCTCTCCCCGCCCCTAGAAAGTGCGAGGCAGGACTGAATATCCACGATTAGTTAGCGTAAGAAAGCCTGAACGTGGACGCTCGGTGAGGAATTCTCCAGAATCGTCGGTACTGGTATCCTCCTAGGGAAGCTCATTACTCACGGTTTTCTCACTCACCGAACGACACGCACAAGCACAAGATGCATGTACTTCACGTCGATATTATACGAAGTCTTGGTACTACCCGATCGAGCCAGCTCACTAGAGCAACAGCAAAAGCCGCCGATTGACCATTTACCATGTATAAAAATCTTGTCAAGCTTTTTATATAATTATATAATCTATGTTAATCCTTTTTGCTAAAATATTCAAATTCTTGAAAGTCATTACAAAAGTTCTATAGACTAGACTTCTATAGATATCTTATAAAATATATATTTACTAAACCGCAATGCTAGCTCTAATGACAGAACAGAGGATTGTGATCTTCTTATAAATGTAACAATATTAAGAAAAATCATAAGGGACATAGCTCCAACAGATATTCAAGAAACGTTCAGCCAAAAATGTATAACAATGTTAAGAAATGACAAAGGAAAATAAAATGAAACTGAATTCTTTCGTTTGTAACATTGCAAAGACTACTTATGGTTGCTACAAGTCAATTAACGTATGTCTCGAACTGGTCTTATATATTTGTAGCAATTTTTTCATCATAACTATAGGTCATCCATTTTTGCGAAATTACAATAGACCTGCTTTAATTGATAAAAACCGTCAAAAGTCCCTTGCCCAGATCTAGTTGTTTTCAACATACTTAATATCTCAAAGAAAATATTATGTTATGTTATGTTAAGACCAATTCGTCAAATTTTTTTGTTAATAGTATTAGTACAAAGAATAATCGAAGTTTTTCAGATTAAAGATAAAGATATGATTTATTAGTTGCTTCAATAATTTTACATTAAATATAATGATAGGACTACACTGACCGTTAAAGACATACATGGTATATGTGCTTATAGCGTTGCAAGGTTCAGATTTTTTTGTGGCAATTATGTCGTCTTTTAACTTCGCGAATAGAGGGCAAGAAAGTACAATATTCTAAAACTATTTATCTCGGACGAAGCACTTCATATAATCAGGATAGAACTTCGCCTCAGGTAAGTTCATTTAACCATGTCATTATAATCTAATTATTATTATTAGTTTCTTTCTTGTTGGTTATTTTGTGGGCAAGGGGGCAAAGGAGCAAGCAGCTTGCCTGATACTAAGAGATTACCGACGCCCACTCACATCTGCAATACCAGAGGAGCTGCAGGTACGTTATTGGCTTTTAGAGATATTAGGGGATGAGGGAAGAGGATAGAGAGAAGGATGGAGAGGAGGATAGGGGAAGAGAAAAGGGGCGCATACATCACCCACTGAACGAAACGCAGAAGCACAATATGGCTCTACTTCACGCTGGTATTACCCCGGTCGAGCCAGCCTATACGAACAGCAGCAACAGCCGCCGCTTGGCTCTACCACGTACAAAAATATTATGATTCCTGTCTGTTGGTATTTGTCTAGTATTTTTGCCATTAGTTTTTTTAACCGAAATCAATAAAAGGTGATTCTGTATTCGACGCGTATTTTTTTTATGTATGTTCACCTATTTATTGGAAACGGCTACACAGATCCACGATACACGAAATAGTTTGCCTGTATTCAATTGAGCTAAATCACGAGGTGGTCCAATATAAATTTAAATAAAATATCCTGTCCCTAAGGATGATAAATTGGGGAATGAAATTTCATAATGTTCCCATTTCTATTCATTTGTTGAAGTCGGATGTCTAAAAATTTGTTTTAACTCACTTGTTATTGAATAACCATAATCGAATGCTCTGGCCCGAAATAGATGTAAATTCAAATCTATTTTGGGATGCCTAATCAAATAAAAAAAACACGAGATATACAGGAAATTATAACATCACATGTTCACAAGACGTAAGCGTGATTGGGGCGCGCAAACTAGGTCTGCTTATAGATGACACCCTAAGGTTCGAGAATCATATATTTAATGTGGCTGGAAGTTTCTTCTATTAACTCAAAATATTGTACCAAATTAGAAACTACCTTAATGCAGATGTGCGTATTTAGACTCTGTGACTCGCTGATTATCTCTAAATTCAATAGTAATAAGCATGCAGTGTACGGCCCTAGTTTATTAATACGCAGTACAGAAATTCATTGGGCGGGTGCAGGACGCCTGTACGTGATACCGCCACGCACTCAGATTTCGTCGTACATAAACAAAGCCAACATTTTAAAAATTCTATAACAGCATAAGCATTTAATCTTTTATACAAAGTTACTTAAAAGTTAATGAGTATTATTTTTACATATTGATGAACTGTTTTATTTGCTGTAAGTGGTCTTTTTTCTTTGTGCGTGTCTGTGAATAGATTTAGCGCTAATGTTTCAACATTTATACTAGCGTCAAACCATGCTGCTACTTTCATCAGTGATTTGAGATGGATTCGCTTCCACTATCACTCGCGAATCTTCCTTTTCGATCCATGTAGATGGTTTTCCATTGATGGTGTGTCGCGTGCCTGAACCATAACCAAACAATACGTTCCTAAATAATGTTCCGGAACTTATTGTAAAATTATATTTATGAAATCATTACGTCAACGTGATCTCACCGATCTATATAAGTATATTAATACGTTTTCCATCAACCATGATAAACTGAACCAAAATAAAATACTTTTCTCACAAACGCATTTCGTATAAATGATAGAATTTAATGTAAATTTATTTTAATTCATTTTAATATTCTCTTGGTGAAGCTCTTATGATTCTAGGTAAGCAATGTGAGTTAAGTAAATTTTCGAAGACTTGTAATAGAATACAGAATTAGTCATTATTTTATGTAAAATTCACGCTCTGAGCCATGGTAATTAAGCGTTCGTTGTTTGTTACTTGTAATAATGTTTTGAAAAAACCTTATGCTTTTTATGGCTTTAAAATTGGTTGTATAGTTGTTGCTTATTACAGTTCTAATATTAAGTCTCTACCCATAAAATAATACTTACATTTAGAATTACAAAACCAATTATTATACAAGCATTCCACTTGGAAAAACCAATTTAAATTAACGTCATAATTTTTAAGCTATAATATAGCTTTAAAATCAGTTTCTTTCCCCCCATTTATTTCCTTTAATATCGCTATCTGTGGCTAAGGAAAATTTGCGAATAAGCGTTATTTTTTATATGAGACCTGTCGTAGCGCCATTACTATATACTTGGCAAGAAATCAACGACGTTCATGGATCAGGTACCGCAAATGAAAGCTCTTTGTGGTTTTGCCTTTATCACTTCCGTTCCGGAAATTAAAATTTCAACAACGAACCTCGACTTCATAATCGAACTCTCGACTGGAGACAATAGTCGATAATGACGAAATGAAAACTATTTATAGGAAGCGAATTCATATTGTACCACGACAGAGTTGCTTGAACAAAAGTTATAAAACGACATTGATTCATTTAGGTCAAATTTGGAAAAGTTCGGAAAGTCTAGGTACGAAACTTTCTTAAATATGTTGAATCTGTCTACAAATATTGGCATTCTGAATGTGATTGAATATTATTATATTACTGAGACTAGAGACTATTAGCGGAAACGTTTATTGCAATAGTTGGACCCACTGTCAAATCATGTCCCAGAGTCAAATTGGGTCAAAAAACATTAATTGTGACTGAAGTAAAGGACTTAACAACAAGTTGTTGATACCTGGCACAATAATGATCAAGCTCAAATTCCGCACAGCCGATTCTTAAAATTCCTTAAAATTACTGGAGCTTCGACTGAAAAGTTTCCATCATCCCGCGTAATCCCCCGACCTTGTTCCTACTGATTTTTAAGTGTTTAAAAAAAAGAACTGTTTGAATAAGTGATGCTTTGAAAAATAATGAATAAAATTATTTGTGAAACCACCACATAAAAAAGCATAAACTAATTGAAATGATTAATACACATAACAAATCCAAATACACCAGCATAATTGATGAACATGTATACAAATGTAAAGGCCGTGGGGCCCCGACATAAGAGGAGGCATTTTAGAATTTATAAAAAGGCATTACTTACATACTTTTTGAATTTCCTGATGATCTGGCATTTTCTTAGTTTAAATTATTTTTGTATCGGACCTTAATTCAGACCGGGGACTGGCAATATTAATCACCACCAGTAAGCTTTCTACCATACTTTAGTGTTATTCGAGGATTCAAATTTTTTTCAATTTACTAAAGTGTCCGACTACATCGATTGTTGATATTCATTGCAAATACCATTTTTTCGTTCTCATGAATTACGAGTAGTATCCATTTAAATTTTATATCGCACCAAAAGGGTATAAATATGTGATTAGCGCTTAAATATTTAAAACTACTTATTGCGAATTGCTTTTATCATTAATAGCCTTAACAGGAATGAAATAAGTAATCTGTATTAACTTTGTACGATTCGCGTGGGATTGCTAAAAAGAAAGAGATAAACCCATAAAACATTCAAAACCAGTTTCTTTGAATTTGCGGAGGGTAATTGCCTTCTTTAATCAGTTTGGACTTTATAGATTTTTGTATCTTTACAAAGAAAATAGATAGTTTTATTAAGACTGGTAACCGGGAGCAGCGAAGGTCTTTATTGCATCGTGTCTGGTATTCCAATCACAAATTTTGTTGAGTATGTACATACGTTCATGTGAACATACACATACAACGGTACGAGTATGTAATAGTTAAGGTTAGTGCTGTTAGCCATGTTTGGTTTTCATAGCTTCATCAGTTTTGAGGCTTACTTAATATGAAATTTTATGTTTAAAATGTTAAAAAAAAATATTGTATGCTAATGAATTTTTTTTTCAATTTGCTCGTAGCATGTGAGATGAAAAATTGTGTTTATTAATGGTGACCAAATCGTCAATGTAATAAAGGCTGATAACCTCAATTATTTGGTACATAACACGTTTGCTGTCTACCAAATAATTCAAGTAAATTGAAAATAGGTTACTTTTGTCATAAAATGTAGTAAAATAGCATCCTTTAATGTTCTCAGATAGGAATAGGCCTCCTTCTCAAATATCTGTGAGGTTTTTGGAGCCGAGAAGAGTCCGGCCAGCTGTTCCAGTGAGTGTTGGCGGACTTCACATGTTGTCGAAATAATATTTTTACTCTATTAATCTGAGACATGTAGCTTTCCTCACGATCTTTACCTTCACCGCCGAGCACGTGGTAACTTGCTGGCACCTTTCTTTAATATTTCTTTTACAATCATTGCTGCATCGAGGATCGATCTCAAGTCACTTGGGCTCTATGAAACTAAAGCGAGCACCCCTAACCCCGGTTGTCCACGGTTTTTTGTCATAATACACTTCTAAATTTCCAGTTATTTTATAAATAAGCATTTAAATTATCACTATCCATTTGAATTACCTATTATATTTAATTTTGTAATTAATATTATACTGTAATAAAAATAGTTTCAGAGAAAAAATACGTCAACGAATACTATTTTTGTTCTGTTTGTAAATCTACAAAAAAAAATTAATCACATTGGTTATATTTATGTTTCGTTCTAATACTACGACATAAGTATACAAATGTACCATAGACCCCTTCGTATTTTATTTTAGAATATTTGAGAAAATTAAATAGAGGCTTAGCAATTCTCAGTTAAAATTGTAATTAACTATTTAAATGCCCTTCCAGTTGTTTTAACTATTTGCAGGGTGAAAATTAAGGGATTTCTTGTCTAAAAAATAGTCAACGAAATGAAATTATTTTGTGCAAAACTTTGTCGAAGAAGACTCATAGACGATCATAACTCACTAGTCAGCATATATTTTCACATCATGTAAAAAAAGCTGAAATATAATAGATAAAACGAGACAATTAATTTATTTTGTATCATAAAATTTTATGTAGCTAATATGAATGAGAATAAAGGTTGATAGGATGATTAAAGATTGTGATGTTAAAGATTTTTGCCATTAAATGAACCTCCAATTTGTTGCCCTCACAAAAAAGGCAAATATTGCAAATTTATATTTAAGTTTATGTCTACATGGTAGATCCAAGCGGCGACTTTTGCTGCTGCTCGAATGGGCCAGCTTGACTCAAATATCCTTAAGGGCCGGCAACGCACCTGCAGCACCTATGGTGTTGGAGATGTACATGGGTAACGGTATTCGCATACCATTAGGTGAGCCGCTTGCTCGTTTGCCGCCTTTCCTGTAAAAAAAAGTCTGGCAATCAAAACCTCAGTTAACCAGACCAGAAAAACGCCATATACACAGGCGCTTTTAATTTGATTTGGTGAGTTGAGACGAATTCACACGTTTTAACGCCCAAAGAAAAAGGAAACATTATCAAAATTAAGCTAAATCAAGCCATTCCTAAATTTTTAAAGCAAACATATATAGATAAAGAAATGTAAGCATGTGCACTCATAAAATGTATTAACTGCGCTGTAAAAGATGTCATAAAGAGTAAGTAATAATAAGAAAACAGCAACACTGCGCAAGCATTAAATTATTAGTAAATCATTTAATGTTCATGCTCGTAGTATCGGCTAGTAGATAAGGCGCTATGAAAGAGCAAACGAAGGAAGAAAGATGTCTTTGTCACGTTACGCTACATAGCATCGAATTTCAATTGTTACAACACGTCTTAACTAACGTAACATAGAACTACTAAAATCATAATACTTTATATCTACTGTCTGAGACAATCTGCCACTGTTTGATGTAACAGACAACTAAAGGTAATGGTGAGAAAATCTTGAGTGAGAAATCTTCGAGTGCAACATATGAATATACTGTATTGTAGATCACAAAACGAAAAAAAGTACAGAATAAAACAAGGAAATAAATTAGGAGTTACAAATTGGCGGCCCTATCGCATAGCGATCTCTTCCAGGCAACCAAAATAGCCGCAAAATACTGGTGATATAATACTGTAAGTGGTTCTGCGTTCTCCAATTCGTCTGCGAAGCGTGACGGTTACGGCAAAGCCTTCTAACTTGGACGATACCTATTGTTCAGCAACGGACTTTCAATATGCTTTTAATGATATATGATTAGATATATTAACGTTTAAACGAGTGAACTTTGATCGAATACCTGTGGGACTGATGAAACCCAAACTAAAAACGACGACTTTGAACATACATTTGATATAAAAAAATAAAAAAATCTGTTATAGCTTATAGTAAACGAACATAGCACGAAAACTTCAGATATTATTATAAAATCGTTAGAAATAACAAATTTCCCCTTTGTAATTCGTTGATCAACAAAGGTTGATCTTATCGTTGAAAAAAAATGTTTTGATGTTAAAGAAAATAAGGGAGGTAGCGTAAACGTAAAGTAGTCTGTAAGTGCCTACAGCTGGGAAAAGGTATCCCCTTCTCAAATATCAGAGGCGGTTTTGGAACCGCTAAGGGCCCGTCATGTTCCTCCAGTGTGGGTTGGCGGGCTTCACATGTCCTAGAAATAATAAATTTTATTTTATTATTTGTCAGAAATGCAGTGGAATGCTTCCTCACGATATTTTGCTTCACCGCTATGCACGTGGTAAATACAGCACTTAAAATTGCTATTAACAATTTTAGTGGTGCCGACACTGGGGATCAAACTCAGGTCACTCGTGCGTTATGAACCCCAAGGATACCACGGTTCGCGTTTGTAGCGTAAATCCAAACAAAATTTTCATTTTATTTTGCTTTGGTTGCTGGTGCTTTCTTAGAGAGGTCTATTTTCTTCTTCTTCTTCTTCCTAGCTTTATTCGTGGCCAGGTTCAGCTTTCTTGCACAAACTTTTCTAGTTTTCTCGATATTTAACATCTTCCTATATGAGACTGTTGAAATTCAGCCAGTGCAGTGCAAGCTTGCCTCACGACTCACGGGCTTGGAACCTATAAAGCCAAGCAGTTAACTTAAATAAACTGATGTGATGTGATGTGCCGGAGGAAGATTGTGTTCGATAGTCCTTGTTGGTCCATAAAAGAAACGAATCGATTACACTGTTTATATAACGATAAATATAATTAAGTCAACAAACAGAAGGAGACAGAAATAAATGGCGTATGTGCCGACAGAAATAAATATATGTGTTATCCTGTGGGAATCATAAAAATAAATCAAGGGAAATGCGTGGAAAATATCAGAACTACTGATAGCATTATGAATGGCAAACAGAAAAATTTAGAAAGTAAACTAAATAAGTAAATAAAACATGCATATGGGATAGCCTAATACCAGAAGTAGAAGTACGATTTTATTGTCGAAAAAAATGAAGTTTCTGTTTTTTTTCTATGGGAATGGCGGCAAACGAGTAGGCGGTTCACCTGATGGTAAGTGAATACCGTCACCCACGTTCATCTGCAATATCAGAGGTGCTGCTGGTGCGTTGCTGACCTGTAAGGGTATTTGGGAGTTGGGAGGGAGGATGAAGAGGGGGATGGGGAGGGGGCCTCAGGTTACCTCACTCACCGAACGAAACGTAGAAGCACAATATGCCTCTACTTCACGCCAGTATTCTGCGAGGCCGTGGTACCAAACCGGTCGAGGCGGCCCATTCGAGCACCAGCAAAAGCCGCCGCTTGGCTCTACCACGTGCGAAAGCATGTTTAAAAGTCTGTTTTTAAAGCATATTAATTTTTGTGTTTGTTTTATTTGACTATAACATTTAAGGGATAATGACAAACGAGGAATGGGTTTCAGCTTTTGGTCCTTGTCTTTTGTCCACTTTTGTCGGTACCACATTCGGTACTAACACAAAAAACCTACTACCATTCGGTATAAATTGAAATTACTTGCCGAAAACCTATTAAGAAAAACTGCTTTCACAATTGATCAACGAAACATTTAAAAATACAATGCGAGGAGTAGACAAATAATCAGAATACAAAATTCAAGATTATTTCTATTAAGTTAACATTTTTGTAAATTCCAGAAAATAAAAAACCTATGTGTTTAAGTCGTATTTGGGTTTTTAGTATTCTGTTTAATGTTCGCATTTCAGAATGTTTTCGACATGTGAATTGCTGCGCGTGTATCTACCCGCTTCCACTTTTTGATATTAAAAAGTTCATGATCAATAAACCTTCAAAGTTCAAAGTTTTCTTTATCTGCAGTTGAAAAATTTTACTACAGTACATCTGATTTAACCATAATCAAATCGGATATGCAACTCGGATGCCATGTACAAGCATGAAAAGCTCATGGCTACTGTCAGATCGTGAGGCATAGCAAGGGAACATGCTATGCCCCATCCCTTAACGTGGACATCATAAAAGTCAAAATATGGAAATTTCTGGAAAGGTTCATGGATTCAAATTTTCCGACAAATGGCGGAATAATCATCCCAAAAATTGCATTACAATTATGTGGTAGTATGAAGGATATGGCACTGCCATGGCCAACCCGCCTGCCGTTTGTGGCTATTACGATATAATCTACTGTGTAAGGGACTTGTGTAAGGGAATGTACAGCAGTTTTATTTAAGTAAAAAAAAACCAAAAGTGTAGCAATCAACATTCAAAAATATTCCATTCTTTGTTGATCTTCATAACTTGATGAACTCGGTAATACTCTCTGTTTACTCAATTACATAATGCAAAAAGAGGTTATGAAGGGTTAGTAAATTTTAATTACACGAACATCCGCAATACCAGAGGAGCCACAGATGCCCTGGCGGCCTTTAAGGAAGGAATAGGCTCTTTTCTTAAAGGTCCCTTAGTCGTAACTGTTCGGAAATACCGGCGTGTGGCGACAGCTGATTCTACAAAGTGGAAATGCATGGCAGAAAAAATCGAGAAAAACGCACTGTGGTGGAACGCCAACCATCTCCGTCAAATTGGGGGAACTTGGAATTCTGTCGTGATGAACGATGGTGAAAATTAGCGGCTGGGATCATTCCAAACAGTTCCTCAGAACATTACCCATGGTAAATTACTTGAATCTTACTTCATATAGAGTAGAATACGAACGCCCTCGATAAATATGAATGTTTTCGACCGATGAATACAGTCTATACAATAATCACGTTTGCAATATGCACGTCGAATAATTGAGATGGATTTATTGACAGATCGATTATATCGTTTCAACACACTTATGCAATAAAATAGTGTGAGATAATTTATTATGTAATCCCGCATTTGTATTAACGTATTCAAACCGAGAAATCAATCACTATAATCCCTGAGTTATGGCGTCGCCCACGTAAATATACTGGCGCCGCCCACGGCTTTTAGATGAAAGCTACTAGAGTTTACAGACATCTTACTAGATATACTATATTTTACTTACTTATCACTTAATAACTACAGTATTAGACTGGTAGTACGTTTTTAGATAGCACCACACAGTCACACATACAGTGGTGGTCATATAATTAGAACCACTTCTTATGATTAAAGAAAGTATAACATCCTCGTACAAATGTTCGTAAAAAATATACACATTCAATAATTAATAATCATGCAAAAATATAGCCACTCAAATAAAAAACTCATTAAATGCTTAAAATATAAAACATATCTTACTTTTAATTACAAAATGAGTCTTACAAATGTAGGAGTTTATTTTCTGTTACTGGCCGCTTGGACGCCTAATAAGAAACATTTTAAAAAAGCATCCATAGCGCGTTCTTTTTTTGAAATTGGAGAATGAGATTTCTTTCTTGGCTTTTTCTATTATTTTGGCGGCAAGACAAAATTTTATCTGAATTTTATTTTGTTTAAAATAGGCAAAAATAAAAGTTGTGACGCGTCAACTAGGCAAATAATTGTTAATTTACATATAGATCATAAGTGGGCGTGAAGAAGAATAACTGAGCATTTAAATTGTTCTGTTAAGAAAGTTTTTAATGCAATTGATCATTATAAAACACATGGAACTGTTGAAAATGTTCTTAAAAAGGCTCGGCCAAGAAAAACCTCTCCCAGAGAAGATACGCTAATCGTTCGTGTTGCTACCAACCAACCCAAGTAAAGGCTCCAACCGGATTAAAAATGAAGTTTTTTCGCCTGATGACCCGAGTAACATCTCCTCAAGACTGATACGCCGAAGATTAGTGGAAGCTAAATTGTTTGGAAGAATCTCTCGAAAGGTACCGCTTCTTACCAAGCAACACCGAGAGAAGCGATTATATCGCTAAAAAAATATGTTAATTGGACGGTACGAGAATGGAAAAAAGTTTTATTTTCAGATGAAACTAAAATAAATATGGTAAATTCCGATGGAAAGCGCTATGATAGACGTCCTGTAAACAATGATTTTAATTATAAATACACAAGGAGTATAGTCAATCACGGTGGCGGTAAGATTAGAGTTTAGGGGTGTTTTTCCGGATGTGGAGTTGGACCCGTTCGGAAGATTGAAGGTATAATGGATCAATAGCAAAACAAAAATATCTTATAGGACACAATGATTCTCTATCATTTGCTTGTAACCTGGGTCGTTCAGCATGACAATGACCCTAAACACACGGCCTTAGCGAGCAGAAAGCCGTAAACCCGATAGAAAATCTCTAGTATATTGTTAAACAGAAAGTCTCAAACAAAAGTAACACCAGTCAAAACGAACTATATGAAGCATTTGTTGAAGCATGAAATTCAATCCACCTAGAAAAATGTATGAAATTGATTGAATCAATGCCACGTCGTTGCAGTGCTGTATTGAAAATAAGGGATACGCCACTAAATATTAATTATAACTATGGGTAGGCTGTGGATAGTAGCTATTTCGCAAATAACAATACTAATTATAAATACTTAAAAAAAAATTGTTTTTATACTTTTTTGTTGTTTCTAATTAGGTGACCATTATTGTTTATACCATAAAACTGATTAAATTGTTTGTCCGTAATGTAATATTGAAACTGCACTTGTGTAATGGGATTTATATTGATTTCTAATAAATGATAAATTGTTGAACATATTGTTGTCCTATTTATTGTTAAATTTCAAATTAAAAACGATTGCGGTGAAGTATCTTACATAATGTCAAGGACCGTTGGTAGTGTTTCTAATTGTACGACCACCACTGTATATATTATCACTGGTTTATTGATTTTTCTTCGTGAGTACTTTGCATGATATTCGTTTAAAAACTTGTTTTGATTCTATTTCGTCAACATTTTCTCGTCTGTACGTTATTTCTATTTTTAGGTAGTTGTGGTACATTGCTAGTATAAGATATCGTATTAGCAACATGTTTTTTTAAACCCATTGTTAACTTTCATTTTAGTTTTAAAAATATTTATGAATTATTATTTGGAATCGTGACAGCGGCGTCCAGCGGACAGCGTACTCGCGTGCTAAGCTGGCCTAGGGTCCTGGGTTACAATACTACACAAATCCATCTGTGTTAGTAGGTATTCATTTAAAATAAACTATTAACTTCAAGATACAATTTAAGTAAGTAATTAATAGTTTAAGCGTACGGGTTAAATTTTCGACCTCTCTATAATAATATAATATAATGGTCTAGAAACAGGCATACTATGACTATGACATTGTATTATTACATGGCCTGGGCAAATTTTTTGTAGCGAACTCCTTTCTAGCATTGCGATTCAAGTACCATTCTACCGGATTCGGCATACGCCTCTGTATTAGTGTACTGTACTGTTAGTGTAATGTACTAGTAAATTAAATATTATTTGTTAACGCTATATTTTCTCGTTAATCTATGGTCATATAATATTTATGTATACGCCATTCAACTACCTACCCACAAAAGAATGTTTCTTTGATATTTGTTATTTTCTTTTATTCTATGCTATCGTGCTATCATTATCAACCTGTGACAGCCTTCTGCTAGATATAGGTCTTTCTATAAAGGCGTTGAGAAAAGCTACCATGAATGGAAGTCTTCCACATACTCATCACAATATGCAGGTGGGTTGGTGAGCGAGTTGGTGAGAGGTAGTACTACCGCCGCTGAACATTATATCTGCACAACAACTCATTTTTATTTACAGAAAAATATACTTTTAAGCACTCTACGAGTGCATTTGGTTTGCTCTCTCGTCGCCAATTGTTATGTTTTAACAAGGAAATTTAAAATAAATAATGGACTCGTACACGTTCACGTTACCGCGCGTAAAGGTCTATCACTGTTATTTTTTCTATTCTGTTATAAAATACTATGAATCTCTTGCAAAAGGCTCATAATATCATAAATCAGACAACTATGTGTAAGGCGAAGCTCTGTCTGATTACCTCTACAGAATAAATATAGTTTGAAAGTCGAAATATTTTATTACTCATAACGTGATGTCAACCGCTACTTTTAACTTTACGTTGATTTTATTTTTGCTTAGTTGAAATTGGTCAATTTAAAGACGTAGAGCTGTAGAGGCATGTTATTACTTCCCAAACTTCTCGTCCTGTCTCTCTTTGCAAACTTGCCGTATTTCCCGTGAGAGATCTGCAATGTATTACAACTTGCGAATATGTACAACTTTACTATGGTTTTAAAATAACATAAAGTTGCAACAACTAATTTGCAAACTTAGTTAAGCATTTATAATTGCCTGTGAATTTTTAACACCATACGTTTGTTTTAATTATTCCTTGGCTGTTATTAGTAAATTATAACGTATATTAAGGAACGTATATTGGTACATGTAATGTAGAAATAGTACAGTATAATATAGTAGTATTATATAATATGTTATAAGTTCAAAAAAGTTAATTGGTTGAATTAACAAAATATAATATTATTATGAAGAAAGTAACGTTTCTAAAAAAAACTGAGTATTCTTTTTAATGTCTCTGAAAAGGTACCTTCAGCTGCCTGTTTAAGTGCATCGCTAAACAAAAGCCTCTCCAGAAAGCGGACAGCGACACGGTACAATTTTCTTAATAGCTTTGCCCAAACTCATCACGGCGGGCGGTGGTGAGCGCAGTACCGGTATCCTCACATTAGAGATGCTGCTCCCTGTCACTAATTTGTGAGATTTAAGTTCGGTAAACAAGAATGGATTTTCCGTCATTAGTTGGTCCCTTAGTCAGAACCTCGTTTATTACCTAGACTGATTGCACCACATGCAGGTGAGGTTAGCATTACTAATAAACATACCCTCTTACTTATACTATGACATAAAACTCGTCTATACATATATTATATGGTACGCCTATATGGAAGCAATACGTTAGTCCAGGCGATATTTTTTTATTATTATATATAAAAACTTACCTTTTTAATTACGATGGAAGTGTCAAAATATTAGTTTCTTTGAATAGGTCAAGTAGTTAGGTCGCAAGTTATAGATTGCCCTTATAGTTTATTTTTGTTAAATGAATACTTATATAACTTAGCAGCAGATCCCACAGTTACACATCACAGGACATGATACTGTCGAAGTATGCGAAGTAAACTAATTTGGTCATTGCTTCGTCGGTCAACTATCTTATCCTTCTAATCGCGAAAATTGCTGATCTTAAGTTCAAAACTTAACTTCATTATCTTCCATTGCGACATGATTTGAAACCCAACTCGGTACATTCTTGATTAAAATTTTATAGAAAAGCTCTGTAAATTAACATGAAGAAGCTTGGTCCTTCTTCATGTCATGTTGGCATTAAGTAAGTAAATCTTCCCTTTTTGCAGAGACTGCTGATAATGTGAGAAAGTGTTCCTCCACCTCGCAGTTCACCTCTACCGTGATTTCGTTTGAATAGAACAATTTTCCAACACAAGCAACTTCGAGGTCTATTTTAATTAAATTCAAACTCATCGATCACCTTGCAATTGAATATTAACTTCATTAAATATGTTTAATGACGACGCTTATCTGACTCACCTGGTGTCAGATAAATATTGTTTTTTGTTTATAAATATTTAATACAGGCAATGATTGGTTCATAGAGAATAAATCCATATTTCATATACTGCCGGCATTTTTTTTTCAAATGTAAATTCAGAAATTTTGAAATACAAATATACCTCTTAACAGATTACAGATAGTTATAATGAAACAACACTTCACAAGTCACGAATATTTTTAAAATCGGACATAATTTTTTTTTATAATATTTTTCCGCTGGTAGTCCACGTCCGCCTCTCTTGTGTCTAAACGGCCTTGCCTCTTTATCCGCTATCGCTGACGGAAGGCTCCAGCGCCCACTGGAAGGTGGTGTCGCCCCCTTCGGGAATTTATGTTCTAGCGTGCGTGAATACTTATGTAGTACCTATGTCATATGATTGATATTTCGGAACCGCGGCCTCGAGTTAACGTGAACAACCACTAAGGCGTTTTCGTATATTAGAACTTCTAGTAAGAATAGAAGTATTTTTTTAAGCATTAATTAACACTGGTTATTGAACTCATACTTATGTAAGTTGTGCTTAGTATCTAACTTCTTTTCGTTTTTATGCCTATTTAACACAACGGTATTTATAGTCGATCTGTATTCTGGATCGGTCTATTTGCTTATTCCACCATCATGCTTTTATTTCTCCAAAATGGTCACGTGTTAACGCGAGAACAGAAAGTACACTGTCTGCCTCTATCCTGACATAGTGTAGTGTGAGACAGTTCTTTATTCTATCGGTTGTTTTCAGTTGTTATGGGCACCAATTAGGAATTCCTTTAGTTACATAATAGTTAACATAACTGTAAACTAAAACGATAATCACTCCTAAATTGACATTCTCCTGTGCTGTCTAAAATAAGAGTTTTTCCACTGTTGTCTCTACATTTCGTCCCTGTGCGAAATATTCATTATCGTTTTTTGCTCCTACTTAAAAGGTTGGCTATCGCGAGCGACAGGCATTGTTGACATACTGCCCTCTCGCTTTGTAAGTAATGTAAACACTCCCTAACTTTCACATTGCCGAAAACGTATTTATAAATCTATAGCCTTATCACCCTTAAGGGTAAAAGAAATTACGAATATCCATTTGCCATGACCAAGCAAGCCAGACGGGTTTCCGTAATCCATTTTTCTCCTTACTGGAAGATAGAACGCGACGTACTTAGAATCATTTTAATTTGTGAATTATCATATTAATTAGTCATATTAATGTCTGTCACCGTTTCATACAAAGTTTTCTCTTAAGGACGAGGAACGGGCGTAAGAAACACCGCAACTAACGCACCAGACAACGGGCTAAGACACTGCCATATTTTTAGCTAAACAAAAAGATGAAATGAAATAAGATTTATTATAATCTTCTGCAAAAATATTTTTTTTAATCCTATGTCCACCTCTTTGCGCAGATATTACATTTTTAAGGGGTTTTTTTTTGTTTATGATCGGGCTGAGTAACAATGGTCGTAATAATTATTATACGTAATATATTAATAGCTGTAGGTAATTGAAAAAATACGTGCTACTATTTTTAAGATGTTAATTCAAATTTGTAAGGTCGGATATAACATTTTATGAATATCGACTTTTTAAGCATTGTTTTAAATAACCCTGAAAACAGCTCCTTTCAAACAGGCTGTATGTAGGAGGTACTTACAAATAGACGATGTGAATTTTATAGTAAGTATTAACTATGCATGTACTGAACCTTGTTTATAGTATAAAATATGTTCTACTTGAATCTTTATAATCGATCTCAATGTGTGACGTAGTCAGTAAACATTTGCAACAAACAAACACACAAATAGCTTCTTACGAGCGAATAAAAGGTTTAGTTTTGAATTTTCATAAGACTTTGATATGTGTCTAGTATTATCAATCTTCCCGTATGGTGACAGTGTATATCCGCCTCTGTCTTACTTCCGGTGGTTGTCACAAGAGTCAATTAATAGTAGTTGACTCTTGTGATAACCACCAGAGGCTAGAAATGTCGCGTCGTCCGATTGATGGCTGATTAAAAAAAAACAAGCATTGAACCTGCAAGTATCATTGAACTGCTTGCCAAGCGAGGCAACAATGGCAAATTCTCCTAAAACTATTAACAATCCGATGAAAATTATGATGATTTTTGACCTTTGTTATCGTTACTTGATTTACAAATGATTATTTTTTCTATAGTCAAATGTAATGTTTTAATACAATGTTTTATAACCTACCCTTACCCATTTAGTGTCATGAGTCCTGTTATACTCATAACAATAACACTTCAATGGCAATTGATATTGCATTGCAATTTTTTTCAACATAGTATATTTTTATATGGATTATAATACTCGTACATTGGGAAATAAAATAATAGTTTTGCAAACAAATTAATTGCAATTCAGCCCCCGCCTGAGACAGAGGCACATGTTCACAAGTATGACGTATGGCCAACTCGCACCCCTTCCTACCTCAACTAGATTACATGCAAGTGGACTACCCACCTTCCAACGCCACCGCAAGCAGGGTAGGTATATTTATAGTATTAAGTACGACACATTTATTGTACGCAAATATAATTTACACACAAAATAAATGAAATTTACGTTAAATATCATTAAGTTTTAATCTATGTAATTAATAAGCAACAATCATAATGTTAATGAAGAAGGATTAATAATAGTTGCTCGACTCGAACAGAACACAAGGTTGTTGCCCGCTGACGTTAATAGAATTTGAGAATTAATTAAAAAAAATCTTGTAATATTAAATGAGTTTACGTAATATTAATTGATTAAACTAGTGTATAAATTTATTGCTTTGTCTTTAAAATTGTCTACTCCCAGACTGATGAATAAACAGCTGAAAGAAACTCCGCAGGAAACCTCTTCTTGATATTTTTTTAATGAATTTTTTTGAATGTCAATTGTACATCACAGATTCCAATTTATTAGTCTGCAGATGTTCACAAGTATGACACGTTTGGCAACCGTCGTCCTCTTCAAATCATATTAAAGTGGATATGTGTCAACCACTTCAATACACATAACGCCTACGTAACTACCAACTTCGTGACCTTTGTGGTGAACTCAGTGTGCCATACTGGGATGTACATACAATGATAACTCATTGCGTAGGTAGTTACAGGAACGTTTTTACTGATCATACTTCTAATTTCGCAACTATGGAGTGGCATTTGCATAAATTAAATTACATGCTTTTCACAGAATAGCGGGATCGTAGCGAGAAGTATATTGAGGAGATTATTATCTCGTTTTTATTAAGTATAGAAATATAAATAAATAATTCCAAGAGTCTAAAATATGTTTATCCTATTGTTTATTAATAACCAGGATGTTTTTCAATACGTTGTATCAGAGTTACTTCAAACGTTTTTAACCTTATTGCCAAAAGGTTTAATTAAATAACGTGAGGATTTGATTGTTATAAATTACCAGAAGAGCCCTTACAGACTCTTGGACGTAATATAAACTTTTTGAAAGAAACCGGGTTTCTAAAGAAGATCGTACAAAGAGGATAACAATTGACTATTTTTGTGAGATAAGATTTGTATTAATTTTAGTGATATTTGTATTAGTGGTATGGTGGTTTCATAGAGCGCGAGTGACATGGATTCCATCTCCAGTGCCAGCACCACTAAAAATTTTAATAGCAATTTTAAGCGCTGTTTTTATTACGTGCTCGGCGGTAAAGGAAGACATCATGAGGAAATCTGCACATCTGAGAAACAGTAAAAAATATTATTTCGACATGTGAAGTCCCCCAACCCGCTCTTGAGCAGCGTGACGGGCCCTTCCTGGCTCCAAAACCCTCTCAGATATTTGAGAAAGAGGCCTTTCCGTAACAGTAGGCTCTTACAGGCTGCTACTTTACTTTAAAGAACTATGAACCAAAGTCTTAATTCATTAAGTTGCTACTAATCGTTTTAAATTATCTGAGTTACATAAAGGAGCTATGTGTCTTTTTCAACCGGCTAATAACTAAAACATTAGATGTTTGTTACGGAGATCGTCAACATACCTGGCATGCCTGAAGATTAGGCAAATCTTCTATTGGCAGATGAAGATTGTTTTTGTTTAAGTATTGAAGTATCGACACAATATCACGATAAAATATGTCGTGAAGTTTTTAGAATTTTATGATATCGCAGTACGACATTAAAATAAAACATCACCGATTTTTAAGAAATGATTTAATAACTGAAAAAATTGATAGCAAGTATCTCATTTTAAATAATTTCTTTTAAAAATAAATCATGTCATGACTGTGATCTATTGATAATACCGAGAAATCATTGAAAAGTTCTGAAATTATTATTTCATTCTTTAAGACACTGAACAAGCAATTTACTTCGTAAGGATTCTGAAAACTGTCCTCTTATATTTTGGTTTTTTTTGGGTAAAAGTTAGTTTTTCAAATAGTAATTAGAGCAGTGTCATGCTATATCAAACATCTTTTTTTTATAATTTCTTATTCAAGATACAATTTTAAGTATGCCATAAATTGCATATGCACAAACACAACCAGACCCAGTCCTGGGTAATCTAGACCATAGATGTATTTATTCCGCGGGAATCAAATCTGGAACCGCTAACGTAAAAGCTAATCGCTTAACATCCCTGCCAATCGAACTTTCAAAACTTGGCCACCGTCATCTTCCAATTCCCGCTAATCATCCTACAAAGGAACTTGATTGCTATAAAAGTACTTAGTGTCGTTTAAAGGTTTTTAATTTTATTAATTATTTAATGAAGCACTGAGAAATGTAATTACAGTACAGACATTTCTTTCGAATATGTTGCTTCCGCTTCTTACGCCTAAGTTTTAAGGTATGTTCACGTAACCTAAATTTTGAGTAACACTTAATTGCCGGTGAAATCATATATACAAAGTATAATATTGGAAGATAAGTAACTTTTACACAGATTATGATTGTAGGTAAGCTTACTTACACAAACGGTAAAAATTGGTTCTGTAGTGTCCCTGTGCAACGATCACGCTATGATATCAGCTAAGCGCCACTGCTATTAACTTTCAATACACAGTTATATTCGCACGTAGTGGTAATTATCCCAGAGATTTATTATTTATATGAGGAAGCCGGATGAGGAAGCTTAAAGTTGATCAGCGTAGAGTCAGCAACGATATCCACAGCAGACCTAACGTAACCGAAATTGTCGTAAGGATCAGCAAGCTGGAGTGGCAAAGGGCCGACCATATATATTTTAGGCCCACTTCCGCTCTCCGTCCCCCAGCGACGTACAGGCAAACGCAGTGTGGGACGACCCCCCACAAGATGGAGTGACGACTGCGCTGTGTTGCGGGAGGACGATGGATGCAGGTGGATCGGGACCGTGCTTTGTGGCAATCTTTGGGGGAGGCCTATGTTCAGCAGTGGACTTGTGATAGGCTGAAATGGTGATTAATTATTTATTTCCTTACACAATTTTGTCATAATATTAGTAGACAAGCTATCAGACATCGTCAACAGAGACCAGCGAGAATGAGAAGAGAAGTATAGAATTCAATGTAGAAGTTTGTCTAGGAAATTAATTACTGAAATAGATTGGGACTTGATAATAGGAGATAAAATAGAACCAACAGTAAAATTAGAGTTTTGGTCATTGAGTGGGATGGAGATATTTTCATTTAAAGTGGAGTGTTTACCTATACCTAAAGGTTTAAGAAACTTCTAATTATCGGCCGACGAAGCGTTGAAAATATTGTCATAAATTTAGCAGAGTTGCGCTGTTCTTACCTTATAAAAATACCATTATTACAATAATAATTCTCGTTGCACCGTGTACCACCTGCTGCGCTTGAATCATCTAAAAGCTCAGTCATATCGTGACATCCCCATGCTCACTCCCCTCGTAATCCACGGGGCCAGAGGTATGATTTACTGTGATAGCGTTAACCGGTGCATGTGAATCAAACAGTTTCATAGTTAAGACACTGAAAAGTGAAAGTTTATTACTAACTTTTGACGCACCATAAACGGGTAAGAAATCAATTGCCGTCGCGCAATGCAATAAATCCGTAGGATTAATTGTAGTTAAACTTTAAACAAAAATTATGTTTAGTTTTAAAAGGTTTCAACGTAGAGTAATCGTCAATAAAAGAGGGTAACGCCTCTCCTGAATTTCAAGGAATAAATATTCAGTTGAGGCGGAGTATTGTAAAGGTGAGGATGCAATAATAGAGTGGTCTATGTCAGAACGTAAGTAATTTTTTTTTTATGGGAAACGGGTAAACATGCAAGCGGTTATCCTACCCCTTGCAATAATTTTATTATAGGGGTAAACAACAAACTTTTAGCGGCGGTTTTAAGGTACATAGTAAAGTGATGTATTCATAATACATATTCGATAAAGAAAAGACTGTAACCTCTTTCTATATTGTTATAAAGTTATGTTAGCATCCAAGTGAAAGATCCAAATTAAAACTTAATTGCTCTGCTTGTTGTTGTTAAACAAACACAAATATAATTTCCAACAGTTTGAGTTTGTAGCATTTATTCAATGTATGTAATGTATTTTCATTTATTTATGCGCAGTGTTGCGAGAAGTCAATCGATGCAGGGAGGCCTGTGTTCAGCAGTGGACTTGTGATAGGCTAAAATGATGATGATTTAATGTAATACAATTTAAAACATCGTAGTTACTAAAATAATCGCGAAAGACATAATTATAATTTGAAAAGTTTAGGGTGCTGATCTCTCATGTCTTTATTTCATAAGCTGTAGCAGGCATCCGGTATACTCGTGACTAGCGTATTCAAATGGCTTCCCTAAACCACTTTACGTATTTCCAGCAGATATCCAGTAGCGCCGGGTTGCATACGGAGATTTTGTTTTCAAGGTTTTTACCTTAGTCTCACCTCACCTCTTACGAAACCTACAGGAAGAAAAAGTGTGGTAAGTACTAACGTCCCTACCATAATGCAAGTTTAAAACATGTTTCAGCAATTTCCAGTAACTATCCTATAACGATACATTTAGTGTTTGAAGAGTACAACCAGTCGGCCAAAATTGTTCGCGGCTGGAGAGTAAGTAAAAAAGTCTTCGCATTTCATTTCCTTTTTACGTATTATCACAGTGAAATTTCACATAAAATCCTATAACGGTTTCTAGCTAGAGTCATTGCGAATTAATCTTGGCTAAAATCTTTGAGGAATTAAAGGCTAAATAACTTTTTGAGGAATTGAACGCCCAAGAACTGTTTGATTAGGCTTTCTTCTTAGGATTCTATATCTAGCATGTTCATGATGCTTATAGGACCACTAGGACCATCAATATTTTTACCATTATGGGTGTTCAGTTGTCACTGCGCCCACTCTACGGCACAATTTGAATCCGTGTGATTTTTATTCCTACCATAAAGAAAATGGACGAAAATTTAAGACTTCTAAAGTAGTTATTCGCAAGAATCAAGAAGATTAGTAAATTTTTACCTAAACTAAGAATTTTCTATCTACAAACTTTCATTCGGAAATTTTAGTTCCGACACATATAAACCTAGTAAGATGGTGTTGCTGAATTATTAAATCAGGATCTATAAAATAAAACAGTTTCACTCCCCCCGTAAAGGGTTTACGAGTTCCTCTTTATTGTTCGTGTTTTACGTTTTACGTGTTACGTTTATGACACAGGTAAACAAAAATGTAAGATCCATATCTTAGTATAAATGAACTTGAGTTTTATATTAAAAATAGAACCTACGTTTAAAACTACTATTCTAGAAGAATTACTTAGAAGATACATTAATTTTATTAGAATCGAAAATTCCCTGAGATATGCTCGTCGCAGCGTAAGATAATTGTTATTTAAAAAAAACTGTGCTTTTATCAATTAGATCAGTAAGGCTTAATTTGAATAGAGTTAGCCTTTACGTAGAATAACATTGCTTTTTCTAGTTTATCGAGCCGTCTTTCTTGAGAATTCGTGGGTCCGTATGGGTATCTATATTATCATATATAAAATTATCGGGAGCTATAAACGATGTCTAAAATTATTTATTTAAGGGTTATACGGTTATTCGTTGATGATTAATAAAGTTTTTTCTTTTCTATTCTATTTAGATGAAAGTAGATCTTAATGACGTAAATCTGGCCGATTCCTTGGATTTGAAAACTTGTTTTGCTGCTTTCTATTCTCAAAGATACTTATGAGACTAGATTAATTTCTAAAAACAATGAAATAATTTTCTTTTTCGAAACATATTTTTATTTAACATTTAAACAGAATTTTAATCAATGGCATAGAATTCTTAAATAATTTAAATATAAATACTAGAATAATCGAATTCAATGAAATGGAGCGTTCTACATGCAATATAATATGTACCATGTAATATTCTTAATGATTAATATTATTAATGCAATTTTGTATTTTTGGATGACATTTAATATAGAAGTAGATCATGACAAACAAACTTTTTATTTTTATCGAACTTCTCGCTTGGTATAAAATTTAAGATCTCTAGTCGAAAATTATAGCTCTTACAGCAATGGTTTTGTGTCATCAAAATGTGTTAGCTGCGTAACGATCTGCGGCACCTTTCTTGCTGTGAGTACTGTACGAAGCGATTAAGAGAAAAGATCCGGCGTACTCGTCATATATATCGCATGAGAAAGAAAAAAAGTGGGTTGCGGAGGCAACGTAAAATGAAAACAGTCATCGAATGTACCTCCAGTCTCGATATTAAATCCATTGCTGTGTGTTAGTGATAACAACGTTTGCTTTAGTAATGCCCATTTTATTCTTTATGTTGATTAAAAGTAAAGTAGCGGCTTGTCAAAGTTCACTACACGGCAAAGGCCTCCTCTTAAATATTTGAGATAATTTAAGAACGTGCCCGCCACGCTGCTCTAGTCCGTGTTGGCGGACTTCACAAATCCTGGAAATATTTTTTTTGTTTATATTTATTTGCCATAGTCCGCATGTGAATGAGGCAAATTCTGCAGTTAAAATTGCTATAAACAGTTTTAGTTGTGCCGACACTGGGGATCGAACTCAGGCCTTACGTAGTATGAAATTGAAGCGAGCGCCTTGGCCATTAGGCTACCACGGCTCTTATGTTGATAACTTACGCTAATATATCCTACTTCCAAGATTAACATAACGTAAAACCGCAACACTATTGTGAGCTTTTGAAAGCCAAGTGGCGAGCAAGGTTGACTCTGGTTTTCCTAGTTTAGCGGTTCTCAGATACAATAACCTCTCCGAGAAGTGAAAAGAACTAACCTGCTTTCTCGATGGCGGTGCGTATTCTGAGTGTGCCACTTCCGGCCTCTGATGCTATCCCTTTGAAAATATTCCCGATGGCGATCTTGTGGGACAAGATTGAGCGAAACATAACTTTTAGCATAGTTTTTTTAGTAAAGAGAGCATTCGTCTAACGTCAATCGTTTAAACCGATTTATTAATGATTATACACGTTTGCTCCAAAGGGGTAAACGAGAGAAACTAGTTATTTAGTTATCCTATATTAATCGCCCACCACACTCATATGATATCTGACTTGTTTATGTTATACGTTCATTACCTTGTTGTAAATGTCGCGCTTTATTACTCATAGCTGAGAGAGATTCGTATCATATTGCAAGAGGACGCGTCGTTTCTTGAGCCTTGAATTTGATTCTAACCTTGGGGTTACTTATAAGCAATATTAGTATTATGTTAATATTATTGGCTTTGAAAATCATGATACCTGTTTAACTCTGTGTAACAGTTAGTGCACCATCCATTATGGATGGAAGGCCCGCATTGGCTTTAGTCACCGGCCTAACACACCTTTAATTTATCGGGAACCATAAGAGGTTCCTTAATCTGAGCCTCTCGAGTTTCTTTCTAATGATTCTGATGATCGCACAGATAAAACCCCAGATAGCATTATCTCTGCTATCTATAATTTAATTTAAAATTTCGCTTACCTCTCGTACGAGTAAATATTTGAGAGTTATTTTTTATACTTGAGTTCATAAAGTAACTGACGCATGGAGCTATTGTTACTTCTGATTTGAAAACCGCAGAGTCATTAGTAATGCATTCTCACCGTCTCCGGTATTGATAATTATTCTGAGATTTTTGAGATTTCCGCTACCAGTCAAAGACAGGCCATGAGATTATATTTATTATTTCACTGAATCGACTTTAAAGACACTTACGGCATGAGAAGGGGTGGCAGATTCGCGTACACAGTTACCACATGACGTAATGGATGTCATGTTATTAAAAATCATAACAAATTAAAAAAGAACACTTAAATTTAGGAGGGAACAGTTAATTAAGTAGACTAAGATTTAGAAAGTTGATGGAGCAAAAAAACACCAATTGCTATCACTCCGCTACTCCCGTAAAATACCTAATTACTAGCCCAGAATATGTCGGCATATTCATGGACAAATTAAAAAAAAAGGACTTAGAAATTAAACTAGTAGCTTTCAGGCATCCTTACAAGACTAACTTTCAAGTGCTAATGTGTTTGAAGAAAGTCCTATGAATTTATAGCCATTGCTCTAGACGCGGCTTAATGGCCCTCGACTCAATTAAAGATCGTAACAATTACAATTACAAGACTGCCTATTCTTAACGGTCTATAGATTTTTATCATTTAACAATGTAATTAGTTATGACTATTGACAATTCAGTTAATATTTACAGTTTATTTTGTGCACAGTAATATAGTAAATAACGTTTCCTTGAAATTATGTGGAAAAAATTACTCGTTAAGTTTACAGAATTAGAGTAATTGGGACTCCGATTCTAGACACTCGTCACTAACGCTTTTTTACGGCTTTTACCCCAGCTTCTGAGTCAACGTGACACGTGGAAGGCCTATCACCGTCTTAGTTTCCGAACCAACGATGCAATCTCTCGATACTGATACAAAACTCATTGGGGATCGAACGCGCCCTTTACATAAGGAATCGAATATCCTGTTTCCTGATTCGAAAGCCGATTCCCTCACAACTCTGTTATAGTAACTATAAATTTTCCGTGATAATTTTTTATTCTATTGTAATAACAGAGGAATTTTAAAAAAATTTCATAAAAAATATCGCTAACTACGTGAAGTTGACCTGACGCGCATGTGAATTAAGATATTTATCCGGCATTATGGGTGCCTAAGTTGTCGTCATGATATTCTAATCTTAGTGGAAAAATAACGAAAGAAAATGCAAGAAAACACTTTCGACATAAGAAGATTATTGTGTTATTAATTTGATAAAAGAACGTTACCCTCCACTATTGGAATTTCCTATGTGGCGGAAGCAGATTCCATACATAAATAACAACATCTACCCACAACTATATCATTTTGTATTTTGTAAGATAAATTCAAAATATTTAGTCGTTTGGTATCGGCTGATTACGTCACAGTGAAATGCTTAATGACTGTTGTCAGATAATTTTTAATAAGTTTAATTTTCACTTCTCAATTTTATTCTCTAGATTTTATTTAACCCAAAGCATTAACCATAGAAGTCTTTGGCGTTAACCTGTTGTGGTTATATTCTCTTTTGCATTAACTGTCAAAGCATTGGATGATTAATGCGTCTGGCGTCAAAATTAATACTTAGTCTTGTGCTATATTTATCTGATTTTTTCAATTGGATGGAAATTTGGTATTGATTTTGTGATAAATGCGACTGACTAAAAAATTTTAGTATTTTAAGAAAATTAAACAATCCTTCGTAATATGTACAATGGGAAAGTTGGTACAATTCTTGGAACAAAACCAACCAATTTCTAAATATATATATATATATTATGAAAAATAACGCTGTTTTCAATTATGGGCTTTTTAAAAACATGATCTTCAAAAGGAGGATGCTCAAAGAAAAAAGTTGGGCTTTCGATTCTCACAAGGATGGAAGCTGTCATCACCTACAGAGCTGGAAGAAAGACTTGTCTCTTTTATGGTAGGATCCAGCTTGCATAAGGTGATCAAGAATTAAGATTTTCATTAAATAATACTACGGTATGTTTTTATTTATGTTTTATAATTAATTATTTGTCTATGTTCTAATAAATCACTGAGTTACACGGTCATTAGTAATTATAAAGGGTACACTTTCATAATCATTATTATCGTCCATATACTCGAATATATCGTTTGTTTACAGATATATATATATATGTGTATATGTGTATAATTATGTATATAATAATAGTTTGAGAAACTCTAATGACACATTTCCTCTTGTTCTTTAACTTATAACATGTTACAACATTAGGAATTCTTTCATTAAGACACGTTGACGGTTAAGCGTAGTATCTAATATGATAAGGAGAAGAGAATACAAGCTAGTGCGCGACTTAGAATACTAAAATATCTTGCTTTCTTATATCACGATTGAATATATCACGAAGATGTCATAGTTAACATTAGCATTAGAACATTATTATTAAAAATCAACGTGTAGTGCATATTTTAATAATATGTGTATTCATGAGACAAGATTTTATTCTCATTATAAAACACATTTTACGGCATTAGCTCCACAATTTTCCGTAGTTCCGAAAACTTTATGACTCATGTTCAAATGGGCGCTCGTTTGCTGGATACTTAACCCGTCCTTTCAATTCAGTTAATGTCACGAGAAAATTATGAACCTACTTTATAAGTAGCAATAAAAATAATTATTACACTATTCACATTAAATGATCATATTACTCGTATAATTAAGATATACTATCTTAATCATATAAAGTTGTGCGAATATAGAATCTGTTAAAAAATATGATCTCAAAATTTTCGCTGTAATTGATAACCTGCAAGACGGGAACCTTATCATCTATGCCACAAAAATATTTCACAAACATTCCGTGTGTAGAAATTCGTCTATAAAATCATACCTTGTTATTTTTCACATTCAAGGCATAATCAAGTTTATTGGTCACCAAGTCTTTGTTAAATTAAAAGTAACAGGTATAAAAATGTATTTACGCGAACAGTACACATTTGAAAGGAATTCAAATCGAACCAAAATTAATAATTAAAAGCTGAAGGTAGCCCGAGCTGCCAATGACATCTGGATGTCTATCACCTCAGTCTCTGCGTGACCACGGCTTCTGTAAAGCACTCGAAACGTCGGGAATGTGAAAACAAAATTAAATGCGATAAAATCCGAAAATAGTAGTTTAATTTCAAACGGTGTAAAAATTTATCGGTATGGATGGCACGCGAAATTTCTGTGATTTTTTTGTGGCATAGTGTTTTAGGCCTCTGAAGTTAGTTGGTAATCGATGTAGCTAGATGTTACCGACTTGAATAATTTAGGTCTATTATGTCTGTGATGATTATTCCGCCATCTGTCGGAGGTCATGAATTATTTTTAGGGTTTCCCTTTATTGAATTTTATAACACCCACTTGATGAGATGGGGTGGCATGTACCGCCACTTCGCAGTTAAATAATTACAGTTTCAGGATACGTTATGGCCTGTGATCGGTTTGGCCAATTTCGGTGAGGCAATTTTATGTGGTTAGAATCTACCACCGCCTTTCTTTCCGTCGGTGGTCGAAAGAGGCGACTAAAGGAAAATCCTTGAAAATCGGCTACCGACAGTTGGCGATAACCATCTCGAAAACTTCTAGACCAAAATTGAGCGGACCGATGACAGGCTGCAGCGTCTAAGGTACGCGGTGTCTGGTACGGCGATTGCCAATCCTCTTGTGCGTGCCAATTATGAGAATTCCTTCTTATGTGAAAGTCCTATGTCCTACAGTGGACTATTTAAGGGCTGTAAAGGTTAAAGTTATTGGCACTTTATTCAGTCGTTTTTACGACACCCACAGGAATAGACGGGTTGACAGCATACCACCACTTGATGTCAACACTAATATTCAAAATGTTTTTCTCCCGTTACTGAATAGAAAAAATCTGTGCCATTTCATTTCATTTCAGATCATTTCATTTAAGCCGGACGAACGAAAGCCGAACGTAGAGACGTGACACCGCCTCTATCAAACTGTCGTAATCAGAATGTTGTGTAAATTGAGCCATACTGATGTACTCTTAGTCT
Organism: Bhutanitis thaidina; assembly: GCA_029286595.1. Classification (NCBI taxonomy): domain Eukaryota; kingdom Metazoa; phylum Arthropoda; class Insecta; order Lepidoptera; family Papilionidae; genus Bhutanitis; species Bhutanitis thaidina. The sequence continues at coordinate 7,073,975 of JAGSMS010000005.1, forward strand.
ATAGTTACTAAATTCATTTAGTTTTAAGAATTTAAGGATGTTAAAAGATATTGTTTAGATTTTGTCACACAATATAAAAAGGTGTCAAGAAATAATATTGCAATATATTTTGTTATCCTGTGAAACAATAAATCAAAACACGTTCTTCCATATAAAGATTGCCAAATATGTTATTAATATAGAAAATACGTTGATATAATTTTATACGAATAACGTTTGCATTCGAAACCACTGAGCCATGTAGCTATTTTGAAATAAGCCTAAGAAATATTAATATATCCCAAAATAAATTTGCTCAATTGGATTTCTCAATAAAAATATTTTTATGCGTACAACAGTCATTGATCTACGACTTCGGAGGCTTATGAATTTGATTTATTCTGACGTAATATGATAAAGAATTTGTACTTCAATTATTATTTTTGTCATGTTTTGTTAAACTGATATTACACATACAGTTCTTGTCGTGTATAAGGAGTCACGCCTCTACTATACAGCACACGTTCTTATTGTTACGTTGATATACAACGTAAAACTACCGGAAGTACCCGTTTTTTGAAGCAATTTTCTATATGTTGAGTAGGTAACATCAATTTTGAACCGCTGTCGAAATATGTACCAAATTTTAGCACCATTTTGTACTCGGTTGATTTTTTTATTTACTTTCATCTTGAATTCACATACGATTACAGCCAGGTTACTAACTAATAAGTTCTTCCTATAGTTATGATAGACCTGTAGAGTTACCATTCCCACAAACGATGCTATCAAAAGTTATCAGAATACGTACGTGCACTGCACTAAGTTTATTTGGTGAGCTGAACATGCGCAGTAAATACCTGAGGCAACTTTGACGGTGTCTATTCAAACAGTTGCCTCGCCGTGCCCTCTTGTACCAACCGTATTCAGTGGCGGATAGAAAAACCTTCGAGTGAATTTCCTTCAAGTAAAATCACCGAGTGTTTTATGTAAGCATAACTTGAGAAAGTAGAAAAAGCATGCTAATAGATGTTTAGCGAGATTATAACTTAAATATCCCTTCCAAACTCGGTGTGCGTGAATATATTATTTGACGGGTAAGTAACTGCCTTATTTGTTAGCTGTGTGTCCCTTGCGAGTTACAGGTCCCGCTTGTTGAGCCGAAATCGACGTTAACATTGAATAAAAATGTAATTATTTATACAATACAGTATTAAAAATCTACAAATAGTTTAATTAAGATTTTTTTTTGCGTATTAATATTAAATTAGGTACATTTTTTATAAAAAACGATAAGGTTTAAAGTTAGATAAGTATTTGAAAATTCTGCTAGTCCATTGAAACTATAATTATCCGTTTTACTAAAATTAAATATATTTATAGAGAAGAAATTTAAATATATTTTTTTTATGACGTTAACTCTTCTAATCAACAATTTATATTATGTGATTGTAATAACAATCTTTGTGTAAACGGGAATATAAGAAAAATAAAATATTACCTCTCACGATCATATACCCAATACTGGTGCAGGCGTTTTAGTTTTTTCAACCCAAATGGGATGTGATTCCTTTTCACCAGAGCTTATTTGGGATATTGTTGATGGAGAAACGTCTTAGTGTAGAAGCTAATGTTTAAAATTGTACATAAGTTTCGAAAACATAAATACGAGCCACCATACCAGGGGATTGAACTCGAGTCTCCTGATTCGGAGGTATATTCCCTAACTGCTCGGCTATCGTGGAGGTGTGAACGCTATATGCTATTCTTGTGTAGTATTAATTATATTATCACGTATTTTTTTTAAATACGTGCAATAATATGACATGATAACTAACTTCACTGCAGCCTATCACTATTCATAAAAAAGGCATCCTTTTTTTATTTCTGGGAAAGCGGCCAAACAAGCAAGCGTCTCATCTGCTGGTAAGTGATTAACGTCTCCCACGTACATCGGGGATGGGAAGCATAATGAGGACGAGGACAGGGAGGGGCAGCGGATCTCCAGTTACCTTACTCACCGAACGAAATGCAAAAGGACAAGGTGCTACTACTTAACGCCGGTATTCTCTGAGATCATGGTACTAACTCGATCGAGCCGGCCCATTCGGCAGCAGCAAAAGCCGCCGCTTGTCTCTAGCAAGCAAAATTTCTTCTCTTCTCTTCCACTGACTGGCACAAACCCTGGACCCGCGGCACCTATACCCATCGACATTTCGTTAATTTTGATACTTTCGCTGTTTAATACCAGGTCGTTGCCGTTAAGAGATTGCCCCTCAAGAAGCTTTCTTCTCCAGTGGTCCTAGGAGCTATAGGGCTAGCCACTGAGTTTGAATACATGGTAAACCATGAAGCCAGTGCTGAGTTTGTTCGTCGATATACTATGACAGCGGGCGCGGTTACAATCACGACGAAAATTCCTCGATATGCACATTTTGTACTTACAGATTATGACACTGTATTTTTTTAGCTAGCTTCTAGTGCAATATTTTCGATTAGATAGGGGCTATTCTATGCTTCATTTGTGTCCGCAGAAAAGGTCAATTAGAAATTATTATTATTGCAGAAATCGTTGACACTATGTACGGGAGATAAGGAAAGCCGACAATGCAATATCATAAACCTTTCTTACACAAATACTGCTAAAGGTTATAGATAGGCTTGAACCTAGCAGCAGCGTAAATTTAGAAATTTTACATTTTTAGTGCATATTTATCTAAAGACCTTAGCATTCGGAGATATTATTGAGTATAAACAAAGTATAGTCTTGATTCTCCAAATCTTTCTGCCAGCAGCAGCGAGATTTGCATTTGGAGTACAATTGCCAATCTCATCAGCACGTTGTGCGTCTTAATAACGGACTAAAGGTCGCTCTTAAATGTTAATGTCGTCTTTGGTTGGCGCTTTCTAAAAAATACTTATGTTCAGTTTTTGAGTTTAATATGCTGATGAAGAAGTAGCAGTGTTGAAGAGTTTCGTGGTACTGTAATTAAACACTTAAGTGATACTGACAAATAACCCATACTGACAAATAACCCGGTGCCGCTGGACAGTTACAGCCCCGTTCTCAGTTCGAGTGGATTGAACGATCTTATACGTCCCCATATGTCAAATTATAGTTGCAGTTTAGTCTTTGGTCTTTGCATGCCCATGGGTATGTATTTCACACGAAATATGTCGAATCTGCGTGCGGAACAATTTAACCCTTCCTAGATATAATTCTTCAATAGAATATATAAATTTTTTGAACCACACAAATTTACAAGGAGCACAATGGAAGTCAAACAATATGTTGGTAGAAACTGTGAGCAAAATGTAAAATGAAGATAAAGTTCTCATAAGATTTTTGTGACAAAATAAGGGCGTACGGTAGCGTATAGTAACTAAATTCCAAGGTATTCTTTTAATTCAATTCATTCAATCAAGGCATGACATTTTGATTTATGGGGTCACACTTATTTTAGGTGAGCTATGTGTTTTGATAAAATAAAGTCCAACGATTCAGATGTTCTCTAGGCAACATAATATTACATATGATAATAAATGTACATTATTGTAGGGGCTATAGTAGGCATATTTCTTATCGGATATAGAGTGGGCTTTTATGAAATAAAAAAAAATATGCGTAAAGATAATGAACATAAAATATAAAACGACGCATTCTCGAATGTTACATATAAAAATGTAAAAAGCGTTAATATTAGTTATGCGTAATTTTCGTTTGTATTTGTAATGTTCAATTTCGTCAGGGAAGATCATGTATGCCATTGAAATCTCTGATTACCTCTGGTAATCTGAACTCCACAAAGTCTATGAAGGCAAATGTATGGCACCCTGAGAATATTTTGATTTATTGTTCAAGTCGAAGTTTCCACCACGAAAGTGATTACGAGCTGTTTCTGCCACGTTAGGACCACGTTGGAACTCGTATTCGGAAATTACCCAAATTTTTGAGGTTTCTATGTTTTTAACTCAAATACTGAATGTAAAAACAACCAAAAGAAGCCAAGCAAAAGAATGTCATCAATTTTTAAATTTAGAATGTAATATTTTTTGCGTAAAAAAGTGTTAAGAACGAATCATGGTACATGCATTTTTAATTTTAATTCAAGAATGCTTTTCAAAAACTTTTTGCAAAAACTTCATACTTTAACCCCTGTAATTTTAAAACTTCTGTGGTTAGTTTACAGATTTCTTTTTTGAGAGATAGAACGGGACGGGTGGCGAGCCTGCTGCTAATGCTACGCGCGGCGCTTAGTAAGATCTCCCTTAGTTGTATCCTCAAAGAAATGATAGCAGATTAAAACACAAAAGTTATAAATAAAATATTTTAATTTTGACAATAATGTTAATAATAACAAGATAGAGCCGCGGAGCAGAAAATGGGTCAATTCAGATTATTCATGCAGTTATTCCGAATTGACATTGGTTGCTATAGGAAACATATGTGATCCAGTGGCGAAGGTCATTCATCTTTTTCTTATTGGATTGGGATGATAAACGAACAAACATTCGGATTGGTCATATCACTCCCCATCACTACCCTGGTTTTGATTCATCATAATAGATAGATTTATCTGTATCACTCGGTCTCAAGAACCCCTGTTCTCCAACAATAGACAACGTACCGTGAGGTAGATATTAGAAGAAAAAATATATCGTCGTTGAAAAAACATTGGTAAAATTGTATTGAGTTTAACATTAATAAGAACTTTTAACCGACAGAAAGAAGCAATTAAGCTTCACTTTATTAAATAATCGGACAGTTTAATTCAAAGATTGTCTTGAAATTTATTTAAGTAACGCCGTAAAGGTTAATTTACAAGGTTCCCGACAGCTTAAACTAAAGGATACAATGGAAGCAATAATGCCTTAATAGCATCCTCGTCCTGTGAACTTTGTAAAATGAAAGAAAATGTTGACGGTAAAAGTGTTTAATATCTGCATATAGCAAATTTGTTTCATCAAAATAACAGACAAAAGTTTATATGAATTAGTTATAATGCTATAATTAGGATAATTATTTAAAATGCGTTGAATTATAATATTAATATTGCATAAAATATTACAAATAGTATTTTAACATTTGGAAATAAAACAATATTCGGTATAGTGAAGGTGGGCTCCAAAATCGCAACGCTTGGAAACACACTGTGAACGCTTTTTAATTACATATGCTTAATTGTTGCGCACTTTTGAGTTTTACAATTTTTTATAAAAAGTTAAAATTTTCAGTTCGTGCCCAAGTGTAATAGCTAAAGGTAACGTGAGCACCGCATAATTGATTGTTAAAACAAACAAATCGCTATGTGATCGTGTCACTGATTAAACAGTTGAAGTGATTGAGAATCGGAGAAGTTCGACCGTTAAATTGATTAGACTATGAAACTATAATATGAATCTAACAGGTGACGCCCTATTAGTATGAGCGTTAATTGAGGTTGTTACAATAAACTAAATAGATATTTTCAAAAACTTTTGCAAAAACTTCATACTTTAACCCCTGTTATTTTAAAACTTCTGTGGTTAGTTTACAGATTTCTTTTTGAGAGATAGAACGGGACGGGTGGCGAGCCTGCTGCTAATGCTACGCGCGGCGCTTAGTAAGATCTCCCTTAGTTGTATCCTCAAAGAAATGATAGCAGATTAAAACACAAAAGTTATAAATAAAATATTTTAATTTTGACAATAATGTTATAATTAGGATAATTATTTAAAATGCGTTGAATTATAATATTAATATTGCATAAAATATTACAAATAGTATTTTAACATTTGGAAATAAAACAATATTCGAAATAGTGAAGGTAGGCTCCAAAATCGCAACGCTTGGAAACACACTGTGAACGCTTTTCTTTATAATTACATATGCTTAATTGTTGCGCACTTTTGAGTTTTACAATTTTTTATAAAAAGTTAAAATTTTCAGTTCGTGCCCAAGTGTAATAGCTAAAGGTAACGTGAGCACCGCATAATTGATTGTTAAAACAAACAAATCGCTATGTGATCGTGTCACTGATTAAACAGTTGAAGTGATTGAGAATCGGAGAAGTTCGACCGTTAAATTGATTAGACTATGAAACTATAATATGAATCTAACAGGTGACGCCCTATTAGTATGAGCGTTAATTGAGGTTGTTACAATAAACTAAATAGATATTTTCAAAACCTTTTGTTTAAATTAATATTATAGATAAGATTAAGTAACGATATCTTATTATCTATATCATCTTGTTCTTTTATTTATAACAATTAAAAAACTCAACGATTTAGAGCATTACCGCTGATCATATTTGTAGTATTTGATTTGTGTATATTACAAAGTATAAAAAGAAATGCACCGTCTATTCCTTTACCGTAGAAATTTCATTACTATGATTGCAGTCATCTCCGGTTCAAGCTTTTATCCCACGGCAACTCGCATTGTCCTTGTGGAAATTAAAACTAAAATTGTTTATTAAATGGCAACACTTTATATAAGAAAAGACAGATTTAAGGCCATTATTTGTATAAATTTTAAATAACAAATTTAAGCAGTGCCAATGGTGCGAGGTGGTTATGCGATCACCAGATAGCTCGTCAAGCATTTTAACCATATTTTTGTCCAACAGCGAGATACTAACAGTGTTATATAATCCTGCTATCGTAGTTATGCATGACCTCCATCTAATTAGTATACTGTTTTCTCGACTTTTCTTATGCGCTATGTATCAAAATATATTTCGCAAATATTTTGAGTGTAACACATAATTTCTTTGTATACTATGTTACTTCTTAACATGGGTTTATTCTAGATATACCAAAAAACTAAACCATGTTCTGGATGTGAACAATAATCAGTAGCTTGTCTTGAGGTAATCAGTAAATTTAAGCTGATTGTAAAAAATAATCTCCGAACTCTGCGGAAGCTCCATTTAGTTACATCCCATCTTGTAATTTCGAACTTCGGAAGGAATAACCTTTATCCACGTTGCTTTAGATTGGTTAAAAATCTCATTAACGTGGACAGTAAATTTGACCTATTTTCGCCAAATATTCGCAGCGCAAAAAACCGTTAATAGACGACTTTAGTTAAAGTTTCAGCTAGATATATTGACATGTTAGTCTGCTATTAAGGCGAGTTTTCTATTACTGTGTTTATCATGCTTATTTATATTATATTTATTTGATATAGCGCAACTTTCGGTACAGTTTTTCGTTAAAAAAACTTATTATACAGTTTACTATTTTTTTAAATTAGCTAACCTAATAAAAAAAATATTTACAGAATTTATTGAATTTCATACATATTGAAGAATAAAAAATTAATATTTGACGAATTTATTGAATTTCACGATTTGACTTTGACGAAGAGAATTGTTTATTTTGAACAAATTAATTAAGATAATAAGTATGACATAAAAATAGAGGATAAATCAATAATGCCTTAGAAAGGCTTCCAGTCTTCACTACCCAACGACGTAGTAAATACGCATTAGTTTTACTGGTCTGGAAGCGTCAGGTGTAAAGCTTTATTGTTTTATTTATTACCCATGTAACTATGTGACCTACTTTGCAACAGAAACAGTGTTGCAAAAGAAATTTAAATAACTTAAATTAATATATACCAGAAACCCTTTTCACCATTTTCCACAACCGCTATCAAAGCCGTAATTACTGTCGCTCAACGCTTTAAGCACTACGTTGCAACTCTATTAGAGTCGTGATAGCCTACTGGTCAAAGCTCTGGCTATAATTCCAAAGTACGCGAGTGACAACTATCCGATACCGGGTGCCGGCACCACTAAAATTGTTAATGGAAATTGCTATTATATATAATTGCTTAAGGCATTGCATGCACGATGTTGCATGTCTGAGAAATAATTTAAATATATAATTTAGTGTTTTTTAGTTAGGCAGCTAAACTAAACGGCGTCACCAGTGTACCGGCATCTCGCACAAGCGGAAGACTGCACTCTTTTACTAGTATATGGGATTTGAGTACGGTAAATTCGCGTGGAATTTTCACCGCCAATCAGTCGCCAGAGACTCTATTTTTAACTATAAGAGTGCACGACGTGCAAGTGAGGCCATTTTTAAAAAAGTGATGATACATTGTCCCTTACACCTACACATACATGTTAAAGATAATAGTTGTATATTTATGGCTTTTCATACAACTTTAAAATAATAATACTAATTAAAACTAAAACCAACCAAGCGGATCATTTTCATATGTTTAATATTTAAACAGTCCCTACACATGAGGCCTTACCCAAATGGTAGATTTATCATAATCGCCACGCTTGGCTGGTTGTTACCGATCGCAGAACTATTAACGGGTAGCACCCAAGACGCTGCTGCACGGTATCTGTTTGGTTACTTAAACGGGGAGTTGCCCGTAAATAAATTATCTTTTTTAGTTAAACAAATCAGATGGCATTGCCGTATTGAGTACTACTACTACTATAAGTATAAAGTGATTTAAATATGAACTAGTGAAATGTAACAAATTATTACAGGGTGTATAGTACGAATATAAGTGAAGCGAGATGCAATGCACGAGTGAACCTTTATGTTATTGTTAATTACATTTACTATAAAAAGAGATAAATGAATTAGGTGACTAACAAGAAGGTAAAAAAAATTAACTGGGTTCGGAAAATTCCAGTGGATATGACGCCATAATTCGGTTGCTAGAACCTCGTTTATTAGCTAACAAGGTACACCACGTGTGGGTGAGGTTGCCATTCAGATAAAAATAGGGTATATTCCCCATAGTCTCCTGTAAAGTAAAAAAGTAAAGTACCAGTCTGTAAGTCCCCACTTCTGAGCATAAGACTCCTTCCCAAATATCTAAAAGAGTTATGGAGCATGGAAGAGCCCACCACGCTGCTCCAGTGGGGGTTGGCGGGCTTCACTTATCCTTGAAATAATATTTTTTTATTTCTCACACATGCAGGTCCCTCAGAATGTATTTCTTAAGTGCCGAGTACGTGGTTAATACAGCACTAAACATTACTATTGACAATTTTAGTGCTACCGGCACCGAGGCTCGATCCCAGGTCACTCACGCTCTATGAAACTAAAGTGAACGCCCTGATCACTAGGCTAGTACGGCTATTGTCCCCTAAAGACAAATCCTTTCCATAAATCATCCTAATAAAGTGCCTTAAAATAAATAGCGATCAATTAGTCACCATGAAATACAGTTTTTTCAATTACGGTATGCTTTTGTGACACCATAAACACTTTCATTCTTTCAATCTTCAAATTTTCCCCGAAAAGGTAATTTTTTGCAGAAACAATTTGGTTCTGTTTGATATAAACTTCAGTTATAACAACCATACTGTACGTTAAACTTTTTGATTAGATTAAACAGATAAGGTCGTTGAATTCAGAAAATAGCCGGACATTAATTTAAAAGCCAGACATTCTATTTATATTTCCGTATGGCACAAACTTCAATGTTATTTTCACTTTTGTAACGTCTAAAGTGTAGTAGGTCAAACTGATTATATTTTCTATTGGGTTGCCATAAATATACTTTTGTAAATATTATACAATATGACATAAATCTACGCCTGTAGTCCATCAAGGGTAGGCAGAGGTAGAATACTATCGAAACAACGAATGATTCATTGACAGTGATCGTTATAAAAAATTAATACAGCATTATAACATAACAGGCTGTGAGTGGATCGCTATTCTGTACTGTACCATCCTATATCCATTAGTCGAGATTTATGATTCACATGGTTAGTTGATTAATTTAATTCTCTAAATTATATACAGAAGAGCCACGCTTCAGCGATGATTGATCGATTCGTCCGGGGAAGGACCACACTCTCACTCTCACAGAATGCTAGATTAAAAACGCAACCCAGAGACTCATTCATTGGAACCATGTAGAATTCTATCGTAGTCCTTCTCTCTTAGTTCTGGAACCTCATCAGCTATTCCATAAAAATATTTCGCATCAATTCCGTATGAAGTTATGTCTCGTTTTTTCACAGCGCGTTATTTTTCAGTTCGTTTATTGGTAACCATGTCAAGGATAAATGAAATCATGTAAAAAAATAACACAGTATAATTTTAAAGACAAATGATGTCATAGGGATTTTTTGCGAAATTGATTCCCCGGTTGCCACTACGCTCGAATCTATCTACATTGATTCGAAGATCCGAGCCGCAGCGACTGCATACGGCTGATTATGGTTTTTCGAGAAATACTAGGTATTACTTGTTATTTCAATGGCTACCATTTTTGCAAATTTTGTTAAATATAGTACACCTTCATTATTAAGCGTTATACGCGAATAAAAAATGCAAATATAACTCTTTGTTTACATATATCACACCAAAAGTAATGTAGTTTACAAATTTTAAAATTAATGTTTTGGAATAAATCACGTTTATTAAAAGGCAAATCATAATTTACAGATTAAAAATGTTTTGGCGCAACAAACACACAATATGACACTTCAGTAAACAGCCGAATTACTATGTCATTGTTGGGAAAATTTATTTGTGATGTGTCATAGAATAGATACAAGCGTGTTAAAACACTTCATTTATACTGAGTACAATTATTAATACAAGTAATTGTATTTAGTAAAAATTAAAAAAGCAGTGATATAAAAAATTATTAACCGTCATCGATGTCAGTTACCTTAAATAATTAAATTAATTTCATCATCTACATCATTACAGTCTTTCACAAGTCCACAGCTGAACATTGGCCGCCACCACGACACAAAGCATGGTCATCACCCACCCAGATATTTTTCATGCCATAAATCAATATTTAATCAATGAACCATTTTTCTTAAAGGTCTTAAAAGATTCAGAATGTAATGTACAATTATGTGTACCGAAGATAAAGTCTAAAGTTATTTCTAATAAAGGTAAAGAAAAATAATAATTTTTACTGAAGATGAACTGTTAACGCCAGCTAATTTGAAACGTGCGCGAGTATGCAAATTCTTCTGAGGTTATTTACAAGTTGCGAAACCTATAAGCAATGAAGTAATATTCAACAATGATACAGTACAAATATAAGGATTTCAGCGTTCTAGATTCAACTCCTAGTTGAATCAATGTGTATCGAGTGATCCAACCTTGATGACTTTATGGGGTGTGTATATCTAGGTTTTTATGCTTTTACCAAATAAACGTTGCTTTATTTCTCACGAAGTTACCAAGTTTAGTAACCGAGTTTATCTGAAATAATGGAGATAATCTGCTAACGCCAATTATTCCCATGTTTGTCGTAAGAGCCGTCTATGTAAAAAGCTTTTAACATCTCATAGCTTCCGACCGAAGGCAGATGGTAGAAGTCATCTCAAAACTACGTGACAAAATTTCACAGACGGGGGTGACGGGCAGAAAGGTGAAGGTGACTGGTACTGTAATGCTCAATCCAGGAGCGGACTATTTAAGGGCCATCAACGAAAAAGAATTATCGACTTACTTCTTAGTAGTGACAACGCCGTTACATCTTGATTCTTTGTATAAATCATAGTTTAGTCTGTTGACCCCTGCGAACACTTCTGCAATGTGCTTGTTTTTTCTCTGACTTCTATTAAAAAAAATAAAACTATTTTAAGAGTATTATTAGTTCTCTAAAAAGGTAAGCTATTTTGAACCATCACCATTAGCCTATTAATAGTCCCACTGCGGTATAAGATTAATAAAAAAAAGAAAGAAATTATTTAAATTCTGTCATTCGAATGTGACTTAAGTGGATTTAGGCTAAGCTTTGTTCACAGAATGGCTATTATTTACTTGCGGCAAATAAATTAGGAGATTTCTCTTGACGACTTTCATTGGGCCAATAGCCACTTTGTTTTGATCTTAGAACTCGTATTATAATGACTTGAGTCGTATAAATCTTTATTTAGTTTGGTCTTATACTTGAAAAATGTGAAGTTTTAAATTTAGACTTTTGTACCTGTTTCTTTGGAACTGGGCGAAAAATTTGATCACAATCCATCTCCAAAAAACCTCAATCGAAGACGGTGATAGATATGTTTTCACGCCAGAGGATTAAGATGGAATGCCTCACAGCCCGTAATCATACTGACTCTGTATACCTTGCAAACCGGAACATGACAGTGGTTGCAGTGCTGTTTGGCGGCAGAAATGGGTAAGAGTGTGGTATGTCAGAGTCTATCTAAACCTAAATATGGGAGAATTCCAACGGTGGACTGTTACAGATTAATTGACAAAAGTAAAGCTGTGTGCAGCATAAGAAAATCTGCCACCGCTTGTCTTCTTTGGGTTTCGTAATAGTTCCTTTGAAAATCTTCGTATCACATCTAATTTTATTTCAACTCATCTCATCTCCTTTCATTTCATTGAACTTTGTCAGTTTATGATTGTTTTGTTATGGTGTGTTCTTATTGTTGTATCATATTTTTACGCAAATAGTGAATGAACATTTCAAGTGTTGCGGGCAACGGGATCCCTAGCGTAAAAGCCGGTACTAGGTTAGGGTCACAAAACATTGGAACACAAGAAATAATTTCAACTTTGAAACCTAATTTTTATAGACACAGGAATTTTTTGTGTTCAAAGTTGTATTGATTTCGAAATTCTTCGAGAATTATTTCGCAACCTCATTGCTGCCATTGTGTCAAACTCTCGATAGTTTATATATACAAATAAAAATATATGCATAATTTTTATTTACCTTCTATATTGAGTAAAGGTCATGACAGAGAGTGTGAATTACGAAATACATTTTTAATAAAGTTCGACATATTGTATCTATCCCCGGTAGCAGTACCTGGTGTAGCAAAATAAAAACAGTTTTTCTGTACAATGTTTGACTTTAATGATCAAAAAGATCAATTACACCAAAAAATAATTTGTATAAACAACCCGGTATTGAACATAAACTCGCTTCCTAATTCAATTAGTGTATAATGTTGCAGGAATCAGCAGATGTTTAGAGATGTTAAACCTGTCTCCTCCAACTTATCTGAACGTTGATGACGAGCATCGGACCGTGAGCAGCAAGAAGGTGTACTCAAGGAGACCTTGGTATGCCCTTCCCATTGACCCCGTTGAGGTTTTAAAAGAAGACGGCTATAGCTCAGGTAAGGAATAAAGATATCTCTTTCAAAAATATGGAACACAAAATTTTAAATAATATATTGATAATACTCAGTAGTTAAAGTAATTTTCATTATTAATCACCAGTGACTGCCCGCGGCTTCGATCAAAAGTTTAAAGTTCATCTCAAGAAATCTTTTGATTGAGTTAAAAAGTATCCTATGTCTTACCTATTCTGTGACATAGATTCAATGTTGTTGTCGGAGTCGGTCGAAGAAAACATCTTTGCAAATTGTGTGCATTCTGTGACGCAATTAGGCTACGAATTGAGCTCGCTAAAGCTCACGCGCCATGGACCCTCCGGCCACGGCATAGTCCGTTTTGTTACCAGGTTAATTATCAACCTGGTTGTAAAAGTAAAAGAAAGTAAAAGTCTTGTTGATTATCAACCAGACTGCTAAGCATAGCGATAACGGCAAATGCTCCTAATTGGCAAGGATTATGTTCAGCAGTGGTCTGTTCGAAGACTGCCAAAGAAAGCATGTCATGATATTACTTCAAAGAAAAAATAAACGTTTTCAGAATTTGTGATATTTGTGGTATAAGCTTAACCATAACCTTAACAGCCTATTAATAGTCCACTGGAGAACTGAAGCATCTCCTATAAGGAGGACTTGCCGTAATCGCTACGCATGGCAAGCAGATTGGCGATTGGAGTCTGATCTCGCTCCATAGACGCTGCTGCCCGTCATTGGTCTACTTATTTTTGCAGATATTTTTCGAGATGGTAATCCCGCCATCTATTAATAAATAGCCATTGCTATTTACAATTTTTTTCCTTTGTCGCCTCTTAAGACACTCATGGGAAGGAAGGCGGTAGCAGATACTTAGACCGTTATCACACGGCGTAAGTATGATGATATAATTCGTTTTTTTAGGTTACGACACTGATGACAACGGTGTCTCCAATGAAGACTATTACGATCAACGACCAGATTATGAAGACCCAATAACGTCTCAGCAAGTGGAATTTATAGGGCAACTAGAGACGGAAGCACCTATTTCAAAATACGAACTAACACCTACCGTAAGCGCCGTCTCCGAATACTCCATTGCAAATGCTGTAAATTTGAGAGGTAAAAAATTAAATATGTATATAAAAATTAAATAAATATAGTAAGTAGCCAAATACTAAAAAAAATATTAGCAGAGAGGTTTAGATAGGTCGTTTGTAAACACGTATGGGCGAATAAACCATTTTAAATAAAATCGGACAAAGAACTTTAATACATAATTCATAGGTCGTATTTCGCAACATATTTATTTTCCTAGATTCTAGCAGTTTAACGACTACTATTTAATTTATCTTTTTTTTCATAGTTATATACAGAATGGATGCGAAGTTATTAGAGAAATTACTTTTAAACTCAGTTGGAAATTACAATACTTGTAGAATATGAATTCACAAGCCATTTGTAGGTCACACACCTATTATTAATCCAAGAAAAACTGTCGATTGACGATTACGCTAATAGTTTATAGGCCGGTGAGACCCAGGTCCTTATAGCCTATCAACCGTCCGCGCCGACATCCGCTGCCCGCGTCTCGAGTCGCCAACTTTCTGACAAAGAAATCCTGCCGAATGAAGGTTGCGTCAAATTAGACTATTTGAGTTTTATGAAAAGTTTTTTTATTTCTTTTGAGACTTTTATTTCTATTTTTTCCAAATAAGTATACACACTAGTGGCAAGGGGCAATATACTCCAAATGCTAACCTCTGAAGTGCTCCCACTATGTGGTGGAAGTAGTCAACCACACAGGTATTTGGCAAATGAAAGCAGTATAACGATGGCAGTATAACCATCCGAACTCGCTAAACCCAAATCCCACAGACTGGTGATGAGTGTTAACTAGTGAGTGAGATCAGACTGAATTTGGCTGTCACGAAACAATCATTTGTGCACTAAAATAAGCTAATGGAGTAGTAGTAGCGACTCATCTACTCTGTACATGATATAAAAGATCATAACAACCATGCGTTATCCCGTCTAAACTTAAACTTTAAAATGATGATACCCTCTTGGCCGATAACGACCACAGCGACAACTTTCGGAATGGCATCGTCGGTAGGCAACTGCGCAGGATATATTATGGTGTCGCAAGTGTACGCGCAAACATAGAGGTAGTCAGTTGTCATTTCCTTCCCGTATTCGATATATGGTTTATGCGGTAAGTCAGGAGCAGTTTCAGAGACAAATGATGCAATAAAATACAAACCAGACCCGCATACCAATAATTTGTATTTCGCATAAATGTTGGATCCGGCTGGGATTCAGAACCCACGACCCAAGGCACTCTGGTAAGCCATCCATGCCACGCTGTCGTCACATTTTAGAAGCATAATTATTGACAAACCACGTTACCATATCAAAGTCATAAACGTCTTGGTATTGTTGGTTTGACATGAGAATTATATTAGATAGAACATGTTTGCATTTAAGCAATTAATATAAATGATTGAGCTCTATATTATTTTAAAAGTGTGATTCTGATCAATCATTAGAAATTTTCAATAAATAATATTGTTGTCTCTACGTTTAATCCCCTTCAGTCATTACGGGAATATTTTTTTCGCAAGAAAAGAAAGTGATAGTCACATGACACTTATAAATACCTTTGGGAAAAGGATTAAATTACTGTAATAGGAGAACGTTGAAATACTATGGCTGCTTTAAATCACAACTTTATTCAAAACTGGCCAACTCAATTGGTGCTTTAATTTTACATTTAAACATTAAGGTACAAAATAGTTACAACAAGGGACGTTTAATGTGTGCGTACTGTACCTACGTATTGTTTATTATTACATACCACCATATTAGTACATAAGTTAACTTTAATACATAATTCATGGGTCGTATTTCGCAACACATTTAGTTTCCTAGATTCTAGCAGTTTAATGACGCCCATAAAAGCGTTAATGACATTGCATCAAATTTTCTGTGGCGTGTATAGTGTACCTTATTAATTTGCAATACAAGTGAACAATATTACTCGTAGTATGAAAATTTCATTAACTACTTCTAGTTATATCGAAAAGACAAACTTCTGAAGAGATTTCGAGTCCTGCTGTGTGATAGCAGTGTAATATAAACTAAAATAAGAATATTATATTTTTAATTGGTTTTACAAGTTCTCGTCAGCCCAATACAATAAAAAAGAAATACAAACGCCTCGAAAGGTGCACAAATCCATCTATAATCAATTCCAACCTCTCTCCAATTTACCTACGAATTTGAGTGACAGATTTTGCATAAGTAGGTACATGATCGTTTTTATATCGAACGGAGATCCTTTGTTAGCAAAGAGGTGAGGTCCAGTGAATTATCGACATATATGTTTGTGTAATGTATTGTGCTGTAATTTTTCCATAGCTTGTTGAAATTTTCAAAGTATTCAATAAATATATTATAATTTTTTATTTTTGCAGCCGGTGGCAATAGGGCTATTTCTAGCTCCATGTTAAAAGGTTAAGTATAACCATTTAGCGTGGTTAGCGTTACATACAGCTAGCGTTTTTGGTACTATGTCACAGTGAATAGACCTTTGTGGTAATTAATTAATTATTAGATTGTAGTTCTTGTCAACGTGGCATAAGGGAATACCACCTCTTTATCCAAATGTCAAACTCACCCGCACGTGGTGCATCCTGCTATGGCTATGGCCAGGTTTTAGTTACAGAATGATGGCGGAATATCCATCCGAATTTGCCAATCCCAAAACCCACAGACTAGTGAAGGAAAGCAGCATCACAAGGGCGCATATTTTACGGATATATTACAAAGGTACCCCTTTGTAATATATCCGTACAGCTGATCCGTACGGTTCAGATCGACTGCACGAGTATATCCCGTTTTGCATTCGTGGAGAATATTCCAGTGGCTTTTATGAAAAGGAAAAGGTAAAAAGTAGCTTATCTCCAGACTTCAAGTTATAACAAATTTCATGATTATTCAGTCGTTTACGTCATTGAAAGTCAAAAATACAAACAAACACATTTTCACAACTATAATATTAATATATTAAGAAAATAAATAATTAGTAGGAGTTTTATAATTCCTACTAATTGCATGCAGCAGATAGGAATCCATATTCGTTGCTGCAATAAAAAAGCGATGATTCTTTTGTTTGTTTTTTTTAATTTAATCTACTATAGCTACGATTTTTTTTTTCTTTTACTCTATCAAAGCGTTCTATATTTATTGGGAGCCGTGGTAGCCTAGTGGTAAGGGCACAAGCTTCAGCTTATTTGAGAAGGAGGCCTTCGCCCAGCCGTGGGCATTTCTGACAGGATTCCACTTTACTTTTCATATTTGTTAAATCACTTTTTAGAGGCGGTGTTGGTGGCTCTTGGTGGAGCGAGTGCTGCTTTAGTTCTCTTAATTGTCATGGCCGGCGTATTTGTGGCTCGTCGTCGTAAAAATAGCCCTTCTCCTGTGCCTTCTCCTCCAATTTTGGTCTACCCTCCGCATGACGTCACAACGCCGTGTTATACGTAAGTTAAAGAAATAATTGACATTATTTTTTAATCTACTAATCAGATGAATACTACTAGAGATACTGCTTCAGCATCAGTAATGGTATTTGGGGTCGTCATGTCCAGAAATAATATACAAAATTCTTTGTATGCATGGATTTAACTTAAAAACGTTATCAAAGATTTTGTTGGCGCTTGTTTAAAATCTGTGCTGGAGGAAATATTATTTGATAAATAAATATTGAATTTTCTTTTTGCTGAAGGATAGCCACCAGTGATCTCAACCCAATAAAAAAAATCCTTCAGAAGTTGTTTGCATAGAATAACTTAGTTGTACTGAGAGTTTATGCTTTTAATTATTTTTGCAGTAACTACAAACACATAAATGTTTCATTATATTTAAATAAAAGTATTTGCTTTATTGAATAAACTTCTTCTTAGTTTTCATAATAATGTAATGCATTGATAATTTCTTTCATAAGTAATGTTTTTTTTTAGCCTAGCGGCTCACATGATGGTTAGTGATTACACCTACATACATCTGCAACACCAGAGGGGCTGCAGTTGCGTTGCCAACCTTTAAGGATATTTGGCAGTTAGGAAGGAGGTTCGGGGTGGAGAGGGGGAGTGGGCATCTGGTTACCTCACTCACCGAACGAAACGCAGAAGCACAAGATGCCTTCCCGTTTGAGCCGGCTCATTCGAGCAGCAACAAACAGGAGTTTATTGAATCATTTGATGACAAACTACGATTTCTATATGCTATAGCTAGTTTGTACGGTATACTATTTTATTTCATAAATATAATTGCTGCAATATAAAAGCAATTTCTTATCAATTTTGACACGTTGTCTTCGATTCGACGGCTTTGTGTGGCAAATGTTTTATGTAATTTTAAGACCAAAAACTTTTTTTGCGATAAATGCCATAATTTATCCTTAGGACGAAAGAGGTAAACTTTTCCCTGCCATCGCTTCGGTCGTCATCTCTGGGGGAGTTACGTGACGTCAGCGTAGGAAGCCTGGCGGGGGAAGTTTTGTGTCCACCCACACCCACACAGTTTCGATCGAATTCCTTCAGTAAGTTAATGTTATTTATATTGAATAGAGTAATAGAAAAGTTTGTCACTTATTTTACTAGAACAAAATGAAGTAAAAATGTTTGTTTTTTTACGAAAGTTACATGTATAATTCAATTGGAACTTAGTTTATGAGTCAAATATTTACTTTTCTGTTTAATATGTTAAAGAGGTTAACCTACGCGGGTTCTTTATACTAAAATCATTGTTTTAAATAATACCATATCCATAAACTACATGCCTTTTAATAGATTAAAATAAACATTCACAAAGAATAAATAATAATATTATAGTTTTATCTTTCCTTGTTAAATCTGTAAAACAACATTTTGCCCTGCACTATAGTTAAGGAAAGAACATAGATAGTTAAGGAAAGAACGTTATAGTACGTCTACGTTAATAAGATCGTTATAGTACGTCTATTCGAGTTATAATAAGAGATATATCTTTAGAATAATTATACTATATACATACCGCCTATTTGTTGACCGCCACACCTGTTTCGCGTGGTAAAACGCGCCTATTACGTGATTCATTCGAGTACATTTCATTATATATAGAACTAATTGACAGAAATAGCTATGAACATTTTGATCAAAATGGTAATCACGATGGTAATAGCTACCTGGCCGATTTTGTTACGGTTACAGTTAGGTACGCTAACAGCGTAACTACACGATCGACAGTCCTTTTTTTTCTTTTGTACATCATCAATTTTGTTTGATCGGTTTATTAATGTTTGGTTCCCTCTATAATATTTCTCTATAATACCCAAATTTGCTGCACTTATGTAGATGAAACATAATAGTGCCGTGGCAACAAAGCGAGAAACTTATTACTCTCCATAATTCCTTTTTTTAATATTACTACAGTAACGTAACATCCACTAAGGGAAACAGGTGTCATCTATATCTCGTATTTTGCTCTGGAGGGTTATGTAGCAGAGAGAATAGTCCGCCATAACATCAATACTTCATAATATTATAGCTCTTACTTCGAAGCCGTAAACAGGAACATTATTATGTTATTATCTGATTTATAAATAATTTTATTAGATTATTTATGAATCAGATATATTGAAAGTAATAAATAAATATGCAACTTAAAATTTTTTTGCAGCTAACTCAACGGACCTTGGCGTTTTGGATCCTTCACTTTATAAAACCGATTGTCTGGACGTGGACCATCTGTGGCCGGAAGGACACGTGGTAATTCCATTATCCCTTCACGTGACATAAATTTGAAACAACAGAAATTGTTTTGTTCTGTTCTATTGATCTTTTTATTTCCTATTGTTGATAACATATATTTAATTACTAATTATTAAGTAAAATTCGTTACGTGAGTGAATGCTCCTTGCTTTTTAAATAATAATAGTTTGTTAAGATCCACTAAATTTTCAATTTAAATCAGGTAAAAACCAAACTAAGAGGTAGCTAATATATCTAATAATTCTGATGGGATCTTTTTCCTTGTTAGGGACGAGTGTGGTTTACACTGAAATATGAATCAGCAACTGAAAGGCTTCAAGTGCACATAATTAAGGTTAAACATTTACCATCTCGTACTCCGGCGTTGGCGAATGCATGTGATCCTTATATTAAGTAAGTGCGACAAGGTCAATAGCTTAGCTATTGGCTTAAATTATCGTATCTTATTTTAAGTGGTTTGTACCGTTCCGAAACATTCATCATGCAAATTTTCAATAATAATTATATTAAAAAAACTTATACATTAATTTCATTAATTAGTTACGTATTTTCTGTAATTTTTTAGAATACAATTGATGCCCGATGAAAGAAGAGTGCTACAAACTAAACAAAAGAAAAAGTCTTGCAATCCATTCTATGACGAATCTTTTGTTTATCAAGTAAGCTGGTTTAGTAACTGATTACTAACATAATTAAAGCATATTTGCTTTTCTTTTTATGCAAATTAATAATTTCCTTGTGATATAACTCGTTTAGGTACCACCGGGAAAATTGGATACACTGACATTGAAATTATCTGTGTTGGATGCTGGTCGTATTGGTAGATTTAAACAACTTATCGGACACATCATACTGCCCTTAAGTGAACTGGAAGGCGTAGCGTCTGATGAAGAGCCCCAATTGTATAAATTGGACATAGAGAAGGTACAGTATTTTTTTTTGGGAATGGGGGCAACCGTGCAAACGGCTGTCGTGATGGTAAGTGATTATTGACGCCCATGTACGGCTGCAACACCAGAGGAGCTGAAGGCAGTTGCTGGCCTACAAAGATATTTGAAGAGGGGGGCTGGAGGGGGTAATGAGGAGGGAAGTTGGAAAAGGGAGGGACAGGGGAGAAAAAAAAACAAAAACGAAGTCTGTCGATTTATTCGAAGATATCCCGAGGAGATGAAACAACTTTCCAAGGTTATATGCTATATCATATTCAATAAATTGTTTTTCCGATTACGATTTGAGTTATTACAGGAAGAATACAGAAGCATCTATGTAAAACTAAATCGATATAAAACGGATATAAAAAAAACTGTGCAGTATATTAAACTAATTTAATTATAATAGTGAATTATTTATACATTCATATGTAATAATTTATACACAAATCACCAAATACTGTATTCCAAAAGATACATGCACATAGATAAATATACCCATAAATTTTAGATAAAAATAATCTCTGGGTTTGCGAAATTTACATTAAACGTTTTTTTCAGGAACTACAAGAGCCTACGTCAGACTTGGGAGAGATGCTAGTGTCTTTGCTTTATAATGAAAATCTTAACAGGCTCTCCGTAACCGTTACAGAAGCACGTGGCTTGAAGGTAATAAAGTTCTTTAAAATTTCCATCAGCCTATCCAAGAAAGCGCCTCATAATATCGAAATACATTTTGTGGAGGATTTACCCAATCCCACCACGCTGGGTAAACGGGTTGGTGAGCGCTGTGCCGCTACCCTCCAATTAGTGATCCTGCTACCTATCACTAGTCTGTGGAATTTGGGTTCGGCAAATTTTGTTGGATTTTCCGCAATCATTCGATCGCCAGAGCTTCGTTTGTTTGCTAGCATGTGAGGTTGGCGTTTGGAGAGAGAGATGGAGAGATACCCCTTACACAAATACAAATTACGATTATGTTATTTAATATCTACTGTTAATTGTGTTAATGATCATCTTATTAATAAGTGTTACATTATAATTTACGTGTACTATAAACAATGGTAAGTCTTAAACAAAGTTATCATTATTTCTTCTTCTTAATGTCTCGGCAATCGAGTGATTAGGGGATCAGCCTTAGAATCGGGAAACCCAAAGTAGATTCCCTATCTCGAGAGCTTTTACTAAAAATGTATTCGAAACTTTTGCACACCAAGATGGCGACAGGCTCTCCGCTCCTAGTGAAAAGTATGTTGAAATGAGAAAAATAAACGTCTACATCAGCGAACGGTAACCCGCTTGCGACCTACACGCGTTAAGATCGATAGTGTATACACTTTGTAAGGAAAAACAACATGATATGCAATATTCGCCTTAGATGTTAATTCGTTAGAAATAAAGCTAAGAGTATTTATCGAAGGAACTTCATTCTCTCAACTAATAAAAAACGTTAAGAAAATCTTGAATAAATTTTGATTAGGAAAATTTTAAGATGTTACATGCATAGATACAATAGCAAAATTAGAATAGCAGGTTTCATATTATAAAAAAATCCCGAAAACCGATTTCGAATAACCGATGACAGTGAATTTCGAAAATGTATTCCGCAATTTATGATAAAAATATTTGCGAAACAATGCACACAGCGAAATTAGTTTATACAGACAAAATTTTCCAGCTTTGTCCATTGCGAATTACAAAAAGTACAATCGTTGTTCTCGGTTAATTGTAGTATAGTACTGTCTGGTTCTACAATAAAAATGCAACCCGATATAAACTTGCGTGTCAAATACAGCACCAAAGTCCAAATTCCTTTTATGAAATATTTAAACTAATGTCATGTCATCATTAAAATAATGTCATGAAATCATAATTGACGGTTTTTACTAGCTTTACTAAATTTTTTTTTTAACTACTGGACGTCCCCTATAATGCTTCCTCAAGTGTGGTCCGCGACAATTTTACGTTAGAATTTTGACCCCCACCAATAAAAGGTTGCCGACTCCAGGTCTACATCTTTGTCCATCCGATTATTGAATAAGGGATCGTGGTCGCATATATAATTATGGGGTGTTTACTCAGTACGCTGATCATTAACAACAGTTATTTACATATAACAAAACATATAAACAATGTACATTATATTACATAACATAATCTGACGTCTCGGTGGCGTAGTGGCAATGTGTTTAGATGCGACCCTATGGGTCGCAGGTTTAATTCCCACACGGGACTAGTATTTTTATGGACTACAAATCATAAGTTCCGGGTCTGGGATTTTGTCCATGTGCAATTTAAAAGCTAGTATGTAAACTGCCTCCGTGACGCAAGAGTAATTCCAACAGTAGAAGGTAACGTTGTGCAAAAAAAATATAATAGTACAAATATTCAACTTATTCTTATTTTTCGTTTTGTGCTTTCGCATAGTCGGGTTAGCCTTATCATTTACCTTTACCCTTTTCCTTCTGTTATAATATAATAAGCTGTATATCAAAATTATATCTTTAATTATAAAGCTGGACCCATCATCTAGTAAGCAAGAAGTAATAGCCAGAGTTACTCAAGAGCGCGCGTGCAGAGGAGTGCGTACGCGACGAACAACTGCAGTCGAAGTTTCTGAAGATGGCGCTGCTCTCATATCCGAATGCTTCCACTTCAGGCTTCGCCCGGATGAGTTGCATACTACTTGCGTTACTGTGCAAGCTCTCCAGCCGCATTCAGTGTATGCTAAAGGTAGCACGGAATTTAAATCTTTCGTTATTTGTTGTGCACTTCAGTAGCCTGTTGAAGCCTGCTGTGTGGATCCAGGAGTTTCCAAGAAAGCCAAAAGGTGTAATTTACTTATGGCTTATTACATTTATATTAATAAGATCTGTGGCCGGCATTGTAGGTTCCATAACAGGTGGTAAACTCCATTGTCATCTAGAAAGGTGCCAGACTCTTACCCGTTTCTGCACAGCAGTGCAATTACTGATGTGTTCCAGTTTGAAAAGTATAGAGGGCCAGTATAATTACGGGCTGTGCGACATTCCATCTCAGTTTTCCCCTCCAGTTACTTCACTCACAGAACGAAACTTAAAACCACAAGATGCCCCTACTTCACGCCGGTATTTAATGAGGCCGTGGTATTATCCCGTTTGAGGCGGCCCAAAATATAAACCAGTGACAAAATGTATATATAAGTTGTTTAGAATTAAATCATTATTTTTACAGATCGTTTACTTGGGAAGTTTGTATTAGGCTCATATATGTTTGCAAGAGGACGCGCGCTGCAACATTGGAATTCGGCTCTTGCTAGCCCTATGGAACAAGCGAAGCAATGGCACCCGTTGACAAACTAAGCTGACAGTCCCGCCAAATTGACTTATTTTAAGATAGTATGTAATAAGGATATGTGTATATACATATAAGTCTATATATCGTACTTCATAAATTTCGTGTACTTTTTGAATTAAACTTACCACCACTGAATTCGTATAAAAGCACTTTCAGACATATAAACGACATCTTGTAACCTGTATTATCTATCATATTTGGTATCCCAAGCAATTTTTGATATTTCCGATTTCCTATGCAGTTTGAAATTTTATTGCAATATAACATGCATATAAGTATAAATATTTCATTATATACCAAAATATACGATTATAATAATATTACATAAATGTTTTTCATATTTTTGTATAATCTATTCACGCTATTTTTGTTACAGGTGAGATTATTTAAAAAAAAAATTGTTTAAATGTACTTTAGTTTTTTATATTGTTGAGTAATTTATAACTGCACAATTATATTTAACCGTTAAATCCTCAAAACTAGTTACAATTATTTTTTATACACAAATTTTAACTTTAACTTATCGGAAAGAATATGAAATTAAATAAAATATTTTTAAGAATAATTAATATCTTTATACAAAATTATTTATTATTATTAAAATATTTAATCAATGTCTTACTATATGTACGTAGTGGGTACAATTTTACTATTGTGAGAACAAAGCAAGAATAAACGGTGTAACGCCAAATTGATAATATAGTGTAGTTTTATTTTAATATTTTTCCCCAAAAAAGGCAACGTAACCACAACTAACATCTTTACCATGTACGTACGTTAGTTACAAATTCACTTCAATTGGACATATAATGATCTGATATCAGATTACAAGACGAGGAAACGATAATATTCGTATGTAGTTCTATTTTGTAAGAAGATTCTTTGTACATCGTTTGTTCTCGTACCCATTTATTTTAAAGTTAAAGTAAGGGATTTAAGTAGGAATATACCATATTTTTCTTAAAATGTCATGCTCACATGCAAGTGGTGCACCTTGCTAACTATCAAACGAGGCTTTGGTGATATTATTATAGCGGAAATTTCTCCAACCTGCTAGCTCGGCGTGATGAGTATGGCCAAACCTTTCAGGAAATGCATGGTATCGGCCCGTACGTTCTTGCAGTGGCCTATGTTTAGCAATGGACTTGAATAGGCTTACTCAAGCAATTTCGACGAGCCAATGCGTTTCGGCGATGGCTACTTTAGAGTAAAAACTCAATAGATCTGGTCGACCTGCTTACTCGTGGTGACGTATATCAAGCTGTGAATTGTAGGATAGAAGCCTAACTTGAAATGAGGACATAATCCTAGTATACAATAGGACAAAATCCTTGGGTGCGATAGGGGATAACCGTAAAGACTCGTGACGGTTTTTGACGCCATAGCTGGACAGCAACGGCACCCTGGTATACTATCTATCGTATCAAACGAAAAATCTTCACACAATATTGAAGGTAAATAATTTTGTTACAGAGGGTAACTTTCTCACAGGTATAGGCATGAAAGAAGTATAAAACTGTAATGAATTTACTTTTAATAACTTTATACATTATACTCAAAACACCTCTTCAAACACAAAAATATAACTCCCTCAGTTACACACTGCATCGAAATTTATGAACTTTCCACTCCTCTCCTCTCCACTGCACCCCACCTCTGTTCTCCAACTTGTCACTTGTCACTATAGATACTCTTTTCCGTTATAGTCAGTATCCTGTAAATAATTTGACCGCATGTGAATGAATTAGCACATTAGTAAATGCACGCTAGACTACAATTTTTTTTATGAATCGGGTCATTTTGGGAAACCAATAATCAGACTTTATTTCAACCCATCGTCTGATAACAATATATTCTATTTGATCATGATTGTTTTTCATAAATTTCCACCACCCAAATGTAGGCACCACTAATATATCACCTATTAAAGTGATCCTGTATAATTGGTAGTTCTGAATTTAATAATTATTTTCGAAATCATTACATGCATTAGGATCAGCAAAGTGAAGTGGCGTAGGTCGTCCCACACTGTGTTAGTGTGGGACGACCTACGCACTGTTGCGGGAAGTCGATTGATGCAGGTGGCTCAAGACCAAGCTTTGTGGCAATCTTTAGGGGAGGCATATGTTCAGCAGTGGACTTGTGATACGCTGTAATAATGATGATGATGATGACATGCATTATCTTCCGATAGTTGTTAATTTATATTATGTAACTTGTCATCTTGGAACTGTATTTGACTTTACCAATAGTCACTGTATTTTTTTTTATGGGAAAGGCAGCAAACGACCATGCGATTCCCCTCATGGTACGTGATTACCGTCGCCCACGTACATCTACAACACCAGAAGTGCTGCAGGTGCGTTGCCGGCTTTTAAGGGTATTTGGGAGATGGGAGGGCGAGTGGGCCTCGGGTTACCTTACTCATCGAACGAAACGCAGAAGCACAAGATGCCTCCACTTCACGTATTCTGCGAGGCCGTGGCACAAACCCGGTCGTGCCGGCCCATTCGAGCAGCAGCAAAAGCCGTCGCTTGGGTCTACCACGTTTAAAATAATATCATACTGATATTTACATAACGGGCAAACAGCTGATCAACTTATCAATATCTCTCTGAACCGGTTGATGAGTAACAACGCAGGGCATTGAAGTGTCTCATACGATCTCCAGGTCTATATTCGATTTGAATATCGTAAGCCACCAACGTGCTATGCGGGGAACTAAATCTTCCTTTTCTAGGGTACATCTAACAGCGCCGCAATCTGTGGCTACTTGGCTTAATAGTTCATACACATTAAGAAATTATTTAGAGTCAACAACAGCCAGCGTTTCAAGATCGCTTTTTCATATTAAGTTACTCTACTAAAATAAAACTCGAGGTTCAACTCTCCTTCATTTTGCAACTGAAATAAAATACCCGCTATGCACATTTTACCGACATCCGTATGAATTTCACAAGGTAAAGAGTAGTGATATAGCGCTAGAACAGGTCCTAAACATATTTTTTGTTTTAAATCATTAAAACAACCGACGTGCTTACCGCACCATAAATATTCGGAAGATTTCTTTTTTAATTCTGTTAATGCTTTTGCTGTAAATGCTAATTTTTTTATGTACTTTGTAAAATAACTTATAGACTAAGGAACAGCCGTAAGTTACGTAAGTTGCTGGGCTTAAGGGACATTATATACCGCTCCTATCTTTTGATTGCCTGGCCTAAAAACATTACACTAATTTGATGGCCAAGAAACGTTTGAGAAAAAATTTATAGAAAAGCACACTGCTTAATATAATTTTCTCCTATTCTATTCTTATCTATAGATTAACTAACACAGAGATGCCGGTAGGACTCGTAGTTCGTAGGCCGCATACGGTTCGCGAACTACGGTTTCCTAAATTAGTAAATTATTCCTGTACGATTTTACGAGTAAGAGTTAAATTTTGATTTAAGAATAATACGCTTCAATATTCCCTACATTGATATTCGCTAGCCCATAATTAAAATCATCGGGCAAACACATTTCTCCTCAAAGTTGAGTAATTCGAACTCACCTCTATATCAGATGTGCACTTCTCATCTCTAGCAATGGTCATACCCTTCTTCCATACAATGGAGCCAGACCCGATCTTACAAACACTCACATAACTATCGTTGCCCATGCTATATCGCTTTGGCCCGTCCAGTAGTCACCCAAACTAGCTCCATGAACACTAACTAGTACCAAATTGTCTTCAATGGGTACAATTGTATCTTCTGTAAGCTCAACTTTACTACGCTCGGCTCCTTTTTCATTGTATAAAATTATCTGGGTTTTCTTGCAATCTCTTCATTTTGGGTTTTGTATCGCACTTTTGATTATAACAGAGGGTAGAATAGGCGTGAAATAAATAAAGTAAAGTAGCAGCCTGAAGTGCCCACTACTGGCAATGGCCTCTTTCTCAAATATTTGAGACGATATTGGGCCGGAAAGGGTCCGCCACGCTGCTCTAGTGCGGGTTGGCGGACTTCACCTTGTTTATTTCTCAGACATACATGTTTAGAAAACAAAACATCGTGAATGTTTTCCTTCACCGCCGAGCAAGTGGTAAATACAGCACTTAAAATTGCTATAAACAATTTCAGTGCACCGTCGATTGAACCTAGGACACTCGGGCTCTATGAAACTATAGCAAGCGTCTTGACCACGAGGGTTACACGACTTTTTAAAAAGGTACAGAACTATAATTAATGAATTCTATATACACTATACGCAAAACAATTCTTCGAATCAAACAAAAAATTATAACTCTCTCCGCTACACATTGCACCTTTATTTGACCTAATTTTAAACAAAATGTACAGAACGATATTTTATCAAGCCACACACAAAGTGAAACATCTGTTGCCGCAACGTCTTCGAAGTTTCACAGTTAACAAGTTGTAGACTTATGAATGTTATTTATAGAACGTGATTTTAATTCAATATTGGCTTGTATTATTACAAGTTGCTTTTATACTACTAATAATATAAATGTAAAAGTATGTTTATTTGGCTGTTTGTCTTTCAATGATGCATAAACAGCTGAACTCATTATGATGGAATTTGGTACGGAGATATACCTTAAAGCCTGGAAAGGGACACAGGCTACTTCCATGAAAGTCACGGAAAGATTTTCCACTAAGGCAAACGCCACCGCCACGGGGGGAAAATAATCAAGAACACATTCTATTCAGTTGTAAGTAGTTATTGAACTATCTATCTATGTACTCATGTCTACATTACATTGTAAAATGTAGAAAAAATAACATCTATATACGTAAGTTCTCTGTGACTTATTTTCCACCACACTTATCTTAAAATTAACGAGTTTTAATATTTGTACTTCTCAATCCATGCGGCTGATGACAAACTGTTGTTTGTTTGTACATTCTTTTTTAATTTTTAAAACTATTGTTGCTAAGTGTTAAAGCGTCTACATTCATAAAGCCGTTCTATTCTTCGGCGATTAGTACTAAAGGTCCATATATTACAGATGAGAAGAGAAGATAAACCCTTGTTTTATAACAATTTGTTCAATATACAATTATCAATTTTATACATGGTACGGCCAAGCAGCGACTGTAGCTGCTGCTCGAATGGGCCGGCTCGACCGGGATAATACCATGACCTCTCAGAATACCGGCGTGAAGTCGAGG
This sequence comes from Bhutanitis thaidina, assembly GCA_029286595.1. Lineage (NCBI taxonomy): Eukaryota > Metazoa > Arthropoda > Insecta > Lepidoptera > Papilionidae > Bhutanitis > Bhutanitis thaidina. The sequence goes on from JAGSMS010000005.1 coordinate 7,103,260, forward strand.
CATCTTGTGCTTCTGCGTTTTTTTCGGTGAGTGAGTTAACCTGATGGCCATTTCCACTCCTCACCCCCCTCCACACCCACCTTCCCTTCTCCCAAATACCCTCAAAGGCCGGCAACGCACCTTCAGCACCTCTGGTGTTGCCGGTCTTCGTGGGTGACGGGAATCACTTACCATCAGGTGAGCCGTTTGCTAGTTTGCCGTCTTTTCCATAAAAAAAAATCAAATCGTCATTAAAACTTTCTACCCCCTCAACGCCTGAATGCAATAGACTTGTGTATACTCGTATTTCTGTACATTTGCTGTTGATAGCTAAAATGCGACGAAAATGTTTCAATTGTTTAAATTACATTTATTTGTTTCGATGATATATATTTAGGATATACGCTCTACAATCCGTCTGTCTAACCCTGCGCTAGCTTGCTAGAATTTTCTTGGTAAGGCGGATATTCATAAGTGGACTAAAAAGGGTGATAAAGAGGAAGATGATCATTACACGTGTATATTACGGATGCCCGAAGGTGATAGTAGCAGATATGTAATACATACGTAGTACTACACAAAACATACAATTTATATTACGTACGTACGTGTTGGTTGCAACACGTTCAAATAGGTGATGGAATAATAATTTCGTCACCATATAAATAGTTTAGATTTTCTTGTGAAGATATTCTTGTAAATGAGATTTAAAATAGAAAAAGATTATGTTTCTGTACAGGTGAAGGCAGTAATTGAATTCTCATAGGCTGTCTATCTAATTGCCAATAAATGCAGCCATCCATCCACACAGCTCTAATATCCCGTCTGGTATATTTACAATGCCATTTAAATTTTTTGGTCAGGTATTTCGATATTTTTGTAGTAGTATACATAATATTTCACCTTGAACTTACATCACAAGACTTATTACCCATAAATGAAATTAATTAATTATGATAATCTCTTTATCTAAAACCCTATTAAAAGATTAATTACACTGTCTATGTGCAATTAATCTAAAAAATTATTGATTTCTGCTACTACTATAACAGCATGTATTTGTCCACTGCTAATCATAGGCCTCTCCCAAAAAGTGCCAACAAAAGCCGGCATAATATCTTAAAATATTTGTCTATACCTATACTCACCACGCTGGCCCTTCCGAGATGGTGAGCGCAGCGCCGGTTCCCATCCGCTAAGACCAGTGATGGTGCTGCTCCCCATCACTAGTCTCTAGGATTTGTGTTCGGAAAATTCAGATGGATATTCCCCCATCATTCTATCGCCAGAGCCACGTTAGATTTTTTTAAACGCCCACGTCCATCTGCAACATCAGAGGTGCTGCAGGTGCGTTGCCGGCCGTTAAGGGTATCTGGGAGATGAGTCGGAGGATGAGCAGGGGGAGTGGGCCTCCGGTTACCTCTCTCCCGAAAAGCAGAAGCACAAGATGCCTCTACTGTATGCCAGTATTCTGCGAGGCCGTGGTACCAACCTGGTCGGACCGGCCCATTCAAGCAGCAGCAAATGCCGCCGCTTGGCTCTATATAGCAAAGCGTGCTAGCAGGATGCACAAGGTGCATGTGCTGGTTGCCTTTTATAGAAAGAGTAGGTATTCGATAATTTCATTATAAAATAATACATTTTACATGAACAATTAAAACCCCGTAGTGGTAGCAGTATAAGAATCTGCCGCTCCCTTTCCTTCTGTGGGTGTCGTACGACGTGACTATGGGAAAGGCCATAAATATCTCATGGCTATCTACAAGAGCCAACCCAGCGACGAAGCTTGCCACCAGTGTCGATAGGGTTGACTAAAGTAAAACCTTGAAAATGTTTTCATATTTATAGAAAATCCTCTCATCGCGAGGGCTTCTCCAAGAGTGTGGACTATTCAGGGAAGTAATTACCTTCCTTTTTTCCTTCAAGGAAAAGAATATATACCAAAAATCTTTTTAATTTATCTCTATGTAAACTAGCGGTTATAACCGGCGTAAAAAACATTTTGTGCCTTTGAGCCTTAATCCTTCGCCACATCATAAAAACATATCTTAATTAACCCAATCAAAATCGGTCCTTCTACATTATATATATTAATATTTGTTTTTTTATATAGTTAATAATAGTTAAGTAAGGATTGCCAAAAATATATGAGAACGTAGGCTGAGTTGTAGTTCAACGCAAAATTTAATCGTGTTAAGAAAGTAGAGGCGAACAGCAATTACGATGAAACAAAAGTGACCGTAGGTGGGCAATTAATAGTAACGGGTTTGGACATTAAGAATGGTTTGTTAAACACGAAGAAGTTATTAAACATGAGATCATCAATTTTCATAATCTAAGACAGTCAATTTAGTAAGTCATTTGATATTTTACGGCATAATTTAGTTCGAAGAATTCTTAGAATTTGATTAATAAAATTTTCCTTCCTTTCCCGCGATAAAAACCAACCTTCGTGTATGCCCATACCAAATTTAATTTTAGCTGGTTAACGTAACCGAGACACATATTTTCGGATAATCAGGCATAGTTACTTTCTCATTTGTAATATTAGTATGAAAGGCACGGATTAGTAAAAGGTAAAGAAAAAAAAATCATTACTAGAAGCACGTGCCACCTGACTGATCAGAAAATAATAATAAGTCAAAAGATAATAAATTTATCTAAAAAATACTAAAGTATCATAATGATTTCTTGTATTTATTGTACGCTTTAAATGAAACTATTATTTCCAGATTTTAGCACGTTTAATTTTGTTTTTATACTCCAGACGTTTGGATTGCTTAACAGCAGCCGTAGTCACGGGGACTGAGGTGTTAGACGTCCAGATGTCATAGTTAACTCGAGCTACCTTCAGCTGAAAAAAATTATCTGTAAAAAAATCGTGAAAAATAAAATGTAGGAAAACATTTATTTCTTGCCTTTACCATAATGTCTCTCGCAGTATTATTCACGTACAAGTCTGTCATTGACAAAGATACTAGACTCCCTGCGGCTTATTTAATGCCGGCTGATACTTCTGAATTGTGTTGGTTTCTGTTGCTGATATGTCGACGGTATCTGGCCAAGAAGTTGTTAGTTTTTCACTCCAATCCCAAGCGATGTCAATATTTAAGTCATAAAAATAATCCTTAATGATACGGGTAATTTAGATCAAGTAAAGTACAGTTGGTGCAGTGGCTCAGCGTAAAGCTGCGGCACTGACAGTCGCGGATTTGATTTACGGGACAACAATTTTTAACCAAAAATATTGTTACGGATCTGGATGTTTTTTATGTGCAATTTATTCTTGTAAACGCGTTCAAAAAATTCTACTGGGAGAACAACGCTTATTGGAACATCAAAGTGACTCGTGACTTTCATGTCTGTCTTTCTCTGAAATTTTCGCCGATTACGTCCTTCTGTCAAATTACGACTACTTGTCGGTACCCCATGAATATTATTGGAAGTTGTCAGTTGCCGAAAACTAATAATATTTGTGTTGCACATATTTTAGCAATCTAGCAGCCATAGCTCAGAACTCACGTACGTTAACCGATAAGTCACTTACAGCAATAATTCCTGACGTGTTGCAAACAAAAGAAAATTTTCACTGTCGTGTTTTTTCGTGATAGCGTTTATTGGCTATTAAAACAGAAGTAAAGCTTAACTCACTAGTTTTTTGTTCTCGTATTTCGAAATTTATGAGTTAACAATTGTCAATAATAAATAAAGTTTTATGCTCGCAAATACAATTCAGTTTTCTAAAGCGGTTACCATATTATAATTTTATTAAATAAAACGAATTATTGAGATGTTTATACATAACGTATTAATAAAATGGCATACGATATTTCCATGACTTGACGAGATCGCCTATAGAGTGGTAAAAATCGCCTTTCGATTTTTGATTGAGGTAGAATTCTCAAAATATTTTCAATATATTAAGATATATAATAAGATGTATAATAAGATTTTAGGAAATTTTATTATACAGACGTGATCAAATATGGGAAGGCGAAGATGATTGAGTGCTTCTATGTTTTTAGATACTTACGATTATTACGGCCAAAGATACAGCCGCAGGTAGGACAGATTGAAGAACAGACGGAGAGTCGGCATTGCCTTAGTAAAAGGGAAAAAGGTCTCCATACTGAACCCTAAAAAAAGTAGGAATAAATAATGATAATTAGTTATGTTTGGTGATAATGTATCGTTTCTTTTACAACTCAAAAACAATGAAACGCTAAGGAAGCTAAGAAATCAATGACATTGTACAAATAATGGCTTGGTTGATTTAATGTGGATTTAATTACGGTTTCTATATTCTATCAATGACTCGTTTTTCTTTTACCTTTAACTTGTGTGGAGTTTTGGTCAAACACACACACTCACAAGTATATTTACCTTTATTAAGCAAAATAGGCCGTCGTTAGGACCATTAGATGTCTTTTATCATATCAGCTCGTTACAAATCAACTGTTGATCAGAGAGATCAGAGACCTCCTCCAAAACCGTCCATGTTCGTAGTAATACCAGAGGCCATATTGAGGACATTATGTTTAGTGCTTAGCTCCTTCAGCGCTCCTGCCACAAACTAAGTCGTCGGGAAATCGAAGGTGAGTGATATATTCGCCATTGATGTTGATACCGTTTCCTTTTCAGCAAATGCAGCCGTGAAGAGTTTCGTGGATATCACATCAGCCTGTCTGTACGCCTTTGTGCATTTGGATGGGTTTCATTCTCTGGTTCTGTACTCGGATAGGCATTGTAGTCTCATGATTGAATAAAAAAGTTGCAATCTGTGATGCTGTGTCAACACACCTGTAACCTTCTTCGATTGAAATTGTTCACCTTTGAATTGGATACCTGAACAATTTCAATCGTTGCTTTAGTAACTTAGCATCAAATGGACTGTTAGCCAGTTTGTTACCTTAGATTTATTTTAAGCGAGTTCAATCTTCAATGTGAAAACTTTTTTAATTTTTTGGCGCTTTTTCAAATACTTTTACATTTATTTAAGGATATTATCTCTTTAACAGATATAATAAAACGATCATAAATCTTCCTAAAAAATTTATAGGACTTACAATACTAAGTACTTTTTCCAGACAATGAGTATGAATAACAGATTATTTCTTTAACAACGTTCACATTTCAGCGAGTTTTTTTAACACCTGGCTTACTCAGAAATAATCCAGGCAATGTTGATTAATTTTTAAAGAGTTTTATTCTATTTATGCGAAGACAAACGTGCATGACTAAACACAAAATTTTACATATTGTATTTAATTTAACGTGCTTTAATGTTTAAAATTAATGATCAATTATTAAATTTTATTGTCTGTTTAAAGTTAATCCGTCAGATTGTAATTTAATAGTACATGTCAAAAAAAACATAAAAGAACTAAAATGGAACCTGATAAAACATTACTCTCTTATTATATTTAATTACTAAATTATTTCAATGCTCACGTCTAGGCAGGCCGATTGATGATTGATGGCTCACAATACCCGTATACCAATTGTAGCGCTCACTAGTCTAGTTACCTACTAACACTATAATTCGGTTGAGGTAGCGTCGTATGAATTTTTTCCATCAGTCCGCCGCCAGACTGGTTTCAAAAATTTATATATATTTTAATATAATGAATCAGGAACTATCCTTTCGATATGAAAAATTCTTTTTACTTTTTATTGACCATTTATTGAGCAAGGAAGACCCATAGGACCAGTAACCATGAACCATGGTCATGTACTCATGTATATAAAACAGGCATGCGTAATCTAAATTTAACGCTGGTCAAACTGCATGGCACAGTCACCTTTTAATATGTTTTAATATGATGTGACCTGATGAATAAAAATTAGATAACTTAGTAAAGCCAGAAACTGTTTGATGTTTATACCTGGCTATGAACTACTATTCCCAATGCACCTAGAAGGGATTCAAAATAAAGAAAATGTATAATAAAAGGATTTTTTATAGTAATTAAAGACACATTGTTTGATTATTGTGTGATGATAAATTCATTATAAATATTCAATACACTATTTATGCACATACTTTTAGTTTTATACCTACAATCTTCTTTGTATTCCTATTTAGAACCAAATAGTCTATTCCATCGTAGCTACAATTTTTGTGCCTATTTGGACTAGGGCAAGGCAGGATTTAATTATTCACTTTCTAGCAACTACCCAATAGCGTGAAAAATGCTACATCTATGTGTTTATCTTGCATTCTAGAAATAAATATATGAAATCAAAATTTTGCGACATACAGAAATATACCTGAAATGTTATGCAGATTCACAAACATACTTAAAAAATAAAACGTAAGGAATAAGGTGGTATTCATCTCCTGTCGTTGAAGCATTGCTGGAGAAGGGCTAGCTACCCGCCACGTCGGGTGTTCGTGACCTGAGGAGAACGTTTCCTCCGCCAGGGTTATTAGGATTTTGTATATATGTAAAGACCTGAAATTTTCATACCGTGATAATGGATTTATGTGCTGGACGTATTGTAAATATCGCAATGAATGTTATCGTATTGAATATTATGAATTTAGTTATCATTGTCGTTTAGAACCTCATTATTAACGTCAAACCTATGAACTATTTTTGTCTCCGCATATTCACCTCGTCGTTACAACCGATTACCGAGCTGAGCTATGAGGCCTGGGTTTGAATCCTAACATTTGTACAAAACAAAAAAATAAATTGTCATGTAAGACATCCAAGTTTTCAACTGTCAAAAGTATGCATAAGTTGACACGTCTAAATCGAGCAGACAGACCTCATTTTCATTTGTAAAACTAATTTTACAACATAACCAACACAATGTTACAAATCAACAGAAACTTATAACAACTTTAAAACTAATCTCAACTCTTTACCAAATTATACCACATTATCATATATTGTAGATATGTTATCGCACTAAAGCGAATTCCCACAGCCGTTCAAAAGCTTTCAGCTTTGCGAAATATTCTACTTAATTTAATACCAAAAGTTTCAGTTCAGTTTATAGTATATGTGTACTCGTACATCTTTTTGAAAACCAAACAAAAAAACTAGCCGGTTGTGAAAATCTTTAAAGCCGGTGAGGTTAGGTAGTGATAAATAAATACATATTTTTCCTTTCCTTAAATAGCTAGGATATAGCACTGCGTTTACTAACCCGCTTGCCCAGTGTGGCGAGTACTAAGCATACCTTAGAAAAGTGTATGCCAGTGGACTAATGAAGTAAATTAAGAAAACCATTTAAGGTTGTTACGTTAATTTCTGCATACTACTTGCATATCCTGCTTAGAACGGATTTTATGTCCATTTGGACCTAAATTCGAATTGTTAGTCCAGTTTTGAAAATACGCTTGCGAATTCGTTCGGCGTGTAAAAAGTCATTAAGAGATATACCGTATTGCGCCTGCGTTTTGGGCTTGGAATTTCGCTTGAATTTTCGCTTAGCTTGTGACTGAAAGTAGCCGAGCTTATAACAAAATCCTTCATCTGAACTGCGAGATGACATTGTAAATATATAGTTTTATCAATATCAATATACATTATTTATACTTACGTTTGCAGTCACTCGGTGAAAATTCATCATATTGATGAATGTAGTGAATGATTGAATTGTAGGCCACGCCAAGATGGCTGTCTAATTGTGTACTTATCTGAGCTTTGTCGGGCATCGGGACGCAGGTCCTGGAAACGGTGTTATCCCGTCAACAATATTTTTGTGTTAAGAGTCAATAAGCTTAATTATTGATTTTAGTTAAGGGGCTTGACTTACCGTGGAAAAGACATTCTTTTATTTGTATTGTTGCGTGTGTTTTTAATGTTGCAAGTGAACACCGTAACATGACACGACTATGCAGGATTCGCACAGGATTGTGCGCAAAGTGAGGGCGATCAAATACCGCTTAAATTCGGGTGTGCAATGTAAAAACGAGCATATTGAAAATCTAAAAAAGCTCTTTACATTTTAAATACTTACAGTATATCTCTAAATTGTCATCAGCAATCCGGCCCGCGGCGTCGCCGGGAGACCCCGCGCCATAAGGAACTGCCCTACAACTAGGTTTTTTTTTTTTTTATGGAAAAGACGGCAAACGAGCTAGCGGTTCACCTGATGGTAAGTGATTACCGTCGCCCACATACATCTGCAACACCATAGATGCTGCAGGTGCGTTGCCGGTCTTTAAGGATATTTGGGAGATGGGAGGGAAGAGGAGGGGAATAGGGAGGGGATGTGGGCCTCCGGTTACCTCACTCACCGAACGAAACGCAGAAGGACAAGATGCCTCTACTTCACGCCGGTATTCTGCGAGGCCGTGGTATCAATCCGGTCGAGCCGGCCCATTCGAGCAGCAGCTAAAGCCGCCGCTTGGCTCTACCACGCTTAAGCGTTACGTTATGAATGAACATTATGCTATAGTTTAATTACTTTATATGGCTGTTTTATAAGTAAGCTGGGATTTTTATTGGTTTAGTTTGAAAATTAAACATTTCCAATTAATTTTACAACATCTACTAACTACAAATTAGCACTATCTGTGCATTCATTTAAAGTCGTACATTATGTCTTAAAATAACTATAAGTTGTAGCCTATGTTGGATAACAGCGGATTAAAATAAACTGTATCAATTTATGAATACTATTTAAAAACTGAATGAAAAAGAATCGAATTTTAATCGGATTTCACTTTTTGAAAGCTTATAACTTTACTTATAAACTGCGATACTTTCTATCCCGATTAACCAGTAATAATTCCAGGATTAACCAGTATGGGTATGAATTTACCCAAAAAACTACTAGACCAATTGGAAATCTCCAACACTGTTAATTCCTGAAAATAACGGCAAAGGCTAGAGTATATGGAAATTCTACGTTTAAAGGATTGAAAGCACTTCAATTAAGATTACTGTCATCGCAAGCGGCTTTTCGTGGGGAACTTTGGAAAAATCGGTTCCCGAGCGATTAGATTCTTAATCTTGCAGTGTAAAGGTCCGTCTCAGAATAAATGCTGGGGGTTTGCAGCATTGATTTTCACTGTCTTTATCTGTTTCCTAGACGACAATGTTAAATATGACAGACTCAGCTCTTTTCATATCATCATTATTTCAGCTTATCACAAGTCTACTGCTCACATAGGCTTCCTCTAAATACTGCCACAAAGCTCTGACCTGAGCCACCTGCATCCATCGACTTCCCGCAACACTGTGCAGGTCATACTCGTGTGAGGGGGTCGTTTCACACTGCGTTTTCCCATAAATACGTATAGATACATATAATATCGTAAAGTAAACATCATTTGATAAAATATATTTATAACAAAATTTAATAGATATTAAACCGAACTCGATAACTCGGATTCGTAAGTCATCATTTGCAACACGCACTGGTTGTATACTTTCCACTTGATTGAGGAACTCTTGATTGATATCATTAATAAATATTCTATTCCATGTGAAGATTACTGACAGGGTTCGAAATAATGTGACCAGAGGGCGTTGTGGCGTGAAAGACGATGTAGTGATGCTGAGCTGGTTTGGACATGTGGAGAGGATGAATGAAAGTAGGTTGACGAAACAAATATATGATGCGTGTGTAAATGGTAGAGTCGGGAGAGGAATACCTAGGCAAACATTTCACAATCAAATCGGAGACGTTCTGACAAAAGGCCAGTTCAAGAGTACTCTAAAACAACGAGTATGCATGCGAAGATTGATGGAAGTGGAATAAGCGAAAGACGTATGTCAGGACCGTAGCAAGTGGAAAAAGATTGTCTCTGCCTACCCCGTTGGGAACAAGGCGTGAATATATACATATACATGTCTGACAAATGTAGTACATATCCGTGTAGTTAAACCTTATGTGTAATTGAACGACAAACATACTTCAAACTTTCACATGTATAATATTAATTATTTTCTTAAAAACTCTGTTGTGATCCATTCCAAAATACTATACGTGGTAGAGCCAAGCGGCGGCTAGTAGTACCACGGCCTCGTAGAATACCGACGTGAAGAGATATATATATATAGGTAGGCAGTAGGTAACTGACAATATTATTCAAAAGTTGTCGCTATGATTGAAAATAATGATATCATAGACTTTCCGGCAAACCTTGTAAAAATCTTTGATGTATGCTTGATCTCTTACGGGTCATTACAATATAATTTATTTTGTTGCAACACGTAATGAGATAAATACCGATAACAGTTGATATTTTGAGTTTTATTAACAATTTTAGAAAAAATTGTAATAATATTTTGTTTTTAAATTGACTTACTTTTCTACAGCCGTTCGTTCTTTCTCGCCGATATACTTTAGACCGTGTAGATTAGAATTAGCGGTATAGTCTATTGAGTATTTAGTAATTATATATCGTTCTCCTCTTTTAGTAACCATTGTCCTTATGTAACGTGACTTTTTTCCAAGTCTCTCTCCTCGCTTTTAGATCTAAAATGAAAAGTTTATTTTCATTTATGAAACGTTGCATTTTTCTTATTAACTCTTAAAAAACTAAAAACTTGAGTGATGCCTCATGATGAACAGAACGGACTAAAGTAATCCGCAAAAACGTGGCTTGCCTTTAGTTAGGTCTTGGTTAAAGAGTATATGACATATCATTAAGATTTTCCCTCAGGAAATGTCTACCAATAACAAAATAAAAATTAATGCTTACCTGGAATTAGCGTTATTACAATTAAAAACATTTTAAGGTTTTACCTGGGTTGTCAATTGTATTTGTTTTGCAAATTTTGCGAGTCGACTACAAAAAAAAATAATAAATAAAAAAAATATTTTTTGTAACACGGACATATTTGTGAAACAGATGTGTTTAAGTTATTATCAACAATTTTAGATGTAGTTAGTCGATTGGAAGTTCAGATCTGGATGTATAGTTTGGATCTTTCGCAATAATTTTTCTTAGGCTTTTGATCGGATACGGTAAGATGACCAGTGAGAGCCGTTGATACTGTGTTTATGCTGAAGATTACAGCATTTTATATCTAGGCACAACATCGTACTAAATCTAATGATTTGTTGATCTGATTATTTTATAACAATTTTATTAATTATATCAGCATCTATTATTTTAAAATTCTGCAGACAACTTTGGGAATTATGAAAAAGGGAAATTGTAGTTTAGGACTCAACTTTGATATATATCCAATATTTCAAAGTTCCTCCGTTCTGTACCTGGCCCCAACAAATCTATTAGATTGATGAAAAAAGTTTTGGAAAATAATGATATGATCATATTAAGCTACTTACGTCCTCATCTAACTTTTGAACCGAACCAATTTATCCAATCTTCTCTTAAATACGTAAAGTGGTACGTAACTACATTGTAGTTCTTAATTTTATTAATATTTAGTATCACACATCACACTCTTATTTTATTAAATTAATAATTCGTTTGTTGCATTACTTCCGTTAGCAGAAGGATATAATGTTTAATTTCAAATGTTACTGTATTGAATATCCGTACGACTTCGTTTCATAAAATAAAAAATTCTAACAATTATACATTAAACAACTGTCAATTTCCCACGTACATTTATGCGATGTTACATGTTTAAAGATGTAATAAAACTGTATTACTATTTTACAACTGCACTACTCTTGACAAACATTTTTACGTAATTGTATTAATGGAAAAACAACCAAACATAATCTACATAAAACTTTCTTTCTTTTTTTTAATTAACTATGTTACTTTTATGACTAATTAATAATAGTTAATGAAAAGTTCCCCTAAGGCTATATTTCGGTATAATTTTAATCAAACTAATAACTCGGCATTATTAAAGAAGTAGAAGTATAGCTGACCTATATGTACCTGTTCATGAAAAAAGGATTGATTCACGAAAGCTTATGAAACTAACATCATTCAATATGCGACAGACGTCTAGAAATACAAAATTCAAGAATATATTATAGTAATATATATAATATATGTAATATGAGTAATCCTTTTCCTAATATTGAATCTAAATTACTAAACAATAAATAACTCCACCTTATTTATGAACCATATACCGCTGCACGTACGGATATATAGTAAATGCTAAAGCACTTGAAATGTCATATTTCCGTCACATTCGTGGGTCTATGGTGCATATAATTTGAGAACATAATCAATCAAATAATATGGTCAATATTAGAGATTGAGAACATTGATTGGTTTGTTCTTATTACTGACTGGTTGGTTCACTGGATAAGTTTGGAATTTAAATTTATTGTTTATGCCAATATATTTTAACATGACAATTGAGTTGTTTACGTGAGGTTATCGGCATAAGATATAGATATAGATATTTTTGGTATTAGTTATGTCAATTAAAAGGGTAGAGTCAAGCGGTGGCTTTTGCTGCTGTTCGAATGAGCCGGTACGACCGGGTGAGCAGCACCACCTCACGGGCCCACTTAGCTATTTCCCGCCCCTCCTAGATTAAATTAAGATTTTTGTATACACATAATGTTTTGAAACTAATCTGTAAAAGTAAAATATTATGCAAATGAAGATGCTTGAAATGGTTGTTAAATCAAAGTTAATAAAGGATAGAGGAACTTCATTACGAAGTCCCCATTTGTAAAAAGTCGCGTTTGACGGTGGCAGATCTGTGCGAAAGCATTCCCATGGCCCTACCGATATGCGATGAAGGTGGAACACCGCGATGTTTTAGTCGGTGCAAGCCCAAAATAACCCGTCCTTCCGCACGCGAGGGCGCTTTCTTATCACAATGGGTGGAGAGTAATTGAGCGTAGTGCCACTTCCTTCGCACCAGAGATGTTACTCCGCAGCACTAATTTGTGGTTTTTGAGGTTAGTTTATTCGAAACATTTTTTCCGCCATCAGTCGGTCGTCAGAGCATCGTTCGTCAATCAGCAGGGTGCAGCGTACAAAGAGGTTTCCACCTGGAGAAAAATTTGTTGTATTTTCCCTTTCACCCCCCTCCTACAATGAAAACTGCTGAAAGCTGAAAAGTTGATCTGCAACAAAAAACATAAGTAGGAGAGTTATAAATAGCTTTTGATAAATTTTGACAATGCGTATAGGCCATTATAATGTTCGCCTCGTTAATTTCATGTGTAAAATCATATCAAGAGCGTATATTGTTAATAAATCATGCGATTCAATTAGGATTCATTACTAATTTCAGATCAAAGGTCACTGACAGTGTTCGTTTTCTAGAAATTTAATCGCTCAATTGACATGTTTTCGTCGTTAGTAGCCTCACTTAGTTCGTTTCTTTGGAGTTTGTACACAATTTTTGGCACTCTCTTGGGAATGCTTGTCACCAGCATTGGATATTAAAACGAATCTTCATATCAAAGCGAAATACCACTGAATAATCATGAAATCTCAGGAACTATACACCCTACAGACTGATGATTTTAGGCCGGCATGTAGGTTTCTGCCGGAAATGAGGATTCATTGCTAATTTGAAAACAATGGGCACAGTGTTTGTTTTCTAGAATTGAAGTATGTTATGGAAGTAGTAAAGCTATTCGTTAAAAGGATATATAGCAGCAGACAATGTCTCCATAGGGATTATATTTGCTCTCATATTTAACGCAGCCTGTAAGTATTTAGAAATTTCACCACACGAGGAGTAGAAAAAGAATTAACAAGCAAGAGTTGTGATTTTGTTAATATAAGGGAACTATAAGTAGTTCCAAAATTATACAAATTAAATAGAATGATTTCTAGTATTTACGCGAACACTACACATTTGTATTCAAACTATTACCTGGATTTTATGTTTGTATATATATGTTCACGCCTTTTTCCCAAAGGGGTAGGCAGAGACAATCTTCTTCTATTTGCTACGGTCCTGACATACGTCTTCGCTTCTTCTACTTTCATCAATCTTCGCATGCATACGCGTTGGTTTAGAGTACTCTTGACCGGGCCTTTGTTCAGAACGTCTCCGATTTGATCGTGAAATGTTCGCCTAGGTCTTCCTCTCCCCCCCCCCCCCCCCCTCCCCGAATGGATTCCCGCCTTGTCGTGGCGAAGGGGGTAAGTAACCGTGGCTTGGTCTCCCACGGTGAACCAAGAGGAACCTACATGGACGGCCTGTCTTTGCGGGGATCGCCGGCTCGAGGAGGTCGCCCCGATTGGGCTTGGTGAGCCCACTTCGGATGCGTGTTGATGGACTTGGGGGGAGTGTTAGCTTAGCGCTCTCCTGGCCCCCCACAGCCAAGGTGGAGTCGCGGGGAGTTTTGGTATTGCGTTTCGCCATTCTCCCTATCCTCCGTGACTCTGCCGGGGGCCGCACCGCTGATGCGGCTGTGGTGGGGCCGCAGTGGGAGAGGAGTGTCGGTATTACGATGGCCGTTCTCCCTACCCTCCGCGGATGAAACGTGGTCGGCGGCGGAGCCATAGACCAGATCCGCCGGGGGTGCCGGGAAGGCTGGTGCTTATGAGCGCCAGCCTTCCTGATCCCCATGGCCTCCGGGTGGCGGACTCGGGGGGTCCGTTGCCCTCGTGGGTTTGGAGGCCGAGTAGGTAGGCGCGTCTGTGTTCCAGTGTGTCTAGCCAGGGCGGTGTGGGAGAGGACTTTCTCTCCCGAGAAGGGGCCGCCTACAGCGGCCGGCGCTGTTGGGGTCGCGAATGTGTGCGAAAGCATTGCCGTGACCCTGCCGACATGCGACGAAGGTGGAACACCATGGGGTTTTAGTCGGTGCGAACCCGACATAACCCGTCCATGCCCCCGAGAGGGCGGGAATGCGTCAGGCATTTCCCCATGTAATTAAAAAAAAGGTCTTCCTCTCCCGACTCTAACATTTACACTCGCTTTTTTCGTCAAACTACTTTCATTCATCCTCCCCACATGTCCAAACCAGCTCATCATCCCTTTCTCAATTCGTGTCACTACATCGTCTTTCACGCCACAACCCTCTCTGATCACATTATTTCGAACCCTGTCAGTTATCTTCACATCAATCATACTTCTTAACACTCTCATATCTACTGCATTTATCTTGCTTTCATGCCTCTTCTCCCATACCCAGCTTTCGCTTCCATATGTTAGTGTTATGTTTTTTTATTCTCGATGTTTTGATTGCTTTGCAGCAACTGTGGCCACGGGGTCTGAGGTGTTAGACGTCCAGATGTCATAGTTAACTCGGGCTACCTTTATTAATTTTTGGTGCGATCCACGCAAATTCTGCTTACAGTATCTTGAGGTCGTGCAGTGGTATGCTTGGTTTTAGATTTAATTTTGTTTGTTTCTGTACCCAGCCATCTTCTCTTTTGAAATTAGAGTGTTTTTTGATTTTAATAGCCTCGCAAATCCTTGGCAGGAATCAGTGTATATATAGTATAGTACATAATAGTTTCATTTCAAACTAAATAGTTATGAAATTAATAAATTTTTCGTACGACGGTTGGTATATTAAATATATAAAAAAGTAACAAAAAGCAATAAAGAAAAGGGATTACCTATGGACTTTTGTTTCTTTCACCTGTTTCTTCTCCGTTAGAAGAACCGCATAACGAGACGTACATTTTATTATTAAGACTTATCTTCTTTATTCCTTCATATGTAGACGAAATTTCTAAATATGGTACCATTTACTGCCTGGATCATATCGTCTAATAAATGGCTTAGCCTAAGAGCATGAGATAAAGTCAACAGGTAAAATATTACAAACATTTCGTAGTAGGAAAATGGCCTTTGAGACATATTATAGAGTATATACACCAAAAGTCACTTTACAGTATTACCTAGAAGGCGGGGAATATAATCACAACCGTCACTGGTAAATGTGCATACTCGTAGGATTGACGTAACCAAATCTATTTTTATATCATTAGAGCAAACAAACGAGCAAGGAGTCCACTAGATGTTAAGTGGCTACTGTTGTCAATGGAAACCTCAACAGAAAAAGGTTACAGTTGCGTTGTCACTCCTGAAGACTAAGTCGAATGCCTCACTGTAGTGATTACACTACACGAAGTATGCAAATGGCTCCTAGGTCTAGTAACCATCCCATAGGGCATTAAGGATAGCTACCAAAATTTGGAAAACACCACAATTTAGATGTGAAACCGTGAAAACTTTAAGCTAAAGCTTATAGTCTCATACATAACATATAATTTTAAACATAGAAGAGCCAAGCGGCGGCTTATGTTGCTGCTTGAATGGGCCAGCACGACCGGGTTGGTACCATGGCCTCGCAGATTACCGGCGTAAAGTAGAGCCCTTAAAGGCCGGCAACGCACCTGCAGCACCTCTGGTGTTACAGATGAACGTGGACGATGGTAATCACTTACCATCAGGTGCACCGCTTGGTCGTTTGCTGATTTTCCCATTAAAAAAAATACTTGACCATGCTCGATGTCTGGAGATGATAATACCGTAACTTTCCATTTGAATCGTGTTACCAAGTTTATTTTATAGTTATTATTTAGTATAAAATCAATTTGACCTATGCCATTGATGATAAATAGTTCAGCGACCGTAATCCGCTATCGTAATTAAAACTTTCTTAGTAATATATTGTTTTATTACATCTATACATAAGCATTCACACCTTTTACCCGTAGGGGTAGGCAGGTATTACGAATTTACATTCGACACGACTCGGCGTAGCTACGGACCTTCGCAACCCACTTTCTACAGAAGAAAATAGTTGTCGGGTGACGTCGACGTCGCCGGATTTACTCCAAGAGTCAATTCGTCAGGAATATAGGATTGTTACGCCGCTACCACAAAGCCATTATTTTATTAATAGAATATAAATAATTTATTTTTAGATTAAGTGAAGTTCATATTCATGTAATCGTTGTCCTTTCACAATATTTTCTAGACAGAAGATGGAAACCTGATTATTCGTAGCTTCAATATATTTTTTTTTTTTTAGTTTAACGTGGGGGACTGGTGCTAGTCGCCTACCAAAGCAATGACTGGTTATGTCGGGATCAGCATTAAAGATGTCGGACCGACTAAAATCAACGCGATAGATATCTCTGTTGGCCTTTACAGCTTCGGCGGATGAGACACGCGAACAGAAGGCCCGCAAGCCAATATATTACTAAATACCAGCTCTGGTTAACGCAGTGACTCGGTGTTTGACCGTCGAGCTGTGGGTTACGATTTCGATCCCGGGATAAGTAATTTAGATGTTTGTGCAAATTACTTAAAAAAATGGAAACTGAGTCTTTATTTCTATCCTAGGTGCTGAAATTGTAGTTAGTCGTAAATTAACCTGCATTTCATAGACGCTATTTTCAGATATGAACATTATTTACACTTTTGTACCAGATTCCCGTGAGCGCTTTATCTCAATTTTTTTTTTATTTAGAATATAATGTTGCTATTTATACTTTTAATAAATATTTTTTTAATATTTGAGAATAAAAAAGAGCATTACATTATCTATTAAGGGCTATTATTTTGGTATTCGTTAGTTAAGTTTTTATAGACTACGATTTAACCACAATGGAGTTTCACCGAGAGTATATATACTATGTGGTAGGTAAAAGTGTATTCACACTTTTCCGAACACAGAAACTTTTTGTTTCTGGATCATATCATATACGCTACATATGCACCACATAAACATTAAACACTTTTTAAATTAAACGTGAGAACTTTGGCCCTTCTCATGGCTATTATTAAATACATTAATGGCAAACATTATTTTACAACAATATTTTTTCTCTCATCCCATATCCATATCAAAAGTGATATAAACACTTTTGTTTTCAAATTATTTTTGGTTATCTCTCGTTAGGCGAACTTAAGCGATAATAATATATCTATAATTCATCCTCTAATGAGACCCTTATGTTATTTATACTTTACTTGAATTATGAATAAAGATAGTATTCTATATTACAAGTACTACCGCCAATCATTAAAAGTCCCTCAGAAAAGAACATAGAACGCTGTCACCCCTTGGGGTCGGCAGAGAATATGGATTTCCATTTGAAACGACTCAGCGTTACCAGATGCCACCGCAACCCACTTTTTGTGTAGAAAAGTGCTTTTGTGTACATTTTACAGATTTAACTTAAAGCCTACTTGACAAATTTTGATGGGACTTTTTTTAAATGTTCTCAATTAAGAGTTTTTGAAACCACATGGACGAAACCGCAAGCAACCGCTAGTAGTTTATAATAAAAAAAGAGGAAAGTCCTTAGGTATAAATGGGTAAAGGCCCATATTCTTAAAACATAAATTGGATATGTTAAAGAAAATCCAAAGATAAGAGCCAATAGGTTGCGTTGCAACCCTCCTGTGCTGGGTTGGCTGGAGGCGAGTATACGTTTGGATACTCCGTATGTTTACATCAACAAAGTGGTTTTTCTATCGTGGAATACCACTGAAAACTTCGTTGACTCAATACTCAACAACAACAAAATTGGATAACAATAGTTTTCAAACAGATCTAACAAATGAGTCGCTCTCCATAATCCCTGATATAGCTACAACTTCGACATATTTTTAACAGACCTTGGGCAGAACCCGTCGAAGCGTTTTACCCTCTTGCTCGTAAATGCTTTGTCAGATATACCATCTTAATGGCCCATAATTTTTATTTTGAGACGGTCCATCATATTTTGTAAAATTTAGTTTTAAAATTTTTGTCCATTATTGAATTAATTTATAACCAAATTTATTGGTTTCTTAAAAATTTGCTAGATAATATCTAATATAATATGTCATGTACACAAGTAAGTGTACATAGAATCCACATAATATAGTATAATGAAGTAGAATTGGAACATAAAATTATATAAAAATAACTAAGTAGCGATATATATAAGTAGCGATATATATATATGTATATAAGCCAAGCGGCGGCTTTTTGCTACTGCTCGAATGGCCTGGCTCGAACGGGGTAGTAAAAGGCTTTGCAGAAAACCGGCCTGAAGTAGAAGCATCTTGTGCATCTGCGGTACGTTCGGTGAGTGAGGTAAGTTACCTCACTCACCTTCCCCTGTCCCTCCTCTTTCCTCTTCCCCAAATATCCTTAAAGTCCGGCAAAGCACCTGCTCCCTCCATATTCTCATCTCCGTGTAGTAAAAAAGTAGCAACCTGTAAATGTTCTACTGGTTAGCAAAAATCTCGGCCTATTCGTCGGCAAACTTCATATTCCACAAAATTTAAAATTTTATTTTATATATGATTTTAGTAAAAAATCGTAAGTAATTTTAGTGGTGCTGGTGCCAGAGATCGAACCCAGATCATTGGTGTAAAATGAGGATATATCTTTAATTTTTCTCCAAATGTCAATCTCGACTGCACGTGATACTGGCGACTGAAACATAGCGTGGTGAGTATGGCGAAACCTTACAAGAAATGTATCTTTCTCGAGGATACCTCTGTTCCGCAGTAGACTAAAATAGGCAGATATAGTAGTAGTAGAAGTATAACAATAACAGTAGTTTTAACGTGCTAGAGCCACGCGGCGGCTTTTGCTGATGCTTGAATGGGCCGGCTCGACCGGATCGGTACAACGGCCTCGCAGAATACCGACGTGAAGTAGAGGCATCATAAGTTTTTGCATTTCATTTGGTGAGTGAGGTATCCGGAGGCCCACTCTCCCTCCCCATCCTCCTTCACATCCTCACTTCCTTCTCCGAAATACCCTTAAAGGCCGGCAACGCACCTGCAGCACCTCTGGTGTTGTAAATTTATGTGGGCGACGGTAATCACTTACCATCAGGTGAACCGCTTGCTCGTTTGCCGCCGATCCAATAAAAAAAAAGTTCTTTATGTAATAGTATCTCAACCAGCTCATGAATAGTTAATAGATATTGATTACTTTGTTTTCAAATCTGTTTTTAATCTTTTTTCTTTATTTTTTATACACAGTGACATTAAAATTGTTTTTATTTACATTACAGTATCGTTATTTGGATATAATGAGCTCTTGTAAAAGGTAATCTTCAACAATGTATGCTTGTTTTATACTTTAAATTAAAAGTAGATAACAGGTTTAAGATAAATTACATTAATACTTTCTTATGAACTTAACATGACAAGAAAGGGGCAATACTCTAGATTTTTCCATATTCAGCCGCCCAGCATGTGGATAAACAACCTAGAAATACATCCCAGACTTTTATGCCGTTGACTGCAAATCTGGCATTGCTTGTCATACAAAAATGGTAAGTCTTCTGAGAAGCAGTGGAGTTAACTGGTTGTTAAGCGTATTTTGATTACCATCGCGTTTTCAATCCTATACTCGTGTAGAAGACGGAATTGTGAAAATAATGATAACGAAAGTGTAAATTCGTGAATGGAAATGGTACAAAACAGTAACGAATCTTTTGATTTGGACTTGTCACAACAATGTGCACCTCACTCGCAATCATATTTTTGTGTCCGTCGTATCGCCTTTGCGACACTATAGGCCCTTAAGGTCAAATTTTAACGCTCGCATTGTCCGCCGGTTTCTTTCCCTTTCTCCCTAACCCTCGGCCGTCTGGTCTCCCCTGCCAAGGGCTTCCATCGAGTTCGGTTTAATATCTATTTAATTTTATTATAAATATGTTTTATCAAATGATATTTATTTTATGATATTATATGTATCTATACGTATTTATGAGCAAACGCAGTGTGAGACGACCCCCCACAAGATGGAGTGACGATCTGCGCAGTGTTGCGGGAAGTCGATGGATGCAGGTAGCTCGGGACAGTCTGCAGTTCGCGTTCGTTACAGCAACACCGCTCGGACCATTGGATATCTCAAGCGTTTACTAATATAAACGCTTCGAGAAACCGCCCGCGTTCTCTAGCGCGGCGGCGAACACCCTCCGGTTGCGGCGAACTGCACTAGCCATGAAGAAGAAAGGCAGCAAAAGTAAAAGCCCTGCGTCGTAGATGTCGACATCGGCATCTTCCAACTCCAATACCAGCACGGAGACCTCGGCGACCAGTCGGTGTCCTCCACGGACAGCAGCGCCGAAAAGGACGACACATCGTCACCCCTAACATCTCCAGACGTTGCCGACCTATGGCCAAGGGCTCGTGTTGAGCACGAGCTCACGGCGATACGTTACATGGAGAGCTTGGGGGCATTCGCCTGCCCATCCACTCCGAGATCCATCATCGCGGAGCTGGAGAAGTCCCGTACAGACCTCGTGGCTTCAGGCCACAACATCGGACCCGAAGAACTGGAAAAGGTTCAGCAGGCAGCGAAGGACCGAGTAGACACGGAGATACTTCGCCCTGTTAGAGGCCACAGAAGCCCAGAAGAGGAAGAGGCAGACTGCCAGCGCATCTGCCTCGAGGAAACCTCCATCCCCAGCGCAACTCGCGACCCGCCTGCCCAAGTAGCAGTGCCCGCGCCCCTCGCTTCCCACGAAGCCCCCTCCACTTCCACGGCTGGGACCACGGCTAGCACTCTGCGCATCGTTCCGGTAGCGCCAGAGTTTCGCAAACCGTGCACCACGCCCCAACGCACACCCACACCCGTCCACCACTCCTCTCCCCCAGCCTCTCCAGATACCGCACAAAGCGGTAATGGATTGATGGCTACGGAGATTGAAAACACCACGCAATCCACCAGCTATGTGAGCATCTTGAGCATGCAAAAAGAGCGCTCATAACGCCTTCCAACCCTGGTCTCGGGAACCTCCGACACCCAGAGGTTGGTGAAAGCTTCCCGCTTCCCACCCATCATCGTGGAACACCTGCCCAACTGGACTCACCACTTCCGAGTCCTGTCCGGCAACATTGGACGCAGACCTAAAGCCTGCCCTTTTGGGAAAGGAGTCAGGTTCTACACCGAATCAGCACAAGAGAACCACGCCATTACCAGCTACCTAACCTGGCTGGAAAATGAGGAAAAAGTAGCTTGGTTCACGTACTCCTTACCGGCAGACAGAAGTGTCAAGGTCGCAATACGCAGGCTGCCGGAGGGTACGGAACCAAGCGAAATCGCAGAGGACCTCCGGATCCAAGGTTACACTCCGGAATACATCAAGAGCATCAGTGCGCGGAAGGGACGACCAGGCGTTCTTCTTCGCGCAACTGAAGAAGACTCCGGACATCCTCCAGACACTGTATTCAGTCACCGAGATACTTTGTATGCCCGGTGTCAGAATAGAGGCCTGGAGAGGAAAAAGAGGCCCGGCACAATGCCATCGCTCCCAACTCTTCCGTCACTCATCGCACCGTTGCCACCGGCCACTGGCGTGTGTGTGCTGCGGAGGGAATCACGCCGCCAGGGACTGCCCGAGACCTCGGGAGGAGCCGCCAACTTGCGCAAACTGTGGACAGGAGCACACGGCTAACCCCCCAAGCCCCAAAGCGTAAACGGAGACGCAGAGGAGGGAAAAAGAAGACAAAATCACCAGAGTCCCCAAAACAACCCACAGCCACCACCCAACAACAACAACAACAGGAGACGAGGCCATGCCCGGAATCCCGGCCGACGCCCGTCTCCGCCCAACACCACATCTCGCGGACGGAACCCACTGTCCCGTTGTCGACAGTGATCACCGTCCTGCAGGACATACTCCTGGCCTCCCTAAACGGAGACGACATAGGCCAGGCAGCAATAAAGGGACTCGTCAAATTAGCGGGACTACCTAGCCGTGCCCTCGAAGCCACTAACCTCATCCAACCCTAAATAATCTAAGCGCCGCCCCCCGCGGGCAGGACGGACGGGCTTCCCCCGAAAGGGGTTCACCTGGCCACCAGCCCGCGTCGAAACGGGCGCAGAGACACGAAGCCGAAGCGTTTACGCACCCCCATGACCCGCACGTACTTCTACGTGCGGCGAATAGAAACCACTGAGGGGGGCCAAGCCCCGATACAGTTCCTCCGACGCCCAAAAGGCGTTGAGAGAAGACTTGATAGGCAGGTAGCTCAGGACCGAGCTTTGTGGCAATCTTTGGGGGAAGCCTATGTTCAACAGTGAACTTGTGATAGGCTGAAATGATGATGATGATACTTATTTATATATATAACCCAACCAGATGAGAATATATCGAAATACCCCATAAAACTAGAGAGAATATAAATCTTCTTAAGATGAGAATGATAAGATTTTTTTATTAATACATTTCACTT
Source organism: Bhutanitis thaidina (assembly GCA_029286595.1). Taxonomy (NCBI): domain Eukaryota; kingdom Metazoa; phylum Arthropoda; class Insecta; order Lepidoptera; family Papilionidae; genus Bhutanitis; species Bhutanitis thaidina. Next base: position 7,126,272 of record JAGSMS010000005.1, read on the forward strand.
TAAGAACAAGATACAAATAAGTGAGATTGTAAACATCTCTCTAGTAGCCATAGGTCAATTTGTATTTTGACAGAAAACATTGTTACATGTCTGATACCTTATCAACATGATACATTGTTGCATCTAATGCAATTAAATTTATCAACTTAAGAAAACAATTGTAGTGAAGGTGAGTTTAAGCGAACTTATTCCAAGTATAAATACCGGCTAGTTTGTTGTAGGACCACAGTTGGACTGCCCTCAGCTCGGCTGCACAATGAAGGCAATCGCATTGTTAGTTTTAGGGCTTGCCGCCTTTGCAGCGGCTCGACCTGAGATAGACGACCAGCTCTTTGGTAAGACTTGTTACAAACGTCAAGAAAACAATTTTAGCTAGGAGGAACCAACTTCTATTTTATTATTTCCCTAATTTGTAGTTTATTTAATTCATATAAGCGGTGTGGTAGTCTATGAATGTGTCACCCCTTTCCTCTCTTGAGTATCTGCGGCTTAGGGAAAAGCCTTGTAAATATCAAGACTAACTCTAAGAGCAAATCCTTTTACAGGCTCGCCGCCTATCACGTTGTCTTCCAAAAGTGTCGTGCCCGTTTGGCTAAGCTGAGTCATGCCAAATACAAATACGTAATGACTGCCTGCCCTTGTAGGCTTGTGTACTTATAGATTTCAGTGAACCACGCGGGTTTGCGTGAACAGATATTTAGATTCGGTAATTTTTTTTAATATCAAACGGTCTATGACTATCGGAAAAAATTTATATTTCAAGCAGTAGTACAAGGTGTAGTTCCAGATAGTTTTAGGGTGTTATTAAGAAAGAGTCCCTCATATACATAGTCACACTCTCTTATTATATTAGCATACATTTAATAATCAATAACTATAAAGAAACAACAATCTTTTTTTCAGTTAACATGGATGTCAAACAAAGACAAGTGTATATCTTGAAACTGCTAAACCATGTCATTGAACCGGTTATGTACAAGGATATTGAAGAAATCGGCAAGAACTTTAAAATTGAAGAGAACGTCGACTTATATACTGTGAGTGTATACAATTTTATTATAATTATTTTATTTTACGATAAGTGAAATGAAGTATCTGTGTTTGATGTAAAACTCAAACACTAATGATTAACTTATTATTTTTAGAGAACTGATGTCGTCAAAACTTTTGTCAACTACTTTAAAGTTGGAATGTTGCCGCGTGGCGAAATATTTACCATCAACATTGACCGTCAACTTAAGGAAGTCGTTTCTATGTTCCACATACTGTACTATGCCAAGGACTTCGCTACCTTTATCAAGACAGCGTGTTGGATGCGTCTGTACATGAACGAAGGCATGTTCGTCTATGCTCTTACAGTAGCTGTCAGGCACCGTCAAGACTGCAAAGGGATCATTTTACCTCCACCCTATGAAATCTACCCGTACTATTTTGTCCGTGCTGACGTTATTCAAAAAGCTTATTTATTAAAAATGAAAAAAGGATTACTTGACCCCAGGCTTTGTGACTTCTATGGTATCAAAAAGACAGAAAATAATGTGTACATTATTGATGAAAACTTGTTTGATCGACGTGTTTACCTCAACGATGAAGACAGGCTCAGATATTTCACAGAGGATATTGACCTTAATACTTACTACTATTATTTCCATATTGACTATCCATTCTGGATGAGAGATGAGGTTTATGACAAACTTAAAGTGCGAAGGTGGGAGTTAAACTTCTACATTTGCCAACAAATTCTTGCCAGATACTACTTGGAGCGTCTGTCTAACGGCCTAGGTGAGATAACAACACTGGCATGGTACAAGCCTATCAGAAAAGGATATTGGCCCTGGATGCTGCTTCATAATGGTGTCCAGTTATCGCTAAGGCCGAACAATTACGTTCTTGTTGGCGACAAGGATATCAATGTCGTTCGCTTGGTTGAAAATTATGAAATGATTATTAAGGACGCTATAATAAAGGGTTATATTGATGTAAGTATTCCAAAAATATTTATACAAAATACGAACTTATATATAAAATGTATTGTAGAGATATAAACATATAAAATTTATAGCACAAACAAAAACATTTTTTATACGACAGATCAATGGGATGCGACTGGACTTCATGAAACCAGAAGATATTGAAATGCTTGGCAAGATCGTTTTTGGCAAAATTGACAAAAATGAACTTGACAAATTCCGCATTGATGCTTACCGCTACCTACTTATTATCATGAAGTCAGTAATGGGACTGAACACGATGGATGCCGATAAGTACGTTTTAATTTTTGTGTTTTTTTTTTAATTTATGTTAAAATCCAAAGTATAAGAAATACATTAAAATATTTACAATGATAGTAACTACAAAAATTACCTGGGGCTAAGGTAATGCATGCATGCGAATGCAGCATCAAGTATATAATTAGCATTTGCATCAAGTATTAAATAATAGTTGTTAAAAGTAAAATCATCCTAAGTCTTCTTATAAAATTTTTGTCGACTATCCTTATCGTTCGTTATAATAAATCAAAATAAAATTAAGATATAAATCAAAATGATATCTTTCGATAATGTCAAAAGATATCAACCCAGTAGGCAATACCTTGAATACTGTGAATGTTATACGCGAACATAAATTCTTTCTTTCTTATTTATGAGCCTATTTATGCCCACTGTTAAGCATAGTGCAACAAACAAGCCTATTCAAGAAAACGCCAGTAAAAACCAGCATGCATGTTCTTTCTGTAGGGTTGCCGTATTCACCATGCTAAGAAAGCGGTTTGGTAAGCGAAGTGCTTATATCCTGGTATTGGTGGCTCTGCCCCCATCACCTACAGGATGATGACTTTGCTAATATGTGTGAATATCATGAACGTATATTAAGATTAAATTATGTGTTATAGGTATATTATATTAGGTATAGTTGTAAACAAAAAATAAGTAACTTCTATTCTCTTTTATTATTTCCACAGATACTTTGTTACTCCTTCTGTCCTCGACATGTACCAAACTGCTCTACGTGATCCAATTTTCTATCAACTACAAAAACGTCTTTGCAACTTGCTTATTCTCTTTAAGAAACGACTTCCTTGCTACACAAGAGAAGAGCTGTACTTCCCAGGAGTTAAGATTGACAATGTAGTAGTTGACAAGCTAGTAACTTATTTCGATGATTACCTTATGGACATGACCAACGCCGTAGTTCTCACTGACGATGAACTTAAAAAGACTACATCGGATATGGTCTTCATGGTACGCAAGCGTCGCCTTAATCATCAGCCATTCAAAGTCACGGTGGACATTATGTCTGACAAGGCTGTTGATTGTGTAGTAAGATTTTTCTTGGGACCGAAAGAAGATGAATTTGGTCGCTTGATCGACCTCAACTTCAACCGCGTTAACTTTGTTGAATTAGACTCCTTCCTCTACAAACTCAACACCGGAAAGAACACGATTGTGAGAAACTCCATTGACATGCATAATTTGGTACGTGATCGCATTATGACTCACGATCTCTGGAAAAAGATTGAGTCTATCACTGACATGCGAGATCTGCTTATGAAGGACTTAAGAAACTATCATACTGGTTTCCCTACAAGGCTGCTGCTTCCTAAAGGTCGCGTGGGCGGTATGAATTTCTTGCTCTACGTCGTTGTGACTCCGCTGAAGTTGGTAGACAACGTTGATATGACCATCCTTGACACTAACCGCAAGGACCTTGTAGTAGACTACAGGTCCACGGTTCTTCTTGATAAGATGCCATTAGGTTTTCCATTTGATCGAGAAATTGATCTAACTAAATTCTTCACGCCAAACATGAAGTTCGTTGACGTTGTAATATTCCATAAGAAACAAGTTTGTGACATGAAGATGCGGTGGGATCGCTGGGTGATGAAGAACTATAACATGGTTGACCGTACTGTTGTTGGAAATGACAACTACTTCGTAGATGTTGATTTGAACACGAAAGTTGACAGAGATGTAAATCTTTTTGACTTATAAATAGTACCGCCGAAGTAAAATAACAGCTATTAAGAGCATAACAAAACAATAAAAAAAACCTATTATTATTTATTTTTTTATTTAAAAACTTTATTGTATACACCTTAAAGTATAAGGTAACTAAAGTCGGACTTAATGCAAGATGGCATTCTCTGCTAGTCAACCCATGGGGTGGTGCGATAACAATGGCAGGTGTATCAATTAATAAAGTAATTAATAAAAAAATATATTAAAACAAACTGAAATAAAATGAAATAAATATTAAAAGAACTTAATTTTTTTCATTTACCCCAGTTCAGACATAATATTAGGTCCTTACTTATGAAAGTAGCGTATTATATGAAAAATGTAAAATTATATAGTAATCACGATTTTTTTTATGGAATTAGATAATCAATTGAAGTATGTACCATTATTATCTATGCACTTTCGCTATTTTAAAATTAACTTTCATAGATATATTAATATTGTGTGAAAGAAAATCCAAAAGTGCCCGTCTAACGCCTATGTTATATTTCGAATGATCAATTTACTTTTAATAACTATCGAATAATGTATGTCATTTGATGAAGCTAAAAAAAGTTGAATTGTGTCTTTTTACTGCGAATATCAACTAACTCATTACATAACAAATTTTGGAGAAACGCAATTTAAAATTTTGATACGAAATAAATTTTCAACTACAAATGCTACACTTATAACATGTTGCATAAGAGTACGCAAAACACACACAATTTACTTTAGATTAACTTTCTTGGTGTAATAGACTATAAATAATATTAATGGTTCTATAATTGCTACAGTAGATTTATGCTTAGTATTTATATAATAAGTGGTACATACCTGTAATATAATATTGCTAGTGGTGGTGGTGAAACAACATATACGGATGAGCGGGCATTCTGGCCCAAGTATATATTGACTTAAAAGGATGTCCCCAACAGTGGATTTATTTTTGTACATGTTTTGATCGAAATAAACTATTTCTATTTCTTAGGATGTCCCCAACAGTGGATTTATTTTTGTACATGTTTTGATCGAAATAAACTATTTCTATTTCTGTTAATAAACCTAATTTTGAATTTCTAATCTATAATGAATTATATTTAAAATGACAATGGCTACGTATAAATTGGGAAAAGGGGCAGTAGTTGCTTTTACTACTAGAGAAGAAAATTGTTATGTTTTGGAATTTAAAATTTCTTAGGTGATTTTTTCTTGAAGTCATTATCAAGTCAGTCAATATCAAGGTCTATTTGAAGCTCGTTCGTTGTGAATCTTAGAAAACTCAAGATATGCTGTGAATTATCAAAATCATCTATTATGATACTTGATTTTACCTGTACAAAATTAGAAAAAGTGAATATTATGTATGTTACTGACAACTAAACACCAGTACATTTAGGCACTTTAACTTATTATTGTTATAAATTTCTTTCTGTTGATCTAATAAATTCTTTTAAATATCACAAGTCATAATAACATAATCAATCTTCATTTCTCCTTTTACGTATATAATATTTTTTTTTTATTTTATCCATATTATTCTTGTAATTTATATTAATTTCAATCTCTGTCTTTCTGTATTTATTCATCAGTTAAAATCCATTCTTATAAGATAAATTTCTTAAAACATTATCATTATAATCATATATACTGAATAAGGTATGGTGAGCAAAATTTCCTAATAAATTTTTACATCGTGATGACCGCGTGACTTAGTAGTAATCGTACTTTACTGTTGGGTAATAGGTCCAGGATTCCAATTTAATGTGCAAAACAGAAAATATTGGTTTTCGTGAAGTGTTGTTTTGCGTCACGCAAATCCCTCCTCCGCTTTTATCGCCAAGATGTTATTACGGTCCCTTCACCTGACCGTGTGACCGTGAGACACAGTAGAAATTCTATTGATCACGTCAATTGAACTATTGGAAGGTAAAGACGACTGCGTGCTTCTGTGTTTGCGTGGACACATATGTCACTATAATATCCTCCGCACAGTTTAAAACAGCCGATAATATTCGAAAATTAGTGTCGTGGTCGAAATCCGCCAGTAAGACTTCTGCTTTCTTAGGAAAGCCTATGTCTATTATCGGTCCTAAACAGTGTGAGAAAAAAAGTTAATATGTAGTTAATATTTGATTTAATTATTTCTTGTATTTAAAGGAATATGACACAAATTAAATAAAACTATTATTTAACGATTTTATCGCTAAATATTACTTTTTCTTCTCGTCGATTCAGGCGCACCATGGTTAGGATTGCCAACTTTTTTTTAAATAATAAAGTATATCTGATTTCAATAGTCGAATACAGACCAAATAAAAAGGTATACTTATTTAATAAATATTTCAACATATTATTCTTTAGTATTCCAAAAAGCCAGAGTAATTGTAAATTTAGTATTTAGCTTACTTTATCAGCATTAGAGATTATAACGTACACATACATACAATAGCACAAAATACTTTATTTAAGAGTACGGTTGTGACTCTAAAATAACGAGTAGGCAAAAATAGTTTTACTGGCTAACGTCAGCTTTCAAATTAATAATTAGAATATTAATAGAGTGATAAAGATTTATATACATGCTAGGTGATATACAATTGTCACCCCCGACTTCTGCTTATCCATAAATGATGTTCAAAGTAACGAGGGACAAATGAAGTATCGTTTTTTATATTTAATGTTCAATTATCAACAACTCTGCCGAATTATATTTCAATCACTTCAGCCCTCAGTCTTTATTGAGTGACAAACAAATAGTAAAGTAAAGTAGTAGCCAGAAAGTGCCCACCGCTGGGCAAAGACCTCCTGCTTAAATATCAGAAGAGGGATGAGGGAACTCCGTCTACCTTACTTATCTAACGAAACGCAGAAGCACAATATGCCTATACTTCTCCCCGGTATTCTGCGATCCCGCAAAGGCTGCCACTTAGCTCCACCACGTATACATCTCGTCGGTCTTAAAAAAATATTTTGTCCACTCCCTAGAGTTTTTAAACTGTCTACCTGTTATTACTGCTGCTAACTGGAATTTAAAGAATAAGTATTGGGAATGTGATTTTTGAGATTAGTCCTTATTTGTTTAGATGATGATAGACCATTGACTATACATACGACGGTGGTCTGAAAAGTTTCAACGTGGAGAAGACAGCACTCGTCAATAAAAGCTAGGGAAAGTGGTGGTTCATAGTTTGATCGGTACTCACCCAAATTTTAGCCATTTTGGAAGCGTAGTTGTTGTTTGACAATCGTTTGAGGGAGTCAATGACTGTATTTTTGAGAAAATGGAAAATATCTTGTATCGCGCTGTCAGTAAATATTTGGTTTTGAAACGCAATACGCCTACGTAAATAAAAGATGAGTTGGACGCTGTGTAAGGGGACCCTACACTATCATTTATCACCGTGAAATTTTGGGCTGCTGAATTTAAACGAGGCCATACCAGCTTGTGAGACGATAAACTTTCGGGGCGGCCAAAAAACTGGAACTACTTACGATAACGTCGGTAAAGTTCACCAAATGGTGCTAAACGTGCCCTCAAATTAAAGTGAAAGACGTAGCAGAGGCCATGAATATGCCCAAAGAACGTGTTTGCAACATATGGAATCAAGATTTAGGCATGAGAAAGCTGTCCGGGCATTGGGTGCCGCGTTTGTTCCTGTTAGATTAAAAACGCGTTCGAATGAACATATCCAACGCTCTGTAGTTGCAGTTTAAGCGCAATAAATCAGATTTTTGGTGTTGATTAATTAGATGAAACTTGAATATACCGTTATTCGCCCCGAACAAAATAGAGTAAAAACAGTGGACTGCGGAGGGCGAATCGGCTCCAAAAAAATAAAAACTGCTTTTCGGATGTGAAAGAGATGGCGACTGTTTATGGGATAGTCGTGGATCTTAATCGATTATCTTCAAACAGAAAAACCATTATAGAAGCATACTACGCATAATTTGTTAACAACCTAAAGGCAGAATTTGCAGAAAAACGGCCATCTTTGTTTCACCGGCGCATTGTCTTGGTGTCTCACACCTCAGGGTTTGCCATAGCGATAATCCACGAATTACGGTTTGAACTGCTTGGTTACCCTGCTTACTCACCATATCTAGCCCTAGCCCCATATCTAAAAATTGCGCTCGGAGGACAGAGCTTTTCTTCAAATGAGGAGGCCATCACCTTCGTAAACAATTATTTTACAGATAAAGGAGCCGAGTACTACTTGAACGGATTTAAGAGATGTTAGCATCGCAGGGCGAACTGTGTAGACTTACAAGGAGACTAAGTAGAAAAATGAAAATAAATTTAAATTAAACATATCTTGTATCTATGTTAGCTCGGAATCTTTTCAGACCACCCACGTATAATATATTTGTGTCGAACACCTTGAAATGATAATTTAAAAATAGCGCAATGGAGGAGGTATTGAGCCTGCGTGTTATTTTGTTGTATTTACTTAAAACATCTAATTAACTTAAAAGTTATTGAAGAAATCTTCAGGAATCAATGAATTTCATTATCATAATTACTTCATTTACTAACTGTCAGACTCAAAAAATATTTTGAATATCCATATACTGTAGTAGTGAAAAATTAGGAAATTATTTATTCAAAGACGATGATTGAAATGGCCGTATGTTTGTCTACGACAACGTTTCGAAATAAATAAAATAAAGTAAAAGATAACGTAAATACAACCTACAAAAATGTATAGAAGAGACCATTATGATTTTTTTACCGTCAACGATTCCTGAAATTTTACAACAGATCGGCAAACTTTGTTCATGATCTATGAATTGACCGCTGATCAAAAGCAAGTGACAGGCGTAGTGCGAATTAGAGAATAGAGAAGGACGGAGTACTTTTTATTTTATTTAAGGGTGTCGAGCCTGTAAATATCCTACTGCTGAACAAACATATTCTCTCAAATAATTGAAACGATTTTGGAAGGGTACGGGTTGTGTGTGTCCCCGTGGGGGGTGGCGAAATTTACATACCCATGAAAAAAAATTTTTTTCTTTCCATACATGCAATTTCATAGTTTCGTAGTAAATTCAGAACTCAAATTGAAACTAACATTTTAATATTGACAGCATAGGAACTCCATTGCCTGTTTTTAGAATCCTGTATACTTAGAAGAAATGATAAACCGAAAATATTAATTTTGAAAATTTAGTTATAGTATTGTGAGACAAATCCTCTCCCTCCAGGCAAGGGGCGTCAGAATACTCACACGCCTTCTCTTCCTCAGAAGCACCAGATCTCCTGGCTCCCAGCGTCGAATCCAGTGCAAGTTTCCGCCGCAGATCACATTTTAGCAGCTTACAATGGGGAGTGGTATAGTAACAATGGCGATCCACTACAACCCACCAACTCGTCAAGCCCACTCGGAGCGTCAACCTCTGGCCGGAATTTCTTAGAAATTCATCATTAATTCGTAGTCACTTAGGGATTAACTATAAATGATACTATGACTGCAACTACATAATACATTGTAACAGGTCTGATAAGTTATCAACAGTGAAACAATGTCACTTTAGTTCTTTATTAGGTTTTATCAAATACAGAAAACAATTTACGTATAGGTCAGTTACAGCGAACTTGATTTGACATATAAATACGGGCTTGGTCGGTGTAGGACCACAGTAGAACTGGCATTAGCTCGGCTGCGCAATGAAGTCGATTTTATTGTTAGTATTAGGGCTTGCCACCCTGGCTGCGGCTCGGCCAGAGATGGACGACCAGATTTTAGGTAAGACCAAAATAGTGTATATTGTAAATGGAACTTAATTTTTTACAAGAACTGTGATAGAATATGGTTTCCTAATAATACTTTACCTTTGCAATCATACATAGGTAAAGGTATAAATCTTTTTTGGTATTTTTTCTCAATCACTATCTGCGTATTTTTTCAGTTAATATGGACATCAAACAAAGGCAAGTATTTATATTAAAATTGCTGAACCATGTCATTGAACCGGTTATGTACAAGGAGATCGAAGAAATTGGTAAAAATTTTAAAATTGAAGAGAACGTCAATTTATATACCGTAAGTTCGTGTATTCTCTTTATCCAATGTTATATTTATAAAATATGTACAAAATAGATATATTTTAAATAAATAATATCACAATTATAATAAAATTTTCAGAGAACCGATGTTGTAAAAATGTTTGTAAACAATCTAAAATTTGGCATGCTGCCACGTGGTGAAGTTTTTACCATTCACATCGACCGTCAACTGAAAGAAGTTGTTTCTATGTTCCACTTATTGTACTATGCCAAGGACTTCGCTACCTTTATAAAGACCGCATGTTGGATGCGTCTTTACATGAACGAAGGCATGTTCGTCTATGCTCTAACAGTAGTTGTCAGGCATCGTGAAGACTGTAAAGGAATTATTTTGCCTCCACCCTATGAAATCTATCCTTTCTACTTTGTCCGAGCTGACGTTATTCAAAAAGCTTATTTACTGAAGATGAAGAGAGGATTACTTGATCCCATGCTTTGTGACTTCTATGGTATCAAAAAGACAGAAAAGAATGTGTACATTATCGATGAAAATGTTTTTGATCATCGTGTTTACCTTAACGACGAGGATAGACTCAGATACTTCACTGAGGATATTGACCTAAATACTTACTATTACTATTTCCATGTTGACTATCCATTCTGGATGAGAGACGAAATTTACGATAAACTTAATGCGCGTAGGTGGGAATTGAACTTCTACGTTTGCCAACAAATTCTTGCCAGATATTACCTGGAGCGTCTATCCAATGACCTAGGTGATATTAATACTTTGACGTGGAACAAGCCTGTCAGAAAAGGATACTGGCCCTGGATGCTGCTTCATAATGGTGTCCAGTTATCGCTAAGGCCGAACAATTACGTTCTTGTTGGCGACAAGGATATCAATGTCGTTCGCTTGGTTGAAAATTATGAAATGATTATTAAGGACGCTATAATAAAGGGTTATATTGAAGTAAGTATTGTTTCTTCATAAATTTTATTAAAAAATATGAATCCAAAATATACTTCCAATATATTTTTTTTGAAACAGATCAACGGGATCCGGTTGGAGTTGATGAAACCTGAAGATGTTGAAATGCTTGGCAAGATTGTTTATGCTAAAATTGACAAAAATGACGTCAACAAATTCCGTATTGATGCTTACCGTTACCTACTTATTATTATGAAATCAGTGATGGGACTTAACACAATGAATTCCGATAAGTAAGTCGCTCATATTTGTAAAAGTTTAATTGGAATTTTTTAATTTATTCCCCCTGGCTCATCTCCATCACGGCGACAACTTCCGAATATCATGAACTGCCAAGTTCTCAACTGGACCGGAGATAATGTTGTTAAGTACGTAAGTAAGTGTTTGCAAAAACATAAAGGCTCTCCTATTTTTAGATTCCTATATTCGCACAGTTGTTGTCCTATAGTTGCACAAATTCTGTCTCCGGCTGGGTTTCGAACCCAATACTCATAGCTCAGCAGTTAGATACTCTAACCAAAGGACCACGTATTCATCACATATCCCTTTTTATATAGCGTATTTTGACCAATTAAATTGTGTTTTTTTTCTTAGATACTTCGTTACGCCCACTATCCTCGATATGTATCAAACGGCTCTACGTGATCCAATTTTCTATCAACTACAAAAACGTCTTTGCAACTTGATGATTCTCTTCAAGAAACGACTTCCTTGCTACACAAGGGAAGAGCTCTACTTCCCCGGTGTTAAGATTGACAATGTCGTAGTTGACAAGCTAGTAACTTATTTCGATGATTACCTTATGGACATGACCAACGCCGTAGTTCTCACTGACGATGAACTTAAAAAGACTACATCGGATATGGTCTTCATGGTACGCAAGCGTCGCCTTAACCATCAGCCATTCAAAGTCACGGTGGACATTATGTCTGACAAGGCTGTTGATTGTGTAGTAAGATTTTTCTTGGGACCGAAACAAGATGAATTTGGTCGCTTGATCGACCTCAACTTCAACCGCGTTAACTTTGTTGAATTAGACTCTTTCCTATACAAACTAAACACTGGAAAGAACACAATTGTCAGAAGCTCCATTGACATGCATAATTTGGTACGTGATCGCATTATGACTCGTGATCTCTGGAAAAAGATTGAGTCTATCACTGACATGCGAGATCTGCTTATGAAGGACTTAAGAAACTACCATACTGGGTTCCCTACAAGGCTGCTGCTTCCTAAAGGTCGCGTTGGAGGCATGAACTTCTTGCTCTATGTTATTGTGACTCCGCTGAAGTTGGTAGACAACGTTGATTTGTCCATTCTTGACACTAACCGTAAGGACCTTGTAGTAGACTACAGGTCCACGGTTCTTCTTGATAAGATGCCATTAGGTTTTCCATTTGATCGAGAAATTGATCTAACTAAATTCTTCACGCCAAACATGAAGTTCGTTGACGTTGTAATATTCCACAAAAAACAAGTTTGTGACATGAAGACGCGGTGGGATCGCTGGGTGATAAAGAACTACAACATGGACGACCAGACAGTTATCGGAACTGACATCTACTCCGTGGATGTCGACATAAATAAAAAAATCGATAGGGATGTAAACCTTTTTGACTAGTAAATCTAATAAATGTTTCGAAACCAAAAAATAAATAAATGTGAATATTTGAAAATGTACCTATTTATTAATAACATGTCCCGAATTATATGACGTTAATCAGGTAAAGTTGCTCCCTAATGAAGTATATTTTCCAGGCATGAAATGTTTCATTAAAATTTTGAGAGTGATTGAGTACCAAACATTCAAACACCAAACCAAAACAAAAAACAAACACCAGACCAAAATGGTCATGAATCAAGTTACGGGCTTAGTTTATTTTTTATTTATTTATTAAACTTCATATACATGAGAATGTGCCGTGGTAGCCTAGTGGTCGGGGCGCTCACTTTATTTTCACAGAGCCCGAGTGACCTGGATCGCCGGTGCCGGCACCACTAAAATTATTAATAGAAATTTTAAGTGATGTATTTTCCACGGGGTTGGTGGTGAAGGAAAACATCGTGAGGAAACCTGCATATCTTAGAAATAATAAATAATATTATTTCGAGGATATGTGAAGCCCGCCAATCCCCAATGGAGCAGCGTGGCGGGCCATTACCGGCTCCTACACCCTCTCAGATGTTTAAGAAGGAGGTCTTCACCCAGCAGTGGGCACTTACGGGCTGCTACTTTATATGAAAATGTATATAGGCGGACTTAATACCAGAAGTATTCTCTACCAGTCAACCTTTAGACGATGCAGAGATGAAATTAAGTAGGTGTAGGTGATGAAATAGAGAGTACTAAAGAGAAAAGAAAGAGAAAAATTAATGTAAAACTATTAATCGATGCAATATTTAAATACATATACAATAATAAAGACACACACATACATACATACATTTATATTTATTTACATATATAGTTGTATGTACATAAAGTTATTAACTTTAATATTAAAAATAAATACAAACAGACTATTACTGAGATGATTCTGCCATTTTATGATGTCCCTTAGCTTTCATTTTCCGATTATGCTCTGATTTCGAGTGGAAGTGCATTTCAAATCAGTACGGATTGAACAGGAAATGATAAACGGACAAAGGATAAGCTATGTGAGGGACACTGGAGTAGGATATTATTAGACGAACTAAGGGTTCTGTCGTGGTTGGAGGAAAGGTAACGAAAGTGAGAATACAAGTAGGAAAGAGCAGGAGATATGAGGATATAATAAAAGGTAGTCAGAGCACGCAGACTTCGGCGCCGACGAATAGGTAACCAGTTTCCCATAGCCTGATATATCACTCCAGAAACTGGAGGAGAATATTTTGTTCCATATTCTGATATCTCACTCCATGTGAGAGCCCGCCCTTGGTTCAACTCTGAGTGTGATAGTGCCGAAGCACTTAAGTACTTAGCTTACCAAGAGTGGGAGGATGCTCGAGCCCGCAAAGCGCCGAATATCCCGAAACTGAAAAGAGTCTTCAATAGTGCTGCCAAGTCCTGCAAACGTGTCCTCTGCAAGGCCCGCTTCGACAATATTGGCCGTATTGGAGCTATACTAGTATCTTACCCATCCGGGAGTAAAGCTTTCTGGTCTCTTGGCAAATCGGTCGAAGCCAATTTCTGCCGGTCTTCTTTCCCGCCATTGCAGAAGTCTGATGGCTCATTAGCTCACACCGCCAAAGAGAAAGCAGACATGTTTGCCTCTCTATTTGCGAAGAATTCACAACTAGATGCAGCTGATAACTGCCCACCTTTGCTACCTCGTTGTGACTCTGCAATGCCTGAGGTACATATTCGGCAAAAAGAGGTACTTAAAATACTCAGAACTCTAGATGTGAATAAGGCTAGTGGGCCTGATGGCATTCTTGCCATTGTCTTGCGGTCATGTGCGCCTAAATTGTCTCCTGTTCTGACTCGCCTCTATCGCTTGTCCCTGAGGACTGGTCAAGTTCCGAAGTCCTGGAAGATTGCCAATGTCCAACCTGTACCTAAGAAAGGAAGTCGGGCCGACCCTGCCAACTACCGACCTATCGCAATCACCTCCATACTCTGTAAGGTTATGGAGCGTGTTTTAAACAACCGCCTCCTCGCATACCTGGAGGACAACGACCTCCTCAGTGACCGTCAATTCGGGTTTCGTCGAGGCCGATCTACTGGGGATCTTCTTGTGTATGCTATTCACCTCTGGAGCGAAGCCATTGAGAGACACGGTGAAGCTCTTGCCGTGCCTCTTAATATCTCTAAGGCTTTCGACAGGGTCTGGGACGCAAGTCTCATTGGCAAGCTTCCGGCATATGGTATTGCTCCCGAGCTTTGCATCTGGATCGAGGATTTCCTGGGGAACAGATCGATTCGGGTTGTCGTTATTGGTGCCTCGTCCGATCTCCATGATATTAATGCCGGTGTGCCTCAGGGGTCTGTGCTCTCCGCGACTCTTTTTTTGCTGCACATCAACGACCTGCTGGTAACACCCGATATCTTTGGGTATGCAGATGACAGCACAGCCTCGGGGAGATACTTGTCCGATGCGAAGTCTGGGGCAAAAGTCCAGTCTTTCAGGGAATCGATGATTGAGGGGGTGAACTCGACTTTGGAGGCTGTTTCCCAATGGGGTGATGACAATTTGGTCGAGTTTAACCCCTCCAAAACACAAGCTTGTCTTTTTTCGGCGAAACGGAGTCCATTCCTACTGACTCCGACTTTCCGGAATGTCCCCGTTCCGGTAAATGACCGTCTTGAGCTCTTAGGTCTAGATCTCTCTTCCAAACTAAATTTCGGTCGTTATCGAGTCCATAGCAAACACTGCTGCCAAAAAACTTAGTATTCTCTCGGCGGTGAGACGGTACTTCACATCGGAGCAGCTCTTAAATCTATACAAAGCTCAAGTCCGCTCTTGCATGGAATACTGTGCCCATCTCTGGGATGGTTCGGCTAAACATCAGCTTGATGCTTTGGACTCGTTGGAGCGCCGAGCGAAGAGGATCATAGGCAGTGACTCACTAGTAGAGGCAAAACTTCAAAACCTCGAACACCGTAGACGAGTGGCCTGCCTCTCGGTTTTTTATCGGATTCATTTCGGAGTGTGCGGAGGTTTTGCATAACCTAATACCCCCTTCCCCTTTCCATCACCGAACGACTAGACGCGGCGAACAGTTCCACCCTTATGTTGTATACATTCCACCATTGCGCACGAAGCGGTTTGCCTCTTCTTTCTTTATGCGGACGGCTAAGGAGTGGAACTCTCTGCCGAGGTCAGTTTTTCCGGAAACCTTTAACCTGGATATCTTCAAGGCCAGAGTGAACAGACATCTAGGCAAGCGTGTACCATCCTAGGCCTCATCTTCGCTTTCCATCGGGGAAGATTGAGGTCAAACGCAAACCTATTTTTTCATAAAAAAAAAAATGTATAACTGTGAACGATAAGTAGATACATTATCATACTTACAAGATTAAAAATAAATCAAATGCAGTTATTGAGAAGAGGATCGTATTTGTTAAGGAGATCTGTATTCAGGTACAAAAAGCACTCCTCACCATAGTCGATAATAAGAAAAATTAAGGTTTGAATTATGGTTATTATAGTCTTAGATGGGAGAAATTTTTTCAGGCGACAGAGAGTTCTTAGGGTACCTGTGACTTTCTGGCTGACACTCTTGACTTGAGTTTGCCAGCTAAGAGTGGAGTCGATGTGTAGATTAAGGTCATTAAAAGAAGGACACAATTCTACTACAGTGCCATTAAAAATTATCGTAGGTAATGCTGCTGTATTTCTTCTCATCAGAATCCGATAACCACCTATTATTGTAACTTGACACTTAGAAGGGTTAACAGTTAAACCAAATTTGTCAGACCAGCTCTTAATGTATTCTAGGTCCCTGTTAACCTTATCCACCGCTGTAGCCTCACAATCGACAGTTGCCTGTGAGTTTAGTTAACAACGTAACGAAATAATATAAAATTTTACGTTATTTCTAGAAATTAAACATAATCTTTATATTAATACTATAAAATTTAAACGGTAGTGGTATAATAAAAATTCATCTTCAGTACCTCAACTTTAGTAGTTGTTGCAAAAAACAGCAACGTTTTCATGAAGCGAATAGTTGTTCTGTAAACTTACGCTTTCTAAATATATGTATTCGCCAGATGGAAGGACTCATTTTTTGCCCAGCTATCTGGGTACCTACCACCTTTCTGCTTCTTAGTTATCTCTGCTACTGCTATCTATTGCTTCTGCTTTCTATGTTTTGCTCTGTAAGGAATGTAGAGTAACTATAATCACAGGCTGTGATGCATTCCATCTTAGACCTCAGAGATGACAAGGCATTTGTAGCCTTCTTTGCTTAAAGTTGGTAGCGGCTCACCTGATGTTAAATGATTACCGACGCCGTATGTGCAACGCCATAGAACCTGCAGGTACGTTGCTGGCCTTCAAGGAATTTTGGGATGGGAGACGTATGAGTAAGGATAATGGGGGTGTTATGATGAAGAGGAAGGGCCAGGGGAGGAAGGAAGTGGCTCTCCGGTTACCTAACTCACCGAACGAAACGCAGAAGCACAATATGCTTCGCGCCGGTTTTCTGCGATGCCATGGTACTACCCAGGTCGAATCGCTCGAACAGCAGCAAAAGCCACCGCTTGGTTCTAGCACGTAACATGTATATATTTCTTTAACAACTAAATGTTACAATTTGCGACTAATTCGTTTCTACGTTATGATTATTAATGCATACTGTTCTGTTACGGAATAGAAACAGGTGCCATTCTTCACCGTTACGCTGCATTAATCTATAGCTATAAAAGTCAGCAGCAAATACAGTCTTCTTCAGAGTCTCTTAAATTTTTGGATCTATATGAGGAACATTGATTTAATATACATCTTCTCCACGGCAGAACATCAAAGGATATTGAAGTGAATCATAAGCACGTACCACTCTGTTGACTCTTGATCTCTCTCTTTTTAAACTCCTGACGAATAATAACGAGTGTAATCTCTGTTGACGTTAGGGCGTTGAAAATACCTTGGTGTTATCCAGTTTGCTTTCTACTCACAATGATTACTACAGGGAACTATTTTGGTCCTTTGTCAAACGAATTAACAGACCTCAAATTCAATTTCTTTTTGCAATTGGTTAACCAGTAGTATATTAAAGCCACGGTAAATTCCGCAGCGGAAACTCCTCTCCAGAATTACCACCACTTTTCAGATGGTACATCTGTCTGCTAATCAACCTCTCTGGCTCCTAACGATGCCATTTGGAAGTATTC
This sequence comes from Bhutanitis thaidina, assembly GCA_029286595.1. Lineage (NCBI taxonomy): Eukaryota > Metazoa > Arthropoda > Insecta > Lepidoptera > Papilionidae > Bhutanitis > Bhutanitis thaidina. The sequence goes on from JAGSMS010000005.1 coordinate 7,144,085, forward strand.
GTTGTAATTTAGATGCCTACGGATGAGAAGGCTTTGTAATGGCTCAGGGTAAGGTGCTTATTTTCCAAGTATGTATCAATTTTTTTATTGTATTAAGCTGTAAATGCCTGATTGACGTGGAGGTTTTTATAATTTTCGCAAGAGCCTCGTTTGATTGCTAGCAGAGTGCGCCACATGCAGGTGCAGTTGTCATTTGGAGAAAGCTGGTATGTTCCCCCATACATCCTTCACAATGATATAGAAACACTAATACACCCTGCATAGCGATTTATCAATATATGATATTATTGGAAAATAATGGAATGCATTTGAGGGAATTATTGCAGATACAGCACCCGAAACCCCAAACCTCGATAGAAGGAGTTAAAGACGTTATAAAAACCTTAAAAACCGAAGACTACAGGCACCGACGGGATCTAGAACACTGCAATTAAATCTCTCCCTAACCCGATACTATGATTATTAATAGCAATATTAAATGCCCTCTTTACCATCTCGACTGAAAGAAAATACTATACGCCCAAAATATAGTGAAGGAGCGCTCTTCCTAATACAACATAATAACTTGTTTTCAATCTATTCACTCACAACACACATACAAACCGCATATCCCGTATAGTCCAAACTTACCACGTTCACCTGCGAACGCGCAGACCCAGGTTCACGACCTCCGCGAGATTTACACGTGTACAAGCTCGTCCCATCTTTTTGTTTCGACCCATTTTTATCCTTATCGACGGTTACTCAAGCCGAGGTTTTGCACCTTCTTAGGAGGTTGCCGCGTGCCTTCTTATCGTTGTAAGTCTCTTGCGACGTTGCTCTGCTCACGCGTCTCTTCCGCCGAAGCTGACAAGGCTGCTGGGCCAACAGTTTATGTCTTGTCTGTAGTCGGACCAGCACTTATTACTGATCCCGACATAACCTATCTTTGCCTTCAGTGACAAATAGGTGACCTGAACCATTCCCCCATACAACAACAAAAAGAAAAAAAAAAAGATGTCAGTGTTCATTCGCCATTCCGCATGCAATCGTCGAGCTGTATGGCTGTTACACTTAGGTTTGCATACCTAGCGTATTTCTTTATACTTTGCTGTGTGTCTTATTCTATTGTACATTGTTATCTGGGTGATTGAATGTCGTGAAAGTTGAATTTATCGCTCTGTCACCTTTTTGTATCTCTTTCAATTATTTAAAATTTCCTTCTGATTCCTAACAATACAACATGCATATAATGTTTTTGTATTAGTTGTTTTGATGCAAAAATGCTATAATAAAAAACATCATTTTCAAAGGTGTGTTTTACTTAAATTTTAATGTCCTAACCGGATTTAAATATTCCTATATTTTTATTACACTCTCGCTAAATAAATATATTTGAATTATTAATATCGCTTTGTACTCATAAGTAATACGCTAATCCTGAGTGACGTGTTCGTGTTATCGTGTAACGTAAAGAAGAAATCCCACCAGCATCGAGATACAGGAAAACTGCAATAAAATCTACCTGCCCGTTAGGTACGTAGTTTTTCATAGTAAATGATCGCATCATATACCAAGATGTTATTTTTATTTTACAATGTATTCTAACTAGCAATTGCTAGTTTATTTTAACATAACAACATCTTCAATACATTCTGCTTTCAATTTGAAGTGTTTCATCGTATTCCTCTCAACCTCATTTACTCACTCGACACGTTTCACTTGTCAACAGAAACACCCCTCCATCAAATTACTAGGACTGCGGCTTTAGATAAGTATTTGAATTAGGGCTTTGAAAAACGAAAGTTCGTGTTACTCAGTGAGCTAAGTTATTTTCAGAATGTTTACATTTTTTATTTTATTTACAAAACTATTGTTTACTCCATATAGTATGAGGTGACAAAGGGCGGACTTAATGCCTGTTGTCATTCGCTGCCAGTCAAACCATGGGTTGGTGAGATAGCTATAGCAGGTGTATTTAATTAAATTACTTACTAATAAAGATAAATTTGAAAACAACTATTAACATAAATAAATATATAAAAATATAAAATATTATATATGAAAACATAATAATATATTATCATATAGATACATAATAAAAACTATATAAGTACTCACTTGTAAATAAAAGAAATTTCAAAGTTACCTACCATTTAAATTTAAAAAATATTCTCGAACTGATTTTTTAAATGAGTTCCTGTTTACCGATTTCTTAACTTCTTATTGTGAAAGTAATTGCCGAAGCGCTGGTCGAAACTTAAAAATATGACATTGCCGATTGTACACCAAAACATTTTATAAGTTGGATGTAACAGTCAAGCCATGGATAATGTTACAACTAAAAAGGTTCCTTTCTATTTTATCTGAATTTAAATTTGTAATGCGTTTATTTTATAAAAAACTTCAAACGATTTGCCACCTCACTTATTATTAAATTATATTATGAAGTGGGGTGTTAAAAAAGCAGAATTGCAGTGATAATGTGACTGACGGCTCCGTACTCCGTAAAATGACTGTTTTAAGAGTCTTCAAAAGCTAGGTCATCAGGTATCACATATATTTCGTAATTCTTGTTCCAAAAACAGTCTTATTTTCTATTGGATTGAGGTGAAAATAGCCAGATGATGGTAAGTGGCTACTGCAGCCCATTAACACCTGAAAACAACTTCAATCGAAGGTGGAATACCTCATATCCCGTAATTATACATTTCAAAGCGGAACACAACAGTAATTGCACTGCTGTCTGGCGACAGAAAGAGAATGGTACCTACCCAGACGAGTCCTAGGCAGAGAAGGACTGGTAGATTCCCTTTGTAAATATGTACTGGTACTGATAAATGTTTTGGTTGGTTAAAGACAAGTAAATTAGCATCCAGTATATGCCCACAGCTGGGCAAAGACCTTCTCTCAAAAATTTGAGAAAGCTTTGAAGCCGAGAAGCTCCAAAGCTCCACGTTGATCTAATCCGGGTCGTCGGATTTCACAGATCCTAGAAAAATATTTCCTTTTTATTAATTCTCATAAAATATAGGTTTCTTCACGATGTTCCTTTACGACAGAGCACGTGGTAAATTCAGCACTGAAAATTAAATAATTTTGGTAGTGCAAGCACCGAGGATCGATCCTAGTTCACTGCGAGCGCTCTGGCTACCACGGCTCTACGGTAATGTACGGCTTCATTATGCTATTCACATTATCAAACTTGAGAGGAATCAGATGCGCTTTCTGTATTGTGTGAAACCAACATTCTTTCCAATTACTCTAAGGCTTACTTATGTTTAGGTACCATAATTGAATAAACCACCACACACAAATGTATGACGCAAGACCTACGCAAATTTAATACAGCCTGTATTGAAAAACCGATAGAGCGGAACAAAGGCTCCAGTCTTCGCCAGAGATTGGAAAGAGCCAACTGACCAAGCTGAAGACCGAAAGCGGCGCAGTTATTTCTGCTGGAGCCGAGATTTTGAGTGAGAGCGAGAGATTTTACGACGTCGTTGAAACCACACACTGATGTGAGTAAAGACCCAAGAGCCAAGCTTATCCGAAATTATTCCGATAACATCCCGGACAGCAGTCTGAGCGAGATTAGGAAGGCTCTCAAACAGCTTAAAAACGGCAAGGCGCCGGGTGAGGACGGAATTACAACTGAGCTTCTGAAAGCGGGTGGAAAACCGATACTGGTAGTCCTTCAGAAGCTGTTTAATTCCGTCATTCATGAAGAATTATAGACCGATATCGCTTCTAAGCCGCGTCTACGTGCTGTTTTCGAGAGTCATCTCAAATCGTCTAGTAAACAGACTTGACGACTTCCAGCCTCCCGAATAAGCCGGATTCCGAAAAAGCTATAGTACCATAGACCACAAAAATACTCTTCGCCAGATTGTACAACAGACCGAGGAGTACAATTTTCCATTATGTCTGGCGTATATGGACTATGAGAAAGCCGAATTTCGATTCAGTCGAAATTTGGGCGGTGCTCCGGTCTCTACAGCGGTGCCAGATAGACTCTCGGTATATCGAAGTGCTGAGGTGTTTGTACAATGAGGCTACAATGTCTATCCGAGTACAGAATCAGAGTACGAAACCAATCCAACTGCAGAAAAGTGTAAGACAGGGTGTTGTCATATTCTCGAAATTCTTTACCGCTGCATTGGAAGATGTTTTCAAGCAGCTGAACTGGAAAGGATACGGTATCAACATCAATGGCGAATACATCACTGTTAGGGCGAGATCTTACCTTCGGATGATTCCTTCTTCCTAGTTTTAAGTTGTCACGTCTGTTCCACTTATTCTAACCCTCCTGATTTAGGGGACAGTAATTAACACGAATCACGCGCGGCGTGGGACGGCGTACGTACGAACCACGCGATGACACTAATGCCCTTTTGACATCTCGACAAGTATGGCGCCCGCGCACCCCCGTCCCGCAAACATTCTGACGTCACGCTTTGGCGTGTACAATCACTCACCTTCGATTTGCCGACGACATAGTTCTTATGGCAGGATCGCTGGAGGAGCTTAGTACAATTCTCAATGACCTAAATAATATCTCCCAACGGGATGGTCTTAAGATGAACATGGACGAAGTTCATGTCAAACGTCCATGTCACACCAATACCACAACACAACAACAACAACTCGTCTACAACTTATATACCTGGGACAAATTGTCCGATTGGGTAAGTCCAACTTCGACTCAGAGGTCAATCGAAGAATTCAACTCGGCTGGGCTGCGTTCGAGAAACTACGTCATATCTTCTCATCGAGTATACCGCAAAACCTCAAGAGCAAAGTATACAACCAGTGCGTGTTGCCAATGATGACATATGGAACTGAGACTTGGTCCTTCAACAAGCTGAAGTGGCAATTGGCCGGCCACATAGCTCGCAGAACTGACAACCGTTGGGGAAAAAAGGTTCTCGAGTGGCTGCCACGTACAGGCAAACGCACTGTAGAACGACCCCCCACAAGATGGAGTGGAGGCCTGCGCAGTGTTGCGGGAAATCGATGGATGCAGGTGGCTCAGAACCGCGCTTCGTGGCAATCTTTGAGGGAGGCCTGTGTTCAGCAATGGACTTGTGATAGGCTGAAATGATGATGATGATGGTGATTGAATAAACGTAGAAATTTTTAAATCAATTAATTTTTCTTAAAATCCTTCATAATTCTCATCATTCTGGTCCGAAAATAATCTTTTTTGATGAGTCTTTAAGTATTTAAGGCATATCTTGACCTAGGATTGCCGTGTACTTTAAGTATGTTAAACGTGAGTGCAAAACTTTAGCCGTTCGTTTTAATATACTTGCGCGTCAATTTACAAGATGTAGAAATAAAGTAAAGTGGATAGTTTCAGGCGTTATGTCAGTTTTACACATGCTACACATATCAACTCATGGTTAATTGTGTTTCGAGTGCCCGAAATAGTATTTGTCTGCTACATAATGATATATATCGTATACATAGATACTATAGCAAGTCGAGCATGTTCGCGGTTGCTAGTGTCTGTTTATTTCGCCCTGATCAGATCTCGTATTGCTGCATTTTGTTTTAGGGTCTGCAATTATGGAACTCAGTCTCCTGTCGGAATACTTCGGCAATCTGATTCTGTAATACTCGTTGTCCGTGCTACAGAGGAAAGTTCGTGCATGGCGATAGAAATAAAATACAAATGTAATAAAAATGTGACTTTAATGTTTAACTATAGTTTAGTATTTTGTTTTCTAAGTTTGTCAATACGTGTTTTTTTCTTGCTTTTCTTTAAAATCCATAAAGTGTATTCCCTTAAGAAAATAAACTAAAATAGTTATTTATATAGAATTCTCGTCATGTTATATAATGCATACACATAATATACGAGTAAATGCATAAATTACGATGAAATAAATAAGATACAATAAAATATATTATAATTGCCCAGACGGCTGAGAATTAGGGGAAAAGGGAAGAACAGGCGGACGATGCAGATGGTATCGAGGAGCATATTATTATATAATATGATATAAGTCCACTACTAACCAAAGGCATCTACCAAACATTTCTGTAATGCATCATCTCAAGACCGAACCCTTGCCCACGCACGAAAGTACCGATAACAATAAACAACTAGAACTGTTTATGTAAAAGTTTAAAAAACTTAAACCTGACTACGGAAAACCACAAATTCAAGTTAATCCTACGATAAGAAGAGCGTTATAATAACATCACATAGCCCAAGACACACGGGGCTTTAAGATAAAGCTAACGACTCCTCATTTATCAAGATATCGTAAGTAGCTTAGGAGCTTTAGTGCACGGGAACAGATCAACATACTAACACACATTATTATTTATTAGTACAAAGACGCAACTGACAACGTAAACTAACTGGGGTGTAGAACTGAGACTATACAATTGAGGTGCTTAGTGGTTAGCATACCTGACTGCTGAGGCATAGGGACCTGAGTGCGTCGAATGCACAAATTGTTGGTCTTGGGTCTGGTAGAGTTGTGTTCGTTCCGTATCTATCTGTCCTACTCTGTATCTGTCCCTTCGACCGATCTTAGCACATAAGCGTTACATCTGATATGAGAAGGCGAAGACGAGTGAGTGCCTCTGTTACCGTACACTTACTGCACTATAATATCTCATGCACAGTTGACAACTGCTGATAGTATTCAGTAGCTGCCGTGGTCGTAATCGGTCAGTAGGACATCAACACAGAGCGGCAAATTGCGTAACCAAAACTCTTCTCCCAACAAACAGCGACTTTAGCTGCTGCTCGAATGAGCCGGCTCGACCAGGTTAGTACCACGACCTCGCAGAATACCGGCCTGAAGTAAAGGCATCTTGTGCGTGAGGTAATCGGAGGCTCAGACCCTCCTCCTCAAACATGGTAGAAGAATTAAATAATGAGCTTCCCCAAGAGGGTACCATTACCAACGGATCTGGAGAATCCCTCACTGAGTCTTTAGGTTCATCATCATCATTCCTACCATCTCCCTAATATTCTTCAAGGTCGGCAATGCACTTGCAGCTCCTCTAGTATTACACATGTACGTGGGCGACGGTAATCACTTACCATTAGGTGAGTCATTTGCACAATTGCCCCGTTTCTAATGTAAATAAATACAGTAACTGCCAATTTTGTATTTTTATGCAAATTGCTTTTGTTATGAATTGAACTTGCGGGTGATCTAAAAGAAGAATGTGTTCTTTTAAAACAATTCTTGGCGTCCCATGAAAACATTAAGTTAAGCAGAACTTAACCTATTTATTAAACAAAAGGATTTGATTAAAGCATTAGCTATATAGAAATAGCAATGCCCATGTATGTTACTGTACTCACAAAATATACAAAAAATAAAAAAATATGGGTGCATGGAATATGTACGAGCGTTAAAAGCTATACTTCTTTGGCCTGATTAAAATATAGATGGCGTTAGTGAACAGGTTTTTCGTTTTCTATATGAAGTTATTACTTCTGAATCCTCTCAAGTCTGAGAGTGTGAATAGCATAATGAAGCCTCCGGATTACATTACCATAAAGCCGTGGTAGTCTAATGGTCATAGCGCTTGGAATTACCTGGATTGACCAGGGATTAATCCACGGTGCATGCACTACCAAAATTATTAAATTTTCAAATGTGCTCTGCGGTAATGGAACATCGTGAGGAAACCTGTATTTCTGAGAATGAATAAAAAGAAATATTATCTAGGACCAGTGAAATCCGCCAACCCGGACGGGAGCAGCATGAAAGAGCCTTGTCGGCTCCAAAGCTGTCTCAAATATTTTAATAAAGGTCGTTGCATTTTTATCAGTACCAATACATATTTACAGAAGGAATATACCAGTCCTTCTCTGCCTAGGCCTCGTCTAGGTAGGTACCATTCTCTTACCTATTTTTGCCACCAGCATGCAGTACAATTACTGTTATGTGATTTGAAATGATATGTGGTATCATATCCCGAAATTATACATATCATAAGATGGAATATCTTCCATCTTAGTCCACAAGGAAGACAACGCATCTGTAACCTTCTTTGATTGAAGTTGTTTACAGGTGTCAATGGGCTGCAGTAGCCACTTACCATCAGATGGCTGTTTTCACCCCAATCCTAAAAAAAAAATAAGACTTTTTTTTGATACAAGGTTTACGAAATATATTTGATACATGACGGCCTAGCCTTTGAAAACTCTTAAAATACTCATTTAAATATGATATCACAAAAGTCCTGATCTAGTTTTCAGCAATATTCACGTTAGCACTAAACTACATAACATTTAGCATTTATTTTTAATATTAGTATATTAATTTTGGTTATGCTGAACTTATTTCTTAAAAGGGCATTATCAGATTCCAATATTAATGGTTCTATTCATAATCGTAATATTTGTTCGTCCAGTGATTGTACCCGAAAATAAGCAGCTATTGGGTTATTGTTATTCAAATCTTTGGGTTTTATGAAAGAAAGAATGAACGTTGTATTGTTTCGTATTATAATTTTGTACTGTATATTTAGTCTTCCAAAACAATATTTATTGTAAACTATTATAATGGGTATAAAAGCACGCATAAGTTGGTGAGAAATGGGGGCCGGCAACTTTACTAGAAAATTTTTCTTAAAATTAAGGCAAAATATACAATAAGCACAAATGTAAATTAAACTTAATAATATATTAAGGGAAGAAGTATGAAATTTCCGTTTCATATTGAAATATTCAAACACCTTTTTATTAAAGTAATATATATTTATTTAACCAAAGTATTTACCATCATTGTCTATACATTTCTGCCATCTAGAGGCACGATCATTTATCTTTGCGGCGGAACGCTTGGGATCTGTCCTCTGAAAATTCTATAAATTTTCAGAGCACTCAAGAAGCGGTACAAAAAACAATAAAAAATATGTAACATATTTTTTTCTTGCAGGAAAACGTCCTAATTGCAAAAAAAAATTGTAATCGGTTGGGGCTTGGTCTGGCGAGTACGGAGGATGTCATATTATTTCTAACTGTAGGTTTCTAATGTTAAAACGGTTTGTCAAGCAGTAAGAGTTCTTGCGTTATCATAAATAATAATCGCGAAGATCAATTGACAAGTCGGCGTTGATACTCTGAGAGTTTGCTTTTTTTAGTACACCGGATCTCAACAAGCTATAGTGAAGTTACAAAACAGTTACCATTTCTTTTCTCCGGGTGAGTTTTGCTTTAGGGCATTGTTCCGGTATTTAACTTGGATCCATCCTTTGTGTTTGTCACTTGTTCCACTTTTTATCTCTTGTCACAATTCTGACCAAAATTAATTAAATTTCTATACCTACTTATTTTGATAAGTAGGTTTAGAATGCTTGGCACGCTATGATATGCTATGTTATGTTGTACAAAATAATTAACATCATTTATTAAATATTTAAATTCTTTGCTACGGACCAATTGGTTGACAAATTAGTCAATGACACTGTAATACTTAACGGATTTTGTTAAGTCAGCGTCTATATTAAAGGTCAATACAAGATCCTCACAATAACATTCTGTAACAGTTCTAGTTTTTTTAAATAATACATATACTCACAAATTATATTCTACTCACTAGACCAAATACTAAATTTAATGGATCGTTTTAAAGAAAATATTACGATTGACTTGTAACATTGTATTGTAACACAATGTTATGTCGTGAAGTAAGGGCGTAAAAATCTACCAACCCCTTTCACTCGGCTTGTCCTCTGGTAGGGTGAAAAGTGGTTTGCGGAAGACCATTTGTATGCCCTGAACATAAATACATCAAATGGAAATTCGTAGTCTCTGCTTACTCGTATGGATATCAGGTATGAGTGTTTAGCAATGGGCCCGACATTAAAGATGATAAAACTACAAAATAACCGAAATAGACTAAGGAATAGAAGTAACAAGCAAGTGATGATAAATCAGCTCATAGATAAGAAAGATTTTTAGTGTTGGACGCTCTACAGTAGCGATCTGCCCAATATTGCTAAAAGCCTTTGAATGAAATTGCAGGTGAAGACTATGTGGCAATCTAAAACTTTGGCCGATGTTCTTCTGTATTTTACTGTACTTGTGGTCATAATTATCTGGAACAATTTATTACATACAGAAAAAGATTAAATTGCGAAATGTGACTTTTATAACTAACTTTATCTGGGAAAATACCTAACGCGTACCCACTCTTGCGAGAGAAATGTACAGTTGTATTGTTCAGCTTGTACATGGAGATGTTTTCCTGCATAGCCTTTAATATCACGCGATCTCGCCCGAAACCGATGGGGCAAACATTAATAAGCACCAGCCCGTCAGGCCTTCGAAGGATCCGGTCCATGGTTCTTCCGCGTACTACATTTCCGTCATAACAAAACTCTTTGCCTCCTGTGGCCCCGCCCTGGCCGCACAAATGGTGAAGCTCCATAAGAGTCGCGGAATATGATGTATTACAGTCCTATTTCGACCATGGTGACGATTTTCCTCTTCTCTAAACTCTTCTTCCTCCGCGAAAGTCTGGTGGTCTTCTCATAGTCCACAAACTCGAAAACCGAAGCAAATTCGAAAAACCCATTCGGAAAAGTCATCTCGCCTTGGCCAGGCCAACCCGGGTCGTCATTTAAAACGTTTTGTTTTTGCCACTATTATTATTTTAGTAAAAGTCACTTTCAAAATAATCATTAGTTATTATTACTATATCTATCAATGCTCAGTTTAATGTTATTATAATTAATGTAAACGTGATTGTTAATTTTGAGAAGGTAACAACTAATAGGTTATCACAGTTGACTTATTCGAACGGAATAAAGATACAGTTACTATAAACAATATATTTTGGAGATCTTCCACTATGTTTACAACACCTGAAATTACATTACCTTATCTAAATGTTAACTCACTTACCGAAGCCGATCGGGCCGGCCCATTCCAGCAGTAGCAAGCACAACCGCTTGGCCCCAATATGATGAATGACGGTGATTATCCCACCAACATTCGTTCAATTCATTTATTTAATCATCGACAATTTTTACAATTGTGTCTGATATAAAATCAAATTTATACTTATTACAATCTGAATTTTTTTTTTATAACATGCATTACTAATAATATTATAAGTTAACAATATTCACATTATACTAAATATAAATAACCAATGTAAAGCGAAAAAAAAACAAAATAATAATCAAAATAAAAAGTAAGTTTAAAATGATAATGAAATATTATTGTAATAAAAAGTAGATTCATAAAATAGAAGCACTTTTCCAAAAAATAGTTTCTACGTTTACTGTTACTGTCTATGCATCTCATTTCACTTCATTGTTAAATTATCTGGCCGTTTGCAACCGTGTACTCAGCTCTGAAATTTTTAATCCAGAACTGAAGGAGATGACTAATATTCTGTCAGTAGCCATTGCGATATTCAAGAAAGTGTATGCCAAATTCTTCACACGACATACACCTGAACTATGAACACTAAATATCTTTATTGTTAAGGAACAGTTTTTAGATACGTTTTCTTTTTTTTTTTACCAAAACGCGTGGAACTGACAGATGATAAGGCAAGCCCATTCCATAGCGGGGAGTAGCATAACTAGTACGATACTATTACCTAAACTAATATTATAAAGAGAGGGTGTGAGTTGGTATATATGTAGTAGTTCCAGAGATTACCTCGCGTAATCTCTGGCATTACTGGACCAATTGTCCATTCGCGTAGTCTTCAAACAATTAAACGGATTTTAATTTCGACCTTTTTTAAAAGTTCTTTGTTGAAAAAGATTTTTCGTATTTTATATACAAATTCAAGATATGTTTTACCATTGTATATATATTTACATTTGATTATAATATATGTCTGCCAATTTGTTTCCATTTTGTGGGTAGTGACAATGGGATTATTCTGGGACTTCTGATCAAAAAACTGCCAGAAGTAGTTTTGGCAGTCCTCTCTTGATGTTAACCTACTCGTAACACCTAAATAATTCTGAAGAAACCGAAACAGGGGAGAATCTGAGGGTTCAAGGTCAGGGCTATATGGTGGGTGGGATGGGTGGTTTTGCTTGGCGGTGAGAGCTTGATTGCCTATGATCTTTTTTCTTCCACGTTCTTGTCGTAGGTAATCCATTTTTCATCACCTGTGACAATTTTTTTTTTAAAACGATCGGTTTCATTACGTTTCAATAAAGTAGCGTAAAGGAGTACACGATTCATTAGGTTTCTTTCAGTGAGCTCATGTGGCACTCAAATATCGAGCTTTTTTGTATATCCAGACTTTTTAAATAGGTCATAATTGTTTTGTGGTCAACCCCTAGCTCTTCAGCTAATTTATAACTACTAATATGCCGACCTTGCTCCACTTTTTCAAAAAAGGGCATCCACTTTATCCGTGACAGGTCGACCAGAGCAAGCTTTCGATCTTTGACATTAACATTCTCGAACTGAAAACGCTTGAACCAATTTTGTGCTACTCTTACTGACGCTGCATTAAGTCCAAAAACGTCATAATAATTTTTTGCGGCTTTTGTCGCTTTCTTCGGACAGAAAAACAGTAGAAAAATGGCAGGAATCTTTATATTTATCTGTTTTTAAAATGTCATCTGCTTAATAGTCTCAAAATCATATACAAACAGTACAACTTTTACTATAACTTTTTACTTATAAAATACGAAAAAACTTTTTTCCTGACCTAATATTTTACATAATTGAACTACACATATACAAACGGAAAGGTTTTCATTCAACCGCTTAAAGGACTGCACGGATGTATACGAAATTTGACAGAGGTCTGGATTATGCCCTGGAATAAGAAATACGATATTTTTATCTTGTTTAAGAGAGATTCTCTTCGGATAAATTTTGTGACCATTTTACTCACATAGTACGTAAGTTTCACAGTAACCCCCTAAACCCCTTACCCGTTAAAGGTAATGTACTAATATAAATGTATATTAGTGACACACCCATAGTCACTACACGACGACATATCGCGTACAGCCTTCCCTAACCACCGAAAAAAAATTTACGAACTGATCTTTTAAATGAGCTCTTGTTTGGTAATTTTCAAACATTTATGGGTAAGGAATTCCAGAGAAGCATAGCCTAAACATTAAAGGAGTTGCCGAGAAAACTGGTAAAGTGCGGAGGAACACTAATCATATCATTTATTGGTTATATCGGCTTTAGTAGGTCCGACATTGCCGGCCCTGCCTTCAGTGAAATGGAAGCACTCCAACCTAAACATAATAAAAATAAAGTTGATAAGGTCACATCTCGAAATGACCTGTCTATTGTCCACAACTCTGTATCACGATGTAGCTTGGTCTGATTAATGAATATATATCGTTTAACGATTTAACAAACCAAGCGGATGGCTATTTATGGTCAAATATTTCAGATTGTAAAATTGTTACATTGTCCATCGCTACTCTAGCCTCTAGTATAGAAAAGGATGACCAGTCAATGATAGTTGATGGACTTGTGGTCGAATTATGTTTAATTTCAGCAACTAACACAATTAAATGAATATGTAAATAAAATAAACGTTGTTGGTCAGGTTAGAACAATGACCTCCACCGGGCAGTGGCAACCCGCGGCCTAAATTGTTCTTAGAGTGGCCTAAACTGGTTGAAGGCGAAGCCATAGACCAGATCCGCCGCGGGGTGTCGAGTGCTGATACTTCCAAGTCTCGCCTTCTGGCGCGGATTAGGTCGCGGATGTGTGCGGTTACAAGATGCCCAACATCATGATATGATGATTACGACCTGAAACTGGTCTAACCTATCCAACATTTCTATCTGAACCTTCCTCCGGCCGCAAGACATAAGCGTTATATTCGGAATGGAAAGGTAACGATGAATTAGTGCCTCTGCACTTGCGACGCTGTACTGTAACCTGCGCACTTACTGCCGATTAAATTCAGAAAAAACAACAACTTTCAGCGGAAGAATGTAGCAGAATAAACGGCTCACACGGTCTTCATCCTCTTTATCGCTTTTCAAACACTATGAAAGCGCCAACTGCAACCTGCCTAGTATAATCATATTATTGCTTCACGTCTCATACATTTGTAACAAATATTTTTTATTATTATAAGTCTTATTAGGGCTTGTGACAGCAGAAGAGTAGTAAATTAATAACGCATCGTAAATCTTTCCTTAAAATGTGTCAAATGCCGCATAATATTAGTTAATAGTTATGTATTATTAACGGACTGTTGTGATGCCCTTTATTACGCTTTGGTTTTAACATAGTAAATTTTTTCACAAAATATAAATTTTATGTTACCTTGTCTGTTATCTATCCCGCCATCTGTCGGTAGCCATTTAGGTTTTCAAGGCTTTATTATTACGGCTCATTCGTCCATGTTCCCATGTATTGACATTACAGCGGTCGTTTTCCGGAGATAAGTATCAATAATAAAAAAACAATTAATTAAAACTCGAAAATAACCATTAATGCCTTTTATTCAAATTATACAAGTTGTAGGCATACGAACATAAATTAATTAAAAAAAATATTTTGACCATTTTTGATTATTTCTCAAGCTCTTACGTCTAAGTCCTCAAACTTCAAACTTAGTCCTTCTGAGAAGGTAGGAAGGAAGCTGTGAGCTCGTCCCGTACTATAATGTAATATTATTACAATGACGAAACTGACAAACCTAAAGCTCAATAGTCAGCGTACCGAACTCTATAAAGCTGGAAGTGAAAAGTTAGCAGAATTCAATAAAAGTTTTGTGAGAATATGTTGCTAATTAGTTGCCAATATTTTTATTGCATTGACCGATTCTTCTCAAATCGTGTTACCGCGTTCTCTTTATAAGAAGTTAGCAGAAACATAGCAAAAATTATATAATTGGGCTCGATTCTTGTGTGAAATTTTGTTCATAATTTGTTTCTGGTAAACCTAACTACGAAAACGTAAAATAGTTATTATTTTTTTTCATACTCGAATTTTCTCCAGTTTAGTTTTTGCTCGTTGAGATATTATGTGCATCGAGAGCCAGCAACATAGTAGAAACAAAAAATCTGCCGACGATTTTCTGTCGTCTCTGGTCTGTCGTCTCAGATCAAAGGTTGTGGAGTATAAAATAAAATACAACAAATTTTTACATAATATGAAATCTGATATAATAATATATGTTTCAGATTTATACAGCCAAGGAAAAACAATAATTTTCAACAGTTTTCTTAAAGATAGCAATTTTGGACTCTAATATCGGAACTTGGATAAAGGGAAATCATAAAATTCTAATGTTTCTCCGAAAACGAATTTCTTGCGTATTTACTACCTATAATTATTGCCTGTAATCACGAGGGCAAAATATTTAGGCCCATAATTAATCCGACTTTTCATTGCCATAGTATACTCACACTTCAAGACTAAAAATAACCTATCGAAATCTAAATAAATCCTAATCATATTCGTTTTAAATTTTAATATTGATAGAATGTGTCATTGATAATATTAATAAATGGAGTTAGTATACTACTGTAGCTCATTATAAACACAGAGGAACCTACTTGCCCTCTGCTACTTACTCACAGAACATTGGGATCTACAACCGATATTTTGTGTCTAATAATGTTATAGCTAAGGCTTACTATATTATACATCCTGGATCTTCATTATTACGTTTTCTTCTTATTATTATTTATTACTCTATTCAAGTCCACTGCTGAAAATTGGCCTATCTAAAAAAGCTACCAACAATGGCGCTAAACATTTCTTGACAGCTTTGCACATACTCACCACGCCAGTCAAGCGGATTGGTAAACGCTGTACCGATATCCTTGCACTAGTGATGCTGCTGCTGGGTTTTGATGGATTTTCCGCAATCATTCGGATATGGTTATGACGAGATCTTATGAAATGTTATATTTTGCTAATATGTTATGACGTAAATTATTTCTTGAAACTCGAATATTCTTATGTGATACGACTTGCAATTTCATTTTGTCAAAATGAATACCACATTCATATCGAAAGTGTCTTTACAAATCAACTTTTGTCAGACATTTTATGACTCCACATCAATCTAAAATGTTGAGAGATCCTTGCTCAGTTGTGAGAAATTTATAGACTTTTACTTTACTTTACATTACGTATAAGTTACTTTGCCTTAATTGATAAATGTAATAAATTATTTTAGAAAGTTCGCGAAACAGAGTTTTTTCTTGTCAAATCTTTTAAGTATTTCGAAACATAAAATATCAAGCATCAGATATAATTTGGTTATCTTAGTTGTTTTTAAATAATATCACCATCAACGTTTACGACAGCAAGGTGAAAGGTGAAGCGATAATAGAAGAAGAAATAATAAAAAATATTTTGTTACCGAGGAAACCATGCATTTAAGAATTTGATAAGACAACCGTTTTACTATAAAAGATGCATTCACAGGTTGATCAAGCACAGTTTTCTTCCACACTGGGGACAATGAAAACACTGTTGGTACTGGCAGGCTTTGTGGCCCTGACATTGTCAGGAGCCGTACCATCTCAGAAATTCAACTACAAGACTAAAACTGGTGAGTATACAATCTAGTATGGATTTACAACTGTTTTAATACAAATTTTCCTTTATTCTTTACGAGTATTAATAATTTATAAAAAATTGTACTACTTGTTTATAATATCCTTGAACAGTAGCTTAGTGGTTAGGTTTATTAGAAGCTATTTATAGTTTTTATATCTCTATTAGGACTGAAGTCATTCCCGGAGATTCTAACTTTCCATGTAATTTAGAAACTTAAATTTCTGAATTAATAATCTCATATTTTTAACGTTTTTTGTTTGCTTTTCTGGGTGTTCTTTCTACTCACTTTAAGCGTAGTAATTAAAATAAATATTTACAAAGTGAATAATTGTAATATTTAAAAAAGTGATATAATTTCAAAATGCTAATCTCACTTGTATGCAGTGCACTCTGCTATTTAACGAACAAAGCGCTGGTGAACAATATAGGGCCGAAAAGTCATCCAAATCTGCTGAACCCAAATCTCACAGAAATAGTGATGGTGATCCGGCAATATTGGTTGATTATAGCTTAGCTTTGTGAGTTTAGACTAACTTTCTAAGAAATATATTCCGATTTACTTGGGCTATCTCGGAGAGGTCTATGGAAGTAAATATGTTGACAAGGTAGAAAAAGAAAAAATAAAGTTATTGTGTGATTATTTTTGAGTTTCATGGTGTAATTAGTGCACTAAAAGTTGTATGGATGTGTTAGGATATACATCTGTAAGTAAATCTACGTTGAAATTTTATTCCATTCTCTGTTTTCCAGTCGATGTCCAATTTGTAGCAAAGCAGAAAAAAATTTTAGATCTTTTCTACGCTCCTTACCAAATTGACAAAAACGCTGAGTATTTCAAAATTGGTAAGGACTGGAGCATTGAAGCGAACATCGAAAATTACACTGTAAGTTTCATATATGTCATATAGTTATTTTATAATAACTATTATTATACATATAATTAAGTTATATTTTTAATAAAAGCATTTGATGGTTTTATTTGAATAACACAAAATATTTTTTACAGAATAAGAAAGCCGTAGAAGACTTCTTAGTGCTGTACAAATCTGGATTTTTGCCTAAGAACCACGCCTTCTCTATTTTCTACGAAAACCAGAAAGATGAAGCCATTGCTTTATTCCACCTGTTCTATTATGCAAAGGACTTCGAAACCTTCTACAAGACTGCCGCTTATGCTCGTATTTACTTCAATGAGGGACAATTCCTGTATGCGTACTATATCGCTGTGATCCAACGTCCAGACACTAACGGAATAGTGCTACCCGCTCCTTATGAAATCTATCCTCAATTCTTCGTGAATACAGATGTTATGTTAAGAATATACCGCAATAAAATGCAAGGCGAAGTGATCAACCCTACCTATGCTTCCGAATACGGAATCGTTAAGGAAAACGACTACTATGCATATTACAGTAATTACTCGAACTATTGGACTTATGGCGTTAACGAATACAAATTATCTTACTTCACCGAAGACATCGGTTTGAATTCTTACTACTATTACTTCCACTCATATTACCCATTCTGGCTTGAAGGAGATGTTTCAAAAGTATGGAAAGAGCGCCGTGGTGAAATCTTCTTCTACTGGTATAAGCAGTTGATTGCCCGTTACTACTTGGAGCGTCTTAGCAACGGATTGGGTGAAATTCCTGAATTGTCATGGAACAAACCAATTAAATCTGGATACATTCCATTCCTAACATATTACTATTCGTTCATTCAACGACCTGCTCAATGGCAAATTCCTTATGAAAACAATGTACAAGAGTTACAGTTCCTTGACACATATGAAAAGACATTCTTGCAATATCTCGAGAGAGGCCATTTTAAGGCTGTAAGTATTTCAGTAGTTACTTATTAGATATTATAGTTGTGTTCATGTGTACCATTAATACATGTTTATTTTTTCAATTTACAGTACAACCAAGAAATCGATTTAAGTAACTCGAAGTCTGTTAACTTTGTTGGCAATTACTGGCAATCGAATGTTGACTTATATGAGAAATCAGGACCAAGGAACTACCACCGGTCGTACGAAGTTACTGCCCGCAGACTTTTGGGTGCTTCACCAGAGCCAGTTGACAAGTATGTTATAGTTATAAATATATTACAAACCTCTTACCGATCCTTAGCTCGGTATTGACATGATTTTTTTAACTCGTCAATAAGTATGCGTAGCCAGCGTTTAGGCTAAAGAAATTTGGGATAACGTTCGAATGATAATTATTTTATTCAAAAAAGAAACGTAATATATTTATTTTGAAAATGTTTGCTCAGGCGGTAAAAGTGGTGCCAAGCTTTTAGCGTCTCAGCAATCTCAGTATAAAACAACTCCTTCTTTATGAGCTCCTCGACATATCATGATAAATTTGTTGAACAGCTGCTCTCCTATTACTACATGGAGCGTCTTAGGAACGGATAGTGTAAAATTCCTCAATTCTTATGAAACGAACCAATAAGAGCTTGAGCCTATTATTGAATGTCCTTTAAGGTGTTAAAAACCGAACCGTAACCGTGTGAAAGGATGATAGATGCAATGGTTTAAATTTATGCCCATTTTTACAGATATACCAACATACCCACGGCACTTGATTTCTACCAAACTTCTCTCCGTGATCCTGTATTCTACCAGCTTTACAGTAGAATTCTTAAGTACTTCATTCAATACAAGGAGTACATCGCACCATACACAAAAGACATGCTTCACTACATTGGAGTTAAGGTTAATCATGTGAAAGTTGACAACCTTGTCACATACTTCGACTGGTTTGACTATGATGTTACCTACGACTTATACTTTACACCTGAGGAATTGGAAAGCCGCAAATTCACCAACTACAAAGTACGTCAACCGCGCCTAAACCACAAATCATTCACTGTAACGCTTGATGTGAAGTCCGATGTTGAAAGCGATGCCGTATTCAAGATTTTCATTGGCCCTAAGTACAACAGTGAAGGTTATCCCATAAGCTTAGAAGACAACTGGACAAACTTTGTTGAGCTAGACTGGTTCGTTCAGAAGTTGAAAACTGGACAGAATAAGATCGTACGAAACTCAACCGACTTCTTGTTCTACAAGGAAGATTCTGTCCCTGTAACTGAAATTTACAAACTGCTCGACCAAGCAAAAGT
The DNA here is from genome assembly GCA_029286595.1 of Bhutanitis thaidina. Taxonomy (NCBI): domain Eukaryota; kingdom Metazoa; phylum Arthropoda; class Insecta; order Lepidoptera; family Papilionidae; genus Bhutanitis; species Bhutanitis thaidina. Next base: position 7,163,718 of record JAGSMS010000005.1, read on the forward strand.
ACCCGTTCATATGTCTACTAAGGCTGACTTTATGCCCGCCAGATTGATGTTACCAAAGGGAACAAAGGGAGGATTCCCCTACCAATTCTTTGTGGTGGCTTATCCATTCCAAGGCGTAGAAACTGTAACAGAGCCCATCGCAAACTTTGTTCTTGACAACAAACCCTTAGGTTATCCATTCGATCGTCCAATCAATGAGAATTCGTTCGTGCAGCCAAACATGTACTTCAAGGATGTAACTGTATACCACGAAGATGATGTATATCCTTATCAGAGCTATTACCCCTACTATGTAGGTGACAAAACCACTTTCGCTAAATGGGCCTAAATGGAGAGAGAAGAAGCTTATTGGACTAACGATAACTAACATAAATGTTAAATGAAAATAAAATTTGAAGGTTTATTTTAATATTTTTATTTAATTTTTCCTATAACACATATCATGTAGTTAAATGTATATTACATTAATTTTAAGTATTACAACGCATAAGCAGGCTTAATTTTCTTAGTGTACAATATTGTGTCATTAAATTACAATATAATGCAGAAAACATTTTTATATAAGACTATACAAAAAATTCATAACATTTAATTTGAAGCTAATAACGACAAATTAATGTTATTTAAATATTTCCTAACTTAATACAAAGACGCGTAAAATAAAACAAAACAATCTTAGAGGTTTAGGAATACCACGCAATGATAAATGCTGGATACTTCGTTTGAAAGTCAATTTGTAATTAATATGACTATCATAAGAGGAAAATAATTAAACATTAATCCTAAAAATTGAACTTTATAGCGAGAAAATTTAAGTTTTAAACCGAATTTTACAGCTAAGAAACTAACAGCTAGTAACTACTACTAAGTAGTTTAAATAAAGACGTACTCAAGTGAAATATATTGTTGTAGCGTAGTGAATACTATACTTACTTGTTTGGTAATTTATTATGTACTTTCAACATTGATTACATTAGATGATCATTCTAATCTACTGTGATACAGATTAAAAGAAATTGATAGGAAGAAAAACTATAACTTAAAAACATTCTTGACACATCACAAGAGTATGTTCCATGCAAAAAAATCAGTCTATCATAGTGATATCTACGTTATGGTCTGATCTTTCTTTAGTCAGACCTACCTACCTACCTTGGCCAGTCTTTGAATGACGCATAGACCATCAGGATCAGGTGTAGGATACGAGGTGTGTGGGATACATATAGGTTACGTGGGCCATACGTAGGAGATAATTAAGTAATACATTCATCCTTGTTAAATGTTTGTTGTAATTTCACCAGACCAAGTTACTTAAATCCATATTAGACCAAGTAAAGTTTATAGAGAAAGTTATAAGAAAAAAAATTGCAATCATAAGGAGGGCGAAAGATAAAGTTTATTATATATTTTACATACAAATATGTTTGTATACGTTTGTATCCTGATTTTTGTATTAATAAAAATAAATCTATGCACTGTTTTATTTTCATCAAAGTATTTCAGATGATTCAATTTAGCAATAAGCACGAGATATGAAAAAAAATGTTGGTAGGCCTATGTGGCATGCGTTCTCGGTAATAAAATTAAATAATTTCATGTGCGAACCTAAGAGATAAAGTGCATGTCTAAGAAGGAATAAAAAATATATCTCTGTGTGGGTGGCAATCTTTGGGGGAGGCCTATGTTCAGCTGAGGACTAGTGATAGGTTGAGGTAATAAATTGAAAATCTCATTGAGCAATCTCTGGAAGCTATTACTAACCTTCTATTTCTCCGAGAGGGGAAATTTTAGGAATACATATCTATATATATTCGATGAAGTTAATGCTGTTCGCCGTTTTGACTTTTTCAGCTACGGATTTTGCGTTTTAAAAGTAGTACTTGTACATCTATCGGTTATATTTGTTATTTATCTATGGATCGTTAAAGAGAGCTTTGAACCTTCGTATCGGACGGTTGAGTTGTGTCGAAGCGGTAAGAACCGCCTTCGTATGCAGATGTATCTTATGTACGCGGGTAAAATATTTGCGCGACGCGCTCTAAGGCATCGGCGAGGGATTCTGTTTGAGCTGTTGAATGTTCCGGGCCAGGATCGAAAGGTTGATCTAACGGTATAACGTCGTCCAGGTCGACGAGTACGTTGCATGGGCGACGGCGTCGTACCATTGCCCAGAGGATCGAGCGGTCGAATAGTATGGAAGATTGATCCAGCACGTTGGAGAGGCGGATTGGTTAGCGCAGTGGCGGTACCCTTGCTCTAGTGACACCGCTCCTCATCAGAATTTGGGTTCGGCAATTTTGGGTATTCTATATCTATCCTATTTATTTACTAGCCGAGTGTCACTCGTGCACGTGAGGTTAGCATTTGGAGAAAGGTTTGGTTTATTTATCTTTTCACTCCCTGTACTACTATTTGTATAGCTTATGGAAAAAAATATTTTTCGTTTAGATATACCTAAATAACTTTATGGTTACATTGAAGAAATTGAATTTTCTGCACTTTATCGTGTTTCATTTTTAAATGAACAGTACGCATATATATATACATTATGAATGTATATACTATTCAGATATTGTTGGTACGTTCTTATTTGGTGTATATACGATTACATTTGTTGTATGCAAGTTAAGTAGTTAAGTTAACAAGTTTACAATATTTTTTTTTAATAATATTATTTTATACATATCTTTACCGATAATAGCTGATATTTTATCAAATTTCTTGAACTATTTTTCAAAGTCAAAATCAAAACTTTTCGCTTCGCAAAAGGTTCGCATAACAATATTCTTCTCAGAGAAGAACCGGCAAGAAACTCTGAAGCTTTTTTAACGCCATGTGGCTATTAATAAATTACACTAAAATCAAAATTTCAATCATAATGAAATCAATACAATGTCGAAATGCACATAATTTTTTTTTAATATCAATTTTAATAATATATCGATACCCAGGAAACTTGCGTGTGCAGAGTTTTTTTTTATTGGAAAGGCGGCAAACGAGCAAGCGGTTCATCTGATGGTAAGTTATTATTGTCGCCCACATACATCTGGAACAACAGGTGCTGCCGGTGCATTGCCGGCCTATAAGGATATTTGGGAGATGGGAGAGAGGAAGAGCATAGGGAGGGGAATGGGGAGGGCGAGTAGGCCTCCGGTTACCTCACTCAACGAACGAAACGCAGAAGCACGATATACCTCTACTTCACGCCGTTATTCTGCGAGGCCGTGTTACCAAACCGGTCAGGCCGGCCCATTCGAGCAGCAGCAAAAGCCGCCACTTGGCCCTACCTATTCGATGTATTCTATTTTATAGTAGGGCTTTTTTAAAAAACGTTTCTTTTACAAGCTTCTTAAGAATTGTGTCTGTTTGTTGCACTATAATATAATGTATTAATATTCTTTAAGTAGTTAGTAAATACATAACTAACTTCATATTTCTACTATGTTAAGAATGATCGAAGATGCGCGTATATTATAATATACGTTATCATATACATATACATTATCTCCGATGGATAAACAAACAAAAATATATTTTTGAAAATCGCTTTTACAAGGCAATTACCGTCAGGTTATGTCAACTGGAGGTCATTGTAATCAAAAATGATAAAATGGAAACAGTTTATATTAATATGAGACGAGTGACTTGATATATTCATTTTCATATCCATTTCGTTTGAAGTACAATGAAATCAATTTTCATTCTTCTAGGATTGGTGAACGCTGCTTTCAGTGGTTCTGCACCATCTCTAAACAATGAATATACGTTTAAAAGTGGTAAGCAAATAAAATAGTTATTTTTTTTTTTTTTTTATGTTAATGGAGTATGCATTTTAATAATTGTCATTTATTTTGGTTAAGTAAATAGTTTAAGTCGACCTATCTTATAATTTATACTAAAACACATAATACAACGTGTATAATACTATATTGGCCCGTGACCATTTTCAATATTTCGAAGTAAACCGTGATTATGGAGGGATGAAAATAATGAACTACTTGCCTGTACCGACTTAACATAATCATCCTTTTATTTTATTATTATTAATTTTAGCTATAACATGATCAATAAATAGATTATTATCTAGTGAAATGTGGATTCAAGGACTAAAATTGTCTACCGACTACGGTAGGGAGTGTACAGTCGTGCAGGTCTAAATTTATTATTTTTTGTAACCACGTAGTAAGGTAAAGTGAAGTAGCCTGTAAATGTCTCACTGCTGGGAAAAGACCTCCTCTCATTACTTAAGAGGGTTTAGGTTACTTGTCGCCGCTCAAGTATGTGTTGTTGTGAAGTCGCCACATGTCCTCAAAATAATATTTCTTTAATATTTATTAAATATGCAGTTATATATATTTATATTCATATCATTTACGTTTTCTTCCGCCGACCAGTTAGTTTTTTTGTATTTGATTGGAATGAAAAATGAGCTAACATGGACGCCTGTAAACAACTTCAATCGAAGAAGATTACAGATGACTGTCACCTCTGAGGACTAATATAGAATGCCTCACAGTCTATAATTATACTAGCTCTTTACATTTCGATCCGGAATACAATAGTTGTTACACTGCTGTTTGGGTAAGAAGGTAGTCCCTAACTAGACGACTCCCCTTGGGAGATTAGAAGTCCGCATATTTAGTTAAATTTGTAGTAAGTTTAGTAATAAATTTTGATAAACCATAAATTTGATATCGATGCACTATAAGGATTGCCTAAAAGCTGATAGTAAAATAATTGAATGATCAAGATTCGATCTTTGATGCCAAATCGCCAGGTGGCTAGGTTAGTAGTGACGCACATCTTGAAGATAAATTTAAAATATCACCAGAGTCATGTTGTGAACTTTTACAATCTTGTAATGGACATATCAGTGGCTATCAGTGGAAAATGTAAAGTCATCAGTTCTGACTGGTAATGTGAATTCATTAGCACATTAAAAAAAATGCTAGCTGTTAATGAACAATATTTTTTCAGTCGATGCCGAATTTATAGCACGCCAAAAAACCATTTTATCACTCCTATATAGCCCTGCTCACGTAGACATTAACGTACAATATTATAAAGTTGGATCCAAATACAGTATTGAAGACAATATTAACAACTACACGGTAAGTATGTTTTTTTTAAATTTGCCAACTATATATTACAAGTGAATCGTCCCGGCTTTGCACGGACAGATCTGTTATAAATAAACTAAATATGAAAATGCCATATGAAATATTCTGTAATGTGAAAACCGCTCAAAAATCCGCTTAGAAGTTTATGAGTTATAACCAAAAACATAGAGAAACGCAAACTGCGACTTCGTTATATACTTTTTAATAATCGATAATAACAATAATGAAAGATTCTAGATTCTATTATTTAAAAAGCTAATGAGTGTAATGCATAAAGGTAGAGTTATCAACATATTTTACAACACAATACATAATCGTACATTAAACAATTTACAAATATATACAAGGTAACTTACATTCCAGTTTGTATTCTTTAATACTCTACTATATGTCCACATGTAGTGAATTAGTTAGTCTGGTAAAGTACCTTTTTATTAGATTGGGGTTCTCTATTCTTTTCTAACCGGAACTGCTGTTTATCAACAGAAATGGATACGAGTAGTACCGTCCCAGACGACTTCTAGACAACAAAGGAATCTAGCATCTGTTATGCATACATATTTTTGTTTATTTATTTATTGATACACTTGCAGAAACATGTATATGAACTTAAATTGTCCTAAAATTTTTAGAAATGAAAAAGATTACAAGATAAAATTAAGTGATTTTACATTTCCAATTACTAACGTGTATTTAACATTTGCAGAACAAAAAGGCAGTGGAAGAATTTTTGGCATTAAAGAAAACTGGATTTTTACCAAAAGCAAACATATTTTCAGTTTTCTATCAAAGACCAAGGCAGGAAGCTATAACACTCTATTACTTATTCTACTATGCAAAAGACTTTGAAACCTTCTATAAGACAGCCGCTTATGCAAGAGTATACCTTAATGAAGGCCTGTTTTTATACGCCTACTACATTGCAGTTATTCAGCGACCAGATACCAACGAAATTATTCTTCCTGCGCCATATGAAGTTTATCCAGCTTTATTTTTGAATTCGGAGGCTTTTTATAGAAATTACCGAACGATATTAAAAGAAGGTCCGTTAAGCCGAGAAATATTGTTACAATATGGCGTTGAGTTTGAGGAAAACTACTATTTATATTATTCTAACTACTCATCACCGATAACATATGGGAATCAAGAACACAAGATTGCGTACTTCACTGAGGATGTTGGTTTAAACTCATTCTATTATTATAACCATATATATTTTCCTTTTTGGTTGAAAGAAATAACAAACCCCGGGCTTAAGGAACGTCGTGGTGAAATATATTATTATACCTATCAGCAATTAATTTCTCGTTACTACTTAGAGCGGCTATCCAACGGCTTAGGCGAAATTTCAGAATTCTCTTGGGAGGAACCGATTAAGAATGGTTACTATCCTATTCTGTATTACTATTTTCCGTTTGTTCAAAGATCTCCTTATTATGAAATTCCTTATGAGAAAAATGTGCAAGAGTTACAGTTTCTCGGCAGTTACGAAAAAATCTTCTTGCAATATATTGAAAGGGGACATTTTAAAGCTGTAAGTAATTCAACACGTTAAGAATTTTATGTTGATATTAAGTTCGAAATTGTGTTTTTAATTTTGTTTCAGTATAATCAAGAAATAAATCTTTTTAATCCTAAATCCATTAATTTTGTTGGCACGTTCTGGGAATCAAACTCCAACTTATATGAAAACTTTGAGTCTCAACGCTACCACCGCTCGTACGATGAAATCGCACGTCGACTTTTGGGAGGTGCTCCGGACCCGATAGATAAGTTTGTATTGCAATGTACTACGTAATATTTAAGAGAACTGCGTATTTTACCTGTTAATTGCAGCCCAATCAATAATAATTCACAAAAACATAATTTTTTCGAGTGTGGGAGAACTTTTCTGCAATTGGTTGGTTTTTCATTGGACATAAGTGGCGAATAACGTTAAGATATAGATAAAATTAAATTTAGTGAGATAATGTCCAGATATGACTCAAAACAATAGAATTTCAATTATTTCAAAGTTATAACATGTGAAGGATTAATTTAAATTTCGAAGATAAAGTTCCCTTAGAATAAGGCTCATATTGGCTATTCTATATGTTTAAAACTACTAATATCAAGTATGTTGGTATTTAGTAGTGATTGGCCCGAGATCAGCCAAAGTCGTACTGCTGATTGACGGCAGAAATAGTTAAGAGGGTGATACCTACCCAGATGGGTATGATATGATGTGTAAGCACGTAAGTTAGCACATTGTGCCATGGTAAACAAGTTTGCAAACAACAGTGCGGATTACCACACCCGGCACAAAAACGACAATATAGTTAATTACAAGTTACAACTTTAGTTTAGTTACAAGTTTTAAGTGCTGAATTTACCACGTGATTGGTGATGAAGGAAAACATCTTAAGGAAATCAGCATGTCTGGGAAGTAATAAAAGAAATAGTGATCGCAACGCATTGGAGCAACAAGGTGGACTTTTCTCGGCGCCAATACCCTCGCAACAAAATTGAGAGTAGAATTTTACCCAGCAGTGTAACATTACTAAGCCACTATTTATTTTCTTTTATAATGGACTAGCTGTTAGGCTCCAACTGAAAATCAGCGCTGCAACCTCTGCAGCATTACGCTGAGTTGGAGACCTATTTGGAAGTCATTTTTATTGACTGTATTAAATGTTATATTTTTATTATTATTTTTTTTTCATCTTTTAATCGATGTATTTTGTATTCGTAATATTTTAAATATGTGTACCAAATAAATCATTCTTTCTTTCTTTCTTTTAAAATTATAAAGCAAAGGAATTACATTGTAAAGTCAAACTTATTTAAATATTGAATTATCGTTTTGTCGACAGGTACACACACCTCCCAACAGCACTTGATTTCTACCAGACATCTCTACGCGATCCCGTTTTTTATCAACTATATAGCCGAATACTCAAATACGTTATAAGTTACAAAACAAATTTGAGACATTACGATCAAGAAGACCTTCACTATGCTGGTGTCAAAATTAAGAACGTACAGGTGGACAAATTAGTAACTTTCTTCGACTTCTTCGATTTTGGTATCACAAATCCAATGTTTGTAACTAAAGATGATTATCAACAAGACGAAAAATGTAATGCTCGTCAAACTCGTTTGAATCATGAACCTTTTACAGTTACTGTTGACGTTAAATCGGACGTTGAACATGATGCGGTGTTTAAGATTTTCCTAGCACCAAAGTACGACAGCAAAGGTTACGAAATTAAGATAGGGAATAATTGGATGAATTTCTTTGAACTTGACTGGTTTGTGCATAGACTTACACCAGGTCAAAATAAAATCGAACGCAATTCGACGTATTTCTATAACTTTAAAAAAGACTTTGTTCCTATATCTAAAATTTTAAGCATGGTTGATGAAGGAAAAATACCGCATGATTATACAAGAAAGGCACCTTATATTCCGAATAGATTTATTTTGCCTAAAGGCACAAAGAGTGGTTTTCCCCTACAACTGCTTATATTTGTATACCCCTATGAACCGTTAGCCAAAGAATGGAAAAATATAGAAGATTATGTTGTAGATAACAAACCATTCGGTTATCCGTTTGATCGCCCCGCTACAGATGCCTGCTTTAGTCTTCCAAATATGTACTTTAAAGATGTTTCTGTTTACCATAAAGGTAAAGTATATCCTTATGAAGTTCTCGTTTCTAACCATAAGAATGAAGAAAACAGTGTAATAAAACATTAAAACACGAAAGTAATAATCTAAATAAATGATATATTATCAACAAAAACATATTTTATTTTTAAACATTTTAACCGCAATGTTAATTGTGAGAATATAAAAATTATTAATTTACATGTTGAGAAAAATAGCCTTTTTTCTCAGATGCTGTCTTCTTATGAAATACTGTAATGTTGAAAAATCTGTAGCTATTTGCAAATGACTTGAAATTATTTGCTTCTCTATGAAATGGAAATCCCAATGGTTTTTTGTCTAATTCTTCAGAAATTGCCTTCTGATAGTAAGAATAATAATCATTAGGGGTTTGCAAAGAATCTTCTGTGGGGGTAACAATGATAAAAAGCGTTAGATTGAGACCACTTTCCAAACCCCTGGGTATAACTAAATTTACAGGAAATTTAAATAAATTGTATCTATTTACATCACTAAATTGTTCTTCCATGTTATAAAAATTTTCAAAGGAAAATTTAGATGAACGTTCATTTATTGACCAGGTAATATTGTTTTTTCCACTTTGAAGTTCGTAGTTAAACGAGTCGAGCTCAAAAAAATTGGAGTATAAAATCCAGCAGTTTTCAACACTGCATTCTGGTCCTAGGAAAAGTCTTAGTACTACTTGTTTCTTTTTCTTTGATTCTATTGTAAAATTAATTGCAAAGTCAACGTAATTTAGTCTTTTTAGTCTTGCAGTTATTGCATATGGCATTTTCATTGGATTATTCGTACTTAAGCCTTTATTTAGGATAAATTGGTAATAAGAAAAGTAGGTTGTTATTTTCGGAATTTCTGCATCGATTATTTTAACATCATTGTATTCATATTTTGATATATCAAATGGCTCAAGTGTTCTTTCAAATTCATTGAAATAATTTAAAAAAATTTGTATCAAATACCAGTAAATCGGATCTCTTAAAGAAGTTTCTGGGTGATGTAATACTGATGGAGCTGGATTATAGCTAAAACATACAAAAATACAATTCAGATTATTATTTAAAAATTAATACTTAGAAAGAATGATCATAAATGCCGATTTTAAAGTCTGTAAATCAAAAAACATAGGAATTTCCTTTCATTTTTTTGAGGATGGATTTTCGTAAAATCTGTAATAGCGAACGCCTATAAGGTATGTGGACATGGAAAACAATTTGCCCCAAGCTGTACAAATATATAAAAGATATTAAAATTAATTAAATTTTAATAGACAAAGAATTTTAAATAACTATCGAAGTTTCTGAAAAAAGTATAAAATAAAAAAAATTCAACCGATTTCCTCTGGTCTATTTCACTTTGTCTCTTCTTTTAATGTTACCATTTGATATTATTAAAATGAATACTTTAAAATTTAAAATATTAATTAAACACCAAACATAGCATAGCAGCAAGTCAAGTGGTTAGGAGATTGACCTCCGAATCGGTACACTCGAGTTTGATCCCCTACACAGATCCCATTTGCAAAGCTATACAGCTTACCATTTGTTAAATTGTACCAAATACGCTCTATATTATAAGTAGAGTTCTGACCACCCCTGTATTAGATTTACAGTCGTGAGATCTTCTTTTTTTATATAATAAAATAATTTTTTGATACTAAACATTGTTTTAATTGTTTATACAACTTCGAAAACATAGGAAGTTTATTGATAAAAAATCAAACTTTATTTACAAAAATTATTTAATTTTTAAACATAGATAACGTTATAGTTGCTGATAAAAAAAAATTAATATTGACAGAAAGGATTTAAGGACTTAATAGGCGGAATATTGCCATTACTTGACGGTAATCCGTGAAGACGGATAACGTCTAACGTAACTATGAAATTAAAAGGAGCTCCTTTCAAGTTCATAGTTCGTGAGATTTCAAGATTAGCCAGTGGTATTTCACTTTTATATATAGATAATTATAGTTACAACAACTGTATCCTAACAATTCAATTTATAACACAAGCTTAATCCACGTATTTTTTTTTATTAATAAAAACATATTTTCTTACCTATTGGTAGGATAGGTATTACCGCCGTAACCGAAAAATGATCTTACGAATTTAGCTGATTTTATCCCATCTAGATTCGCACGTAATATTTTTGCCAATAAGTCAATGTAATTATCTTCAGTCACTGGTATTTTCGTTCCGTTATCCTAAAAATGGCAAGAAAATTAATGAAATGCATAACATACACAGTTTAGTTGTTTCTCCACTTACCATAAAAATTACTCTTCTAGAAATGCACTCCCTTATTGCAATATCAATTGATTTAATTTTGGCTTGTTCTACATTCCATTCCTTTAAAGTTGATGATCTAATTGGAAATGGAAGACCATTGTCATAAAACAAATATGGGTTATAATCAGTAAAACATTTTTCATTTGATTTATTTTTCTCATGTCGTAAATATTCTCTTTCTAAATTATAACGTACCATTAGTTGCTTGTGAGCAAAGTAGTAGTATTCTGCGTGTCTATGGTTAATTTCTTCCAATTCATTATTCGACATCCAGAACGGATGTAATAATTGAATTCCGGTATAATAACTATTTATACCGATGTCTTCTCTAAAGTAATTAAGATCTTCATGACATCCATTACTTGGTAAATTCCACCCCGAATAATTAGCGTTTATTGCTATTATATCTCCATTTTCATAAAATTGATTTATATGAGCTTCTTGGTCATTAAATTGGCCATTATCAACTATTAACTGAAAGGCTTTTTTGATTGTTTCACCATTTAAAAAATAATTAGGTTTAGTAGTATACGGAGGTTCTTGTGCAAATGTGCTCAATAACTTATTCCTACTAGAGTAAATTGTCGTAAGCTGCCATGCATAATTAAATAAATCTTTGTTTATATTTCTTTTTGCCCATTCTGCTATTCTTTGTAATTGGTCGTTGTCTACGCTTTGCAATAAACGGAATAAAGCAATAGCAGCGTTTCTCAAATTGTCGTCGTAAATGGTGAATGTTAATCCTTTCATGGTCAAGCCTTTTTCAACATAAGAAATAAGTAATTTATAAAATTCATTATCCTGAAATTTATAGTATAATAACTTTAAAAAAACATATTTGTAGTATTATAATATTACATAACTTAAATATGTTAGGTAAACATTTGTTAGTAGACATTTTTTTCTTCTTCTTCATCATCAGTATCTAGAAAGTCCTCTCACTCACTCATTTTAAGCAGATGCTTCCTCTTTCCTCTTGAAAGAAATTGCTACGATAGCCACGTTTGTTAAGCGTGTTGGTAATTGCAGTCCCAGACACCACGTATCTTAAACGCTGCTGTTCATGATCAGTACATGTATTTTTGATACGGTATTAATTGAGAAGGTTAATCCACCTTCTTTTGGACATCGTAAGGATTATCCTGAGCTCAAACTTACGTGATCAACTAAATGAATAATGAAACATGAACTAAAATTAAAAATTAACTAAAATAAAATAAATTAATAAATGGATGGCAGCCTTTTTTACATAAATTATATGTTTTACTTTTTCTTCAACTCATCCATTCCACTCAACATCACCTAAACTATTTATTTTGAATATGCTTTAAAGTTGATGATCTAATTGGAAATGGAAGACCATTGTCATAAAACAAATATGGGTTATAATCAGTAAAACATTTTTCATTTGATTTATTTTTCTCATGTCGTAAATATTCTCTTTCTAAATTATAACGTACCATTAGTTGCTTGTGAGCAAAGTAGTAGTATTCTGCGTGTCTATGGTTAATTTCTTCCAATTCATTATTCGACATCCAGAACGGATGTAATAATTGAATTCGGTATAATAACTATTTATACCGATGTCTTCTCTAAAGTAATTAAGATCTTCATGACATCCATTACTTGGTAAATTCCACCCCGAATAATTAGCGTTTATTGCTATTATATCTCCATTTTCATAAAATTGATTTATATGAGCTTCTTGGTCATTAAATTGGCCATTATCAACTATTAACTGAAAGGCTTTTTTGATTGTTTCACCATTTAAAAAATAATTAGGTTTAGTAGTATACGGAGGTTCTTGTGCAAATGTGCTCAATAACTTATTCCTACTAGAGTAAATTGTCGTAAGCTGCCATGCATAATTAAATAAATCTTTGTTTATATTTCTTTTTGCCCATTCTGCTATTCTTTGTAATTGGTCGTTGTCTACGCTTTGCAATAAACGGAATAAAGCAATAGCAGCGTTTCTCAAATTGTCGTCGTAAATGGTGAATGTTAATCCTTTCATGGTCAAGCCTTTTTCAACATAAGAAATAAGTAATTTATAAAATTCATTATCCTGAAATTTATAGTATAATAACTTTAAAAAAACATTTTTGTAGTATTATAATATTACATAACTTAAATATGTTAGGTAAACATTTGTTAGTAGACATTTTTTCTTCTTCTTCATCATCAGTATCTAGAAAGTCCTCTCACTCACTCATTTTAAGCAGATGCTTCCTCTTTCCTCTTGAAAGAAATTGCTACGATAGCCACGTTTGTTAAGCGTGTTGGTAATTGCAGTTCCAGACACCACGTATCTTAAACGCTGCTGTTCATGATCAGTACATGTATTTTTGATACGGTATTAATTGAGAAGGTTAATCCACCTTCTTTTGGACATCGTAAGGATTATCCTGAGCTCAAACTTACGTGATCAACTAAATGAATAATGAAACATGAACTAAAATTAAAAATTAACTAAAATAAAATAAATTAATAAATGGATGGCAGCCTTTTTTACATAAATTATATGTTTTACTTTTTCTTCAACTCATCCATTCCACTCAACATCACCTAAACTATTTATTTTGAATATGCTTTAAAGTTGATGTTATGCTAGTAGAAGTGTTGTTGATTTATTACATTTGATTTATGTTGAAAAACCTTATGCGAAACGATCGAAGGGAGGTTTAGATGAAGTATACTTGATATTGAGCACAACATAACACATAACACAAGTAATTATTGTTTTACCAAAGTTTTAAATATTTTTTTGCACAAATATCAACTAGGATTCTAAACGAGGAAACAGTCAAGAATTCTAACCGCGTCGTACAGTACATTGAGTAATAATATAATATTTTACACATCTTTCACTAAAAAATAACGAGATATTCACCTCATCAATTATATCAGAAAGTCGAGTTTCAATATTTGCCGACCTTTGAGACGGGTATCCAGATGGAACTATATGTTTTAAAAATGGTTCGTCATCAAGAGATAGTTCTGAAAATGTAAAAATAAATTCTTGGACCAAAAAAATTTAATCTTTGTTATTCTATATTGCTATATATCCATGATATCTCATAGAAAATATTCCATTAGTTAGTCTATTCATTTCTTAACATTTAAAAACAAATTTTAATAATTTGTAAGATATTATGCAATATATAATATATTACGAATAATTTAAAAATTACGAAATTAATAGACTATTGGCATGTTTTCCATGAAATATCATGGCAGTGAAAAAATATTTATATATTGTGTTTTCACGAAGAGCAAATACAACTTACCTCCTTCATGGACAAAATTTTTTAGCTCATCAAATGGCGAAGCCATACAAAATTTTCTTAAAACTAGCCAAAAAAACGTCACGAGTATAAAACGCAAAAACATAATGAAGATTCTTAGTTTACTGATTTAATTTAGTGAATAGTGTAGACGACTTTGAGCAGTTACATATGTGTCTGTTTCTCTTGCCCCAATTGAGGTACAGTGAGTTTATGAGGAATAATTTTTCGCTGTACAGGCGAGGACAAAATCATAAAAATATTTACTTTGTCGTTTTACCAATGGTCAGGTAGGTCAACTTTTTAAGACCAAAATAAAAAGGAACGTGACGATCTAGTTTTTTACGCGGTACAACAGTTTTTTACGCGGTACAACATAATAAGTTTAGAATATACTATCTTTTCTGAAAACTAACACAAGGCCGACCGACATATGTCAAAAGAAATTATCCGACTGCACCTATATATTTAACCGTGGTAGAGCCAAGCGGCAGCTTTTGCTGCTGCTCGAATGGGCCGGCTCAACCGGGTTGGTACCGCGGCCTCGCAGGATGCCGGCGTTAAGTAGAGGCATTTTATGCTTCTGCGTTAACTTCGGTGAGTGAGGTATTCGGAGGCCCACTTTTTTCTGACGTATTAACATAACAACATACAAATGTTTGAGTCTTACGACATTTAAGCACCATAGTAATTCAGGGGCAGAGCACCTGCTTTAAATTACAATCTAGTGATTCTCTGCATTAAAATTAAGTTAGATAATTGAGGGAAATTATTAAAAATATCAAGTTAAAAATAGAAAGTTTTAAAAATATAGCATCATTTATCGTTAATATGTGCGAGGTATATTATGTATACATATAACGGTTCGTCATATTTTGATACAAAATATGATTACAAAATGTGAATAATAAATTACTAAGTTTGTAACTAGTAGTACATCATGCCGAGGAAGTAAAATGAAATTGGTCAATTTTTCAATTGTAGCCAATGCCCGTCTAATTTCATTTTAGAGGTAATTGATGGTTTACAAGCATAATAAAACGATACGAATTCTTACTACAAAATGAAAGTATATATACATACTTCCAAGTTAAAACATCATGTAGATATTTAAATTTTAGAAAATAAAATAAAATAAGTGTTTTGTATATAATATTATATTTTATAGAATACTTTCAGAGATATTATACATACAATGCGTTATAAATATTAGCATAAAATTGTTTACAAAAACGTTTCATGAGAATTATTCCGTAAATAAAATCTTCAACGTTATCTTAAATGAATATCACAATGGTTATAGGTAATTCAACTAATACCTATCTATAAGATAGATAAATCATCAAGTTTCTAATAAGTGTTACACAACCATGCTAATACCGCATTAGTTTTGTACTTTTATTGGAGTCCTTCCAACTCCTTAAAATAAACAATGTAAAATATATTCTAAATATAAATAGAGCTATGTTGTTAAGTGATGTTTAATCGCCAGTCATCATCTCCATGAATTCTGTAACAAAAACAAACATTATAAATGTTTCTTCTACTTTTTGAAATATATAATAATAAGAAAACGCTGATAGGCAAATCGGTAACTAAGTAAAATGTTAAACAAGCAACAACGTAAATATTTCCTACAATGGTATTTAAATATTTTTCTAATTCGTATGAAATCAAAAAAATTACAATTTGTAGTTTAAATCCACTGTTATCTATATTATCTGTTTTCTACAAAATATTAACTTTTCTAGTAATTTTTAATCATTATGATTTCAAAACAATGAAAAAGCTGAGACATTGTTTGAAACCATTTCTAAATTAATAATGATTTTAATATTCAAACAAATATCTTAGGTTAGATTTCTATGAGTATATATGCAAAATCATTTCACATTTGTCATGCTTGTATATATTATGGAAATGAACATTCATTATTAATTCTTGAACTGATGAAAGCAATATAATTATTGTAATGTTATGGCACGTGGAGGATTAATGTTTAACATAAATGAAGTGATTTTATATTAAATTGATTCTTATCTGTAATATAAATATAATTTGGTATAATAATACATAAAAATTTAATTTATTATATTAATAATAAATTACTAAGTTTGTAACTAGTAGTACATCATGCCGAGGAAGTAAAATGAAATTGGTCAATTTTTCAATTGTAGCCAATGCCCGTCTAATTTCATTTTAGAGGTAATTGATGGTTTACAAGCATAATAAAACGATACGAATTCTTACTACAAAATGAAAGTATATATACATACTTCCAAGTTAAAACATCATGTAGATATTTAAATTTTAGAAAATAAAATAAAATAAGTGTTTTGTATATAATATTATATTTTATAGAATACTTTCAGAGATATTATACATACAATGCGTTATAAATATTAGCATAAAATTGTTTACAAAAACGTTTCATGAGAATTATTCCGTAAATAAAATCTTCAACGTTATCTTAAATGAATATCACAATGGTTATAGGTAATTCAACTAATACCTATCTATAAGATAGATAAATCATCAAGTTTCTAATAAGTGTTACACAACCATGCTAATACCGCATTAGTTTTGTACTTTTATTGGAGTCCTTCCAACTCCTTAAAATAAACAATGTAAAATATATTCTAAATATAAATAGAGCTATGTTGTTAAGTGATGTTTAATCGCCAGTCATCATCTCCATGAATTCTGTAACAAAAACAAACATTATAAATGTTTCTTCTACTTTTTGAAATATATAATAATAAGAAAACGCTGATAGGCAAATCGGTAACTAAGTAAAATGTTAAACAAGCAACAACGTAAATATTTCCTACAATGGTATTTAAATATTTTTCTAATTCGTATGAAATCAAAAAAATTACAATTTGTAGTTTAAATCCACTGTTATCTATATTATCTGTTTTCTACAAAATATTAACTTTTCTAGTAATTTTTAATCATTATGATTTCAAAACAATGAAAAAGCTGAGACATTGTTTGAAACCATTTCTAAATTAATAATGATTTTAATATTCAAACAAATATCTTAGGTTAGATTTCTATGAGTATATATGCAAAATCATTTCACATTTGTCATGCTTGTATATATTATGGAAATGAACATTCATTATTAATTCTTGAACTGATGAAAGCAATATAATTATTGTAATGTTATGGCACGTGGAGGATTAATGTTTAACATAAATGAAGTGATTTTATATTAAATTGATTCTTATCTGTAATATAAATATAATTTGGTATAATAATACATAAAAATTTAATTTATTATATTAACTATTAAATTTAAATTACCATCGAAGTCAACGGTTCCGGAGCCGTCTGTGTCAATTTCAGCGATGATGCCATCCAGGTCAGAGTTGCTAAGTTTGTCATCTAACGCAGCGAGGATTTCCTTTAGTGTGGAAGTAGTGATGTAACCGTTGCCTTCACGGTCGTATAATCTGAAAATACATGCATAATCTCATTAAGTTTTATCATTTTCACTATAGCGAATATATTGACACCAGTCGTTTGAATAACAAACTTCAATTCATTCTTTTAATATTAATATTTACGAGTATAAGAATTCACATCTGTCGCTAGTAGAGGTATTCGAAGATTAAATATTTCCCTTTGGCAATAACCAGCGTAGCCAAACGGACTTCCGCAACCCTCTAGTCTTCTATCTGGGTAATAGATCCAGTGACTGGACGAGCCGAGTGTGATTTTGAAAATTCCTATAAGATTTTCAAAACCTTTCCACTAGTCGCTTGTTACGACACCCACGGGGATGGCAGAATTTCTTCCACCACTACCACGCGTTATTAATACTTTATAAAACTCAAAAAACGTTAATAAATACCTGAAAGCTTCCTTCAGTTCTTGCTGCATGGCTTCCGCGTCTTCTTCTTCTAAGAAATGAGAGGCGATGTTGCAGAATCCATCGAAGTTGATTTTGCCTAAGCCTGGATTTAGGACGAGAAAGAATATTGTAATAAGCCATTATTATTGTTTGTAAGATTAATTGTTAAATGTCCGTGACCTAGATTTAGTGACAGAGAAGGCATTTCTAAACGTGTCAAACAATAGAATTTTTAATACTGCATCACGTCATGAGATAAGCAGTAATTATATGATACTAGGATTATTATTTTCAATTATTATATTCAAATATTACCGGAATACCAGACACGAAGCTTTTCACACTGACGAGTACGCAGTTAATCAGCGCACCAACATTTGTTTGTACTCGGAGAATACATTTTTAAACTATCATTACGGAGAGAATATCGCTGCCACCGGATAGTTTGGAAAACTATTTACGTCTTTAGAAAAATTGCAGTAATAGTTAAAAACTCATACTCAGGGAAATGATCAATAAGAGTTTTTTTTTAAGTTGGTATCGAGTAATTTTCGGTATCTTCGTGATTCGATGTTAACTTCAACTTAGTATGGCACAAATGTTGGTCCTACATATCCTTGTGTCAGTTCAGGATACTCATTGGTACATGAAAACGTCACGAGTCTACGGGCTATTCCGGAAGGTATACAATTTTCATTCAATAACACATTTCAGGACAAATTGTAAATGTATGCAAAATAGTCTCTATTTATATTATTATCTTTGTAGCATATTAATGAAATTAAAAATTATAAGATTATACGTAATGTAATTAATACTTTGTAGTAATAAATGAAATAAATATTTTAATTAAAAAATTGAGGAGTTTGAATTTAGTCGGACAATATTAATTTATATTACAGAACTTCATTCAAATCTTTACTGTTTTTAAATAGCAACAAAGAATAAAACAATTTATGAAGTCTTTCAAAGTATAGTAACCATTAAGAGAGTCACTTCGCTACCAAAATAACCTCATTATGTCTACCGCGGCGAGTAAAAATATTCATGGATGAAACATCTTCAAAGGTATGTCATCGCTTGCCACGTGTACCGCATGGTTAAATAGTATAACTTTTCATTTCTGCCGCTAAAGAGCAATGTAACAACTGTTGTGTTGCGGTTTGAAATGTATAGAGAACCAGTATACGGGCTGTAAGGTATTCCATCTTAGTCTTCAGGGGTGACAACGCATCCTGCCTTCTTCAATTGAAGTTGTTTGCACGTGTCCACGGGTTGTCACTTAATATCAGGCGGACTGTTACCTAATTTTTACCCCAATCCAATAAAAATAATGTTGTTAGTTATTATCTGGTTGCATCAAAGACTTTTGAATTCTACAATTCATATATATTTTAAAAATTTACGATATAATTTATTAAAAATAAAAAGAAATTAGATCTACGTACAGTTAGGAAGAAATAATTTCTACATACCTTCTGGGTCATTTTCGTCTATAAGTGCTTGAAGTTCAGAATCGTCGAATAACTGACCCATGGTGTTTAAAATGGTAGAAATTTTGAGGACATCGATATATCCAGATTTAGTGGTGTCAAACATCTGGAATGCCTTGCGGAGCATGGCCATTTTCTGATCATCGTCAGTATCCTGTAATCAATTATTTTATTGTATTAATGTATATTAATTTAGTGAATTGAAAGACATAGAAAAAATTTGAGGTAAAAACGTGTTATAAAAACACAATATACACGTTATGTATAGATAGTAGATAGATATAAAAGAGAGTACATTTTGATGAGTGAAAACACAAAATTAAACACTATGGCTAAAGATAATCACATATTGAATTATATGAACACTATAACTTCTAATAAAATAATATTACATTTCGTCGATTATTAAGTTAATTTCTTTAAATTTTCAATGTTTATTATTGGTACACTTTACAAATATATACCTGTTCACTATTAATTAATAAATGATAGTTACCATGGTTTTATATGTGGTAGTTACAGTAACAAGAACCGAATCCGAGTGCGAGTGTTGTTACACTGAGTTTTAACTTCACGTGGAACCCTTATTTATAGAGCATTTCAGTTGGATGAAGGAATACAGGAATACAAAAATACTTGAAAAACTCTGTCTTTCTCTATCTTACAATAGCCAGTTGTGACGTTGCATCGCCGTCGTCTGAAATACGTCAGAAAGAAAATGAGTATCATTACAGGAAACAGTTTGAATGTTTTCAGCAATATGTCGACTAAATTTGACCGTTTAGTGTTTCTATTTTTTGGGTCTGTATTTTTTATCAATCTCTACATACGATAATGTATACGATATTTTTGTCACTTAAAAACATATTGTACGTATTTTACGTTATCTGTTAACCCTTCACGTGTCATAATTTTGGTACAATTGAAATTCTGTTATATCAGGACTAGTGACACGAGGAAGGGTTACTAAAATTATATAAAATCAAAAGAATACTGTTGTACTTAAACAACTACACAACAAACACGTTAAATGGTAAAGATTTATAATGTGCGAGGTTTTGAAGCCTGAATAATGGTAATAATTTTTCTAAGTACATAATGCCACAAAAAACAACGTATTTTTGTGTTTCTGTTTATAGAGGTTTCTTATATTTACGCGAATACTACACATTTGAAATGAAACTATTACACGGATTTTATGACATTTTATTAGATTTTTTCAAATCTGGACGTTTCGGATGCTTTACAGCAACCGTGGTCATGGGTATTATATAGCTGAAGGTAGCCGCGTAAACTATGACATCAGGATGTCAAACACCTCAGTCCTTCCTAGACCTTTGTTGCTGTAAAGCACCAGAACACTCGGGACTTAAAAAATCGAAT
This sequence comes from Bhutanitis thaidina, assembly GCA_029286595.1. Taxonomy (NCBI): domain Eukaryota; kingdom Metazoa; phylum Arthropoda; class Insecta; order Lepidoptera; family Papilionidae; genus Bhutanitis; species Bhutanitis thaidina. Next base: position 7,184,814 of record JAGSMS010000005.1, read on the forward strand.
AAAACGCGGTAAAATCCGTGAATAATAGTTTCATTTCACTTTATTGAGTTTCAATAAAGTCGCGCAGAAAACGTTTCTCCGTGATTGAGGTGGAAACTAAAAGCGTATGCGCATATTAAGCTGTTCACCGATTAAGAACAGGAAATTCCTTTGATGCAAATGCCGATCCACAAGCATCCCAATGAAAATATTACGCGCAGCGACGTCACAGCTTGTTGGAAGGACAAAGTCCAGTTTCCAGATATGTTAAACTTGCTAATGATTTTGGAAACAGTTCTTTTATTATTATTAACATTAGATAATCATTACTGTTTTCTAAAAATGTATGTATAAATAATAACAAAGTATTATTGTTAAAACGGGTTAAGTGTGTTTCCAATTATTTTTAGACAGACAATTTGCCATTGACGTTAATATCACCCACACATTTGATTAGTCTATTGTCACCTTGCTGTAATAAGAAGGTGATACTAAACTGTTTTTGGTATGCGTTACTAATTTGCGACCACTGGCGCGTGAAACGGGTTATACGGCGCCGCCCGCGCAGATATAGAATGTCGGTGATCGACTATAATTTTTGTGTTCACTAGTGAACAGTGAACGTCACAATAACAAAGACGTTTGAGCCCTGGGAAAAGTTTCTCTAATTGCTCACTAGCTTCTGCATATTGTGTCGATTGGCTAATGAATTAGATTTTTAACAATATTTATATAGGATTTTTAACAAAAAATATTAATTATGAAACACACTTCATATTCCTAAAATACACTAGGTACATAAACTGTAACAGAAACTGTATCATTCGTGTAACGGTATTCATTTGCAGAATAATAGATTAGTGCGCCGTTGTTTACTAATGTTAATCAATGTAAGACATCCAAACAGTGGTGTCGAACATATGCGCAGCTACATACAATTTTATTAGATCGACTCTCGAGTAGTAAGAAACATTAGACATTAGCCAATAGAGACGATATTTGGAATACCTTGGCTTCACACGTCTTAAACTATTTTTGAATTACGCTCGTGAGGATTGGGAGTTACGTGTTATTTATACCGATTCTTCTCAAGTATCTGTGTAACTGTTTGTGAGAACTTTATTAATTAATATATTATATTGAATAGTAGTGCCTTGATATAAATTTAACAGTACTGTTTTTATAAAACTAAAATCAAAACAATGTTTAAATCAAAATATAATTATGTGTAAAAAGTATCATAATTAACACGTAAGCGAAGAAGATGGTTATTACATCATATTCTGTAAATATAATATATATTCTTTACTTGTTAGGACCGTTTTTGTTTAATGTATTTTTAAAGATTGTTTAAAAAACTGATTTCGCTATTAACTCTCCCTTATCATCCAAATGAGACATGAATGTGATGTGTATATTTTTGTACGTATGCAGTTTATGATAAAAATGCATAAAACTGTTTAAGCAACAACAAAATTTCTTATCTACATATACTACGGGTGCAGGGTAAAGACAAGCTGATACGCATGCAAGAAAAATCTTGGATCTTGAATCTAAAAAAAATAATAATAATTTTTTATTTTTATTAAAACTATTGTTTCAACCTTTAAGAATAAGACAACAACATCCTGGCATCCTCTGCCATTCAACCAATGGGGTGATGAGATTTATTTATTTAATCTTTATTGCATTCCTTTATATAGAAGAATACAAAAGGTTGACTTAATGCCTATAGGCATTCTCTTCCTGTCATTTATGTTAGTTGTCTAAATGGCTCTTCTTTAAATATCTTAAATGAAGAATTGCAATGACGTTAAATTTTAACACGTGCGACATACTTATTATTTATTGTTATTTTGTATTCTCTACCTGGATTAGTTTGATGCCAGAATATAATATTTAGATAGCACGCTACATCAGTGCTGAACCCTGAGTCATTTGTGTCAATGGAATAGGAACATAAATTCAATCTGGCACAGAAGCGACGGTTCCTAGCAGGAACTAATCATTATGCATCTACTCGCCAAATGTTCTCCTCTGTAAATTGTTAATCAAATGTGGCCTTTGTAGTCTTAATAGAGTATCTACTACTAATATAATAATGAAAACATCATTTTTTTAATACATGCTTTGCGAACCTTTTCACATTCACCTAGAATATCGATATACATGTACATAGTATATAAAGATAAAGTAGTCGTGTTCTATTTAGTTACGTATGTGTAACTAAATAGAACCGGAATTAATTTAGGTTAAATAAACCGCCACAGACGTAATAAAAGTAATCATCAAAGACATTGTGTACCTCTAAGCTGAACTGTCCTGCGCTGCGCAAAAATATAAATGCATAGTGTACTACTCGTAAATGTCTATTGTTCAAATATAAAGGAAATAGCGTTTGTAAAATAAAATTTAATACATTGTTTATATATCATTTTGCTATATTACTATGAAACAGAAAATATTTCATTCCAGGTTAGTTTAGTTGAAAATGTAAAAATAAAAAAAAAATAAGTTTAAAAAAACCCCTGTCAGAAATAATTAAAAAGATATATATTTCAGATTTCCGCAGGCTCTTCTGTTATCAATCTTCGTTATTTCGTTGCATGTCAAGGGTTAGACGCTCACTGTAAATTTCAGAGCATGTAAATGACCATCCAATTTTAGTAAATTTTATTTTTTGAGTTGTTTAACCATAGAATTGTTCATAAAAGAAAAAAACTTGTTAAAAGAGAGAATTCAAACAAGCACGTAATCTGCGTGGTGAAGTTTTGCGGAATCAGATTTCACAAATCACACTTGTTACTAAGTACCTTTAGAAAGTGAAAAAATATAATTTAAAGAGCAAATACTAGAATTCAATGCCCTGAGGTCAAATATATCCACTGTACCTATAGTCGAGGGAATTTTGTATTCATTGTGTGTTTCATTAATTTCCTTTTAAACTTTCACTTTTTGCACAAAATTTTATGCGCAGAATGTTAACCATATTGTATATAATAATATAATAAATTGGCAATAATACTTAAAAGTTTCCTAACTAAAATGTACTTCTAAAACCTTGTAATCGACTGTAAAATATTTCTGTTTGCATTCTAGTTGTTGTCACAGTGGTGAGCGATGGTTTTTAAATTTTCCGTGATGAAAATAGGGAAAGCGTAGTAAATTTTTGGACTTGTTCCAAAAATAATGATAGAAGATTTAACGATATAATTATATTGTTGCATTGGTTACTTCATCTTTGAAACTGATGCACATGTATAGTCAGCCTGACTAACATAATTCTTGAACTTTAAAATTTTTCCTAGTAAAGTAGGTAGTAGTGTCCTGTCCACTGTGAATGCCTCCTTTTTACTTATCTGGGATCTGATTTATTATGTAATATTTGAGAGAGTTTGGGATCCCGAAATTTGCATGTTGTTTCAGTGCGGGTTAGCGGACTCATGTCTTCGAAATAATATTTCTTATTATTTCTCAGATATGCAGGTTTGCTTGGGATGTTTTCCTTCACCACCGAACACATGATAAATTCAGCACTTTGATGTGTTATTAACAGTTTTAATGGTGCAGGCATCGATGAACGAACCCGGTCCCTGCGAGCGCCCTGACAGTTAGACTACTATGCTCTTAATATCAATTCTTGCATAGATTTTATAAAGCGACATAATGTTTTATAACTTAAGGTAAAAGTAAAACCCAAATACTTACAGCATAATAGTTTTATTATAACAACTTATGTTATGAGTAACTTATTTATATTACTAGAAAAACAACAATATTATTATACACAGTTACCATGTTGTACTTACTCATATATTTTTTCCTCTAAAACATCGTAATTATCAAAAGGATTATCAAAAAGAAAATCATACACAGTAGGGTTACGTTTCTTTGATAATGTTGGTTTGACATTTTCAGTTACTTTATTTTCTCGTAAATCATCTTTTTGATTGAGCCCAGTTGTTATTGGTTCTTGAATATTGTTATTATCCTGTGGCTTTTTAGTAGTCTTCTGATAAACAGTTTCATCGGTATTTAAATGATATATAGATTTATTTAAATCATCAAAATTTTTGCTGAAATCCTCTTCGATTTTATTTTCCATGCTTCCTTCATCCTTATTATTAGTTACATCTGTATAATTATTGGTTGTTGGTTCTTTAAATATATCTGGTCTATTTTTGCTGTAATCACCTCTTTTAGTCAAATAATCTTCTTTTTTACCATATTGACCCCTTTTAGACTTGTAATCAAAAGGTTCTTTTCCTATTGTAAAATCTGGTCGTGCTGATAATTTTAAAGTTCCAATTGGTTTTTCGATTTCATTGCTTGTCCAAATATTACTGGTTTTTGCATCTGCAGTGTCGTAACTAGATTCTTTCATAGGTTTATTTTCATCTTTGTGTGTTATTGTAACGTCTTTTATAATTGCATTAGGGAGGTCAAGAATCTGATGAATATCATTGTTTAAATCTAGTGGATAACCTGGTGTAAATATAGCATCCATATTATATTGTATATTAGTAGAACGTCCACCAGTTACCGGTTTTACATAAGGTGCTATAAACACAAATATTTGAAGAGGTAAACCATTTTCTGTGCCCTTAGGAAGCACTAATCGCAATGGATATGCAGTTTGTGAGTCTAGTTCTTTAATAGGTAATACATTTAACCCAAACTCGGCATCTTCTAATCTCTTTTTTATAACTTTTAGCGATGTCAAGTCTTCAGAAAGTTTCATCTCATCAGATGTTCTAGTTATTATATTTTTACCTTTTTTAAGATTTAATTCAAAACAATCAAGTAAAAAGAACAAGTTTTTCTTTTCCGAAAGTTCACCGGGTAGGATTTTTGGTCCTATGAATATTTTAGCAAAACCTTTTTGTGCCACAAGAGATGAAATGTTAAGTTTAAATGAAAATGGCTTATGGTTTATTCTGTACTGACCAATTTTTACTTGAAATTTGGGGTTACTTGTTGTGGTTTTTAGAGCGTCAGTGACATCAAACTCGAAGTAATCGAAAGACGTTACCATTTTCTTTATATCAACATTAACAATCTCTACTCCCGGAAATATTATATCATTTCTGGTATAGCCAGGCAAAATGTTTAAAACGCCGTCAAGTAAATCCACAATTTTTTTATTTATTCTCCAGAATAAAGGATCTCGCACAGTTGTTAAATAATGGGCTAATACAGAAGGAGATCTGTAAATTAAGAAATTGTGATGATTAGGTGTCATGGAATGACCCAACAATAATAATAGTTTTTAACGTTTATTAAAATATTGTAATGTTAAAAAATAGACTTCAATAAAAAAAAATTACCTTATTAGTTTAAGTAAATATTTAGCGCCAATAGCATAATAGGTTAATTTCTGAACTACGCAACACGATGTCGTAGGCGTCATCGTGTCGTGGAGCACGCCATTCGAACAGTCGTAACAACTCCGATAATAGATACCATCTTTAGTTGAAGTGATTAACCGAAATTTAAGTAATTGTAGTATTTCGTTTTGTTACAATATTAGCAATGCTATTTAAGTAACATTACTCATATTTCCTGTTAACCCTCTAACTAAGCATTACAGCTTGAAACTGGAATGGTTCACGACAATAGTCGAATGGCGGGCTCGAACATACGACGTCTTGTTTCGCAGTCCGCACACAAACCCATTAGGCTATTGGCGCTTGAAGTGTTAGTATTCTTGAAATATAAAATCAAAAAAAAAGATAGGGAATCAAATGTTTCTAAATAAACAGCATTACAATTATAGTAACTAGCTTTTGCCAGCGACTTCGTCTAATTCGGCAATTCCTCTTTGTGGTTGGTGATTCCTCTTTTACGACAATACGGAGCAAATGATTGACATGATATTTTGCAGGCGTCGGAAAGTGATATCGGTAACGTTTTATTCAGAAAAAAAGCAACCGAGGGAATTGCGATAAACGTTACTTAAATTGGCTAGACTTCTAAGTAACACAGAGTTAAAGGCTAGATAGCGTGATGACATACATTAATTATAACGGCCTGATCCTTAAGTAACACTACAGTAACAGTCTAACGCTAATGTTGGCATCTGTATCAATATTATAGTATACATGTAAAGAAATAGTCCTCTTAGAGTTTTGTTATATATAGATAGTTATATAATACGTAGTAGAATAGTATATTAAAATAGTACATTTTACTACGTATTAGCTTACCCTTACCTAGAAGTGTTGTCATTTCCAAGTATTTTGAATGCTAGATTTTCATAACTATTATTATTTGTGACTAAAATTTCTATAAGGTGGTTTAAAATTTCATCTTTATTGTATCCATTTTCTCGCTGTAAATGTTTAAAGTTCTATTACATAAAGTCTAGTTAAAAAATAAGAATCTGTTCATAGAACATTACGTTATTAAACAACATCATTAATATACGTACCATGTGATTGGCAACTTGTACAACGTTATTTTCAATATTTTGTAGTAAAGTTATGTCTGGATTATCAAGTGAAATCATTAAAGTACTTTGATCGAAATCTTTTCCATTAGAATAAATCAGCAATGGATTGTATGCTATCATCGATAAAGAATTCCAATTAAAGTCTTCCAATTCTGGTAATCCGTGAGCATACCTTTCTAAGTTGTATCTAGTCATAAATTGTTTCATAATATGATATATTTTTACACCATACTTGGGACTCAAACCTATTGAATCATTAAGCCACGGCGACATTTTTAGTTTTTGCAGAAAATAAAATGAATTCATGCTTATATCCTCGTGGAAATAGGACAATAATTTATCATAGTTTTCATAGGAACCTTCAGTGTAGTTTGCATCTAAAATATACGAATTCCCTTGCACTCTAACGTTTTCTGATTCAATAAATTGTTCATTTGCTAATAACAGAGAACCCTTAATAATGACATCTTTATGAATAAAATAATTTGGAAGTAATTCATAAAGAGGAGGGATTGAAAGATTTTCAGTATCTTTCCTGTTTAATAACGCAAGGTAAATTGCATCAACGTAAAGGCCGCAATTTATGTTTTGTCTTGCCCAAGCAGCTGATTTGTAAAAAGTCTCAAAATCTTTTGAAAAGTAAAGAATGTCAAAAACTACTTTAAGTTCTTCCACATGATCCTTGTTGTATTCTGTAAAAATTTCACCTTTTGGTAACAATCCTTTTCCGGTTCTGTAACTTTGTGCATTGTTGATAACTTCAGGCATCTGAAATAAGTAATATTTTATTTCATTCAAGTTCTATACACGTATTTAATTTTTCTTGCGAAAAACATTTTTTTTTATAATCACCACATAATTCCCACTTCCAAAATCAGTTTCAAATTCATTGCTTAAATTCACGATAACTGGATCAGTACTGTCTTCGCATACATTTTCAAATAAAGGCATTATAAGTTTTTGCTTATAAACCCAATCATCGTTTTCAACCGGATCTAGAAGTAAATAATAACAATTAAAACATTCCGCAAAACCTCAATATATGCAATGATTTATCTTCTTTCTTTCTACATAAGCCTTTTTTAAGTCCACTGCCAAACTTATGCTTATGCAAGGCGCCAGGAAAAGCCGGCCTGCACTTCATGAAAAGTTTAATATACTCACCACGCGACTCTACATCACTAGCTTTTGGAATATAAGTAGGTAAATATAGCCGTCTTTGCTTTTTAGAGTATGTTGTATATAAGATATAAAACTATAATCATATAATTTCTAAAGTAACAACCTAAATTTGTTTTAGATTAAATACTTTAAAACAAATTATATCAAAAATGTAATTCAATACGCTTCGACCAACTCAAACTTCCAAAATCTGTTGTCGAGTGTGTTCGGCATAAGGAAATCTTCTTAGTTGTTTATACATCGTGGTAACTTGGGACTGATTACGTCACATCTATGCGCTAGTACAATCTGCACGGCTGCGGGCGTAGCGCGGGTATGCGGGAAGAAAGACCGCCTTCCAATGAAGAACCAAGTTAACTCGATTAACTAAGGCTAATCAGTTTTTCTTGGTGCTTTCTTAGAAAGTAGAAGAACTTATATCTAACAGTAGATTTGTAAACCAAAATAGGACACAATTAAACCGTGCATAAACTTACAAGATAACATAGAGATCAATGGCGAATAAAATCTAGATAGTCACGAGATAATTAAATAGTTAAACTGCGCTTTTAAAATAACAGAAATATTTATCATAATTTTATGAAACATGTGTATTTAAAACAAATTTTCAGAGAAACAACAAACCTTTCTTCAAATTTTAGTATAACCAATTCAATTAAAAACAATCATCAAAATCGGTTAACAATCAGAGAAGATATCGGACAACAAACGAAGAAGGTATAGTGTAACATACACACACAAAAATACAGATGAATTAATAAACTCCTCCTGTTTTGAAGTTCGGTTAATAATAAAGAGAATGTAAGAAAAAAATCTTTTGGCTAATGGAACGAAAAATAATCAAGCACTAAAAAATGCAGTAAAATGTATAACCAGTACAATAAAATCTAAAAACAAAACAATGGAGTTGATAGCTCTGCCATCCGAACAAATATATCAATCGAGATATAAACGATATATATGTAAACAGGTTCTTTGTTACAGTTGGAAAATATTTAGCAGATAAAACATTTAAGTGTAAAAACATATCGCTCAGCGAGTATATCAGAGGACTAACTAGAAACTTACTGAAATCATGGGTATTGTTGAGTACTAACGAGGTGAAAGTAGAGCATTCTCCGGTTAAAAAGAAGTTTGTTTTGTGGGCAGGGACTGATTGGAATCCTTAAGGGCTTTATAGATATTATTGTTCCCCCACTAACCCATAGATTTAAAAATGGTCTATTCTGAGGTAAAAGAGTATTTCCGAGAAACCTAAAAAAATCTGTGCTAAATCCTATTCACAAGGCAGGTGACCATGACTGTGTCAACAACTATAAGCCTTCCTCGATAATTCTATGCATCTCGAAGCTCATGGAGATAATTCTTAATCAAATATTGCTTAAGTACTGAGAAGACAACTGTTTTGTTTTACTGCAATTTGGTTTCAGACCTTACAAATTAACCTGTGATGCGGTCCATGAAACTTCCGACCACCTGTTGAGTAATCTGGACAAAGGAAAGAAAATCATGTGTAAATTCTTGGATCTTGTCTTGGCTTTCGACAGTCTCAATACCTTTATTAGTATATATATATATGAGTATATATGAGCTTGAATATCTTGGTATACGTGGTGAACAATTAAATATATGAATATGTATGTATATATTCACGCCTTCTTCCCAACGGGGTAGGCAGAGACAATCTTCTTCCACTTGCTACGGTCCTGACACACATCTTTCGCTTCTCCCACTTTCATCAATCTTCGCATGCATACTCGTTGGTTTAGAGTACTCTTGACCTGGCCTTTTTTCAGAACGTCTCCGATTTGATCGTGAAATGTTCGCCTAGGTCTTCCTCTCCCGTCTCTACCATTTACACTCGCCTCATATATTTGTTTCGTCAACCTACTTTCATTCATCCTATCCACATGTCCAAACCAGCTCAGCATCCCTTTCTCAATTCGTGTCACTACATCGTCTTTCACGCCACAACGCTCTCTGATTACATTATCTCGAACCCTGTCAGTTATATTCACATCAATATTATTATATTCTTAACGCTCTCATTTCTACTGCATTTATCCTGCTTTCATGCCTCTTCTGCCATACCCAGCTTTCGCTTCCATATGTTAGTGTTGGTACCAATACCTCTCTATGCACAGCCAAACGAGCTTTGTGAGATATCGTCTGGCTGTTCATAAATGTATGCAATGCCCTATTCACCATATTATCTGCCATCGCTCTCCTTTCAATGTTACATTCGTACCTTCCATCACTCGTAAACATTATTCCCAAGTTAACAAACTCATTCACTTGCTCTAAACTATCTTCCCTAATCTTGATACATACTTCCGTCATCCTCTCCTCTCTTTCAAACACCATAACCTTTGTTTTATTAACGTTTACTTTCATTCCCTTTCTTTCCAGTACCCCATTCATTATTGTCACCATTGCCTGCACTTCCTCAGCCGATGACCCAAATAATTGATCGTCGGCGTAGAGCAAACATTTAACAGGCAACTCATTCATTCTTAGTCCACAATCTGTCAAACAAATATCCATGAATAAATTGAACAGTCATGGGATGATACACAGCCATGTGTAACACCTTTATGGATATCAAACCAGGCCGTGTACGCCCCATTTATTCTGATGGAACAAGCTCTGGAATATACATGAGGGATATAGGAATTTCAGTGCTCATATTAGATCACTTCTCACTCCATGCAAAGATAGTGCCGACCACAATTCATCCCTCACTACTTTGTCATAGGCCTTCTCCAAATCTATGAAAGCGCAATAGACTTTTTGGTTCTTAACCAAATACTTTTCAACTATGCACCTTAAGGAGAATACCTGATCCGTGCATTCCATCCCTTTTCGAAATCCTGCTTGCACATCTCATATATTTTCATCAGTTTCATCCATGACTCTTTCTATCAAAACTTTAGCATACAATTTGCCGACAACACTGAGTAGGCTAATACCTCGGTAATTTTTACAATCTTGTTGCGACCGTTTTCCTTTATACAGTTGTACGATTACAGCCTTGCACCAGTCTCCCAGTACTAGGCCCATTGTCCAACACAGGTTGAAAAGGCGATACAACCGACTAGCTACCACGCCCTGTCCAGCGCTCTGCATTAAATTTATTTAAGGATTTTATATTTCGAATAGACTCTAATGTGTCAAAATTAATGAGTTTATTGTGTACACAGAGACAGTGATAGCACAAAGAGCTATTCTGAAAAAGTATGGACATTTAAACAATTACTATTGCCGTTACAGTAAACGAAGAAGTGTAATGAGGAACACTAAAGTATGAATACAGATATGAATTTATCTAGTTCCATATTAAAAAAATATCGATCATAAACCAATTATTTGATTATATTCGATTGTAACGTAAAAGGTGTAAAATAAACCATATATTAAATACATTAATCAAGAAACAGGTGACGATACACGTCACCTTACTTAGAATTAAGTCCAAAATAAGAACTAAAAATTAATCACATAAATTTTAAACTTTTTTTGTTTTTTTCTTGGAACTGTTTGCGTTTTAAAAATCAATATAATTTAAAAATTATCCTTATTTTGAATACGGGACTAAAATACCTGTTTTAGGAGTCCATGAAGTTGTAGGAATTTTAATAAGATATCCTGATGTACCAACAAATACCACGAACAATAAAAGTAACTTTAGTTTAGACATTTTTGTTAAACTGATTCATAATAGTACTCCTAGTTCCATATATATACTTGATAAAAGTGCAATCATTTAGTAGTTGTCATTGAAAAATGATAAATAAGTAGTTTAATGCACCTAAGTTTTAAGACACACTTATTTGTTATGAGCAACACGTAACATTTGAATAATGTCAAAAGTATAAGCGGTCAATTATCCCAAACTAAATAATAGCTCTAGTGTTATATTAAAGCTATTTTTGCTATAAAAGAACTCGAGAAAGCAGGTATCCTAATCCTAAAAGCCATATACATTAGAACTGTTATTTATTTCAGCTATTTTATTTAAAGTTAAGCTAAAATTGCCGTTCTGAGTTACACCAAACTAAGGCAGTAAACAACAAGTTTCCACAGCTCCGTGGCAAGTCTAATATAAACTCTAAAACTTATCCTAGACTGTACGCCCGAGGGTTGCGCATGATCTCCGGAGGCTAACGCTGTGATAAAGCTTTGCCTTACTTTGGCCTTTTTGATTACGCTTTAAGCCAAATGGAAATCCGTAATTGCTGCCCACCTTTCTGAGTGATAGACGTGAGTGTTTATGTATAAAATTATTAATTTCAAACATTTTTTGTAACATCTCCATAGATTAATAATATTTGTATTAAGTAAATCAAAAGCTGCTTAAGACTTAAGTCGTCAGTATTGTGACAGCACACGTGCCTCTGATACTTTACCTAACGCTCTCCCTTGTCATACCAAAAACGTTACATTGGTACTTGACAGGATATCAGGTTAGACGACCATGTGGCTTCGTGATTAGTGTACCTAACTGCTGAGACATAGGTCCTGTGTTAGATTCCCAACTCTTCTCCAATGTGGGTTGGGCGATCATTAGGCGCTACGAGAATTGAAGCTAAAAAATACTTTTTATAGTTTTATGAAATAGAATGTTAGCTATCATAATCGTAATATCGATAATTGCGAGGCTGCAGCCAGAAGTGTTACAATTTCAAGGAATTGTTTTGTTTTCAACAGGATGTCATTGGTGCTACTGAAAAACCATTCGTGAATAAAACCACAATGATTATCAGTGTATATATTTTATGAATATCCTCTATTCTAGATTTCTCTTACATATTCTATACATAAGGCTTCTCACGCACTGAAAGAAGAGCCTTCTGCTCTTCTGCTTTAAGGACTATTCCTCTGAAAAAAAAATCAGGATCAAACTCAAATTTAGAGAATCCATAAAACTCGTAGCTTGTCATAGGATTTTTGATCCGGCAATTTTTAGCGATAGTTGAAGCGTTTACCATCTTCATGAAAGCACGAGATTTCAAAATATACTGGGCGATAAGACTTCGTTGATTCTCATAAAAATCATGGGACTAAAACGGGTGGAAAATTTAAATAATACGTGCAAAAGATTAAGTCGTATAGCATGGGCAAAATAAAATAAGTTCTAAAAATATGTACAATCCTTTACTTCTTCATTCTACGACTTCATTTAACCTGCAAATTACTTTAGGAGTGACGATAATCTAAGTTTTTGAACTTACTGCAGTTATTTTAGGTCATAACATAGTGTTATCAGTGAAAATACTCGAGGTCATGTTAAAAATTAAATAATATTAAGTGAACATCCATTTAAGTTTCTTATCAGAGAGTTTAGTTATGAAAATATATAAACAAATGTCACGTTATTGTTTGATGTAAACTGCAATCTTTCCCGTTTAAATATACTATACAAGGACTAAGACAGAGAGACCACCTGTTTTGGTGAGCATAAGCTTCGAAGCGACCGCTTGTAATCGTAAATGAATAAATAATAATACAGGAAATGTAATGATTATTTATTTAAGCGAATACTACACGTTGCAAATGAAAATCATTTCAAAATGAAACTATTATGTTCTTCCGATGTTTCTGGTACTTTACAGCACCCGTGGTCACCGGCGAACACGGGTTTGTCGTTCTGATGTCATAGATAGCCCGGCTACCGTCAGCTTCTAATTACTAATTTTGGTCCACATAATTGTGCTAACAGTATCTTGAGATCGTGCAAGTATGCTTAGTCTTGGATTTTTTTATTTATTACAGGATCCCAAGCAGGTGTTAGCATCTATATTAGTATCTTCTCTATAGAAATTACATTTTTTGTTTAAATTTCAATAGTCCGAAACGTCCTTGGCAGGAATCGCAGTCATTTTACGTGGATATGTGGTCTGTAAAATCTATTGTAATGGCTGAAGCGATATATAGAATATGATCACAGACTCCTGACTTCCTAGAGCGTCTATGTTTTACATTAGCTACGTGTTCTTTGTCAACAAAATGACTATGTTTCGCCATCGTCTAACCTGGTATCTTGTCAAGAACCAATGTAACGTGTATAGTAAGACAAAAGAGAGCGTAAGATAAAGTATCAGAGGCAAATGTGCTGTCACAATACTTACGTAATCAGCTTTATATTTATTAAATAAACTTTATTATAACTAGATTTATATGAATGACTTGTTTTCAAATCTAAGACATGGTTTTGTTTATAGGTAACCATGACTTGGATAAACGAAACCACGTAAAAAACGTTTCTTTACACGGAATTTTTGTGTATTATTTATGTGGCGTAACAGATAAATACTAGCTAACAAAGTCAATGTACTGTACTGTAGTATGGTCTCGGTTACTTAAAATTCATTAGACGTGTCAATTTAGAGTAAGCCACAACCACTATTTTATGAAACTATATATTGGTTTATTTTAGAATATTAATATAGATACAATATTAAATCTTTACCCTACCCCACGCGGCGACGCAAGAGTTTCGCGCCAGCTTCGGTGTACATGCAATTTCAGATAAACTGCAGAAAAATCGACGATGATGGTATGGAATTAAGAATTACGTTGGGAACAGATGTTTTAAAGTACTCGCACGTGAATAAAATAGTCCAATCTATACTTAGTTTTATTTATAGTTTTATTTATTAGTGGCGATTGTAACTATCTGCCTGTCTGTTTCGCTTCCACAGCTAAACTCCTGAACCGATTTTGACGAAATTTAGTATGGACGTTTAGCTTATACCTGGGAAACTACAATCCTATACGACTTTTTAACCCGCGAAAGCCGATAATATTCCATGCGGACAAAGTTGTGAAGAAATTCTTATATTGTAGACTTGGTTTTGGATTGGACTGATTTATGCTTAAAATTATTTGGAAAAAGTTTATACCCTAACTGGATGTTAAACTATAAAATACAATACCTAGAACAAAGGACTTCCTATGGTAAGGTCGCACGAAAACTAAACCCGTTATACAATTTTAGGTCATCCTTTGTCAGGAACAGTTTACCAAGGTGATCTGCATATTTTACATTTATTATTATATATTATTTTATATTTCAATAGCAGACTTACGTTTTCTAACTAAATTTCTTTACGTTATATTGCAGAGTAATACAGTTTACTCTGCAATAATTTTCGAGCTACTTTATAGTGGGTGTCGCTACTAATGTCACCTGTTTGTGACCGATTTGGGTTTGTCGCCAAATATTCCTGATTAACGCAACTTGTCATGATGCCACGCTTTGATGTGAGCGACTGGTAATGAAATTCTTCAAAGTCTGGATGCCAAGTTTATTAGAGCAAATATTTCATTATTTATCACAGATGAGCATTAAGTCATAATAATATGGAAAATAATATTATTTTGGCCATCTTCTAAATTTGTACTTTCTACTATAAGACTTATTTTTTATTTCCTTACTTACTTTTTTAACACTTTGGTAATAAACAGTAAAAAAAAATTTGTACACCATTTTATATTAAAAAAAAAATCTTTAGTGTTCACAAACAGATAAATCCTAAAGTTTATTTAATGTCATCTTTCGTAAATTTAAAACAATATGATGTCATAAGAGTCCTAATCTAGTTCTGAGCAATATTCACATGATGGCGCTAAACTACATTACATTTAGTATTTATTTTTAATATTAATAATACCGAAGTATAGTTAATGCTGAACTTATTTCTTAAAAAATTATTACCAAATTTCAATATTAATCATCCTATGCATTATCGTAATAATCGTTCGTTCACTGATTGTACCCGAAAGTAAGCAGTTATTGGGTTATTGTTATTCGAATATTTTACTATTATGAATGAAAGAATTAACAATATATTATGTTTCGTACTTTGCTATGTACTATGTACTTATTTAGTGGTCGACAACAATATTTATTAAGCAAATACATAATATTTAATAATAAAACATAAGTGTATATTAAGGGATAATTTATGAAATTTCAGATTTATATTGATATATTTATTTAAGCGAAGTATTTAACTTCATTATCAATACATTTCTGTCATCGCAAGGAAAGATCATTAATGCCTTTGCAGCAGAAATCTGGGGATCTCTTCTCCACAAAGTCTAATGTGTGTTCTCAGGAAGCGATAAAAAAGCGGTACATTTTTTTCTTGCAATTAGCCAATCTATATCAATGTTACTGCTAATTTCGGTTGCAAACGATAGGGTTTTAGGTATACTTAAAACACAAATTTATAGAATCAATGTTTCTGACTGCAAAGGTATATTAAAAAGCTTAAATACACCAACAGGCATCGGATACAGGTGACCTAAAATAAAGATTAAAATATGAAATGAATATTTCCCAAAACCTCGTTTATTTAGTAATTAAATCTGGAGTCACAGTATCGTTGTACGTCTTTCGCAGCTTACTGATACTGAACTTCATTGATAAATATAAATTAATAATAATAATTCTTTAGATATTTTCCCTGCAAACACTGTTTTTGCAATGGAAGTCACTCGATGTTAATATTTTTTTTTTGTCAGCCATGCAGAGAGGAAACTCATGATGTTGTCCTTCACCGCCGAGCACGTGGTAAATTCAGAACTTGGAAATGGGCAATTGAGTTGAAGAAAATAATAAAATGTTGTTTTTAAGGGAACGCATCATAGTTGTTTTATTATATATACTATCTATTCTAAGATATAAAAATAAATACACATACACAACATTCCAAAGTTTAACAAAAATATAAACGATACATTAATACAATACACAAACAACTTTGGTAATTTGCATTTTTAGTGAAAACATATTATTGTCAGCACAAAGTGGGATAAAATATTTAAAAAGATTTGCTTATTCCGTGTGAGGGACAATGATTTCTGGCGTATGTTTGTGGTTAATGTGAATGTCTTGAATAAACAGGTTAGGAAGATTATCAGCCTTCCATTGATACAATGGTCTATCAAGAGGGAATCCGAGTGGTTCGTCAGTTACGTAGCGAGCACCAGAACCAAGGCCAAGAGAAATGGCAGGGTCAAAGTTGCTGCCGTACGGGACCTTCGGGGCATGGTATTCTGAAATGTAGACCAGGAGAACGAAGGGCATACCTCCAACGCGACCTGAGAAAAAACAATTTTATATTAATTTATTAGATTTCATCCGTCACACTTTTGAACTACAACCATCACTTTAAATTTGCTATAAAAGTTTTTTGCTAGAATATTTGTCAACCTTACCTTTGGGAAGAAGTAGATGATGAGGGAATCCATCAATTCTATGAGTAGTATCAAGAACGAATTCTCCCTTGCCGTGCAGCGCGTTGTGAGCCTTTTCGTAAACTTCGTACGCTGGCGTCCATCCGCGGATTGTTAACCAATTTTCAGTGGACTCACGTTTTATCACCGTTTCACCGACGGGTACTGTATAGTAAAATAATATTTATGTGTGTTACACGGTAATATACCTCAACATTTTACTTTCTTAAGTAACTAAATTATAGTACTTACAGTCATAAAGGAATTGATCCAACATAAAGAAGTTTTCAGTGTTGATATGCAGAGGAATCTCATAACCCTTACTGTCATGTCTGGGTGCCAAGAAGAATTTCACTACAACAGTCTTCGCAGCCTCGCTCTTGACATTGACGCGAACCGTGAACACTTTATGGTTCAGTTGTGGACGCTGAACTAATACACTCACATCGTCTATTACTGCCTTGCCTAGTAAAAATAGATATTTTGTGAGTAAATATTAACGTTTTTTAAAGAAAAATAAAGGTCAAAATAAAAGTCAACAATGAGAAATTACTTACTTTCATATTCATTCATGTGTAGATGATTGGTAACATTGACATAAGTGTGCTCGAAGAAAGTGACCAGTTTATCGACTTCAACGCTCTTAATGGACACTGAAGGTAATGCCAGTTCCTTGTGCTTGTAACCTGGAAGATGTTTCTGCCAAGCAGTAAACAGGCCCAAAACCCGTTTCCAAATCATATAGAAAGCAGGGTCTCTTAAGGCAGTCTGATAATATTCCAAAACTGATGGAACCACCAACGGAATAAGGCTGTTAAACAAAAAGAGTGTATCTATAAGACACCAAAACAAAGGAATATTTTAATACACAACTACAAACCACAAACTTACTCATTATGATACTGATGTTTGTGCCATACAGTGTTTCCGAGAACAGACTTCCAAATGCTGATAAAGTCCTTGTAATAGCTTAGGTTCGGGGAGTCAACATTGGCTTCCACCAATCGACCGAGGATATCAATTGCTTCTGGAGTTCGGATATCGATGTGTTCACCCAAATCCTGTGAAAATTAAAAGTATATGATAAATAAATCGGTAATAACTACAAGTACAGTGAAGTATTTATTTCTACTTACATTGATTATATATCCAGTGTCAATAGCTTCACGTACACGATGCTCGTAATCTATGATATTTGTAATGGCATCTACAAACTCTGGCTGGTCCAGGTGAAAGTGATTAGGCCTTACAGGGAACGGAATGCCATTGTAATAAGAAATACCAGGCATGTATCCTTGTTGCACTACATCGAGACCGAGTACTGGAATTTCCCCAAGACCATTGGACAATCTTTCCATGTAGTAGCGAGTCAGGATTTGTTTGTGGTAAAACCAGAAGAATTCACCACGTCTGTCCTTTACTAAAGGTGTGACTTCACTTCCAAGCCAAGACGGATACATTAAATGCAAGTTGTAGTATAAAGCATTTAGGCTAAAGTCATGGGTGAAGTAAGCGAGTTTGACGTCATCAGAGTAATAAGGCCACGTGGTACTGTTCCACCTAATGACAACATTCTCATCCCATACATAGGTTGACGGGAAATGTTCAACCAATCGTTTGCCATGAGTGTTTATCCTCTGAGCAGTGGTCATAATCTCAGCATTATGGAAGTATGAAGGGAAAACTTCATAAATTGGCGGGATAACTATGCCTTGGGTGTCCGGACGTTGTAACAAAACAACGCTTATTACGTAGACAAAAAGACCTTCGTTGACCTTGTTTCTTAGATAGACAGCAGTCTTATAAAATGTGTTGAAGTCCTTAGCCGTATGGAGAACATAGTATAAGAGTTTGGCCTCATTTCTGTGCGAATACTCTAAAACGGAGAACGGCACGCCACGAAGCACCAATAAGTCTTCTTCAATTAGTTCTGCGTATTGTTTCACTGCAGTATGATTCTGTAAGAGAAGGGATATTCTATTAATCTCTCTTATTAATCTATATTCTAAGTACACAAATTTTAATACAATTTCTTACGGTGAAATGTTCAATGTTCTTTTCAAGATCCCATGTGCTAACAATGTCTTGTAGCTCCGGTTCATGAATGGGCTCATGTATGTGATAAAACAGATTAGACACATCCACTTGGCGTTTCAGAAATTCAGGATCAGCTAAAGCAAAAAACAATAGTAATGATTTAATGCCTCATGGCTTGTTTCTTCTTTATATTGCATGTCCGTGTACGAAATCGGACCTTAGCAACATTAAAAAAACTATTCTTTAAAATATATAAATATTTCATGTTTATAATTCCACTACTAAATTTCGCGAAAATGGAGTTAGTTCGCATTCCTAAAGCAAAGTTAGAATAAATTATGAAAATCAAAACTCACCAACTTTATGCTGTATCTTTTTGTCAGGAACGGTTTGCCCGCCTGCTATAAGCAAGGCTAACGTGCACAACACCAATAGAGCCATGGTCGTCAGTGGCTATCCATACTGCAGACCACCTATTTATACGTCAGTTCATAGATAATTCGGTATTAATAATTAAGTGTAGGTCAGGTACAAACTGATTGGTCAGGCTTATCTTCAATTTTAACTTCATAATCGTATTGACCTTTAGTATTGTAAATCTTTTAGGTTTGTTAGTTACTAATAATAGCAAGTATGACGTAACGTGAAATGTACCTAATTTCATCCAAATTTCAACTCTTCTGCAGTCACGGTGTATTCTGTTAGCTGTCAGATGAGGATGAAGCTCAGGCGGTCGATTGATGACAGCGGGAATGCATCCTATAATATCGATATCGAACCACTGCAGTACCGGGACCCTTGCTTTAGATATTTGGATCTGACATATAAGTAAAAAAATATGAAATAATAATTAATAGGTAAAATATGTACATGGTGAAATTAAACAAGACAATGAACGAACCCATTATTTTAAAGGGCGATGATGTCATCATCATCGATTACATCATCTCCCTTAAACATTACATTTTTAGCGTGTCTATGTACAGTCGGAACATTTCGCGGGGGTGTATAATTACTCAACGCCACTACGACTTCCTTTATTTTATCGAAATGTTTGTATTTACGCGAATACAACACATTTTAAATGAAATTATTATTTACGGAACTCTGCTCTGCTAAATCTTTTTTAATCGTGTTTTTTTGGATGTGTGCGAATACTACACTTGCAACTTTTGTAAAGTAATTATTTTCCTCTTATCGACATTTAGTTTCACATCCTATACCCATGGGACGGGTCTGTTGAACAATTATTCTTGTGAATAGGCTGCCTCGTTTTTTTCCGGATTTATATCGATTTCCCTTGTAAACCAATCGCTTATTGCGTTGGCTGCGATTTGGAGGCGAAGGCAAGCACCCGATACGTTAGTTACGGTTAGTATCGGAGGGTAGTGCCGTTGGCCAAAAGCGCCGTTTCGACTTTTGGTCGAATATCGGTCATCACAATATCTTATTACCTAAAGTTTTTATTATCACACCAATTAAATACAGCTTTGAATAATAAAGAATTTAATAATTCTGAGCAAAGCAACAAGTAAATTATATATGACAGAAAGAACAGAAAAGAACCTATGGCAGAATTAAGTGCTTTCCCTAAGTTATCGCTTGTCTAATCAGTATTGTAAATATTATATTTTTATAATTTTTTACGATAAATAGGAGACTTCAAATAAAATTTATTTTATAAGTACGACATCTGGGGAGAAAACGACTCTTACTAAAAGCTTGTGAATGATAATGATACTTAGCAGTTTTGTAATTTAAATGTAGATGGCGGTGCTGAACAAAGTAACCGTCGCAACTAACATTTGTTATTTTCAACAGATGGCGTAATATGCATTTAAAAATGATTAAAAAGCTTTTCATATTTAAAAATAAATCTATGTAAGAAAATCATAATATATACAATATTTGATTTTGTTATGTGTATGTTACACCAGCTTTTGATGACGCTTTCATGGAAAGGCCTATATCCACCAACAACTTTGGTACGCAGCCTGATAAAGAAAAACTGCCAGAGCCTTTTTTAAAGAAATTCCCCAAGCTTGGCGAACGCAGACATTTTGCACCATCACTGGTGTACGTATTTTCGATCTGGCCTTTACAAGGCAATTTTAATGTTATTTATCTTGTTACCTTTTACTTCCTTGTTTTCTATCTTTACTATAATGTAATCATTCTGTAATACTG
Source organism: Bhutanitis thaidina (assembly GCA_029286595.1). Lineage (NCBI taxonomy): Eukaryota > Metazoa > Arthropoda > Insecta > Lepidoptera > Papilionidae > Bhutanitis > Bhutanitis thaidina. The sequence goes on from JAGSMS010000005.1 coordinate 7,205,893, forward strand.
TTTATTCTGTGTATCCTTTTTATTTCCGTAGTTTGCAATTAACTTCTAAATTTGATAAATAGTTTGGCCTAGTATTTATTGTATTTTTTTTAATAAAATGCCAATCTCGTTATTTTCTTAATAATCGTCTGCCAATGTCAACTCAGTCATTGGAGTAACACAAACGTCAAGTGGCAGTTTTTAGATTATTAATAAGACACTTGTTGAGATGTTTACGTTTAACAATAAAAATTATTGTATTTTATTTTATATTACAATATGTGTTTACATAATAATAAAAATATTAATTTAAATTGAATGAAAATATTCTGATGCCATTCTAGACAGTCTGATATATACTAAATAAAATGATAAATGAAGAACGGGAGATGATTCGGGGGTGTCTTGGTGGAAATATGCAAATACTGAATACAATTGCCAAGGAGTCGAATATTTAGAAACAAAGGTGGCCGGAGGCTAGTTCTCTGCTACAGTCTTGAAGACGACCGCTAAAAAGGTGTCTATTTATTCTCGAGGGACTCTGCCCACGTCTTTACTTCGAGATACCGACTGGCTCTGCCCTTCTATCTGTTACTGGCCATCTTATTATCCGTTACCTAGGTGAACGGATTGGTGAATATAGTGACAGTAAATGTGATAAATAAAACTATAAAACATTACATAGTTTATTATGATTTTTATTAAATATATATATTTCTAAATCTTTTGCTATATGTAACCTGCGTTAAGTGAAGATGAATTCTTACGACACTAACGCCATCTTAACTGGGATCAATTATAAACAATGAATTCTTTTATTTGAAATCTTAGTCCTTTGGAAAGGCAACGCACTTGCTTTTTAATTTACTTATACTTGAAGCTGTTCGTAAGTGTTTATATATGATATGGTAATTTATTATCAGATGGCCATTGCAGTCTTTGTCCAAGACCAAGTCCATAGCTTAACATAGACCATTTTGAGTACGAAGGTTTGCTGTTATCGTCATTATAGGAAGTGGGTTGATGATCACAATCCCGATTACATCGTACCTTAGATGCTGCTCTAGGGTTCCGATTTATCAATTTTCTAGTATTTTTCAAGGATTAAGTTTTATATTCTGCCGATTGAAACCATGTGTTTTTCCAGATATTTAACAAAATTTTCCCTTAGTTAATTATTACGGTACCCAGTAACAAAACAGTAAACCATTACTGGGATTGTCGAAGGTAGAGTCCACGATAATTTATGCAACCTTTTTTTATCGAATTATACTGGGGGCCACAAAAGTACTTCACACATTACTAGTGTGCAGGTCTTTACACTGGAACAGCTGAGTAATGTTTCCGGTAAATATATTTGAATTCTTTTTCTAACGTTATTTCAGCAAACCGTCTCTGGGAAGACTCTCGAGGTTGAATGATAAAACACTTATATACTGAAGATAATGTGTGCGCACATAAACAAATATGAGTTAGTTTCAATTAGTTGGCATTAAAAACATTTTAATATTTATCAAAGATGATGCATCATCAGTAATAAATACTCGTAACTAGCTAACCACTACTACTAGAATATTCAGGCGCAGTGAAGAGAAGAAACTAGAACTACAAAGTTCCTTAAACTTTAATTTCTGTGAAAATATCTTAAACTAGCCAACCGCGCCGACTTCGCATGGACAGACTTGTAAAATATGTTTTAGATACGTCTGATAAATTATTCAGTAGCTACAGAAGAAATTAGCGAGGTAACTAGTTGTTTAACGAGAACTCGAACAAAACGACGGATTTTCTTATGAAAGGGATTCAGAGAGTACTTTGAGTATCAAAGATATCCCTTAGCCATCTGGATATTTTTGATATCGGCCCTGTAATTTCCAGAAAATACCTCATGTGTATACAAACTCTCACTCTCTCTTATACTTATGCAACTTACTTACATAAACAATTAAAGACGCAAAGGCTTAAGAATAATCTTGTGGAACAATATTTGTTACTTAAAACGACCCGAAGGGTTTTCTAGCTGAGGATTGCGGGTTCGAATTCCCTAGGGACAAACATTTGTGTGATGAATATAAATGTTTGTAACCGAGCCTTTGATATTTATATGTCCAAATGATCTATGTAGGTATATGAATATCGTACATAGATCTATCTTATCACTACCCAGTTACCAATACACAGGGAGAAGCCACGTTTGAGACTGGATGACGTGTTCGGTTGTTTGATAAAATTTTATGATATTAAAGCAGACTAAAGCAAGACTAAAGTTATTCGTTTTTGTTAAACTATAATGCCCCGGCGTATTTATTTATGACTGTCTGGTAATGTGATGTGATGATATATGGTGTTTTTCGTTCGATCTTATCGCGTTACACCGGACACGAGTGGACAAGGTTAGGACTCGTGGGTATCTCTGTGATTACTTCTACTAAATACTGTATCTTGTTCAGATATTTAACTTTAATTAGGATCCATAAACATGTATTATATTTATTATGTATAATGTATTATTACAGTATACATTCCAATGTTTCTAAAATATACTGTAAGTAATAGTTGTGACTAATTGAAAGGTGAAAAAATATAGTATTATTAGAAAACACTTTTTATTTAAATACATATTTAATATAAAATATAATAATAAATATAAATAAGAATCAAATACATAAACTAATACGATATATATTCAGTAAGCAGCATACAAATTAAAAAATAAAACTTTTAACACCAAGTGTTTCAACACATTATGCAGCGAAGCTATTTGGTTATTTTATGTTTTGGGTTTAGGAAGACAAGCTATTTAAAAAGAGTAGAAATTTACTTGGTATCAAAAGTCTGAACATAAGTTATATATTGCACTTATTCGACGTTGGGAACAACGACTTCCGGCACATGCTTGTGGTAAATGGAAACCTCCTGAATGTACAGGTTGCGAAGATCATTAGCCTGCCATTGGTACAACGGTCTGTCAACAGGGAATCCAAATGGTTCATCAGTCATGTAGCGAGCACCAGAACCAAGGCCTAGAGAGATAGTAGGATCAAAGTTGCTTCCGTAAGGAACCTTTGCGGGATGGTATTCCGAAATGTACACCAGAAGAACGAAGGGCATTCCTCCAATGCGACCTGAGAACACAAATAAATTTACATCAATATTTTATAACATCTAAAATACATTTTTAAACAATACTGTTCCTTTTTTTTAACATTAACGTATCATTTACCTTTAGGAAGAAGAAGATGGTCAGGGAATCCATCAATTCTTTGAGTCGTGTCGAGAACAAACTGTCCCTTTCCATGCAGTGCATTGTAAGCCTTCTCGTAAACTTCGTACGCCGATGTCCAACCACGAATTGCAAACCAATTGTCTGTAGACTCACGTCTAATTACGGTGTCGCCGACGGGTACTATAATAAAAGTAATCAGATATTGTATAATAAACTAGAATAAAGTTGACAATAATTCCAGTAAAATGATAACAACACTTACAGTCATAATTGAATTGATCCAACATAAAGAAGTTTTCAGTGTTGATGTGCAGAGGAATCTCATAACCCTTACTGTCATATTTGGGTGCCAAGAAGAATTTCACTACAACAGTCTTCGCAACCTCACTCTTGACATTGACGCGAACCGTGAACACTTTATGGTTCAGTTGTGGACGCTGAACTAACACACTAACATCATCTACTACTGCCTTGCCTAGAAGAATGAAAATTATTTATATTTTTTTAAGTAAAGTTTTTGTCTATACTCAACATAAATATCAATTTGTACAGAAATTCTTACTTTCGTATTCATTCATGTGCAGATGATTAGTGACGTTGACATAAGTATGCTCAAAGTAAGTGACTAGTTTATCGACTTCAACGCTCTTAATAGTAACTGTTGGTAATGTCAGTTCCTCGTGTTTGTAGCCTGGAAGATATTTCTGCCAAGTAGTGAACAGCCCTAAAACGCGTTTCCAAATCATGTAGAATGCAGGGTCACGTAGAGCAGTCTGGTAATGTTCCAGAACCGATGGAACAACCAATGGAATGAGACTGTAAAATATAATGTTTTCATAAGAAAGTAACATAATTAGGCTTGATATGGTTGATTGGTAAATATATCTCACTCTTTATGGTACTGGTGTCTGTGCCATACGGTGTTTCCAAGAACAGTCTTCCAAATGCTGATAAAGTCCTTATAATAGCTTAAGTTCGGAGAGTCAACATTGGCTTCTATCAATCGACCGAGAATGTCTATTGCCTCAGAAGTTCGGATGTTAATATGTTCACCCAAATTCTGTCAAAAATTAAAGCATTAAGTTTATATCCTTACTTGCGGGTAAGTATTAAGCTAAGTATTTAACTATGTTAAATCAATTGCTAAGAATGTATTCTGCTTACATTGAGGACATATCCTTTGTCAATAGCTTCCCGTATACGGTGTTCATATTCCATGATCTTCGTTACGGCATCAACGAACTCTGGCTGATCCAGGTGGAAGTGATTAGGCCTTACAGGGAACGGAATGCCATTGTAATAAGAAATACCAGGCATGTATCCTTGTTGCACTACATCGAGACCGAGTACAGGAATTTCGCTAAGACCATTGGACAATCTTTCCATGTAGTAGCGAGTCAGGATTTGTTTGTGGTAAAACCAGAAGAATTCACCACGTCTGTCCTTTACTAAAGGTGTGACTTCACTTCCAAGCCAAGACGGATACATTAAATGCAAGTTGTAGTATAAAGCATTTAGGCTAAAGTCATGGGTGAAGTAAGCGAGTTTGACGTCATCAGAGTAATAAGGCCACGTGGTACTGTTCCACCTAATGACAACATTCTCGTCCCATACATAGGTTGACGGGAAATGTTCAACCAATCGTTTGCCATGAGTGTTTATCCTCTGAGCAGTGGTCATAATCTCAGCATTATGGAAGTATGAAGGGAAAACTTCATAAATTGGCGGGATAACTATGCCTTGGGTGTCCGGACGTTGTAACAAAACAACGCTTAATACGTATACGAAAAGACCTTCGTTGACTTTGTTTCTTAGATAGACAGCCGTTTTATAAAATGTGCCAAAGTCCTTAGCTGTATATAAAGTATCGTATAAGAGTTTAGCCTCATATTTGTGCGAGTACTCTAAAACGGAGAACGGCACGCCACGTGGCAGCAACTGGTCGCTTTTAACAAAACCCCAATAAATCTTCGCAGCCGTAACATTCTATAACAATAAATACATTTTTAGTAGTCGCATTCTCCAAAGGTAAGTTATAATATAATTGAATAATGCTTTTACGACTTACGTTGAAGTGATCAATGTTCTTCTCTAGATCCCAAGTGTTAACGATATCTTGAAGTTCGGGCTCGTAAATGGGCTCGTGAACGTGATAGAAGAGATTTGACACATCCACTTGGCGTTGCAGGAACTCGAGGTCAGCTAAAGATAGAAAAAATATTAAAATGTAAAGAGCAATGTATAAAGTATGCATAAGTACAATGAAAACATTGTAACTATCATTCTGTTCTACTTTGTATGTTTAACTTTCTATGCTAGAGCCATATCTAGACATATTTATTATACGATCTAAATAATACAACAAAATTCCTCCGGGAAAATTTTACCTTTCTCTGTAAATGCTGCTGTCTGTCTGTAGTCTGTGCTATTTAGGTTTGGCATATCCGGGTAGATTGTGGACCGCATAAAGATGGTGACATAAAGTTGTTTGGATGTATCGGGATAATTTCTCAATAATATACTACTAACTAATTTTAGGCCTCTACTATGACAAAACCATATATACGAAACTTGCGTTATTAAAGACAATCCAAATCAAACGGTTTTCATATCCCCTTTAACATAACTTTTTATAGCTGTTATGCTTTTGAGTCTCGCAATTTTAATTTAACTTATTTTCTTAACTGACTGACTTAAAACAATAAGTATTGATCAAGAAAAAAATGTATATTATGCTTACCAACTTTATGCGGAACCTTTTTGACGGGATCTGCAAGGCCGCCTGCTACTAGCAGAGCCAACGTGAACAACTCCAGTCGAGCCATGGTCGGGAGTGACTATCCTCACAAAATACCACCTATTTATACACCAATACATAGATAATTTGTAAATACTTATCTAGTGTAGGTCAGGTACTCAATTAATGGTTAGCCTTATCTTTAACATATCGTGTAAATAAAGAATGTTTTAAAGTTTTCTCGACCTTCAGCATTTTATCTCGGATTTTTTTTTTGTATGAAATAATGACTAACTACTGCACATTCCATATGTAGGTGGTCACTGTGGCATATATACCTACATCTACATTCATTGTCAATAAAGAATTAAAATAGAACTTATATAATAGCGAACTTTCCGGCTCTTAAAACTAATATGTTATGCACAGTGGAATACAATAAATAGGGTTTTAAGTTTTATATAACTAGTTATATATAACTTGAATTTGTACATACTCGGGAGACAACAACATTTAAAATTTCTCCATAATAAGATCTAGAATTAAGATAATAGAAGTAAGTACGGAGAGCCTGAAAGTTATTTGCAATTTTAGAGTTGTCAAGTAACATTAACTATGATAACATAAATAATAAATCATTTTGTATAAAATCTAACTTAAACTTATAACTTAGTTTCATATTTTAGTTTTTTTTTTAAATTATTAAATCTTTCTTTATCTTTTTTATTACATATTTATGTTTATTGTTCAAGTATGCCTCTTTAATACGACTGAATAATAGCTTGATTAAATGTGAAAATGATTAAGGTTTGATGAGTTTCGGTATATTATATTATATTAAAATGGCTCAGTAATTAGGTTTTGATTTAATAATTTCAAGTTTAGGTTCTGGTAGCATTAATTTCGTTTTTATGGCATGTGTTTGTTTGATACATTTTTAATCACACGTCTTTGATAGCCAGTAGTCCACGCCAGAATTTGGAAAGTACTTATTTTATTTTTATTAAGTTTAATGAATAAAATCATGTGCTTGGTTAGTGTTCACTGCGTTATTTCAAGCTGCAAGAGCTCGGGAACCATTCATTACATACACAAATTTATTTCTACATTAGGGATCAAGCATAATTTTTTAAAGTTTAAGGCCTAGGCAGCTCAGTGGTCAGGGCGATCGCTTAATTCATAATTCGCGAGTGACATGCATTCGAATCGTGGTACAAATAAATTTGTAAATCAAATTTTTTAGTGTTAAATTTACCACTTGCTCGATAGTGAACGAAAGGAGGAAACCTGTTTTATGTAGAAGAACTTAGCGTTAGTTTTTGCTGCTGCTCGAATAGGCCAGCTCGACAAGGGGTGAAACGATCTCCCACAATACCGGCGTAAAATAGAGCCATCTTGTGCTTCTGCGTTTCGTTCGGCGAGTGAGGTAACCGGAGGCCCACTGTCTTCCTCTCCCTTTTCCTTGACATCCTTAAAGGTCGGTAACTCACCTGCAGCTTCTCCAGTTTTACTTGCTGGCCTTGCTTTGATCCTTTTTAATACTTGGAGAAATACGTAACTGCCTAACGCTTACCATCGCCGTATATCGAAAGGGTTACGGGAACGGTTTTACACACAGCCGCAACCCTGCCAGCGCCGCCGCAACTACTCGGCCTCCTATCCCAAGAGTGCAATGCAGCCCTACAATTTAGTTAACTCCTCAGATAAAATTATGCTTTTGATAAGTAATCTGATTGTCCACCTGGCCGATTTTGACCACAGTGAATTCCTATGATAGAAACAGAAAGTCGACATCTGCGCTGGACAAATTAAAATGCCGTGTAGTTATTAGTTTTAAAATAGTGGTACTCACTACTTTTCATGTTCCCGTAATATGGCCCTCAACCCTCTGACATCGTATCAGATCCTTCTGCGGATTACAATTTCATTTCATACATAATCAAAAATCAATAATTTCAACTTTTGGAATTCTAACTGAGGACCCATGGTATGGTTCCGTGGTTTATGCGGTAGTCGAACAATACTAAAACAATCTCTGATTTCATTAGTTACATAAATTTTCAAGGGCACTGAAAGTGTTCATATTACAAATGGACTACAATTCATTCAAAAAATAATAATATACTTAGTTCAAATCGCCTACAGCTTTCGAAATCAATCTCCTTAAGTCTAATAGGCAATCTCATTAGTGTAAGCGGTTCATCCACAATGCACAAATAATTAATCGAGGGGCATATTAAAATTGGTAGAAAAAGGTACAATGCTGTGACAAGGGCCAATATATCACTTGGTATCCGCAGCACGCCGCCCGAACGCGTCCGAAGTTTTGACGTATGAGTAATTTATTGGCTAAAAAAAATAAATTACCGGATTGCCCACACATTTGTTGTGCTCAAGGTGCTTGATTCGGGTGCAACGCAAAAAATGATGACTGCCCGCAGCACGATATTAACTCGCTACTTGCACGTCTAAAACAGCTAAAAAACCGGTTTGTTTACTATTCACTTTAAAACATGATAAGATTACATTTAAAGATCAAGTGAATTTTAATAGGATTATTCCTTTCCTTAATGTAACTTACAACTCGGAGGCAAATGCATTGTATTACTTAACTTTACGATTTACAACAAGACGGGGTAAAAGCTATTCATCCTTATTGTGAGAAGGAAAAAAAGGGTTCTTTACAAACTGATGACAAGTTCACTTAATAATTGCAAGCAGTGGGCAAAACACATATTTTATGTTAGTACTGTGTGATGTTGGACTTCGGAATAGGTATATTGATGATGAGTTTAGATCAGTTTGAATGAGTTCGATATTCCAGAAAACTCCTAACATATAGATCTTATGTACGTAACGGAAATAACTCCAAGAAATATATGTATATATAAAGGTACACACGAATTGTAGATTGTGCGGCTTAGTTTGCAATAGCGGCGATATTTAAATATTTTTTTGTTCAGCAACTATTTTAAACTCTTTGTTAGGTAAATCGTTATAGTCCATCCATTAAGATCAGTGTGCAAAGTATCATACTAAAATAGAAACAGTGTTCTCAGTATTAATGGCTGTAAATAAGAGTGACGAGAAATAATGCCCCGTTTAATATTCATATATTTGTTTTCGACGCCGTTTCGCCCTGACACTTAACCGATGGCTATGTATTAATTATTCCATGCATGAGCTTGCATTCATTGAACTTTGCACTCGTTGGAAGGATTTTTTAACAAACATAATAAAGTTGTAGTTTCTTTAAATAAACTTATACTTTGAAGTGCTTACTAAAAACATTTAAAGTAATCAAAATAAAAGGATAGAAAAATATCGGAACTTGTATTATTAAAACTGCCAACTTTTGTTCTATGAATTTATAAAAATTAGATATTTAAATAATTTTGATTTAATTTTACTTGCGAAGATAATGAGTTTATTTTTGGTCGCTTTAAAATTTCGGTGATTTTTCCGCGACTTTATCTTAAGACTAATACCTTTCCGAAATAAAAAGACAATAAATATATAAGAATATTACGAAATTGATAGATTTTCATTTTTCTACATACAACGTGTTATTGATCAATTAAGAATTTGGAAAACCATTGGTGTTTGATTCGATATATTAAAAAGTTGTTAGCCTCCTATTCTGACTCTTCCGGTTTGAAAAGTATAGAGAGCCAGTATAACCAGCCAGGGTGACAACGCATGTGTAATTTCCTTCGAGAGAAGTTGTTTGTAAGTGTCCATGGGCTAGTAGTAATTTACCATCAAGTGGACTGTTGTCCAACAGGCCAATAAAAATATTAAAAATATGTCCGAATAACTTAAAGGGTACTTAATTATTAACATAATTTCGCACGCGCTGAAGGATAAATTAGCCTCGCCAGCAAAGGCGAACTACTAAAATTGTAATTAAGTGGTAAGGTATCGGACCTTGGATCAAATTTAAATCAATCTCTTACTATGAACCTTAAGTAAACAGCTCTTTCCCTGCCCGCTGAGGAATAATAGTAAAATTTTATATATGAAAATAGGTTTGACTGAAATGCCAGAATTGAAATGTAGGCCCGAAATACAATTTTAAATCAAAAGTTTTTTTTCCTCCCTTTGTATATCCCTTCTACGACCGCCAATTCGACTTACTCGTATCTTGGTGTCCAAAATCAATATATAGTAATTAAATCCGACTATAGGTAGTCAGCAAATAAACATTTGAGTTTGAATTTGATAGGATGTTTTCGGTTCAAAAGTAATAGGTTTTTTGTATCACGCAAACGTTCAAAAACCGTCCAAAGATTTGATTTAAACAAAATAATAAAGTTCATTCTTAGTAAACGATCTTAAAATTTTTAAAGGGATATGAAGATGTTTTCATCAACTAAAAGGATGTGACAGTTAATCCTCTTACAAAACGAGATTAGAGAAATGACAACAAACAGAGAACTCTGAGCAAAATATTTGGTCAATTATTTGTCACAACTGGTGGTTGACTAATCCCTTTCTCCTCATTGTTGCGTATTGTCCTTGCTCTCATACTTTCAGGGTGGCAAGTGAAACGAAAATTTAATGTCAACACAACACTTTTGCAGCTTATTCCTTTATTAAGTTAGAATTTAATCGCAAAAACTCTTTTGTTTCCTCGTGTATCGCTTTCTCTTCATTAAACATTTTTTTTCAAAAACTTTCGTAGTCTGTTATAATAGAATAACAATTTAAACTCTTACTTCTCTTGTTCAATGAAAAAGCTAACTTGTATGAATACTAAAACAAGTAATCCTCCTAAAATTTGCCGCGGGAAAAGAAAAAAGAAGGAAAAGAATATAAGATAACTTTAATGAAACATTTCAAATTATTAAGGTAGGCTCTAACACTGTTTTAATAGAGTTCGATAAGCCTATACTTTCATTTAACAGGAACAAACTAGGATAATACCAAATAAAAAATATCGAACCAAATCTACTATGACTAGTGATGGGAAACGGCATTATTTAGTGCGAGGTGCTCAACAACCTTTCTGCCCAGTGTGATGTGTATGGGCAAACCCTCTAAGAAATGTTATATCCAGCGTCTTAGAAAAGCTATATCCAGCTGTGGACTTAAGTAGGCTGTCTGAGGAGGAATCTGAAAAAATACCTCAACTTGATTTAATTATTTTATTTCCTATAACTCTTTACGACTTTAAATGTTTTATTGCTTCCTAAATACTCTTATAAATAAATGTGTTTAACACCAAATGAATCATCAATGTAAAGGAATTTTGTCAGATTAGTGTTAAATTGACATAAACTATTTCAAAATTTCAATCGTGTCGACCACACATTAAGACTTCCCATAAAATCAACGGGAAACATCCAAATCGATTCATCTTTTTAGAAACCGACCTTCGTGCTATATGCCTATAACAATTTTACTCGTTTATTACTAAAGTTAACTATTATAATAACTATAAGAATAGAATCGCATATACTACAAAATTTGATCTTAATAACAGTTTTTATGTCATTCACACGGTCACCTTTATCCGTTAAAGTACATTTAAATAAAACATTGCCGAAAGTTAGAGTCACTTTGAGAATGGATAACGATTATCAAATTGTTAACGGGTTGACTCTAGATAATAATGTTCGGTATTGTAATTATCTGACCCGGTGAACTTAAGGCTCAGTCGCACCGCATTAAGTTATTTTTTTTAACTATTAGTAACTAGTTAATAGTGTGAAGTGTGTTTTACTTTGCCATGGTAGAAATTATTCATTGTTATTAGACAACCAAAGTATAATTAAATAAATTACTTTTTTAAATCAAAGTGATGCAATATTAACCTGTCGGTGATATCAGCTCGTTTTTTAAACTAATTTTTTTTTATGATGCCATTATATAGAAATAAAATTCTAAATTCTAATAATAGTCACGAAATTTATTAATAAATACTTTGTGTTTTGTAATTTATTGTTGAGTAATATGTTTTCTTTTTAAAAGCATTTGATACTTTAAGTTTTTATAGCACAATATTTACTATAAAACGGCCTGTGACTTAATTTAAGGTTAAAATTGTAAGAAAACTAAGATTAACTAAAGCTAACAAATACGGTATAACTTATTATTCTGATAGGACCGCGTCGCACTCGCATCACACCTGTGGCTGGCGGCATCAAACGCATCGGCCTCCCACCACACCTCCCTCTCATAAACTCTGCATCACACGAGCCGCCTCGCATATGATACACACTCATGAGAACTAAAAAATTACCATACAATGACAATAGATATTCTGGATATAACTTGTTGTTGATAATTGATTTCACCGTTATATTATTAAAATTAAAACATATAAATATACTCGTAGTTAAGTACCTTATTGGCTAGCGCAATAAGGGTAGGTCGTGGATCGAATCCCATCCGAGTAATTTTCCACATAAGACTTCTTGATTTTCTGTTCCTTAAGATTATGTATAAAAAATAGAGTCACGGTGCAATTATATTAGTCGTACCATAAACTCAACAGGAAAAAGATCATACTTTCACACACTAACAGAATAATTATTTCATAATATGTGGAATTTGGACTGGTTGATTTACCCGTGTACCCAATATGATGTGTATGGTTAAATCTTTCATAGATGGTATGCCAACTTTTGTTGGTACTGCATGGTCCTACAGTAGAATGTAATTTATTTTTCATTCAAAAAAATAATAAATTGGAATAACTCTAATGATATATAACAACTTTATGAATTAAGTAGACTTTTAAAGTTATTCTATTTATAAGCCACAATAAAATACAGAAGTTATGTTTACAGTGTGAAAACATTATAAAGAAACGTAGATATCGCGTTTAAGATTAATTTTAAACGCGATACAATATACTTCTAGATAGATTATACATCTACAAAATCGTCGAATAATAATAGCCTTTTCAGTTTTTATTGATTTGAAATACCTAATCCGCTGATTGATTTCTTTATTGCCGGCCAATGCTTCGGAGTTATATTTTGTTGATCCTATTGACGCTTGTCTAGCTATTAATATAGTTAATTGCTTGATAATTGATGACGTTCACGCGTGCACTCAACTTCTTTCAGAGTCAAATTAAGTCCTGTGGGAATTACAGAAAGAGAGTTTTATAGCGATTCCTTAATCATTTGAATAAAAATATGAATATGAAACTAATTCGCTATCATACATGCAATATTTTTAAACTTTCGCTCTTCTATTAAAATGATTTTGAAAAATCTTTGCACTAGATCTATATATAAACTATTTTGGAACGAAATTTTCTGTTCTCTAAAATATTACAGATATGTAGATTTCAGTTTGTAAAAGACTAAAAATCTTTATCATTTACATTAATAATTTTGACCTCTATTCTACAGAAGTAAACTGGAAAATAACTAATAAAACTGAAAGCTCACTATAAAAAGATTTTAAAAGTATTATTAAAACGTCGTTAATTCAGGATCACACTCGATCGCGTTTCCCTCTGATGTACTTTTATAAGTTTTACCTGTGCCTTGTAAACGGACAATTTTATCTGTACTTTGAAAGAGCTTTAAGGTTTAAAATCATACAGTTTGCAAATTAATTGAAAGATATCTTTTCATAATTAAACCCGATATTTCTTCTCTGAAGATGTAACTGTGTAATATCATGTAAGTTATATACCTTAAGTATTTCCTTGATTGTGGCGGCTTAAAATAATCTGCCACCCCATCTTCGCCCGTAACTCATGTGAAGTCCGTCAACTAGCATTGGAGCTGCGTGGCAGACTCTTCGCAGCAGTGGGTTCGAAGTTTCACAGGTAACTTATTTTTTAAGAGTGTAAAGAACAATTTTTTTTCTCTAAATTCGTTCGAATATTTTCTTATTTTAAAATCATAATACTTTTAGTACTTTTTACGCATAGTGGGTGTTGTATCTTTTTAAACAAGTTGTATCTAATAGAAAAACTAAGCAGTCGGATTGGATCAAGGTTTGTATGCAGTATAACAAAATACTCTATTATGTGTGTTGCAGTGATCCTCTAGAAGCAGGATCAGTTACGTGTTAGCTTGTTAGCTTTCAGAAGTTATTGTGGTATTCGAGTACTCAAAGCTGGCTGTATTCAAATCCAGTTATGGAACTAAACATGTAAGTGTGATGGTGCGAAAAAAAAGTGTGTAAGAATCTGCTCACTGTAATTGTTACTACATAACAACAATTAACAGTGCATACTCTCAGTACATAGCAACCATTTCAGAGAGCAGCTTCGAATTTCATAATGCACCTTGTTTTTTTTTTTAACGAATAAAAGAAATGAATAGTTGTAGCAAAAATAAATAACGATTCCATACAATATTGTGCATTAGATTATAAGAAACACAACTCTTAACGACTCTCTGTTTTGAACATTGTATGTAGAAAAGTTTAGTCAGCAGCCCTTCGGCTGGCCATACTCGTAAAATGTTTGCGAAAACGAACAAAGACATCAATTGGTTCACATTTCATCTTAAATTATACGTGTTTACTCATGTATATGGACACGATTGTTGAAGTCCCAGTACTCACAGAGGAACATTTCATTCTTAAAAGCTTATTCAAGGCACGAATTTTACATTCTGCGAATTTCGCCTTAAGTTATTCCCAAAGTTAACGCATTTCAAATGTGAAGTTATTTCTTTTACTGTAAAGTTTCTGGAGAATTGTAGTTATATTTTATTTAACGGAGAAATTGTATGAATGTTCTTTTTTCAAAGTAGGATTATTCAGTTATTTTGTCACGATTACTAATGGATGTTAACACCTGATCCATCGATGTTGAAATTGGCAACTCGGTGTCATTCGCCCGTAAAAAACCAATTACCCAAGCGTTTCGATCGGGTCAAGCGACAAGTTTGTAACTAGTTTAAATTTAAGAAATTCAAAATGTACCGTAGTTGCTAGGAAACAAGTGATTTTTTTTTATTCCATGTTAAATTCGTTTGAAAATAGACAACGCAGACTTCAAATAAATACTGCTAATTTTACATTAGCGCTAACTAGTATATGAGAACATAAGTAGGCCCCTCATCTTTAAATAGTATACAATTGACGCAATCCGTTTTTAATTTTTTTTTATTTAAATTATGGTAATTGTAATCGAATACACAGGCATTATATTATAGGATATTTAGAAATTGTTTCAATGCGTTTTTCACCATAATATAAATCTTGAATCTTCTTTATTTCCAGAAGGCATAACACATTCACATTTAGTCTATGGATTACATGTATGTATACGAACAATGCAGGCGCAGTTCGCTAGTATTCTATATATAAAACTTTTGTAAATTAAAAAGTTATCAAAAATTTCTTTTATAGGAACCTAATTTTATGTTGCGAGACTCGGTGCAGGTCGTTACTGGCCCCTGCTTGAATGTGTTGACTTAATAAGGGAAGGCTCACGCTCTGGCTGAAGATCAGCGTAAAATAGAATCGCAACGCAGTTGAGTTTCGTTTGGTGATGTAACCGGAGACCGAATTATTTGTTACGAGGTACATCTTTCTTAGTAATTCTTCGTCCGGGATAGAAGTCGTTGTCCGTGGGCCACAGTGATTGCTCACCAGGTGAACAATGTACTCGTTTATAAGCCCTTGAGTGTGTGTAACTTGTATAAGAAAATTTAAATAACATATATTAAGTACAAAATTAACAAAATCTGGAAATCATTTGTTTATATTATAATAATGCTATTCACTAGCGATATCCTTCTACAAAAAAATGATTAGTAGTTACGAAGATTTGTCAGTTTCTCACAGAAACATAAGGAATGAGAAGCTCCCATTGCGAATTACAACCGAATAATTTCGAAAGTGTGACGTAACTATAATTTAGAAAGCTGGTGATTTAGAACAAAGCGTTAAAGTTCATAGTACGTTTTTCTTCGAAAACTATGGCAGAATATTAACAATAAGATGCGTAACCTAAATATAAATAATAATATTATCTTTTTTTTTCATTAAGACGGTAAGTTAAGACGTTCATTAAGAGGGTTTATTCATTAAAGGGTTTTTCAATAAATGCACAATAGGTACGTACCGAAAAGGGTGTAAATACAATATTATTTTTGACAACTGACTGATGGAGAAGAGTCCATCCGAATATGCCGAGCCCATATTTTTTAAGGGAAAGGAGTCAAACAAACAAACCTACAGCTCCTATGCAGCAACCCCCATTTACACATGTAACACACATGTGTAAATGGGGGTTCACGATTCCATTAACAGTCCACAGTACGACATAGTCTTCACTTTTTTGGTTCCGGATTATCAGTCTCTTAATCTCTGCTTACTTTTACGTCTAACATATCATATACTTTTACTGATAGGTCATAACATAACGTGATACCCATATTCAGTGAAGATGAAACTATATGGGGTTTTAGTCGATGTAAAACCGACGCAATCCGTCCTTGCCCCCGAGAGATCGGGTATGCGTTAGAAATTTCCCCACGTATTAAAAAAGGGTGATGAATCAACTAACGCTGCCGCCATACGTAATAATAATAATATTTTATTATTATTTTGTCAATTACTTATTATGTTACCAACATTTTAATCAAAATTATCTAATCAATAGGTCATATTTACCGCTTTAGCTTTTAAGTGTGTGTTATCACATCAAAGCAACAACACAAAATAAAATACCTTCAAGAGTGGAAGACCTCCAGGTGTGAGTGCATAAATATAATATACAGGCGACCCGCTGGTATACTCATGCCTGCTGTCATATTAACTGTTACATTAAATTACGACTTTGAAAGTCACTCACTATTCATACTTATTGTCATATTTATATGCAAAGTAAAACATACTGTAATTCCTTGAAATCAGAGTTGGATATAATATGAAATTTCGAATGCAGATATGACATTTAGAATACGAAACTTCAGCTCCGGCAATGCACTGGAGCTTGCACATTGATTTCGGCTCTTTCGAAAAGATATCTTTTTTGTTCATTTGTTTGTTTTAATAATATTTTATCTGTTATAATGGAGCGAACGCATTTGTCAGCTTCGTGAAATATTGCCGCGTCTTGAGTGACGCGAGCAGTGGTTAATTAATTAGTAACAATATAAGTATGGTAATGAAGCAATTTTATATAAGAGAAATTGTGTATACACGGTTTAAAACGTCGAAAATTAAACTTATTTCCGCATTAATGAACTTGACGTTTTGAAAATTATATGAAGGTTTAAAACACAAATTTTAAATACAGAAATTTAATATCCGGTCAAATGTGTGTGCAGGGAGCAGGCATGTTGCAGGGTTCCATGACCATATTGCCGTCGTGCAGTTTTGTCTCGCTAACTTTCTTTATTTAATAAATAAAAATGAGTATCTTATCTATACCATATAGATTGACGATAATAGTTCTAGATGCATTATCGCTGGCAGTGTTATCCTGAAATAAATAACCAAACCGATTGTGATTCTAACCCATGTCCGGCAATAAGCCTCGTATCTATTTAATTAATCTAATAATTTCTTTCCATAAACATTTGTAGTACTGTAAATTTCCAAAAAATCAAGAGTCAAACCTCATTTAGCCTAAAACAGTTAATAACCGTTTTTTAATAGCAGAGTATTTTGTTTCTTAAAATCCATTTACAGTACCCGTCTACCGAATTAACTCACATTGACTTAATTTCAAGAGAGTATGTCAAAACGTTTATGTAGAATATTCACTTAGAAGAGAACCTAAATTTTACTACTAGACGTCTAAAATAATCAAATTGGATACTACACATTAAAAATATGACTTTTGTCTTCGTTTTTAGAGAAAATACTCATTTCTTTTAAGATGAGACGCACACAAATTTATACCCTGCTTTAACCAATGCCGCTTACAATTAACTAATGAGAAGCATAGCCCCAAAATTAGTATTAAAAGTAGACTTGGCACGCACATTAAAATACTTTATTGTCCTTATCATAATAATCATAGTCAATTTAGAGCGTTTCAAGGGGGTTAAAGTATAAAGCCGGTTTAATGGAGTAGTCATTTTGAATTTAAATTAAAGTATTGAATTAAAATTGGACCGTGAGGTCCAAGATTCGTGATTATGACTTCTTTTTACTCAAAAACTAACATTTTAAATGGAAATTTTTTATGACACTCTTTTGTTTAAATTTCAATTGTGTTTACAGTACTTGAGTTTAACAGAGATCTCAAAAATTTGAGTAATTTCGAATACGAGTACCGACGCGATTGTAACCCAGCAGATTCAGATCACAATATCAATGCTTCGTTTGGAGAGGATACGACTATTTTATATCTGACTGACTGATATGACTTTTAGTTTAATCGCTTTCGTAGTGGATTTCGACTCAAAGAATGAACCACGGGTAAGAGCAGACATAAAAGAATATATAAGTGTAGAAATTAGCGTGATAGTTAGTAAATTCGTAAAAAACACCCGAATACACAAAAATCCAGAAATGGTGGCTAATTAATTAACTGATGTGCCTAGAGGAGCACGCGTTGAATTTTATCTTACTGTGCTGAGTAAGTACAGAAAGGAAGGGATTTTAGAAAGAATTGTAACGTGTGATGCAAAGTTGATTCTCTACGATAATTGTATGCGAAAAATGCTATGGTGATATACCGAAACAATATCCATAAGCGAAGCTCATCCATAGAAAAATAATGGTAACTGTTTGGTGGTCACTTTTAATGTAATTTACTATAACTTCCAGTGAATCAATAACAGCTGATGTCTTATTCCAATTTTATTACGAATATCTACCATATTCAGTGACCACATGAGATGTTGTATTATTATCATCATCATCGTCATTGGCATTATCATAGCCATCGTCAAACTATTTACCCAGCCTTTTAAACTTTTATCGGGTTTTGGTATATTTTGGTGGTAATTGGAAAATATCGAGTGGCCAAGAATTTAATTTTGATACAAAAGCAAAGTCCGTAGTGTATGATGGTCCAGTACGTTTCCTAAGTCGTACAGGCAGGGGATCTTAGAATAGGTCAACCCTCCTGTAAGAGCTTCAACTTGTATGTGAACGTACTGATAGAGCTTGACAGAACTCGTGTGTAGTGTAAGGTATATGTGAATAATATTAACTACACGGACGACATGGTGCTGCTTAGTACCTCTGAATGTTGCTTTAAAAAATTGCTAAAATTACTGGCGTGAATTACGACATAACAGGGTATGGGCCAGCGCCAGCGACATCCTTACAATGTAATCGAAGAGATTTGACTGTCAGTACAAGAACCATTTTTGTATGGTACATACGCTGATGGGATGATAGATCTGCTATAATATAATAGATCATGTATGTCGAATAATTAACAATTATGATCTTACGATAGTTTAAATAGAGATAATTAATAATTTACAATATTTATGGGATTGTGGGATAGAATCCTCTATGATTCCTCGCTTAACTTTATTAAATATTTCCGAAAAACGAAAATATAATCTAAAATCACAATTATATAAGATTAAAAATTTTCAGATCTAGATCTAAAAATATACGCTCCCAGTATAACAAATCAAATAAAACAAAGGAAAATAAAATTAAAGTTAGAATACAATGCCACATCGAGTAAAGAAGAAATGTTTCACTATTTTGGACTTTATCTATTAACTTTATAATTCATAACACAAGACATCATAATATCTTATAATCGCGCTAAGAAAGTTTACACCTGCAGATGAATTCTCTGTTTTAATTAACCAGGGACTTGTGTTTTGACTTTTACCACGTTCTCGGCGGTAAATGAAAACTTCGCTTGGAAACTGCATGTTCGATGAATATTTCAATTACACTTCAGTTCGCCAACCCGCATACTCTAGTATTCGCTTACTACTCACAGTGTGGTACTCCTCTAGGCTTTAAAACCTCTCTCAAAAGAAAACAATAAGAGGCGGTATTTGTCCACTATTTTTACTTTACATTACTTTTACTTTACTTACACTTTTGATCTTCAAGTCCAAAAGCACAAACAGAAATTGGATGTAATTCGCCATCTTTTTTTTTTCAAATGCCAATATCACCTACTTTTTAAACGTGGGATAACACCTAAGGCATACATACCGCGAGGGATAACGACGGTGTGACTATAAGTTTTTTTACAATTAAATAAAGGTTTTAAAATTTAAGCAATTAATAAAGTAGACTGGACGGGAATACATAATTATGTCTTCGATTTACGCGAATACTTTCAGTTTACAGGACGAGGGATTTGTGACAGTAAACACTTGGCCGCCGAACTACATCAAGTCAAGTAATTGCTGCACGACAACGAGGTTCGAGCCCCGTCCCTACGTCACAGTTACCGACTGAAGCCGGCCACAGTCGAGCGGATGCCTACTATATTACCATGTCAGAGATGTTACGGACAATATTGGGTAGATCTTGAAAAGGGCTTCTCTAAGAACATTCTTCAAGCAAAAGTTAAGATAAGATAAGTAAGTTTTTCATCGTTCGTTCCCACTTTTTTGAGGCGCAGTTATAATCCCGTAAGGTATGGTATCCTGGGCCAATGTTGTGTCGCTGCCGGCGTGACTGTTGTGGCCTGCGGATCAGCTGTGTGATCGTGGTGGCCAGGAGGTTTCGAGTGGCAAGTGCAGTCAACCCCGGCCGCTTAACTTGTGTGATGGCCAGGTAACTAAGCTAGCCCATACCCACGTTTCTGGGTACGGCGAGCCCAGCCCCAGGGACCAGGAGGTGAAAGATGAACTCCAAATCGGAGTGACAAATAGTTTTGAAAAGTATTGTAGAGTAAGTATAAAGAAAGTGGGCTGACGCTTACTTGGAAAGTGAGTAAGGGCCACTTCTCTCTCTGCCGGCATACAAGCGTTTGCTTGAAGAGACCTATGTTCAGAAGTAGACTTAAATAGGCTGTTGAAGAAGAATTAAGAATCACCGGGAGAACTGTAGTCTCTTTCCCTCTCCGCCACTTCCGTCGAGCTTAATCTGAGTGACCGAGTAACTATTTCAAATATGCCTATCATTAGTTAAGCCGACGGCAGAAGATGTGATTGCTAACTTGGCTGCCAAATTATGAATAATCCCACAATTCGGAGGAGTCTGCGTCCACCAGGTGACTTTTAAGAGGCTGCTAAAGAAGAAGAAACTGGACTGATCTATATAACTTTGACAATAAGACAAAAATATTTTCGCTGCTTGGCTGGTAGTAGCTAGCGCACTTGATCACTAAGAATCGAGGCCAAAATCAGGTTTCAAGTTTTTGGGTATACTTGTATTGATTTGGATCCCGTGTTTCTGACACTGTATTTGACCCATCTTATCGTCACATCTGTCGCATATTCGTTACATCAAGTAAAGACGAGCGTAAGCCATTGTGATTGCGCGTACACTCGTGGCACTTTAATATATAATTAATATTTAAGATAACTTTAGCTAAAACGGGACAGAAGCATACCATCATCACTATTTCCGTTGCTGTACCTGAATATATTTGTCCTAAAGAATTTTAAATGTTACAAATAAATTTTTACTTAAATACATTTAACGGTCTTATTTGGACTCTTAGATAATGCATACTTGATTATGATTCCATATAGTATATAACACATGTGTTGTTTGGAAATCTAGTGTTATTATGTATTTTGTTATTTATAATGAATTTCCGCATAGTACTGCCTTATCCCTTAGTGTATCATTACAATAGAGTTTACATTGTTGCCAGACAATGTGTTGTTAAAATACTCGTATCTTTGTTATGCTATGTTTCTCAATGCTTATTCCTGATGTAGATGTGTGATGAATTTTTACTGGTAGAACAGAATCGGTTTAGTCGTGAATGTATAAGAACTTTTGATGTTAGTTAAGATTATCTCGAGTATTTAGTAAAACGAGTTTGATAGTAGGTATTATTTATCTAAAGTTGACGTCACAGAAGTCCGTAAACGCAGCGTATCGAATACGTTTTGGCGTCGGTTAGTTACGTGTCGTTTGCCTAACAGCTCATAATAGGCCAACATCATTAAATGTATTAACCCTGGTGTCGTTTGAAGTCGGATGGCAAATATTGCAAGTCACTCGAATGCTCGCGCTAGCTTTGGGACAATCGCCCTTTATTATGATTACACTTCCCGATTATAAGATAGGATACAAACGTCGGCGCTTGTGATGCTTTTTGGGGTTAGCTAGGGCACAATTAAATTCGAAATGTAAAAGCGAAGAAGGCTAGTATCGAATCGGCCAACCAGCAGTATTCTATGCTTTTAAACAATTTATAAAAGATTTACTGATACTAAGTCTTTACTAAATACTAAGTTTTTATTTCATTATCTAGTTCATTTTACAATCTAATTGGTTTTACAATGGTCTGTTCTAATTCAGAAATTTAAACAAAAAAAATATGGTTACAAAAATATGAATATATGACCAAGAAATACTTTTTTAAACAAGCTAGCATTTTCTGAAAAAAACGTTAAGTCATAAAAGTATTTTAAACTTTTTTTATCTATATATGATTACAAAAATATTTTTCACTAGAAAGCACGTAAGGAAGGAAGGCCGTCCCCTCATAATATTACAATTTTACGAGTAAGCTCACCATACGTACCAATAATGTCTTGAATGTATTCAGTTTTTCTCTTTAATAATATCGAGCTGGAAAATCGTAAGTAAAATATAGGATAATTTACTAGGTAAACTTCTTCTCTGGCTAACCGCCCTCAGGGTAAGCCGCCTTTTCCGCACGCTCGTCTGCCCCCCTTCTTCTATAAAAAAAACCACCACAATCTTACACATTTTGCTGACAATCAGCAGTGCAACCACTGTTAAGTTCCGATTTGAAACGTATAAAGAGTCAGTATAATTGCAAGCCGTCGGACATTCCTACTTAGAGACTCTGAACCTGGCTAATGTCGCTTTAAAAATTATCACCATACATAATAATGCGTTCGAGGGCACCTCTCCGGTACTCATTCAAACTCATAACACACTTCCAGATCGCATATCGCGTATAATGCTACCGTACCGCGGCGTTGGTTGACGCGCGGTCCCAGGTTCACGATCTACACGAGATATACTCGAAGAAAAGGTTGCTTTTAAAATTCGATCCATGGCAATCCAAAGGACCTCCCTTCTTCGATGGCAACCCGAGACTAGGTTTTACCTTCTTTTAGGGGGGCCCTAGGGTTCTTGTCAGCCCCACTCTCCGCCCCCCTAGTTTTGTCGGAAGTCTTTCTTTCGTATAACAGGGGTTTGAGTGCAACACAGAAAGCAGCAGCGTCGCAATGCAGAGCATCGCACCAGTACCGGCAGCGTCGTTGCTCTTTAATTACTTTACATGCGGGCCTTCTGCTCGCGAGTCTCGTCCGCCGAGGCTGTCAAGATCACCGGGCCAACAGTATATCGCAACTGAGAGAGTTATAGTCGGCCCAACTACTTATTTCTTGATCCCTACATAACCGGTCACCTTCGGTAACTGGTAAGTGGCTCAGCACCTTTCCCCCCCGTAAAACTTAAATAAAATCTATCTTAGTCCTTAGTGGTGACAACGCATCTGTAACCTTTTTAATTTAAATTCTTACAGGTATCAATGGGTAGTTTGTCACATACTTATCCAATAAAATTTTCTCTGGATTGAATCATACTGGGGGAAATACAAAAGCATATTATACCTTCAGAAAATATTAATGAGGCTATCAATCACCATAAAATACGCAAATTTTAGCATCGTAAATCCTTTACAGCCGAATATTTCTGAGTCTATATCATGAAGGTTAAAGTCAGTTATTCAAACAGTATTACATCGATTTAAATTAACAAAAGTGTATGAATATTTTAAGAAACTAGGACGAACACGTTGTAACAGGAGTATTAAATTTACTTATCAATACGAAAGAAATTGTTGTAATACGTACTAACATGCTAAAAGAGTAAGTCTGATTTTTTTGTTTTATATAATAGATGAACTCAAAATAATTATAGTAATATGTATAAATAGAACGTGGCTAGTGTGGTTTATGCTTTTGTATAATTTTAATAAGTAAATATCATATAACTGATAAATGAAAAAATTACAATGTAGTATCTAACATTAAGGCATTTTCATTACTTAGGCAGGGTTAAATATTTATTAACTAAATATTAACCAGGCAAAATTAAAGCTTACATTAAGACATTGAATGAGATCATAACGTTTCATAATAATATTTTTTTTTATATTATGACTCGTAATTCTTTTTTTTTTTTAAATTGCACTAAGTTTAGAATTAATGCCGATTAACAATTAAGAATTCATTTTAAGTTTACGCTATACAGTGTATTAACAAGAAGTTAGCAAAATATGGATGTACATTTTCTCAGTTACCGTTAAGGATTCACATCGACCTATACGACATCACGTACTGTCATACAGTCCGGCTTAATACCTTCAATTACATCATTATATTCACTTTAAGTTTGTCACGAAAGTTATAACATGATGATGTATCATCAGTTTGAGTGTAAATTCTAGAACATTTTACAACGTAGTCGTGTGACCGAAATGCACGACTAAAGAAGAATTGAAAGTAATTAAATACTATAACTAAAAAAATTATAAGAAACTATACGCGTAAAAATGATACTAAAATTACAAATTTTTACACATTCATTTTACAATCTTTTAGCTCATAATCAGGCTTTCTACTGCCCTAAGCTACGAATCGCTATTGATCCCTATGTTTAAAAATTACCTATTATAAAAATTATTAGATTTTGGGTCCTTATGTGTTGTAGCTTATCGAATTATTATACAATCGAAGCATCGTAGAGAATACGTGAATATGTGAATAATTCTGCGCAGGTTAATAACTTAAAAATTAACGTCTTTTATATAATCAATTTCTCTTTACTCAATTGTTTTTTTTTAATTTAATTTACAAATACAAAAGAATCCTTTTATTTAATCGGGGCAATGTTATCATTTTAATTGTTAGACACATTATTTCAGAGTACCTGATCGACTGAACTTCGCTCGTTCATTATTACAATCAGGCTGTCGATGTGGCGCAATACCATCTGTACCAGAAAAAAATATTTGTAACTAAACGAACTTTAGTCTAAATCTATCTAGAGAAACTTCGAAAGTAAAACATTACCTAAATACAAAATTTTACACAAATCGATAAAGCCGTTTCCAAGAAACCGATATATAACATATACATTTACATACGTATATACTAAAATTCTATATACAAGAATTGTTCATTTAGAGTATGGAGATATGACATATAAGCATTACAACTACGAGAACACTGCTTTTGTTAAGCCTTTTTTATTGCCGTTTATTAAATTTCATCATTTTCCCTCCTCTTTTCTCTTTCTCTTCTCTTTTCATACAAAAATGCAGCACAAACAAGCACAGTGTGAAATATTGACGATAAGTTTTATAGGTGTATTGTTACCACCTGTCGGAGTTCCTTTTACAAGAACAGTCCTCCATTACCGATTGAGGGACTGCTTTGAAATTTGTTTCACCTATTCCAAGTTTTGTATTTTCGGCCAGTCAGTAAAGGCACATCAACGTCTTTAGACCACCGAAGTGAATCTTGAAAACGAAATACATCTTAAACTACAAGTAAAAGAAGTCAATACTTCACAAAAATATACGAGGAACATTACTTTATAAATATTTGGTTTACATATCGATCGCGTATGTATCAGGCGTAATACGATCTAAGTTTTATTGAAAGCAAAACAATGAACCATTTATGTTTATATTATTGATATTTGTTTATCCATATTATTTTTGTCAGCTTTGTGGCTCTGTGTCAAAGCGTTTCATTGCGACGCTGCAGGTCGCAGGTTCGATTTCCGCATGAGATATGTTGATTACAACCCAACCAACAATAAGTAATAGTTAGAATCGGATCTAAATAGAAACTGTGGGCATCACAATTTTTTTGTAAAATATACCCAATACTATGGTGACTGAGTTTTATATATTTATTTTAGTAACTTCAACCCACTTTTCACCGGAGTTTTTTTTATAACAATGAGGTAGGTAGAGATTGTCAACTTCTAATTTCTTTTGACTAAAGATGTATATAGATGCACATACTCGTAAGTTACGAAAAACTCATTGATACGTGCCCTCCATATAAGGGATTGATCCCTTGGCTCTCTTTTATTCTCGGGTAGATCTCTTAACATCTCGGCTATCTGTCTAGAGAAAAGTATCTGCTGCTCCGATGATTCAGCGCGATTTTGAAGACTTCACAAGTCGGTAATTTTTTTTCTATTATCTTAACCGGCAGTTAATAAATGTCTGTAATACTGTATTTGTAGTTTCCCAGGCGTAAATCTCACACAGCTCGACATGCACTGATTAGCCGTAATTTGCCAAATTGCGAATTAATTATGTTTTTGTCGCTAAAATGCTATCGGTACTCCTGAAGCGCAGAACAGATTGCTTCTTCAACCGAATCCATCATTTGCAAAAAAAAATCATTTAAAAATCACTCACAAATAGACGACGTTCCTTTCCCACGGACTCCATAGCAACAAGTAATCGTTTAAGTGTTGTTAGTATCGTATCTGAATGTAAACAGCGGTCATCAAACTTTATTTTTTGAAATTAATTTCTTAAAGTTACCTACGGTACCTAATTTTTATATTTTTACAGAAATCAACTGTGGGATAGTTGCATTCAAATGTAATATTTAACGCTCGTTGTGTTCTATGGGATAAGCAGTCTACTAGAAATTTAATATGTTTAACTAAATTTGAGCTTGAATTAATTGTAAAAGTGAGTGTATACAAAGTGGGGAGTATAAAAACATTTTGTCCTAAAATCAACATTGACTGCACGCGGTTGACATACGAATGAGAACATGTCGACGAACTGATGGCTCAAAATCCATATGACTATCCCGAACCGAAATCCTTGTCTAGTACTTTTGATCAGGAGCAAGGTATCCAAATCCTCGATTATTGTGTAAAATATACAACAAGATTTTAGATGAATATATTTCTTTAATTGAACTAAGCGACAAGCGCACAATGTTCAACTGGTGGAAGTGTTACGCCTTCCCTTAAAAGTTAACTTAATAACTCGGACCTCAAAATTTTTGCCGTTTGTGGCACTACTCTGCCCCGGCCTTAGTACATTAGTTAGTAAGTCAGTAATTTTACTAGCTACAGAACCCTTTAAATTACTTTGTGACAGATTGACGGCGGTAGCCCTAGCACTGCTGAATAGCTGAACAAATCGATGCTCCGACCTATCTTCTTCTTCTTCATCAGCTTATCAGGTCCACATATTCACAAGTCTCTAAGAAAGCCCCGACGTAGGCCTTTCCTAATGGGAGAATTTTCTGTAGTCTCCAAGCATCTGATACTACGATTAGCGATGATAGTACCAGATGCTTCACACATCAGACGCTGCTGCCAGGTATCGTAGTATTGACCATTAAATTAACTAAATGTCGGATGGAAAAATATTTTTCCACTACGACACCCAGGGGAAGAAAGGGCGTGAAACGTCAACGCCACAGGGCAAGTATGTAATATAAAATAATAATATGAATTTAAGTGAACATTTGAGAGTAAACTAAAATATTCACTCAATGTTAAGAATCATATATTTAACATCTATTTTCAATTTTAATACGCATCCACCTCCAATAAAATAGTTTCTTTATAAATTTTCAGTTTACCGCCTACGAAGTCTTTAACTGGTTGTATCCTAACTTCGGCCTGTCTCCACTATTTTGCTATGCCTAAGAGGCTTACATGTGAAACCATTGTTTAATACTATGCATGTCAATATAACAAATATATTAAGTATTTAAAGTATGCGAGAAAATGTATAGCGTCTCAGCGAGACGCGATACTTTAATTTATATGTAAACGTATTACATATAATTTTTTATGTTATATAATTTATTATATATACAGTGGTCGTGTAATTAGAAACACTACGGTCCTTGACATTATGTAAGATACTTCACCGCAATTGTTTTTATTTTGAAATTAAACAATAAATAGGACAACAATATGTTCAACGATTTATTATTTAATAGAAAAACAATATAAATCCCATTACACAAGTGTAGTTTCAATATTACATTAAGGGCAAACATTTAAATCAGTTTTAAGTTATGAACAATAATGGTCAACTTATTAGAAACAACTACAATAAGTATAAAAACAATATTTTTTAAAGTATTAGTAATTTGTATTGTTATTTACGAAATAGCTAGACTTTCTAGACTAGACTAGAGACTTTCTTTTTAAAAATATACCAGAGATTTTCTATCGGGTTTAAATCCGGACTATTTGCTGGCCAGTCTAAAACGGATATACGCTGTTCGCTAAGGAAACATTTGACGCTATTGGCCGTGAGGGTCATTGTCATGCTGAAAGATCCTGGTTACAGGGAAATGATCGTCCGAGTAGGGAATCATTGTGTGCTCTAAGATATTTTTGTATTGCCATTGATCCATTGTACCTTCAATCTTCCGAACGGGTCCAACTCCACATCCGGAAAGTACCCCCAAACTTTGATGTTACCGCCACTTTAATGTTACTAAACCAAACTAAACTTTAATGTTGACTATAATCCTTGTGTATTTATAATTAAAAGCATTGTTTACAGGACGTCTAACATAGCGCTTTCCATTGGAATTTACCATATTTATTTTTGTTTCATCTGAAAGTAACACTTTTTTCTATTCTCGTACCGTCCAATTTACATATTTTTTAGCGAATAATAATCGCTTCTCTCGGTGTTGCTTGGTAGGAAGCGGTACCTTTCGAGAGATTTTTCCAAACAATTTAGCTTCCACTAATCTTCGCCGTATCAGTCTTGACGAGATGTTTCTCGGGTCATCAGGCAAAAAAACTTCATTTTTAATCTAGTTAGAACCTTTACTTGGGTCTTTTTTAGGAACACGAACGATTAGCGTATCTTCTGTGGGAGAGGTTTTTCTTGGGCGAGTCTTTCTTATAACATTTTCAATAGTTCCATGTGTTTTATAATGATCAATTGCATTAAAAACTTTCTTAACAGAACAATTTAAATGCTCACCTATACTTCTGTACGCCTACTTATGATCTATATGCAAATAAACAATTATTTGCCTAGTTGACGCGTCACAACTTTTATTTTTACCTATTTTGAAGAAAATAAAATTCAGATTAAATTTTGAATTGCCGCCAAAATAATAGAAAAAGCCAAGAAAGAAATGTTATTCTCGAATTTCAAATAAAGAACGAGCTATGTTTTATATTTTATGCATTTAATGAGTTTTTTTTTGAGTGGCTATATAATAATATGCATAACAGTCATGCAATAGCATAATTATTAATTATTGAGTGTGTATATTTTTTACGAACATTTGTACGTTTTAGTTATACTTTCTCTATCATAAGAAGTGTTTCTAATTATATGACCACCACTGTATATATAATAAAGGTAGTAACCTAAACATCAAAATTTGATGAAAGACTAAGTATCTACTAAGCGTGAAGATCTCAATTTCCCAAAAAAAAAAATTCAATACATTTTACAGACTTTTTATGAAAATACAAGGTCACTGTAATTTACGAAACTCATTTAATATTAAATTCTTAAATTATCTCTTAATTAACGACCTTAAATTAATTAATCTAGGCACCGCTTGCTGTATTCCCGAAAGTAATTTCATGGATCTAAAAATAACAGCAATTTTGACGTAGACCTGATCAATCAAACGAACATCTGCTGAAAATTACTTTAAAAATACAAAAAGTACCAACGTCTACTTAAATAGAACTTTTCATTCAACATTACAACAATAGTTCTTCCTTCATTGGCATACTGACGGTTGATTATGGCTTTGGCACAGTTAGCACAAAAATTTAATATGATGGATATTTGTGATGGTATCAAAATATTTAAATTAAAAATTGGTTTTGACAACAAATAATATATTGTTTTATGTTTTATCTATCTCTTTTTTTGTTCACTGCGGAACATACTCGTAGGTCTCTCCATGAAAGCGCCAAAAAAAGGTGTTATACATTTCTTGGAGGTTTTGCCTTTACTCACTACGCTGCCGATACCCTCGTACTAGTTGTGCTACTCCCCATCACTATTCTGTGGGATATGGGTTCATCAAATTCAGATGGATCTTCCTCCATCTTTCACTCGCCATAGCCCCTTTTTTTGCTAGCGGGGTGCACTGCGTGTAGATGAGGTTGGCATTACCTTATATTTCTTACATACCATAAAATAAATGATTTAATAATTAGAGTACAGATTACGTCACAGTCATTAATTTAAATTCTTAACTTTTTAATCAAAACGAGATAGCTTAAGTAGGATTTTTGTTACAGCGATGGTCCTGTCTTGTAATACTCAGCAACGTTTTTGCAAAAATATAACATTATTCACAAATCTCAAAAAAATCATCTGCTATCCCTACACACGCACACGACCACACATCATCTAAACGCACACGAAGAGCGCAACTAGTTAATTTCCTTTGTGACAAAGGCCGGTCGCGGCGGGGATGGATGCGTGGAAATCGCGATGCGTCACGGTGATCCATGCACCCGCCCGGGCTATGCGCAGCCGCCCCTGACAACCAGTTTTAATGTGGATCGGACCTTGCATCATCTAACATTGCGATTTGTTAATTTAAATAGACGAAATATACTGGTTATTTTTTCCAAAACACTTATTGAGAGAATTGTTTGTAGACTGCTGCGGGTCGACGGACCTCCCACGTCCTCGAGTTGATCTGGTTATTTCACAGACATGCTGGTTTTGTCTCGACGTTTACTTTTACTAACGAGCACTTGGAAAATTCAGCGGTTAGAACTGCAAATAACAACTTTAGTGGTAACACCAGAAATCGAACCCATAACGCCAGCGTACTATGAAACTTAAAGCGAGCCCGCAACCTTTACTACCTCGGCCAAATATTCTTTTCTTCCAAATATTCCAAATATTCTTTTGAACTAATTATGTAGTTATTACCAGGAATACTACTGTCACGGCCTCTCTAGGTGCACAGCTAGACATACGAGCGCAAGCGTTTTATAGAAAACACCATCAGCCCGTACTTATCCCGATGTGTAGGTGGGTTTATGAGAGCTCGCTCGTACAACTCTTGCTGCTCACCATCACCAGTCTGTGAGATTTACGATAGGCGTATTCGGATTGATCAGCCAGCCAGTCTGTCGCTAGACTAGTTCAGGACACAGTGAAATTGAGTGAATTCTTCTTACACCAAGTATAGTATTAATATTTATTATTTATAAACCAATTCATGGATTTGGTTTTTTTTCCGAAAATTGCCATTTAATGTATAATGTACAAATAATAAATGAATATGTGTAACGAGTTCGTTTCAAAGTTTCATAGTAAGGCATACAACGTTCAACAATTTATTCGCTTAGTTCATTAAATTTTAAATAACGTTTTAATAGATATTTAACAGGTAAATTCTTTCTCTGCCTATCACACTAAAACCTAATCTGCCGCTAAACAGCAGCGCAATTACTGTTGTGTTCCGCTTTGAAAGATCTGGAGAGTTTGACGGCTCGGTGGCGTAGTGGCTAAGCGTTTAGCTGCGGCGCTGTGGGTCGCGGGTTCGATTCCCGCACGGGACTAGTATTTCTATGGACTAAAAATAATAGTTCCCGGTCTGGGTGTTTGTCCATGTGCAATTCATGTATGTAAACTGCCTCCGCGACACTGGAGAAATTCCTACGGCTATAATAATTACGGGCTGTTGGGTATTCCATTTTAGTCCTCTGGGGTGACAACGCATCTTTTGTAGTTGATTGCAGGTGTCTATGGACTACAGAAAGCCAATTACCATCAGGTGGAATGTTTGCTCATTTTTCATCCCAATCCAGAAAAAAAAGTCTTTAGATTTGTCCACCGTTCACTTAGTTGTGATATTGCTGTTGGAGCTGATTTTATTTGTAAATAAAATCTTCGTCGTCCTCAAAATGCCAGTGGAAATCAGCATATCAGCAACAGGTAAATCTCAAGAAAAAACAAAGGGCTAGAACTTATGCCCAGCTGTGGGACGAGTACAAAGGCTGTGATCAATCTTAGCGTGGCACAGATTGATTATCCAAGGATATTAATAAGTGTTATGCTAGTTTACTTGTGGTTAATGTTTCTCAGCCATGCTTAATGTATGTAAGTGTGTATATGTATTTAAATTTGGCATCTGTGTATACATATACATTTATTTATATTTCTATTTTGTACTCTTTCTTTTATTACCTATTTCGTTTCATCTCTGCAGCGCCCAAAGGTTGACTGGTAGAGAATGATTTGGGCATTAAGCCCGCCCATATATGAGTACATTCTCCAGTATATGAAGTTAAATAATGTTTAAACAACAATGTACTCGTATTAAAAACAATACATTAAGCTAACAATTCCTAACACATTTTATAGCTTTATTATAATTGCTAATAACTTGTGAACGGTCGTGTCATGACGCAATCGTTGCCAGTGTGTCTGCACGCGCTCGAGACCTCCACTGCCGACAGAGGGCGCTGTATTCCCAGAATACGTCCACGATTAATAGCGACACAAACTATTTCCGGTAAACCGAGACAAATCATAATTACTCCTTCAGTTTTGCTTCTACGCACCCCCTTTGATGTTTTTATTTAAAATGCCGGTTATGGGCGACTTAAAACAAATAGGTCGACTGACGACCGATTATACGTTTGCGTTAAGGCGATTTGTGACGGTGATAGCTTTCGTGAATTTCCCCCGTCTGTGTCCATGTGTGGTCCCTTTAGTTTTTCTATGGCTACATGTTTGGTTTTTGTATTTGTTTCCAAAACAATGTGACGCGTTCCTAATTGGACGCATCATTTATAGTCTAAGTCACACTCGCTCTTTAGAAAAATATTTATTCACTGTGTGGCTGGTCATAAATTTTTAGAGACGAAGATAAACTGTGCGAATTTATTTTTACATAACGTTTTTTGAAATATAATTGCAATTATTTAAAAAAAATATGCCATTGGTGTCGGGCAAACCTCATGGGCGTACTGGAATAGCTTACCGTTTAAAGTCTGTAATCCAGTTTACATGGTTTATAATTACGAGTAAAAGCGCAAATGTGTACATAGTTTTGGAAGATAACAAACTCTCTTTAAAACGATAGCTAAACTTGCACAAATACACAAATAAACACACTGTTCATTGATCAACTAATTTTTATTTTTCGTTATGAAGACTAATGATCACTTACGATTTCCCTTACAGGTCGCCGCACTTTTTGGATGCAGACAAGCGGCAATACAGCCGCGCGCAGATGCGACATCCGTCAGGCCCACGTGAAAATCGATTTTCCACGGTACACCAGCTGGCGCGAGCGACAACTTTGAACCATCACATAGTTACACCCGCTCAAATCATATATCTAACTTAAAGTGATGTAATAAGGACTAAAATTGTATAGCAATTTGTATTTTAGGGAAATATTAAATTGGTTTGACTATATGTACTATAAACGTCAAAAGTTCTTTTGTTGATATTTTTAATGTTTCGCACATTGTTCGTCGGTGACGCGACCTACCGCGTTTGATCCGATTGCAGTCGTTATTTATGATTATTAGAATAGCGTGCCGATGGCGGATAATTAATTTTAACGTTCACTTCTTTATTGTTATATCATGAAATTGATGATTCTGAATTGTGGTTTTTGTGGTTATATAATCTTTGCTAATTGATGTATTAGACGCCTTGTTTTTTTTTATCTGTTTTGGACGCTTTGCTTAGTAACAAACTGTAGATCGTATATGGTATTCTATGATTATGATATAATATTACTATATGGTTGTTTTCGTTATAGTGAATAAAAGTATACCCGATTTTGTGCGCACATACATTATTGTGCGCGCATAAATTATCGCACAAAAGTATAAATGTTATCTTTCTGAATCACCCCTACGCGACTTATTTGCAAAATGTTTATATCGAGATAGCATTGAATTGAATAGAACCAAACCTCTTTATTGATAATTTAATACCTACGTGGAGGCTTAATCCATGTTATTTATAGGCACCGCTTGCTACGTTTGTTTATAAGCATACGTAAATTGTATGCCAAGGAAACTCATCGTCCATAAAGAATAAAATGTATAATATTAGCTGTATTTAAAACAACGTTAAAAAGAAAATATTTTATTACTTAACTAATGGCTTGAAAATATTTTATGTTATTGTATTTGTATACAACTATAACTTAAGTAATATAATTTACCATTATTAAAAAAGCAAGTGTATAAAGTATCAATAGGTTCGAAATAACTAGTCGATCAAGAAACTTAATCATATCTACCAATCTGAGATCTAAAGAATTTTAATTAAATTTCAATATTCCTCAAATCAAAAAAGCAAAAGAAGAGTAATACCAGGTATCAAAAATAAACCTTGCCGCTACTTGATTGACGACTTCACAATACGTTGAGCGCTCGAAAAATATAGAAAGACTGATTACAACCGCTCGAACATCTCAGAAACGTCAAATTGTGATTGGTGATTCCCATGTGTAATACTGGTAGTCTCCTGTACAACAAAGACGTCTTCAATTCAGACGTACACTGTCGTCTTTTAAACGTCGAATTTTGTGATAATGAGGGAGCGTTCAGAGATCCATCATTGTCCGAGCAAGGTCGCTCTGACAAAACAATACGAACCACAAAAAGTTATTCGAGGAAATCGATTTCCTAAAATAAAATTTCGCTTACTTGGCGCAAACAATCTATTTTAACGGTAAGGCGAAGGTGTCGAAGCGAGACTATCAATTGAGCACAGTTAAAATTAGTATGATATAATTAGGCATATGACATGAATTTAACGCCTATCACAATGGAACAAACGAAGCATAGCATTGTGATATGGCGGCGTATCAGATGCGCGCGCTCTATGGTAGAGATGTGACCGCTCAATCGCGCCATAGCGAAGTCACTAAATACCTGGATCTAATCAGCATTTCTACACTAATTTTTAACACTTAATTTTACACGTATCTTGGCATTATACTTTCGATTTTATGGGGAGATCGCATTAGCTTGAGCATTATTACAACGGCTGGAGAGTGGCAAGTACGCTCAAAACAATTTAAGAAGAAGTCATTCTATTAGCCGTTACGGTAGAAGTAAAAGCTTTTATTTCTTTTTAGTTCTAATTTTAATTGTGTTGTTGTTTAGTTGTTGTAATTGAGTGTCACCACCAGTCCGGTTTTGCGGAATCGATGGTTGCAGGTGACAAAGGGCCATGTATTGGGAAATCAATGAAGGAGGTCGATTAGCATTTTACTATAATAGCGATAAAATATTTAAATTTTAACTTTAAATAAAGATAACCATTTTAACTTTTTTTTTTAATTCATCTACGTTTGGGAGATTAAAGAATTTGTGACTACACTATGAATTGCTCAATCAAAGCGATGCAATACTGTAAGTCTTCTTAATACCTAATCACTTGAAATTCAGGCAAATTAATAACTAATAATTAAATATCCCCCCTATAAATATAATCTCCCCTACCCATGCGACGCTACCCTGGCGGCGATTACGGCTTGTCTCCTGTCCTGTTCTCTTTCTGTAAAATGCGTAAATATTTTACAGAAAGAGAACCTTTATCTACCCGAGTCTCTAACGCAGCATTCCATCCTTCAATTTAGTTTAAAATAAAGTTGCAACTAATAACTTTATTAATTGCAATTACTGCGGAGTCATTACTAGGAAAATCTAATTTGCTATTGTAGGAAATACGATCGCCAAGGCGTTAATCATAAGCACTAATTGCCTTACTTCCTTGTAATTGCGTAGGATTTCAGAGATAATATTTATAACAGGGATTATGATATCAATAATATTGTATATAAATTAGCCACTTTGCTTAGTGTAAAGCGTACCGGACTACTGAATCCGAACCGAAGCCAATGTTCGTGTTTTACCCAAAATGTTAATTATTTCGGGTCTGGTTGTGTCCAAGTGTATCTCTTGTCAATGCTGTATAAGATCTTTTCGTAACTCTTACATCGGAAACGTAAAGGTAAAGAAGAGTGAGTGCGACTGTGGCTCGACTGGATTAATGCCACGACCTCGCAAAATACCGGCGTGAAGTAGAGGCATCTTGTGCTTCTACGTTTCGTTCGGTGAGTGAGGTAACCGGAGGACCACTCCCCCTCCCCATTCCTCTCCTTATCCTCCCTCCCATCTCCCAAATACCCTTAAAGGCTGGCAACGCACCAGTAGCTCCTCTGGTGTTGCAGATGTATGTGAGCAATGGTAATCACTTACTATCAGGTGAACCTATTGCTCATTTGCCGCCTTAGCCATAAAAATCTTTATTATCTCAAATTCAAAAACTCGTATTGAAATGTTGTTGCCCGTGTGTCTGTTAGTTCATTTGTGTACTTATCACACTGCCAGTGGATAAAGTTGAATCTGGTGGTGAATGTTCCTCTTGAATATGCCAAACTCGAATCCCAAGAGTTGGATAAACCACACCGGCGGGAATCGAGCGTAGTAACCATAACAATTCTTCAAAGCAGTCATATCCACTTTTGTTGCGCAGTTTCTTGTAAATTAAAAAAACAACGATAGACGGAGTAAGATGACTAATATATTATATAAAACCTAATTATACTTTGGTAAACTTTATGAGCAAGTATATACTTTATTATTTAATTTATCAGCAAGCTGAAGTGGCAATAGGCCGGCCACATAGCTCGCAGAACTGACAACCGTTGGGGAAAAAAGTTTCTCGAGTGGCAGCCACGTACAGGCAAACGCAGTGTAGGACGACCCCCCACAAGATGGAGTGACGACCTGCGCAGTGTTGCGGGAAGTCGATGGATGCAGGTGCCTCAGGACCGAGCTTCGTGGCAATCTTTGGGGGAGGCTTATGTTCAGGAGTGGACTTCTGATAGGCTGAAATGATGATGATGATGAAACTTTATGATGAAATATGAACAGAGATAAAGGGAAAGACGTTTTAAATATTCAACAGTAGGAGCACAGGAATGCCAAGATGTACTCTAACCTAGTACGTAGAAGCGCTAGCTTAAAGATACCTTATTAAATTGCATAGCCATATAATAAGGAATTCTAGTTATCATTTACACTATATACGGCAAAAAATCGTTGTTTTTATATATATTTATTAAACGCCCATAATAGCTGAGCGGTTAAGGGATCTGCCTACCCATTATTGGGTATATACCATCGTAAAAGTTTTTATTTTAGCACAGTAATATAGCCCCTGGCGTCTATTGCATATTAATTCACACTATACAAACAAAGTCTCATCTCGCCGCCGTCCTTTCGTCGGAAAATCAATAAAATATCAAACAAATAACGTTTTGATAAAAGAGAAGCAACGAGCCTAAGTAATTGCGCATCGATTCCCATTTCAACGTCCCCCATTTCCAACAGGGTCAATGTCACGAGAGACAGGGGTAACATTATTCTTGTAGAATATTACTCGAGGAACTACGAATGGAATTTTTACTCATTGAAATGTTTGTTCTAGAAAATGTATCCAGTCAACACAATTACGTCCTCTCTCTTAAACGTTTATAACTTGTGCTTGTACTGGCTGTAGTTTGGGTTTATGAGATTCTTGAACAAACATCTGTTCTTGCTGCATTATAACAGAAATTTACTTGTATGGATGGATGGCTGGAACCTCAGTTTTTAATACAGCCTTTAGAAAGTAGGTAGCCACGATAGCCGAGTGGTGAAAGGGATCTGCATCCGAATTAGAGACTCGCGCTCGATGTCCTATGTGAATATGTTCATTGATCAGTGAACAGTTGAAGAAGAAGCTATTCTATTAGCCGTTACGGTAGAAGTAAAAGCTTTTATTTCTTTTAGTTCTAATTTTAAT
This sequence comes from Bhutanitis thaidina, assembly GCA_029286595.1. Taxonomy (NCBI): domain Eukaryota; kingdom Metazoa; phylum Arthropoda; class Insecta; order Lepidoptera; family Papilionidae; genus Bhutanitis; species Bhutanitis thaidina. Next base: position 7,243,708 of record JAGSMS010000005.1, read on the forward strand.
TGTGTTGTTGTTTAGTTGTTGTAATTGAGTGTCACCACCAGTCCGGTTTTGCGGAATCGATGGTTGCAGGTGACAAAGGGCCATGTATTGGGAAATCAATGAAGGAGGTCGATTAGCATTTTACTATAATAGCGATAAAATATTTAAATTTTAACTTTAAATAAAGATAACCATTTTAACTTTTTTTTAATTCATCTGCGTTTGGGAGATTAAAGAATCTGGTGGTGAATGTTCCTCTTGAATATGCCAAACTCGAATCCCAAGAGTTGGATAAACCACACCGGCGGGAATCGAGCGTAGTAACCATAACAATTCTTCAAAGCAGTCATATCCACTTTTGTTGCGCAGTTTCTTGTAAATTAAAAAAACAACGATAGACGGAGTAAGATGACTAATATATTATATAAAACCTAATTATACTTTGGTAAACTTTATGAGCAAGTATATACTTTATTATTTAATTTATCAGCAAGCTGAAGTGGCAATAGGCCGGCCACATAGCTCGCAGAACTGACAACCGTTGGGGAAAAAAGTTTCTCGACTGGCAGCCACGTACAGGCAAACGCAGTGTAGGACGACCCCCCACAAGATGGAGTGACGACCTGCGCAGTGTTGCGGGAAGTCGATGGATGCAGGTGCCTCAGGACCGAGCTTCGTGGCAATCTTTGGGGGAGGCTTATGTTCAGGAGTGGACTTCTGATAGGCTGAAATGATGATGATCATGAAACTTTATGATGAAATATGAACAGAGATAAAGGGAAAGACGTTTTAAATATTCAACAGTAGGAGCACAGGAATGCCAAGATGTACTCTAACCTAGTACGTAGAAGCGCTAGCTTAAAGATACCTTATTAAATTGCATAGCCATATAATAAGGAATTCTAGTTATCATTTACACTATATACGGCAAAAAATCGTTGTTTTTATATATATTTATTAAACGCCCATAATAGCTGAGCGGTTAAGGGATCTGCCTACCCATTATTGGGTATATACCATCGTAAAAGTTTTTATTTTAGCACAGTAATATAGCCCCTGGCGTCTATTGCATATTAATTCACACTATACAAACAAAGTCTCATCTCGTCGCCGTCCTTTCGTCGGAAAATCAATAAAATATCAAACAAATAACGTTTTGATAAAAGAGAAGCAACGAGCCTAAGTAATTGCGCATCGATTCCCATTTCAACGTCCCCCATTTCCAACAGGGTCAATGTCACGAGAGACAGGGGTAACATTATTCTTGTAGAATATTACTCGAGAAACTACGAATGGAATTTTTACTCATTGAAATGTTTGTTCTAGAAAATGTATCCAGTCAACACAATTACGTCCTCTCTCTTAAACGTTTATAACTTGTGCTTGTACTGGCTGTAGTTTGGGTTTATGAGATTCTTGAACAAACATCTGTTCTTGCTTTTCTACACTTCTAGTAGCGAAGCTTTCTTAGAACAATATTTCTGTTATAATTATAACAGAAATTTACTTGTTTTTTAATACAGCCTTTAGAAAGTAGGTAGCCACGATAGCCGAGTGGTGAAAGGGATCTGCATCCGAATTAGGAGACTCGCGCTCGATGTCCTATGTGGAGTATGTTCATTGATCAGTGAACAGTTGAAGAAGAAGCTATTCAGATTGTACAAAAAACCATTGGAAAGCAATTACAAAGTCTAAATAAATGTATAAAAAAGCTATAAATAAATATTTTTAAAAATTTCTTGGATTTACTGAAAACTTTAACTCAAAAATGTAATGCAATTTCTGCAGAGCAGTACATTATCTCATCGAATATATTAATGTTTGATATTTCTTTATTATTACATAGTAGTCAATTACCTAAACTAAAATTTGGTTTTAATTTATTTTTATATTCGCAATAATAAAAGCTCGTTTAAGCTCTATGATCCCTGCGATTACAAATGGGGCGATAACTCTTATTCAAACGTTTGTTAAAAAATATAACTAAGATGGCGGCGTCAGGGGTGAGCAAATAATCAGGGCAGTAATGGCAGCCGTTTATTTACTTTTGGCGATTTATATTTTAGCTGAGGGTGAGTCTGAATTTATTTCCCGGGTGTTTTGTAATGGTAGTGCTGTTCAGTTACGCCTCGTTGAAAGGGGAACGTTATACTTTGGGGTTGGCTGACTTTCACGAAACGAGTGTGGGGAATCGCATTACAATAACTATTTACAATTTGTGATGTAGTTTCCACAACTGTTACTGATACAAGGTACTATATACTAAATTAATTTATTTACAAATAATTGAAAATATAAAATCGGCTTTATAGAAGGTGTAGGTGTCTCGCCTACAATATATTTCCGCAAATATCAACTTCACCTGTACTCTGTGCAACCCAGCTACCTGATTAAGGTTCTGGCCCAACTGATGGCTAAAAAAACATTCGTCATTGCCTGAATCAAATATCACAAACTAGTGATTAAATACCACCGTAACCACCATGTAGTGTATAAGCAAAACGGCCAAGAAATTGCTTCTTTCATAGGAGCTTTAATTGAAAGACACATGTTCATCAGTTGATTAACAGAACAATGAAAAACAAAAGGAAACGAGAAGAAGTTTTCAAAATTTACAAACGAAGGCTGCAGTTGTACGAAACATCTGGTACTCCTATCACAAACACCAACAATGACGATTATCAGTGAACTTTTTAAGGGCGATAAATAATAAGATGAAGTAAAAAAAATTTAAGCATATATTACTGAGAAAAAAATCTGTATATTTTTTATTACCACTTGTAGCTCGATTGTTATTGAACGTAAATTGCTTTGGGTGTTGACAATTTATAACATAACCTGAAAATATGGATTTTATAGTTTATTAAATATACACCGTTAGTAAGTGAAAGAAGAAAATAACAAGTGAAAACTGATATAACATGAAAAACAATTCCTCTAAAAAAATATACAACGAATGTTTCCGTTACCGCGTAAAAAGAGTCAAGAGATGAAGTAATTTCCTTCTGAATCCATACAATGTCTACGTTCAATATATCCAATTTATGAGAAATATAAAATGTTATTCCCAATAGAATCGTAGAAACATTTCATTTAAAAACCTTATTTCGTAACATAATATTAACACTATATTATTATTTTATTTATTTATTTATTAAATTTAACAAACCATGAATTTATGGTTTGTTACTTTATTAATGAAGTACAAAAACATTTTTTTAACAATACTAATTAGAATTTAGAAAATACTTTATCTAATACACTGTAGGCGTATCATCGCGTAAATTAATGTCATGGCCTGCCGGCCAACCTGCCTGCCTGTTTCCCTGCTTGCCTGCCTGCCTGTATACATATAATATTTTCATTTCAAATGATTATAAACTACTTGCTTTCTAGTTTTACTTTTATTTCAGAATAAAACTCAAGCAAGTAAAAATAATGATGTATTTTATAACTTTACCTTGATACAGAAATTTAAAGTAAAAATAAACCATGGCGTTATTATATTTATTAATACATTAACGTTAGTTAAGAAAATAAAATACCGTATTAAATCTTAAATGAGCACTAATAAAATAATGATATCAAAATCAAAACTCTTCTTATAAACTCTGTATTGTATTGTTTGTACTAAATAAGCACAGAGTATATACTTGTAAGTAGTAAATAACCAAATAGTATTTGGCGTTTTACTCTGGCCACCTGACTAATAGGTAAGTTGCTCATAAGCTTTCGAAGTGTGTTTGTTGTATTGGCAATACGTTTAGTTGAAGTACTTACGAATATATAAAAAATTAAGATGTGCAATTTATATCGTAGAACTTTCTTCTTCGTTAAAAGATTTTGATTGCCTTTTTGACATTATTTTACTTCGTTATTATCTCCTATCAATCTATTAACAGCATCAATAAATGATAAACGTATCAGCAGTATATATTTTTACAAGCAAATATAAAACGACACCATGTTTCTTTATGTACGGTAGACGTTCACAATTCACATACTAATACCTGGATTGAAAACAGATAACAATGAACACTTCACACCTATTACGTTACACCCCGCGTTCATTCATGCGAACGACGCCACATACAAAGACGCTAACATAAATGTCAATAACTGCAGCGGCTCTTACAAAAATCGAATGGTCTTCATTTTCTTTCTTTCCTGCCCGTATTTGATGTATTAGCCACGAATTAGGCGACTAGTCCCTTACTCCGGCAGAACATTATTTTCTTTGATGTTATCTGTGGTATATTCACACGATGACAAAGAAGTAACCGCCCATAATTTGTGTGTGGTATACTTGGGTGGCTAAAACGAACTAGGAAGTTAGCTTTAACTCTTTGTAAATTTTACAATTTTCTTTAAATTTAAAAATTAAAAGACGTTTGCTAATATAATGAATGAATGTTGTTTCTTCAGAAGAATGATTAATAGGATAACTTTTTATTAATTTTTTTACTAACAATGAACGAAAATTATTTAATTCATTGTGTTCAACATTTATTTAAAGACTATTCATATACCATAGAGGTTCTTACTATATAGTTACAATTCATTGTATAACCAACGGCATAATTCGCTGAGAAATTCTGAGTTTTTACGGCTATGGCCAGTTTCAAACCGCTTGAAATTGAGTTTTTAAAATCCTTTCCTTAATGGGGCAGAAGATAGAGCTCGAGAGTTTGTGATCAGTAAAAATAATTAAAATGTTTGTACACTTATTGATTATCAAAATTATACCTGTATTATATTTTTAGGTTGAATATAAATTTATCAAGTTCATAGTAAAGGTTTTTGTTTACGAAGCTTTCATATCAAAAAAGGCTAAAATTCGGAACATGTTCAACTTTTTCATCACTTTACGCGTCATAACTTAGAAACGACTAAAAATCTACATCGTCATTACAGACTCATTTCAGGACCAGTGACACTAAAAGGGTTCAAGATACACAAGAAATATATTAAAAATGCGAAGTATGGGTGGCCGAAAAGCAACGGTATAGAATATAGAAGTAGAGAAAGAAAGATCAAAGACGTCGTTTATAAACTTTGTACCCTTTTCCGTGACGGAAATCACAGTATTTTCTGCTATACATTCTGAGCTCCATTGAGTTTTATAAGAAAATACGGTATCGTGTGAGAACTGTTGCTTTGTTGTGCATCCTTACATGCCTTTTTAAACTGAAATATTTAAGTTGCGAAAATTTTAGCTCTTACATAATATTTTGCGTTCATGGAGAATTGAAAGGTATATTTAATTGCAACTTTTATCTCAGCATGTATAAATCCACAATCACACACAGCAATAAAAGTCTTAAAGAATGCGCCAGCAAAGGCCGCATTTCATGGAATGGCATTCAAATTCGGAAGGATTTTCCGTCAACATTCGGCCGCTAGAGTCACGTTTCTTAGTTAGCAAGGTGCACAAGGTGCAGATGAGGTTGGAATTTGAAGAATAATATGGTACATTTCCCCTTACAACCTATTAGTTAGTAATAAATAGACAAGGACCTAAAAATTATGTTGGATATAAAATTGGTAACAAAAATTACCAAGCTACAATAACCGCAAGTACAAATATATAAACATCTTTGAGTTTCGAAAATTTGCAAAAGTAGTACCCATGCTTAAGGTAGGAAATTAATTGTTTATTTTCTTAATTTTGATGTTGATGTCTCAAGTGCAATTTTATTTTCTATGAATACCCAACGTATTCAGGAAGCAAACAAGGACAAGTTGCAAATCTGTCATCAAGTAGACTAAAGGCGGTTGAAATAAAGGACCGCCACCCACCGGTAGCATTATAGTTTGGTTTCTCACAATGAACTCTACTAAAAAGTGCTTTCGTTTTGAGACAATAAAATAAAGTCACGAAGACATGTCTCTTGGATGAATAGCGTTGTTTGTGGTTTAGATTCAACACAGCAAGCGTCACGGGGGACGGACACTGCTACTGAACAGTAGTGAGCCGTTTTCTTTGTTCATAAGTCGACATGCGGTCCAAAAATGTGGTCGCCTATACTTAAACGAAATATTTTGTTCTAGAAATTAGTATTTAGTAAAGGGTACCATGACAGAACGAAATAATCAACTAAAAATTATTGAAACTGCACAAGGTAAACGAATTTATGTCTTTTAAGACAGATAAAATAAAGTCCTTTGTCAAATGAAATTGTAAGTAAAAAAAATAATTTAAAAATAGCTCCTTGGGTCACATGAAATGTAAAGCTTAGTGAATTAGCTTTTGTCGTAGTTTTGTAACAATATATTTCCACACACTAAAACGTACTTTCCAGAAAATAAAAATAAATTCTATGTATTAAATTTATGTATAAAATATGAAATATAATATGTTTTTTAGTATTTAACTTTTATTTAAATATTTTACATTTTCTTAATTCATTTAGAAAATCATAATAAGAAACTTTCTCAACTTTAAAATATTCCAGACTTCAAGAGTCATCATCATCGTCAGAAAATAGTAACCTCTACCAATTAAAAGAGATTTATACTAATTGCCACTTTTGACAAATTAGTGATTGCAGCAGTAGTTACTGTACGTGGTAGGTATTGCAGATATCATCTACCGCGTTATTTTAGTTCGATGGTTATTCCGCCATCTGCCGAAGGACTAAGGGAAATATTATGACTATACAACGACTTCGAAACGTGATGAAGATATTCGAGAGTAAATAATTAATGAAAAAATATGTGGTTTGAGAAAAGGAATTTATTAAGGTCGTGAGCAGTGAGAGCCGTAGTACTCTAGTGACCAGGGTGCTCTCTTAAATCCATAGCACGCAAGTGAACAGAGTGCGATCCCCGGTGTTATAACATTTTAAGTAGTCAATTTATTAAGTACTTGGCGGCGAAGGAAACATCGTAAGGAAGCCTGCATATCTGAGAAACTATAAAAATATATTTTGCTGCTTGGCTGACACAAAACTCTCTCAAACATTTGAGAAGGCCTTTGATTAGCAATGGCGTAAGAATAAGCAATAAGCAGTGAGTATTGACGTTACTTTACAGCAGGTCACCGTTTTAGAATGTAATCAATAGTAAGCACTGAAAATATATATAAAATAAAAAAAAATAAGCTGTCAACCGTATACCCTCTACTGGGGTGGTCAGAGGTCTGGACATATTTAGTCCTTTCAACCCACTTTTCACCAGAGTTAATTTAGGAAAAAGCAACATGCGGTGAGACAGACGCCGACTTAGTATCCAAGCCAACGAAAAAATCGTGTGTAAGTTTCGAAAAACTCATTGGTCCTCCACATAGGGGATGAACTCGAGTCTCCTGATGTGGAGGCAGTTCCCCTAACATTAGTAACTAGTGCCGAGTGTGTACTTAGTGACCGAGTAATTAAGTAGTAGTTAAATAAGGTAATTTTTGGTCTTTCTAAGTTAATTATAATATTGAATCAATTTTAAAATGAAATAGTCGCATGTTTCTTTTAAAACATTAAAAAGCCTAGACAAACAAATTATACGAAACTTTTCATCACCATTCCGGGAACATAGTTAACGGTTGTAAATCTATTTAATTGCCTCCATTTTTCACTCAAAAGTTTTTACTCAATATTTTAGGGTGCTGCCTCCTGCGGCTTCAGGAGCTGAGTTGTAAAACAATAAAAATGTCTTGTTGTACTGTTACTCCCTTTGTACGAAACAACAATCGATGGCATTGGCTCTAACTGCCTTTCCTTTGTTTCCGAATGACAAATGAAGACGTAGAACAATGTAAAGTTTATTCTTGTTAGCGGAAGGAATGTTTATTTCTGCATATACATAGATACTAATATACTATTATGCAACGTTATTGTACTAGTGTATTCATTGATTTCTATCACATTATATTGTCCTCGCAGTTGATGTCGATTACGACTATTATTTTATCGTAACTCTCTTCGTAGTTTGTTTAAAAGCGTGTCTCAGTGGTAACATTAGTATTTCACTAAAGATCTCAGTATGTCGATCAGTGGAACCGTAAGTGGTCATCGACATTGGCTTCATCCTGCCGATGTCAGAAAATTCGGCTAAGATATTTCGTCTAAGGTAAAAAATCGTTACGCCCATTGTTGGATTTCCTATACTGTATTTAGTTTTACAGCTATAAATAAAACACACAGACATGGAACTATTATTTTTTACATATAAATATTTGTCACGTGCGGCAAATCTAACCCGCGAATTGCCGCACCGCAGCCAATCGCTTAACCCCTGCACAGACTCATTCTGAGATTTGTTTCAGAATAACAATTGTTTTTTCCTATATTTATTATGTAAATATAGTGTCTAAATCACATTTAATTCTAAATGGATGCTAGACGACAACAACATAGTGTAGGCGGTGCATGCTGTGTAGTTTAAGATAGCTGGTACGAATTTCACAAACTAGTGTTGTGTCATAAACTCTAATTTAAAATTATTATAATTATTTTAGATTATACTCTAGTTCAAAGTGTAGAAATGCTAAAGACTGGACGATACTCTATCAGCGAGTATCTAATACTTTGCTTATCACATTGAAAGCAGTAATATTGCTTTCAATATTATTAAATTATAATTCTTATTTAAAAAGTAATTTATTAGATAGTAAAACAATCTATTCGCTATCGAATCTCGGGTGGAACTATAGAACAGTAAAACAGATCCTGATAAAATTGTTAACATTTAGAATTTAAAATTAAGTATTTACCGCTATCTGTCGCCCTGAGAATACACCAATAAAAGTTTTCCAATTATAAACCCTTAAATTATACCACATCATTAGCAATAAAACTTTGAAGTTTGTGGTTAAATGTCTATTGTCAAGTCTAGTCAATAGTCTATTGATTGTATGTTAAATATTTCTTCTTGTTCTTCTTCTGTAATAGCCTGTAAGTAGTCCACTTCAGGATATGCGTCACTTCAAAAGGAAGATTTACCTTAATTGCCCCGCTCGGCAGGCAGAGAACCAGACACCCCCACTGGCACCTAAACGTTACTCTACATTACCGTCCGGGATAATATAGGTTGACATATTTGAGATGCTATTCCGCAATCTATCGAAGTCATAGGATTTATTTTGCATTTCCTTAAGCCGATTTTTGTGTCTTAAAATATAATAAAAATGGGGTGATATGTGCATGGAAAAATCCCTTACAGTAAGTACTATGATTAAAGTTATGCGCCTCGGCAACTTTCGTAGTTTGTTTAAAAGCGTGTCTCAGTGGTAACATTAGTATTTCACTAAAGATCTCAGTATGTCGATCAGTGGAACCGTAAGTGGTCATCGACATTGGCTTCATCCTGCCGATGTCAGAAAATTCGGCTAAGATATTTCGTCTAAGGTAAAAAATCGTTACGCCCATTGTTGGATTTCCTATACTGTATTTAGTTTTACAGCTATAAATAAAACACACAGACATGGAACTATTATTTTTTACATATAAATATTTGTCACGTGCGGCAAATCTAACCCGCGAATTGCCGCACCGCAGCCAATCGCTTAACCCCTGCACAGACTCATTCTGAGATTTGTTTCAGAATAACAATTGTTTTTTCCTATATTTATTATGTAAATATAGTGTCTAAATCACATTTAATTCTAAATGGATGCTAGACGACAACAACATAGTGTAGGCGGTGCATGCTGTGTAGTTTAAGATAGCTGGTACGAATTTCACAAACTAGTGTTGTGTCATAAACTCTAATTTAAAATTATTATAATTATTTTAGATTATACTCTAGTTCAAAGTGTAGAAATGTTAAAGACTGGACGATACTCTATCAGCGAGTATCTAATACTTTGCTTATCACATTGAAAGCAGTAATATTGCTTTCAATATTATTAAATTATAATTCTTATTTAAAAAGTAATTTATTAGATAGTAAAACAATCTATTCGCTATCGAATCTCGGGTGGAACTATAGAACAGTAAAACAGATCCTGATAAAATTGTTAACATTTAGAATTTAAAATTAAGTATTTACCGCTATCTGTCGCCCTGAGAATACACCAATAAAAGTTTTTCTATTATAAACCCTTAAATTATACCACATCATTAGCAATAAAACTTTGAAGTTTGTGGTTAAATGTCTATGGTCAAGTCTAGTCAATAGTCTATTGATTGTATGTTAAATATTTCTTCTTCTTCTTCTTCTGTAATAGCCTGTAAGTAGTCCACTTCAGGATATGCGTCACTTCAAAAGGAAGATTTACCTTAATTGCCCCGCTCGGCAGGCAGAGAACCAGACACCCCCACTGGCACCTAAACGTTACTCTACATTACCGTCCGGGATAATATAGGTTGACATATTTGAGATGCTATTCCGCAATCTATCGAAGTCATAGGATTTATTTTGCATTTCCTTAAGCCGATTTTTAAGACACGGGGTGATATGTGCATGGAAAAATCCCTTACAGTAAGTACTATGTTTAAAGTTATGCGCCTCGGCAACTTTCGTAGTTCGGGAATAGTAGAATGAATCCAATAGCGTACAGCCGTCACACGACGTTAACCGTATTGTGTTCTATATAGTAAGGTATAGTAATGGACTTAAATTAGTTTTTAATTTGACAGAAATATTACTAGAATATGATAATGATGGTGATGATATCATATTTCATTAATAGACATCAAAGCAATCTTCGCATAATGTGTCACCAAAAACAATCCATTATTACAGGGAATCCGCATCTGTATTGACCAAATTCCTATTTGTTTATTCACCAGAACACCATAAGAAACTACTGAGTAATCAATATCGTACACAGTGTATGAGGAGTCTAGCTAATCAATTATAACTTGATTTTCTACTATTCCGTTTCCTTTGCATGGAGTCTTTCTTTTCTGTATGGAATGATAAGTAGAAATCTTTTCACAGCAAATAATTAATTGTCCGTGAGATAACGTTTATATTCTTGTAATAATCACCACGTTAAAGGATTAGTTCCGATGGAATATGTATAAAAAATATACTGCCACTTAAAACTACCAAATCGAAACAAACACCTGCGAAAAGTTTTGTGAGCTGCGGTAACGCGTCGTTTAGATATTTATCAAAATATGTGGAGAAAAAAAGGTAATTAGGAGATGATTATTTCAGAATTTTATTGCTTTAAATCAATGTAATATAGTATTTCCTTATTGAGTTGCGTGATTTACCATAAACATGCAAAAATACATAAATTATCTAATATCTAGTAACCTACGACGAAGTTTTTTTTTATAAATAGCATAACAGTTTATTAGACAATCGGATTAATTAATCAGTAATCATATTCACCGGCAGAAAATATCACAAGGCAAAGTTCGCTTGTAATAATCCATATACGATTATATACTCGTTACATATGTATCCACCACTGCCCATACATACGTTAGGCAGACAGTTTGGTGAGTATGTGGGTGGATGGGTACACCATACGCTCGTACTCGTGACGCTGCTCTACATCTCCCGTTTGTTTGTTCGGCTGATTACAGAAAAAAAGTAGTGATGTAAAAGTCTTAAAATGAAACCCGATAATTTCCGTAAAATTAGTTTCATTTCAATGTCTAATATTAAAATAATGTTATCATAAGTATAATTACCTATATTTTCTGCATAAGTATATTGTGTAATAAAATACGGTTGCACTAAATCATTGTCTAAGAAAAAATATCACAAGGCAAAGTTCGCTTGTAATAATCCATATACGATTATATACTCGTTACATATGTATCCACCACTGCCCATACATACGTTAGGCAGACAGTTTGGTGAGTATGTGGGTGGATGGGTACACCATACGCTCGTACTCGTGACGCTGCTCTACATCTCCCGTCTGTTTGTTCGGCTGATTACAGAAAAAAAGTAGTGATGTAAAAGTCTTAAAATGAAACCCGAAACTTAAAATTAATTTCCGTAAAATTAGTTTCATTTCAATGTCTAATATTAAAATAATGTTATCATAAGTATAATTACCTATATTTTCTGCATAAGTATATTGTGTAATAAAATACGGTTGCACTAAATCATTGTCTAAGAAAAATATCACAAGGCAAAGTTCGCTTGTAATAATCCATATACGATTATATACTCGTTACATATGTATCCACCACTGCCCATACATACGTTAGGCAGACAGTTTGGTGAGTATGTGGGTGGATGGGTACACCATACGCTCGTACTCGTGACGCTGCTCTACATATCCCGTCTGTTTGTTCGGCTGATTACAGAAAAAAGTAGTGATGTAAAAGTCTTAAAATGAAACCCGATAATTTCCGTAAAATTAGTTTCATTTCAATGTCTAATATTAAAATAATGTTATCATAAGTATAATTACCTATATTTTCTGCATAAGTATATTGTGTAATAAAATACGGTTGCACTAAATCATTGTCTAAGAAAAAATATCACAAGGCAAAGTTCGCTTGTAATAATCCATATACGATTATATACTCGTTACATATGTATCCACCACTGCCCATACATACGTTAGGCAGACAGTTTGGTGAGTATGTGGGTGGATGGGTACACCATACGCTCGTACTCGTGACGCTGCTCTACATCTCCCGTTTGTTTGTTCGGCTGATTACAGAAAAAAAGTAGTGATGTAAAAGTCTTAAAATGAAACCCGATAATTTCCGTAAAATTAGTTTCATTTCAATGTCTAATATTAAAATAATGTTATCATAAGTATAATTACCTATATTTTCTGCATAAGTATATTGTGTAATAAAATACGGTTGCACTAAATCATTGTCTAAGAAAAAATATCACTACCTAAAGAAGCCATTAAGTATAACACCTTAATAAAATGTTTGTAAACATGCAAAACTCTCCCACTGGGCGGACGCTCTCCCCGCAGGCTACATAGATTATTCTAAAGACAATATGCGCGACTAATAGTAGTCGATGACTCAGACACTATAAATAAATCATTGTCCTCATCAAAAGCCTTCGACTGTACTAACAGGAATAAGCTAGTAATTGTTATCTCCTCTATGCCAAACCAGAGTAATAATTTGTTCATAACATGCGACGCTGTGCTTTCATTTAAAGGGTCGCTGTATGAGGTCTCTAAGCGTCGAAAGTTACTCCATTGTTTAATGACAGAACAAAACGGCGTGTCGACACCCTCGTTTCATTTATTTAGTACAAAATTACAATTCCTCGCAGACTATGTGAAACAAAAAGTCGGAACGAATGTCTGTTCTATTGAAAGACCTACTGCTGACGATGATGAAGGCCGTTATTTTTAAATTAAATGTTCTATTTATCTTCGAAGTGCAAATGATATGAGTTGTTTTTATATCAAGCGCCTTTTTTGGGCATCTTTGTAATGACTATAATCGACTGGATTCCTGGTTTATTTTATTTTAGTATTTAACAATAAATATTGTGCTATATTCTAAGGTTAAGGTTTTAAAATTATATTTATATTTATCCATGTATAAAGTAACAAAGGATAAAGGACGTGCTTTATGGCAGTGGACTTGTGATCGGGTGTAATGATGATGATGTTGGTGATAATAATTTTACGATTTTTTATTTATTCGATGAAGTTATTGCTGTTAGCCGTTTTGGCAATAATTTTACGATGGATGGTAGGCCCCCTTTTCTAACTTGTAGATGGTAGGTACGTCCCTCGTGGTTATACCAGCCGCAAATTATTAGTGCAACCTCGTATTGTCTTCCGGTTTGAATTGTAACGAAGCATTCCATCATAGTCCTCAGTGGTGACAAAGCCTCTGTAACCTACTTTGATTGAAATCCTTTGCCAGTCTTATTATTATATTATTAACGTGTTAAACTAATAAAAAATAGTAACACATCGTATGTTAAGGACTAAATCTCTCTTGCAGTACATTTTCGTTAAGTAGCAGCAAGAGTTGTTGTGTTTCTTATAACATTAGATTACACGCCTCAGTAGTAATAACTCATCCCAAGAAGAATGTGAGTTCTCTTGATGTAGTGTGTAAATTGAGTGTTGACTGTAAAACCCTTTCAGGTGCTGGTAGACGATGACAAGTAACAATGAGACTTTAACACTATTGTATTTTATCTCTGAAACTGTTCACATTGAGTGCAAGCAAAGCTGAGATTAGGTTACTGCACTGTTACGGAAAATAGGAAAATGTCAAAGTAAAAACTTATAAAGTGTTAACATTAAAAAGTTAGTTTTCGAAATTTAACCCAATGGCTATTTATCATAAGGTGCTCAGTGATGTATATAAACATAATTAACTTCGACTTCTTCATTAGGAACAAAATTACACGTCTAGTACGTAGATAATAAGTATATTTTGACCAGTACATAAAACGGTGGAAAATTTGCCAAATATATTTGCCAATGTTATGTGGCGACCTCATCAACCACAGAGGCAAGGACTGAAAACCAAGAACAATGGCCCAAGTCTCCAGCACTCTTAAACGGGTGCGAAGAATCTCCAGAAGTAACGGCGAAAATGGTCACCAACCGTTGGGCTACGCTGCGTATGGAGAAATCCTATACCACTGCCTATATAATTTATAACGTGTTGAAACTAAATCAGTGTATTATTTTCCGGATCAAATTACTAGCATCAGAAAAACAGGCGTGTATTACAACAGACGTGAACGAAGTAAAAATAATAAATCCAGAAACGTAGAAGCCTTATAATTTATACTTGCAATTGTTGTCATTTGGTGAAACTTCATCATATTGACAATTATTATTATTTCTTGTACTAGTTTCACAACACATTTTTTGCCTTACGGCATCATTAGGGCATTCAATAATAATTAAACATTCAAGTAATGAAAACTTGATGTATTATTACATTTCTCCCTACCCCCTGAAGTTTTAATTAAAGTTTTAATTTATTGTGTAACATAAGTTGAATATTTCATTCCTCAATATCTTAAAGATGCCGTAAGGCGAAACCGGTTGGTTATTTATATAAAATAAAACGATACAAAAATTATATAAACATCATATTTTGTGTTCTGAGACTAGAGCAAGGAATAATATTAATTGCCAGTAGAAGCCATTAAGGTAAAATCGAGTAAAGGCTGATAAGTTTCTAGGGTATTCTTATTATAATTATTGTAAAAAGCTTCATTCAAAAGTGAAGTCAAGTAGCAGCCAGTGAACGCCCACAGCTGAGCAAAGGCCTCTTTGATTCTCTAGAAACGTGGGGAATATAAAAACAAAATGAAACGCGATAAATTTAAAATCAGCATTTAAAATTCCTATTAACTAAATTTTAGCGATACCGGCACCGGGGATCGAACCCTGGTCACACGCGCTACATCAAACTAGAGGGAGCGTCCTGATCACTAGCCTACCGAGGCCACATACAATTCAGAAACTTATTCTATGGCATTTCTATTACAACAGAGCAGTGTTCACGCACGAATGATTTCATAGACTTATAGCTTTTACTCGTCTTAAAACATTTTGCTGTTTAAGAACTATAACTATCTAGTTACCGGTGCGTACCAACCTCAATAATGCAATATGGTACTTAATGATTGGATGAAAAAATTTAAACCGATCGAGTGTTAAAGTTAACACTTTTTTGGTCGAACGATCAATGGACATGCACGACTTTCGCATTTGATAGAGAATTCTGTGGACATTCGAACGGAATGCCGCCGAAGCATTTCTCGTGAGAACGGATAATAGAGGCAGGGGGCCGAAGAGACCATGTCAAGTGCCGTCGTCAAATATTCTTTGGGTGATTGTAGATTTTTGCTAAGCAAATGCTTTCGTCACGCCGCTAAATGCCTTTCGGAAGCAATTTTATAAAGTTGAATGTCTTCTGGAATATGAAAGTTAGTGGCATAGGTCCTGGGAATCGTGTCAGTTTGTTTCTGTAATTGATTTTTAACAACTTACCGACTTTTGAATACCTCGCATGAATAATAATAGAAAAATTCTAATGTAAACAAATAGATGTTTCTTTCTCAGCAAATAAATCAATTTTACACACCATTTCATATCAATATAACATTGAATCAATACCTACATTTATATCATACGAGAAAGGAGTATACGTATTTATTAACGTTGTCCTTACAATTAAAATTAGTTTTATTTAATATTTTTATCATTATATTGTGTTTAGTCCACGCCTGTTAACCATAACCGTAAAGTCTAAATCAACTTTTCGCCTTTATAATGTGACCGGTAACGAGCATCATCTTCCAATTTGCTCCCGTAGATTCTTTGTACCGCCCTACTTTTTAAGGGATACCGTCAACCTAGAGGTTCATTTAGGGGTTTAAATGCTTAGGCTTGGCATACATTTAGTACTATTCGATTGATTATCTTTGACTAAGTACTAACTTTGTGTATGTATAATACAAACACTGAATTGCTACAAACAATAATCTAAAAAAAGACCGTCTTTAATCTGTGTACAAAAATGGTTAGTGATAATTAATAAGCCACTTTACGTTAAATTTACTTGTCAAACAACTTGTCGCAATCGGTAATGATTAGGCTCTATCACGGACTAAGTGTGTCCAATCCATGTCGCATCGGGTTTCGCCACGTGCGTGCACTATGCGCTGTGAAAATCAATCGGAGTCCGTTTCGTTTTTCCCGAAAAACCTTTCAAGTCGACGACCGATTATCGATGATTTCCGACGCTCCGAATCCGAAAACCACGATCCACCTGCGATCACATTCAATCCGCTATAACTGTCACTGCCATTTGATATTTTAATTGTCGGACAGTTAGACGTAATTCGATTTTGTTGTGATTTTATTTCTCACGCGCAGAAGTGTGTGAACACGTAAATTAATACGATACATTGTTCGTTACGCAAATACAATACATTAAAATCTTTTAAGTCAAATTGTACGCAGCATTCAACGAATTCCGCATAAAGTACCGTAGCTTAATTGTGTTTCGGCTACTTTTAAACAGAAAATTATTTTGAAAACTTTCGACATTCCGTCATACTTTATGTGACAATAGTGACGATCATAATGTCTTCTAGGGTGATTTAGACCTCGGTGATAATTTCAGAATATTAACGGCGGTTGTTAACTGAGCAGGATATACTATAGTGCCTCAAGCTGTACGCGGGATGACAGCACTGAGAGGAAGAAGGAACCTAGGAAGGAGGTTCAGATGCAGTATCAGAAATACGTGATACTACACAGAATATTGTTACGTATATAGACAATAAAAGTGTATTAAATTTTGTCATTAAAACGTCTTAAATGCTGTATTGTGTACAAAGAAATCTACAACTATTACTCTTATTTGGAATCTCATAAAGCGGAGTGCCACAAGTTATTACAAATTATACCAAAGTTAATTATAAGGATAACTTTTCAATTAGGCCATTATTAATGTAGTCGCAATAGGCTAAGCGTCTATTTAATTGAACCTAATAGTTATTGCATAAGATAATCGACGCATGTGCCACTAAATTGACGCGACAACATAACACATAAAAACTACAAAAAGTGGCAGCGCTCCTCACATCCGCCTCCACAAACAGTCCCCGCCCAGTTTTTCCAACAAACTTCATTCGTCATGACCAATTAAAGTGGAGCCACGACTTTTCTGTCCGACAACTTTTTATCGCCGACCAGTAGAAACACTGGACTAGGCCACTAAGAATATATTAATAAGTGAAATATTATTTGTTGACGTCAATGTCATTATAATAGTAGTAGAAGGTGACGTAGCCGGCGTCAACTAATTTACAATGAGATCATTTCACAGATTGTTGATGTAATCCTGTTATTTGCTCAGTGATTTATTTAACATATGACATTTTATGATCATTAATTTACTGCAGCTATTCTCTTTATCATACCAGTGATTAATTTTCTTTACGTTCATTTATTTATTATTTGCTATTTATACTTTGCTAGCGGACCGCGCTGGCTTCTCACTAAATGTGAATGTTTTATACATATAAAGCTACCTCTTAAAACGTTCTAAACGTTGGTGAAAGCTGCATTGAAACACACTTAGAAGTTTAGAAGTTATTAGCGAATATATAGACAAACGCAAATTGCTGCTTTGTTTTATACTATTTAAAGAAAATATAGCGTTAATTTTGATAAAATAAATAAAAATTACAGAACGTTTATCATAATCTCAATCATTCAACATGGGTCGTTGGAAATATTGTAATAAGATGTTAAATTTGAATTTAGAAAATATCTATAAGACGCCTCCAATAGCTTTTACCTTAAAATACATTGACCTTTAGAAGTGTCAGTTCTTACTCAACAGTTGGTTGGTCCACGACAGAGGCGGACATTGCAACTGGACGCGACAAACACGGTTCCCACGCGTGTGCCTTACCGAATTCTTTTTGCGTTCAACATTTCGGTTTTAAGGAAAAAAACCTGAATACAATCACGTTTTCTATTCAGCTAGTTCTCTATAGATAGGTAACGGACTGGCTTAGCTGGCGATGGATTATATATACTTCAAAACCGGTTATACTATTTTTAATATACGAACAATCTATATATTCATGTATAATATTAAGATACAGTAACGATACTTTCATTTGGCTATGTTCATATTGAAAATTTTATTATAAAATATTTGTAAACTTTTTGTCTCTGATCTCATTTGACCAGTCAATTTAATCTGCGATTTACATTCGAGTTATTGGACACATTTGATGTCAGTGCTACTAAGCGGTCATCTTACTTAGTCGTAAGTGTTAGTTTCGAACTCATAGATTTGCTTTTTGATTCTAGATAGATGTTACCATTTGTCTGTTTAAAATAACTTTGGCGACGGTTATTGTCATCAGTTAAAGTACTGTTGATTAAATTATGTATAATGTTTCAATCTCTGACTATCCTGGTATTGCGTAACGGCCATGTTTTAATCTTAACTAATAATCAAAAATAGATATCGATATATCTTTAGATTACCCTGAACACAGCGTTGGACTGAGCTATAAATTAAGAAATATCCAATCAATTTTGTTTCGACGCTACAAAAAAACACAGTGTATAATAAAATTTTAAGTAACAATGATGATAATGCATCACTAAATATCATTAGACTCTGCTGCAGTAGTGTCACTGTAGCGTTAATACCACATTAGATAAAACCCCTCAGCGAGTATCAGACATTATTAGAGATACAGAAAAGTTATTTAATATAACCATTGTGTTATTTTGTCAACAAGTGTAAGAGCCGGCTGCTGACAATAATGATGCTTGCAACTTGCGTATACTAAAATAAAGTAAGAAGTGCCATTTTAATGTCGTGGAATTAAAATTAAACCGGCGTGGTTCAAGATTCCCGATTAAAACTTTTTACACCAAAACTATAATATTCTAAATTAAAAATAATTAAAACATTCTATTGATTAACATTCAATTGTTTTTACATTCAGTGTTTGAGTTATATATGGAAACCTAAAAAATTTGAGTATTTTCAAATACAAGTTCTGATATGGATCTAAGGCAGTAGTGTCTCTACTGCTCGCAATATCAATGCTGCGTCTGGAGAGGACACGACGAACGTACAGTGCGTTTTTGGTTTAATCGCTTTCGTTGTGAAAGCTTAGACTTAAAGAATGAACCACGAGGAAGATCAAACTCTAACGGTATATAAACGATGAATTAAAAGTAACGTTGGACGCCGATCCTTATCAAACAACGGAGGAATTAGCATCATGATTTAAGGTTAGTAAACTCACAATATTGATTTATTTGAACCAAATTAGTAAAATAAAAAGAAATGGGTGGCACGTGAGTTAACTGATTTGCATAGGACGAAAATTGCTTTGCTTTCATGTGTAGGTACAGAAATGAAGGGCTTTTGGACAAAATTGAAACATGTTGTGAAAAGTGGATTCT
The DNA here is from genome assembly GCA_029286595.1 of Bhutanitis thaidina. Classification (NCBI taxonomy): domain Eukaryota; kingdom Metazoa; phylum Arthropoda; class Insecta; order Lepidoptera; family Papilionidae; genus Bhutanitis; species Bhutanitis thaidina. The sequence goes on from JAGSMS010000005.1 coordinate 7,263,506, forward strand.
CTACAAGAATCGCAAGCAAAAAACGCAATGGCCAAATACTGGAACAGTGCCCTAAAGTGAAACTCACCCATAGAAAAGGATTGGTAAGTATTTGCTGGTCACTTCATAGTGTAATTCAATATAGCTGTTTGAGATCCGGTGTATCAATAACGGCAGATTTACATTGAGAAGGACTTTGAAACAATGATGGCAAAATTCTCAGAGAAACAACCCCGACTCGATGTTCGCCATCATTGCTTTATATTATCACAAGACCTCACACTGCTTGGCAAACCGTTTTGACATTATAAGACCTGCAGTTAGAAACCATACACCATCTCCGTTCACTCCGTTCGATAACAAACCCTCGAGATGGCAGAAATGTGCAGATAATGTGGGTAAAATCATTTATTTTTTTCTTTGTAATAAAAAGTTGTCTACATTTTTTAAAGACATTTTCATCCTTTAACACGTAATATTATAGAGCCGCAAGAGTACACGTGAATACTGAGATACTCACTTGTCTTTACCAATTATCAATACCAAAGCGATTGTCCCAATCGCTTATTGGATAAAATACGAAAGACAAATGCATAGACACTCGAGACACGGCATGCAATACAACCCAACCAGACTGGAAAATCAATAACGCCATATTGATGTTTCTCTAAAATTTCTCTTAGATATAGCGCAGATGCAGACGCCGTCTTTTAACTAAAAATAAACAAATAGCCTGAATATAAATTCATTATTGACTGATATGATTTGCGCATAATAATAGCACTCTAATATATTCAATCACATCTATTCGTTGTCTTAAATGCGAAAGCGTGTATTTGACTATCTAATTACACTCGATGCTGCGTAGAAAGACAACGTCAACCATTGTCATAGCGTATGGAGAAGAGTTGTCTCACTCCTGATAATGTCAGGAAAATTTAACCAATATTTGTAAATACAATTTGTTTTAGTGCTTAAAGATTATTTTTCCATATTTAAAAATATTTTGTCTCATAATGTTTTATTGTGTAAATGTAAATTAATTAAATAATTATTTAAGTAACGTATACTTTAAGAAATAATATTTAACAAACAGCCGATTTATAATTCAAAATCCATAGAATTCACACAACATTGTGTAAGTCGTCACTCCGTCTTATGGCGCGTCGTTGTTTGCCTTTACGTGGTTGCCACTTGAGAATGTTTCTTCCCCAACGGTTGTCTGTACTACGAGCTATGTGGCCAACCCATTAACACTTCGGCGTGCTTATCCTTACGGCTGTCTGTTATCCTATTTCTACTGCGGATGTTTTCGTTGATTCTAATACGCAGAGATATACCGAGCATAACCCTTTCCAAAGCCTACTGAGCAACTTTGAGCTTCCTCATACAGCCTTCAGTGAAGTGACTTCGTCTCGGTTCTGTAAATTATCACTGGCAACAAGCAACTACACTGTCACAAAAAAAACATATACAATGAAAATAATAAAATATACCGTCTTTACTGTGTTTATAGTCTCCTTGCGACATGCACAGATGCGACCATCAAAATAATCGTAGTTTCTTTGATGCTTTTAGGAGGCCCTGATTCTGGTGAAAATTTCAATGTTCTACGAGGTCAACAAATCGATTGACCATTGATCATCAATATGATAATATTAATCATATTACTGTCCAAGACCTCTTTCACATGTGTTAGAGACCAGCTGAATACCAGAAATGCCACATTAATTGGTCGGCTTTATGTGTTCATCGGTCACCTTATCACAGTAACTAGCGTAAAAATGTAACGTAACCCTGAAGTGTTTCGAACGGTGAGTAAATAAAATTGGAGGTCCAATAAATTACCTGTAATGATTTCGATGATTTCTAATATCGATGTATACTTGATATTGGTCGCCAATGTATCTCTTATTATATATATTTCATTATTATCTATTTTAATAGTAGACCAGTGATGAGTCGTCAATTTCCCTTCCATTTCCTATAATTTGAGGAGGGCGATGGCTGATACATGCATGCATGCATGCTGATACGTACTTGTGGGCAGATATTGCTTGTGGGAACTTGTCAGCTCAAGTCTCCAATGCACTGGTATAGCCTTTATTTTATGGTGATTTTATTGAAAAGTACCAACGAAGAGTTGCCCCGTTTAAATAAACGAATCGTCCTTCTTTTTTTTCTTCTATGAATATGATCTTTAAAAACAGAAGCGGATACTTGTGCAATTTCATTTGCTTGTATCGTCTCCGTGACTGTAAAGCCATTATGTTCTTAATGGCCTGAATGGGTGGTAAATTGAAAAAAAAAATACGTTTGATAAACGAAACGGATAATATCATTTCCTGAAACGTAACAATGCGCCTATGTATATATATTGATTGTTCACTTGGGAATGAATATAAGTGGAGATCATAATCAACATTTGCTGTTAAGTGAAATGTGTATTCGTTTGTTGTTACTTTAATTTTATTTTTTAGCTCTGGTAGCCTTGGTTACGGGAATAAATTTACAGGATGTAGTGGAGTTCGATCTCCAGTGTAGTACGTATAAGCACTTCTAAAATTGTTGCTTTAATAAAATTTTAGTGCATGGTAAAGAAACCTGCATATTATTAAAAAAATACGTTGAGGATTCGAGGAACAGCAACTCTTTCCGACTTCTAAAACCCTTAGGAAAAATGAGAGGAGGCTTGTGCCTAGTGGTGCGTTGTAGGCAGATACTTCATAATTCATCAATTATTTTAGTAGGCTCTGTTCAATCGATTAATTATATAATGTTTATTACTTACTAAATTAACCTTATCCAAAACTTTAGTTTTAAAGTTGGTACACCAGCCGTCATTCATTTATTTTTTTTATATAACATTGATGTATAACTTATATACTTTAACTTTTAACTTTAAAAAAAATTCGAAGTGATTACATAGCCGAGAAATGCCATTAATCAAAATAATAATTAATTTATATTAACCTTCTTAATGCAGATTATTCATTTTCTATGACAAAGGACTGACGCCAGAGTTATGTCATCGGTCGACTTAGTCACGAAGTTGCCTCCAGTAATCTAAGGGGTATCATTATAGTTCAGTAGTATTGAGTAATATCCCACCCACGTAAATCTTGCCTTAGTATATTTAATATTACGACTACTTATTCAAACCAAACTCTATCATGTAATCAATTATTGAGTTGATAATCATAACCTCGGCATATTTATTAGAGTTATATGTTATTAAAATTATTTTAATGAGAATATTGTATGGCAAAATTACATAGAGAAGTAAATGACATTTATATGTTATTTACTACACTTAAGCTATTATTTCGATTATTAACAAAAGTTTAAGTAAAATTGTGTGACGTAACTTTTTGCATATGTCAATATTTCTAAAATGATTACTTATTAAAAGTTGATTTGATTATGTTCTGATGATTTGTCCTATTTTTAAGTTTCATTCTATGATTGCTTTTAATTTTAAGAAATGATTTGATTTTATGTTGATGTTTACGTACTTAATAATTTTTTAGTAATATTTTGTGATTTTCTTTATTGTATAACGTATAATTTGTACGTAAAATATTGTATCGTATAACGTAAGACGTTAATCCTAATTTATGAAGAGTTCATCATTATCAGCCTATGTATAGTCCACCACTTACCTACCTCAAGGTGGAGATGGCGGGGGAGGGGGAGGGGGTGTTCTGTATGCGGTGCTGGCGATTAGGTGTAGTGTGTAGTACTTGTAATAAAAAAAACAATGTTAATTAGAGTTCATTTATTTTGAATAACATTTTTGACAATGTGCTTTACTACGTAAATTTTATTAACCTACGTCGCTACAAGTATCTATTAATAAATATATCTATACGTACTCACAACTTCATGTACTTAAGGCAATTTCAATTGACAGTTCTAAATACATTTTAAATGTAAATTTTCGTACCAGTTTAATATTGATTTACAAAGGTATTTATGATCGTTTGCAAAAATATACATGTGTATATATGAAAAAATGACATTTAAGTATTTAATTCGTGGTAGAAAAGAGACATAACAGTATAGGAACACGTTAATATAATTCTACATTATTTATCTATATAAAGCTCATAATACGAATGACATGTCTGCGACTAATAATATGCACTTAAATATTATTTGTACAATTCATTAAAAATGGTTTACAAAATATTATTAATATTTATGTACATTAATTTACTTATCTAGGTAATGATTATGGATTTAAAGGCACAAAACAATATTCCTCAGTACTGGTAAAGGTATATTAATATAAACCAATTATTTATATGAACTTTATGTAATATCTTCTCTGCTTATTATTCAACTAAACATAAAATTATGCTACGTTAACTCTTAGTGTACTCTTCCCATATCCATTCCTCCAAGTTGACCCAAATATGGATATCCAGATTTCGCTTCGGTAGGAGAATGCGCGTGCGTTGCATAGTGCGGGTTTGTGCCAAAGAAGGAACTGTAACAAGCGAAATAAGTTATATATGTAGATTTCCAAAACATAAAACTTCCACGCTGAGTAACAATGTCGATGGACCTGCTGAGTTTTTTTAAAAACTAGGACTTTTTTTTAAGTAATATGAGGTATTTATTATGTTACCACTGTAACTTTGGCTACAATGTACAAGATGTAGTGCCAAAGAAAAATAAAATCGAAATAATCTGACGGATGCTTATGGCAGTGTCACATATACTGGTACAAACAATCAGAACCTGTATTGCAGAATATTAGGTATCAAATAGGACTGAGATTCAAATTTAAGACTCCATAAGCTTATCTGAACCTTTACTAAAATGCACAGAGTTTGCAATAAAAAGATCGATTTTAAAAGAATCCGTGTAACAAAACGAAATTAAAAAAATATTACCGAAATTGTTATAAGTAATTTCGCGCCTATCATATAATTACCGGTTGTTATACGCTTTGATAGAAATAATTATTTTGACCGCTTACGACCACTAGTATAAGAAGACAGTAAGGCAGCGTGGGAGCTGCTAAGTAATTCAAAAATAACACATGTTAAAATGAATAATACAAAAATATTTTTATCTTATTATTGTGAAAAAAATTTAAGTCGGCTTTTTATGCATGGCGTAAACCTTAAAGAACAAGATTTAATAAAATTTGTTCAAAATTTGAATTTATTTTATACATATGAGAAACGAAATAATATTAAAAAAATCCTGCCTTTGTTGAAATATATGAGTTAATAGGTTTTTAATACCTTATTACATACATTTAATTTTTCAATTTAATTATGAAACCAAAACAAAATTAATGACGAAATAAAAGTAACGACAAAAATTAAAATAGCGAAAGTGTATTATTTTCTAAAGGCGATACCGAGTGGTTAGGAAATCTGTGGAGGTTTCGCGCCAAAGAGTTTTTCGAAACTTATGTACTATCTGCATCCTTGGCTTGGACATTAAGATGTCGACAAGCTCACCTCACCACCAGTCACGTTGTCCTAAATAAGCATAATGGTTTGGACGAACTAAAAATGTCTAGACCTCTGACCATGCCAGTTTTAGATATACGGTTGTGAGAGCTTATACTTATAGAACACTGTAATAATTTCTTAAGGAATGTCACATCATATACCGAAGGTTACTAACTGTGAATAATGTTTTGTACCCATATTAAAACCAAAGGGTTAGCAAACTACTACAAAAATTGGTCAAAAGGCGAACTTAAACCATAATCAAAGTAATACTGTAATCATAGAGAAACGCATTACCATTACGAAGCTGTCTGAGCCGTTGTAATTATTACTTGAATTTGGACCACCGAAATACGTAATTATATTAAAGCCTGAATGATATGTTAGAAGAATCAACGTGGGCGTCATTTACAGAAGCAATTCATGACTATGACTCGCATTAAAATTTTATTTCCAGTGTGATCGATCGTGTACACCATTAACTTCTTTTTAAATATATGAACCATACTAATTACACCATATCTTAAAATCCACTAAAAGAAGAGTATAACATTTCTTTCTTCTTTTTCGTCAAATATCAACCTCATCTGTTAACCAAAAACGAGACATTGACGGACCCAAATCCCAAAAATCCACAAAGTAGAGGTGGAGAACAGCGTCACTAGTGCGAGGTTTGGTGCTGCATTCACCAACTCGCTTTGGTGGTGATGAGCAAACCTTCCAAGAAATATATGCTTTTGCTGGCGTTTACTTGAAGAGACCTGTGCTCAGCAGTTGATTAAAACGGCTATGGACTACCCAAAGCCGTTTTACCCACAGTAGTTGCAATCCACTGCTGGCAACAAGTTTCCGAAGCAGCTAAGATAAAATTTTATACAAGTTAATTAAAAAAATAATGAAAATAAAATTTAAAAATTAAATAAAAAAAGATATTTTTTTTTTCCTATTAACGGGTTGTTTATATTAAGTAATTTTGCTATCTGTAGAATTCCACGAGGTTTTTCTGTGCCCTAATCGACGTTAGTAACACCTACGTTATGAGATGAAGTGAAAAATCCTTTTTTTATTGCCAATCGACGGCTCATTTTTCTTTTTTTACTTACACTTTCTGTTCCATTGTGGTAGCAGTTTAAGAATCGCCCTTTCATCCTATGAATACAGCAAGAGTCTACTCAGGAAAAGTTTCGATAATCTCATGGCAATCTTCAATCTCTGGGCAAACCCGGCAATAAGTTGCGAAAGCCTGTTTGGCTACGCTGAGTCGTGCCAAATGGTCACATCCACAATCCCTGTGGCTAATCCTATTAGTGACAGGCGAGAGTTTTCATAGTACGCGTAATTCTTAAATTGATTTAAAAACATGTTTAACTTTATGCGTGTGCTCATAATTCTCATGTAACAGCATAACATTCCTTGGTTTTGTACGGCGCATACAGTGAACTAACGACCAAAATTCTGGCAAAGTGTCACTCCAAGTGTATCTACATAGGTGACAACGAACTTTAATTTTCCTCATTTTTTTGTTTTCAGATTTCTATCGAGAATGATTATGTCTGTAGGCACAGTGACGACTTAAAATCAAATGGACTACGATCTTGTGTGTCACTCGTATAAAAAAATTATACCTCTGTTTTATTAAAATGTATGCATATGTAATGGAACAGGTGAAGCAAAAGATTACACAGAAATCGTAATTAGCATACTAACTACATCATTACCGAATGCTGCCTAAATTGATTGGCACAACGCACGCAAGAGATATAATGTGTTCACGGCAATTAATTATTGAATCAAATATAAGCCTACTACATAATTTGTATGATTATAAGGTTATGACAGTAATATTCTTGATAATTATTTAAGACTTAAATAAACAATACAATCGATTATCTATCGACACTTAACCAAGTTTCGATCATAGTTTGGGGAAACGTATAAATTTAATAAATAAACGAGACGACTTTACGAAAGCAAGTTATTTAAGTTGCATGAACTATTAATAATAATATACAAAATAATACGTGAAAACAACACTGAAGATCAGACTTCATAATCCTTCGTTCACAATAACCTCTAAATAATCAAACCGCGATTAATTATGTTCTCATCCATATCAGCTGACAATTAAAAGGGAACAGCTAATATGTTGCATCTAAATTTGCTTAAAGCTATTTTAAGGATACATCTAAAAGTGATTTGCACACACCTGCATCCATCAATCAAAAGTTACTAAGTATGCTGAACAAAGCACTGAACGAGTGGAGCGATCGATAAAAAGTGACCAATAAACGGCGAGTACACGCGAACCTTACTGCAGTTTAGGAAGTTGAATGCAAATAGCTGCAGATAAGTTTTAATACCAGGCTCGCGTTAGTTTAATGCCCGGGTTCACTGCACTAATGTCACGTTCGGCCTCTCATTAATTGCCCCTACGCTCGCTACGAGCAACGTGTGTTTATCTGTTTTCCGCAATGTACGAGTATTGTGCTCGAACTGTACTCCACGACCTACACATTGTATGCAATTTCGATGATAGGAAGACAATACGACAGTAACTACTGATAGGTTACGGAGCAGAAAGAGCCATTGGAGTACATGATTCCTCACGTCTGAGTACAATTTCACTTATGGCAACGGAAAATAAATTATTAGTTATCGTGTTCGAACAATAATCGCCGGTGTTCCGTTTATTTTGCGTCGTTTATTTTACAAAAGTTCACTTTTGTTTATAAAATGTTACATTGCAACTGGAATACATAACAAATTCACCTACGTATAGATTTGATTATAGTAAAAGCGGCGTACGAGTATCAATGTTAAAAATTGGACGGAACTTGAAGAAAAATTACTTGGGATATACTCTGTTCAGGGCTTTGACAACTTGTAAAATTTGTATGTAATTCAGGACTTTACGACATTTCTATATAAAATGTTGAAACTTTCCCCTATAGCTATCACCCTATATATGTAACAATTATCATGGGCCGGGAAATGTTAAAAGTAATGCACAATTCCGGCACCGACCACGTGCCATGGCATTCTAAAAATAGAACTACGTTTGTAAATAACGATTGTCTGTAATTCTATATTTTAATATCAGATAAAATACATAACTATCTAAAGCGTGTAAAAACAGTTAGCTTATCAGCAGTAACTTACACTTACATCAATCGAAGTTACATAAAAGTCTATATTAAATAGAACGCCATGTATACGGAGCTAACCCATATATTACTAGAATGTCAGTCATTGTACAAAGCGATATATTGTGTGTGGTCCAATGTGAGGTTTATCGGCCTGCTTTGTCTCGCTAACATAGATAAATGTCGTCGCTATTTAGAATACAAAGCCACAATGAACTTGTCACATTCTCTTACCACAAATCACTGAAGGTATTACTCATTGGTACACGTTAAACTATCAACGTAAAATTCTGAATTTCAAAAATTCATTATAGCTGTTGATAGCAGTTGATTATTAATCAATCAAATACCTCTAAAAAATTTCGCAGCCCTATTCCATTCACGACTGCATCGTGTATTACGAAGAGCGGACTATAATAACCACCCGCGCGGCATATAATGGTCGACTTCTTACACTCTTAATTGATTAGCGGCCGCTCCGACTAATGATAAAGGAAGGTGAAAAGAAATAAAACGAATGCGCCCCGTTTTGCGATCGAGCCCTGCGCCCGTCCGATAGCCACCGGACGTTATACGCTAAATGAACGGCTCTTCGTAACGTTCCGGCAAGTAATATCCCATAGACATTGGTATGAATTAGTGGCTATCATTAATCATTTTCAATAAGAATATCATTCTTTCTTAAATTAAGTACATAATTTAAAAGGTCAGCAGCGAGAGTTACTTTATTGTAATCAATCTGTAAAATCAAAGTCTGAATTTAAGTAGTTAACCATCAATAATTTATAATTCTCTAGTAGCAGACGAGGATTATTAAATGTTATTGATTATAACGTTTTAAAAAAAACTGAACTTAGTGAATAAACTCACCTATAATTTTCTGGCCATGCACCGACATCAGGTAGTTTGTTTTGAGGATGTCCACTAAGTTGCCTTGATGTCCAATGATTATGTGCTGACATCGCGTGTTCTTGTTGTTTCGCATAATCCCCATAACCGTAGGGATGAGAGACTGCATCGCTTGGATTTGCGTAAGCGGAGTGCTGGTAGGTTATGCCGCTGCTTTGATTGGCTGAGGGACTGCTAGTGATTGGACTAGTACTAGGAGGAGTAGCATCAGACGCTGGTTGTAATGGAGTAGGAAGTTCTGAAGAATGCGAAAGTGGTGTTAAATTTCCTGACGAGAATGAAGTAGACGTGGGGGGATGAAGAGAAGAAGCAGCTAAGGCTGACTGGCATACAGATGGTGTTAATGCAGACTGGTGAAGTGATGGAGCTAAAGCAGAGTTTAATACTGAACTAGTACCAAGAGCAGAGGAATAAGATTGCTGCCAAGATGCACACTGAGCATTAAAAGACGTCGGAGGTTCGTATTGTTGATGAACGGAAGGAAATGCAGACTGTAAGGACATTGTATTGAAAGCACTAAGTTGTTGTGAGTTAAGTTGCTTACGAAGACGCGCTCTTCGGTTAGAAAACCAAACCTAAGGAAAAAATATAAAATTACACATCTGTGCGTAGAAAATTACAAATTAAAAAGTGTGTTCATCAATCTAATTGCATTCATTCGATTTAGTTTTAAACTCTCCTTTATTTTAAGTTTATACCATTTTTTCAACTTGTTCCAATGAAAGTTGATTTTGACAAGAATAAGTTAAACGTCAATTGTATTAAAATATTGTTACACGTAATTAGGCAGTAAGGCAGTCTATTACGTTTTATATTAGGCAAAAGGGGTTATTAATTCAACAAAAAATATTAAGGAAACAGTAGCGCGGCATATGGTAGCTCAATGTTATAATAATTAATTCTGAATGTAATTACGATATTTACTACGTTACGCTGTTTTATGAACAGGAAATGAATGATATCTTCACAATGAGTGTGTATCATTGCGTTCAACCATAATTTATAACATTTTAGTGTAATATCGTATTAGAAAACTAACATACTTAATTATTTTCTAGTTTATAGTCGCACTCACCTGTACTCGAGCTTCCGTTAGTTTAGTTTTCTGTGCTAACTCTTCTCTCGTATAAACATCGGGGTATTGTGTTCTTGTAAAAGCCCGTTCCAAAGCCTCGAGTTGGTCTCCAGAGAAGGTTGTCCTCGATCTACGCTGTTTCCTCTTTAACGTGATACCCGGCTCCGACTCCGTATCCGAGTCTTCACAAGATGAAGGACCTTTTATAAACAAAGAAAACGTTTTTTGAAGGAAACTAATAGCCATATAAATGTTTTGATATCGTTACACGGTGTGGTTTTATTCGCAACTTTAAGATATAGTGAAAATGTTACATGTGAGTAGCACAGTTATTCAAGCCATAAACTACTATAAGAAGTCTATAAATGCCTCTAGAGATATCCTGCAGTAAGCACTGGGGATTACAAAAACAAGGTAATTCAATACTAATCAAAGTTTTATTTAGTCTGTAAAACATCGTGATACTTTCTACAATATTTAAGATTAAAAACAAATAGCCTTCTATTTTTTTTTAATGTTAAATATTGTACTTATACAAGTATTTACTTGTTGCACTAACAAAGATTTAAGATGTACTTCGTCATTGATCAGATGTAACATTATTATGGACTGCCGAGACCACACGCGAGTTTGATTAAAATTGAAGTAACCACATTGTGTATTAACGTTAAAAAAATTGTGATGAGGTAATTTTTTAACTCATCACAATCACATACAAAAATTCTGTCACCAAAACTCACAATAATACTTTAATAAGTTGCAATAACTCAGCAACATATTAAAAACAAGTATGGAATATAATAGCTAACGCAAGTAGTTAAATCCCATTACATAGCAAAATAAAATTTCTTTGTTTTCGATCAGATTCACCATTTTATCAACAAATGCGCCAAATGTTGCAGTGCGCGAGAGCGTATAAAGGTACCGCTTTTCCAGTGTAGACATTACTTCAGCCGCGCACAACTTAATATGCATAATCTTATCGCGGTGCAAAATCTCTCCGGTAAAACCGCACTGCGTCGTTGAACTGGGATATTAGGAGCGCCATTTTATATTGGATAGCTATACGGCACAAGACGTGCAGTACGGACAGATTGTCGTAATGCAAGCCTCGCGGCCAAACGCGATGGGATAATAACAGCTTTGGGTACTAATTTCATTTTTATAACCTACAATTTTCGAAGCCGACACAAGAGGCGCTGCTGTGGCGTGCGCGCGCGCTGTGCCCGCTTCACTTTTACGTAGATTATTAACTTTATACGCCATTTTTCAAAGTTTGTAAATATTTCCGGCAGTCTCATTATTGGAATAAATTTATAATAATAGTGTGCTTTGGATTAAATTAAGTGATTATAGTCTCAGATCAACGATGAGCACTATAATGACACAGCAATATTATCTTCTCTTTTTAGTTCTTTCTTATCGTCTCATTTGTAGAGTATAAGGATTTGATCACTTACGGTAAATTTACTTCAAAGAAATTTATTATTAGGATATCTTATTTTTTAAATCGTTTTTGAAAAGCATATCAGATATGAAATACTATATGATAACCTTTTCACTTTGAAAGCATGAAAGTAAACTTATGAAATAAAGAAAAAATTTAATGAGTAGAATATTAGAGTGGATTAACAAACGGCCTTTTCTACCATTTTAGGTAAAACAAAGCCGGAATTCAAACACGCAAATTTCGGGAGATACATTAATAGAGGAGAGCATTTAAATATATTTGGAAAACTGTTAACTGGTTAATAATTACTCAATCAGTAATTTATATTCAGATTTAATGAATTGAAATGACAAATTCTTTGATTATATCGATTTTAACGAAATGAAATACATCATCAAAATTCTAAAATCCAAGGTAAGTATAACTTACCTAGAATACCGTCAATACTATGATTTCTTCTAGGGTCTGACTCGTCCCTTTTGCCTCCTCTTATAAGTCTCGAAATGGAACTGACTGATGGAGCAGTATTTTTATCACAGATGCCTTCCTTTACTAGTTTATCTCTAATTTCCCAGGAAAATATACCTGGGTTTTGTCTCTTGAGTTCTTCTATCCTGTTCTCTACTTCTGGCGTAGCAACTCTCGGTTTTGATCCCCCTATTACGCCAGGTCGAATAGATCCTGTTTCCTGTGAAATAAAATTATATAAATGCTTAATTATTTCAATCTAAATCTAAATCAAAATTAAATTTGAATATTTTAATAATTTAATTTTCTAGCGATCTATCTACACTCATCATGCATTAGCGAGTGCCTTGTTCTTAGATATATTCGTAAGAAAACTGTTTAATTTTTTTATTACGCAATCCTATATTCTTATCCTTAACAGTCTCTTTGTATCCTAAATAATCGTAACTGAAAAACATGTGCCTCTCCCAAACGAAGGATTTGCAATAATCGCCACACTCGATAACCGGAACGGCGATCTTAGATGTTGCTTCCCGTCATCGGTCTGCTTAATTCTGATCTGGTATTTTTTGAGATAGTTTAGCCACCCATCTGTCGGTAGCACTTTCGATTTACTGTAGTCGTACTATACCCACGGTAAAAAAAGGGGTGGCAGATTCTTACACCGATACCACACGGTATATATTACATATCTATACGTCGTTAATATATGGACAATAAGTATAATAAAAAACCAGATCGTAACCCTTTCAAAACACGAGAGGATGTGACATATTGAAAGGCTTTATAATTATTTTATAACGTATTACATTTATTACATACTATATAACCATTAACAATATATTTGGAATTCGAAATTTGAAATGCGTTTATTATGTAAGAAACTTTGATCTATATATATTTCACATATTATTTTTCTACTATTTTGTTAAATTATATTATGGAGTGACGAGATAAAGAAAACAGAATTGCTGTGATAGCTTTGCACTTAGTGAGTATGGATATTTTAGTAATTTTTAAGACACTTCAAAAGCTCGACAATCAGTCGTATGTTTGTGCATCCGCTCTATCGACAGGTACACTAACAATTCCTATGCCAAAGGGCGACTCCGGACTGTTAGGACCAGACGGGCTGTGAAAGAAGTCAAAGCTATAATTTGTCGAAACCTTATAAGGATACACAAATACTATCGCGTTAAATGAAGATTCCCGCTTGAAACCTATAGCGAATGATTAAACAAGACCTGAAGCTAAGTGCTAACCGCCGAAACTTAGGATATACTCCATAATCCATAATACATTTAAATAAAAAAAAATATTTTTGTAGTGCAATATAAGCAAAATTACAAAATATATGCTCTCAGATCTAAAGAAACCTTGCAACTTGTTGGAAAAGTTCAAGGTCATTAGGAAGTCATGGTTTCATTTTTGTGAAAAATTAGCAAAGATTTCGATCAATTTTGGATCGTATAGTGACGCCTCGCTGTGATTCACTTTTTAAAAATGTACCGTGTACTTTCTAACAAGACTCCTGGTCACAATACACGAACAACTTAGACATTGCCGGATCGAGAACATTACCGGAACATAAGAGAATGTGAATATCGTCCAGCTGACCACAATTTGTAGTTCAAGTGGTTCTGATCTGAACCCCTTGAACTACAAATTGTGGTCAGTGCTAGAAGACATGGCCTATTTAAAACATTAACAAACGTCTCACATCCTACATTGTCTCCCAAGAAATCTTTAGAGCTAACAGTGGCTAAATTTCCCATAAACATAGAGCCTAAATCTAATGTTTCGTGGCCAGGGCTATATAAAAGCCAAGGACAGCCACTTTAAAATCGTTTTTAATGAATTCACTTACACTTTACATTATTATTACAAAGTTTATTTAAAATGTGCATTTTATGTGTAACATAACTTTATTTCTTATTCGTACCTGATATCTATTCAAGATCTTAGAAACGCATCCGTGCGAGACACGCAATTGCCTCGAGATAACGCAAGGTCTAACTCCTGCTGCAGCCATCTCAACAATCTTCAGGCGAATATGGTTCGGCAGAGGTCGGCCGTTAATAAAGACCCCTCCCAGTTGATTCATTCGACCTTGACCTGCAACAAAAACATTTTGTTAAATAACACCTAAACAGCTAATTACACTTAATATTTCTTTGACTGCAATAACACCTATTCAAGTAATATAAAACGACATTTGAGTTTGATTTACAGGAATAGCAACAAGTGTACAAGTCTTAGCTAAATAATATGATCAAACCTTTCCGAAATTGTAAAAGACTAGCAAAATTTGGACAATTATGTACAAGTTGGGCTAGTAAGTACTTGGACAAATTGTATTATTCACAATTACAAAATAATAACAAACTAAACACTTAAGCCCAGTAGCGTATGTAATATCAATAGCAACAATACGTTAAACATTACAATAGCCGTCCATTCAGTATGGACGTATCGACGTCAGCCGTAGGCCTCAAATAATTTCACGATTCATTGCAAGTGTTCTCAAGCAAGAGTATCCCATTTCTTTTAACACGAATACAGTCGAGCAGAAACGACAACACTCAACTTTTTCTTCTTTAAGCTTCTGTTACTTTAAGGACTCTTTTTTGTGTTTCGTGATTGCGTTAAAGACAGGGATACTCGTAAAAAATAGAGAAAATATGTTGATACATTATCACATGCAACTTAAATTGGCTAAATGGGATTATTTTAAATATATTCCATGCACCGCTAACCAACATCCTACCGTGCTATGATTATAGAATATCCTCCAATTCGGAGATCTATTTGCAGAAGTGTATATCATATCTATCAGTGAGTGGAGGACAGTGGACTTCTACTATAAAAGAAGGAGAACATATTTTTAACGAAATCAAGAGAGACAAGTTTTAAAACGCTTGGCCCTAAAATGACACTACACCGCCGAAATAGTTTTCTATTCGGGTCCAAAACTTGTAGGTACAAGCTAGGAAGTAGATCGACACCCTCCACTTTGAACTATACATATAATAAGATATATTTTTCATCACATTTTATATGTGTGCGTAAAATGTGGCTATTATAAACACATCACTGCAATGGCTGAAGACCACCTATCGTCAAAGGAGCCGCCGTTCGTCAATTTTTGCAACGCCTTTGCCCATGCGTTTTAGCTTCTATTCATTCAAAGCTAATGTGCTCCATGTTTTTTTTAAAAATCATTTGAGAATAATTTTAAACATTTTTAAAAACTATACGAGAAAAGATATAGTTAATATTATACATAATTTAGTATATGTATTTAATACATAATTCTTATGATTTAATTTACCATTAATGTATATATATTACACTATAGTTAATTAAAAAAAAAGTACGCGAATCTCTGTATATTGTATTTTTATATATATATTTGTCTATTTAAACTGAAATAAAACTTGTTTTTGGGTGGTATTATAAAAGATCAACCTATGATTTTTTGGAGTTAAAAAAAGATTATAGTTAGTTATCTTCGGATCTTTCTTAATCTTTATTTATTTTTTATAACGTTGAATCTCCAAAGGTTCTTATTTAAATATTTTTTTTTTAGTACTAAAATTGAGTTTGTCTAATAATAAAGTAAAATACTGATAATATTGTTTAAAAATCTCAGTGACATATTCTACTAGCTAAAGCTGTTAATCAAAATCAAATGATCACTCAAAGGTGCCGCTACACGTAAAACCCTAGACCCCTACCGTGAACCACCGATCAATTAAACAACATGTCAACAAGTATGTCCTTTGATAAGTGTTCCCATACTTGAGATAAGACAATTAAATATAAACCATAATACAAACACTATATGGTTAACAATTGTGGCTTACAAGAATGAAAAATTAGGAAACGAAAAGTCTTCACCGCGCTTTCGAATATGAGTCTTAATTCAATAACATACAGTTCGTAATTAGTCTTTCGATTTTGGTCTTTGGTTTTGCGAGTGTTCACGCCAACGATACCCATGTTTTTTGTGTAATCCTGTAGACGTTGCGGTGCCTCGAAAGCCCATGCTTTTGAGTGTTAATTTTATGTACCCGAAATATTTATGACGCATAACGTGGGCATAATAACTTCGCTATACAAATGTGTGTGGCTTAGTAATAATGTATCACTTCATTAAAATTACCCTTTACTTCAGCTCCATATAATTGATTAAGATGATAAGTTGAAATAATTTTAGAAATATTTTCAAATTGGTTATCAAAATTAAAAGGAAATTTAAATATTAAAATCCCTTTAAATTTCTTCTTAATGGAGCAGAATCAGCCGAACGGACAATCGATGAAAGATATACAATGACTTCAAAAACGATATAATGTGCACAATGCGTAATAGAATCCGCAAACATTGTAACACTATTAACGCAAAAGGAGGCAAAGTTAACAACAAACTCAAATAATGACGGCAAAACTAATCGTCCGGAAGCATTATTCGATCATGCATCAATTTCTTCCTTTAAGGGACCACCAAGGTGGTGGAGAATTTATGTTGATACTTAAATTATTCGACAATAAAAACATTTTTTTCTCTTTGGCCAAATTGCAATACTCACGTGTTTTATTCATTGCAGTTGCAAGACTTGTTGCTTCGAAATAAAAGCGCACACTAAACATAAGATAACGATACTGTACTGTGGAACGTATAAAATTCTCACAATAACATAATCGTGTTCTGATTCGTTCAACTGCCGCTTTCGTGTTAGACTAAATTGAAACAGAGTCAATCATTTAATGCCTAACGCAAGAGGAAAACCGTGACCGAATAAATGAAGATTTTGTATTCACTATTCGCATTTCTGTGTCAACTTTAATTAGCAATCACATTTTCATCCATCTCAAAAGTACTCTGAAGTTATCATTCGCATTGTGAAATGGAGATTGAATTTTCTAAGTAAATTTTTGCCATGCCGAAGTTGAATTGAATTTGGCCAACTAAGAACTAAACTTAACATTTTTGCTCGCATCCCATGATCGTGTTAATATTAATAGTAAATCTAGTAAATGATAAAATGTTAATTGCTGAAACGCTAGTTGAGCTTAGCTTAGAGGTTAGCATACCTGTCTGCTGAGCCATGGGTCGAATCTCAGTCGAGGTCAATATTTGTGCAAAAATACAAGTTGTTGGTTTTTAGGTCTGGTTGTATCGTGTTCGCCCGTGTCTCCGACACTGTATCTGAACCTTCCTTCTATACTATCCCATAAACGTTATATCGGATACGGGAAGGTAAAGACGAGTGACTGCTTATGAGTTTGCCGTACATTTTCGGCACTATAATATCTCCTGCGCAGTTGACAAATACCGAAAATATTTGGAATGTTGTCGCTGAGGTCGAAATCAGCCAGGAAGATATCATCATCATCATTGGGAGATACAAATAAATCTTCACTTAACTAATCATCAGATCACAGCTTAACATTATGAGACAACAAACTTTCGAAGGTTATAGCACTCACACTTGTACCGCTCTACTGCGAGATAGGTGACTAAGAATAAGTGGAAGGAATAAGAATAAGAATAGGCAGTTGTTTAACTAAGTTAAATTAACTGAATCTACCAAAGCTAATATGAAATTTGCTAATGATTTTTTTACAGGCACTTGCTTACAACGTTACAGTGATAGTTTTTAATGTTTAAAGTCGATATCATAGTGTGTAAATAAATCGTAAACCCCGTTTTCACAATCATAATATGTTTCTGCTTGCAAATCAATTTCACGTAGCGACATTAATGTGCCTATAGTAAAATTTATATGAAGCTTTACGTCGTACCTCACACCGCTTTCCTCCGCATAAGTTTATGCCAGCGATAACCGTACCAATGACCAGTAATTTCTACGAAACCTGGACGTAGTTCAAGGCCCTGGATAAATATTAAGATAGTAATATGTGCCCCTTCACACTACGCAACGAATGCGAATGAGAAGCCATTACATTACATACTCGTAGTTTTTGTAAATAAATTATTATAAATAACAGTAACGCGTGCATTCACACAGACTTTATTTAATATCCTATGCGTTTCTAGGACGTTCATATACGCAATCTGATTTTACAATATTATCTTTCAAAGTTATCCACTGTTGCTAGGTTATCGACCTGTGGAACACCGTCTCATAAAGCAATATCGATACAAATTATTTTTCGTCGCCATTTTTAAATAAGAATATCGAAGATGGTATTAATTTAAATGCTTAATCCTATCGTGACTTAATATGACAAAATGACTATCACATTTCATTATTGATGCGAGATTTCTATTCGTAACCTGTTAAAATTCATTTATACACTAATAAAATAACCTATTGCTGTCCAAAATCAAGCAACAAAGAGAAGAAATGCCATTTGAATAGGCATTAGAATTGGGCGGCACTCACAAAGGCTATGTCATTCCATTAAGCCTTCTTCAAGCATTCAAACTATTCTGTGTGGCCCGTGGTCGCGTGGCTCGACCACAACTACAGTGTAATGCTATCGAATATGTAATCAATTTATTGTACCGACGTACTCACATATGAAGCCAGATTAAATACTTTTTCAATAAATAGTGTTTGGATATCACTACAATCAATCCGAAATACCTTTAACATAAATTATTTATTAATTTGTTTCAAAAATTCTTGTAGCCGTGACTCCAAAACTTGACACGTTCTACTGAAATCCGATCTTACTGAACAATTTTAATTAGGAAGTAATCGAAAATGATTATAAGTGAAAATTAAGGATAGCCAGAGTCATTTCTTTGAAAATTAACAACACAAACAGAACCTAAATTACCTCATGGGGTAGGCAGATGTTCTAATACTTAACAAAATTGTATACAACATCAAAACATAACATGTTGTCACTCTGTTACATTTTTCATTAGTAGCCTTCAACGACACCCATGATCTAATAGAGGTGCTGTAATTTTTTTTTAGATTTTAAATTTAATTTAGATTGTCAAATGTTTGTAAGCGAGCAAGCTGCCTCGTGCAGGAGGGGTAGCTATTCGATGCAAAATGTGGTTTATTCTACCTTTTACCTTTCATTCTTTAAAAATATATCAATCTACTTCGACAACTTCCGTATTAATCGTAGTCTCTTTAAACTTCACTGCTAAACATTGCGTCTCCAAAATGAGCCGAAAAGTTAGTGATAGCCATGCTAGTAGATACAAGATACCATCGCACTTTAGATCCTACCCGTTTCCGATCTGAATAGTTAAGCTCTGGCTTATTTGTTATGACTATTCCGCCATCTATCTGAACGCATGCTCCTTTTTACTCGGAATAAGTTGGGATAGTAGACTTTATTGTATCTCTGTACATTATTCTATTATATACACGAGAGTAAGGTATAAGCGCAAAAGATATATTTATGGTTTAAATAATAAGCCTAAAATATGGCTAGGTACATGTAACTTTTCCTCCATTGAACTAAAATGCCAACTGTTCAAATGCAGGAACGCCTTTTGGCTTGTCAACGCCGAACAGAATATGGGTACCTACGTAAGTAATGAATGGAACTGAATATTTTATTTCGATATAATGGTGCATGTTTGAGAATGCCCTGTTTGACCTCATTCCGTATTCATAACGTGTTATGTACTAATTTGACGGACTCTTTTCTTTTCTTATAAGAAATGGTTCTCTTTGACTTGGCTATTCGCCGCTTAAAGATGTACAGTATTCCCGCATTCTCCACAACTAAAATGAAGGTGTTACAATAAATATTTCAGGTTTTATAAAAGGCTTCAGTAATTATATAATTTTTAAACAATTACAAATAAATATAACCTTGGTAAATTCTAATTAAAAATAATATTTTGAATTACGTTTTTAGGTGTTTTTAAGCCGGATATGGAAAGGGCTCCGCAGGGTATGTAAAGGAATATGCTCGATATTTCTCTGCCTGATAGAATCTGCAACGAAAACATCTGTAGCAAAACTTGGGTAACCGACATAGCTGTAAGGATTAGCAAGCTGAAATAGAAATGGGCTGGCCACTTCGCTCGCAAAACTGACAACCGTTAGATAAGGAAAAAGAAGAAAAAGAAATAACCACCTACAGGCAAAGGCAGTGTAGGACGACACCCACTAGATGAAGTGACGACCTACACAACTCTTTGGGAAGTCGATGGATGGAAGTGGCTCAGGATCGTGCTTTGAGGCAATCTTAGAGGGAGGTTTATGTTAAGCAATAGACTTGTGACAGGCTGTAATGATGATTATTATGGTATTTGTAGTAGTAATATATCTTATTCTGAATTTAGTTTTTGCAAAAAAACTTGTACAATTACAGAAAAAGACAAATTCAGTGACGACAGTTTGATCTTACACAACCTTATTTATTATGCATAAATTTTTACCCTGAAATAAATTAAACATCGGTGGTATCAATTTGCTTATTAATAGAACTGCATAAATAATGGCGAGTAAGCGCCCTGGAGGTTCGGACGAGGCATTTTGCGGGTCGCGGGTGGAAGGCGGGGAAGACGCGTCATATTATGCGGCTAAAAGAGCTTGTCGGTGCCTTTGATCCGAGAGCGCGCGCCGCAGCGCTGTGTGCGTGTACGCAGAGATGTGCACCGCCTGTCCACCCGTCATATGAATGTGACTAAACCTTGATTATGGTACTGAACTCTTTATAGAGGTCAGCATTACAATATTTTATAACGTCCTTTGTAAAACAATTTGTTTTCCTTATTACTTTTTTTTCATTCGTCTGATACAATTATTTAATATTAGAGCAAATGTAAAATAGGTTACAAATGTAAAATATGTTCTGACGCAAAAACGGGACTCCATTTACCTAGAGTCCACTAGAACAATAGAGTACTTGGCATTGTTAACAATGCTAAAACTGTAGTTGTAGTTTCTTCGGAACATTCTTAAAGCAAATTGAAATTTAAAACTACCAACCATCACTCCATGTGTAGGACAGTCCCTTCTTTTAATTTTAATTTATAGTTTAAAAACACTATACCAACATTATATAAACTAGTGGGCACCAGTCTCCTTGCAGTTTTTAAAGAGTTATTAAAGCTGGGAAGAGTTTGCTACGTTATTTGTATATATTGGTGGACATCATATCATAATAGTTGTACTTAATAATTTTGGTAAGAATCATTCAACAGTAACTCAAGAACTTTTGTGTGATACTTATGTCAAATCTCCACCTACTAAGCTAACACGGTTGACAGTAGCTGAAATACAGTGAGTATTATAAACATATATCTTACATATGAATGAAAATATTGAGTATGTTATTTCAAATATTAATTTATGTTAACAAATTTTAAGAGAATTTATTATAAAATAAAAATATTTTATAGGAACTTAATATCAGTACAAAAAGTTTATTACAATCAAAGGGTATTATAGAATTAGACGACGAAGCTCTTGAGAAATCTCCCTTTAAATCAACGATCGCATCAAAAGATTATCCATCTTTTAAGCTCTAAAAAATTGGCAGCCTTAGTGAAATCAAAAAGCGTATTCGCGGGGAAATTATAAGGCGCAAGCGCGCGCGGTCGACGCGGTGTCGACTCGTATCGCGACTCAACGCCGTCACCTAGCCCGAGGCCCATCAGATCGACTGAACGCCGTGATCATACAAGTTATGAGATACCTAGGTATATTGTAGTTGATTTTAGTTTCACATATAGATCAAACCTGATGATAATAATGATTTCTCTCTGATTGATTCTGAATGCAATAACATCAACCGATAACTACCAGAATCTGTTGATTGCGCTGGACAGATCAAATTTGCTTTATAAGTCTGCACAAGCACGGAAACAATCATTCTTACTTGGGATCTGCGTAGTAAATAGACGTGAACTCCTCACTATTCAGAACCTACATATTTTTCAACTTTTAAAAAAAATAACTTTATAATAATTTATTTTATTAACTTAAAAATTCTTTTAAATTTTGGCGTACTTGATTTTATAAAGAATTCTTTACAAGGTTTGCAATAATGAATCTTTACCATAAAATTACGAAGTTTGGTATCCAGATGGGAGAAATTAAACCCTTGTTCCAAAGTTTTATATGCATTCATAAATTGCAATTGCAAGTTATTCAAATTCAGGTCTAATTAAACGTAGATATAAAAATTATGATTTAACGAATCACTACTAAGAGATACATAAATACATTTATGAATAATCTCCCTTCAGCTTTTGGTTTTATACAAATGTTTCTGGCAATCGAGAGACGTCTGAGCAGCTTATGACATTAAGCCCGATTTATGTTTAAAAAATATTTAATTCGGAGACGAGCTAAGAACATAAAAGTAAACTCGAAAAAAAGGAATGTATTACCAAACGCTTTGCCGAAGCGTTTTTAGTTTCAAGTCCGTTTCTGATTTGTATACATAGTCTAAAATAAAGTTTTTCATAAAACTTTTACTAACGTAAGTTGTGTTTTCACGCGTAAAATATAATTTTACATAACCTATTTATAAAAAGGATTTAAAATATGACTTACATAGCCACTACAAAGCTTTGATCAGCATTGTAGTAACAATTTATTTCTTAGCAAATTGAGCAAATTCGTGTGATTTAATGAGTACAAAATGAATTTATACAACATATTTAAGTGTTAAAATGTTTAAATACTTATTAAAATTATATCTATGTTTATAGCAATTCTATTTTGTTAAGAATAAAGTAGAACAGAAAAAAAATGGTAGGACGATTTTTATTATATTAATATTTTTTGTACAGTTTATAAAAATGGAATTGACATATATTTTAAGGTAGTTATATTTATTTCAAGTTAGTTGCTGTTAATTGTTCTTACAAAATTCACTATTTAGGTATTTATCTCATGTCTCTCATAAGTTAAGATGCAAAGGCGACATAAAAGTTGAAACGAAAAATGAATCCGTATACGAATATCGTCGGCATTCTTTTATGTTTCGCCTTTTCTTCCCACGAAGCCCTTCCGAGCTCTCTCTCCCTTCGGTTGTCCTTTTAATTTTAATTTGGTTCCGACGTAACAGGTCATAAGTCGTGGTGACATTTTTAACAATACATTCGAAATGTTTTGGTATGTTAATGATTTATGTGTAAAACTGTGAGTGCGGCCGCCTTTGGGACTAGTGTATATTTTATAAAGTGCAAGCCGTTAACGCGATTTCTTAACTAAGGTCATTTTGTACTTCTAACAGTGATATAGTACCAAAGAAAATAACAACTTGAGAAAATATAGTTTTACTAATATTAAAATGAATTCAAGTAACGTTACAAAACATCCAACACCCTGTTTTAGTACACGTTAGCGAACACCCCATATTTGAGCAATTAACAATTTTAGTTTGACCGGATTCGGACCAAATAACAAACAGCATTTACGAAGCTACTAGCATTTAAAGCGAACGCCCGGCCAGTAAGCTATCATCGTACGAAAAGAAGCTTAGAAAGTAATACAATCAGCTACACACTTTCCCATTAAATAATCTTGGTATCATCCTTCCTTGATACGTAAGTAGCAAAGAAGGGCTGGACAGTGTGTAACGCTTATCATCAGCGGTCTCTCATTTCATGAGTATCAACTAATAGCTGACTGAATAATAAATGTTTGAGTCAGCTATTATTTGTCAGTTTATTATGCATCTTTCGCCGCGATTAATGACCTCTTAATTGGAAATACAGTAAAATAGCTGATTCTAATCGCCATGCTGCTGGACAGAGACCTTCTCTCCATATTTGAGAAGGTTCCGATGTAGAGAATAGTCAGCCACGCTGCTTCAGAGCTAAGTAGCAGATTTTGGAGATGAATTTAGCACATAAAATTTAGCGGCATCGGGATTGGTTCTTATATTACGTCATTATTATCCGTAAACGCTAGTTTGAATTTAAAACTCGTATGGCTGTAAAAATATACACTGGTTAACATGCCAATTTCGCTATGGGTTATGAGATAAATGAAATAAAGGATTATCAACAGCAATACGCCGTAATTACTATGGGTGCCTTTAATAATGTATTTAACAGACAAGTCCAAAACAAAGCTCAGTCTTGAAGTAATTCGCTAAGATAATGCAGTCTTGATGAAAATGAAAATTCATTAATTGCTTTATTGTTATGTTCTACATTTATTAATATCAAATATGAATATGCCAATTTTTATCAAGTATTATCAGTATTTTCGAATTTAATTCGGTGTATGAACATATACAGACAACATACACAGATCAATAATATAAGTACAACCAGGCGTTATTAGTCAATTGTTGTAGACAGGTGTTTATCACAATTTAAGATCAAGATCATTCAAAGATTCTCATACTTAATACAATAGTCTTGTCGTGACAGAAACTGTTTATTGAATTGTTCGCTTTCTTTAGATGACGGTCCTTGACCATTCCAGAAAACCCTAAGCAAAGTCCCCTTATTAACGAAAACATTTTAAATATAGGTATTGTTTCTTTTTTTTCTCAACAAGTCTCCATCCCAACGCGTGAGGATGAATTATTGTTATATGAGTAGCAATAAAAAGCATTTATAATTTTCTCGTGATTTTATAGTTTTATGGCTGGTTTCGAACCTTTTAGAGCAAGAAATTGTTGAATTATACTACATCGTTTTGGATTATTACCTACGGTGTTTCTCTGTCATGTAATTGGCTGCTAATCACATGTTATTAATCACAGCCGCAAATATGATATGGTTTATTGCTGCCTTTTGATTCGTATCCGGTTTATCCTTACTGTTAATCAAAACTTTAATAAAAGTAAGAACAAAGTGATTCTAAAAATCTTTACTTTTATTTTCATCACTATCATCAATAAACCGCGGTTATCAAGTAAGCAAATAGTTGTTTATTTTTAAAATCATAAATATTGTTATTTTATAACTGAAGATAAAAAAAATTATGTGCTATATATTCTCTGTGTAATAAAAATAACAGAATTTTATTTTATATAATTAACTAAAATCACTTAAGTGACAAAATTAAGTAAAATATTCAAAGGATGACTATTATTATTTTTCATACCTAATTTGGCAAGTACCTAATAAAAATAATCGTCTCAAAATATAAGCGTAGGTTGTACCCACCTTGAAAAGAATATCCTGTGAAATACGGCGTCATATTCAGTGTGGAAACAGCCATCGACCCAAAGACGAGTAACGCGAATCTAGTAACTATGGCTCCAACCACGAAACTAGTCCGTACATAGGCAGTAGTCCCAAAAGATCACAATTTCAGTCTTTCACTATCACAAGTCGCACGCAGGCATGGTTACGTAGATGAAAACGACGTATGTCTAATCCGTGTTACTTTGAAGACAGCCCAGTGCCCACTGACGTGTGATGTAAAGATGTATTTCGACTCTCAAGTGTAATCTTTCACAATCAACGGTGCAACAAAAAATGGTAAAACTTGCCGCCTCCGCAGCCTTCAACACCACTCCACCTGATCACCTGTCTCTTTCTTTTGCCCGATCACTGTCATTGACTATAGTTGCATTGGTTGTAAAATCTAATGTTTAACCATCAAATTTTGTTTCAAAGTGATACTAAGGTTTTAATTTATAAAATTGCAGACTAGTAACTATTTCCGAATTTTAGGTTTTTGATATCTCTGTAAGGATCTACAATATCTTGCGTCCCTATTGGGTCGCACCAGTTGACCGGTGTGTAAAGGGGATAGCACGAAGCTTCGGATCCGGTATCTTCGGAGCGAAGAGCGTTTATATTAACAATGTGTGAGTCGCGCCTGAGTCGGTGCTCCGTGACGAAAAACATGAGGCGTGTTGTTACAACGATCTATGCCTACGGTAAACTCTGATTGGTCAAAATTTGTTCAGGGCGGAGTTTGTGTGCACACATAAGACATTAAAATGGCGTTTCTGTGTGAGTTAATTGCATTGTAGTTCTGCGTTCGTATACAATACAATTTGGAATGTTTTATGATTTTCAGCTACATTATTATATTATTATTATTACTTCTTAATTTTAAGAACGAAGAACATATTTCACTAAATGTTATACTTACATATTTTAGATGTGATCATACCTTATTTTTTTCTATTTAAGAAAATACTTTTTTGCACATATAAATAATAATTATGATAATGTTTTTATTTCATTTGAATAAATACTTCAATCTCATCATCATCAGTATCATATAGTCTTTAAGTCCAAACTCTTACTCTCCACGAAAGCCCAGTAAATCTGGCAAGCATTCCTTGAAAAATTTTCCATACTAAGCATGCTGGGCAGACGTGTTGATAAGCCTCATCAGTAGTCAAGCAAACTTGATGATCTTCCCACCATCAGTCGATCACCAGAGCCTCGTTTATTTGCAAGCAGGGTGCACCATTTGCAGTTGTGGTTGGCATTTGGAAGTAATACGGATACGAATTTGTAATCATAATTGAATTAAAACTGTATTATTGATACAACAATTTGCAACACCAACTTAGAAAATCGCTCCAATCTTGACATTATTTTACAAACTTATTGTAATTATAATTGCGAAACGTTTAACACAATTGAAATCAATTAAAACCTAATTTAGTCTTATTTTGCTATGCTGTTTCAAAGCTTTACATTAAATACTCATATATTTTTATTAGTTTATAAGGGGGACTATACTAACATTTTCTCCAAATATGTGCGTGTGGTGCAATCTGCTGATCAATGGAAGAGGCTCTTGCAAGCGACTGATGGCGGAAAATTGATTCGAATATACTAACTCAATTCCTACAGAATAGTGATTTGAAGCACCATTTCTAAAGCGAGGATGTCGGCACTGCGCCACGAACGTACCAAGGTACGCTTTCATAAAATATACCCAGCAGCAGACTTCCATAGGCTGATATAAAAGAAGACGAAGAATCTTTTTTTTTTTTTTGAAAAGCTACAAAATAAAACAAACGTTTGACTTATTACGATAGCCGAGTCGTAATAGGATATGCTCAATGATCAAAACAGGAGTTTTGGGGTTCGATCCCGAGACACCTGTTTCGAAGACCCAATACGTACCAATACGTTTTTCGAAACTTTTGTACGATTCGGGATTTTTATTTTTATATAACATTTAATTTTGCAGATGTAGGCATCATTGTAGAATCGGCATGTTAATAAGTCGTGAAGATATTAGTTTAGGAACTCATCCTAAGTTAATTAGGAAAGAAATTATTAGAAATTGCATTGTAATTGTATTATTAGTAGATGTAGATTTAGAAGGATGTGCCATATTGTCTCGAAACTATAAGTCATTAAAGGGTTGATATGATCCTTTCAGTCGGAAAATGATTTCAGTTTCTCCTGTATTAATCCAATTGCAGTGGTTTCATATCTTCTCTCTACGAAAACTTTTGAAATGTACATTTTAACAAAACCTTTAGCAGATTCTGAATACGCATTCTAAGTGCCAGTCACAATTTAATTTATTTAAAAGTTTTACTTATGTACCATGAGAGCGTATTCTTTGACTTTTGGTTATCGAGTCAGTAATTGGCTGAAGAGTGGCTCTACCATGCATTGGTAAGCTGGTATTAAACCTTTACTGCCTTCTTTTCAAGGCAAATGTTATAATTACAGGTGGTATTAAATAACATGTGCTCTTTAAAAAACGGCGGTGATATTACAAGCTATAAAGTTTAAAATATGTATTATGAATTGCATACAAAGCACTTCACCAAATAAATTTAACTGCACAAGTACGTCTACTTATTGTAATTCAGTATAGTGTACCTCCTCATTCGACATTTTCTACGACTCCCATAGTCAAAAAATGATGGTACAATAGTGGAACTCCAACAGCCACATGGGATTGGCCGAGCCAGCAAGGTACTCCAAGTTCAAGTGAGCTTACAGTTTAACCAAAAATGTATACATTATTGTGTTTAGTATCAGAATAGCGATGATGATTTAACAACGAAAATAGAGTTAAGAAGTTAACAAATTGTTTAGTTAACAACACCAGTTGATGTTGTAAAAGATTTTTGAATATCTCACTCATAGAAAGTAGAATACGTATATATTTTTATTTTACTAATTTAAAACTTTTTAAAACAGTAACTTTGCTCTCGACTTCGTCCGCGTTAATATCCTAAAATAACAATGTCCTTCAGAGAAAGTGTGCCTTACTCCCAATCCAAAAAGAAAAGGGAGAATCATCCAATTAGTCCCATGCCTATGGGGCCCCTGTGATAATCTACGATTCCTATATATAATGGTAGATTGTTATTAAACTTTTCTGTATACAACTCTAGTGTGTGTACAAAAACTGTGGTTGTTCTTGGAATATATCTAACCGCGTTATTTTCTGGACGCAAGAGGTCGCTATATTCTGTAACAGACGTTTCTCGAGGTTTTTTGCAGCCTATTTTGTGTCATAAATGTTTAAATTATATTCGAAAATTATATAACCAAGTCAACAGAGATGCTTTTAAAATCAAGAGTCCTTTATCCTCCGAAAGCGTTTAAGAAACGATATATTCACAGATATGTAATTATTAGTGTGATTTCATCAAATAGACGTGGACGATGTTTAAAACATAAAACATGTAAATATAAAATTTGTACCCGAACTTTATTTGCATACGGAAATAACATTTGTTGTAGTTTTGTAAATTTTCAGTTTTTAATTTTAGAAGAAGGTAGAATTTATTTGAGGGTTGTGAGGCGTTCCGTTTTGGGCTTCAGGGGTAAAAACACACTTGTATTTATTTGTTTAAAGTTAGTTGTAGTTGTCCATGGACTGGAATAACAACTTACCATCAGGATTGTCAGATTAACTAGATTGCATAAATTATGAACAATTTTACATAACGTAACAAATAAAACACACTAATTACTTGTAAAACGGCACGACCACTATTAACACTATGACAATAGCCCTATCAAAATCCACACACAAGTTTTGAAGATATGGTTATTTAGATAACCACGCCTACTGCCCAGCTCCTTCGACTGATAGCATGAGTTACATATTGTTTTTCAAAGGCTCGACCCTTAGAAACTCTGTAATGAAAGTCAGAAGAGAGCAGTAGTCATGATATATATATATATATATTCATGACTACTGCTCTCCTATTGTAGAAGATATTAATTTATCATATCGACTCGACTCTTTGTCTTGAAAGCTCCATCTAAATTTATCAAGAAGTTCTACGTTATAGATATCAAGACAATTACGCTCACTGCCTAGCTCCTATAGTAGATTCTCAACAGTGAAAGTCCCATCGAAATCCATCCTCTGGCTTTTGCGTGATGAGTGATTTGACAGACAGGCAGACAGACAAATTTTCAAAAAATTATGTTTTCGGCTTCTGTATCGACAGTATAATACTGTCCAATTAAAATTTTGGAAATATCTTTAATACATATACAGATTTAGTTTCGCATGAGTTTCATTATTAGTATATTTTATAAAAAATACTAAAAAATGTACAATAGACGATAGTTAGATAAAAATATTAAATTATTAGCGTTACTTACAAAATCTATACTAAGATTCCATTTAAAGTATAAAAATAAAAGATAAATTTTTACCACGACAAACAACGTAAATATTAGACAAAAAAAATATATTTCAATTTTTTTGCGTATGGGTATATTCTATATATGGTAAAGCCATCATACAACACGAATGGGTTCCGTCCGGGGATAGTCCACACTCTTATACGAAATCTCAGCATAATACCTAGAACCGAAGTTTCATTTACTGACATACCGTTTTGGTCCTGAGGGGCGACAACACATCTGCGTCTTGATTCATAACTGAGGCTATGCAGGCGTATATAGTCCGCAATGATCTTCTGGCTATTGACTTTCGATGAGAGTGAGTTCCACTTACTATGTATTCGTTTGTACCGCGAATGGTATAAAATAATAGGACCTGTAATTTTCTCTTCGGAACTATGCAAAAACGTAACATTTAACAATGCAATATTTGATCAGAAAATACTTAATCAATAGAGTAATAACCTTGATCGCGTCTTGAAACATTTTAATTAAAATTCGAGTAACGCTTCATCGATCACTTAACTTGCAAAACCCTTTAATTTGTTATTGGCCTTCTTATTTACAAATCTTTGATCGAACTTCGTTTACTTTGTTCAAACTTCTTAAAGCCTCTGAAGAGCTCTGTAAAGGATATTGATAGCAAGGTTTGTTTTCCAATCGCTTGTATAACTTATATTTGTGTATTTTGTAAAGTCGGGTTGTAATGGATTCCTAATTTATGATCAAGAAATATCTCTAAATGTGGAAATAGTTCTATCAGAGTCCCTTGAGAAAGTTAGCTTAAATTAAGCAAATAAATAAATAATTAAATAAATACCTTACTAAATTGGAAATTCGTAGTGCTTACATTGTAATAATAAATACCTTGTTAACTAATAAAAATTATGTTACATAATGTAACATAAAATTTGTTTTTGATTACTTCTAAAAGTTCTACTTCTTCAGTCACCAAACAGCCCTACTGGAAGGATTTGCCGTAACGTCCTATTCTTGGGATCCGCCCGGGATTAGCAATAACAGTGTCAGACAAATCGCACCGTAACAACAGCTGTAGCAACAGCTCGTAACCGATCTACCGTGTCCTCTGACATGTTTTATATGGTTTCCTATCTGTTGGTAGCCATGGGAGTTTTCTAGCATACTTCCTATCCGAATTTTACAACATTTACGAAATGAATAAATAAATAATGAGATTTTCTGGTATTTTCCTCTATAAACTAATGACATTCATGGGATGAAATGGGATATCACTTACGCTTTCTCCACACGTGAATGACATATTAATTTTTAACTACTTACTAGTTAAAGTAATAAATATGCCCTAGGAAAAAAAATTTAGCTTACAAATTAAATCTAGGAGTATATACTAATTTATCAAATAGTTATTTTTTTTCAAGTTAAACATTTTAATCATGCCGTGTAGCAACAATCTACATTATATTGTAATACAAGTAAATATGAAATTAAAGAGTTAATAACCTAATAGGTGATTTAAAATTTTTCATGGGCTGATATTTCTTCCTTAGCTTTTCTTTAAAAGTTAGTCAACCGTACCCTATGCAGATATATATACATATAACACAAATAGATGTGTGTGGTTAAACATTTATCAACATCACATGGTTAACAGAACTAATTTTGTTTGCGCAAGCAATTAACACTCCGGTTGACACTTCACGCGCTGTAAGAATCTTCATACGAACGGTGAGGAAAAAAAAATAGGCGTGAAACACGCTGAAATCGCAGTATAAACGCTTCAGGGCTCATTGCACGACAAAGACGCCGCTGAAAATATGCGCTGATGGGCCGCACACGAAGGCAAAATAGTAGACGAAAACTGCACGCATATCTACAATCAACACGCCACGCGGTCTCTCGTGTGTGAGGTCTGCTATTAAATTAGGTTTTTAGAAACAAAAAATTAAAACTCAATAAAAAAAAGGAATTTTCCAAATTTTTGGTGTTTTTGTCAAACGCGTCAAAGATCAGATACTAATCTTAATAATTACAAAATTTATTCAGTAATTTGTCACTTATTGCGTTGCATATTCTATAAAACTTCTATAAAATAGCATAAGTATTGCAATACTCATAGCATTATAGCTTGCATGTCATCATGTTATGTCTCAATAAATGTTGGTATCGGTTGCCAGTAATAATATTCGTTCCACTATAACGATATACAAGTATCATTCTCGATCTCATACACCGTTCATCATATTACTACGAAACGTTCAAAGACACTTTAAACAATATGGAAACGACACAAATAACATCTGGTTAAACGTCATTTCAAATCTTGTCTATCGAGTAAATCGAATAGCTGGTGACTCATAGATGAGAGGCCATGAATCTGAAGTTCTCACGGACTTTATAAGTGTCTTTTTTTTTCTTGGGTATATTGTTCCGCGTGTTTCGCAGAAGATTGTTCAAAACAATTGCAAGTTTTAATTATGTAATAAAGAAACTTTGGATAGCTAGAATTGTCTCAAAGGCTACTTACTAAATAAACGAAATGTACCCAACCACAAGATTACGACTATTAACCAGATAATCGAGATGTTATTTTATATTTTATTCAGTGAGGGCATGCAATAATTTGGAAATTCCTTATTTAATACTCTATGTCCGAATAAGAAATTCGTATATGTTGCGGACCTCGTCGCGTGAAAATAAAACCATTGACCAGTTTTTTAGACGGCACTAATGAGGGCGGTGCTCGCCAAAGAGGCAATAAATTATTAACGCGGATGCGTTGACGCGGCCACGCGACTATCCGCTAATTGCCATCTTGCAGAAAAAACGACAGGCCGAGATTGAAAACAAAATCAAAGTAACAAATTTGAATCTGCACTGCAATAATAACAAGTGCTGCATTCATGGTTCATGTATTTTAAGGTATTTTAACGAAGCTTTGATTTGTTCTATTACTAAGATAAAAATGATGAACGATGTTATTTATCTACACACTATGTAAAGTAATTAAACTACTCTCGCCTCGTGGTAGCGGCATGAGAGAATCTGCTACCCCATAATATCTTCCTGTGGGTATCGTTAAGAAATAACCAATAAAATTGCTGATAAAAATATCATGGCATAGATAGCGAATCAAAATAACTATCTCAAATGTACCAGACCTATCCTATCTATCCCCATACAATGTATCAGAATTATCAATATTACGTGACGGGCAACAGAGTTTCAGGTTCGAGGTGCCTGGTTGTGCAATCGCAATCCAGAAATACTTTCTTTGCATTGGAATAATTTTGAAAGTTAATAAATTGGCTTTCTTCATATCGCTTATTTATATAAATAGAGAAAGTAAGGAGGAATAAATAGAAGGACACAAAATTGTCTTGATCATCACAAAGAAAAATCTGGCACAACGGAAATATCTCTGACTTTACATAGACTAGATTAGTCGGTAATTTGTTGTTTTCGATATTTCTCTAAGTCCCAAGCGGTCGGCAAGTCCAAAATATAATAGATGCCGAAGTTATAGCCTGATTATTGCCTATACGGGTTGGCCGTTTTTTTGCCACAATAAACGTTTCCTTATTGGAGAAGGTCCACGCAATACATGTGTTACTCTCAAAGTACAAATTAATATTTTTTTTTAATAAAATGTTAAAAGTTGCCAGAATGACCTAGCAATCTGTATCACGTTGTTTTATTATTGTATTTTTAATAAAATATTTTTTATGTACTGTATAACAAATTATAATCTAATTTTAATGATCATTATACATACTCAGGATAAGTCAAATGTAATAGAAGCCACATGTCGCAACGCCTCTAAGGGCTACACCGGTAATTAGAAAGATTCGACATGCCTTATGAGTTCCGGTGCTACAATTAAGTTGTATTACACAGTTGTGTACTACACAGAATATACAATATATCGAAATGCTGAAATATATGAAATAATCTTCTTTTATAATATTCAAAAATATATAATTTCTAATTGGAACAATAAATGAAATGTATATTTGTTTTTTTTTTATACATCATTAAATTAAATATAATATATATAATATACATAAAATTTTAATTTATCTAGGGAATAAAAGTTTGTATGGAAACACCACACTCTTCACCTAAGGGGTGATTATTGTGTAAAACTATTAATGCAAAACAAGATTTTAATGAAAAACATTGGTCTTTCAAAAGGACTTCCAACCCCCATTTACCTTTAAGATGGAATTTTCGAAAAATCCTTTCCGTAAGCTTAAACACTGTAAGGAATCTACCTACCAAATTTCAAGTTATTTAGATTTATAGCTAATTTTACTTATTCTTCTTCTTTAGTTCTAGTAAGTTTTACTCAATTTAAGATTATAAATCAGAACTAACAGATATGAAAGTACAATAATAACTATTTACTGTAACTAATAAACATATGTGTTAATAAACACGTGGAAAATTGAACGCTGTGTAAAACGGTCCCGCCCTCTATGAAAAACAAACACTCGTACAAATGAATCCAAATGACATGTTAAATTTTTCTGTGTCACGATGAGATATTGTAATGATCCGTTACGAAAAATTATAACTCGGGCCATGCAAGAGCGGCATTAGACCGCCCTACGAGACATGTGCGACGACGGGTTAGAGTCTATTATAGCAAAGAAAATCCTATTCACTCGATGTGAATTGAATAAGTTAATGGGCTCTACAAAGAAATAGAACCTTGGAAGCGACAAACCGAGCGTCCTCCGAAACTTGTTGTATTATTAATGACTTAAACCGTCTTTTACGCAATTTATGCATAAACTTCTTCGAGCAATAAATGTTATTAATGTTGGAGATTTATTAAAACTGCCATAATAATATTGTAAAAAGCTTTGCTTATATTACAAGAATTAAGAGAATTATTTCAAAAGAGAGCGCTTAGATATCGTTTCTAGCACAATAAAACAAGTTTTAATCACTGTTGTTCCATATTTAGTAAATTTGACTTGACTTGTTTCCACAAACATAGGTTAGAGGAGGACGGGACTGTTAGCGGCCCGATCACACAATTTTTTGTAAAGTTTTTTTAAATAACGTCGGCATCTCCACTCGGTCTTAGCTAATGACTTAAATTAACATTCCCATATTTTATTAATTCCGTATATGTGTTACTATTATAATTTAAGTGCATTGAGTTAGGTCGCGGCTACAACTATTTTGACAAAGTATAACATATTACACTTCTAGACACCTTCGAAACGAATTTAATATATTTTATAGAAATACAAGAAAAACATTTTAATAACCTTTTGTTTTTGTATACTTTAAGACCATTATTTTATGATTCTGCAAAGAAATATCAAACAGAAATAAAAATAACCTTATCTTTCTACAAAGTATGTCTTTCTACAGTTTATACCGTATTATATCTTCTTATGAAGGATTATGTTCCCGGCTAGGTACCCTAACAAGCGAGTTTATTCTTTTCTCTTTGTAATAACGTAATCCTAAGCGACTAAGCACGCGGTCTCGGGATCCGTAATGGCGGTAATGCTGGCGCATTTCAACCGATTTGCATGTGAGCCGGTGAAAGTTGTCCGGCTTTTGAGTACCTTTAACAAGCAACGCACGTATGAGAACAATGGGAAAACGGCTTTTTGCGCAGATATGAACCAAACTTGACGCGTTACTGTGACGTAAAACTGTTGATTTTTACTATTTTAAGAAACAATTAATAAATAACTTTCTAATAATGAAGATTTAAATAACGCTAACCTCTTAATTTATATAACATAATTATGTAATCATTACTCTCAATAATTTTAATGCTAACTGTGGTACGAGCAAAATAAAATTTATTTCGGATTTTTAAGACTTTTTTTTTTGTAGAAAAGAAACTCTCGGTTAATAACAATAAGTTGAGTTATATCTATATTCTATATGGACTAGGCGATAATTTCTAACATTAGACAAATAACTAGCCTGCCAGCGACGATATGATTTACAGTCTATACCCCAAACTTTATCTAAGCGTGATAGAACTACACTAAAGCTTGATCACTGGTAGGTCTTCACTTCACAACTTCAGTTCACTTAGTAAATGGACGCTTGATACATTTATCGTTGGTAAAATTAAAATAATTTCACTGTGGTCATAAACTCAATGGTATTTAGTTACCCGTTAATCTAGAGAAACAGCGATCTGCTATTTGAGAAAAAAAAATCGGTTCAAAGCTGACGCTAGAACTGAACTTACGAGATCGCTTTATAAAAAAGCATGGTTAATCCACCCTTTGTTAACAATAAGGTCAATGGAGTAAAATACAGAAGAAACATTATAATTTGTTTGTATTGTTTTATACGATTTTGGTAGCGGTATGATTTGATACCATAAAAGTGGCGTGTAGCGCTCTTTCATCCCGTAGGTGTCGTAAGATGCACCTAACGGAAGAAAACTTTGTTTTGAGGAAAGCTGCATGGTTATTAAAAATATATATATTTTGCTAGTATATGAAGTACAGTAGGAGTAGTATTGGAGCAGCGTGGCGCTTCCTTCCTTGTTCCAAACTCTCTAAAAAAATTGGGAAGACGTTTAGGAGACCCCTGCAGTGGGACCTTTATATACTGCTACTTTAATCCAACTATTGGAAAATAATTACAATCAATTTGTTTCCCTCGTGCCTTCTCAGCATGTATCACAGATGATCTATCGTGGTGCCGAAGAACCTGATTGGAATTGCTTACGCTTTATGGACATAACCGATATTAAACATGAAATTGACTAAAGTCAGCCGATGAAGAAGAAAACTACACGCATGGGTTATTGCGCAAGACTTCATGTCCTTGAACATATCCTATTACAAAAAGTGAAATAAGATATCAAATAAGTTAATATATGGGTTCCAGGGGTTCCACAGAGGCTTTCAATAACATGTTTTAAAGTATACATATGAAATGTTTGGCATGCTTCAGAGCAATCGTCATAAGTATTTTTTAAATAAATTTGCACTTATTATTTTCTTAAAATAATACAACGCCTTCAAAGACAAAACAACGCTAGTTACATTGGATATAAGAATACGAAGATGTATTTGCACCTATTTGGTAGATATACATAACCTTTAAAAGAAAGCGCTTACAAAGCCTGGCATGCATTCTTAAGATGCATTACATATGTCACGTTGGTCATGCGGGTTAGTAAGCGTGGTGCGGTGTAATGGCCTTATTGGTAAGGATGCTACCCATGACCAGTTTAAGGCAATTTTGGGTGTATTGCTACCATTAATAGGTCGTCAGAATTTTGTACGTCAGCTATCACAGTGCCCAGAGTGCAGGTGCGGTAGGCAGTTAGTGAAAAATTTTACATATTCCCTCTTATGGCACTTTAAATATTACGAGTATGTCAAGATAAACACCTACGGAACAACACACTCTACCAAAATTAAGATTCAGAATTACATAACACATACACTCTTTAATTTATTTTGCAATACATGTTGGTATATTGAGTACATTAATGTTTTTATTGTTATTTGTTTCATTCAAAACGTAGTTTTATTATAGTTTCGCATGACTTCTTTTATACAAAGTATGCATTGACAAGTAGCAAAACCAAAGGCAAATCGACGATGAAATTATTATTCGACACAGTAGGCAAATTTCACATAAACGCTCGACTTGTCCCCAGGCACCACTCGATTTTGTTTTGACACACGCCAAACTGTCAGAATCGATGTCGCCACTAAACATGCCACTTGATACATTCCAATGACAACAAAAACATCATCGAAATGCTCATTCTGAGGGTTTTTTGTTTGAAATGTGAATGAAAGTCATAACGAAACATGACTTCGCATAGACTTGATGTAAATTATTATTTATTTACAAGCTTTTATGACACGATATTCATACACTTATTTAGATTGCTGGAGATTTAAACGAGGAGGATTCGATTTGAATTCTATACTAAAAGGTGTACTGTTTGCGCATTGGAATTGGATATATATTTTACTTTACTGTTTTAAATAGGTAATTTTCTTAGATTATTATATGTTATTTCCAAGTAACATTCAACCTTTAAATTGGTTAAGTCTCACTTTATAATAATACCTTCAATATTAATTAGCCTTAAAGAAAACAATAAATCCTAAGAATCATATTTTTACAATCTAGATAGGTAGATAAGAGATTAAAAATTAAATCGCGGTTGAAATTCGAAAGCGAAAAAAAATAATAAACCAATCTAACGATTTTATTAAAATGGCGGAAAACAAAATTCTTCCCGTAATAAAATATTTATGTAATTTGTTTTTTGCAGAAAAGAGTTTTAGAAGAACTATAATTTAGTTTAAGACATAATACTCCATCTTATTCTATAGTGGCATACTGGTGCGAGGAATTTTAAAGCGACAAAACGAACTGCAAAGGTAAAGTGTCGCTCCGTACGGCCAAGAACCCGAAACTTTTTAAGAACCGAAAAACGAATAATTTTAAGGAAACTTTAAGATAGATCGACCAGTCATTTTCATTATTTAACTGAGATTTAAAAGCTATGCGACATTTCCATGAATTTGAATCCTCAATACCTAAAAAGTAATGTTATAAGATGAACAGAAAGACAAGTTTTTCAATTTTTACATGTTGCAATAACCGGACAATACCCAGAAGCGAACCCGCAATCGTTAAGTAAGCAATGATGGAATTTTTTGGTGGATGGCATTATTATGGTCGAATATTTATGTAAAGGCCAAACTGTTACTGGTCAGAATAATGTTTTAATTGTAGACTAATACGAAGAAATAAATATTTTGCGGCGAAGAAAATTGCGTGGGGGAGTGCTTATTCATCACGACACTGTACCAGCACTTACACTGGTGTTGTAGACGCTACTATTCAAACGGCTGTATTTCATTATGAGATCCAGCCCGCCAGCCGCGCATCGTGTTGAAGCCTTATGTACCTTTGTCCAGCTTTGCACTTATACAGACTAATAAAGAAAAATAAATTTCTTGTATCTACAAGAAATTTATTATTCGATTGATTGATTATAAAAATAAGTTTCTTGTATCTTCAAGAAATTTATTTGAAACATCTGTTTAATATACCTAATAGATTCAAGACATGTCGTTCAGGAATCATAGCAAGAATAAGATACGCTTGCATTCGTCGCTATATACGGATTAAAGAAATACAGTAGGTGTCTACCACTATAGAGCACAAGCATAAATTTCTCTCTACTGTAAGATTTACTATGTCCACTTCTTACAGTGTGAAAATTTCTATTATTTATTTTCAATACGAAAATTTGGATAGAGTTTAACACTCGTAGAAAAATCGTAATATCTCTTTAAATAAATATTTAATAGAAATATACTGCAAATGCAAAATTTACCCCAGAACAGCTGTTTCAGAAAATTTACAATAATTTCTCAAAAAATGCGATGCGGATCGAATCGCGAAGTAGTGGCAGGACATTCACATACTTACTTTTGATTCTTACAATTCATCGATACAATAGTCGATAATTTGCATGACGGTTTTTTTATCGATTTTCGACGGCACGGCTCTAGCAGCTGCAATGTGAATTTACTATTTTATTAATTACTCTTTTGTTTATCAATATAACATTATTTTTAAAGATATTCTAAATAATTCATTTAGTGTAATAATTTTCTCTAGTTTAAGTATGAAGACAATCTGTGGTATTTAGTTTTGTTATGCGTTTTAAATCTAAATTGCTCTTATACTACATATGTCATTATAAGTGTGTGAAAACTGTCGTAATGTATTTATTGTTATTTCCTCGCGGATGAACTTTGCTTTGGTGTTTTATCGTACTCCGAAAATACTCAACACAAAAACTAAATTTTAAATAAAATAAGTGAGATAAAAATAGTTAAATTAATGCATTTATCTCAATTTATCTGATATACTTATTTATCAGTATTATTCCAATAATTTACATTGCTTTTATATTTAAATACAATAATAGTTGTGTATGGCATAGTCACATACGTGACTATTTACAATGATTTACTATTATTACCAGTAAATAAAAAGTGGTAGGGGAGCAAAGAGGTGGAGCGAAACGCTATTGTCATGTGGGCTACGAATGGGGTCCCAAAAATAATGCATGTAGTCGCTACCACTGACTAACTGACTATACTATAACAGACTGTAATTGATTCGCTGATTTTGCGCATACAGGACGGTGTCTTTCCCATATCTGGATTTTGATGTAAAACAAGTTGTAGTAATTATAAAGTAGGTACTAAAATAATTACATATTATTTGTAGTACAATTATTTACATATGGTGGTGATTTCAAACGTGTTTATTATCTGTGAACAGAACAGTGAAGTGAAAAAAAATGGATCGCAATTAAAACTTCAGAATGGATTACTCATCAGGAACTACATCTTCGATGAACAATATGAGACCAATTTTCGGCGCATACGCCTTTCAAGGTGAGTCTGACATTATTATGACCCATAGACACGAAAGGATCCAGAAAGATGAGAAAAAAGTTCCGATATGGTTAATTACAATGTTCCCAGGTACCAATAAAACAAGCAATAATGCGTTGGAATCAAAGACCCGAAATCAATATCGGCTATTGCCTAAACAATAAAAAATTGGGCACAGCGCATTACAATTATGTTCTATAAGCGGTTCCGTAAAGAAATTATTACAACATATCTAACTTCAAATGGGTTTGAAATTGTAACAGTAATTCAATAATTGATGTCTGAACTGAAGTTTATATTATGAATAAATTTTATTATTAGCGTAATGCGTAGGTATATTTTTTAAATAATTTGATCATAACTATTAAGCATAAGGCAGCAAGCACTACCC
Source organism: Bhutanitis thaidina (assembly GCA_029286595.1). Lineage (NCBI taxonomy): Eukaryota > Metazoa > Arthropoda > Insecta > Lepidoptera > Papilionidae > Bhutanitis > Bhutanitis thaidina. Next base: position 7,304,321 of record JAGSMS010000005.1, read on the forward strand.
GCATATTTCATCCCTTACTTTTAACAATCAAAATGTATACTAACACGTGGACCTGCCACAGGTGCGGGACTCCAAAAAATGAGATACCTTTAAAAAAAGCCGCTTATTAACCTCTCATCGAGTCCGACCGTAAAATGTAAACTCGATAAAGCCACCAATTAAAACTAAATATGAGAATATCGACAATCAAAGCTCGAGCCGCTATATCTAACACCGAAAATCATTTCACCTAAAATATAAATCGCATTTTTTGTAACAAATACAAGGTCACCAACGCAGCATGATTTTGATTTTTGTCTTTCAACTATCGTAAAAACAAACCGATATACATGTGAAAACACCAGTAATTCAAAAGAAAGTATTAATTTTGAACTCTACGCCGAAGTCCGTACCATTAGAGGATGAAATGTCTATAGCAAAACAACCGTTGTTGGTACGTGTAAGTCTGGGTAGGTGGTGATAATAACAATGCTTTATGAAAAGGTTTAGCCAACTAATTTGTTTTTTCTTGGCTACTGTCGATCTCGGTAGCGCTGCAACCTTTTTTTGTCGAAGGAGATCAATCAGTCAAAATAACAGTGTGATACCGCCTTTGATGCGATCCGACCGGCCTGTTTTAATCTCGCCTGATACATGATTAGTTCACCGATGATGCAGCAGTGCTGGATAACTGCTCCGAAATTGGAATACAACGTTCTACTTGTAAATAAACACAAAGAAACTCATTAGAGATTTCACAAAATTGGAACGTAGATACGTTCCAATTTTGTTTGAACTTAAATTCAAGTACTTATTATCATTTTCAAAATCGAATGTGTCAAATAAAACATGATAAAAGTCACGGTACACATTAAACGTAAACAATTTTTTTATACAAAATAATATACTGTATTACTTTCTATGTTTTTCTAAATTACAAGTAAAAGTTAGTAAAAATTTAAAATGTCAACATTCAGTCCAATATAAGTAACGTTTTAGAATTACCAACAATATTAAAACACCGGTCAATGTAAATTAATATTAACATTCGGACTAAAATAATCAGAAGTCGGCCGCAACAATGAAAGAGCTGTGGTTTTTCGATTCGAAAATAAAGTAAAAGAAGGCAACAAATGATGTCAATGACATCGTAATGACCGTCCATCATTTTACGATGCCTTCAAAACTGTCTCAACATGCCAACGTACATACGAGCGCGTTCAGTAGCTGTTGATTTGCAGGCACTTTTTGCTGTACCTGATAAATTTCGCAACTGATGAAGGGGAGAAAGGAAAATTTCTGTCCTTTCGATCTTTGGTGATTAATTACTTTTTTCGGCTTTATTATTAATAAATCCTTGTCACACTTTCATCACCTTTGATATCATGCTACGAGGTTTAAAACAATATAAAATTCCCAAATAAATGTTTTGATTTAGGCTTTAAAAAGTTTTGTTTTGCACAATCTCACATTTAGTAACTAAATAAAGCAAAAAGGCATAAGAAAAAAACAAATACAAATTTGACTTAAATATTTTATTGGAACATACCGGTTACTATAATAGTAAAGAAGCACTAGCCTATTGAATTAATTATGTAGGTAAATAGTATTGCACACCTGAACACACCACAAAAATCATTATAAAAAATATAAAATCTATGAAGTACATTTAAAATTTTCTTTATCTGACTTTATTATTCATTGCATAGACTTAAATATTATAACTGTAATACTAATCCTCAACATTTCTCAAGAAATGTTTCTCTTTAATATTTAAAGAAATCAAATAAATTTATATCAAATATTGCAAGAGAGAGAGAAAAGGCAATAAAAAGAAAATAACAAGTAGAATCTTGTTTCCCTTGCGTCGACGTCTAATAAATTCTAACATCGTAGGTAGAAATGCGCGGAATTTTTACAATTACGTTTATCATTCTTCGTCTCTTAGTTTGCGTTTGAAACTCGACCAAGATATTCGTTCTGATAGCTAAAGTATTTGTCATCGCAAGAATGCAGATAATGGGTGAAAAAGTGTAAAATTCCTATCGCGCCGCACCGCCAGGACACGACTGATTGAGTTATAAGCTATAATGGCAATTCCATCTTGTTTTTGTGCTGTTTTTCACTTGAATGCCATGTGGTGAGGCGTCTACTCATATTTAATATACATTAGGAGCTCAGACCTCGATCTTTGATTTCAGCTTTCTTGCTGCCACAGCCGTACGAGAATGCGTGACTTGTTTATTTTGATTTGTCACCTTTGATATATGAATCCTTTTTGTTATTATCTGAAACGCATTATTATGAATGACTGGAGAACTTGATTACACTGCCTTCATGTTCGATTCAATTTTTAATCGTATTCTAGTAAAGTCTTGCAATAATTTGTAATGGAAGGTAATATTGTTGAACTAGTTAGCTATGAAAGTAATAAAAATTAAAAAATGCTTCTTGGTCAAATTAAAATAACATATAATAAATAAACAGCTTATAATAAAGCAAAGTTTTTGGGGAATTTTTTTTTTTCGATAGGCTTTAAATTTATATCGCAAATTTTCATTAGACCTGATGCTCAAAAATAATTTAAGGACGTTGCAAGTGCCGAGACAGCTAGTCGCCATGGTGGATTCAATATATTTGATAGTCTTTAATGCGACGTATTAAGACATCTTTTTGTTTATAACCAAAATAAATGAAATACTTTGTCAGGTAGGCTCAATGGATACAAAGCCGAGTAGCCGCATCTTATAATTGAGAACCTTCTGTGTGATAGTTAATTAAAGAAATGAATAGCCTAATGCAAGTCGGCTGCAGCCTTTGACATCGTGTGAGATGAGAAGTTGTCGATAATGATTATGAACACGGCATAGTAATAGGTCAAACGACTCGTATAAATCGATTGTGAAAAACTTTTGAAGACTTTTCACTTGTAGCCAACTATCTATAATTATGAAATAGGATGGTTGGAACCTGACTAACCTGCTAAACTTACGAAAACTTGAGCAGTCTGCAATAATTATCTTTGTAACTTTGATGATGACCGATAGTGACATCTATCTGATTTTTTATAAAATTTAAAAGAAAGGCCGGGACTAGGCCTCCTGCTTACATACATAACATAACAGATGCCACATTCAAATTCTAATGTTCTGTATGGCGGTATTAAAATAGTTATGAAGTCTTTCGTTCCACAATAGAATAAAATAACACTTTTAATTGGTACTTCAGTGTCACATTGTAGTACGGAAATATATTGAGGGTGAACAGTAAGGAATGGTGGAAAGAATAACTAACACTGAAGTGCTATGGATCTAGCCGAACTCTTACTCTTAACTGCATGCATTACTTAATTGTGAACATATACGCACACAAACAGTAACATTCCAGGACAGAACAGATTGTGCATGACTATGTGCATCACGGGACTGTTACTCGTAGATTTCATTTCTCTTTTAAGAAATTATTACATTTGCCCACTTTGTTTTAGGTGGGGTAAAAATACATTATTAATTATAAAAAACATTTTTTATTCTTAAAACATTTTTTAGCTTGACTTTATTCTAAAAATGAAAGATTAGAGTAAATTACGAGAGCTCTAGATTTTCGTTACTCTAGTCTATGCGCCCATAAACTAGTGAGAACGCTAACGCAGTTCATTTTGTTTTTATTTAAATGTTGTGCTATGTGTTATGTTAAATTAAATTTGCTATCAAATACTAGGGCATTCTTATAATGAGTTTGATTGTAGGGATTATAGTATTCAGTAAAGCGAGATCAGCTAATCCCTCCGCTGAAGATATTTGTAACACAGTAGTGAGGACGGGGCACGTGCAACGCGCAATTAGCACTACTTTAATTTGTAATGTAATCTCCAACTTCATCTTTAATTATTATTCATAAACCTTAAAGTTAATATGTTATAAATATTACACGCACCAGAAACAATTGAATTGAAATTATGATGGCCCCATTTTATTTGTGGGCATAAATCATAATGTAACGTAATCAACAAATATTTTATAGGTTTTTCCACTGTCTCCGTGACGTTTTTAAAAACAAAAGCCAACCTAGTGTATGCAAATAGGTAACATTTGAAGTAATAAAACCGTTATCGGTAAAGTTATCGCTGCGCAACGGAGCGCATTTTGCACGCTTCTAATGAACGCCTTATGAAACAGGCAATTTATCACATGTGCCTTATCATAAAACGCACTGCTAAATTTATATGTGAAAAAACTTAAATAAACAATAAATTCTTTACGTTCATTCCTTCAACCAGGACAGATATGGTAGTACGGTAGGTAGTATGGTAGGCTGTTGTTCATAAAATCATGTCAAATTCCAGGCCCTTCCAACGACTATTCAGTTTTAAATACAGCTTACACGTGACGACTTATTTTTGTAAAGACTCATAGTAAGCCTCATTACCAATTCCAACAAGATATATTTCAAAAAGGCCGTCTCTGCCGGCGCCTTGTATACACAGTGTGACCATGAATAAATCAATGAAAACAAATAGTATTCGGCTACTAGTGTTCCAAAAAACTTTTTTAAATTATGTATAATCTGCTATTGTTTCATCTCTGTTTTGTTAAGGCGTCCTTATGTATGTTAATATATTCGTTGTGAAATAATAGGTAGAGCATATTTTCCCGCCAAGATTAAGTGGGCTATATGTATATAGATAGGATCAAGGCGTAATTTGGTAGACACCGAAACTAATTTATTTAACAAAGGACCGACCGACCGATAGAACACTTTTTATGCATATACAAACACGTTACCTCCCGTGACTTCATGTTCATAATTACAGATTGTCTTAATGTCCTTATGAGTAGGTATATTTATCTACATCCCAAACCGTTTTTTATTATAATTAAGATTAATTTTAAGATGACCTATAAACAGTGAAGTCAATATCTAAAATGTAGTCAAATTATAATATAGACATTAACTAAACAAATTCAATAAATCTTAATTCAATTATTGTTATATTAACTACAAGAAAAAAACCATAAACTTTTCCTATAGTATGCCATACCTAAACTCTCCATACTTTAACAAACAAACCTAGTTAGGGGGCGAGATGATTGATATTGTGACCCCCAATCTAGTAAGCGGGACAAATCTTATCTTGGGAAAGACCTATATTGTGGATAGTTATAAAGATAGTATAAGATTAAAGGTTTCTAAAGGAGACCAAGAAGAAGCAAACCCAGTTTAAGATCAACATGCTGCTTAAAGAATAAAAAATATAATTATAATCCTATTTTATAGTATTCGAAAATGAACGCAATTATTTAACAAAAGCAAGTCATCCAGCCTACAATTTGAACAAAATCTTGTGAGAAACAACATTAACGCCTAAATGCAGTCTTAAAATACCTGACAAAAACGTTAAGGAAATGAGTCAGGATTCATCAAGAGAGGGTCGGTAACGAGCTCGTGTCGCTCCAGTGCCCTTAGTGGGACTTCCGGTGGCCAATCATTTCTGACCAAAAATACATCCTCCATAACTCTAAGAATAACACACCTGCTATGATTTCATTTTACAAGTATTGCGCAGACGATTTATTGGAATTAAGAAGAAAATCAAATTTTTAAGTAAGTAAAGTCTGTTTAATTTATTCTTAAATAAATATTGTATATTAAAGAAAAATACAATTTCCTGTTTTGTCATCTAAACTTTATACGTAGCAAGTATTATTGTTTTAAATTTTTATTGTATATAAATTTTTCCCAGCAAGAATTTAAATAAGGAAGTTGCCAACATGCAGAAGGATACCAAAGAATGCGCGCTAAAGAATGAATTGTAAAAAAGGCGGACATTTTTTATTTTTGATTCCTCGTCACATCCCAAGAACAGACCGACGAAAGTAAAAAATTCGGCGCTAAAAAGAATAACACCGTGAGTCTATTACTCGTACAGCATGTCATCGACGGTTCATTAAAATACGATGACTTAACACAAACACTATAGTGGACTTCATTGATAGCCTCTGACGTAGGTTTGTCTCAAAAAAACTCATCCCCGATTGTCAAGCGAATTTATCTCTTAAAGTTATTACATTAGAGCTAAAGCATTCTCGTCAACTTCACTGCTTCGTTTTGTAACCAAAAGATACTTTACAATAGCGCTTCATTCCGAGGAATCCATTGATAAGTTTGATGCTACCAGTGTTACAAGAAGCTAATCTCACGAGCGTTGAGAAAGTCAATTAATTATAAATTTAGATGAAATTCAACTGTAGGATTAAATACAAATGCCACAAATTTTACCGATTACCACAAATGTCTTTAATTTACACCAAATAATTTATAAGGAAGCCATTGTAACCAAGTGGTCAGGGCGCCCGCTTCAGTTTTATAAAGCGTGATTGACCTGGGGTTCGATCTCCGATGCCGGCACCACGAAAATTGTTAATAGCAATTACAAGTGCTGACTTTATCACGTGCTCGGCGGTAAAGGAAAACATTGCGAAGAAACCTGTCTGAGAAATAATAAAAAAGGTTATTTCGTGGACAAGTGAAGTCTGCCAACCCGCATAGGAGCAGCGTGGCGGACCCTTCTCGGCTCCAAAACTCTCTCAGATAGAGGCATATTATATATTTACAGGCTGGTACTTTACTTTATTTATAAATTAACCGGATTAGCCCTAAAATGTTTCAATCAACTTTGTACTTCTTTTGTTGTTTTATATATTTAAAAAAAATGTATTCAGAATAATTTGTTTTAACGATGGGCCAATTATTAGATTCTACAAAATATCTGGGCACGGTTTTGAAATCTAAGATTTGAGTCAATAGTACTTCTCAGAGCGCCTTGCGCCATTCTCCACGAAACTTAAGTTTTCTGCAATTGTAAATAAACTCAGTGTCAATTTCATTACTTTTTTCATATTCTTAATCAATCCATAATTTTACAGAAGATACATAATAGGCCACTGGTTTACTTACAAATTAACAAATTTTTTATGTCAATATTTTGTTTGTCACATAATTGTGTGTATGGTGAACGGTGAACTGGCATAAGATATTTTGATATCCCATTTCATCCATTGGTCGACTAAGAGAAATGACCGACAAATCTCCTGCCCTTCGATAGACAGCTTTATAACCATCTCATAAATGGCAGACCCAAATAAACCACTAGTTTGGTCATCAAATGAGAGACAAGCATCTTCTATAGAACTTGTGTGGAACGAAACGATAGAGCTGTAACTATGAAAAAGGCCACCAATGACCACATGCACACCCTTCGGCAGATTGTACAGAAATTCGAGGAGTCCAATTAACTCATATGCTTGGCGTGGACTATGTAAAAGCCAGATTTTGACAAAATTTGGGCGGTGTTATTGATTTCCGGTATCATTGATTGACGACCACAATGTCTCTGAACCAGAGTACTACTGTAACCGTTTGAATTACAGAAAGATATGAGACAGAGTGAGGTTATATCACGCAATCTCGTCCCTGCTGCATTAGAAGATGTGTTTAAGCTGCTGGACTGGTAAAGACTACTATGTGGTACTACCCTATAGTACCACATTACCGTGACGTATTCGCTATTGATGTTGATATAAATCATTTACCATCCATTTACCCTTGATATTTCTCTTAAGCAGGGTCGCTAGAAAACCTTAGCAGTATGCCCAATAACCTCAATAGAGTCTCCCAGCAGGTTTCAGATGAACATGATCAAGACGAAAATCATGTCAAAGCCTCTAACCTCTATGTCACGTGAACTACTGTTTTAACCGACACAACCTTGAGGATTAGTATGCAGAAGAAAATATCGACCAGCCACATAACTCGCATAACTGATAACTGTTTGGAAAGAAAGGTTCTCGAGTAGCAACCGCATACAGGTAAACGCACCTCGAAAGTTGGAGTGACGACCTATACAGTGTTGTGACAAGTCGATGTTAGTCGGCTCAGGAACGTGCTTTGTAGCAATCTTTTGGGAAACATGTTCAGCAGTGTACTGAAATAATGATGGTGGTGGTTTGAAGTAAATTAGGAGTTTGGCTTAAAAAAATCCCTGGATACAATTTTGCATCTTTAAAACTGCACCTAGCCTAAATTAAACGATTATCTTCTGAAAATATTTATTTTATATGCCAAAAAATTAAAGCTACCTATTTATACTTTACAAAACCGTGAGAAAAATTCGTCTCCTAAACTAGTCGTCAGATAGGTACCTAATCTATCTATTGTGGACAAAAAACACTAAACTGTACCAATACAGTTACAAATTATTGTGCCGTGGAAATAAGTAATTTAATGCGAAATTGAATGCCACGAAAACACTCCGTGGGGCCAATTCTGTTTGGAATAAATTAATTAAGAGGATTGGAGCCGATTTTCCATCGTCACTCGCAGCTTACACCGTACAGATTACGATTATATTTTGTCACTGCCCTTTATTCTCAATTGCCTCGCAAAATTCTACCAAGGTGTCTTCTATTTCTTGCGGTATTTGAATTAACAGTTTCTATCTATAATAATAATAATAATAGAATAAAATGAGACATGGAAAAAAGTAAGGAATAAGATTATTATTACAATTAATTAATTGAGATGCAACATACACGATATTTTTACAATCAATCCAGGTAAAAAAAAAAAAATTACTGTCGCGTAAGCATTGGACTCGACTGGAATTTGAAATACGATATTCATTGACTCCGAAAGCTTAAGTTTTTTGCTTGAAAGTATTGATTTTTATTTCTAAACTTTCAAGCAAAAAACGAAAAGTATTTGTAACTATACACAATAGTGGTCAACTATAACAATACCGGCCAAACAAGGCTGGGCTAACTTTAAGCCCATGGACACATGCAAACAACTTCAATCGAAGAAGTTAACAAATGCGTTGTCACCCCAGAGGACTAAGATAAAATATCTCACAGCCCGTAATTATATAATACTGGATGTTAAAAGTATATACCTTTCAACCCGGAACACAACAGTAATAGCACTGCTGCTTAGCAGGAGAAATAGGTAAGAGTGTGGTACCTATACAGAGGACACCTAGGTAGAAGGAGTCTATATCAGTATTTATTAACCACCCCCGTCCCCCAGTAACCACGGATGCTGTAAAGCACTCGAAGCGTCAGAAATACAAAAACAAAATTAAACGCGATACAATACGTAAATAATAGTTTCATTTTAAATGTCTAGTGTTCGCGTAATTACAAAATCATAAAATAGACATTGCTGTGTTTTATTATCTTACAGTGTTTAGTATCAACTAACCAGGTTCTGATAGAAACAAATCACTTGCATATATATGTAGGTACTCCATTTTTGGGCGTCTGATAAGGGATACTTAAATGTTTTTATTCTGATTGAAAAACTATGGGAAGTAATTTTAAATGAGTTTTCTTTCCATGTTTTACTATTTTGAGACCTTTCTTGTAGATCACTTCGTTATTGTTGATATTCTAGTCATATTATTAAAATAAATTTGAATCTAAAGAATACACGGGTTGCGATTCTATAATGTGAAAGTAATAATATTTTTTTATGAGTATCGATGATCATACCGGTAAATAGCATATCATTAATTTTTCGAAAATACGGTTTGTCATACACTGCATTATTTTGAGACGTATAAATATAACGAGAAGCGCTTCCAGCAAGAAAAGATTGAATGCCGATATTTTAGCAAGAGCCATTCTACGTCCTAAGACTAGTTGAAACAAATCTTTTCAGTCTAATCGTCGACAATGGCTCGAGACCAAGATAAAGCTCATTCATCAGAAGACAGACAATAAGAAACGACGCCCTGTTTAATGTAAAAATGAAAAGCAAGTAAAGTAACAAGGCGGTTGCATATATATAAACATAAGTTTTTATAAATGAAATATTACTAGTTTAGCCACAAATAATGTTGTAATTTAAAAAGGTCTATTTTTCTTTCATCTCAATTCAACTTGGGATTGCGTTACGTTATGAAAGAAACTTCAATTGATTTATTGTCATTTCACATATTATTTTTGATCATGGTTGTTAAATTATATTCTGGAGTTGGCTGTTAAAGACAACAGTTTTGCAGTGAGGAGCTGTTAGGCTATAGAGTTCTGAACGCGGTTAAAGACAGATTGAAGCCCTATAAAGGGTGTAACTTCTTTATAGAAATAAAAAGTATTGCCGCTAGGAACCTGTCGTGAATAATTAAACAAGGCCTGAAGCTAGGTGCTTACCGATGATATATCCAAATCTGATCCTACAGCTTAAGAGAGTGGATCGATCAAAACGTTTGCTGTCCGGATACGCTGGTAGAAATCATAAAAATGTGCTCTTCACAGGTAAAAAAACCTTTTATCGATTGAAGAAAACCACAACAAGGTACACGACGAAGTGTATGTCCGCGAAGGTTATCAAACTGCATCAATCATGGTTTGGTACGGGCTAAATACTCACTAGTTATTATTGGTACTTCAGATTATAGATGGTAGAGTGAATAGGCTCTTACTGAGCTATTGCGCTACCACCAAGAACCTCCTGACTACTTCACACCAGGGCCCTTATCTGCTAAGCCACAAACAATTTCATAAAAATTCAGTGTGTTATCATTTATACAGTGTTATTTTTTAACATGGTTAAGTCAATCCAAGACACGGTTTTCAATAAACAAAACCATGTCATGGATGTAAAAATACGATTTTATCGAGGAAACATTGTGGTTTCGTTCGGTGAGTGAGGTCTCAACCTGACTCCTATCTCCCTAATATTTTTAACGTACAACATAACAACAACGCAGCTGCAGCTCGTCTGATGACGATAATCACTTACCAGCAGGTGAGCCGCTACCACGTTTGCCTTCTTTCCCACAAAATTAAAAATTGCATCGCTTCGCAACGGGAAAACTAGACCCATTAGTAATAACAAGGCATTCTATCTTAATCATCTGGGGTAACAATGCACCTACGAGTATATCTTACTTCTTTATCCATAATATCATCATTGGGTGTTTAGGAGATCTTCTTCCAAATCAGGAAACCCGAGGCATATATGGATTGCTCCTACAAATGAGTTTTTCAAAATTTATTTATCCTTGGCCTGGACATTAAGACGGCGTCAGCTATCATCTGTCACTTTTGTCTAATCCTAATAAGCTCTAGTGAATATAATATTCCACAAATGGTGGATATAAAGTTTCTTTGATCACAGTTATGACTGTCGTGATGTTATCCTTACTTCCAAGAAACCTAATTGATTCCATTATCGTAACTGTTTGTGAAAAAAAAATAGGAATATAATCTAGTAATAAAGTCAGAAATACGGTGATAATTGTTACACTTATAGTAAGAGACACAAATGTTTCTGATATCAAGGATTCTAATGCTGCGAAGTTAAACAGACAGCTATGTTGACGTTAAGCCATTCCGTCTGACGCCTATTTAACAATATATTAATTTAAACGCAATGTATAAAATGTACCTTCATGTTCCAGAAGTTTATGCTTTCGACGTCAGTCCTAACAACATCAAAGAGAATCCTAACATACCAATTTAAACGTAAGTGCTATGAAACCGACGAAGAGAAGACGAGCAACTTTACATTAAGTAGTTTTCGCGGATAAATTAAGTTTTCATAAGCTAGCTGTGCATAACGATATAAATTGCAAAATATATTTTAGTTATTTTAGATATAAACCGTTTATTGACACAAAATATAAATAAAGTACCTATTGCCCTGCGATTTCATATGCGCAGAACTGTATATAATAACACAACACAAACTCAGAAATGTCTCATGGAGTGTTACGTTTTGTGGCAATCTTTGGGAGAGGTCTATGTTAATAGTTCGACTTGTAATGTGCTGAAATGGTAATGATGAACATTTTTCAAAAACATCATAGACGCTGTTACCTTAAAATAAAGTCTGTATTCGGAAAGACCAAGGTAATTTATTCCATTCAATAATTCGCACGAGTGTACCGTATAATGGCGCTGCATTACTTTGTCTATACACTATTAGGTGACGTTATTCCATTTATTAATATTTAAAAGATCAAGGAAAATTATGTAATCAAGTTTTTTTTGTAGTGATAATAGCACACTTCCATAACTATACCAATATGGAGGGCCAGAAATGTGAGAAATTACCGAATGAGTCGGCTCGTAGTAGCACGGCCTCGCCGAATATCGACGTGAAGTAGAAGAGGCTTCTTGTGCTTCTGCGTTTCGTTCGGTGAGTGACGTAACCGGAGGCCCATCTCCTCCTCTTCTTCTCCCTCCCCGTCGTCAATTAAGGCTTGCAACGCACCTGCAGCCCTTTGGTGCCGCTTACCATCAGGTGAGCCAATAAAATGGATCTCCGCAGATAAAAATCGCCTGAGTAACTAACCGTATTCAGTGTTTCAGGAAGGCTCTAGGCTCCCGTCGTTAAGCACTTTTTCCTAAGTTTCGAGATTTCTCGCCTTTTGCTGTTCTGTGCGCCACGTAACATTTTTTTTTATTTCTGAGTAGTATGAGTAAATTTTGGTTTATATTAATTCATTTAGTATTTGATTTGAAAGTAAATATTTTTTGTTATAAAACTCATAAATATGTTTGGAAGTTGGATAATAATGTATTTGCTATTACCAATCAAATTATACTAACGTTGGCGGATTTGGTAATAGCGTTGGTGTTCAAGTTAACCTAACACTTTTTGGAATCCCGATAAAAAATTACAATAAGATTACGTTAGCACGTAGGAAGGAAGGGATAAGTTCCACTAGCCCCATTGTCTTATGTTTTACATGATCATTGATTTTTTTCAACGAATATGTCCCACAAAAACTTCTATGTGCCATTTGCCTAGAGACTTCTATTTATTAATAAATTTTCTTAAAATGCATTTAAAACTTAAAGTTTTTTTTTATTTAAAATTATGTTATAAATCCAACATAGTTTTTTGTATTCTGTCCAAAAGAAATATACTTACTGTAAGTTCGATACCCGGTATCGGTAACACTGAGACTTTTTTTTTTGAAGAATGTGAAAATCTCCAAACCATATTTAAATAGCGTGGTCCTTTACCGGTGCGACATAGGGGTTTTTATTTGTGTTTTAGAATATATGGTAATTAGTGGCAAAGTATATAGCAATGAATCACAGATCAAAATAAGAACAGAGTCAGCAGAGTTTTATTTTTCAATAATTTGTGTTCTAAATAATAATTGGATTCGGTTCGGATTTGAACACTAGACTCATGCCTCAGCAGTCACGCTAACCACTAATCCACATGGATGTCAAATATCAACAATGCTCTATGAACACCATAACGACATTATCAGATGTAGATTTATGCTATTTTAAATTGGAGGACGTCAATTTATTGGATCGACGAACATGGTTAGAAAGTTTGTCATGCAATATAAATACACAATCTATATGAATATGTATTACGTCATTTATTAAACGTTAAATTTCGATTAAACTATAAATTATAAATTCAACTCTCTGCATTTTCAGACGCTTTTTATGATTTTCAATATTTTAAATCATCATTTCGACTCTAAACCCAGAAAATTATTATTCTAAATAATTTTGATATACACGGCCACAATTTCCGCATACTATGGGCATTTCTAAACTTAGCAGGATATTTATCATAATACTGCAAGTGTACGCGCAAACAGAATATCTCACTTAACTATACCTTCCCGTGTCGAATAAAAAAATATAAGAGAACGGTCAGATACAGTGACATAGACGCAGGACACTAGACAATACAACATAACGCGAAAACCAATAATTAGTGTATTCTAGAAATATAGTTCTCGACTGGATTTAATTCCGATATAGAAGCCATGTGTTAATAGTCAGATGTGATAGTGGTTATCAGTGAAGTTAAGTGATTCTTAGGAATACAGACGAAGACAGGAATGTGATATGTGTTATAAGCTTTCATGACCATACCCAATTCGGGGGTATGGTGCTTAATTTTAACCCACTTTTACCAGAGCCTATGTGGAACGAAGTAGCAGATGGTGAGCCTATCGCCATGTTAATGTCCAATCCAACTATACAAATCGGACATAAATTTCGACAAACTGATTGGAACGAGATCTTCACATAGGGGATCGAACTTGAGTTTCCTGTTTGGCGGCAGTTCACCTAACCCATCGAGTAAATTTAAATCACAACATATATTTTACACTAAACAATTCAATTGAAATTTTACTCTTCATGCACAAAATTTACGCCCAAAAGAACATAAAATATGAGCCATGCCTACCAGTATTAATTTGCGGCTGCTTTCGTAATGAATACCAAGTGTCAGTCACACGTAACTGTGAACAGACATACGAAGGGACAGAGCATTGTTATTAGCACTATAAAATGTAAAAGGATATTCTTTCATTATTCAAATTCATGGTATTTAATTTCAGGACGTAAGAAAATCTTCTTTACGTTACGTGTCAAATGAAACGACTAAGGGAAAAGCCTTAAAAATCTTATGGCATTCGATAGATGTGGTTTAATAATTTCAACTGCCATAATGATAATTATTTAATAAAAAAAAGGTTTCCATATCTGGAAGAATTCCTGGGTCGGGGAGAGCCGGAACAGTTATTTGTAGGTAATACATGTGTCCTGTCTGGGAATCTAACCCGCTACCGTCAGTGTTATAACCAAACGCATAGCCACTACGCTAACTGAGCCGCAATGCAAAAATGTTATGTATATTTTGCTGTTCATCCCCTTCTACGAAATCCATGATTGTCAATGTTGATTTTTTTATTTCGATTGGCACACGGAACGGCCAGATACACCATTTAGTAGCCAGCAGGGAGCACCACGTCACGTGCAAGCGCAAGTTCGTCATGACAAATTTAATATTTAAAAGAATGAAGGAAATTTAATATGTAGTATAGTACACAATTAATTAAGAGAAATTAAGTTGCGTTACTTAATCAGTAGTTCATCAGACAACCACAATTAAAGATCGAAATTTACACCAAAAACAACACGTATTTAGCTTTAACAAAAAAAAATACTAAGACGGTAAAACAAGTCATATTCTTTTCGTAGTTAGAGGGAGATGCGTATATTTTTGTAGATTCACGTTCAATGAATGGGCAGAATAGCGTCCCCACCAATTGCGCTAGCGCCTGTTTTGGTACAACACTCGGGTGACTAAAAGTTTTTAATATTTATGATAATATAAACGGTAAAAAACATAAATAGACTAACACGAAAAGTGTGTAATTATTATGTAAAATTTTATATTATACACAAAGTATATAGACAATGTACATAAATTCCACAATCTATTTGTGAAAAAGCTTTTCTAAATAATAAATAGACTAATGATTTTGCATATGTTGATTTGTATTTACGCGAGTACTGCACATTTGCAATGAAAATAACATTAACGGATCTTACCGTGTTAAAATTTTTGTTTTCACAGTATGGTTATTGAAAGGAAAATTTAAAAAAATACTAAAATGAAACAAAATATTATTTATTTATATAAAAATAATTATTTTATTCTATACCAAGTATGGCTTTTAACAAAACAGATTTTTAAGAATAGTTGGATTAAGTGGCATTTAACAGTAATCACTGCAAATAACTAGATAAAAAATAAGACAAAGGCAAATTCTAAAAATAATAACACATGGTGGTACTACTCATCTCACACTTGCACGAGTGGGTGTGTTCCATGTGCACTCACTCACACGCCAAGAATCGGACCTCTACACTAAGCCTCCTCGGTAGAGCTTACGCACACCACCATTCGCAACCCTATCCGTACAAACACAGCGGCACTCGCAGTTCCATACAACCTCCTCTACTGCACTCACGCGCATAAAAAAAGATAACGCGATCTATCGATCTTTTTTCTAATAAAAAAACAACGCCGTCTGATAGGCTTCATAGCTATAGTCGGATAAGCCTGACGTCTACAATCGAACGCGTCGTCTTTACCCGAGACATTTATTTCGATCACAATATTTATGACAGCATAATTAATTAAAAATGTCGTTTTAATTATGTAAATACAAATGGGTGATAATCAATTTAAATTATGTGTTTCGACCTCGACTGTTTAATTTTATGTAAACAGATATTTATCGTAATTTGTGACGTTTTTACGGTGCTAAAGTTTTAATGGTAAAACGCTTTAATGATTCTGTTATAAATAATATAGTTGTGTGTCATAAAAATGTTTGGCTTTCGACCTTTGTGTTTTTAATACTGACTGTGGACAACGTTGATGAGAGTGTCGTTTTAAGCGTCATACCATTATGGAACGTCACCAAAATGGTATGGATGTGTGGGTAGGTAAGGGTATATAAATAATATTGTCATTTATTTACGTAACATTGTTAAACTTTTGTATGTTACACAAAATGTAAACTCCTTTAATAAAATATAAAATTACTTCCACTTTTTAAAGAGCATGTCTATGAAATTAGTTTTAGCGAAATCAAGCAAAATAAGAAGTAATTGATAATAATAGAATCTTAATTATTTCAACACGTCAAGACTTATTGTTACTTTTGTGTACCACTGTCATTCATCGATCTTTAGAGAACATTTTTTACAACATTTTAGAGATGAGGTACCTACTTTTTCTTTCCATCATTTATTTAATAAAGCCAACACTTTAAAAATCTTAAAAGCATTTAATTAAATCGAGACTGGATTATTATAATGGAGGATACTTTAAAATATGAAATTTGATCAAAGCTTTAATATTATATAATTTGTAAGTCAAATTAAATCTAATTAATCTATAATAGACGATTAAACATAAATATAAAAACCAAGCAGGCCTATATTTACTCATTGAATTTTGGGGCTCCGCACAAAGACCAATGGTACATTTTTACGACATCGGAATCTTAATTATATAAAATAAATTAAGTCTATTAATTACCTCGTTTCGCTGATACTACAAATATTCTAAGCCGAAAATTCTGTAAATAATAAACTATTATAGTGAAACAATAATAGTTAAGTGAATGCAAAACACAATATATTTATTGAATTACAGTTATTTATTTATGTTGTCTATCCAGAGTAAATAACGATTTATTATAAATCAAATTAATTAAATATGATCCCAAACATACCATTGCACGATTTCAAGCTACCGTGAACACCTTCTGCGAAGGTTGCACGTATTTCGTCAAAAAAAAAAGATATGCATCATCATCGGCTTATCTAAGTCCATAGTTGAACATAGGCCTCTCTGCGAAAGCGCCCGCAAAAGCCGGCATCCATTTCTTGAAAGGTTAACCATAATAACCACTCTGGTCAAGCGGGCTTTGCACTAGAGATGCTGTTCCCCATTACTAGTACGTGAAATTTGGGTTCCTCAAAGTCGGTAGAATTTTCAGCCACCATTCGGTCGTCGGAACCTCGTTTGTTAATCAGCAGGGTGCACCACATGCAGGTGATGTTGGTATTTGCATAAAGAGATAATATATTATCCCATTCACCATACCTAAATATATTAAAACTTATCCAAAATATTAGGACCGGTAACGGCCTGCAGTATCTAAGTTGCGAGTTGTATAGTACAACCAATGGTTGACTATTCACCTGGCAAATGTTACGATTAAAATGAAGATTTTAATTTATACGAGAGGCCTTCATCCAGCAGTGTTCTGCTTAAATAATGTAGCTACGGACACTTAATACTTTAGCAAAAATAGTAGTTTTTATAACCTAAATACAAAAGTTGTCACCAAGTAAGGTACTGGATCCTTTTTACTGTACTGCAAACCCATTTTAATGGCAGTATCGTATAAAAAACACAAAGGTGTGGTGGTAGTATAAGAAACTCTACCACCTCTTTTCATGCCGTCGGTGTCGTAAGAATCGACTATAGTTGTGGCTTGAAAAATCTCATCACTGACAGATGACAAAATAACCATCTAAACGTCAAAACTTATTAGTTTTTATTAACAAAGGATTAACCTTTTACATGATTAACTTTCTTTAAGTGTTGCTACAATAGAATTTTTATTCTTATAACATGTGCTCTTGTAAAATATCTACAGAGGTTTGCCAGATCTAGCCGCACCATACATAACAAAATACAAAATTTCCTAAAAGTTCCTAGACCGAAAAGACAGTGACTGTTGATAGCCTGACAACTGTACGAGCACGGCAAATTGTAGTTTCTTTGGAAAGAGTTACCATTTTGGGAACAGTAGTAGATATAAACTACGGGAGCGCAGGGGCCGAGTGCTTATTTCATCGGTGCCGGCCTCATCAAAATTTTAAGTGAACTTACCGGTAGTGTCGTAAAAACAGAATTTCTATTTTTACTACACGTCCTGAGTCATGGTGAGCTAATCATGTCATCATGTCTTAGAAAAAATAAAAAGTGGTTTCAAAGATATTTGAAGCCCGCCAACACCTGCTGGAGCAACGTGGCGATCTTTTCCTAACTCCAAAACTAATAGTAACAGAAAGCCCAGTCGTATGGCTCTTATAGGCTCCGGAAGAGCTATCCTTCCTTCTTCTTCCTTATCCTTTGCATAAACGATCAAGTACAAGGTCTATAAAACGAACATTCAAAGATTTGACTAATCAACGTAGTGTAGAAAACCCTTTTTGCTAGTGATTTTCCAATTGTATTAAAAAGTTTTTATCATGCAACATTTTTCTTACATTTATACTTCCTTACACATAAGATCACCTGGTGGCATATATTGTAACGTATTTGCTTTGAACTAGGACAGGGCCGGGTAAACCAGCTCGGTGGTTTGTTCATAAATGGGCGGCCACTACCAAACCACATCCGACTGAAGATCGTGGAGATGGCAGCCGCAGGAGTACGGCCATGCGTAATATCGCGGCAACTTCGTGTATCACACGGCTGTGTTTCCAAAATTCTCAATAGATACCAGGTGAGTGAGTCCTAATTTATTTTATTTTTAAACATAACTTTGCTCAAGATGTTAGTTATTTAAACAGTTATAATCATTATATACATAAATTAATTAAAAAAAAACCGGACAAGTGAGCGTCGGACCACATAGTGTATGGGTTCAATATTCATCTTAGCACCGATAAGTTTCACCACAAGATAATCAAAACAATTTAAAAATCAAAGACTGGCTATGTAAAAATGTGTATCTTAAATTTGATATCTAAATCAATAATAACCCTTCTAATATGTATCAAATTTCATGGGTTTAACTGATTTTGTTATAACTGAAGGATTTATGTCCGACAAAGGGTTCCTTTTGTCAAACTACGGAATCCTAAAAACTTCTACATTACACGAGTATTGTTAGCATTTTCAATCCTAAAATAAATTAGAATATTTGTACACAAGCATTCCATCACCATAAAAAAATTATGTCGCTTTTATAATAGAGAGGTATAGAACTAAATATTTTTTTTTCTATGGAGAAATCTCTATGGAGCAATGACTAAAATTTAAAGTTACTTAAAGGATTTTTGTATGCAAATTTGACATTCTCCTGCCTTCTCGCCAGCAGCTGGTTGAACAATTGCCATTGATTTTCTGCGCGGCCAAGCCTGAAGGTTTGTTTTCACTAGCACTCCTATGTACCGTCGTTCCACAATAATGGTGATTGTTTCGCCCAGGAAATGCTTATTTACGCTCCACGTGCCTACAGCGACCTCCACTAACCCGTTTACACCTATTGTCAAAGTAAAAGCGTTGCCTCAAATATATCTTTTATGGCCATCCTGATTACTTCCGCATTTGAAGCTAGCTTTTATTCTTCTAGAAACAAAAATTTGATTTACACTGTTTTTACTAGATACTAAAATAAATGTAAGTCTATGAAAATTCTACCACACCAAGTTTAGCTCCTCAACTTACCCAGTAGAATAGTGCATCTGATATCAACCCCTATTGATGCTCTTCTCTATCACTAGGGATATGGGTTCAGCAAAGTCACATCTTCTCATCAAGTATACCTTAATACATCTAGACCAAAGTTTGCAACTAGTGCGTGTTTTCAGTGATGACATACAGAACCGATATGTGATGTTTCTCTGCAGGCCGTATGAGGAAACTCAAAGTTGCTCAGTGGGCTATGGAAAGATCTACACTCGGTGTTTCTCTGTGCGATAACCGATATTGCCATAACGATAAACAAGCTGAAGTAGTAATGGGCCGACCACATTTCTTGGATATGGGTTCGGCAAAGTCACATCTTCTCATCAAGTATACCTTAATACATCTAGACCAAAGTTTGCAACTAGTGCGTGTTTGCAGTGATGACATACAGAACCGATATGTGATGTTTCTCTGCAGGCCGTATGAGGAAACTCAAAGTTGCTCAGTGGGCTATGGAAAGATCTACACTCGGTGTCTCTCTGTGCGATAACCGATATTGCCATAACGATAAACAAGCTGAAGTAGTAATGGGCCGACCACATTTCTCGCAGAACTGAAAACCGTTGGGTAAGAAAAGTTCTCGAGTGGCGAGCTCATACTAGCAAGTCCGCCTTCAGTAGATGGAGTAAACGAACTGCACAGTGTTGCAAAAGAATTATAATATTCCTCAAAATACCTCAACTATTAAATATATAAACTGATTGTTACTTGCGACTTCATTAGCGAGGAAATTTTTAAGAGAAAATATGTTTATTTTTGTAATTTACATACGGGAACCCTTAATATTTAATATTTTCATGGAAAACATAGCATAAATCCTTATTTCTATGAAGTCTTCTCGTCTTTCATCAAGGTCACTTTCAACTTATGTTCATAATTATAATAGTAATATACTGTTAAGGTCAAACAATCAATTGTCAAAACTATAAACCATAAATAGTAAAAGTCTTAAATGCTTTCTCATAATTATCAGTCTCAATATGTGGAGGAAGAAGTTATAACTTTTCGGATGCTTAATATGTAACGGGTGTAAGATGGAATATACCATTTATTTCATATTTTTCTCTAAATGCTTAACTAACTTGCGCGTGATACACCTAGCCAACAAATAAGCCTATGGCAACCGACAAATGGCAGAAAATCTATTAGAGTTTTCCTAACCCACATCCAACAGTCTAATGATGGGGAGTATCACTAGTGCAAGTACCGGTAGTGCGCCCACCTCCCGTCTTCCCAGCATGGTAAGTACGGGCAAAACCTCCAATAAATATGCATGGCTAAATGGCTTGCAAGCACTTTCTTGGAAAGTCCTATATTCAGCAATGTACTTAAATTGGCCAACGAAAAAGAATATTAATCTTAATGAGAGTTTTTGCAAGAAAAAATGTAATCGTATTCAATTCAATTCAACATTAAGATACATTGTTCTGTTAACATGCAAAACTCTGCTCCATGTTATTTGAATTATTGATAAAGATACAAAGTGTTAAGCTTTGTCCCACACGCGTGTTGCATAGTGTCCTTAAATACTTTCAAGACCACGATTATTACTAGTGGAGAAACAGGACATATAATATCAGAGACTGAAAAAAATATACGTTCAAAATTACTTATGTATACCTCGGTCAGCTTGAAGGTTGTTCTGGAAAATACATCAAACTAATTTCAAATTACGCGATTACGGCAAAAGTACTGGCAAAAAGAAAAGATGTCGAAGAAAAACATGTCAAAAAAAGGACATGTGTAGAGGTTTAGGGAAGGCCTTTACCGCCTAGGCGACTACTAATCATGTTATTAATATAGTATCGATATGGATTATATTTATGTATGTTCTGATGTAGATTCTTTTCTTTTGTCATAAATATACTATATCATATGTGTTAAAATAGAAATAATTGCAGCTTTTATTTAAGTGTTAAAGCAAACGCAGAGGCTTTTATTCGTTTTCTGTTTTCAGCTTTATGCAATAAGATTAGGGGAATAGTCGTCCACAAAGACACCCACAGTTGCATTAAATCCATTTGTATGTTGATTTGTTGTGTGATTTCGCCTGGGCTACGAACCAGGGCTAAAGACCTGGCTGATAGGTTGGACACTAAGCCACATCGTTGTCACGCTTCGATAACTATGTTATTATTATAAAGTTAAACTTTTTTCGATTTAGCCTCTGAACTTTTTATACACTACATGGAATTTTAAAAAGGTCCAATATCTTCTTTTTGCTTAGGAGACGGGGTCAATCAGACCAGGCGTTATTGGCGGGTCGAAACCAAGGGTAGCAACACCAGAAGTTGAAGCAAGGATTGAAGAACTGAAACGACAAAATCCAGGAATATTCTCTTGGGAAATAAGAGAGAAGTTAATTAAGGTATTAATTGCTTTAGTAGTAAATACTTTATTAGCATCATCTTCATAAACTTAATTATCATCATAATTTAGTCCATTACAGTCAACTGAATAAAGGTCATGTTTATATTCAGTAGGGTTGGTCGGATTGACTCTTGACAAAAGGGTTGGTAACCACAAAGCGTGTGCAAGGCATGCGTTGACCTATATTTTCCCTTACCACACCTACGGGATGTAATGGCCCAGCGTGGTGTGCAAATGTTTCGTGAATGCCAGATATGGCTCATGATCATTTGTTCGCGCTTTCTACTTAAAGTTTTATTTCTTAATACTTTAATAATTCAATATTAAATTTTAATAGCCTAATTACAAAATAGTTATATCTGTAATAGATTAAAAATCAAATAGCATCTAGTTATCATTTGGTAAGTACTTTGAAATTGATAGACTTGTGACGGTGAAATTTTTGTGGTCTGAAACTAAAGATGATTTATTACAGAAAAGATATTAGCTTGATTCACGCTCCGCCGATATTCGCCGCGGTCATTGCGGTTGCCAATTTTGTGAAACTTAGTTACGAAATTTTAGATAAAGATTATATTTGCCGATGAATCACAGCTATGACACTAATTTAAGTGAATTGGCTTTTCTTTGGCAATTTTTCATCAGTAATAAATATACAAAAAACGTCTTTAAAGTTAATATGCACTGCAGTGCATATAGCACGGTTGAGGAATTAAAGTAAATTCCGAACCCTTTGAACTATTATTATAAAACTGAGACTTTTTATTTAACTTTTTAATATAATTTGGGATACAAACACTTCATCCAGATCTAAACTAGGATGCCCTGTGACTTTTTAACTGGGTGATGTCAAGATAGATACACGAGTAGGCCTCTAAACGTACATGGATAAACAATCAAACATTATCAATTAAGTGTAAGGTGGAATATACCAACTTTTCTCCTAATGTTAACCTCTCCTGCACTTGGTTCACCCTGCTAATAAACTGACGCTTTGTTGGGGCCTAGGTGGACGCCCATATCCGGTAGAGTTTTTAATATGCTAATGAAGAAGAACAATATATCAAATAAATATACAAACATTAATATTAATTATAAAAAAATATATAGAAGTAACTCTTATTTGAAATTATCATGCGGCCACATAATCTTTCTCTTGCTATATGACTCATACCAATAGAATTTTAATTGTTTCTAAGATACAAGAAGACTTAATTCAGAAAATCTTTGAAATTATAGAAAAATTGGCGATAACAGAACATGCCATAGCCTAAAGATAACACAAACAATTGAATAAATTTTTTCCTCTCCATCGACCTGCCGGAGATAAGTCTCTCCGAAATGGTAGATTTTTGTCAGACCATCTTCGTTCTTCTGATATCTAGTGCTCACAAAATACGGCGCAATTATAGTGTACAACGCACATGATCGAATCCGCAATATTTACTTTAACCATATGTAAACGTAACAAACAGTAAGCTTAAATACTTTTATTTGTGTTTCACTCTTACATGTACTCATGATGGTTATTGGTGATATTGGCCTAAAGACACCAAAATCCATCCTTGATGGATAATCAGAAATAATACCAGATCATTACTAATTTAATCAGATTTGACAACAACTTCTGTTTCCTAGCAGGGTACACCACGTGCTGGTGAGGTTGGCAGTTAGAGAAAGAGATGGTATATTACACAATACAATCTGTAAAAAATTGTTTTACTTTAATCAAGAAACAACCAAGATGTTATCAGTAAGGCTTTTGTCGCACATCATACGAATTACAGTCCTACTATATTTTTATTTATTTTTCTTAAAATAAAACGATACACACCTTAAACGCTTCTGGCGGGGCCTTTTATTGACATAATTTTTTCATATTGACAAACATGGACCCGGACCAATTATCTGTAGACCATACGAATGCTTGCCTTACCATCACTTCGTCTGTGGGATTTGGATTCAGCATATTCTGATAAACCGTAAAATGGTAGCCTAGTGGACAGGGCAACTCCCTTTAATTTCATAGTACGCAAGTGACCTAGATCCCCGGTGCCGGCACCATTAAATTTTATTCCAAAAAAAATATTAGAGGAAGCATTGGTTGCTACTTTACTTTACATTTATATACGGATAGGTTTTTCCCAATGAGTCGATCGCCAGTACCAAGTACGATAATTAGTATTGTGCACCACGTGCAGGTGAGGTTGCACTTTTGGAGAAAAATATGATATATTCTCTCAACACCCTATCGGAAAATCTTCCAATAATTGAATGCCAGCTTTTGTTGACGCTTTATCCCGTGTGGGAATCATAGGAGGACCCCAGCCGAGCAGCGTAATGCTTATCCATTACGACATCGAGTGTAGTTTACGCTGGTATTACCTGAGACGGATCTCCCATCGCCCAACCTATTTATGTCCAACATTAGTGCAGCATCATGCAAAATTTAAAACTAAACACAGTTATCTTAAATTCCTATGCTCAACAAGTAAAGAAACGTCGTCATATCTTCTTCCTTTCAGGAGGGCGTGACGGACCCACCAAGTATATCGTCGATTTCGCGTTTATTACGTGGAGGCTCTAGAGATCCAGATGGAAAGAAAGACTACAGCATTGACGGTATTCTTGGCGGTAAGTTAACAAAAACAAATGTTAAGAAACTAATATCTTCTAGGTGATAGGCTCCTTCTCTGACTTGGAACCGGCTGGGTAGGTACCACCCTCGTATTTATTTCTACCGCTAAGCAACAGTGTAACCACTGTTGTATTCCGCTTTCGAAAAGTGTACTGTGCCAGTAAAATGCCAGACTGTGTGGCATTACATTTTAATCCTCAGGAGAGACAACGCATCTGTAATATCCTTCGATTAAAGTTATTTGCAGGTGTAAATAGTTTACAATTAATTAAGAAAGAAAAACAAAATTCCCACATTCGGTTTTGATACATACTTTTAATCTCTCTGATACGGATTTACGCACAGTGTTACATGAATGATGAGCAGAATCTTTTTTCGCAAAAGTTTGTTGAAGTTTGCGCATCCATTATTTACATAAGGAAATGTTTACGCTTATATTTAAGATTAAATTTCAACGCTACAAAAGAGATGAAATTAACGAGATGAAGTTCAAAAGATGTCTATCATTAGAAAACATTTCGAGAAAAATATACGTATCCAAATGCAGAATGCATATTTATATACTCGAGAACAAAGCTACCTGCCCCAATAAATTGCACAATAACTTCCCGAACGTAACAAATGCTTATTTTGCAATCTCGGCAACCTGCAAAGCATTCTCACGAGAGTGTTAAAAAAATCAATTTCCGCACACAAATCTTACTTAGTCATTGATGCCATTTGAAATATTACAGTTTGTTCTCGAGGCGTTAAAGGGCGGCTAGCGATTGCGGAGCGGTTTCTAAACGTAACCGACAAAGTACACTGCGATCGCCCGCCGCGCCTCTTCATAGTGCTGAAAACATCGACAATTGACGTAACATGTTTTGGATGTTGTGTCATTGTTTGCCCAATGTTTTGTCGCCAAGTACATTACACCTTGTGTTGAGCCGCTGCATATCTTTCCGTATTTCCGACTTTGATTTGTCCGCCCAAGCGACTCCTTTTATAGAAAGAAGTTTTTTTTTAACTAAATAACTAGTTGTCATTTTCGCACGGATCAAACCTACTGTCATGTATTATAGAACACACCATTTTTTTTTTTAAATAACGGTAAAAAAGCCTTTAAATTAAAGAATAAAGAAGAACCATTACAATTACATAATATTACTAATTAAAATTATCTCCCCATAACAATTTCATTAATTTTATCTTTTCTGGTTTTATATATAGCTATTCCAATCTAGAAAAATAAAAAGCATTTCATCATCAGCAGAGGGTTTCGAAAGAAGTTTTAAAGTAGAGAAGTTCTAAATGTAACGAATCAAGACATTATTTTTAATCGTTTCCATTGTTTTTCTTATATTAATGTCATTGCAAATTACTACATTCAAAGAATGTTACTGCAAATTAGAAAACGGGAGCGTCAAGTTTCATACATTATATACATAGAGTTGTCGCCTCGTGAGTGCCATCACGATAAAACAACCGATCCACTTTCACATCGCATCAGAACAATACAAAAGAGCTGGCGATAAAATCTCACATTTGTTTAATAACATCGCTCGTTAGAATCAACTAATGTCGCGCTGTAGAGGCACGGATGGACTATTACAAAGAACCTCCACGAAGACGACGCAATCGTTACACTGCTTTAGATTTGTATTACATGTAATAATAAAAAAGACGGTAAGCAGTTGTTTTCTATGTTCAGTTTATGTTAGACACAGCTATTGTGCTCGTAATTACATCGAAAGTTTATTTAATAACTTATTACATTTCGAGTAAAATAGAAAGACAAATGAGGTTTGTAGAAGTCAATAGGTTTTAAATTAATTTAAAAATGAAATACCTAGAAAAATTATGCCGGATAAGAAAGTATACTGAAATACATAAAGTATTTTGGCATTTTCTTTTTCCTTGAATAGGTAGTAGGTAGACTAAAGACAGTGTTATTATGTATATAGTTATGATAAAGTTTATATTGCTAAATAAAGTCGCAAACTCTACAAATGAAAATGTACCATTATCATTATTCAAAGACGGTACAACTGCAGGAAAAGCATCACAAATGCACATTGATCATTAATTATGTTTGTTTGTACGTTGCATTAATGATTTGGTCTTCATATTATGCACCGTTAGTCTTCCCTGAATGTCACGAGTCGTTCCGGAGATAGAGTCGAAGGCTCCGAAAAACTGCAGTGAATTATTTACTGTAATATTTACTACTACATATATTATATAAAGTACGTTACAAAGTGAATTAATGAATGAAATTATTTATTCTTCGACGTAAGAAAGATAAATTCGTTTGTTAAATGTCAAATCTTATTTCAATTTGATTTACAATCTACCCCCGTATCAGTAATCAGGTTCCTCTGACAGATAAGAAACAGGCGAAAAAAACTACTAATATATAGCCATACCACGGGCAGCAGAAACTGTACTAACAACAATAACTGAAAGTTTATTACATCTTAATCTCTTATTCTGAATAATTTCGACCAATTTAGGTCCGAAATCCCTTATCGATATCGTACAAGATTTTTTTTGTAGAAGTACATGTTTTAGGGCATGTACGTGTGAATTAAAATATTTTAAAGCTAACCGGTAAGCGTTAAACGAATATCTGAATTCGTTATAAAGCAATTCTTAAAACATAATTGTTGGAGACTGAATTAATTATTTCATTGAAATTAAACACTACGGCTCAATGATATAATTAAACGAGTGCTTTAAGAAAGTATTCAAAATCCCGATGAAAAATGAGGAACGCACGCCCCCCGACGCACAGACGTGCTAATCCGGCCATCTGTTAACATCGGAACAAACCGCTGAAACAAAGGCCGTCCCGACCGTTTTAATGAACCCAGATTATGAAGGTGTTAAACCGCTGCCGCCGCTCTTTCAACTCTCAAATTATGACTTTTGAGCTGAGCCGGCGTCTTCACGGGGTCACATTTCGGCAATCGCCAAAGATCCTCCCACTCTCTCCCACTCACATTTCACATATAGACCTCTCGCATATCTTTGAACATAAAATCCTTTACAGCTTTAGTTTTATTTCAAATTCCGAAACTATAAACAAAATGGACTTTAATTCAACGGAGCAGGGTTTTTAATAGTTTTGAAGGAATAAATATAGGTACTAAAAGTTATTTCGCCCCGTACGCTATAATCTGAGTCCGTATAAAAAAACCAAAATTTTGTCCCTGTCTTACGACTCAGCCATAGAATTTGAGCAATGTAAATCATTTTATTACAATACTTCTTTCTTTCTCTTTGGTTTCGCAGGCTTTGTGGTTAATGTTGTATGCTTTCAGAACGTTTTCATACACAACGGGTTAGATAAAACGTATAGAAGAACCATTACAATTAATAATCAATTCAATAAAATAAGAATAAAACAGATGTGTCCTTTACGTCTTTTCCCATGGACATATTCTTTATACGTTTAAATAATAAGTAATGACGTATTCCAACAATAGAAGTTCTATTGTAAGGATCGTAAGGAGTCCCTTAATATATAAGGGATAAAACGATTATGAATTTTATGTAACTTACAATTAATAACATTACTAATGCCTAGAGGTGTCGGCGGAAGAATCTAGCAAAAACCATTTTTCTTATTTTTGCTGCTTTCTTCCCGATCGGCGACTAAGGGAAAGCCTTGAAAAGAGCAATGGCTATCGATAGACGGCGGGAGAATCATCCCGAAAACTACTAGACAAACGGTGGGAGATATCTGGTACTGCGCTCGCCAATCTGCTTACCGAGTGTGACAATTATAGCAAATCCTCCTTTTGAATGCAATATTATGAGGGGATATATATCCCCTCATAATATTGCATTTATCTCCAAATGTGCATATGCAGCAGATGAAGGCTCTTGCACCTGGCTGGTTATGTTAAATTAATTTTTATTGAATAAATTTTTTTACCTGGGTAGCACTACCTCTTCTATTATATCAACGGCACTGCGCTGTTCAGTCAGCCCATCGAGTAACGTTTTTAAATCATATCTACCTTATTTAGTGTACTTACATGGTGTAAAAAGTCCTATATCTAGAAGTAACTTAAAAAAGCTGATGAAGAAAAAGATTAAACAGGAACCGTGATAACTCAATGAACTCAAATATGTATCAAATATATATATATCAATATTCTCCAACTTCAGAACCTTTCTTACCTTCCTTACCAGCCCGTAAATAATCCACTGCAAGACATGCCTCTTTTACATGTAGGATTTGCCATAATCACCACGCGCGGCAAGCGGATTGACACCTCGTACAGTACCACCTTTCGAAGTATCTGGTACTGCGTCTAAGGACGCTGCAGCCCGTCATCGGTCTACTTACTTTCGGTCTGATATTTTTCGAGATGGTTTTCTAGGCCTTAGTCGTCTCTTGCGATACCCACGAGAAGAAAGGGGGTAGCAGATTCTTCCGTCGATTCCACACAGTTTTCAATACCTTTATTCTTCTCTTAATTCGTTCTCTAATCGGCGTTTTACTTATCGTACGCTTTACGCTTGCTTTATTTGAATTCATAAATCAAAGTTCAGTTTGGAATTCCATTCTTAAGAGTCATATTAGGACTAATGCCGCTAGCTACTCTTTTAAAATATTTTAATTAAACGAAAGTATTTTGGATGGACAATTAAACTCAATAGCTACAAATTAAAATGAATAAAAATAAAATGTGTATAAACTCATACGCTTAATTCTAATACTATAAGACATTAATAGTAAAATTCGTATTATATTTAGTATATTTTAGGTTATTTATTTTTGTAACTATTCTACTAAAAGAAACCTCCATAAATTGAGTACAAAAAAATTAATACAACAATTAAGCTATGTTAAGACGTGAAGAAAACGAAACTAAAATATCTTACATATTAAATACGCGAACTTTTCTTTTTACATGTCATAAATCCAGATCGCGACACCAAAATATTGAATGGTGCCAAAATGTCACCCGGACGGCAAAGACGCCGACAAAGAAGCCGCCACGCTGGGTGTTCCTTATTCCACCGCACTGAGCCACACTGAGCCCCTATTTTTTCATTTCATTCAATTTTGACTTCTTTCAAAAGGCTATTAATATAAGCCGCATTTTTTAAAATCAGTTTTAGGGCAAAGCCGTTCATTGTTAGGAGCGTTTTTTAAAACTGTTTCCGTAGGATACCGCTACCGATTTATAAATGAGATCGCTCAGCCCGCGACTCTGACGTTCCTTGATTTAGGCGAATTAAAACGTGATGTGGGTTTACACAAAAAACACGCCGTTAATAAATAACTCGTGTTTCGGAAAAAATCGGATGAAGACAAATTGGTACAATGCGAAGTCAAATAAATAAAAACTGCGCATTATGATCACTATGTAAAAACGTATCCATCGATTGCACATAAGTTTGATTCATTACAATAATTTTTCTTTTTTTAATGATATACTCGTACAAAGCTCACAAAAAGCATTACACACACATTTGTAACGTTTATAATACAACACAGTACTCCACATCATTTACTACTACACTAATAAAACCTGTAGAAGATTAAAGGCCAAGAGAAACATTTTAAAGTATTCGTTTTATGTATGTATAATTAAAATTATAAACACAAATCAACCGTCCGAATCAAGACTGACGCAATGTTACACATAAAATATATCATAGCAAAGATACATTAATTTGCTTCTTGTTTGCCCTTTCTTTTCAAGAGCAATGAAGGTGTTTAGTAGATCTTCTTCCTATTAAAACTAAACTTCCTATATAAACAAGGAGTTAACCGCAATTTTAGGACACGGAAATTAAAATTAAACTTAAAACTTGCGCGGTACCGGTTAAAAAATGAAAATAACTAAGTTTTGGTGACATTATTTTAACAATAGCCTCAGAGTGACAAACAAGGTAATAGTCCGCCTAATGTTAAGTGACCATGCAGTCCATGGATACCTGTAAATAACTTTATGTAATGAAGGTTACTTAATAACGAAAATAAGCAAAAAGCCTAATTTAATTGTAATTCCAGGAAGAGGGTCAGATTCCTCAGACATTGAATCAGAACCAGGCCTTACTCTGAAAAGAAAACAACGTCGCTCTCGTACCACATTTACTGGAGAACAGCTAGATGCCTTAGAACGAGCTTTTCATAGAACACAATACCCTGACGTTTATACAAGAGAAGAATTAGCTCTACAAACAGGGCTTACAGAGGCCAGGATTCAGGTAATATAAACGTTATTCCAAGATCTAACATATACTTTTTACAATTAACACAAAAAAGTCAGTGATGATGTGTGATTTTTAAAACGATCTATGTTTCAAGAGATTGTAGACATATAATGCATATTATTAAAAAAATCTGTATGAGCCGCATCTGCCGATATTGCCGGCCGAGTTCTATTGAGGTAAATTACAAAAGTATCTAGTTTTATGCTTTCAAGCAATGTTAAATTTGTTTGAGTCTTATATGGGGCAAAATTATGTGCCTTAAAAAAAGGATAACGGTATCCTTCAGTATAGCTGTCAGTTCTTTCTTCGGTAATTAATCTCAAAATTAGCATGCAGGTACATAATCTCTATCCTAAAGTCATAATCATCCAGCTGGACTCAAGCCACCTTACCTATAAGATTTGTGTAAGAGAGGCAGCGTGCACAAAGGCGTGTATATTCCACTAGAAGCTAACCAACAAAAAAGGAGAGATATCCTATTGGTTCAGAATGTACAGAAATTCTTCTTAGAGAATTTTCGCAGTCACCGAGACCGCACTCGCTTTTTCGGTGTGTCAGCGAAGGAAACTAGTTACTGGCTAGATGCTTTACCATCAAGTAATCTTGGTACATTACTTGATGGCGAAAGCTTACGTATAGCTGTAGGAATCCGACTAGGAGCGTCGATCTGTCAACCACATCAATATCCTTGTGGTAGCGATATCAACGAGTTGGGCCTCCGCGGGCTTTCTTGCCAAAAAGTGCAGGCAGACTGTCTCGTCACGGTTTATTAAATAACGCTATCTGCAAGGCTCTTGTCTCCATAAACATTCCCTCGGTTTTAGAGCCTTGTGGAATTTTTAGGGAAGGCAGCAAGTGAATTGACTTTGGTACCTCGGAAGAGAGGCAAAGTAAAACATGAAGTGAAACTTGCGTATGTGAAATGCAACTTACGTAAATACATTGCCGGCCTCTCGTATCATATATACATCGACCAAGGCTGGGGCGGCATCAAAGGCAGCTTAATTGGGTAAGTGGTGCAAATATGAGTCTATAAGGAAAGACTATGTATTTGTGCCGTCTTCATCATCAATCGGCATCAATCGGTGCCGTGGTCACCATAAAGTCCCCTGACAAACGGAATCCATTATTCCATTTTCTAAATTTTGAGAAAATGGATTCTTTTACTTAGTAGTATTAAACGTAATGGGGAGTAAAAATATTCATAATGCTCACCTATACATTTTCACAGCCGTTTTCATTTCCAATCCATTACTTTTACAAAAGGATGCTTTTGATCAATATACTGGGTGGTAGGCTCTCTTTCTACCTAGAAGTCGTCTGGGTAGGTTTCGGGTCATTCTTCAAACCTTCCTATGTCTCTTTAACCATCTTACCTATTTCTGTCACTAATCAGCAGTTTTTAGAGCCAGTATAATTACAGACTGTTAGGCATTCCATCTAGGTTACATCTTCTTCGACTGAAGTTTCCCACTTCCCAGGGGATGTCCAGATGAACTGTTAGCTCTTTTGTCATTCCAATCTTATTGACGAGTACAATAATAACCTTTTACGAATATTATTATTGTTGTTTACGTTATACTTTTAAAATACAAGAAATCATTAACTCAATTTTTGATTATAACTTGTATTTCATTTAAATATCATAATTAAAACCGACGTAATTAAGTTATCTTACTTTTCGTGTTTCAGGTTTGGTTCTCCAATCGCCGAGCAAGACTTCGAAAACACACAGGGTCTAATGCGGCACCGACATTAGCGAGCTACTCCTCTATACCGATGCCACAAATACCGTGCCCTTATCCAACTGGAGAAATACCCTCTTTATCTACACATCATCCTCAACACGCTGACAGTTGGCATCACCAAAAGTACGCTAACTATAATCAGCTTATGGTTCAGTCTCAACATCTAAATCAAGCTTTCCAAAATGCTGCTTTTCCTAGCACTTCTGGTTCAACATTCGGTCATCTCGTTGCTGGAACCAATGGACCACCACATAGTCAAATAATAGACCCCAGTATACCAAGAAATGATTACCCACGGTATTCTAATAATGAAATTTACAATAAAACTATTAACTATTTACCCAAAGATAGTGAAGGAGACGATAAAGTAGCAGGCGATGAGGTTATAGAACCACGAGATGAATCGTTTGTTAAAGCTGTGCCGAGTGACTACACTAAAGAGTTACCGAGTACTGAATACCCGAAAGTTCCTACGGATTATTCTAAAGTGTCAGTAGACCCTTCATCATCTATTAACTGGAATCCATCACAAAGTTCTCTGAATATGAGTTTAGCCGGTTTATCCAGTGATTACAAATACATGAACGATCCCTACTCATTTCCAAGTGTGACTGATCCTCTTAATCAACATAGTTATCCAAATCCCTCCAGCACAGCTAACAAATACTGGATTTGACATTTAAAGTTGAAAATGTATATTTCATAGTGAAATAATGTTTATTTTCATTTATGTTTTGTTAATAATTTAATCTAATTATTAAAATAAGAATTATAAAAAAAATACCTCTTTTAGCATTCCATTTAAGTATACCTATCGTAAAACCAAATTGTAAAAATATATTGTTAATAAGAGTCAAGAGTAAAATATAAAAGTACGATTGAATTATTTATTTTTATTTAAAATAACTTAAAATTCTCTATTTAATAGTGATGACCATTGAAACCCGTCTATTCATTTTTAAATGTTTCTTGTTTGTTGTATTTTATATATACATTTATATATATAAAGCAGCCGGTAACTGTCCACAGCAAGGCAAAGGCCTACTTCTCAAATATCTGAGAGAATTTATCATTTATACGTATACCTACACAAATCTGAACAAGGAGATATTAAACAGACTTCATTGATACGTTATTATCGTCATATTCTAAGCAATTGACCATTTATTCCTGTGCTACTTGTGGGAAGATTATATCTTCCCTCTAGTTGGGAATAAAGTCATTCAGTGAACGGCACTGCATGCACCTCAGGAGCTGCTTTCTATCACCGGACCTAAAAAGTTAGAAGTGTCATATTATATTAAATATTTTTTTGAAGAATTTCAATGGATTCACATTTTGTCAACCTCCTATTATAATTATACTATTTAACTCCACTATTGAACATAGGCCTCAGCAAGAAATCGTCAGCAAAAGCCAGCGAAGCCAGTATTTCTTGAAAGGTTTGGCCATACTCTCCATTGTGGGAAAAGGGGCGTTGTAGCGATGATGTCCTCTATCGCATTTCGGTAAAATCGGGTTATCCGCATGGTTTAGTGCAGTTTGTTGTATTAAGAGTACCTGTCTGCTGAGCACTGGGTTTTGGGTTCAAATCCCAGTCGATGCCAATATTTGTACAAAACACAAATTATTATTTTTCGGGACTGATTGTAATGAACAGTGTCCCGTGCACTGCACTGCATTAACAACTACTGATAGTATTCGGCAGAGTTGTCGCCGTGGTCGAGATCGGTCTTCTGACCTTCTGGAGATCATGGACGTGTCATTCATTTAAAAAAAAATTAAAGATAACAAAGACTGGACTTTATGCCTATTGGTATTGTCTGCCAGTCAACCCAAAGCGAGGTGAAATGCAGTGGCAGGTATCTAGTATATACAAAAAAATATATAAACAATATTTAATACGACTTGCCGAAACAGAAAGTAATAAGAACATATCTTAATATAATAAGCATACATGTAAACATTTCCACGTTGATCCTACACAATCTGCATATAAATGTAGGAGCAAACTATTCTGCGAAACATTTAGAAGTACGTGATTCGATTAGGATCTTTATACCTAGTGCAGAACGGTTGATTGGAAAAAAAAAATACATATGAGTATATAATTATTAGCAGCCGTGGTCCAGTGGTGAGGGCGTTCACTTTAGAATAATAGAGCGCTAGTCGGCTGGGTTCGATCCTCGCTGCTAGCGCCATTAAAATTATTAATAGCAATTTTAAGTGCTGAACATAACAGATAAATTTGAGCTCAATCTATCTAGTGCTATTTGCACCTACAAGGGACACACAGACTAACATTGTTTTTTATATTTTATAGCGCACAATTGAGTCGTCTGAGAATCGTGTTTAACGTTTTAAAGATTTTATACCAATTTGAAATGATTGTATCCATTAAGCTCTGATTGTGATAGGATAAATCTTAATAAACAATAATTAATACATATATAGCACAATGAATAAATACTATACTATACTCATAAATATAATGAATAAGTGGAATGAATAATATTCAAAAATATCGAATAATTCTAATTAAAGAGGATTTTTAATTCTTAATGTCTGTAACTTCTGCGAGATATGAGGCCGGCTCTTTGCCACTACAGCTTGCTAGTTCTTAAGAGTATGTCCGTTACCTCAGTTTTTCTGCAGACATCATAGTTGTAAACAGCATAGCCCTCCAAATCCTTTTACCAGGAGAGGAAACTAATATCTAGATTTTAAATAATAAAGAACGAAAAATTAAACGAAATATTCATATCTATGTACATTTATTTATTGTACGTTATTTTAACTATCATTTCACATAAAGACAGGACTAAATTTTTATTTTATTAAATACAGTAACAAAAATACGGTCAAACGGTTCGTTGCTTAGTAACATAATCAATTAATTTACTGTTTTGCAATATCAACAACCGAGGCACCTTGTTCAAGAGGAACTTGAACATTTATAATAGGTATTTCTTTTACTTTGATTGGCACATTTAATACATTTCCTTCAGTACTCGTAGGAGCTACTACCGTCTCTGGTTCAGTTGAATTTGTAATAATACTTTGTTCTGTACTAATCTCTGCTTTGCTACTTATATTAGCAGGGTATACTTGTAGTACTTCACTTTCGGTTACCAGTTTTTGAATACTAGAACCTTCGACTTTGCCGATTTCATCTGTTGATTGTTTACCAGCAATCGTTTGATTTGTTTCTGCAACTCTTTCCCTAACAACTGAAGCTTGTGCATCACTAAAAGAAATAGGGATCCTAATTGCTTCAGTAACTGTGACAAGATTATCAACCTTCGAAAAAACGTTGTTGGAATTGGAAGCATTAGGCATCTGGGAAGCAGTACTTAGTGTTTCTATTGGAGTATGAGAAGATTCGATATTATTCTCTTTTGTCACTAAAACCGGAGGTTCTTTAGTTGCATTTTCATGTGTTGGTAATGAAGATGATAAGGCATCAAATGTAGGTGCTACGATATTTTTTAAAATAATATCGCTTACTACAGACAATACACTTGGAGCAGTCGTTGGTAAAACTACTGTCGCTGGTTCTGTTGTTTCTTTTATAATACTTTTTTGTGTGTCATCCACTGCTATATTACTTGCTGTTACTTCTGTTTCATTCGTATTAGGTGGCAATGAAGATAAAATAATATCGCTTACTACAGACAATACACTTGGAGCAGTCGTTGGTAAAACTACTGTCGCTGGTTCTGTTGTTTCTTTTATAATACTTTTTTGTGTGTCATCCACTGCTATATTACTTGCTGTTACTTCTGTTTCATTCGTATTAGGTGGCAATGAAGATAAAAAGGCACTTGCTGTTGCTGCAAGTGACTCGTTATTATTTAAAATATTAGCGGTTACTGTAGACGACGCACTTGCAGCAGCTGTTGATCCGACTACTATCCCTGGTTCAGTTGTTTCGGTAATAATGCTTGGTCTTTCTTGTTTGTTAACCACTGATTGACTACTTGTCGTTTGTTCTGTTGCATTCTTTCCAGGTGCCGAAGAAGATGAAAGGGCATCAACTACAGAATCAGCCGACACTATATTATTCAAAATAGTATCCCTTACCACAGACAATGTACCGGCAGCAGTCGTTGACACAACTACTATCGCTGGTTCTGTAGTTTCTTTAATAATACTTTCTTGTGTATTATTCACTGCTATATTACTTGATGTTACTTCTCTTGCATTCGCATTAGATGGCGATGAAGTTGAAAAGGCATTAACTGTTGAACCAGGTGACACGTTATTATTTAAAATAGTATTGTTTACTATAGACGACGTTCTTGCAGCAGTCGTTGATACGACGACTATCCCTGGGTCTGTTGTTTCTGTAATAATGCTTTCTTGTTTGTTAACCACTAATTGACTACTTGTCGTTTGTTCTGTTGCATTCTTTCCAGGTGCCGAAGACGATGAAAGGGCATCAACTACAGAATCAGCCGACACTATATTATTTAAAATAGTATCCCTTAGCACAGACAATGTACCGGCAGCAGTCGTTGACATAACTACTATCGCTGGTTCTGTAGTTTCTTTAATAATACTTTCTTGTGTATTATTCACTGCTATATTACTTGATGTTACTTCTGTTGCATTCGCATTAGATGACGATGTAATTGAAAAGGCATTAACTGTTGAACCAGGTGACACGTCATTATTTAAAATAGTATTGTTTACTACAGACTTCGATCTTGTAGCAGTCGTTGATACGACGACTTTCCCTGGGTCTGTTGTGTCTGTAATAATGCTTTCTTGTTTGTTAACCACTGATTGACTACTTGTCGTTTGTTCTGTTGCATTCGCATTAGATGACGATGTAATTGAAAAGGCATTAACTGTTGAACCAGGTGACACGTTGTTATTTAAAATAGTATCGCTTACCACAGCCAATGTACCTGCAGCAGTCGTTGATACAACTACTATCGCTGGTTCTGTAGTTTCTTTAATAATACTTTCTTGTGTATTATTCACTGCTATATTACTTGATGTTACTTCTGTTTCATTCGTATTAGGTGGCAATGAAGATAAAATAATATCGCTTACTACAGACAATACACTTGAGCAGTCGTTGGTACAACTACTATCGCTGGTTCTGTAGTTTCTTTTATAATACTTTCTTGTGTATTATTCACTGCTATATTACTTGATGTTACTTCTGTTGCATTCGCATTAGATGGCGATGAAGTTGAAAAGGCATTAACTGTTGAACCAGGTGACACGTTGTTATTTAAAATAGTATCGTTTACAATAGACGACGTTCTTGCAGCAGTCGTTGATACGACGACTATCCCTGGGTCTGTTGTTTCTGTAATAATGCTTTCTTGTTTGTTAACCACTGATTGACTACTTGTCGTTTGTTCTGTTGCATTCTGTCCAGGTGGCGAAGAAGATGAAACGGCATCAACTACAGAATCAGTCGACACGATATTATTTAAAATAGTATCGCTTACCACAGACAATGCACCTGCAGCAGTCGTTGATACAACTACTATCGCTGGTTCTGTAGTTTCTTTAATAATACTTTCTTGTGTATTATTCACTGCTATATTACTTGATGTTACTTCTCTTGCATTCGCATTAGATGACGATGTAATTGAAAAGGCATTAACTGTTGAACCAGGTGACACGTCATTATTTAAAATAGTATCGCTTACCACAGACAATGCACCTGCAGCAGTCGTTGATACAACTACTATCGCTGGTTCTGTAGTTTCTTTAATAATACTTTCTTGTGTATTATTCACTGCTATATTACTTGATGTTACTTCTGTTGCATTCGCATTAGATGACGATGTAATTGAAAAGGCATTAACTGTTGAACCAGGTGACACGTCATTATTTAAAATAGTATTGTTTACTACAGACTTCGATCTTGTAGCAGTCGTTGATACGACGACTTTCCCTGGGTCTGTTGTGTCTGTAATAATGCTTTCTTGTTTGTTAACCACTGATTGACTACTTGTCGTTTGTTCTGTTGCATTCTTTCCAGGTGCCGAAGAAGATGAAAGGGCATCAACTACAGAATCAGCCGACACTATATTATTTAAAATAGTATCCCTTAGCACAGACAATGTACCGGCAGCAGTCGTTGACATAACTACTATCGCTGGTTCTGTTGTTTCTGTAATAATACTTCCTTGTGTATTAGCCACTGCTATATTACTTGATGTTACTTCTGTTGCATTCGCATTAGATGGCGATGAAGTTGAAAAGGCATTAACTGTTGAACCAGGTGACACGTTGTTATTTAAAATAGTATCGTTTACAATAGACGACGTTCTTGCAGCAGTCGTTGATACGACGACTATCCCTGGGTCTGTTGTTTCTGTAATAAGACTTCCTAGTGTATCAAGCACTGATTTGCTACTTGTTGTATCTTTAGTTGCATTCGTACTAGGTGGTGAAGAAGATGAAAAGGCATCAACTACAGAATCAGCCGACACTATATTATTTAAAATAGTATCGTTTACAATAGACGACGTTCTTGCAGCAGTCGTTGATACGACGACTATCCCTGGGTCTGTTGTGTCTGTAATAATGCTTTCTTGTTTGTTAACCACTAATTGACTACTTGTCGTTTGTTCTGTTGCATTCGCATTAGATGACGATGTAATTGAAAAGGCATTAACTGTTGAACCAGGTGACACGTCATTATTTAAAATAGTGTCGCTGACCACGAATAATGCACCTGCAGCAGTCGTTGATACAACTACTATCGCTGGTTCTGTTGTTTCTGTTATAATATTTTCTTGTGTATTAACCACTGCAATATTACTTGCTGTTAAAACAGTATTAGCTATAGACGGCATAGTTACAGCAGGCGTGGATACAACTAACATCTTCTCCGGTTCTGTAACATTTGTATTAATACTTTGATCTATAGTCATTTCTGCCTGGTTAGTTATATTGGCAAGTATACCTTTTGGTACTTTACTTTCGGTTACTTGTTGTATCTTTAGTTGCATTCGTACTAGGTGGTGAAGAAGATGAAAAGGCATCAACTGTAGAAGCAGATGACACGATATTCTTTAAAATCATATCGCTTTCCATGGACAATGAACCGGCAGCTGTCTTGGATATCATAGCTGTCGCTGGTTCTGTTGTTTCTGTAATAATACTTCCTTGTGTATTAGCCACTGCTATATTACTTGCTTTTTCTGGTGTTGTATTCGTATTAGGTGGTGAGGAAGATGAGAAAGCATCAACTGACGAAGCCAGTGTCAGGTTTTTTTCTATAGTAGTATCGCTTATAATGGATGAACTATTTCCAGCAGTCGATGATACCACTTTTATCCCTGTGTCTGTCGTTTCTGTAATAACACTTTCTAGGGTTTTACCAACTGTTTTATTATTTTTTGTTAATTCTGTTGCATCCATGCTGGGTGGTGACGAAGATTGAAAAGCAGAAGCATGTGACACTGAATTATTTAAAATAGTGTCGCTGACCACGAATAATGCACCTGCAGCAGTCGTTGATACGACGACTATCCCTGGGTCTGTTGTTTCTGTAATAATACTTCCTTGTGTATTAGCCACTGCTATATTACTTGATGTTACTTCTGTTGCATTCGCATTAGATGACGATGTAATTGAAAAGGCATTAACTGTTGAACCAGGTGACACGTTATTATTTAAAATAGTATTGTTTACTATAGACGACGTTCTTGCAGCAGTCGTTGATACGACGACTATCCTGGGTCTGTTGTTTCTGTAATAATGCTTTCTTGTTTGTTAACCACTGATTGACTACTTGTCGTTTGTTCTGTTGCATTCTTTCCAGGTGCCGAAGAAGATGAAAAGGCATCAACTACAGAATCAGCCGACACTATATTATTTAAAATAGTATCCTTAGCACAGACAATGTACCGGCAGCAGTCGTTGATACGACGACTATCCCTGGGTCTGTTGTGTCTGTAATAATGCTTTCTTGTTTGTTAACCACTAATTGACTACTTGTCGTTTGTTCTGTTGCATTCGCATTAGATGACGATGTAATTGAAAAGGCATTAACTGTTGAACCAGGTGACACGTTATTATTTAAAATAGTATCGCTTACCACAGACAATGCACCTGCAGCAGTCTTGGATTGAACTACTATTGTTGGTTCTGTTGTTTCTGTTATAATATTTTCTTGTGTATTATTCACTGCTATATTACTTGATGTTACTTCTGTTGCATTCTTTCCAGGTGCCGAAGAAGATGAAAAGGCATCAACTGTAGAAGCAGATGACACGATATTCTTTAAAATCATATCGCTTTCCATGGACAATGAACCGGCAGCTGTCTTGGATATCATAGCAGTCGCTGGTTCTGTAGTTTCTTTTATAATACTTTCTTGTGTATTATTCACTGCTATATTACTTGATGTTACTTCTCTTGCATTCGCATTAGATGACGATGTAATTGAAAAGGCATTAACTGTTGAACCAGGTGACACGTCATTATTTAAAATAGTGTCGCTGACCACGAATAATGCACCTGCAGCAGTCGTTGATACAACTACTATCGCTGGTTCTGTTGTTTCTGTTATAATATTTTCTTGTGTATTAACCACTGCAATATTACTTGCTGTTAAAACAGTATTAGCTATAGACGGCATAGTTACAGCAGGCGTGGATACAACTAACATCTTCTCCGGTTCTGTAACATTTGTATTAATACTTTGATCTATAGTAATTTCTGCCTGGTTAGTTATATTGGCAAGTATACCTTTTGGTACTTTACTTTCGGTTACTTGTTGTATATTAGAAGTTTCAATATTTGATTTAGGTTTTACAAAAACAATTGTTGATTCCCTACCAATAGATGATTGACTAGTTTCCTCAACTCTTGAAGTTTGTGTATTGCTAGAAGTAATGGGGGTTCGATTTTCTTCAGTTCTATTATCAATAATACCGTCGTTCATTATATATTTTTGTGTAGTAACGAGGTTAGAATTTGAGAGGGTAGATCCCGGAGAAACAACACCTTGTGATTCCTTTAGAATACCAAAAGATTCTATATTATTTTCTTTGGACACTAAAGATGGAGGAACTTCTGCTGCATTACTTCTATTTGTTAAAGAAGGTGACGTGTTGTTTTTTAATATAACTTCATTTCCAGAAGAAGACACTTCTTTTACTGAACTTATGTCGCTGAGAACCGAATTGCTAGTTGCCATAATAGGAATGTTGGTCACTGAATCAGAAATTTTGCTGACACTTACGTTTGCGAAATCACTATTGTTTTCAGACTTTACTGATACCAAATCTATTGGAGATAAGTTAGAAACATTAGAAAAGTTAGAAGATTGATTTAAAGTGTTTTTGTTGCCAGCCGTGTTATTTATAGAACTGATAGACTGCACTGACAAAATGTCAGTTAGGGCTACTTTAGACCCAAAAAGAATATTTATATTTTGGCTATTGGCAAGCGAACTTATTGTTGAACTCTCAGACTGATGTGAACTTAAATCCACCGAGACTACTTTTAAAATCATATCGCTTTCCATGGACAATGAACCGGCAGCTGTCTTGGATATCATAGCAGTCGCTGGTTCTGTAGTTTCTTTTATAATACTTTCTTGTGTATTAACCACTGATTGACTACTTGTCGTTTGTTCTGTTGCATTCTGTCCAGGTGGCGAAGAAGATGAAACGGCATCAACTACAGAATCAGTCGACACGATATTATTTAAAATAGTATCGCTTACCACAGACAATGCACCTGCAGCAGTCTTGGATTGAACTACTATTGTTGGTTCTGTTGTTTCTGTAATAAGACTTCCTAGTGTATCAAGCACTGATTTGCTACTTGTTGTATCTTTAGTTGCATTCGTACTAGGTGGTGAAGAAGATGAAAAGGCATCAACTGTAGAAGCAGATGACACGATATTCTTTAAAATCATATCGCTTTCCATGGACAATGAACCGGCAGCTGTCTTGGATATCATAGCAGTCGCTGGTTCTGTTGTTTCTGTAATAATACTTCCTTGTGTATTAGCCACTGCTATATTACTTGCTTTTTCTGGTGTTGTATTCGTATTAGGTGGTGAGGAAGATGAGAAAGCATCAACTGACGAAGCCAGTGTCAGGTTTTTTTCTATAGTAGTATCGCTTATAATGGATGAACTATTTCCAGCAGTCGATGATACCACTTTTATCCCTGTGTCTGTCGTTTCTGTAATAACACTTTCTAGGGTTTTACCAACTGTTTTATTATTTTTTGTTAATTCTGTTGCATCCATGCTGGGTGGTGACGAAGATTGAAAAGCAGAAGCATGTGACACTGAATTATTTAAAATAGTGTCGCTGACCACGAATAATGCACCTGCAGCAGTCGTGGGTACAGCAACTGACGCTGGTTCTGTTGTTTCTGTTATAATATTTTCTTGTGTATTAACCACTGCAATATTACTTGCTGTTAAAACAGTATTAGCTATAGACGGCATAGTTACAGCAGGCGTGGATACAACTAACATCTTCTCCGGTTCTGCAACATTTGTATTAATACTTTGATCTATAGTCATTTCTGCCTGGTTAGTTATATTGGCAAGTATACCTTTTGGTACTTTACTTTCGGTTACTTGTTGTATATTAGAAGTTTCAATATTTGATTTAGGTTTTACAAAAACAATTGTTGATTCCCTACCAATAGATGATTGACTAGTTTCCTCAACTCTTGAAGTTTGTGTATTGCTAGAAGTAATGTGGGTTCGATTTTCTTCAGTTCTATTATCAATAATACCGTCGTTCGTTATATATTTTTGTGTAGTAACGAGGTTAGAATTTGAGAGGGTAGATCCCGGAGAAACAACACCTTGTGATTCCTTTAGAATACCAAAAGATTCTATATTATTTTCTTTGGACACTAAAGATGGAGGAACTTCTGCTGCATTACTTCTATTTGTTAAAGAAGGTGACGTGTTGTTTTTTAATATAA
Source organism: Bhutanitis thaidina (assembly GCA_029286595.1). Lineage (NCBI taxonomy): Eukaryota > Metazoa > Arthropoda > Insecta > Lepidoptera > Papilionidae > Bhutanitis > Bhutanitis thaidina. Next base: position 7,348,052 of record JAGSMS010000005.1, read on the forward strand.
CTTCATTTCCAGAAGAAGACACTTCTTTTACTGAACTTATGTCGCTGAGAACCGAATCGCTAGTTGCCATAATAGGAATGTTGGTCACTGAATCAGAAATTTTGCTGACACTTACGTTTGCGAAATCACTATTGTTTTCAGACTTTACTGATACCAAATCTATTGGAGATAAGTTAGAAACATTAGAAAAGTTAGAAGATTGATTTAAAGTGTTTTTGTTGCCAGCCGTGTTATTTATAGAACTGATAGACTGCACTGACAAAATGTCAGTTAGGGCTACTTTAGACCCAAAAAGAATATTTATATTTTGACTATTGGCAAGCGAACTTACTGTTGAACTCTCAGACTGATGTGAACTTAAATCCACCGAGACTACTTTTAAATCATTGGGTATAATAGAAGTTGTACTTGATTTTAAATTTTTACTTCCATCAATTATACCGTTAATTGAACTCTCAGATACAGCCAAGCCAGTTTTAGAGACAATTATTTGTGATTTATTCACAGAAGTAGAGACAGTGTTGGTCTCGTTATTCACAACACTAGTACCATCTGCTTTCGATGTGACACTGGAATCATTTTTGATAAAGTCCGGATTATTTGTATCAATATTTACATTCGTATTTTTAAGATTAAGAACTGGCGTAGTATCACCTGAGAGAATGCCATTGGTACTTGATATGATCGTTTTAAGTAACCAATTGATGCTATCACTATTCACAGGATTATTAGAGTTAATAGCGACTTTGGCAATGAACGATGCACTATCGGACAAACCACTTGTAGGTGTAGATGACGCTTCATTGATAGATACTGGTAATTTGGTAGCTGACGATAAACTGTTTTCTAAATCTTGAGACGAAGATTCAAAAACTATTGATGAACTAGTTGAGGCTGTATCTCCATTGTTAGTAACATCTGAAGAAGCACTTAATGTCAATCCATTACCAGAAACAGTAGAAACGAGTTCAGAATCTTCTGTGTTGTGAGATCCAGATAGAGTTACTTCAGAAAGGTTATTACTTGAACTACTACTAGGCTTATTACCTCTATTGGCATTTGCACTTATAATATCTGTACTCAGAATAGGCTTGATTTGTAATGTTGACATATTAGAATCAAGAGGTGCTTTAGGATTACTCAATAGCAACTTCGTGTCAACATGAGAAGCTATATCTACTTGTGTTTTACTTGTACTTCCACTTCCAATAAACCAGTTAGGCAAGATGTTTGATAAATATTGCTCAATTGTTTGTAAAAATGACACCTGCTCAGCAAGATTCTGTTTAGCAGTAGGTACCCAAGGTAAATTGACATTGCTTAAAATTTCTGTCTTGTTATTCAACTCTTTAATGTCTTTTTCCAAATTCGCTCGAATCTTTTGGACCCCCACAACATTTATATAGTTAATTAATTCATTTCTTAAAGTGTTTTGTTCCGAAGGAATTTGCAACTTGTTTTGCACGAGGTGCAGCACTGCTTGACGACGTTCGGTTTCCGTGCTATTAACGTTGAGACCTAGTTCCTCTTGTATATATCTTCTAAATACTGCGTTCTTTTCTAAGTTTGTGTTAGCTTCAGTTATACCATATTTTGCATAAATATGTTTTTTCCAAAAGTCTTTTAATTCTATCGAGTCATTTGATTCTAAAGAATTCTCTTCCTCTTCTTTGACTTCGGAAGTATTTTTCGTGATTTCCTCCAGCTGCTTTTGTATCTTTTCTTGGCGCTTTCTTTCATTTTCCAAAAGTTTTTGTTGAATTTTTTTTTGCTCATCTTCTAGCTTTTTTCTCTCCTTTTCTAGTTTTTCTTCTCGCTTACGCTCTTCTTTTTGCCTTTTTTCTTCCTCTTTACGTAATTCTTTCGCTACTTTCTCTTCAAGTTTACGTTGTGCTTCTTCTTGCTTCTGTCTTTCTTTCTCTTGTTTCTCTAATAATTTTTGTCGCATCTTTTCTATCTTTGCAAGGAGTTTTGATCGTTCTTTACCTTCATTTTGATCCGGCGAATCATCATCATCATCATCATCATCGGAGTTATTTTCGTCTTCAGTCGTTGTTGATTCCTCTGAATCAGATCTCTTATAGCGACTTAATAATTGTTTTGAATTGTTCGTTTCATCTGGTAAATACTTCGCGCTCACTATGCAAATACCCGCCTAAAAATTAAAAATTATTTTATTAATGTAATTTACATTACACAATGTTTAAGCATATGTGTATCAGATTTAAAAGTTACCACATCAACAATATAATCTCGGTTAAACGATTTTTTTTAATTTTAATTATTTCAAAAAGAACATTACAATGTTCACTTAAAATAATGAGATAGTAAACAAAATATATTACTTTTGATACATATGACATTAAAACTATCTATATATAATTATTTTGTAACTACTAAAGGACAATGAGTTTATTAAATGCTCTGGTAACCTGTTATTTAGCTGAGCTCGCTTAAACTGCTCTTTCCGTATCTGTTACCGTTACCGTATACCGTTCGTAAAAAAAAAAGAAATATTTTACGAATTACTTTAAACTTAAAATGACGTTACCTCCTAACGTCTATCTATCTATCACGGTTCCAAAAACGTGTCACTCATTGCTGAAATATTAAAAATATAGAAAGGAATCTTTCAATAACTTGGAACAATGTTAGCGAATAATGAGTAATGTACAATATTTAACTAAAAAGTAATAATTGTCAAACAAGTATATTCATAATGGAATGTAAATGCTTTTGTATCAAAATTGGGTACTCAACCAAAGCGCCAACTATCGGGTCTATTTTGTAATATTCTTTTTTTGGCCCTAAACCAGCATATATTGCGAACATGTCTTATTTTGGTCCATAAATATAAAATTTGTTAATAACTTGATCACAGTGCCACCTATCGAGTCCTATGCTATGAACCATCGTCACGACAGTACAAATATTGTATAATGTATAATGTAGGAATATGACTACAATCAGTCAAGAGGTTCAACAATTACACGATCACTAACAGACGCACACAAGATGTGTGTTATTATCAATGTATATTCAGAAGACATAGACTTAGTAAAAAGCGTTATTATGAAAATATACACAAAATATGTCCTAAAATATAAAGAAGGTAAAGGGATGTTAAGTTGTTTTTATAAATTACATTCTATAATTTTTTTCATTTATGTACAAATTCAACTTTGAATAATAATTTCAAATTATTTAATAATTTACATAAAATTATCTTGTATTATTACATAAAGGGATGCTAGTGTTACCAATATTTATTTTTTATTTTTTTTTGAAATAAGGTTCATACGCACTTAAATTTCTATTTTGATTTCAACTTAATACATAAACTTATAAACGTAAATTAATAAACAGGTTGAGTTTTTTTTTTCTTTAAAAACTTTACGAATTTCTCCTGTGTTGCGGAGGAAGTTTACATACATAAATTGCACATGGACCAACACCCAGAAACGGAACAATTATCTGTAGTCCATGCAAATACTAGTCCCGAGCGGGAATCGAAGCAGTAAACCACGGCGCCTCAGCTAAACGCTCAGCCAATACGCCACCAAGCCGTTACCAATGTTTAATTTTAATAATACATATAAACAAATTTCAATTTCTTGTTAATAATAATTAAATTTAGATTTATATATACCTTAAAAAATAATATTGTCTAATATTTCACCACAACAAGTAATAAAAAAATAGTTTCGATTAAAAATAATTATATTGTATGCGTAATTACTTATATATTTCTCAAATTCACACCTTAAAACATGAATTCTGTAATATCGTCACACAATTTATTTACCACAATTTATAATAAAATTAAAATTTAACAGTGAAAGTATATTCACTGTTAAATTTTATCTTTATACAAAGTTATTTAAAAGTATACAGACTTGGATTGAAATGAATATTATTAAAACGAACTTTTGTTTCACGACTTTTTAAAATTATCATTACACAGTTATGATTTCTTTGTTATCCAAAATTATAAATATTACAACTATTGAAGCACTACCTTGTTATAATTTTTTTATGTGCGTTAATACGTACAGTAACGATTGTAATAAAAATAAGAGTTGACAATGTTGAAAATACAAAGTTCAGGAAAAAGATGAAGAAACAAAGTATAATATTATTAAAAAAATATCATATCCGAAAGAGTCCAAAAAATTTGCAATAATCTTGAACTTAAATAAACAAAAACATAAATCCTAAAATTTATTATAAATTTATATACTTTCTATATTATAAAGTCCGTGGATTAAAGACATAATAATTAATATATAAATGGAAGGTACTTACAATAAGCAGCAAAATTAATAACCTCATTTTTAATTAACCAATCTTTCCCCAATATTTCGTTCGTTATTATCACAATAATGCAATAAACGTGTTTCGTTGGAGCTCGTTCGTTACTAGTAATGCCAAATTCCTTTAAAGCAGCCTTATATACTTACCTTAACAATTAGCGTTGATAACACAAGATAATGGCTGGTAGATAGATAAGTACGCATCTCTTAGCCAAACAACGTGTTTTCGCGAAGACTGACTCAAAACAAACAACGTTCTTATTGTCGCAGTTTAACATTGCTATAGTTGAATGAAAGTATCAACAAACTATTATAAAACCGCCGGATGTTTACTTGTGAAAAGGCATAAAGCGGAAACATTAAGCCCTAAATAATTAGTAGCAAGTACTAATTACATAAAAACTATGACATTCCAATTATTTGTATTAGAATATCATATTTTTTAAATAATATGTAATGAGTGTATTGGTCCCCTGCGCATAGTTACGTGTAGGTAGTCCTTGTACGTGGTAGAGCCTACCAGCTCTTGCTGCTGCTCGAATGGGCTGGCTAGACTGAGGTAGTGCCGCGAGCTCGCAGAATAGGAAGAATAGAGGCACACTTCTTTTCTTTCTTCCCTATCTTCTCTCCCATCTCCCAAATATTCTTAAAGGCTGGCAACGCACCTGCAGCTCCTCTGGTATTGCAGATGTTCGTGGGCGACGATAATCACTTATAGATTGGGGGACTTCACACATGCGCAAATTGATACTTTTATTATTTCTCCGCTATTAGGTTTTCTGACGTGGCGTAACTTTACCGACCAATTGGTTAATTCAGCACTTCTAATTGATTCAAAACTCTACGCATGTATGTATGTATGTCTCTTCAACAACCTATTTTAGTCTTCAGCTGAACATAGGCCTCTCCAAGAATCCCATTAAGCCAGAATACATTTAAGTAGGGATACAGAATACGTAGTACCAACTTGTACTAGTGAAGCTGATCCCCATTACCAGTCTGTGAGATTTGGGTTCGGAAAATCTGGATGAATTTTCCGCCGTCATTTGGTCTCCAAAGACTCGTTTATTAGCTTTGGAGAAAAAGATGGTATATTCCCCCTTACATATATATGTACTCGTATATTTGAACGAATTTCATTTAAAAGCAATTTCACTGATTTTGAAGAAACTTTTTTTAAAATGTTACTTATAATTCTCGGAGAGCTATAGACTATATTTCAATTGTATTACAATCACACTTAGGACTGAGAGGATATGAATGAAACACATTGTACTGTGGAATTTTATTTCATGGTATATGAATGCATATGTTATTAGATACTTTTTATTTCGATTAAGTATACTACGTATTAGTTTTAATTCTTTATGACCCTATGTGAGAGATCAGAGGCCGCTACTTTGTATGGAAACTTGGTTACACTTATGCACTATCCGTAATTTTACTGTCCGAGTTTTACAGACTTCTTAAAGGGTTGATATTTTACCCCATAGGAATAGGCTCAGCGTAGCCGATTAAACTACGAATTACTTTTCCACTGTCCGGGGCATAGAACGCGAGACTCGAGTAACGAGACTCTCTCAAGATTGAGAAGAAATTTTTAAGGTTTTTTTTTCGCGTCGCATGCATCTGTAATCTTCGATGAAAGTTGTTTTGCATGTGTCCATGGGCCGCAATAGCAACATAGCATTAGGTGAAGTATTAGCTCGTTTGTCACTACTAATAAAAATACTTATATATCACTAGTAGGTAAAATCATATTTAACAAAATTTTGCTGTAATTATAATTACCAAAAATACTATAACGTTCGAGTCCAGACAATATTTCGTAACAGATAATGTAGACCGCTTATTTGTTGAATGATATGCTCAAATATGTATTCGTATAGTTTGCATACAGAAAAATTGTTGTGATATCAGATGCGTTATCTTTAAATTAAAACTATATAATTAATATTTATCACTTCAGCTCGTCCCTTTTAACTTCAAGTGAATCTGGTTCATGAACGTGAAACATGCGTCGTCTTCGGAATCAATATCAGTTGACAAAAACATCTTTCTTTTTTCTTATTCTTTATCAGCCTTACACAAGTCTACTGTTAGACATAAGCCTTTTATGCCCTTTTAAGTCCTGATATAACTCACATTAGAATTTCAATTGCTTCCGAGTTACAACACGTGAACGGTTAGAGGTCCAACTTTAACTGCAATAGCTAAGCAAGCAACAATAGCAATTTTTTATGTTTTAGATTTGGCAAATTTAGATCGATTTTTTACCATTCGTATGTCAGCTCGCCGTGTGTTGTGTGCGATGTGTGGGAGGCGATTGACATTTGTAGACAAAGTTGGCATATTCACCCTTAAACCTCTATCAGTACCATAACACTGTCTAATGAGTGTTATCTGAAGTAAAAAAATATATTTGTTTAATGTGTTAACGTTGCATGGAGGATACATTTATTCCGTAAATTTCGGCCATCAATGTTGAATTTATGCTAGTCGTTTAAACTTTTCGGACAGGGTCCCAATCGACCCAATACGTAACGGGTGTAAGAGAAAAAATATCATCTTTTTCTTCAAATTCAAACTGCACATGGTGAACCCTGTTTGTTAACAAACGAGGCTCATAACTTACGGCATTTTATATGAATCCCAAACGATAAGATGGATTGTAAGATTCTCGAACACTAGTCCTCGTCATAAATTTAACATGTAAAAAAAGTATTAGTATTTATAGCTGTAAAAATCATGACATCACAGTGGTTTTATTTGCGATGCAGCGTATAATAATTCAATATAAAAGTCTGTTGAATATATAAATATGTACTATGAAAATCCAAATATCAAACAACACAAATTCATAAAATTGCGGTTGAATTACGTAACGAAGATTTGGTCACATGCACATTGTGTTTAAAAACTTATCTCCAAGATTACAATGTTTACATTCGTCGCTAATTGTTCTCTAAGCACCTAAAGGAAATAGAATATTAAAGTAACAAACAATTAATAATTTTCAAAGGCAAATATTGTATTTCTTACTAATTGTTGCAATATTTATAGCAAAAGGTTAAAGTATAGGCACCAACTTTACTTTATTAGCTTTTATACGTCTAATGTTGGGCTATGGCCTATGGTATTTCCATGAAGGTGACAAAAACTGACCTATCTGGAAAAGAAGAATCACTATCATGTTAAGCACCAATTGTGCCTCTAGATATTTTGCTACTGATATTTGATTAGATACACGTGATTTTACAAAAAAATTATCCGTTGCATTAATTTTACTACTAATAGGGGTATGAAGTTGCCGTTTTAATGGAGTCACTTTGAATTAAAATTAAACCTCCATGGTCCAAGATTCGAGATTAAAACAAAAAATGTTTGAAGAAATTTTTACAAGAACCTATAACATTCTAAATTCAAAAAATGTATTATTGTCCTTGGTTTTTTTATTCAGTTTTTGGATTAAACGTTGCAACCTTAATAATTAGAGTAATTTTTCACGAGTACGAGTACGAGTTTCAACGGGGTTCTGACGCAGCAGAGACAGCTTCCAATATCAATGCTGTGTTTGAAGTAAAGAGAACGCCGTCGTACATCTGCATCACCATAGGAGCTACAGGTGCGTTGCCAGCCTTTGAGTATATTTGGGGAGAGGGAGGGGGAGGAGAGGAAACGGGAGAGAGAAGTGGGCCTCTGGTTACTTTACTCACCGAACGAAACGCAGAAGCACAAGATGCCACTACATAGCGCCGGTATTCTGCGTGGCCGTGGCACTACGATGGTCTGGCCACCCCATTCGAGCAGCAGCATAAGCCGCCGCTTGACTCAACCACATGCAGAGGGCCTCATAAATTAACTTACGTGCATAGAAGGGAAAGTTGCTTAGCTTTGTTGAGTAGATACAAATTTAGGGGTTTTGGACATAATTGTGACATGGGATGAAAAGTGGATTCTCTACCAAAATCTTAAGCTAAAAACTCAATAGCTGAACCCAGGACATATACTACTATAGAACAATGCCCTAAAGCGCAGCTCACCCATAGAAAAGTATTCTTAATTGTTTGGTAGTCACTTCATGGTGTAATTTACTACAGCTTTTTGAGATCAGGAGTATGAATAACAGCGACGGTGAATCTATTGTGAAGAACTTTGAACAATGGTGGCCAAACCCTCAAAGAAACTACCCGACTCTTCAATTGATCTTCGCTATTATTGCTCCATGATAACGCAAGGCCTCCACTCTCCATAAACCGTATTATTATTACAAGACCTGCAGTTAGAAACCATACGTTATCGTCCGTAGTCACCAGACCTAGCCCCAACCGATTGGCATTTTTAGCAATATAAACAATTTCGTACAAGGAAAAAAAATGTTGCCTTACAAAATGCCTACGTAAACTTTGTAGAGACAAATACCCAGAGTTGTATCGCAAAGGCATTAAATTTTATTAAATTCATATTCTCAATCAGACTGACATCGTTATAAATTTACAAAACATATTTGCACGACGAATGGTTCGGATCAAACAGCAATGGAATTACAGCCTGTATAGTTACGGATTGTGGGGAATATCTCTCTGAAATCTTAGTCGCAACGCATCTGTAACCTTCTTCGATAGAAGTTGTTTGTAAGTGTCCATGGACCGCAATAACCACTTACTATTAGTTGGGCTGTTTGCTCATTTTCAATCCTAATCCAATAAAAAATAATTTTTAAGGTCTTCTACGTTCTCTTGATTTCGTATTATTCATCCATTTGGTTCGTTCTACACTATCTTTTGTTATTTTCACAGATTTTGATCCAATATTAAACCTGCAAAGAAATAGAGCCTTATGATGTGTGTGCTTACTGACCCACCAGACTAGATCCCTTCAAGAAACGCATGCTGACTGCAGACTTTTGTTGCATTAGGAAAGTTCAGTAGTGGAATCTTTCTTGGTGCGCTACTGATTATGCCGTCCTTTTGGTCAATGTCAACCACATTGACTTCTTTCAGTTACTATGCAGTGTATTGTATACAATATATCCTGTATAAATATCTACAGGGTACATTTTAATACATTTAATATCTCCAAAACGATAACATGCATTCTTCATTATCTTTAATAAAGAAAACACTTTTGTTATGTTGAATTAATGTTTATGGGGATGTCGTCGATGAGACCTTCTCATCTCGCGAGTGATAGATACTCTTGGAGCGTCACCACGAGGCGTTCTTAAATCAACATCACACAAAAAAATTATGGTTGATATATCCTTAGTAGTATAATACATTATTATTAGTTTAAGTATTTTCATCATATTTGCTGTTCAAACAATTAACTAAAATATCATTAAATAATTAAACTGTTATTCCACTAATTTGAAAACAAACACTACAACATTTTAATCAGATAAAATGTGAAAAGTTCGCATGTTTGATATTCAATATGTTTTTAATCTTTATTACACAATTTCGGCAACCAACCATCAAGAAGTAACAGGGTATCTTTTTTATATACGTGGGGAAATACCTAACGTATACCCACCCCGGGGACAAGTACGGATAATATCCGGCTTGCACCAACTAAAGCCCCACGGTGATGCACCTTCGCCGCATATCGGCAGGGCTAAGGAAACGTTTTCGCACACAACTGCAGTGATGACCCTGAAATGGCAATTTCAATGCCGACGAACAAGAGGTCAACCTGATAGTAAGTGATAACCGAAGCCCACGTACATCTGCAACACCAGACGAGCTGCAGGTGCGTTGTCGGCCTTTAAGGTTATTTGGGGAAGGGAAAGGGTGGTGAGGGGAGGTCAAAAGAGGGGAAGGGAGAGTGGGTCTCCAGTTACCTTACTCACTGGACGAAACGAAGCATAAGCTACATCTACTTCACGCCGGTATTCTTGGCCGTGGTACTACCCCGGTAGAGGCGAGCAGCAGCAAAAGCCGCCGCTTGGTCCTGCATAAAAAGGAAAGAGTAAATACAGTTGAAGAAATTTTAGGGATTACCTTAAAGATGGAAAATAGATAGAAAAACACGTTAGTGATGAGCGTCCTGACTACTACAATGTTCCTCGAGGAAGCATCTTTAGCCGTCTTCTTGTTTCTGATCTATATCAATAAACTCCTAAAAATTTAATTTAAGAATGCAAAAAAATTCATGTTTGCAGCAGACACAGCACTTTTATTTAATGCTAACTCTCGGCAAGAAGTGTTTGAATTAGCTCAGACTGGATTAAACAGGGTGGCTTCATGACAATATCTTGACCCTCAATGTGGATATAACAAAATATTTGACTTTCTCAAAAAAACTCCATCTACTGTTCTAATCATGCTATTAACTGCACACTCTTGCACATTTCTTTATCACTTTGACAAAATAACTAATCATTCCACTTGATTCTAAATAAATTTTTCATAACCATACAAATTAACCATATAAATGAACCTACAAATATGACATGTATATTAACCTATGTTTTTAAGTCTCCGAAGCGTAGCAGTTCCAAACATTATAAAATCAATCTATTTTGCCCTTTGCCCATCCCTAATAATATATTGTTGGAGCGGGGCTGCTGAATCTTCACTTTTACCAATTGAATGAGACAAAGGTTAAAGTTGCAATCAGTAGCTTTCTACCCTTCAACTTCCAACTAGTGAAATTTACACAATCTTAAAAGTAATGAGTACTTTTGAGATTGCTCCAACAACTATTGATCCTGTAAACAGTGCTAAAAAATATGCTCTAGTGAAACTAATTTATCGAAATTTTTCGCGTTTTAGTACATCAACAATCGCGCATAATAGTAAAAACATGCTCAATTAAAATATGATTCATTCACGATCAGTCCTCCGACTTTCCTTGCAGAATTTTTTGCTATCTTGGGACATCTGTACAATAGATAACAAGGACTTCCAAAGAGACGTAAGCTCACAAAAAGTAAGTACTTTTTGAACCATTCATATTTGAATAGTTACTAAACCCGAACTATAAACTGTAACTGTACCTTTTGGCTTAAAAGTTGGTAGTGCGTTGAAAAAAATACTATGCTATTAACTGGGAGGCAGACCTGATGACTTGAAATACAACCTGATTTTTCTATTAAATCTAATTTGTAAATTGAGTATGGTGAGAAATAAATTTATTTAATATTATTATTAATAGCAAACGCTGGGTTTTAAACCGAAGAATCACGACACATGTACGCTAATCACCGAGACATGTAACTTCAATTCAATTCAATTCTTTCAGATATCATGATCATTATACAATTAGATTACATGCTTAGTCCTTTTATACAGACGTTGCTTTAAATATTACATACATTAATTTTTATATTTATAATACTCTTATGCTAGTTTATAATAATTTTATCAGCCAACAGCGGTTGGTACAATAATCACATATTTTGTAGTAACAGGAATTTAATAACACCAAACGGTTTAAATATTTTATGCTTGCTTTCCAGGAATGTGATATTACACTGTTATATGAGTATTACAACTCAACAGCAAGTATGATTTAATAAATCAATGTCATGCGGATGTATAGCCGCATCGGAATTTGTTTATAACATTTAACACAGAAATAAATTGTACATTTTCAGCCGTTGACTGCGTCGCACGGAGCATTTCTGACGTACTTTCTGTATTGCAAGTTGTTGCAATCACGCTTACTGGGTTTGAATCCAAACTAAAGCAAAAATCTGGCTGGGTAAAATAGAAATTATTCTTTGCAAATTGCAATAATTGGTAATTATAGTACACAGGCGAAACAAGTTCTAAAGCATAGTACCAGATTCTCAATTAACTAGATTAGCAAAATATCAAATATTATACAATGATAGACGAAAATTTGTACGTGGTACTTAACAACACTAACAACACTGCTAGTTAACAAACATAGCTCTAGCGCCCGAATGAAGGCGAAACATTTTCTGAACCCAAATCCCACAGATTCGTGATGGGAAGCAGCATCACTTATGCGAGGGCATTGCCACTGCTCTCACCCACCTGGTTGCTCAACGTAGTGAACAGGGTAAAATCTTTTAAAAAATACTTGCCGGCTTTTGGTGGCTTTCTTTGAGATGCCTATCTTCAGCAGTAGACTTTAATAGGCTGATGAATGATGAATGGAACTAAAATTTATTATTGAATTACAGATACATCCTAGTATTTGTTATATAAATTATTTATTAATTTATATTTATTTGTTGATCATATGAGATACTTGTATAGATGTTAACATTTATATAATTAATAAAACCGGTTCATCTTATTATATTATCCAATCATTAAAAAGTATACACTATCCACAACTTAAGTCGCCCTTCTTGGATGATAGGAAAACTCTACTTGGGACTTTACACTTTTCAACGAGAGCATAGCTTTACCCACTTCGAGTCGTGATGAATATAATTGAATACACAAAAGTACCACAAAACAAAAAAAAGTACCTAAAACATAAAAAAAAAGAAAGTAAATTATGAAGTACAAATTGGCGGCCTTACCGACAATAGAGCGAAGAGAAATAAAGCATATACATCTAAAAACATACATGCAATAAATAAATTACAAAAATCCTCAAACACACTCTTAAAAACAGTAAATACAATATAAACACAATTATAGTACCTCCTTACTTAAAGGAGAAATTGAGTGGAAGTGAGAAACAAGACACAGTAGCGAATAGAAAGGATGTTCAAGTTCCGGCGAAGTTGTATAGGTAACCACTTGAGACGAAAGCGAAATCGAGAAATATAGTCATATTTGCGCAATCTAAATATGAATCGAATGCTAGTGTTTGGAAGTCTCTCAAGCTTATTTAACTGTTCCTCAGTTATGTTTTCATAGCTTGCCTCAGCATAATCAAGGATCGGAAGTAGAAGAGTCCGTGCGAGCACAGTTTTTGTAGAAAAGGGAAGAAATTACCGAAGGCGACGCAAAGAGCTAAGAGCGATAAAACTTTACCTACTAACTTCATTAATTTGGCGTGTCCAACTTAAGGTACTGTCAAGATAAATTCCCAGGTTTTTAACATTATCGCAGTAAGAAATAACAACTCAGTTGAATTCAATAGGCGATATGGAGTCAATTCTTAAGATAAAGATCTGGCGACCAATAATTTATTGCTTGTGACTTCTTGGGGTTAACATTAAGGCCTATTAATATTAATAATTGCTTTCGATACATTCTCATGAGTTGACTGGGTGTAAATTTGAACGTCATCCGCATTCATGTGGTAGAGAGAAGATATTTTATGAGTGATTAAATGCCTTGCCTGACAACACGCTGCCTTGTGGCACGCAAGCAGTAATATCACACCGCGACAAATGAGTTTCATCAACGTGGACACGCAGCCGACGGCCACTGATATACCTTTGAAACCAGTCAATTACTGATGGAGATAAGTTAAGAGAATACAATTGACTCAACAGTATGCTGTCTGCAGCAGCTGTTTATTGTTTTTACTAGTAGCCGTATGGCCAGGACGGAAATTGGATTGTAATAGATTAAACAAATTGTACATGTTAAGGAAAAGGTTACAGGTGTTGGTAAATGAGCTTATCAAACTGGTAGGCAGACTTTGGAAACGAGAGGTAAGATCAATATCAGACGGAAATCACAATAGTTCACGGGATGAGACTTCTTGGGAAGAGATATAACATGTGCGCTTTGGCAGGCTTTAGGATTTTTAGTAGAGGAGACACACGAGTGGAACAATAATTTTACGGTAATTTCATCGCCACCGACAACATTTGAAGAGATGGACAATGTGTTCTTCTTAACATCATCATCATCATCATCATCATTTCAGCCTATTACAAGTCCACTGCTGAACATAGGCCTGAAAAAATTATCTAAAAATTAACGGAGGATAATTAGGAGTCGGAGTCGCAGAGAGAGAATGAAGAGTTAGTTTAGTTTAGTTTCAACACTAACACCATGAGGTGATGAATTATAGGATGTTTTTGAATATGGCGTCGTTGTTGCCATTCTGATTTATTATTCAGTTTAGACAATGCAACATTTTTCTTCAAATTTGCCCTTTTAGAACGTCAGCCAAGGAGCAAGTAAGTGTTTAATTTTCATAGAATGTATTGGCGCATGAACATCATAAAGTTGGTTGGTTGGTAAAGGAACAGTAAAGTTCAACTTTTTAATCAGTACAAGGTGCTTTCTCATTCTATCCATTCCCCCAAAAGTGCGTTGTATTTTAGGTTTGTCTTTAGGAGGGCTTAGTTTATACGAAAGGAAGAATGTAATTAGTACACAAAGAATATTTGAATTGACCCCATGTGCTTTGATTATTCGAAGTAACTTTATTGATATGCTTATGAGAAAATGTATACTATGATGAGTATATGAAGGAATACTTACGCAACGTCAGGAACGAAGCAAACACATCATAATATCTGACTCGTTTACAAATGATAACAATCACTAAACAAGTTATGATAATAATGTAAAAACTATGATTTACCTGTGAGTTCGCTATGGATTCAAATTTTCAATTTTATGCTTTCAATTTAATTAAAGACTGATAAAGAAGAAGATGACTTTAGTCAATGTTATTCCAAGCCTTTATTTTGTTTGGTTATCGAGACAAGAAAGGGAGGAAAAAATTGTTTCAGATATTGAAAGTAATATATTACGTTCACTCGGATATTTTTTCTAAGAATCGAATCCATAGAATTGGAAAAATCTAAGGGTTTTAAGAAAGAAATTTCTAAGAATTGAATCCATTAAAAAAAAGTACTCAAATAATTAAGGCTTGAACTTTACTACGGGCTCGGCGGTTTGCTCAAGTATATAGATGAAAGTATACGAAATCGTAAGAAATATTAAAGAAAACTTCCATCAAATTACTTCATTTACCTTTCAAGTTAAATCCAAACATACAGATACATAAATGGAACTTTATATTAGTACATTTTAGATGAGGTATAAGCGCAGTATCCCGTAGGAAATGTCAATCAAATGCACCTAGTTTTCAGTAAATTGACTTGTCTCTTTAGTTTTACAAATATTGGACAGTGTAACTTAATTAAGATAACTATTTACTAAAATTATTCTTTTGTTTTATTTTGTGTTGCCTTTACGTTTTATGAAGATACTACTGTAGTTAAAATATTTTGCTGTTTAAAAAAAAGTAGGCATATCATAAAATATTTTTTGACCTTACTACAGCATCAGCTCATCTCAAGACCTGTTGCAACTACAAATTATTTTAATAATTATATAATTCATATATAGTACACCCTAAAGGGTTAATAACTCGAAGGTTTTTTTATGTAATGCAAGCTATTATCGACATTATTACATTGACACTTGCTTACAACTTTAATCGAAGAAAGTTACAGATGCGTTGACCAGGGGTTCAACTAAAGGGGCTGAGATGGAATGACTCATAGCATCTAATTGTACTGGCTCTTCATTTAATATCCAATATCAAACCGGAACGCAACAGTAGTTATACTTTTTAATTTTTTAGAACTAGCCTAACATCCCACTACAGGTGTGCAACATTTTCATGACATAAAAAGGAAGAATTTTTTTTTAATTTTAACAGAATTAAGAAATAGAAATTATTTTTGGGTTTAGGTTAAATTTTGAAAGTTAACCTAAACCTAAAAATATTAATTTTTCATTTCATTAAATGTGAAGTAGACAAGGTCTGAGAAGTGCGATTTGTTCACAGCAATTAAGATATCCAAAAATTTTACTTATCGAAAAACATGTCATGCTCGACAGATTTTTTAAACTTTAAATTGTCTAATTGCTGCATTAGGTGTAGGGTTATAGTTTTAACCACGTAAGTTCGGAATAAATTGTGTTTAAATGTTACAATTAGGAGGTACGGATGTTGATTTGGGGTACAGCGAAATTTACTCTGTTTCGAAGGTATTCATCGGATACCGAGCTATTTAGCGATACCTTCACCGCGAAAACAATTCTCGAATGTTAAAAATATCATTAAATAACGTTGAATCTAAAACGTATATATAATTATACCTATAATAAGATTTTACACCTGTCTACAATATTTAAGATGAACACGCACAAAGCAATTAAGGGGATTCTTTAAGCTTTCTTCACGTGGTAGTGCCAAGCGGCAACTTTTGCTGCTGCTCGAATGGGCCGGCTCGACCGGGTTAGTACCACGGCGTCGCAGAATACCGGCATGATGTAGGGGCATCTTGTACTTTTGCATTTCGTTCGGTGAGTGAGGTAATTAGAGGCCCACACCCCCTTCCCATCCCACTCCTCATCCTCCCTCCCATCTCCCAAATACCCTTAAAGGCTGGCAACGCACCTGCAGCACCTCTGGTGTTGCAGATGTACGTGGGCGACGGTAATCACTTACCACCAGGTGAGCCGCATGCTCGTTTCCCGACTTTCTCATAAAAAAAAAGACAAGGTTTCGTTCCGAAAAATTTGTGTTGCTCTCATAGAACTTTTCTCGCTACTTTCTTAACATGTACCATTGCTATCAGATCAATCTAAAATATTATTTTATTGTTATATAGTCCCATTAGTAATAGATAACCAATGACTGCGTTTCTTTTTCATCATCAGCCTAGCGCCAGCAAGTACCAATATGCATTTCTCAAAAGGTTTGCCCGTATTCAGCACACTGGGCAAATAGGTTGGTGAATGCTGGTGGTTCGGTGAAGTTGTATTGCCTACTATATAGCGTATCTCACTCTACTACATAGTGGTAGTTGACACTCCAACTACATTTAATTCCAAAAAAGAAAGTTTTTTGTGGATTATGTGTAAAACTGGCATGATTTACTAGTGTTTTATACAGGATGGGTTTATTTTGCATGATTATCTCTCAAGATTTGACTTCTTCAACGGCGCAATTGACTATTATTGGTACAATAATACTACAACTACTACTAACAAATCAAACAAAGACCACCCACGTACACTTTTTCAGCTAGACCTAGTTTTCTATCAGAGTCTAGGAGTAATTTTATCTTGTGTAATAATAAGATTGAAGTGTAACAGATGGACTTTTTCCTTCTATGTCAACCAATTCTACACGTGACTCAGCCTATAGATTAACTAGTGAAAAGAACCAACATCAGTTGGGCAAGAAAGTCGGCATTCCACTCACCAACCCGATTGTTCAGCGAGACTTATATGCCCATAAGCATGCTTTCTAACTTTCGTTGGCGTCTACCTGGAATTACCGGTTGCCCCATAGTGGACTAAATCTGACTTATGAAAAAGAAAAGAAGATTACTTAAGATTATAATTGAAATCCCTTCCTAATTTATATACATAGGATATAGCTAACAATTTAAATATGACTATGCCTTGACTATTCGCTGAAATATAGCGACACCTATGATAATATTAGAGTAAGATTACAATGTCGAATGAAAATCGAATGCACTCAAGTTTACAAAGATATGGACATAACACAGTTAGAAACAATGCAGAATCGAAAACGGATTAATCGAGTGTTATACAGATAATGGCTTGAGCTAAGATCCCAACTCCGTCTAGCAGATACTAATATGTTAAAATATTAGTCTTTCTACTTTATAATGCTATTATTACACACAATCTTAGTTAAAGTCCCTATGTCTAAATGGGCCTATAGTGCTTTAAGGTTTGCTATTGCAAAAAGTTGAATGCAAATAAAATACAGGCAGTAATCAAGGGATAATCATTGATATAATTTTTAGTGTATTCGCTTACTTCAAATAATCCCATTTTAAAAAATTCTACTTTGTGTATTCGACGTCCGATCGGATTTAAATTATAAACTAATACTATGAGTTCCAGAATTACATAAATTTTAATAATCACCGAGACAGGCGGCCTTAGTTTGACCAAAGTACTTAATTAGTTATGATGGTGATGTCCTCCTGTTCGATTTAATTTATACATACGACAGATTTCGTATATATTATTGGCAGTTGTAAACTATGCAGAAGTATCACAGTAATTTGTGTTCGAATTCAGGTAATGCATGGCCTAGGCATGTGATCGAATTCAGGTATGCCATGGTATAAAATAAGTATAAAACAAAACAAATAAGTCACATAGTCGTTAAAAACAATTCATCACGCAAGTTACTCAGGCACGTGTCAACGGAGTCAAACGGGCTTTTGTAACCATCTCTTCAGCTCATCGGAAGATAATACGTGTCGAGTGTCGAGCGACGACGAAGCGGGTACGCTCCCGGAGATTTTCAAGGAATTTCAGGGCTTTTCCCTCAGTCATCTCTCACGAAAACAGCAGAAAGAATCCTCCTCCGCCTCCACACGGCAAATGCTTAAAAGATAGAAATAATAGGTGTTAGTAAATATAATGTTTTATAAATCGTAACTTAATATAGTTTATGAATCATCACTATCAAAAATTTCCATTATTTAATTGCTTAGCTCAAAACAGAAGCCTTTTTATAAACAAGATAAAATTTTTACTACGTACAAAATACGAATCATGACGATTAATTATACCATTTAAATAATGCCTGCAACAAACCTTTGCTGCTACGAGTTTTTTATTATTTTTGTATTAGCATTATTTTCGTTACATTAAACGTAAATATTATTTCTAAGCCTGTTATTCAATATTCTAGCAGGCTGCCATTGTTATCTGTTTTGAATACAGTTTCCATTGGGAAATCCATATCAGTGGTATCTATTTGGCTTGTAAACTAACATTAAGTCTTAAGTTAACAAAGGCTTGTATATAAGACACGACGACCAACAACGAACTATCAATTGATATTCGAAGAACAATACGATCAAATTCGTGAACTATTGTGGAGAGCATTATATAATTTAGACATGGCCATGAAAATCGCAATTGGTTTAGCCTGTATGGTAAGTGGATCTTCATTATAATAATATAATATATCTGTAATGTAAATATACGGGAAGAATAAAGGAGCCCGTGAAACAATTCACCGTATTCTTTCAGAAATAACGATATTCGTTTTTTTTTCGAAGGTGTTTGTGGCTTCTGCTATACCAGCTCAACCTGCAGCAGAAGGTTTTGGATGGGGGGGTGGTGCTGTTAACCCATGGATACCTCCTTGGGTGTCAGCTGCGCCTTGGTATCCACAGTGGACGCCGTGCACAACCATCGGAACCACATGCTTGGATTGCAACACTAAACTAGTCTGCACTAAAGTCGGAGGTCTTCAACGAGCTTGTACTGATCCATCGCTTCCGTTCTGCAACTTAGGTGAATGCTCCGCCACACCTTCGGAGGGATGTGTTCCGGCGGTGCCAGCTGAAGTTGCAGCTTAAACATCGCAAACATCTAATTCTTTATTGGTGTTTTTTAATTTTTATTTACTTAACTCTTGATATAAATCATTTGAATCTAATTGTTGTTACGTTGTACATTTAAATTACATATATTTAATAAAATAAATAATTTATTGAAATATACTGATTTGTTATTTATGTGTATTGGCGTGCGGTATCGGTGGCGGCTTAAGAATTTTCACTTTCTTTCTTCCCGT
Source organism: Bhutanitis thaidina (assembly GCA_029286595.1). NCBI lineage: Eukaryota > Metazoa > Arthropoda > Insecta > Lepidoptera > Papilionidae > Bhutanitis > Bhutanitis thaidina. Next base: position 7,367,857 of record JAGSMS010000005.1, read on the forward strand.
GGGTGTCCTAAGAGGCGACCAAAGGAAAGGCTTCGAAAATTGTAATAGTTACCAACAAATGATGGGATAACCATCTCGAAATATGCCAGATCAAAATTAAGCAGACCGATAATGGGCTTCATAAATTTCAAACTTTAGAGAAGAACACGGGTTATACATAACTTAGCTTAAAATAATCGAGAAGTATTAAGTTGCCTGTTACCAAAACGTAGCGGACCTTTCAAAAAAATCCCTCCTATTTGACCAAGAGCGGTTTATCCTTTTTAAGTAACTAATCATGGATTATAAATATATTTTTCTCATCAGTCATATTAAAGAATACCTTACCAAAAATATTTTATAGATAAAAGAAAATAATTTCACGATAACGGCAGGGTTACTAAGGGTCTTACAATTTATTACCATACCAAATGATTGCCTTACAGTGTACGTGGCGTACGTGCAAAGAGTTTACAATAAATAACTTTTACCGACAAAACCTTTCCATTAACAAAGGACTTAGGATTATAAATTCACACCCCAATTGCGAAGTATTAAAACGTATATGATATATAGCACTATCGATACAAGCTGATTTACTTACATTATGTAAATTTTTCACTTTTTCATCTATTATAGATTAGGAATAAATATTATTAACGTACCATATTTATACAAAAAAAAAACAATGTATGTAAAATGTAAGAATCCTTCACGTCAGAATATCCAATAATGAGTTGGTGAGAGGTCTAAGAGACTTCTTAGTCGTTTCAACACACTTTTCGTCGGAGTTACAGGTAACAGGTATCAAGGCTGTCGCCGTCTCTGTGCTCAAGCCGACATTAAATAAACTTTTTTGTGCGAGCCCTTACCACTCCACACAGAGGATCACACTCGGGTCTTCCGATTCGGAGGTAGATCCCTTCGCCACTCTGCAATCATGGCTATTAAAACAATTTTTAATCGATTTAATTACAATGATCAAACCGATCGATCTGTTTTTTTTAGATATGTCTGCATTCTTGATTGCTGCCTTTTAAATATTACTGTCTAAATGTTCGTATTTTCAATATTATAAATACGAGGAGGCAACAGTTAAACCGTTGTTGATTGTCACGCTCAGCTGAGATTTTATAGTATCACTTGAGCAATTGAGGTTTGCATGTTTAGATTTTCCTCACTTTCATTTGTACGTCTGGTACGCCTATCGTCAATATACCTATAAAATGAGGCGATAACGGTGAATACTTCCGATTTAGCAGAGGCCAACGATAGTCGGTTGTGTGAAAGGATTGAGATCATATTAAGGAATTTTTTTTTTTTCAAGAAACCTCTCAAAATAAATACAAAAAAGATATCATCATCTTTCTCTGTGAGCAAAAAATTCCTTTAACTAAGTTACACATTGAAAATGTAGTCTTCGAATGCACACCGCTGCACTGTTCACAAGTTAATTCCAAAATTCTGTCCGAGTTACACCTGTGCAAAACGAAATATGAATTATACGTGTTATGATCGTAAAATTCTGTCCCATGACACAATTTTGTACGGGGGGAAATAGAGCGTCCTCAACCACCCCGCAGCGAACCTGATTGGCAAGACAGGAACCCGTTCGGGGGGTATCCTAAAGTACCATTGTATGGTTCAATAAAGTAGTGACTTTAATTTTGAATTTTTAGTCGGTTCGATTCCCGGCTCAGACTTGCTTTTAAAAATGGTTGAATGCGGTCATTCTGATCTTAAAAAAAAAAAGAATGTTTCTTTTGATATCTTCAGTATTTAACGTACTTTACCTCCATGTCCTATTCGTTTTTACCACCTGGTATATGTAGATTCTTAATAGTGTCACAACAGATGATATAACTTGATTAATATCGTTAATTTCTATTAAATTTAAATCATATTTAACTTGAGTGTGTGACTGCTTTAATAGTGTATAATCAACATTTAGGTTAACTACAAGTTCATAGAATCTTCACCACTCCGATTTAATCTACATCATTTTATCACATTACACTAATTGCTTAGTTAACAGAAATCCTGATCTGACTTTTAATGGAAAAGTAGCTCATCAACGAGTGAGACAACACAAACAGCTGATAACATTATTATTTACGAGCACATAGCATATTAGGTATAACTGTTTAAGAAGAATAATTATTTTGAATCGCCTATAAAGAAATTATATAAAAAAATCCGAAACAATTCACAAGCAAAATTATAATAAAGTTTTATTAGAATTTAGTTGTGTTTAGATATTTTGTTAGGTACATTGTATTAGCAGTTTAGAAAAGTACGAAAACGTTAACTAGAACTCTTATCGAGCGAGCCTGGGTACACGGAGAAGTTTTCTAACAGAAAACAATAAACATTCTACTGGTGACTTTACGCTGTAGGAAAACCCTCTATGTGAATGTTTGTGATTTCCTTGTTTGCACTTTCTGTACGGGGATATAAGTTGTGATATCAACTAGACAGGGTATGTAAAGGTAATGGAATGCAGAATAATATGTAATGTTACTGAAATAATGCGTTGTTTTGAATATCAACCCAGTAGTTGCTTTGGCCTGGTAAATTTTAATGTTTATTGTAGAGACATTTGACCTTTTGACATTGCAAACGTCAGCCAGTTCTTCATCAACCCATTTATGTACATGGCTGATCATAGACCTTTCCAAGAAAGTGTCAGAAATACAAGATATTATTCTTACCGATATCGTTACCCTCACCTTAGTGATACTGCTCCCTTTTTGTGAGATTTTGGGTTTGGCAAATTCTGTTTCTCTTTTGTTAGTACCAGGCAAAATGCCCACATGCATAGTACTCTCTCTTAAACCTTACCAGTTACTTTGGATTAAATATTACAATAAATTTGGTAGACTGATATAGAAAATATAGAACCAATGTAACAATTTAATAAAATAGATTTAGATAAAATTAAAAACAATGCTATTACTGTAATGCCTTTCTTTATTAACTGCTTTCAATAATACATATATATTAAAATATGTTTTGCTATTTGAATAACGTACATAGTGTGTTATATACATATCACGTAACGAACGCGAACGTTCTTTGTCTATTACATATATTTACATAGGTATGTCACCTAAGAACGTTCCTTACAAAGAAAGTAAGCAAGTAAGGTCAAAGTGCGTAAAGTTTAATATACCATTTTGTTTCAAATATATTATTATTACTTTTTTAAACTATGCCAATCTCTGCTGCGAGTTGTGCAACCAGCTAACCTACATACAAGACGCCAAACACCTTACCTTACCTTAACAGCCTGTAAATAGCTCACTGCAAGACATAGGTCTCTCATGAGGAGGATTTGCCTTAATCGCTATGCTCGGCAAGCGGATTGGCAATCGCAATACCAGAAACCTCGATCCTAGACAACTTGACAACCACATGACCATAAATTGGTGGATGGACTTCGTTTCTTGTCCGTCCGTCTGGGTAGATCCGTCCCTCTTACCTATTTCTGCCGCTAATCAGCAGCGCAACCACTCTTTTGTTCCAGTTTGAAGGATAAAGAAAAATTTAGTTAGTTTGCCACACCAGGGATATAGAAAAAAGATGTGGTTGATGCCCTATATCTCTATAAAATGTAATATTATCAATTTATACCAAAAAACAAACGAATACTATAAAAAATTAAACAAACTAAGTAGAAAATATAATATAGATTTCTATTGTTTTGTACATTTACTTTAATTTATCATCACATTTATTTTTAACGGGGCGTGTTTAGTCTTCAGTATAACGACGGCAGTAAAATAGATGCAATAAAATATCGATAAAAACTCCATTAAATTACGAGTAAACTGATTGTACAGAATTATAAAAGTTAAAAATTAACTACTATGTATAAAAAACCCACTATACCATCTTTTTCTCTAAATGTCAACCTATCCTCCTGTTGCGCCCTGCTACCTAACAAACAAGACCCTCACAGACTATTGATAGAGAGAAGCATCACTACCGTACACTAGTGCGAGAATACCAGCACAGCACCTACAAATCCGAAAAAAAAACATTCCTTTTTCCAAAGTGGTAAGCAACAAACCTTTCACGAAATGGGGCAATCAAATGTTACAGCGGTGCAATTGGTCCAATGGTTACAATATGTACACCAGTAGCCTGTGAGGGACCGAGCTGCATAGAGCCAACTGTAAAGTAAACTGGGAATCTCGTCGTTAGTGCTTTTCACCGATGAATGAAGTTTAGGAGCGTTCCTGTTCGTACAAGCCGGCTTCCAAAATCTCTCGAAGTTCGTCCGTACTGATGGCACAATTATAGTGCAGGAATTCGCTTTGATAGAAAAGCTCGTTCTTATACGGAGCGCAATGAGGGCTGAACAATACCGCAATCACGTGCTAGAACCAAAGGTCATGCCACGTAGATCACAGATAGGTTAAAATTTTCGGCTTAAGCAATGCCCGTTCACATGCGCCAAGGGTGGTAACAGCCTAGTTGCACGAACAGAATGTCAAGGCCCTAAGGCCCTTACTCCCAGATTTGAATCCCATTGAGCATGCTCCAAAAAAGAGCATAAGGGATCCTGAAAATCCTGGAAATATCGTCTTTTTCGAATCTATGTTTTCGGTCGAAAGGACCTGATTTTTCTCAACAGGATATTGACCAGTTTATTCCAAGCATGCAACCAATATAGATGCGTTATGAATGTCATAGGTGCTTTTACTGATTATTAACACTTGATTAATAGACAACCTTAAAATGTTTTTATTTTATTTAAGTTTTAACTTTAAATTAAATTTCATAATGTACAATTTTAACACATACATTATTTATTTTTTCATTAAAATCCTAAATCGTATTTAAAGTAATTTTTTATTCAAAATAATGATACATTATCAAATAAAGTTTTCGTGGATACATGCATGTCTTAAGACACATAAAACTATTTTATATAATTCGTGGATCGGTATTATTATGTTGAGGTGTTTTTAATGTATCATTTAGACGACAATAAACATACACAAACAATATTTAAAAAATACATTATTTTGACAAATGGCAAAGTTATATAATCTACAGGGTAACATCGCAAAGTAGGCAAACGCAGACGTCTTTGACGGTTGTCTCATAAATCTATAAAACAAGAAATAATATTGACGAACTTTCTAGCTTGTGTCTGGATTAAATGAGTGATAGTAGGTTTTTCTTTTCTTTTAGTTCTTTAAAGTATTAGGGACGTAGTTTTTTTCTTTAAATTATGTACTAACAGTTTTCGGTGATATTAAAGTTAATTAAAAAACAGATACACAGTACACAATTACGTTAAGTGTTTTTGGTTTCGAATTTCGCGTTTGAAAGATAAGAATAAATATAGTTTACAATTAAGTTTGATTAAGATATTAATTCCGTTTGATTTTTAATATATACGTTTAAATTTAAGTAAATTTAATCTGTTATTTAATTAAAAGAGCGCAGTTGACCATAGTAAAGGGTTGGTTTCTTTGCGTTAGTTTATTGTTTGTGTAATAATTTTTATGACTTATAAATAATTTCTTTTAGACTTGCTTAACTGGAAGTTTTAACCTGGAATGACAGGTTTAACTAAAATAATAGTCATTGCGACAATGTCAGTTAATATTCTTATATAAATAATAAATACATGAACATTTTAAATAACATTCAGGGTTACCTTTTAATTACTTTCATCTAATTATTTGCAAGATGTTAACAATCTAATTAACATCCTTCCCTTCATCACAAATTTCTGAAATATATAATTATAAAAGGCTCTTTCTAGACAATGTAAAACAAAATTCTTAGTAACCGCATTTAAAGACTTTGCATATCAGATTTCTTTTTTTAATGATTGATCTTTAAATTTGGTTTTAATGAAAGACACCTAATGAAAGATCTAATCTATTTGGATATTAATTAAAAACTCTTTATTGAATATGTTGTGACGAATTTCAACACTATTGCTTCGTTCTCATAAGAAGTAATTTTGTTTTTATACTCAATCCTTATTAGAAAACACTGCTATAATTTTTTTAATTTTAACTTCTTATTATAAAACGCGAAATTTTCTGCCTTACGTCGATGAATAAAGAATTTTCATTTATTATCTATAATTTGTTTACATTACAATTTTTACTTTAATTCGATAAAACCAAACTTTTATACGGTTTTTATTGAAAAAACTAAGGGAAATAAGTCATAACAGTCAAGGAAGCTAACCATAATAACACTTATTTTTAAATCTGCAAACAACAAATTATCGACTCGTCAGCATAATTAACAGTTTTTTGACACAATTACATGACTATGTGTCCAGACTCATAAATTTTGGTCCAAACCAATATTTACAACGTCAGACATTCCACATGGCTCAAATATTGGACATTTTAGAAGTATTTTGCAGTGATCTGCTTGCTTTTACAGACTTAAATCCAATTTAAAATTTCTCCTTTTACTGTCAAGCTACACTCTTCTGAAACACCCTGCCCGATAAGATAAAAGCAGCTCCTAGCAAGAAATCATTTAAGAGTCTAGTTCGTGATTACCTAATAGATCATTAACAGTATTCGGCTTATCTATTTTCGATTTTTATTACATATTTATTTATGTATCTTTTTATATATTTGTATTATATACGTATTTGTGTATTTTATGTTATAAATATTTATTTTCTTACATTTATATGTATTTATCAACTTATTATTATCGGAGGCCACATATAGTTTTTTTTTTATTTTATTCTTTGTTTTATACCTGCCAACTACGTTTCACCATAACAAGGGTTGACTGGTAGAGAATGCCACTTGGCATTAAGTCCGCCCATTGTAACCTTAAGGTTAAGGCTAACAATAAAGAATAAATATACATACTTTTATTGTACACCACAAAACAAAATGTATCTTTTTGTCAGTCGAAAAAAATCAACAGCAATCGAAAGTGAAATATTTGTATGCTTTCATAATTTTATACATATTAACTTAAAAAAAAAAAATTCGAAATGTTTCACTAACCAGTCATATTTAAAATCAAAGTGATCAGTACGTTAACATAGAAATTTCATAACATAAAAGAAACATAAAATAGCCCTACCTCACTTTTTCCTCAAAAAAGGTTTAATCTTTATGTATTATGATTTGTTATTTATTTTTATAATATTCTTAAATTTCAGCTCGTTTGTTGATTGTAACTAGGTTATAAACAAGATAACAAGTCAGACATCCTACGTCTTATTTGTTAAATGTGTTAAATATGGTATGTCAAAGGCAGAAATACAAGCAAGCGCAACGATTTCACGATTATCGTCTATGTTAAATGTTGTAGTAATGAAATGAAATTGTTCGTTGTCAATTTCACACAACTTGATCAATAGGAAGTGATGGTTGTTACTCTGCATGCACGATTTAGGGATGGACAGTCTAACTCTAAAGTAATATATACTTATACCGCAGGTAATTGAATTTATTTAGAAAAATAATAACAGCAATAACACGTCATAAATGAAAGCGCATTGAATTGCAGAGTTAAAAAATGTTAATTTCCTATTATTCTAAAACGAATTTACCCAAAAACATCAGACATACCGGAATTAAGGAATATTATGCATATTATGTATATAAAAAGCTGTCAAGCTTGCCCCCATAGCCAAGAATATCTTTTTTCCAGTTGCCATGACTTAACGTACCTTTTCCCACCTCACTTTTCTGCTCTCAAAGAGATAGAACATCTCAAATGGTGAACCTTGTTGTCGTACCTTTACAGCAAGTTATGCCACGGTGCGGTTCACCTGCTAACTAGTAAGGATCTAGGTGGTAGGACTTCTTTTCTGCCTGGAAATCGTCTGGGTGGGTTCTATACAAAAGTGTATAAGAGATTACATATACGGAAATATGAGAATGTGAGTGGTTGCATATATTTTTGATATATATTATGTTTAGGTTTGAAGAGACTGGCTCTATTATAGTGACGATGCATCTTTAACTGACCTGCTGCATTTGGATTTGTTGTGTCATCTACAAATGCAGTAATTACTTACTATTAGGTGGATTGTAAGCTCGTTTTTCAATCTAGTGGTATAAAAATGACACAGTTACAGACAAGCAACCCGTGGTTTAAGTAAAGACTATAATGGACGGAACTGTCAAATTACGTTAAAATAATTATCGTACTAGCAGACATCGTTATATGCTGCGGTCAACAACTGCCTTGTTGTCGTTTTAGGCCTTGCTTACTACATATGGTTATCCCACCATGTCTGAATTAAGTCTGAGGCCCCGAGATTATTCTTATCTTTCCCATAGCCGAAACTCGAAAAAAATAATTTTACTGTTAAGTATAGTCAATAAAATTACTATCTGAAATAACTCCTTACAGTATACCACTACTATTTTTTTTTCACTGCTGAAAATAGACGTCCACAAGAAAACGCCTTCAAAAGCCAGTATATATTTTTGGAAGTTTTTCCTATACTCACCACGCTGGAAAAACGGGTTTGTTTTTGCAGGATCGGTATCCTCCCAACAGTAATCCTGCTCCGATCCAGTCAGTGGGATTTGGATTCGGCAAATTTGGATGGACATTCCACCATGATTTGGTTGCCAGAGACTCATTTGTTGTCTAGCGCGGTGCGCCACGATTAAAGTGAGGTTTCCAAAGTCAGAGTCAAAACTTTTTTGTTCAATTTAGGCATCTTTAAAGCTCTTATGAACATCAAAATCTACACCGGTTCGCAAAATAAGACCTTCACAGAGAAGACCCGGCAAAAAAGCCTTGGGTCTATTTTTTTCTTTTCAACGCTATATTGTCATTTACAATCTACAATAAAATCAATACAAGGACAATCATAATAAAATCAATACATCTTTTTTTTAATGTCAATTTTAACAATATGTCAGTAGCCTAGGGTGTGCAGATTAAGAGCTATTGTATGGTCGGCCCTTTTTAATAATTTTTAATAAGCTTCTAAAAAATTGTGTCTGTTTGTAGCATTATATTTTTAGAGATCTTGTTTTTTTTCCATTTACCCAATCTAAAATTTAGGAAGCTCGTCCGTTCTACAGGAGACAGTAATATTTTTATTAAATACATTTATATTTTTCCGTACGTACGGTACGTTAATGTTCTCAAAAATAAACTGTCAGGATGTTAGTCTATTTGAACAAGTCCCGGAGCGACTTGCCGGACGCCAGGTTATAGATGAATGTATCGCTTGCTTTTGTAAAGTGAATAATGTTTCCAATCGAGCTGCACCCCACAGTAACACACCATAGGACATAATACATATTATATATGTATTTCCTATTATCTCTATTTAATTATGGCCTCCTGGCCGATTTCAACTACTTGTCCCATCATCATCATGATTATTACAACATATCACAAATCTGCTACTGAACATAAACCTCCCCCCAAGAATGCTAGCAAGCCACTTGCAACCATTGACTTATCGAGCACTGTGCAGGACGTAATGCCATCTTGTAGGGAGTTGTATGACAATACGCTTTCTGTGTAATTCTTCTGTGTACTTTCAGTTAATTCAGAGGATGAACTACGCAAGCTTAATCAGAGGAGGGTTAGACAGAATGTCAGAGACGCAATCCATTAAAACCAAACATGTGTTGTTTTATCATCCTTACTACTAATCACCATCAAAATTTACTTCGACACGACTTCTTCGAAATGACATCCCTATGTTTCAACAACAATATACTCGTATATATAATGAAGAAATAAGTATATTCTTTGCTACCAATATATAAACCCGTGTCATTTAAAATAACTCCAACATTCTCTGAACTAACAGAAATTATTTAAAATTCGCAAAGATGATGTTAAAGTATTTTCATTACTTGCTTCTGGTTTTGGTGAGTTCTAGCAATAATTTATTAAAATAGTAAAAAAATCTTTGGCTTTAAAAAACTTTCAGCTCAACTCTACTTCAAAATATCGTTGACTTTACATACTTATTTGAAAACACTCCTCTAACTAACACAAACTAGGGTTAGGCAAAAAATCCTCATTAACACTGACGGCCGAGATTACAGATTTTCATTTGACATTTCACTTTTCGCCTCTCCAGCAAATAGAAAGAAACGGGTGGCGAGTCTGGTTGCCGTTGTTTTATAATATAGAAATATTTGCAATAAATATCGCAAAATTATCCACTTTCGAAAGGCAAAAACTTTTAACTTTAGGCAAATCATGAAATCATTAATAATATATTTACTTCATAGATTGGCGTAAACATAATAATGGTTCTATCAGAATCTAATGGTGGTAATACTACGGATGTATCAGAAAACCCTAATTCAAATAACGAAGGAAGAAAGCCCGACACTGCCGGAGAACCGCATGATGAGACTAAATATATGTCCCTTGTAAAATGTAATTACACTACACAGGCAAGTCAAACACTAACATATTTTTTACTTATTTACAAATTTTTTTTTTAAATTAAAATAGTCAAAATCGCAGTTTCGAGGTGATTTATAATTTAAAGTTGTTGAATAATTTTAAGGCTGGACGAACATGTGCTAGTTGCAATGAGATCCTCCTGTGCTCGCACTTTAACGTTGGAATCTTGGCTTCTTGTGGAGGCAATAGAACCTACTGCAAGGAGGGTCAATGTTCAGAAACACCAAGCGCCACCTGCAACTCCACCTCTACAGATCAAAGGGTATGACAATTATTTGACAAGTTTATCTCAGAAGTTGAGGGAATTATTAATACAAATATGCTAGTGACTAATGTGCCTTGCACAGCAACCCAGTCGGCCAACGTAGAAATATGAGCAGAACTTACAATAAATGCATGAAAGTTTTGATTGGTGCTTTTTAATCCAGTGGTAATACCACAAAAGCTAAAATAGGTGGCTAAGCGTTTAGCTGCGGCGCTGTGGGTCACGGGTTCGATTCCCACTCGGGAATAGTATTAGTATGGACTATGTTTGTCCATTTATGTATGTAAATTACCTCCCCGACACAGGAGAAATTCCTACAACGCAAGGAATTTTATTTTTTAATAAAAAAAATGCGTCAATATTATCTCAAACAATTTAAAAGACTTGTTTTAGCTGTTTAAGAACTGGATGTAAGAATAAAACGCGTTCTTTCTATCAATGAGAAATATTATTTGTAATCAATCACTTTATAAACCAGTTCAAACCTTAGTGTTATTATGTACTTTCATAATTGAAAAAAAAATACTATCTGCTAAACACTAAACATTATTTTATTTCTGTGTGGGGTATAATTTACTGTTTTACTTGTCAGTCAGCGTTTAAACTAGTCTAGTTTTAACTCGATTCAACGAACAAATTGTCTACGTCACAAAATTTTCTTTCACTATTCTTTTCCTTACCAACCTGTAAATAGGCGTCTGCAGGACATAGGTCTCTCCTATAAGGTCTCCTATAAGAACTTGTCAAAATCTCCAAGCTCGTCATGCGGATTGGCGATAGTAATACCTCGCACCATAGACGCGGCTGCCCATCATCGGTTAGCTTTATTTTGGTCTGTTATTTTGCAAGATAGTTACGCATTTGACGATATCCATTGCGATTCTTTTCCCTTAGTCACCACTTACGATCATTCATATCATCATTCTCACAGTTTTGCTATAACTTTAGAAAGTAACGTAGGATTAGGATGGGTCAGGAGAATCTTTACATTTATAAGAAAATTTTATTTTTGTTACAGCGACGCCCCTTCAGCATGGGCTTCCACATAAACGTGGGTAAATAAAAATAAGTATGATACGACAAGAATATACCCAAAAAAAATTCCTTTTCAACCTTATTCCTTAAAACCATATTTTTAATCAGGAAATAAAAAAATTGTATTATTTATGTTGTTTTTTTATATTATTCTACTAATAAGTTTTTCGACCAAATAGTGGAGTTGTCAACTTTTAGAAACAAAAAAATTTAGAATCACTTGATAAAGTCTTGAGTATTTGAAGTTAATATAAAACTTTTTGATATACAGTTTGATATAATGGAGCTTTATTTACAGTCGAATTTCCTATTTTTATCCATCTCAGGACTCATTTTCGACCATTAAGTGAGAAAAGAATACAGAAGACAAAAAAGTTTATAGGAAAAATCAAATGGTTAATTTTTTATTCAAAAATAATAAAAGATAGGCCAGAAAACATAAGCGAGAATTCCTTCCCTCAATTTTGGTATAAATTTGTTTTAAAATAATATATATAATGTAGAACTTGAATAAGAACCCTGCAAGTAGCACAAGGGTGCATCAGTATGCAGCACCGCATGCGTTTTCGGAGCCAGCCCTCTCCAAGTAGGCATAGGCGTCCCGCTCAAGTAGGCAAGGACGTGGCAGGAAGGGTAGGTAGCTCCAACACCGCAGCGGTTTATAAACTAGGTAAGATAATGCGGCATTGATGACACTATACATTAAGTTATGTGTGACACATGGTGTGCAATTTATAAAAGAAAGCAATGAGAGTGCAAGTGATAATTAATTCACTGCAAAGTGATATGCGACAGCTATGAATGACCTTTAGATCTTAGATAGCATTCAAGATGACAAACTGTTGTACTGTTAACTGGGGTGTACTAGATACGTACAGTTTAGTACGTGGTAAAGCTCAGCAAGTCTGCAACGATGCTATCCGCAGCAGAACTAAGTTAACCGACATAGCCGTAAAGATCAGCAAGCTAAAGTGGCAATGGACCAGCCACATATTGTAGGTCGTAGAACTTACAACCGTTGGGGTAAAAAGGTTCTCGAGTGGCAGCCACGTACAGGCAAAGAATTAACAAGAAGAGTAATAAGATAATATAAGATTAATAAGATAACTCAAGAACTCACTGCTCACTGGACACAAGCTCCCATTGGGCTAAATTTCCGTAATTGCCTGATATGGCTGGCGTTTTGGCGATTGGAGTACCAAGCACATTACATGCTACTGTTTCAAGATACTTTGGCTCTGGCACATTTCATCTGATTATCGCGTCGTAGAGAGAGGGAATAAACGTCTCTAAATGTCTGCCACCTACACTAACGACTAACGACGAGGTTCTGGCAATCAACTGATGGGAGAAAATCCACCGTAATATGGCGCACCCCTCTTGTGCAAATCTTCCATTCAGCATTTTTTGGTGACTTCATTAAAAAGTCTATATACAACAGTGGATTTATAATAAAAATAATAATAACTTTATTTCGATTTGAAATGAAACTATTGTTTACGGATTTTATCGTGTTTAATTTTAACTTTATTATTCCCGACGTTTTCTGATGTTAACCCGGATAACACAGCTAGTTTTTGAAGTAAAATAACCTTATCTACCTTGTCGAATCCTTTTTGGAATTCAAATAGACAGTCATCAGCCAGCTGACCTCTTTCCGTTTGAGCTATTATATAATATATAGTTACTGTAATGTATTTATTACGGTACTTGTTGTTGATTGACAGATAAGAATCTGAAAGTCATTGAAATGAGCGTTTATGTACCGGATAATTGATTAGGTTAAAATCAATTCTAATACTAGGCCAATTATCGACAGAACTGCTGAGCCTTTAGTTGGTTATCTATGTAATATCGCAACATTTGGGTATCGGTGTAACACGCGAATTTTCCATATACCAGGACAAAGATTAGATTGCAAAGACAAATAAAATGGGGAACTAAGCAAAAAGGCTTTAGTTTTTTTAACATTTTTAATAGATCATTTTTAATTACACATTTAACAGAAATATAAAAAGAATTTGCCATTATGTCTTGGGAACCCTTTGCTTTGTCAGCATCTAGATGAGGGTTTTCTTTAAAATACAATGAACTAAAATAGTCTGCAAAAGCGTTGGCAGCAGAATGCGATTTCATTATATTAATTATATTCTTATCATTTACATCTGTTCTTTTTGGTTAGTCATTTTTGAATAGTATTAGTACAATTATTAAAAGCGTCACTTAATTGACACTCCTATTTTTTTTTTAATTACCTTTTTAAATTTGAATAACTCAAAGTTAAACTTTAAACTAACATGGATGTTTAAACCAGGTAGAAAATTGTTGCTTTTTAAAGGGAAAAGAATAAAACCAGCAAGAATGTAATTAGGAACCGATCGGCAGCTCATTACAAAGAGCTATTAATATCTTGCGAACAATGCAGATTCGTCCAATCGATATTACATAATGACGTATAAAGCTTCTTCTTTAGTATAAAATCTGCTTTGTCAGTTTCATTGAACGTGATATATACATTTTTTATATTATATTACAAAATTCTAGAAATAATGATTTATTACAGTATTACTAAAAGAATTAACATTAAAATCGCCAAATATTAACACATCTAACTTAGAATATACGGATACCGCATTTTCGGAATCAGATATATATTGATGCGCATCGTTATCGTTAGGTACAATATAAACAACTGCACATAAAAACTGCCCAAGAGACGTCAGACCAACCTGGAGCCTTATCCGATATACCGCAAAAAAATCCGTGTGACATCGTTGCCCCATAAAATCATACCATGTTATTTCTTAACATGGTTTTGTTTAACCTTGACATAGTTACCAATAAACGAAATTATGTCTTTAATCTAAAAAATAACACGGTATGATTGAATCGAGAAATAACTACACCCGAAAATGTTGTGAAATATTTTTGTGGCATAGCAAATATGCACACTCCATCGTATACTATTCATAAATAGTGTCCACCCATCTGATTCCTTTGATTGTCATACCAATACAACAGTGAAAAAAAAACATTCAGCCGGCAAACCAGCGTAACTTTTCTTATATACGTGGGAAAAGGTATTTCTCCAATATTACTTGGGCAATTGATTTACTGTCGCCGTGGTTGAAGTAGGTCAGTAGGACTTCATAATAAAATGCAATACGAGACTGCAGTAAATGCGGTGGCATTTTATGGTGGTTCTAAATTACGAGATTGATGATCGCGACGGGAATAGTGGTTAATATTCACTTACAACGCAGTATAAGTATCATCAAAAGTTAGGACATGTATATTTGAAGAGTTTAAACTAGAAAAAATCTTTTTAAGATTATTAGACTCTTTAATAAAAGTTTTTAATATCTCAGATATGACAGCTTTTATTCAACTATAGTATCTGCTGCATTTCGTTCGAATTTTCTAGATAAATGTTAGGAATGAATACTGAAAATTTAAAACATAAGTTACTTAAAAGATGTATTAAATAGGCTTTCCAAAATTCTTTGCAAGCTATGTAGCAGAGATAAAAACTAAACTTTACCGAAATAGATAAAATAGAGCTAAGTTTTTGACTTTAATCGTAGTAATTAAAGTATCTGTTATACCAAAATCACCTGTTATAACAATATATTTAACATTATAATAACACTTTTAAATATCAATACAAATTATACATCACATACAATCACTATTACAATCAATCATTATGATGGTAGTGACATTTTAAAGCCAATAGTACTTGGAAAGAACTATTATTTATATTTATAAGTTTGCACTTTATTTTCTCGTGTAGTCACGATTTCTGTTCATATGCACCGCTAATGTTTTCTTGGATACTCCGTATATTTTCAATGTTATAATCTCAATGCCAGTATTTTCTAATGTATCGAAGTCGTATTAGGGTTGTAGAAAAATATAAATATAAAACTGGACAAGTGCATCACAAGCTCTTCGTCCTCATCCTCTCCATATCTTCTTTATATACATAGCATTAAAATTTGATATGTATCTAAAGTAAAGATACATATCTACTGAAAAGTGCTTGGCATAGTTCACATATTTTACTCTAATCAATTGTTACTTATCTTTTCCTCTAAGATTTTTCCTGATTTAAACATATAGTATTAAGGTAGTCAATGGTATTAGTATTCTTCACTCCGATAGCCAAATACTAAGTTATCATAACTATATTTTTTTATTTCTAACCGCAAAATTTCGTTACTATTCCTAATATCTTAGTGCTCCATACCATATTAAATTTTGGAAGATATTTTCAAGTTGATAAACGGGGAAGGATCCGGTATTAACATTAATGGTGAATACATCACTCTCCGTCTATTTGCCGACGTCATACTTTTAGTAACAGGTTTTGCTGGAGAATCTTAGCACTATACTTAAAGGACCTCAACAGTGTCTAGAAGTTAACAAGACTATAACGTCCATTTCACACCAATATCGGTGAAATTAATAATGTTGTAAATTTAGGCCATAAAATAAATTCCTGACTGACATCCCTGTTTAAGTTCCTTTATTCCTACAATTAGATGTAATGTCCATTATATTTCCATCACATATATAAACTCTGAAGTTGCAGAAACATGACATAATTATAACGACTCTCAAAATGGTATACCACTTATCACTGTACGTGCTGTTGGCTTTGGTAAGATATTTATACAATTTATTTTCAATATTTTATTATTTAAAAAATCATTATTGGCTGAAACCCTAATGTTACAGAATTTTTACACAAGTTTACAATGTAATAAAATATTATTATTATTATAGTTATTTACATTTTAACTACGCTTTATGCGCACAATCTACGTTATTAACATATAAGGGTTTATTCAAGGTAAATAAAAAAAAATTTGTAGTATAATTTCTTAACCACAAATTTAATAGAAACATAACACATTGAAATTGGTAATGAATGAAATATACTTTAATTGTATACACACAAGATTATAAGGAAACAAAAAACAAAAAGTACAATAGGCGGCCTTATCGCTAAGAAGCGATTTCTTCCAGGCAACCCAGAAAGAAAAAGGAAATATGATAAGTATCGGGTTCGGGTGTACACATAATATAAACTAAAGTGAAGATATCATACATACACATAATATGCAAATAAAATAAATACAAAAAATATACATAATATGAATATATGAAATACATATACACGTATATACTATTACAGAGATACAAGTCAACGACATTAAGGAAAAGGAAACAAAGATTAAGGAGGCATAAAGTATTTTTTTAAAAGGCGCTTGAAAACAGGTAATGATTGTGCTCGCTTAATATGAACTGGAAGAGAGTTCCAAAGCCTGGTACATAAATGCATTGCCGGATAATAAATAAATTAAAAGAAAATAAAAAAACTCTTATCTTCAATTACAATTTTCACTTCTACTTCATAGAGTACTAAGAGTTTCTTTATTATTACGCAAATAATGTGTGACATATGTAGTTTGGAAAATCCAGAAATTCCAATCCATTAATAATTTACAAAATAAGAAAAGAAAATTATTGTCGTCGACTGTATTCTTTAGGCAATTTTAGGGACAGTATTTAAGTATTATTTGTTTATAATCATTTTAATTAATAATTGTCATGAGCGTTTGAGGATTTTGTATAGAATCTTTAACGTAAAATTTATATACGTATTTTATTATTTATATATTTTGACATACTATTTTCATTTCTCTCTCTCTTACAGCTACTCAGCTGTAAACATTTATCTTTATTTACGAAAATAATTACACCCATGATAGCTCAGATAAGCCAACCCTTGTAGATTCAGAGTGTTCACTATTATTTCATAGTACGCGAGTGACATAGGTTCATATCCTGTTGTTGGCACTACTAAAACCGATAAGTGCGGAATTTACCATTTTCTTGGCGTGGAAGGAAATGAACCGTCGTGTCTGAGAAATAATAAATATATATTTAGTGAAGTCGGCTAATCCAGTAATGGGGCAGTATGGCGGACGGACCCTTGCCGACTCCAAAAACCCTCTCTCAAATTTTGAGAGGAGGCCGGCCTTTGCCCAACTATGAAACATTTATAGGTTTACTTTGCTATAATAATAAGTTATGTTTATTTTTGTTCTGTAGATTGCCGTAGGAGTAGTCAGGGCACAAGAACAATCAAACGCAAGTAACAATACGGATCCTTCAAACTGCCACGATCCGAATACTAATCAAAGGCGTCAGCCATTGGGATTTGGATTTCCACCATTTTTCGGATCTGGATTTGGCTTACCAACACCGTCTTCTTTGCCATTTGAATTTAGTGGAATACGTGAAAGGAGAAGCCAACACTCAGAAAATTATGACAACCAGAATAGATTCACATCTATTGTAAGATGTAATTACACCACCGAGGTGAGTTAAACTTGTGAATACTTATATTGTGTATTAGTGGAGTTATTAAAAGATGGCAAGCATGAATAGAACTCACAAAGTTCTGTCCCTCTACAATGTCTTATTATATAGCATAGTAAATATATATTCGCGCTACTAGTTAACTAGGCCATCGATACCCATGCTAAAGACTTTATTGGCCGTCCGGGTAATTACCGGGCCATCAGCGTATATATCTAAAACATGGGGGTTTTAGTCGGTCCGATCATATGCTGATCCCGACATAAGTTCCCGTCATAATAAAAAAAAACAAAGAATGACTGCGTCTGCTGCCAAACGCTGTCCAAACGCGAGCTCACCGAAGTGCTGATAACGAAATCCTGCGAGGTCGTCGCTCTTGCCTGAGTAGACTCGAGTTTATTCCGCTATGTGGAGGGCTCGTACCTGTGAGTTTTTCAAAACTTATAAACGATTTGTATCATTGTCTTGGACACTAAGAAAGTGACAGAAAATACTTACGTCTGAGGACTGCCTACAGGCGTACGCAGAGACTATAAATTTTACAATTCGCCACGATTCAGCGTAACTGTATATTCAACAACGATGAGCTCCATTCTCGACTTTACTCCCAGAGATTGCTAAGAGAATTTCATTCACAATTAACTACTCTTATACGTCACCAGACGATGTCATATAATAAATAACAAACTTTTTATCTTCTTACAGCCGGAGAAGAGTTGTTTCAGTTGCAACCAGACCTTATTTTGTTTACCACTTAATTTTGGCATTCTTACAACATGTAGAGAGTCCAGACCACACTGTAACCAGGGTGTTTGCTCTAAGACCCCTAGCGAAATCTGCAACTCTACATCTTTTGAATAAAATACATATTTGTAAGCAAGTTAAGTTTTTAGTGCTAATAGTTATGCTAATGTATACTTAATTTTTATTATAATACTAGCTGTTACCTGCGACTTTGTACTAGAGATCTTCGCAATTGTCTTATATTTGAAAATAAGTCCTCCTTATTAGAATTTATTCTATGATAATATCATTTGGATAAGTATTTTTATCAAGTATCAAATTAATAATAACCGTAAGTATATTTTTGCTTTGTAAACTTTTATCTCCTATTTTACACCCTTTTTCAAAAGTGCTTATACATGTATTTTATTGGTTAAAAATATTACACCTCTTAAGTGGTGTATATTAGTAAAATCATTTATTGGACTTGAATGAAAGAAAGGAAACCCTACAGGACTTTTAGCTCCTGAATTTTCGTGATTAGTCTGTGAGTTATGTATCTTACATATTATTGACTTTTTCAGGCTAGTCGTCCAGATAACTCCTGCGGATCTGCGATTAAAAATAAAAAAAATAACAAAATAGATTTTCAATAACTAAGCAACAAAACGTTGTTCTTTTATTATAAGAAATGCTTTTTTTATATCGTATATCTAGGTTTCACACCAATGTTCTCCCCGTAAATGCGGTGGAGGTGCTAAGAATTTCTAGGTGTAAACTCGGCGACATGACTCGTCCCGAAAAGTTGAAAAGTGACTTGCCAAAACTTGTTTGGCAACCGTGATACATTCACGTCTGTATTCAGGGTTATCAATTGTGTGAGCTCATGTATAAATAAATATATAATATGAAAAGTTAATCAGTCGTCTATTGTTTTATGTATAAACATTAATTGTACCTTAATTAATTCGCACTTTGTCAGTCTTGTCAGCGATAACTATGCAACCCAAATTCAGTTATCGAACATAATTTATCTTATTTACTTTATTTTTGATAAAATCGTGACGTCTAAGTATTGCTGCCAGCAGTTAAAAAATTAAAAAAGTTATATTTTTCACAATTCCTCATGCAAATACAATAAAATGGCATATATTATTTAGTTTGAAAAGAAGAAAAGGAGATATAGAAAACACAAACGCTCTGGAATAAATTTAGTATACAAACTGTAAACTGTAGTAACAAAACTACGTGACCTTGAGCATCATGGTCAGAATTGCCAAATGACCCACCATCTAGTCCTGCCTCTGTTTTATGTTGTACGGACGAGATCTGTTATATTATTTTTCTACATAAACCATTATCTCCGAGACTTCTCTGCATATCCTCTTTCTTACATTAGTAAGACATTTGACAAGTAAAATTTATGATCCTATATCGAAGAATAAATATTTAGATTTTTGATTTCTACACACAGTCAGTAAAAATTTTTTACTTTATTTTTACTTCTTTTAGAGTTTTCAAAGCTTCTATGTATGTCAAAAATCTTTACCGGTACACAACGAAGCTATTCATAAAGCAGAACCGGCTGAGGTAATAGAATAGGTACCAGGAATCGAAAATAACATGGTACCAGATCAACAGTGAAGTGTTAGGAGTGTAAGCCCGGATAAGGCATTATGAGATGTGATCAAAAATGTAACTATGGCCGGTGATCAAGAGCAGGGGACTGTACTTGTACTGAATTACTCTTTGAATTTTGATGCTTTCAATAAAACTCTACTGTTATTCATAAAACGGTACACAATAATTTAACAATAAAATTTTTATTTTTAAAATAAAGAAAAGTATAAAGAATTTTCTTAAATTTACCTACAGAAAGTTTTATAACATCGCTGGGAATTTTGGTATTTACGAGTAGTTTCTAGTCTAATTCTCCGCATAATCAAGACGGGATAACTTAATTCATTTACACTTGGAATCCACAGTAATCCACGGAGTCGAGTTTACGAGCTCTTTTGACCCTCTAGTTGTATATATGCATTTTAAGTGTATAATATACCCCATTATTATTTTCCAAAAACAAAAATCAAGTCTAACGTCTATGTCAATCACAGTCAATCAATTACAGTGTTATTACTATTATTACTACGCTCGAAGTTGTTAATGAGTACATTCATACCTCTCAAGAAAAAATTGCAGAAGGAAAATTCTGACTATTTCCTTGCGGAGACAACAAAGGACTCCTACTGCCTAAAATTCAGTATTTCCAAAGGGACATCATGCTTTATCTCGATAAAGAAAGGCTCCTGTTTTACCCCTCGCGCGCTACCTAGTCACTTAGGAATAAAGAGAATAACCGATCACCCCTTTTTAATTTTAATTGACTTAATTATGATTTTCCATTTTTCATACTTCTTTTCGATAGATAGACATTCATCTTCATTTATTTATTTAGATCTTATTTGCACAAGAAAAATGCATAAAAAGGGCCTTTGGATTCAATAGAGAAGAACGCGTAATGAGTGCGAAGACTAATGAGAATGAAGTACATTTTTACAATAATAGATTTAAGACAAATAGTGTAACGATGGAGGTTGGTTTATACTAGAAATTTAAAATATCTAGTAAACATAATTGAGGGTCAGAGAAAATTGGTTTATAAAATTTAGCCACGGCAAGGTGTTACTTAGGCTAGTTTTGAGTGGGCATGCCACAGATTATAAATTAGGAACGTATCATACTTATAGGTGTGCCCTAACAAGTATTTAATAGATATTCAATTAAAAATATCACAAAGATTTATAATTTTATTTTTAATTTAGTTAAAAATATTAAAACGCTAATTTTAACATACAACGCTTAAACAGATCACATACACACACACAGACGAGTACATACATATTTTTTTTTAACGTACTGCTCTTTAAGTAATACATATGTTTTTAAACGAGCTGTGTCAGGAGATGTTAGAAGGCGCGCTAAGTTTGTTTCTTAATTACTTAATAACTCGACCACAGCGCCACCTAATTAGATTTTCATAACTTGACTACAACGGCACCTAGCACCTAGCTAGCTGTACCATCGTCTCAACAAAACAAATATGTTGTGTGAATATGATCTCAATGGGTCAAGCCGTTCAGAAGTTACGCGATCACTAATAGACGCACTAACGATTACGTATTACATATAAAAATAATTACCTACATTCATTTATAAATGTTGACAGGTTCAGAATTATTATCGCCAAAACAAAGTAAGTAAAAAAAAAATTAAAACAACTGACTCGTTAAATAATGTCGACAAAGCAAACGTGTAAAGGACTATATGGACTAAAAAACGATTAGGACAAAAAACAAAAGAGTCACCTGGCAAGGACTTATTTTTTTCAGATACAGATGGACAAGCGGATCGTGTAAAAAGGAAAATAAGGCACAAAGTGTTCTTAAAAATTTACGACCTCGAAAATGTAGCTTAAAAATTTAATTCATTTAATTCAATTTCATGAGCTTGTATATGTTATTTGGGGTCGGTTGGTTGGGTAAACACACAAATACACATAACAATATTTTATTTCAAAAAAAAATTGTACAAAAGTATTTCCGTTTTTAAGATAAAAAAAACACATTAAAAAAACGTTTAAAAAAGCACGTTTCTTATCTGAAACTCTAAAAATTATCTCTTGATAAATGCGTCTGCTTAAAATTTAATGGTGCTTGTATATGTTATTTGGGGTCGGTTGGTTGGGTAAACACACAAATACACATAACAATATTTTATTTCAAAAAAAAATTGTACAAAAGTATTTCCGTTTTTAAGATAAAAAAAACACATTAAAAAAACGTTTAAAAAAGCACGTTTCTTATCTGAAACTCTAAAAATTATCTCTTGATAAATGCGTCTGCTTAAAATTTAATGGTGCTTGTATATGTTATTTGGGGTCGGTTGGTTGGGTAAACACACAAATACACATAACAATATTTTGTTTTAAAAAAAATTGTACAAAGGTATTTCCGTTTTTAAGATAAAAAAAACACATTAAAAAAACGTTTAAAAAAGCACGTTTCTTATCTGAAACTCTAAAAATTATCTCTTGATAAATGCGTCTGCTTAAAATTTAATTCATTTAATTCAATTTCATGAGCTTGTATATGTTATTTGGGGTCGGTTGGTTGGGTAAACACACAAATACACATAACAATATTTTGTTTTAAAAAAAATTGTACAAAGGTATTTCCGTTTTTAAGATAAAAAAAACACATTAAAAAAACGTTTAAAAAAGCACGTTTCTTATCTGAAACTCTAAAAATTATCTCTTGATAAATGCGTCTGCTTAAAATTTAATGGTGGATCTTTCTATACATATTAGCATGTAATTATCGTATTTACGCATACTGTTTTCGTTTTTTTTCAAGTCGGTAATAGTCATACAAAAATAACAACGAAAAATGGAACACATTATAAATTTTGTTTTGTCTATTTTCATAATTATGGTAAGCTGTTTCATACGTATTTTCATGAATGTTTCATATGTAAAAAGACCAATTGGCCTTATTCATAATACCGTGAGAAAAATGCCGTTTTATTTCACGGGATGCGACCTGAGTTGCAAAAAGCACATACGGAGAGCCAATCTCAGTGCAGAAAGTTGGTACCACTGCCGAAACAGCAGAGTCTCAGTCCACGAATTTAGTGTTAACTACTATCTTGTTCTTCTAGCTTTTGTGATTTCTGGTGTTTGGGCCTTGCCTTAGTAAAGGACGAAAGTTTCAAAATTAGGCCGACAGCACCTCACTCTATCTATTTTGTTATGGTTAGTCGGGGTTTAGCTATTGTGTCATTAATTTTAAGTAGTTAATAAAATCAAGCGCTATGTTGTGTGGGAAATCCATTATTTTAAAAATGTTGGAAAAGTCCACTTCGCATGCATGCATAAAGAAAATTATGTACATTAGCTAGCACAAAAATAAGTTTTTTTTGTCTCGTGGTGCAAAGGTGCACACGTGCGATACACACGAGTGATATGTTCACTGAAGGCAGTGACCGGTCATATCGAGATCAGCAGAGTGGACTGGACCAAGTAAAACGTCCACGTAATTAGAGATACGGTGTTGGCCTGGTGGCCTTTATTTGCGCGAAAGAAACTCGCGAGCAGGCAAGTAAACGAACAAAAGAAGAGCACCACACTCCCATGAAATAGTGCATACTGGGAGGAAAGCGTAGCTTTTCCTAACATCTTTTGATCTCATTTATGTTTTCTGGCGAGACAGAGTTTGGAAATGAGCGTTTTTAATTTTCTTGAATTATATTCTTTATTGTTGCATCTTCGTTTTTTTTTAATCTCAGCATTAGTTGAAGTTTATTTAAGTATTTCATCTTTTGGCGCGTTTAGTAAAGGGTAAAATTATGACGAAGTTAGCCGTACAAAATGCAAAATTCATTTTACTAAGTTCACTCACTTAACCGCCGAAGCTGTAAAGGCACTGGGTCAACAGCGTATCTATCGTGGGTGTTTTAGTCGGTCTGGCAGCTGATCCCGACAAAACCAGTTACCGTCCCCGGTGACTGGTAGGTGCGAGCGCCTTTCCCTCACGTTAATAAAAAAATAATCACCTGTATTTAATATCTTTTTTCAATTATTCTATGAAAGATTCGTTTTCAAATCTGAGATTGGAATCAAGAATAAATCATTTTCGAGGTTTCTCGGGGGCTTTGATGATTACGAAAATGACATCCATTTCAAATCCAAAATGGCGCGTATGCATTTTTCTTAAAAATTCGTTACGGGGATTTGGTTATGCTGAATACAAGAATGTCGACCATTTTTAAACCCAAGATGTTATTTTAAAAAATATCGACATGGGATTAATTTTAATGGTTCGAGTTCTCGGAGACAAGAACGGTATATTTTTTGTTAGCCTAAAAAGTATAATTTCGAAGGCGCTTATAAGTACACGCTCCGATTTTTTTAACATTTATTTGTTTTGTGAATACGTTTATGAAGTTACGAGATCAGTAATGTAGTAAATTTAGAAAACATTTTGGTAATTCGTTTAAAACATTTTTTTTTAATATTTATTACAGCTAGTAGGCAATGCTTTCATGGCGCAAGAACAACCAAGTTTTAATAAAGAAGTAATCCAATATGCAACACGACAGTCATTATCACACCGTTTCGTTAGTTGTAACTTTTCCACACCGGTTAGTCAATTTCATGGTTGTGATGACCTATTTGTTTTGAACTTATAACATCTTAACATCATTTAGTTACCTTAATAATTTGAATGATAGCACTCAAGATGTTTCAAAGGAAAATATAATTTTACGTATGTTAACTAACGGTCAAATAAGCCATATGGTGGCGGCTTAAGAAAATCTTTCCATAATATTACAAATAAAATAATGTTTACTTTCGAATTTTTTTGGTGCTATGCACTTATAGACGTGCACTGAATAAATAATGTATGCGCTATGGCTATTCGTAGATTTGACTGTTTAAAACCGTCAATATACATCAAAATATTGAGTAATAAAATGGTGGAATTATATAGCCCCAGATCTATACTTTCGTTACACCAAAGTGTATATGTCAAAAAGAGATAAACTATTATTTGTAATTATCACAATAGTAAAAGTACCAGTTTGCAAATGTCACACTGCTATGTTAAGGTTTGTAATTCGGAGCTTGGAAGTGTCCGCCACGCTACTCCAGTGCTGGTTTGCGGACTTCTTAATGAACATTTTTATTATTATTTCTCAGACATACAGGTGTCCTCACGATGTTTTCCTTCACCGGAGCGCACGTGGTAAATTCAGCACTTGAAAATTGCGACTATAGTGGCTACTATACCAATTATCTCATAATTAAAAGTACGACCAAATAGCATAGTGGTTAGCGTACCTGAATGTTGAGCCTTGAGCCCTGTGTTCAAAGTTCCCTGTCCTAGAGTTAATATCTATGCCACAAAAAATATTGGTACTCGGGTCTGGTTTTGTTGCGTCTCGTTTCTCTTATACTGCATACTGATTCTTCCTCGCATCTCAAAAGCGTTACATCGGACACGGGAAGGCAAAGGACAAGTGATTGCCTTTTGTGCATAATTTGGCGGCACTATAATACATCCCGCACAGTTGAGAACTGTCGATAATATTCGTAACTTGTCGCCGTGATCGAATTTAGTTAGGTAGGCATTATCATCATAACAGACTGGAAAGACGATATGATTATGTTTCTGTTTTATATTTCTTAAATGTTAATGCGTATTCTTGCTAACAATTATGTCTCCATATTTACCTAAAACTAATATTTACAAAAGTTCAACCAATATTTTCTTACAGCGTCCAATCTGTATCAATTGTTATGAATTCCTTCACTGCTCACCATTAAACATAGGCTTCCGAATAACCTGTCGCCGTATAGCAAAGTACTGTAACAACGGTCACTGTTCCATCATTCCCAGCACATCTTGTATTAATGAAACTAGTCAACTGCTACTACATTAGGTATGAATCATTTATTTGAATAGTATTCCTTCGTTCACATTTGTGGTTAAGAACTAGTAACTAATGCTCTGAAAGATTTGTCCCGAACAAGCAGCATTATAGCACCTAGGCTTCCATACCCAGTGACGGAGTCGTTGCTTGGAAAAGCCATAACAACTAATGTAAAATGAAGTAAATGTAATGGAAATAATTAAAATAAATGTAAAATAAAATGGGAGCCAGCCCCATCAGATGAAAAAGAATCATCGTGGCCCATGTATGGGCATACACCTTTCCTCAAAGATGAATCAAGACTGAAGGCATTAGCGTGGTAAGCACAATGGACTGTTGGGGAAAATGGCACAGATGGACGACGGGCAGCAGTGTCTTAAGCGCCAGGCGTAAAGTGTAATCGCCTACCATCACCACGCCTATCGCCGAGTATTAGTGAATTAATTAAAGGCTGATGACGACGAGATGGGAAGATAATAGAAACTACAGCGTGAGAAACGGTCAACGTACCAGTACCGCGTCTCGAAGCCGAGTTACGTTTTCGTGTCTGGAAGTATTATGACGTTTCCCGGGTTTCAGGCACAGCACATCATATTCGATAGAATTTCCATCCGAGACAAGAAAAAAATACGGAAGAGTGGTGACCTTAAGTTCGTTCTGATAATCAACGATAAGATTTCGTCGTGGTAAAAATCAACCTGGAAAACATTATCATAACTAGCATTTTTGTTACAGGTTTGACCAGAGCATCTCGGCGTACATAAATTCGGCGATTACACAATTTTATTTTTCATTTAAAAAATTGTAATTACTTTAATTTTATAATTTAAACTTTCGATTGTTGACACATGGTGAAATTTCATCATATTGACAATTATTATTCTCTCTTGTACCAGTTTTACAAAACATTTGTGTTGTGAATAATAATTGTCACTTTAATTTGAGATAAAAATAAACATAAAAAACATACTTTTTCTTGCATGTTAAATATATTTTTGTTATTTATCTGGCATCTCCTAGTGGAACAGAGAGCATCGATATGATCAAACCATGAGCACAAGGTTCCTGAGCTACCACGGTACTGTTTGTCAATGCATTATGTACCAGTAACAAAGCTAAAATAACATATTCATGTGCGAATTTCGATGCGTGACCTAGACTGTACACTTCCTCTTGGGTATCGTTATGTAACACGATTGCACGAGTCGCTTTTATCTTAACAAAGCTGTTCTATGCTTACTTATAGTAATAATAATAGTTTTTGCAATATTGTTAAACTATTATAAAGATGTTTACCACATGATTAGGGCTGTATCCCTAATTTCATGTAAAATTTTATATCTTCAATGGTGTAATAGTGGAATGGAACAATTATAAAAATATTATCTCATATCAAACGTAACTTCTAAAATATGAGATGAGTATTATTATTTATCAACTACATAGACTTACTAATGGCACCTTTAGTATAGTAAATAAAAATAAAAGCTTATATATATACATAAAAACCTTTGCATATTGCGTGAGTAGTTTCAAAAGAGAGGCAATGAACTGATAACCAAACGTCCAAAAAACGTCACACTTTGATGCTGCATATAACTATTGTCAATTGTTTCCAACTTCATCTTCTGCCTTAGTCTGTATAAATAGATTTTGTTCGCACTTTCATGGAAATACCTATCTTATTAGAGATTTTTAAAGAAAATTTATCTTGACAGAATTATTTGGAGAAATCTGACATATGAAAAAAAAAAAGTTATATATCTTCCAACTTAAATAGGTTTAACGGTACCATTTTACTAGCTTGGATTGGTGGCCCCTGGCAAGTTTTTTCTTCAAAATCTCTCAAACCCTTGTTTGTCTCTATTGCCTTTAAAAAATATTAAATTGCGAATAAAAGTGACGCAGTGCTGTTCGACAGCCATCACAAATCGTCTAGTAAACAGACATGACGACTTCCAGCATCCCGAACTAGCATATATACTCTTCGTCAGATTGTACAGAAGACCGATTAATGCAATTTACCATTATGTCTATCTGTCTGTCTATGATAAAGCCTTCAATACAGTCGAAATGAAATTTGGGCGGCGCTCCAGTCTCTCCAGCGGTGCCAGATAGACTCCCGGTATCGAAGTGCTGACAATAAGACTACAATGTCTATCCGAGTACAGAATCAGAGTATGAAACCAAATCCAACTGCAAAAAGGTGTAAGACAGGGTGATGACATATCCCTGAAACTCTTCACCGCTGCTTTGGAAGATGTTTTCAAGCTGTTGACCTGGAAAGGTTTTTATAGCAGATTCGCTGGAGGAGCTTAGCACTATGCTCAAATACCTCAATAGTGTATACCAACAGGTTGGTCTTAAGATGAACATGGACAAGACGAAGATCATGTCTAACGTCCATGTAACACCAATACCGGTTGTTGAGAACAATAGGCTCGAAGTTGTCGACGATTTTGTCCCAGGTCCTGGTCAAATTGTCCGATTAGGTAAGCCGAAAGTGGAAATGCTACCAGGCCTGGGCCGATGCATCGGCGTCCCGGGTTGCAAAAACCAGCGCTCTTAAAAACGAGTAGGTTCTCCAAAGAGTTATCGCCGCGGCAAAGTCAAAGCACATTGGCAGAATTGGCGAGAGACTAGTTCGCCTCCCATCGGGAACCCGTGCATTCCGGTCTCTAGCTAAGGCTGTCCAGGGGAATTTCTGTCAGCCATCTCTCCCATCTCTGCACAAGAAGGATAATTCGCTGGCCCATACTGCAAAAGAGAAAGCCGATCTCTTCGGCTCTTTTTTTGCATCCAACTCGACTCTTAATGACCGGGGAAACTCTCCACCTACCATCCCGTGGTGTATTTGCTCCATTGCTGCCGGAGATTCAATTTCTGCAGAGCTCAGTGCGAAAGGCAGTCCGCTCCCTAGACATACATAAGTCGAGTGGGCCGGCCGAAATCCCTCCAATTGTGCTAAGGATGTATGTTTACCGCAAAAAAGAATCACTTTGTCGTGTCTCCTCTTTTTGAGAACATTCCCCTTATTGCCTCAGCCAGTATCAGAATCCTTTGCGTTGACATATCGAGCGATATGCAGTTCCGTGGTAACTTGGATGGAAAGGCCAAATCGGCCTCCAAAAAGTTTGGTGTGCTCTGCAGAGCGAGACGGTATTTCATGCATGCAACTTTATAAGGCGCAAGTATGGCTGATCCCAGCCGTCTGAGTTTCACCATCGTACATCGCGACAGAATTCCAAGTTCCATCAATACCACCTAGATGGTTGGCATTCCACCACAGTGCGTTTTAGTCGATGTTTTCTGCCACGCACTTCGACTTTGTGGAATCAGCTGTCGCCAGCGGTATTTCCGAACAATTACGACTTAGGGACCGTCAAGAAAAGAGCCTATTCCTTCCTTAAAGACCGGCAGCGCATCTGTAGCTTCTCTGGTGTTGTGGATCGTCGTGGGCGTCAGTGATCACTTACCATCAGGTGCGCCGCATGCTCGTTTGCCCCCTTCTTCTATAAAATAAAGGTATGTTCAACTTCGATCCAGAGGTCAATCGACTAATCCAACTCGGCTGGACTACGTTCGGGAAACTACGTCATATCTTCTCGTCGAGTATGCCTCAAAACCTCAAGAGCAAAGTAAACAACCAATGCGTGTTGCCAGTGGTGACTTACGGAACTCAGACTTGGTCCTTCACTGCAAGCTGTATGAGGAAGCTCAAAGTTGCTCACCGCGCTATGGAAAGGGCTATGCTCGGTGTTTGTAACCGACATAGCTGTAAAGATCAGCAAGCTGTAGTGGCAATGGGCTCGGAGTACTGACAGCCGTTGCTGAAAAAAAGTTCTCAAGTGGCAGCCACGTACAGGCAAACGCAGTGTGGGACGACCTCCCTCAAGATCGAGTAACAATCTGCGTAGTGTTGCGTGAAGTCGATGGACGCAGGTAGCTCAAGACAGAGATCTTTGGGGGAGGCCTTTATTCAGGAGTGAACTTTAGATAGGCTGCAATGATGACGAATGATGATCTTCTCTGATGAAGATTTGTAAAGGTTTCCAGATCTTTAACTGTCGGTTCCTGTATTGCCTTCACTTATTTATTTCATAAAAGTAAGCTTCTATCGGTGACGCATTTTACAGAATTTTACTCTTTAAAAAGTCTTAAGTCTTAGTCAGCTTAAGGATAATACATGCTTCCCGCATTGACACAGGAAAATCAATCAGAGTTTAATACATCTAGGTTCTTACGGACACATGAAGCTAACTCTGTCTAACAAAAGTCTCCTGTCTACCTGACAAAACACGCTTCCATGTTAATCACTCGCAATTACAATATTTCGTACCTTATCTATGAGAGTTAGTTATTTTGCCATTTATCGGGTGCCAGGTTCCAGTTCGGTTATGTCCCTTCTGGACTGAAAGAGGGAAGGGTTTGTGTTGAAGGTCACATAGTCTAGTTATAGAAAACATTATTATAAGACTGACAGCCCTGCTCATAATAATAAGAGTATTCAAAGTCAACCGTATATAAACACATCTAGATCTGTGATCTGTACTTTCACGTTAGAAGAGAAGTAAATCGTACTGTTAACCGATATGTTACTCAACAGAAGTCACATTTTTCTACTTGTCGCTTTGGTAAGACCTATTTAATATTTTCTTACATATAATCTTCAACTAAACTATTGTTGTACTAGTAGACGATATTAGTAGTACACTAGATAACATACGCAGAGAATCCGCCGCATGGGTAAGTCTTAACTATATGGATTTTTTTTTATTGACATAATAAATCTCAGTAGTTTGCTTTTCACAAACAAATAGACAATGTATAATACAAGAAACTATATTGATTGGAAAATCCTACAGTGTACAGCTCGGTCGCTCATGTTAATTATTAATTAACAAATATGATTATTATAAACAAAATAGAGATCTAAACGGATTCGCAAACTTCATTCTTTTCCATTACCTTCAGATTCATGTAATACCAACCATGCCTTTTGAATATCGCTACTCTTATCCTTCTAGTATGTTTAAAATAATCATATTAAACTATCCTTAGTATATTATTTATTTAAACTACCTCTGATCAAGATCAAGTATTAACACAATAACCTACTTCGTAGAATAGTTACGATCTTGTTTTGTTCAAGTAGGTCTACGAAATATTAGATTGAGCACGCATGTCTATAGAATGTGTATATTTACGTTATACATTTTTGGAATAAGTAACTAGGCTGAAAATTTGAAATTGAACCAGGCGAGGCATAGTCATTTTATGATCTTTTTTATAAGCCTGTAATAATCCACTGCTGGACATACTCGAAGGTATTTCCATTAAAGCGTCAACAGAAGCTGGTATGCCATGTATAACAATTAGTCCCCAATCACCACGTTGGGCAAACTGGTTGGTGAGCGCGTACATCAGTATTCTGTGGGGACTGGGCGTACGATTCACTAGTCAGTTAAGCACAGGCGGAAGCAATTACTTCATTTTATTGGTTCTATTGCAATGCTGAATCCATTCATTATCCATAAATAAAAGTAAATCCGAGCCTTTTTTTTTGCGGAAGGGGGCTAACGAGCAAGCGGGTCATGTGATGGTGAGTACCCACGTACATCTGCAACACCTGAGGGGCTGCAGGTGCGTTGCCGGCCTTTAACGATTTTAAAAGGTGGGAGGGAGGACGAGGATGGGGAATGAAGAGGGGGAGTGGGCCTCCGGTTACCTCACTAAACGAACGAAATGCAGAAGCACAAGATGCCTCTGCTTCACGCCGGTATTTTGTGAGGTCGTGCATTACTCCGATCAAACCGGCCCATTCGAGCAGCAGCGAAAGCCAGTGCTTGGTTCCACTTAATACAGAACATTATCATTTGTTTTAAATAAAAATTGTTAATGCCTGTTAATGATGACAAAGTTCACTTTCCATTTTATTGTATCAAAGATTTATTTTTCCTTGATGTTAGCAAACATGTATGATATATATATTAAACTTCACAGATAGCTGCTCATCTAATTATCGCACAAGAGACATCTAATTCGACAACAACCGAAGCCAACTCTGGGAATCAACCAGATCCAAATACCAATTCTAGTCAAAATGGTGAAGCACACGACCAGACTCAAGACAGATTCTTTTTCTTTACTCGTTTTGTCGGCTGCAACTATACCGCCCAGGTACTTGCAATAACCAGTAATCCTAAAACTTTTAGGTGTTTATACTAGTGCGGTTGAATAACATTAAACTTATACACATGGAATATATCGCATCTCCGAACGAACATGACCAGCCTTCTCGCCAGCCTCCGGTACTTTGCCATGAGATAGGTTTTTCCATTAGTCGAGTAAAGGAGAATGGAAAAGAAAGGAAGTGGCAGATTCTTTCGCCGTTGTTACGGGAATAAGTAAAAAATGATGGCACTGATATTAAAATTGTCTTACTTTTAATAATAGCTATAACTGTATTGCACAGTAAGTATAAGAGTATAATCAGATTATTTTATAGTCACTACATAAATATAATTAACTTTCGACGAAATGGGGAAAAAATAGAAAGTTAACACTTTTCGTGTATATGGTAAACATAAAATACTCATGAACATAATTTTTGTGTAGTAAGTAGTGATCAGTGACCGGGTGCTTGCTTCAAAATACTGGACTAATCAATTTATGTTTGACCTATTTGAGATGTTTGATGATTTTATTAATAGACAAATTGAATTATTGATAATCATGAGTGAACTTTTACAATTTTTTCATCTGATTTCAGGCCGGCCGTACTTGTGCCAACTGCAGGCAAACCCTACTTTGCTTGTCAAGTAACGTCGGAATATTAAAAACTTGCCACGGTTTACTTCCTTTCTGCAACGCAGGGCGTTGTTCCTATATCGGTGGCTCCACATGCAACACAACATCTTCCGGGTAATTCTGGCCATAACATATTTCAATGAAGATGCACCTTTTATATATTTTACATTTTATTGGTAAAAGTTTGTTGGTAAATGCAAAATTTTTCCTAATTACCTAATAAATAGATCGTTAAATTGATTGTGTTACAAGTTATACGTAATTATTTATTAACTAGTGACACCATAACCCTGATACTTATAACGGAGCATACTCATATTGTCTATAAAAAGGCAAACCAAAGAATGGGTCATTGCTGCGCACTGATATCCTCACGATGTTGTCTTCAGCGCCGAGTACGATACAAATTTAAAGCAATTAAGAATTTTATTGCTGATCGACCTCGGATCTTCAGCGTATAATAAAATTAAAACGTGTGCCCTAAGATCAGACCTACCATGGGTCTGTTGCTATTGACTAGGTAAATAGTAAAGTAGCAGCCATTTATTTTACATAAATCATCTGCTCCATATACCACTACGCCTTTACTTCTTTGCCCCAATACTATATCCAAAAACATATACATATTAGCACACATTATGGCTGTTATGACCCGGAATGGGTATGACCTCTTATCATCAGGCGGAACAACTAGTTGAACCTTTTGGACATAAATAGTCTGTAGTGGGTAAAATACATAAGTATTTTTTTTTCTGTCGTTATTTTTTATTGCCACTACTCGTTGGTAAATAAAAATTGAAAATGATCTATATTATAGAAATAATTTACACTTACTGTGCACACAGATTGGTGAGTGTCGTACCGGTAGACTCAAAGTGGTGATGATGCTCACGTCATCACTAGTCTGTGAGATTTGGGTTCGGCAAAATCGGATCAATTGTCCCCTATCAGTCAGCTGTCAGAGCCTTGTTTGTTAGCTAACAGGATGCACTACTGCAGGTGAAGTTAAAAAGATGATATACCCTCCCAAAAATTGCAATTTACAATTTGAGATGTGTCATGACCAAACTCGGGTTGCTCTTCCAAAGCTCAAACATATTTTCCAAGTAACGATTATTCCAGACATACAGCTAGTTTTCAATGTGATTTCTTCAATACATGGAATATAACCGAAAATAAACTTGTTGGATTTTAAATAAAAAGATACAATTTTGTCATGTTCTCGTTTATTTACAGTTAACACAACATTGAAATAGATAAAAGTAGTATAATATCATAATAGTAGAATAAAATTAGTACAATAGTTTTAAAATAGACATTGCTAAGGGGGCTACAGTATAACATTTTAAAATTATTATCATTTATATGGTCACATTACATTGCCTATTTATTGTCGATACAGGAATAAAAAGTCGTAATAGGTGGGAGAATAAAAGGTATTGTTATTTTAAAGCTTAATTTAATATTTCAAACATGAGAGATATTACATGTTAAAAAGTTTTTATTTGTCAAACACAGCTAATCCTAGTCAATAAAGAGACAATATTCAAAATATTTTCAAGTTTAAAGTGATTATAAATCAGATGAAGAATTAATATAATAAAGAAAAATAATCAGTATAAATTGTAATACATTTTTTAAGAATAAATATTACATATTTTTACTTTAATTAAAGTTTTGAATTAGGTACAATAAATGTTATAGTAGTATATATTTGCGATTGACGACGTAATTTTAAAAGTTAGTACCTTAATTTACTTCATAAATCTTACACCAGTCATAATAGCCAATGTCGTTTTATAGAATTGAGATCCGATTTAGTAACCTATCCTTATATTGTAGCTATATTTATAACAAAATCAATAAAATCACAACATGTAACTTCAAATTCTACATAAATAGATATATTTTATCTATATCCTATTTGAAATTATTATCCTCCACATTCTAAAATATAAAACATAACCTGTAGGCTTTTAGCTATTTGCCGATGACGATGCTGGAGAAATGGACAAATAGTTTGAATTCTGTAGATGTTTAACAAATCTATTGTCCCTTGCTTACGTCGGGGTTAAGCGATTCAGCATCGCTTCGGCATCGGCACAGCTACTGATTCTTACGTCTGCTGGGAAGACTGCTGTTGCGGTAAGTTTTTCTAAGCATTATATTGTCAACGGCGGGCAACAACAAGTACCTCTTGCCGGACGAATGGTACGGGACTTTAAGCGATCTAAAGTAATAAAATCTCGGAACGTCTTTTGAGTTCTGCCAGCTATTTTTAGTGAGTGTTTCGACAGGATTAGAAAGGTTTGGTGGAACAGAGTTCGATGCTGCTGGGAGGTCGTTTAGCGTTCGGTGGAGGTACCGACCGGTCGGGTGCGAGTGAGCAAGTACTGGCGGCGGCGGTAAGTCGGAGTCGTCTGAATCGATTGCTGCGTCAGCTTCGGGACCAGAGATATATTCCCTATTAACAAACAAAAGTTATACATAAAAAGGTATACATAATAAATTTTCACTAACTACTTTATATTTGTTGTTCGACTGCTAAAAGGAATCAAATTCTGTAAAGTTCACCTTTGTAAAAGTAAAGCTTCGGCCAGCACTTTATAATAGCTGAACAACAGGATTATACATCCATAATTTTAGTTGAATTACTTTAATTATCTTTGCAACTTAGATATATTTGATAACAAAAACATCATGTTATAAGCTTATAAGGGCTTGTATATTCGATATTTGTACGACAAAACAAATCATGTTTTTTATCTTAGATTCCTAAAGAATATTTGAAAAAATAAAATGTATTTGAATTTTTTCTGCATTACTTTAAAAAGCATTTATATTTATACATTTTTTTTAATGAAGGTGTTTTCACGTTTTCTAATATTATCACTATCCTTTTAAGTAGTCCAGAACTCGACATTGTATGTGTCTGCAACGTAGAGAGAATTTGCTATTATCACAAAACTTGGCGGATTGTTCAATAGCCTGTCATGTTCTATATACATATTACCTTATCCTTATCTATTATCGGATTAGCTGACTAAAGATAGACAGACATTTGACAAAACTCCTTTCAAGATATTAAAAATGTCTATCTTTAGTTAGCATTTAACATATTACAAATCGGCCATAATTCAACTATTAAGAGACAACACGCTCGACTAGGCGGGGTAAAGAATTCGGTTACGCCCCTAAAATAAAACGCAAACTATACGGACATAAAAAATCTTACCTAATTCCGAAATTCTCGTCAGCGGAATGCTTCCTGAAAAACAAAAACGGACAATTTAGGCTACATTAAATATCGTCTATAATACTACAATCATGTTTCATGACATCAATATTTAAGCACGTGTATATCTAAATGCCATGCTATTACGACCCGATTATTCTAATAGGCATTGGAAACATCGATCTATCGCCAACTTCTGGCCCACTATGTTATCGTTTTCAAGGCACTATTACACTTGGATGTTGTTATTAATTATCAATCTGAAAATGAAACCCAAACACCGTCCCGCATTTCTAGATACAATCAAGTATACACTACTAACATATAACATGGCTTACCACTACGCGACATCTCATATCAGAAGCATTAAAGCACATAATAATCATCGCTCTACTGCACAAATAGTCCTTCTAACACAATCTATCACATCGATGATTACCAAATCCTAACTTTACAAGACCTGTATAACTCCTGACTAGGTAATAACAGTCTGGCTCTTCCAGATCTGCTATAACGGCCTCCCGAAAATCTAAAAGACGGCAAAAGACCTAACCGGGCTAAAGACCCAATATGACGCTTTTCAAAATTATCACGGACGTCATCTTCATCTGTAACAGATGTAATAAAACAAATACAGTTACCGCTGTATTATTTAACTGATATAGAAAAACAAGTTACAACATTTGACTTACCCACAGATCGCTTGTCTTCACTATCATTATTTTCAGTGGAGTCAATGTCGTTTGTGTTTATGACGTCTGGTAACGAGAGTATGTACCTTTTGGTACGAGTAGCAGGTTCTATGTAAACAGGTCTATACAGTCCATGTACTGGCATGCCTACTGTCCCTCTTTTGAAGTACCAATTATGATCGTAATCTGTTTCATAGCCATTTTCTGGATATGCTACGGATCCCACTTCGCTACGTTTGAAAACTTGAGATAAGGGAGGTAGCATGTCCGGATTAATGGATTGTTGGAAATCGTACATTTCATTAATATCAAATGGACCATCTATTTCTGATATTGGCGGGACAGGATTTTGATAGAATGGATAATAATATTCATCTCCAACAATTTCATCCCTTTTGTGAATCATTCCGCTGCGAGCCAGCGAGGCGATATTGCGTTTATCATTAGGCTGGTTATATTGTCCTCTGCCGACGCGGTAGCCATCCCTAGCCAAAGATTGAATATTCCTTTTTATAGCAGTGTAACTGCGTAGGCGAGCAATGGAGGCAACATTTCTTTTATCATGAGGCTCTTCTTCATCTTGGTCTGGCTTGTCAGCTTCACCATACGGAGATCTAAATGTAGGCAGTTGCCCATTTTTAGCAAGGGTTGAAATGCTTCTTTTAAATCCAGGGGAAGCGCTTTTTAGGTACCCATCTCTGGCGAGAGCTGCAATGTTTCTTCTTGGAAATGTTGGCCATTGATTCAAAGTATCAGCAGGTAGACTCAGAACCTTAGAAAATTTAAGTCATATTTAAATTAATTAATCTATGTAATTTTAACTGAGGTTTTTTGTATATTATGATTTTAATTCGTTACCTGGTCAAAGTAGGTAGATAAAGCCAAAACTAATATTGCCCCAAACAACAAACGATGTCTTCTATTGTTTGTTCTGGTGAGCTCCCTCATCTAATATCAAAAATAAACATTTAAATTTTTCATTGCATGTTTACTGTGAGATTTATGTTTATAATGTTTTTTTTATTTAAGATTTTCAATGGAGAAATATTATTATTTTGACACACGAGCGACTCTGCTCTGGGATATCTAGGGTCAAATATAATATCATGAGGAAAGCCTAAGCCTATTTCTCAAATAAGCACCCATGATTTTAATATTTTGAGGACTTGTGAAGTCCCCAACCCGCACCGCGGCGGAAACTTCCTGCCTATATGCCTGGGTGCCACCCCCGGCTTGGGGTTTCCTTAATTAATAACATCCATAGCCAAGTATACCACTGCACAACCTCAAGGTATTGTTACCAAAAAATAATAATGATAAAACTGACGGTAGCCTGGTTAACTATGATATCAAGACGTTAAACATCTCAGTCCTCCTGTGAAAACGTCCAGAATTACAAAAGTGATAGTAAAACGCGAAAAAATCCGTTGAAATGTTCCATTTCAAATGATATGTCAAGTCGTTCTTGATAAAACGAGATTTGTACGCGGTAGAACCAAGCGGCGGCTTTTGCTGCTGCTCGAATGGGCCGCCTCGTCTGGGGTAGTACCTCGGCCGCGCAGAATACCGGTGTGAAGTTGAGACATCTTGTGCTTCTGCGTTTCGTTCGGAGAGTGAGGTAACCGGACCTCGCCACCACCTCCCTCCCTCCTAGTCTCCCTCTACCCCGTTTCCCGATCCCGATTTACTTTCTCTCTTCCTCCTCCTCCCCAAATATCCTATATATCCTATAGGCCGTCAATGCACTTGCAGCTCCTCTGGTGTTGCAAGCTGTACGTTGGCATCGGTAATCACTTATCATCAGGTGTCCCGTTTTTTTTTTTTTTTGGCTCCTTTCTTACATTAAATAAAAAAGATAGGTGGAAGGACACTAAAGTGATCCTATAAGGATTTGTTTGAATTTAATATTTATTATGTATATATTATTTCATTATGGCATTCATAGTGCAAATTTTTTTTATTTAATTTCACAGTGATGTTCATATTCACAACATATTTGCAAGTCATTTAACATTTCATACACCTACGCAATATAACATAAACATAATTTATTGTCATTTACACGGTTATTGTGATGTGACATAAAAACCGTCAAAGCCCGAGACACCAATAATAGTCTGTCGCAGTGAAGATATAAACTTGGCAGATTCAATTACACTAGAGCGTGCTCCGCTCTCGGTCCACAACACACCTGAGCTTTAAGAAAATAATTGATATTTCCAGCTTAAACGGAAGCAAGAGCCGAAAGCAATTAACTGTAAATGGAAATTTTAATATTTACCAAATTACCGCGGTGTTCATTTTCGTTTTATCCTATTTGTAAGGTTCTCAACTTTATGCACGCGTAACTACTTTTAAGCAGCACCCAAATATTTCTGTTTTAAATACATAAGTGTTTACATATAATTTAGCTGCCGAGTCTAGATTAACTAATTCTCATATAAGCTAGTACCCAGGTTCGAATCCCGGTGACGACCTTCATGTCTGAGAAAAAACCAAGAAATAGTTTCCGACGCTATGTACAGATCGCCAGCCCGCAGCCTGGCGCAGCGTGAGGTACCTTTTCCGGCTTCAAACCCTTTCAAATATTGTGAGGCCTTTGCCCAGCATGGGACATCTACAGTTGCTACTTTATTTTTACACAAAAAAGAACAATGTATCCAACATAATAGTCAAAACTTTACTAGGAATTTCAGTGACGTAATTACAAACCGAAAGTGACATTAGTTCACAAACTTCCCCGACAGTTATTAATTACTTGATTGTTCTACATTGTTGTTTAAACAGGAATCTTAGGACCCATGCTCAATTTCAACATAACGTATACTACGTGAATATTATGGTGAAGATACGTACGTGTATGTGCTTCACTCATGAGGTCTCTAGAAATAGAAACACAATTCAAAATTCATATAAATATTTATTAACGTATATTTAGAAATATATTTTAACTGAGTATATTCCAATTAACACGATTCATTCGCGACATACCTAAATTCATTTCTGATGCTACGAGTATAGTATACACTATATACATTACCGAATTTGTCGAACAACAACATAAAACAGTCGAAACCAATGCATGAAAAAATTTATGTAAATAATTTTACGACGTAATTAAATTTTAAAAAATCACGGCTCAGAGTAAACGGGAAGCATAATTGGTCTCCAGGAGTTAAATAAGTTCCAGGCTGTGACTAAGTCATTTATAAATTATTGGGAAGTTATGAAATATCATCTCCGCCTCATTCTCTACATTTTCTAGAATTAATGTACGCGAATAATTGATACGTAAACGCAAACATGCTACGTTTAATATTATATACGATATAATAACTATCGCGCACAGAAGCAAAGCTACCAAAGTTGTGTGGAGACATTTAAAGTCTGCGATGACATTTATACCAAAGGAAATGAAACTAAAACTTGACTGCTTTTACCGGCGTTCTTTGTGTAATAAAATAAAGCGATTTCTCTCTAAAATATTTTTCAATGCTCGGCGAGATTGTATTTTACAATTTGAATGACATGTCAAATTAAATATCATGTTTTCTCTATACATACATTTTTCGATTTTTGTATTTTCCATAACTCATCCATCCATACGTTCCTCCCCACAATAAATGTTTCATGAAATTCAGGAAGGCAAAGGCAAGAAAGTGCCTGTGTATTCTCTAATGCATATGCACAATATTAATGACAATTTCCTGTTGTTAACCGTAAGGTTCCCAAAATAGTATTAGCTCGACGACGATATTCGTCTTTTACGATAATGAAACGTATAAGCTAATGAAATATCACAAAGGGAAATTCCAGAAAAAATGGCGCCTAGTCAAATGACGAATAATCGAATAATTTCACAGTCCTACATTATCCAGACCGATGACAGATAGCAGCATTTTAGGTGCGATATATTATTATATATGTATAAGTTCTCTCGACCGTATACCTAAATGCTGGGGTGATCAGTGGTACAGATATGTTTAGTCACTTTTCAACCCCCTTTTCACCGGAGCTTATATGTCCTAACAACGAAACCGTTGTCGAGCCTATCGTCTTCTTAGTATCCAAGCCAACGTTACAAATCGTACTTAAATTTCGAAAAACTCATTGGTACGAGCCCTCCACATAGGGGATCGAACTCAAGTCTCTTGATTCAGAGCCATATCACCTAGCCACTCGGCTATCGAGGCGTCGTATGATATGTAGTATGCATAGGCTAAGGGTAAATCATGAAACTTGGGAATGGCGAATACGTTTTTGCTGACTGCTTAGAAATTGATGACGTTTATGAATCATAGGTCAAGCTCTTCATCAGAAAAACGCCAACGTATTCTTACTAAGCATTGGGTTGTACCACCATGCTTAGTAAGTTGGCATTTGCAACGCACGTCGTTTGTCGTTTTACTTTCAACGTTTCATAAGATTAATATTAATGTATCTATAATACAAAAAAAATAAAAAAAAAATTCGGTGAACACGCGTTATAAATCATTTTGAAAAACCTTGAGCTCATTTTCCAAAAATACCTTGAATAATATTTTACTCAATACAATTGTTTTCTTATTGATAAATCAATTTTCTGTCGACCTTTAATAAATATTGAAAATAAGTCAATTTAGGTACATATGTTGGGATTTCATTTGAAATTCAATCAAGTTTAACCTTTTAGAAATACCTACATCATACTCATACGACCCCATTCAAAAATTCT
Organism: Bhutanitis thaidina; assembly: GCA_029286595.1. Classification (NCBI taxonomy): domain Eukaryota; kingdom Metazoa; phylum Arthropoda; class Insecta; order Lepidoptera; family Papilionidae; genus Bhutanitis; species Bhutanitis thaidina. Next base: position 7,409,601 of record JAGSMS010000005.1, read on the forward strand.
GATAGCTGGAATAAATATAAATAGTAATAGATAATTTTTATATAAATATTATTCTGCGGAGAAGCAAATGGTGTATAAAGGAATACACCATGTGCTTCTGCAAATGCCAACCTAACCCTACTAGCAAACAAACGAGGCTCTGGCATGAAATGGCTGATAGCGGAAAACCACTCAAATTTACCGAACCCAAATGCACACACCGACTAATGATGGGGAACAGCATCTGTGCGATGGTGCAATGCTACCGGCACTGCACTCACCAACCCGCCTGTTCAGCGTGATGATTATGACCTATCTTTCATGCATGGGGCACCCCAGATTTTGTTGGCACTTTCTTGGAAAGACCTACCATCTAGCATTGAACTCATGCCACATGAGAAAAAACAAAAAAGAAGAGGAAGAAAAAAGACGTGCTAAATTAAAATACGAAGATTGATTATAATATGTACAATATATGAATGTTCGTAAACCGTCTAAAAGACACAGGAGAAATTTCTTGCCAAGCATGGCGATTATATTAAACCCTCGTAATTGAACGGTCCGGCGCTCGGCAGTTTACTATTTATAGTTTACGAACGCATGGTTTAATGGTCACTTATAGACATTTTTCCTGGATCCGTATCAAAGCCGGTACTTGTATTTGTGCAACCCTTAAGTTAATTTTAGGAATGTCAATCGATTTAACACGTATATGCAATGAAATAGCGATAGTTAGCTGACTGCATGCGTGTTTACTATGAACAAGTCATGAATTAACAATGAAGAATCATGGTACAAGTTCTAATCTTATTTCAAAATCCTGACAAAGACGTTCGATTATAGGATATTATAACAATAATGATGATGATGTCCTCCTGGTCGAATTCGTCCGCTGCGACTTCTTTCGAATACTATTGGCAGTTGTCAGAAGCACAGAAGAATTATAGTGCCGCAAGTGTACTCGGAAAAACAGCGGCATTCATCTCTACCATCTTGTATGTAAGATTTGTGGAAAATTGTGTTTTATATTAACTTCGGCTGTGATTCGAACCCTGGACCTGAAGTACAGCTATAAGGTATACTAGCAACATGACAATCCGGTCGTTGTAAGGATGGGATAGTATGGATGTTAGGAACATTTTCATATAAAACATCGATCTAGCACTTCAGTTATGCCGTCTAAAGTCGAGTAATAATGTAAAAAAGTTTTCAAACGATTATAAGCACTAGACGTGGATTATATCATTTTGTCGGTTTATCCCTCCTTTTTAACTACTTTCAACTTTAACAAAGGAACTTTCATTAATTGCCCGTGAATATTTTTGATTTTATGACAATTTAACCCGCCTCATTCATCATTTGTTTAAATGAATTTTATTTCCTAAAAACTTCCGTTTATTTTAAATTGTCAAAGAATATATTATAATACACACGCATACCGATACACTAAAATAATGAAGAAAGCGTAATAACTAGATTGTAATTATATTAAAATTTTGATTTAACGTTTAAATTCATGAGAAAACCAAAGCTCTTGAACTTACCTTTCAACCCTGGTGGGGACCCTTATCACAAGCACTTTATTAACTTTCTATAAATGGAAACTTTCTTATCTTTACGTCCGATTTGATCTCGCAACTTTTGGGATGTTGGCGGGAATGATGGTTTCCAAACGCTGTTACACCTTTTATACAAGGGCAAGCACTACAAATACGCATGCGCGTCAATCACGAAGGCGGAGCTTACATTAAAGTTCGGTCTCTATGCAATATGCACTTTGTGTGATAGCCTTGCAAGGTCGCAAGGGTGACAACGGGTGACTGAGAGCGAGATTTAAATCAGGTGCAGCAAATAGATTTTAATTAATAAACCTTTTACTGTTGTCAATTATTTCTTGGAGTGGATATGTTAAATAGTTCGGGCTTAATCTAGAAAAAATAACCTTTAAAGAACGATCGTCTCTATTTCTATTACATGAATTTAACGAAATTTTCTTAAACGTACCAATGTTCTAAAAGCCTGCAATACAATTAAATGACTAGGCATTTTATTGTCTGAGCACTAGCTGTCTGATGAAAGCTTGGAGTGTTTGATTTTAAAGAGCCATTAGCAGACAACAATAGACACAATAAAACTGTCGGCTGGTTGGTAAAAGATAAATAGATAGCTATAACATTTTATTTACAAAATAAAGTGATTTTCGAAGAGGATTAATTAGGTATCAGAAAATCAAATTTAATTAGTAACACAATATGTAAATACAATTATTTTCGCGTGTGGAAATAGCTAATGGAAACAATATACATCCCATATGTCTGAATGAGACCAATGTTCAGGTTTGGTAAAACAAACTCTTTCTCAAAATGCCAACCTCACTTGCACCCTGCTAGTAAACAGACGAGGCTCTGGCGACCATATTATAGCGAAATATCCATCCCCATATACCGAACACAAATCCCACAGACTAGTGATGGTGAGCAGCATATGCTAGCGCGAGGGTACCGACACTGCGCTCACCAACCCGCTTTCCCAGCGTTGTAAGTATGGGTAGTCCTGCCAAGAAATGATTTCTTAGAGGCCTTTGTGGTTGCGGCATAAGAAAATCTGCCACCCATGGTAGCCGTAAAGGCCGACTAAGAGAAATGCCAGTAAAAGTTCGCAGCTTCCGCCTGATGGCAGATTATCAATCACGAAAAAGTCCGACTGAATATTCACTGATCACAAGTACACCTATTAGGCGATTACCACAAATCCTCCTCATGGGATAGGCATGTGTCCAGCCGTTGACTATTTAATGGCTGTCGAAAGAATAGTAGGATTTGCTATAATCGGCAAGCGGATTGGCGATCGCAGTACTGGATACCTTAGCTGCTTCCCATCATCGGTCTACTTAATATTGGTCTGTTATCCCGTCATTTGTTGGTAACCATTGCGATTTTTAAGGTTTTCTCTGAGTCGCCTCTTACAACACCCACAGAAAGGGAGGGGTGACAATTCATAAGCAGATACCACACGGCAATAACAAATCGCAATTGCATGCCAAAGATTTATTCAATATTTCAAATATTTGGCCAAAACATTTATCAATATATTATTTAAATGTTTAAAAGAATGTAAGTTCACCTATGTTTTCGATTTTGTGGCATTTTTAACAATTTATCTTACTAATGTACGTTAACGCAAACAAACCTAAATATAATCAGTAACTTTGTTTCAAATAAAATGTAATAAAGCTAAATGGACAAGTTTCGTTTAAGTTATTGGCATATAATTTATATAGACATCTGAAACCGCGGTCAAATCAACGATAATTGGGCGCGGTGGGAATGCTGAAATCCTCTTATTACTATCACATTGCGATTTATTGGAGACTGGAAGATTCAAAATCCAGTGCTAATTTGGTATTTATTCATTTAAATACCTATCTACGTCCAAATGTGAGCAATGGTTTTGTGTTTTTTTTTTTATATTATTTACAAATTGAACATATTATCCTTAATTTGTAACAATATGTAAATTTTAGTAATGTTATTTTGTTGTACTTGTAATCTTAATTTACAAACCATTTTCTAACGTACCGTATATGGGGCCTAAATTTGAAAATACTAAGATATGGGTACCAATCCCTGTGGAAGAAGTCACTGATGCTAATCTAATACTAATGAAGTTAGATCTTCATTAGTATTAGATTAGCAATTAGCTGATAGCAAATTAATATTGGAGGATAGTTTGTATTGGAGGATAGACATAATCTTGTTCTCAGAGTACAACATATACCGTGGTTTTTATGATATGACGAAAACAGCGCCGTAGGAGCACAGGGACCGGACGCCGAACTCTTACCCAACTACTCGAACAAAATAGAAAGCCTTGTCATGGAAGAAAAAGTTGCAGTCGACAATTCAATTGAGAATCATGGTCTTTGGCGCATTGGCCTTACGGCAGGCCTTACTTTCAGCAATATAATAACTTGATACTGGCACAGCCAAAGGCGGTATACTCCTCCCATAGTTTTCTAAATTTTTCTTATTTCCATTACTTTTAGTATTGACTGTTTGTACCATTTATGCTGATGACCTTCTGATTTACGTGGAAACAGATATAGATAATCTCAATAATGCGATTGTTAAATCAAATAACAATTTAAAATTATGACTGGTCATCGCGCTTTGGATTCTCTATGAATCTGACGAAATGCCGAGCTATATCGCTCGAGAATGTCCTTGAGTTATAATGAAAATGTGTTTGCGTTTTCAGGCTCTGGTCGTTTTGGCTATATATTGATAATTACTTTGAACTATAGAAAATTTTTACCGAAATTAGCCAAAAGGTCTCTGCTACGCTAAGAGGGCTCTAGTCTTAAGAATTTTCTTCCACTTAAAACTAAGCTCATCTGGACAAGCAGATGTATTGTAAAATATACATACATATATACATATTTGTGTATTTGTATTTATACACCAAAATTATATTTATATGTATAATATTTTTCACGCCTCGTCCCTTTGTATTACTTTTTAAGGTTTGCCATAAATAAATAAATTTCCACAGCTGGGCAAAGGCCTCCTTTCAAATATTCTCTGAGGGTTCGCCATGCTGCTCCAGCGCGGTTTAGGCGGACTTTACACATCCTCGAAATATCTTTAAGCGTGGTAGAGCCAAGCGGCAGCTTTAGCTGCTGCTCGAATGGGCCGGCTCGACCGGATTGGTACCACGGCCTCGCAGAATACCGGCGTGAAGTAGAGGCATCTTGTGCTTCTGCGTTTCGTTCGGTGAGTGAGGTAACCGGAGGCCCACACCGCTTCCCTATTCCCCTCCTCTTCCCTCCCATCTCCCAAATATCTTTAAAGACCGGCAACGCACCTGCAGCATCTTTGGTGTTGCAGGAGTATGTGGGCGACGGTAATCACTTACCATCAGGTGAACGGCTAGCTCGTTTGCCATCTCTTCCATAAAAAAAATATAAAAAAAAAATATATTTTTTTATTATATCTCAGACATGCAGGTTTCTTCACGTTTTCCTTCAACACCGATTACGTAGTAAATTCAACACTTAAAATTTTTGTCTCCCATGTCACGCACGTACTATAAGCGAACGCTCTGTCCACTAGGCTACAACGGCTCAATAATAGACGTTTCATCTATTTATGACCGCTTTAGCTGCTGCTGCGTCGAAGGGCCGGCTAGACCAGAGTAGTACCACGACCTCGCAGAATACCGGCGTGAATTAGGTATCTTGTGCTTCTGAGTTTCGTTCGGTGAGGTATCCGAAGGCCTACTCCCTCCAAATATCTTTAAAGGCAGGCAACGCTCCTGCAGCTTCCTGGGTGTTGCAGATGTGCGTGGGCAACTATAATCCTTTAGTATCAGGTGAGCCGAATGCTCGTTTTTCCCCCCTTTCCCCTAAAAAAAAACAAAAACAATGGCCAAACGCTATAAGGTCTATTTCGAAGTAGACAATTTCAAATAACTATATTTACAGTAGAAACAAGCACAAGAAACTAAAAATATTATTGCGTAAAATGAAGATTCTCTCTGGGATCCATTCGCGAATTATTAAACAAGACCTGAAACTAGATGCTTAATGACGTTACATTCCGCCCACAAAATTCGGTAACTGCACGCAAGATGGGAGGCTTTATTTGTAGTGTACAAAAGTTGGAAAATGTTCTTTTCAACGAATATTACGTAAATTAAGTCGAAATATAAATGTATTTCTATACATCCGAACCAGCACCGCACAAAACTCCGCCCAGGTGGCACATCAATTACATGTTAGACGGATTGTTTATAACACGTTGCTTACACAATAGTGAAAACCCTTAATTTCAATTATATTATTAGGACCTCGAGTTATATAAACAGACATTAGCTTTTAAAAATAAAGAGAAAATCAATCGGTTTTACAGGTACGCGTATAGGTTGCGATGACAATTACAATATATTATAAGCTCTCACGCCCGTTATCAATAGGCGTAGAGATTACGGATTATATTGCACATCCGTTAAATTTATTTATAAATATTATGCATAAGTCATAAACATGAAATGAAAACAAGTCCAGTAAATTATTTATTTCATTAAGCCAGTTGTTAGTAAAACGTATAAAACATATTTTCATTTTATATACATGTATTGCTTACTTATAACGTTTAATTATTTGTATACTTAGTACGTACATATAATTAAACCTAAATATATAAATTATTCGTAATGATGACATTTATTCAAGCACATAAGGAGGACGTAATAAATTTGTATAATTACTGGCTTAACTATTACAACCTATTGTTTCAGCTACTTAAAAAAAATTAGGACCAAATTATTTTATTCTTCTACTTATGTAAAATATCCAAAATCCAAACTTTGTTAGACTAAAGAAATGGAATATTTACGAGTGACCCGTGTCTAATAAAATACCAAGGGTTGATTAAACCTAGGCACGTAATCGTAGCCTTAAGTGGAGAGAAAAACTTTTTTTATTAAACATTCACCGAAGACTACTTATATACTCTTTTATAATCTAAATAGGGAACCATTAAATAGATTTAACCTTCCTATGAAATACTACCACATAAAAATTGTACCTTTTAATTAGTGTGACATTTTTAAAAGAATATTAATAATGAAATAACTTCCAAACTCATGTACCGACGTACAAAAAATACGTGTTAGAGCCAAGTGACGGCTTTTGCTGCTGCTTGGATGGACTGGCTCAGCCGGGGTAGGCACGTAATCCAGACCTTAATAACCAGATTTTTTCACAACAGGACATTTATTTTTTAATTCAATGTTAGACGTTGCTGACCGGTTTCGCTTTTGGGGCATTATCAAGGTATAAATTAATATTTTTATAGTTATAATAACATGGTTTATCTAAAAGTAATAAGGGAAAATTGTTAAACAAGTACAAATGTGTGATTTTTAACAAAAACTTAATGTTAGAATGTAAGTAAGTACTTATTTCTATAATTAATGCATTTTTAACAAGTTAAACATTTAGATATTTTTGATAAGTCACCTGTACTTGATTTTTAGTTATTCAGACAACCCGCAATTGACAACCAATAAATTAATAAATATTAAATACTTTCAAAGAAAATAATTACAAACAATTTTTCGTTTTCAAAGTGAAAAATACGTGGCTTCTGTAAGCGCTAGAATAATCTTTTAATTTCGTTACAAACTTGTTTCTAACTGCATGACTCTCAAATCACTTAATTTACTCTCAACAAGGTCTAAGTCGCTGAGCCTCTCCAAAGTGGTCACATTTGAAGGTTGGGAAATATTAGAGGTGACAATACTAGGATCTGACTCCATACTACTCCTATTTACTGGAATATTCCAATGGTGTTTTGTTACAGTTGTATTTATATTATTCATATTTAATCTCAATACTTCGCCTGATTGTTTTTCATTTTTGCCTTTTTTACGACATTGGCGACTGTCTGATGGTATAGATTTGGCCTGAATTGTTTTTGTAGTAGAAAATGTGGCAGTTAAATCATTTATCTGGTTTAAGACCTCTGAAAATATTAAACATATACTTATTGTCAAACAAATGTCAATTTAGAACATAATAGCTTTATTCTTTAAATTGTAGACTGATAAAGCAGCCTGTAAGTCATATGCTGCTGATAGGACTTTCCAAGTAAGCGCCAACAACAGTTGGCATACATTTCTAGAAAGCAATGCTGATACACTGCACACTGGTCAGGTTGATAAGCCCAGAACTATACTCTCGTCTCCGCATTAATGATTCTAGGCTGCGAGGTTTGTCTTTGGCATATAAAGAAGGGTTTTCAGTCATAAAACGTTCAGTGCATGCAGCCGAATCTAACAAATGGTTGACATTTGAAAAAAATGGTGCACCCTTCTTTGACATGAAACCTTTACCTGGTAAAGATAAAAAGGTAATCTTACGTCCTTGAAAGGTTATAATTTGTAGTCCACAGCTGCACCCCATAAAGGTGACACCCAAATATTGAAACATTATTCGATCTTATCAGGTAAAGTATCTTCGTCGTGATTTATTAAACTGTCGCAGATGCGATACGATAGATAACGTAAGGTAAGTTGAAATGATCACGATTACCATTACAACCATAGTTACTTTGGAGGATTTGCCGTCATCGCCAAGCTTGACAGGCCAGTGGGCGATAGTCACTATTCTGGATAATTTAAATGCGCTACTTTGTTATTTCACCATCTATCGAGATTTTTAATACACCCATTGTTTAATAATTAGTTGACTTTATTACACCTAAGAGATGGGATGGTTGATAATCTTACTCTTTCATCACACGACAACTTTTAACGGCGCCGTAAACACACATTTACATTAAAGTTAGAATGTAAAATGTTGCAGTAATTAAAATTAAGCATTTTTTTTTTAAAGAATACTAGCAATGCTACTAAAATTACTAATATTCCTATCAATAATTTCAACTAATCCTAAGGAATTTGTATCTGGAATGGTTCACGATAATAGTCGAAAAGTGGGGTCGAACCTGCGATGTCATGGTTTGCGAAAATTCGCGCCTAAACAATTAGACTAATCGCGCTTAATAATTATCGAATTGTTGGACATACCTGTAATCTGCAAACCTAAAGATTCATCAACAAAACAGCTTTCTTCATATGTCTCGTTGGGTTCGCTGACAAATTTCTTTTCTTTTTCAATGGGAAACTTATGTCTATTAAAGACCGCTTTTCTCAAAGATGGCCGTTTCCTCATAGGTGAATAAAAAAAATTTACAGAATCTCTATTGCTTTGAACCAACAAATCTGACCTATTACACAATTCGTCCAATTGCACTGAAAAATTAAGATTTTGGTTCCTTTTCTGTTTTAAATGCTTTGTTAGCTTAAACAGAGGTAGTTTACTAGCAGGTGAACGAATATTTGCTGTTCTAGCAAAGATGCTTTTCAATAGTAATTTATTTTGACCGTTTTTAGGAGAACCCCTCACATACGTTTCGTAGTTTCTAAAACAAACTGAATGTGTGACATCATTATTTTCAACAACATCATCTTCTTCGTTTGCAAAAAAATCATCGTCGGTGTCTTTTGGATGTAGTAAAATATTGATTCTGTTGACTATTGTGTAGAGGAGCTTAAGACGTTTATACATTTGATCCAGGGACATGACTTTTGTAGACTTTGTTTTCTTAACATTGTAAGTAAAATCTTTTTCTGAGCTCAGAATATCGCTTACGACTTTACACTCCAGTTGCACTGAAAATTTGATTAACATTTAATTTGATTATTAATATCACATTAATAAACACATTAATATCCAAAGTAGACAGTAACATTTCATTATTCGTATATGTATCACCTTTTTGTAAATCCTCCAAAAGAGGAAGCAGTTTTTCACGCTCATTTACAGCATCGGGTTCATATTTGTTATAAACACAAAAGAAATCATAAACAACACATCCCATATTAATGACGGAGCAAATCATGTTATTATCATAGAAGTCGTTTTTTAAGATGTCCAGTAGTTTTTGGTGCATCATTTGTTTTGCTTTCTGAAAAAATAAAGATATGCGTATAACAACCTGTAACAACTCAGATAACAAATTGACTGCAATGCAAATAAATGTTAGTTAATGTAATATGATTAAGTTAATAGACTCAACATGTACTCTTAGATTAATTTCAATTCCCATTATATTTCAAACTCTCCCACTTTTTCATGAGTTTCTTTAACTAACAACATAGTGAGCAAAAACATGCTTCCACGGACGAGTTGACTGATGAAAATGGCACTTTGGTTCTGCCATTCACTACGCAAAAAAAACACTACACAGAATAAGATATTATGACACGTGAAGGGATTATAAAATAACAATAAATGTCATAAAAGCTAAGTGTATTACGTCGGCGAAAGCAGCTGGATCAACGATTAAAAACACGCTATCTCTAATCTCCAATACTTCCTTGTTCCAACAATTCATCAAAAGCGCAGAATGATGGCTTTCTGGAGCCATAATGATTGCAGGAATCAAATGCGGATCTAGTGCTTCGAGACTAGCGAGACTGCTACGTAGAGCTAAGATTCCTGAAAAAAAAAATGCATAATAAATCTCATTTTTAAAATTACATGGGAAAATAATCATTGTATATAGATTGGATGCGACGTTACGACATTAAATCTAATCTCATATTCTACAAGCATTTCTAGGTAATACAAAAAAATTTAATTAAATAAATACAGTAGTTTAGTCAAACGATACTATTTTAGTTTTTATTTCCTTCACTCCCAAAATATATCTATGCTAATACTTCATAGGAATGAAGGATAAGACCCTAATCTAATAAGACCCTATCTCCCTTTACCCTAATATGTTGCATTTCATTTTGACTATTAGGCTATTTGAGTTGTTTAAAAATGTTATTTTATTTCCATCGTATTTTTTTTTATTATTTCTTAATAATTATAAGCACTGTATAATAATAATTTCGACTCCAAAACCCTAAATCTGTGAAAATGTTGATGACGCGGGTTAATTTACTTAGTTATTTGTTTTTAGTTAATTATTACGAAATATTTGTAAATAATTAATGAAAAATTTATTTTTAATAATTATTGTGTATATTTTAAACTCCACGTTTGATTGGTGTACAATATTTATTGTATTAAAGTAAAAAAAATGTAATTGCCTTTTTATTGGAGTGGAGTAAAATTAATCCTAGTCCAATACGATAATCGCAAGCGAAAAACGCAATGGCAAATCAATGTCAACGGAACAACGCTCTAAACCGAAGCTCACCCGTAAAAAAGTTATTGTATCTATTTGGCGGTCACTTCTTGGTGTAAGTCACTATAGCTTTTTGTATATAAATAAATACACTTAACTCAAGGATAGCGTACAGTCACCAAACATCCTTGAAAATGAGCAAACGGCTTTCGAGCAAAACACTTGTGTGTTCAACAATTTCTTGAGTGCCTCACGGAGCACGTCCTTGAGCGCCTCAAGGGATGCCCAAAATATGGGAGGGTTCTTTTTCGAAGTCGCGAAGGCATTCGATAAAGTCTGGCATGCATGACAGGCTTGTGCACATCATAAAAGCCTTATTTTACGACATTACCCTTTACGCTTCCGATACTGCCGTTTGGAGGATTTACATTCACCTCCAAACGGCAGCCTATAAAAAATTTGCACGAAAACTACTATTGAATATCATATGCAGGCATAGTATTCGCGCACGTCCCTAAAGCACGATTAAGAGATTCAAAGTCTCCAAGGACTCCAAGACTCCAAGTGATTCAAAGTCGTTTCATGCGCCGGGCTACCGGAGCTTCTCCTTACATGCAGAACCAGTTGAACCTTCCTTCCATGGCAGCCCTATTCAAGGAAGCACATTTATTTAGAGAAAATTAAAAATCACTCTAGGTCGTTTGTGGAGGCGCTGCGAATAGTTTCATTAAAATGCGGATCATTAATCTTGAAGATTTTGGACATAAAGATTATGAAATAGCCGTGTGGCGCAAACGCTCCAAAACTTTAAAAAAAAATTGGACATACTTTTCTCATCCGAAGAACAAGACACTGCAAATGAACCGATTTGCAAAAGCCTCTCATTATGCAAATCAAATTCCTTGATGAAATTACAAGTTTCTGTTATTTCTTCTCCGCTTTTTTCTAAACATTTACACTTTCCCTTATTGTTACTGTCATAGTGCCTCTTTAAAACATCTACAGGAGATATACTGTAGCTATAGCAATGATCTAAGAGTGCTAATAAAGCTGTATTTGTGTTAGTCTCTAAAACATAGAGCACATCTCTTAAAACATCTATCAGAACATTCATATTGGAAGGCTTCAGTGGTAATCTCAGCGGTAATATTGAAGAATCAAGAATTGTGTCAATATCACCTTCAATAATATCACTTAACAGCGCTTTGGTTTCTCTTAACACCTGCAAAAGAAAATCGTCAATCAACTAAGTACCAATATAATATTGAAAGAAAATAGAGCTAAATATTTTACTTTACTACACTTCTTCGTGTTTATATCAGATTTAAACAAATAGCCAATGGCTCAGATGTGCGTTTTCAGAATTAACTAGCAGCTGCGCGGCCTTGCCTTATTACCCTAACAACCAGTAAATAGTCCACTACAGAACGTAGATCTCTCCTATTATTAAATTTTTATGGAAGAAGGGGGTAAACGAGCATGCGGCTCACCTGATGGTAAGTAATCACCGACGCCAACGAACATCCACAACACCAGAAGAGCTACAGATGCGCTGCCAGCCTTTAAGGAAGGAATAGGCTCTTTTCTTGAAGGTCCCTAAGTCGTAACAGTTCGGAAATACCTCTGGGGACAGCTGATTCCACGAAGTCAAAGTGCGTGGCAGAAAACTTCGAGTAAAACGCGCTGTGGTGGAATGCCAACCATCTAGTTGGTATTGATGGAACTTGGAATTTGTGGGATAATGCTGTTCGCATCCGTGGGCTATAGCTCTAGATACCCACACGTGTCCCTTGGGTAGCGCCAAATGAACAGCACTATCTTGTGGTAGGTTTCGGCCGCGGTTTGTAACCACCCTCTTAGCAAAGCCTTGCCGCCAAGTGATTTTCATCGCGTTTCGGCATGATGCCATGAGTAGCCATCTTGGAAGGGGAGTCTGGGCAGTTGCATGGTGTTGCGTACGAGTTCTGGTACTGCGTGGTGTCTGTACTGGATGACTGTTCGCGGAGGGTAGCGGGATCCTAAGGACGGTCTTCCGCTGGCCGACCGCAGTTAGTAGGGGGCCCAACTAGTAGGTTAGCCACCAAAGCTGCCCAAGGCTGCCCCGCCAACTCGCGAAAAATCCCAGGATGCGTCATCGTGCTGGTTGGCGACCAGATGCAAGGGCCCAGTGAACATCTTTGGGGTTAGGGCGTCCCCGCGCGCTCCAGACCAGTCTCTCATCAGTGCAGCACTATGATTGTACCGCTTGGTATTCGTTTTAGCTATGCCTCGCCGAACTGTTCCCTTTCTCTCTGTCTGTTCACCAAAAATAATATTGAAAAAGTTAAAAATAAGAAACTGGTCAAACAGCGGTTGCACTCCCTCGCACTAAAAGTACACGTCTCCAACATCCGAGGTCTGCACTCCAATCTCGTCCCAGTCCATCACCACCTTAAGACTGAAAAACTACATCTGCTGTTCTTCACGGAGACGCAAATCAGATGTCCAGCTGATGCAGCATACTTGCACTACTCAGGTTACACCCTGGAACACAATTACAAATCTTGCGCTGGTACCTGCGTGTATGCTCGCGATGACATCTGCTGTCGACGTCTCCGTAACCTAGAGGATTCCAGTTTCTCCGTATTGTGGGTTCTGGTGAACACTGGCTTGGAGCAGATACTTTATGTCAGTGTTTATCGGTCGCATACCGACAACATGGAGACAACCAGACTCTTTCAGTATCTAACTGTCTCAGCAGAAAAAGCTCAGCTCAGGTATCCGTGAGCGCAGCTAGTTGTTCTGGGGGGTTCTTCAACGCCCACCACCAGGAGTGACTGTACCCATAGCAGAACTCAGACCATGCCGGGAGATGAGCATACCCATTTGCTCTACCGCTAGGTCTCTGCCAAATGGTAGCTGGCGCTACTCGAATACCTGATATTGATGGACACACGGCCAATTGCTTGGACCTTCTGTTGACAACTGACCCAGACCGATATCAAGTTGCGGTCTCCTCTCCGTTAGGTAGCTGCGACCACTGTCTGGTGAAATCTGTGTCTGTCTACTCGCCACCTGAACCCGAGCACATGGGGACTAGGCGTGTATGGCGATACAAGTCAGCTGATTGGGATGAGATGCGGCATTTCTTTGCGTCTTACCCTTAGCAGCGCTTTTGCTTCTCTTCAGACGACCCAGCGTCCTGCGCGGATGCTGTTTCTGGAGTGATATATCAGGCTATGGAATATTTTGTACCATATTCTGATATCTCACTCCATGTGAGAGCCCGCCTTTGGTTCAACTCTGAGTGTGATAGTGCCGAAGCACTTAAGCAATTAGCTTACCAAGAGTGGGCGGATGCTCGAGCCCGCAAAGCGCCGAATGTCCCGAAATTGAAAAGAGCCTTCAATAGTGCTGCCAAGTCCTACAAACGTGCCCTCCGCAAGGCCCGCGTCGACCATATTGGCCGTATTGGAGCCAGACTAGCGTCTTACCCATCCGGGAGTAAAGCTTTCTGGTCTCGTGCCAAAGCGATCGAAGCCAATTTCTGCCGGTCTTCTTTACCGCCATTGCAGAAGTCTGATAGCTCATTAGCTCACACCGCCAAAGAGAAAGCTGACATGTTTGCCACAATTCACAACTAGATGCTGCTGATAACTGCCCACCTTTGCTACCTCGTTGTGACTCTGCAATGCGAGAGGTACATATTCGGCAAAAAGAGGTACTCAAAATACTCAGTACTCTAAATGTGAATAAGGCTAGTGGGCCAGACGGCATTCCTACCATTGTCTTGCGGTCATGCGCAAGACAATGGTATGCGGTCCTGTTCTGACTCGCCTCTATCGCTTGTCCCTGAGGACTGGTCAAGTTCCGAAATCTTGAAAGATTGCCAATGTCCAACCTGTACCTAAGAAAAGAAGTCGTGCCGATCCTGCCAACTACCGACCTATCGCAATCACCTCCATACTCTGTAAGGTTATGGAGCGTTTTTTAAACAACCGTCTCCTTGCATACCTGGAAGACAACGACCTCCTCAGTGACCGTCAATTCGGGTTTCGTCGAGGCCGATCTACTGGGGATCTTCTTGTGTATGCTATTCACCTCTGGACCGAAAGAGACATGGTGAAGCTCTTGCCGTGTCTCTTGATATCTTTAAGGCTTTAGACAGGGTCTGATACGCAAGTCTAATTGGCAAGCTTCCGGCATATGGTATTGCTCTCGGGCTTTGCATCTGGATCGAGGATTTCCTGAGGAACAGATCGATTCGGTTTGTAGTTAATGGCGCCTCGTCCGATCTCGTGATATTAATGCCGGTGTGCCACAGGGGTCTGTGCTCTCCGCGACTCTTTTTTTGCTGCACATCAACGACCTGCTGATAACACCCGGTATCTTTGGGTATGCAGATGACAGCACAGTCTCGGCGAGATACTTGTCCGATGCGAAGTCTGGGGCAAAAGTCCAGTCTTTCAGGGAGTCGATGATCGAGGGGGTGAACTCGACTTTGGAGGCTGTTTCCCAATGGGGTGATGCCAATTTGGTCGAGTATAACCCCTCTAAAACACAGGCTTGTTTTTTTTTCGGCGAAACGGAGTCCATTCCAACTGACTCCGACTTTCCGGAATGTCTCCGTTCCGGTAAATGGCCGTCTTGCGCTCTTAGGTCTAGATCTCTCTTCTAACCTAAATTTCGGTCGCTACATCGAGTCCATAGCAAACACTGCTGCCAAAAAACTTAGTATCCTCTCCGGGGTGAGACGCTATTTCACACCGGAGCAGCTCTTAAATTTATACAAAGCTCAAGTCCGCTCTTGCATGGAATACTGTTCCCATCTTTGAGACGGTTCTGCTAAACATCAGCTTGATGCTTTGGACTCGTTGGAGCGTCGAGCGAAGAGGATCATAGGTAGTGACTCACTCGTAGAGGCAAATCTTCTAAGCCTCGAGCACCGTAGACGAGTGGCCTTCCTCTCGGTTTTTTATCGGATACATTTCGGAGAGTGTGCGGTGGTTTTGCATAACCTGATACCCCCTTCTCCTTTCCATCACCGAAGGAATAGGCGCGGCGAGCAGTTTCACCCTTATGTTGTAGATATTCCTCCATTACGCACGAAGCGGTTTGCCTCTTCTTTCTTTATGCGGACGGCTAAGGAGTGGAACTCTCTGCAAAGGTCAGTTTTTCCGGAACACTATAATCTGGACATCTTTAAGGCCAAAGTGAAGAGACACCTTCTAGGCAAACGTGTACCATCCTAGGCCTCATCTTCGCCTTCCATCAAGCAAGATTGAGGTCAAACGTAAGCCTATATTAAATTTTAAAAAAAAATCTATCGCGATGTACGATGGTGAAACTCAGCGACTGGAATTAATCCGAACAGTTCCTCAGAATATTCCCCTTGAAAAATTTTGTACAAAATGCAAAGAGAAGCAACATCTCTTCGCAAGGCCAAAGGATCACGCCCATCAGAGAGAGATTGGTCGCTGACAATTCGAGCCGTTCGGCGTTGGATGCGGTCAAATGCAAGGAGTTGGTACTGGGGTGCCCCTGCCCAGAGATAAGAACAGTAACATATGGAATTTTGGGCCGAACTTGCGCCTTATAAAATTTCGGTGGACCGGCATGAAATACTGTCCCGCTCTGCAGAGCACACCCAAGCTTTTCGAAGGCCAATTTGGCCTTTCCCTCCAAGTGACCACGGAACTGGACGTCCCTCGATATGACGACGCCAAGGATTCTGATACTGGCTGAGGCAATAAGGGGAATGTTCTCAAAAAGGTGAAACGACAATGGGATTCTTTTTAGTGGTAAACGCGCAAACCTGTGTCTTTTTGGGGTTGAATAGGACCAAATTACGTCGACACCAATCCGAGACTTTGATTAACAAGGTCAACAAGACCCACACACAAGACAAAGACACAAGTTTGTTCCGGCACGCTTCGACGTGTTCCCTAGAAATATTCGCACGGGCTGTGTATAGGGCATCACCCGTGATGTCTGCATAGCAATGCATGCCATTGATTTGTAGCATGTCGTCGTTGACAGTACAGAGTGGGAGATAGCATACAGTCTTGTGGATCACCAGCATTCACGGGTTTGGAGTCCGAGCATGCACCGTCGACAACAACCTTGATGCTCCGATTCACGATGAAGCTGGTGACCCAGTTGCACAATTTGGCCTGGTAGCACTTCTGCTTTCGGCGTGACGCTATTTTGCAGGTGCGACCAAACCAAGGCTGGGATTTACTTCCGACAGGGACTGCAGAGAATGGAGTTCCATTCCCTAAAGTACCACATCGGTAACAGAATCTGCCAGAGCGTTGGGATCATGTATGATGATGATGGGATCTGTTGTAGAACGGAATCTGTAGCCATTTGGACGTGGTCGATGGTCAGTTACCGCTATGGGACCTGTCAAGGCCCTGTATAGTCGCGCGGATGATCGTGGCTGTCGATGCGCAGCCAAAGGGTGGATAGGTCCATAGCTTCACCGACCTCAGTGAGGGATTCTCCAGAACCGTCGGTACTGTTACTCTCATGGGGTAGCTCAAAATTTAATACCGCTGCTATATTTTGGGAGGGGGGACGAGGGAGAAAGCCTCCGGTTACCTCACTCACCGAACGAAACTCAGAAACACCATTCGAGCAGCAGCAAAAGCCGCCGCTTGGCTCTACCACGCTTAGAATTAAGGAGATGATTTGCCATCATCGCCACGCGCAGCAACTGGAGAGGCAACCGGAGAGGCAATCGCAGTACGAGAGATCTAGCACTTTAAACGCTGCTGCCGGTCACGGGTCTGGTTGTTGTTTAAATATAAATTTATAAGATGGTAAGGAGTCCATCTAGGTCTTTCCTTTCAAATAACAAAATATTTTTGCAATGCTGGTTTGAAGGGTTTAAATAGCCAGTACAATTACAGGTTGTGAGGCATTGTCTTCACCTTCAGCCTTATTTCTTTGAAGTTGGTTGCAGTTGTCCATGGGCTGGAGTAACCACTTACCATCAGGTAGACTCTTAGATCGGCCATAGATAACACAAATTATAAACATTTTTAGATAATCGAACAAACAAAAGATGCCCAGTTCCTTTAATAGGTAGCATGAAAATATATATTATTTCTATAAAGCCTATAAATGCTGATAAATTGACTTCTTTTGCCTGACAGACAGAATATCCAATTAAAACATTGGAAATATATTCAATGTACAGATTTAGTGTTTCTTAAGGTTTAGTATAGTACTAGCTTCTTAGCCCGTCTCCGCCAGGCGCTAAGAGTTTGAAGATCATATACTCAAAAAAAAAAAGTAAAAATTTATTAATTTCCATGTCTAATGTTTGTATAAATCTTGGAGATAATTAATAATACCTGAAAGGCATATGACGACTTGTGGCAAAATATAGAAATATTACCATGGTTTTAAGTAAAAGTTAAAAATTACTTTTTTTAGTACAAATGACTAATGACTTTTTTGTCATTGTGTTTTTAGTACTGAATTTGTATTAATGATATTCAATATCTATGTTAACATGCTTTTTATTGTTGATATAAACATACCACTTGACATCTTGCTTTAATAATGTGCTGATCAGCAGGCAAACAATACCTGCATAAAGTCATAGCTGACAATAATAACTCGTCTACTGACATGCGTAAGCTGCTGAGACATTCAACCATCTGTAACCATAAAAAAAATTGTCCTATAATCTACAAACAGGCATCTTTTTCTTATTTTTATATCAATGGTCCCACCCTTTTATTGATAGTCTGCAAATTTATAAAATAAAACCAATAATAAAATTCTAGTGGAGGTGGACAGAGACAGTAAGAGGCAAAGAGAAAAGGAAATCTAACCAAATCTCTCATACATTCGTATCCTAGAGACAAACAAAAAAGAGGATGGCCTTTTAAGAGATTGGTAGACTAGATCAAAGTTGTTTGTCAAATATGTCATAAAATGCCTAGCATGTATTCTTATTTGAACCAAAGGCTGTTATTATTATCCTTATTCGAATTTCTAATGAAACCTACTAAAACTAAGGTTTTGAAAAATACAAGGGAATGTGGAATACACCTTAGATAAAATTTACAAGAAAAATATACCAATAAGTCTTTTAAGTCTAAGATATCTAGGAATTTATTTTAGATACTTATCATTCCAGTTACTTCTTCACTCTTTAGTATGTAAATAATGGGTTTGTTGTAGGAATAAACCATATTTTTCTCTAACTTTTAGCAAGCACTAACAAATGCATGAAAAATTAAACTCTGCTGACTCCCAAATGAATTGAATTTGTCAAAACTGAACTACAGACATCTGGAGTGGTATCACTCATACAATAGTACTGGCCCTGCAATTACTAACCTGTCTGCCCAGCATTATTTGTGGAAACCTTTATGATGTATAGCATTTTTTCTAGCATTTTCAAGAATATCCTATGTCTAGCAATGGACCTGTAGAGGCTATGATAATAAATGAGATACAGATTTCTGTATGTGAGTTGAACATGCACTTTTCAAAAACTTTTTCTTTGTTGATTGTGTTGTTAAACATCTTGGCACTATAACACCATCTTAAACTCTATGAATCCCTAACAAACCTAAGAAGAAATATCCTCACTTCATTTTTCCAGTGATCAAAGAACTCTGATTCTTTACTGCCCATAGAAACTAAATCAGTTAGTTTTTTAAGCACATCAAATGTTTGGTCAATCCAATTGACAAAATACATAGGTGTTGCAAAAACAGAGCCATCAAGGTTGCCTTCATCCATATCTTGATTATATACTGCTTCCAGCTGGTGCTCAATTGATTCAAGTCTTTTACAACACCATGAAAGCCTTTCTAAAGTGCATTGTCGACTTTCCTGAAAAATTAAAGAAGATAATAAATTGGAATAATGATTTTTATTCTCATCCTCTTTTGGTACAAAATTTAAGGTTACAAGGGAAAAGCAAACATCGCTCCCTAATGAAGAAGTTTGTCAAGGTTCACAGTTTATACTCCTGTTGTCAAGGTTTACAGCCATATACCCATACCAAATTCTAGCCTTACATTCTTATTCTTAATTATTTATTTATATTATTGTAGGTGTAGTAAAAGGCAAATTAGGGAAGATCTTTTAAAAAGCATCTCTGGGATTAATCCTACCTATGAGGCTTGCCACCTGCCTCATTATATTTACTAGGAAAACAATGTGGATGATGAAGCATGTTTGGTAATATTGAGTTGTGTCAAATGGAAATCTGCAATCTCTACCAATCCCTATGAGTGACAACAACACACAGGTGTGACTGCTATCTATCCCTTATATCTTTAAAACTACAATATTCTCAATCGAATTAATTTATTTTTTTAAATAAAGTATTTTTAAGGAGCCCTATGGCCATACAGTGCCATTCCTCGGAACACACAGTGTACCAGTACAACTTCTCTTTGCTAGTTTTATCGTCTTTTTTAATCTTCTGAGTAGGTTCATGGATAAGAATAATTTGTGCACTTAATGGGATTAAGTTGTTGAAATACATATATTGTATGTATACCCACCCTATGAATTAGATACTGTCTGTATTAAGCCAAGAAGCTAGGTAATTAATTAGATACCATAATGTTAACCCTTTGCACTCGAGGTCTTTTTTGCTTGTGCGAACCAGCAACTCTAGACAATTTCGGCCAATTTGAGTAAACATTTTACAGGTACTTTAAAAACATTTATAAACAAACAAGCATATACAAATAATAAAGTTAGACCAGTTTATTCATTTTATGTCGAAAACAACAAACTTTGATATATATTACACTGTAATTAGTTTTGGTGTGATATTTAGTGAAACAATAGTCAAGATGCATCCTAGGTTTATCAGGACACCTATCGCAGTAATACGAAATTTCCCGCCTACCACCAGGCTTGTTACGGTCAGAGTAAATCTCTCTTTTTGGCCCTTTTAGTATTATGTGAAGCTTCCCGTTTAATCGGATTTCATCGGAATGAAACGCTTGCTCTCGTTGCGGGCAATATGACCCTCTCAATTGTTCGACAAGTGTTTTCAGAAATCGCAAATGGCTTACTGGCTTTTCCCCTCTTTTGGTCTTGCAAAACAAATTACAATACATAAGTTATGAATTGACCAGGGAAATTTCCATGCCCCAAAAAAAAGCTTACGCCACCATTTAATCGATTTTCGCAAAAAACAATAGGTTGATGTATACTGGTCCGTCCGGTCAACAACGCCCATATATTTTATATAAGTCAATACAACATTGGGTTTCTTGATCATTATATCCACACCACCTCATGTGATTCTTTTGACCGTAGTCATTCCTGTGTCACCCCTTGAAGTCAAACAAGTGACAGGTTAATAACCTATAAATATTAAATCATAATTTTAACTTTCCATACCAGCATTATAAGTTGCTCACGATGCTCTAATTTAAAAATGTCAATCATTGATAAATAACATTTACCAATTTGGCTGACACAAAGAGTAAACACATTGTAAATATTCATCACATTTTCTCGGAGATCATTGTCTTTTAGATACGTTTGTATATTGTATCCCATTTTTTGTAAGGATGGATAAAGTTTAGACAGAAAAGTTTCCTGAAATAATATTTAACACATAAAGTATTCTAAAAATTGTTTACATTAAGCAAAGTTTTACATCAAAGAAATGTTTTAATGTTTATATGATACAACATACATACCACAAGTGTTTTCGTAGCAAGTTGAACGTCTTGCGGTAACTCCTGATATAAATTTAATAAGTTAACCATAGTTGCTTTATAATTTAGACTTAATAGTACTTGAGTTTGTCTTAATCTCTCAATATATCTATCATATAATAACAAGTAGTAATCGAATAGTCTTAAATCCTAACACTATTAAACTATTTTAAAACGTATATATAATTGTTCCTTTAAATTTTAAATTTGTTGTGATCACTAGGATTGACAAACTATTAGATTTTGAAATAAACGTATCAAAACTTTTTTTTTTATAGCAACTATTAAACCATTATGCCAATGAAAAAAAAAAAGAAGGAAACAAGTTTTCGCAAATAAATACAAGTAGGAATGGAACGGAATTTGGGGCAAAGAATAATCATGAACGTTCATGTTAACGTAAATACGTATCTTAATAATTATTGACGTAAATTCGTATTATAATAATTACTAACGTAAACATTCAAAAGGCTTTCTACAGTTTGACTTTAATTTTTTTGTCATTCAGTATTTGAGTTAAACACACACACATTAAACATGGTGCTTGCCACAAAAAGATGCCAGATAATTCACAAAATGATTTATCACACGCTGTTATAATTGTTTATTTTGTTAAAAGCTGGCCGTTAATATCAAGAATACTTTACTGCTTTTCCATACTGAATTGAGATGGTTGTCTTGAGGTAAAGTTCCGACAAAGCTTTTTAAAATTGAATTTTGAATTGAAATTTGATGAATTAAAAATGTTAGTTACAGATAAAAATAGTTAATTTTTATAATTTTTGCAAAGTAAAGAATATTTACTACTGTTAGCTTACATGCGTGTCATAACTACAATATTTTACTCGTAATGGACAAAGTCTTTGCCATAAAGTATGGTATTTGGATAGAATGCCTTGAAAAACGAAATTTAATGCATATGCCGTAAGACTGTGTTATCATAATAAACCGGAGTAACATAAAAATTGTTCTCAGGAAGCAGTACATGATCATAAATGATCTTACCTCAAGATTTTGATGTTGAAGCACACTTCCGGAATAGGCTGTCTGAAAGTAAAAACAACCTTCCATTCATTTTATATTCCTTTTTAATTTTTTTTCCCGTGGATGGAATATGCGTTAAGCATACCGTGATCTTCCGGCCAGCAACTGGGTCATGTCGGACTCGGATCTCGAAAGGAGAAACATACCGACTAAAAACCATCCACGTTTCTGATGGCCCGGAGGCAGCTTTACAGCTTCATTTATAGAAACCTACGGAAGCGGAGGCCCGCAAGTTGAACGTGGGACGAACTATTAATGATACATTAATGACAGATAGAAGACAATACAATAAACAATAGTGGCGCGGAGACCAATTACCCATTGACAAACTGACACGTCATATCCCAAGTACGAAACACTCCGGCACAGTGTTATAGCTGCTCAAACCAGTATGCGCGGAACGAAATCGCAAGCGGGACTGCTGTGTAGTATGCGCGGAGCGAAGTCGCAAGCGAGACTGCTGTGTAGTATGCGCAGGAGATGGACGGCACCCACTTTTAATAATAAGCGGAATAACATGCGGGAAGACAATGGAGCCGAAAGTAGGGACTCGCAGCTGCGGGGCCCACTGACGACCTATTGACAGACTTAACGACACATCCTGGTGCGAAACATTCCGGCACAGTGATATGACTGCTCAAGCCAGGGCAAGCACAAATATTTTTATACATGTACTGGGGAAAGAACACTACTTTGATAAAATTTCCTGTATTCAATATTGAGCAACTGAGTTATATTTATAACAGATGTATTGTCGGTTGTAGCTTTAGACTGCACAAAATGATATTCATCGCTATCAGTTAGATGAAAGTTGTTAAAATTTTCCATTTTGAGCATGTGGCATATAACATCATACTTTTTTGTAGCAATACTTGCCCTACCCTACCCTAAGTTTGTAACAATAGTTATTATTTTTTTAGTTAACTACTGCGATTTACATGTAATCATAAGCATGATATGCTTGTCTTACGTTATATTCATGAAAATCACAAAATACAATTTTTATAAAAAAAAATTAACACGCATTTGAAGCTCTCGCTCCGTCGATTATAATAATTGGTCCGAGCTATTACTATATTACAAGTCTGTGGTTCTGATTCTGTACATAGGTTATGTTCTGTTTGTTACATTATCTATACATCTATAGTCTATTATCATAATTTTTAATTATTATCGTTGATGTAGATTGCACTAATTTATTTATTTTAGACACATCAAGAAATATAATAAAATGAGTGAATTAGTTTGGGGTATCAAAAACGGTGACATTGATCAAGTAAAAGATATCGTAGAAAAAAATGTAATATTCTATTTTCCTTCTAGATAGATTTAATAATTATGTACTAATTATTGAAGACCAAGACTTTTACTTATTCATTTTTTCTACCACCTAAGCAATTAGACCCCTTTTTTTAATAAATTTATTGTATTTCATAATTTGGTTACATTGACAATGAGGCTGATAAATTTGCATTTCTTTTCAGAAAATTGATGTTAACGCACTGATTGACGGTCGGGTACCCCTTCACTATGCTGCTGATTATGGGCAAACAGCTGTTTTAAACTATTTATTGGACAAAGGAGCTGATCCTAATGTATGTATTATCAGAAAAATAATCCCTTCTGGGGTCATATTTACTGATATGACTCATAACAACAGAATTTTAATTATTTCAAAAGTTAACTACTGCGATTTACATGTAATCATAAGCATGATATGCTTGTCTTACGTTATATTCATGAAAATCACAAAATGCAATTTTATAAAAAAAATTAACACGCATTTGAAGCTCTCGCTCCGTCGATTATAATAATTGGTCCGAGCTATTACTATATTACAAGTCTGTGGTTCTGATTCTGTACATAGGTTATGTTCTGTTTGTTACATTATCTATACATCTATAGTCTATTATCATAATTTTTAATTATTATCGTTGATGTAGATTGCACTAATTTATTTATTTTAGACACATCAAGAAATATAATAAAATGAGTGAATTAGTTTGGGGTATCAAAAACGGTGACATTGATCAAGTAAAAGATATCGTAGAAAAAAATGTAATATTCTATTTTCCTTCTAGATAGATTTAATAATTATGTACTAATTATTGAAGACCAAGACTTTTACTTATTCATTTTTTCTACCACCTAAGCAATTAGACCCCTTTTTTTAATAAATTTATTGTATTTCATAATTTGGTTACATTGACAATGAGGCTGATAAATTTGCATTTCTTTTCAGAAAATTGATGTTAACGCACTGATTGACGGTCGGGTACCCCTTCACTATGCTGCTGATTATGGGCAAACAGCTGTTTTAAACTATTTATTGGACAAAGGAGCTGATCCTAATGTATGTATTATCAGAAAAATAATCCCTTCTGGGGTCATATTTACTGATATGACTCATAACAACAGAATTTTAATTATTTCAAAGTTATGCTATGTGAAGGGACAAGAAATGTAATGTTTTTTTTTTTATAAAAAAATAGGCTTGCGTTTGACCTCAATCTTCCCCGATGGAAAGCGAAGATGAGGCCTAGGATGGTACACGCTTGCCTAGATGTCTGTTCACTCTGTCATTATTATTTGTTGTGAACAGACAGACAGAAAGGGGACAGTTAGGCGAGGCATAGCTAAAACGAATACCAAGCGGTACAATCATAGTGCTGCACTGATGGGAGACTGGTCTGGAGCGCGCGGGGACGCCCTAACCCCCCCAAAGATGTCCACATAGCCCTCGCATCTGGTCGCCAACCAGCACGATGACGCATCCAGGGATTTTTCGCTAGTTGGCGGGGCAGCCTTTCATAGGTGGCTAACCTACTAGTTGGGTCCCCTACTACCTGCGGTCGGCCAGTGGAAGACCGTGCTTAGGATCCCGCTACCCTCCTCGAACAGTCACCCAGTAAAGACACCACGCAGCACCGGAACCGGTTCGCTCCACCATGCAACTGCCTAGATTCCCCTTCCAAGATGGCTACTCATGGCATCATGCCGAAACGCGATAAAAATCACTTGGCGGCAAGGCGTTGCCAAGAGGGTGGTAACAAACCGTGGCCGAAACCTACCACCAGTTGGTGCCGTTCATTTGGCGCTATCCAAGGGACATGTGTGGGTATCTAGAGCTATAGCCCACGGACACAAACAGCATTATCCCTCAAAATGTAATCAACATTACTGGTTTTGATGATTAATTTTAGACCTTTTTATTGGATTTGGTTGACAAATCATCTAGCAGTCCATCTAACACAACAGGGCTTGCATTGGTGCTTAGTGGCACAAATAGGTAAGAGAGTAGTGCCTACCTAGATGGCTCCTAGGCAGAGAAAGAGCTTACCACCACCAGCTCTATAGTAGTTATTTTCTGAGCTAATAATATGCATCTATAATCTAATAGGCTTGAGAATCCTAGGTAAGAACAACTTTTTCTCTAAAGCCATACAATTTAAATATGCCTGTTTAGTTTAATCTTACAACACCCATAAGAACTTATTAGCACTGTAAAACTTATTAGCATTGTAAGTTGGGCTAACTCTACTTACCCCATAGTATATAAATCTACCTCTGCTTGCAATTATATTTCCTGAGATTTATAATATTATGATATGCATTAGTGGGACAGAAACTAAGTTGGCAATTTCATGTACATTTAACCATCATTTCTTTTCAGATGGTTGACAAACATGGTATTTCAGTGATACTAGCAGCTATTTGGGAGGGGCATACAGATTGTGTTAAAACTTTATTAAAACATGTAAGAATAAATTTTGATGTTTAACATGTTAATGTTTATACATTCTAATAAACTAAGAAATTATTCCAGGGTGCTTCAAAGAATGGGAAAACACCTGATGGAACACCTTATATTGAAGCAGCTGAGGAAGAAGAAATTAAAGAATTGCTAACATAAATATTCATTAAAATAATTTGGTAGTATTATCTGAAAATCGCTAACTTTCTTTATTTTGGTTAAACTAAAATGAAATCTTACTAGAATTGAACAAGGAATTAACCATCATATTTTTACATGCCTTTATTTATATTGCAATAAATTATTTTTATATGCTCCACATATGGAAAGTAGAATCATATTATGTACTATATATGACTGCGTCCATTAGTAGTATTAGTTTGTATTACTAACAACTTGTACAGTGAGGTAGTTAAAGTCATACAACTGTACAGCAATATTGCACTAAATATGTATAAGATAAAGTAATATTATTTATCATTTGTGCTGGCACCTATACTCCATGGGCCTATATGTTTAGCAAATAAATTATTTTATAATAAGATGTGTTATCTCATGAGGGCCTCAGAAAAGATGTAATTTTTATGGCTAAAATAAAAATATTTTTTTTAGATGTATTTATTTTAATCAGCAGACTAATCAAACTGTGTAAAATAATGTATTTGTATAATAAATAAATATCCTTAAACAGCTGCTTCACACAGGTGCCAATAAAGTAAACATATGTCTGAATCTAAAGTTCACCATCAGCACTTGAATATTTTTTTTTATTGTTCTTTATTGGTGGACAATAGCATGCATTTTTCTGTGCATCCAAATATGATTTACAACCAAGTGTAAGTGTACCAGTAAACAATAATTTAGCAGCTGCTTTGCAACCTGTAACAATATATATAATATGTAATAATAGTTCCAAAAAACACTGGATGTGACAACTATTTCTTTATGCACAAATTACTCACAGTGTGGGACAACTGTAGTTTTAAAAATACCGAAGGCAATGGCAGTGCACAATGCCTTGTTTAGTGATCAATTAAAGTTTTATACAGCCATGTGCATAACTCCCATTTGCATACATTTTACTGCAGTACAGACTGCACATTTACCCATTTCGTAATGTTGAATCATGGAACAAGTCAATGCGCACAGTTATCTGATTACATTTTGTAAGGTACAGTGCACCAGCTGCTGTTAACTCAAAAGTGTATTTTAGGAGTAATTATATGCTTTTATGCAAAGTGAGTTTTGCACATTGAACATGTTAAGAGGTCAATGCATCAGCTAATAAATATTGATTGTTGAGTATCAACAACTGGGTCAGCTTGACTAAGGTAAGACCATGCACTTATATACTTGTCATACATTCTAGCAGTAACATTTGTATGACCTTCGATAGATTACAATAATACCCCCCATGAACACAGGTGCTGTAATGTTCAAACTTCAGTGACAAAATGTAAAATTATATGCAAGAAAATCTATAAATAATAGTTTCATTTTAAATGCATGGTGTTTACATAATTGCAAGAAATCAGTAGAATACAATAATTTTAATATATATTCAACCCTCTGCAGGACATATCCAAAATTGGACATACCTCCTGAATTAAAAGAACTTCCCTTTAGCAAGTTATGAGTTATTCCACTATTTGTTGGGGGTCATGTATTTTGTATATTATTCTAGGCTTCATAGATATTTACCTTTAGTAATAGTATCTCCTGCTATATTCACAGTCTTATAGGAATCACAGTAGCTATACAAGCACCTTTTAAATTCTAAGTCACAGATTTCTTTGCCACTATTACAAGTATCATAGCAAATATCATGTGTATCACAACACTTTGTCATCTCTTCAAGTGGCAAATATTCAGAAGAAATGTCAAATCCTAAAGATCCACATCCATCTGATTTTGGTGTGTGATTCTTGTTTCTTACTGGTTTCTGACCTATAGCAAAAATTTAAAATGTTGAATACATTATTATAAGACAATAAATTTTACTAAAACATTAGAAAGATTATTCAAGCACTTTCGCAATTGCAACATTTACTAACCACCAGGACAGTTAAATATACATTCCTCTTCGACAGCCGCATCAAAAACATCATGCAATGATCGAAATTTCTCAGCCACTGTTACAACATTGCGAAACATGTCTCCAAATACCGATTCTGCTGATAAAACTGCATCTTTCAAGTTTCTTAATATATTCGAGCCTACGCCTGTGTATGCGTAGGCGACAAAAGTTAGAATATAAATGATAATCTTTCTATACGGAATATCCATTTCATTAAATTATATTTATCATGTTCTTGCACGGTAAACTGTTACAAGATTATTTTCCAACCAAAGTATACGCCATCGGATTTGACGATAATGGTAAGTCAAATGGCAGACGTGTTACTATTTGTTTAAAAATAACATCGATATTATTCAACCTTCCAGAAAAAGTCTGCCAAATTGACACAACTACCAAAACATCGAGCTAAGCTAAGCTTTGTTATTATATTTTGGTTTGGCTTTGGCTCTTTAGTAATTCTTCATTTCACACACACAAAGAGGTGTTGCCAGAAAGGCAAGTAGATATAATTATATGCAGGCTTATTTAATTTTGGTACTTATTATCAAAAATAACCTATACAACTACTGCGTGCTAACCAGTTCAGGTGATGGCTCGAAATGTATTGTGCCACCACAGTTTTCTACGTCTACAGTCGTGATAAACGAAACTATTTTTATTGCGTGTAAAACAAAAAAAAAGTTTCAACTTGTAATGTCCAAAGCTATACTTTAGTAAGATCTTCTTTTGATACCACAAAGAAATTATATAAAAGAGTATTTTTGAGGCTCATAATAGATTATTAGCTAAAATGGGGTCCCCATGTAGATACTTTTGTTAATGGACTTACCTCCATAATGTTATAGTATTTTATTGTGGGGCTATGCAGCTGTAGTCCTCTATAATTATTAAGTCTCTCTATTTTTATTTTCCAAAAAGTTTTATAAATACACCGCAATGGTAAATTTATAATATGCCACCGTCTCACAATGAGCTTAGGGAACTTTTTAAAGAAAACGATATTTTAACTTTTACATGTACTTGTTGTGCATTTATGAAAATGTTATATATGTACGTGAACGTAAATCACTATTCCTGAGAAATAGTGATCTAGTGAAATAATAACAAACAAGAAAATCACAAATTTAGACTAAGTAAAGTTAAGAATTCTTTTCTGACTCGATGCACACGCATATGTAATATAATGTATATTGAATCTTTTGCAACATTCTTCATTCTCTTAATGACATTGGAAGATTAGGAAGCATGGAATAGTGACCTTACAGTTTAATATAAATCATATTTTTACAGTGCGATCAAACTAGGGAATGGGAACGTCAATGACCTCTTGCTTTTGCCTGCCACTTAAAAAGAACGGTTAGCAAGGAAGTATTTATAATTTTATTTACATACATAATGACTTTTTTCTACTTTGTTTAACTAAATATTAGAATGACGAAATCTAAAAAAATCATGTAGTGTAAGTATGTATGTAAGTATAGTATGCAATGTGCTTTATGTAATGAACAACTATTATTATATGTATGTCTAAGTACCTTCATATATAAGTATGGTATGGTAGAATATTACTTGAATATATATATATATATATAAACATAATATTTAGTTATCCATATGTGCAGCCTTTCACATTTTTTTCTGTTCCACCTAATGGTAGACTGGTAGAGAATGCCTCTCGGCATAAAGTCCGCCCTTTTGCTATTTTACGTGCAAATAAAGTTTAAATAAATAAACCTTATTTAAATTAATTTTTAAATGTATCATTTACTTCTTTGTTCTTTTAAATTTACTTGCATATCTGTTTTGCTCTTTCTACTTAATCGGTAAATTTTGACAGCTTTGTATTCACAAACTTCGTAATTTGACGAAAATTAATTCCTATTCTTAGTTTGATCGCATAGTACATACCGCGGCTTTAAGTTAACTTCTCCATACGCATAGTCTCCTATTAAGGAGGGTCAGATAAAGAAACGAGGCTTTATATAACTCACAATTTAGCGCACCTTCGAATCAAAATATTACTCCTTCAAACCTTATAGCAACTCGAAATAAGCGATAAAGGTGCAACGATTGTGTAGCTAACCTGGCCTTCGCCTAACAGAAGAAGTATTGCGCATATTATAGCATACTCGAGTATTTTTCACAGATATGGAACCCGCAGTATGATATTTACGTTGTCAGACAAGAGTCGATTCAATAAATATTATTACAGTTCAGGTACAACAAATACGCCGCCGATTTTGAATCATATGTTACCTCTTTAGGTAATATATGCTGTCTTGATTCAACATAAAGATGAAAGACGTTAATTAGCAGATATTGCTTTATTAACTTAAATTGCGCAATGTCAGGTTGATCTATTCGCAGCTCTTGTCTAAGATAAATCTGAAGATTCCTACACGGTTTGTGTCCTACAAACCTTGTAGGAACCAAGATATCTTAATATTTCACAGTTTTACAAAATACAGGCATACTTAATTTTTCATCAGCAAACCTTATAAATAAATTAAATGGCATTCCCGATTTTGATATTTGTAACTTTTCTCCGATTGTTTCAAAAGGTTTTTTACTTAGGTGTAAAAAGCAAACAAGCAGATTACTTAGTTTCGATATGCGAAAACAATTAAAATGGTGTCTAACATTAATATTTTTTAAGTTATAACTGTAGGTTTACCGATCAAAATATAAAAAAAACGAGAGAATATTCAAAATACTCCAATTATTGCAGATACCTCTACAAAACTTTACAGCTTTTTTTTTATAGATGTGGAAGACGTGTAATATAAAAAAAAATTTAAAGCTTTATGCCAAACATCGGAGCCTACGCACCGCTGAAAATACTCCAATTTGCTGGGCTCTATTTCCTTTTCCAATAGAAAGGTGTAAGTGCAAAAAGAAAAAATTCTTAGATTGTAAATTCATGCCAAACACAAAAACTTTCTTCAGAGATATGACTAGATCCTGATCTCGTCTATCGATATAGCTTAACTTTTTTGTTAACAAAATCTAAAGCTAAAATCTTTTTTCGATATTATTATTTCAACTAAAACAAAGATTTTAAAAGTGGTATACTCCTATCTTTCTGCCTAGGAGACGTCTGGGTTGTTACCACTCTCTTACCCTAGTGTTCTTCAAGGGAGTCTGCTCGGCCCTACCTTATTTCTTATTAATATAGATGCTCTTTCTAAGATAAAAATAAAAAATGGTCGCGAATTTTTCAATGCCGACGACTCCGTAATAGTCTTCACAGGTAAAACTTGGATATTCAGCACATAAAATTGGTTAGTATGGTATGGTAATTGGTATCAACACCGGAATTTTAACCTAGATCACTATCGTTATATGATATTAAAGTGAACGATCTGAATTACATTATATAATGTAGTAAAAGTAAATCGAGATCGCTCTTGATCATGATTTGAAAACTATAACATCTTTAAGAAAAAGTGGTATAAGGGTGTCTTTAAAATTAAATATTGATTTAAAGTGAAAAATTACGCTTATATATTATAATTATTTAAACTGATATAAATGTATTTTAATGATTTGTTTTTAAAGCTTTATTACATTATATAAAATTTTAGTTGTTTTTGTTAGGTCTTTCGAAGTCAAAGTACACAAAGAACGTAGAGTACAAAAGCAAAAGAACTGTCATGGACTATATAAAAGATTATTATTGAACCGATTACAATTTCTGAACGTTACATTAAAAAATATTTCAATATCCGGTAGCCATGTTAGTTTAAAAAGTTATCCTTTTCCGTTTTGTTGTCGTGAAAATGACGGGCTTTAGCAATAAGGTGAGAGAAAATAAAATAGTTTTTTCCTGATTAAAATCATTTTGGGTTTTACTGCTTGATTACAAATTTAATGTTACTTATCGATTGTGTTTAGTGTAAATGTTTTCAGGATATTGCTTGGACCACATTAGTTTTTAATACACGTGTTTGTCTTATATTTAATCTTTATTTATTGTTAGCAACTATAAATAAAGGACTGAACTTATTTAAACTTCTAGGTTTTGGAGGATGGATATGTGTGATGCCGAAAAGTAAACTTTTCTGTATCTTTATATATAATGCTTAATTTGTTGGTCAATGAGGTTATGTGATCGGCTATCAGGTACTGGGCTGTACGTCACCTACACTTACTATAGTTTTAATTTTACTATTTCAGGCCATAGTCATCGATGGCCGCGGCCATCTGCTTGGCCGTTTGGCTGCAGTTATTGCAAAGGTTCTGTTAGAAGGAAACAAAGTAGTTGTTGTTCGTTGTGAACAACTAAACATCTCTGGCAACTTCTTCAGGTAGTTTTTCGCTCATTTATTAACAATTATTTTGTGTTATTCCTAGATGATGCTATTATTTTGGGTAATTTGCGACTGAATGTTCATATGTTGTTAAAACTATTTCTGATTATATTTTCATGTTATCCTTACTAAGACCTGTGGATAGTTTTTTTATTTAATATAGTAATATTTTTCAGAAACAAGCTGAAATTCATGTCATTCCTGCGTAAGCGTTGCAACGTTAATCCAGCTCGTGGACCATTCCACTTCAGAGCTCCATCTAAGATCCTTTGGAAAACTGTTAGGGGTAAGTGCTACCTTATCTCTACCTTAATTGAAAAGTATACTTATTCTTGTTACTGTTTGCTGCTCACAAGCTCAATAATTTTTTAATTTTTAGTTTCGTAGTGATAAACATGAAAGTTGGTATCTGAGTCATACAATGTTTATTTAAGAAAAGAAATGAGGATTGTGTAGCATGATTATTGCATATATCCTAAGATTGCACTCTATTTATTGGAACCACTCACATGTAATCAATATTAGCTGCTCTTGGTAAAAAAATTCAATAGTATAAAATCCTGAATAAGAGATCTTGATACAGCACTTAGTGCACACAAAGAAAAGTTTTGGAAAAAATAAAAATGATTATTACTTTCAATTATTGTCTCTTGGTGGAATATGCAATTGTTTGTATTATTTTCACTAATAGACATTTTGTCTATATAATTTACTATTATCTACACCTATTGCAAAATTCTCCACACCCTGAGTTCACTATCTAAAGGTATTTGGTCTGTCTTAAGTATTCTGTCTAATATTTAAAAATAATCGGTTGACTGCTTGCTACCTTTCATGTGTTGAGCATTATGCTATGTTAACAGTAATGTGTTGATAGTGGTTTCCCAGCTGTGAGGGGTCTCCAGTGTTTCATCAGCCACCAGTTTGTACTATAGGTTGGAATTATTAGACAAATTATGTGTTTTAGAACCAATTAATAAATAAATTGTCTTAGTATTATTGTGAAAAACAAAACATGTGGATTACAATCTTGTTGATTTCAATAACCACTTTTTTTAGTTTTACATTAATACTGATTAAAATTTACCTAGGCATGTTTGCACAAACATTACTTTTCGTTCTATAAAGTATAGGAAATTAATGCAGTGATGCACTATAATAAAAATAAATTACAAAAAGGGTTATATATTCTAGTTACACTCTGACATAATTGTATGTGGCTATGATGCCTAGAAATGAAGTCGGATGCTATTTTTAAAACCACTTGAATTTTTCCTAAATAGATTTGGGGACATGGATTTATCTTTTAATTGTTAACTTGTTCTTAATAGAATATGCACCATGTGAAAGAATAATTATAGTCCACTGCAGGCCAAAAGGCCTTTCTCACTGGAGTGATTTGCCATTGACACCATGCTTGCCAAGCTAATTGGCAGTTGCAGTACCATATGCTGCTGCTCATCATTAGTCTGTACATTTTGGATTTGACATCTTTAGAAAAATATCAAGTAGGATTGAAATTAGATAGTAGAACAAATGAAGAGAACTTAAAATTTTCTTCTTGGATGATTATTTGTTGTCTGTGTGTTACCTGAGTATGAATTTCACTCATTATGTATGTACCATCCTATGTGAAATAGATTTAATTGTTTAATACTCATGATTATTTATTATAGTTACCTACATTATTTGATGTTTATGATAAAAAATATATTATGAAGCCAA
This sequence comes from Bhutanitis thaidina, assembly GCA_029286595.1. Taxonomy (NCBI): domain Eukaryota; kingdom Metazoa; phylum Arthropoda; class Insecta; order Lepidoptera; family Papilionidae; genus Bhutanitis; species Bhutanitis thaidina. Next base: position 7,443,893 of record JAGSMS010000005.1, read on the forward strand.
AAGATATCATTGTGTTTTAATGAATAGTAATAACTAAAACTAAGAACATCTTTTGGATACTATTCCAGGTATGATCCCACACAAAACTGAGCGTGGAAAGGATGCACTCAGAAGGCTACGAGCTTATGATGGGTGCCCACCACCTTATGACAATCGCCGCCGTGTTGTAGTACCTGCAGCTCTTCGTGTTTTCTGTCTAAAACCCGGTCGCAAGGTAAGTAAGATTTTGTGGAAGTTTCCTTGGGTTATTCACATTATATATTAAATTACATTGGGAAATGCATTATGATGGGTTTTGCCAGACTTAACTGCTTTTAATTTTTAACTTTCTATTTGAATTCCTATGTTGGTACTATGGGAATACTCTCACTATATAAGTAAAATAATCATTTTACTGATGGAATTGTTATTATTTATACTTGTTTTGATGTAAAAACTGATCTAAACAAAACTGTGTGTTTCTTTTATATTTTGTTTTGTCTGCTATGGTTAAATTTTAAAAGGTATATAATTGGTAAAGGCATATTATGTGTTCCTATATTTTTATTCAAAGCACAAGTAGCCTTGTGGTTTTAGGAGCAGACTATGAAACATGATGTCATTGGTTTGATTTTGAAACACAAGCTTTTAGCAGGTTTAGTAGGAGTGGTTAACTGGAATATTGCTAATGTTTAATAGATTAATACATTAAGATAAGGGTATCTTTATGCTATTAAACAAAAACACTTTCTCAGAATTACAAGAATTATAATGTTGGTAACAAATTATTGTTTTTACATACATTAGGCACAGATTGGTTTTTTGTATCGGTAAACAATGGATAAACAAATTATTATTCTGTTATAATGATGTTATCATTGGGTAATTTGCAACTGAAAGTGAACACTAATGTTGCTACTTATTGTTTCTGACAAAACTTTACTATTATTTGTCTAAGACAATTTATCGTAATAATGCAGCTACAATTCTAATTAATATTTATTTATTTCAGTACTGTCATGTTGGCCGTTTATCTCATGAAGTAGGATGGAAGTACCGTGATGTTGTACGCAAACTGGAAGACAAGAGGAAGTTCAAGGCCATCCACAAAGTGGCTTATGAGAGGAAACTAAAGGTAAAGATATTTATCAGAAAATATGTATTGGGATAGTCAGTGTTGTGAATTTTTTTAACATTACCAATTTAATTGCATACTAGTCTATTGCAGATGATGATTAATCAACTTACCTACATTATTTGAATATCATGAAAAATGTACTTTATCTGACTATAATAATTTACTAAGCTTTTCTCTGAATTGCAACAGGAATTACAAATATTGTTTTCTTTTCTGTATTATAGAAAATTACCAAGGAAGCCGGTGAGAAGGTGGCGAAGACGACGGCGCCGTTTACTACCATCATCAAATCCTATGGATACAATTAGGATTAAGAAAATTTTAAAATAAAAACTGTGGTTTTAAAATCCTGTATGTTTTTATTTTTCTCAACCAAAATTTGTTTCAACATGTAGACGAGTTTTGTCTGACTTACCTTACTCTTAAAGTGGCCATACAAATGCACTCAACTCTAGAACAAAACTCCAAGAACTTTCCATCTGTAAAGTTTCAAGGTTTGGGTGGAGTAATAAGATATATTAGTTTTCCAATCATTAAATAATCCCAATTCCGATGTTCCACAATCCAACTCATCATCTATGAGATGCTCAAATGGGCCGGATCGACCGGTAGTAAATATTACAGCCTCACAGAATACCGGCGTGAAGCAGAGTTATCTAGTGTTTCTGGGTTTCATTTGGCGAATTAGATAAACGCAGGCTAACTATTACGATAGTCCGTTTCTGCGAATGAGGTTACCACAGATATCCTCTCAGAACACCTAAAGCGAATCCAAATCAACCAAAAATATCCTCTACTTTCTACGTCCGAACTGGGTACAGACATTGCACTACATCAGACTTCTGCAAGAATCATACTATGTGATTGTAGACCGGTCACTTTCGAGCACGGTCTCGGGCAAGTACTTTCTATATATATTAAGGCAGTCTCCGAACCACGAGACTATTTCAGAGTGAGCTGATGTAGAATGCTATCTACTAGGTTGTGTCTGTACAGATACTCTGATTAAGCGCTAAACAACCGGAAATGACACCGAAGCCACTCCGGGATGGGCATAAAAGCTCGACAGCTTCTGCGTTTCGTTCGGTGAGTGAGGCCCACACCCCCTTCCCATCTCCCTAATATGCACCTGCAGCATTTCTGGTGTTGCGGATGTACGTAGGCAACGGTAATCACTTTGAACCGCTTGCTCGTTTGCCGCCGGTCCCATAAAATAAAAGGCATCCCTTAGGATGTATCTCCCAGTTTGTTTTAAGCAACTCCTAAATCGCACACGCAAAACCCGTGGTTGCCCCTAAAGGGGCCACCAAAACGCAACCAATTGAGAAAGGCTTCGGAATTTATTTTCACTAATGAAAGAACAAATAGGCGGATCTAGTGTCAAAAGTAATTCTCTACCAGTCTAATTATTTTAATACCTGTTGTTTTTTTCCGGCATCTATGAAAGGCTCATGTAGAGCCTTGTGGAACCTGCCGTGGAGATCCTTCTCCTTCCATTCGGTCTCCATGGAGACGCTCTATAATGCCGGATCCTGCCATTGCGTCTTTAGTTAAAGGCAGAGGAGTTAGTACTTTATCACAATTAATTCTGCGAAGACTGACTCATCCAATTTCGCTACAAAGTAATTACGGAGGCTGCACTTCGCGATTGGGCATGATGAAGGTATTTAAAAAGGCCAACCCACCACGCATCGCGGCATATTTTGGTACATAACATACCCAGGTATCGGTATGTTTCAGCCTCCGACGAGATCCTGGAGATCTTTTATCTCCAGGATCAACTTTCCTGAAGATAAGTGAACAACTTTGCTGAAGTATTATAGGATTATCAGTTCTTGGTCAGGAACAGAACTCTGTGATCCAAGAAATCAATAATTTTTTTCTTCCTTTCCTGGTGTATTGAGCAATCTATCTTAAAATGTAAGGTTAACCGTGATTAAATTTGTAAGTGTGTCATGTCGACTATGGCTCCCCAGCACCTTATATTCACAATAACCAAGCAGTACTTATTGAAAGTCTTACATGGTTACACATTTTATTTTTATGGTTACATACCTGATTTCTTTTCAGCTAAATACTCTTCATACAAATGTTTACCCAAGCAGTATCCGAACCCGAAACTTACAGCGTTGAAGATGTGAGTGTAAGACCTAAGCTTTTAAGCCGAAATTACAGACAGGCATAACAATTAGATTTAGAATCTTGCGTCGGCTCTTAATCTGTTCTGTTTATAATCAAGTTAATGCGATGTTTAATGTGTATATCACACTAAGGTAAAATAAAAAGTAAACTATGTTGTCATAGACATTGAAATTTTATTGTAGGCTCCAAATATATGGATTCCATAAACTCATTATACATACATACTAAGTTCCATTCATAGTTAAACTATTAACATAGACAATTAGTTTACATAATTATTCTTAATGTAGTATTACAACATAAAAATACATAGACAGTAAATCATTATAGGTCTACAATGTCTGTCTTTTTTTTTTGTTGTCCTTCATACCAAGCCTTTGAAATCATTCTCTTCATTTCATCATCACCTGTTTCATACCTGAAAATAACAAGTTTACATGATTCTCATAACATTAGTATTATTGGGCAATTTTACCATAACAACACGCCTATACGTTGAGAATATTATTATACGATCTATGGGTGGCGAGATTGGAGTGAAAAGCCGGTATCCTAAGTTTCTATTTATTAAAACTTAGAGAGGGTGCAAAGTTTTTACTCCGATGCGGTGTCCCTTGAGCTTGATCTTCCACGGGTCGTCAAACACTTTTTGCCGGTTACGAGTTCTCTCTCTCTCTCTTCCTGCCCTGATTACCTTGCCTTCACTGTTTTCTTTTCTTGATGGACTTCCTTTTCGCTCAGACAGATCACATCGCGAGTGGTTATCCTCTTATTCTCAAAATGGGATCTCAAAATACCTGCCAGGGGCAGAGCTGTTCAGGACTCCTAGATAAAAAGTGGGTGGACATTTTTGATGGTTGGTTTTCATGTGTGACTAAGTGTATAATGTGTATATATGTGAGTAACTGTCAGGGCAATTATTTTTAACTGTAAAAAATTGTACTGCAAAGTAGTTCTATACCCATATATTATGATCTTTGTAGATACATAATTTTGGGTAAATGTCATAATTGTATATTCAGCGTAATTTCATTAAGTCACCAACAAACATATTCTATCTCTTTCAACTTCAAGCAATTGACAGAAGTGGAATGGTATTTTATGTTTAGCATTAATTCTATTTGGTGATATGTTGTGCAAGCCACTCTTAGCATAATTTTTGTAAGAAGAAAATAAATGTCTTTCTACTTACATATTCTTCATAAGACTCATAATAGACTCCTGTGGGTCCTTTTTATCAAAGTCATCATTCTTAAAGCGATTGTTGCGCTGATCTTCAAACTTCTTCTCAATCTCAGTCATGTGAGACCATTTGTTGTTTGGATGCTGCTTTGCCAAGAAAATTACAACCATATCTGCAAGAGACATAAAGCAAATTTTTTAATCCAAGTATCGGTGACAAATATCTATGCACTAAAACACACAATAAAAAATTTAAAAAAGTAAGTCCTGAAGATTTTAATGTAAACATACCCGTTTTTTGTTTCCAATGGCTCTCACCAACATTAATTGGTTCAAGTAATTTATTAATGAGTAGTGTGTAGTCTTTATTGTCCAAATTTTCGACAACAAGTTCCATAGACTTTTCTGTTAGCTTACAATAAACTTGTTCTTTTGGCAGATTGTGTGCATTCTTTAGGGTAACAAATATCTTTACATATTTGTCAGATTGATCCCAACCTAAAATGAAAATGTACACAAATATAAAATATACATTGGCTCATTATTGGACAATGCATTATACAAATACTTCTTGATATAATTAATTATTAGATGGAGATCTCAATATAAAAATCCCTTAAGTTTACTTTTTATCCAACTGCCCCAAAGGGAAATATTTTTCTAGTGAATGTGTGTATGTATGTACTCGTATTTCTATTATTTTGACATCTTTGTAGACAGGATCTAACACATGGTGTCGTTAGATTCGTCTTTATTAAGGGGGTATAAAATCTAAATATGGCAGACGACATTTCACAGACGTTAATCAACAGGGAGAATAAACATTTTGACGCAGTCGGGTTTTCGTTTTTTGTAATTTAATTGCTACTTATTTTTAGATTTTTTTATCTCAAGTTAAAATCTAAGTGGAATAAATTCTGTTAATAGAATTACCTACATTCTAGGACTAAGGGGTTGATACTTCCGGTTAGTGAAAACAGTTTGTGATGCCGAATTAGAACCAACAGGATTAAAATTTGAATTGCTTTGTGTTTTAAGCAGGTTGTGGTGTAGGAACAAACTTCTAACTATAAAGACAGCTTTTTGGTAGGAAATGGAGGCGCATGGGTCAGAACAGTTGCAGAGTAGGATTACACAATGTTTATATGAATTGTTATTATTCAATTGTTTTTAAAGTGAAAATTTCAAGAATAAATCTAAATAATCTGAAAAGAAATTTATTGTAAATATTTTTAAAATATACATTTGTTTCTGTGAATGGTTTTTTTGTTTCTGAAGTGTGGTCTGCTGTAAGATATTAAACGCACTGTTTACTTGTTTGATGTGGTAGATGGTGGTGTACTATATCTAATCATCACTCACCCTTAGGTAAGTCAAGAGACAGAAGTCGATCGCAAACCGTAATAAAATCATAACTAATGCATTACACGAAATGTTATTTTTGGCACCTGCACTGTTATGTCGTCACTGAAGCCACTGAATATTTTATTTTATCGCTGTCGCAACGCAACAAGTGGACTTATTTAGATTTGTCTGGTTAGGGACAACGATGCGTATGAATAAGAGTTATGTTAAGTTTGACATAAAAATATTTTTTAACCTTTGTATGAAAATATTTATTATTAAACTTTGACATTATACCTTCACTATTGTGTTTATCAAATCACAAAAGGGTGTGTACGTGACGTTATGTTAATTGAATTACCATATAAGTAGTATACTCTTTCGCATAAATGCAAGAAATCTTTGGGCAATTGGGACAATAACTATTTAATTGATCATAGTGTTAAAAGGTTGTCCTTAAATATGTTATAAAACATTAAATGAAAAAAGCAATACTAGCTACAAAATTATCATATGTTCGTATTGAACATTTTTTGTTGTGGTCTTAACTTGCGGGCCTTCTGCTCGCGAGTCTAGCGCTGGAGCTGTAAAGGGTACTGGGCCAAAAGCATGTCAACCGTGGGAGTTTTAGTCGGTCATCTTCAATGCTGATCCTGACATAACCCATCAATAGAGACGGTGACGGGTAGGTGCGAGGAGCACATTTCCTAAACGTTAAACAAAAAAAAATTGTTGTGGTGTATTGGATAGACGTGCACCACAGCCTACTTTGTACCTTGATATAGGTCGCGCAATCTTACTATTTACTACTACTTTACCGCTTTGAAGTTTGTGCTTGCAGCGTCGCAATAACGGTGTTTTAGATTCAAAACGCTGCCATAAATAGGGCGCAGTAGTGACGCTTAGACCTGGAGATGCCTCTTAACAATCGAGCATGTCATTAATCGAAACATACGATGCAACGTTTTCGACTACTGGTCAATATATATTATATTTTCCACGTAACTTGGAAATATCGATCTGGTTTCTATAAAGGAAAAAGAGGTTTAATAAATGATTTTTTTTTTATAGAAGCCTTACGATATTTCGGAATTGAATAAAAATCACGTTTTCACCAACATTTATTGTAAATAACAATTATACAAAGTTCAGTTTCGTATTTAAATCTCTTTATTTATATTTATTCAAAATAATTAATAATAAACCACAAATAATAAAAAACAATAATACTTCGAAAATTTATATTTATTGTTATGTTTGTATGGATTTTCCCTCCATCTCTTTCTTCTCTCTTTTAAGGACTGTGATTATACTAGCCTTGATACTGGAGTTCAAAGTTCATCCTCTTGCTCTTCTGAATAAGCCTTGAATAGTCTATTAACCTTGATTAGGTCCTGGACATACCCACATAACATGAGCACTTTAAGGGTCGTCAAACGTGGTAGAGCCAAGCGGCGGCTTTTGCAGCTGTTCGAATGGGCCGGCTCGACCGGGTCAGTACCACGGCCTTGCAGAATACCGGCGTGAAGTAGAGGCATCTTGTATAAGCACAAGATGCTTGTGCTTATATATATATAACCGGAGGCCGACTCCCCCTCCTCGTTCTCCCTCCCCCCTCCTATACACCCTTAAAGGCCAGCAACGCACCTGCAGCAGCTCTGGTGTTACAGATGTACGTGGGTGACGGTAATCACTTACCATCAGATAAACCGCTTGCTTGTTTGCCACCTTTCCCATAAAATAAAATAAAACTTTAAGGGACCTGCTGGTTATATATCAAGCAAAAATTTTGGATCTGCTTTGCCAATGTAAAAAAGACAAAAGCATTCTGTATAAGTAATAAATGAAGATTTTATTTATTTTATTCAAGGCATTGAATCGAAATTTGTCAATTTAAACTCAATTTTTTTTTTGTTGACCTGTGTTACTTCTGTTTCCATTTATTAAGTATGTTATTATTTATATTTTCCTAGTCATAATTGTTTATGAATTATTGTCCTATAAATAAATATATTTTGTAATCCTACATATAAAAAATGTATATATGATATCACAATTAAAGTAGTATGACATATATATATACATGACTAACATTTATGTAATTAAAACTATCTGTTTATGAAATAAAGAAATATTGGCAAAATAAAACATTAATTCCAAATAATTATTACAGTAAGGATTTGTTCCTGCTATTAGTTACTTTATTAATTTAAATAATGTGTGTTCAAAATAAAATTCTCTTTGTTATATTAATTTCAATTATTTAAGACAATATTTATTAAATCATGTGCAAACCTGTAGAAAAACTAAGTAGTTTAATTAAAATAAATTCATTAAATAAGATATTGAAATAAATTATTTCAGAATACAGGAAAAAATAAATCTTAAAATTTCCATGGTTTCTAATATTGAACATAAACTGCACATCACTATCACACTATCACATAAGGTAAGTGATTACCGTCGCCCAAGTACATCTGCAACCCCAGATGTACGTGGTGCAGCAGGTGCAATGCTAGCCACTAAGCATAATTGGGAGATGTAAGGGAGGATGAGGAGGGGGATGGGGAGGAGGAGTTGGACTCCGGATACCTCACTCACCAAACAAAGTGATACCATCCTGGTCACTCCAGTCCATTCCGCCCAAGTCGCTGCTAGGCTCTAAAACGTTTAAACATCTACATACCATGTAAAAATTTTATATTTTAACAAACTATGATCAAACATAATTTCATAGTTTTTATGACTTGGATATAAATTACATAATAATAATTAAAAATAGTTTCACTTTTCATTTCTCAAAGTAACAGATAGTACATTTAACAGGCAGTAAAACTATGAAATGCAATTCTTTACAGCCTAAAAATACTAATTCTAACATGATATTCAAAATAGGAAAATAAGTTTATCAAATTTATAAAAGGAAAACAAATGCTTTGGTTTTAAAATACAAAAACATAAAAGACTCCCAGGACCCACAACACACTTTATTCTTTTTTTTTTTTTTTTTATAGAAGAAGGGGGCAAACGAGCGTGCGGCTCACCTGATGGTAAGTGATCACCGACGCCCACGAACATCCACAACACCAGAGGAGCTACAGATGCGCTGCCGGCCTTTAAGGAAGGAATAAGCTCTTTTCTTGAAGGTCCCTAAGTCGTAACTATTCGGAAATACTGCTGGCGACAGCTGATTCCACAAAGTCGAAGTGCGTGGCAGAAAACTTCGATTAAAACGCACTGTGGTGGAATGCCAACCATCTAGGTGGTATCGATGGAACTTCGAATTCAGTCGCGATGTACGATGGTGAAACTCAGCAGCTGGGATCAATCCGAACAGTTCCTCAGAACATTCCCCGTGGAAAATTTTGTAAAAATGCAAAGAGAAGCAACATCTCTTCGCAAGGCCAAAGGATCAAGCCGATCAGAGAGCTTGGTCGCCGACAATTCGAGCCGCTCGACGTTGGATGCGGTCAAATGGAAGGAGTTGGTACTGGGGTGCCCCTGCCCAGAGATGAGAACAGTATTCCATGTGGGGCCGAACTTGCGCCTTATAAAGTTGCAAACGGTGGACCGGCATGAAATACTGTCCCGCTCTACAGAGCACACCAAGCTTTTGGAGGCCAATTTGGCCTTTCCTCCAAGTGACCACGGAACTGAACGTCGCTCGATATGTCAACGCCAAGGATTCTGATACTGGCTGAGGCAATAAGGGAATGTTCTCAAAAGAGGAGAAACGACAAAGGGATTCTTTTAGCGGTGAACGCGCAAACCTGTGTCTTTTGGGGTTGAATAGGACCAAATTACGTCGACCCCAATCCGAGACTTTGAATAACAAGGTCTCGACTTCAGACACAAGTTTGTTCCGGCACTCGTCGACGTGTTCCCGAGAAATATTCGCACGGCCTGTATATAGGGCATCACCCGTGCTGTCGTCTGCATAGCAATGAATGCTACTGATTTGTAGCATGTCGTTGATATGCAGAAGGAACAGAGTGGGAGATAGCACACAGCCTTGTGGAACACCAGCATTCACGGGTTTGGGGTCCGAGCATGCACCGTCGACAACAACCTTGATGCTCCGATCCGTGAGGAAGCTGGTGACCCAGTTGCACAATCTCTCAGGAACCCCGTAAGATGAAAGCTTTGAAAGAAGCGCTTTATGCCAAACCCTATCAAATGCTTTCGCTACGTCCAGACTAACCGCCAAAGCCTCCCCCTTAGACTCAACTGCTTCTGCCCATCGGTGAGTCAGGTAAACTAGAAGATCACCAGCTGATCGTCCGCGACGGAAACCGTACTGTCGGTCACTGATCAGCTGGTGTTCCTCCAGGTACCTCAGGAGCTGGGTGTTGATGAGTGACTCCATTATTTTAGATAACAAGGGGGTGATGGCAATAGGCCTGTAGTTGGACGGATCAGAGCGGTCGCCTTTTTTGGGTATTGGATGCACAAATGCTGTCTTCCAAGATTCCGGGACGACGCCTGAAGAGTAGGAGTGCCGGAAAAGACGCGTGAGAACCGGTGCCAACTCAGGGGCACACATCCTCAGCACAATTGGAGGATTCCGTCCGGCCCACTCGACTTATGAATGTCCAGGAGCGGAGTGCCTTTCGCACTGAGCTCTGCAGAAACTGAATTTCCGGCATGGAGCACTTACACCACGGGATGGTAGGTGGAGAGTTTCCCCGGTCATCAAGAGTCGAGTTGGATGCAAAAAGAGAGCCCAAGAGATCGGCTTTCTCTTTTGCAGTGTGGGCCAGCGAATCATCCTCCTTGTGTAGAGATGGGAGAGATGGCTGACAGAAATTCCCCTGGACAGCCTTGGCGAGAGACCAGAATGCGCGGGATCCCGATGGGAGGCGAACTAGTCTCTCGCCAATTCTGCCAATGTGCTTTAACTTTGCCGCAGCGATAACTCTTTTGAAGGACCTGGAGGCAGAGTTGTACTCGTTTTAAGAGCACTGGTTTTGCATCCCGAGACGCCGATGCATCGGCCCAGGCCTGGTAGCACTTCCGCTTTCGGCGTGACGCTATTTTGCAGGTGCGACCAAACCAAGGCTGGGATTTACCTCCGACAGGCACTGCAGAGAACGGAATAAAAGTTCCATTCCTGAAGTACCACATCGGTGACAGAATCTGCAACGACGTTGGGATCATCCAGCGAGAAGCAAACCTGCCCCCATGGGTAGGAACCAAAGAAAGACCGCATTCCATCCCAATCTGCCGACCTATAGTGCCACACACGGCGGAACCCCGCAGATCGCGTTCGGGATCGGCGCGCGATAGGCACTACACTCCGGATCAGACAGTGGTCCGACGAGCCAAGAGGGGCATCGACTGAGACCAAATATCCGTCCGGGTGTGAGGTCAGCAAAAGGTCCAACAGGGAAGGTGTATGACCTTCCACGTCTGGGATCCGCGTCGGCAAGGTTACCAGTTGTGTCAGGCCATATGCTAATGCAAAGTCGTGAACAGATCTCCCCGCATGATCGGTTATGCGAGAACCGAGCCAATCGGTGTGGTGGGCATTAAAATCGCCGAGAATCACGATCTCTGCGGATGGGATCTGTTGTAGCACGGAATCTGTAGCCATTTGGATGTGGTCGATGAGTCGGTCAGTTACGGTATTACCGCTATGGGACCTGTAAAGGCACGCATAGACGCGCGGATGGTCGTCGCTGTCGATGCGCAGCCAAAGGGTAGAAAGGTCCAAACCTTCAAGACTACCGAGGCGTCGAGAACAGATATCATCTCTGACGTATACGCAAACTCCGGCACGGGGCACAAAGGAGTGTTCCAGTTTGTACCCCGGGTAATGGAGATAAGAGGTATCAGCCGGAGACGATATCTGAGTCTCTGTAAGAAAAAGCAAGGCCGGCTTCGCCGTTTCAAGATGGTAATGAACGGCGCTAAGGTTCGAGTGGAGTCCCCTGATATTGCAGAAATCCACGGCGAGCGCGGTAGGGGATGCCATAGTTTCTTTGCTGCGTTTGCCTCGAGTAGGAAAGAAAGAGAGCGGAATATTGCCCCCCCCAGAATACGCGGGGCAGACTGAGCATCCACGATTAGGTAGCGTAGGAAAGCCTGAACGTGGATGCTCAGTGAGGGATTCTCCAGAACCGTAGGTACTGGTACCCTCCTGGGGTAGCTCAAAATTATATACCGCTACCATATTTGGAGAGGGCCTCCGGTTACCTCACTCACCGCACGAAACGCAGAAGCACAAGATGCCTCTACTTCACGCCGGTATTCTGCGAGGCCGTGGTACTTATCCGGACGAGCCGGCCCATTCCTGCGACAGCAAAAGCCGCCGCTTGGCTCTACCACGATTAAATATTCAATCAATAATTACATTTTCATTCTATAAATTATGAGTTATATGAAAATCTGTTAGATAAAACTGTTATTTTACAGAAGTTACTTACTGTCTTATGAAAATTTGCCCAAGAAACACTTTTTTTAATTTTTGACACTGCACTCTGGACGCACTAAACTGCGGAATACATTGAACAGATAAACAAACACCTTTGACTTTGACATAACAATGCCCATGAGTCAATGCAAATAAAAATATTTATGTTGTAAAACATTAGATGCTGATTTTTTATAACAATAATAAAAACTATTTCCATCAGAAAAGAACAAAGCCTTTTAATATTTAATTAAAAATAACGGTAATTGAAGTATATGTTGATCAACTAATCACTACTACTGTGAATAATGTGCTTAATTTTTAAGTTTTATAATCCACTTCTAAAAGGTCTCTAACTAGTAGGAACAAACAAATGCAGATTGCTGAGAACCATGCATAATGGCCATACTTTTTTTATTTGATTAGGGAGAAACAAGTTAACTGTCCATCTGATGGTAAGTTGCTACTGCAGGCCATGGACACCAGTAAACACCTTTAATTGAAGGAGGATACCTTTCAAACCAGAACACAATAATGGTTGCACAGTTGATTAGCAGCAGAAATAGCAAAAACGGGGGTACCAATGGAGGTTGGGAGTCTATATTCAGCAGTTGAACTTCTGATAGACTACAAAGATGATAATAAAATTTGATTTGTTTGATGGTTGAATAATTTTACTTGTCAATGATCTTTGCAGAATGAACATTTTAAATTGCCACATGTATATATATTTGTATTAATTATGTAGAAACATATTATTTCTTACGACTGGAAATGTAAATTAGAAATAGATTATGTATATTCAAAAGCTTCTATATATTTTTTGTAATACTTACCATATCCATTAAGCTTTACTTGATATCGCTTTTCCTTCACTGGGGCAGATGTTGTGGGTAAGGGAGTGACTTCCATTGGGGTGGCAGATGATGATGAAGCACTATCCCTAAGGTTTATCCATTCAGTTTCTAGTTTTCGTACTTCCAGGGTTAAAAGATCTTGAACTCTCTTACGTTTAGCTTGCTTGAGCAATTCATTTAGTTCATCAATGTCGCCTTTCAGCTATTAAATTAAAATTAAGATTTAAAAAAAACTGTATTTATTGACAAATACTTTTTAAAAAATGGAAAATAATAGCAATTATGAAACGAAATGTTTTTCACAGCAATATTTACCACACTAATTTTTGCTTCTGACATTTTGAACAATACTCTCTTCAATAAATATTTCCTAAGTAACAAGCCGGCTGGTGCAAATAAAAACTTTACTGGTGTTGATGTGATAATTAATACAACAATAAATTAAAACGTGGGACGAGCTCGAAACTATTTAATATAACTAGCCAAAAGCCGAAAAATAACCCATAAAATTCCTAGCCCAGCATGTGCAATCGCGTAGTGGTTATATTCTCTTTGATCCAATCCAACAACCATCAAATTCTAGAAAGAGTAGTTAGGTATATTAAAAATAAATTAAACTGTCAATACTATTCTCATTTCATCATCATCCAATGTTGTTATTGTAAAAATTAGATTTGCCTTGCCATATTATATAAAACCTTTAAGCATTTTTCTCTTTGATTTGAAGCTTCCGGTTTTATTTAGGCGTGTGCAACTTCAAGTCAGTTCAAATATTCGGATCACGGAGAGTTGCGATTTTTTTTAACGCCATGTTGTGATTAATAAAATCAAACAATGTCAAAATGTACATTAATATTAATTTGTTTACATATCAATTTTAACAATATATCACTGGTCACGGTATTTGCGTGTACACAGAAAGAGCTATTGAGCCACACATCTTTGTCCTCGATGAATTCCTCTATTTTATAGTAGACCTTTTTTCAATAAGTTTTCATAACAAGCTTCTTAAAAATTGTGTTTGTTTGTTGCTCCCTATTTTTTTGAGATTTTCTTGTAAATTTAATGCGTTTACACAAAAAAGACTTTCTAGTTTTAGCTAATCTAAATTTAGGAACCTCTAGTCCATTGCCTCGACTCGATCTACAGGAAACTATCAGTTTAGGAAGTTTTTCCGTACACACATAATGTATATGTACCATAGACCACATACATGCTCTTCGCCAGATTGTACAAAAGACCGAGGAGTACAATTTACCATTATGTCTGGCGTATGCGGACTATAAGAAAGCCTTCGATTCAGTCGAAATTTTGGCGGTGCTCCAGTCTCTCCAGCGGTGCCAGATAGACTCTCGGTATATCGAAGTGCTGAGGTGTTTGTACAATGAGGCTACGATGTCTATCCGAGTACAGAATCAGAGTACGACACTAATCCAACTGCAGAAAGGTGTAAGACAGGGTGATGTCATATCCCCGAAACTCTTCACCGCTGCATTGGAAGATGTTTTCAAGCAGCTGAACTGGAAAGGATACGGTATCAACATCAATGGCGAATACATCACTCACCTTCGATTTGCCGACGACATAGTTCTTATGGCAGGATCGCTGGATGAGCTTAGTACAATGCTCAATGATCTCAATAACGTCTCCCAACAGGTTGGTCTTAAGATGAACATGGACAAGACGAAGTTCATGGCAAACGTCCATGTCACACCATTACTGTTATAGTATATTGTTGTTGGGAACAATAGGCTCGAAGTTGTAGACGAGTACGTATACCTGGGACAAATTATCCGATAAGGTACAACTTCGACTCAGAGGTTAATCGACGAATCCAACTCGGCTGGGCTGCGTTCGTGAAACTACGTCATATCTTCTCATCGAGTATACCGCAAAGCCTCAAGAGCAAAGTATACAACCAGTGCGTGTTGCCAGTGATGATATACGGATCCGCGACTTGGTCGTTCACTGCAGGCCGTATGAGGAAGCTCAAAGTTGCTCAGCGCGCTATGGAAAGGGCTATGCTCGGTGTTTCTCTGCGTGATAGAGTCTGCAACGATGATATCCGCAGCAGAACTAAGGTAACCGACATAGCCGTAAAGATCAGCAAGCTGAAGTGGCAATAAGCCGGCCACGTTGCTCGCAGAACTGTCAACCGTTGGGTAAAAAAGGTTCTCGAGTGGCAGCCACGTACAGGCAAACGCAGTGTAGGATGACCCCCCACAAGATGGAGTGACCACCTGCGCACTGTTGCGGGAAGTCGATGGATGCAGGTGGCTCAGGACCGAGCTTCGTGGCAATGGGAGGAGGCCTATGTTCAGCAGTGGACTTGTGATAGGATGAAATGATAATGTATGAACATAATAACGACTAGAAGTGTCAAGATATACTCTTTGAATAAGTCAGGAAGGCCTAAGTTGTAGAAGACCCGTATAGCTTGCTATAGTAAAATTACTACTTTTTCCAATTCAGCTGCAAATCTCCACAGTAACACACTATAGGACATGATACTACGGATGTAAACTAATTTTGCTGTTGCTTCAACAATCTGTATGATCCTTCTAATAGCAACAATTGCAGAGCCTAACTTTAAAAAAAATTATAAAAAATCGTGTAAAATACAGTAGAACTTTCAAAATCTTGATGTTTTCTGTAAATTAATTACAGCATTCTGTGACGAATTTGATACTGTAAACTGAAAACGTTTAATTTTTTCTGTAGATCATAGATTTTAACTAGTAAATTTGTGATGGTCAGGGTCAACATAAATAATCTTCCTTGTATGGCACTCTTATATCTCATTCTTATTTAAAGTTAATAGAAACGAACTGTATACAGAAATGGGACGATAATTTGGCGGTTTTTCTCTACTGCCAGATTTAAACACAGGTACAACCTTGCTGTTTCATAAGGTTAGGAAATACTCCAGTCACTACAAAGATTAAAAATCATCGCTAATATTTGAGCTATGTCAGTTATAATTATATCAATATTTTCCTTTTTGTCTAAGTTCCTGAACGTTTTGATAATATCGATATGGTAGTCAGGAATTTCTAAACCTGCAATTGACTTTGCAACTACAAAATGCTAGATTGTTAATGTTTAGTAATTTGACTGGGCATGCTTGAAGACTCAGAAATGTAATTTAATGCACTCTTCCTTTTTGGTATTAAGTTTGCCGGTTTCTGACATTTCTTGTGTTTCTGCACTTTTATCCACAACATTGACATAGCTAGTTATTAGACATTAAAAATATTTGAGAATATGAGAGGCCCGCTAATCCGCAATGGAGTACCGTGACGGGCCATTCCCGGCTCCTACACCCTCTTGGATATTTGAGGAGGCATTTGCCCAGCTGTGGGCACAAAAGGCTGCTACTTTACTCTTTACTTTAAAGAGTAATAACAGTTGTCTTCTCTACCTGTCGAAAATCTGCATATATCGCCGTATTAATGTTAAACAAGTTTTTTTCCTATTTAAAGTCACATACAGAACGCAATTTTTAAGTCGATTAGTGTTCTCACTCTAAATATTTTTACGAACTGCAAAAATCCTTGAGTTCAGCGGTTTGATCACCAGGAGACTTGAAGTATTAGTTTTTATGACGTGAAATACAGGACTCGGATAGTGTTGGATCCACAAGCGCCTGTTAAATTATCAGCTTGTCGTACTTTTGCTCATTGTTTTTGAACCAGTGTTTTGTTTGTAGGTACGCGAAACTATCTAAGTATTTTAAGGGTGCACCATGTATTTGACTAAATATATAAAATATATAATCACTTAAGTACTTAAATAAAACAACTTTGTTTTGATATTATTTACTGAGTAATATTTTACATTAATGTATATATGAAGTTTCTATTAACAAGTAAAACTATAAAACATTTCAGTTTCTTCTCTGAGACAGTTTACGTGTCATACAGGACCTAATTCTAATGCCTACAATGGCGATGTTTTCTTGGCAGATTTCAACTACATCGGACATCTTTCAGTTATTGTAGACTATCGGCCGATTTTAAATAACCTATCCACGATTAGCTTTACTGGACATAGAAATTTGACAGAAGTTACACAGCTGTAATGTTTCTGTCTATGCTCGGTAAATCGAGGATAGATAGGTTATTGAAAACGGCTGTATATCGGCTGGTATGCGATGCCCTGCTTTTTGTGTTGTGTGGTGAGGGCGTAAACCTGCCACCCCATCTTATCTCGTAAAAGCCCTCCTACACCAGCCACTTGATATTTGTGGCTCCCTAATGGTATGAGTTGACGTATAGGCGCGGTAGTACCAATTCCTCTAAATAATTGGTCAAAGTTCGAATGTTAGTGATTGGCTGTAAATATTAATATGCTGTTGATGACAAAACTTTTTCTATGCGAACAGTGTGTCCAGTACATATGAATTTTTGTAGACACAAGAATGCATTATTGTATGACTTCATTTTACACATATTGCAAACAGATTCGTGTTATATTCAGATTCCAAAATCAATAATTAGTGTGGCGATATTGATAGGAACACACTATCATAGCAGTTTGCTGATAGCAGGACCACATGGTATTTATTCTCTATCTTAGTGTCTATTAGTAACAATACAAATAATTACCTAATCAAAAAAGAATAATGAATATGGAGATATTACGATCGATAATAAGATCATTATCAAATAATTCGCCACCAAATTTCTCATTGGACACCTTTTGTATTTTTTTTGATAAGAAATAATCACCCCAGAAATGTCCCAATAAATCATTCAATATACATTTAATATGGTTAAATAGATAACCTCCTCAAAGACAGTTACAAATAATGTAGGCCTATAATGTTAATTCTAATACTATTTGATTGTAGTTTGATTCTAGCATACATATCTATTTTCATCTTTCATTATTCTTCAGTCTTCCCTTTTATCTAGATTTTATTAGCTAGCTGATCTGATTACGATGAGTGCACTATGCATGTGCTGTCATTTGAACACTTTTAGAATTAATACCAAATAGTACATATTTTGGAACCTTTAATTGCTTAATTTTAAATACATTTAGCAAGGAAATTAATCAAAAGTTAACTCCTAAAATAACGACATAGAAATTATAATCTAGTAATCATTTTCCATTAATATTTCAATACTGAAGTCATAGCGAATAATTTCTTAAGACTTTTTTAAGCGAACATGCCTTACAAGGTTACTTAACATACAGATATTTATTTAAATTGAGAACATGTTTAATTCTTGCGATTACGGTTGCGACGCATATTGGTCTGACACTGAGGGCAGTACCATTTACCCTTCGGAGGTGCCGTGATGCCCACGCATGGGTAGTGGAACCACTCGTATGGACACTGCAATAAACAATAAGTGTTATTGAAATTTACAGATTACAAATTTGTTTACCTATACATAAGAATGGCTGTGTCAGCTGAAGAAAATCAACTTATCTAGTTCCAAGAGTGCTTTGATAGTTAATCAACGGACAGTGACGGTAAACTGACGAACCGACATATGGCGTAATGTCCCAGAAAAGCGAATTAAGGCTCAGAGGAGTCAGATCGTCACGACGGTAGCAGCGTTCAAGATCAGGCAAAAGCAGGAGATGTGCTTCACCGAAAAGCCTATGTCCCAACCATGAAATTGTTAATGATAGTGTAAGAAAGCGATTAAAGAATTGTTTTTATTGAAAGTAGCTTTTATACTAAGGCGTAATAACTAGACGTGTAACAATGTACATAATAATATTTTATACAATTATGACTGATTCCACAATAGTATCAATAAAGTATATATCTCTTTCTGACAAATATGCACTTTGGTTCGACAGAAGCAGCATCACTTTTGATCATTTTAAGTTCGAGATTTTTTTAAATACGCTTTTAGTGTGAGAAATTTCTGTAACTTTGTTCGGCCCTAATAATTTCGAAGTACATATATCTTATATCTATGTTTATAACCTAGTAAACTTACGTCTTGATTGTCACAAGCGACCATGTCGCCGTAGGATACTTGATTACAAATACAGTATCGCGGCTCGTTGGGATCGTACGTCCATTCTTCCTCCATTGGCTCCTCGATGGTCACATTATTCACCACGTTATTTATGCCACTGGAAACATGTTGTAAATGTTAAACAAAAAAACAAAAATGTTGTATTTCAAGTTTGGAAAAATCTGTTAATATGTTATTATTCTTACAACTCTCTTAAAATCTAAGGGTAAATATATAATAATAGACTTCATCAGTCTGATCATGACTATTTGTTGCTAATTTACTTGACAGACTGAATAGGCACTTACTGGGCATTTTTTTTATTTTCATACTTATATTGCACTACTATTTAATATGTTTACAGAGTAATCTGATTCACAAACATGTATGGAAAATAACGTCTAATTAAAAAAAATCCGGAAATGCTAGTTAATTACATTAATTTAAATTTAAAAAGATGCCAGTGTTTATATACCTATATAGGTATAACGTGATATAACGTTGCAGTGTCGGACCGTCACCGGGTCCAAAACCATCGCATATGTTGGGCCTTTGCCCATCAGTGGGACATTTACAGTCAGTTAATTTACCTTATAGGTAAAAATATCACTTTGTGTCTAATCATGCACACAGTCACCTTATTGTTAGCACTGAGGCACATAAATACTCCCATTCTTTCTATCTAGTATCTAAAGTAAAAAGTCTGGAAAACTTACACAACGGTGGGCGAAGACGAGCGACTTGCGGCAGCGGTGACGGTCTGCTGAGCATGTGACGTCACACCGGACGCGGCACTGTACGAGCTTTTCCTACACAACAAATAATTAATTGTTACCGTTTTTAAAAACCCATGCTGTAGGATTTTCTTCGTAGAGGCATTTTGCAGATATATATATTTAGATAATTATACATAATAATTAATTAATAATAATAATTTATTCATTTATTTTACAAATTTATTCGTAAATAATGAGCTGTGGCGTACTATAAGAAGTACGTAGTGTAGTAGAAGTATGTAGTGAAAAGTATAGTAAGTAACAAAAGTTATTTTGAAATATTCTTACTTTTGTTTGTTATGGCGTTTATTAGTGGAGGATGAGGTGCCGTGTGCATGGGAAGTTGTGTGATGATGTCCATGGACACTGCTGCTTTGACTGTGACTCAATTGCATTCCATGACCTGTAAAGAATAATTATATATTATAGTTTTAAGAACTAGAGTGTAAGGGGTAATACACCATCTATTTCTCCAAATGCTAGCCTCACCTACACGTGGTGCACCTTACTAGCCAACAAAGAAGGCTCCGGCGAATGAGGACAGAATATAATCCTAAAAAAAACCTATTAACTCCCTAACCCAAATCACCACAGACTATCACTAGTGCAGAGGTACCGGCAATGTGCTGACGAACCTGCTTGCACAGCATGGTATCTATAAACCTTCCAAGAAATGCTTCTGTTGGCATTTCTTGGTTCTTTTCTGTCTAGCAGTAAATTAAAATTGGCTGATGTTGTAAAAGAAATACAAAACAAACATTATTATAACAGATCAGACAAAATGTCCCCCAACCCTCTGACACCCTTATGAGAACTTCATCATCATAGTAATGTTTTGAATAGATCTCATCATATTCATCATCATTAGCGAGTGCAGCAGCAACAAAGGTGCAGGGTAACGTACACCAACCGCCAATCGGCTTGCTAAACGAGACGATTATGGCACATCCTCCTCATGGGAGAGGCCTGTGTCTTGTAGTGGACTACTTACAGGCAGTTAAGGTAATTATATTTTTGTGCTTGTTGTTTTCAGACAAACGCTCACTGCATGCCAACCTAGGAAAAAAATCTACCACAGCACGAGAGAACAACAAGTACTCTTACTTTCTTGACGTGCTTCGTAATTACTTTTAAAAATTATAAAATAACCCTACCATGGTCATGGTGTGTGTGATGAGCCGGTTCACCTACAGTCACCGCTTCGTATGAAGCTTTTAGGGACGCAGTGCGACGGCCTTGTTGCATCTGCCAAAAGAAATAAACAGTATGGCAATAAAGTAGGAAAAAAGATAATCAAGTAAGACACAAGTATTGTAGAATAAAATCAATTGGATTAAAATCAGTATCGAATCAACTTAACATTGTGTCAGAATTGTACTTTAATATTCATTTATACAAAGGACAGAAATATAACTCGTATATTCTAAATTAAAAATATTTATGAGGTCTGCTAGGACATGTTATGTAGCCTAGCTTATGACATGTTGCAACAATAGAAATATTATTTTGATCCATTTGTGGGTGTTTAATTATAAACACTTTTAGCAATAGAAGATAGGTCTCTAGTGTACCATATAAATTAAAGCACTGGGTAGCACCCAGAGCCTGAGATAGTTCATCTTCACTTGCACTGGAGAAATGGATTCTTTCCGGCTCTAAATACGCATTTGCCCAGAGCCATGAGAGAATTTTAGGCTATTTTTTAATCAATGATATTCTAGAAGACATATATTCCTCTTACCTGTTGAGTCGCCGCAATCGCTTGACTAGCTGCTGCCGCTATGGTGTTTACGGCATGGCTCAGGGAGTACGAATCGCGCCCCAATGCAGCCTTAATAAAAAAAAAACACACGGCATGTGAAAATAAATTAATTTTATTAAAATCTGGTAAATGGTTTATAACATTCTAGGGATCTATTATAATATTTATTTATTTAATCATGGAATTTAGTTGAGACAAGGGCATAAAAAGTTTAAATAAATTGCAAAGTGTTGAAAAACAAATAGTTAACGAAATTTATGGGATAAAACTACCACAAAAAAAGTAAAAATATTTTTTTAGAAATTTGTTTTTTTTTTTATTTCCAATGTATATAGTTTCAGAGATCTGCCTCCTAATCAGTAATAAAAGTTCGACGATTTCCATTGTTGGCTCGGACACTAAGACGGCGGACAGGCTCACAATCTGTCACATGGGCCCAAATAAGCTCTGGTTAAAAATGGGTTGAATGGACTAAACTGTAAAACTTTTTTTTAAAGTTTTCGAAAATTATTTGCACTGTTGAATGGATTATGTATTGCGTTATAATAGGGTAGTTAAATTAAAAAAAAATTGGTTGATTTTAGTCACAGTGTAATGGATAAAAATTTGGTACTTATCCATGAATTAACTTTTGAATTCAGTTTATGTTAATTATTATTGCCATATTTTAAGCATAATAACATTAATTCAATGAATGTACCTTTCATAAGTACTTTTGTACACATTTCTAGAATGAGTTGTAGGACAAAGGTCAGTTTGATGTATCACTTTAAAGTTAAAACTTTTGAACTTCAATTTTATCTTTAGTCTCTGCTTATCTAGGAGTATTTCAGACATTTTGATGTCGTTAATCTCAAGATTGACCAGACTTAAATCAAGACTAAACTTAAACCTCTTTTGAAATAAGTAGTACAAGTTCATACACTACTTGAATAACAAAAAAAATATACTATGGTAGTGTAAATGTTAAGTACTTCAGGTCTTTTAATTTTTTTTAACTATCAAAATCATAATGTGAATTTTAGACAATCAAGATATGTTTATACATTTCACTGAATAATAATTAGAATAATGAATAAAATAAACTATGGTCGCAAATCATAATCACCAGTTTTTTTTTCATTAAACTATCAAAAATTATAATGTGCAATTAACCAATATATTTAAAAAAGAACACAAACAAAACAACAATGTGCACTTAGAATCCATTAATACTAAACTATTTATAAATGGAACCAATATAATATTCATAGTATTAAAATCCGGAGACACTGTTAGTGTCTGAGCCACGTACACATTCACACACATATCACATATGTTGTTGAACTTGTAGGCACGAGCTTAGTATTCTCTATTCTCCGATCAGATTTCAACATAACCTCACCATATTTTTGGCTTCTTATTTCTTATTATTCATTAATCGTCAACACCTGAGAGATATTTTAATAATATTCCATATGACACTAAAAATTATTCAATAATTCCGATTGTTAAGAAAATTAAATTTCTAAAATTTTTGCTTGCGCCGTTACAAATTTTGGTGGAATTATTTATTTGACTTGCTACCAACTTCAAAATAAACGTAACGTAAATCAGTTGTATACTAGGTATTTTATTTTATTTTATTCGGAAAACATACAGTGATACATACATAGCTTGATAAATTGAAAACTATTATAAATGCTACACACCATTTTAATTGTTTTCGCACATAGTAACTAGAAAGTATAAATCACATCGAACCATTCCTTTGTAATATAACCTTTTAAAGCAATTGGGGAAAAGTTAAAAATATCAAAATGGCAAAATGAATTTTGCCTATATTTTGTAAAACATTTGAAATATTAAGAAGTCTTGGATGTCTTACGGATCTTGAAGGAATCTTCAGACTTATCTTAGACAAGAGCTGTGGAGATTCTACCTGCCATTGGGCAATTTTAGCTAATAAGGCAATATCTGCTATTTTACGTCTTTCATAAAGAGGTTACATATGGTGTCTTCTACATCTTGATTCATAATCAGCATCGTATTTCTTGCACATTTGTTTTGTTAAATTGTAAATGCTTCAAAAACCTTCGTTGTATCGACTCTTGCCTGACAACGTAAATATCATACTGCGGGTTCCATATCTGTGAGCAATACTCGAGTATGCTACGCACATATGCGCAATAAAGAATTTTAATAACTTTGATACTAGAGAACTGGCAGCTTGTTCTTAACAGAAATCCTATAAACGTGTTGGCTTTTTTGACGATACTATCAATGTGTTTATCAAAAGTTACAGGTATGATCAACTTGGCACCTTAATTAAAAAAAATATATAAAAGAGTAATGATAAGGAATATTTAGAATTACAGAAATAAATTATCAAACTGTATCTTACTGTACTTGTCTATTTTATTTGGTGTAGTCAGTGAATTTTGTTCTAAAATGCCGCACTGATTAATACCGCGCGTAGTTCAAATTTAAACGTATCAATTATGAAATTGTAAATAACTACAGGAGAATTGAAGCATTAGTAATTATAACTTACCTAAATTTAAGGTTACCATATAATTAATATGCTATACATATGTAAAGAAACTATATGTCTTTAATTTGTACAGCGTTCTGGTCTGTCGGTAAACAGAGATGTACTTATGTACTTCATAGATGGCGCTGTGACGAATGGTGACCAACACGGTAGGTAAAGCTTCTTATTTTTCGAGTTGACAGAAATCACCGTAATTGATGATTGATTGATTATTTAAATAATAGACTTTAGACGTAGTTTCTTTGTTATCAGGTAGGATAGTATAATTTAAGTTAAACAGTGTGATTATTAGTGTGTAGATACCTAAGTACTAAAATAAAACTTTGTTTTCAGAGCAATGCAATTGTTTATTTTAAATTTACAATTCCAATTACGTTCGAAGTTATTGTATTATAAAACGAAATTTCTAGCTAAAATCAAGAAAAATGGATGAACTTCGATTTAAATTTGTAGTAATGAGGTCAACGGATGGTTAAACAAATGTGATACGCATTCATTACCTCTATAAGAGACACCGGACGGATGTGTTTTGAGGTCCCAGGTGAGTTAAAGCCCGTAAGTAAGCACACTGCCGTATTGTCTTCAGAAGTATTTACGAAAATAAAAAATTCGCTTAAAAAAAGACACCAAACGCGCAGTATGGATCCTTCTAAATACGGATTTGAGGAAAATATATCTAGATGATGGTGAAAATTTACAATTTTGTGACCAGTATTTAGATGAGATTCCAGGAGTGACAATGCCATCACACAATAACATTAATAGCAATGTGCCAGGAAAAAAAATATAGGAAAAACTGCTGAAAGGTTTTTGATAGAAAAAATTTCAAATAAAACATCAAATGCCGACCAATGGATAAGTCAATTTGAAAGTGAATGTGGAAGATTCGAGATTTTACAGGAAGAAGTGAAAATTGAGATAATTAAATAGCAGTATGTAAATAAAATTGACAGTGAATTCGGAATGGACAGTATGAAAGGACAACTTTTGTGAAACAAATGGAAATAAAGCTTGGTCTCAAGTCAAATATGTATTTACATTTAAATTTCAAGCAGGATCATTACTGGAATATGCTACAAAAAGGAAAGACTTATTAGAGGTCAATAAGCACATCAACAACCAAACAATGATATATCTTATTGTAATGGGATTACCAGATTATGTAATGGATAAAATTGATAAAGAAACTGTAAAATCAATTGCAAGCTTCTATAATGAAATCGGAAAACATGAATATGTAGCAAACAAATAGAATTTAAGGAAGAATTAAAGAAATAATTCTAATATTAAGGAAAGCTTTACAAAATAAAACCATGTAAAACTTGTGAAAATTGAGATAATGGCATTCGTCTTCACTCAGAAGAAAAGTGTTGGTTTAAACCTGGGATTCCGAGTGGTCAATATTGACCCCTTGGGGTTGACATTGGTTTCCCAGGGGTCGACATAAACAAAAACTGATTGTTGGAGTCAATGAGGTCTAAAAATCGACCCCTATTGGTCTATATAATTAACGGTGGTTGCTATGTATTGAATGGCCTTCAGAAAATATAATATTAATGAATGCTAGAGGATCACAAAATTCTTAAACTGATAGTCGGCATTAATTTTTTTTTTTTATGAAAATATAGGCCTGCGTTTGACCTCAATCTTGCCCGATGGAAAGCGAAGATGAGGCCTAGGATGGTACACGCTTGCCTAGATGTCTGTTCACTTTGGCCTTGAAGATATCCAGGTTATAGGCCTCCGGAAAAACCGACCTCGGCAGAGAGTTCCACTCCTTAGCCGTCCGCACAAAGAAAGAAGAGGCAAACCGCCTCGTGCGTAATGGAGGAATGTCTACAACATAAGGGTGGAACTTCTCGCCGCGTCTAGTCGTTCGGTGATGGAAAGGGAAGAGGGTATTAGGTTATGCAAAACCTCCGCACACTCTCCGAAATGAATTCGATAAAAAACCGAGAGGCAGGCCACTCGTCTACGGTGTTCGAGGTTTTGAAGTTTTGCCTCTACTAGTGAGTCACTGCCTATGATCCTCTTCGCTCGGCGCTCCAACGAGTCCAAAGCATCAAGCTGATGTTTAGCCGAACCATCCCAGAGATGGGCACAGTATTCCATGCAAGAGCGGACTTGAGCTTTGTATAGATTTAAGAGCTGCTCCGATGTGAAGTACCGTCTCACCCCCGAGAGGATACTAAGTTTTTTGGCAGCAGTGTTTGCTATGGACTCGATGTAACGACCGAAATTTAGGTTAGAAGAGAGATCTAGACCTAAGAGCGCAAGACGGTCATTTACCGGAACGGAGACATTCCGGAAAGTCGGAGTCAGTTGGAATGGACTCCGTTTCGCCGAAAAAAGACAAGCCTGTGTTTTAGAGGGGTTAAACTCGACCAAATTGGCATCACCCCATTGGGAAACAGCCTCCAAAGTCGAGTTCACCCCCTCAATCATCGATTCTCTGAAAGACTGGACTTTTGCCCCAGACTTCGCATCGGACAAGTATCTCCCCGAGACTGTGCTGTCATCTGCATACCCAAAGATATCGGGTGTTACCAGCAGGTCGTTGATGTGCAGCAAAAAAAGAGTCGCGGAGAGTACAGACCCCTGAGGCACACCGGCATTAATATCATGGAGATCGGATGAGGCGCCATTAACGACAACCCGAATCGATCTGTTCCTCAGGAAATCCCCGATCCAGATGCAAAGCTCGGGAGCAATACCATATGCCGGAAGCTTGCCAATGAGACTTGCGTGCCACACCCTGTCGAAAGCCTTAGAGATATCAAGAGACACGGCAAGAGCTTCACCGTGTCTCTCAATGGCTTCGCTCCAGTGGTGAACAGCATACACAAGAAGATCCCCAGTAGATCGGCCTCGACGAAACCCGAATTGACGGTCACTGAGGAGGTCGTTGTCCTCCAGGTATGCAAGGAGGCGGTTGTTTAAAACGCGCTCCATAACCTTACAAAGTATGGAGATGATTGCGATAGGTCGGTAGTTGGCAGGGTCGGCACGACTTCCTTTCTTAGGTACAGGTTGGACATTGGCAATCTTCCAGGACTTCGGAACTTGACCAGTCCTCAGGGACAAGCGATTGAGGCGAGTCAGAACAGGAGACAACTCAGGCGCACATGACCGCAAGACAATGGCAGGAATGCCGTCAGGCCCACTAGCCTTATTCACATCTAGAGTTCTGAGTATTTTGAGTACGTCTTTTGCCGAATGTGTACCTCAGGCATAGCAGAGTCACAACGAGGTAGCAAAGGTGGGCAGTTATCAGCTGCATCTAGTTGTGAATTCTTCGCAAATAGAGAGGCAAACATGTCTGCTTTCTCTTTGGCGGTGTGAGCTAATGAGCCATCAGACTTCTGCAATGGCGGGAAAGAAGACCGGCAGAAATTGGCTTCGACCGATTTGGCAAGAGACCAGAAAGCTTTACTCCCGGATGGGTAAGACGCTAGTTTGGCTCCAATACGGCCAATATGGTCGAAGCGGGCCTTGCGGAGGGCACGTTTGCAGGACTTAGCAGCACTATTGAAGGCTCTTTTCAGTTTCGGGACATTCGGTGCTTTGCGGGCTCGAGCATCCGCCCACTCTTGGTAAGCTAAGTGCTTAAGTGCTTCGGCACTATCACACTCAGAGTTGAACCAAGGGCGGGCTCTCACATGGAGTGACATATCAGAATATGGAACAAAATATTCCATAGCCTGATATCATCACTCCAGAAACAGTATCCGCGCAGGACGCTGGGTCGTCTGAAGAGAAGCAAAAGTGCTGCCATGGGTAGGATGCAAAGAAATGCCGCATCTCATCCCAATCAGCTGACTTGTATCGCCATACATGCCTAGTCCCCATGTGTTCGGGTTCAGGTGGCGAGTAGACAGACACAGATTTCACCAGACAGTGGTCGGAGCTACCTAACGGGGAGGAGACTGCAACTTGATATCGGTCTGGATCAGTTGTCATCAGAAGGTCCAAGCAATTGGCCGTGTGGCCATCAATATCAGGTATCCGAATAGCGCCAGCTACCACTTGGGAGAGACCTAGCGGTAGAGCAAATGCGTATGCTAATCTCCCGGCAAGGTCAGTGTTTAGGTATGGGTACAGCCACTCCTGGTGGTGGGCGTTGAAGTCCCCCAGAACAACTAGCTGCGCTGACGGGTACCTGAGCTGAGCTTTTTCCGCAGAGTCAGTTAGATACTGAAAGAGCCTGGTCGTCTCCATGTTGTCGGTATGCGACCGATAAACACTGGCATAGAGTATCTGCTCCAAGCCAGTGTTCAGCAGAACCCACAATACGGAAAAACTGGAATTCTCTAGGTTACGGAGACGTCGACAGCAGATGTCAACGCGAGCATACACGCTGGTGCCAGCGCGAGATTTGAAGTTGTGTTCCAGGGTGTAACCTGGGTAGTGCAAGTATGCTGCATCAGCTGGACATCTGATTTGCGTCTCCGTGAGGAACAGCAGATGTGGTTTTTCAGTCTCAAGGTGGTGATGGACTGGAACGAGATTGGAGTGCAGACCTCGGATGTTGGAGAGGTGCACTTTTAGTGCAAGGGAGTGCAACCGCTGTTTAACCAGTTTCTTATTTTTAACTTTTTTCATTGTTATTTTTGGTGAACAGACAGACAGAAAGGGGACAGTTAGGCGAGGCATAGCTAAAACGAATACCAAGCGGTACAATCATAGTGCTGCACTGATGGGAGACTGGTCTGGAGCGCGCGGGGACGCCCTAACCCCCCCAAAGATGTTCACCGGGCCCTCGCATCTGGTCGCCAACCAGCACGATGACGCATCCTGGGATTTTTCGCGAGTTGGCGGGGCAGCCTTTCATAGGTAGGCTAACCTACTAGTTGGGCCCCCTACTACCTGCGGTCGGCCAGCGGAACACCGTGCTTAGGATCCCGCTACCCTCCTCGAACAGTCACCCAGTACAGACACCAGGCAGTACCGGAACCGGTTCGCTCGACCATGCAACTGCCTAGACTCCCCTTCCAAGATGGCTACTCATGGCATCATGCCGAAACGCGATTAAAATCACTTGGCGGCAAGGCTTTGCCAAGAGGGTGGTAACAAGCCGCGGCCGAAACCTACCACCAGATGGTGCCGTTCATTTGGCGCTACCCAAGGGACACGTGTGGGTATCTAGAGCTATAGCCCACGGACGCGAACAGCATTATCCCTCCAATAAGTTAATTAAGCGATATTGTGACGACTATTTACAATACATCTGAAAACATTTAGGGTACTCAATGACGTACGCTAAGTACGTTTAAAAAATTGTTTTTAATCGTTAAATTTTCCACAAACTTTTTCAACTATCGAAAATCATAACGGTAACTTCGTTTTTTTTCATTTTATTTCTTTTTTTAAAGTGCAGTTTTCCTTGGTTTATTTATAGAAAAAGTTGTAAATGTATACTTGTTAACATTTTTTACAGTGAAACTGTTTTTGTTCGGATAAAAATATTTAAGCTACAAAACATATTTTTCAATTTTAACCACAAGTAAATATGCATAGACATATCAAAACAAAACAAAAGTGAGTTTTAAAAGCACACTTTACATGTTCCTAGAGATGTATGAAATGATGAAATAAAGTTAAATACAAGTGCACTTACCTGTATTGCTGAGTCAGTTCGTGAAATATTTCCATTGCTAGCATGGGCCCTCGAGTCCCTTGTGCCCCAACTATCGCGACGTTTCTCAGCACGAATTCGATATCTAAAATTAGATGATGTTAAACTCTTTAGGATGAGATAGCTTAGTTGTCAGTGCTTGTTTGTCACCCAATCCAATAAAAAAAGAATACAATGAATAAATAAACTGAAGTTACTACTAACAGACATATTGCTTATCATTTGTGTAACTTTAAAAAACAAAAACATTGTTGTAAAATTAGTGTTTGTTTTTTAAGACATAATACTTAAATATTTTCACCTGCTTTCTTTATAATGGTTATTACTAGATGTGTTTGAATGATTTGTATTTGTATCAAGGTCCAATGAGCGTTTTTCCAATAATTCAGTTATTCCCTTATTATCAGCTTCTAATTCACATTTGAACTTGTGTAATTCTGTGTCTGCAATACAGTGAAAATTAATGTTAATATTGTATGTAATTGATTAATGTTTCTATAGAGAAGATTTAATTAATGTTTTTCATTACCTATTAAATTATTAGTTAGCACTTATAATGTCAGAAATGTTACATTGGTGATTGGCAATTTTATAATAAAATGGTATATTTATAGGCAAACAAGCAAAACCACTGGCTTATTTTTCTGATATGCACCTCAAGTTTTAGCAAAATCAGTAAAGATTTATGAAATTCCACACCTAACTGTGGAATCTCATAAATTTTCATAAATCAAAATTCTAGAATGTAAAACTTACCTAGTCTGCGTAAGTATCGATCAACCAAATCATACATCTGGTTGGCCAGAGTAACCTTCTCATCAGCTTCTTCTAGAGTTTTATTGTAGCCTCTATTTATATCACTAAACTCTGTGTTTGCCTGATCAGTGTTTACCTCACCTCGCCGACACCCACCAAATAATGTACGGACCCGTTTTTCTAAAGTGTCCATGTTGTCTATAAGTAAACAGGAAATCAAATTAAGAAGACTCACAGAAAAAATTATAGAATGTTTATTTGAGATAGGGTTCTAAATCACCTTCCATCCCAAATAAATATTTTTTTAAATTAAAAGTAAATTAAAATACCATTATTACAAACTATGCACACTACAAACTGTATACAATATAATGATATGTTGAAAATACTTCTATAATAACCATTATAGAAGTATTTTCAACAGTTTGCATGGTATCCCTATCACAGTATTGAATGATACTGAGTAAGTGAGCTACATCTTTGTGGATTCAGTTACCACTATTCTTTTCAAAGTGCAATTTATGTCTGTATAACACATAAGAACCTGCAGACACAAGAGTAAATACTACAGTACCAATAAATCTTTAAAAACTTTATTTACCATAGCCAAGTTATAAATATAGCAAAATAAATTCTACAGTGAATTAATAATTTTTATAATAGATAGGTGATAATACATTAATACTAACTTTGAACAGATAAATCCATTTCACGCATTTCTGTAAATCTATCCCTAAGCTCCTGAGGAAGATGTTCGATCACTGAAAGAAATAACATTTATTAATATAACATTTTTTTAAAAATACGCGCTATCTTAATTTAAAGAATTCTCGTCCCAATGTTGCCAACCGTACGTAGCAGCATATAGCGTCATCATTACTTGAAGGACAAAGAAAAACTCACTTTCCAGGTAGTCCTCCAGATACAGCATTTTGGTGAGTGCTTCTAAAGTATTAATGTAATTAAAAATTCAAGGAACTAAAAGAAAGGTTAAAATATAAAAAGCTTCTATGAATTCTCAGAATAATTGCGCCACGTTGATGTGGATGCTTTCTGTAACGTCACTTTTATTTGTTTTTATTTATTGTGGCATTGGTTATAAGGCATTCAGCCAATCTAATATCACTTGATAAATAATTTAAAATCTTGGGCTTTCATCTAAGTGCAAAACTCTTATATACCCATCAGTATATAATTAATCTAGGATTATACCATATATACTATAGAGACTTTTACTTTCAATCATCATAAAGTAGAGTCATAATATCAAATAAGTATATATTTACATGCGATTTACATCGATTAGTAGGGGAAAATGTTTTATCTGGAGTCGATCCTCTGGTGTAATCAACATCGTCATCCATTCTCGTGTCATAACTTTGAAACAGGGTTAAATGACGCATAACAATGGAATTTAAATAGTTACAATTGTTATGAATGGTTGATGTATTTAATGTAGTTTTAAATGTGTTCTACATTTGTACTTACTAATACTACCAGTTTATGAAAAGATATTTTTTTATTGCCTGGATAAAAATTTATTAAACAACATATTTTTAGCATAATAATTTTACAACTAAATTAAAGCTTAAGAATTTATAGAAAATATTTATATTTTCATTACAAAATCAGTGCCAATTAAATTAGGTTTCGCGCAAATTGCTAGATCAGCAAAAAATAAAATAAGTTGAAAAATATACAGCAAATACGCTACCAAATAAAAAAAGTAAAATTAGTTTATTGTTATCGGGACTTTTGTGCTCTGGGACGGGTCCGGTGTTTTTTGTTTGTTAGCGGTAATAGAATAAATTATTTATTATTTCACTCACATTTCAGACATTACAATGATTCGAAGACCTTTAACCGAAATTACTTTAAAACTCGATGATTTGCAAGAATATGAAGCTTTCCGACGAGATCAAGCCAATAACTCGTCCATGGGAAATGAAATGCAAGATGATACACCTAGACCCCTTGGTAGTGGACCTAAAACAACTGATGAAATTCATAACAGAATTGGTTACGCTCCCAAAAAGAAACCGAGTGGTCCCAGCACAGTGTAATTTTTTTTTAATAACTTTGTAAAATCAAACCTTTAACAATAAATTAAAACATCTTCTGTATTGAACGCTTTTATTTATAATATTTTACATTAAAACACTCAACTTTCTATTTGGTTTTTTTCTGAATTCAAATTTGGAATACGTTTATTATTTAAGAAACGTCGATCGAATTACCGCTAGAGGTGAGTCGTACTTGATAAAACACGTACTTAGTCGTTCCGTGTTAATACGTGTTCCAAAGACTAGCTCCAGACGTCCTGGGAGAAACCTAGTCTCAAAACCTGATGCAGTAAATTCTTTTTTTTAAATATTCTTTCTGTTTTACAAAATGTTTGATTTGAAATCAAAAAAGAAACACTTTTGGAGCGAATTCGAAAAATCATGGTTGTATAAATGATTTTTTTTTTGGGAATTGTGGCAAACGAGCAAGCGTTTCACACCTGGTGGTGTTTGGGAGATAGGAGGGAGGATAAGAAAGGGGATGGGGAGGAGGACGTAGCTATTTATATTGTAAAGAAACTGGATCTTATCGTGTATAATTTAATGACAACTTTCGTTAGTATTTTTTGGCTTTTTAACGGAGTTACTAGTTTTTCTAATAACGATTAAAATGAGATATTGTCTGTTGTTATATTGTCAGTACAACTAGCGTTTTTACACTATAAAATAGCAAAAATGGCTATTTTTAATATTTAACTAGCTTTTATTAGTATACATAACATCGAAGTGCGCGATGCGCCGCTCTATGTACGTACGTTAGGAACTAGATATGCTTCCTGATATGATATTAGTCTATATGCGGTTTGATATATCAGTCACATATCTAGTTCGTAAGTATCTGAAATCGTTTCGTATCGATAATCCAAACTAGACAAACCGATTTCATAAAATCTATTTACCTTGACAAAAACTAAATAGACCTCGCAAAAACTCGACACGACGATCGCAAATGAACTAAACGAAACCCATATCCAAATCCGCGCAATCGTCTGCAACTCACAAATCGGAGAATTGCCTCCTCTCTTTCTAACTAAGCTAGCGCTTGGTAATGCTCTTCACACTTTTTACTACACTCGATAGATTTGAATTTCGACGGTTTGTTGACAAAAACACTAGGAAGCAATAAGATCTAATTTAGATTGTCCGTACAAAGTATAGTATAAGTCCGAAGGCCGTTGGGTTAGCTAGCGGGGGGCTACCGCCTCTCTAATTTTTACGCTTCTTCTTTCTTACGTTAATAGGGGCTGGAGCACGCTATAGCAGCATTCTTTTATTTCTATTACATGCGGGTCTTCTGCTTGCGAGTCTCTTACGCTGAAGCTGTTAATGCAGCCGGGCCCATAGTGTATCACCTATCCGTAGGGTTTTATTCGGGCACTTAATGCTTATCACGACATAATCGGTCACTGCATTCAGTGACAGGTTGGTGCTTACATATTCCTCTTTTGGGTTTTTTCGCCTATATCTAGGCGGAACTCTGCGTACTCGGAGTGGTGTACGTTAAACATCAATAGACTATCGATAGTGGATGTCTATGTGTATCAATAGCTTTTAATATATTACGAAACTATCGATTGTTGCTTCGACTACTATTTTTCATTCTTATAAATCGCATTTCACAAAAATACATAAAAGAGAACAAAAGAAATTCGAAAAAGTAAATAAGTATCATTAAAAATTTTAATACAGCATTTTTAAATATTTTTCATCAACTGTTTTAATATCTTTAAAAGCTGTAATTCATTACGTGACATATTTTTCATTTACTGCCCGTTTCAATATCCTATTCATCCTGTCTGTCTCTACTTCCGATCACATCGCATTACTCATACATGTGATATAGATATCCTGTGCAGTTGACAACTTCCGGTAGTTGAGACCGTGGTCGAAATCAAGCAGGAGGACACCATGCAAAGACATTACGAATATTTGTCATTAATTGACGACTCCCATTATAAAATCCTATAATTTCGCAAGCCACACGGAAAGGTTTTATGGGAGACTATGCGGTTACTTAAAAATCTACATTTATAAGAGGTCACATCATAGTTTTTAACTTTTTTTAAATTAAATTTAGGCCTATATAATGATTTCTTGTATTTCCGCGAACACTACTCATTTGAAATTTTGTTTTTATAAAAATTAAACGCGATAAAATCCGTAAATAATAGTTTCATTTCAAATAAATTTAGGCTTGTTTAAACCTCTTATGAACGGCAAAATCTATACCGGTTCGCAAAACAACACATTCGCAAAGAATAACCGACAAGAAACACTGCAGTCTTTTTTTTCAAATGCGTAATAAAACCAATACAACTTAAATGCTAAGTTGTTGTACTTGTGGCATAAGGGCATCTCATTTTCCAAGTCTTTTACAGGGGCCACTAAAATTATATTGCTAACAACGTAAAGTGAAGACGCGTGAAAAAGCTGGTATTTGTATTTAATTTAATTATTTAATTTAATTTAATTTAATCACCATAATATAAATCCTATATTTAAGAAAGCCCGAGCAACCATCAGCCGAAAGCAGGACCTTTCCACAAGTATGACGCATGTGGGAACTAGCAATCAAAGCACAGGCTGTCAAACTTATTTCGCCCATCGCCCACTTTGAGAATAAAAAAATTCTAGACTTTCACAAATTTTTAAACTTATAAATATCTATAGCCAATATTTTTAAGCTTGCATTATTACATGGATAGGATCGATAGGAACGTTTTAATGAAAGCAATTAAAACGTACATTTAATCATATTTAACAATATTTGATATTAACACTATGAGAACGCTTTAAATTTAAAATTTATTTGATGTAAAGTTGCGTATGATGTACTTTAACGAGTATGTTAATTTTGGGCTCGAATTTACTTAAAAATTCAGTGAATTTACTTAAAAAAAACATTCAGTAACAAGCAGCCGATTACTTTTTTTAGTATTTGTATCAACTTTGCTGGAACATTAAACAAATGCGACGATGGGAATAATATCAGAAATTGTTGAACAATCGGTCATAGCCCAAGTCACAGTTGCGATATTTGCCTCCGCAGCTAAACTTATTGGTATACATTCTTGAATTTAATTTTGAATTCCTCCTGAATTTTCCTAAAAGTTGTTCTTTTAATTGTGATGAAACTGCTGTTTTGACATTTGTAAAGGGATCCAAGATCCAGTATGTTCATGTTTAAAATATCCTGGAATCTGTTCTTGAAATCATTTATATTGTTTAATATATTTAGTTTTAATTGAGATTAAGTCCTAGAATTGAAGCTGGAGATTCACACTATTAAACAATTTATACAGATCACATACACATACACAATATCATTCTTTGATGCGATGAGGTTGTTCCATAATTCTGTGTCTTTGTTTTCCTATCACAGACTAAAACAGATTGCAAAATCGAGTCAGACAAGAAGATAGCCAGCGCCCTTTATCCGTTATCGCCAAATGCTATCACGCCTAGAATCTATTTTTGGCAAGTGAAATAAGAGCTTAATCAGGGCTTTAAAATACTACTATTTAATAATTCTTTGATCTTTGTTCAAGCACTATTAATAATTATTATGTAGAGCAGTTTTATGTATGTTAATGTATTTGTATTCTAAATTATTCTGTGCAGTTGAAACCTAAAAATAATCATATAATCCTGATAATTGTCTACACAATCACCTTCGATCGCAAGCAGCTAGAAGGAAGTAAACTGCAGTTTAAGTTTGTAAAAAAAGTTTAAGGCAACAAACTGATCAAACGAATAATTGATAAAAGAATGCTTTTCGAACTTTCGAACGCAATAAGTAACAGATTTTCGGTTATTTAATATACTCTTTATTTAATTTTAATATTTGACACTAGTGAATATTAAATTTATCATGCAAATCGTGATAGTAATCATAAGTATTTATTTATTATTTATTTCATAAGTATTTATTATTTTTTTAAGATATAAATGCACGTAGATATGCTCCAATTAAATATATTGATATAATTAATGCTTAAATTTCGTTGGTTTCAGATTTGATTTAAAACCAGCGTTTTTATCTCCAGGATCATGTTTTCTGGAATTACGCTTACTCCAAATGATGCAACAGATTCTGAAATAAGTATTATTAATATGTGAGGGTTTTTTTATGAATAAAAACTGAAAAGCAGTTGGCAGAAGCCCTGAGTTCACCGACAAAATAACTCTTCTGTGAGTTAGTGAGTGACACTCACTAGTCCTGTCTCATAACAATAGAATTTCAATTGTTTCAATGTTATGACATGTGGGTTAATAGACTTATAACTAAGACTTTTAATGATGAAACATTTTCATAACACTAGTATGGTAAAATTATTAAGTGGTGAACTCGAGCCTATACGTTTAGTAATAGCAGTATAACATAACATCATAATGTCGCCGTTAACTATTGAAACAAAATCACAATTTTTGGCCCTTTTTTACCTTAAAGTGAGAAAATATATGATTTCTACTACGCTAAGTATGGAGAAACCCATAAATAATCCCAGAAGACCGCCACAGTTTGCCAGAAAGTCCGTTTGACCATAGAGTTCTGATCTTCTAGACGTGATGAATTGGGCTTCTTTGAAGAAAATCATTACACGCGAAAATTTTTGGCTGTAAACATATTAAGGAAATAGTTTTTATTACATATCAATAGCATTAACGAAGATTATCTAATAAGCTGAATAACTAATTCTAAAACCACTAACTCCACTATATCATCTCCAATGGTTATATTGTAGGCAGTATATAAGGCTTTCCAATCAAAATCGGCTTGTGAGGTTTCAGCTTCGTATTCAATCGATGTACAGGCTGGCAGACATTTGCACCGTGATGCAACGGCACGTGATTCCCCTAAAGTATCATTTTCATCCAACTTTTTATCCAATCCGGATTGAACTTCAACCGTTACCAGTTCCACTGCAATAAAATGTAACTTGTTTATGTTTATGCTAATTTCTATGTTCCCAGTTCTAGCGACGAAAACAACACACTTCTCTAACACAGAACAGACTTGAGGTCTGTTACACCAAAATTATTATAAATGACACCAAAATGTAGTTAAAAAGAGGTTAAAGAAAAGAATAACAAAAGAAATTAAAATAGTTGATGTAGTAGTAGTACAGATGATGATGATGATGTTGTTAGGAATACCATGGACTGCACGCCGAACTAATGTGTGTATTGTCAAAAAATGTCTTCACTTTTTGGGAAGCATTCCAACGATCGCTTTTCTTCTTCGCTCACGTACCAAGTAACAATATGATATGAGAAGAGAATACTGATCGGCCAGGAGCAGAGACAGATAGACCGATATCCTCTTGGAAAGTAATGACCGTAAAACCCTAGAAGGAATGTACACCAGGCCTAAAAAAGAAGATTCTAGCGAGCCCTGAATTACAAAGCCATTTTTGGTTATCACGAGCCACAGTCATGAAGAGACCACGAAGAAGAACAGTGGATGACATAAAAAGGCACTTACTTTGAGCTTTCTTTATGCAAGCAACACTACCCGCATTGCATACCGTCATATTGGGGCCATCTAAAATACATAAAAATAGGTTACTTCGTAATAGTTGCACAACGCACAATGTCAAATGTTTGCAAGTCTACTCACGTGGTATGCCGAAATGAACGCACCCACATCGCGTGTATGTAAAATTCGTCAAGCATTCTATTTCACAATTGGCTTGAGTGTAAACTTTATAGTAACGTAAGTATCGTTCGCTTGGAAAATAACACTGCCGTCTGTAAATGGTTAAGGAAGGAATAAATTAATTATTATGTTTACGCCATCAAACATGAACTGTAAATTTATTTTTAGAAACAAAGGTTTATAGTTTGACTTAAAAACTTCCTTCGTTTACCCACCGGATGTGCCATGCAGATCGCATGTCAGGACTCTCCTTAATTATCCTATCCATAATTCTAGTTTTTATTCCTATTCCTTTGCAGTCCATGCAGTTAGGTTGTGGAACTCACTACCGCCTACCATAAGAGACTCCGGAACTATTCTTTTGTTTAAGAAACGTGTAAAGGACCACTACTTAGCTTCGTGCTAATCGAATATATATTGCATATTTACGAATGTGTATGCATGAATGTACACATATATATATACATATCTATGTATCTTATTGAATAATATGTAATCTTATTTATTTAATTGTATACATAATATGGATTAGAAATGTACGCATTAAGTTTGCCATTTCAATTAAATTTCCTCCCTGTCCGGTCTGCTGGAAGATATTTCAATGTATGGAATAAGTAGTGCCCTTGTACAAATACTATGTTTTAATGTTTTCATGCCTTTTTGTGTGTACAGAAATAAATAAAAAAAAATACACACCCAAACAGTTCTGTAATAAATATATTATGTGCTTTTACTTTCTTATAAAGAAACATGTTTAAACCGAAAAAATAACGATGATTTGTTTTGGCTACCGTATATATGTTATTTTTTAATTGTTGGAAACTATAGTCCTTGTCTTAGGTTTGCCCTTGCGAACATATCCATCATGATTTCTGCATGCCAAATTCCAACGGTGCCAATACAATTTTCTTGACTGGATCTATTGCGACTGATCACGCTTAAGTCGTATTTTATCGTAGATTGCATAACATATGACATGGTAAAAACGCGCGTCTACCTCTACGTTTGTTGTGGTTTGGACGAATAATACAGTGATACCAGATATCCTGCGTATGTGGCATTATCTGGTTGTTAACCGAAATTCGTTGCTATAGTCCAAATAGAAAAGTAGCAAGCCATGATCTCTAGTACCTATTTAGTATTATAAAGACTTTTCAAATTATTATTTGAAAACACTTACACTGTTGGATTGTAAGGCTTTAGCCCATCAGATGTTGTCATCATTTTTGGTCGCACTGCGACAACAACTTCCTGAGACAACGGTGACCGGAAGTACTGTTGTGACAGTCTCGGCAGTTCAGCAGGGTTGTGTAATAAAATCTAAAAACATTTTTTTGTTAATTATTAGTTGCTCATGTAGTTATTGTCTGTCAAACATAAACAATAATTAATACCTTAAATCCTTGCACGGGCCCCCGGCAGAGGTAGTCTAAATCAATCTCTTTGGTTTTTAATAAAAACGTTAAACCAGCTTTCGCACCATAACCCTAAAATATAATACGTAGTAGGTTTATTATAAGACGAGCCTGCGAAATAAGCAGCTAGATAAAATTATTGTGTGCATTTTACATTGTAAAATCTCATCTCTGTGGAATGAGGTAGATACCACTCTCTTACTCATTTCTACCGCCAAACAGCAGAGTAATAACTGTTGTATTCCGGTTTGAAAGGTGCAGAGATCCAGTACAATTACGGGTTGTGAGTCATTCCACCTTAGTCCAACGCATCTGTAACCTTCTTCGATTGAAGTTGTTGGCAGATGTCCATGGGTCCAATTTAAATATCCAATTATTTATGTTACACTTAATTGCTGTATGGTGTAAGGAAATCTGCCATCCACATCTGATCTCCAACAAATGGCGATATAACCTTCTTAAATATAAGTAGCAGCAGTGTGCACTTACAGGTAGTGCACACTGCTCGGCAAAGGCCTCCTTCTCAAATATTTATGAGGGTTTTGGAACCGGGAAGGACCCGCCACGCTGCTCCAGTGCAGGTTGGTGGGCTTCACGTATCCTCATAATAATATTTTTTATTATTCTGCAGACATACAGGTTTCCTCCTGCATTTTTCCTTCACCGACAACCACGTGGTAAATACAGCACTTAAAATTGCCTATTAATAATTTTAGTGATGCCGGCACTGGGGATCGAACCCTTGACACTCGCGCTTTATGAAACTAAAGTGAGCGCCCTGTCTACCACGGCCTTTCTTAAATATGTCAGAC
This sequence comes from Bhutanitis thaidina, assembly GCA_029286595.1. Taxonomy (NCBI): domain Eukaryota; kingdom Metazoa; phylum Arthropoda; class Insecta; order Lepidoptera; family Papilionidae; genus Bhutanitis; species Bhutanitis thaidina. The sequence continues at coordinate 7,484,342 of JAGSMS010000005.1, forward strand.
TTAAATTATCCAGACCACTGAAGCTAGACGCTGCGAGGTCTGATACTGCAATCGCCATGCGACTTGCCACGTGCGGCGATTACGACATATTCACGAGTATTGTCGCAGCAGAGCAGTTAGAGGCTGCTACAGAAAAGAACATGTTGTAAAAGTTGTCAGTTATTGAAACCATATCAAAAATTTTAAAAATTTTGTTTTAGAGTTGCTTACCGAACCCCTGTGTGGATAGGTCTCTATCGGTGTTGATGGCGGGTATCCGTCTTCTAATGACCAACTTTCAGAAGAATTAATACTTTCTAAATATGTGTATTCTTTATGTAAGCTAAAAAAAACAAACAGTGATGTAGATGTAACTAAAAAATAAAGATTTACACTCGAACAGTTTATGAGTCAATTTATGTTATTGCTTATTCATCTATGAGCTCGTAGACTAGCTAGATAAATTAAAAAGGTGTGAGTTACCTACTTTGTAAAATAGATAAAGTATGTACTTAAATTACGAAAATTTAAAAGAACATAAATATACTTCTCCGTTCTAAATAGATCCTCGGCGCTCATAGTATTAAAAGTGAAGCAAAAACCATCCTCAGTTAAAATAGGGCGAAAAAGATCTGCGCAACTGTCCTTAGGAATGTCTTTCCATTTGCATCCAAAAAAAAATTCAGTTATATTGGGAGAAACCTTCAAAAATTAAATACATTTGTATTATACTTTTGCCAGAATAAAAAAATATTACAAAAATAGTGCAATGTTTACCTGTTTCAAATTTTCAACAGTTGTATTGCCAGAAGAAAATTTTCTTCCTGTAGGTGGAGCTAAGTGATCATCACAGATCAAAGTGGTATCTTCATACATATTTCGCCTTCAAAAAAAGAAGAAAGACAAATTCACATAAAAGCCATTTGTGTGATTTTCTGTACTAGCTTTTGCGCAAACGACAAAGATCTAGTCATCCTGACATGTTTCATAACAATAGTATTTTAATTGTTTGAAGTTAATGATACTTACGTGAAGGTTAATCGATCATTTGCATCATGGTTATCTTTTCATTTACATTTACGATATACTTACTTTTACCTTCACGGGTAAAAACACTTTCAAAACTTTTTCGTGGGCCTTATTATACTGCTGCAGTATAATATCCTCTATAATGTAAAATTTTCTACATATTTATGTTAATCTTATTCTTTATTTGCCTATTAATTGTTAAAATTTGAATATGCAGAGAAAATCAATTTGTACGTCACGCTTGCGCGAATACGTGCGGTAGCGTTCCCGTGGACCTGTCAATATGCGGTGAAGGTGGGTTTGGTTGGTGGTGGAACACGAAGGGCTTTTAATAGATGCAAGCCCAACATAATGTGTAGGTCCTTAAGTAGCGCAGATGGAGTAAGCCCCCCCCCCCCCCTCCACCTGATTGAGCGACCACCACAGTTAGACCGTGCTTCGGACCAATTTTTAGGGAATGCCTATATTCAGCAGACATTTGTTTTCCAATTATTAATACAACTACTTGAGATTTTGTGATGCAATATAATACGTGATTTACATTACGTGAAAAGAATAAGGTAATAATTTACGTATTGATGTAAATATATTAGTATGTTTAACTAAAAATTATTAACAAATGTAAACAGAAAGCTATTTTTACCAATATTAACTTAATTACTTACTCTTCTTCCGTTAGTTTCAAAAACGTTTCGTTGTTTTTATAAAGGTGATAGTATTTCGTAAAGTTGAATCTCGTTTGCATTGCCTTAGTTTCAAAACACACAGTAACAGCGGGGTATGGTATCTGCAATAACATATTATTTAAATGAATAAATGAGACTTTACTCATTAAGTTCCTATCCAGTATAATTTTTTCCTTGTTTTCATATATATACCTGCCAAACAGGAGTAGAGTTTTCTGCAAAACTTACGATCACGGGACTTTCATTCCATTTTATCCATACTTTCCTTATTAAACCGGCGCAAAGTATCACACAACATGTAAACATAAAAAACCAAAAAAACCTGTAAATAAAAATTAGCTTGTCAATATTTGAATTTTCTTCATTCGTTGCATTTTGCGATTGTTAAGGGTTGAAAAACAGAAAGGTATTTGGTTAAATATTTTTGGTTAAAATGAAATTATAAATTCTACTACTATGTATATAAAATCCCTACGCCTACTTTTTCTACTTTTTTACTTTACTACTACCCTTATCTTGACTTCGCAATGACTTGAAATTTTTATAGGTGTACTTCTGCACCCATGCGTTTAATGACTAAAAGCGAAAAAAAGGTTTTTAAAACGATTACGGAAAACACTATAAAAACTTTCCACCAACTTTATCTGACCAACCAAATAGTTTTCTATTTTTCTGAACCTATGGGGTAGACAAAAAAGCGAAAAACTTATTTTGAATCTTTCTACGATTGTTAGTTTCTACGATCTATGTATTTATGGGATTTTTTTTATTACAATCTTTAATAAATAAAATTATGACCGTAAAAATACGAGTTACAACAATAGGTTTTAAAACATTTCGAATTCATGTTAATATTTAGGGAACTCCTCCAAATAATCATCAAGAGCTAACGAAGATGCAATTTAAAGTTGGATCAGACTGTCTCCGCCCGGCGCCTGTAGTGCACTCATATGTAATTGTTTAAATATATTTTTTTCCGGAAAAGCGTAATTAGTTTTGAATAAAAAATTACAATAACTTTAAATATTTTATGTTATTTTTGTCAACTTTTGAGTAAGCAAAACACCTGAATTCAGAAGTGCACATAAATATCAATTCTATATGTATATATATATATATATACATATATACTAAACATCAAATGTCATTTGGTTTACAAGATAAAGGTGGGTAAAATTTGGGATTATATATACATTATCATATTGATGGTGTCATGCGTTTGATTTCGTACTAGCTGCCTTATCAATAACCATAAAGTTTATGAACGTTTCATGCAAGTACAAATGCAAGTAGTACTTTCGTATGATTAATAAAGTAGCTTATTGTCGACTTTATAGTTAAAGACATTAGTGTCTATTTGAAACTAAAATAGTTTTAAATTACTTACTTTTCTACAGGTGTTCGTTCTTTCTCACCGATATACTTAAGACCGTGGAGATTAGAATTAGCGGTATAGTCTATTAAGTAATCCTTAATTATATAGCGTTTTCCGCTTTTGGGATCCTTTGTGTGTCCCAGCGTAACATGACTTTTTTCTAAGTCACTCTCCGGGACTCTACCGACGCTTCCGGATCTAATATTTAAAATTTAAAAATTAAAATATTTCATTAAGTAAATAATATTCATACATATTTGTTGAAAAGTAAACTTAAACCTTGAGTGACGCCTCATGTTGTTAAGGACGAACTGAAATAATCCGCAAAAGTCTTGTTTGTTTTTTATTTTGGGCTTGGTTCATAAGCATTGGATAAAACCATTAGGAAGATCCCTTAGGAAATGTCTGCCAATTATGAAATTAAAATGGATACCTAGAATTGGTAACATAAACAAAACATTTTAGGTATTGTTTAATCAGGGATGTCAATTCTCATTATTACATTTAACAAAGTTTGGAAGTTTAAGAAATTTGTTGTAAATCACGTACAAAAATTTAAATAAATTTCATTGGATGGGGATGATAAACAAGCTTTCAGACCACCTGATGGTAAGTGGCTTCTGCAGCCCATGGACACCTGCAAACAACTTCAATCGAAGAACGTTACCGATGTGTAGTCTCCTCTGAGGACTAATATGTAATGCCTCACAGCCTGTATTTACACCGGCCCTCTAGCTCTTTATACATTTCAAACAGGTTCTTAGCGGTTGGTACCTACCCAGATGATTCCTGGACTCCCAATTATGTTTGGATTATTTTTAGTTGTATAAGCATGTTTTAAAACCTAAGTAGGTAAAGGTTTTGCTATGCGGTGGGGGGTAAAAAAAATCTGCCACCGCCTCTCTATCCGCAGTTGTTTTAGAATTCTACCAAAAGACATCGCTACCCTCAGATGGCGAGATCATCATCTCAAAAGTACTGGTCTAAAAATTTGTAGAAGGACAACACCTCCGGAGGTGGTCAAGCGTGGTGATTGCGACAAATCCTCCTTAGTTTCTATTGAAGTCTATGTCCAGCACTGAACTATTAACGGTAATAAAGAAGAAGATATGTTTTAAATACTGAATTCATACGGAAATACTTGTAAAGAATGAAATGAATGAGCGCGAGCGTTCCCTTGGCCCTGCCAACATGCGGCGAAGGTTTTTAGTCGGTGCAAACTCGACATAACACGCCATTGCCCCCGCGACAAAATTTCAGCTTCTGTTTGCAACCGGAATGTGTCGCTTTTGTCCAATCGTCCAGGGCATCAATATTAAATTTAGCTATAATTTTTTACCAGATTACAGATTTTTACCGTTTATAGCAAACGAAGTATTTAATTCGATAATATTTAGTATAATGTATAATCAATCGAAGTTTTTTTTACATTACATGCTCAAAAAACAAATCAGTCCTCAAGTGTGAAAATGCATGAAACTTGGTAGCCCTATATACATAGAATGTAATGGAAAGAGAAGGGTGTATTTTAATTATACGAAATACAAAGTTGGGTAACCGTTATTCAATTACAATATTAATTTACTATTGTTTGGCATTTCATTCATATTTTATATTATATACTACTACCGATCCTCGCCTGGTTCGCACCGGCAGGTACATAATGTGTATATACAAATGTGTCACAAATATAAGTAAACCTTCCTCATGAAATTTTCTAAATGATTGCAATCCACTTGGAAGTTGAGAAGTTGTAAGTCAATATAAGGATAAGCGCGGTATGCGACAATGTTTTTAAGTATTTAAAGGAATTATATAATGTAATAAGTATACTAATAATACTTATTACATTATTATCATACCAGCATATTAACCTGTATTTGAGATAACCAAAAACCAAATAAGAAATTGGAATTTGATATGTAGATTTCTGAACCTATAGTACAATTTTTGTTTCTATTATTTCTGGGTGCCATACAGAATATATGAGGACGCAAACTTAATGACATTTAATATAAACTTCGTTGGTATTAATGGTTGATTTGTTACATAATGATTAGTATTAATTAAAAAAAAAACACAATTTTTGTATTTCCATAGTTCATAATTTCTTATTATTTTCTTCATAAGCTTCAAAATATGCCGCCTGGCCTATTTAAAGATGCGCAGCACATGCAAAACTAACACATTTATTTGATGTAGATAACAATATTATTCCATTCTATTAGTTTTTAAATGGATGACATTGTCTTATAAAACATGTGACACATTTATTATTATTTTAATATATCATGAAAACAGTATTAATTTGAAGGCAAATTAGTAGGCGAATCTAAAAAATACCACCCACATAAGTACACCTACATAGTAGATTATAATAATAAATATCTATTGATTCATATTTTAAAACACGTAGACGTAAACAAAAATCAAGAATTTCAACTCTTACATAGTATGTAGTCAATTTGTTTAACGTTAAACAATTGGGACTTGCATTAAATATGTTAATGGGCAGTTTTATTTTATAATCTAAGGTAATCATTTATTTGATCGATATAATTCAGATGTAACATTTTTATTTAACCAGAATGTAACCTGAACAACAGACGTCGCTTTGTCAAAATAACTCATGGCAGATAATCCATCGTATATTGACAAACTCAATACATACAGACGTGTTATGGGGGCAGAATCACTGCTGTAAGGGTGCAGGCGCAACGCTAGCCAATCTGACTGCTCAACGTGGTAGGTATAGGATAATGCCGGGCATTAGCAAAGAACACTATTACTATCGATAGCCATGTTTGCTAATAGTGCCTTTACCCTCAACTTGAAAGTCGCGAGTTCAAATCCCACTTAAGGCAAACCCTGTCAGTGATGTTTAGTAATCTATGCATGTCTGGATTAGTATGTACTAAATGACAAGTGTAAGCTCGTTTTATTATTAATATTAAACGTTAACTTTTTCCCGCGATTTTTATTTTTGTATAGTTAAGTTCGTTAGAATGGTTTTATTTATAACTAGCGACTGTTCTCTCAAGACAACGTTCCCCAATGAAGTATAATTTCACGAAGTCAAAAGTATATTCAGTCACCTACCAAGTTGGCGTCGTTGAGCAACAAACATTCAAACACCTAAACAGACAACATTTATAATGATAAGTGTGATATCGGTGTGATTAGATATTGATAAAATTGACGTGGAAGATGTCACGGGCACAGTTAATTTAGATAATAACGCAACGAAGTAGTATAAAAATATTGAAATTAAACCATAACGGATTTTATCGCGTTTTATTTTTCTCTCTTTTAATCTCTATATTATTGTTAGTCATTTCAAAGACCAAGCATATCATTGCACGATGGTATGTGATTACGTCGCCCACGTACATCCGCAACACCAGAGGTGCTGCAGGTGCTTTGCCGCCCAAGTCTAAGCAACATGTACTAATTTAAATTTTCGGATGGTTTTTCACATTATAAAGTAGTATTTTATTTTTAAAATAAAATTTTTAGGGTCCTATGATGTAAAAATAACAGCTGTTGTCTTTATAAGTTATTTAATAACAGAAATTAACAATATTAGAATATACTGCAGAAACTAAGGTACATAAGCAACTAAACATTTTTCTTAACAAAATGAAGTTTCTAAAGAAAATGAATTTATTGTGAAAGAATAGGATAATTTAATACAAAGTATAGCGTCCTCTGCTATTTAGAACTTGTCGGCTACGATTTTTCATTGAATTAACGAGACTGTTTATGTCATCTTGCGGTATTCGCTCCCAATGGAATTGTAGCAAATCCTTCAGCTGCTGGGTTGTTGTCACTCCGTCCAAGTCCTTCAAAACACGTCTCTGGAGCATGTCCCATGCGAGCTCGATGGGGTTGAGATCTGGCGATTGTGCAGGCCAGGGCAATACCCGTATGTTCTCCGTTGCCAAGTATTGACTGGTTCGCCGAGCTGTATGTGGACGCGCATTGTTTTTTTTTTTTTTTATAGAAGAAGGGGGCAAACGAGCGTGCGGCTCACCTGATGGTAAGTGATCACCGACGCCCACGAACATCCACAACACCAGAGGAGCTACAGATGCGCTGCCGGCCTTTAAGGAAGGAATAAGCTCTTTTCTTGAAGGTCCCTAAGTCGTAACTGTTCGGAAATACTGCTGGCGACAGCTGATTCCACAAAATCGAAGTGCGTGGCAGAAAACTTCGATTAAAACGCACTGTGGTGGAATGCCAACCATCTAGGTGGTATCGATGGAACTTCGAATTCTGTCGCGATGTACGATGGTGAAACTCAGCAGCTGGGATCAATCCGAAAAGTTCCTCAGAACATTCCCCCGTGGAAAATTTTTTAAAAAATGCAAAGAGAAGCAACATCTCTTCGCAAGGTCAAAGGATCAAGCCGATCAGAGAGAGCTTGGTCGCCGACAATTCGAGCCGCTCGACGTTGGATGCGGTCAAATGGAAGGAGTTGGTACTGGGGTGCCCCTGCCCAGAGATGAGAACAGTATTCCATGTGGGGCCGAACTTGCGCCTTATAAAGTTGCAAACGGTGGACCGGCATGAAACACTGTCCCGCTCTACAGAGCACACCAAGCTTTTTGGAGGCCAATTTGGCCTTTCCCTCCAAGTGACCACGGAACTGAACGTCGCTTGATATGTCAACGCCAAGGATTCTGATACTGGCTGAGCCAATAAGGGAATGTTCTCAAAAGAGGAGAAACGACAAAGGGATTCTTTTAGCGGTGAACGCGCAAACCTGTCTTTTGGGGTTGAATAGGACCAAATTACGTCGACCCCAATCCGAGACTTTGAATAACAAGGTCTCGACTTCAGACACAAGTTTGTTCCGGCACTCGTCGACGTGTTCCCGAGAAATATTCGCACGGCCTGTATATAGGGCATCACCCGTGCTGTCGTCTGCATAGCAATGAATGCTACTGATTTGTAGCATGTCGTTGATATGCAGAAGGAACAGAGTGGGAGATAGCACACAGCCTTGTGGAACACCAGCATTCACGGGTTTGGGGTCCGAGCATGCACCGTCGACAACAACCTTGATGCTCCGATCCGTGAGGAAGCTGGTGACCCAGTTGCACAATCTCTCAGGAACCCCGTAAGATGAAAGCTTTGAAAGAAGCGCTTTATGCCAAACCCTATCAAATGCTTTCGCTACGTCCAGACTAACCGCCAAAGCCTCCCCCTTAGCCTCAACTGCTTCTGCCCATCGGTGAGTCAGGTAAACTAGAAGATCACCAGCTGATCGTCCGCGACGGAAACCGTACTGTCGGTCACTGATCAGCTGGTGTTCCTCCAGGTACATCAGGAGCTGGGTGTTGATGAGTGACTCCATTATTTTAGATAACAAGGGGGTGTTGGCAATAGGCCTGTAGTTGGACGGATCAGAGCGGTCGCCTTTTTTGGGTATTGGATGCACAAATGCTGTCTTCCAAGATTCCGGGACGACGCCTGAAGAGTAGGAGTGCCGGAAAAGATGCGTGAGAACCGGTGCCAACTCAGGGGCACACATCCTCAGCACAATTGGAGGGATTCCGTCCGGCCCACTCGACTTATGAATGTCCAGGGAGCGGAGTGCCTTTCGCACTGAGCTCTGCAGAAACTGAATTTCCGGCATGGAGCACTTACACCACGGGATGGTAGGTGGAGAGTTTCCCCGGTCATCAAGAGTCGAGTTGGATGCAAAAAGAGAGCCCAAGAGATCGGCTTTCTCTTTTGCAGTATGGGCCAGCGAATCATCCTCCTTGTGTAGAGATGGGAGAGATGGCTGACAGAAATTCCCCTGGACAGCCTTGGCGAGAGACCAGAATACGCGGGATCTCGATGGGAGGCGAACTAATCTCTCGCCAATTCTGCCAATGTGCTTTGACTTTGCCGCGGCGATAACTCTTTGGAGAACCTACTCGTTTTTAAGAGCGCTGGTTTTTGCATCCCGAGACGCCGATGCATCGGCCCAGGCCCGGTAGCACTTCCGCTTTCGGCGTGACGCTATTTTGCAGGTGCGATCAAACCAAGGCTGGGATTTACCTCCGACAGGCACTGCAGAGAACGGAATAAAAAGTTCCATTCCCTGAAGTACCACATCGGTGGCAGAATCTGCAACGGCGTTGGGATCATCCAGCGAGAAGCAAACCTAAGCCCCCATGGGTAGGAAGCAAAGAAAGACCGCATTCCATCCCAATCTGCCGACCTATAGTGCCACACACGGCGGAAGCCCGCAGATCGCGTTCGGGATCGGCGCGCGATAGGCACTACACTCCGGATCAGACAGTGGTCCGACGAGCCAAGAGGGGCATCGACTGAGACCAAATATCCGTCCGGGTGTGAGGTCAGCAAAAGGTCCAACAGGGAAGGTGTATGACCTTCCACGTCTGGAATCCGCGTCGGCGAGGTTACCAGTTGTGTCAGGCCATATGCTAATGCAAAGTCGTGAACAGATCTCCCCGCATGATCGGTTATGCGAGAACCGAGTCAATCGGTGTGGTGGGCATTAAAATCGCCGAGAATCACGATCTCTGCGGATGGGATCTGTCGTAGCACGGAATCTGTAGCCATTTGGATGTGGTCGATGAGTCGGTCAGTTACGGTATTACCGCTATGGGACCTGTAAAGGCACGCATAGACGCGCGGATGTTCGTCGCTGTCGATGCGCAGCCAAACGGTAGATAGGTCCAAACCTTCAAGACTACCGAGGCATCGCGAACAGATATCATCTCTGACGTATACGCAAACTCCGGCACGGGGCACAAAGGAGTGTTCCAGTTTGTACCCCGGGTAATGGAGATAAGAGGTATCAGCCGGAGACGATATCTGAGTCTCTGTAAGAAAAAGCAAGGCTGGCTTCGCCGTTTCAAGATGGTAATGAACGGCGCTAAGGTTCGAGTGGAGAAGTGGGGGAGGGGAGGGGAGAGGGCCTCCGGTTACCTCATTCACCGCACGAAACGCAGAAGCACAAGATGCCTCTACTTCACGCCGGTATTATGCGAGGCCGTGGTACTTATCCGGACGAGCCGGCCCATTCCTGCGGCAGCAAAAGCCGCCGCTTGGCTCTACCACGATTAAAACGGCTTTTGCTTAAATCGGAGCCAAAGCTTTGTGCAAATGGATGGAAATAACGTCTGAGAATATCCTCAACGTAATTTTCAGCGTTCATGTTTCCATTTACAAAAACGAGGTCATTTCGCCTGTTCTTCATAATACCCGCCCATACCATAACTGTTGAGCCGCTGTATGGATGAACTTCCTGAATGCACCTGATCCTTTCAGTATTTCCGGGCCGACGGTACACTCGCACCGTTCTTGTATCAGGCCGAAACCCGAATCGCGACTTATCGGAAAACATAATTTTATCCCATCGTTCCTGGGTCCATGTTCTGCGTTCTCTACACCATTCATTTCGACGAGCGCGATTCCCGTGCGTATCGGTGGGCACCTTATTGGGCGTCGAGCTCGTAGGCCGTACTCATGCAGTCGATTTCGCACAGTTTGGGGACTTACATCAACACCGTTTGAATTTTGTAGCCTCAAACTGATCTGTCGAGCGGTTAACATCGGCTGGCGTCTTGCAGTCAGTTGTATGTACCGGTCTTGCCGTGTGGTTGTACTCCTTTTACGGCCTGAATGCTGTTCAGCGGGTTCCCTTGTATTATTGTAGCGCTGCCAAAGACGACAAATAACACTTCTATGAATGCCAAAATGCCGAGATACCTGAGATTGATTACTTCCCGCTTGCAACATCCCTACAGCTTTTTGCATTTCATTTGCTGTCAAATGACGTCGCTCCTTGACGTAAAGAATATCTAACAATTCAATTTTGTCGCTAACTTAGCTAAATGGTTGGTAAAATTATAAAATCAAGACTAAACGTAGCAATAAAAACGCACTTAAATTCAAACAAATTCCCTTTCATTAAATTTTATGAAAAAAACAAAACATAATCGAATTTTTTTTTTACAACCAGCCAGTATGTCATCAATAACAAAAAAGTTTACATACCTACGCACTTTGAGTGAGTAAAGACTTAGAAATTAATTAATATAAATGGTAAATTTCTAATATCATGCATGTTGCGTAGACTAGTTTAATTTCAAATTTCTAGTATGCGCGTAAATACAAGAAAATTAAACAAAATATTTTATGTATACAATAAAACGTAAAACAGTAATCAATTACCAGTAGTACCACGAACGACTTTTTATCATTTCAAAATGGTAGTAAAATTTCGTTCTCAGCACCATGCGGTAATTTCATCTTAGTCCTCAGAGATGACAACACATATGTAGCGTTCTTGTTTGAAGTTGATTGCAGAATTACACAAGGGGTTGTGGTAGCCACTTACTATAAAGAAGACTGGTAGGTGTGCTAGATAATATAAATTACGTATATTTTAAATAATGTAACAAACAAAAGGTACTGACAGTATCGTCTTGCATGATCTACATATACATCATTCATAATTATCGACAATGAACCAGGAACTTCTGATGTATAATAATAATATTGACCAGCATCAGCCTTTGTAGTTGTAGTTAAAAAAATAACTATTACAAATATGTAATTACATAACCATTAAGTATTATAACGTAATGGTTATGGAATTTTTATTATTAAAATAAGAACTATCATAATTCGGTGACGGACACTCCATATTTCAACTTCGGTTTTTTTTCCAAACTTGTCTTACCCATCCAAATATTACTAGAAGCTAGGACTTCTTTACCTTAAGGAGTTGCTAGGGATGGGATAACCCTCTTACATATTTAAGTCGCTCATCAGCAGTGTTGTGTTCCGGTTAGAAGGTTAGGTGTATTTTTTTTATGGGAAAGGTCCCAAACGAGGAAAAGGCCGCAAACGAGCAAACGGTTCACCTGATGGTAAGTGATTACCGTCGCCCACGTACATCTGCAAAACCAGACGTGCTGCAGGTGCGTTGCCGGTCTTTAAGGGTATTTGGGAGATGGGAGGGAGGATCATGAGGGGGGAGGAGGAATGGGCCTAGTATGACCCCGCCGACTCAGAAATTACTCACAGCCAGTACTGGCTTAACTTGTTTGTCACTCCATTGTTATTAATATAAATCCTTTTTTAGTAGTTGCTTGCGTTATAAAAATAATCCGCTATCCAAATTTTAGGTTACTACCTTCAGTTCCTAGTTTAGGGTTTGCGATGAAGAATCAGTCAGGCAGTCAGGTAATTTTTCTTTATATGTATAGATTGTCTGTAAAAACTTGGACGTCTATAGATTTATTAATTTTTGCAGTAGTAAATAGGGAAAGGACATATGAATACGCGAAGGATTTATTTTTGAATATTAAAAGTTGTAGTCTGTTTTCTTACAAATACTCCATTAAAACGAGAAATTTATTCTTACTCTCTGGTTCACACCAAACTAATTTATTTTTGTTTAAAATGTGATTTTTATTTGGCTCTGTGGTTTCGCTGTATTTTTTATTGATTTATTGATACATGAGATATTATAAAGACGTTGAATCATCTTGATTTTTTGAGCTACCCTGGCAAATTCAAGGGCATGTTGTCACTGATTCACAAATGTTTTAGTGCAGGTTTATTACCATACTATACATAATAACTGCGCCGAGATTAGACAGATCGAGGAGCCGTCGAGTCGTGCGCGGCATATACCCGCGTCGATTCGTCCTTCCCCCGCGACTCAATGACTCGATTGTAAACAGGGCTTCCAAGTAATGTGCATAATTCAGGATAGTCCGTTTTTCATAAAATATTAAATTAAATTTTATTTAGATACTGAAGATGATGTGGATGTGTGTGATGTGTGAAAGTGAGGCGGAGTATAAAATTAATCATTTAATTTAAATTAAAATATTAGTACAAATGAAATTATCGATTTATCTGTTATTAAAAATAGATACAGACATGAAAAACTATATCGCAGACACGGATAAGAGAGTTACGCATGTAACGTTGACTATCCAAACCAAAACTGCCTGCTAAAAACGCAGTTTCCGCACTAATTAAACTATTAATTAGCCACACCTAATTGAAGTTCAACCGTGTTCTCATAAACTTGTCATAATAATAGAACTTCCTTCGTTGCAACATGGCATGAGTTATGGAGTATGAACTTATGGCTATAAGTTCTGTTACATCATAAAACGCTTTTTTAAAAAAAAACATTGTATCGATAATAAACTAATGAATTTATAATTAATTCGTCTGTTACCGGACAGTATTGGTAACCCTATTTGCGAGAGAACGCGCGCGGAGCGAGTGTGAGGCACTGACTGCCGACTGCGGACCGGCTACGGCTACAGCTAGTGTCTGTAAGGTCGTAGGATAGTAAACAGCCTCGCACCATAATTATTCGTTATAGTGCCTTTGAAAAAACTCTCAATCTACCTTTTTTTGGCGGGTGATTTTCTATGATGGCAGCTACGGACGAACTCAGTGGCATTCTCACAAGACGCCAGGAGATAAACGAAAAACTTGAAGAGGGTTTTGAGGTTAAACCCAAATATAAATTCGTGAATGTTTATACTGAGTTTCATGAGTTCACCAGGAAAGAAATAAAGCAGTACGAGGATACCTTCAATAAGTAAGTATTTTTTTATTAATGTTATAAGTATTATTTTTAATATCGTGAATTGTTTTTAAAAAATATTTTGTTACTTTGGTTTCTACCGATTTTTGTCTACACTTTACGATACTTTTATGTTTGTACACTACGATAATTAAGCAATCATATCTAACAGGAACTTAAGGTAAGCGTAACTAATTTTAACACAAATATTCCAAATTTTATAATTAATATTACGTTAAAGAAAATTTTGTTACAATAATAATGCTTTCGCTAACCTTCCTATGATATACGCGCTAGGTAAATTATTTAATTTTTTATATGAAGATGTTAAAATTAAACCCTCGAAGGTATTAGTAATTGCCAATTCAGCTACAAAATATTGTGAAAGTCATTCTGAAACAAATCTTATGAAATTAGAGTAACTTTTTATGCAAAACAGCATTGAACAGCATAATCGTCGTGGGAGACAAAAATGAATAGGAGTCATGTTCACTCGAGAAATAATTTATGTCATCACAACTTTCATCTGCCTACCCAATACCTATTTAATTAGATAACTCGGAATTCCCACAAAGCCATTGTGCGGATTTTGCGCAATTGTATACAATTCGCAACTTAACCGCTTGTAATTTTAGTAGATTACTTTAATAAATCCGAATGGGAACAATACAATAATTTTTACGTGATAATAACGTTAAGTACTTGTTAAAATATGCTCTTTAACAAAAGGAAGTTGAACGAACTTGACAACTCAACGTCCATGCCTAATTTGCTATAATTTAATTTCAGATACAATAAAAACTTGTCTGATGATAGTTAACTATATAATAATGTGATTATTTCTTGATAGATCATAGAAAGATAATTGCTGAATATAAATATACTTTACAAAATGTACATACCTAGGTAATTTTAAAATTAGGGGTAGGTACCCGCATTACTAAAATAGTTATGTTCAATAAGTTTCTTTTAATGTCTGGTAAATAAAGATGCAACTAAACAATGAAAAAAATTGTTTGTAAATTACTAACTGGAATAAATTACTTTACAATAACAATAACAGCGACTCAATATCTAAGTATGCGTTTATGAATCTACTACAGAGTAACGAGAAATATACGCAGGTGAAGAATAGAGGTTTCATTCATTTCCGGATAGTCACACATACCTACTCGAAGTTGATGACGAAGTGACACGACAAAATTATTTTCCGTAAATTACTCATATTTACATTACAATAAATAATAAGTCAGTAACAGGTTACCCTTGTGACTAATTTAATTACTATCCTTTTTAATTCCATTTGAAATTTTCATTTGCTATTAATTATGTTAGGGTAACGTTAACTGAATGTCTCCCTTAAGGTTATAAGGTACCTAAACTATAACCTCTATTTTTGAATATAAAATATGGCAAAGTTAATTTATTTTTATCTGACATTAATGGCCCTATTTTACATAACTATACCGTTTTCAATTAAATATAATTCTATTATTTAAGGCCTATAACTCAGTATTTAAAGTCACAAAGTATATGACTTGATGTTTATATCTAACCAGCAAGACGTCCCGGCTTGGCTAAGGTAGATGATGATGTCTTTATCTTACAAAACCATATTTTTTTCAATAAATCATAGGATCGTAGCCGATGAAATTAAGTAACGCTGTAACAGTAAAATTATTTTTGAAATAAAGTTAAATAGGAAACATTTAAATCTAATAGTTTTTAGTCATAATAGACATCGGTTTTCATGAAAATGAAAGTGGTTTGCGGAAGCACATTCGGCTATCCTTCTTGTCAAAGAAGAATCTGTACCTCTGCCTACCCCTCAGGGATGACAGGTGTTAGTGCGTATATAATACATTATTAAAGATCATTTCTAAATAGGATTGCAGTGTTAGTAGTGTAGTGTAGTAATACAGTAGCAATCCACATTTGTCTGCGTACATTCGTGTATAACTTTTAGACTTCTAAGAGGATTTCACCGTCAGCATTTAGATGATTTCACGATGAAAGTTTATGTATATAACACATTCACATTTAGTTTATATTTTACAGTTCTGACCGTGCGAAGTGATCGCGGTTCGCCCAGAAGAGTGCATACATACGGTTTTGACCCTGGGTGGGCAGTAGATAAAAAAAGCAAAGTATTTGTATCAAAAGACGCGTACATCGTTAACATTTCTTAAGAGATTAGTTAAGGTCTGTAGTGCCTTTTTGCCTATACTGAATGCCCGCCTCCGAGTTCTCCAGTTTTACAAGAAATTCAAAAACATTTAATACGCGTGTATTTTAAAATTTATACGGCGTAAGTGAATTTTAACATCAACATCCCCAGCTTCTAACCAGTTTACCGCTGGACATGGGCTGTTCACGAGAACAGGATGTTGTAATGATAAGACGTACGATGTGTTGGAAATATTGCGGTTTGTTTGGGAGGAGTGCAAAGTGCGGCACAGTTATCACGCGACAAAATCAATGCCCATGTCGGGTTCGGACTATGCGTCTACTACTACTACTAACCATGTTTAAAATTCACTACCACCGCGGTGATTTAATTTCCAATGCAGAAAATTTTCATTCCCAATCCGTTTTTAAAATTTCGAATCACATTACTCACCTTATTAAACTCTCAAGAAAAAATATTTTTATAAAACGTTTACAAACTTGGAACAATGAATCATAGCGTTTATTTAATGAGTCAACGTGTAAATCTTACACCTACTTATACAATAATTTACGGAAGTTTAGGTTTTATTTATTAGAATTTAATAGACTATATCTAACCTATTTTACAATTGATCTCAAGTCTTATGAAAATTCCCAATTAGTTTTTTTTGTATTGTTCTAAATTGCTCAATACGTTTCATTTCAAGGTACCTGCTGCGTTCTTACTAAATTACTGTAAGTTGGTTATGTAGAGAATACATTAGGTACGTACTCCATCGCATACTATTGGATCTGTATAAATCGAATTATGAAAATAAATATTAAAAGGAGCACAAAAAAAGGAGTTATTTTGTTACAAGCTTTCGCCCGCGACTTCCTCCGCGTTAAAAGTTTCCTTCAGCTTTCCCAGCGTAAAAAGTAGTCTATGTACTACCCCAGAATTTAAGGTGTCTTCATATTCATCAAAATCTGTTCAGCCGTCGAACGTAACAGACAGACCGAGTTAATTTCGGATTTATAATAATAGTATGGATGTGTTGATAAGTATGGACAATGCAAGGCTGGATTGATTTGCAGGTACAATATCAATATTTTCAAGAATATCTGGTATCCCCGTCAGATGGCGGAAATAATCATCTCCAATAAGCAAGGATATTAGTCAAATACCCAAACAGGTGTTAGGGAGTAATCGAACTAGCTGCTTTGAAGGTGCAACACCTTCGAGGATTCTAGTTCTGAGATTGTTTTCTACATACCAAATTATACAGCATAAAATAAAAAGCAAACAATAGTCTCACGGGCAATTAAAACAATCATCATCATCATCATTTCAGCCTATCAGAAGTCCACTGCTGAACATAGGCCTCTCCCAAAGATTGCCACGAAGCTGGGTCCCGAGGTAGCTCGGGACCGAGCTTCCATCGACTTCCCGCAACACTGCGCAGGTCGTCACTCAATAAAATTAAAACAATATAAGGATAAAATTGAATCTTAAGAAATGTGGCAGCTCCTCAAACACTCCAAAGGGAAGTGGACGACCAGCCACACAGCGCCACCGCTAGCAAAGGTTTTTTAGCAATGACCATCTTAGAAAATCTGCATACCGTAGTACGTAGAAATTCTATCACTTCCATTATATAAAAGTAAAGTCAAAACCGTTTTTAACTCTTCTTGCTCTCCAGTGCGGAATTAAATTGCATTTCACAATTTTAGTGGCGGCACCAGGATTCGAACATTTTAATGCTATACATCCAGAAGTTATCCGTAAATCCACGACAAAAGCCAAAAGCAAATATTTTATAATTGAATCGCATGTGTAACATTTCCTTTTGTGATTCGTAATTCGTAACCGTGAACCGCATCCGTTTAATATAGTTTGTTATGCTCATAATAAATTGAGATAACACACTTAAAGGCGTAAGATAACAATTCCGTTGAAATTTTGTCACAACAATTATAATAAACGTAATGTTATATCGGAGATAAGACTATAAGAACGATAACACCCTATTATGTTATATAGATACCAACGTATGAACATCTCAGTTTATATAGGAAAGAGATACTTTTAAGGGTTAAGTTTTTCCGACATTGACTTGGTCGACTCTTACCACACACACGGGATCAGAAGGAGATAGATTTTCCATTTTCTTCGGGTGGCTGTTGTAATAGACGCCTAAGGAAAAGTCTTGAAAATAGCAATTGAACAACAAATAACAGGATAACAAGATGGCCGGACTATTGATGTCCAGAAATGTAGTTGCTAATAGCAAATTTGTGAAGTAAATGCATAGGTAAAATAAAAAAACAAATGCATAGTTTAAGTACCAAATAATAATAGTTTGGCCGTAATAAATTCGTATATACTGTAATAAAAACTTTTATAAGTTTTAGAGGAAAACCGTGCTGTATAAAGATGACTGCAGTACTTTTTTTACACGTAGGGAAATAACTAGCGTATATCCGCCCTCGTGACTTAAATATTCATTAGTAAGGATATGATTCTACAGTGAGAAATCCTCAGAGCTTTATACGATAAATAAATGGCGAAGTCAACGAATGATCGGATAGTGAACAGATGATCAGTAACTGAAAATTCAACTTTCACACACAAATAAATTCCATCTAACGTAACTTATTCTCAGTACGGGCTGCTGGCTTTAATTCGCCTTCCGCCGCTGCGCGAGCGACGCGTTGACCATGCTCTTATTTTAAGCGACCCCCACGATCACAACGGAACTTTAATATTGCGACCGAAGTTACATGGCTTGCGTCTAAAATAGATCCTAAAGCTGATGACGGATTTAAATAAGAATTTGACTAGTGTTACTTAGCAGTCGAGCCGTTAGAACAAATAAAAATAAATATGTATGGTTTGTCATGATAAGTACGACGTTGAAATGTTTTTTCGGGCGACAATTTGTATGAAGCTCTCAACACTAAGAAATCCAGCCGATTTAATATGTAAAATTCATCACGCTACCTTTTAAAATAGCTGGGCAGTAGGCGTAGTTTACAACGCTTAAATTCTGTCGTCATATCTAGTCGTCGTGTACGTCATATCTTCTCGTCGAGTATACCGCAAAGCCTTAAGACCAAAGTATACAACCAGTGCGTGTTGCCAGTGATGACATACGGATCCGAGTCTTGGTCCTTCACTGCAGGCCGTATGAGGAAGCTCAAAGTTGCTCAGCGCGCTATGGAAAGGGCTATGCTCGGTGTTTCTCTGCGTGATAGAGTCTGCAACGATGATATCCGCAGCAGAACTAAGGTAACCGACATAGCCGTAAGGATCAGCAAGTCGAAGTGGCAATGGGCCGGCCACATAGCTCGCAGAACTGACAACCGTTGGGGAAAAAAGGTTCTCGAGTGGCAGCCACGTACAGGCAAACGCAGTGTAGGACGACTCCCCACAAGATGGAGTGACGACCTGCGCAGTGTTGCGAGAAGTCGATGGATGCAGGTGGCTCAGGACCGAGCTTCGTGGCAATCTTTAGGGGAGGCCTATGTTCAGCAGTGGACTTGGGATAGGGTAAAATGATGATGATGATGAAATTCTGTCGCCGATTCAATAAGTAAATATCATGACGCTAGCTTTTAAAATAGCTAGGCAGTACGCGTAGTTTACAACGCTTCCATTCTGCCGCCTTTTGGATCACTTTAAAAAAAATATTTAATTTATGACGATTACGATACTTATGTTCATCTGGCCGACTCAATATTTATCTGGCTGGCATAATGGCGATTTAATGTGATAAGTAACCAGGAATTGTCATCACAGGATGTAGTATAGTTCCGGAAGCAGCACACAAATCAGGAAGTTAGGCACAGTCAGGCAGCTTATGCACAGGAGCGACTCGACTACACCGGCCCGTTACCGCTAATGCTTATTAGATAAAATCGGAAACAGGATTTGATACAGCTGGCCAGATCAGAAAAGCCATGATTTCCATGTTGCACAAATATAGGGTTAAGACTGGAATTCCAGCTGAGACCATAACGAGAAGAATGAAGAAAGATACGGAGATAGTCGTCAAAGTAATAGATACTATAGCCAATGATATTAATTATAATGCAAACAATAACCTCTTATAAATAAATAATTAATAACGCAATAAACTATATCTCAATAACACGATAACACTGTCTTTAAATGTACTTATAGAAACTAACGACATATTTTTGATGTAATATATGTATATATTAATTATAGGGAAAACAGTAAAATTTAGAGCAACTGTTGAAAATAGCAACTGTTTAAAAAATAAATAAATTTAGCGCTACATGTTTGGTAGAGATACGTACGTAACAAATGCAATAGGGAAAAATAAATTTAAATATGATTTTAAAATAATTACATTTAGAGATAAGAATAATGTAAAATTTTCCGTGTAGATAAACTTATCACTTATAAATAAGAACATAAATCCAAATGACGAAGAAACTTAAAATTTGTTTTGAAACTGTGAATTTGTAATTTTTGTGCAGGCGGGTAGAGGTTGTATGGCCGACATTGCATTTGTAATGCTGCCCATCATTTGTCTTTGGGATTTGAAAGGATTTTCGTCATCAGTCCATAACCAGAGGAGACCAATCTCACCAGCTTAATTATTCGGGCTACTGTTCTTGTTCGATAATCAAATTAAGATAAAAGATCGAATTCAATGTCCAGAACTAAGGGACAATCAACATACAACACACTGAAATTTAATCTCTTTATCATTCACCAGCGTACCGCGCCGGATTTGCACGGTCGTATCTGTAATATATGAACTAAGTAGGAATGTGTAATATATAATCATCCTCAAGAAATGTTTTAAATGTCGGTGAAAACCGCATTGAAATCCACATAGATCCTCGTTTATTGTTTTGTCCTTTTTTCTTCATTATCCTCGTTTGAGTATTATACAAACGAAAGCGGATTGCGATTTAGTTTCTCTACAATTTTTTTAAAGATTACGCATTTCATACAGCCATTCAATACGATGTTTGAGGAGAATGTTCAGAACCCATACACCATAATTTTTGTTTATTATACCAGCGCACTGCAACATTGCCTTTTCCTAATAAGGACGATTTTCCCTAATCGTCACGCTTGGCTGCCATCATCGGTCTGGATAATGTAGCATATTTGTGATGATTATTCCGCGAAAGTGTCGGACGTAATTTAATTCAGCCTCGAGTTTTAGTCGTATTGATTACAGAGTGGAAAATGATATTGATTCGGATCCAGATACATTACCTACATAGGCAAAATTTGAAAATGGCCTAAGTATACGATGCGGTCACTATACTGGCAATTAATAATTAATACAACTAACAGAAATGTAGAAATGGGTGTGCCATGGAAATGTGCATAAGTCTACGGGAATAATTAATTATGATTGGTTACATCGCCTAAAAGTAATATCGTAGGTACAAGCATTCGTAAATTATAAAGTATAATTTTAATAAGCTTGTTATGTACAAGCTTATTAAAATTTTGATTACGAAATTGACTAACTATGTTTATGTAATGTTCTTCATTTTTATATTGAGATGATTCCTCACGGGTTCTAGTAGTAGTAGTAGTTTTCTACACTAATATTATAAACAGGAAAGACTTGTATTTTTGTATGTTTGTAACGAATGAACTCAAAAACTACTGGACCGATTTCAAAAATTCTTTAACCATTAGAATGTTACATTATCTCTGAGTAACATAGGCTATATTCATTACTAGAAAAAATTAGGCATCCCTTCTAAAACTTCAATAATGTAACCCAAGGTGTAAAAAAAATTGCCATAAAATGTCTTTCATCGCATGCGCTGTGGAAACTAAAGAACATAGCAATATCTACAAGAAACTTTGCGATACCATAACTTTATATCCATTTGTTTATCTATTTGTTATCCATACTTTTATATTAATCCTTATCCAAATATTTCGTATTCAAGACTGAATGTGTGAAAAATAAAGTACTTAAAACTGAAACACAATATAAATAAAATGGGAAATTAAAAAAAAAAGTAACTTTGAGAATAAAAATAGGCTTTTGGTTAAAAATATAAAATTTTATAAGAAAAATATAAATATTGGTTTGAAAAAAAAACTACTTATGTCCTGCATAAAGATACATTTACTCTACGTTTGTCCACCCGTGCGAAGCCGGGACGGGCCGCTAAACTCTTAAGATGTATAATTTAAAGGAACCTATTATCCTTTGTTCACCCACCGGATGTGCCATGCAGATCGCATGTCAGGACTCTCCTTAATTATCCTATCCATAATTCCAGTTTTTATTCCTATTCCTTTGCACTCCATGCAGTTAGGTTGTGGAACTCACTACCGCCTACAATAAGAGATTCCGGAACTATACTTTTATTTAAGAGACGTGTAAAGGTCCACTACTTAGCTTCGTGTTAATGGAATATATATATATATATTGTATATTTACGAAAGTGTACGCATGTATGTATATTATATATATATATTTATTTAAATATATCTATGTATATTATTTAATTATATTTAATCTTATTTATTTAATTGTATACTTAATAAGTATTAGAAATGTACGCACTAAGTTTGCAATTTCAATAAAATTTCCTGTTAGGGTCTGCTGGAAGAAATTTCAATGTATGGAATAAGTAGTGCCCTTGTACAAACTTGCCTTTTTGTGTGCACATAAATAAATAAATATAAAATTAAATTAAAAAATTATTACGGCATTGAATTAGTATTTCATATCTCACTTTTATAATGTTTTTAAAACGATACCATGAGGGGAATTGACTGAAAGTGACAATTTTATCTATTTTAAATTCGATACAGAAAATTTAAACGCTCACAATTTTCATGAATAGATCAATGACCGAGAGAGTACATTGTCCTGCAGGTTGTCAAAACTTTAATAACTGGTGAAGTGTTGCAACAATAGATATTCTATTGTATAAGGAATATTCTTCCGCCACTTAATAGTAGAAAGTTGTTAGAAAAACGGAGTATATTCAAGTAGATCTTCTTGTGTTGCAATGGCATTTTATACTGTCTGATTGTGACTTGCTACTTTAAAAAAAGCAACATGTTGGAATACTGATGTATAAAATTATCTGACTCAAATTCGCACGGATAGACCCTCAGACCACAGATTACAGAAATAATGTTCGAATAGAGCTATATCTTAAGTAAACTATATTTAACTAAAACGTATACGTCATATTACTATCTGAATAATATAGCATACTGGTAGTTGATTATTTTTATTTTGGTCATTTGGTTGCTTTAAAGACTAGTGATTTTATAAGCAGATTCTTTCTCTGGATAGTGTATATTTAATGTATTTTTCACAAAATCAATTATTTGTTTATAAATCGATGTGGCACAGTCTTAGTATTCTGAACTTAATGATCAACATTAACAGTTTATATGATATAGGTATAGATAATTATTTAAATGAATAATCACTGGGAAGCAAAACCAATTTTGATAATAATGTAAAGCTTTGATATAATGTGATATTCTTCCGGAAACAACTTGTGCGATTTGGATTAGCATTATTTGCTAATAAATCAAAGCAGACATTGCTGTAAAATATACTGTCGATGTTTGGGAATATAATAGAAGCGCTTGCTCGCGGCTTTAACTGCATGGTCTAATTTTTTTTTAAGATAACTTTTATTTGAGATAAGAAGAATCAAATATTTTATATCATGGCATAATTTACATCTCTGCCAATTTTCGTCCATACACGTTCAGTGATTAAACAACAAACATACTAAATTTCACAATTGTAATATTAAGATAAAACATAGAATTCTAACCTTTAGCACTCCCGAATCATAAGGAATATTTTAAAAACATTGCATCAAAATCCGTGAAATTGGTTTTAAGTTAAATCCGTCCAAACATACATACATGTAAAGAATTTTCTAGTAGTAGAATTTTATAATAGTATGGATGAACTTTGCTTTACGTACGTATGATTCTTTTAAATTACTTATTTTTTTCATGTACATTAATTTACCACTCTGGACTAAAACAATTTAGAAACTATGTGACTACATACGAGAGATTAGAGTTTTTCAATCAAACCTCTGTTTTTCTTAAATATATGAGGTATGTAAATTATTTTAAGATGTCACGTTACGAAATTTGTAATCTTAATTGATAAATTGCACCTAGGTATATCCCTTACTATTTCTAGCTATTATTATAGGTATTCCCAGATCCATGTAAAATATAAATACTAACAACTTGTTACGAAATGCAGATAAAAATGTTCAGAATATGTGGGTCACTCTTAAGTGTTTCTTCTGTTGGCGATGTTCTGAAGTTCATCAGTTTATTATAGTCGTTTTGAAACTAGGATAATACTTTATAAATTTTATATTATTAAATTATTACCATAATTAATAACAACAATAAAACTTAAATGTAATGTAAAAATTAGGAACATGCGTAGGGTGCATAGGGTTTTGGAGTTCATAGTACGCTACGCATCTCCACGAATGTGTCCAAAAATGTTTTTAAATAATATTTAATTAATTATTGCCACCATGTGTAACAGACCACCACGCGTTATTTTTCAGCACAAACATGCATGTGGTAAATCGTCACTTAAAATTACAATTATCAACAAAAGAACGCACTCTGGTGCATCCTGTAAATGTCCCACTGCTAGGCAAAGGCTAGCCAAGACTTTACCTAGCCACTGCTAGGTAAAGTCTTGGAACCGTCAAGGGTCCGCCATACTGTTTCTGTGCGGGTTTGCAGACATGTCCACGAAATTATATGTTTATTATTTCTCAGTGACTAGGTACCTGCACAGTATAGTGCAGTAAATTCAGAATATTGTAGCTTTTGTGTAAAAAAAGTTTTTATCACAAATATTGGACCATGCCGGTTTAACTTTATTTAAAAGCGGTAACTCTAATAAGCATCAATATCATAATATATTTTATAGTATCTTGGTCGTATGATAAATTGATAAATACATAAATAAAATATATATGACACCCATTAACCATTTGTAATAAAATAGACTATAAGTAAGAAAAGGCTACAAAATAAAATGCGAAATAGCATCCAAAGCACTGCCACCACGCAGTGCTTTGCTATGCTGGCTACTTATGTATCTCAAATAGCAAGTTTTTTTTTAAAATTGGAAATATATCCAAATATTATATAATACTTAATTAAAAAATCTTGTTGTATGATAGCATTTAGAATAAAAGCATAATTATAATAGGATATCGATAATGTTCATCAAGAAAATTTTCTTCAAGAATATATTTAGAATTATTGGTAATTTATTTAAATTTTCTCTACTAGATTAAACAACAAGTGTTTCCAGAAAATATATCACCGAGTGGTAATTTTTCCGTATACCACAACATTAGAAAGCACGTATGTAATCACATATGAGTAGTACTTACCTATAACTATCCTGTAAAAATAACCAGAAATTATTTTACAAAAATTAATTTCTTTTGAACATAGGTAATATTTAAATACGATATTTTCTAAATCCACATTATTTATTCGAATAAATGATGTTACATCATCATGGGTTGCGACTGTCTTGACAAATAAGTGAAACACAATTAAAAAGCCTGGTTCAATTAGACGCTCTGTGACAGATGGCTGAAGGAGCAAAGGTGGCTCACTTTGTTATTATACGATGTTAGTAGGGCGAGGCGTTGCCATTTCATTATCACTGACCTCAATACGTTGCCATTTTGACTCTGTGACATAAATTTGAGTACAGATCGAACACTACCAACTAATAGTAATATAGTAAACGAAGCATTACGTTATTACCGGTATAGAAACATGTGGATTGATCTTGTCATATATTAGTAGAAAAAGGAAAGTGAAATTATACGGAAAACAAGCTCGAATCAAAAATGGAATCTAGTAAGGAATGGATAGTTGCATCGAAGCAGTTTTTGTTGAGAAGAAACAACTCGCACTGTAGAAACTAAGAAACATTTAAAGTTCAACCTTTTTCTATCTCCTTACATTTATTTTTATAGACTGGCCAATTTATTATGTCACTAAAGTCACAAATTTTATCCCTTCCGTCTACCTGTCTGCCTGTCTGCGTAGTGTAAATATGGTAATCGTGAAGCTAACATATCTATATATCATAACTATTTTTATCGTGATATGTCAAAAGCCTACCTATAACCTATAACATAAAATCTACAGCCTGCGCCTACAAAATAGCAATAGCAATGCACATTTTGTTATATTACGGTAGTACCTACACTTGATTGAATAACATTTCCGAAGATAATCGTACTTAAAAATCAATATGCGCTTATGTCGTCATACAGAGATTGAAGAGGAATATACATCCTCTTTTAAGCCAACAAACGACTTTCAGGCGACCGAATGATGGCGGAATACTCATCTAAATCTGCCGAACCCAAATCCCTCAAACTAGTGATGGGGAGCAGCATCACTAGTGGGAGGGTAACCGCCGCTATAATTTTATCAAGGAATTACTTCACGCGGAACTTGAGCGAAATCATTTTATAGCATAGCGGATAGGCAGATGGCAATTTCAGCACTTAAAATCCTATTTAATTATTTTATTAGTGCCGGTACCAGGATTCTAGCCCAGGTCACTCGTACTGTGAAACTAAAGCGAGCGCCCTATGAACACTATGCTACCAAGGCGTTATATTATCTATAAGATGATTGAATAGATGTCATAGAGGCGTAACTGTACTAATTTGTAATTGCGTGTTATTGTGTGCATGACAAGAAATTTCGACTCCCACAGCGAATATTTTACGTCTGTGGCTTCGTTAATGTTTCGTTATGCGTTTGGTAGTATGGGAATAAAAATAACTAACGCGATACATGAAATTTTATTTCAGCTTTCACATTTTAGTATAATTTGTATAATAAATAAATAAATATGAACTTTGGGTATTAAATTGTCCATGTAGAGCGGAAAGGAAGTTTAATGCATTTATGCTTCTTGCAAATGTAAGATTACAATCTAACCGTAACGTGAGCTCTAAATCCGCTAACGTAACTTTTGAATTGCAACTGCTTCCGGCATACAATGATTATTCAAATTAAAGAAAAGACCATAAAGCAGGTTTCTAGGCGATTGGCTAAATGTTGTTACAGAACTCTGAATGTTCCACATTGTCAAATTACAATTTAGAAACCAGCAGAACTTGGAGCGTGTCTTACCGACACAATACAATTTGTTAACCCATAGCTCCGCTTGCAATGCTGACTGCTGACTGGTGTTACATGGTTTTACCGGTGAATGGATTTCAATGGCGGGTGGTTTGTACGCAGTGTACTTCTTTGAAAAGAATGTTGACACCGTGTATAATTTTACTTCGGATCACAATAGCTCCCTGCTATGTCGCAAAGTTAGTTTAGAAGGATGCGATAACATGTTTGGTGTATTTCCTACGATCAAAGTTATCATGGACACTTATAGGTACCTAGCGCTGAACCTATAGAATGGAGCGTTCGCATTCGGGCGTCTGTATAATATTGTAAAGTAGATAGTTATTAATACGTGGGATACGCATTAAGGGTAAGCCATGCTCAAACTAAACTGTCTATAATGTCTGTCTGTAAACAATAAACAGTATGAACCTTAACATGAATTAAATCTTTGAGGTAACTAAAATTATTATTTAAGATTTCCACATTATTATTCATAAAGCATAGTTTTCGTTAGTACATGAAACTCGGCACAATAATTTAAATTAGGAAATTGAAAATACCTTTTTGTCCTAGATCACTACGGATATTGTTCTATATTTGACGAAAATGAATTGCAAATGAGCTTTTGTATAGTAACCAAGGAGGCTGCATTTTGATGTATACATATGGCATGATAAAAAAAAAATTTGTTTAGAAATCAAGTTATTAAGACTCGATATTTTTTTTGTAATAACACACAGTAATTAGATGCCAGTTAGAATATTATGATCATAAGATATCCATTAGCAGAAATGATGTTACCAAGATAGCCTGGCGAAAGTACGATACATTCAAATGCATATAACATTTGCATTCACTGTAAAGAGACACTTTCTTTATGAAACTAAATAACTACTTACATAACGGTCCTTCTCACCTCTTCCTATAGACGAACGTTTCTAGTGATATGTGGTCCAATGTATTGGCATGATATGGTACACTTTGTATGTTGCCTTATTCATTAAAAGTCCGCGCGCACACGGTAGAACTGTTAGTTTGTGAAGGGGAAGAACATTGTGAACAGAACATGTTTAGTTTTAAATTAAGTAGTTTGTATTATTATTTTTAAAAACGATTCCTTTTAATATTATGTTTCCTAAAGCAACATGAAAGTAGCAGCTTGTAAGTAAAGGTTTCCTGACAATACTTATTTAAGAAGGTTGTTGGACCTGTGAAGGCTCAACTACGGCGATTAAAAGTTTATACTTCTTGGACATTCAGGTCTCCTCACGCTGTATTCCTTCACCGCTGTGCACGTAGTAGGTACAGCACTTAAAAATGCAATTATAAATTTTAGTGGTGCCGGTCACTATAAACAAGTATGCAACCTACTTGTTTATATTAAGCGATACATTAAATATCGCCTCTGAATATTACTTTAGGCGATTCTGACCGTGACCGTGGGGGCAGAATAACTAAGATCTAGCATTTTCAAGGTGGTATACCTTCATCTCTCGGTACTTTAAGTAATTCATAACATAAACTTTTTAATTACTTATTCATCATCATCATTTCAGGCTACTACAAGTCCACTGCTGAATATAGGCCTCCCCCAAAGATTGCCATAAAGCTCGGTCCTGAGCCACCTGCATCCATCGACTTCCCGCAACATTGCGAAGGTCGTCACTCCATCTTGTCATCTTTAATTACTTACAAATATTTATTATCAACAAAGCAGTTTATCTTCTTGTCCCACGCATTAAATATATAATATAAATAAGATATATTTTAAGTCGGGTTTTATAATGCTGTTACGGTATTTTAAGTCCCGGATAGGTCACGATTTCCAATCGTCAACTTTAGTATATAGCTCATGGCCCGCAACATGCTTTTTATACCTCGGTTTCGGTTCGTTCACGAAGAATGTTACAAATGTTATACTTTTTTATAACATTAGAGTGACAAGCGAGCTATATGGTAAATAACTGCAATCAACTAAGGTATCTGTATATCTCGCATCCTGTAAGTATAGTTTTCTAGTCTAGACTCCTAGACAGAAATGGATTCCTAAAACCAAGTTACTTGTCATAATTTTCTATTCGTATAATACGACAATCAATGTTTTATTAATATCTTTATTAAGAGATTGTTGTGGTAATCAACAAATCAAAATTGTATCACAAAATAACTTTGTGGTTTCCACTTTTCTTTAATTTGTCTTATCGATTCCGGGGCTCTGTGCTCTGTCTATTAGTTGTTACTTAAACTCGTACGTTACATAAACGAAACGAAACGTACGTTACATAAAAATATGGTTTCCGGTTATGGTTTTATTGTGATTATCATATCCTATATTGTATCTAAACTTTCTTCCAACCTAATTATAAAACCGTGGCGGGAAAGTAAGGTTCCACATTTTCATCATCTCACTTCATCCTTTGTGTTTGTGTGTTTGCGATCATTTTTCGAACAAAAGATATCTAATTTATTCGAATAATGAACATACAATCTCCAGTAACTTCCGAAGGTTATGACTTTATTTCTATCCAATCAAAAGCGTCCAGACAAGGACGTCATGTTTGCTGCCCTAGTCTCCGATTTAGTACTGCAAAAAGAAATCGATCAAACAAGCCACAGGAAAATACTTATGGCGACGTTTGATATTTCTGACGAATTACGAGTGACATGAGTTCCAACCCCGGTACTAAGTAACTATGAACTTAAAAGCAATTTCACGGATTTTGATGGAACTTTTCTTTTAATTTTCCGTATCACTCCAGAAGTGATGTAGGCTTAATTTTATTCTATTTTGTAACAGGGATTAATGTATGAAAATGACGTTTTAATGGAGTGACCACTTTGAATTAAAATTAACCCTGAATTTTCCAAGATTCGTGAGTACTTTTTTTTTACTCAGAAGCTATAACATTCTTAATGCAAAATGATTATGATTTATGGCATTCTATTGTTTGTCTTTTAACTGTTTTTACATTCAGTAATTGTGTTAAACATAGATATCACATAAATTAGAGTATATTTAGAAAACGAGTTCTGACGTGGTTCTAACGCAGCAGTGACAGCTCGCAGTATCAATGCAGTGTTTGGAGAGGATACGATTAACGAACTCATTGTTTGCTTTCGTAATGGAAACATCGATATGAAGAATAAACCACGAGGTAGTCTAACCACTAAGGTTAATAACGATGATTTAAAGTAATGGTGAAATCCGATCCTTATAAAACCACCAAGGAATTTGCGTCATAGTTAGACGTTAGTTTACCAACAACATTAACTCATTTACACCAAAATAAAAAAAATCGAGAAATGGGTGCCTTTTAACATTAACTGATGTGCATAAAAAGCACGCGACGATTGCCTTGCGTCAACGCGTGCTTTTGTATAGGAGGACAAATTTGACACACAGAAAAATAATGGTAACTGTTTGGTGGTCACTAATTGGTGTAATTCACTACAGCTTTTTGAGCATCCGGGTGGTTCAAGAACAGCAGATATCTTGAACATCAGACTAAGTATTGCTTCACGATAACGCAAGGTCTCACACTGTTCGACAAAACATTTTAACATTACAAAACCTACAGTAAGAAACCATACATCATCCTCCATTCTCGCAAGACGTAGCCCTAACCGATTACCATTTTTCGATAGACTTTGTAGAGTTCAGATCTCCAGAGTTTTATCGCAAAAGCTTGACTTATCTTTCCATGAGACAGCAGAAATGATTCGATTTAAATCAATATATTTTTACTTAGAAAAAAAAGGTGTAAGGATCTGTCAACATAAAAAGGCAATTTCATACATTAAACCCCTAATATTCCAAATGAAAAAGTTTTGTAAATTGTCTGTTTGACGTTCAATCACACATAACCTTTCTAAAAACTAGTGTTCTGATATGACTCAGAACAATACCAACAATTTTTTTTTAAAGTTATGACACTTGAAGGACTAAAAAACTAAACAGATTAAACAAAATTTGGCAAAGATGTAAATTATGCTCGACGAACAGATTTCAGTCGCTTCATCATTGAGTTATAGTTATATTCTTATATTCATAAAGTTAATGCATTATGACAATGTTCAAATCAATATACTTTTAATTTACGAGCTCGGATCCGCCATTTGACAAATCTCTTAAATTCGCCGCCCAAAACAATTTTTAAATTTAAATTAGTTATTAATAACAATACTTTTTGAAATACTACGAGAAAAAACTGAACTGCAGCATCCTTAACGACCAATTGAATAGATAAATAACACAAGTGATGTTCTTTTCCCAGATTCGACGAAGGGCACGATGGTTTCCTTGACCTGACAGAAGTGAAGCGTATGATGGAGCGACTTGGTGCTCCGCAGACTCACCTGGGCCTAAAGGCCATGATTGCGGAAGTCGATGAAGACGGAGATAACAAGATCAGTTTCAGAGAATTCTTATTAATATACCGGTAGGGATTACAAAAAATTCTAACACACACGTATATTTAATTTCTTGATGAATAAATTAAGTACGTTTCAATGTGTAAGGAGTGAACTTTTTATAGATTATGCAGGTTATCCTTAAGTTTATACGAGTATCCAAGGTTTTGTTAACAATGCAAATAAGTTTATGAAAATTGCACATTTTTTTCTCAATTAAACAGTAGAAACTGTTTCCGTTTGTACATTAATTTCAGTAATTATTAAACATCTATTTGCATAATTTGCATTGCATTATTATTTACGTATTACGTGGCTATTAGATACTTTTTTGATCAAATCCCAGCCACGTAATACAGCGGGAGCACGAGCGGCGTTCTTTAATATGGTAATTTCGGAAAAATATGTAAATTGTAATACATGGCATATAAAGAGTAAGTAAACTATCGACCTGTAAACGGCCACTGCTGGACAAAGGCCTCATCTCAAATATTTGAGATAGTTTTGGAGCTGGGAGCGGATTTCACATATACTCGATACAATCGTTTTTATTATTTCTCAGACGTACACGTTTCTGTGTCTGAGATGATGTTCTGGCAGAATTATCAGCGCCGAAGGTCTACAGCATTACGCAGAGTCAAAACCTTTCCGCTGACACGATACACCCCCATTATCTGTTTCATCTTTTGTTTGCCTGTCTCTTTAAAAAATCTAATGAAAATGAGCATGGGGACGAGGCTCGCTAGACGGCACGTTTTATCGCCCAAACAGTTGTGGAGAGACGTGCCAAATAGAAATCTGTAATCTCTTCCTACCCCTGACGGTGACAGGCGTGCTTATACCTTATACTTCAATATTATTTATATACCTACTCATGGTCTACGTGCAAGAGTACATTATATGTAGAACAAGAGCACTTATTCTTTCCAAAAAATACAATGTCATGACATGTAGAAACGTGTCTGTAATATTTCTACCATGATAGTTAATTGAATCAGGTGTTACTTTCTTCAAATATTTACATTGTTTTGCAGATGTTAGAAAAAAAATATTTAAATGTTTAGTATGTGAGTGAGTGACAGTTATAGTGAAGGCCGAAGGGGAAGGGAATTGTGCGAAATAACTTTTTTCTAACATCTGTACAATTTCTACTTGACATGATTTTCTGCCCCATAATAATATATTCGTTGTTCATATTTATTTTCAGCAAAGCAAGGTTAGGCGAACTTGAAATGGATTCCGGTTTGGAAGCACTAGCAAGACTCACAGAAATTAATGTGGATCAAGTCGGGGTAAACGGAGCGAAAAATTTCTTTGAAGCAAAGATAGAAGAGCTTGCAAAGAAGAACAAA
Source organism: Bhutanitis thaidina (assembly GCA_029286595.1). Lineage (NCBI taxonomy): Eukaryota > Metazoa > Arthropoda > Insecta > Lepidoptera > Papilionidae > Bhutanitis > Bhutanitis thaidina. The sequence continues at coordinate 7,517,109 of JAGSMS010000005.1, forward strand.
TTCCATGACGAGATCATACAAGAACAGGAGGAGAAACGTCGCGAAGCTGAAGAGAAAGCTCTGCGAAGACAAAGGTTTAAAGAAAAGACTGCAGTCTTCCAACATTGATCATGTAAAGAGTCCATCATATTATATCTAGTCTGTAAGCTGTTACCACATGGCTTTACAAAAAGAAAACTCATATATTATAATCTATAAAAATGCCCCATGCAAATATTTATATAAATGTATAATATCTCAAATGAATCAATTTTATATGGGTAATTTTAATTAATTATGATTAAATATGAATTTTAAAATATCTATAAGATTTGCAATGGAAAAATGTTTTTTTACATTACTTCCCTTTTAATGTACCTAGTTGGTTATCATTTTAGATCTTATGTGTACAGAGTTGAAAACATTAAGTTGCAGTAAGAAAGTATAACAAAATACAGAAAACAATTTGGGAGTGGATCATAAAGTATAAAATAAAATGTAAAATAGTTAGGCATTTAAATTTTTAACTACTAAGTTATTGTCTACTAAGACAATTAAATTCATTAATACTTAGTAACATTTTCATATTATACTTTTTAATGGTTGTATATAATCAACTATGTTTATTGCAGGTAGTATAACCCCTTCATGTGTCATAACAATAGAATAACTATTGTCAAAACACATCAACAATAATGAATAAATTTTAAAACACACATTATTAACTAATCTCATTTATGTAATCATCAGATAGCAAACTTTACCTCAATTGGAATTGTACCCTACATTCGTCTTTAAATTCTTGGATGATTTTGTATTATTCCTATGAGTAATTTATAAATCTTTAAATTAGGCATTTTGTATAAAAACAAAATTAACAAGTATGAATGTCCATTTCGATGTATGTACCAAAAATACAGATTTTGAATGATATAATTTTGTATAATGAAATTATGCTATTATTAAGACTAATAGATTAAAGTCTTATAACTGCTAATATTTAAATGCAACAAGGAATTATCTAGCGTGTTAAACATGTTAGAAGTAATATTTTAATTAAGTTAAATGTGATGTAATCTTTGTTAAGTAGTTAAAAGATATATAAATAAAACTAATGTCAATTATTGTAATATTTTATTTCATCTGAACCATATCAACTTGAATTAGTTACAATAGCATATTCAGTGATTTTCATTTTTTATAATCAATTCCTGTTACTGTCATTGTTTGAATTTCTCATAATTGAAGGCAAGTTCTTTAAATCAATCTGTCGAAAGTTTGCTAAATTCTCAATGAGTGATGCATTCTGAAACAAATGTTACCTACTTATATCTATATATAATGTAGATGTAATATACATAATGACATTATGATAATAGCACCATAGAATTCATAGACTTTATTAGAATAGAATGGTAATGGTATTCTTCATTGTAGGCACTGACAAATAATATTATTATAAATACAGACATCTTGGTTTACCACTTCACTGTGCTTAAATCTAAGCTTCAGAACACAGTTTGGCTCCAAATATCGCCGACAAAAAGTTAAATTTTACTCGAATTCATTTAAAGATATTGAACAAAAATTGTTTTTGGAGCAGAGGAAAGTATTTTAGTATTATTTACAGGATAGTGAAAATGTTTTTATAAAATTTAATTACTAAATTATTAGCATCTCTATGGCCTGTAAATAACATGTAAGAACGAAATTCTACAATTAAGGCACTGCTCCAAATTATAATTAACATATCTTGACAACTTTGCGTGCGATGTTGAATATAGGCACTGACAAATAATATTATTATACTCTAAAGAGTATAATAATATTATCTCGCTCGCGAGCTTATCATAACAGTAGATACCGGGGATTGTCTCTGCAGATTTGATCAATCTCTGTTGATCATCTAAACAACAAAATGGATCCATGAGACAGGGGACATGCAACCAAAATTTTAGAATACTCAATAGAGGGTGTTCTATGATTATAGTTGAGCAATTAAAACCATTTATGAACCAAGCATGATTGATTATTGATTTCGAAATTCTAATAATCAAAACTTATAACTACAGGGGATGAAATATTTAACATCTTTTTTATGGGAAAGAAGAAAACAGCAAGTGGTAGCCAATGCTCATGTACATCTGCAACACCAGAGGATGCGCATGTGGATTACTGACCTGTAAGTATATGTGGGTAGGGGGAAGGTAGGTGAAGAGGAAGTTGGAGCTACACTAACATGCCCAGTGGTGTGCTAGTAACTGTCATAGTGTTCAGGCCAATGATAAAATTCATATGTAAGTTTTGAAAAACTCATTGGTATGAGCCCAGAAATCAAAATATATATTGGGGAATGAACTCTGGTCTCTTGATTCGGAGACAGATCTCTTCACCACTGGGCTGTTATGGTCTAAATTAACAATTGAAGTAATTAAAATATGTAATTGATATATAACAGAGCAAATAATTTGACATTACTGACTTTTTTTACTTTAATTTTGCATTTGAAGAGTTTGTAATAATAATAATGAACAAATATGCATTTATTGAGCTGTATTTCACGTGACTTCCAACATTAATTAAGTATCATAACATCCTTGGGAAAATAACATTGACTCAAAATAATTCAGCAATTTTCATCACTTCATACCAGTGACATGTCTCAGCATTCATAATTTTTGTATATATATAAATCTCTTTAAAATTATTCTGAGCTTTGATGGTTTCATAATCATAGTGACATCATACACAGATGACAACACTCGATCTAGTCAGTTTGTTTTCTTTAATAACTTAAAATAAAATATTATACTATCATATCAAAAGGATGACAGAAATATGCAAAAATCAAAACAAGTCTGTTTATATACTATAAAGTTTAAATAAATGTTCCATATGAATTTTTTTGGAGTAAAAGTTAGAATATTTTAACAGGAGGTAGGCTCTTATTCTGCCCAAGAGGCATCTGAAAAGGAACTACCCTCTTACTTATTTTTACTGCCAATCAGCAGTGCAACCAGTTCTTTAAGGTTGAAAGGTATAGAGTCTAGAATTATTAACAGTTGTGAGACATTTCATAGTTCTCAGGGGTGACAATGCATAAGTAACATCCTTGAAGTTGTTTGCAGGTCTTCATAACCTGTACTTCATAACCACTTACTATGATCACTATTTCCTTTAATCTTAAGTTTTTTCAATAATATTTAAAACATGCAGTGCCAGGTATTTACATAAATAAATATACATCTGACTTATTACCTAATAATAACATCTTTGTTGGATTACGAAAAATAAGTACCTGTAAAATGTTTGTTTCAAACTCTCCACCACTAGAAGTTATTTGCTTAATTTTTTGCAATTCAACGGATCTAGAAAAACGTTTATGCACATTAAGTAAGTATTCGAACTGACTATTCATTATCAATCATATATTTAAAAAATAATAACATTCAATGTACTATCATATAGCTTTAATACTTAACAAAGCTTGTGTATGTACGATATTAACTTTAAGTGTTATTAATGTTCCTGTATAAATTATTAATACCACGTACATTAATCTCAAAAGTTGGTTTGAGGATGTCAATTCATTTTGTAAATCTTGTTGCTGTTGCACTAAATTACCACTAACAGACATTATAAAAGTTTAAGCATCTAAATATTAGACTTTGAACGAATGCACCTATATTACTTTACATAAATCCGTATATATAGTGAAATATCTTTTCATCTCTTGGAACAAAGTTTTTCATTCAAATTTTTTTTTTTTTTTTTTTTTTCGTTAATGGCAACCTAATGATTACTGCCAACGTCCAGTCATTAAAATAATTAACGAAAAATCTGTTATTCTGATTATAAGCCGAAATCATAATAACTATGATCTAATGAATTGATGTGAAACTAATTGTACTAAAATGCAAAATATATTAAAATAAATAAAGAGAGAAAAAAAAAAAAAGATCTACCTACTCTATTAAAATATTGGATAGTATCAGGTCATACTACAGACAATGAACTAAACATCATAACTTAATGTTATTTGTATCTAAATATTCTACAAGACAGTTAAAAATATTTTTACTATCTTCGGAAACAAATAAAAGAGAGCATATTTCTATAGGAAGGGTATTTTAAGTTTTATTAAAGAGTTATATAGTGAGGAATGATCATATAAAGGACACGAGAAGAAAATATGATTAAGGTTGCCAATGTCTAATCCACATTCACATATAGAAGAATCTTTTATATGAAGCCTAGCAAGATGAACCGAATTACAGCAGTGACCCAAGCGCATTCTACATATCATTGATGTATATTTCTTACAAAAGGTTAATTTATAAAACCAAGGCTTACTAGGAATATTGGGTTGAATTTTGGCATAGTGAAAGCCTTTCGTCATTTTGGTTTGGTTCCAATACTTAGTCCACCTATCTCTACATAACGATTTCGTTGTCGTTATAAGGTCATGGCAATAATTTTTAAAAGAAAAGTATCCCCACAGACTATAGCTTGTTTAGCAAGTTTATCAGCATATTCATTACCAGATATACCAACATGACTCGGAATCCAAACAAAGGAAATGTTAACATTTTGAAATTTGAATAGGAATAAAATTTCTTTATTTCAAATACCAAAGGATTGCGTGAGATACCATAGAAAGGGTTGTGAACTAATGCCTGTAAAGAACTCAGAGAATCGGTAAATATAACGCTAGTTTTAAATTTAAAAAGATAGCAATATTTTATTGCTTGTAAAATGGCTAGCATTTCTCCTGTAAAAACAGAAGATTCTGGAGGACTTTTTATTTTCTGGACTATTTTCCAATTTTGGTGATATATCGCATAACCAGTACAACCTTTTTCGTCGAGTTTGGAAGCATCAGTAAAAATACGATGATGGTCTGGGAAATGTTTATCTACTGCAAAAGAAATTCTTTATTTGATTCAATGGAAGATTTATTTAGTCCAAAATCTAAGATAACTGTTGGACTGTAAAGGACTACGTCAAATGAATTGGAGAAAAGAGGTAGAGTAGCAGACCGATGAATAGGATCTAGCAAAGCATTATAATGTTCATAACTTTTACTAAATTGGGTGTTGCTTTGGTATGCCAGTACTTTCCTGAATTCATTAAAATGTATTGTGAAAGTAAACGAATCTTAGGGATTAATGGATGGTTGGAAAATTGAAGTGCCCTATAAAAAAAGGCATCCGATAAATATTGCCGTCTAATATAGAGAGGTGGATCTCCGCACTCAATCTGCAAGGCGTTTATAGGCGACGAATTCATAGCACCTAAGATTATTCTTAGAGACTTGTGTTGAATGACGTCTAACATTTTTAATCCTCTTTTATTAGAAGGTTCAAGAAGAAATGAGGCATAATCTAAACGACTTCTTATTATTGCATTATAGATTAATTTTAAGGAATATGGATGAGCACCCCACCATACCCCACACAAAGCTCTTAATATGTTAATATTTTTTTCACATTTTTTTTAGTATAAATGACATGGGGCATGCCGCATAATTTGTTATCTATAATTAAACCGAGAAATTTCACTTGCTTAATATTTTCAAGCGGATAATTAATAAAATGTACCTGTACTTGGGGTACAACTCTTTTGCGAGAAAAAGAATAGTATTGCTTTTATTTGGGGAAATTTCTAGTTGATGCTCATCTAACCACGTTGTCATAGACAGAAGATCATGTTCTATTGCATTAACACAGTATTCTATACATTTATCATTTACATAAACTAAAATATCGTCTGCATATTGTAAAATCCTGCACTTTGAAATGTGCTGGTCTAAATCTGATGTATAAATATTGTATAATAAAGGGCTTAAAACAGAGCCTTGCGGAAGGCTTTTGAACACCTTTCGAGTTAATTTTATGTCATCAATAATTTTAAGATGAATAAAGCGGTCTAGAAATAAATTGATTATAAAATTTGAAAGTTTTTTGGATATATTAAGCTTATACATTTTTTCTTTAAGAATGTTAAGCCTAACATTATCGTAAGCAGAGGTAATGTCAAGGAAAGCTGCAAGGACCGATTCATTTCTCGAAAATGCTAATCTAATATCCGTAGTGAAAATTGATAGACTATCATAGGTGCTTTTACCTTTTCTGAATCCGTATTGAGTATTAGATAATAATCCATGACTTTCCACATACCATTCTAGCCGATTTTTGATCATGTGTTCAAAGGTTTTTATTAACGTTGAGGATAGAGCGATCGGTCGATATGAATATCCGTCATTGGGGTTTTTGTCGGGTTTCAAGATAGGGATAATCACTTGAGTCCTCCAAGAATCAGGAACCAAACCTTTATCAAACAAAGCGTTAATGATATTTAAATAATAGGTTAAAATTTGATCATTACATTTGACAAGTAATGAGTATGGAATTCCGTCTAGACCTGGAGATGAATCATGAACATGTGAAAGAACAAATTTTAATTCTTGTAGAGAAAATGGACATTCTAAGGGATCACAGAAAGACTCGTGTGGAGTAATTTCAGGTAACTCCTCTCTCGAAGGAACGTAAGACGGGGCAAGTTTATCCAGAAAATTATTTATTGATTGTGGGGGAATGGCACCTCGGTAAGTACTAGTTGAAAAACTACAGCGAAACTTTTTTATATTGCGCCAAACGACTGATGAAGGAATAAATGGAGATATTGAAGAACAAAAGGAATGCCAACCTGACTGTTTTTTTAAGCGAAGGGTATTTTTGCTTTCTTCTTGAATACGTAAAAGGAATGAAAAATTTTCAGAAGTCATTTCTAATTTATACCTTTTTTCAGCATTTTTTCTTTTCGGATGGCCTCCGTACATTCGGAGTCCCACCATGGAGGGGAGAGCCTATTGTTAATGCTTTGTGATTTAATAGGTATCGTTTGATCTGCAGCATTTATAATTGCGTTGGTAAATGCTTCTACAATTGAAGTTAAATTATTATCGGAAATAGGTGCGATTTTTAAAATTTCATTGTGAAGAAATACATTATACAAGGTCCAGTCTGCCTTATCTAATTTATATTTAATGCACGGTTTTTTATTAATAACAGACGTTTCTTTGGTTGGATGAGAAATCAAAATTGGAAAATGATCACTGCCATGAGAACTATCCAAAACTGTCCAATTTAAAAGGGAGGTTAAGTCTGGAGTACAAATAGTTAAATCTACAGCACTTCTAGATTCAGTAGGACGCGATCGTTTTGTAATTTTACCAGTGTTATGGACACAAATGTTAAATTCATCGAGAATCTCAACTAATAAACTACCACACCTGTCTGATTTATCGCCCCATAAAGGATGATGACAGTTGAAATCACCAAGAATTAAAAAGGTTTGGGGAGAGAGGCAAACAAATATTTTATTCTGCGAAACGTATGTATAGACGGGAGGAACATATATAGAAACGAAAGTAATATTTTGAATTTTCACTGCTACAACATTGTAGTCAAATATTTCATCGGAAACATCTATACAGGAATAAGCTACATTGTTTTTTATAAGTAAAGCACATCCAGCGTAACCATCTGACCTGTCATTTCGAACACAACAAAAGCCAGGAATTCTAATGTTGCAATCCGGTTTCAGCCATGTTTCTGAAATAGCAAGAACAGAGACATTGTATTTTTTTATTAAATAAATAATTTCAGTTCGTTTATCTAACATGCTTCTACAATTCCATTGTAGGATCCTTGTGGGAAAGAATGTTATGTACAATTTGGGGGATAGAATTTAGTAAGCGAGCAACGTGGGACGGTAACTGTGAAGAATACGAAGATATGATTATGTTTATAAGAAAATTTATAATACTTTCTAAAGAATTAAAATTTTCCTTCGAAAAATCTTGTAAAACTTGAAGAGCACAACCATTCTCTGGTTGCGGTATTGAAAATTCTTCAATCATTTTTGGTGACTTTTTCTGTCATAACCTGATTGTTCATGTTGACGAAGTGTTTTAGGAATAAAGAAGGTTTTTATAAGAAGTATTATGAGATTTAGCTGATTGAGGAGGAGAATGATCCATTGCAGGATTAGAAGAAGAAAATGATTTGCAGAACTTTTGAGATTAGAACATCAGCATAAGATTTTGTAGAAACAGGAGGATATTTTTTGATGCCTCTAGGTATGATATTGAATTTTGTGCCATTTCGTTTTTAATATTATTTTGTCTCGTGCGTTCAGGACATCTAGAATCGGTGGCTTTGTGGTTTCCAGAACAGAATAAACAATGAAGGGATTCATCATCTCTGTCACAAGAAGAAGAAGAATGATTATCGCCACATTTAGAACATCTTGGTTTTGAACGACATAAATCTTTAGTGTGTCCAAATCTGCAGCACTGAAAACATTGAATCGTTGGGAGTTTATAAATTTCAACGGGAATAGATGAATAACATAAATAAACCCTAGAGGGAAGAATTTGGCCATCAAATGTGATAACTACACTTTCGGAGCTTTCATATCTAGTTTTCTCTTCATTACGTACTCGATAGTTTAATCTTCTTGCTTTTAAGATAGGGATGGCGTTTGGATAGGCAGATAGTTCAGATATAATCTCTTCCGGCGTCCAATCTTTTGGTACACCTTTTATTACTCCCATACGTGATACTTGGAAGGATGGAATAAACGTTTTATATTTATCATTTAGGTATGGATTTTCTAAAAATAGGTTTGCATCAATAAATTTAGAAAATTCAATAGTTATTCTGTTTCTACCAATACGTTTTAGTCCTCCATTAACAATGTTTTGAACATTCAATTTTTTCAAAAAGTGACCAAATGAAATAGCGTTTAAAGTTTTACCTGAATTAGGAATATCTTCTTTTATTTGAACATGGACTATAAAGGACCTGTATCTGTAGAATTATATGGACGAAGAGATTGAAATCTTTGAGAATCTACTTTTATATTATTATTATTTATTTGCATACAAAGAGATGTAGGAGGAAGTTGACTATTGTTAGAATTTAGCGTTTGTGATAGAGGTATGTCAGATGATTGTGAAAGAGGAATTTCGGATGTTTGAGCACAGGCAATTTTGACGATAAAGACATGGGAGATTCATAAGCACTTTGACCTGATAAAATACCTTTCATAGAATTTGAATCCGTTATTTTAATTTTAGATGTTAAAATATTACCAGTATTGCAGTCCGACTCTGAGAATGAGGAATTGGTGGAGCAAACTGAAATTTTTCTATGTAAATCAACTCGATTAGCATGCTCCTCTTTCTTCCGTTCTTTTGTTTTATGTTTCCGTTTCTTTTTATTAGAAATAATTTTAAAATTATCATCGTATATTTCTTGCGATATCGAAGACTGCCATGGTTTTTTAAAAGAACCTTCTAAATCGTTATGGACTTCAATGTATGCAGCTGGAGAGGGAAGAAAGTTAATATTAGGATCAGAGTAATACGGATCAGGAGGTTTAGGCGGAATTGGTGGTTCAGACATGGCGTCTAACACGAAGTTTAACTATGAAAAAAAAAAAAACTGATAATATGAATATACAACTAAATCTATAATAAATACTACAGTAAATAAGGAATATAATCAGAAGATTAGAGAAAACTGAATATTATTAATTAAAACCAAAACACGTAAAACCGTTCTTGACGTTCAGTTGACAGTCTTCTTCATTCAAATTAAACTGAAATGAAAAATATAACCACTATATGTAACAGTCAAGTCCGTCAAAGTCTGTCAATGACAAACGCATTCAAAGACAAAAGATAATTTTCTTTCAGTACGTACCGGCTGAATTGTCGGCGACCAAGCTCTCTCTCTGATCGACTTGATCCTTTGGCCTTGCGAAGAGATGTTGCTTCTCTTTGTATTTTTTATTAAATAAATAATTTCAGTTCGTTTATCTAACATGCTTCTACAATTCCATTGTAGGATCCTTGTGGGAAAGAATGTTATGTACATTCAATTTTTTCAAAAAGTGACCAAATGAAATAGCGTTTAAAGTTTTACCTGAATTAGGAATATCTTCTTTTATTTGAACATGGACTATAAAGGACCTGTATCTGTAGAATTATATGGACGAAGAGATTGAAATCTTTGAGAATCTACTTTTATATTATTATTATTTATTTGCATACAAAGAGATGTAGGAGGAAGTTGACTATTGTTAGAATTTAGCGTTTGTGATAGAGGTATGTCAGATGATTGTGAAAGAGGAATTTCGGATGTTTGAGCACAGGCAATTTTGACGATAAAGACATGGGAGATTCATAAGCACTTTGACCTGATAAAATACCTTTCATAGAATTTGAATCCGTTATTTTAATTTTAGATGTTAAAATATTACCAGTATTGCAGTCCGACTCTGAGAATGAGGAATTGGTGGAGCAAACTGAAATTTTTCTATGTAAATCAACTCGATTAGCATGCTCCTCTTTCTTCCGTTCTTTTGTTTTATGTTTCCGTTTCTTTTTATTAGAAATAATTTTAAAATTATCATCGTATATTTCTTGCGATATCGAAGACTGCCATGGTTTTTTAAAAGAACCTTCTAAATCGTTATGGACTTCAATGTATGCAGCTGGAGAGGGAAGAAAGTTAATATTAGGATCAGAGTAATACGGATCAGGAGGTTTAGGCGGAATTGGTGGTTCAGACATGGCGTCTAACACGAAGTTTAACTATGAAAAAAAAAAAAAAAACTGATAATATGAATATACAACTAAATCTATAATAAATACTACAGTAAATAAGGAATATAATCAGAAGATTAGAGAAAAACTGAATATTATTAATTAAAAACCAAAAACACGTAAAACCGTTCTTGACGTTCAGTTGACAGTCTTCTTCATTCAAATTAAACTGAAATGAAAAATATAACCACTATATGTAACAGTCAAGTCCGTCAAAGTCTGTCAATGACAAACGCATTCAAAGACAAAAAGATAATTTTCTTTCAGTACGTACCGGCTGAATTGTCGGCGACCAAGCTCTCTCTCTGATCGACTTGATCCTTTGGCCTTGCGAAGAGATGTTGCTTCTCTTTGTATTTTTTACAAAATTTACCACGGTAAATGTTCTGAGGAACTGTTCGGATTGATCCCAGCTGCAGAGTTTCACCATCATATATCGCGACAGAATTCGAAGTTCCATCGATACCGCCTAGATAGTTGGCATTCCACCACAGTGCGTTGTAATCGAAGTGTTCTGCTACGCACTTCGACTTTGTGGAATCACCTGTCGCCAGCAGTATTTCCGAACAGTTACGACTTAGGGACCTTCAAGAAAAGAGCCTATTCCTTCCTTAAAGGCCGGGAGCGCATCTGTGGCTCCTCTGGTGTTGTGGATGTTCGTGGGCATCGGTGGTCACTTACCATCAGGTGAGCCGCACGCTCATTTGCCCATTTCTTCTATAAAAAAAAAACTCTATCATCATCATTTCAGCCTACTATATACAAGTCCTCTGCTGACCATAGGCCTCCCCCAAAGATTGCCATAAAGCTCGGTCCTAAGCCGCCTGCATCCATCGACTTCCCGCAACATTGCGAAGGTCGTCACTCCATCTTGTGGGGGGTTGTCCCACACTGCGTTTGCCTGTACGTCGCTGCCACTAGAGAACCTTTTTTCCCCAACGGTCTATTTAATCGCAGCTATATCATTGGGCTACGGCGGGGGTCAAGCAATTCGTTAAATCGCGAATCATTCGGTCGAAGTCGAATACACTTTTCGCCGCTAGTGAGTATATTCATAGAACTATGAAGTATTTAGTAATATATATTTGTAACTTTGTATCAATGATAACGTTCTCTTTGGTTAGTATAATTAATATTTGTCTATGATGTTGCTCTATCAAGCTGTCAAAAGCTTCTTATTTTAACACCACAACGTTGGAAAGATCTTGGAAACGGGTTCAATGAAATTAAATTATTTGCGTTCAGAATATATTAACAAAGTTTTTATATTTATTATATAACCTATAAAGTACACTTAGAGATTCGAAGTAAATCTAAAATTTACAAAATGAAACATAGTAATGTTAAGTTTTTACAAATTTTAAATTTGGATAATATTATATTTCAAACCATGGCAACATAATTTTTGCCATAAAGTTTATTTTTATTATTAATGATTACATTTCTCGACTTAATAACTAATTGAAAATTTTTATATGCATAATCTTATAGAAACATCAGTATAGAACAATTTTTTTGGTACTAACGCATATTTCTATTTTTAGGTACTACGGCTTTGGCAGCCAATCAAACAGCGGTCTGTTAACAGATATTAAGTACTTACTATCTTACACGCAATAAAACATTATATATACATATTATTAAGTAATATTATATGTATTATAAAGTAATTTAAGATTAGTAAAAGATTTAGTCAAAAAAGTACATCAGATAAAGAAGTATGCCCATTTTAAGTCAAAAATGCTAGTTGGCAGATAGGAAAAAATTATCTCTGTCTTATACAGGTTAAATTATATTTTCATCTCAGTCTAACATTCTGTGACGTAATGTGTCTTCATTTAGAATTCTTAAACTGAGGCAAACAACATCATCCAATCGATTGTCTCCTCGCTAGTCACATTCACTCACATTCACTCTCATTCAGTATTCAGTAGCTCGAAAATGAATCTTAAGCCTAGTAGGCTCGAGATATAATATTTGAAAAGTAAGTGAGCAATAGTAACTCACTTGAGTTGAACCGATATGTAAAATTTTAATTTTTCTCCCATGTGTTACTCAAATCTATTTTACTGATGATTTGTTGGACTGATGGCACCTAAACGTTAATCGATGATAGAATACATACCCATAGAAAACAACAAAATCACGACCCAAAGTTATTCTTTGATTTTAATTTTTATCTTCGATTTTGATTATTATTATATTATCTGTGGTTGTAATTAAGTTAAAAAATGGAGGAAGGTGTTTCTGTCAAACACGAAGGCAAAAATATTGATATCAAACAAGAAAAACAAGACAATGTAGAAAGCTTCAAATACGAGTTCGACTCTGGAAGCCAAGATAGTAGTAAAAGTGGAAGCGGAGGCTATCAACGATGGGCTCCCAATTTGAATGGAGTTCGAAAAAGTGCATTTACGCCATACAAATCAGTTCAGTGTACTGCACTCACTAATTTACAAAGAGGTCATATTTTTCATAAGTTTTAATGTAGTTAGAAATTTAGGTATCTCATTTATTGATTATTCTATCACTTGATTGTAAAATTAGTTTTAAAGTGTTCAAGGTCATGATCGTAGGTAACACGCAGGCGCGGGTTCCTGAATTGCCTCAACCCGATTGTAGCTTTCACGCTAAGGCTGGGCGCGGAGAAATAACCCGTGAAGACGTGAAACTGGAGCAATATGTTGATATTACTGATGAACATGGACTTACTGCATTACATTGGGCCGCCAGTTATGGGCAGTTAAATAGCTGTCAGGACCTTGTTTGGTAAAGTACATATGTCAATGGAGTTTTCTTTGTTCTTAGGTTCTCATTTTGATTTTCTTCATTATGACTTATGCCTTTATTGTAATTTCCTAATGATAACACACTTGTAGCTTCCACATATTTTAGGTTTATTTGAAGTTTAATACATGACGGAAATACGTTAGTTTTTAATTTCTTATGCAATATATATTTTAATTTCTTTTATTTTAATTATTAAATTTATTAGGGATATTTAAAAGTGATGCCTTTTTACCACCTATGTTACATACATAAGGCACATTTGTGTTATAATTAAATATAATACTATATGGATTGCTTGGTTTAAATTTAACACACTTGTTATAAACCACCATAACCACTATATATTATGATTTCTTCTGTATCAGTCTATTTTAGTCCTTTGCTGAGCATAGGCCTCTCGAAGAAAGTGCAGTTTTTAGGCAAGCAATTTGGTGAGTTTATTGCCAGTACTAGTTTACACTTCTCAGCCACTTGTGTTGCCAGTCAGCAGTTACTGTTCTGTTCAGGTTTGAAAGGTATAGAGAGTAAGTATAATTATGGGTTGCTGGGCTATTCATCTTAGACATCAGGTGTGACAAATGTGACAATCAATTGAGGTTGTAAGTGTCCATGGGCTACAGTAGCCACAGTCAATCAAGTGTACTGCTGGATCAAACCAATAAAAAAAAAACTTGCACATGTGCTCCCATCACTAGTCTGTTGTGATTTGTGTTTGGCAAATTAGCATTGTAAGAATATTTTGTTATCTTAGTTGTTAGTGCTTTGTTTACTACTAGCAGGCTATGCACCCTGCACTACATTTAACTAAATAGCTGTTTTTTTGCCTCAGGAGTGGTGCCAGTGTCAACATGCGTGGTCCAGAAGGTGAGACAGCTTTACACCTGGCTGCAGCTGGAGGGCACCATGAGGTTGTGAAATTTCTTTTAAATGAAGGTGCTGATGCTGACATACAAGATGATGTAAGAAGCATTTTATCTAAAAGCCCAGATACAAATTACTAAATTAGTAATAAATAATTTTTTTTTAAATATATTTCACAAACATATTTCATACATTTCTCACTAATAATAGTGAGAAATTTATGATTATATTAGTTTATTACATTGTATTTTTAGTCTGGCAGTACAGCTCTCATGTATGCAGCAGCGGCCGATTTTCCTTACACCTGCAATGAACTTTTAATCCGTGGGGCTGATCTTACTCTCACCAATGATTATGATCAAGATGCTTACACCTTAACTACTACCAACAACTGTAAACTGGGTAAGATATTTAATTTTCCATGCATATTTAATATTATTCAATAATATTATTTACACACTTACATGGAAGTAAAACTTGTTTAAAATTATATATTATAACTTTTTGTGGTTTATTTTTTCAGCACAAACTGTGATAGAGAATTTTTTGATTGGATGTCTCAGCAAAATGTGAAACCATATTAATTTGCTTAGGACAGTTAACACAGCAGATTTATTTGCCTACAGAGTTAAATGATAATACAGGGATTTAGTTTATAAATTGTATTTAATAAATATTTTTAAGTTCACCATAATATACAAGCATGTAATGTGACATAAGTAATTCAATTACAGACAATATAAATATCCCTGTGTTTGCTTATTTCATCCACCCCTATAAAAATAAAAATATAACTCCCATCTCCCAATAACCACATATCCTAATATGTCATTCATAATGATAAAAATATATTGAAACTATTACACATCATCCGGTCTCAAACCTAGATGATGATAAGATAGATATACATTTCAGACTTGTGTCAATCTATCACTTCTTGTGACCTGGGTTGATCATGACTCATTATGTAGATGATTGTGTCAAAAGTTTCATTTATTAATAAAATAATTTTGTCGCTATAATTAAACAATAGTTTTTCTCAAAGTTAAGTCTGAATCTTAGACCTCATTTGTTTGTGAAAAATAAATGTTATCCAGTACATATACTACTTGTATCCAGTTGGTGTTGACCCATAGCTCACAGGATCAACATTGACTCAATATTCATAGTTTAGGAATCTCTGCAAGTGAATCTTAATATCTACTTCATTTTGCAAGTCAATGACATTAAACTTAAAACTATGATAGAGTAACTCTTAACTTTGTGTTAGAAGAATCAGGTTGTGATCAAATCAAAATTATTAAATCAATCATGATCAACATAGGTCTAATACCTTCAGAGTATACAAATGTATAACCAGTACATTAGACAGTACACCACAGTACAAACATTTATATTCAACATATTAACAAGTTAATTATAAAATATGGCTTCCTGTAATGTATTTTGTTCCACATGATTATATCACAGTTTAGATTCAGTAAGCCAATTAAATGTTTGTGGTTTTCTATTTGATTGTGGGTGAATAAGAATGTTAATAATGCTTGGCTTGTCTACAGTTGTTATAGCTTTCTTTATTGCAGCCTCAATCTCTTCAACCGTGCGGCAAAGGTGGCCAGCTTCTCCAAACATTTCCATCATTTTCTCATACCGGACTTCAGTGGTCAGAGCAGTAGGAGGAGTACTGAAATTAAAATATTAGTTAAAAAAAATTACAAATTTATACAAGAGGTCTGATTTACGATAAAAATAATATTACCGGCTCTTTTGTTAGGCACAATTATAAATTGTATATATCTAATAGTGGAGTGGGGTAATGCATATGTAATGACGCAAAAAGTAGAGACTATTATGAATAAGTAGGTATAAGTTCTTAACTTTGTAAAAGTTTAAAGATAACCTATGTCTTTGATGTTGGACGCTACATTAGGATATTCAATTCAAATTCATTTTCTATTGGTACATTACGATACGCTGGGAGATTTGTAAAAAGATTTCACATTTGAGAAATGAAGTTATCTTTCTTACGCCGAAGAGTAAAATTTTGATTCATTATTCACAGTCTATTTCTAAGTCGTACACAAATATCAATTATATAAGTATAATAGTTTAGCCGCAGGACAATTTTTATTTCTTGTTATTTTGTCTGTCTATATATATATTTGAGCTTAACTAGCCAAACGACACTCAGGACAAAGATCTATGCGCCTGTGTTCACTGCCCGCGAAGGAAGTCTTCAACGTCACTTCTGAAGTCGCGTGAAACTATTAGCGCTAGCGTTTAATTTGGTTTTTTAGGCTTTTTAATTTTTTTGAAAAAGATTTTTATTTCTTGTGTATTATTATCTTGTAATTTATGTGTAATGTAATTTATTCGAAATAATTGTGAGCACTAGTATTAATATTTTTTTTTATTAAATGTCAATAAGGGCGCATCCAATTTGATACAACAATACTTTCAATGTCCATGACACAGTATTTTTTATTATAAATCTGTAAGTAAATACATAGTTTTGCTTCAAACAAACTTTCCACATCTCTACCTCTTATTTGAACAACCAAATGAAATAAAAACTTGAAAATTGATGACAACCTATGGGGAGTTGACGATTCTTTAACTTTTTAAAATAATTCTTGACGTAATAGCTATACAAGATATTTTTTATTTTTCTACATAGTCTTTACTCGGAGTCTTTCTCTGCAAAATAATTGGCAACAAAGGCGGTGCCTCCTCATTTGACAAAAATGTCTCTCTTCCGAGCGCAATTTTTAGATTTGGGAACTAAAAAAGTCGTTTAAGGTTAGATCTTGTGAGTAAGGACGGAGGGTGAGTAAGAACCAAGCTGTTGAACCCATAATTCGTGGATTTTTGCCATGGCACCGCTGTGGTGTGAGAAGGCGCATTGTCTTTTCAGATTTTTTCAGCAAATATGACCGTTATTACGAAAATTCTGCCTTTAGCTTGTCAAGTAATGATGCATAGAATGCTCTCTTGTAATGGGTTTTCCTGTTTGAAGATAATCGATTAAGATAACTCCACGATTATCTTAAAAAGCAGTCGTCATCAATTTCACAATTTTTTTTTGGAGCGGGCAGATTCCCCGTTCGCTGTCTACTGTTTTGACCGTTTCACTTACAGTTACTAGTCGACGCCATTTATTGCGTTTAAACTGCACCAACAGAGCGTTGGAAATGTTTATTCGAACACGTTTTTAGTCTAACGTGAGCAAGCGGGGCACATCTTGTCATGCCTAAATTTTGATTCAATAAGTGACAAACACGTTCTTTGGACATACTCATGGCCTCTGCTATCTCTCTCTATAATTTGACGTTTTCCACAATTTGGTGACTTTAACAAAGATGTAAAAGGTGTTATGTATAAAATAAAGTTACTAATTTTTCGTGCATAGTATTTTGGCTTAAGGTCAAAAATGTATCAATGTGTTTTGTTCGACTTCAGAGTAAAAATTAGGTCGGACATAATTCGACAACCGTCGTACTTTAAATATGTTAAATAGACATTTATTGTATCTTTAGCATAAATAATTGACAATAGGGCAGATGACATTTCTTTAGACAGAAAAGGAGCCTACCACCAAGTGAAACCTAGTGCTTGATAAACCGTGAATAAAGGAACTATTATCTTCTATATACTCTTTTCTATTTCTATTATCAGACTTATCGTCGTCAGTTTCGAAGGCAGGGTCATTACCAACTAGGCTAACTATTAAACAAAAAAAAAACGTATGTACGTTTACATTTTAAAGGGTTTAACTTAAAACCTATTTCATGGATTTTGATCGAACTTTTTTGTGAGAATAGCTATAAGCCATACCTTAACCCCAACAGCCTGTAAATAGTTCACTGCAGGACATAGGCCTCTTCCATAATGATTTGCCATGCCACGCTCGGTGCTCGCTACCCGACATTGGTCTTCGTAATTTTCTTCAGGTAATATTCGAGAAGGTTTTCCCTTAGTCATCCACGGGAAGGTCACGTTTTATCTTAATTATAAGTACTAATTATACCAATTTATGTGAAAATTTTTAATGATATGAATCGCAACAATAGAATTACAATTGTTTTAAATAAGACACGAGAAGGGTTAATATAATAAATGTGGATGTTTGTATGTTAGTGGTTCAATCTTCTCGCATTGAAATAATAGAAACTCTATTGTAATTATACGTGCAACGTTAAAGGACGTAGATTATGCCAAAGGTAGGATTGAGGCTTGGGCGCCATCAGGATTATTTGCATCTATACATTTTACTTACCATTAACTAATCTCTATGTATTGAGTATTGTGTATGTATGTATATAATATATATATACATACACATTACATATTCAATTATATAATACCTCAGCGTTATTTTTCCACTATCCTTAAGTCTTCAATGAAATATGATAGAGTTGAAATTTGGTATGTGTGTACTTCAGAACCAAATTCGTGTACCGGTTGATATTTTGAATTTTTTTTTAACTGTTTAAATATTTTAAAACTTTTAGACTTAGGTCTTATCAATTTATTTTTCTCAAAACTATTTTCACCGTTCGATTGTACGAAAGATAATACTGAAGAACATTTTATTTCCAATATACGTGAAATCGTTTTTTATCATAAATCTTTAAGCAATTATGAAAACGTCATAAATGTTTTTCACCCTTACAGTTACTACTTCCTTAAAATTCACAACCCAATTAAATAAAACTTAATATGTTTATTTCTAAACCTATAAACATATGTAATTGATGCCAACAATGCGTAAGAACTTTCTTTAAATTCATTAAACATATATTCCGGTTTCGTGTCCGTGTAATGTACTGTTATCTAGGGTGGAATTGCTCATATAAAATGTTTGTAAAAGAGTGGAAACAATACACCATTTTGGGATACACCGTGCATTGAAAAGAAACCAATGTGTTCTTCTACGTGATTTTGTCGGCGCCTATACCTGTAACTACAAAGCTATTGGAGTTGAACATAAACCGATACCCCACCACAGACCCTCACTCTCCACCACAGTAGTCCCCACCACCCCACGTATTTCGGTCTTCTCTTTATTGACCTCTCCTAATAATACAGTCTACAGTATCGAATACCTTTTTTTATTCAAGAATAAATATATGAATAGTCCTATAATGGATAGTCGATTGGGCTTTGATATTCCACCGGAGGTGATATAATGATAGGTGAAAAAAGGAAAAGTCAGATGAATCTCATTAGAACACGATTTTTGAAATTTAAACTATATACAGTAGCAACTTTAACTAGCAGTTATATCCATATCACTGTGATATTTTAATATTACAGGTATGGATCATGCAGCTCTATCATTTTAGGAATTATTGGTAAAACCACTATGTATCTAGCCAATCACTGAAAGTTTAACAAATGCTATTAACTTCCAAAATTTATCTTTTGTTTTTTTCCTTTAAATGGCAATCTACTGAAAAATTTATCTTGTTTACCTTTGTGCAACATCACCATAAGACTGAATTTCTTGCATGGTGTCCTTGTCGAACCCACTATAAATTCCATTGTTGTTCACAATTATAACGATCACCGGTAATTTATAGCGAAACATTGTCTCGATTTCCATTCCTAGAAAAAGAAAATGTCTTGTTGGATATAAAAAGTATGTCTTTTCGAGGACATACGAAGTCCACCAATCCAAACTAGAGTAGCGTGGCGGAGATGGTATTTAACACGATTAGTGCTGCTGATTAAACTGAAGGACATTCCTAAGAGAATCTCGTAGTCAATTAGAGTTTTGAGTTGAGAATTTGGGCCTTGCATAGGTAAACATGTTTTTGAGAAATGTTGGAGTTTTACGGTGTGCACCAATTTAGTCGCTTCAAATATCCGACCTTATTAGTTGTAGATACGGTTGGATACAATGAGCTGAAAGTTAGAAGAGAGGTTTACAATGGTTTTGTATATATATAAATAGCAGTATAATGCAGTTTTGTATGTAAATAGTAAACGTTTTCTGCATAGACACGTGTAGAGACGTCAGCACGCGCATTTACTATCGGTGCCGCACGCCCGCAGCAGCCTCCCGCGACACTGACGTTACAACAAACAAATATTTGTCCTCTTTATGTGTTTAAACGAATAGCACTGCAGGTATCTTGCTATAAATTTTTTTTTTCTATTTTTATTGACCTTGTATCGTGTTGGAATGCACTGAGATTTGCATCCTCAATAAATGTAATCCCAGCAAAAATTAAACGAACCCGAAAAACCAAAGGCTGAGTCTCCTTCAACACATATAACTCGTTTATTCGGGGCGTTGTCACGGCACCACATGGCCGCAGCGATCGCAAAGCCAGGACCCACCTATGAAGATTTTAAATAATTAAAATATACTAAAACATCTATTTAAAATATCATCAATTAAACTCTTATTTTGGAATAATATTCTAATTTATAAAAAATATACTAACATAATTGTAATGGTTGTTAATCAATTTAGTTTTTACAGTAATTACTTACGCCCATAGTTCCAAAAGTTCCTGCATCGAGGCGATGTCTCGCTTCGTTATTAAACAACATCCCACGACCAATATCCATCGTGTTGGCTCCCTCGCTTACAATGATAGAATCCTTTGGTATGTTGGCTTGCACAGTTTTGAAAACCGTATAGTAATTGAGGGGCACAGTCTTATTATTAGCTTGTGCCTGAAAAATAATAAATAATATAAGATAATAAAGTAAGACAGAAACATCTACAAAAAAAAATACATATTTAAAATGTAATAAAATGGAGAGAAAATTTTTCCTTAAATAATGAAACTTAAAGCCCTTTTAGGTGTCAACATATTATGTAGTAATTGCAACTGAATTAGAATTTGATTAAAATTGTATTCTTTTTTAAATAATCACATTTCCAATTACAAGAAATTGAACACTGAAGCTAGATACAATAAGGAGATATTAAAAAATACCTCGACAGAAGTCAGTAATTTCATATAACGCGAGTGACTCCGAGTTCGATCCCCGAATGCCAGAAGCACTAAAATTGGTTGTTTTAAGTGCTGAATTTACCACGTGCTCGGCCGTTATGGTGGTAAACATCGTGAGGAAATTATTTCGAGGATACGTGAAGTCCGCCAACTCGCACAAGAGCAGAGTGGCGGACCCTTCGCGGCTGCATAACTATCATAAATAGATAATTTAGACTTAGCAGTGGGCATTTTACACGCTGTTACTTACCTCAACAAACTCCGTGTTTTTCTTCTGTTTCTCTTGTAACGCCTTCCACCAATTATTATTTGCTGGCTGTAGAGAGAATTTTTTTTTTGCTAACCTCTGCGTTAGAGCTTCCGCAAAAGGTGTAATATCAGAATGTACGGCCACTTCTGATTTGATTGAATTGTGTAATTCTTCGGGGCAAATATCCACCTGGAAAATATAATTATTGTGAGGAAGAAACATCTGAAATCAAATCAACTTTCGTTTCGAATATGGAGTATCCATGGATACGTTAAGTATGGTGTTTGTACTGTTGATCTCATGGACAACCCGGGTTGCCGGCACCTTTAAATAATTAATTACAGTTCGATCGATGCAGAAGAAGCTGACAGTACCTTTGGTTTTGTACTGGCATATTTGGCTTTGGATTTCATTTTATTTATCACAGATTGTTAAGCCGTCGGTAGCACCCCACTCAGCAAATCTCATGTTTTTTTAAACAATAACAATAACCCCGCGATTACCCTTAGCAGGAATCAGGATGTGATAGGGGCGATCTAGAATATGATCACAGACTGCGCATTTCTTAGTCCACATCCGTCACGTTCTATATCCCGGAAAAGCGAAAAGGGGTTGCGATAACCCGTTTGACTACACTAAGTCTTGCCAAATGGAAGTCTGTTCAACCTACGCCTATTAGTGAGACACGAGAGTGCTTATGTACAGGTTGGATGTGACATTACGACATTAAATTAAACCTCTTAATTAAGGCCATTCCTAGGTCATAGATTAAATAACAATTATATGAGAACAGATAAAAAATATCGGACGTTCTATAAGGTATTTGACCTGGTTTTAGAAGGCCTAGTTAACTATAAGCTATAAAATATCTACATATACATATCTAGAGTCAAGGTAACAAAACTAAAAAGTATGGTGTGAAGCTGCAACTAAACTACTGTACTTAAAAAATTGATAGTTGATGTATGACCTTAAAATTACTTGTAGAATATATGATTAAATTTAATGTCGTATCGTCACATCCACCCAGGGGATTTACGGGCTGTGCCACAAAAAATTCCGCAGCTCCTCCACCGTTTTATTTACCGTTAGAATATTAAAAAAAAGCTGTGCCCGTGACCTCGTCCACGTTAATTTTATCCGTTAGTAGTCACATAAATTTTCTCCTAATATTTTAACGTGATTGTTTGTTTAGGCGTTTCGATGTTTATTGCTCAATCACGACAACAACTGAACGGATTCTATGAGATTTAGCAGTAAAACTTAATATACTTTTTAATCCTGGGTAAACATACTTTCTTAGGGTCGTTAGTAATTGATAAATACATGGCTGTGAATATATCGTTATTTAAACCCTTTTGGAACTAGTCCGAATACATGAATATTATTTCTGTATGATCTTAGTTTAATACGATTTCGAGAAATACTGGCTTTTGACGATGAAAAAGGACTTCAGTTTTGAACGATATTTTGGTGATTCGGTAATTCAATTTACGGATACAATTTAAATTATCCTGACTATATATATAAATATTGACTATTGGCAATTATGAAGGACTCACGGTTTGATACTGTCTACTGTAGACATGGTAATTTTATTTTTGAATATATTTAAAAGATTTCGATTTTCTCAAAATTTCATCGACACGTTAAATAATTCTCAATTTTGATCGCGAATGGGCAATATTATTTATCTAAGAATATTTAATCGGATTAATATTTTGTTCCCTCTTATAAAAACAAGAAGTTACTAATGTTAAAAATAACAATCAGGAAATTCGACAACTTACTTGGATTACTTTAACATCAGGTGCATATCGAGGCACCTGTCCGAAATGCAGCATCCAATTGAGACGGGCGCCCAAGAGCAGTATCACGTCGGCTTTTAAAAGTGCTTGTGTCCGCGCTGCCGAGACGCACAGTTCAGACTCATCGGGCACTACACCCTTACCTGTCAAGCAATAAAATAGTTTTTTTTTATATTATGAAGTTAACAAACGAGCTTATGGTAAGTAGTTACACCACATCGGATGGCACCCGACCGCAACTTAAAAAAGCCATTTGACATAACCGCTAAAATTGGATATTGATTTTTCTCTGTTGTGTTGTCCGATCAACGTTATTGCTTTTTTTCGATTAACATTCGCTTCGGGCAGCACTAGTACCAGAATAGTAATTGACACGGTTACTCGCGATTTTGGAGGAATCCTCGTGCGAGCCATACAGCAACGAAAATGAAAACTGTCTATTGTTTTCATTCGGTTGGAGATTCCCCTAAAATCGTCGTTGCTTGTCGCCTTTTTAATATCTTATTTTATTAGTGTTGTGAACTGAAACATTGTTATTTTGGTAGTGTTTTATAAATATTATTGTATCTCACTAGTGTCGACTTTCAATTTAGAAGACACAAGTTACTAACATTTGCTAGTGTTTTCGTATTTAAAATTCAAAAAAGTCGCCGGTCTAAGTGAATAAATTCTATTGATGTGTCATTCCCAAGGTTAAGGCAATGCAGCTGCCATGGCTATGCAAATTGCACCGGAGAGTTCAGGAATACCGGTCCATTAACTTGTTCTGTTTTCAAAGTGAATTCTGTTTTACAAATTTATTACGATTGTTATCTTTTTTAACAATCGATTGTTCACCGGCTCACTATCGCGCCATTCGCCCGGCCCACAGGGAAACTTCCCGGCGTCCCGGTGGGCTAGTCCCGGCCTGCGACGAAGATACAAGCTATTATTAAAGCGGTTTTTGTTGGATGTATTGTTCATTCAATTAACTTTGTGTAACGTTTTTATATATACAGTATAGAGAGCCAGTATAAACTTTATCCTCTGGGGTGACAACGCATCTATAATCTTCTCCAATTGAAGTTGCTCGCAGGTGTCCAGGCGCTGCTATAGTCACTTACCATCAGGTGATCTGTTAATTCGTTTTTCATCCCAATCCAATAAAATGAGTGTAAATAACTCAGAGCAAAATTCTATAGAAGGTGTGTCTTTATTGTTCGAGGTTGTGCAAAAAAAAAATTTGCTTTTGGCAAACAAATTCCAAAACCGTTTCCAAATTTACTGCTTTTTTGATGTTGAAGCAGAACTCCCCTTAGAGATATCAAGGTTGAGGAGTCCAATATTGCAGTTTCTGAGTAGGTATCTCTAGACTGTTTGAGATATATGTTACAGATGTCTTTAAAATGGTCTTAAGTTATATCTGAATATTTGGGTACCAGTTGTCTCACACAACTCAAGTAGGTTTAGTAAATTAAAATTATTTAAAAGCGACCTTCTCATGTTAAATTTAAACATGAGGTTACATAAAATATTAATTTTGAAGAATTAATTTCTGATTATGAGGCAATTAAAGTCAAAAGAAGATATTTTTAGTGTTTGTTACTACCTAGTTTATGTCTTTTAAAGAAAATATTGTCATAAAATATTACTGAGATAAACATTATCATTTTGTAATTTGAAGATTAATTACTCCCATTTGTATTTAAAATCGTATTTGACACTTATCTGCTTTTTATTGATTACGACACTTTTCATTCATGGGGTGACACCATCGCTATCCGCACCGGGTGGCTCCCATGCTAGCTACACAACTACTCCTTCCACCTCTCGGTGGTGGCGGCTCTCTGGTAATATAAATAAAAACAGTACTGGCACGCATGAAATAAGGGTAGGTTTATGTCCAAAAAAGTAGATAAGATTTCATATAATCGCTAGTCAGTTATAATTATATCAATTATGAAGATTTCTCCCAAAGGTCTTCTATTACGCTTTAACAATATCCATACATCTACATACTCTTTGAGAAATTACCCTGTAAATTTAGGTCTGGATTGTAAATGTTTAGTAACTTCAGTGGACTTGCTTGAAAAGACTTTACGGAACTAATTTGCCACTTCATATTTATCATTCACAATAATTCTATTTAATTTTAAGAAAGAGTCCTTTCTGATATTAAGTATGCCAGTTTCCTAAATTACTCACATTCCCTGTGGCTTTAGTTTTGTTTGTTATTCTATTGCTTAAAGTCAGTGTCAAAATTGAGTTATTTTTGGCCATTTTTCATTTCAGCCTGTTCAACACAAGTCGACTGCTGAACATAGGCCTCCCAAAGATTGCCACAAAGTCGGTCCTGAGACACTTGCATCCATCGACACCATGCAGGTTATCACTCCATCTTGTCCTACACTGCCTTTTTCCCCAACGGTTGTCAGTTCTGCGAGCTATGTGGCCGACCCATTGCCCTACAGCTTGCTGATCCTAACGGCTTTGTTTTTGGTCATATTGAAGAAAATCTATATCAGCTGCGAGTGATCTTTTGCCATAACGCTGTTATAGCTCGTCCCTACTTTTTGTCTTAGTTACTTAATTATAGCTTAAGCATAGTTTTTTTAACGATTTTTAAACACTTATCTAGTAAAAATATTGTCAAATTAACTAATGATTGCATAAACTAAGGTGTTAAATTCCCATCGGGATTATTTTCGCAAAAGCATAACTCAGATAGTTGTCACTCACAATTCACATATTCACAACAGAGACTCTTCGCGCCGTAGACGCTGCTGCCCGTGACCGTTTGCGTATGTCCTATCTGGCAACTTTTCAAATGGTTATTCCACCATCATTCGGAGGCTAGAAGATTTTCCTAGGAAGTTTCTGGTTCCTTTGTCAACTTATACGGTTACAGGAGAAGACTGAGTCAGAATCTCCCCTTTCTTATCGTGGGTGACATATGACATATGAGGCGACTTAGAGAGAAATTGAAAAATCACATGGCAATCTCCTGGAGTAACCCAGCAACGAGGCTCGCAGCCCGTCACGTTCTATTACCCAGAGAGACGAAATATGGGTTGCGGAAGCCGGTTTGGCAACGCTGAGTGTGACTTAAATTAAGATCTTTAATCTCTGCCTACCCTGTGGGTGATAGGACTGGGTACTTATATCTATCTTACCTCTAACTGAATATAAATAACCGATAAATAACCTATGTTACGCTTCTCTGGGAGATTGATCCCTATATAAAGTCTTATTATTAAAGCTAAAGCTATTATAGAAATAGTGTATTGTATTAAAACTGTATAAGTTTTAATAAGGAAAACACTTTTTTTGATCTTGTAGTACTTACCCATAGGAGTTGGTAGGAAGGGTACTTTAGTACTTTCCACTAATTTTCTTATTGCCTTTTCTGCTCTGCCGTATGCTGCACCTTTGCCTACTATGATCAAAGGACGCTCGGCCTTTGAAAGCAAATCTGCTGCTTGATCAACTGAAGTTGGATCAGGATGAGCCAGCATTATAGGGCCAGCATTGTAATAGTCTAGAGGTACCTTCTCTTCCTCTACTTCTGCCTAAAATGTAAAAAATATCAAGTAATACATAATTTAATCCACTCAATGAACCATGATCATCATTCTGTTAATAGTCTACTGCTGTATTGAACAGCCTTAATGGTAGGATTTGCTATTAGGTAGCCAGACTTATTAGGCCGATAGGCGATCGCAGTAGCAGATGCCGCGTCTTCTGAAGAGTGGACTAATATACCGATGATGAATAAGAATCTTCCCTCGGTCGGACGCCAATAGATATTCAAGGCTTCCCTTAAACGTTTGTCGACGATATCCACAGGAAAAAAGGTTGTGGCCGCGTGTAAATTCTTACGCCGTCACCGTGTATTTTTACATTCAGAATTTTGAGTCTAAGGAATAATTCTTACAAAATTAAAATGTGACGAAATATGTTAAAAAGAAAATTGGTTCAGGTCAATATGGTCTTACTTAATTAAAACTTAAAAATTCCAATAAAAAGTGTGTGATAGTCTTTCAAGAGTTACCATGAGCAATGTTGCGGGCATGTCAAGATAGGCGACACCGGGACGTCCAGCCGACGCAAGCCGCACTGCTTTTTCTACATGCAGAGGAATGAGACGTGGCGATGGCGGCCTGACCGCATATTTGCAGTACATACGACTTGATTCCACCTAAACATGACAAAAACAATGATAAAAGAAGTTTACAATTTGTTATAGAATCAGAAGTAGCACTATTCTCTTCTTTGGGTAGACACTGCATTTAAAACGTACTGACCCCGCGACTTTGTCTCTGTAAACTTAATTTTTTACTTGACAAAACTAAGTAAGCAAACACAACACGGAAAAAGTAATTAAGGTCAAACAATAATTCGAAAAAAATCACCGACAGGCATGGTGTTTAATACATGATTATTAAATCTTCATTCTTCATCAGCCACAATAATTCCTATGCTGAACATTAGCATTAGCTAGCCGGCTTGCATGAAAGGTTTGCTCAAAACATACGAATAAGTAATAGTACGAGTATAGAAGCGAAACTGTCGCGCCAGACGATCTTGATTTACGTTTTGTTTATATTACATCAACTTACAATTTCTTTTTCGTAAACAAGGAATAATAATATAACAACACACTTATTGTTTGTTGAAAATGTAGTCTCGCCCTGCTGTATTTCAGTAAAGTTTATTTTGAATTTTTATTTAAAACGGAAAATAATTATAGATTAATAAAAGGTACTAATCAAGTGGTCCCGGCACCGGGGATCGAACCCGGGCCACTCGCGTAATATGAAATATAATTAAGCGCCCTGACCACTAGACTACCACGGTTCCTGCTGAAGATTTTAAGCTCTGAATTTTTATGTATTGAGTGCTGAATTTATTATGTGCTCGGCGTTAAAGGAAAAAAACTGTATATCTGGGAAAAATAAAAACATTCGTATACAATAATAATTAATATTAAATATCGTGATTTATGAAAATAATCCAATTTTTTTTTCTATAAATGTTAGGCTTATAATAATATCAAATTTGTTTTAGAGGATTAAACCTTTTAAAATAATATAAATAATAATATAGGCAAAAAACAATGCCAACCCTAGCTAATTTGTGAAGTAAGTGTAACTATGTTTTTTGGAACAAATACTATGCTTTTTATAACAGAGTCAAAATCCTGCAGTCAAAAGCACGCGACTGATGATGACAATATTAAAAATTACCCGACCATTCTCGTGAAGGCACAAGTAGCAGAATATACATGTTTCGCTAAAGTAACCATGTACCAAAAAAATTTAAGTTTCACTTTTCCAATAAGCGGTAGAATGAAAAAAGTTATGTAATCTTGTGAAATTGGTATAAACATTGTTTTTCTTATGTTCTCATCAATTTTATGTATATGAAATATTTAAACGCTATAAAACCCGTAAGTAATAGTTACATTTTAAATGTATAGTACTCGCGTCAATACAAGAAATCATTACATGTAAAATAATCATTATTTATATACATTATTTAAATTTTACTTTGAAATATGAAATAATTTTTTTTCAAAGTAACAACAATGCTTGATAAAAATGTTATATCTTATCACCATTACAATATGCTATATTTATAAGATATAACTTTGTAACGTTATCTTGATAAAAATTATGCTTCAACACTATTTAGTAGTATTTTATCTAATCTTTTTTTATACCAAAGTTGCTACATACATGTACTAATTTAATAAAGTTATCAATTTTCCTCAAGATTAAAGTTAAGCAGTAGCCTGTAAATGCTGCTGGACAAAGACGTCCTCTCAATATTTCAGAGGGCTTTAGAGCCGGGATGTGTCCATGACACTGCTCCAATGCATTTGGTAGACTGGTACATATTCTTAAAATAGATTTTAGTTATTTCTTAGGTATGCAAATCTCCTCCGGATGTTTTCTTTTACAGTTCAGCACATGGTCAATTTCTATACTTAAAAGTGGAATTAACAGTTTTAGTAGTGCTGTCACCTGGATTAGGCTATTATTAATATAATCGCTATTATAAAATAGAAACGAGTGACCACATCTCCATAGTTTCATTAAGATTCTTTAACTTTGTCATCAATGGTGTATTCTAATTAATTATTGCAGAATACGAAAGATAGCTCAGGCCCTTTATTTTCAATGAGGAAAATATTATGTGGGAGGTATACATAGGAGATAGATTGTCTCATATGACATTTATAAAAATAAAGTTATCTACAGAAACTAACGTTATTGCAAATGATTGTTATGCGTCCACATGAAAAAAACCTTGATAAAACACTGCAAATAACATGTTAGTTATATTAAAAAAATGTTTCATTTATAAAGGTGCGTATGTATATTGCGGTAGCAGCAATAGGTTTTTTGTAAGACCTATGTGAATTGCGGTGTAAAAATGTATTAAATAAATTAAATCAAATCATTATAATTTGGAATATTATTTGAATCACGAATAGACATTTCATTACTCGTCGCGGTGTAAGCGAGTTAAAAGAAATTTACACACAAAAAAAGCACGATCGTCTAAAGCAGGGATTCCCTAAGTGGTCGACATAAACAGAAAACTGATTTTGAGGGTCGATTAGGTCTAAAAATCGACCCCTATTAATTAACACAGGTTCTTATTTGAAACTTTCAAGATATTGTATAAGTTGTGTTACGTGTACGAACGTATACGACTAATATTATTTTTATTAAATTAATTGAATACATTAATAAAAAATATTAGGTTAATTTAGTGTACTGGTACTTCCTACTAAACTTTTAAAAAACTGAATAAGTCGTTAAGCGTGTACAAGTTCGTACAAGATGAAAAACTCGGCAAGTCAAAAATGATGTCAAGTTTACTCACTTAACCAACCGCAAGTTTTTAAATTGGTCAGTATTTTGTATCAATAGGAAAAAAACTCGAGATATGATCTTTAAAATAATTTGGCAATGGGGTATGAGGTCTAACTATTAGTTAATTTTGGAAAAGGGGTTAATTGTGAAAAATTGTTTGGGAATCCCTGGTCTAAAGGTTTGTAACTGCACTGTGTAAATGATGAATAATTATATCCGTAGAAAAACCAACTTATCTATTTTATAAATCTGTCCTCTGTCCACTCTTAATTGCGACTCGTCGAAAATAGTGCGATTTGTAATAAAAATATATTACCTACCTAAAGGGTTAAACTTTTAGAAAGGGTGTGATGAACTCATGAACCAGTGTTTTCACTGTTCACTAATAAAGTAAACAGAGAGGTTAGATAAGATTACATAAAATAATCTCTCTCTGCTTTGGGTAACAAACAAAGTGTGACATCTACAATAATATTGTAAGGCTAGGAAGGTATAACATAAATAAACTAATCTCAGTGTGCTTATACCGGGTGACATTTACATAGTTCTGGAAATGAAAACTCTGGCAAAGTCCTTATCAACTGTCATCGTTAATGAAGTCCTGCGAGGTCACCGATCTCGATGATGTAATTAAACAATTAGTCTTGATGAATATCGCTTACGATATAATTCGACTATTATGCTATTTATTTAGTTAGAAACAAGGTCTTTTTAATGTCTTGTGTAAATTTTTTTCCAAATACTTATATACATGTACTACAAGTACAATTTTTTTTTCTACTTCTTGTCAATGACATTGCATCCACCCTGTACAATAAGTATATAAAAATCTAAAATCACTGACAGATCATGAAATGTTGCTACAATAGGAATTCTGTTGTTCTGACATGTTAGAGTTATTGTCATTAGTGAATTACAATACCTGAAGCCATTCCTGAAAGCCTCCAATACCCTCATGGTCTTCTGGGCAAGAGCCTGCAATGACAAGCAGTGGCCAGCAATTTACTTGGGCATTGGCCATTCCTCCAATGCAGTGGAGAAGACCAGGCCCTGATACAGCCAAGCATACACCAGGCTTGCCTATAATTAAAGTAATAAAAAAACTGGCCTATATTATATATTTCTCCCCCCTTACAAAATTAAAAAAATGTAATTGTTCTAACTTGACCTATACTAAAAATTTCAATGTGCTAAAAGTTTCCTGTACATTTTCAACGAAAAAGACTTTTTGTTTCATCTCTAATAATGTGATGACTGGTTCATTGGTTATAGATATAACTATTGGTGAAAATCCAAAATTAATTTTCCTTTCATCATCATCATTTCAGCCCTCACCAAAAAGATTAATTATCCTTTACTTTGTACTTACTGTGAGAAACGCTGGAACCTCCACATAAAGAATTACAGGCAGTGGGTTGTGTCCTTATTTAGTCTTTATTTACTTTGAATATTGTTTAATTTTAGTACATATTCCAAATATAAAATCATTACACTGTGAACTGCTTTGATTTACACTTTATCTTTACTAATAATTTAAATTGACAATAATAAGACTATTTATTTTTTTAACTATCAAATATATATGTATTCACATTTTCATTTCAGGTTTAAAAACTCTTAGACTATAAAGGTACCTTGTTAGTTCTATTCATGTTAGGGGTAAGTTACATATAGATACATTTATGCTATATTAAAATGACTATACATGTAATGATAAATAAAGTAAATTATATAAATATTAAATTTCATGAACTCACCAGTAAGATAACCAATTGCTTGTGCAGCATAACATGCTGCTTGTTCATTACGCATTCCTATATATTTAAGTCCAGCTGCTTGAAAAGCTAAGGATGTTTCTATAACAGGTATACCGACAATACCAAACACATATTCCACACCCTGTAAATAAGAGGTAACATTATTATAAATAGTAGAAAACACCTGTGCTTTAGCTTATATCTTCTAAGTGGATTCAATCAGATTTAAGATAGCCCTATGTACTAGACTCAAACTCTATAGAAAAATTCAACAATATAAAGATAGATAACATATCTTTAATATGGATATTCTTAAACTTAATATGGCAAATGGTAATTTTAGAAGTGAGTTACTCGAACAGTTGTGCCATAAAGTTTCGATGGGCTCTGTTCACATTTCTCAATTGTTTAGCCTACCAACTACTACTAAAAACCTAAATAGAATCAGCAGTAATTTAATGTGCAAATTGTATAATAATAGCTTGTGTTCTCGCTAAGACAATTTTAATAAATCCTTAAAAACTTTTAAAATCTCAATTAAAAGCATTATTTTGTAGTAGCATTCAATTTTTGAAAATGGTATAAGAAATTATTTATATAAGCTGATATGTGATCTGTTAATTGTGTCTAAATAAATTAATGTTGTTTTCATTTAGAACATTTCACGACAAAGTATTTATAGCACATTCACATTAAGTCAACTCACATGAAACAAGCAAATTGCAAAAAAAGAATGTACATAAAACGCGGCGTAAATTTCTCATTGCTTACCTGTTTTTTCAAACTTTCAGCCAAGATGTTATTACCGTCAATTCCCATTGCTTGATTTGATTTTGCCGATATGTGAAAAGATCTTCTAGAAGACAATCGTGTAAGATATCTAAATAACATTTTTAAAATTTAGCACAAAACTTTTGTGTGTACAGGTATAATATCTAAAAACCAAGTACCATTTCACGAGATATAGAAACAAAGTAATGTAAAACGACTAAAAATTACCGTAAATTACTTCGGTACCTATTATAATTTAAACAATAAATGATTTTTTCATACTAGATGGAAAATAATCAACATCAAATAATTTTATGAGCATTGTTTGTGAAGTTGATAAGAAACTTAACAATACTTTGAACACACCTCGACAGCTGACTGAAGACCAAAACCACGTCAAACTGAACTTTGGAACCTAAAAAAATGACAATGACAGATAAGATTGTGTACTATTGTGCAAAAAACATTATGATTTATACGGATGTAAAATTCAGATCATTAACTGAGAATTTAACATAATATTTACTATTTATATTAAAACAAAACCTGCTTCTAAGTATTTTTTTTAAATCCCTACGTATTTGTGACTAGCATTTCCCCTGGTTTTTAGTGGCTCCTAAAGCGGGTATGGCTCAGCAATGTGCCCAATAATCGCAACGAATTGGTACAATCGGTAGTTGTCAACTGCGCAGTATATTTATGATGACAGTACTGCAAGTACTGTAGGCGTAACACATAATGTGACTCGAATTCGATATAACAATGGAAGGGGGGAGAGGAATACACTTACTGAACGAAACGCATAAATACGAGATGCCTCTTCTTTACTCCGTTATTCTGCGAGGTGGTGGTACTACCCCGGTCGAGCCGGCTCATTCGAGCAGTAGCTACAGCCGCCGCTTGGCTCTACCGCGTAAAAACGGTTTGGCTTGAACAGTAAAAGAAGAGTTATACTATCCAAACCTTAGAGGTTATAGTTTTTCGAAACAGCTGGTCTATTGCGTTGCTCTGGTGATAATCATAATAGGGTTTAATTTGAAGTTACGACAAATTCGACAGTTTGACAGATTACGTCGTAGAAACTTGTCAAGTATAATCGAATATTGTTTCTGAATTAAATTGATAAAGCTTTGCGAAGCGATTGGTCAAAGTTAAAGTCAAAACTCAAATCTTAATCTAAATTAAATCGGTGTGCGGTTTCTACTATCTCTAAATAACACGTAGAATACTAAAGTATTCTACGTGTTTAGAAGAACACCTCTGTGGCTTGAACACGCATTTCGATTTATCGAGGAAGCAGTGAGATAAGTGTGAGAAGGTAGAACGAATAACTTCAAAAATATCTAAAGTTTGAAAACTATTGCATATCTATATGTGTTTGCTTTCTTGAATATTGTTTTGTTATGATAAAAAAACTTTTAGACTGCAGAAGTATTAATAGATAATGATACGAGTTAGAAGTTTATTTAGTTTCTTAGACTTCCCAAATTAACAGTTTTACTATTTGAAAAATCCACAAATATTAAATTTTATGAACTCACCAGTAAGATAACCAATTGCTTGTGCAGCATAACATGCTGCTTGTTCATTACGCATTCCTATATATTTAAGTCCAGCTGCTTGAAAAGCTAAGGATGTTTCTATAACAGGTATACCGACAATACCAAACACATATTCCACACCCTGTAAATAAGAGGTAACATTATTATAAATAGTAGAAAACACCTGTGCTTTAGCTTATATCTTCTAAGTGGATTCAATCAGATTTAAGATAGCCCTATGTACTAGACTCAAACTCTATAGAAAAATTCAACAATATAAAGATAGATAACATATCTTTAATATGGATATTCTTAAACTTAATATGGCAAATGGTAATTTTAGAAGTGAGTTACTCGAACAGTTGTGCCATAAAGTTTCGATGGGCTCTGTTCACATTTCTCAATTGTTTAGCCTACCAACTACTACTAAAAACCTAAATAGAATCAGCAGTAATTTAATGTGCAAATTGTATAATAATAGCTTGTGTTCTCGCTAAGACAATTTAACATAATATTTACTATTTATATTAAAACAAAACCTGCTTCTAAGTATTTTTTTTAAATCCCTACGTATTTGTGACTAGCATTTCCCCTGGTTTTTAGTGGCTCCTAAAGCGGGTATGGCTCAGCAATGTGCCCAATAATCGCAACGAATTGGTACAATCGGTAGTTGTCAACTGCGCAGTATATTTATGATGACAGTACTGCAAGTACTGTAGGCGTAACACATAATGTGACTCGAATTCGATATAACAATGGAAGGGGGGAGAGGAATACACTTACTGAACGAAACGCATAAATACGAGATGCCTCTTCTTTACTCCGTTATTCTGCGAGGTGGTGGTACTACCCCGGTCGAGCCGGCTCATTCGAGCAGTAGCTACAGCCGCCGCTTGGCTCTACCGCGTAAAAACGGTTTGGCTTGAACAGTAAAAGAAGAGTTATACTATCCAAACCTTAGAGGTTATAGTTTTTCGAAACAGCTGGTCTATTGCGTTGCTCTGGTGATAATCATAATAGGGTTTAATTTGAAGTTACGACAAATTCGACAGTTTGACAGATTACGTCGTAGAAACTTGTCAAGTATAATCGAATATTGTTTCTGAATTAAATTGATAAAGCTTTGCGAAGCGATTGGTCAAAGTTAAAGTCAAAACTCAAATCTTAATCTAAATTAAATCGGTGTGCGGTTTCTACTATCTCTAAATAACACGTAGAATACTAAAGTATTCTACGTGTTTAGAAGAACACCTCTGTGGCTTGAACACGCATTTCGATTTATCGAGGAAGCAGTGAGATAAGTGTGAGAAGGTAGAACGAATAACTTCAAAAATATCTAAAGTTTGAAAACTATTGCATATCTATATGTGTTTGCTTTCTTGAATATTGTTTTGTTATGATAAAAAAACTTTTAGACTGCAGAAGTATTAATAGATAATGATACGAGTTAGAAGTTTATTTAGTTTCTTAGACTTCCCAAATTAACAGTTTTACTATTTGAAAAAATCCACAAATATTAAATGCCCCCAGAGCTTTTGTGCCTTTATTATTATAACTTTAGAAAAACTTACTACTAACAAAAGAAAAAAATAGCTAAGTACTAGTTTTTACTCAGTATACTGATAACAAAGATTATCTAAGCTGAATAAAAAAATTTAATTGGACTGATAAAAGGTAGGACAAAGGTAACATATGCGTGGAGTTACAGAAAACGAAAAGGTTATATTTTATAGTCTGTAGGTATTGATTAAAAATTAAACCAAATTAAAACGTTATGGTTATAAAAACGCTTTGTTCTAAATAATCAAAGATGTCTACAAAGAGTATTCACAAACACTACATTAGAGACCAAGGATCATATTACGAGTATCCTTGATTGGATAAAGGGTATTGTTATAGTATAATAAGATAGTAATGGTGAAATATTATGAAAAAAGATCGTGAAAAGGAACGGACCAAGAAGGAACTCCTGTGGCATGCCCATGAGTTTCATGGTATAAGAGTATATGGGTATAATAGGTTTCATTGAGTATAATACATTCCATTATTATCATATAACAAAACACATTTCAAAGGGAAAAAAAAATGTTGAAAAGTTCCCCTTATCTTGAAAGTTTATTGAGAATAGATCAAGTAAGATCTATTCTATTTAAGTACTTACATAGGCTGTGTAAACAGCATTTACTTGTAAATGTACATAGATATACAAAACTCACGCCTGAGGGCTAGGCAGAGACTACGGACTTCCCTTTGGCTCGATCCTGACATATCGCTCTCGCCTCCTTTACATCCATGCATCTACACATACATGCTCGTGAGATAAGAGTACTCTTAACTTGGCCCATCTTCAATATATATCCAGTTTAGTCGTAAAACTTTCGTCTAGAGCGTCCCTTACCGACTCTGCCATTCACTTCTGCAGCATTTCCTTCTGCAGCATCTCCTTTGTAACATTTTGTTCATTCATTCTTTCCTAGAGTCAAAACTACCGAAGCATTCCCTTTTTAATTGTTGTCACTACATCGTCTTGTAAACCTCACTTTTCTCTTGTCACACAATTTCTTACCGATGATGTTAAAGCGGATGTTCAACCAGCGCACAAAAAAGAAGTACAACGTAGTCATGGTGCACCTCCAACAGAACCATGAAGGAAACAAAATCTTCCAACTAAAGTCCTTACTCGATTTAGAAGGCATAACGGTGGAGGCACCTCGCAAGCGGTCCACCATCGGGCAATGCCATCGTTGCCAGCTGTACGGGCACTCTGCCCGTAACTGTTATTCTCGCCCCCGATGCGTCAAATGCCCCGGGGACCATATTACTACCGACTGCCCCATACCAAAGGGGTCGGAAAATACACCCAGCTGCGTTCTGTGCGCAACTGTAGGTCACCCCGCCAATTACCGCGGCTGCCCCAAAGCCCCAGGCAACAAACGCCTTAAGGGAAGAAAGGGTACCAGGGGAGCGCCCCAGAGGGCGACCCCCCAAGGCCCTAGCCGTAACAACCCCAGGTTAATCCCCGCTCCAATGCCTACCAATGCATGGGTCAAACCCCTGCAAATGGTGGCAAGGGCCCACAAAACTCCCGCTCCATCCGCAGCGGCTCCCGCTCCGTCCGTAGCGGCTCCCGCTCCCTCCGTAGCGGCCCCCGCTGCTTCCTTAGCGACCCCACTTTCGCCCTCAGCGGCTCAAAAAACCGCACCTAAATCAGCGGCCCCAATCAAGCTGGTCCTCAAAGCCTCGCCGACAGTAGGTTCGTCTACAATGTCGGATATGGCTGACCTCTCTCAGCTATTGCACATCTTCGGTGCAATCGATATGTCAGAGGTCAGGACTCTCGCGGAAAAAACCCGCGTAGCAACATCCCCAATGGAGCTAATGAAAGCTCTTACTGAACATCCCTCAGTATATGAGGCCTTCAGTAACCTCATCAACAATAAGTAAATACTAACTTTACTTACCCTCTTGGAGGCCTAGCCCCACCTCATCATTTTTCAGTTTGTAGCCACTTCCAATGGAAGGTACAAGCTGCAGAGTTAAACCCCAATCCCTAGCTGTCGGCTTTTTCAACGCAAACGGTTTAAAAAAACAGATGGACGAAGTAAGAGAATTTATCTCAGTCCATCAGCTAGACATTATGTTAGTACAGGAGTCTTTGCTCAAGTCTAACATACGCGACCCCAAAATTGCTAATTACCGCTTAGTTAGGAACGACCGCCCCGCTCGCGGAGGCGGCACGTTAATATATTACAAAGCGTCACTACACTGTGTGCCAATAGATTTACCTAACCTTGTAAATATAGAAGCCTCAGGTTGTAAAATCGCAATGACAGGCCATCAGCCCATCACTGTGATATCAGCTTATCTCCCGCCTAGAAAAATCATCTTGAGGGGCGACATCGAGGCACTGCTCAATTATAGCGACTCGGTGATAATCGCGGGAGACCTAAACAGCAAGCACGCTGCTTGGAACGCTGAAAACGAAAATAGGAATGGAGTTGCCCTCCTATCTCTAAGCTTAAAGTTAAATTTTGATATAATCGGTCCTCTAGAACCAACAAGAATACCAACACAGAGGAACCACAGCCCGGACATACTAGATATCGCTCTCCTAAAGAACGTATCTCTCGCGCTAAGACACATAGAAGTTCATCATGAACTTAATTCAGACCATCGCCCGGTCATAATGATGCTAGGACAGTCGCACGCAGAGGTCACTATGACCAAAACCGTGACCGACTGGAGTAAGCTCGAGAAATATCTCGAGTCTACTGACTCCCCCGAGCTAGCGCTTATTCCGGACATAGTTAATAATAAGGACACGGCACTATCTGCTGTCGATCACCTCACCTCTCACCTTAAAACAGCCGTCCGAGTATCCTCCAAGCAGGTAAAGGCAGCGAATGATCGCCGCTTTGAACTGCCCTCGGAACTCAGGCAGCTGTTGAGAGAAAAATGCTGCCAATAGGGCATATGACCGTTACAGGACTGACGCAAATCGCGTCAGGATGCGCCAACTCCAAAGGGAAGTTAAAGAGCGCATGGCTGAGATGAGGGAGCAAAGATGGGACAGGCTCATGGAGGACATCTCGCCCTCTCACACTGCTTACTGGCAGCTGGCGAGGGCAATGAAATCCGAGACAGTTGTGTCGATGCCCCCTCTAATCAGCCCCGGAGGTCAGATAGCGTTTGACGACTTAGATAAAGCCGAATGCTTAGCCGACAGCTTGGAGGACCAATGTTCTCCCAGCACCCAGCCCACGGATCCCGCCCACATTCTGAATGTGGACGAAGTTGTATCGCAAAGGTCCACGCAGCCACTAACCGGAGAACCACTTCCGCCTACCTCACTAGAAGAGGTTAAAAACGTTATTAAAAATCTAAAGACCCGAAAGGCCCCGGGTGCCGATGGAATCTCTAATAAATTAATTAAAACGCTCCCTAACACGCTAATCTTATTGTTAGTAGCGATCTTCAACGCCCTCCTTACAAGCTGCACCTTTCCCGATTCCTGGAAAGAGGCCCATGTAATAGGGATCCATAAACCCGGTAAACCAAAAAACCAGGCCTCAAGCTACAGACCCATTAGTCTCCTCAGCGCACTGGGGAAAATCTACGAGCGCATCATACTCATCCGTCTCAAGGATAGCGTTCAATCACTAAAAATCATCCCAAATGAGCAATTTGGCTTTCGAGCTAAACATTCATGTGTCCAACAAGTGCACCGTCTCACGGAGCACATACTTGAGCACCTTAACGATAGTCCCAACAACAGCGTAGGAGCTCTCTTCTTCGATGTCGCGAAAGCGTTTGACAAAGTCTGGCACAACGGTTTGATATTCAAACTGTACACCCTAGGGTGCCTGACAGGCTTGTGCACATCATCCAAGCCTACTTGTCGAACCGCACCTTCCGATATAGAATAGAGGGTACCCTCTCCAGCATCAGAGACGTAAAAGCCGGCGTTCCGCAAGGCTCTGTCCTCTCCCCCACTCTCT
This sequence comes from Bhutanitis thaidina, assembly GCA_029286595.1. Taxonomy (NCBI): domain Eukaryota; kingdom Metazoa; phylum Arthropoda; class Insecta; order Lepidoptera; family Papilionidae; genus Bhutanitis; species Bhutanitis thaidina. The sequence goes on from JAGSMS010000005.1 coordinate 7,556,876, forward strand.
ACACGCTTTATACAAGCGATATACCCACAGTTAATAATAAGAAAGTGGAACTGGCTCTATTCGCCGATGACACTACTCTCTACACATCCGACATCAATGTATCTAGAGTATACATTCGACTCCAAGCCGCAGCCACCGCCCTCAGCGATTGGTTCAGGACTTGGAGAATTGACATAAACCCTGAAAAGAGCAAAGCGGTCTTGTTCAGCAGGAAGCATGTGTCAAAACTACCCAATAAATTTAAAAATATCACTTTAAATGACAAACCCATCCCATGGGTGTCAGAAGTTAAATACCTTGGAGTTACCCTAGACCGTAAACTTAACTTCAAGAAGCACATAAAAACAGTCAGGGATAGAGCGGCCTTTGTGTCCGGCCGCCTCTACAACCTAACCAACAGCCGCAGCAAAATGGCACTTAAACACAAAATGCGTTTATATAAGACTTGCGTGCGACCTATTATGTCGTACGCCAGCATTGTATTCGCGCATGTGCCCAAAACTCGGCTGAGCCCCTTCAAGCGATTCAAAATCGCTTCATGCGCCGTGCAACCGGTGCACCCCAATATATGCGGAATGTAAACCTACACCGCGATCTCCAGATGCCTACTTTGGCAGCCCTTTTAAAAATTCTCTACAAACTATTTTGAGAGAATCAAAACACACCCCAATCCGTTAGTGGCAGCGTTAGGTAATTACACACCTGCGCGCAACACAACACTCCGCCTGAGGCGCCCCAAAGATGTCATCACGGACGATGATGACAGAATCACAAAGACTAATAACGCGTACGCGGTTGCGCCGCATCACACGTACAACACAAATAGCACAAGCACCCACACTAGCCAGGTCCTACGGCTAACACAACGGGATAGACTTCGTCGCCATCACTTCACGACCCGCCAGAGATTTATTCGAGGCAGAGGTCGTTATTAAGCCATATCATAAAGGCGGTCCCAGATGAGGTCACCTACCTCCCGTCAGGGCCCTCGGATCGCCTAGCCCCCTATTATTGGAAGTTTTCTTCGTTCTAGGGGATGCAGCTCTTCACAGCAGCAGTCACCATCGATGTTCGTTAAACTTGCGGGCCTCTGTCCCCGCAAGTCTCTTTAGACGAAGCTGTAAAGGCCTCCGGGCCAACAGCAATGTGGATGGGTTTTTAGTCGGTATGTTTCTCCTTCCGAGATCCGAGTCCGACATAACCCGTTGGAAGGCCTCCCGGCCAACAACGGGTATGATTAAATCATTTTCCCTCCACCGGAAAAAAAAAAAAAAAAAAAAATGATGTTAAAGCTGCATCGGCATAAGATGAAATATTTTGTCGAATTATATTTTTTTAAGCCTTTTTTTGATCGTAAATGTGAATTATATTTAGATGCGGGGTGTGTAATGTGGGGTTAGGCATATGTTAAATATCCCAATAACGCACAAAAAACAAATTTGAAGGTAGAAATAACACATAATTCGCATGGGAGTTGTTAAAATGAAGAGTATAGCACGGGGTTATTCGGACATGGGATTCATGAACACAAGACGCTAGTTTGCAAATGATAGCTCCGCCACAGTCAAGCCCATATATAAGCCGAAGGAGCGGTGAAGTTATGTAAAAGAGCAGTAAATGAGACAAGATGATGATGAACAAATAATTCCCGCCAACCTTCCGTCGAATTTGATTTACAAAACTAGTTGAGTACTGCTATCCGACAAATGACAGAGGCGCAGATGCATTATAGAATAATTGACTTTAGTAGCAAAATTATAAAGTCGCGATTTAAGTATAATCGATACTCGAGTTTTAATACGTGGTATAGCGAAGTGGCGGCTTTTATCATAGGCCGGCTCGACAGGATTAGTACCACGGTCTAGCAGAATACCGGCGTGAAGTAGAGGAATCTTGTGCTTGCATTTCGTTCTGTGAGTGAGGTAACCGGAGGCCCACTCCCTCTCGCTATCCTCCCTCCCATCTGCCCAATAGCAATAAAGGTCGGCAAAGCATCTGCAGCACCTCTGGTATTGCAGATATACGTGGGCGTAGTCACTTACCATCAGGTGAACCGCTTGCTCGTTTGCCGCCTTTCCCATAAAAAAAAACTATCAACACTCGTAATCTTAATTCGAGTTCTGTGTATCCGAATACTTTATTTCGAGAACTCGAGTACAAGGTACTCGAGCGAGTGCTCGAGTCTACCTCATTCGGCACATCACTATAGTGGCATCATTAGATAAATACACCCACACGCGGGAAATCTTCCCTTGTTACAGACGTCCGAAACATGTCATTGCCGATAGTAATGACATGATAACTACAATTAATAGACCGTTCGAGGCCACTCCCCCCGGACACATTACTCTACACAACCGCGTTCGCCGGCAAACGCAGGGTACTAGATTCACGGCCTACACGAGGTATACTCATGCACAAGGTCGTTCTTAATAATTTGACCTTTTCCATCCTCATCGACGGTAACCCAACCGTAGGTCTCGTACCTCCCAGGGATTCCCTGGTAACAACCCGTATTTCCTCCACCCTTTAGTTGATGCGACCTCCTCTAGTTTTTTTCGCAAGTTCTTCATTCATTAACAGTGGCCGGAGTGCGAAACAGCCGACAGCAGCTTCACGACACACAGCGTCTTTGTTCATTTATTTGCGGGTCTGCTGCTCGCGATTCTCTTCCGCTGAAGCTGTCAAGACCGCCGGATCAATAGCGTACTCATTCACGGTTTTATTCTTCATGTGTTCAAGGGTTCGAAATAATGTGATCAGAGAGCGTTGTGGCGTGAAAGACGATGTAGTGACAGGAATAAAGAAAGGGTTGCTGAATTGGTTTGGACATCTGGAGAGGATGAATGAAAGTAGGTTGACGAAACAAATATATAAGGGCAGTCGGGAGTGGAAGACCTAGGCGAATATTTCACGATCAAATCGGAGACGTTCTGAAAAAAGGCCAGGTCAAGAGTAATCTAAACCAACGAGAATGCGTGCGAAGATTGATGAAAGTGGGAGAAGCGACAGACGTATGTCAGGATCGTAGCAAGTGGAGGAAGATTGTCTGTGCCTACCCCGTTGGGAACAAGGCGTGAATATATACATACATATTTATATATAATTCGATAAAAAAAATTGTTTTATTTTGTCGTAGGGTTTTGTTATTTTGGTATGTTCTATTAGTTAAAAAAAATGACTTTTCATCGGAAAATCGTCATAGAACGGCGAATAGAACTAGTCAAGGCGATTAACTGACTAACAAATTTAAAATAAAATCATCGAAATTATAGTGAAACAAAAGTAACGTAAAGTACTAAAGAAGTCTATCACAATCTCACACCTGTTCACAGGCTTCCTCTTATTTTTAAGTGGCTCTTGGAGCCGTAAAGACTATTAGGCTTGGTCATGCTTCTCCGGTGCATGATGGCGGACTTCACATGCCCACGAAAAATTTTCTTATAAATTTTAGACATGCATGTGTTCGATCTTTTCTTTCAACGTACTTTTTGTTTTTCTTCCCACAAAAAAGACACGAAATTGCAATTAACTATTTTGGTAGTCCTGGCATCGGGAATCGAACTCCGGTCTATGTATTATGAAACCGAAAGCGAGCGCCTGCTCCCTTGGCTCAAAAAAGAGTTTTCAGAGTTGCTTCCCGGTTCTTTGCCTTGTCTTCTTTTTCGGACCGAAAAAAGTGTAGACTTTCACGTTTATATGGGTTCGACTCTAAATGAAATGACAAATTTGCGACCGTGAGTTTATGGAATATTAAAACTACTAACTAATTATTACAAACGTTTATTACTCCTTTTTTGAGACTTTGGTTATTGAAAACAAAACACGATCGAAAAATGGCATATGACGCACTAGGCTTAGACTTTTATTTTAGTCGTTTCAACCAAGTTTTGATCAGGGTTTATTTGGAACAACGTGTCTGGTGAAGAGCCTGTCGCCATCTTAATATTCACGTTATCGATATAATTACGTACATAAATTACGAAAAACTCTTTGGCCCTCGACACAGTGTATCGAGATTGGATCTGATTTAGAGGCAGATCCTTTAACCACTCGGCTATCGTGGCGGTTAGTAGTTTTTAATATAACACAGTTAATTAAAACAAACAATGTGGACGAAAATTTGTTAATGTGTGATTAAGTTTAAAATTTATGTATTCGTATGAATTAGTCAAGAACTGCGAATTTTTCGATGATTCATTCGGATTCTCGTTCGTTACATTTAATTACTACTACTAATATTTTATACGGTACTAATATTTTATAGAACATCCATAAACTAAGAACTTAGAAACTAAGTATGTAAATTCTAAGTGCATATCAATGGGGATTTTATCATCATTTCGACCATTACACGAGGAAGGTTTATATGTACAACGTATAATACATTCTCATTCAGTCTATATAATGATTACCGATCTGTCCGTGCGAAGCTGGCGTGGTTCACTAGTTAATAATAAATCGAATGCAAACTTACCGTGAAAGTTGCCGAACCTAACTATTATTTATGAATTTTTATGCATCATTGTAAACTACTGATTTGTTTAATATGTTTATGAAATCGCGGGGCCATAAAATACTGTGTGTATGTCTGTGTTGGTGAGAGTTTCTATTAAAACAGTTTTACGAATGTCTATAATGCTATTTATACAAGTTTTTAGGAATAATCCGTGAATTTTTTGTGTATTGAATTTTGTTAGTTACGTATATTAGGATTTTTGTATTAATTGTTGGCAATGTATTGCCTGACAATTGCACGTGAAGGTATACTTTATTTGGAAAGTTTAATCCAAAAATCTTCGTTTTTGGTCCACCTGTCTAACAAATCTTCAGTAAAAAGAGACATCAATTTACTGTCGATATTTTAACATGGAATCGTAAGGATATAAAAAAAAATTATACAAACTTTTTGGCTCTATGCTTATTGGTCAATGCTAGGAATAATCCGACAAATGGTCGAGGTTCAGCGATGGTTAGTGGATCGGCGTAATGATAGTCTGTGGCGTAATTACTGCAAACTTTGTTTTGTGGATTGATTGTTTAAAGCTATAGTGTGATTATGGTTTTCTTATTTACATTATTCAATTCATTATTTGACCAATAGAGCGAGTATTTGTTTTGTGACCGCAATAAATACAAAACCTATAGATTTATCGGCTGAATATTCAGTATATTTATATTTTATGACTTTTGCAGCGTTTACCATGAACTGCACTTTCTGAGGATTTTTATTCGAAGACATACAGCGCAAGACTTTACAAAAATATTTAACCAAAATATTAAAAAACCTTGGCTACGTGAGATCAGTCAACTGCGTTGTACTTACGTTATTAAAGTTAACTTAAACAATGTATGGTAAGGTTTATAGAACACTACCACAAAGAACCAATGTTTATGAAACTTGGAACTCTTCTCTTATTGGACAATATAAGACATGCAAGAATTGCTATCTTAAAGTATTGGATTATATTACCCTAAAGTTTATCAAATAAGGCATATGTAGGTCTAGATGATAACCGCACTCATGTGCAAAGTAAGCTCAACTTACGATGGACAATATTATTTATAGTCTAGAATTATAAATGCGGATTCCTTGAAAGAGATAATCATTTGGATGTGGCGTCTCCAGTTGGCTGACAAACAAGCCCATAACCGGTTGGGAAAATTGATTTCAGAAATATTTGAGATTATAATTCTAAAAGTCACGAGACGACACCCACGGCATGAACGAAATGCATGAGTGGCAGGTTTCCTTGTGCTACACGGTGCAAGTTTGTTTTAGATTCTGAAGCTTCACAAATCACAAAAGTCTACCATTGAATTTATTTAAAATTATACTACTAACCTGAATTAGCCATGGCAACGGGAAAAGCTACTGATGGATAAATATTTATATTGCTATAAACGCTAAGAGAACGGAAGCTGCGTACAAAATAGCCAAAAAAACAAACGCTCTAATCACATAGGTACCAGTTATATGTCTAACTAGCGGCGTTCAAAAGCAACATTTAAAAAAGTTTGGTAAAAATCGGTGAAACTGCTTTTAAGTTAAATCCATTCAAACATACATACATAATACATTTAGAGTTGAAAATATCTTAGGCAGGCATAGGTTGCGGTTACGCACACGTAGTTTTAATTTAGTCCCAATAGAATTTCTGTCATAACATATAAAAGTATTCCATATCATATTCTTCTATGTTCCATTATATAATCTACACATCTGGAAAGCTTCATTCATATTCGTTAATAGGAATTAAATTTAGCGATATTGAATGACAAGTATACAAACTTTCTCATTTGTATGTTTGTTATTCAATTAAGTAGGTTAAAACAACTAATGAAATATAAGGAACATTTCAAAAATAAATTTAATCAAAATCCACCAATTAGCTTTTAAGTTAAATCCGTTCATACTTACATATATACCAAGAATTTTACTTATTAGTGTAGATAACTAGCATGTTCGGTTTGTACCATATTACAGTTACAGTTTTTACTGACTGGCCTAGCCGACGTTGTTCTGTCCGTTCCGGTACGGCGTGATGAAGATAAGAAATAAAATTTGTTAGTAACTTGACCACAGTGCCTCCTATGGTGTCCAGATTTTGTGATTTTCTTTTTTGCTCCTTAATAAACATTACTGATATATAATATGTCAATAGTTTGATTTCAGCGCCACCTGCCTGATCCTAGTATTGAGGCCATCGTCTCAACAAAACAATTATATTGTGTGTCACAACCTCAAACGGTTAAGTCGATCAGAAGTTTCTCGATTATTTACCAACGATTATATATATATAAAGATTAGAAATACTTTATTTATTTTTATTTTTCTTTCTTATCCGTCAAGGGTTGACTGGCAGAGAATACCACAAGACGTTAAGTCTGCCCATTGCGATCTTTAGTTTTATGGTTTTGTGGAAATATATAAAAATTATCATAATAGAATCAAAATTCCACCAAACAGTTCCACGTTTAATAGTATGTTACTGTGAAAAAAATTTACGTTTGGAAAATTTAAGAAAATAGTGACATAGTTATAGGCTTGACGTCAACGTTTAAAATGAGTATTACTAGTTAAAATGTTTTGAAATATAAGACCAACAGAACCTTAAATGGATCGATCTTGGAGTTTATTACAACTAAATTCCAGGTGGGATTCTAAAGAGCCAAATATTATAAAGAGATAGGCGACGTACCTACTCGTACAACCATTAGGCGAAGATCTTTTAAGATCAAGAAATCTACGATGTTTTCAAGAGCACAAAACAATACAATGCATGTGTGGGGTAAAGACTGAAGTCCACAAGGTGAATTAAAAATGAAATGAGTCAGGGTTTAGTAAATTTCTAAAAAATTGTAAAACGACTCTCAGAATTTCGGTCAGGACACCGGTCTAAAAAAATTATTTCTGTGATTCTACTAAAAGATGGGCATTCCAATGGTCATAAGACAATATTCACGGTACGACGGTGTGACAACTCTATTGTGCCGCCACGCTGTGAAACTTTCTTTTAGATTGTTCTTCTGTATATTGATTCTTAGTACCCCACGGCGGGGCAAAGTCCTCCCAAACGGTTTTCTCCCCGGGCTACTAAAATTAATTTGCTACTCCTAATTGCTAATTGGACGCGGGGAAGTCGTGCAAAATAAAAAATATTTTGGTTTTTATAAAACTAATATATTTGTGTTAGAATTATTCCGTAGATATTATAAACATTGATATCAATGACATAGATTTTCTTTTTCTCCATCAGCCATCATAGTACCTGCTGAACATAGGCCTCTCCAAGAAAGTGGCAGCAAAAGCCGGTAAGAATTTTTTGAAAGTCTATTTGTCCTTTTTATTTGCCCATACTCACCAAACCCGGGAAAGCGGGCCGGTGAGCGCGGTGCCGGTAAGTTCGCACTAGCGATGCTGCTTTCCTTCACTGAACAAAGTCGCTAGCAGAGAGCAATGGAAAGAATTATTATCGGGGTCTCTTTGATGGATAAGAATCGTAATGAGGAAATTCTACAGCGAACCAAAGTTATCGAAGTAGCTTTTCGGGTTTCAAAGATTTACGTGGTGACGAGCTGATTGCATCTGCCGAAGGAGTGATTACACTTTGGAGTAGACGAGTCCTAGAGTGAAGACCGTAACATGATTAGGTATTGGCAGTGCGCTGGATACGCCAGGCCGAAGATCTACCTAAGTGGTACAATATTCTCAATTATTAATATTCTTTATTAAATAGGATCAATATAAAATTAAGAGTACGATATTAAATATCAAAGTTAAATAAATCTGTTTATGAAATATATTTTATCTTAATTATATGCGATATTAGGCAATGCTCGTAAAATCAGTGCATCATCGCATTTTCCACGCGCCATTGCAATACGAAGTGAAAGTTATTTTAACTAAATATGTATACTACATAATAAATACACTCATCTACACTCAGGATCATACACACTCACATAACAATCGTACGCGTGTGTATTTTTAACTAAGTGTATGAGTGTATCTTCGCACCTAGCAAACGGTGTAATAGGAAACCAATAAGAATAACGCAATTCACGCTTGTTTTCGGTTAGGGATAGGCAAAGGGACTAATACTTATAACTGTCAACACAGAGTTAATTTTTGAAGGAATTTGTCTAAACCTAAAGGGTTTTCAGCCCATTACTGCACATTTGCTGTTAGTCATAGACGTAGGTACGAACCTCATAGTCAGAAAAGGGTACTGCAAATAAATGTAGATGTTGGAAAATTTTATTCTGACAGCTAAACAGAATTTCTGACATTTACTTCTCCGTGGTAATGCCAAGCGGCAGCTTTTGCTGCTGCTATAATGGGCCGGCTCGACTGGGGTAGTACCACGACTGGGGTAGTACCACGACCTCGCAGAATATCGGCGTGAACTAGAGGCCACTTGTTCTTCAGCGTTACGTTCGGTGAGTGAGGTAACCGGTGGCCCTCTCCCTCCTCCGTCCTCCTTCTCATCCGTCGAATATTCTTAAAGGCCGGTAACGTACCTGCAGCTCGTCCGATGTTGTAGATGTACATGGGCGACTGTTATCACTTACCATCAGGTGAGCCGCAAGTTAGTTTGTCCCCTTTACCTTAAGAAAAATATCGAAACGGTATTGTAAGATTAGAGAAAGGGAAATGATTAAAAACGAGGATTAGCAGGTGACTGGATAAGAAAAATGGTGGAATTTGGGAATGTAAAAGAAGCATACGGCTACATTGAGGTTAAGTTAATAATCGGTGGGACGAGTAGTTGCGTACCCGAGTTTTATGTAATCAAAAATACTAACCAGGTGGGACATGCACTCTCTGTACTGCTACTCTGCCAGCACACAATACATATTTTTAATTGTTGACTTTATAAGATAACAATACTGAACCTAAATCGCATAGACCGATAGGGACCAATATCAGGCGCGGTGCTATGCTAGGGTACATCTACCGGCAGTGCGCTTACAAACTTGACCAGTTCTCCCACATCTGGGAAGTGGAGAGTATATGTTAAATTTCCACAAAACGTTTGCCAGTTTGTTGGCGCGTTCTTTATAAAGCTGATGTGTTAAAAATTTTTTAATCGAACCAATGCGCTACTTTTTTTTTGCGATTGTCGTTTCTTGGTAAAAGTCATTGACGTTGTCAAGTTTCATTTTTCATTTCAAATCACCAGAAGCAAGGTGACATTTAGAAGATGAACTACCATAAACACATTTAGCTCTTCTTTATGTTACGTCCATACATTGGCCCAACTATATCGAACGTTCAAACGCTACCTGCTAGTTAACGCTACACAGTTCATATGGATGGTTTTTGAGCCATTTAATAATGTCATGTACTTTCTTTTTCATAACATCAATGACACTTTACAACTTAGACTTACCGACCTCTTTACTGTTGCGACCCATTGTTTGTGAGCTGTTACTCCATTTTTTTATTCCTCATTGATTTATCCTTTTTATTACTCCTAATAAATAATGTATGCCACAAAGGATAGATAAAATAAATAAATTTATTCACATAAGCACGTATACTTCTACAACGTCTTTTTAAGCTGAGAGTAGAATGCCTTAGTGTATTATAAGATTCTGAAAATCCGAAGATGCGAATATTTGCACGCGTGTATGTGACGAACTGCCACCTTACGTCGTGTCGACCTATGTTCGGACATACAGAACCAAGGTCTAGTGGTAGCATAATAATTGTTGACGTTATAACGTCCGCCGCTGGTTGCAGTGGCTGTAGCGTCGTCGCGGGGGTTTTACACTCTGCATTCAGTCACCAACTGTTCACGCGTGTTAACTATTCTTTCTATTACTCGCAAAATGAGCGCGATATGACCTGCGTGTAATATAAAATAGTGAATTAAGTTCTATTTCGATTTTTAAAAAAAAATAATTAACCATATAAAAATGGCAGTGATAGATTTAAAAGTTTTTGGTATGTAACATTATTTTTTTTCCTTTTTTTCCTTTGGTTGCTATATGTTCTGTTTTCGTTTCAATTTTAAGTTTAAAATACATGTTAGTTCTTACCATGGACTTCAACTTTTATTATTAATACATTTAACGTTACGTACATCCATAATTATTTAAAATATAGTACAATCGTAATTTAAAAATCTTTTGGTAGTAAGTTTGCTAGAAATCCTTAGAGCCAAATGTAAAGGTACATTACTCGAACTATGTACCCTCCCTTATTATTAAACGTTAATATAAACCAAAATGACGAGGTGTTAAATATTTTGTTGCTGTGCCTTAATATAATAATAATGCAATGGTAATAATGTTTGAGATATTCCTTCATTTGATATACCAATGTAAAATGGAATAGTGGTAGGCAGTAAAAAAAATGAGGAATCAAGTGATACATATCTGTAATAATTTAATTAAAAAACATTTATTTTAATTGTAGATAGTTGAATTCAGTGGCAGGATCTTGAGTTACAACAATAATTAATTAACGGTGTATCATACTAAGAAGGTTTTATTTGTATATACGACGAAAACACGTGCAAACAGTCTATTTCCGATTATTCCTGTTTTTTACATTTTCATTTTAATACATATTGAACACTAGGGCAATTTCCCTACGTCGCAAAATGAAAGATGTAAATCAAATTGTTGAGTTGTACCTATCCTGTCGCACATAATATTTCTCATAAAACTATTAAGGCGCCATGAATTTCAAATAGAATGAAAAAAACATTAAACTCTGGCCTCTAGAGATATTTCATAAACGATCACATTAAATATACTGACATTATAAGCGGTACTATTTTAGACTTAAATGTATATAATTAAAACTAACAATTTTGTTTCTCGACTATTTAAAATTCAATAATATTTTTCCTAAAAATTTATCAATAAATACATCGAATTTTACTTTAGTCAGCAGCGTATGAACGTATTCCGCAGATTAATGAAAAAATCTTTAACTCCTGAAAAATATCAAGATTTTTGCTTTTAATGATAATATCATTCATACCCAAAAGATATGTTTTGTTTCTTATAAATATTTAGTTGTACAAAGTACGTAAATATATTTAGTGCGTATTAAAATATGATGGGTAATAATCGAATGTATATATATATATTATTGAAAGTTTAGCAAACACGTCAAGCCATCGCGCGACTAAATAATAAGCATTGCTGCTTGCTTACCCTTGGGCCTCGGGTTTGAAATTAAATTATATTAAGCATCTGAAATTGATTGCTCTTACCACATGAACATTATATCGAATACGGGACAGGGAAGACAAGTGAAGGGAAGAAGATATTCTTATTTTTATGATCACTTCTGGTTGCAACACAAAGATTTCGTGATTCATCTAGAAGATGATGATGATCACGATGTCCTCATACGAAGAATGCGAACGTGCAAAAGTCACCAAAACATTTGTATTAACTTAAAATATCAATCATTAAAATAATAGATTAAAACAATAGGTTACATAAATACAAAAATTAAGGCCCAGCGTAAAGATAGATCATAAAACTTAAAGGTCTAATAACTTACTGGAGATAAAATAATCCAACAGTGAAAGCCCTATTTCCACCCATTCAGGGGTTTTGTAGTAATAACAACGTAAAAACTAAACTCTCATTTAATGTAGAAGTGACAATAACGTTACTAAGCAGACTTTACGTTGCTAGACAGACAGACTTCTTGAGATTCGAACTGAGGGCCCAATGTACAATAGTTGTTTAACTACTAAGCTATGCGGCAAGTACTAGACTTAGTCTAAGAACAATATGTTAGTTTATATAAATACTAATAACAATACATCATTTAACATCTCATGTTAAGATATATTAAATGCAATTTATAAGTCGTTCGTAATATTGTATTGCAGTGAGTGAACAACGAAGGTAATAGAAATACTCCGGGTGGGCAAAAAAAATTCCATAATTGATTTCATAATCAGCATTTGCTTTTTAAGTGTTATCTTTTATCGAAAGGCATGTAAAGGCGTTTGTCCTGATCATCGTTACTTGATCGCGGTTCCTCTTGCGGTTAAGTTTGACACAGAACTCGTTTTGTTTTCACCTTTTTTAAAAACTGTTTTCTTAAAACATTCCTAAAGAAACTGAACTAAAACAAAATTTAAAGATTGAACACAAGACCTACCAGAAATATAGAGACAGACATGTATTTTTGTTTTTCGATATTCAAAGAATTTAGGCGAGATCAATTTATGCATGGAATTTTACTGAGACCATACTAACCTCGCTTTCGTTAAAATGATGCCTTGAATAGATTTTAGCATAAATTTCTTTTGATACAGAAGAACTTTTTTTACTCAATATGCATATCGTCATACAGTATGCAATTAAAGTACTCCTATTTTTTCAAGTGATAGTGAATACTGAGACCCCACAATTTTTATTAAAAAAAATAATAAGAGCAATGCCATTAACATTACTAATATTCCCGTTAACCACTCTAACTAAGCATTACAGCTTGTATCTGGAGTGGTTCACGACAATATTCGAATGGCAGTCTCTATCTTACGACGACAGGTTTCGCAGTCCGCAACGAAATCCATTAGGCTATTGCTATCACAGAATAGTAAATTATATGCTACGTTAAAATTGTGAGCGGCGAGAAAGGGATTTTCTAGTGAAAGGAAAATCGTTTGTCAAATGTCAAATCATATTATGATTTTTTTATAATCTATCACCGTTTTGGTTCATCTAACGGAGAAGAAACAGGCGAAAAAAACTTCATAGGTGTCCTGTATCTGGTAGCGTGGTAGCGGTGTACTCCTAGCTCAGTCCTTTGAGATGGTGGCACACCTACTATTGATATTATTCTGATACTAGTGATATTGATCCTTTATCGAGAAGTCAATGGGATACAGTAATGTTTTACCATCATGTCGAATAAGTGCTTATCCAGTTTTTTATTTGCACCTGCCAACTTTTAACCCTATCTTCGAGAGGTTATTGGTAGAGAATATCACAAGGCATTAAGTTTTAAAGTTTAAGGTGTTTACGAATAAGAATAAATAAATATATTATAAAGTCTTCAGTAAAATCTTTTAGCGCGTAGTATGTTATTAATATTGGGCAGACTGGAACTCTGCGCCAGTTTCGAGTAGGAAACACTCGGCTTTCGACTTAATTACTATGGAAGTGGAAAAACTGGTGTTTAATGAATAATGGTCCTGAGATCTATTCCGTTTATGTTGAGTTGTTCAATATTTATTGAATGTTAATAATATCAATATTTTAAATTAATTATTCACAAATAACTTTAATCCTTGGTTAGGATATAGGCATTTTGGATACGTCCACTATTTTATTTAGATTTATTAATGTTAAGTATTATAATAATTTATGAAATTTGCAAAAGCACAAAAATCATCGTTTGATGATTGGCACTTCAAGTTAATGGACTCATATTACCATACGAATGCTAACGATTTCATGTGATTCAATTATTTAATTGTAAAGAAGGTTGGGGTAAGAAACAATGTGAAGGAAGAAGAAGGTACTAATGTAATAAACATTACTACGTACCACTCATGACATTTCAGGGATAAAAAAAGGCTACATAGCATCCTTCCCTGCGGTTCTAGGTAGGGGTATCTTTCATAACAAATTATATCAAAATTTGTTCGGCGGCTTAACCAGAAATTTTATTAACAAACGTAACAGACATATAGTTACGTTCGCATGCATTGTGTTAGTATGGATTTAAAAAAAATTGACATATATATTCACTTAAGAAATTTTTAGCACAAAATTTTCTATGTATGAAGCCATTTGCATATTTTATAACAATATTTTATATATGCACCGAAAATAATTCCTTTAAAGGTTTCTTTTTTCTTCATAAGTGTTCTTATGTAGGGTTTTTTATTTTTGTGCCGTTAAGTGTAATTCTACTGTAATTCTACGTATTTATACTGTTCTTATTTATCCACATAGTATTCTGTAAAGTTCTATTCCTCTAATTCTATTTTTAGTCTACCCTAACAAACTAGTTTTCTGGGTTTTATTGTGGCTTTTAGCTAGTTCTGCTTACTTCCAAGTAGTGCTTGTATTTGTATCTAATATCCACATTTTTTTTAAATATGGACCGAATGATGGCGGAGAATCCGCAATCATTCGGTCCAGATTCGTCTCCAGAGCTTTGTTTGCATGAAAGTCAGAGTGCATCTTGAGCAGGTGATACACTCTCACATAGACAGGAGCTTTCATTTCGCCCGCATAGAACACTTTTAAGATATTTAAAATAACGATTTTTGTCCAGTAGCACTGTGTAATGTCGTGTTAATTAAATTCTTTAAATTTGATGATGACGTCCTTCTGGCCGTGTGGCAAGCACTATTTGTGTAAACTCAGAGAGACTTATTCGTTCTAGCCATTCGAAATAAATTCTATGCGTTAAAAATTGCGGAAAGTTCGAATACATTGTCAGTAACCACAGAACACTAAATATTTGTGTTCACTGAATCTTAACGTATCGTATCGTATCACTGAAAATTAACCTTTGTTTGGACTTAGGATTTAAGTTTTTTAAAAGGTATGCATGCGACCTAAGAGCAGCACAGTTCTATGCTGATGATAGTCTAGATACGAGTATCAAACTGACTATAAAAAATCGACTTCAATCGGGCAGCTTTGTTATGATTTCTTAACATTTGTCTACCTTACTTTTATTGATTGGTGGCTTCTCTAGTACTGATTGACACATATGTTGCCCAGGTAATGGTATTGATATGTACGATAACTTTTTTTAAGCAGGGTAGAACAATATTTGCATACGAAGCGGAAAATTTTTGTATATCAAAAGATGGAATTGATGTTACGTTTTAAAAGAGCATTGTGTTGTGTGTTTAAGAAACTCGATCGTTACGTTTGCACGGACACAGTAACGTCAACAGTTGACTGCAGGATTGAAGCCTCGCCATGTTATTAAATACAGCTCAATGTTGACGCTCTAGAACGCGAAACGCTGACGATAAAAAAATGTTCAATTGCGCGACACAAGTACGTGATTTTATTGGATTTTTATCTCGGCTCGTAGAAACACAATTGAATTGTTTTCTTTTTCCTTAATTTACTACTTTCTTTCTCATATTTCTTTGCTTGCGTAATATGTGCCGAGGTTACATACTTACCTAAATAATGTTTAAACAATTAATTTAATTTCTAGTCGCTAATCACAACGCAAATATCTTATTTTCTTCTTGTGGTACAGTAAGGATTTATTAAATTTAAGTAATGTGGAACGATCATTATTTCATCAAAATTTATTAGTTGAAACGAGATATTTCGATAGAAACTAAAGCCGTTGAAGTACACCTCATTTAGTTTTTATTTTTAATTTAAAATAATTTTTTAATTTTTTAATTGTGCGAAATTTGTGGATGACCGGGAGATAGATTTATACATGTGTATTTGCGAAGCCACTACTATTAACAAAAAGCAATTTTACGAACGGCTAAACTATAATGATGTAAATGAGGAATCAAATAAGCGTACTCAAGGTCATCCTATAGAACGCCCTGACAATGAATTGTTGTATTATGTGGATACTCATTTCCTTAGTATAGTTAACTTAAACTTAAATATATATATACGCCGAATGGGATTCCTGACTGATTATCAAGATTCTGAAGGTTAAAAAAATTTACTTAACCTCGCTGTATCTAAGTATTCGTACATGGCTTTTGCTCTAGCTATAAGGGAGCTTAGGCTATTGCTACTTAAAATTTAATTTATAAATGGTTTTCTGGGTTTAGTGTTAGGGGGGATACCTATACCATCTTTTTCTCTAAATGCTCTTACCAGGAAGTAATGCACCCAGTTAGCTAACAAACGAGGCGTCATCAATCGACATTTGCTAGAACAAGATTATCACTTGGTAACCTTTTATATTACAACGGTTGTTGATCCCACGAACTTTGTGGCCAGCCTGTTGCTACTACTTTATCTAGATTCTTACGGCTTTGTTATCTATTGTATATATATTTATTCTATATTATCCGTTTTCCGCTATATACTCGTATATATATACGATTATGGATGGATACGGTAACTCAAGACCGTGCTTTTGCTTTTGTTAGCTGTAGATTTGTATTTGAGCAGGCTCTAATCTATTGTCGTAAATTATGGCGAGGTAATGGTATTATCTGTAATCTTAACTAGATCTTTCATTACGTGTACCTCTGACTACTATGAGGTGATTAGTTTTAATGTGATCGTGTAGAGGATATAATAGAAAAATACTCATAAGTATAAATTAGGGTAGACACGTTCGTACGTGACGTCTTAGACTGTATTTTATTACCACATTTTTATCAGATCACTTTCTTAACTGTTTATTTGGTACAAATTTTGCAATCGATTTTAAAGTAACTTCGCGATGAGCTAGAGACTTGAAACTTTAAACATAGCCTAGAGTTGGATGACAAACAATAATAAATAATAAAAAGTACAAACGTTTGTTTTTAAATAATTATGATGATGAGAAAAACATTGTAACTACAAAAAGCATGTTTTTTGTGTGATTACTTACAACTTTTTTTGAATTCGGAATCCAGATGTGGGCTGTTGAAATTCTAAGTAGTGTTAGCGTATCTTGACTTTCATTCAAATCTTTTGTCTGGTCAATCTACACTATTTCGTCAACAGATTGCTGATCTGTATAAACGTATAGACCTTGCTGAGATGAGGTATCAGAAAATATCTTTTACTGAGTGGCATTCGTGATGATCATGACGAGAAAAGTCTCTGAATCTATTTTAATATTATTCAAATAAAGTTTTTCATCTTTAAACAATATTGATTCATTTACGGTTAAAATCATAGCCTGCTGAGTTGGGAAGTTTGTTAAAGACTAAACATCGTTCTGTGATTGTTCGCTGCGCTGTTTTGGCACCAGATCGCTGCTGTTTAGAAAATGAAAATAAAAAAAAAAAACTTGCTGCTTGCTGCACATTAGATGACAACATTGTCCTCAAATTAAGCGGAATAAAGCGAAAGTTAATATGATCATGCAAGCTTCATCGAAAGAAGCTGTACTGCAGTTGGTAAAGCAGAAGGAACCCTCTGATGTTCGGACCAAGAGAGCGACAAAGGCAAGGAAATGATTGTCCTGATTGGTGTTTCATGATTATAGCATTTACAATATGTTTTGAACTCTGTTAGCAAACTAATTTTTTTATATCCTTTGTTATATCTGCACAAACCTTGTTCCCATCGGCAGTCTTGTTATTCTCATCTCCAGTCCTAGTTGTTTAATATCAACAACTAAAAATGTTCTCAACTCATCATTGTGGAAACTTAAATACTCTTAAGGATTTCATAATATTCATGATAATCTTGTTGCAATTTTAAATTAATAATATTATACACTCTGTTTACCTAGATTATGTGCTTGTATAGTACAGGTCTATTGTATTAATTTAGGAAATATTAAACGTAGCTATATAAAACGTTGAATAATTCTCTTGTTTTATATCTTTGTTTTCATCTTGAGGCACCGAGAGATTCGACCAGCTTAATTAAACACATTTTTGAAGTATGCAATTACTTAAAAAAATATCATTTTTCGTATCAACAACTTAAATTTTTCTTATCTTAGCATCGTGAACATTTTCTAATATTTTTAGATTTAATGGTGTTTATAATGAGATAATATTGTTGAATTATAATTTTAATGTGGTGAATAACACTGTGTATAGTGATAGATTTTTACTTTATTTCTATGTTTTTTTGGTCTTTTACTTTTATGAAGTGTTTATTATGTAAAGATTAATTGTAATAGCGTTATATTTTTTTTAATTTGGTAACTTTGTTGTCTCTGGAATAACACTGTCATAAGTCCTAATATGATATAATAAGAGCATTTAAATGTTTACAAAGTATGACATGTGAATCGTTTAACCGTTTCGTTAACCTATTCAAACAAATTTAATTGTTTAACATCAACAACCTAATTGTTTCCAAACTCTGCATTGCAAATACTCTTATTTCAATATCCCTTGTTATTTAACAATGTTTATGATGCGATAGCGTTGCAATTACAATATGTTGAATACTCTCTTGTCACGTGGTAGAGCCAAGCGGCGGCTTTAGCTGCTGCTCGAATGGGCCGGCTCGACCAGATTGGTACCACGGCCTCGCAGAATACCGGCGTGAAGTAGAGGCATCTTGTGTTGCTGCGTTTCGTTCGGTGAGTGAGGTAACCGGAGGCCCACACCACTTCCCTCCCATCTCTCAAATATCCTTATAGACCGGCAACGCACCTTCTGCATCTATGGTGTTGCAGGCCTACGTGGGCGACGGTAATCGCTTACCATCAGGTGAAACGCTTTCTCGTTTGCCGTCTTAACATTAATTTAAAAAAAAAATCTAAACATAATTTTTTTTCTTAATTTCTTAGCTTGTATAGTACAAGTCTTCAGTGTAGTGTCAACTTTATTATTTTATTAATTGGGGAAATATTGTAATTGCATTTCTAACACAGATTTGTTATTTTTTTTAATAAGTAAGTTTTTGTTATAATTGTCAGATAATGCTGAGATTCTTAATTATCTATCATTGATCTTTGTTTGTATTTAGCAATGTTAAGATAATTACGCTGCAATTACTTTTATTTTGAGGTTGTTCTTGTATACAAGTTTTATTCAACATTATTGTTCATATTTACATAATAGCCTATTTTATAACTCTCTTTTTGCTAACATTGTTTGCCAGGTTGTACATTTTTCGTGAATATAATAACCTTTATTTGTTAGTACAAGGACATAAGCATAAGTTAGGTTAGGAATAATATAATTTACAAATTTTATTTATTGTGTTTAATTAGTACGTATTGTAAATTATATTTCTGGTTAGGACCAAGACTAAGTAGGCACAACAGATTTTTAATTATTCAGTAAAGCGGTGGCGTTTAATGATTGATTATATACTCTCAAGGAGTATATCAATTAATATATAACACTACGTGAGTATAGTATGTCCACTATCACTACGTTATTTGATAATCAATACTTCTGTACTGGTATCAATATCGACTTTACGAAGTAACTGAAATCTACTTGCAAAGGTTGCGAATAGACTTCCGTTACTGAGCTTATTTATATATATAATTAATAATATTAGTTAATAACTCTGACTATAAATAATATTAGAAATTAAAAAGCAAATTTTCTGAATTCTTATATGGAATACGTTTACTACTCGTATATAAATCTTATTCTTTGCTCGCATGTAAGAAACTTCGAGTGATAATATGCCTGCATTTCACACATTATTTATCATTATGATTTTTAAATTAAATTAAGGGGTGGGGCTTTAAAAAAAGTGATTGAGAAGTGACAATGATTGCTTTGCACAAAGTGGAAATGGAGCCGTCAGTAATTTTAAAGCAAGGAATCAGCTGTATGTTTGTATATATTGTACTATCAACAGGTACACCAACAATTCTTATGTCGAAGACAATAAGAGAGCGGGGAGACCCGCTATTAGGTCGAAACAGGTTGTGAACGCTGTCAAAGCCAGATTCGACGAAACCCTATAACGAATCAAAAAATATTACAGAGGGAAATGAAGATGCCCGCTAGGATCCTGTCGCGAATTATTAAACAAGACTTAAGAGAATTGATCGATCAAAACGCTTGCTATCGCGATGCGTTGGTGGAAGATAGAAATGTGCTCTTTACGGATGCAAAAAAATTACGATTGCAGAGTTAGAGACTACAATAAGCAAAAGGACAAAGTCTATATAGGCTCACAGCTTTAAGGAACCCTCGTAACTCGAAGGAAGTATACGAATTTAGTCATTAGTCACTTCTTAATATTTCTTATAAATTAAACAATGATCAGGATATTAAATATTATAGGACCAGTAAAAACTATAAGGTTGCATAACTCTCTCGTGTCATAAATCCTAACAAGTAGTACAAAAAATTAGTTATGACAGATGAAGGGACAATAAACTTACTAACAGCTTGTCCCCAATTTGTCACAGTGATGACACCGTAGGAGATATTCATAAGTCAGAGTTGTTTTATTGGATGAATTGCAAGGTTGAAGAATAAGTCGCCATTACGCACTGAATTTCACTTGAGTGCTCAATGTTGTACTCGTGACTTAAAATTAAATGTTAAACAGTAAAAATCAGAGAACAGTGTCGTTTATGAAAGAAGGTGTGGAGTGAGATTAAAGACTAAAGAAAGAGTAGAAATGGCCACAATATAGAAA
The DNA here is from genome assembly GCA_029286595.1 of Bhutanitis thaidina. NCBI lineage: Eukaryota > Metazoa > Arthropoda > Insecta > Lepidoptera > Papilionidae > Bhutanitis > Bhutanitis thaidina. Next base: position 7,577,612 of record JAGSMS010000005.1, read on the forward strand.
TCATTACTCTAATAGGTTGACTTTTTGGAAGGGGTCTGACCCTTTTTAGACTCTTTTTATTAGCTAGACCTGTATGTGTATTATGTATGTACCAATGTAATTTCACGGTTAGATTTTTGGTAAATATAAAGTAAACATTAATGTACCTCTTCAGGAACGGAAAAAGACTAGTTCAATGATAATTTTCATATTCAGTTTCGTAAATGTGCTACAATGTTAGCACATTTAATTTAGGCTCTGAAAAAAAAATCAATATCAGACTACAAATGTAATGGAGCCTTCGCAATTGGTCTTGCATTTCAGAAAACGTTCCATGAACACCATCTTATGTTGATATCTAATTTTAATACATAGTTTCTCCAAAACGTATCAAAGTATTAAACGTGGCATCAAAATTCAGAATGTTACAGTTTCGCTGGCATTAGTCGAATCAAAAAGTGATGAATTGATTTCATTTATCAATTACTTTGACACCAGCTATTTTGTTATTTCACTAAGTCTGATTTGGTCTGATCCTCGTTGATTTAGTTACATATTGCATAAAACCTTTAGTCATAACAAATTTCATTTGGTATTTTGAGTTGGTGAGCGTAGTACCTCGGAATAGTGATGCTGCTATCACAAGTCTGTTAGATTTGGGTTCGGCACATTCGGATTGTTTCCGCTATCTGTGATATCGGGAACGGATCCTCATCACATCTTTTTTTTTTATGGGAAAGTTCACCTGATGGTAAGTGATTACCGTCGCCCACGTACATCCGCAACACCAAAGGTGCTGCAGGTGCGTTGCCGGCCTTTAAGGATATTAGGGAGATGGGAGAGAGGATGAGGAGGGGGAAAGGAAAGGGGTGTGGGCCTCCGGTTACCTCACTCACGCAACGAAACGCAGAAGCACAAGATGGCTCTACTTCATGCCGGTATTCTGCGAGGCCGTGGTACCAATTTGGTTCGAGCCGGGCCATTCGAGCAGCAGCAAAAGCCGCCGCTTGGCTCTACCACGTTTAACATCTGGAACAGAAGTGATGAGGGTACGTTCCAGAATCTAGTTTGCTAACTAGCAGTGCGCACTACATGCAGGAGTGGTTGGCATTTGGAGAAAAAGATTAGATATTTACTACCTCACACTATACATATTATATCTCTTCTTATCTACAATACCAAGAAGAGAGTGTAAGTTTATTTCGTAGTAAAAAATTAACAAGAAGTCTCGTTAATCGCAAAACTCAGTGTACAATTATCACACGCTATAATTGAGCGGGTTCTGGAGCCGGAAAGCCTCCGCCACGCTGGTGTATTGCAGGTTGGTAGATTTCACGTGTACTCGGAATATATTTTGATTAATATTTCTGAGCAGGTTTTCTGTTGCCGCCGAGCACGTGTGACATGCACATAAAATTGTAATTAACAATTTAAGTTAAATAACTGTTTAAGACATCCAAAATTTTACGTTTTAATTTTAAAAACATAGTTGTTAGATGGGTTTTGATAGATGTTACTGCAGATATAACCAAAACATAAATGTGAAGAAGTTAACTAAGTGAATGGTCATGGTTAGGCCAGAAGATGGCGCATTTTGTGTTTCCGTGCATGAAGAAGAAGTGTTCCATCTCTGTGCGGCTCGTTAAGATCTGTTATTGTTTGGGCTGCAGTAGTGTGAAAAAGCATTGCCACATTATCAACAGTTGGTGGTGATAAGAATACCCCGTAGTTTTGGTCGATAGGGATCCGGCATAGCCCGTTAGTCGCACCAATAGTGGAAGAGATCCAATACGGGATTTCCCAACGACAAAAAAGAAAAGGTTGTTTTGGCGATGATCACATATTACACAACCAAAAGTGTGTTGTTTAAAAACTATCAAATTGGTAGCAAATAAATGAATAGGAATTTTATGTCTTAGTCATTATACTTTTTATATCGTACTTTTTATAGTATTCACGATGCGTATTTAAACCGCTTTTTCTTATTTTAGTTGAACCTCTTTGGTTTCACCTTTTTTTAATACCTATTAGTAACTGATTGATAATTGAGTATCTTCAAGTACTTACTATTTCGCGAATATGTTAAAGTCCGCCATCCCGCACTGGAGCAGCGTGAAACATCCTTTCCAGCTTCAAACCACTTTCAAGTGTTGAAAGGAGGTATTTGCTACTTTACTACATTTGTGATGATTATTTAGCCTGTTGAAGTCGAATTCCGTCGAGTCGAGTTATGTGGCGATTATGTTAAACCCTCCTCTGAGAAGAGGCCCAAATCAGCCATCAGTGGACGTAAAACAGGCTAACTGTTTAACGTCCACTACTGGCTGAAGAAGAAGGCTATTGTAATTCTGTAAGTGTAAAACGCATGCACTAGGGGTGTGTCGTCTAAGTCCGATTTCAACCTGTTTGTCACTGGATATGCCAACTAAACATAAATATTTGTAGTAACTTGTTTTTAATAAGCAAATTCGGTGATTCATAATAAATTGCAATCAGATGTAAGTCTATCATGTGTGTAAGCTTCAAGTCAATTGCTTGAGTGTTTTCGTTTTCAGACTGAAATTTCATTATTCTCTTCTTTGTATTTTACAACGATTTGAAATTAAAAAAGATTAAGCTTTTAAGTAATATTTTTATTACGTCTCTATACATACAGCATAGAGTGTTCACATTGTTCGTTTATTATCATGAACTATTAGGTGCGGTTGGACGACTGACATAATGTGCACTCGCATTATAAGATTTCTTACGACAGACGGTACTAAAGATTAAGTACGAGTGACACGAATGTACATTAACATTAATTACATGAGCATTACTGATGTCCTCCTGGCCGATTTTGGCATTACTATACTATCTTCTTTTTGATAACCAGAAGTCATCATATGCTAAGGGATACATAGGTTTTGGTTAGCGTAGAGCACCCTTGCACTAGAGATTCTGATCCTCATAATTGGCCATATGATCCGGCCACTTCTCATGTTACAAATGACTCATTAGCTGGTCTTCACGATTTATTCCCTGGAAGAGTGATAAGTCGCCGAGGAGATATCAATTGGCCACCGAGGAGTCCTGATTTAACGCCTGCTGATTTCTTCCTATGGGGCTACCTAAAAAGCAAAGTTTACAATCCATTGCCACCCAACCTGAATATTTTGATGCAAAGAATCACTGAAGAAATCAAATCTATTCCAAGAGCGATGCTCCAGCGAGTTTTTGAAAATTTTAGCTCCAGGTTAAATGAGTGTGAACAAATGAATGGTGCGCATTTGCAAACGGTTGTTTTTTATAAATAAATTTCTAGGATTGCTCTTTAAATTAACATTAAATAAAACGAGATTTAATTGATATTTTGTTTTGTATTTAACATCTAAAAACGAAAAACCTTCTTAGACATCCTTTATGTTTAAGGAAAGTAGTGTCAACTATTAACTGACACCGTGCCCCTTCATTATATATGCTAACTTTATTTTAGTACCTATTATTCTGGTTCTTAACTACATTAACTATCATAATTGTGATAAAAAGATTTTAATGGATCGTAGAGCTATAACTGTACACAGCTAAATGTTGCCATTTCTGCCATAGATTTTACTTACTTTATCATCCTTTTTAAATTCATTGATATCTCGTAAGAGGGAATATGTCACCATTTTCTCCAAATGCCAACCTCAACCAGTCGTGATGCACTCTGCCAGTTAACTAACGAGGCTCTGGTGGCGGAATTATGTCGGGTAATCCATCCGAATTTAATCCAAATCCCACCGACTAATGATTGGGAGAAGCATTTAACCATTATTTTTTGTTTTAATTACTGTTGTCTTTATTCTTGAGTGATTGTTTTAACGCCTGTGAAGAGTCGGCCGGAGAGTGATGTATGAAGATATACATAGATTTCATTTTATAGAATATATTATAAAGTCTATTTTATATATTATATTTTACCTATTGAATGTCATATAATGAATCTTTCTATTCGACTTGCAACAGCTCGTATTATCTTTCGCTTGTAGATGTCTTGGATAAACCTGTGAGGTTACAGACTTTAATCTCAGATGAATTTAAAAAACCGCAAAGTATTCATACAACATCATACGGAGGTCCTGGATACTTTCCCTTCAACTGCTGCTCACGCAATACTCATATCTGAAAGCTGGCTTAGCCAGAACTTACTTCCACGCCCTACAGTTTTCCAGGATTAATTTTACTCTGCAAAGATCGTACCGGTAAAAAAAGCGGGGGTGTCGCAATTTACCTGCGTAGCGAATTATCTTATAATATTTTAGAATCATCATCCTTGCTATATTCAGGTCCAACGGAATTTCTCTTTGTTGAGGTTAATGTCAAGAATGTGAAATTATTTCTCAAAGTCATCTATTGTCCATCTAAAGTGGATTACTTCTCCAATTTGGAAGATAATTCCCTGCTTCTCGTTTTTCAAGGGCTGAACTGCAGAAACTACGAAGCGGTTCCCATAAGCGTTTTGCTAAACTCGACGTGGAAAAGCTCAAGCGGGATTCTGAAGCCATTGACTGGTCTCCTCTATTCAATGCGTCCAAAGTTGACGATAAAGTTGATTTCTTAAACAGTTACATTTTAAAGCTGGTTGATAAATATGCTCCTAAGTGTGCGGTCCGACTCAAGCGCCCGCCTGTTCCTTGGATTACAGTTCGTGTAAGAATGGATATGACAAGGCGCGATAGAGCGTTAAGAGTTTTCAAAAAACATTGTTCAGATGAAAAGTGGCAATCATATAAGGTTTTAAAGAAATCGATGCAACCAAATGGTTAGAGTAGCTAAAAGCCGATATTTCCATGAGCAACTGCTATGTTTAATACTCTTGGGTATGCGAAAATACAACTTATACGTCTTTTTCACCTCGCGATTTCAATTCTTCTTATCAGCAGATATAATGTGGGATAGTTCTAAAGCGAACACTATCTCATTTTTAACTTCCATGCCTCTTTATTCAGTTGACACCTTCACTTTTCCTTCTGTTGATGAAGTAGAGATACGAAAAACACTATCTCTGTCCAATCCTGTTAGGTGTAGTTGCCCTACTCATATCATCACGATGTGGGCAGAGGTATGTATAATACCTCACATCATCAGTTTTTCCCTGAAGAATCTTACTTTCCCAACATTCTCTCTCCATATCAGTCTGGTTTTCGACCTGGTCACAGTACAACTACTGCACTTCTAGGATGATATCCGAGACGGTATAGAACATTGTCTGTCCTTATTTTAATAAATTTTACCAATGCATTTCATGCCGCCGCCCAAGAAATTTTACTACCTCTCCCCTCTTGTTTGAATATCTCTTCTTCAGCCCAGGATTGGTTTTCAGCATATCTTCGAGGGCGCCGACAGGTTGTGCGTGCCGGTCAGAATTTGTCTGACTGGAGTGATGAACTCTGGCGTCCCTCAAGGCGGTATTCTTTCTTTCCTTTTGTTTTCCATATTTTTATTACGAGGTTAATCCTCGTTACAACAACGTTGAGTGCTCTTACTATTTGTATGATGACAATTTCCAAATATATGCGCAAGCGTAATCCTCTGAAATCAATAATATAATTGCACGATTGAATTATGATTTACAGTATATATCTGAGTGGTCCGCTGTGTATGATATTAATGTGAATCATACAAAATGCCAAGCATTAATCTTAGCCAATTCTAGACTTTTAACAATTTAGATTTCGCTGCCTTGCCATCGGTTGCTTTTGATAACAATGTTATTCCTTTCTGTTCCTATGTCATGAATCTGGGTTTATATATTAATAGCTGTTTTACATAAATAAACAGATTCAGGAGCTAAGTCGCAAAACTTCTGCAACCATGTGATGACTCGTTTAATCGCTCATTTTACCAATTATTGACCATTGATGTGTGTTGCACAGACCTGTATCAAAATCATTTTAACATACTGGATCGTCTTCTTAACAATTGCATCCCATACGTTTATGGTCTCCGCAAGTACGACCATGTGTCTTCCTTTCATGCACAGCTCAATTGGCTGCCAATTCGTCAATGCAAAAATGTTGGAACTCTCTGCAACCTTTTCACAACTTTTAACGATCTTTGTGTTCCTCAATACTAGAAATGTAAGCTTCAATACCTGGGTGATTCTCATAACTATTCTCTCCGCTCTTCGGGTAGTCTCAAGTTGCTGACGCCTTTACACCGTACTTGTTACTTATCTAAGTCATTCGCTTTCACGGCTATAAGACTCTGGAACGAAATCCCTTAACGAAAACATTAAAAGAGCTCCTAACAAGTTTTCCTTTAAAAATCAAATCCGCACACACTACAAAGATATTGCAAGTATGTACCAGTGTTATGTCATTGCGTCGTTTTAGTTGTTTATCCAGACATACATATTTGTTTTTATTTTAGTATTAAAATTTATGATTCTATGTATACATGGTATATTGTGTATATATTATACAAAAATATCATACTTTTGATATTTATATCTTTTTACTTGATTCATTTTGGTTTAGCTGCATTAACTGCCTAATGGTTGATTGAGGGAGAATGTCTTTAGGTATTAAGTCCGCTATGTGTGCCACTTTGTGCACAAAATCTCATAATATATTTTATATCTATGTTGTATGACTGTTTGTTGTATGATTATAAAATATTATGAGCTTTGCAATTAAAAGTATTATACTTTTCCATGTAGAGCCATTACAAATATGGAAGACAATATAAACAAATAAAATTTAGAAAAAAGAAAAATGCGGTTGAGCTCTTTTGTTAGGTTGTATACGATATGTATGGGGCATAAGAAATATTTTAGCTTTGTCTAATAGTAATAATTTTTCATGATTTTTTTATAATTTTGGATTAAAACAATATGTAACCACACAATACACAACGACGATACATAACTCTTAAAGCTTCTACTTTTTATCTTTTGATAGATAGACGGACAGAGTAGCCTCAGTTATAAGACTTCGTCTGGACTCTATCGGTATAAAATGATAACTATATAACAAATATATACCTCCCACAATGTCTGTAAAGATTTCTACAATTTTCATGTACAAAATATTTGTTTTTAAAAAAACCTTCTAATTTCTTGATATACATAAATTGGACGTGGACAAACAATTATTATCCGGAACAATTATTTGTAATCCATAAAAATACTCGTCCCGTGCGGGAATCGAACTCGTGATCCGCAGTGCTGCAGCCAAACGCTTATCCCCAACGCCACCGAGCCGTACAAAAATATAAAATTGATAACGAAAATTGTATAATGATACTAAGACCTCAATTGTTAAAAATATTTTAGGGGTTTTGGGTGGCGGCATACGAGATTCCGCCACCCCATCTCGACTATGAAATATGCTAGAAAATCTCGCTCGTCAGCGTGGCAATTAGGGTGAATTATCCCATTAAGAAAGACATATGTTCAGCACAAGACTGTTCAGTGAGTTTTAAAAAAAGAGAAAGTAGAGGATTTTGTAGTAAAATTGTTAAGAAATTACTAAATTATAATGCCTTTCATTGTTGTTTATCCTGGTCAAGTATGAAATCTTAAATGTTTATATAATTATCTATATTATATGATTTATTTCAGACGTGGTTCCCGCCAGATTGAACCTGTGGTTGATGATTTTTACTAGTTGCTGGGTTGTATACATGCTCCGTGTCAACATAAGCTTAAATCTTATCGCCATGGTACCTCCACCACCTAGAAACGTCTCGTAAGTAAACGTTAAAAATCCTCAAAAGTAATTGTCAAATTCACACATTTAATTGGTAAAAACCAATGTTCAGAGTTGGTATGTAATAATGCTGTTTTTCTTATTTCGGTCATTTCATATGTGCAAAGCAAATGAGGAAAACAAATCGTTTATCGATAAGTATACGAAGAACGGTAAACATAGCTAAACATATTCAAATTTATACTTGCTTCACCTCAAGGACAGATGTTTTATGTTTATAGGGAAGCATTTTAATGATATAGATAAATACGAGGTGATTGACATCGATCTAGGCTTTTGCAAATTTTGTTTTTACATTATCCTACATCCTTAAATGTTGAATGTGCTGTATCCGGTTTAGCTATTTTATGTGAATAACTTAGTTTAGCTGCAAAAGTATAAGTTCAACAAGATTTTTATCAAGAAATTTTACTTTCTTGTAAAAATTCATGGACCTAATGCTATTATTTATACCTAGCTTACCTTTGTACCCGGGTTTAGTTTTGTTTGACTTTTCGGTAAACTGGTTTCTAATAAACAAAAAAAAATCCATTAAAAAAATCTTTATAGCGTTGCTGATAAGTTTTGCAAAGTCTAATAATTTTATTGTAATTAGTGAGAAAACAATTTTATAGTTAGTAAAGGCTACTTTATCGTCTGTCTATCGGAACTGTGAGTGGATTAATGCACATAATCCAAAGACACAAAGAGACTTTGTCATAATTCTAATTTTGAGAGAAAACTGATTCTAAGTATTCGATTTGTTCTTGCCGAATAATGAATAAAATCTTTAAATTAGTGAGGCGACGAAAACTTATCTATGCAACGAGAATAATACTTGAATAGCGAATTAGAAGAATCTAATAGAGAATCGTTCATTTAATAAAATTTAGTTAAGCACATAATAATTTTAATTGTTATTAACAGGGTTCCATCCCAGTGCGATCAAACGAAGGGCATGGTGAACAAAAGCATTCATAACGCTGATATTGCGGAAATAAGAGAAGCTCCAAGACAGGTAATTTTTATATAATAATAATATGATTTCCGCGGGGTCTTCACACAGGGGAACTGAGTTTAAAGCTTGGTTGTGGAATCCGAACCAAAGATAAAAACAATTTTTTTTTATTCATCTATAACTGCCTCTTGTGTCTCTGGTATTGATCGTCCTTTTATCTTACAGCTTAGTATCTGATGTAGTCCACTATCCGAAGAAGCGCCATGTTTGCTCAAACGTTTGTTAATGCTTAAGTGCTTGCACGAATACTTCCAGCAGATTTATCCTTCGCCGATGACGATAACTTCAGTTTCTAACCGGAACCTATGTCTAATAATTATTACTTGCCGGTTATTTGTATTTTCGTATTCTAGCCATCTCGTTTGCGATATAACATTATACGTTAAGTGAAATATAGCATAGCAATAATTTAGTTTCGATATTGAACACGTATGGAAACTTGGATATAAGTTGTGCTTATCTAGAAATTACTTACACTTTCTGCGCAGATGTTTAAGAGAAGATGTCGCGCCTAGGTACAACTACAAAGTAGTTTAAAATTGTGGCTGCGGTTTTTTACACCGACTCTAAAAAATTACTTCAAATAACAATAATGGTCCGTATTTGCTTCTAGATGGACTTTTTTCCCATGCGATCTGTGTTAACTGAAGCGCCTACGCGAAATCTGTTGTCGTCTCATATTAACTGTGTTTAATGATCAGTACAAATATTGTTAAATGGTCCTATTTGGGTTAGACATTATAAGTAGGATATTTTTGTTAATGTTCTCTTAGTTTTTTTTTATATAATATGTGCGACCGCCACATTTTTTTTAAATTATAAATACTTGATTATGGGACTACTTTTATTATGGCGAATTTTAGGTTTTTAGATCTATAAACAGGTTGAGATATTGTGAGTAAAAATACGCATGGAAAAGGTTATATCAATTTAGTCAAAAATTTGAATTGTTCATAACTCTGACCATAGACTATTTAGTTCTGTATAAGACGGATGGATAATAAAGTGATTCTATCAGGAACGAAATTATTATTTATGGATTTTGTCGCGTTTAATTGATTTTTTAATCCTGATGTGGTCGCGGGGGGTCAGAGGTGTATACCCTGTCCTACCCTGATGTCACAGTTAACCCAGCTACCGTCAGCGTTCTAATTATAAGTTTTGGTCCGATTTAACCAGCACGAGCTCACAGTATGTTAAACCCGTGCAGTGGGTAGTATGCTTGTATGTAATTTTATTTATTACATGATTCCAAGCAGATGGCCGCACTCAGCCATCTTCTTTATGAAATGAAATAAGGATGTTTTTTTTATTTCAATAGCCTCGTGAAGCCCTTAGAAGGAATCGGTGTTATTTTGCAAGGATAAGTAGCCTGTCAAATCTAATGTAATGGTTGAGACGATACAGAATATAATCACAGACTGCGGACTTTCTAGAGCGTCGATGCTTCCTATCAGCTATGTGTTTATTGTCACGGGTTTTAATAACCTTTTAGTTTGCCCTATTTATGTTTTTAGAAGTTATTTTCAATCTCGAAACGCCGGTGTTAGAAAGTAAAATTAAACACGATAAAATTCGGAAATAATAGTTTAATTTCTAAGGTGTAGTATTTCCGATAAAAGAAGAAATCATTATGTGGGTATAAGGGTCAGATTTACTTTTATTACAATGAAGCCCTGTAACAAGTTACTAGACTTAATATTATTATTCTGTGACAGTAACCGAATATTGGGGTGAATATTGCCAATTTTCATATATACCAATTTTCTCTCCAAATGTCAACCTAAAACATAATCACTACATAGTGTACGAAAGAGAGTGAGTAATATTAACTAGGTAAGTTTGAGATATTTGATCGTGTTATATTTTGCAATTTATAAATATGGACTCTCCAAGAAAGTGCCAGGAAAATCTGTTATATTTTTCTTGGAACAATTACCCGTAGCCCATACCAACCATGCTGCTCATGCATATAAATGAATATCCTCAATAAACGCTTACACAACTATATACACACACACACACACTTACACACACCTCACATACTAAATATCGCCAAAATACATTTTGCATTTCAGTTCTTCCGTTTTTTTTCCACTTTTTATTTCTCTTTTGGTTTTATGAAGGTTGCTATAAACAATCATTAGTGATATTTATCTACTGTAACGAGTGATAGTATTATATTATATTACATTAATTCTTTGTTATGGTTATGAAGTATGCACCTGTTATTGGCACTAAGTATTATTTATGATTTTTATCGGACATAAAACTTATCGGTGTGGATTCTCTTCACCTCCTTGACGCTTCGTTATTTCTTGATAGTATGAAACTTCTTTTAGAAATAAAACTTGATCAATTTATAGTAAATGTGAATAATTTATACATAATATGTAGTAAATAGCTCTTACTACAATTTTTTTAATATTTTTTCTACTACCTTACATATTTGTGTGTGTATGTAATTTACATATTTATTTCGTTTGAATCCAGTATGGAAATGTTCTGATTTTTTTAAAAGAAATTAACCATGGTTTCAATACAGCTCTGGTAAAGAGTCTAAATTTATCTTTAAGTTCATCCATATGGACTCAAGTTGCCTTACATATAAGATATGGCTGCAGTGATGTAAGAAAGGTTTCTAGTATTACACTGCTCGCTTTTCTTGCCTCAGTACTCAGTGTCAACGATTTATTCAAAATAATTTTACATAATAATAATGGTCTTGACCTTTGCCACGGAGGCATGTGAAACATGTAAAAGTTTCGGCGAAAATATTCTTATGATAGTTAACTAATAAAAAAGGCAAAGCCCTTGTGTGGGGACGCTAATTGAGTAGAATGAAAAGAGCCGGGGCGCCATCAAACGTGGGTGAATTCGGCAAGTGGCACAAATGAGCCAATACGGGAAGACTATATATTTATGCCTTTTGCCATAGAGAAGATCGGTTAATAGGGTCTCGCGCGGAGCAATTTATAAAGAAACTATTTCCGTAACTGATCGTAGGCGCCGGTAATAAGGAAGTTTGCTGATCCTTTTATCACTGGAAACGTTAAGTATAATCATTTTCAGGGAGAAGTAACCATCTTATCTCATCATCTTCTTATACGTCTGTCTGTTTGTACATATGGAGTCTGTTTCTATGTCCGAGTCCATGACATAGGCAAAGGCTGCCGCGTACGTATCCATTGCATATCTTATCTAACCTCTGTAATGCTTGTTCATCAACCACAATCGGGTCAGTTCAGGGGGCCATGACATTGCACTTCATGTGCTGGGTTTTAGACACACTCAGCACTAATCCTAGATTTTCTATACAAATCGCCATGTTATTTTGTCCATACTGATTTTTATCGCGCATACTGTATAAACTTGGCTGAACAGATATGGACTCAAATCAAAACTGAACCTTGACCCTTCCGTAACAGATATGTATTTTATCAATCAAAGGTGGCAAACGAGCAAGCGGCTCACCTGATGGTAAGGTAATTACCTTCCCCCACTAACATCTGCAACACCAGCCAAAGTGGTTCGCGCTTACATCATCCACGCATAAGAAAAGACTGCAGGTCCAGCAGAATATGGCACTTCGGGTCGTTGTTGGAGCTGGTCGATATGTCAGAAATGACAGGATTGCGAAGGATCTTAAAATTGACACTATCGAAAGCTTCGTGGTCCGCTTAGCGCGGAGCCTTTACAACCGCGCTGATAATGGGCCACATGAACACCTGAGAAACCTGGCCCCCATGAAGGGAATCCTCCCTCTTCATGCTCGACCACCAGAGCATCGACCAGTTCCAAGAGATCTCCTATTGTTAGGGGGTATTAACCCTCCTGAAGATGACCCACGTATGCATGCACCAGCAAAAATAGCAAGAGCTGCAGGTGCATGCATGCGGCGGCCTTTAAGGATATTTGAGAGATGGGTGGGAGTATGAGGAGAGCGGATAGTAAGGGAGAGTGGGCCTCCGGTTACCTCACTCACCGAACGAAATGCAGAAGCACATAATACCTCTACTTCACGCCGGTATTCTGGAGAGACCGTGGTACTATCCCGGATGAGCCGGCCCATTCGAGTAGCAGCAAAAACCGCCGCTTGCCTCTACCACGTAAAAAAACTGTTCTGGGACTTTTTTCTGAGGCTTCACCATTTAGTGTTTCGAGGCACACGGTCATAAGCCTCATACAAATCAAGAAATGCTACGGAAAAGAGGCTTTTGCTTTGTGTTTTTAGCAATCATGTTCAAGGCGAACATTTGGTCATCTGCACTCGTACCTACTTACTTTGTAAATTAGGACTATGGTAATCATTTTCCAAACATCTGGCATACACACCACAAGTAGCATCATGCTTAAGAGATTGGCCAATAAACCGATCGATTTGTCTCCCAGACACTTTAACGCTTCAATGGGAATGCCATCTAGACCTATTGCATTCTTATTGGCCATATTTTAACCTCCTTAGGTGTTATGTGAATAAAACGCAAATTATGGCCAACATTTGGTAGTCAAGTGCTCATGGTGCGAGTGGTGGAATTAATCAATTGATCATAATATTGGTACCATGATTCTAAAATGTAATTTTCCCACTACATCAGATAAATGTTGGGCCCTATCAATAATTAAAATTTTATAACATCTTTGGTAGCCTGATGACGTAACTTCGTTAGCTTATAAACGTGTTTCTATCCATTGTTCTTCTCTAAGCAATCATACATTTCTTTTGTGGCTTTGATCTTTCGACTTTTAACTTTTATCTGGCTTTTTTCACTTCTCTGTTATCGTTAGTATGTATGGATTACCGCCTCTTAAATACTTTGTCTTAAGAGCTTTTTGAACCGGTTCCGTCTACCACCATGTTTCTTTTCGTATATTCTTTCCACCCTTTGTTCATTCAAGTACTTTGTTCGCTGCCTTAAAAAAAATCGTCTGCGGATATTGTGGGTTAATTGTAAGGGTCTCCAGCTGTTTACGATCATCACTCCGTTTTGTCGTATTATTTAATGAGGATACTTCAGCAATTTTTAAAATAAAACAACAAATTTTATACACGATTAGGTGAACTTAACCTAAAGTTAACTATGTAAAAATAGTTCATTGGTTTAACGCTAATAATCTGCTTCCAAACAGTAATAAAAGTAAATCTATAAAGTTCACAACATTTAATGTAAAATATTTGCAAACACACTAATGTACTTATAATACCTTGTTGATATACAGTTTTTATTGGAATAATTCTTGATGCAGAATTTCAATTGGGCCCCCATATATATCCAAATTGCTCCAATATGCAACCTTAACTCTGCAGCATATGTTGTAAGGAAAAGAAGATGTCTGACGACTATCGAAACGGCAAGAATAGTTTACTTTAGTTTTTCCCTAACATAATGTCATATGGTATTTTCCTGTGCCATTATGCTTCAAATAATTGAAAGTAGGATATGGAACCTCTCCAAGTTATTTAATATTATTTTCCTGTAGATGTGTGTACCAGCGAAAGGTGGAATATGACAATCTGTCCTTTGCAATCTACTTACCGTTAGCGTACTTCGACTATTTTTTTATTAATCGAGTGCCGATTGCCATCTCCCACATCTAAACCTGTTCTCTTGAGAGGGAAAAGCCCCGATCTTTGGTGTTAAGTCGTTGGTCGTTGTCGACCGGCTAAGTAGTTGGCGTACCTGACAACGCAGCCATGGGTACTAGGTTCAATTCTCAGCGATAGGCCATATTTATATATACAAAGACACAAGTTATTGGGTTGGGTTGTGACGTGTTTGTCCCGTGTTTCTGACACTCCATTTGACCCTTTCTCCGATAAGCAATATGATCGGAGCAAGACGGCCCATATCCGATGTAAAGAGAAATGAGTGCCTCTTTGTTTTCGCGTATCGCGCATATCTATACCGACATGTATATATTTTGTCCTTTTAGAATTAAAAAGGTATTTAGGTCTATACAAAAAGCGTTGTCTGGTTATACCCCCAGATTCTCGGTCGCCAGCCTCTTCCGTTGACTTGTCGTGTATTTCGCCGGCACATGATGACAGTTAAGTCGGATAAGATGTTAATTCTCTGATTTTGAAAAAAAATATATCTTTTTCTAAATATTCTATAGATAAACTTTTGTTTGTCTTAAAACTTTTTTTCTACTTACCTATGTTTTACATCAATTGAATTTGGCAGCAATGCCCAAATTAACTTTTAAAAAAATTTACTTAGTTTTTTAACAATTGTTAAAAAGATTAAATTCCCTTAAAACATCTTTATCCATTTAAGATTTTTCATAAAAATTGTGTTATTTTTAATATTTTATTTGTGAGCAATATCAACGCCTCAACACCAATTTTCCTGTTAGGTAAACAATAATGCACAAACTGATATTTCAAACTATTAATTTTTGACGTTGCAACAATAGAAATTCTACTGTTATGTTATGTGAAGTGTAAAACATTTACCTAACAAGTGAATAATTTATGTTAAAACGAAGGTGAAAATAATATGTTCACTGAATTTATAGTACATGGGTTTTTAACATATGCGAATGCTTTTGTGCGTTAGACGGATTGGTATAAAAAAATTAAAAAAAATGCATTTTCCGATAATAAGCCCCACGCTTAAGAGTATCCGTTTTTTACTCCGCCCTCTCCCTGCGTAAAGTGCTGAGAGGCTTCAAGGAGAAACCATTTTGAACTCAAATAATCACCCGGGCAAATATCCCTTTGTATTCTTATCCGGTATTTTACAGCCATCATCCGCTCGCCTAGATGACAAATGATCGTGCTCCATTGGCTCGAGGAAGTCTCTTATTTCTCTCGTGGACTCTCCTATGAGGCACTCTCCTCTCCACTTATGAGACACTGAGACGATTGTCTTTCTGTAGACTATCCATGCGGCAGAGAAGTTCCGATGGTTGCGTTTAACCACCTTGCCAATGATCGAGTCGATGATGAGTGGTTCCTTGGCACTGTGGCTGCACCCCGACATCCATTCTGACTTCACTCGATTTAAATGTTATATATATGGTAGGTAGACGCGTGATGGTCCGGTACTTGGTCAGATCTGCGGTAACCTGATCTTTAGGAACCAAATGAGTGACCCCAGTGCTGAAGAGACTCGGAAGCGAGGGATGTGGAACGTGGTACGTTTACCTGGTCGAGCCAAGTGGCTGCTTTCGCTGCTGTTCGAATGGGCCGGCTCAACCGGTGTAGTACCCCTACCTCGCAGAATGCTGGCGTGAAGTAGAGGCATCTTGTGTTTCAGCATTTCGTTTGGTGAGTCAGGTCAGCAGGACCCCACTTCCCCACCCCTAAAAAAAATGTTCTCTTGAAAAGACAAAAATAATCTTCCCTTGAGATGGCAGTAGTATAATGAGGCTAAATACTTCTATTAAATAAATATGTTTTTTCTTAGGAAAAAAGGTGTTTTTCAATATAAAATAGCAATTTTATACTTCCCTCTAATATATATAGTATATACAGTACTTTAATTGGATTATATAGTGAGTAACTAAGCAAACCGGAGTATATTTTATTTCTTAATAAGTAAGGTTCTAAAGTAACCTAAACTAAAATGCGTTTTAATTTATAGGTACCTGATGGTGCACTGTTCGAATGGTCGGCGGATCAACAGGCCATGATCCTTGGTGCTTATTTTTGGTGCTATCCTATTACATCCCTCGTTGGGGGTATGGCTGCAGAACGCTGGGGCCCTAGATACGTGGTGCTCATCACAACTATTGCAAGTGCTATATTGACGGCTTTAGGCCCTGCTGCAGCTAAACTAGACTACATTGCTCTCCTTGTTACACGCTTCTTCCTTGGATTTGCAGGGGTAAGATTTTAGGTTTATTAATCAAAAACAATATTTTTCTCTGTGTTTCAACTTAGAGAATTATAGTATCTTCCGAGTTCTTCCGATAAAGGTGAGAGAAGCAGTGTTGATCTGGCAATAGACCGATCAGCTTCAAGGAAAATCGTAAAAGTGGCCAAAACTTACACAAGAATGTATATCTAAAATAACATAAAGCTAATGGCCCTGTAATCTGCCTATTAAGATTTCAAATAGCGCGGCTTAGAATATTTTGGTATAATTATTCTTTTGTTAATTAATTTATGTTATTTAAGTTATTAACTTATGTAAAATTTGTAAGAAAATAAACGGTGCATATCATAATTTGCTTAAATTTGGGAGACCGTGAATTTAAGCTTTCTACAGTTTAAGGTAAAGTGTTATTTCGTGCGAAAAATTTGATTATTGACTGAAAAATGCCCGTATGTTATAAAAATCGCTTGGTATGTACATTATAATATACATCCATTTATCCATTTGGTTGGGTTTTGTCTGATTTTGCAGAGTCCGACATAACCGATCACTGCCTTTAGTGACAGGTATTGTATTTCTTCACGAGACAGGGTAGTGATGTGGAATAGAATCTCTAGTATTAGTGCACCGGCAACCCTCCATTAATGACTTGCGGGCTTTTGTTGGTGCATTAATGAAGAGGCATATGTTCAATGTAGAAAGAAAGAATTCCTTTACAGGTGTAAAGGAATTTTTAAACAGAATTTTAAAATAGAAATGATTTAAGTATATTGTACGTCCATTGGATGTACACTACGTTTATGAAAGTTACATAGGAAGTATAATTAATCAGTTCAGTTAGTCGAGACGTAAAAATAAAATGTATGCTATGTAACAGAATCAGAAACTCTTTCAGTTACAAAAATGAATGCTAATTTGTTACCATAGATGGTATTTCAGATTTGCGAACTCTACTTACTTATTTAGATTTACTTCAGTTGTTTCTGTCCACGACGCATAAAATTAGAATGGTAAATATACGTAAAGTTATTGGATTGACGTTAATATTTGCAGTATTATTTAGTGCTACACAAGTTAATGCGGGCATTGTTTATGTTGGTTTTTAAATTCAGCATTGAATATCGCAAATATCAATGTTAGCGGTGCCAGCATCGGGGTAACTCATTCGTGTAGTATGAGATTAATGCGAGCGTTGTGAGTCCTGAGATACCGCAGCTTATCACACAAGTATCACTAATTCTATTATCAGAGTCAATAATTTATTTAAATTTTTATGCTTTCTTTAGGATTGCACTTTTCGATTGCATTAACAAGCTGCTTGTCTATGCGCTGTTGTTGTGTTAAATGTTAACAGAAAATAGAGATCTAAAAGCTGATTTGGAAGTGAAATGATATAAACTGGAAAAAACAACAAAATTTAACTCTGGTTCAAACCTAAGGTTTCTTTTGAACATTAATATTAAAATTCTCAAAGTGAAAAGAACGAACCATTAGTTTTTGCACAATATAATGGACCCATTTATTTTAGATCCTTTGAAATTTGAAATAGATCTAGTACACAACGCACATATGGCATATAAGTCTAATGCATGGTATTTTGATTATCAAGCATTGTTGATATCTAGGCAACTGATAAAATCCGTTAATCATCATCGTTATGGCTGTATTTTATTTATTTACAATACGTAAAACGTATCTATACGTATACTATGCACACGGCATTAGTAATCTTGTATGACGAAGATGATGATGAAAATATACGAATATCAATTGCGGATACAAAACATTTATTATTTTCAGGGTTTTATATACCCAGCTCTACACGTATTAGTGGCGAGGTGGGCGCCGCCGGCCGAAAAAGGGAAATTTATAAGCGCTTTGATGGGAGGCACATTGGGTACAGTTGTAACGTGGTCATTGGCTGGACCACTTCTGGAGAAATTTGGATGGGCGTCTGCCTTTTATGTCCCAGCTGCAATAACACTGGTTTGGTGTGTCTTCTGGTGGTACCTAGTCGCAGATACGCCGATAGAACATCCAAGAATTTCGGATCAGGAGAGAAAATATATTTTAGACGCGCTTGGCGATAGGGTTAAGAATTCAAAGGTAAGGTTCTTACACGTTGTGCATATAATATGTATAAATAAGTGGTCTAACAGTACAGTGTTACTTTTAAATACACAGCGTATTAGTATCGTTTAATTTATTGGTAACAAGTATTTACTTTAATACGCAAATACTACATGTATTTAGCTACCATTATGCACACCTTTATTACCTTATTTTCTGAAATTTATTTCCTAATAACTTTAAAAATCATGTGCTGGTAAATATTTATTATTTAGCATTAATTCTAACGTATGTCATATTTTCAGGGTATGCCGCCGTTTAAAAACATTCTTACATCATTACCGTTTCTTGCAATGACTATTCTTCATTACGGAAATTTGTGGGGCTTGTACTTTATAATGACAGTTGGACCTAAATTTGTATCAAGTGTCCTTGGTTTTGAACTATCTGCCGCTGGAATAATATCGGCTTTACCTTACCTAGCAAGATTATTCTCTGCCACTATATTTGGAGCGGTTGGTGACTGTATATTGTCCAAAAAATTAATGACTACAACAACAATAAGGAAATTCTTCTGCTTGTTCTCGCACATATTACCTGGCGTTTTACTTATTCTGCTGGTCTACACTGGTTGTTCAACTGCATTATCCGTAGCAATGATTACTTTGTCCATGGGATTCAATGGAGCTGCGACACTGACAAATCTACAAAATCATCAAGACTTAGCACCAAACTTCGCTGGATCTCTTTATGGAATCGCAAATTTTGTTGGAAGCACGGCTGGTTTCTTTACACCCATGATAACAGCCTATTTTACTCGCAGTGGGGTAAATATTTTAATCGATTTTAACACTTTGAAATATGACTTTGAAACGCATTATGATTAATACGTCAAAAATCATGTTTTTGTTTACAGAATACTTTTGATCAGTGGAGGCCAGTATTTTTTGTGGGAGCGTCGGTTTATATTGTATCGGCTGTGTTCTTCATATTGTTTGGAACTGGAAATATACAGACTTGGAATTTTGTAGACGAAGAGAAGGAAAATGATAAAACTAAGCCAAATGAACGCAAGGAGATGAGTGAAATGACAATAAAAAATGATACTTTTCGGGATCATAAAGAAACTCTGAGCGTTATATCATAAAATGATCTTTGAACTTGGCAGGTAAAATAATGAAGTTATATAAGTGAGCTATGTGTTCACATATGTTGTATGGTAATGTAAATGATAAATTCTCGTGAAATTATTTATACAAAAATAATAAACTGCAACCGGTTTAAACAACTAAAATATGTATTTCTACTTATCAAAACTCGGTCATATTTAGGATGGTTTAGGCTTATAAAGGTTGAATATTGTTTGTAATGACTATGATTTATCTAACTGAACGAAATTAAGAGATATTTGACGTGTGATAACGTGTAACAACCATTAAAACTAATGGTAAGTATCTAATTTATCAAATTTTGTGTGACTGTGATTAATATTTACCAAAAACGGTTTGAAACCATTAATGATTTCATTCTTAAACTCGCAGATAGTCGCAGTTAAGCATTAGTGTAATAAAGTTAGAAATTGTGTTCTGCAGACTGAAGGTTATCTGTTTCTGTTTTTATGTAATTAACAATTAATTTATCACTGTTTTATAATTATGGTGACAGTTTACATGAACTTGTTCTATGTATTCGTCCCTGACGCAAGGATCTTTTATTCACACTTATTATGATACTTCTAAAATTATGTTTTCTAATCACAAGTTAAAAGTTTGGCAAACCATCGTTTTCCAAACATTTCCATTAATATTTTTTTGTAATCCGTATAGCATTGGTGTTTTTATTCCAAGTATTAATAAACATTAAAACTTTGTGAAAAAGAGAAAAGTATCATCATCCTTGTTATTTTGTGGCTTCGAGTAGCGCTTTTATTTATTGAAAGGAAACGATGGTCTTTTCGTCTTTATCTAATCATAAAATTGTCTTAGTACTCTAAATATATTATCTTTATTTCTTTGAAACCCTATAGGGTCAAATTTAATTAAATTTGAATTTGAATTGTAATTGTGTATAAAATTATAATAATGTGTTTATAATTTCAAGATAAAATTTATATTAACTGTGCTATGTTGTTTTATTTGTTATTACAATTTTTTATTTAAAACTTAATGATTATGATTATAAATGAGGTGCCGTTACTGCAACGCTGCCCTCTTCTAACGCTACTTCTCGTTATCGGTTTGGTCGTTAGTCGTGTTTAACTTTTAAGACTTTCATGGGCAAAAATGAGGGTGAATTGATTACTTTGTCCATGGGATTCAATGGAGCTGCGACACTGACAAATCTACAAAATCATCAAGACTTAGCACCAAACTTCGCTGGATCTCTTTATGGAATCGCAAATTTTGTTGGAAGCACGGCTGGTTTCTTTACACCCATGATAACAGCCTATTTTACTCGCAGTGGGGTAAATATTTTAATCGATTTTAACACTTTGAAATTTGACTTTGAAACGCATTATGATTAATACGTCAAAAATCATGTTTTTGTTTACAGAATACTTTTGATCAGTGGAGGCCAGTATTTTTTGTGGGAGCGTCGGTTTATATTGTATCGGCTGTGTTCTTCATATTGTTTGGAACTGGAAATATACAGACTTGGAATTTTGTAGACGAAGAGAAGGAAAATGATAAAACTAAGCCAAATGAACGCAAGGAGATGAGTGAAATGACAATAAAAAATGATACTTTTCGGGATCATAAAGAAACTCTGAGCGTTATATCATAAAATGATCTTTGAACTTGGCAGGTAAAATAATGAAGTTATATAAGTGAGCTATGTGTTCACATATGTTGTATGGTAATGTAAATGATAAATTCTCGTGAAATTATTTATACAAAAATAATAAACTGCAACCGGTTTAAACAACTAAAATATGTATTTCTACTTATCAAAACTCGGTCATATTTAGGATGGTTTAGGCTTATAAAGGTTGAATATTGTTTGTAATGACTATGATTTATCTAACTGAACGAAATTAAGAGATATTTGACGTGTGATAACGTGTAACAACCATTAAAACTAATGGTAAGTATCTAATTTATCAAATTTTGTGTGACTGTGATTAATATTTACCAAAAACGGTTTGAAACCATTAATGATTTCATTCTTAAACTCGCAGATAGTCGCAGTTAAGCATTAGTGTAATAAAGTTAGAAATTGTGTTCTGCAGACTGAAGGTTATCTGTTTCTGTTTTTATGTAATTAACAATTAATTTATCACTGTTTTATAATTATGGTGACAGTTTACATGAACTTGTTCTATGTATTCGTCCCTGACGCAAGGATCTTTTATTCACACTTATTATGATACTTCTAAAAATTATGTTTTTCTAATCACAAGTTAAAAGTTTGGCAAACCATCGTTTTCCAAACCTTTCCATTAATATTTTTTTGTAATCCGTATAGCATTGGTGTTTTTATTCCAAGTATTAATAAACATTAAAACTTTGTGAAAAAGAGAAAAGTATCATCATCCCTTGTTATTTTGTGGCTTCGAGTAGCGCTTTTATTTATTGAAAGGGAAACGATGGTCTTTTCGTCTTTATCTAATCGCAAAATTGTCTTAGTACTCTAAATATATTATCTTTATTTCTTTGAAACCCTATAGGGTCAAATTTAATTAGAATTTGAATTTGAATTGTAATTGTGTATAAAAATTATAATAATGTGTTTATAATTTCAAGATAAAATTTATGTTAACTGTGCTATGTTGTTTTATTTGTTATTACAATTTTTTTATTTAAAACTTAATGATTATGATTATAAATGAGGTGCCGTTACTGCAACGCTGCCCTCTTCTAACGCTACTTCTCGTTATCGGTTTGGTCGTTAGTCGTGTTTAACTTTTAAGACTTTCATGGGCAAAAATGAGGGTGAATTTGATTACTTTGGTCCGCCACTGTATTATTACGAAGGTCTCCTTACAGATTTTTCGTTAACCTATATTTTTGTTATCCAATATTCACTGCGGTCATGCCGCGCAATAATGGCGTTTGTGACATGTATTATTCTTCAAAGATGTTCAAAATTAGAGTGCGTGCAATAGTAAGTGCACAACAATTGATATTATTATTAATTCAAGGTATTTGTACATTATTATATTTTTAGTGTTTGAAGGTTGGAATTATGATTTTTTTAGGTTACTTCTTCATATTTATCGTCCGTTATAATCTTAGCGTACATATTATTGACATGGTCCAAATATCAAAAAGAGATATAGGAAAATATAATTTAAAAAACCTTAACAATACTAATCGAAATCTACGGTTGGATACCAGAAAAGGGGTTAGTAATAAAATCTTGTATTTTGTTTAGTATCTAGAAATTGTTTTCGAAGAAAATTATTTGTAACACTAAGGATTATTTCAACAGACAATTCTAGATGTAATGTTTTGGGATGAAATGAAAATGGCACAACTGTTTTCGGCTTACCACATTGGGTACTGCGTTTGTTTCCCAATATTTCATAACATAGGTGATAGGTAAGTCGTTATCATTCAAATGTTCAAATTAGTAACTATGTAGTAAAAGAAGAATGGATTTGAAGAATTAAAAACCAAACCACTTTTGTTCACCCTTCGTAACTACATAACGCCAACTCGATGGTAGGTACCATATAATTGTACTGTGTCCCGCATGGCTTAATGGTTAGCAGCCCATCGTCGAAGCCAATATTTGCACAAAACAGAAATGATTGGTTTTTGAGTATGATTGTGTTACGTTGCATCAATTTTTTAGGTTTCCCTACAAATTTAGTTACGGTTGACACTTATGTAGTTTCAGGTCAAGCATATTGAATTCCGTTCTACCTATACCGAATCTATTCGAAGATTATAAAAAGTTGCTCTTTCATAGACACAGGACTATTAATACATCCAGACCCGTAAACTAGTTATTTGTGTCTTGTACAAATTTGACCGAGATTCGAAACCGCAACGTAGAGACATGGAGCCACGTATCTTGTCAGTACTACATGTTGTGTATGTAGCTTGCAGCCAAGCCACGGCCACTAAGGCCCCTCGCTACGACAGTGCTGAAACCCGTTCGAGAGTAACTCGTAGAGTGTTCTCCTCCTACCTCAATGTAGCTTAAGTTATCTTTGAATATTATTAGTCGATAATTTATTAAAAATAAAATTTAACAATAACTTAATTATCACAGACTGGGACCCACTTGGGTAGTGGGTATTGCTGGCATGGTTTCAGGCATTTTAAACTGTCTCACTCCCGCATCGGCTTACTATGATTTCTGGGCGCTGTTCGTAGTGCGTGTAATAAAAGGATTTTGCGCGGTTAGTCTGACAATGTACTTAATATTTAGTTACAAAATAGACATGGAACGAAATTAATCAAAGACATTGCTAATTTTTTTGGTATGTAATTTAAACGTCAGTTACCCTTGAATTTTGATATTATATATTAAGAATAACCAAGGCCAACAGGTTAACTACGTTAACTTATCGAATTCCTGAGGGCACCTAAAAGTTCCTAATTTATTTGATTTACGACAATCATAATTATACTAATTACCAAAAGATCCATAATTTCGTTGATAAGATTGGCTTCCTAACAAGATTAAAATACCTGTGTCCTTCTAGGGCGCCATGTCACCAAGTATGGTCCAAGTGCTACGATTTTGGGTGCCCCCTATTGAGAGAAATCATTTTATGTGGGCTTACTGTGGTTAGTTCTAACATTATTTAAATAAAAATTTAATTAAAACTGAAAATCTTTCATAAGTAGTTATTCTAACTTACTAAAGCGAAATACCACTGACTTACCACGAAATCTCGGGACCGATAAACCCTAGAAACTTTAAAAAGTAGGAATCAGCTAAATAAGGATATTACGAAAAATCGCCCTAAATCGACGGAATGAGGGATGAGACTGTCATTACCATGTTTTGAATAGATCTCATCATTGCATTGAAAACGTTCCCAAAGTCAATACGTCTACTAGTAACGAAAAGGAAACCCATCTCCAGGCTCCATCATGAAACTCTCATTACCAAGTTTTGAATACATATATTTCATGAATGTAAATCCAACGAACCTAAATCTACCAAACTCATATTGTATTGTCATCATAAAAGTAAAAGTAAAGTAGCAGCCTATAAGTGCCCACTGCTGGGCAAAGGCCTCCTTCTCAAATACGAGTATCAGAGAGGGTTTAGGAGCCGGGAAGGGCCCGCCACGCTGCTCCAGTGCGGGTTGGCGGGCTTCACATATCCTCGAAATAATATTGTTATTATTTCTCAGACATGCAGGTTTCCTCACGATGTTTTCCTTCGCCGCCGAGCACGTGGTAAATACAGCACTTAAAATTGCTATTAACAAATCTTAAAATTGCTATTATCTTAAAATCTTTTTATCATCATAATTGCACACATTTTAAAATTAATTATTATGAGTACTTCGGATATTTCGGGTTGTAAGGGGGAATATACCATCTCTTTCTCCAATGACCAACGGCCTCACCCGCACGTGGTGCACCTCATAAATTCATCCAAAGTTGCTGAACTTAAATGTCATGGACTAGTTAGTCGGGCTACTATGCTTAAAGTCAGGGATAGCTGTAGTTTTCGATTTACGTGTGTTCACACAAAGTAAATACTTTTTATATCATCGCCTATAGAACCCAAATCCCACAGACTGGTGATAAGGAGCAGCATCACTAGAGCGTGGGTGCCGGCACTGTGCTCACCAACCCACTAACCCAGCGTGGTGAGTATGGACAAACCATGCAAGAATCGACTAAGAAGTCGGCATACAATTCGGGCGATTTCTTGGAGAGGTCTATTGTCTTGTTGATTAAAATAAGCTGATGGAGAAGTAGATATCTTTCGAAACTTACGAGTATATACGATTTGTATCATTGGCTTGAACACTAAGGCGTCAGGCCACTTTGTTCCAAATAAACTTTCGCGAAATGTAAGTTGAAACTACTAAAATAAATGAACTAGACGTCTGACTACCCCATCTGGGTATATAATTATGATAGCTTCTTTATTATATTTTATAAGTCGCAAATGCAGAAGGTAAATAATATTCAATATTTATATATAATATTGAATACTTTACACCGAGAAGACCTATACACCTTTATTAAATGTACTCAAATACATGACAAACTAAAGCGAGAACGCTCCTCGTTGCATAAGAATAAATTAATAAAAATAAAAAAACGAATGAACAATAGCTAATTCTTGACATGTTCCAACATTGAAATTTTATAGTTATGACACGAAAAGGGCCAAAGAATTTATAAAGTACTACTGTTTCATTTACACACCAGCGCCTGCGTGGTGTGGCATCGGCGTAAAAATATGCCACCGCTTTCTTGCCGTGTGTGTAGTAAAAGGCGAATAAGAGAAAAGCGTTGAAAATTGCGATAACTACCGATAAATGGCGGGATGACCATCTAGAATACTAAAAAGAGAATAGAAAGAAGTACTAGAACGAAATGAAGCATACCGATGACGGGAAGCAGTGTCTAAGGTGCGAGGTATCAGGTACTGTGATCGCTAATCCGCTTGCCGAACGTGATGATTATGCCATATCTTCCTTATGTGAGAGGTCGATGGGCCTGGAGACGAAATAGGAATAGGGATACGTCCCGCAGTGGACTATGTACTGGCAGGTTAATTAAGGCCTCAGTAACGTCTAAAGTCATTTACTGTTTTAGTAATTGTCACTGAGGCTGCTCGATTAATATTTTGGTTACGAATGTCCAATTTGTTCAATTGAAGTGTTACATAATGTCTGTGTCTGCACAGTCGTAAGAGTACTGCTGCTTAACCAACAGTTGGACTAATTATCGAGGTTCCGAGTGTTTTCACATAATCCGGTACGACATCGAATACAATACTTATGTATACATTTTACGTTCCCCGTTATCGTATCGGAAACCGATACCGATATCATATTGCTTTGAGCAACGTTTCGCGAGATTGATTTTTGATGGATGACTGCTTAGAAGGCACGTGGAGTTGTACATTCTGTCTTTTGGACTATGCTACTCGTAAGCCACTTCGTCCGATCAGAAAAATAAAATTTGGGTTGCAAGCGTTCGACTGGGTCCGATATCTAGCAGTCGCTTTGAATTAGCAGTTGCCTAACAGATAGTATCTGTAATGAGATTATATCTACCGATATTTCAAATGAGTAAGCGTCAGTACAACACATCTCAATGCTACGTTTGTTTAAGGATAGGATAACAAACCCTTAAATAAAACGAATATACTGTCCACTAGATAGAAGGTAGTCACTTTGACACATTGCGAATTTTTTTTCTCTAGAAACATCTTAAAAATTATTTTTGGATCTATGATTCTTGTTTTCACACTCAATTAACCCTTTTTAAATTCTTTGCATATCTTTCATCTAAACTTTCTTATTTGACTTATACCTGCCATCATCGTGTGTATCCAATTTAAACATAAATTATGTACGCCAATCTTCTTTCCATTTTTTCCCTTCTTCATCAGTCTAGAAGAAATACCTTTTACAGTTTAAGACTGCTGTTTTCTTCTACTCTACCAATGCCTTTTTCTATATAGTAGGGTACAATAAAGAATAAATAATAAAATCTAAAACTAGGTAATATAAGATGTAGCTGAATCTGAACGCTGAGTGCGTTGTCAAACCTATTGGTTCTCCGGCTTTGGTCACTGCCCATAAGCAGCAGCGTATATATATTGAATGTATTATATATAGAATCTCCAACAAAAAAATCAGCTAATTCATGAACTTCTTTTTACTTCTATGAATGTATTCCAAGTATACAAGACTTTTAAATGCTCATAAATTATTACAATAGTAATGTTCTTGAAACAATCATACATTGGAAAAAATTAGTTTGCACGATTCCGCATTGAAAAACAATAAAATTACATATAAAGGTAAAAGAAAAAGAAAGAAGAAGAGTACCACTCTCCCTTTCACAAATGCGCCCACTACTTTCTTCACATCATGAACCTTCACCACAATTATCACCCAAATCTAAGTTTCTATTTACAATCACGACCACTTTTGATACGTAAAATAATTTGACATATTTGAATACATTAACGAGTATAAATAAAATCAACACCAACATCGATGTGGTGAAGGTTCACATTAACCTCTAAAACAAGATAGACTACTCTGTAGGAGCAGCGTAATACGGCTACTTTAAGCTTATATTAATATAGTCAGTCATATAATGTACTTAGCATCAAAACTATTTAATTAAATTTTTTTTTCAAGGGATTACAACTGGAACTTGTTCTACATTTCTCATTTGTGCAGCTGTACAATTTTATTCTCGATGGCCAGTAGGATTTTACATTTGTGGGGCGGTGCAAATTTTATGGTCGACGGCCTGGGTGCTTACTGTCAGTGATTCACCAAGACAACATCCGTGCATATCTAATGAAGAGTTGGAATATTTAACAAATACAATTGGATCACTGTTTACCATTAAAGTAAGTCTTATTATTTACTATTCTTTTATTTATTTAAACGATATTGCAATCACATTAAGAAAAAGTACAAGTACAAACTCTCAACTACAGCTTTGTCCTAGTGGAGAATCCTCCAGCGGCATTCTTGGCATAAAATGTACCTTCTGTGCTATTCCAGGCCTGGTATCAGGTGTCTTCATACCAAATTTCTTGAAAATCAATGCAGCCATTCATGCGTGATTGAAAGACTAATGTTCAAACTAAAATACTTTTACATTTTTTATATAAAAGTAGGATTGATATTATATTGACATATATATGTAGTATGTTCTATATTTCACATTTCTTCGCAGTGAAATGCCAAAAACACACCCGTTACTCCGGGCTTGCAATTAATAAATCTTCACGGAATTCCACTCTCGCCGCATATTAGCAGGTCCACGAGAAAGTCCATGCTCCACGCACACATCCGTAGAACACACTTTTAATAAAATGATGGTGAACGCCGAATCTCTGAGTTGCTGATCATAAAAAATGAAGCTTAGGTATAGCTATATGAGCAACAGTAGATTAGGCTATTTTAGTCCACTGCTGAACATAAAACCCTCTGAGAAAGGACCAGAAAGAGACGACCTAAAATCTACATATATTTCTTGCAAGGTTTGCCCGTACTTACCACGATGGGCAAGCGGGTTGGTGAGCGCAGTCCCGGAGCCCTGTTACTGGTGATGTTGCTTCCCATCACTAGTCTGATGGATTTGGGTTTGGCAAATACGGATGGACATTTCGTCAAAATTCGGTCGTCAGAGACTCGTTTGTTTGAAACAGGATGAACTATGTCCAGATGAGGTCGGCATATAGCCTAGCTATATTTACACTAAAATAAATCTTTTAAATATCTGAACTCGCATCTAATTTCAGTTAACAAACACTCATGCCCCTTGGAAATTGATTTTAAAATCGATATCATTTTGGGCGGTATGTATTTTAAATTTTGGATATGCTTGGATAATAATTTCACTGTGTATACATGGTCCCCTTTATTATACGCAGGTACTTGGTTATACCATATATCAAGTAAGCATCGTTTCTTTTTACTTATAGTTCTTTATTATGTTCTTTTCCACAGTTAATCATATTTACTTTTATTTACAGGCTTCGGCACTAACAGCGTTACCTTTTCTACTACGATTAATATTAGGTACAATTGTGATACAAACATTTTATTGGTACAAGCATAACGACAAAATCATAAGAATTAAATACGTTAGAAAATATTTCATTTTTGTTTGTAAGTAAGGCAAGACAACTTGCTGTATTATTGTCAATTTTCATTCCCCATTCCCTTCTAGTTTCATAATTCCTGATATTATGATTCAGAACACATAACCATAAATTTTCCATTGTTTAAAATTTATGGGAAGGGATAAACCTCACTATTTCGTACCTACCTGATGCTATTGGACCTAGGACTAAGTACCTATTATTAGACAGTGGAAGTCTCCTTATAAGGAAGTAACGTATGTTCTCTGAGTTGGTAGTAGTCCTAGCTTGGCTTTTATATAAAATTACGCTAGAGACCTGATTTCGATCATCGATGCATTAATATATTTATTATCTTATCTTAATAATAAGGCAAACTGCCTAACACAGAAATAAAAAAGAAAAATTTCGCGGAAATGAGAAGTCCGCATATTATGGACTGGACCCGGTTCGAGATTAGTTTCAAATATACTTATATTTTTTTTTTTTATGAAAAAATAGGCCTGCGTTTGACCTCAATCTTGCCCGATGGAAAGCGAAGATGAGGCCTAGGATGGTACACGCTTGCCTAGATGTCTGTTCACTTTGGCCTTGAAGATATCAAATAATGCGTGTACAGCGACAATTTAAGTTCCTTCTTTTTAGTATTTATTATGAAAGGAAAGAAAACTTATGGCGTTCGAAAGATACTGTGCCATAGAAGTGCAACAAAAATAAATCATGTGAAGTGTCATCATGTTATCAAAGCACGTAAAATGAAGTGAAGATACTCGTATGCCTTTTTCATACAAAACGCTTTCACAATGAAATTTAAAAAAGTATCTGAAAAGAAGTAGAGTTTCCGTACTTTAAACCCAATTCGTGGAATTTGGACCACAAGCGATACTAGCTATAATTAAAGGCGCTCTCCTCGTTTGTACGTAGGCGTGATGAGAGTCACAGGCGATTTCCATAATGTTTATAACCATGTAATCTGAACTGACTACGTTATTTCAATACGTAATTATTATATTTCATAGCTCATGTCATTCCCGGGGTTTTGGTATCATCATTATGGTTGTTTCCTGCTATACCTGGACCTACTATTTTGACTTTAGCTGTGGCACTTACTGCAGCAGGAATGGACCTCACATTTGATATTTGCTATGTGAGTATTTGTTATGTAAGTAAGGGGAAATGTACAAACGTCTTCTCCAAATCTAACAACGCCTTCTGATAGTGTGTAATTCCATCTAATATACCGAAGGCAAATTCTACAGAATAGTGATGGGGAGCAAGACCAGCTTCACTACCTAGTGCGTGGGTACCTACATTCCCAGCGTAGTGGCAGAACAAATATTTTAAAGAACGCATTACAGTGTCTGTGAACGCTTTCTTATATTCTAACCAGTGGTGCCCATGCCCATGAATATTTTACTAGGTGGTAGAACTCCTTTTCTATCTAGGAGCCTACAACCTACCCTCTTACTTATTTCTGCCGCTAATCAGCAATGCGTCCACTGTTGTGTTTCGAAATTCTTGATACCCTTAGCGTTGACAACGCTTCTGTAACGTTCGTCGATTGAAGTAGTTTGCATGTGTCCATGGGCTGCAATAGCCACTCGCCATCGGGTGGTTTGGTAGCTAGTTGGTCACTCCAATCTTATAAAAAAAGTGCACTAAGATAGATAGATGACCGAAGAATGTAAGCAACATGCTTAATGCTTACATTGTATTGTATAATGCTATTGACCTTCTTTTTTCAGGCACATTTGCTTGTAAAAATTAAAATTAATTAAATATTGATATATATATGAACTAACTAAATTAACGCTTCCCAGGAACTAACACCTATGTACGTCAACTCTGTGAATACAGTTATCAAAATTATTGGAAATACTTCCGGAATAATAGTTTCTTTATGCGTGGGAGCAGTTACTGTTAAATTCAAAGTAAATTTGCATCAGCTCCTAATTCAATATTTTTTTCCGTTTATCAAAATTTTTGCCATTGTTTTTTAATTATTGCAGAATACACAGAATGTTTGGAAGAATATTTGGTGTTTTCATGCAACAGTGTTACTTTTGTGCGGCATAATCTTCTTGATTTGGGGTCAAACTCATGTGCAATCATGGAATTCAATTAAAAACAGGTGCATAAAAAGAATAGTGTTGTTGTAAATATAAATGAAGACTAGTAGTTTGTTAAAGAACGAACTTAATCAATTAATAAAAGAATGTTTTGTTGAAATAAATTAACAGAAAAATAAAATATAATTTAAATAATATAATAATTTTAAGAATTATTAAATTAATTAAGGCCACAACGTAAATTTCCTACAACTGCGAGACCATCTGTGATGTCGAATATAGTCGAAGTGGAAGAAGATGATTCTACGTAAGTGTTTAAAATAATATAAAACAATTTTTAATTAGAATTTTTAATTTACATTTTATCTTTATATAAAAAATATTTTCTATGGACTGAAACATTTTATAATTATGCATTAGGTTCCAGGTCACCTAATGCATAATGTGGTAGTAGTGGTAAGTATTTACTTAATATATACTTAATATTATTATGCATTTTCAATGTGTATGTGCAAAACGTTCAGAGATCTTAAACTTTGTGTGCGGGGACTGACGGATCTCACTTTCAAAGGCGGTATGCCTTTTTATAATTTTTATAATTTTAAACATATTGCAAGAGTAGTTTTAAATTTAAATTCGGTGTGGTCCCTCAGCCCTCATACACACGTGGAAATCTATGTCACAGAAAAACTAAAATATTTTGCACCTATTTAAATGCCTATGATGCGTCCTAACAACCAAGTCGTTCCTCGTTAGTGTGTCATAACAATATAATTTACATGGTTAGATACACTTCATGAGAGAATGAGCGGCCTTTATCATTTAGGAAGACATTTCATACGGTATTTTTTTTTAAGATTATTTTTTTGGAACTTTCAGATATCATAGTATCCAGTCACAAAATAAAAGAAGCTTCTAGCATAAATACTTTAAGCTCGTAGAAAATGTGTCACAAATACTCTGTAGGTACTAGGCTACTTCTAAAGCGAATGCAACGTGTATGTTATAAGATACAAT
Source organism: Bhutanitis thaidina (assembly GCA_029286595.1). Lineage (NCBI taxonomy): Eukaryota > Metazoa > Arthropoda > Insecta > Lepidoptera > Papilionidae > Bhutanitis > Bhutanitis thaidina. Next base: position 7,610,067 of record JAGSMS010000005.1, read on the forward strand.
GTTATACAAAAATTAAATATCAACTTTTAACAATTTGTTTTTCTGAATGTTGTCCCATTAACTCAACGTAAGGTCAACTATAAATGACTGGAACTCCGAATGATTTTTAGTATCTTCGCGAATACTACACATATGAAATGAAATTATCATTTACAGATTTTATTGCGTTTAACTATTACTTTTGTATTCCCGACGTTTCATGTGCTTTACAGCGTGGCCACTGAAACCTATGGTATTTGACATCCTGATATTATAGTTAGCCCGACTACTAGGTCAGCTTTATAATTTTCGGTCCGATCTATGCAGAATAATCTCACAGTATTTTTAGGTTGTGCTGTGGCATACTTTGAATATTTAATTTTCGTTAAAACGACAAATATTAAAAAGTATTAATTAAACGTGATGATATCCGTAAACAATGGTTTCATTTCAATTGACTGGACTCCTTTAAATTTTCCTGTTATGATTCTATATCAAACATATTACTCCGAACAGCTGTGGGTATTAGTCAGAATTTCCATCTTTAGTTAGCAGTTCGGTAGGATAATATAGGGATAGTAGGTTTTCGGATAGTTTTGGGTATAGAACCAAAAGACAAACATAAATCATGTACCGAAGTAAAAAAACAAATAGAATTTTTGATTTCACCTCTATTTAATTTTAATAAAAAAAAATATTTTTGACATTTTTAAACTGAAAATAAATACGAGCATTTGCATGTCACAAAAAATGAAATGACTTAAAAATTATTTAAGGCAAGCTTACACAAGTTTCGAGTGCAATATGTTTTCGCTTGTCAAGAATTCGATCCTCTAGTGTTAAGGCTGGTTTATAATAATAAACATAATAAATCTTTATTATCAGATATACATGGTCCATAGTGATACATTTTTTTATATGTAAAAAAAGCTGTTTCAAAATACATCCTTTAAAATACTACGAAGGAATATACGAAACTTGTTGTTTCCACCCAACGTCTGTACGCTGTTGTGAGTTTCAGTCTTTCGGCCAGGCTTCATATTATAGAATTCTGACACGTGTCAACCCTGAACATGGATGAAGCTACCCTTTTTCGGAGTATGGCATCAAAGGAGTCCAGCCGTGCCTCAGCAAACATTGCTGAAGCACTGCAGTATCGTTCAAAACCATAAGCTGTCGAAATATATTATTGTACTCTAATACTCTAATTCAGATTTAAATTTGCTGCAGGAACTACTGTGGTATATTTGACATTCCGTACTCTAAACCACAAGAATATAGGTGCTTCAAAAGTTATTAGTGGTTGGAGACAAATAGTATTTAGAAATGGGTTGTTATGTATGTATGCAATGTTATATACTAAATATTAGTAGACGCGTCTGACCAATAGCGAATAACCAATTACATAAATATATAAGAACATTATATATTATAATACATATATACTAAAATATGCTCGTGTGTGTTTATAGAAATTGGTGTCTCTGATGAATTCGGAAACGGTTCTAACGATTTGGATAAACTGGCCACAGAAATTTTATTGTTGTTTAAGGTTGTGTTTTTTAGATATAGTAATACTAATTCTAGGGAGTACAAGAGTGCCTATATCATAAAAATTTAACGATATATATCAAAGCAAAGAATATGTAACTACGTTATAAGAGTCGGAACTTCCATAGTAAATTTTAGATCTTAATACTCTCAGTTTCGTACATTGCTTTTTTTTAGAAGTTGCCACTATAGACAATGTAATCACTACGTTATAGTTTCGACAGCCCGTATCCTCTTAGTAGTCTGTGCCTAAGTAACAGACAGTCTATATAAATTACTCAATGGTAACAGTGTTCTGTGTAGTGATAATCGGTGTTACAAACACATCGATGTTAACATCTCCGATGTTCGAGACATTATTAGAATTACCTGAATAAAACAAAGATTTTCTTATGCTGCACTGCGTTAAGCATTCATTACTTGATAAATCATTCCTTATGGATACGGTTAGAATCAGTCTTCGATTTAGTTTCTCTGCTCGTGTGTTCATCGGTGATGCAACTTCTGATTATGTGTTTATGACATCGATTTTTCGATGTTTAACTTATAGCAACATCGATGATCATAGACATCCCTAGTCCTGTGTCTGTGTCATACGATTAGTAACCTGCGCCGCTTAGTAGTCTGTGGTGACTAGAGAAACTTTCATAAGATATTTTTAAGTGTTTAATCAGAATTTAAAGAGCAAAATAATACCGTAGGAAATTAAAAATATGTCTTGTAGCATAGTTGAATATTATGCAGAACATGAACGATATAAGTGCGGTTATTGTAAGAAATCTGATACGAGTTATAGTCACGGTAATGCTCTTTACACTTTATTTCGATTTATTTGCTTCTAACAAGAAATTTTAATACTTTAACTCATTTAAGGTGTATACTGTTATGTATTATAGGTTTATGGGCACACACAATGACTGTTAGGGATTATCAAGATTTAATAGACCGGGGATGGAGACGGTCCGGCAAGTATTGTTATAAGCCTACGTTGAACGTTACCTGTTGCCCTTCGTACACAATACGGTAAGTGTTTTTATGTACAGATAAAAATTTGTAAAAATTGTTACTGATATTATTAAATAATTATTTACATTTAGATGTAAGGCAGTGGAATTTAAGACATCGAAATCACAGAAGAAAATATTAAAAAGAGTCAACAAGTATTTATCAGGGGATACACAAGTATTGGAAGGTAATGGGGATAGAAAAATGTCTACAAGCCAGAGTACCGATCAGACAATGGAAAATTTTGATGTGGGAAATGAACAATTCTTAGAAGCTAAAAGAGATCCGACAATCATAAATTTACAAGAAGTTAACTCTAGAGAACTAGCTACTCTTACAAATAGAGATGATATGTCCATAGGTAAGGTGTTGAAATTAAAAATTAAATGACAACGACTTCAGTCAGTTCATTTTACAAATTATGTTTTCAAGTACAAATTCTTTTCATTTACAAATGTTAGCAAATGCACATACTTTCGACTACTTTATATAAGAATAATAAAAAGTTCATATACTACTAAGTTCTTGAAGCTTTTAGTAATCTTAATATTATCAATATTACATTTAGGGCCACTTTCAAATCAATTTATGTTGTATCTCAGTGGTAAAGTTAGGCAATTAGAACTAAAAAGAGATTACTAGGTAGCTCAATGAAAACCACACCTGGGGTTGCGAGCCACACTTTTACTTTATTTTCAGTGTTTTTACTTTAAACTTTTGCTTAAACAAAGTAGGTAAATATTTTTATTTGTGTCTTTATTATTAACGCCAAAGAGGAACATTTAATTCTTAATGTGTTAAAACAATATAAATTCTATTGTTACGACATGAAAGGATTCATCAATTATAAAGATCACTAAAAATGGGTGCATGTTCTAAAAGTACTAAAAAATATGTAGGTATAATTTATCATAGAAACAAAACAAACCAAGACCATATAAACTTATAAGTTTATTTAATACTTTTTTCTGCTAAATACTTTCTTTTTCTCTTTATTATCTTATAAATACTTTATTTTGACTAAAAAACCCCCATCCCGTTCTTCCCATGGGTGTTTTCAGATGTAACTAAAGTTAAGAAAATCTCATGGTCATATCAGGCAAAACCCTTTAGGGTCATAAAATTTACTGGTAGAAGTCTGTTTAGCTATGCTAAATCATGCCAAATAAAAATCCATAATCTCTGCCTTCTTTATCAACGACAGTTATTAGTTAGTTCTTAAATATTCAAAAAAAGCAATGCATTATTTTATCTGTTTATATTTCCATTCAAATTTATTCTTTGTAATTTTTTTGCAATATTTACCTCAGAAGTGGGTTATTGTAGGTTATGCATGACCTGAACAAAAAGACTACCATACCTACAATCAATTATTGTCTTTTTTACTTATTTTACAGGTGAAACATCAATTAAGAGGCCAAGTGGTGCTGTACCAGGAACATCAAGTATACTGCCTGTTAAAAAAGGTTAGATATATAGGTATAAACTAGTCGGCAGAAACTGTTTTATTTGTGTATTAACTCTTAATAAAATATGATTAATGTTTTGCAGATGTAGGTGTGGACATCTCTAAAGCACCATGCAAAAAAGCAAAGATTTTGAGACGTGAGAGAAGAAATGAAAAACTTAAACAGAAGGGTGTTGATATAAGTACACTGATAAATACAAATAAAAGCAAGGAAAAGCAAATTGAAGATCTGATAAATGAGCTAGCAGGAAATCTGAAACACAAACTTGAGGTAATGATACTACTTCATAACTTGTTAAGGGATACCCTAACAGCAAAATCAAAGTGTTGAATCTCATCTCCACTAAAATGCAACGGTTATAGCAGTTACTATGGGTAATACCCTTTATTGTGCAAGTTAGATGTGTAACCCTTCACAACATCATACAATAATAATTATGGACATAAACAATCTCTTATAGTGTAACAGGTTAGTTACAGCCTATTGTAGTACTTGACTCTTTGATTATTTATATGTCTAGATAGATAGTTGGCATGCAAACTTGTTGAAAAAAGTTATCATCTAACAGTTGGAAAAAAGGTTATTCTATGCAATTAGTGACATTTGTGTTAGTGTTTAAGAAACACAGCATGCTCAAATTATAATTTATGGTTAAAAATGCCGATGTCAAATGGTCAAATGAAAAACACCAGAAAATTAACTCTCCATCAGTAATTAATGTGCCTATTATTTTAAAAAATAACTAAATTCTAATATTATTTGTTTTGTAGTATGACAGTATGGCGTTAATAATTTCGGTACTGCCAGTATTTAAGTTTAATATTCCTTAATCTCAATTATTCCACCAAGTTCCTTAACTGGTATATACATTATTAATTTACAATCATCATATAATTTTAAAACACAAATTTTTTTTTACAACATTTACGTATATTTTCTGATGCGATTTTTCGTTCTACGCGGTGGGGAAAAATTGCACGAATTCACAATTTAAATATCCATATACAACCGAAATATTTATAAATTGTATTTTCATTGAAAGCTCCATTTTCAAATCACAGATGGCGAACATGCCATCTTTTTCAATAAAATCGATATGGTGTAATTTTCTGGCTTTTTTGGATGTACTGATTACAGGGATTTGAAAATGGGATATTTTCGTAATCACTATCACAGAAACCTAAAAAATTACACCCATATTAATACTTTTCAAGAATTACATGTCCGCTATCTTAGATTTGAAAACGGAGCTTTAATTGAAAAGTAGTGTTCTTAAGGCTATAAACCTAGAACAATGTGCTATATTTACAGTGAAGAATATTTTCATGCTATAATACAGCATTACAACTGTGCGCGCAATACAGAACTGTCCTGTTTAACTGCTCTGTAACGAGAGGCTCGCAGCTTATCACATGATGAACTGCGATTCTATCTGCCTTATCTTTGGAATCAGACAGCAGGTTGAACAGCATATAAATTTTGTGGGTAAATATACAGTTAACCAAAAATATCTGGTCCAATGCTTTTATAAAACAAGATGTCACTGCAAAAACTGTAATATAACTGTTATTCAATTGTTTAGGAATATAAGTTTAATTTGTACAACATTTTTGCTGGTTGGGTATGATACTAAAAGGAGACGTGATAGATAGTGTATGTGTTAGGGAGTTTGCTTTAATCTCATAGTATTTTTACAAGTGAACTGGGTCCAACTCATGGGACCAGCACCACTAAATTGAATTTACCAAATGCACTGCAATGAAGGAAAACAGATAACGTAACATTTTGAGGATATGTGACAAACTATGTTGGAGCAGCATGGTGAACTCTTTGGGTCCAAAACTCTCAAAAATTTGAATAGATCTTTGCCTAGCACTAGCACATTTACAGCCAGCTATTTTACTTTACTAAGATAGTTTTGTTCCCATAAAAAAACGCTTTCACAACCATATACCTAAAAGTGGGGTGGTCTGACATTTATTTTAATTACCCACTCTTCACCAGAACTTATTTGAACCAACGTGACAGGCGGAGAGCTTGTCGCCGTGTTGATGTCCAGGAGTCCGTAATAAAAAAAAATACATAATTTTCTAAAAACTCCTTTGTTAGAGCCTTCCACATAGGGAATTGAACTCCGGTCTCCGATTTAGGTCTTATTGTCAATGACTTTTATGTTATATACCAATTTTTATAGATTAAATTGGTGAGAACAACACCCCCAAGCCCGGAATGGTTAGCAACAGCTAAGGAGACACATGAAGTCTATGTTAAGTATCAGATGAAAATCCATGGTGACACACCTGAAAAGTGTAGCGAACCGAAGTTTAAGGATTTCTTGGTACAAAGTCCTTTACTGGTAATTTGCTCAAAGTTAATTTATTTATATTTTTATTATTATTAACAATAGGCTTACGTTTGTACTCTTTTTCATCTGATGTTAAGCAGTGTTGCGAAGATGTTGAATGCTTGCCTATAAGGAACCTTTTTCGTTATGCTTCATATTTTGCCCTACAGAAACGTGTTTGTTTGATTTTTTCTTTTACCTTTTATAGGAAGAATATAGTGAGGTTGGACCCCCCTCTGGCTATGGTTCATTTCATCAACAATACAGGGTAGATGGTAAAATAATAGCTGTTGGAGTCATTGATGTATTACCAAAATGTGTATCATCAGTGTATTTTTTTTATGATCCTGACTATATGAATTTGACATTAGGAACATATGGAGCACTAAGGTAATGTTTGATTGCGTTTTGTAATATTATTATATAGTGAACAGTAATATTCATTGATTAATATCTTTTTAGGGAGATTGCATTTACAAGACACTTGCATTCAATGTGTCCAGCGCTCAAGTATTATTATTTAGGATTTTATATCCATTCTTGCTGCAAAATGAGGTACAAGGGAAACTTTCATCCTTCAGATTTGTTATGTCCCGAAACCTACAAGTGGTTTCCAATAAAAGATTGCCTTCCGAAGTTGGACATCAGACCATATTCACGATTAGATCCAGATGTCGATAGTGTTGATGAGCATGATCCAAAACATGGGGATATTAATAACATACCTGTGTATTACAAGGGGGCAGTATTATCATTCAAGCTCTATAAGAAAAAAGTGTCACTTAGCAGGGATAAAACTGAAGAGCTTATGGATTACATACGATTGGTTGGGTCTAAAACTGCCAAAGAGTTGGTTCTAGTTAGATGAAATGTGAATATTTGATTACTGGTTAGGGGGTTCAAGTTATTCTTTCATTACTATTCCCATCAAGAAACAAGGTATTGGATAGGTGTATCAATGTACTTAAATAACTAGTCATCAATAGAAGTAGTGATCTCATTTGCCATTGACGAAACTGAAATTTTTTGTTTAATAAATAAAATTATAAACTGCGTAAATAATTGCCGCGCAACTTAATTACAATGACATTTTCCAATTTAGTTACATTTTTGTTAGAAGGGGATACTGTAACATTTGTTTAAATGGTAATGTAATACTGTCATTTGTAGAATATAAAGTGAATAGTGCAAATCTGGGCCGGCCTTTACTGATCAAGAAGAGAGAAGGAGATATTTTGAGGCTACTGAACGTTGTTGGAATAAGTCCTCGAAATTTTAATATTTTTCAGATGTCACGTTTCTTCACGATGTTTTTAAGCGCCCAGCACGTGATATTCCTCTTATATTAGACCTAAATTACCTAGACCGGTAACGGGTAGCTGGGCAGGACGTTTTAGGTTTAGGTTTGCGGTGTCCCGTGTCTGGTACTGCGATCGTTAGTCCGCCAGGCAAGTCTGTCGATTGGGGCTATAGCTATTCCTAATTTGTAGGAGTTCCATATTCATCAGTGGATATTCATATGAGATGAGACGTATGGGCCGGGTACTCCCTCTTTTTAAGTTTAATGGTATGAGTGAGACCCGGGTCTGATCCACAGTGCAGGCACCACTAAAATTGTTAATTGTAATTTTAATTGCTAATCTTACCACATACTTAGTGATGGAAAATCTAAGATAAGTAAGTAGAAAGTATGTATGAGAAATAATAAAACCTATTTTTGGAGAATATTTGAACTCCCATATCCATATCTCAACAGAGTAGCGCGGTGGACTCTTCCTTGTTTGGAGCAACACTCTCAAAATTAAGAAGTGGAATTCGTCCACTTGTGCATACGGCATACTTCCTCTTTCTTTGTATTTTAATAAATAAAAATATTAAAAGTGTCATTAGGGTAATTATTATGTAGGTCAATGAGTCTAAAAAGAGTGTAGGTAATTTTAGTAGATCGAATATGCAGGAAATCTAATTTCTTTTGTATAATAAAAATTATGTAATGATATTTAGATTTAGTTATACGTTTATATGGCTTTTTGTCCGCAATAACCGATGTATGAGTGTATAACGTGTAGCACGTAGTAGGTACAAATTAAGAATAAAATACCAAATTTGTAGTCCTTGTGTAAAAATTTATTACGATTTATAATTTAAGCATATATTGTCGGACAATTGCTCCCCTATAAGTAGATTTATTAAAATTCATAAATGTATTATTCACAAAACTAAACGCTAAGGCTGTAACTTATCGTTTTTTTTGTGGTATGGATACTTTTCGGCTAGTCACACACTAGACCGACTTTTATATACCGTTAATTGTAAAAAGAATTTTAACAAATCTCTCTTCATTTACAATTTAGGTTTCTGACATTTGCAATTATACTTTCTACATTATACCTAGGTAGTAATCTTATACCCAACGAAACATATTTTTGACAAGCCTAATCATTAAAATTATTTATTTTTAAGGCGTTTATAGGCTTTAAAATTGCACATGAAATACTACAAGTATTCAGTTGAAATGTTCTTGTTGGTTTGCACGCTTCACTTAAGTGTATTATTATTAAAGTTTTACTGTTAAACAGATGTTTTGTTTTATTGATATGTTTGCACTTTAACTGGTAAATTATGCAGCCAGTAGCTATACCTACATACCAGTACTTATTTAATCTTTATTGCTATTCATTTACACAGAAGGACAAAAGGCGGACCTATAGACATTCTCTACCAGTTAACCTATGGTGTGGTGAAATCTTGTGATAGATATTAGATTGAACATAAAGATGTAAGTAATTGACATCCATGATTGTCCATCAAGTGAAGTGATCAAGTTAATAAAAATTGGGAAAATAATAGGTATAATAGAGTATACTGTAACCCAAGAAGAGGTATTTTGTCTGACATGATTGTTTACTGACGCCCGCGAAGATAAGACTTAAACCATTTTAAGGCTGTAGCTGGCAAATTGAAATGGGATAGGAGAATATCATGATCGACTGCGTTAAAAGCATTTAAAAAGTCTATGAGCACCCTCACTGTATCTTTGTTTTCTTTCATGCCACTTATATCATCGGTAACTAATTAAGACATTCGCATTGCTATAACTAGAGCGAAACCCAAACGGATAAGAGGTCAGTAGGCCTTTTTTGGTTATAAACAAGGAAATTTACTTGTGCTCAAAGGTTTCAAGAACATGGGAGAGAAATGGCAGAATAGTTGTTAGTATAGAATAGTACCGCCAACCCGCATTGTAGCAGCGTGGCGGGCCTTCCCGGCTCCTAAACCCTCTCTGATACTACTATTTGAGAAGGAGGCCTTTGCCCAGCAGGGGGCACTTACAGGCTGTTACTTTACTTTTTTCTTTTAGAATAGTACAAACAAACTAAAATGCGGTTAGCAAAATCAGGTAGAATAATAAAGCATATTCTAAATTAAGAAATAGAAAATAAAGCGTGACAAATATTACATAAGTAACATTTTTAACTAATCTTATTGAACTAGTCCCCTCCCTCGTTTCCGCAAGGGAGTAAACACAATGGGGCCATAATCCGTATGCGAGATAGAGATAGGTTTAATCAAAGGAGACACTGAAGGCTTGAAAGGACAGCCATCATAGGATAAACTGAACGAGGTTTTGCTCTAAAGCATAAATTGCATTAAAAAAAACTATTCGTCGAACAAAAGCGGTTAGCTTTACTAAAGACTCATCGCCTTGATAATCTTATGTATAAAACAAATAACTTAAATATGTACTCCACCTAGAGAAGAGAAGCTAATGTGGTCTCTTTAGCCATAGGGGAAGGTGTGCTAACTGTTCAGGGATTAAACCCCTCAACAAACAGGTGGCAGGATCATCAGATCAGACAGATATGAAGGGAGTCTCCAAGAGCAGACGCCTCCATTTTTTGAGGTAAGACAAACTAGTACCTATAAAATTACCTATATCTTTAGAAGTGACCTGAGAGTGAAGTCCCCTGTTATGAAGGGTAACACACGACCTAACAGGACATCTGATGTTGGAAGTGGCTATGTACATGGGCTGCAGCCCATGTACCTACACCCGCAAATAACTTCTACCTATAGAGTATGAGGTTATACGGCTGAGTATACCTTTCAAATCGGAACACAACAGCGGTTTCACTGCAGTTTGGCGGCAGAAATATATAATAGGGTGGGTACCTATACAGAGTGCTCCTAGACAGAAGTAGATAACTATTAATAAAAGTATTTATTATTTTTGATATACGAAATATACTAAAAATGCATTTAAAATAAATCTTTTCTTATTTGATAATTTAATAAAATATATTTTGAAGAGTATTATTCTTAAGTTTCAAGTGAACAATAACAATAAATAAAATTATCCTATACGAACTTTCATTTCCTATTCTTCAGCTTTGATGGTTGTATATAAAGCGATTTTTCAGTATTTTTTTGTTTAAAGTATTTACTAGATGACGAATTTAAGTTTTCTAACTTCAAAAATAAGACTTATTTTTATACTGGCCCCCAACCCCCATTTTGGCCCATTTAGGGTAGGTAATGGCGGAGCCAGTATTTTGTAAAAATCGTTTTTTAGCGGATACTAATAAAGGAAGTATTGGAGAAAAGAAACTCACTGGTACGAGCCTCCACGTAAGGCGTCGAACCGGAAGGCGAGCCCCTAACCATAAGACTATCGTGCCCTTCGTTTATTTTTATTTTTTTACTCTAAAGGAGTCCCTAGACCAAATCTACTACAGACCAACCTCCAAAAGCACCACTTTTATATTGTTTAATTTATTAAATTAACGTTGCCTCCTATTTAGGATTTTCGTCTGTATCGTATTTATGTCTATGTCTTACTTATCTATTAAATTATCTGTAGGATATACAAATACTTGTTCTGTGCGGGAATCGAACCAGTGACTATTTTCTATAATAAATTCGTAAGAAACACAGATTTATTTAAATAAAATTTGTCAGATGCGCGTTTAAAGTTTACAACCTCAGCAAGAACCTTGTTTTGTTATGGATCGAGAATAAGTTCTTAATTAATACAGCCTTGTGTGGCCTTCTTCGTTGTTTGCAAATATTAAACAAGGAAAGAAGTAAAATTCATTGTCGTTTTTAAGATAATTTATTTTTAGTCGATTTTTGGATGTTATTTTAAAATTTAAAAGAATTTTCCAGCGTGGCTACGTAAATATATTTTGCAATACTTTGTTTAGTTATATATTATCCTCGTTGACTACTTTAGTTATCTTATTATTTAAATATGTTCTTTCATGCTATTGGGCCACGAGGTGAGCTCGTAGCCAACTGAAAATTGTTTCGGTCATCCTTTTGTGAAAGTTGTTTCAGTTATCTACGATGAATATATTATTAAATAGGCATACCTAAATGTCCTTGATTTGACTTCAAAGAGGTAGATGACAACGTAATCCTATGTTATGTGCGATCTGATAGGCTTTTGGTTAAATTTTTAAAAGTAATTATGGACGTTTGTAGTTGAAGATTACAAGTTACTAGCGTTCCACCCGCGACTTTGTCTGCCTGTATCAAACTTATTAAAAATAGGTCATCATAACCTACAGATATCTCTTTGTAAATAATGTTAGTCCCCTAAGACCAGTGGCGGAGCTCACCCGAGAACGTGTCACATAAATACTGAGAGACAAGTAGTTACCTCTCAAGTTGTTACTGGCCATTTTCAACGACTGCACTTGGGTTTTATTGATAGTCATGGCAAAGCAAGAGGAAACTGTATTCTTTAAACACGAACGAATAGTCAGATGGAATCAAAGGTATTCTTGGAATAAAAATGAATTCACCGTGAGCACACCTAGTCAAACAGAGCTCTGGTAACCTATAGTGGTCAGAGCGCTTAGTTTAATTTCACAGTGCGCAAGTGACCCGGAATCTGCGATATAATAAAAAAAAAAACATTGTTTCGTGTCATGTTAAGTCCGCGAACCCGCAGCGAAGCGTAAAGTGTTTTTATTCGATAACGAGTTCAGTTTAGGTGTTTAACAGTTGCTTAAAATTTGGGCTGATTTATCGTATTTTAAGGTCGCACAACGATTCTCTCGCTGGTTTATTGGCGTTACTTAGGTATATCACGATATATTCTAGGAGGTTCTGAATTCCAAAACATGGGCCATATTACTTTGGTTGCAAATGTTACACATTGGTTGCGTCGAGATCTAGGGTAGTTTGAAAGTAGAGTAAACTGTTACTGTTACTTACTTTCAGCAAGGTAGCAGCAATGTCTAAAGATGAAATAGCCGAGACTATACCATTATATTTTCGTATCCTGATTAGATTTAAGATGAATCTTATACCGGCAGTCCCAGATATACACTTTTTTGTTTTATGTGGCCCCCACCACGCGACCTGGTATAGCAGAAACCTATCATTTCTCTGTACAGTTATGTTATACGGATATATAAAATACCTCTGCACAGTTTCGTTATACGGATGTGTAAGATACCGCCGCCACCTATTTCTATTTTATTTACACCTATTATTAATTTTACAAAAAATCTTAAACATTGTATTTTATTATCTAACCGAAAAGCCCAATTAGTATTCTCATTTTATTTATGTACTCAAAAAGGCATAAAACTATTAAAAAAGAGTTTTTGGTCCAAGGACACTACTTATTCCATATACTAAAATTTCTTCCAGTAGGAAAATAACAGGACATTTTATTGAAATGGTAAACGTAGTGTAAACATTGCTAATAAATAAATAAAACATAATTATTATGAATACAATAAAATGTAAATGATTACCGTATTATATTTGTTATTATAGAAAACCTTAAATCGCTCTAATTTGGCGTTAATATTCTTTTTCATGTATTCTGGTTATGCGTATAAAGTTTAATTAATAGCTATATTAATTTCGAAGATTTTGAATGAAAAGACTTGAAAGTTTGTATGAAAAACTGGGAGGCGTAAACACTCTTAAATTCTTTTTTAAAATGACATCATCAGCCGATCTTCCATCTACCGTAGAACCTTAAGTAAAAAATTAAATATTTAAAAAAAAAATTTTGCACTCCTCTAAACATGTCTATGTGTGTATATAGATAAATATGTACTTGTAATAGAGTTAGCGGTACTCAACCATAAAGTCAACATTAAAGTACAAAATAAAAACTAAACGACCTTTAGTTGCTAGTTGATCGGAACTTAAAAAATATTTTAGCATTGGTGTAACAAATTATTCTAGGTTCAGTACCTGTGAACTTTTGTATATACTTATTTGTAAAGAAGTTATCGCGATTCGTATTTTTTTTTCTTTACATATTTAATTTGAATTTAAATATTGGACGAATTAAGTGTTTATTTCATTGCCCTACACAGGAAGTTTTATTTATATACTAAATACTCATGACTTGCCAATCCTGACGACCGCGAGGTAATTGACGTCGAGCTTTTTAGTCCTGGGTTCGTATGCCCGTCGAAGGGTGGAACGGAAGGCCGTCGAATCACAACACAGACCCTTGTGTTGTGATTCGACCCGTGTCTCTGACACTTCCTTCGATTTTATTGAATAAACGAGATATAGAATACAGATAAATATATCTTGCGCAGTTGACAACTGCTAATAGTATTTTGAAGTTATTGCTGTGGCAGAATTCGGTCAGGAGGTCATCATAATAATAATTTTCATCACTAGCGCCTGTCATTTATAGAGGTGGCCAGAGGTTACGGATTTAGCACAGCCAAACAGGAACAAGACAGGTGGCGAGCCATGTCGTGTATAATGCCTTATGCATCTCAAAATGTTTATAAAGTATTCATAGATGTTATTATGACTGTGCTGTTTTAATTAAAGATGGTTACATATATGAATATGTAAACATCTTAAATGCTACATTGTACAGTATAATTGTCTAGTAATTATCATGGTAATATTAGTGCAAACCCATATCAGATAGTGTAAAAATAGAATCGGGGATCAGTCCCGCAAGCTAAACTCGTCTTACGGTGTGGATTTTTATTTCTGTGACGTCTGTACATCGATGTGAAAACATCGCTACGATCGGACTAAGCTTTCACATATGAGATTAAAACAAAAATAGTACCCACTGCAAACTGCAACACTAGCTAAGAGGTGATACTGAGTACGTTAGTAATTAAGATCAATTCTACATAAGCAGTGCTATGGCCTGACCCTATCGCATTCCGTCGTTTCCCAGATAAATATAGTGGCATCCAACAGATAACGGAAGAACCATCTTAATTACGCTAGTCATAAAATATTTAAAAAGGTGGCGGCCAGTAACGTCTATGGTGCAAGGTGTGTAGGTACTGTGATCAGCAAACCGCCAGCCAAACGTAGCGGTTACAGCAAATCCTGCCCTTGGGAGAGAACTGTGTCTAGCAATATACTATTTAGATGCTGCTGAAGAAAATGAGTTTAGAGAGGTACCTCCTCTTAGAATTATGTTAGGGATATTCTTAAAGATAGTTTTAATTGATATGACCATCATATTGATGCTCTCCACTATATCTTTAACGAACAAAAAGTCGTAATTGTTTGGTTTGACGCGCAAAAACGTGAACTTTGTAATTTTTATCCACGTTGTAAGTTTACGTATATTTTGTAGTTACGCTTATTTCAGTTTTTGTAAAATGGAAATATTATGTTGTTTTCTTAAAAGGCGTACCTGTTTATATATATATAAATATATTGTGATTATCTAAGTTAATCCCTCTTTGATATTTTATTAACTATTATTTAAAAAAATTGGAAGCTAAATAATTAAAAAAGCAACACTAAAACACGTTCTACAAAGTACCTACGATGAGTTTTAAATAATTTCCAGATAGCCATCCACCTAAATGAAAAGTTATTAGTTATTAACTAAAGCATAATTAAGTATTGAAGTCATTAATACGTAAAGACTATAGACATTCACGTGAAAACAGCTTTGTTTATAATAAGGTTGCAATTGAGTTTACACCTTGGCCGGTCGTTGTCGTTCGCAGCGTTGTGTCCATAATGCGAATTGTGTTTTTTATCTTTAATAAAGTGAACTAGGCATTGACGATAGGACGTCGAAGTGGCACGCGAGGTGAGGCTTTCGTCGAGTACAAAATGTTGCGGATGTCGATGTCGGTGCGAAACTAACCACGCCACTCACGCCAGTCGAAGGAAGACCAGCGCGCGCGCTCCTCGCCACCGACACTTGGCGCATGCGTGCTTAAAATCTTCGTGCGTGTTTAAGTGATTTACGTGAATATTTAACTAGAAACATGAAAATCCACTTCAAAGTATTCGGTGAGCTTTTTTTTTAATAACCTTGATTATGTTAATCGTGGCAGGTTGCATGGTTAATGACTTAATTGCGCTGTGAAGGTAGTTGAGCACATTAATATGAAGTATTATAAACAATATTTTTTCATATTTTAGTAATTAGTAGGTATAATATGAGATAATTAGCATATTACTGCCTAAAAGATATTTTTTATGTAATGAAATTAATTATTTATTATTAATAAAAAACCGACTTCCGCGTCGTACCACAGGAGTCTTTTATCAGATATTCATAAATTTAACATGGCACCATAATGTAACTACTAAACCTTACACATGAAAAAAATAATCATCCAAATCGGTCCAGAAATGCGCGAGGTGAACCTGCATTAAAAAATACAGCCTTTTTGAGAACCTCCTCCTTTATTGAAGTCGATCGAAAAGATTGAATAGTGAAGGTTGAAGAAGAAACTGAAAGAAGCGACAAACTTTTAATCATCATTTAAAACTTTCAAAAACAATATTAGGCATCAGGCGTTTCAGAATATCAAATTTATATAAAATTAGAAACGAAATTATTAGGTTGTATTTAAGTTTAAAAACTCAAAAATTTTGTAATATCTCTAATCTTTAATACTACTGTAATTTATGCTCTGAAAATAATCCCTTACAAAGAAGACTTGACTTAGGTTCAAAATAGCGCTGAAAAAGCCTTTTATTTAAGCTTTACAAAAGTATGAAACATAGAGTGCTAATACTTCTACTATTATATCAGTCTTTTTTAAACCACTACAAGTATGACAACACAGGAAAATTAAAACGAGTTTCTAGATATTTAAAGGTTCAGAATAAAATAATACGGTATCTACACTTCGCGAGAGACTGTTACTTTCTTGTGTTTTGTTTGTTTTATAATCAGTTTGACATTAAGCATTGAAAGATTTTTTTATAAAAAAAAAGCAAGCGTGCTTTTTATATTCTTTGATTTTTGTACATAACTTGATAACAGGTCATATATGCGCATAACCCTGCCTTGAATATGCCTAGGAATTATAAACAGGTTTATGTGGTCTTTGAGACTTTTCGTGAGAATCTTTATGTTCTGCCACGCATTTTAAACATACAATGAAGATTTGATTAATTTCGGAAAGGTTTCAAAAAGTAATCACAAATATTCCACTGTGTATTTCCCGGGATAAAACGCAGCCTATGTAAGAATATCCCAATAGTGAAATTCATCAAAACTGATTCAGCTATTTAGCCCTGAATAGACAGACCAACAATGAAAGAATCGTTTCGTTTTACGGTTACAGATTCTTGGACACATACTCAATACCCAAAATTTTATTGCATTCCATAATGTACTCGTATGTACATGATATAGTATAAATGATGTAAAATTATTTGAGATCATTATGAACCCTTTTGGGCACAAGAATTAGGAGCGTGGAGGGCGACTTAACATTACATTATTATTTTATAACAAAAATAGTGAATTAAAAGGGATGCAACGCATAAGGATACGCATAGTAAGTTGCGCGTGCAGTTTTTAAGTCTGTAGTTTTTTTAAATAAACTAATTACACTTCCTTCCTTCATTCTTTCTTTGTATGCTTAGTGGAAACAAGCACTAATTAGGCCTTAAGTATTATCTTTCTATTGTTCTTACGAGCCAATGGGGAACCAAAGGTCGACAGGTATACGATAGTCACAACAATTTGCCTTTGGGTTAATATTTTCAGCCTAAACTCAGCAAAGTATTTAGATTTAGATTAAGATTTGTCTAATTTTTTCTGCATTAATCTTAAAACAGAACACACGGAATTGCTGCCCTAACTAGACTTTTGTAGTGTAGAGGATTTTCTTTCTTCCTCATTTGTAAAGTTCCGCCTCTTACATCCTCTTGCTATTGCTTGGATCAGCACCAATGATTTCTAAAGATGACATAAAAGTAAACAGCAATATTTTATTTACAAATCTGCGATCAAATTATAATTTAAAAATAAAAACTGTCTCCGGTAATATAAAAAAAAACAATGAAAATATTAACGTTTTAACAATGTTGACAAAAGTTTTAATTGTTATATTATTTTTTTAAATTTATTCGAAGTCGAAACTAGTAACATAAATGGTTAGCAAACTTAAATTTCTTAACTGCAATTTTCATTTGGACACTAGACCGACACGTTCCTGTTTTGTGTAAGAAGTAAACGAGTTACGTGTTTAATCGAAACTAGCAGACGCAGTAATATGTCAAACATTTGAAATAGTGACAGAAATCTCATTATCAGCAAATTCTCTTTTCGGATATCTTTTATACCTAGTTCCCTATCGCCACTATATGCCATGTCGCTAAGTGCTCAGCTTTGTTCTTATGTAACTATGTTTGTTCAACAAACACAAAATAGTTATGACTTTGTTTATATCGATGCAGATGTGTCGTTATAAAATAATCTTTTAATATTTTATTAAATTGGATTTTTAATAAACTAGTATTTGTGTATTTCTTTCAAGATGTAATTCCTAATGAATAAAAAGTGACTTTCCATTGTTTTTTACTTTAAAATTCGTTTAAATTTTCTAACGCTATAATATGAGTATGTTCTGTTACTGAAGAATATATGCTAGCACTGAAAAATTTATTAAAGTATGATCTAAAAACAAAGCATTAGTAGTTTGGCAGTTTAAATGTTAATTCACATCTATATTAAAATTTTGTCAAATTAGTTTTTCCGTTTCAGTTACTTTCCTTAGTTTTTAGGTTTGTATAATAATCTGTTGTATAATAATAACTAGACAAAATGAGGACATGACGTCGTTAAAGGTGACGTGATTTCATCGAACACAGACAAACAAAAATACGAAGTAGTCGATGTACATGCATCGATATTTGAGAATCTTTGACTTTGTGTGCTGCAAAGTAATAGTTTAAAATGTTTCATGTCTGCGATACTACTCGTAAATGTTAACACTTTTATCTGTTTATCGATTTCCTCCAAAACATGTAGCGATAGCTCACTGTCACAAATCCAATCATTTTTAAGATTATTTGAAATATCTCATGTTTATTACAATCTATACATATAACAAATGTAACATATATAAAGAAAATTATTGTAGAAAAAAAAATTCTGTAATTCTAATATATTTCCAAAAACGTAAACTCTGAGGGCTGGCAGATTTGGATATTGCGCAAACAATCTGTTATAAATCTATAAGTAATATAAGAAATCGGAAGAGAAATGGTTTCTGTGTTTTTTCTGTGTGTTTAATTTGTAGTAGTTATATGTGACATTTAAGCTGAATCAGAGATTTTTAGAATTGTTTTTTGTTTTTTGTTGTTGTTATTGTCTGTCTGTTTGTCGCCATATTTGCGTTTGATTTACGTGAAAAGACTTGTTTTTTAATAACTACTGCGGGACTTTTGGATATTTAATTTGGTTATATTTTGTAATTTTGGTTATACAAAGTTGTTTAGAATCTTAGAATTACTAGATAAAGACTTTAAATTCGCATTTGCATTTTTTCGATTAAATTAAAACATGTTCCGTGACACCTTGTGTTAAATTATTAATTGTGTCAGTTTGTATAATAAAATGTCTTATTAAGTTTTGTATGACAAAGCCTTCAAAAATTACGGTCAAGCGTAAAGTAGAACTCGCAACGTGAGAGTTCCGTATAATCATATCATTACGTTATCATAAAGCGTCTTACCCTTCTTCCGATCGTATCGCATAACTATTTTATCAGATACGGTAAGGATGGCTCTGGACCGACTACAACCCGTTGGGGTTATAGTCGGTCCAGCACTTAATCCCTACATAACCGGTCGCTGCCTTCAGTGTGAGTTAAGTAAAACCCATTCGCTCGCGTGATACAAACATAATAGTGTGTTATACTCGTATATTATCATTTTTATTTTGTTTAAAATACATTATAAGAATATTTCCTATAGCAGTATATAAGTAGTCCACATATAAATATAGTAATCGCCACGGTTGGTGCGGGGCCGGCGATCACCTGAAACTACCCGTCACCAGTTTAAAAAAAAATATTTTTGAGTTGATGACATGGAAGTTTCGAAGGTAGAGATTCTCTTGTGCACAGGGCTAAACTTTTTTTAGATTTTAAGTATTCAATGGCTGAGCATCCCATCCAGCATTTTACGGGGACATCTAAAATTAGATCGCTAACCGGAATCCAACGCGTGCGAAGCTGCGAGGTAAAGCAAGTACTAGTAATAACACGATCATTATTGCAACAGTGTAACTATATCTCAAAGACATATTACTTGAGAATAATAAATATATATATCTTGAATTTATTCAAAAAGTAGTAAGAAAAAACACCAACACTTCACATCTCGCGGGTTAAGTAAAAATCGACTAAGGATGGCACTTTGTACTCTTCGACAGATCGCGGAATATTTATCTGTGTTGTACAAATTTATTAAACTTTTATCTATTTCTAACATAGTCCTATATCAACATCATAACATCAACACCTAAGTTTTAGAAGAATTAATAGGTATAGAGATGTTCTCAAAAATTGCCATTCTCAGTGCGTATTACTTTTAAAGAATTCAGTTTGTGGGCTTTCAACAAATGCTGAGATTCAAAAACGAATCAATAACCTTCCGATGTACCGATTATCTTCACGGTGGTTAAACAGGTTTCCAGAATTGAGGATTATCTTGTTCTCCCTCTATTTTCGTATTTTCCATTTTACTGTTTTTTTTTAAATAGAATTCCCTCTGGAAATGTCTCCTGTGTCATGAAGACAGTTTACATTCATAAATTGTACATGGACCCAGACCCGAAATAATTATTTGTAGTCTATACAAATATTTGTCTTATGCGGGAATCGAACACGCGATCCACAGCGCCGCGGTCAAAATCGGAGTAATCTGACAGTCAGGCGATGGCAGGGTTATTTATCGACGGATCACCACCGCCTCTTTTTGGGATAGGCCGTCACACTTTAGACAGAAGCCTTCCATATAAAAAAGAGAGGAAGAGGCCGGCCTGGTCGAGTCAGTTTTAACACCTGCCGCTGATAACATAACCGCTATTTACACTAAGAATGGCAGAGTGGCTTTTTACTGGGAGCCGTTTTCTTGCATCTCTTATATGGCAGAGATCTCACATTGATGGTACACCATACCAATGCAGGCGGGTTGCTGAAAAATATTTTTTTTCTGTTTCCCATTCCTTGTCACGAAAGGTTCACATAGTGGACCTTTACTACGCATAGGATACTACGGTAGATATACTTACGCCGCTGTGACCTACGACAACTACGAATACGACTTTCTTGCTGTGAGCTTCGTAAGAAGTGAGTAAGGGACAAGCCTTTAATATCTCGTGGTAATTTCCGAGAACAAACGGCGGCGACGCTCATCACCCGTGTTCTATCTTGTAGAGGCAAAAAGAGGGTTGAAGCTCATTTGGCTATGGAGAGCTGTACTTAGTGTTGATCCCCATCAAGACAAAATTCGGAGTCCCGCTTGCGCCGTCGCTCCGTGCACACGTGTGCTCGCCTCCGGTTCGAGCAGCCATAAACACTGTGCCGGAGTGTTTCGCAGCGGGATGAGTCATTAGTTCGCAATGGGTCGTTAGTGGCCCCGCACCTGCGGGTGCCTACTCGGCCCTATTGTCTTTCCGCGTCTTTGTCCGCGTGTTATTAAAGTGAGTGCCGCCCGTCGCCCGCGCATACTGCACGGCGGTACTGTTTGCGACTTCGCCCCGCGCATACGTGTGCTCGCCCCTCGGTTTGAGCAGCCATGACACTGTGCCGGAGTGTCTCGTACTCAGTATTTGTCGCGTAGATCATGTCAGGGTCGTCGGTCTCCGCGCCTCCATCTTCCCGCGTATTCGCGAGTTATTATTTAGTGAGAGCCGTCCTAGTCCCGCGCACGCTGCGCAGCAGTCCCGTTGCGACTTCGCTCCGCATACGTGTGCTCACCCCAAGGGTTAGAAGCAGCCATATACACTTTGCCTGAGTGTCTCACAATCGGGTTCTGTCGTGTCGGTTAGTCAGGGCCGTAGGTCGCCGCGCCTCCATCTTCCCGCGCATATTCGCGAGCTATTAAGTAGTGAGTGTCGGCCGTGTCTCGCGCACGCTGCGCAGCAGTCCCGTTGCGACTTCGCTCCGCATACGTGTGCTCGCCCCTAGGGTCAGAAGCAGCCATATACACTTTGCCTGAGTGTCTCACAATCGGGTTCTGTCGTGTCGGTTTGTCAGGGTCATAGGTCTTCACGCCACTATTAGCCTCCCGCATACGTGTGCTCGCCCTCGGTTTGAGCAGCCATGACACTGTGCCGGAGTGTCTCGTACTCAGTATTTGTCGCGT
Source organism: Bhutanitis thaidina (assembly GCA_029286595.1). Lineage (NCBI taxonomy): Eukaryota > Metazoa > Arthropoda > Insecta > Lepidoptera > Papilionidae > Bhutanitis > Bhutanitis thaidina. The sequence goes on from JAGSMS010000005.1 coordinate 7,632,012, forward strand.
AGATCATGTCAGGGTCGTCGGTCTCCGCGCCTCCATCTTCCCGCGTATTCGCGAGTTATTATTTAGTGAGAGCCGTCCTAGTCCCGCGCACGCTGCGCAGCAGTCCCGTTGCGACTTCGCTCCGCATACGTGTGCTCACCCCAAGGGTTAGAAGCAGCCATATACACTTTGCCTGAGTGTCTCACAATCGGGTTCTGTCGTGTCGGTTAGTCAGGGCCGTAGGTCGCCGCGCCTCCATCTTCCCGCGCATATTCGCGAGCTATTAAGTAGTGAGTGTCGGCCGTGTCTCGCGCACGCTGCGCAGCAGTCCCGTTTGCGACTTCGCTCAGCTTACGTGTGCTCGCCCCTAGGGTCAGAAGCAGCCATATACACTTTGCCTGAGTGTCTCACAATCGGGTTCTGTCGTGTCGGTTTGTCAGGGTCATAGGTCTTCACGCCACTATTAGCCTCCCGCATACGTGTGCTCACCCCAAGGGTTAGAAGCAGCCATATACACTTTGCCTGAGTGTCTCACAATCGGGTTCTGTCGCGTCGGTTTGTCAGGGTTCACCGGTCTCCGCACCACTATTTTTGTCTTATCCTTCCGCGTATAAATCCGCGCGCCATTAAAGTAAATCGTCATCCCGCCAAACTCGCGGGCCAATCTGCTCGCGAGTCAATTCAGATGAGGCTGTAAAAGCCTCCGGGCTAACAGCGTGAGGATGGTTTTTTAGTCGGTATGGTCCTCCTTCAGGGGATTGAGTCCGACATAACCCAGTTGCTGGCCTACCAGCCAGCAACAGGGTATGCGTAACAGCATTTTCCATCCAGGAAAAAAAAAAAAATTAGTGTTGATCCGTAATCGCTGGCCTCTGAACGCCTGTTAGTGCAGTGCCGGTACCAGTGTCCACCAATTTTTAATCAGCTGGTTGCACGGCGTGCTAATGAAGTTGACATTTCATTTCTTGGAAAAAAGTAAGTATGTATACGGGTACCTTCGTACGTCCCTACTATATAATTATTAAAACAATTTTTGTCCTTGGTGCTAGTTATAGGTATCATCGTAATTTTAATTTGAATTCACCACAGCGAATTTAATTTGTTATGGCACTAGTAATCGAATGGTATGTTGTAACATGCGTGTGGTTTACGTATAACAGCGTTTTGACCGTCCTTGATGAAAATCACAGAGCAATAAACAGTACCAGTCGATTAAAATACAGTGTTCTAAAGACAAATAAAATTTTGTATTTTACTTACTCGACTTTAATTATTATTTATCAATCTTATAATATTAAAATTAATGTTGTAATCTGTTCAGTTGACTATACTACAAGGTCGTCGATATGTTCATGAAACTAAATCAATCTTTCCTTAAGGGTATTGCAGTTAATGCGATAGTATACATTAAAATGAACTAAAAGAAAATTTCATTTATGTTTGGTAATTTTTTTGTAAAAAAACCTTAATTTATTGATAAATGTTATGTAAGTAACAATAATTAATTTACGTAACAATGTTGGTAATTCGTGAAATTATTATAAGATAAACATAATTTTATGTTTATGAAAAGACTTTAATTGATTCAAATAAATTAATGATAATTAATCAGCTTAATTTGCACTGAAATTTGTTAATTTTATTCATATTATTTCCTTACTAATGTTTTCCGGGCCAAAATACAACCTTAGCATTAAACACATTTGCTCCGTTTTAGTTAAGAAATACAAAAAAAACATTTTGTAAAACTTGATTAATAATCCTAGCGCCGCATCGTGGTAGTTGATGGAAAGCATAAGAGATTCCATCTTATTGTGAATTTTTGTAAAAACCTTAATTTATTGATAAATGTTATGTAAGTAACAATAATTAATTTACGTAACAATGTTGGTAATTCGTGAAATTATTATAAGATAAACATAATTTTATGTTTATGAAAAGACTTTAATTGATTCAAATAAATTAATGATAATTAATCAGCTTAATTTGCACTGAAATTTGTTAATTTTATTCATATTTGGTAATTTTTTGTAAAAACCTTAATTTATTGATAAATGTTATGTAAGTAACAATAATTAATTTACGTAACAATGTTGGTAATTCGTGAAATTATTATAAGATAAACATAATTTTATGTTTATGAAAAGACTTTAATTGATTCAAATAAATTAATGATAATTAATCAGCTTAATTTGCACTGAAATTTGTTAATTTTATTCATATTATTTCCTTACTAATGTTTTCCGGGCCAAAATACAACCTTAGCATTAAACACATTTGCTCCGTTTTAGTTAAGAAATACAAAAAAAACATTTTGTAAAACTTGATTAATAATCCTAGCGCCGCATCGTGGTAGTTGATGGAAAGCATAAGAGATTCCATCTTATTGTGAATTTTTGTAAAAGTCGGTAAATATATAAGGGCCAATTCCAGTGACGTACACATTAACTCGATCTCCCCCATTGGGAATTTATTGAAGAATTTATATGTTAATACAAATGAGGCGACATGTCTATGGTCTGGCAACCAGTTGCTGTATATGTAGTTAACATAGTTGCGTATTTTTTTTAAAGAATTGCCCACCGAACGAACTCTTATCCAATCTGTGTCCGAACAATATTATGCAGACCTACGCAAGTTCAATACATTCTTATAAACTAAGCAGGACGACAAAACATCAACTTTGGTATTGAAAGTCGTCAACTGTGCGGGATATATTATGTAGAAACAAATGAAATGTTGTGACACGAGAAGCTTCGGCTTTCCAGGAGTATGGTATTACGATATACCATTTTTCCAATACTGATAAAAATGTATGAAGATTTTATTTAAATGAAAAAGCCGGTGCTGCCGTTTTAAAGATATGATATCAATACTGGCCTAAATAAAAAATAACATATTATACACCTATTCACTACATCAGCTTGTACTTGTTCACTGTTTAACATAGTCCTCTTCAAGTATTCTTTATACTTTTAGAGACATTTTTTTAACGTTTTACGGCAAACTTACTCATACTGAGTTTTAAAGCCTATGCGTAAAAAATAAATAAGCATGTCCGTCATGCCCGGAAAACTAAGTATAGCATGTAAATTGTACAGACAAAATGGTAAAGCTACAGACTAGAAATATCATTTAGTAAAATTATAGCCATGTGTGATTTTTTCTGATTAAAACTCGGTTGAAACTGTTGAAAATAATGAAAAATATGAACCGACTATAAATACTTCGACGCAAACATAGTTTTCGATCCTCGATAAAACAAAAAAGTTACATAAATCATTTTGCGGAATCTTCTGCTTACTGTACATCAGGTTTCAACAATCATAGGTGCGTAAAATCGGTACGTTTGTTAAATTCAAACGTACCGATTTATGTTTTTTGGGTACCTAATAAAATGGAACATCAGAGAGATATATAAAACGAGTTTGAGGCGAAGGAAGGTAAAGACGCACGGGTAAATTAAGCCATTTGAAAAAATTTTGCAAAATTTAACATATGAGGTATTTAAATATTTTTGTTTAATAAGGATGGTAATCAAAGACTAAACATAGAAGTCTTTGATGGGGTCAGATGATGGCGGTTAAAGTTGTTAATATCCAACCATTAACATATACATTTTTCTGGTGAATATTTGAGATAGGTGCTAACAATGTACCTTGAGGATTAAGATGTAATACTTCATGGCTAGTTAATGATTTTCGGTTTTACTTTCTGGGTATACAAAACATAGTTAACTATAAATAGTGTTGATTCACAGTATCAGATTCGGATATTTCCATTATTTTTCTTTAAGAGTCTGTAAACATTATCCCCTGCTGGACATGCCTCTTCCATAGGTAGGATGGCAAGCGGATTGCCGATCGTAAAGTTAGGCACCTCATATCCCGCATCTTAGACGCTGCTGCCCGTCTCGGGTCTGTGTATTTTGAGCCAGGTAGTTTTGAGACGGGTATTCCGCCATCTGTCGGAATCTTCCAGATTTAACAGGTGCTTAGTCTTAGTCAGTTCTTGCGGTACTCTTGGGTTGTGACTGGTTGGCAGATTTTTTACGCCGGCACCATCCGGCGAGTTCTGATAGTAACGGTTTATACCTATACATATATATATATACACTCCTTTCTGCTGCTAATTAGCAGTGCAACTCTTTTTTTGTTCTGGTTTAAAAGGGCATAGAGGTCCAGTATAATTACAGGCTGTGGGGTATCTTAGTCCCTAGGGGTGACAACGCATCTGTAACCGTCTTCGATTGGTGTTTTTTAGCGGGTTGGTAGCATAGTTTGTTTCTCCAATATTCCAAAAGTGAAAATGATTAAAATTCTAAAACTTATTGAATACCCTGAGCAAAATTTGTATTGCAGCCACGTATAAAATTTCCTTACATGAATCATTGTCCGTGCAAATTGTGTGTAAGAGTAAGTGGGCTACACCGTTAGTGCTTTGCATTTAATTAGTTCCTTTTAAGTTCATCGTGTTCGATATCTGTCGCTTTGTAATTGGCGTTGGCTTAGTGTAATCAAAGGCGGGATGATTCGGTGTATGGTAGCGAGTGGTACAAAAGTCGTCGCGGCTACGAGGCGCCACGAGCTGTCGCGCGCAGTCGCATTCTTGCACTTTCACCGATCCACACTCTTCTGGAAGTGACTAACGTGAACATGCCGTTATGCAAATATTTGATGTCTCGCGCTGGCTTATTGATGTATCGTTATGTAAACTAAAACCATTATTTAGTGACATTAATAATTTCTTGAAACAATATTTAAAAAAATATGTTAGCGTTGTGATTTTTGTACTTATTTGCAATAACTATTCATGATTGGATTTATAAGCATTTCAAACGTGAGATGCTTTAACAACAGAAATAAACATCAACAGATCAATAGTTAATGAAAGAAGACAACATCGTCTACTTAAAGAGCTCTTTAATTTTTTGTCATTTTTGCAAAGGTGCATTCATGTTTGTAATTAAAATGTCACGCTAGTAAAAATATTACAGAAATGGTAAATAAACTTACTTTGCTTATTAAGCCCCCGAGATGGTGAAAACTAGTTTAAATTCCAAGGCCAGAAATAACCTTTAAAATAATTAAAAGTATTCTGTTATTGCGCTGATGATACTATGTCTACAAAGAATTGTATTTATTTGTTTACCAAGATAACAATATTTTCTTCAGTGAAATTACTCCTAGAGCTTTTTTATATGATCAGTCGGACGGTTATGTCACATAATTAGCATGTAGGTATAACTACCTATAAGGAGCCAGAAAGAGCGAGACTTGTACTTGTACGAGTAAATAAAAGTGAAATCTTATATCAATGCGTTTACCGCTTATTTTCTTATGATGACTATAAACCGCATTATTCTTAAAGACAGGTCATTGATGTAGATTGTTGTTAGTTTGAGGACAAGAGCTTACAGTATAGCAGTCTGTAACAATGACAGATCCTTGTCTGTTTTATGGAAGTGGTGAGATTTTACATTGGTGTTCTTTGTGATCTATGGAGTAAGGCAGAGCGAAACAGAGAAATGTATATTAAATATGATATAAACCTTCTCATCTCATGTCTCATAATAAAATAATTTCAATTGTTTCAAAGTTATGACATGAGATGAATGATTCGTCTTTTTGAATTATAAAATCACAAGAAGGAATAAATCGTAGTTATTGTCGCTTGGAATCCGGCAATATTTAAGATTTATAATTATATTAATAATTGAAATTTTGCGGGCCTGTCTGTTGGCCCCGTGTCACTTCCCCCAAAGTTCCACCGTGGCAACAGAGTATCTATAATGCGCGCGGAATCTAATTTGGCAAAGAAATAGAATATGACATGGAATAAGACCCAGGACCCTTTTTGATTTCTCCTGGGAAAAAATTGTGACTGCGGACGAACGCGCCGGCCGCTGATTATTATATTAGTAGTATTAGCCGATATATTTATCATAGTGGGCTCACTTTTCCTGTAAATAATATATACTTACCCACATAATAGCTCCTAGTCAAAGTACTAGTAAAATTTTATAAACTTTAAAATGTTTCTACACTGATTTTTATTCATCAGCAAACCCGTATGTATTGCTCTGTGCGATGTAAATGTCATGTGTATTGCAAAATACAGCAAGTAGATAAATCCTAACGGACAATAATCATTTAAAGCCCGTCATTTCTGTGCTGTACCAATAATACTTAAATAGCGAGCAGGTAGCTACGACGGCACACAATGATAAAAATTTAACAATGATGGCGTCGTTATGTAACGCAGATGAACTTCGCAACATAAATGAAAATTAGCAACTATTGTTACGCTTTATAAAAACTTAAAACATTGACGTACTGTTTCTGATTAGTACTTAATAATAGAGTTTATTCTCGGGTTTCCATTGCCGTTGCCGGCTCTAATAAAATAGCTCATTGTTATTTTTAGTGTTGCTTTACCACGTACTAGGCTGTAAAGATAATCATCGAGAGGAAGTATGTGTTATTGAGATGTTTAAAAACGAGGACATTTGAAGTCCGTCATCCTGCACTAGATCACCGTGGCGATCTTTTCCCGGCTCTCTCCAACTCTCTCTACAAAATTATCTGAAGAAACCTATGCCTACCAAAGGTACAATTATAGGTTTTTACTAAACTTTTTTTAAATGTATGCTTATATATTTTATCTTAAAATAATATGAGTTATTCATGAAAGTCTTTGTTAACATATTCAGATTGTTTTCTACGTCCGCCAAGTTCTCTTACTATTAATAATTACCTACCCTGGAGAGTTGTATAGAAATCTTATATTTTATGTTACGTTTGAGTCTACTAAGTGACGGTTATATTATTGACAATAGTTATGGTCTGGTATACAGTTGCAAAAATATTTTAATTTTTTCACGCTATGAGATTAGAATCTTTGATGTATTCGCGAAGCGCACGCTAAATGTTAATTGCGGCTATTTTTATTGCACATAATCAAGTTTTCTTCTTAGAGTTATTGCCAGTAATTATTTTGATTACATAGTAATCATGTTAAATCGAAGAGTTTGGGCAACCGTGCATATTACCTGATGGCTAATTAATACTATGGCTAATATCGATATTTAAGTGCCTGCTGACATCCTGAGGACTAAGTAGCAATCCCTTTTTACTAACATAATTGGTTGTTAGGTTCCCATCTACAATACACGCTGGTATTCTGTGAGAACGCGATAAGTCCCCGATTTAATTGACTCCTATCCTTAACTTACATACATGGAGATATATTTTACCGGTTAAAACATATATCTCTATTCTTACATTTAATGATTTGCTAAATGCTTTAACAATTTGATGAACTTTATTTTTTTTATTAATAAACATGTCATTTAATTTTTTCTTTAAGATACAAAGACCTTTTGATTTAAAGATCTCAATGTTATACAGATGTGGAGAATCTGAAGAAAAAGTAACATGAAATTTTGTTTCTATTATCCGATCCAAGTCAATCGGTAGTTAATGGAAAAAACCTTTCGTAAAGCTGCCTAAAGAATCTTGAGCGGACCACTTGGAAAACTAAGTATTAGATATATATTTAATTGGATTTTGCTTGTCTCATAACGCGAAAGCGTTTTTGGGAAGAACATTGTTAAAGACTTTTCAAGGTCACTCGATTTACTCAACTCATATCGCTCGTAAGAAGTTTAAATTGTATTTATGTGTAATAAAAAAATAAACTATTGTTAAGAGAACACTATAATTTACACACTTGATGTTTTTTCAATACATTAATAAGAATGTAATTTCGGATTTATTATAATTCTTGGTAGTCGTCGTGTATAGTACGTAGTTATGTAGTCACGACTGCACCCGAAAAACTTAAAGTATCGACTCAATTGTTTTTTCATTTAGCTTCAGATTTATCTAGAATAGAAGCATTTGGAATACTACTTAAATCCTTCTAGTTAACTTCTTCACTTCTATCTGTACAATTGAAATGAAACTGTTATGTACCTATTTTAGCGCGTTTAATTTTAGTTTTTATGTTTCCGACGTTTTGTGTGCTTTACAGCACCCGTGGTCCAGGGGGTACTGAGGTGTTAGACATACTGATGTTATATTTAACTCGGACTACCGTCAGCTTTTCTGTGTAGATCGGACCAAAATTAATTATTAAAAGCTTCTCATTTGCTTATAATAATTATTTTAGATAAATTATATGTTTTGTGACCATGAAATTGGCCAGTTTTAAAACTTGCTGTTATGTTTTAAATATTGTCTAAGTCATAGTAAATATATTATGTATCATTACGTAACGAATGTGAATTCATATATTTTGTTTGTTATAAACATGATTTAATGAACTAATGAAAAAAACTGCCCTATTAAATTTTCCAAAATTTCTTTGTATTTCTAGTTTCGGTGATTTATATTGATTGATTGTGATTGTGTGATCAAAATATTTAATCATAGCCACGACATTGCAAATTTTTAGTTCCAAGTCCAAAAACTTTTACTGTAAGATGATTTTTTTTGTGTCTCGTGTGGGAAAGGAGCAATAATGTACTTGTCACTGAAAGCAGTGACAGGCTATGTCGGAATCTTGCTGATAATATGCTGATGATAACTGACGGACCGACAAAAACCCACACGGAATTAGAGACACACTGTTGGCCCGGTGGCCTTTACAGATTGGGTGAAATCGATAGAATAAGAACATGCCGAATACGCGTGAAGATGTCAGTTTCAATGTTTGTGGTTTTGTTGTTTTTTCCATGAAGTGAGTTTTAGATTTCATTAAACAGGAGTTTCCGAGGAGTAGCTTTACATAGTAAAGTAAAAGTAACCTTTACTTGAATCGCAGCAAGATTGACAGTATTTCGGTTAATGAAACTAGTTCAAGCGTTAAATCTGTTGACTGTCAACTTTCGCTTTCGCCTCACCTATAATATTAAATTAATATATGAATTGTCAAGATGTATCTGGAGTAACGGTGCGATGATCTGAAATGAAGGTTGTCAATGTGAGCTTGATATTGACATTATTTCGAAAGTTATCATTCTACGAAAGTACTTTCAGATTCTTACGAGGTCATGCACTTATAGCCTAAGATCTGGTGTGCGAAAAGCATTTCAGTTAATACATAAAGTATATAGAAAACACATAAAAACATATAAAATAAAGTTAATGTAATATATATTAAAAGGAAGATTACGAATGCAGTAATATAAGATCGATAGCCTTCATATTACCTAATCACTGAAGTATAGTTGGACAGGATGGCTGTCCAGCCAGGAGAAGAAGAAGAAGATGCTGGGTAGAACACATACACCCGATTGCTGATAACTTGCAGTTTACAGCAAGCAAAACAGTGTGTACCTACCGTATCCATTTAAATGGCATTTAATTTTATCATTTCTTCATGTTACTAACATTAAAAATTAAACAACCAGCAAGATTTTTGAACTATCATTATTTAATTTCCTTTCAACCTTATGTCAATCGCCCTAGCTAATACATCCTCGATAATTATATGAATTATGCGAATGTTTGTTCTTCAACTTTGGTTACAAAAAACCATTTCCGAATCGAGATGAGCTCGATGTATTGGCATTGACGGCTCGGCAAATCAAGTTGCAATAACACGACCGTGAATAAAAATTAAGTGCGAAACGAAACTATAGTCATTGGAATTTGTCATATTTTAAAACCTGATACATATATGCAATATAATTTTTTTTTACGTTTTTTTTTCACACTAGGAATTTCTTCTGTGTCAAGGAGGCAGTAATATACATAAATGGCAGATAGACAAAGACTCAGACCCGGTACAATTATTCAAAGTCCATACAAATACTTGTCACCTGCGGGAATCGAACTGCAACTCCCAGGTCCCAGCGCCGCGGCCAAACACTTAGCCACAGCGTTACCGACTCGACAAAATCTACTCAGTGTTTTGAATTATTTTTGTCAGAAGTTTGTGATAAGAGCCAAATAGCACTCAAAAACTTCAGATCAAAAGATCAAGAGAGCTGAAAATGTATTCAAGGATGTATCTTGTTTTGGTTGATTTAAAATTGGTCTACTACTGAGATTTTCATACAACAAACTACTTTGTTTCCTACACTATAACCTTAGCGGTGTGCAATGTAGGTTGTTAGGTAACGAAATGAGGATGCAAAAGTGCAGGTACATCAGACTGTTTTTTAAATGCACTACAGTTTTTAATTTATGACTAAAATTGGTTATAAGTCATGCAAAAATACATAAAATAACATCATAATAAAAAAAAACACACCATGTTTTTCAAATGAAAAATTTTGAATCAAAATTGTAAATCAATCGATATGGAACATCTCTTTCTGATTTTTTCATATTGAAGAAATTATAATTCATTAAAAAGTTAGGTTTTTTGTCTTTACATTCTAAATGTATGAAGGACAAAACAAGCGCCTTCTAAAAAGTCAAAAAACAAAAACAGGAAAATGGATGTTTTTGTGTTTATATATTATACCTATAGCAAGGTAGAAATTGGTTTAATGTTAAATGTAGTATACTTAGTTTTGTAATTAAATGTTAAGTATAAATTCAAAAGCGTTAGTAATTTTAGATTACATTGTAGGTATTCTTTTAGACAGACAGACAACAATTATTTGAATTTTACATATATTTAAATATCTTTACATAACTTCCGCGATACGGTTAAGGTCGATAAAGATATGTTGTATCTCCAGAAGTTGATTTTTGAATTTATACTTTCTCAATTCTTTCAGATTTGATACCGGCGCGATTCAGCGTGGCCATCATGCTGTTCTTCGCATGCTGGGTCAATTACATGATGCGAGTGAACATGAGCGTGAATATCATCGCTATGGTACCCGATGATGCCAAAACCACTTCGTAAGTAATTTTTTTTGTATATCTATATGTAATTATTATACAAGCATACATACATATGTATATTTGTAGGTGTTTAAACGGATTTAACTTGAAAAGTAGTGGACGGATTTTGATGGAACTTTTTAAAATATTTCTTTTTTGTTAGTAGTTTGTTGTGAAATTTAATAAAGTATCAGTATAATTGAGCACACGAGATATCGAAAAATCACCTCATGCACTTTTTCGTATAGCAAGACTGACTTCATTTATTAGCGTGTGCTTGTGTGCTTAATTATATTCCTATTATTTTGTATTCATTGAAACATGCAATTAATATGATTTTTTTTATTTGTATCTGTAACATAGAATACAGGTTCTTATTCTATGATCTGTAAACATGACTGATTATCGTTGCCATAATAGTGTAAAGCGTCGTGGTTATGGTTATGTAGTCTTTGTAGTAGTGTATAAACCACAGATGAAAAAGGTATGAACTAAAGCAGTATAAACAAAGCAGAGGAAAATAGTGAGCTTGCTACGATGTTAATATGAAATATTTTGCCCATAGTGCAACTTCGAGGAATCAAGAATCAGCAAGGTCGGCTAGATCGCAGTGATGCAAGTTAATAAATAGTCTATTGCAAGATATTAAAGTCAGTGAAGTTTAATATTACTATAGCAGTTGCAGAAACCGTAGGTAATAATCAAGAAGTGAAGCCAATGCTTTGCTAAATTCAAATTAGAAGTAGTCAACTTCGTAGGATTTCATTCTTTTATGCATTAGAAGATATGGCAATTTATTAGTAACAAACTGACTTTATGATAGTGATAATTGTTCATAATTTGGAATCTAAGGTGCATAGTCCAATTATTGTAATTTATAAACCTAACATAACTTAAAATACATTATGGAATATAACAAACGAATGAAGACATTACATTTTGTAATATTAGGTTTTCCCCTTGAAATTTTGCCAATAAAAACATGTTTTTGCGAAGAACTTCCATTAAATGTCGTCACGTGTGATCGTGGGGTTCAGATCTTTGAGGTGAGCGGCTAACGGATTAACGTAAAACACGTAAAATTACAGTACAATGTCTCATGAGGCGCATTAAGTGTTAACTAATTAATGATGATTGTATTTTATATATATGAACTAAAAATACATGTGTATGCGTGTAAACCATAGTCAAGAGAAATGTACTAAATAATGGCGAAAAACGCATTGAGATCCACTTAGAACTTTCGACGTTTCACAAAAAAAACGTGATTTTTTAATACGTTTAGTTAATTAGACTATATTTTTTATTGTATACACCTTAACCTCAGAGCTACAATGTGAAAACTTAATGACATTCTCTGATAGTCAGTGCTCGCAGACATCGAACAATATTGGCAGATGCATTCAGAAAAAAAACAAGAGTAATATCTAATAGAAAATTGTAAACATTGCCATACTTACATACTAATAAAAATAAGTAAATAGTATAAAATAATAGTCTAGGTACATTTGTTTGTATAAAATTAATATAAAAATTTAACTCAAATAGATCAGTTATAAAAACTGAAATGAAGCTTGTAAACAATAGAGATTCCAAGAAACGCGATAGAACTTTCAATATCCAATTTTGTATTTTCAAAGTTAATTACTGCATTCTGTGATGAATTTGATTAGAGAGATTATCAAAGTCAAATCCTCTCTTTATAATATTAAAATTGATTAAGAATATTTTAATGTATTTATTGCACTGAACGTGGGACGTATACTCGTATTTATATATACTTCTAGTTTGTTTTGGAGAGGCAGCGGATCAGCTATGGACTAATATAAGCTGATGTAGTAGTAGTAAGCCTAGAAAAATAAATAATACTTATGCCGTGGTGGGTCATGACTCAGAGCGCTCGCAATATTAAAATATTACAGAACGCCAGTGACTTGGGTTCGAATCTCGGTATCGGCATCACTAAAATTGCTAATTGCAATTTTGAGAGTTTACCACGTGCTCAGCGGTAGGATTACATAACCTACATTTCCGACAAATAATAGGAAATGTGTTTCAAGGATGTGCAGTCCGCCAATTTGTAGCGGACGCTTCCTGGCTCCGAAACCTAAAGGTCTGACGATACGACGAAAACGATGAGCACTGACCTACAGCATAAGTTATTCTGTGCTTCGGCCAGCGATATATTGAGATGTATCCTGCGAAGATGATTCCTATAGGAATATGATAGATTTCTCGATGTATGTCGCCGTGGTTAAAATAATAATAAATTATTAATTTAACTATTTAAATTGGTAAAACTAATTTTCCCACTTTTCTTTATCCGTGTAAGCACACATATTTACATTATGTTAGCACCGTGTTTACGTTTGAGTGAAGGGCCTAACGGTACAGCTTACTTAGCGCAGTGCGGTATTCATTATCAACGTATAAAGCCTCCTCTACACGTTGACAATGTGTTAGAAATTATTGCTAGCCAATTCTCAGCCAGAGTGAAAAAGGGAACACTGTTAGTTTCTGGAGATCTGACTACATGATGCATGATGAGATGGTGTAATGTTGGTTACATGCGCAGACGTGGGCCCCGCGGTCGATACGTCACTAGATGTTGCATATTTATAAGTACAATTACATGATTATACATCATTAAAGACATTCAGATAAATAATTTTCATAAATAAGTGTTGGTCGTAAAGGAAGAGTGTCTTTCTTCACGTTGAAAGTTCTCGCGACGTCCGACAGAAGGAAAAAACAAAATACACAGGCCAATAACTGAGCAGCGTATAAATTGCCTGATCCCTACGAAGTTACGTGATTATGGCAAACCTCATTTTGGGACGACAATGTCCATATCACCGAATTTTTGTCAGGGTGGTGAAAAAGTAGAAAGTTGAAACAACCTTAATAAAACGATGCGTTAAAAGAGAACAATGTACATAGAACAGATAGAGAGATATCCAAATATTGGATCACTTTTTTAACTTGCGATGCCTTAATCTTTCGTGCGATTGAGACCTAAGCCATGTCGTCATTGCCGCGCGAAGGTCGTGACGGGAGGCATTAGGCCTTTATGAAAATAAGTAATACGATTGCTTTTAAATACAAATATTATGTGAATGTCAATCATTGTATTTACAATTGAAATACCTATATAAAAGAAGACTATAAGCCTACCTGGTATAGTTATAACTAAATACCGACACCCGAATTAGTTATTGTCATACATTGTTTTTCTATGCCTATTTTTGAATACAAAGATAATAAATATTACCAGCTTAATTAACTCTGTGAAGTGTGTTAAAAGAAGCTGTTGCTAAATGCAACTTCGCTATCTGCAACGTGCAATAATAAATCTAAAATCTAATAGTAATAAAAATCTAACCACAACGTGTAGTCGTATATGAACGATTTCTTAGTAACAGCAGGAAAACAACAAGTTTTTATTCAATAAAGAGTTTGTTTTTGATTGTTTGTTTTAAAATAAAACGTATGAGTACCCTGTAGACCTGGAAAGTTTCGGTGGCCACGGAAAGGTTGATGATGAAGATGAAAAGTAAAGGAGAATAAAGGAAGGCGACGGAGGCTGCTCGATGTAAATTATCTTCGGTGTTACTTGTGATTTATGCAAATTGATAATATATCAATTTATAATAAGAATAAATACGTAATAGATTGTTATGATTTGTCTAACCTGCCACAAAGAAGTATTTATAATTTTGATCGTTTATTTTTTTTTAATTTATGTAAGACAATGTAAATAGTCTTCATTAATTTATTATGTTGTGTATTTGTACGATAAATACTAATTTTTTCTTCAATCCTTTGTATGTATATTGGTATAAAGAACGCTAATGTGTGGTTCTGTATTTGCTTTAAAATTCTATCCACATTTAAGTTATAATGTCTTTAGGTATGCAGCCCATTTATCTTCACTGGCCGGTGTTTTATGTCATAAAAACACTATCACTATTTCTAAATATTAAGTACGTATGTAAATAATGAATTTTTTAAAATAGAACAAGCTTTTAATTAATAATTAAAATTTTTAATTAGTAGTATTTACACATAGCTGATAATTTAGTTCACGCAGTTTGTGCTATAACCAGCAATTTCACAGGTAAGGATCCTTTAAAACATGGTTGTGAAGGGAGTTTGTCCAATCTTCTTGGTTGTGTCATCCTCATTAGGGCGCAAGTTGAAATATTGTGTATAAATTTGTCATTGTAGTAAACATATGTAACTTAAGCTAAGCTTATAAAAATACAGGGCTGGCCGATATTCAAGTTGTTTAAATTCGTGATGCATGTGTATCGATTTGCATGCTCCTGTATCACTCACATTACGAAATTTGAAACGATTGTAAGCAGACCTGAGTAAAGTAATATGTTTGTCCGCTTCGCTGCGTTCATTTGTTGAAACGAGGGTTCAGATGTACGGAAAGTTAAGTTACAAGTATGTCTTTTAGTCCATGCGGGGTAGCGGTTTTGTAGAATTTGTTACCCTACAACAACTCGTAGGATTCGCTTCTCTATGGACAGATTGTGACATGCAGAAATGACACTAACTTCAATACAATTAGCGATTAGAGAGATTATCAAAGTCAAATCCTCTCTTTATAATATTAAAATTGATTAAGAATATTTTAATGTATTTATTGCACTGAACGTGGGACGTATACTCGTATTTATATATACTTCTAGTTTGTTTTGGAGGCAGCGGATCAGCTATGGACTAATATAAGCTGATGTAGTAGTAGTAAGCCTAGAAAAATAAATAATACTTATGCCGTGGTGGGTCAGGACTCAGAGCGCTCGCAATATTAAAATATTACAGAACGCCAGTGACTTGGGTTCGAATCTCGGTATCGGCATCACTAAAATTGCTAATTGCAATTTTGAGAGTTTACCACGTGCTCAGCGGTAGGATTACATAACCTACATTTCCGACAAATAATAGGAAATGTGTTTCAAGGATGTGCAGTCCGCCAATTTGTAGCGGACGCTTCCTGGCTCGAAACCTAAAGGTCTGACGATACGACGAAAACGATGAGCACTGACCTACAGCATAAGTTATTCTGTGCTTCGGCCAGCGATATATTGAGATGTATCCTGCGAAGATGATTCCTATAGGAATATGATAGATTTCTCGATGTATGTCGCCGTGGTTAAAATAATAATAAATTATTAATTTAACTATTTAAATTGGTAAAACTAATTTTCCCACTTTTCTTTATCCGTGTAAGCACACATATTTACATTATGTTAGCACCGTGTTTACGTTTGAGTGAAGGGCCTAACGGTACAGCTTACTTAGCGCAGTGCGGTATTCATTATCAACGTATAAAGCCTCCTCTACACGTTGACAATGTGTTAGAAATTATTGCTAGCCAATTCTCAGCCAGAGTGAAAAAGGGAACACTGTTAGTTTCTGGAGATCTGACTACATGATGCATGATGAGATGGTGTAATGTTGGTTACATGCGCAGACGTGGGCCCCGCGGTCGATACGTCACTAGATGTTGCATATTTATAAGTACAATTACATGATTATACATCATTAAAGACATTCAGATAAATAATTTTCATAAATAAGTGTTGGTCGTAAAGGAAGAGTGTCTTTCTTCACGTTGAAAGTTCTCGCGACGTCCGACAGAAGGAAAAAACAAAATACACAGGCCAATAACTGAGCAGCGTATAAATTGCCTGATCCCTACGAAGTTACGTGATTATGGCAAACCTCATTTTGGGACGACAATGTCCATATCACCGAATTTTTGTCAGGGTGGTGAAAAAGTAGAAAGTTGAAACAACCTTAATAAAACGATGCGTTAAAAGAGAACAATGTACATAGAACAGATAGAGAGATATCCAAATATTGGATCACTTTTTTTTTTAACTTGCGATGCCTTAATCTTTCGTGCGATTGAGACCTAAGCCATGTCGTCATTGCCGCGCGAAGGTCGTGACGGGAGGCATTAGGCCTTTATGAAAATAAGTAATACGATTGCTTTTAAATACAAATATTATGTGAATGTCAATCATTGTATTTACAATTGAAATACCTATATAAAAGAAGACTATAAGCCTACCTGGTATAGTTATAACTAAATACCGACACCCGAATTAGTTATTGTCATACATTGTTTTTCTATGCCTATTTTTGAATACAAAGATAATAAATATTACCAGCTTAATTAACTCTGTGAAGTGTGTTAAAAGAAGCTGTTGCTAAATGCAACTTCGCTATCTGCAACGTGCAATAATAAATCTAAAATCTAATAGTAATAAAAATCTAACCACAACGTGTAGTCGTATATGAACGATTTCTTAGTAACAGCAGGAAAACAACAAGTTTTTATTCAATAAAGAGTTTGTTTTTGATTGTTTGTTTTAAAATAAAACGTATGAGTACCCTGTAGACCTGGAAAGTTTCGGTGGCCACGGAAAGGTTGATGATGAAGATGAAAAGTAAAGGAGAATAAAGGAAGGCGACGGAGGCTGCTCGATGTAAATTATCTTCGGTGTTACTTGTGATTTATGCAAATTGATAATATATCAATTTATAATAAGAATAAATACGTAATAGATTGTTATGATTTGTCTAACCTGCCACAAAAGTATTTATAATTTTGATCGTTTATTTTTTTTTAATTTATGTAAGACAATGTAAATAGTCTTCATTAATTTATTATGTTGTGTATTTGTACGATAAATACTAATTTTTTCTTCAATCCTTTGTATGTATATTGGTATAAAGAACGCTAATGTGTGGTTCAGTATTTGCTTTAAAATTCTATCCACATTTAAGTTATAATGTCTTTAGGTATGCAGCCCATTTATCTTCACTGGCCGGTGTTTTATGTCATAAAAACACTATCACTATTTCTTAATATTAAGTACGTATGTAAGTAATGAATTTTTAAAATAGAACAAGCTTTTAATTTTTTTTTAATTAGTAGTATTTACACATAGCTGATAATTTAGTTCACGCAGTTTGTGCTATAACCAGCAATTTCACAGGTGAGGATCCTTTAAAACATGGTTGTGAAGGGAGTTTGGCCAATCTTCTTGGTTGTGTCATCCTCATTAGGGCGCAAGTTGAAATATTGTGTATAAATTTGTCATTGTAGTAAACATATGTAACTTAAGCTAAGCTTATAAAAATACAGGGCTGGCCGATATTCAAGTTGTTTAAATTCGTGATGCATGTGTATCGATTTGCATGCTCCTGTATCACTCACATTACGAAATTTGAAACGATTGTAAGCAGACCTGAGTAAAGTAATATGTTTGTCCGCTTCGCTGCGTTCATTTGTTGAAACGAGGGTTCAGATGTACGGAAAGTTAAGTTACAAGTATGTCTTTTAGTCCATGCGGGGTAGCGGTTTTGTAGAATTTATTACCCTACAACATCTCGTAGGATTCGCTTCTCTTTGGACAGATTGTGACATGCAGAAATGACACTAACTTCAGTACAATTAGCGATTAGAGAGATTACTTCGATAATGAACAAATTCCATTTCTGGTACAGAATGGAATAAAGAAATTAACCTGCAGTAGTTAAATTAATTATGTTGATCAGGCTATTAAAGTCCATATTGAACATTTTACATTTCCAGAAAACGGTAGTAACTTGCACACTCTTATACTTACGAGTGTTTACTTTTTAGAATTTTTGTTTGGCAAATTCGGAACGATTTTTTGCCATCAATCGGTCGCTAAAGCCTTGTTTAATTTACTTATTATAATGTACTGTAAACATGTAAGAAATAAGCAATTAAAAATTACATTTAGTCTTTTTATCATTATTGCCACCTTTAATGACTTGCATTATCACATCGACGTGTTAGCGCTTAAACATAAATTCCTATTAGTTGTCTTTATCGTTTATATCATGATTAATGATCTATTTCCATCTTTTATTTTAATATCGTAAAGCAATATGATTGGATTTGCTTGACTTAACAATTTATTGTGTTAAATATACACATACTTCTATCCAATTTTAGCTGTCAATTGTGATACTGTAATACTTAACTATTATTCCATTGTTATTCGCAGGGTGAAAAGCGAATGCGAGGCCATTGCTAATAACGACAGCTTGTTATACAACGTGAGCACAACAGTGGTAACAAAGCGGCAGTTACGGCAGGTAATCATTTACTATAACACATGCTTATATAGCACGTAAATATCACACAAACACATAAGCAAATTAATTTGTAGGCTTGACGCATTTGTGGATTATTTTCTGGATATTTTACTAGTGTTGTGGATTTTTTTTGCTATATTCATTCACAACTTCACCATTACAAAACACATTGTGACCTAAATATTAGGTACGCTGGGATAATGACGGCTTATGTTATGCGCAATATTCTAAAAATATTCACATAATGCATACGGACTTACTGTAAGTTAAATACTTACAGACCTAATTATTTTTTCTCATGATTGCACTCAACGTTTTAGCTAGGTTTACTAAAATTTAAAAGAAAATGGGATAAAAAAAATAAAAAATTGCATTAAAATTAAAAAAAAATATTGTTTTGATAATGATGCAAATAAAAATAGATAGCATTATTTACTTGTATGTTGGCATTTATTCACATTTTGATTGTATAAATGTTGAATAAAGTAATACGTTACATAATGTAACATAATTTTCAAAGTGTTCAAATATTACATAATAGGCTCGCCACAGGTTAAACAATGGTGATCTCTGGCAACAAACTCCGTGACAAGGCTCTCGGAGGAGTGAAAAATGGGTAACGAAAGCCCGTTAGTTTGTGAGAAATTGAATCCTGATAAATGCAACTCCGATCACTCAGCCTACCCCTATCGATGACAGGCGAGATTACTTATTTTTATGCACTCGTATATAATGTAAAATGCACTATGGCGTAGCACACTGGCTTTCAAGATTACTGTTGAATTTTGATGTATTAAACTGTCACAATTTTAGCCTTTCATTGTACAGATGAAACTAGATAACAACGTAAACAAAAGAAACCGCTGTCTGATATAAACGGTAGGAGCAGGTTGTAAATTGATAACTGGTTATCAGATATAATTCTCTACCTTCCTTATCTTAACTGACTGCTGATGAAAACTGAAGCTGACGTTTGATGAAGTGAATTGCTTGACTTGTTCAATCTGAAATGTAGTAAAGAGGCGTAGGTACATTTTGACAAAATATAATCCCTTTGTCTAAAGATAATCCCTTTGTCTTTAGGTCTCTATAGATAATGGGAAAGTGTTATTACAAATGTGTAATATGTACATAGTTTTTTCAATATAAAGTAACGTCAAGGAGACTTTTGAATTGGAAAGTAGTTGCCTACATTTTTAATTTATTTAAATTTCATCAAGGGTTCAAGAAAAACAGAATAATTGAAATTTACAAAAATAAGCTCACATCATACCTAAAGTTACTGGCTAGGTAATTGTAGTTTATTCGACTATTAATATCTAAAGTTAATAAGACGACCACCATTATTGTACAGATGTGATATGTCTTTGCTATTAATTACTAAATAAACAAAATAGGCATTGTTAGTTGAAACTTTTTCTAAGAATAATAAGAATAAAGAACAATAACGATTTTGATGTCTATTGTCTATAGTCCACATGTCTATTGAAATTTTAAAGTAACTGTTGGTTTAACTTTTCCAGCCTGAAGGGGTGGTTACGTTCAACTGGACTCCTCAACAGCAAGCGTACGTACTGTCGGGATATTTTTGGGGATACGCCATTACGTCGTTACTGGGAGGCACGGCTGCGGAGCTGTGGGGACCACGGAATGTTGTATTCATTACAATGCTGATCAGTGCTGTTCTGACCACTCTTTCACCGCAAGCAGCTAGGTTACACTATTTGGTGTTAGTCGGCACCCGTTTCATCATCGGATTGGCGGCAGTAAGTTAAACATTTTCAACTGATTCAAACTATAGGTATTATTACATGAATTTTATATTACATTGAATTTTATATATTTATGAAAAAAAAAAATGTTTATACATACTTTTTCTCAACACATACAATTTTTTGTCCACCTCTGCCCTAAAAACCTAATTGAATACGAACTTTTTGAGAGTACTTATGCTGCAAAGACTTGCGCAAGCCTGAAGTTATTGGATTATCTCATTTTGAAAGCGGTAGAGCTAAGCGGCGGCTTTTGCCGCTGCTTTTGCTCGAATGGGCCAGCTAGACCGAGGCAGAACCACGGCCTCGCATAGTACCGCCGTGAAGTAGCAGCATCTTGTGATTCTGTGATTCGTTCGATGAGTAAGGTAACCGGAAGCCCATTCCTGCTTGCTCTTCGTTCTGCCAAGATATATCGAAGCTCAATTTTTGTAAGAAAGTAGTAAAGAAATATAGTGAAGCCTCTCTGTAATACACTTTAATACCGTGGTCTCTGCTTCTGGTCACAAGGCGCGAACACCCCAAACCTGGCTCGAGAGGACATCATAAGAGCTGAAGACAGGCACTTGTCTAGTCTAGATCTGTAGAACAAATTGTGGTCAGTACTCTAGTGCTGCCTAGAGCCGGTGCAAAACTTTATACCGACATTGAGTCTCTCAGGGGATGTTTAGTGTGTATGTGTGTGTGAATTGTACGTGTAAACAGTGGCTTAATTCTCCAAAGAAACAATCCATAGAATCAAAGCTGAAGCGGCCTCTGTGAATATAATTGTTTTTAATTAATTGCCGAAATTTCTAAAAATGTGTATGTACCTACACATTAGTTTTATTATAATTACTATACTGTTATAATAAGTTATGTATTTCAATGTGTAACAAAATTTATGACTATACTAGGTATAACACTCGTAAATAGACAGGTTACGTGACATTATCGTAGTATAATAATATTTAAACGAATGATAAAAAAAATCCGTTAGAGATTGGAGAGCATTAAAAAAACAAACATATCCTTAATCATTAACATAATGCCTAACTAATATCATTGTAAAATATTGCGTAAGTCAGCGTTTTGTAAGCTATTTCAAGCATGGCAATATTCAAATATTTCTGAGCGTGGTATTTCCCCTTTTCTACGGTAGAGAAAGAACTCTTGATTGATGAGAAAGAAGAATGATTTTTGCTATGCTAACCGCTCAGGGGCCAGGGTGCTTTAAGTTTAATAGTAAGTGACTGGTCTGGGTTTGATCCCCGGACCTCTAAAATTGTTAGTTGCAATTTTAAGTGCCTAGTTTACCGCGTGCTCTACGGTGAAAAGAAACATCACGATGTGTTATGGTAATATTTCGAGGGCATATGAAGTCCTCTAACCACACAGATGTGGCTAACCAGCATTAAAGCAGCGTGACCCCTCCGTGCTCCAAACCCTTGAAAAAGATGAGAGGTCGAGGTCTTTGTCCAGCTGTGAGGCATTTATACGATAGTACTTTACTTTTTTATCTCAATATCTTTCCAGGGCTTTCTATTTCCGGCTCTGCATGCTCTTGTTGCTCATTGGGCTCCTCCAGCTGAAAAAGGAAAATTCGTCAGCGCACTTTTGGGCGGCGCTATTGGAACTGTTGTTACGTGGTCACTTACAGGACCTCTAATTGAAAACTTTGGTTGGGACTATGCTTTCTATATACCTGGTGAGTTTAATTTTTCGAATTTACCAATTATGAAGTACCGGTTGAAGAGTCATTTGAGTTCAGTGTAATCGGCACATGGCAGTCAAATAACATTACTAAAGAAGCGCCACACTCTGAACCAACAACAATAATTAACAATTATTTTAATTTGAGGCGAGTGTAAATGGTATCAACTCGGAGACGTTCAGGTCAAGAGTACTCTAAACCAACGAGCATGCATGCGAAGATTGATGAAAGTGGAAGAAGCGAAAGACGTATGCCAGGACCGTAGCAAGTGGAAGAAGATTGTCTCTGCTTACCCCGTTGGAAACAAGGCGTGAATATATACATACATACATTATTTTAATTATTTGGTTGAAAACGAATATTCCCATGGATGACACATAACAAGACATATTAGCAAAGTAAAATATATAAATACAAAATTTTAATCAAATCGCTAGTCTGAGTAACCAACTACATATGTATTTACATAAGAATTGCTCGCATAAAGTAAACTAATTTATAAGAGGTGTAATAGGAAATATCTATTGTTGATTAAGCCGTGGCGGAAAATTAGTATGCACTGTAATAGAATTTCGGCCAATCTGCCTTACCAAGTGAGCACAGGCAGATCTCAATGAAATGCTCACTAAGTCCAGCAGTTGACTGGTTTACGAGTTTAGTGATGATGATAAATCATGTAAGAGATTAAATAGGTAATTGGTATGAATTAATGAAAGTTAATAAAATAAATACCTATAAGCGTGCATGACATAATCAAGTCTACAGTACACACAGATATGACAATTATAGCAAACACTCACATTCCCTAAGAACACATCTACAATTTTCTACGAGATTGTTAACAACGATGTGAGTGTTAATGTACATAAATAAAAGTAATTAATTTATACTAGTTACAAATAATTAATTCTGGTAGAACTCTTATGCATGTTACCTATTTAAGTATTAGTTAGGCGTTAAGGAATAGAAGTAGGTACTACAAACTGTCACTATGAATTGACTTTCTTCTGTATTTAAATTCTATACGAACGTCATGCAACTGATTTCTAAATTGCTTTATTTATGCGGTGTGATTCGACGATGTGCAATCTGTTTCAGATTTCCGAATTATTATTTTTAGGTATAGAAATTCATTCAGCTTTTTAATTGTTTCAGGTATTATTTCGATAGTTTGGTGTGCATTTTGGTGGTTCTTAGTATACGACTCTCCAGTGAGCCATCCCCGAATTTCCGACAATGAGAAGAAATATATTTTAGATGCAATCGGCGACAAAGTCAATCAAAGCACTAAGGACACTAAGGTTGGTTTATGGTATAAAACGTGACATCGATTCAGTTCCTGCAAATACATTTGTTCTTGTGATCCGATTTCTCGGAGAACTTGTTGTGACAATAAATTATAGATTACTTGAGAATTATGTTACAATAAATAGTGGGCAGGCGCTTATAACAATTATACTTAATCAGAAATTGTCACGGATTCCAAGTGAGGTCGCAGTTAATAAAATCCCTATATTGCATTAATATATTTTTTATTGAATAAAAGATTAGTTTGTTATAGAATCTAATAAATATGTATACAATAATATTTAATTACTTAGGTGACGCATATTCATTAATCGAAAAATTAATAATTTTCATTCAACTTTATTTATAAGTAATGAATATTGAGATGATAATGCATTATTTGATATTATGAATATACATAGATTAACGTCTATGTAATATATGTTAAATGTATTTTAGATAAGTGATTGGGGAATAGTATCTCAAAAGCGATGTGGTACTGGCGATGCACTCGCCAATCCGCCCAGAATGCCCAGAGTGAGTAGGGGCAAACCTTCCATGCATGCATGGTAAGCTGTTCTTGGCGCTCTCATGGAAATATGTATATTTGACAGAGGGCTAATATAAGCTGATGAAGAATTTAAAAGAATATATGTTTTAAACATCATAATTCCCGTAAAAATATTATTTAAAAAGTAATTTGAACCGGTATTTCCCCTAATATTATTCATACATTTTTCACGATTCATTTATATTCCGTTTATTTATTGGATGATTGTTAGTGTTTTAGTTCATTTTATTTACCCGTATTAATACACCCAATAAATATATTAGAAAGGTTTGGACCTAACACTTGTGCATGTTGTGTTAAATAACAAAGTTTTTTGTTTATAGGTTGTACCGCCATTTAAAAAGATATTTACTTCCTTCCCCTTCTTGGCAATGGTTATACTTCATTATGGCAGTAATTGGGGTCTGTATTTTGTGATGACCGCCGCCCCGAAATTTGTGTCAAGTGCGTTAGGATTCAACCTCACGTCAACAGGCACCTTGTCATCTTTACCATATTTGGCTCGAATGATATTCTCGCTTATCTTCGGCGCTATTGGTGACAGGTATGAAAATTTATTTTACTTTCATATGTATTTAAACTTAAACACTTTTAAAAAGCAAATAGAATAAAAATACTGCGATCTATTTTTATATTATTACAAGCACATTGTTTTTTGATTTAACCGCTAATAATTATGATGAAGAAAGTAAATATTGAGTGGCTCGGTGCTCAGCGTGTCCCTTTTCTGAGACATGAGTATTTTCAGAACGGCATATACTTTAATTGATCGATATTGCTTAACTTTGCGTCTGAACTTTTCTCTGATCTTATAGTATAATAATCATAGAGTAATAAATTCTTCCAAATTTCGTCGGTAAATGTCACCTTGATCGAAATCGACGCTCAGATCATCAAATTAGTTTTTAATTTTAAAAGGAACTTTTTATTTCAGATTTTAAATAAGTAAAATCTTCGTTTTGTCTAAAATTACCGTAATAGACCTTTATAGCAAAGTCAATTGATAATACCTATTATATTTCAGGATCGTAAGGCAAAACGTTGTGTCGACAACATTCATGAGGAAGTTCTTCTGTCTGTTCTCCCATATAGTGCCAGGGCTACTTCTAATCGGGCTCGGATACACGGGCTGTGCTCCCATTCTCTCTGTAGCACTCATTACTTTCTCTATGGGCTCTAACGGAGCTGCTACCCTCACTAACCTGGTCAACCACCAGGACTTAGCACCAAACTTTGCTGGAACAATGTACGGCATCGCAAATGGAATCGGAAACACGGCAGGATTTGTTACCCCAATGGTAACGGCATACTTTACTAAGGATGGGGTAAGTAGAATTTATTTTTGTTACATTATTATTTGGTACTATTTTTAGAGGTAAAATAAATTCCTTTTATAACCTTAAACAATTCGGTCGCCGGAGAATCGTTCGTTTGCTAGCAGGTCGCACCACGTGTTGGAGGTTGTCATTTGGAGATATTCCCCCTCAACACAATAATGGAAGAATATCGGTCGTAATTTGTCGGACACAAATCCCAGAAAAAAGTGACGGGGAGCGGCACCGCTAGTGCACGGGTCTGCGGCAATCGGCACTGCGCTCACTAACCCAACCCGCTGGGCCAGCGTGGTGAGTGTGGGCTAACCTTCCGAGAAATGTATACCAGCTTTTGCTGGCGCTTTCTTAGAAAGACTTTTGTTCAGCTGTGGGCTATCATATACATTATCTTCATGATATATTACAATTCACCATTTACGTTCATAAATAAGTCTTAAATATAATATTTAAGAAAGTGTGCACGGGGATGAATCATGTTGTTATACTTACTTATAGTACAATAAAATCTATGATTGTCTATTTTATTCTTTGACTCCAGGCGGCGATGATTCTTGCTCCGTTAGAATAAACGGTTTTTTTTCTTCATTGCAGAATGGATTTGCTGAATGGCGGCCAGTGTTTCTCACGGGTGCATCTCTATATATAGCATCGGCAATTTACTTCGTTCTTTTCGGCACTGGTGAGACGCAATCTTGGAACTACGTGGCACCAGCTGAAGAAAACGAACGGAACAAGAGACCAAGTGCCAACTCCACGGATACCACCGTCACAATTCCTGTGAAAACATAAGATAGTTTTAAGTGTGTTAAAAAAAAAAGAAATTTTCCATTCACAATTCGCAATAGTATAAACAGCTGGTTATTCGCAACTGTACAAATTTGAACGAACTGTTATATCAATAAATTTGTGCCAGAAATATAAATGAAGCGTTATTAGGCTAAGTTAGTAGTTGATAAAGTTATTTAATTCAGATTATAGTTTATAAATTAATAATAAAGACACTTAAATATAAGATCATGTAAGCCCAACTCTTGCGCATTGTTAGAAATTATTTATGAGAAATAAAACATTTCATTATGATTAAGTTAAGAATTAACGAGTAGATGTGTGTATGTTGTGTTGTGTTTTTATTTAATGATAGTGTTATTATTAAATGTGTCTATTGTAAATCGTGAATGTAAATTGTTATGCGTGTAAGTGATGTAGTCACGTGAAGTATTTCACAAACTGTATCTTTCCGTTATGTAGAAACAGACGATTTATTATATTATATACGCAATTTTATTAAGCATAATTTTAAGTTATAATTTGTGTTACAATCTATTGCTTATGACTGTGATGAAATGTGTAAATGAGTGAAAACTATTTTACCTACTTAACTATTTAATTATAATACAGTTTATTTGTTGTATTAGTACATAATTATTAACTATGTATACGGATGTAATCAAAGTATTCCTTATATGCGTGATGTTACATCGTCTATAACCTTCATCAATAAACGGGAAATCTAACGCAAAAAGATTTTTTTTCAAATCGGACTGACAATTCTTGTAATTAACGCGGTCATACGTAAGGACTAACGCTCGCCGGGGATTTCCTTTTATACTACGTATAGATATAAGTATACAAAGTATAGTACTTTAACTACTTTTATTGCTTACAAAAAGTGTACTACTACACTTTTCTCGGGGTTGACTTCAGTTCTCCATTTCCGGAACCATTCGCCTAGTCGATTTTGAGTCGAACCGTGATGCAACCTTTGTGTTAGTCCGAGTAGCATGCGGCCGTGTCATCCGCGACGAGCGCGAGACTGACCTGGGGCTCTTTTAGTTTATCACTCGTGTAAAGTGAGAAAGAATTGATGAGAAGCAAGAACCTTCAGGAACTCCTGCTTTGAGAGGGCGGCATGGAGAGCGCGTGTCCTCTACCCGTTAGTGAAAAATTCGGTTTATCAAGTAGCCTCATAAGATGTGAACGAGTGGGTTCTGGCTCTGGCACTTTGAGATTGTAGTCCCTGTAAATCAAGCCGTTGTGCACCTGGAGAGCAGCGCGTGAAAATAGTGACTAGTAGACATAATAGGGTGCGGAGAGAGATTTAAATATACTGTTTAAACAGTCTATTCCGAGTGATGACCTGTTTTCAGGTTAGGAACGATCTCATTCCCGCCAGAAGACTTAGAAAAGTAGACAAAATTAACCCTGCTACCACAATATGCGAATTGTAAAATGCGAGTAAAATAAGATGAACCCATTGTTGTGCAATACATGTTTTTTATTGTCATCTGCGTTTTTTACCCTCATAAACAAGGAGACGAAACACATTAACTTTTGCTCCATCTCGCCCGAATATTCAGCACGGCACAGACTGAGCTTCAAAATGCTTGTACATTATACCACTATCAGTATACGCAAATTTAATTATGTCACCTGATTTCCACCATAATGGAATATTTCTCATCATCCATCAGCTAGCATATTCATATCAATAAGCACTATTCCATTAGCCGTAAAATCGATTAATCCACGAGCATATTGCTACTGCTCAATATACGCTAAGCCTACACGCAACATTGCAATTATAACTCAATTTTCAAGGAACACAATTCAATGCAGAATAGAGTGCACTTCCGCAATAAAACTATTCTATACTAGTCAAATACAAATAAAAAGCTCATCCCAAATCCTACTTGGATCAGATGAGTTTGATACATCATAACTAAATAACCGGGGCTTGATCACTCACGGTGAATGAAGGTACATGGCTGGCCTGACTCTTAAGAACAGGCTGACAGGAGGTGGCTGCTCCGAGTGGCTTAGCGAGCCCACTTTATGTTGGTTGTTGGTGGAGTGTGGCGCTGTTGCTTTTCACCGCTCCCCATACAGTCCGCAACGGAGGAGGAGGAGTCCCGTGGGAATAGGAGTTTCGGTATTGCGTAACACCATACTCCCTATTCTTCGCAACTTTGGTGGGACCGCACCACTGATGCGGCCGTCGTGTGGCCGTAGGGGGACAGGAGTGTCGGTATAACCATGCGCCGTTCTACTTACCGTCCCTGGCTAAAATGCGGTTCGCATCGGAGCCTTATATCATATCGGCCGAGGTGTGACAGGATGGCTGGTCCTTATAAATGCTTACCTTCCTGATGTATATAGCCTCCGGGAGGAGTTAATAAAGGGTTTTTATTGAAGTCCGACTACCGAGTGAAGGCCGGTAAATAATAAATCTCATCCTAGGCTAACCAAAAATTAAAAACTGATGATGTCTCTACCCATGGTTTTACCTTAAGAAAAACCCCCTCTACAAAGAAGGATTAATGGAGGGCAAAGATCCAAGATCAATCTTAGCCAGCATTCTCGAGCTACCTATGAGTATTGCTTGACATGCAAAAATGATTAATCGTCGACTACTTTTAGATTGTTAATCAGTATAGTCACCGTCGTATGCAGATCATCTATATCAGATTGATGATTTGATGAAATTGATTGAATGAAATACTTTATTGTACACCCATTAACAACAATAGAAAAAAATGAAATAAAAAATTAATGTGAGGTATACAAAGGTACAATTGGCGGCCTTATCGCTTAAAAGCGATCTGCGACGCAAGGAAAAGTAAGTATTATAGGAATAACTATTTAGGGAGGAAGGAAGTGCGCTTTGACCAGCCTTTTAAAAATAACTAGGGATTGCGCACGCTTCATATGAAGTGGTAGGGAGTCCTGATCCGAACAGCTTCAATAGAAAAGGATTTAGAATAGAAAGGAAGTACAATGGAATGGAATTTTTAAGGTAAGGTTGTTATCAGTGCGAAGAGAACGACAGTGAGTGTCACCAAGAAACTCAAATCGCTCCTTAAGGTAAGGAGGGGTAGTGGGATTGAATAGAACACAGTACAAAAGTAAAAGAATGAGAGTATTTCTGCGAAGACGGATTGGAAGCCACTTGAGTTTTCCGCGAAATTCTAATACATAGTCATATTTTTGGAGTCCAAATATGAACCTTATACAAAGATTCTGAATGCACTCAAGTTTAATAAGTGACTCATCGTTTAGATTGATATAGCACGTATCAGCATAATTAAGAATCGGTAAAAGAGAAATTGTTCAAGTGTAATTTTAGTTGGTATGGGTAGGAAATTGCTTAATCTACGAAGAAATCCAACCGATCCATATACCCTCCTACTCACCTCGCTTCGCCTATGATAAAAAATTGTCAAATTGTCAGTGGAATATAGTTGTCTAAGGGGATTTCAAATGTAGAAAAGTAGTCAATTGTAAGGTAAGTGATAGCTTGGTACCAAAACAAAGTACCTCAATTATTAAATTATCAGCTCCTGAAGTACCCTGGTCAACTGATATACTTAAAGTCGCGATGGTAAGTAAGAAAGTAGGCTACACCTTGGCCAACACGAGTATTACGATTGTTGCTGAAAGCCTGGAAGAGCATATGACGTGGAGGACAAACGAGGCTTAAGCCAGGATTCGTAGACTAAACTAGCATGTATGATTTTATTATCAAAAGATGAAAGCATATCTGTAAGTCTAAGTCTAAGTTAATAATTCAAAATCTCGTTGAAAATCTCATTTGAATTGACATTTCACACACCAACAAATAATGAAGTAAATTAAAGAAAATAGAGTGATTGCAAATTAAGGTCTTATATAAAAACTATTTCTAAACCACTCGCTCCGAACGGGGGAGAGGCAATTTAGTTTCTGGACTTTTAGAATTCTACAAGACTCTGAACGTGCGTTTTGCTGCTGTATGTGCAGCATGTGCTACATAGGCCGAACGGGAATGCTCTCAAGCTCGCGTAAACATGTGGAATGTTGATCTTGCTTGCAGAATCTTCCGCCTTCTTTGCATCTCCTGACGATTCATCTCTTGCCTTAGAAACTCCATTTGATGCTGTAAGATGTTTAAAGCGGCCACAATGAAAGATTTGAAGGACTCGAAGTCGGCAACTATCGATGTAGTGGTCGCAGAGGACTTGCTAGCTGATTTTCTTTGCAAGTCCTACTGAAACTCATCCTTCTTCTTCTAAAAGGTATCAGACATTGCAGAAAATGATTGCTTGAGGGTCCATATTGTATTAGTTATTTATCACTAGTGTACGATAAAATAAATTGAATATCACAAGGAAAACTTTTGCTGGTAGTTGATTGTCACATGTATAGAATTTATAAAAATACTTAAATAAATTCAAAATGTATCAATATATTAAAATAAATACAAACCGATTCTAAAACATGTGTTACGATATTGTACGGTAGGCGTAATACCTGATATGGTAGATTTTTTAAAAGTGTTCAAGATCATTTCAGAAAAGGCTTATACACAATAACATATTATATAGGTCGGAGGTGTGTTATGATCCATGGGAATTATTGATTTATTTGAAATAATAGTCACAACGCGTATCGCGTATTAAAGAAACGTGTTATGCGATTACAATTGTGTACCATTAAAGCACTACTTCGATAAGGCCGATGATTACGGAGTAGTATTGAGAACGCGGCGAGTTCGAAACAGAGATGCTCACTGTCGGATTGCTCCTCCAACTTGGAATCACCTCTCTCCTGGATACCCGAGACAAACAAAAAAAGAGTATGCTCTATCTCTCTCACTCTCAAACTAAAGATCTGTGAGAAAATTATTAATCCTGGGGATGCTAATCAGGATAATGAGATAATCTTATCAAATTATTATTTTGCCATCGGTCCTTGTCTACAATGTTTAAATGAATACTGACCGTTTAAAATGGGTCAAAATTGATTTCAAAGAAGTCCGTTACAAACAAACAAGCAAGCAAGCAAACACTAATAAAAGCGTGTTAGAAAGGAAAAGCTGTTTCCGAGAAATAAAATACATATACTTATATATAAGAATTGGTCGCTTAAAGTATTCAAACGCTTATAGTGTCATATCTCTTAACAGCGATCGGATGCGACGTTACGTCATAATATTTAACCTCATTGGGCTATTTCTAGATCATATACGAAATATCATTCAAATTAGTACAGTAGTTTAATAATAATAATTATATAAATATTACTCATTTATTGCTGTCGTTTCATTACAAATTGAAGTTTACTGTGAACTAGGGAACTATTACACGAACTATAGTAATAATTGAATAAAATTAAACAGATAACAAAACCAGTAAATTGTGACAGGAAAAGGTGGCAAGGCTCAGGGTGAAGGAGCTTCAACTTCAGAGGAACCTCATTACGAAACGGTGTATGATTGAAAAATAATTATAATAAAATTTGACAAATTGACTATCGAAATTATCTTTCTTAAGTCGAAGAATGATAACATTTTTTTTCATTGAAGTCATATTTATGGTCTCATTTCTATTAAGGCATGAAGTAATATGAGCACGTTACGGGATTTTATTATATAATGAACTATATTTCTGAACATTTTGGACGATATAGAGTATCATAGTAGTAAAAGAGAGTTAAAAATAAATAACAACAAGATTTTTTGACTTCCCCTTATAAAAAATTCGAATCTGATATAAGTTTTTAAGCATTCCTAATTTTAGTCTTTGTATGGTCCCGAAAACGTAAATCTCTATCAAATAAAACCCTTATGTTCTTTGCATATTCCATTCCTTCTATTTGCTGTCGTCCTAAATCTCATTTATATGACTATTTTAATAAACCCTCCCATCAATATGGCTAGAAATTGTTGTCTTTTTCCTAACAACATAATTATACTTTGATTTTTTCGGACTTATGTGTATGGAGTTTCTACTAACCCATTGCAGTATGTTTCAGGTCTTTATTTAACTTAAACTCTGCTGCTGTTTGTCTCTGGCTGAGTCGGATTTATCTGAGATAAAAGAACAATAAAACTGAGTATCGTCTGCGTATAGGTAATTAACACGTGTGGCATTTAGACTGTATACAGATTGAAGAGAATGGAGCTAAAAATTAAGCCTAGTCGTGTCGTGTTGCTGACGGATTTCTATAATTAGCGAAATTATTTCAGCGCCATGATTCTTATAAAATCGAATATTATTACGACACTGACTTTCCCGTCATCACATGCTACAAGTACGTCATCACGTATCTTTGCCAGAGCTGTCGCTGAGTTATACTCACTCCAAAAGCCCGATTGTTACAAAGTTAAAATTCGTTCCGTTTCTAAGTAGTTGGCTTAGTGGCAGTAGAAAACTTTTTCCAAGATTTTCGTGATAAAGAATGGCAAATAATAAATAGACCCTAATATATCAGAAATATCGGTAAAAAATCTAATACATAATTTTACTAGTTAAATATGTTAGACTTTTGCAAAGAGGGCATGTAGTAATATTTAGACGTAATATTTTTATTATAAAGAAAAATAACAAAATTTATTGGCGTAATAACATATGTTAGTACATTAATTTTTCTGTTATTTTCTATTATTATTGTTTTCATTTATTGGCTAATATTTGAGCCTATAAAAAGTTTGTAGCCATGTATGAGGTATAAAAAAGATGTACGTGGGCGTTTACAAGCAATTGTGTGAATTACATTATGCGTTAACCTTAGTGTTAACTTGGTGGCCATGGTGCCAGTTACCAATACTACCCAAACGGTGAGTATTCTATGCTACCTACCAATAATTAGTTTATTACCATTACGGTAAATATTTTATATGCATTTGGAATTTGTTGTATCTCAGTTAATGAATCTAACCTCACACACATTTGTTTATGAATTGGTTTAAGTAACATCTTCCAAGAATTACTGACCAGTTATAAACATAAAAGTACTCAAAAATGTATGTGACGTCCTCCTGGCCGATTTTGACCACGGAAACAACTTCCGAATATTATCGGCAGTTGTCAACTGTGCAAGATATATAACGAGTCTCGTCTTTACTTTCCCATATTCGATGTAACGCATATGCGATAGGATCGGAAGAAGGGTCAGTCACAACACAACCAGACCCGAAAATTAATAATTTATGTTTTTCCACAATTATTGATTTCGGTAGGGATTCAAACCCAGGACCTATGGCTCAGCAGTCTGATACGCTAACTACTTAACCACCAAAAAGGGCTTAGGCCCTTACCAAAATGCGAGGATTTGCCATAATGGTCTAGCTTTTTCATTCGTACTTTCAGATACTTTGTTCCCTAGAATAAAACAAAATAAAATTAACAATCGTAAATTTTTCATTACTTTTGTGAATAAGGACACACAAGTGACTTTGGACTGGACACCTTATCAGCGCGCCAATATCCTCGGCGGTTATTTCCGGGGTTACTTAGTGGCCAATCTGTTCGGCGCACCAACTGCTACTGAGATGTGGGGTCCCCGCCGCGTTGTCTTCTACACTACTTTGGTCTCCGCAATATTAACGATGCTTAGCCCTGCAGCTCCCAAGCATAGCTTCGGTATGATATTAGCGCTCAGGATTATCCTTGGATTCTTTGGTGTAAGTAAACTTCTTATATCGAACAATCTTTTAATCACTGAAATGATAATGCTCAACACTCCCGAATAATAGGACAGATCAAATACGAGCGGAAGAATGAATACTCGTGGAACATTCAAAATTCAGTTTTAATAGCCAATCGCAAAAATATTTTAGTAAACGTATATAATATAACATCATTATGAGAAAAACTCTTATCTGTAATAATTGTATGAGATGGCATCTTAAATATATACATTGAAACTTTATGGACTAATTTAGAAGTTATTTATAAATCTTAGTATAATCACTTGCAGTGGTTATATAAAAATATGTCCATAATATGAAAAAGCCTTTACATCCGGTGTACTTTTTTTTATATGAGTGATTATTAACAACTTTTCTTTGCCTGTTGGATAACAATACATCTTTGAATAACTAGCATTCATATTTAAGTAAAATATAAGTGTGAAGGGTGATATATTATAGTCGGTACTATTATGACCAATTGAAGTCGCAGGTGTGCACAAGTAGTGCCGTCCATTGTTATCTATTATTAGTTTATTATTATTATGCAACAAGATGATGGCTTGGTGGTGTAGAAACAAATTAAAGCTGGGCACAAATTAGCCGGGTGTTCAAAAGTAGATAATATAGCAAAAGAGCAATATCAATTTACGACTTACCTGATGGATTCTTTAAGCCCGTAGTAACACCATTAAAAAAAACATCTCTGCTGTATCCATCCATGCATCGCTTGTAGTATGTCTTTTACCCAAGTTTTCATCTAAGTAATAAATATTCATTCACACTGTCTGGCATCACGTATCGCCCAATGTGCACTGATGCCCAATTAATTCCCATGCTTTTTTGAATTACTATGCGATAGTTTTTAAAATATTGTTGTTCGGTGCGTTTGGTGTTGGTCTTAAGGAAGGTATTATATATATTGTAACATATAGTTTTTATGTCAATGTAACAGGGCATCGCTGCTGAATGAATGTATATACTTATTGTACACCTCAAATCAAAAGGAAACAGAAAATATAAAAAAAATCAAATCAATTAGAATGTTCAATTTGGCGGCCTTATCGCTGCTGGGATTTAATATACCGTCCCTTTCTCTAAATACTAACCACACTTGTACGTGGTGCACCCAGCTAGCCAAACGAGACTGGCACCCGAATGGTATTTGCGGAACATAAATCCCATAGATAAGCGATAGGTTGTAAATTTATGAATTTCTTTAAACTTCTTACGAAAATCTTTTCCCATATATTTCGTAAAAATCTAGGAAAAATGCTTATGATAGACAGAAGCGTTAATTTCCGTATAAATAAGAGGCGGCTCTTAATGCCATCACCAATCCACCTCCTTGTCATTCTCTACCATCGTGTACAATCTCCTGTCGTGAACTTCTAGGTGATTTAGTTATAAATTAATTAATCTAGTGTTATATCGTTTCCAAAATTTTTCAATGATTATACTTCAAAATGCCTTAGAAATAACTCGGTGAAGATATATTTATAAAAATTTACTTTGCATTGTATATGAATTATTTAATTTTATCAGCCACCTAATAGAACAAAGCCCTAAAAAAAAGTTCTCATAGGAAAAATATGATTTATCTCTATAATCGGCACGCTTGGCATGTTGGTCGGTGATCGCATATTTGCATAGTATACAATTGGTATAATCTGTAATAATTACCTGTTAACCAGCACTTAAACTGTTGCCATTTCAAGAGCGGATTTCATGTGCTCTTCGTCAGTGACGAAAACATCGTGAGAAAACTTCAATATCTCCTAATTGGGTTCAATGAGTTTATTAATGTGACTATTATGTAGAATTTTTCTACAATTCATGATCAAATTCGCTTTTTTTCCAGGGCTTTGTATTTCCTGCAACCTATACTTTAATAGCAAACTGGGCAGTCCCTAATGATAGGGGTAAGTTTCTCGGTGCTTTAATAGGAGGATCCATTGGTACATTTATTACGTGGTTACTTTGTGGCCTATTAATAGAATCTTACGGATGGGATTGGGGTTTCTATATCTTTGGCATCTTTTCCTTACCATGGGCTATATTTTGGTGGTTTTTGGTATACGATTCCCCGGAGATACATCCAAGAATTTCAGCATCTGAGAAAGATTTTATATGCAGTGGAACAAAACTATCGAAAAAAGAAAATGTGAGTAGAATTTTGAAACTTTGGATAAGTCACTAATTTGTATGAGTTATTTTATTTTTTTTATTTATTTATTTATTAATACTTTATTGTGTCCCTAAAAAAAAAGAAAAGAATACAATGGGCGGACTTAATGCCTTTTGGCATTCTCTACCAGTCAACCCTGGGTGAGAAAGAAAACATGTTGGCAGGTACAAAATAAATTAAATATACATATTAAATATATAACCCTTATAATATACTTACATACTTATAATATAACATACATAATACACTATACATAAACATATAATACATACATAAGCAAATTAAATGTGGAGAGAAAATTCTTAGATGGCATTTGCCTTCAGATAGTGACGACGGAGCAGGGTTTTGAAGGAGTTTTTGTTCGGAGCTTTCTTGATATGATCGGGAAGAGCGTTCCAGAGAAGTGTGGCTTGAACGGTGAAAGAAGAAGAAAAGAAACCAGTAGTATGTTGTGGAACACTAACCTTCAAGCTGTTTGAAGTTCGAGGCACTCGGTTATGACTCGAATAAAGAAAATTGAAGTTATCCTTAAGATACGAAGGAGAGTTTGCATCGTTTAAAACGGTTATGTTGTAAGAAAAAAAACTTATTTCGCACCAGTTAGATAAATTCTCCTCAAAAAATACTAAAATGATACATATTACCCGGTTCGAAGAGAAGAGCAGCACCACGTACATCTTGCACAGTGCACCATGCACTTTGCCCACAACCATCACCCACACAAGCGATTAGACCCTGCGCCGCCAAACCGCCGTGTGGGGGTTGGCTCACCTGAGCCGCATACGAGAGTATGAAAGGAATCATCACATCGTTATCTGACAACAACCGATTGCGTCAAACTTTGTAAATAATGTAAAAACAGCAATGACGTACGTGGACCGCACTTTTGTATTGTAAAGTTTTTCGTTGAATACATTTTCATATTATATAAATTACTAGCTGGTCCGGCAGACGTTGTTCTGCCTTTTCCGCTAGGTGGCGCGATGACTCGACCACACTCCGACGCTTTGAGCATCTTGTAATAGTAAATTAAACAATAAAAGAAAAACATAACACGATTTGTGTCGTGTTTCGAATATTTGATGATTTCAGGCGTATCAGCGTTTCGATATCTGAGTGATGCCGTGTTTATACTATTAAAGTTTAGATATTTATCCGAGTACAGAACCAGAATCTGAAACCAAACCAATTCAATATTAAGAATTATTCGGGAGTAACATACTCCGACAATATACGATTTCGACATCAACGATCTATTTCTTTAGTAGTGAGCACGTTGGTGATATGGCAGATATACAAAATAGATGCAGATGGCTCAGGTCAGAGTGTTGTGGTGGAATTATGGTTCAGAAGTAGATTTGTGACAGACCGCAATACCTAATGATGATATGATGAGGTTATAACATAATCATAAAAATAACTACGTAAATAATATTAGGTCCTTACATATGAAATTGGCGTTTTGTCGAAATGGTCACTTTGATCTGAAATAATCTGGCGTTTGGTAAGGAATTCTAAAAAAGATAAATTTAAAATTTAGGCTACAGAAAATTTAGGCTTGTATATTTGTGTTTCGAATTTAGTGATTCATTTGTTTTTTCTTTGACATCCTTTCGTTAACAATATGGAAAACAAAATTGAAATATCGCGTTATTTACGAATATGAGTTCCACCGTGGCACCAGCGCTGCAGAAACAGCTCGAAGGATTAATGATATGAATGGGCACGGTACCGTAAAAGAAAGCACGGTTAATTTTGCCTTACTGCGGGTTTTTTGGTGTGCTTCACTCAAATTCATGCGGTACCTATTACTCGAGCTTTTTCGCTTATCCAATTTGTTTAAGGTTAATTAAAATTGTTTTGTCATTCACACCGTAATCTGCTGTTAAATCTGGCTTGCGATGGATCCGCTTCCATGATCACGGGATGGAAACACCAGATTATTTAAGATCAAAGTGGCCACTTCGATAAAACGCCAATTTTATATGTAGGGACCTAATATTAATTATTCTTATAGATATAATTTCAGAGCTATGTTCATAACTGTGTTCGTTTATACTTTAGCACCTAACTCTAGAATCAAGATATGAGGAACGATATAATATAGTCTAAAAATTAAATGATACATATTGTTTATTTTTAATTTTTAACGACATAGGCAATGTTATTTTAGGTTTCACCACCAATCTGGCAAATGCTTAAATCTGTCCCGGTATTATCATTATGCTTTATGAATTTCGGAACGGGCTGGGGAATCTATTTCATCATAACAGCCGCACCAAACTACCTCGCCAATGCGCTGGGCTTTAGTATGTCCTCCACTGGAGTGTTGTCAGCTGCGATATACTTACTGAGATCTTCCAGTTGCTTTTTGATAGGATGTGTGTGTGATGTATTATTGAAGAAAAAGCTGTTATCCTTGCGCGCGGTAAGGAACATTGGCTGCATTTTATCGCATGTGATACCGGGGTTGTTGCTCTTGGGTTTGGCGATACCGGGATTTTCAACGACTGTATATTTGGCATTCATCATGACCGGAATGTCCATCAATGGTTTTGTGACAATGTCAAGCTCTGCTAATGGGTATGATTTAACGAGGAATTTCATAGCGCAGCTCAGCGGTCTCATAACAGCCTGTGTTACAGTCGCAGGAATAATATCGCCTATGGTTACAGCTTACTTTACCAAGTACTACGAGGTGAGATACTTTTTTTTAATTTCAAATCGATTATTGTATTTTTAAAGCCATGAATTACAAAACTAAGCCACGTGGTAAGTGTATCTGACTGCTATGCGATTGATCGTAGGTTCGAATCACAGCCAAGGTCAATATTTGTGCAAAGCCCAAATTATTTGTTTTCGGGTCTAGTTATGTTATGTTGAGTACCGTATATATACAATATTTAGACTTTTATTATTTTTAAATAAAAATATTTATTGCTTCACAGATTTACGTCGAGGCATGGCAGCCAGTCTTCTATTTAGCATCGGCTGTATTCGTTGTTTCGGGCTTACAGTTCCTTATATTCAGCTCTACAAAAACACAGCCGTGGAATGAAATCAAAACCCAAGATCAACTTAATAAAACTCTTGAATGTTAAACAAATTTAATAAAACGACATCGTCATTACAAAACATATTTTAATATCATTGTTTTATTAGATACAGAGATGTATAATGTTTATACACTATGTACATAAGAATTTATTCACTTTATATCAATAGAATATTTTATTAAAAACTCTTAAGAAATAAATGACACAAATAGATATAGTAACGCGTGCTATCGAATACACAACAACTAATCAGTTAGTAGATTTTTAAAATTTAATAACAAGTCTACTGCTACACTAAAATTCTCAAAGAGCGTAATGTTTATACAAATCCTTATTGAACATCGATTTATACATAATATGATTACTAGTTTGCAAACTATTCTTACGTCTTTGGAATTACATCACCAAAACTCAGGTTATGGTCACACACTTTAGAGATTTTCAGGCGGGATTGACGAGACTGCTAACAATTAAATAGAACTAAAAACGTTCTCAATATATTAATAATGGCAATAAACGAAACCATTTTATAACGTGAAATTGCTAAATATATTCGACATAGAAATACATTATTCATACTGCAATATGAATGTATTGCACCTAGAATCGATTAATATAATTTATCTTTGTGGCTTTAAACATATGATTCTGATTCTGTATCAGATTCCGAACAATCCAAAGCTATCCTCTTCTTATCGGTGCCGCTAGGTGGCTCTCTGTATAACGGAGGTACGGATTTTGATCGCGACGGTTTGTCTTCTTTGTTAACGTGTACTGGTTGGAACTTCTTCAACACTCTCTGGTAGACCATTTTTCTCGGTGGCACTGGGGGAGGCATGTGTGGTGGTTTTTTGTTATTGTTCTGTTCTTTTTCACCGACAAAATCTGGTTGAACAGACGTCGGAGTGGCTTTGTATATATCCGATGAGAACAGGTTAGATTTCTCTTCGTGGAATATATCCCTTCTACGGTTATAAACTGACGTATATAAGGGTTCGATGTACTGCGTGGTGTAACAGTTCTCACAGGATTTCTCACTGGCCGGCGAGTCAGTCGATCGACTGTTGAATGAGTTTTGCGGTTGATACAGAGTGTCACTGCTGCTGGAATCGCTCTGCAGAATTATATTCGCCAGAGACTTTGACTGATTCAGTTTGTTGTTGTTATAATTACGAATCCTGGATTTCTTATACTCCTCGGAGTTGTTATTAGCGATTTCATCTACGTAAGGATAGGGAATCTGTGTTATATTAGTTGTATTCTGTTCCTTTTCTCTGTTGTTCATGGTTGATGCTATACAACTTTTCGTGCACATATGCGCGGGATCGAATCTCCTCTTTCGACAACAATTGACGACATTTATTTCGTAATTGCCGTTGCGAACTTTGTCCGTGCTTACAATGTGTCCTTCCTCATTCACTTCCAGGCTTTTAGTCCTCGCTGCTTGACGAGACCAGTCATTTCTTGTAAAAATGGTGGCTGCCGGTGTTGTTTTCACATCTATTTTATTTCGCGAGGACTCGCCTTGCTTAATAACCTGTCCGTACAATTTTTCCGAAGTGCAATTCGTTTTTGTGTTGTAGTTGCTGCTCTTCTTCTCCCAGCCGGTGTATACGCGTGAGTAGTTTGTGTTGAGATTCGGTAATATTTCGGATTGGGTTTGATATTGATTTTGTCTTTGTATATTGTCAGTGAACGTGGCGAGGTCGTGAATGTTGCTGTAGAGAATGTTTTCCTGACTCGACACTAAGTCGCGTTTGGCGTCTATTGCTTGTTGTTTTGCCTCCAATAGATTGTCGGAACTCTTTGCACGACTGAAATTTTTGTTCGTTACGCTTTTCTCCGCTTCTTGAGCTCCAGCAAACATGCTGTAAACTTTCGATGTTCGGGCTGCTTTTGATACGTTACTTCTCGGTGGCTTCTGTGGTTCTAAGCCCGTTATATATTTCGCTGGGCTTTGTGCGTAAATATCTGCCGTTGAGCGTTGTATCGCCGCTTTGGAAACGTAATTTCTCTCGTCGACACCGTTACCAATGCCTATGTTAATTGAGTTGTGTACATAACGTTCTCCCATATACGGCATCATATACAACTCCTCGTTCACCGCGCTATATATTTCAGCTTTGTTAGAGTATATATTCTGTTCTCTTTGTGAGACTTGTGGAAGTCCGTTCACGTTCGGGTTGTTGGCGTATCGTAACATTTTTGATTCTTGAAGATTGCACGTTGGGGCGGATAGGCTGTGTAGAATGTTCCGAGGGGCTGGACTATTTCCCCCGTTGCTATTTGAATCGTCTTCTGATAGTGTCAGTCCTGAATCTCTGCTTAATGATAGTTTCTCCTTACGCGGAGTCGATAACTCCATGGAATCTAGCGATATTCCAACAGAATGGAGGCTATCACTTTCTTCTGCTCCCGAATCAAGTAAGGCATTCGATGATTCTGGACTGCCACTTCCAAGAAGACCAGCAATTTGCGGTCCGAATAAAGCTTCCGCCTTCACAATGAGAAGTTCTACAATCATTGGCACTGCTTTAGGAGCTTTGTCACAGGGTACATTGGGCCATAGTAAGCTGGGTCCAACACAGACACCTAAATTCATTGGACACATGAGGTTAATGTTGGACTTCTTGGCGATTGCTTGCAAGAGGCAGACGAAATATGTTAACATATTATAATGCGACTTCGGTAGTTTCAACAAAAGTGACCGCACGGCCGTAACTTTTTCCGTTTGCGGTAAACCTGCAACAAAACGAGTTTATAATTTTAGTTTTAATAAAGGTCCTTTTAACAAACAAAAACAAACTTTTTTTTGTAACCTCTGTGTAATAAGGTGGAATACAAATTGGGCACGTACGTCAAGCTTGGTTGTCCATGACTAGTTACTATGTAATTATAATTGCAAGACAACTTAAAACAGTGATATTCTTAAAATGACAACTTTACTTCCACGTGGAAAATCATACTGGCTGTCTAAGCAGGTGCTCAGTAATTGAACAACATTCGTTCGAAATAGCCGAACCCAAGTAGCTCAAGCAAGTCAGCTCATGGTCAGCAGTAACCGTTCCTACCCAGAGTAGTGAAAAATATATTGTTGTCGTATGCTAAGATTACTTACCGAGTACTTGCAGCCAGGCAGGATAAAGCTCCGACACCAGCAAGGGTTGCGGCAAAGCTCTAAAGAATTCTTTGACCAGCGCGGCCAGCAGTAGCACCGGCGCGCGGTCCAACTCCGTACAGCTCTCGGCCCACGGACCGAGTGCGTCTAACTAAAATAATAAGATAACTTCATTTAACATCGTCAGATACATACATATGCATTTGGTTTGGTTATAAACATATTAGAAATAGGTTTATAACCAAACCAAAACTTAAGAAAAGACTTTAATAAACTTAAATGTTGTGAAAATGTTACTTGTTCAAGTAAACAATATTATCTATATTACATATTTTATAAAAAAACTGATAATTTATAAAAAAGAATACTAGATTCTAGTACGTCCCTACGGAAAAAAGGGATTTAGCAGTAAAAAATTATTTAATATTCAATTCAAGCTGTATGTCGACTAAATAAGCAATTCAAGCTTATTTAGTCGACAAACTATTAAGTTAAAAACATTACCACTTTAAAAACTGAAACACTGAACAGCACATAACAGGTACTCACTTACAGAAATAAAAAAATAATATATATAATTTTTGGTCAGGATGTATTTCCTTTGAACTTAAGAGACCAAGGTTAAAAAACTTATTGATACAAATAGTTCGTCTTCGTCGTCTTTTCATCTTTCTTTCGTATTCTCTAATTTTTGAGAAAAAAAAAATTGTTTGAGATTAGTAACCCACTAGTGATTACGTTTTATTTGGATTAACCGACTAGTAAATTTGATGTCATTATTTTTTTTTTTTAAATATTTATTTTACTATTTTCAAAATAATTGTGATAGCGTTTTCATAACGTCGTTCCGTTACATTCATTGCGTAATGGGTATGTTTCGATGTTAATATTCTGTAGTATAGTATTTCAGTAGCATCACTACAGTAGCAGTAGTAGTGATAGTATTTCTACAACTTTTTGTAAATATCTCTAATTCTTAATTGCTAGAATTGCTTCTTACTTTAGACTTAACATACTCTACTAAAGGAAGTCTAAACATTTTTTAACTCACTTTATCTCTTAGCAATCTGAGCGCTTTGGCGTTGGCACTTCTTCTGAACACCCCGTGAGTAAGTGGAGCGACGATTCGTAACCGACGGAGAGCTTGAAGCAGCGCAGGAGGCGGAGTACCGTTGCAGAGTCGCGTCAAAGCCACCCCGAACAAACGACCACCGCGCCGTAAAAGACGGAGACCTCTTCCTGGCGTATTGTTAATGCTGTAAAAGTAAAAGATAATTAGTTCTTTTTATTCTTTATCTGCTTGGAAATAAGTAATGTAACAGAAAAGAAAGTACTTATTAGTGAATATAAAATAAATAATGTCAGTAAAAAAGTCTTGGTAGCCTAGCGATCTAAGCGCTCGCTTTTATTTCAAATAATCCGCCGGCAACCATGCTGGGTTCCAGGACCTGGGTCCGGTCCCGGTGCCGGTACCACTAAAATTATTAGAAGCAATTTTACATGCCTAATTTACCACGTGGTGGGCGGTGACGTTAAATGTCGTATGAAAAAAATTTACTGTTTTTCTGTTTTGTTTTGGCTTTTGCCTAGCAGTCGGTTACAGGCTGTTGTTACTTTAC
This sequence comes from Bhutanitis thaidina, assembly GCA_029286595.1. Classification (NCBI taxonomy): domain Eukaryota; kingdom Metazoa; phylum Arthropoda; class Insecta; order Lepidoptera; family Papilionidae; genus Bhutanitis; species Bhutanitis thaidina. Next base: position 7,676,070 of record JAGSMS010000005.1, read on the forward strand.
TTTTATACATTTACGTTAACAAAAAATTTACTAATTAAACATACAAATATTTTCATCAACTCAAAACCTTGAATCGAAACGTTCTTTTCTCCAAGGATTGTGTGCGTCAATTGAAGATAACCATATTTCTGTTCACGTATGTTATCTAATGTATGTACTATAAAGAAACTGGGAATCCAGATAATTTAGAAATATATTGTAGTACAGTGACAGTATGCATTCTTTAACTAATATATAATACTAACTTATCGCCGCGGCTTCACTTACGTTGAAGAAAAAGTAGAGTAAGACAAAATTTAAGTCCAGCGTTGACTTTAGTATGCATACTCATTCACGCTAATTTGTTATTTTTATTCATTTACTGATAAATGTATGTCTACTTTTTAGAGAAAATTGGAAGGACCTAGTGTCCGGACATTATTCTCATCATCGTTTTATTGCTCTAAAATTTACGGCACTATTCCGAAATGGTGGCGAATATAGCTTTTGGTTGGGTTTGGTTGATCTCCTGGTAGATTATAGTTTTCGCCCGACTATAATATAGGGATAATAATATAATTATATAGGAATAATATATGGCTAGTTTATGAAATGAAATGATAAGATTTTTACAGTTCTGGTTGCAACGGAGACTGTCAGGAGAGTCGTGACTCTTTTCTTCAGTTAAATGACTAGCTCATATACATAACATCTCGTTACTTACTTCCATAAAGAAACAAAAATGACATTTTACCTCTTGAGCACTTGGTTTTTCTTTCTCAGCTCGAAAACGAGTCCACAGGGATTATTTTTAGCGTTCACATGTTCCAAATCAAATCCATCTTCATTTGATAACGTTTGTCTGATTCGTGACATCTGGGAATGAAAGGAAAACTAGATTGAGGGGATAAAAAACAAAATAGGGACCATATAATACATAGAAGGTCTTAGCGATTCTGTAACTCGGTTAAAAGTTTCAAATTCATATCATATTTTCATTATTGAATCCTTAATTCGTCCAAGCTTCGACAATGAATTCGATATTAACAAAAAATCTTAACACTATGTAATATTTCTAAATTATAAAACCCTTTTAAAACTACATAACTAAAACACGTAGAGATAGGTTTCAAAGCCCCAAAAGAAGAGTTAAGCTTGTGCTCTTAATATCTGTTACATTGTTAAAACTAACATGCTGCAATTGTTACATTATTAAAATTAATTTATTGTTTGCTGGTGGTGTACCTGTACAGCGTGTGGTCTTTCGATCCCCTGTAGTGGAGTCGGTGGCGCATCTCTACTGGTTCTTACGTAAAGTGTAAAGTCATTGGGCGAACCCCATCTTCCTTCGTTTTCGTTCTCTCCCTCGCCTTCTCCATCTCCACACTCTTCGTGGCTTCCGTTCTGCATAACGTGAAGAGCTTGACGCACAACGCAACGTGCATTCATTTCTGGACTCACGGATACAGTTTTATACTGAAATAAGTATGTACAATATTTAGATAGCAACCAGTACAAAAATTAACAGACTTGTTTTAACTTAAGTATTCTATATCTTCTTCTTCAGCGCATTGTAGCTCCCGGTTGAACATAGACCTCACCAAGAAATCGCCAGTAAATGCCAACGAGCTATTCTTGAAATATTTACCCATACTCATCTCGCGGGACAAGCGAGTTGGTGAGCGCAGGGCCGGTACCCGCGCACCGGTGATACTGCTGTGTGCCTATCACTAGTCAGTGGGATATGGTGGTGTGGCGAAACTAATCCGCCAGCAAGTGCTGCAAGTCCCAATGACTAGGGAGAGACCTCCGAGTATACCCGTCAATGAACAATTTTAAATGATGTAATAAAATTTATTAGTTTTCATAGAAGTCTTATCAAAATTAAAAGGAGACAAAAAAAAACATAGACTTAATAATTAAGTACAAAGATCAAACGGTACTTACAAATTCGATAGAACTGGCCAAATCTTTGTAAAAGATTTGGATATTAGTTGACTTTGGTTCTGTGGTTAGTTGAGAGTTTAAAGCATTTTGAACTTTCCTGTAAGAAAATATTAAAATTTGTAAAACGTTGAACATACAAAACAAATCGCAACATCAAAAAAATGTCACACACCTGTACCAGGTATCCCTTGCGGCTTGCGTGGGATAGGTAGCGATGTAGTTAGCAACTCCTGTTGTGGTTGGCCATCCAATAAGGAAGCCAGTGTCATCGCCTTCTGGCAATGAAAGCCAAACTTCTGCCAGTCTCACACTCTCTTTTAATTTAAAGCAGTTCGTTCCTCGCGATTTCCCGACCAACAATAGGTCGCTAAAGAGGAACAAATGACGATCTAGCGGCGGGGACGTTGACCCCAATGGGCATAACTGGACAGGTGCTTCCATAATGAAGGTTCGCGGTGACAGGGAGCTGTTGTTAGCGTTGATTGTACCGCCAATGTCCAGGCTCGGTCTTTTGCGAAGACTCTTCGATTTCTGAAGTAAAAAGTAGAAAGCTTTCAATACACATTATGAGTTATGAGACAAGTTTTTAAAGTGACATAATTGCGTAATAAGAAATATTTACAACTGCTGACTTGTAACACTGAAGAAATCTCATACATAATTTTGAGTATATTTACACCGCTTTTTAACAACAATATAGTTGTAAAAGTCAGAGCTTAATGGATTCTTTATCATTGTTAGAATAATTTACACAAGTATTTGGAAAGCTAATTCATGTTCAATTTCAGGGTCATCACTCTTGTTTGCTTTCGCATTTACGTCATTGCGTATTATTGGCACACCGAAAATAATTAAATAACAAGGGGCACGTTAGAACATAAATAACGCGTTATGTGTACTGGTCGGTCACATGTACATAAACGCAGCTCTTTAGTACAATTGTAGGCTTATTTTTCTGAATTATAACTACGACAATCTATTACCAAGAATTAAGAGGAAGATTTTCCATTTAAAAGCTCAGCCTAGGCCATTATTTTCGGGTATAAAAGTAATTGTTCCGTGTCATTTCCACTTCCCTCGATGTTGTTGAGGAGAAGAAAACGATAGCTTTTGTATTGGCGTTAACACTTACTGCACTATAATATAATGTGTGTAGGAGTTGTCCTGGTAATGCAATAGCTTCTCCTGGCAGATCTACATGATATATTGTCACAATTTTACATATTTATAATAAATGAATAGGTAACGTCAACAATACATTATCGAAGTTGCAGCAGTTTTAATAAATGTACCTGTGAGTGGTGCGAAGCAAGCGCGGCGGGTGCATCGGCATCGTGAAGCGCGAGGAAGTCGTGAGGGAACAGATCCTGCACGCGCTCCAAATCCGAGAGGCGCGCTGCTCTTCGCCGTCCACACCCACTGCCCACCAGCCGTTCATATTGTGCAAGACGTTCGATCTGGGAAAAGACAGGATATTTAATATGAATTAAGTACAAAATGCCTTGCGATAGCGTAAGATTCTATCACCCCTTTCTTCTCGTTGACGGCACCCATCGGAAAAAGAAGAGGTGACTAAGAAAAATCATCTTAAAAATCGTAATGACCAAAAAATAACTGATAAAAATAGGAAGACCGATGACAAGCAGCAGCGCCTAAGTTGGCAATCCGCTTGCCGAGCGTGGTGGTTATGGCAAAACCTCCTTATGGGGAGGCTTATATCCTGCAGACATAAGTAATATTTACAGTATAAATAATATTTACAGACTGTTAAAGTTAACTAAAAGAAAGAAACGTCAATTTGTAAGACAGACACCAAGATAATCTCTTGTGATCATTTTTTTAACGCGTTTCGTGGGGAAATGCGCAAACACTGACTGGTTATGTCAGTCAAGCTAATAATTTAGTTTAATTTATGTGTATTATGTATTTGCACTAGATTAACAAACTACACAAATTAAGGTTGCAAATTAAGAATTACACGTGTGCGAACAATTAAATTAAATTAAACCTACCAATTTTTTTGATTATTATCAATAATACATATTTAAATCGTTTTCATTATGGAGTCTAGAATAGATACGTTATATATTAATTCATATTACGTACATTTTGCTATACACAGTAAGATTACTGTTTATAGCAAAATGTGTTACATTATCTGTGCAATGCGGAGGTTAGCGGAGTCTTATGACGTTGAAATTATGCCACTATGCGGACGCCTAAGCCTTGTGAAGCATAATTGCTCCCTGTCAATATAATTATAATCACAGTCAGCTGTCCGTACTATCTTAGCACTTACATGCTACACAACGAGTATTGTATTAATCTTATATTCACTATATTAGTTAAAGAGAGAATAAGATTTGACCATAATTTATGCCTTACAGTGTTATGGTGCCATGACTTAATAGAAAATAAATGGGTATAAGTTACCGACACGGAAATAATGTAAAGTTTCATTTGGAAATATAATATGGTTCATTAAGTATAAGCATTGTGATGTAGCGATTCTAATCTAAATTCTAATAGCATCGTACGTGAACCGAGTCCCAGGGTGACTTCCCGGGCGCCTCACGACGACTCTGTGCTCTCTCGCCCGTGTCGCCGACAATGCTACTGTATAATAACAGAACAAAAGACCGTGGGATCCCCGCAAGCAATTTTTTCTTTAGGGTCACTAACCCACGCTTAAATCCCTTAGGGTTGAAGGTGTCTATAAATCTATTTTCTAATGTAAAATAGTTCATAAGGCATTATCTACAGGTTTTTACCATAAATCAATTTGTAAAATGACTTTTTTGTAGTAGAGTAGATAATAAAAAATAAAGTACAGCGTATAAACATCTCAAATCTAAAGCTAGGCGCTAGCCAGGTTCTTCTAGGCTCTTTCTCTACTTGATAGTCATCTGGGTACGTACCACGCTCAAACCCATTTCTACCTCCTAACATCAGTATAATTACGGGCTGTCAGGCAACCCGTCTAATTCTTAGTCCTCTGGGGTGAAAACGCATCTGTTATCTTCATCGATTGAAGTTGTTTACAGGTGTCCGTGGTCTGCAGTAGCCACTTACCATCAGGTAGACAGTTAGTTCGTACGTCACAAAAATCCAATAAAAAAACACAGATGACCTAAACACAGTCTGACTGACATACTGCTCAGACCTACCAACATAAGCAAACAATATCCACTTTTCCTTATTCAAAGTGAAATGTCTGGCCGGTTTTTAAATTTCCTGCATCTTTGGGGTGTAAGAAGGAGCAATGCCGTTAACTTGCATATCATCATGCAGCATCTTGCTGACTGACACTGGTCTTGTGTGATATTAGAGGTGTGATTAGTGTGTAACATTATCACCAGCCTGCTACAATTCACTGCTAGACAAAGGACCAATCCCAAGAAACGCTACTAATACTAATACGCTTTACGTCCTTTAATACCTTCCTGTTTAGGGTCGTTATGGGACGACTCCCCACTAGATGGAGTGACTACTATGATAATGTTGTGGGAGGTCAATGGATAAAGGTGGCTCATGAGCGTGATTTGTGGCACGGGGATCATACGAGTCGTATGTTCAGCATTGGACTTGTGACAGGCTGTAATGAAGATGATGATGTCGTTATTATATTAATTTATACATTATGTATAAATTATATTTATAGATTGCAAAATGTTAAATATATAATATCTGTGTGCTTTTTAAGGGACTTAAAAATTTATTTCTATATGAACCTGTTGGTTGATTATTTAAGAAAGAGGAACACTGTGGGAGACAAAACAAACTAAGCCTTACAATCAACCATCACGTGTTCGAGTTTTAGAAACGAGCATTGGGGGTTTAATGAGCCACAAAATGAAATAACGAGACTGTGTCGGGGTTATTATGCTGTGCGTAATTATACAGCGGAGTGAGCACAACCGCGCCACATCGTCCGTCATGACTATCATCCGAGCAGACATCTTGACACTCCGACTGTTATACGATCTAATAATCGAACCGATAACAGATGAATTATATATAATATAATAAAATATTTGTGTTGATAATTTAATTCATGTGAAGGTTTTAAAACAATATAACGCTTAAAGATTATTTTATTACGAGCAGATTTTGTCAACCAGGATCTCTTATAATTTACAAACTGAAGTTATCCTCAGCGTAGCTTATTTTATTCAAATTACAAATTAACATATCTAAAACAGAAATTCCTATGACACAGTGGCGTCCTATGAGATATACGCTGATAATTTTAAACGGATAATATTTTTTATATTTAATATTACTGTAACAATTTTAATTTGTCTTTTATCTCTTAATCTTTTAAATAATAAAAACTTTAACAATAATAGGTTTTGTCATGAATGGTTACGACCTTAAGAGATAAGCCAATAGAAAAAAGATATCTTATAACTTAAAGCACGTAAAACAAAAGTTTTATCTAAACAGTTCCAACAAAAACTCCATACTGCAATTGACGATTGATTAGGTATAACTTTGGCAAACAAAAGGCAAATATTTGTCCATTGTTCGGGATAAATAGCGTCTGCTTTTAGAGCCGGTTAGCTTTGTTTATTTCCTTTTAGAGTTATAGTATACCATTAACAGTTCGTATATTGATTGTTTACTTCCCAATCGACAACTGTGCGCCTATTTTTCACAATATCTGACCAAATACCACGAATTTCTAGAAACACAAACGTCAACATAAACGTTATCTTCGAACGTGTTACACGGAACAGCACTTTCTAACTCAAATGTTTACTTCTGAGTGAGTGGGGACAGTCTACGTAAGTTTTTAGATAACGAATGAACTGTCCTAAAACATAGATAAACCTGATAGGCGTTGGTTGCACGTACTTTATTGCCCTGCGCTTTTTACAAATTACCTTTATCTCGTTTTAGGTTCCTTGTTTACTTGCCACGCCTAGTAAAAGTAGGAAAACTAAGTTTTATTTTTATTGAATCGCTAGAATTCACTAAAACTGAAAAAATACCAACAAAATCCTACATGCTGTTAATAAACGTTGACTGCAAGTTTAACAAAATTAGTATCATTTATTATTCTTTAATCACGTTTTAACCATACTCACAATGCAAGGTAGTCGTGTAGTTGAGAATATTGTTAAGACCCTCGCATTACGACTGCCGTTCTGCATTACTAGTCTTTGAGATGTAAATTCGTAAAGATTTTTCGGCAACGGTCACTAGAACCTGATTAGCCAGTAAACAATGCTCTATTACAAAAATATATACTTACACCAAAAATTAACTCGTACCGTGACTGTCAAAAAGTTTTGACAATTGAAATACCTTTCACTTTCCTATCTACAACGGCACTCGGAGACAGAGCCCTTCGAAATCTACGATGTCGTTTTAATTTTGTTGACATAATTACAAGCAGCTAACTACCGAAAGGAAGGAAAGTTAAGACGTGCCATTGGTACCTCTCGTAACTTGCACATATCCAAGCGAAAATACTATGTTGGTGTATTATGTAACTAATACTCAGTAAGTCATTAGAGTCAATTAGAGAGTAGTTATCTTTTTTTAATTACAAAAGGAAAGTATCAGCGTAAATAACGTCACTAACATTATAGATTGTTAAGAATTAATTATTAAAAAATCCGAATGAAAGTACTATTTAAATCACTGCCAATTTTATTCGAACTTCGATTTCAATGTTAGTGTGATATATATGCCAAAGTTATTAAGTCTGTCATTACCTTAAAAGTTAATTTATCGTCTTAAAGGTTATTAACGGTACGAAATTTAATACACTTGCAAGTTCGCAGAAAGCAATCGGGCCGTGATTCATCAAGGGTCTCGGTCTCTGAAGGCAATTCTCGAAATGGGAACAAGAATGCGCCTCGTCGGAATCCAGTTACTTAGATAATATTGTTGGACCGATAGATTATAACGCTGATGATGTTTAAATTTTCTTAAGTGATTTTTATTCTATTCGCAATTTCATATTTAGGGGATGTTGTATATAAGTGTTAAGCATATATATTTACGTTTGTTTGTCTTTTATGATAAACAGAACGCAGACTTATAAAATACGCTGTAAAAAGTACCAAATTACAATTTATTATAAAAAAAATATTTGAAAAACAATTATTTTAAAATAATTGCTCGTAGAACTGATAACCGTTGGGGAAAAAGGTTCTGAGTGATGGGTGTACGAGGTAGGCGCAAGAAGTCGACCCCCGACAATACGAAGCGACGAACTTCATCCACAATTTCATAGTATTGCGAGAAGCCAATGGTTGCAGGTGGCACAGGATCGTGCCTTGTGTTTGTGGCAATAATTGGGTAAGTACTTTTTGCAGCAGGTTACTTGAGCCATGCTGTAATGATGATGATGTAAATGAAATTTCAAAACTCAAACAGTAATTAATTCACCTATCTTTTAACTACCATATTATTTCCAAATTAAATGATGAAGGAAATCTTACACAATGCATATCATAATTCCGAAATTTTCTCTTCTTCTTTCTTAAAAAAAATAAATAAAATGTAGTAATAGCAATATCACGCCCTACCAGCCCTAACACAATCACAGAAGTATTACAGAAAACGATGCCATAATACATAGAACTTTATGACTTTCCTCCATCTCCATCGATAAACTGTGAAATGTTTCATTTAAACGGATTTAAGATATATGATAATTTTTAGTAAAAGTGATGTAAAGAGTAAATAACGCTTACACACTTTATTGTACTCTTTAAGCCAAAGCACAGATTTCCGAAAACAGCCTTATCTGCTTACAGCTCTTGCAATATTCATCTAAGACCATAACAAGTGTAAATTAAAGTTTCAGCTCGTAGAATACAATAGTTCTGTTTAAAGCAATAATTGCGGTTAACTGTGTGAAGTGAACTTACCACAACCTTAAGGGTAACGGAACTGGTAAATACTATAACCTATAGAATCGACCAAAAATATTAAAAATTTCAATTAAATAAAAACAGATAAGCCGTGATAATCTTGTCTAATCGTTAGCGGTAATTACAATCATGATTGATCCTACTAATACTATTTACAGATAGTGATAAAAAAACTCTCGAAACAGAGAACCTATTTATATACTGGCTGATCGCCATTTCCTCTTTTAGCCGCGCGTGGCCATGTATTTATCATATTATATCTATTTCGCATCGACTTCACCGCCAACGTTGGCGGTGTCTGGTGTTTGATTTATGCTTTAATAGTTGGAACCAATACAAGACGAAAATAAAATAAGACAATTGATCACTATTTTATTTTATGCGGATTACCTGAGCACGTTATTATGTAACAACATATCTATTTTAGGTAGCACTGTGAAATAATACAATAATAGATTGTATAAGTATAATAAAATTAAAATGGTATCTATAAAGCCGGGGTAGGACAGGGCGCTCGCTTTAATTTCATAGTACGCGAAAAACCTTGGTTCCATCCGCGCCACCACCACTAAAATTGTTATTTGCAATTTTAAGTTCTGAATTTACCACGTGCATCGCGAGGCAACCTGTAAAAAGTAATAAAAATATAATTTCGAGGATATGTGAGGTCCGTCAACCCGTACTGGAGCAGCGTGGCAGATTTTTCCCGGCTCCAAGACCCTCTCAGATATTTTAGGAGGCCTTTGCCCTACAGTAGGACTTTACAGGCTGCTACTTTAATTTAATTTTTGTTGACTAGTGGACATTACTTCGAGGACATGTGAAGTCCACCCGCATTGGAGCATCGAAGACCCAGTAGTTTTATTTTTATTTTATGGGCTATTTGTTTACATTTTGCTTTATTTTCTTTACTAAAATCTATATTCTATGCGCCTTTTTAATCTATACATATCGCATGACAACTGTAACATTATGAAATAAATAAAGATACAGATTCATCATCAATTCAGCTGCGTCAAAAATCAAACTTAACTTCTATCACTAACAATTTTAGTTTTGTTATGGTTACAGCTATAAAGGTTAAAATGTACTGTTATTAAGCATCTTTTAAATATCTACAATTTTTAATATAGCAATTAATTTAAACGAAAAATTACACAATAAGAATTACTTCAAATAAATTACACATTGAAAAAAAATATTAAAAAGAAATTGAACATAAAACAATGTCAAAGAGTAATTACGAAGTAGTTGTCATAAATCAAAAAGAAAGCAACGCAGTTACCGAAGAAGATATCAAGCGTGGAATTTTCGATTGGGTATGATGTAGGGCTGGGTTGGAGCGCAGTAATGCATTCTGGGCCGAATGTCGGGAGTTTGCGGTCATCGGCCTTCTTACGTGCACCCCGGCCTGTCCCGTGACAATGCTCACTCACCTTAAAAAGGATAAGAAGACCAAAATTCAAAACTTAATTGCATTTTAAAGCTCCAGACTCAAAATGTCTTACGCTTGGGACGAAAAAAAATTTTAGAAGTGGCGTACTATCATCACAAGTCATTTCGTCAAATTCAAATCGCATTCTTTAAATTAATTATTGTATAGTATATATGTTATAATATGGCATAAATATGTATTCTTTACTATGCAAAATACAGATTCAAAGGGTGAAAAAGTTTAAATAATTAATAAATAAAGATGATTTTTCTTTAGCAGTACACTAAAGGACAGTCACTTCGCCCAACGAGATTATTTTCGTAACCGCCAGACATTGCATCTTAAACGCCCCTGTCCGTTAGCGATTTAGATAATTTCGTTTTGGCATAGAGACGGTTATTTTGCTATCTGTCAATATTTATATACTATTATAATTCCACAAGTGTAAATTCAAACACAGAGACACTCATGCGTATTTACCTCATCCGATGTAACGCATACACGATATGATCGGAGGAAGGGTTAGATAGAGTTAGACAGAGACACAGGACACAACACGATCAGAACCGAAAATCAATAATTTGTGATTTTCCAAAAACATTAATCAATAGTAGAAAGTCGTTCATCATCAGTATGTTTGTAAATAGTAGTCAAAATAAAATTTTCGATGAATCATAGACGAAATAGAATTCGAATTGGATCCCATCGTACAGAGATGATGGGTGTCAATTATAATGCTATCCGAATCCAAACTACACTGGCCGTTTGATTCAAGTACGTGGTTATTTGGTAATCACCGGTTAAACGGACACATCTATTGCCAAACAATTAAATGGCAAGCATGAAGAATATGCGTCATCATACGTTAACAAAATAGAATCTTTGAGAATATACCTTTTGAGCGAAGGCACATCAAATTGGGTTATGTAACCATTAAGTTAACAATGAACCGAGCGTCAATCATGTGTTGGAGACGTTTTTAAATAAGTTCACGGGTGAAAGTACATCGCTTCGGGCGTGCACGTAACGCGGGTTGGGAGGCTTAAAGTCATCGGTCTATAGGCGGCTTAATTGAAGTTGAGGACCACGGCCGAAGGGTCATAGTCTGGATGTACACATAAATAGACGATACGGACTTTAATTTACACACACGTCAAACCACTGATAGATTTCTAGTAAAATTCAATGATTTAAAAGGTCTAAGCGACAATAAAAGCCGATTTCATGTTTCACAATGATTAACGAGCATTAATTCTTTTACATTTATACTCCGCAGCGTTTCGTATTTCGTAATGCACGCGACTGTTTCAAAATCAACGGACTTAAAATAGATAGATGTTATTCGTATTATGCAATAATCGTATTATTAAGATGGCTATAAATTATCACTCGAAATTCGAAAAGGTTTGAGAGGAACCAAATCTCAATACCATTAAAAATTTGATCGGATTTGCGTCAACTTATAAGACATTGGGTGCGATGGGCCGGTGGATCTATACGCCGGTAAATAATCAGTTGCCAGTTTCGTTTACAAATAAATAAATAAGAGATACTAATTTTATTTTTATTAACATGCGTCTTTGTCACAGTAAGCAATATTGCAACAGCTGCTATGCCGACTACGAAAGTTGATAAACATGTTTGAAGTAAATTAAAATCTATATGAGCGTACACGTAGAGTCTTTTTATAGCGTTGTAAGAAAATTTATAAACAAATCTCATCCCATAAGAAGGAGATAAAGTACGGAGTGGCACGACTCAGCGTAGTCAAACGGGCTTCGGCAACCCACTTTTCTCCTCTTCAGTAGAACGTTACTAGCCTGGCAAGCCTGGTTGCCCAGTTGACTCCCGGATATTACCATGTGATTTTTAAGGCTTTTCCCTTAGTCGCCTCTTACGATAAACACGGGAAGAAAGGCCGCCGTACTCCGTTTGAAACGTGGTAGAGCCAAGCGGCGGCTTATACTGCTCCTCGAATGGGCCGGCTCGCCCGGGTTGGTTCCTCGGCCTCGCAGAATACCGGCGTTAAGTAGAGGCATTTTATGCTCCTGCGTTTCGTTCGGTGAGTAAGGTATCCGGAGGACCATTCCCCGTCCCCACCCCCATCCTCATCCTCCCTTCCATCTCCCAAATACCCCTAATATCCAGCAACGCACCTGCAGCAGCTCTGGTGATGCAGATGTACGTGGGCGACGGTAATCACTTACCATCAGGTGAACCGCTTGCTCGTTTGCCGACTTTCCCATAAAAAAAAAGCTAAACAACAACATCAAAAACCTGTTCAAATAATTATATTGATTTCGACAGATATTTTTAGCAAAACCCATTGATCAAGTAAATATACATAAATTGGCATATATTATGTATGGATATATACTGCATAAGTACACTAAATATAAACATTAGAAAAAAATAACTTAACACAAAGTTTGCAGCGTAATGCAACGCAAACCACGAGGTTGTAAAAAGACTGTAAAGTATCGGTAACTCACCGGTTTTCCGCTTTCTCCTTGCGCAACAATGTTTTTTACATTACCTACTGCCATACAATATTGATTGAAATAATTACAAAACTATCATAGTATTAGCTGATATTAATGATTTGAGATTGGTTTTCCGAGTCTTCTCACCGGTACCATGATATAAAGAGAAATATTATTTTTTGTTATTATAATGTATTGACAAGGAAATTATCTATATGAACCAAGGATCGTTTTAAAACTCGCTGCTAGGTGTAATAGTAGCTCAATTGCGGAGCCGATCATTTTATTTATTAGATTCCCGAACAGAAATGAGAAAGCGTGGAAAACTGTTTTATAAGGAAGTAAACTATGAACACGCGAATCATGAAACTGGTGACACACTTTTATGTTTATGTACAAAATAGTTATAATAAAAACTAGCACTCGATACGTATTTAATTAATTAGTTATTGATAAATTTATAAAAGCATTTCTTATAATTAGGACGGTTTTTCGTATGAATATACCTGAGTAAAAACATTTAATTCGTATTAGTGTAAGTTAGTAAATTTGTACTAACTTACACTACACTACACTTATTTAGATTTTATTTTATTACTGGAAAAGGTATCTTACCGAACGGTCATGAATTTATTCCGCGCGTGCTATGCTGTGTTCAAGGTTCATCAGGTTATTTATTCTTCTATTTTAAATTAATCAAAAGAACTCTAGGCGCTTGTCTGAATAAAACGAATACTAAATCTACGTCTACAAAAATCTTTAAATGTATTCTAATATTAAAGGAGCATATTAAAATGTATAATAATACCCAGTACCTCTAAACAAAATTACACTCTTACATAACCAACACGTTGACTCACTCTAATTACACTAATGACTTTCTTTATGTTTTCTCATATTTTATTTAGATTTAATTTTTAGATACGTTAAAAGTCATTATGGGATATAAAATAATTTTGTATTATTTTATAGTATTGCAATTTTAAAGTAAAACCTTTAGGTGACTCATACGGTCAAGACTTATTTCATCCAACCGTTCAAAAACTCTTATCAATGATTTTAAATTATTTAATAATTTCAAAATTTCATCGAGATAGCAAAAAATATGAGAATTCTATGCCTGTTTCACACTTATTCTCGAAAGCATTATGGTTATTCATCAGCTTATTTTTTTTCCTTTGGTTTATAAAACGATTAATAATTAAAATATACAGATATGTTGATATTTGTAAATTAAATCTGAGGTTATAAGCTAACATTGGTACAGCATGCAAAAGCATTCCGATATTCATGTTACATTGTTCGTATTAGACGTAAAAGATAAAATCATCAATAAGCATCAACATCTTTACAGCCTGTCACAAGGCCTCTGCTGAACATAGGGCTCCCCCGAGCACGGTCCTGAGTCACCTGCATCCAACGACTTACCGCAAAATTGTAGGTCGTCACTCCATCTTCGTCTACACTCCGTTGGCCTGTATGAGGTAGCCACTCGAGAGCCTTCCCGCCATCTAAACGAGGGACAACGATTGTCAGTCCTACGAGCTATGTGCCCGGCTCATTGCCATTTCAGATTCAGCAGATTCTTACGACTATGTCAGTTACCCTAGTTGTGCACAACATCTGTTATGTTTGCGTTGCAGATTGTATCACGCAGAAAAACATCAAGCATAGCCCTTTCTAAAGCCCGCTGAACACATAGAGCTTCCTACGGCCTGCAGTGAAAGACCACATCATGGTCCCGTAAGTCATCAATAGCAACACGCACTGGTTGTACAGTTTGGTCTTGAGGTTTTGAGTTAAACACGATATTCGAAAATCGTCGCCCATCCAGTAATCAAATGTCTGTCGCAATTAAAGAAATAAACAAGCATAAATTATTTTAATTTCTAAGTTTCCGTCTGTGTGCAAGAAATTGACAATCAGAATGAATATTATATTTAAATTTCATGATACGCGAGTAACCCGAGATCGACTGCCGGTTCCAGTCAAGATTCACGTAAGATTGCAAGTATCTTTTTCTTAATGCCGTACTACGAAAAAGATTCAATTTAAATAGATGATTTATCATGTGCTCGATGGTAAAGCAAAATATTGGAGATAAATTTGCATTACTATGAAAACAAATAAATAAAAAAATCGAGGACGTTGGACGATGTGAAGTAGACACTTTGAAGCAACCCCCAACAGACACTCAGAAAAAAATTATACTCTTCTAACACTATTATATATACTATTAATGTAGTTACAGTTACAATTTAAAATTATTTTGGAATATAGTGCAATACAACACATTGCATAATGATATTTTTTTTTTAAATTAGAGAAATTACTCTAAACATAATTATAGTTTTTATCTTTTGTCTGTTGAACAAAAGTATATAATACGTTATCGTTGCTTATTATGTTGTTCGGATATCCTCGCAGGTGGCCTCAGCTGTAGTAAAAAGCTACAAATCTTTCTTAGTCACGTTCACTGCTTATGTAAACATTCCTAAGTTGTGAGGTGGTAATGTATCGGCATTTTAATTTATTCTATTAGAACTCTTTGCTTTATGGTCACAAACTGTTTTTGGATGTTGAAAGGTAAATATGTTAGATTACTCTATGGCGTGTTTCTGAGAGTGCGTACGGTACAATAGCCAAGTATCCGCAGGACATCAACAAATAATTGCGGACCGTGACTGCAAGAAGGTCGGACAGGGAATTGTTTAACATGAGATTAGCATTCAATATATTGAAATAAAAAAAACTTTTTATATGTTATTATTAGGGGACAAACATAAAACCTCGAGCAAGAATGAAATATAGGTGCGAGGTTCCCTTGAGAACAAAGAAAGGGTATTAATTGAGAATTTGGTTTTTGCTGCTAACTTTACGCTTGTATTCTGTAAGACGATGAGCGACAAACATTTTCTAATATCCGATTGACGTACAAATTACGTTAATTTCTACTTCGAGACCCTTTCACAAGTAAAGAAACATTTTCAAACTACCTCAGAACATCCTCCACAACTGAGAAGGAACAGCCATCGTCAAATATAATCATACATACAAAGTATAAACAAATAACTTAAGTGTTCAATATTTCATAAACAAATACTTCACCCAATCGCCGTGGGAACACAACACTATTATAATCTAGTTTTTCATAACTTAATAACAAGTGTTAAGTAAACGTTACGTGTGCTAAATTTCCAGAGAATTTAGCTTAATGATACTTCCTACGATGATTTTATTAGAATGATCATCTGTGGGAACCGTGAGAGATGCACGTTGATTCTATTAGAAGCCGTCGATGGCTGCACCGAAGAACGGCGTTCCGTGAACGTAGAACAATGGTGGGTAATTTTGAAATACCTTCTTATAACCCGATGTGCATGACGCAAGACCTTCGTACGTACGTATTACACGCAAACACAGCTTTGCTTATTATGCATACAAGGCAATAGGTTATTTTAAAATTTAATTTCGTACATGGTTTGCATTTAAAGGTGTACTCACATTCTTATGGCGTTATATCATTAGGTGTTAGGAATATGTAATGTGTTTAAGGTAAAACATTTTTATATGTACCTAGATTTATCATCGAAAAAACAGCATGCCTTTTTATAATAAGTATTCTTAAAAGAGTTTGTGTTTTACACATCCATTTAAAGCATTTTTATAATTAATTTTAGTGTTTATTACATATCACTCAAATAAAAAAAAGTACTTCATTTATTTTATCAAAATGGAACAAACAATACAAATGGACTATTGCAGCTTAAACGATTTGATTATAAAAATACTTTTGGCGATATTAGGACTAGGATAGCCGTGCTTTACTAATGGTCTAGTCATTAGTCCTGAATACTCAAAACCGTAATCATCGTAGTGCCGAACCCAAATCTATTTGATGTCTCCAAAACAGCTGGGCTGTCTAACGGGTAGGTAAACAATTTGGATAGAGTATGAGTACGAAATTCGGAAATAGTTTATCGATGTCGATATTTTTAAAGTAAAGACTTAAAAAAACCAATAACGTACATATTTTTTTAAGAAAATATTACTTAATATTAAAGTAACTAACAGTATGAAAGTTTTACAATTAATAATACCACAACAATAAAGAGCAATGTTCAATAAAAGTTTTCTTAGAGATTATTATATATTCATATATCATGCTAGCTATTCAGAATTGTCCGAGAGCTTAAAATGCAAGAGCTGTTTTACAGTTTGTAAGTATACTACAAATATGTCGAGTTTAAATAAATAAACAATTAGTTTTAATAAAGAGCAACTAAAGATGTAACCGGTATCATTATGCAAATATTATTTCTTCATTATTAATAATGATCAACGTTTTTTATTTATAAACACTTCTTTGAGAAAAGGTATGTAATGAAAAGGTTAAAGTAAAATTCAATCATACAAAGATATGCAGAATGTAAAAATACGATTTTTGTTAGGTCTCTGGCGCCTTTTCTAGTAAAATATGCAAGAAAAGATATATACTTTAACAAACGAATCATTCATAAGAGTACCTATAATTAACAAAAAAAAACAATGTTATCCAACGCAACTTCATTCCAGCAACAGCGTGTGGTAAATAAGGACCTTCGGTGAAATATACTGATATATTTAGAACACAAGGCCTTGCTGGATGTGGGCGACAACAAAAAACTAGCATATGTGCAAGTTCAACCGCATGTGCCTGTACCACGTCTGTTCAATTGACAGCTGCCATCTCTATAGATCTATAGGCTATCCTATATTTTGAAAATTTGTTCACAATTATTTTAATACTCCAGCCCAACAGGTTTCTTTTGATTCTTATTATACATAGCATTGTCTTGAATTCATTCGCCACTGACTATGACATACATACACGTCATTGCAATTATTTTTTCTTGTAAAACCATAATTCTGTGTTCGTAACACAGCTTCACTTCGCAGGTGGTCACAGTTCGTAAGCCTTCAGGCACACATAAAAGCAAGCTTTGTAAACAAGCTAAGGCAAAAGATAAAATAAACAGATGATAAATATAATTCTAGAATATTTAATAAATGCATTATCATCATCAACATCGTTTTCTATGTTTCTGCTTCATTAACGTATTCATGTTCATAATTATACAAATTGAATTTTAAAATTGAATACTTTTATGGTAAGTTTAGACATATTAAAGAGACAACTGTTTCCTGTTAGAGCTTCTTGTTACGTATTTACAACGGATTATAACTGTTGCATGTTACGATTAGTGTTCCTTCTGGCCGGTTTCGTTTAGGGCAGAACTTTTTTATGACCTACTAACTTCTTTTCGTGACTTCGTCCGCCTTGATAATTTTTCCACGTATTTCTCGGGATTGAAAGTGGCCTATATTCTTCCTCTGGGTTTAAGGTATGTCTCTATACTAAAGTAGCAGCCTATAAATGTCCCAAGATTGAGCAAAGGCCTCCTCTCAATATTGGAGAGGATTCGAATCCATATGTTAAAAAAAGCGCTTCAACGGTAGCAGACTCATTTTTGCACAGGACTTTATCACCTTCTGCTGTAATACAGCTTGTACTTGTAGCTTTCTTGTAAGTTTGTACACACTTACCTTCCTGTATCAGTACACCGACTGAGAGATTTCAACTACGAGTGTAACTGCGTAGATTGGGTTTACTTGTAATTTGTATTAAAAGGAAAAAGCGATCCTTCTGAAAACTAATTATTAAAATTTCTAACGTGAGGTTGTTTGCTATGTGTGGTAAAAGCAGTGCACGCAATAGGAGGAGTGAAATTGGTACTCCTTTTCTCTTTGAATTAGGTAATAGGTATATTTTTATATTTGGCCAAGGAATTTTTTTTCGTTTTTTATATGTAAAATCTCTTTGGCTGTACTGTTTGTAAATGGCTGGTTTTGGTACCATTAAATAGATGATATTTTAAAAAAGGAAAATAAAAAGTAAAAATGGTTTCTTTATTTCTCCGCCAAAGTGAATCTAACGAAGAACTACTGAATACAATTTTTTTAGTTTTATTACAAAAAAGGAATTTTATTTTTATGGGAAAGGTGGCAAACGAGCAAGCGGTTCACCAGATGGTAATTACCGTCACCCACGTACATCTGCAACGCCAGAGGTGCTATAAAATAGTGAAATTCAGCACAAGACGCGAACAAGCCGAACTGT
The DNA here is from genome assembly GCA_029286595.1 of Bhutanitis thaidina. NCBI lineage: Eukaryota > Metazoa > Arthropoda > Insecta > Lepidoptera > Papilionidae > Bhutanitis > Bhutanitis thaidina. The sequence continues at coordinate 7,694,964 of JAGSMS010000005.1, forward strand.
TTTTGAAAAGATTGACCACTGGCGATGAAAAGTGGATTACCTACAACAAGAACGTTCGAAAAAGATCATGGTCAAAGGGCAGTCAAACTCCACAGACAATAGCGAAACCAGCATTAACTCGCAATATGCTGATGCTGTGTTTATGGTATCATTGAAATGGCATCGTTCATTATGAGCTTTTACTGCCGGGCAAAACCATCGATTCGAATCTCTGCTGCCAACAGCTGATAATAGCCGGCATTGATCAACAGAAAGGTGTGGTTTTTTATCATAATAACGCCAGACCACTAAAAGACGTGTATCTTTAGCCTCTCAGCAAATATTGAAAGAGCTTGGTTGGGAAGTGGTAATGCATCCACCGTATAGCCCTGACCCTGCATCCTCAAATTCTGTCCTGTTTCGGTCAATTCAGATATCTTTAGGTTGTGTTAGATTAACATCAAGAGAGGACCAATTTTTTTGTCTGTATTTCTTGGTGGTACTACAATAAAAAAAATCACTAAATAATCCGTCCATTCTTACTAACTGATGGTACTTAACATTACTAACTCATTATATTGATAATTAACTCCACCCGGTACCACAAAAATTTATTTAAATCAATTGTTTTATTTCATTTATATGTTACGTTATTTAATAAATGAAACTGAAATCCAAATTCGAAAATCAATTTACTTTCCAATCAATCACTATTCTAGTATTACTAAATGAGATAAATCGGATTGTAAAAATCACAATAAAATTACTTAATTCCACGCGAGAACTTAATTAATTTAATATACATATGATCCGTATCAAGTTTGATTATTACGCGTGCACAGGCAGTATCACGTAATTATAATTTAAGTTAAAACTTGTTTAAAAGTTCCACGTGAGTAATTAGTTTTTTGGGTTACCAATCCATAAATCTAGTACGTAAACGACGTACGACGACAGTACGTGCTGGATAATTACGAAAGTAAATTCAATCTATCTAATCATCGGGTTCAAAATATTCGATTCTAAATTGTGCTACATAACATGCGGTTCAGTTAACACTACATTTTTTTATTGTTATTTTCGCCCCCTATTTTTAAAATTCAGATGATACTACACTACTATAGCCGCCTATTATACTCTACTGCTGAACATAGGCTTTCAAACTAAATCCCAAAGGTTCATAGGCCAAGAAAGTACTGATAAATTCAATTTTCGAACACTACAAAGCAGAAAGATAACATAAGGAAATCAAATTGAGTTTAATACTAATCAGATTCTGATCGAAAAAATCAGTGTATTTAAATTTACTATTATTACTGCAATATTTATACGGTACTCCTAGTTTAATTCCATTATTTTCGCCTTACTCGCTGGGTAATCTTGGTTCGGTGTTTTAACAATCTTGGGCAATTTGTTACATAAAATATTAGGCAACCAAAGAGACGTTTTAGAATGGCCAAGTGATGAAAAATTAACAGTCCCCCCTATATTTTATCAAATGAAGAGCTATAGTCGCGATATAGAACAGAATTTGTCTTCGCATAATGTAAATATCTACCTCAGCTGCATGGGATGCACCCCACAAGCTGACAAAAAGGCTCTGGCGATAGGCTGTTAGCGGAAAAACCCGTCCCGACATACCACGCAAGTACACCTATCCTCAATAGAGACTACACACACTACTACACTCACCAACCCCACTGTACAGCGAATGAAGTGAGAATGGGATAGAAAAAATTTTCTAACAACGCTATGCAACTTTTGTTGACACCTTCTTGGAAAGGAAAAAGGAAGAAGAGACAATTGCAACGTTACTTAAGAAAATAAATATAACCAATCCTTATGTTTATAATAAAAAGTCATAATCGCATAGGTCATACGATATCAACTGGCGATACCGACAGTCCATTAAGCCACCTAGTACTTGGCTCAAATGAGGTTATTATTTTACAAAGGCGAGTCTAATAACCGTTAGGTATCTGATAGATGTAATAGAATGCTTACTTAATGTGTTTTGTGTACACCGATGAGATTATCAGCTAGCGAGGCATAAAATTACACTGGGTTATATACACCTACGGGTCTAAAGACTTAAATGACAGTTATATGAATCGAGTCGTTGTACAAGACTATAATGTCCACCGTAAGGCAATATAAAGTCCAGCGCAAACACTGTTTAAAACATCCAGTCGCAATCCAGTGTGATGCAAATGCAAACAGGCAAAGTACTTAGCATTCATCACGTTATTGTCGATGCGTATGCGCACGATTTAAACTCACGAAACTGATCCCTTAAGCATTATAATACAAATAATAAAAGTTATTATTAAAAGGAATTACATTTAAAATATCCTACACAATGGAAAAATCTCCATGAATGTTTGTAATTATTTCAGTTTGCCTTTTCAAAAATGCGGTTAAATATTCCCAAAGCCGGTACAAAAAAAATGTTTTATATCGCGAATTATTGTTAGTTACAAGAGTTGCAACTATTGGCAACAACTATAGCGATCAACGTTACAACGTCATACCCTATAATTTATATTATAGAAAATATGGTAACAATACTTTAAATTTAAAAGTAAAGGACGAAACGGCAATCAAAAAGAACTCACGTGCATGATTGGCAGTTGTCGGTAGTCACTAGCACGAAAACATCACGTCTACACTGCCGTAGCTTGTTTATGTTTACTGTGATTAATCGGGTCGGTGCACTGACGAGTGGTGCGTCCACGCGCGCTTCGCGATGAGGACTGGTGGTAACAACAACGAATGCGCCCGCGCAGCGCCTGCTCTACGCAGCTGCGGCACGCGCACGGACCATAGGACTTTAATCTAATTAATACAGAGTAGCATGTTCGCTATTGATCTTAAAATCGTAATAAAAATAATTACAATAACAATCGTTATGGCTGAGACAATGAGCTTCATGTGAGGATGGCGTATGAAAACCTTCCATCTGATTTCGATTCGTGGCTGTCGTAAAAATCGTCTAATACGAGAAATCCTACAAAAATCTCATCACCTTCCATAGAAGCTTCGATAATGCAGACTGGTCCTACGGACTGTGATCTCCGACTCACCTGCCAAGCGAGGCAATAAGGGAAAAATATTCCCAGCAATGGAGAGGAGTTTAGGAGAGGAATGCTTACAGGCTGATGATGTTGAAGTACTGTTTATTAATCTAATTAATCTAATTGTTCAGATTCAATATAAAATCTATTAATTATATATTAATCCGAAAACACCGAAGTGTAACGCAAATTTTTACTGAGACCAGCTATGTTGCAAACGATGCGCTGGAAATTTTCGGATCCTAGGAGTAGTATTCATTAAAGCTCCTTAAGGAAGTTTGGCTTTCGGGCTCCAATAATTTAGTTAAAAATTTATTAATTTAATAATTTATGTACACAAATACATTGACAGTGAAAAATAAACCTAAATATAACTTAAATAAATATTGATATAAGAAGGTAGAAATAATAAAAATTGTAGGCAATTTATTTTTATACTACTTGGTAAATTTTACTTTGAAATCTTAATAAAACTTTTGCAAACAATTTATAGATTCATTATTCGACATATAACCTGAGGATAGCCGTCAAGGCAGTAAGTAGCTTTAGAGATAATCATCTCAATTCAAAGCAAAATTTTAATGCCTGGATAGCAGAAAACGGGTTACACATAACTTTGTTTGCTTGCGGAAAATGGCGTCAATTAAAAGGCTTGCTATTCTTGACGGCAAAATTTATTCCATCTGCTCTTTTATATTTATTTGTTTGGCCATTCTATTGTGCACGTCCCGTATCCAGTTAACTTGTAAGGAGTTAATAAATTAACCTTTACATTAATTATTATACATTTTTATGTAAGTTCATAACAATTAACGAATTACCTATCTATTTATGGAACATAATCTTAATAAGTTAAACTAACAATCACATACATTTTTTGTTGCGGTTTTTTAAAGACAGGTCGATCCTTAATCTTTGATTTAAGAAAAAATTAAAAGCCTTAATAAATTTATTCGGAACTTTGCTCGCCAATGACATGTTTTACATAAATATTGATCTTGGATAACGTACAGCCAGAATATCCGTTATATCAGGTATAAGTAATGCGGGATCCTTTGTAAATGACAATACGTTCATAAATCATTCGTGTAATATATCAACAATGTAAGAGGCATATCATAATCGCGAATGATTCGTGATCGGAGATAGTTGTAGAGCGAGGCACGCGAGCGAGGTATTGCACGCGGTATTGGGAAGTGGAGTATGTCATAAGTCTTATCGATCAATAAGCTCAAGAAAACCATCACGTCACCTATAACGCTTGATTACAGCACAATTGACTTCGCCAGCGAGATCTGTAGGACACAATACTACAATAACGGAAGCGATATGTGCATTTGCGCACTGATTAGCTGATACTAAAATCACGCTCGACAAACCGAAGTCTCATCAATTTACATAATGCGGTCTGTCTTTAATCTCGCTACTAACTTGCTTGGTGACGAAACTTCCGACAGCTTGCGACATCATATTCGACTATTTGGGTGTCAACCGTTGGATAACGTATTATTATGTAATTTTTTAATATATGCAGCACACTTATAGATAGTTTTGATAAAAAATAAATGTAATTCCATAACATAGAATACAGCACAACTTAAAAAAAATGTTTCGTTTTATGTGAATAATGAATAGTCCCGTAAATACACTTCGGTTGACGCAAAAGCTTGAATTATGAAGACGTTCATCTTTTTTCTACGCATTCGACCTAAATAAACAAATTAAGACAATCTTTTGTTTCTTCGGCTGTGTAACCTAAATTCATCGACCCCGACTGTGTCCGATTGAATTAAACCAGTTAAATTATATCACTAGCCGTCTGTCGTCAGTAATTTGATTACCGTCGCGTTATACCGCGGTTGAAAATGCCAACACAGTTTTGTTCAAATATAATTATATTTGTCAATTAAAGTGTGTGCTAAAATAAATGTAATCAAAGTGTTAAATGATATGGATTGTACCATGGTAATGACTTTAATTTAAGACTGACGATGCCTTCTGATTTTAACCATGGTTACATCTTCCAATTAGCAACCAGAAGTTGTCATGTGCATCAGAACAAACACAATCATTAAACCTAAAGGCAACAGAGATTCCACTGCATGAAGAAAAAACAGCCCTTATCACAGAGTCAATCGCGAAAGTGAATAAAAAATCGACTAGGTTAATAGCCTCGATCACAATTCTATTGTGTGAAGTTAGTGAACTTCATAGCATTCACTGATGCTTCCATTAAAATTCTATTCGTGTCAACACTCATTCGTATTGAAGCGTTTGAACATATGTCATAACCGAACTAGTCGAGCGGAGTGGGCGCGTAGGTACTTGTAATTTAACACGCTGAATCGGCAATCGGGTATTAATGCAAATTCGCGGCATTAGCATATGACACCCCGAGCTTCCTATTGAAGCGACATGGCCTCTCACCAAATCGCTTACTACGTTCAAAGTGGGCGATTCTAGCAGTATTTTGGGTCACGGTAAAGCACTTAGCACGTGTAATTCTAGATTAAATTTAACGGAACAAACTATTTTAAATGTCTAATAATATCACGTCTGTGAAGCAAGGCATGAAAAATTAAGCAAATATGACCTACATGATACAATATACAACATAAAACTTAATGATTGTTTATTAATTTTGACCGATCTCAAATAAGCTAGACACAAGATCACGGGAAAAGATAGCATCTCTTTCTCCAAATGCCAACCTCACCTGTACGTGGTGCAGGTCTGGCGTTGGTCTGGCGACCAAAAGATGTAGAAATATCCATTAAAAATTGCCAAACTTAAATCGTACAGACTAATGACGGGGAGTAGTATGGGTAGTGCTAAGGGGACCGGGACTGCCTTCCAGGAAATACATATATGCTGGCATTGGCTGGCGTTTTTTGGAAAGGCCTACAATCAGCAGTGGACTAAAATAGAGTGAATCTTAGAACAAAATAAGACTGATGACTATTGTACCAGCATATCCAAAGTACAATATCGAATCTTCACTACATTTAGTGAATTGATATTCACATCAGACTCCACTGTAAGTACTTTTGGAGGAAAACAGAATTATCCAAATCGGCTAAGAAATGTCCGAGTTCTTTTTCTTTTTCATCAACCTGTAAATAGTTTACATCTGAAAATAGATTTTTCTTAGCGGGAGGAGTTGCCATAATCGAGACGCTTGACTCGCTTATTTTTTGAGTTGCTTAATCTGCCATCTTTCGAGGGAAATGAGATTTTTATGACTTTTCCCTTAGTCAATAGTGACTACAGCCACGGGAAAAAATTGTCAATCGGTGAGCATAATCTTTGACGGCTTCATATGAAGCCGGTTTAATGTTTTATAAAAAGGAAACGTAAACAAAAGTAAAACAAACATAAAATGCTCACGAATTGAATTAATTAATTAAATATTTTAATAACAAATTTTCTAATTTCTTTTCCTAAAATAGGTCATTTAGTTAATCGGCCAAATAATTAACAAGATATTATCATGCAATTTTTCTATTCACATATGTTATGATGAATTTATTGAAAGGGCTTCCTCTAGAATATAGCGTGATATAGGCGTGCGTGTTGTGCAAAGCAGACTGCACGCGATTACAGACTTGTATTCACTGTAAATCCACGCACTTGTCATTTTTATTTTTCAACTCATTGTTTATTAGCATTCTCTATAACCCGATCTAATCTTAGGCATGTATTCTAGTGACCCCGTTTCTCGTTTCGCGACGAATCTTTTGTACGCCGAAACGCAAACGCATAAGGTATGTACAAATCGACTTTTGTTTAAGCGAATGAATGCCGTGCTACGAATAAAAATGGCATTGAGATTAATTTGAGATTATTAGTTTTTATTCTCTTTTGTTTTTGTAAGAGACGTTTTATATCGTCCTACTATCTGTGACCTTTTGTTTCAATGGCTCGTTCGGTCTTCCGGATTGAAATCAAATATCTGGTATTGTGATGAAAGTTCTGATAAAAAGGTACGAAATCAGCATATTAACTTTATAATTAATAGATAGTGTTTAATATAAAAACTTAAAAAAAGTACATATGTTCGGCCCATCTGCAATCATGAGTAACGTCAGAAATTTATTCATGTACTTCGCGAATATCTTTTAAACAATTTAAAAGACTTTCTGCTATAATGTAAAGTGAAATAGCAGCCAATTAAAGTTTCATTGCTGAGAAAAGGCCTTCTATAATTTCTGAGAGGATTTGGAAGTAGAAAAGGTCAGACATACTGCCAGTGCGGGTTGGCAGACTTCACAGGTTCACAATTTTTTTTACTGTTGCGTTTTTTTGTAGGACCCTGCCGGGCACGTGGTCAGTTTAAAACTAATATTTACAATTAACAGATCCCTTGTGTACATTTTGTGGCCACTGAACCGTCACTAGTTTCTTGTAACTTACGTCAATGTTTAATGTCTTACGTTTGAAAATATATTATATGTACATACTCTTTTATTGTACAGCCGTGGGGTATTTATTACACAGTAGATATTGTAAAGCAGTGTATTAGCCATAACGCCGTTAGTGACAACGTCGAGAAAATCCTTGAAAATCCAACGACCATAATCGGATGTAACTTGAGGACGAGGTTCGCCAACCTTCGCGTTCAATCCTCCTGAGTTGCGGAGGTCCATTTGGTTCCGGTATGTCGTGTCAAATGGACATTCGTAATCGTTGTTTACTCCTACATGGACGAGGGGCGCGAGAACTTATATATATATACGTGTATTGTACAGGATATTAAACTTTTTCTGTGATTAACAGGCAGGCGTATTACGTGTATAAGGTATAATTTCCATATATTCTAACTTTCATGTGAAAGGAGTATTGAATACAAATTAGGCTATAAAAAGCGGCAACAAATAAAATTTAATAGTGAAGGAGCTTAAGGCTTATATTAAAGCTGTTCATCCTCATCGTCATTCAGAGTGGTTGCGTGTGCACATTAGTGATGCGTGCATGGTTGCGGTGCCGCGGCAGTACTATCGATTGTTTACAGATACACTCTGGGACTATTTATGTCTGTCAAGGACGGGTGATTAAGAAAAATACACCTTATTAACTATGTTATAAGGGACCACACATATCATAGAATGTCTTTGTATCGCCCGTGACCACACGGGTCGACATTGATATGCCCATTTCAGGAGTTTTGTCACGATCTTACGCACTCGAGAACGCCACTTTAGAATGGGATATCGACGTTGACCGATGGTTATGACGTTAGAATAACTTTGAATAGAGTAATTAAGTTATGAGTATACAGGGCGAATAAGAGTTCAAAGAAAGAATTATTAAGAGCAATAAATCTACACAACCGTGCCGCCTCTGTTTTAATACTCACTGTTTACTATGACATAATGTCGTGAGTAGAAAGGAGATCGTGGCATATCGATAAGTCGACAAGTTTATCGTCGCTTCATAGCTTCTTTCGTTATAAAGAGTTTTATAAGTCAACTACTTCTTATATAAGCAACGAGATGCCAACAAAGACCACACGCCGCTGATGGAAATCGATATGGTATTTGACTACTATTTATTTTCCGGAAATTAATATTATAAACGAGTGAAAGATGTGTGTGAATATTTATTAATGACCCATCGGTAATAAATATATATTCACACACATCTGTACCCTATGCCCAGGGTTGCTTAATAAATATAGACATAACACATGACTTGCACAGAGTTTCTCGCAAATATCTATGTATTTTGGTAACCAAAACGACGGACTGTAGAAATCAGCCATTAAAGTTACCTTGTTTTTCTATAATTAATTCATAATAAAATTCTTACTAAGAATAACAATCATAGCTTTTTTTATCTAATTATGTTTATCAAACTTAAACAAAATTAAAAAAAAACAGAGACTAAGATTTAAAAGTACATGTATAAAAGGAGAACATGAATTCTAAAGTTTATGTGCAAACTATGTCATAGGACAGGAACAAATTCTTGTTACAAATAATGTTTTATGTCAGAAGTAGGATGTCCTATAAGTATACAAATATTATTATTATAGAAACGTGTAATATTGATCGTAGTAAAGCTTAAAATTAATATTGAAGACCTTAAATAATATTGAAAACAATTTGCCACTGCAGAATACAGGATTTACTAAATTGGAAGGGATTATCGTAATCACCCAATCACGAGGAGTGGGTTGGCAATTGTAGTAATAGACGACACGCTCCTTTGGGAGTGCATCGTGTCACCAGTTTGTATAATTTTTTATATAACGGAACTGACATATTTGAGACGGTTATTCTGTGGGAGGCCTTGCTATATCCCTTAGCCGACTTATACCTATGAGAAGGGGTGGAGTGATATATTTATAAAACAAAATCTCCAGAAAAGGAATAAAACGGTCAAATCCCGAAATTTTGGGACCTTGAATTCAACCTATCTTCATAAATGGTGATTTTCACTTTCGCGAACATAAATCTCCGTACTTTCAAAAGGAATCACTTTCACCCAATAACAAGTACTCGATGAAATTGAGACTGAAATCAATTAACATTTAACATCGCATTCGTCGCCCTTCATGTGGCATTATGTACCGCTTATCTTTAAATAAAAGAAATAAATCTCCGGCGAAAGAATATGCATAGCTGAATTAAATTTGACTTAGCGACTTACAGACTACGTGGGTAGTTTCTCTACTTGTAATATATCCCTTTTAACTGTATAATACTTATGTGCTGCGCTATAAGACCATTTCTATTTTTATTACACCTTATTTATTAATACCAATTTTGGTGATGTCCTGATTTTGCCGATTTCGATCACATTTACTATAAAATTAGGCAAATCTAATAACTGTGCAGCTGGGGATAAATTCAAACATGTATGACACTTATTTGTATGTTGCTCAAATACCAACAAGCTGCTGAACATATGAAGGCATTAAGTTCTAGACACCTTTAACTAAGCAACATTTTTATTTCATATATAGCAACACTAAAACACTGATAAAAATAAAAATTATTAATTTTAACAAATCAAATGATTATCTAATAAATCTCCATGAATATTGTTAAGAGTTACGTAATGATTTGAAAAGAAGCTGACAAAACGAAAACACACACGTCCGGGGCGAAAATCTTTACCCGCGTTGGTCCCTCACTGCCTTTAGTGACTCCATAAGAGAAGGGTGTAAGTACACCATGAACGATAGCCGACGGGTATCATAGCCTCCTCACGCATTATGTAACCCTGGTATGTAATGGATAATGCTAATGACAAGTGATATTTGAAATGTATTGGGTAGTCGCTATCTTGCCTACGTGATTGAGTGAGACAAATTAGATAAGCACAAATATCATAGCTAAACTTTCACTTTAGGGCTTACTCTATCAGTCGTTAAAATTAAATTTATTACATCATCTCCGTATTCAGAAGATAGCTGACGACTGACCAACAAATGAATCATAACAAAAGAGAGAAAGAGACAAATATGCTAGGGATGCAGCAACAACCACTTAAAAAATAAAAGGTGCGAGGACTTTAGTATTGCGTTAACCAATCCGCCTGCCAAGAGTAATAATTACGACCGTGCCTAGGTCTTGCAGTGGACTATAATTTAAATAACTTGGCCGGTAAACATGGGCGCGGCCTCCTTAGGTCCGCGCCAGAGTCCACTGCAGAAAAACAGGTCTCATCCTAGTTTAAAATGTTTTCCGTTATCGCTTCAAAGTTTAGATGAAGCGACTGTTCACCAGTATAGTAGTTTATAGGCTGTTATATTTGTGATGACTGCGAATATAATGTCTATCTATTTAAGACCCCGGCGACTAATCTTTTTTTTATTGGTGATGGCTCGGTTGTCATCCCAAAGGTGACAAACGAGCTATCAGTCGACCTGATGGCTACAGAATAGTCTTGAGGACTATGATGGAATGCCTCACATACTGTAACTGGCTCTCTATACAAGTATTGCGTGGTTGGTACCCCTAATTGACGGCAGAAGTAAGTAAGAGGGAGATAAATATCCAGATGGCCCCTAGGCAGAAAAAGAGCTTAACACCTATAAAAAAGAACCACCTAGTAAATTATTGATTTCTTGGTTGCAACTTGAAACAATAACAACAACAGACGTCTGATTTAGCGCAATCATTTAAAGATTACATAAGGGCCAGTAAGCCCGCAGGCGTCCACGCAAAAACAGATAAATACTGTGGGGCGAAACGGTGGGAGGACCATTCATATTATATTTACAGCCCGAAAAACCAATAATTTTCGGTTACATAAGACTGACGCTTTGCTCACATTACTACGTGTCAGCTAGCCGAGCAAGTAACTTAGCCATAAAAAGAAAAGTAAAATAGAAGCTCCTGCTGTTGAGAAAATGCCACATCACAGTTTATAGAACTTGGAAAAGTGAACTTTGAAAAAAAACATGCCATGATGCAGGATTCCTTGTGATCTTTTCGTTGTCGCCGAGCATGTTGTAAAACAGCATTTAGAATTGCAATTAACAATTTTAGTAGCGCCGGCATCGAGGAACGTGCCCAGGTCACTCGGTGTGTATGAAATTTAAGACAAACGCCCGGCCTTTGAGCCACCACGGCTCTTGACATAATGACGTAAATTAAAGCTCCAGAAGCGCGTTATGTAATGCACTTTTTTGCCTCACATTTCATCACTAGAGAGGACAGTTTGCTGATAATGCTCGTAATTAGCAACATGTTTGCATCAAGCCCTGCGGGCGCGCGCATGTCGCCGGTCCACATGTTTGGCGCGCACTCTTTACGTCGCAAAAACAACGCATTTCCAGCAGTTTCGTGACTCCATTTGCAATTACTTGAGTTACCTGCGAATCGGAACGTAATGTCGAGCATTTTTATGTCTACTTGATTTGAAGCTCGTGAAAATTTAACAGAGAAATTGTTTTGTTATTTTTTACAGTCCTTTTACATTAATTAGCACCTGCGCATTTACGTCGAAACATTTTTTCTCAAAGCTCCGTAGAACCTTTCTACTCAGAGTTAATATTTTTAAACAACAAAAACCAATAATTTATGGAAATAGATACTTACAATGTTTTTTTTTATTATAAATATTATTTTGGGATTGATCTGTTAAAGATTGCAATACTCTGATAAGTTACTGCACGCATATACTCGTAGTTACAAGTTGTTATTACCTGTTAACCACTTTTATTACACATTTAAAGATATAAAATATTAAGCAATGTTCAATATACATACACAATTCTTGTTCCTTATTTTCATCATCAGCAGTCAGTTAAGTTCGCCTAAAGGATATAATTAAACCTTGCGGATTGGCGAGCTCCGTACCGAACAGTCCGTACTTTAGACAGTGCTGCCCGTCATCGATTGTTTCCCTTAGTCGACTCCTACAACACTCATGGGAACAATAGAGATGGAATAATGTTTTGCGCCAACATTACACTCCAATATAAAATGACTTATTGATAATACATTCTCTTTTTACCCGGATATTTGTAGATAAGTAAATTTGGCCTTGGGTTAAACAGTTATGGTTCAAGATCAAAGAGAAATAAAGAGAACCATTAGGTACGCATAGGACGATACCGTAATAATCTTCATTTATTTTTTTACAAATAGAACAAAAACAATAAAGCACGTTTTTTGAAAGAAGACTAATTATTGTGAACATTACTTATTTTAACACGTTAACTGTATTAAGCCTAATTATTTAATGTCCGGGATTTCTCCGGCATACTATTACTATCAAAAATGGAAATGTATACCCACGTAAAAACTTCTTATCACACATTACTTCTCAATGTAAGAGAAATTTCTCTAAAAGTACCGTAGGGTCGAAGTAAATAACTGACATATCTTCACTTTCAAATACAACCGTATCGAAATAATAAGCTCTCTCCATATTAATTACGTCCTAGAGCTTTCTAATACGCGAGATAAATAGCTGCGTCTCGCGTCTCCAATGTAATGGCCGATGCTTCGTAATGAGACGCACAGATGGGATAGACATTTTCTTAGATGGATGGATGCACTCCGCGTCATTACGACACTGTCGGTTGCGTTACGACTTCTAAGAGCTACATTTATATCTTTAGTTCAAACCTTCGGCTTCGCTTTCTTTATAATTGCCCTAATCTCTGTAACACCTCTAAAGGCGAATACGATGATTTTGTGTGTTAGAATGGTAAGAAACATTTATGTGCCACACATAACTCACGTTATCAACTACTCACGAGGTGAGCAGAATTGTAATTTTTTTTTCATCAGCCTATTCAAGTCCACTGTTGAATCTCCAAGAAAGAACCAGAAAGAGCCGGCATGCATTTCATGAAGGGTCTGCCCATAGTAACCACGACGGATTAGCAGATTGGTGAGCGCATTAGTGTTACAGCTCCCCTTAATCTGTTGGATTTGTTTTGTAATGTGTAAGCTTATCTGCCATTTGTTATTTTCTATCGTTGATCAGGTTTTTCCTTTAATCAGTTGTATAATATTAGGTTTAATTTTAATAGGTGGTAGGCTCCTTTTCCACCATCTGGGTACCAGCCTATCTATATATTCCTATAGATATAGGTATCATCGATTGAAGTTGTTTGAGTTGCCTAGGGCTCCAGTAGCCATTACCTATACGTGGGACTGTTCCTTTGTCACCTCAATCACTTAAAAAATATTTCATTTCGTCAATTACGTATATGCGATATGTAGAATCCATATAGCACAATATCTTGTTGTAATTATACAAAATATATTTTAACTAATTGAATTTCTTTCTGCATCAGTATAAAAAACTGAAGTCACGCTTTTAAACGAGGCTTTAAATAGGAATTTCAACGATTAAATAGTACGCAAAGCAGACCCTGAAGATGCACAACCAAGTATGGTATACATGTATGTGTAATATTTTACAGGATCTTAATCAGTGTGTGTAAGATATGAAATTAAAACAGATGGAGTTTAAAATGCTGATATTGTCCTATACCATAGTAACCACGGCAACATTCTCTGTTTAACACCAATAACCAAAACAACCTGTTTAACAATGATATCCATCGGTATATTATGGTATGTAGTTAATACATAGATAAGCACGAATGTGCTCATCTATGTATTATTACTATTATAGAAATGGGGGGTTGAGGTGTCAAGAGGAAGGGATAGCTGTGATAGACGACAAGAAACAAGCTACCTAAGTGGCTTACGCAAATATTGGCATCGGTTAGGATTCGAATTTATGAACGCTGATACTTTACTGCACGTCTTTAATTGGATAAGTTTTGAATAAGCCCAAAAGCAACTCGTTGAGATAATACGTAACACATGATTGGTTTTAAAGTAATAGAAACACGAGAGGTGAGTTCTAAATTATTATGTCGTAGTTTTTGTTGCCTCACGCCGCAAGGCGGAGTTGTGTGAACGTCTCTGTTCTACACAACATATTTACATAATCGTTTATTATATTGTTTTACGTGTGATTTATGTGTCTACTTATAAAACTTTTTTATTGGGAAACTATTATGTTGCGCAGTTAGGTAGAATACACTTTGAGGTAGTTTGCAAGATAAACATGTTCGCAGGTGTATGCGATAATTTTACTGTAAATAAATTTAGTAGACTAGCACTGATTGTATTTTCTTTAATTCCTGAAGTTTAGGAATGTTTGTTTTTTGGTCCTTTATAGGCACGAAAGCCACTCTATCGGTTGAGCTCGAATGTATGGGTTATATTCGAGTCATTACATGTAAAAACAGCCACCGTAAAGCGTGGCAGGGTTTAGCTAGTCTATGTTTATGAAAATATATTAAAAATTAAGTAAATAAAAAAGTAATTTGTTTTTCTACCTGCGTGGGATAAATTATTGCAGTAAAAATCCTTACCTGAAAAAGAAGAAAGCAAAATTAGTATACTTCTGATGAGTGCCTAATCAGGGAATACTAATAAATAAAAATTGTATGTTTTACAAGTAATTAGCCCGAGAAAATTTACTCTTCATAATTTTATATGGATTCATCGCAATCTCTAGGATTTGTGCATTTATGTATAACAATTAATAATTATTATTAATTTTCATGGTTCAATTCTGTATAATCAAGACATGCAATAATATTTGATAGTAAGACAGCCAAGCGACACTAATTCTTAAGATCAATTAGTACCTAATGTATGGAACGTTAGATAGCGGTATTTTTTTTAAATTCAAACTTAGATTGAAAAATATTTTAAACGGATTATCCGTCCATTTGCTAATAAATATTCTTAATTTATATTTAAATTTCTTTTAGATACTACAATAAAAAAGTTAGATCATGATGATAATGTCTCCTGGTCGATTATGACCACGACGACGACTCCCGATTACTAACCTCAGTCGTCAAAAACGCAAGATACATTATATTATTATCCCGCAACTGTACGCACAAACACAGACGCCTTTTTACCTTCCGTATCCGATGTAACGCTTGAGTGATGAGATCAGAGAAACGTCTGACCATTTTGTGTGGTGCAGTGTCAAAGACACAGGACCACAAGATCCGAAAAGCAGTAATTTGCATGTTGCACAATTATTGAGTAGAAAGACTAGAATAGCTCAACACCTCAACACTAAGGTATACTAACTTCTAAGCCACGTCCTCGGCGCCTTATAGATTTATAATGCACTAAAAAAAATGTACAATCGAAACTATAAAGCATTGCTGAAGCCTCAATGCTGTAGTGTCTATAAAATAGGATAAGAAATATTTACATAAAATTAAAAGAACATACAATGATAAGCATTATTATAATTAATTTTTGCAAGAAAATTACAATGAAGTGATTACCAAAACAACTATAATGATCAGAAACCACCTTGAAAAAGAAAGAAGTCAGTTTTTCTTTTGGAAATGATATGTAGAATTTTATAATATAGAAAAAATAATAAACGTCGAATATCGGAACAAGGAAAGTGCAAACATTAGCAATCATCACGTGCTCCGTAATGTTACCTTATTTTCTCTGGCACACCGCAAATGAGAAATAAAATAAGAATTACATTATCATGTTTTCTTAACGTAGTGAGGCAAGAGGTGAATTAGAGCAACATCCGTTCAACTGCGATCGCGCACACACGGAGTCATTCTAAATACACGTGTGCGTTATTAATTACAGTTAGTTCAATAAAAAGTGCTTAAGGTTCGCTACACATCCTAGTTATTCGTTTAAAGTAATGAATGAAAATTCTTCATTTGACGTAAGAATTTAAAATTTCGTTTGTCAATTGTAATTGTTTTACAATCTACCACCGTTTTGCAATGAGGTTCCTCTGACGGAGAAACTGGCGAAAGAAACTCCGCAGGTTTCCTCTTTTTAATATTTTTTTAACATATTTAATACATTCCTAATAATACGACATAATATGATTTTAACGACGAATGTTGTTGAATTGCTGGGATATCTATTTATGGTTTATCTACGCTGAGTCGTTGGTTCTGCGTTCAGGCTGGGGTTCCGATTATGGAGCATTTTGTGATGTTGTGATTCTTTGATAATTTATTGTTAATAAATAGGATTTACGAGAACGTATAAACATCAGTAATTTTTGCCGTGTTAACGCGGTAAGAATATCTGCCACCCCCTTCCTTCTCGTTGGCGTAAGAAACGACTAAGTGAAAATCTCATGGTTATCTCCGCAAATAATAGTAAAAACTAAATGAATAAAATGGAACTTCTTAGCAGGCTGTCATAAAACATTAATATGCACGGTAAAGGCACTAGTTACTGGGAAAGTAACGAGAACGGAAATCTTTAACCGGTTAGATGATAATCGGCATGGGTCACGTTTTCCAATAAGATCTCTAGTTCTACCTAGCCTACCTAACCTAAGCCTAGGGGATGTTGACAATATTATTACTGCATGATTAAAATATGCCGCGTACTTAAACTTAAATTTACATATTTAACTCCAACGCAAAAAAAATTATAAATTTGAATCCTTTGTCTGTCTGTCCTTGTATTTGTATGAGGCATGAAAGGTTCTCAAACGGATGACCTATTTCAATAGTTATTATTATGAAGGCTGGTTAAATTACTGTGTTTTTTGGTTTTATGTTGATGACAGTTTGTTCAACCGATCAAAGACCATCAGCTCTTTTTCTAGTTGGTGTAGGGATCTCAGCCATACATCGGATGTTCATTTTGCCTTCATAATATTTGGCTTCCTCTTTGATTGCGGGCTTACAATTATGTACTGTAAGCATATTGGTGGTACATTACGTTTACATACTGATTTAGTTTCCACTTAATATTAAGAATACAGTACATTTTCAGACAGATACAATCTCCGCATTTTAACTATAAGTATAAATAACGACGTTCAATAAATAAGCAGCCAACGCAGTTTAAGCCATACTGGTTGTAAAATTTTCCCCATACACTTCGAAAGAACTCTATGAATCATCAGGCTTAAACCCAGCGACGCTTTAGCAATTCTTCCTCCAAGAAATAAGCTCCACACATCATATCCTACTTTAAACCAGTTTCAACGCTCCTAGGCGAGTTATTTACATAGATTTTATAGAATAATAATAACGTAGTATCTCTTCGATATCCCGTTTATTAGTGATGGATAAAAGTTGTAATAAACTGCATTAAAGTTGCATCTCTCTGCAACTTTAATTAGTTATGAATAAATAATATTAATATTTTCGTAAGAGGCGATTGAGGAAAAAGTTTCGAAAATCGTAATGGCTATCGACAGAGGGCGGAATAACCATCTCGAAAAATGCCGGAGAAAAATTAAGCATAGAGCAGACCGATGACGTGCAGTAGCTTATAAGGTGTGAGGTGTGGTTCTGCGAAAGCCAAATCAAATCCTCCTTATGGGAGAGGCCTATGTCCTGCAGTGGACTATTTACAAGCTGCTAAGGTTAATGTTAAAATAATAATTTCTTCAAAACATAACCTTTAATAGCCGTAAATAATACATGTAATGTTTGCTATATTCTTTATATTTATTAATGGCATATGTTTTTATCTAATGTTATATCCAATAAAAAATTTTACAGAATAACATATAGCAAAATGACGAAATCTTATCTAATATTCATATCGGGAAGGTAAAACCGATCAGTATTTAAAAATTTAGTCTATCATGCTGCGAATTATAAAGTTGATATATTAATCATTTTAAATGTGGTACTAAGAGAGTATTAAAAAACTTGAAAAATACAATAATTTATGTGTTTTTATGTCCTTATCACGAAACTACGAAACAATTTAAACAAAAAGTTCTATTATTGGTATTTCAAGTAATAAAGTTGTCTTAAATTGGTCATAAACTGGTTTTTTTTACCTACTTGAATTCTAAATATTTCACAAATTACTGGTAATATAATTTTAAGGTATTTTGCATTTCAATTCATTGAGTTGCTTAATCACATTTTTTTTTTCAGTTTTTATATTTAAAATTATGCACATTTACACTTTCAATGGTACGTAGATTGGTTATGGCAGTCATAGTATGAGAAGCAGTTTAAGGTCGAATGAATAGTTATATGATTTATTGGCTGGTAGTAAAGTAGGAGCGCGGGTCATATTATGTGCATTAAACTAGTAAACATGATCTGCAGGCCGCTTTCCTGTTATAGAGCTTATGGAAGCTCACTCTCACTACACAAGCGAAAGTAAACTAACAAGTGGGAACGCCCGTTGTTTGATGGCTCACACACCACAACATAAATTGCGATATTATGTATTGATCTATTAGTATTCGTTGTATATATATAATATATTTTAGTATGTTGGACAAGTTCAGACAAGTGTAATATAATCTCAGTGACTAATGATTACTCTGAAATCTCTCTATCCTCATATTTACGGATTTGATATTCATTCGGTTTGTTAAGTAATAATTTTAAGAGTTATCGTTTTTAATAAAGTAAGAGCCTGTAAATTCCCCCAGGTGGGCGAAGGCCTCCCTCAAATATTTGAGAGATTTCATGCTTGTCTAATCTTATTGTATAAAATTAGTAGTAGTAAGGTATAATCTTCTCTTTACATATATAATCTCACTTAGTTATATTTTGAATCATACGACTCTTCTAACGACTTACATGTTCACAGTAGTTACATGCTCAAACAAATAAAAATATTTTCTCTATATTTATTGATAATATTTTACAAAAAGGTATATAAATACTCTAGTTGGCTTACTTTTACATAATATTACTAATACTTAGCATACACTTCTTACTTTTTACTACTTCTTATTAATATTACAAAAATTAAAGTGAATATGTATGTTACAAAATGAAGTCTAAAAACTGAATTCGTCCTGTCTCGGAAAACTTATGACTATCATCGGTGATAACATCGCTTAAGCGGATTTCTGTCTCACAATCAGGGTGTAAAAGCATATAAATCTTATTTTGAAATGGAACTTGCACCTAGCAATTTATAACGGAGGAATACATATATAGTTTTCTCAGGCTCGATGCTAATATTGAGGTTTGTTCTTACCTTGCCGTTACGAATATACCGCTTATGGATACGAACAGGAGCCAGATGTATTGTCAATCAATATTAATTAACACATATAGACGTATAGCGTTACACAAATTGTTGTTTTAGCTGCGTTTTGGGACCCGGGGTAAGCAATTCGATTACGCAAACACGCCGATCACTGGACTAAGTGGTCGACAAACCGCGGAGAGCGTGTCAACGTTTCTAAGACCCAGGAAATTGAAGCGGAAAATTGCGACGCTTAATGGAAATAATACTCTAAATTGTAGATCGTTCCAACGATATCTATTAAACTTGAGATAGATAATAATATGTTGTTACTGACTACTAAACTCGGTCGACGTCAATGGAGATTCATACAGTGACGAACGGGATAAATTAAAAAGTATTTGTGAAACGAGGCCGTTGATTTTGCGTTAAGAGGCGGATTAGTTCAAAGGGAAGCGATCATTTGGTGGTGTGACGTGCACATGTAAACCGGACGCATCTAATGCAGTTTCTCTTCGACCGGTAGCAGGGCCCGTCGGTCATTTACACCGCGGGCTAAAGATAGAGAAATTAGCTGCGCACTACGACGAGTTAATGCACTGGCATTGCCTGCCATCGCCGCTTGCCTGCCCGCCCATACTATATACGAAGAAACGTAAGGTAGATCGATTATCACTAATTGCAGCCCTCCACGCAAAATTTCGCCGTGAAATATGAATTTGAACACAAAATTTATGTGGTCTCTGACATCTTGGTAGAAGAAACATAATGTCTGTTTGCACCTTTGCTTGAGACAACATAACTTGGCGGATACGATTAGACTTCCGTCTAAGTAGAGACACCTCACTTCATCATGCATGCATGTTTAAATTTAAAACATTTGTAAAATAATGTACCTGATCTATAATTGGTTTACTTTTTTTTCGAGTTTAGTTGATTATTTGTGCATCAATCTACATTTATATGCCAAAATGCAAAATATTATTTCCGAAGTAATAACCATAATATGCAAATCAGCTTAATAATATACTGTATGTATATTAATGACCGGCAGCAGAGTGAATTTAATCGAAATAATACTGCAGTAAAACCACAAGTAGTGTTGTCAGTGTTCTGTCACTCCCACTTTCTCTCTTTATTATTTATGAGTTCGATTACATGAGACTGCCGACATCTATTGTTTTTATTTTAGTTCATATTCGTATAAATAAGAAATCATTATATAACTATCAAGTTTTTAGATAAAAATAATTTTTGTACGTCTTAAATAGTCGCTTAGTAATAATAACGTAGTAGTTAGTATGCCTGACTATTCTGGGTTCAAATCCCAGCCGAACCAATATATGTACAAAAAAAACTTTTGGTTTCAGGGCTTGTCGCATTCATGGTAAACGTTAACAGTGGACTTATACAGGCTGAGAGACAGAGAGAGATAGAAAGAAGAGAATAAAAATGTAAGAAATAACCAGTATTTTTTTAAATAACATATGCAAATATTTGCACTCGATAATGTGACGTAAGAATGGAACAGGTTAGTCGATATTATAACAAATTATTGTTTCAATATTAGTATATTTTTTTATCGCTATTATCTTAGTTGTCGGATCCCTCTTAAGTTCACCATTGCCAGTAAGGACTTTTATGTCATTAATTGAACAGTTTTCATCAAATTTTTCAAATTCATCGCGCCTCCTTTGTCACCGCATGCCCGTGGGCATCCATGCTGTGGTGATATTTGCTTATATGCATAGAACCAAACAACTTCGAAGGGTAAATAATAGAAATATGTGTGTTTCATAACTTCGAGTCCCGATAGTGATGGGTTATTACATTATACAGATAATGGTGTGTGTACAGGAATAGACTGTTTACGGTGAGCGTAACACCGTAATCAAAGCGACTTTCCACACTTATCAGCCATCCGTGCGATGCGTAACGATACAAACGAGAAAGCCGACAGATCCGCACGATTAGACGCCACACGTACGTTCGTTGTTTACAAACCAACGTGAAAATCGATCGTTCCGAGATAGGTTATTACTGTCTATACAATTATAAAATTGTAAAAAAGCTGTACATTGAACATATTTAATAAAAACCTTTTGGGATAAGACATACGCCTTACTCAAAAATTAAAAAACATTTTTTTGTAGTAATTGTCCGTTTCTCTGTTTATCGTTTTGTTCAGGCATCACTGTTATGACTCAAATTAATCTACGATACTTTTATCCCGGGAAAATTCCGGATTAACCATTACGGGATTTTTTACATAAAAACTACTGGATCAATTGGAAAAACATTTACAGTCTTCAAAAGCGTACGAAACAAAATAAAAACTTCGATACTTTTGTTCCTTGAAAATACCGGGATCGACAAGAACGAGATTAATATCATAATTAATATCCAGAAAGATGTCTATAGACAAAAACTACAGAACGATTTAATGTTTCATTCACTGTTCTGAAGTCAATCAACGTGCCTATTTATTAAGAAACATCATTACAAATAAAACTATTCCATACTTTTATGTTTTTATTGTTATTGTTCATTAATTATACGCGGATAAAATCACAGGCAAGAGCTAGTAAAAATATCCATCATCCTCCCTCAAAAGAGGAGGGATTATATAATAAGTGAAATTAAATCAAAATAATCTTTTTAAAACGAATGTTTTGCTTGTGATATTCACCAAAAAAGTTAACTGCCCAAGGGTGAGAAGGACACACGCTGAGAAGGTTTCTTAGGACTAAAATACCTTTACGTTATTAAGTTACTGATCTTTGTAATATTTACTAAACTTATATGCAGAGCAACTTTAATCTACGTAGCGCATTTTTACGCTTAATATTATTACGCTTAATTTTTAAACATCTTTTCAACACTTTTTCATTACATTTATCTCAAAACAAATTTTTATGGAATGGAACAAAAGACTTCACAAGAAATATTCAATCATCTTCATTTCAGCCTATCAGAAGTCCACTGCTGAACATAGGCCGACCCCAAAGATTGCCACGAAGCTCGGTCCTGAGCCACCTGCATCCATCGACTTCCCGCAACACTGCGCAGGTCGTCACTCCATCTTGTGGGGGGTAGTCATACACTGCGTTTGCCTGTACGTGGCTGCCACTCGAGAACCTTTTTTCCCCAGCGGTTTTCAGTTCTGCGAGCTATGTGGCCGGCCCATTGCCACTTTAGCTTGCTGATTTTTCCGGCTATGTCGGTTACCTTAGTTCTGCTGCGGATATCATCGTTGCAGACTCTATTACGCAGAGAAACACCGAGCATTGCCCTTTCCATAGCGCGCTGAGCAACTTTGAGCTTCCTCATACATTCCTCAAATATTCAATATCAATTTTAAATTAAAACAAAACTCATTCACTTGAATTCCGATTTTCCTTTCATCCTGAAATATAGAGTTGAGTAGAAGGTACTTGTTTCTAGATAAGGTAGTCTTCAGGTGGTATTCATGTTTTTAAATAAAATAAAGCAAACCACGAACTTAAAACATACAGAGAAGTAAATTAAAACTCAATCAAATTATTAATTATGTACCATTTAACAGGTCACATTTTAAGCGTACGTGCAGCAATGTTTAATGCTACTTCAAGTGACGGATATTAGATGCAAGTACTCCTTTTAAAATCTATTTTTAAGAGTACATCGCATGGATAAAAATTGCCAATAATACAATCAATGCCACATCTAATAAAAACTATAGGTATCGCACTAAGATAAGTAATGCATTTGCTGACGTCCGACAAAAATGAGCATGGGTTTCAAATTAAAATCAAACTTTTATAAGCAAGCAATATAAACATTTAGTATATTTACTCGCTAAGACTTCCGAGAATACTAAACACACGCAAACACTAGTATCGCCTTACTACGAAGAAACGCTACCATCGCTTAATTACTCGTATTAAATTAGCAGATTACGAACAAGAGACGAGAAGACGCACAATGCTAGCCTGTCTCCGTTACAGGAAAGAGATTACTTCCCATGACGCCAACGTTGTTTGTACGCGATAACATCGCCAATGTTTAACAGGGTTGCAAGTACTGCGATAAAATAATGCAACTTTACAACACCAAGGAGATTTGAACGTAGCTATAATATTTTTAAAAAGTGCGATTATTTTTTAAGTTTGTTGAAGGATTTAAGATCGAATTAAGTTTTGAAGTTTCATTTTACCGTTTTCAACCGAGGCTACATTCGTCGCATATTAGATATTAGAAATGATTAACTGTACAGAACACGATAAATAATATTAAATTGCAACACCTTATATTCTAAATGCTGTGCTATTGTAGTAAAATATTCGTAAATAAATGAATGAACTATTAAAATTTAATTTGAACGATTTCACCCAATGTTGAATATTCCATATATATGCGTATACATATATTATACACTTACTATAGTAATACGTATAAAAATCAGGTATTTTTAAAACACATATATTTGATAAAAAAGAGGATTTTGTGATATGTGATATACTATATCACATATCACAAAATCCTCTCTTTTCATAGTTCCCTGAGCATCCATGTAAAATTATTACGTCGTCCACATCCAGTCCAGTAACTATTCGATATTTAGTATTAGAGACGAAGGGCAGTTATGATGGATCAATGCTATGATAAAATAAAAGAATGATAACGTAAATATTGTAAGATTGTCACCTCTGAGGACTAAAATGGCATTCTCAGAGACTGTAATTATACTGGCCATCCATACCCGGAACACAGCAGTGGTTGCACTGGTGCTTGGCTGCAAAAATAGACAGGAGGGTGGCACCTACGCAAGAAAAGGATTCCTGCAACCTAGATATAAATACTCATCTAATCTTAAATAATTATTATATTAAACTAAACTTAAGGAGTGGCCTAAGTAACCGTTGAACATCTCGGAGCGCGGCATTAAGTCTTACATGTTCAGTCAAGCATTAAAGCAAGCGTTAAATAATTTACATGCAAATTATAAAATCTAAGCAACACTGAATAAAACTGAGTCGATATGTTGTAGGCAAAGCAATATATATGCTTTTAATTTTAATAAACAGAAGATTATTATCATTTCAATTTACTACGAATAATATGCAGTATAATACTTTTAAGTAAAGTTTGTAAGTTAATCCTTAAAGGCATTAAGTATCTCTTAATTAATACATTAAATTATAATTAAACATATAAATGCTTTATATCTTTTTTTGTATAATATATCTACATCCAGGAAGATAAAATTAAGCGACCGTATATCATAGTCTATTTCGGAGTTAAAATTTTAAATAATAAATGACTAAATTATTTAAGCTCCATCTATTGGACGGTAGCGTTAAGCATGATAAGCCGATAAACTTATACAGTAATAATTTCCTTACACAATGCAATAGCCATGCTTGGTGCTGACATCGCATTTCTTAAGGTTCGTCTTTTACGAAATTTGTAATGTTTTTATATACTACTAACAGATAAGCCTGACTCCGCCCGGCGCCTGTAGTATACGTAGCTGGATCATAGAAATAAAATTATTATTTAAACAAATTTAAAAAAGGTTTTCGCTTTTCGTCATCCACTAAATAATAGGTTCAGAATTATATGGTCTTTATCCCATTTAGTTGTTGAGGTAAGGGGTTGGAAAGATTCCATGATTTGGTATAAAAATGGTTAATTAAAAAATATAAAACATTGATGTGAAAACCTAAATGTCTTTTGTAATGTATCCGTAGAATGGAGTAATGTTTATTTTTTTAAAAATTAATAACTAATTAAAAATAGGAAAATTTAAAAACTTTGTTTTCTGAATGAAGATGGATTTTTGATGTAATCTTGTTTATTATTTTGTTTAACACCTTACTTAGTGAAGAAATAAGAAATTGCTAGTTACACATGAAGTGAGCGCTTGAATTATAAGAAACCATTCATAAGTCTCGATATGTAATAAATTATTTTTAATGTTTTCTTCAGCAAAGTACAGTGACAAGTAAATATTCGTAACAAGAAAGTAGAAGGGGTGTATCGTTGAATTGGCGCGGCTCCTTCCCCCTAGCGTAAGCCGATTTCACCGCTTTAAAATTTTCCACCCAACGCTTTAAGAAACGCCCAATAATGATAGAACACTAACCAAACAACGGGCACAAATTTTAACACGTTTACTATTGAGACATGGACGAAGAGAAACCGCAATGTTGTGTAATACTTAGAAAAATGGAGGCATGAAACTATGTGTACAAGAAAACACATTAAAGTTCTTGCTAGCAACAAATGATTATTGACCAGGATATACAGTCATGAAGACAATTTCAATTTGTGAACAAAGATTCAGTTTGGATTTATTTACGTTACCTTTTATTACACCGAGACGAATCGAGGGAATAAACTTTTGGACGACCGGCGCGACTGAATAGATGCACCTGCCTCCTCACGTGCCACTTTCGCTTCATTCAAATTCAACGTCCGTCTTAAACCCATCAGACGGTTTTGGATGATCTTGATTTTGTCATTCGAGAGCAAACGATCAATCTAGCGGTTTTTTATTGCAATAAATCAATCTATAATTTATCGTTTGACATTCGCAGCTTTCGCAGAGAATAAACGCCACCGGCTCCAAGCTGGCTGTCGTTAAAAAAACCTAAAAATTGTCAATAAATGTTATTGCGCTAGCATGAGCACATAACGGTAGCGACTATACCACTGCAGTCTGCGGTCTTAAGGTACACCTGTGATGCAGAGAGGATGCCTTTCACTTGTTCACATTGAAAGTGCAGCGTTGATGCAACGTCCGCGACCTGCGCCCTCTGGTACTAAGCAATAGGTACTCACTCCATACGTCACTTCAAAAGCTTCCTGTGTGGAGTATAATTATAATTAGTTATCAACGAGACTCAATTGAAGAAATGTGTACTCCGTTATCCGCATAAAAACTTGCTGCATTCTTTTTCCATAATTTATAAGACTCTCCTGTCATTTGTCGCGAACAAATGTGGTGGATAAATAGGAAAGGAAGTCTCGCATCGACGATGTTATTTACGATTACTCTTAAAGTTATATTACTTATGTATGAAAAATCTTAAAGTTGTTATATAATCAAAGTCTATTACTTTGATAATATAACAACTTTAAAATTTTTACTGTTTTCGATTATTGTTCAATCGCTAATCATTTAGATATAATACGAAATAAATAAATAATTAAACTAAATAGGCGATAAGGCGATAACGTCTGACTAACACAACAAAAACAAAATGCAAATGCTTTTGACATCAGAGTTAATATCCGGTGCGACACCCAGGTCAGACAGAGGTGACGCAATTACTTAATTCAATCTACCACATGGACAGTACTTCGTTTATACACCAGCAGGGTACACCGCATGAAGGTGAGGTATATATTTGTAGGAAATTGGCTTTATTTCTCCTTATATACTTCTTAACCATTCTCGAGTCAGATATAACTTATAATCTAATTTAAATTGTTTCAAAGTCAAGACACAAGAAGGTTAAATAGAAAACAAATAACTACCTAATCTAGTTTATGTAATAACATATACATAAAAATATTTATTATACATTATATTATTATTATTACTAAACATTATTATTATTATACATATAATTGATATATTTGTTGTAATCAAATTATTTTTTACACAAAAGATAAACAATATGCAAGTGAGAAATAAATGAGTAAATAAATTTTGTAATAATTCATCATTAGCATCGAACTATTAAAAATCATATTTAATTTATTTTAAGAATATTCTACTACTTATTATTACATTAATATAAAATTTTGGGTATATGTACATTAATTGCGTAATATTATGTATGTATATAATTGTAATGTATATATAAATTACATTTATTTCCGTTAATAATAGTTTCATTTTAAAAAAACACTACATGTTTGTTCGCGTAAATACAAGAAATCAATATGCATTTATATTAAGAATATATTATTTATTAAGAACGGAAGTCATTATTGGCACTTACTAACACATCACATAAAGTGTCATGAAGCTCATTAGTAACAATATTACGAATACTTAAACAATGGCAGGGATAGGTGGTGCATTATTATTAATCATTACATAGTTAACTAATGTTTATTTCTTTAGGGATTCACACATTATAAATCATATTGTTATGACAAGTGAAGGGCTATTAATTGATTGTTTTTACAGTAGATTCATCGAATACAATTGACTTACCTAACACGTTAACAATATTTTAAAATCGATTCGACTCGACTTATTAACGTCCAAGTAGCCAACACCAGCAAACAACTAATATCGATATTACTACATCGAGTGAATTTTCTCTTTGCTATAAAACATGCTATTCTCCTTCCAATGAAATATGTACATTATTATGTTTCAAAGCGTTCTGATAGAGGTAATATAACTCAATGCCTACTGGTCGGGATAAATCGATGCAACAATACATTGATCATGAGAATTGGCATCGGTATTAATAGTTAACCAGCCTCTTTGGTTAATGGTTTTCGGTTAACCACCTGTCAAGTGGTCACCATTTCGCCAGACAAATCGCGGCGGACCACCTACAGAGCGGAATCGTAAACATGCAAATTCATAACTTACATGGAGTCACTTGCCGCATGATGAAGAATCAATAACTCACTCTAACAAAAGTCGAAGCCGATGTACAAAAAATAATAAAAGGGAAACCTCGCTTGTAGCCTGAAGATTTATATGCAAGCTTCGAATCCTGGTTGAAAGAGCTAATGTTCCAAGAGCTTAAGAATGATTCAATTGTAGACTTTACATTTTGAAGAAGTATATATATGCGCGCAATGCTATACGCGCAAAAGATTTGCTGCTAAACAAATAATATTTTGTGAAATGGTGAGCATCAATACTATGTGTACTTAAAAAGTGGTTATTTATTGTTAACAACGTATAACAATCTAGTTTACTACATTATAAAATATATACTACATTAGCTCGATTGACATTTTTTTTGAATTCAGGCTACTGAATATTTGGCTAAATAGATATACATACCGTCTGTCTTATACTTGTTGGATACAGTAACGTATTAGACGGAGTAATATAAAATTCTGTTTAAATTTACTATTTCCTATTCTGTATAATACTCACAGATAACTCATTCACAGCACTTAATTTACAATTGACTATAAAAATATTTATATTATATATTTACTTTTTTTAATTAGGTTAAATTTAAAATACTACCTTAGCTGTGTTTATCGCGAATAAGTAATTTATATTAAGCGAAATTATACACATTTCACATATTTGCAAGAAACACTGTAACAATTGTAGGCATATCTGTTCGAATAAATAAATAAATTATAATATTATATTGATATAAAGACATTTGAAACATCATTATATTATGAGTTTTGTATGTGTTATGTATTATGCCAATTAATGACAAAATATGATGTGTTTTATTCACTGACACTGATAATCCTAATTTAAAGTTAAGGTACAACTATAGTTGTAATGCAGAGAAAATGTGAGATAAAAGGAATGCAGCAAGTCCCGTTGTCGCGGAAGCACATTTGCAATCTTGGCTCTCTCCCGAGCAATCAGCGGGACTGCCGTAACTATGAATCGTGATCCTGGGTGATGAGGCAACTATTCCACATTAAACCTCCATACTGTTACGATTACGACGCACTTAGCGTCGGCACGGGATCTTATTATATTAATGCATAATAGTAAATTGAATGAACAACGGACATCGCTGCCATCTATGTGAATGCTGAATGTAATTTTGCAGTACCTGCAATAACAGCATCATTATTTTCTAATGGTGAATTGGTGAATGAAATAATTATGAAGTATATTTTCAATCCAGCTTTAGAATGGATATGATATAATTTTCATTTTAAGTCAGTTAGGTTACATTAACATTAGTCACATAATTATGATTATCTGTACAAGCGTAGTGTAGATATGAACTAGTAAGAATGGTCATAAGGAGATCTACGTGTGATAAGTTCGAAAACATTTTCTCTGCGTAATTTGTGATAATAAACCTTAAATTGAGGACAGATATCATTCAACAAGTGCTTAACTTTGTAATAATGGTGTGTAATTAAACATGCTACGAATAGAAATACAACTACAACCTTTGTCAGTCCTACGAAAGTTGTCTTAATAAAAACATTGATGAAACAGTTCTTCACTTTCTATTCTTGTCAACCCAGTTTTAAGGCACCTATGTATTATAGTAAAATAATTGAATCCCGAGGCAACGTAAGAAAATTGATTTACTAGAAGTTGTCACCTGGTTACAACATTTTAATGTCACTAAAATTAACAATTATTAACGTATTGTGTACATACTTCTTATCGTTTTGAACGATTTTTGTATCATGCCACTACAGGGTAGGTTGGCAAAATATACCTGTACGTTTAATTTGTTATTTCTCGTCATTCAGGATTCTCAGACGTTCGTTAAACAGCAGAGAGCACCACGTGCAAATGAGGTTGACTTTTAGAGAAAAGTTCGTATATGCCCCTTACATTATGGATATCTAAACTATTTTAACCATACATATGAGTAATATGTTTATATCAGTGCTCTGAAAGTATATCATCACAAAACTTCATGAAGCATATTCGGGTTTATTTCTTGTAATCATTGAAATCTTTTTATTCAATTGTAAACCTACGGTAAAACTACAGAACTTAATATACTTTGGATGTTTATCAACGTGGTGTGTCGTCCTCCTGGCCGATTTCGACCACGGCGGCAACAACCGAATATTATAGGCAGTTGTCAACTGCGCAGAAGATGTTACAGTTCCGTAAACGTACGTGCAAAACACAGAGACACTCACTCGTCTTCACCTTCCCGATAAAATTGGAGAATCAGATGCATTGCCAGAGACTCGGGACGAACGTAACACAATAAAACCCGAAATCCAATAATTAAAGTTTATGCACAAACATGGACTTCAGCTGGAATTGGAATCCGGGAACCATGGTTAGGCATGTACGCTAAGTGGAATAATAAAGTAGTACCGAATATCAGCGACGTCAAGCGACCATCAACACTGTCAATCAATCATGTGTCCGATGTATGAAAGTCATAAAAAACAAGTAAAAAGTTTATTACGGCCCATAAATATTCTTTAATTTAAAATTCAGTACAAACACATTTTTTTGATCATTTTAATTTAGATTTAATAATTTATAATAGATAAATATAGGTTAACTCTTCAAATGTCATAACAACATCATTTTTATTGTTGCAACATTTCCACAATTAAATAAAATGAATAGCGAATTTTTTTCTGTCTCGAGGAACATTTAAGAACATAGCAAACTCCTCTGAACATAATTAAGAATAGATGTTATCAATACTTATAGGACAAACACCTGTAAACTACAGTTGATAAGCTTTAAAATTACCAATAAAGTTTTTGACTTTCTAAGATTTCTTTAATTCAGAGTCAAATTAACATAAATAATTTGCTAAATATGCTACTATGTTCATTCTTATTTGATAACTAGGCAGACTACGCGTTCACATCAAAAAAAGCGGAATTCAAAACACATAGTTCAAAACAGTAAGGTAAAATGTACCTAATAACACCTGTGCGCCTCAGATCCTCAAATTACAGAACTTTTTCCAATTACTAAGGCAATCCGCCAACTTGCAGTGGTACTTTACCCTTTTCGATCGAGATCTAAGTTATGCATATTTAATCTTGTTACAACTTACGACTGTAGAGATTGATCCGCAGCCTAGTCTTACGAGATGGCCTTACGTATCGATATAAAAATTGGGTATGTAAGAAAATCGTGACCATCAGCTTATTTAGACACACTGTACGCAACCTAGATTACGAAGATAGAATTTTCTATATTTTTTTAATGTTAGATACGAAGCCCTTTTACTAAGCTTACGCCGTTCGTCTGTCTATCCTAGCTTTAAATGGGTATTATCCTTTAAACTATATTGGTATTGGTATTGGGTAACCATTTGAAATTTACATATTCATTAATACATATACATATCTGTAATAATACGGCCTATTTATAATTATTTTAAACTATTTTTCAGCCTATAAAGTGTCTAATAGTGGTACCTAAATTTGGATATCTTTGGCAGGTGGATTTCGAAAATCCGTTTGCCAACCATAGCCAGTTTGCCAGCATCCAGATCCTCGCAACATAGACGCTGATTACCGTCTCATATTTATACATATAAGCAGTGTTCAAAGCGGAATATACCAAATTTTGTCAACCTCATCTCTGAGTTTTCTACAACCCGGCCTAATCCCATAGGTGGTTCATGGTTAACGACTCTGCGCTCAATTAGCAGCCTCCCAGAGTCCTACATTAGACAACAGTTACGGTGAGTATAAGCAAAATAAGTGTCCGGTAGTGGCCGTACAGACTACTAAAGAAGAAAAAAGACTCGTGTTGTATAAATAGGATAATATTTAAGATGTATTAAATTGTATATTTTAATTGATAAACAATAATTCACACTCTAAAATTTTTTCCAATGCAGATTATATTCACCGATCAAATCACTTTAATAATGCGCTCCTATTAACATGCATTACCACTTAAACTTCAGTTATTAAAGAATAATCGAAGACTAAGTATTGTGTACAGCCATTTTTCGTTTTCGTACAATAATAATCAAATTCAGTCAGAAGAACCTCACCAAATCATTTGTGTATTTAAGGGTAGATACCGAGTGTTTTTCACACAAGCAGCCAAACCACTGGTATTGATCACTCCATGAGAAATTTAACACAAAACATAAAAAGCATGACGGCTTTAGTAATACGCAGCGGGTTGTCAGAGACCCATTGTCTAGTGTAAGAAAACAAGGAAACTGAAAACAGATGTGCGAATTTGTGAATGGTTTAACTCGTAATACAATGTTGGGAACACGTGTGCCCAAAGTCGTGTAAATATTGTACATGGCGAAATATATATGAACCAAAGCAGAAGTGTGGTTTTATTAAAAGGTATACCTCCATAACATTTAGGCATCATAAAGCTTTATATTATTGTGATGGCCAAAAATATTTCTTTGCATATCATAATATAAAACTATCCCATAGAAATATTTATATATTTATTCTTTATATATATAGTTTAGCGCACTCTGGAACTGGTCTTTAATAAGAACTTCAGTAATTTCATTATGATATGTACGCCGACATCGACCCCCACACAATCCCTCGAATACATGAGTCACCAAGCTCCACTAAAATCTATGTAAGATTTACAAAATCAAGACTGTAATTTATTTTATTTTGTTTCCTGCGACAATAACTGTCCGGATTACCACAGTTATTTACTTCTCAGTTATAACAGTAAAAAAAAACTTTTATCGCAACAAGAACCAATCAAGGTTAAATACAATCAAGTTGTATTCGCACGGAACGGTTAATCCTTACGTTTTAACACGATGAATAGATTTGCAACAGCTGAATCTATTTATTTTTAGTTACGCCATGAGCGTACGTGACGTGTATTCACAGACAAAAGAATAGCAAATTGTTTTACAGATTCATGTACAGAATATAATTTTTGGCACTTAATATTTTATGTCATATCAGCGGTTTAGCTATTAGTGTATACATTCTTACAAGTTCGAATTACCGATGAAGTTAATTTTTGTCAAATGACAATGTCAGGATAAGAAAACTAGCTTGTTCTCCATTCGAACCGTCCATCGTACTTGCAGTTGAGTATGAGACTAAATTTGATGAATTTACCACGTGCCCTAAAGTGAAGGGAAAGATCGATAGAAAACCTGCATGTCATTCAGATGTCCTCGAAATAATAAACAATATTATTACGAGGACATTTGAAGCCAACCAGCATTGGAGCAGCGTGGCGAACTCTTCTGGCACTTCACAGACTGCTTCTTTACATTCCTTTATGGGAGTAAATTACGAGTGTGTAGTGCAGCAAACCCTGTATTTGAGCAGTCAAAAAGCAGGTGACAAGTTCTGGTAGTATATACCGTTATGGTAGTGTTCAGCCAAGAGAACATCATCATGTTAAAAAAATCACCTTAATATGCTGTAAAAAGGCACACGCTTTTTAACAATTGACAGTTTGAGTATTTTACTAAATATAACACGTATACACAGTGATCTCTGACTCCTGTGCTAGGATAGTCTGTGTTATGGGAGTCAGTGCTCTTCAAATTTATCTCTTGCCTATATTGCTCATAATACAGTCACCGGAGACGGTGACGGGTAGGTGCGAGCACCTTTCCTCCAAGTTAAACTAAAAAAAACTCGGTTTACTTGTGTAAATAGTAATATATTAATGTATTAATGTTGTGTATTTTAGACACACCTTTAGTCGATTGACATGTTAAGTTGACATTCAGACAACAGAACAATGGAATCTTAGAAGTATACACGTTTTCAATTTGTATACATCTAAGATTCTATCATTTAGATTTAAAAAAAATGGTACGAAGATATCTAGCACATATTCCCCAAAGATTTCGTAATTTGTAAAATAACACAAATGTAAGGCAGGTGAGAAGTAGTAGAGTAAACTGATGGGGTGGCATGTCGCAGAAGACGCGTGGTAGGTGTTGCTTGTTTATTCGGTTCATTGCGGAGTGTCGCAATCCAACACGTGGCCCGCCCACATCCTACACCTCGTGCAGGGTTGGCAGACCCTACATACAATTTCAAAGAATGGAAAAATTCAGGATGTTACTTTGTAATTGTAATAATATTGTATTTTTGTATAATTTATTGTTATTTAGATAGACCTTTTATCCTATTCAAGATCGCATTTTAATTGTAACCTTTATTATTTAGAAGCATTATTAAAATTAGTGGTGAGTACGGGTAAATGTCCATGCCACTTTTTGTTGTCGCTTTCAAGGACAGTGCTATGGTCAGCAGTGAATTTGTACTGGCTGATAAAATAAGAAATTGAAAGATCTAAAAAATATTTTTTACAATAATATATTAGCCAACAGTTTATCACTAATTGATGTCATGTAGATATTTTTTTGCAATAAACATGTTTTTAAATAACACTTTGTAATGATACTGTTATACATATAAAACCGTTAACCTTTGCGAATAGCATTGAAATAGCAACAGCCCTGAAGAAAGTAATAAACTGACAAAAACAGAATATACGTCAGAACCAACCGAAATAGCTTATGTAAGACAAAACTTGCAAAGTTTTCCGCCCAAAGGTTACGTAATTATGGAAATTAAAAATGAACTCTCTTCAAAAATAATGACACAGGAAAGTTTTCCGGTTCTCCGAATTTGAACATGATAAAACAAAATGAGCATTAATAAAAGTGCCACGATGAAATTATTACTCAGCCGCGGGATATAACGTCAATTTAAGTGGGTATCAGTGTAATAACTGTGTAATACTTATACAGGCGCGACATACACAGGTTGGATGCGATATTACTGATATTCTGATATTTTACAGGATTTTTCATCTCATACACAAAATAACAATTGTGTAAGTACGAGTACTCGTACAGTACTATAGTCACAAGAAATTTTTTAGTTTTTGTTATTTTGTCTCAAGTTATATTTGCGCTACTAATTAATAATTAACCGCGCCGGCCTCCGCTGCTCGCGTTGGAAACCGACAATGAAATTCTGCGAGGTCGCTGCTCTTTCCGAGGTCATTAAACTATTAGTAGTGATGATTTGCTCTTGCATTTTATTTGAATTATTAGACTATATACTTTTTATGAATAAACATTTTTAATTTTTTTTTCATTGAAGTTTGTTGTCACTATTTCCAAATAATTATGTCCACGAGTTGTAATAAATGTTTCTCTAAGTGTCAATAAGGTTGCCATCCAGCCTGTAAACGTCAAAGATAATAAAATTTATAGATAGATTTACTTAAGTAGGCAGTACTCATAATGCGATTTGTATGATTATGTTCCCCTTCGCACATCTCTAAATTTGTAACTACAGTATTTGGATAAGAAAAGAGTGAATAGGTAAACTATCTTCTTGAAGTTACAATTTTATCCCTTTATGTTTTATAACAATAGGATTTGTATTGTTGCAACCCGTCATAATATATACGGCCGTCGCCAATACACTTAGCAGAGAGTAGCAACGATGACAATAAGAGGATGCCCATTATTATAAATGATCATGTTCAGCAGTCGACTATTTGAATGTTAACTCTGCAAAAATAACGTATCTAAAAATTTCAAGTCTGTGGCTATTACGTGACTATAAGTGGAGAATCGGAATCATATCGAGGCTATAACGCCATTATCGACAACGGTACTAAAAGATCGTAATGAAATTTATGGTCTTAAATGAAATGTCAACTCATGCTACATACGTACTCTTAGTGTTTTTTATTTTCACTTGACTGTCAGTAGCAATATTTATATGGCCTTTTGTAAGGTTTCATTTTTCCTGGTTGAAAATAAAGTAAATTACCAGCCCGTTGAGGTCCCACTGCAAAAATTATTGTCGTAATATTTTAGACGATAAGGATGAGTCATGCGGCCAATTTGGATTGAAAATTGAGAGGGACAAAGGCCTGTCAACATTCGAGAGGGATTTGGAACCGGGACATGTCCGTCACGTTGCTCCATTGCGGGTTGGCGGACCTCACATGTCCTTGAAATATATTTTTTTCAGTATTTCTCTGACATGCAGGTTCCATCACGATGTTTTCCTCCGCCAAGCACGTGATTAGTTCAACAGTTCAATTTTTATTTCATTTTAAAGGTGTCCCTAGGTGAACCTAATCCTAGTCATTCGCGTATTTATACTAGTGAGCGCCCTGACCCCTGAGCCACCACGGTTCTGTTCTGAATTTGAACTCAAAGCCTTTAAAGTTTTCTGTAAAATTGAGAATTATTTACATATTATGTTATAATATTTTTGTTGATATAAATTCCTTAGGAAACGTCAAAAGAATGTTTATTTTTCTGAGAATAAAGTCACATATAAGTCTAACATACTCACGAACAGAAACTTTTGTTATATAATAATATGACGATAAAATAAACTTATATACGATTTTAAAACGGGCCACATGAGTTAGCTTTCAAAAAGTCGTAAGAAAAGGAAAACATATACATAAGCCTTACGCAACGTCAGACACACCTGTCACAATGGAGTATGAGTAACTCTGCTGTCCGCCCGACGATATCTGTGAGATGGATGCCCATTGTTACGTTATCCATTCACTTACCACTTGTCTTGAGTAGCAATATAGCTTGTATTATAATTATGTTTTTAAGTAACTTTAAATATATCGATAAAAAAATCATAAAATGTTAACAAAGGCAATAATAAAAAAATCCGTTAATATTTAACATAACAGAAACCGACAAGTCTCTGATGATAATTCAGTCTGATGAAGAATTGAACCTGGAAAGGTTGGCACTGATTTATCTACGACATCTGACTACTATTTACGAAAGTTATAATCCGATTCTTCATAATTTCGGATCGGATCATTTATATTATTTGATCATTTTCGTAGACTGTAGTCACTTTCTATAGCAAATGTGGTGAAAATATTTGCGCATCGAAAGAAAAATTGGAAAAAAAATATTATTATAAACGTTTTGATGAGCCATGCGGAGAAATTCCTAACACTACTTGAGTTGAATTTCACGCTCAAAAATCCCAGGAAAACGATATTGCCTCCAACCTGCAATGAATTTTAATAGATAACGATGCAGAAGGAAAATATGGGAACAAGCTCATAATAAATACTCGTCTTAGCTGTTATTAAATACGAATTTTTATTAGCATCTAATAAACTTGTGTTTTTGGTTTCATAGAACGTGAAAATATAATGAACAATAATCGAATACACAACCTAGAAAGTACCTAGTTTTACAGAAAAGTATAATATTACACATAACCCCGGCAGTACATAACACAGTAGAAATAAAAATCCGTTAAATGCAAATTTACACCACGCGTGACTTCTGATTATAATTATTATTTATAATTTAGAAACCTTCACATTCAAATATACAATCTGCTACGCCTATTTAGGCCAATTAATCTATGCAGTAATTTTATCGTTACTAAATCCTCAAACTACGAAAAATTCATGATCTAATAGATATAAGGAAATTAACCATACAATAGTTGCTCAGAGTTCATAGTAGTCTTGTGTAGTTCGCGATCAACCTAGCTCGAAACAGCACTCTTACAGACGAGCTAGTTCATTGTTTATCTCGCTCTTAGTTCTTATGTGTATATTTACAATAAATTTATAATATTTACAATTTGCACTTGTCCGGCGGCCGCGGGAATTCAAAATTATAATATTTTATGGTTTTTAATTTTCTTTACTTATATATGTAATTTTACTTGCCTTTTAAAGTGTAAAAATTTATTTTTAACATTCATTTTTTTGTGTAATTGTTAAATTACTGATTATTTAGTTAATATTAAACTCTTTAGAATACTTTGAAGTACCAACGTGTAAATGCCCGTAAGCTGGATTATATTAAATATTTGAGAAAGTTTTGGAGTCAGGAAAGTTTTGTCACGCTGCTCCAGTGCTTGTTGGCGAAACAATATTTTTTTATTTCTCATGCAGTTTTCTTCACGATATTTTCCTTCATCGCCAGGCACGTGGTAAATTCGGCACTTAAAATTTCTATTAACACTTTTAATGGTGCCAGCACCGGACATCTAATCCAGGTCACTCGCGTACTATGAAATTAGCAAGCCGCCTGACAACTAGGTTACCCAGCTCTAATTTTTTTTAATCAATTTTGTCTGCTTAATATTATTGAATAATTGTATTTATTTTAATTAAAATAAAAAATACCTCTATTTATCTTTCTTTTTTTTTAACATTATTGTAAATTTAAAGTGGTACTTAAACATTTTTTAATTATATAAGTAGCGAACTGCCCGGGCGAACATGGTGAACTACCATAGGACTGCGAACTAAATTGAACGTTCCCAAGTAACTACTATACCCAAGACGAGTTCATAAAAAACTGTTCCATGAATTTTGAACATCGCGTTGCTTATTTGTGTGTAAATTGTTGTTAAAGGTTTTTATAACGACCTATGATAATATGGACCTCTTAACGGGGTACTACTTAAATTTAATATACAGTACTACTTACAGTCAGATAGAGATGTACATAGTAACCATACATAATTGTTTTAAGTTAGATGTGAAATAAAATAAGTGAGCAACTGGTATGACGCTGTATTAGAACACGACATGAAAGAGTCCGCCAAAATATTTAAATACGTATTCTAAAAAAACAGTTTGGAGCATTTGAAATTTAAACATTCATACATATTAGTAAAGAACAAGCTTGAAGCTCTAAGCTCACAATGAGGTGCGTAACGTATAACATGCACGCGTCGAGATGGATTGCGGGTACACACTGAGTGTAATAACCTCGGCATACAACGCGCGTGCGCACTGGAGGGGATGGAGGGGTAGGTGAGGGCCAGGGTGCGCGGAGTGCAAATTCCTCAGCCAAGGAGGACGGGTGTCATGCTCACCGTTGACATGCTCCATTATGATAGTCAGAATTGTGCTAAACGTATTAAAGTCGAAGTATTTTTCTTGATCAGAAACTTAATAAGTTATTTTGGTTTTTATACAAGACCATTAACACATTTAAATTATGAAAAACTGTTTTTTTACTAAAATTATAATTACTTATAAGCTTACAAGGTTTTCTCTGTTGTCATAATGTGAACAATTTTTATGAATGTATACATATATGATAGTCTTTATTTTTGAAACCTAAGATATGACAAAAATGATGTAACAATCACTAGTCACGGGCACGGATTATATTATATTATATTTCATATTCTTTTTTGCTTTGCACTTGAAAGTGATAAAATGAGCACATAGCCCAACTAACGGCAAGTGGTCTACCCAATATAGAATTGAAATGTACGAGGCATTCCAGAGAACAGTGATGCACTGCTTCGTTGCTAGTAATCTGCTCCCCAATTTTCTTCAAATTGAATTGCTTCTATGAATATTGAATAATGAACCATTAATCGAATGAACACAATTAAATTAATCTTATTACACTTACACACGTACGCACTTGAGGAGTCTTATAAATTATATCCCACTACTAGTTTCCGCCTGGGACTTCAACCATGTGAAGAAAAAAATAAAAAATAAAACAGTTTCCTGGGAATAAAATAAATACTCGCCTATGTCCTTTCCAAGGCAATGGTGAGTATCTCCATACCAAATTTCATCAAAAGCGGTTCAGCCGGTTATGCGTGATTGATCCAAATAAAGATACTTTCAAGTTTATAATATTAAAGTAAGATTTTAGTTACGCGAACACGTATGTTGTGTAAAAATCGTATCTACTTAAATGAATATGTTCTGTAAATGATTCTAAATAAACAGTTATCTTTCATCTCGTCTAAACGGGATCTGTAATGTATATTGTACCCAAAACAATGTAAAAAGTTTATTAACGTTTTGTTTTTATTAAATTGATAATTATAAAAAATGTCTTTCATTAATTATAAAAAGACCTTTCTGTGACTGATCGTAAAGAGAGGTTTTCTTTGTTGATAAAATTAATTGATGAAGACGAATCGACATTAATGGAGGATATTCGACATTTAGGAATGATCAAGTCCCTTGATAAGTTATTGAACAAAGTAAACTTTGAAACAAATGTGTCAATGTCTTAACAAAGTAATCGGAAGATTAACAAAGACTGAGTTTTATTGAGTAATTTGGACTAGTTGCTGTACACGGCCCCGCTCGCGTGTATTTAAAATATGGTTTGTTAATGTATAAATAAAAGAGAACGTACTTTTTTTACTGAAATTATGAAATTTTCTAAAGGAATGACATATTAATAACCAAGAAGGAAATGAACACCTTATTTAAATTTTTCAAAAATCGGACGCAGTGCCTCGAACGGGCGATTTAAACCTGTATAACTTTGTCCAAATTTCCGCCAAATCGTTTTTTATTAAACTGCATTTTCTTACTGTCAACCGTACGGTTTATTTACTGCTGAAAGAGTTGTCTTGATTAACGTAACTGACTAAAATGTCTTTAATTAAAGAAAAAAATTTCCAAACTTTTTCCTTGCATTGAAAATAGACGGAATATACATAAATAAAAAATATTTCGTTTTGTATATTTTTGGTTTCCTCAAAATTTAATTCAAAAAAATATATGTTTCACAACTAAAAGTACTTCCTAACCTATTTACAAAACTGTTATAAACTACTTAGTCGTCATTGGGAATTGATTTATTAGTTATATACGCGTAAGAAGGTGACAAAATATGTAAACCTACATATTTGTTATTGAGCAAGGCAATACTTAACAAGCGCGTTTAGACAACCTTCCTTGACACGATTCGCGTATTAGATCCATGAACTATCAATAAAGTTTTTTGAAAATATAATTAAGTAACTCCAACCTTAACTATAAAAATCTTATCTTAGCTGAAATGTTATTATATCTGCCAATCCAATTTGGTAAACACTCCAGTCAGAGGTTTATACTACTACATTATTCGATTCACATGTTAATCGTAACATATTAGGTATA
Organism: Bhutanitis thaidina; assembly: GCA_029286595.1. Classification (NCBI taxonomy): domain Eukaryota; kingdom Metazoa; phylum Arthropoda; class Insecta; order Lepidoptera; family Papilionidae; genus Bhutanitis; species Bhutanitis thaidina. The sequence continues at coordinate 7,736,039 of JAGSMS010000005.1, forward strand.
TTAATAATGAATACATTATAATCGTTATTGTATAAATTTACATAACTCGTTATGCGACTTAATTGCAAGCCCGCACTTACCCTTAAGAAAAAAAAACGATTACGAAGTTCGTAATGGTGCGTGGTCGAATGAATGTACCACGTCTCGGTGGCCACGTAGGTATCTATCGAGTGCCATCGCTTAATTGATCTCGTGCCTGCGGTGACGAACTTCACGTTCCGTTAGCTCTGACTCAGGGAAATACAAATCACTACCAGGAATTCGGCTCTACGTTGTTTTGCAAAAAAAGGCAAGACAGTATTCGAATAAGCTTTTTTCTTATACGCTGATCGTTTTAAATTAGCTAGAGACAGTTAATTAGTTAAAGTAACAAAGAACTCTACTTGAATTTTAATACTACTATAATTGTTGATTAGCATAAACATTATTATAATCTCTTAACAACACACACAACACATTACAAGTTTTATCAATTTTTTCACGAATTTATAAATAGTATTGTGTTCCCGAATGTTAAACGCCAATTCCAATTGTTTGTTAGTTTACAACAGTCGCATAGACAAAAAACCGTAAGAGGAAATTTACAGACAGCAATAAACGTATACTAACAGTAATATTTAGATATCAGATATTCATCTGAACACAAACAAAGCAATCAAACGTTTCTCTAGCGTGTCTCTACGCTACGTAGGTAATTACGGCTCGATTGTGGTACCTGCGGATAAAATTAATAAGAGGTTTCTTTAGCAGATGTTCTCATTCGTTGGCAGACAAAAGGCGTTAAAGATGCCCTCGCGAGCTCACAATGCGGCAAACAGATGCGCGCGTCGACGTGGCATTTGTCTGTAAATCACGTGGGCAAATAGCACGCACACGTCCCGGGCCGGTGCGAGTCAACGGGCACCAAACGCTACGTAGTCCTATTATTTAGTTTTGATAATCCAATTCAATGCCATATATCCAAAAAAAGCATATCGAAACTTAAGTATATACATAAAACTTATTAATACATACATACATAACATTCAAAAATGCAAGAAACTGTAATACTATATAGTAAATTAATAATAATTACGTTTACTAAGAGACTAAATGTAGTGAAGTTTAAATGTTTATTTCGAATATTAAATATACTACGTATTTCCCCCTATATGGTAATTTTTGATTTCTTCGTGGCAACCCTGTGACAGCTTTGTGCGCGTGTGAGAGTACCTGCAGTCAAGGCTAAGCATACCTGTCCCTACCTGCCTATCTCGTATCGCGCATTCTTGCACTATCTGCGGACTATCGGAAGCTTCTCGTCTCTATAACGGTGCGTCGTATTTCGGTATGAACCTTGCTGCTTGGCTTACGTAGAGCGACATCTCGCGCTGTTGGCCTCGTGATATTGAAAACTTGTTTGCTAATAACCTTAAACGGATCGTCGATAAATTATTTTATTTTAAGCATAATGTTTTAATTATTTTATTATTGCACTTAAACTAAACTGGCACGTTTTAGAAGACATTAAATAGCAAAATAACAATATGACTAAACACTGCATATTTAGATTTAGTATCGAATAAGATTGAGTCAAGCAAATGTAAGTGTAAAAGGAAATATGCTAAATATGGTAGATCCACGCTGCAGCTATGTTATTAATCCACCACAAATGGGTCGGCTTGACCAGGGTAGGACACACTTATCCAATACCAGCGTAAAATAACAACCTAATGCTGCAGTGCTTCGAACGAGTCTTTGGTCTTGGAGAGTTAGTCTTTTGAGGTGATAACGCAACTGAGTATTTCACTATTAGTCGAGAATAGACGTAGGCATTTCCAAATTCCTACCAGATCTGCACTCTGCTGCTGCTTCACTGGTATGCCATATTTAAGGTTGTTATTTTACCAACTATCTAGACAACTTAATTGATTTTTTACACTCACGTGGTAACTGACATTATTATAGGAGCCAATACTAGTAAAGAAGAAGAAACGGTCTTGATACTAAGCTATCACCTTCAAGTCTCCTGAGCTTTCGCAGCTGATAAATAAGAAAAAAAATATTTTTGTTTATTATAATCATAATTTTTGCCTACAGCATATCACAAGTATACCAGGAGTATACTTGTGATATGCCGAATACGTGTAATATAGGCCTACTACAAAATCCTGAGTAACATGCATTATGATCTATTTTATGTCGTATAATTATAGTCTATACGCTTTTCATGTAACTTATTTGCCCCTATTAAAAATTAGTAAATAAAAAGTAACACTTAGTTGGATCAAAAACAGCCTTTTTTGATAAATAATTACGATCATCTTGCAGGACCAGGTATTCGTATTCGTCGCATTGTACAACCAGTATTCGTATTTGCATTCGCATTCGTAAAAGTAGTATTCGTTGCATCACAAGATCTTAGTCTATAAAATGTGTGTCATGGACCACAAGCCCCGATCCTTAGCAGGAAACGGAGACGAAAATAATCAATGCAAATTTTATCCATTTCCGATTTCGTTTTCACATCATTGGTAAAGATCGGACATCTTTGAAAGCTTGCATATATTATTCTAAATATTGATGATTTAAGCAGGTTTTAATTAAAAGGAAATCAACCAGCGAATCATGTTATTTATGTTTCTTTAGGTTTGATATGATAATGGTCTGATGATTATTCACATGGTCATATCATCTTCTTATTAATAACTAGGAGCTGTGACATGTATCACATGCAGTGTTGGCGAAACAATTACAATGCGACCAAAAACGAAATGCTTTTAAAAAACGAAAATATTCACTTCAGCTTAAATTTTAACCAAGAATCCATAAATCAGCAGACAGGCACACTAAACACTGAGCCTTGTAGAGTAATATACTTCATATTACGAATGAGATTATTGAACGAATTTTAACACAGATGATGCATATTTAAAAAATTAACTATTCAGTTATCTTCGTTGATAATATTCCAAAGCACATTGTAGGAGGTTTAAATCAAATAATTTTACTCAACCAAGATATAACATAACCATTTACATGAACCGATTTGTGGATGACATTTAATATAATGAAAATGATAATAGACAATTTTTATTTTCAAATTATACAGTTATAATTACAAGACAGCGTTAAAAGGTTAAGTAAGAATACGCACTTAAAACTATTGCACCTTGAATTTACATTGCATTATCATACTACACCGTTCCATACATCAACGAATCGACAAGTCATATTTTCAAATGTCGAATCCCTTGTAGGTATTGTTTGTATTATCTTTTACAAGCCGAAGTGATGCCATAGTTCAAAATGCCGTCAAGTGTTTCGCAACTTGATGGACATATTGACGTGGAGATGGACGCAGCGGTCGGTCATTTAATTGCAGGTAATAATCATATAAGTACTTATAGAAATACGTATATTATGGATGGAGTGATGACCTGCAGAGTGTTGCTAGAAGATGATGGGTGTAGGCAAATGTTTGGCAGTGGACTACGAGTTTTTGAACTAATACCGAAAATACACTTTGATTTGCTAGACACCGGAGTAACGTGTCGGAATCTTGCGTGCTTATAATCTTCCTAAAATTGAGAGAAGGCCTTTGGCTAAAAATGGTACATTTATACGCTACTCGTACTTTATTAATTAAGTAGTATGTTATATCCACTATTATATTTAAGTTTTCATAAGTATCATAATATCATCTCAGATTTATGCGAGACATAAAACAGTCAATAAAATTTTAATTAATATTATTAACCTAAAATCATTATTCATCTCAAATCTCATTTCAGAAAACAGTCTATAAATAAGCAATCAATATAAATCGCATAAAGTGTGCCATTGCTTCAAATTATGGGAAGGGTCGGTTCGTAGTGTTGGCAGGGGGCAAAAGGTGCGGCCGTATGCGCGAAGGCCACGAAGGCCGCGGAGAGAGAGTGTTGCAACCGTGATGCTGGCAGCCATCGCCAACTGTCAGCAACGTCGAAGCAATTTTCGAAATAGTTACGTGACTCGATTAATTGAAATTCAAATTTTCTATCATAAGTTATTAGTTGCTGTTAAGTGTAAAACTAAAAACGGCCATCTTGTGAAAACATTAAAAAAACAGTGCAAATTGTAAATATAAAATTCTGTCTATATTTCTGCTAGAACAGAGATCCATTAAGGCAATATTAGATATAATATTCAACGCGATACTTCTAAAATAAGGTACAGTGATGATTATTGCATGTAGAAATAACTGATTGTTGACTTCCATTGCATCTCCAATAATTTTCCGTAGTTAATTATGGTATCCATTCCTATTGTTATATGTCTTAATTACCTAAATTTTGTTTTAATACATAATAAATGATAAATTTATACGTTATTTAGATGTTAATTACTCACCTCTTTAAGACCGTCGAGTCGCCCTAGAGATTTAGACTGTCGCAGTGGCAAGAAAGCTTTAAGCGCGTCGATGCGCGATGATTTTTCTGGCTCAGCATTCGAAGCAGTGGCAAGATCAGCGCAGGATAGTCTCGCTTTGCGTCGCTTGTCGAGAAGTTGCTTTGCGGTACGGGAGCGTCGCTGCACAGGAGCGGCCTCTTCCTCTGGCTCACTGCAAACCTCTCGCGCGGCGTGCACAGTGTGCCTCCGTCGCGATACCGGCGGCGACGTCAACCGCGACACCAACGATTCAAACATTGCACTAGCCGCTAAGATATTTTGGCGAATTACGTTGGATCACATCATCACTCAAACCCATTATCCGTTGTTCCGCACATCCTGTACCATCCAATTCCTATAACCAAAGAGACTCTATTATTAAAACTTTTGCCGTAAACTCGAGTGGTGAGCCTCGTAGTTTTTATCACAGTGCCAGTCAGATTGTTGACACCAAAATTTCCATTGTCATTGAACTATATTTACAGTGAGCACACTCGATATGGTTTTGTTGGGTCTTCATTCAAACGGATTGCGAACCGTGACGAACGGCGCTTATTCCGGATATGGCAAAACGCGTCCACACGAAACGTAAAGTATGAAACGATGGCCGAGCGAAAAAGTTCGAAGTTAAGATGAATGGGAAACAAAACAAAAGTGAATGTGTCAAATTTTCTTTTTCACACGTGTGATGGATAACATGATATAGGTTCGTTAACCTAGTTGCCGCGTTTTGTAATTAAGAGAGACTGAGAGCGGGCGGGTCCTAGTCTCACGGCGAGGCGCGGTCGGTGCGCTCGAAAGTGTGCCGTTGTCAGTGTCGCGCACCCAAATCACTGCCGTGGCAACTTGCCATGCGAGCCAACAAAGTAGCAGGCAAGGCCAATAACTAAAAAAACCAAATGAAAAAGAAATCGTACAATATTCATAATGAATGTGAGTGACCATCACTACTACTTTACATAGTACTGTACGGTACTGTATATAGTACATTATGCTACAGTAAATAACAATTTATCTTGAATGAATTTTGAACTGAATCTTTACGCAATAGGCTCATTTTCATTCGAAGTGTTGCATAAATATCTCTTGTTTGCAAAATTGGCCAAGATTAGTCAAGACACCTAACTTGATGCCGGGAAATTTTGTAAACGTTGTTATAAAAACAGTTAAATGAGCACTTTAATTTATAGAGAACCAATAGCTATAAGTGAAATTTGTGTATTTTTGGATTATTTAGAAAGGTATAAATATTTATTTTACAAGATACACATAATATAGCTAAGTAGGCGTCGCCTTACATTTGTCTTCTCAAACAATTTGCTCAACAATAGCTACTTACTGATCACACGGTACTTGCTTGAATCTGCTTATTTTACACTTTGCTTCAAGACTATTCATGTTTAACCTGATCTTTAACTTTACTTCTACTAAGAAAATCCTAATTAGCATAATATGCACTTCAATTCATTCTCATATATACTTCTTCCGTGTTATTCACAAGACTACAGTATGTCATGACAAATGTTAATTACTCATGAATAGAACGTCTTCATACTTATGTAGGTTAATATAGTAACCTCTAACGACAACGCTTATCTGTCTTATAATTTGCGAGTAGATTTAACATACGTTGATTGTATGAAAAGTATAAAAAAACGTACATGATTTCTTTTAATAAAGTCGCTTACGTAAGGTGGCTGCAAACTTCTACACCTGTGTCAAGTTGGTTTGTTTCTTTTTGATGATTGTATTTTACACACAATGGCGTTGCTAAAGAACCAAGTGATTTTGAGAAATTGCTTAACAACACTAAGGTAGTTTTTTTCGTTTAGACTGTTAAATTATTTTTTTTTGACATAAAGTACAATCCGCTCTAGATAAGGCAGTCTATTAAGTCATAACATCGAGGAGTATTGCATGATGCATACGATCTATGGACTCATAGACGTTTGCGGCTCGAAAAAGGTGTTGGTGGGCGCGGCGCTTGAGGGCTGTGAGCTGCGGTCGGTGGCTATAGTTTGTGGAGCATGGCTCAGCTAATAAAACGGTTAGTCCTAAGCCAGGCGGCGACGACGATGCAAACCGGTACGCAGACCGGTCCCTCGCCCCCCGCACTTCATCACTTCCCTACGCGTTCCGAGCTCACACACTACATCGCTGCACACTACTAAGATATACGCATCAACATCACCTTATCAAGAGAGTCACTGAGACTAAGCTTGTTTATCCGCTCTCCTATTTCAAAGCCCGCTTGGACTAGGGGCGGTCGTATCCAATTCTAGATAAGTTTGCAATATAATATCTGAGTAGTGGTCTGACAAAACCGCAGTTTAGATTAAATGTAAACTACCTACAACAAACAGCTCCTAACTTAGAATGAGATCTCCCGTTGACGCTTCGCTGCGTACGAAAATTTGCAACGCTAGCTTTAGGGGCGTCATTGTGATGGAGTCTAATATCGCGTATATTTATAGGCGATCAGTTGAAGAATAAATCTAATGTAGCGTGAAAACAATTGGCGAAAGTCTGGTATAACAAGTTAGCCAATAGGCGAGCGTAGTGACAAAGACGTAGATTAGAAAGTGTGTTGTGTTGTGTTTCAGAAAGGCCGTGATACGGAGCGCGCATACGCTCTGATTGGCGCCCTATCTGTAAATCAGTCGCAGCCGCGTGCCGCACTACGTGACCGTTCCCGTAAAGCTATTTATAAACACCCATAATTTTTGGCACAGCTTTCCGATATTGGACAATCATCAACAAACTCTGAAGACATTTCGTTTATCACGTGCTTTAATAGTTTTGTAGATATAAACATATTCAGCTATTTTATAGTACAAACTCAAAAATATAGTTCTTATCACATATTTAGCCTTTTGAAACCTTTGAAAATGTTAATAAATTCAAACATTTGATTCCATTTCGTAATAGAAGATAAAATAGAGAGTCTAAACGATTTGGGTCAGCTATGTTTAAATTTTATCTCTTTCTTGATTTATAACGAAAGGGTGCATCGTGTTAAGGAGCCCAGTAACGGAAATAGAAAGATTAGGAGGTCAAACGATGACCTTGAGAGTAAGTAGGTCGCTCGTGAGATGGGCTATCGGGTGGAAGACGTCACGCTCCAGGCCACCAAGCACGACGCGTTTCGATCGTCGTTTATCCTATCCTGCATTTTGACTTGTCTTTTATTGCTATATGATCTTGTCTCTCTCTATATTGCAATAGCAAATAATGTACTTCATACTGCTTACAGATGATTTTGTAATTAAAATGTTTTAAGTGTGTAATTAAAATAATAATTTGTAAATTCTGATGAAAAGTGATGTGTATGTACTGATAAAATCTATAGCTTTATAATTGGCTTGAGAGTAGGAAACGCTCGAGTAATATATAAAATTATAGAATCAATAAAACAATTTCTGCATTCGCACGTAACGAACGTTTGGACGTCTACTAATATCATCACATAGCGACAGATATAGATTTGGCGCCAAATGATGACAGAAGATCCACGCCAATCCACGTCAAATTCCATCGACTAGTGCTGATTTCGATTCATTTACCAAGTAGCTTCTATCTATCAAACTATTAAGTCCACTGCTTGATATATGGGTTTCCGAAAAAGTGCTAACAAAAACAAAATCGCATTTTCTACTGAATGTCCATATTTACCACCCTGGACAGGTAGGTTAGTAACATCAGTGTCAATAGTGTTGCTACTCTTGCAATAGTGTTGCTACTCTCCATTTGCTTGTCTCCCTTCCTGCTCCCCATAGTTTATCAGATTTGTATTAGGAATTGCCGAGTGACGCATCAATACATATATATGCGTTTGTAGTTTTAATTTAAATACGTCTGAGTTCAACTGGCTTCTGTGTACTTACACAATTTTAATCCTTATGCTTGTAAGATATTAGAATTAGTTTATTCTGTAACTAATAATAAGCTTCTAAAGCAGATATCTCAACCATGTTTATATTAACGGCACTTCAGTTATGTAAACAACTTCAACGCTTCATTTACGCTGTGTCGAACATTAATGAAGTCGCGTCAGCGGCGTGGAGAAGGAAAAAATCTACGTTATACACCACGATATGCAGTGAAGGGCCTGGTCCGTTACTTAGTACTAAACGTTTATATATTAGCAGTAGCGTGACAGAGTTATTGAAATGTTTCTAACTGTTGCTCGCGTGATGGGAGCGTTATACCCGGGCGCTGCCTCTTCGACGCACTTAGGCACCAAAGAGTAGTTACGCTACGTAATTGTTTGCCTTGGTTATGCGCCTTGAAATGTTGCCGTATTGAAAATAATTTAATTGCCTTAACTTAATTTTAATGGCAAAAACGTATAATGCATAAGCTGTTCCAAAACATAGCTTTGTTTTGATTATCTTTAACATTGATGAAACAAGCTCATAAACTGATACAGATACTTATAGATACAGTTATATTTATGGCAGAATTAATAAGTATAACTAAAAACACCGTTCTGAAACCGTTACTTAAAAGTTATGGAATACATTAATAAGTCTTAACGAATAAAGCCAAAAAAGAAAGTGCTGTATGTGTATGAAATGTATTCTATCGATAGCACATTATGCATAAAATTACAAAATTAAAATTAGTGTAAAAACAAGAAAGTTATCTTTTGTGTCTTTTAAAATACGCCGTAAACTAAATCTCCTTCACCGCGAAGAGAAATGAAATATTTGATAATTATTAATCATTAAAATGGTGACCAATAAAAGTGTCCGAGCACCCATTAAATGAAAATACACCGACGCTATTTTCTGTGTTATTTATATTCCGGTGGTCGCTAACCATCTTGTCTTTCTCCCCGAAAAGAATAAATTTTTATGTTCCCTTTTGGAGAGCAATAAAAATTCTTTCAATACGCTTTTAACTGCATTCTAAAACACGGTTAACGTTTTCATGAGATGTTAATCCGTTTGAAGTCACCAAAACATAATGAACAATGTGTCTTAACCTTTTTTAAAAAAAAGTTACGATCCAAGTTTTGTAGATATGTACGTTCACACGTTATACTGGAATCTAAACACGAGGTAGTAGAATTGTTACGAAAGTTGGTGCGTCGTGAAGTCGTGAATGACAAAATCGGGCTGACAATATTTGTTTTTAGATAAGTAGCGAGAGAAGTGTGAAATTTGATAATTACTTACACCAATTATCTTATCTTATACCATTAACTCCACCCACATGAACGCGAAGCATTTGGGTCATATTTAAGTGCTTAAACATACAACGTTAAAAAAAAATTAGTGAGCGGAAAATAGTATTATGAAATTTCGGGTATATATGGCTGTTATTTTAGTAAACTAACAGTTTGTGTGGTGGTCGCGTAAGAAAATCCATTCAAATAAAGGTATCACTAAAGTCGATGCTGAGAAAAATAAGAAATTGTCATTCGAACAACAACTATTTATTTTAATAATTCGAGTCCTAATAATATATCCAAACTTATACTCCATAGAATAAGAACTGATATAATAACAACAATTCACGATTGTCAAATGTATTGTTTTAATCAATGTCGAACATTAATTATGGGTATAAACATACCCACAGCTGATGAAGTATCAGAATTAATTTGTATTTATGTCAATTATCAGCTACAAAATAACGTTACGGAAGTATAATTTGCAGCTATTAATAAAATCTGTGTATTTACGTTAACTGAAAATTGGTAACCGATGAAGTTGGCAAGTGTCCGGAGTTGAATCACGTCTTTTTTTTAAACAATGACACAATGTTCCGAAAAATGGGGTAAAATTTGATTACAAATCTAGATAAAATCAACAATTCCAAAAACACCTATTGGTACTTGAACATATGATCCAAAATTATACGTCAGCAGAAAATATGTAACCAACTGTGATTAATAGGCGTAGTTTTTATAGCATCTCATCCGTAAATCAGAGAAATCGCATAGGTCAATGACAAACGATGAGCTAAATCTTAAGAAATCATTGAGAATTAATTAAGACCGAACAAATACTTGTCATGATTAGGACTTCGCATGACGCTTGATCGACCCAGAGGCATTGAGGTTGAAATTACGATGTTTTCAAAATGCATTATGAACGTAATAAAATTACGAGTGGTTCATAGAATCAAGCGTTACTTTGCAGAAATCCAATGCTTTGAGGATAGTAAAAGAAGCAACTTCGTATAATTACGCATTACATTGTATATATTTACACTTGTGGGAGGTGTAATAAAGCACATTTTTATCCTTGAAAATTCAATTCTGGCATCACGACAAGTAGGAAATCTTAACCAGAAAGAAATGTGAAATGGTTTTAATACAACAATTTTAATCAAAAGAGAGCGCTTAAGAAAACTTATGTTTTCAATAAGCCATCTAGTTTAGCACTAACTTAGGATGGATACTATTTTGTTCATTACTAATAAACCTAACTGCTTTTATTTTCTCACATCGTTTTACCAAAATAGAGTTTTGTCCTTCATACGTCGTTAGCTTCAAAGTGGAGCATATTAACTTACTCATATTATCATATTAGCGTATTTCAGATTCAGAGAAAGTTTTATTCAAATTAATTAACTGCCAATTCTTTTTTGTTTGCAAACATTAAATACCACGATTTTAATTGGTCGATAAAACCTGACTTACATGCCATATTGGTCATGTTTGTTTCTGTCTTACGTAAGACATATTTTGAAAGTAGCACCAGTTATACCAGCTAAATAGCATTATTTTCATCGGCATCAAGTAACTTAAAAAAGTATATAAATACGGCATTATTTTAGTTTATATTTCCAATAACAATGCAATAAAAATTAGAATAGTGAAAATGTTTCTTCTCTACACATATGTAAACAATCTTTTAATTTACCCGAAACCATTTATATTTTTGGTTACGTTATCATTACATATTGTCGTGGCCCATTGTAATGTTATAATTAACTAGTGACAATAAGGCTCGAGTTAACCAACAATTTAAATAGCGTTAGTACAATATAATATAAATTGTCCACTGCTGTGCAAAGGCCTCCTTCTCAAATATCTGAGAGGGTTTTGGAGCAAGGATGGAAGGAAGGCATATATCTTCGAAATATTTTTTTTTGTTATTTCTCAGACATGCAGGTTTCCTCACGATGTTTTCCTTCACCGCTGAGTATGTGGTAAATACTGCACTTAAAATTTCAAATGTAGTATTAAACGTCTATTTTGATATAAAGCGTATGTAATTTGATGGTGAACTCGGGTCAAGATTTGCATGTGCATACCGTAATAACGTTTGAAGTAACGAGAAGTAAAAAGAGAACCTGAACTCCGAGATATTACACGCAAAAACTAAATTAACTTGCCTTGTAAGACTAAACTCAAACATGTGTAAATGATATAACCACAAGTAAAACTTCATTCAATTTGCAATACAAAATTTAACATAGTAACAAGTACGCGTGACTACACATTACGGTTCAGATCTTGAGGCACCTACAGCACTCGCGTACAAGTGAAGCCTTATTTCACTAACCCTATTTAGAACACTAGATATGCCTATAGGCATTAGAACGACCTATATTTATCTCCATTCATCCGCTGCAGATACTACTCCTAGAGAATCCATACAGGTGAATATGTAAAGTTAACTCGCTATTAAAACTGTGATATTATAATGTAAATATTCCTCTCTGTTAACACTTGAAGTGTGATAATAATACACTAATGCACTGATCATGTCTATCATCAGATATACAAAAAAATATCAGTGCATCTGAGAATCAGTCTTTCATCGGAACGGATTTAACTTCAAAACTATTGTAAGCTGTTCTGGATTATGGATAGTAATCCAAGAGTTAGGATTATGTTTAACCTCATTGACGCTTACTTACGTACTGGTATGTTATAAAATTGTGCGTGTCGGATTCATCCGGTTAACTAAACACACAAAATCTGTGTAAAAATATATTTACCATAAAAAATGTGTTTTCTATCATTTAGTTTGGGATCCTTAGCGCGAGCCCGACTCACACAAGGCCTAATTGTTACTTAAATGTTTTTTATTGCTTTATATTTGTTAGGATATCCGCCATAATAACACATATTGTGAAAAGTACAACTATTACGGTTCTAATACAGCCCTTAAATATTGGACAGACGGACGGACAGACCAGCGTAAAGTAACGCTCCCATTTTTGTTTACTCTTTATAGAGTAATTAGAAAAATAGACCAAATTCCTGATAACGAGGCATTTCATCACAGTCCTCAAAGCACGACGCATCTACATTTTGCTGCATAGGGGTCTATTTTCGCATCTTTATAATTTGATCAAAGCTAATTACGTAATTATAATTTAAAAAATGCAAAGCGTACAAAAATATTACAGGTGTGCTATACAATTATCATCAAAATACTTGGACCGCAACATCGCTACTTAGTACATAAACATTACGCAGTAATTAACAGAACGTAGACGGTCTTCTTAACATCGTAATTATATTGACAATTCGGTCAAAGTCAACGATATTCGTAACATTTAACACGGTTATCAACATAATGGCCTTATTGAAAGGGAAACTGCGAGTTAGTTAGTTTCTAACTTCAAAAAGGTAATAAGGCTATAATCAGATCTTCCGTCGGCGGAAGTCAAGAAAACCGGGAGAAGAAAGTATAACAAGTAGTGCGAGCCCTGGTGGACGTTGCGGATGTTTACACTAAGTATATGAATTAGAGGTGACATCGCTAACAACTTACAACAAATTTACATAAAAATGTTTTTGCAAGCTGTAATATTAGTCTATAACGTTTCTATAAAGGTTACAATTAAATCATAAAAAAAATTCAAAATATTTTGTTTTTTCTTTAACATTCTTTTTTATTTTTCGAGCTTGATTTCAACATATTTAAATTAAATCAAACAAGTTTTGAAATATTTACAAATGTGTGAAATAACTCATAAATGTTTGACAATGTTAATAAAACTCAGAATCGAATGAACCATTGGACACCTACCTACCTACCTACTTTCTTTATTTTTATAACAACATGTAGAGACTTGTCTCTATCAGATATATGCTGTATAAACTTTATATTCAAAGAGAAGCAATGATGTTTCTAAACATTCAATCTTGCTATCAATTATCCTGCAATGGCCTGTCGAAATATTGGTATTTGAGGATAACCTTTTACCTTTAATTCGTACCGGTTCCATCGCGATTCTTGTTGCGATCGCATAATAAGCAGTATTTTTTTCCGATCGCTATTGACGGTTGTGATAGAAACCTGTCTTAAGTCTCATACCTATACTGTGATTTTTGGTGAATACTTTTAGAGTATTTTTATAGTGCTTATATCTCGTGGATAAATGACATCCTATCTTACATAGTATACTTATCTAAATATTTACATATGTAGGAGTTAGGAAAGTTTACTTTTTTTACATTTTAGTAGATATATGGGTACTACGGAGGGATTGAGTTTTGTATCTAATGAAGGAGTAAATTGCAAAATTACAAATTGAAAATTTTACAATTCTAGATAACATAAAAGTGATCGTAAAAATCAATATTTAGTAACAATATAATTTATACGTAATATTTCGCAAATTAGCAAAAGCGTATTTTTGATAAAAACTTAGTATTGGTTTTGTCTACGTTTCCCACAATTTTTTTTTATTATACTAACTGTTATCAGCCTGTAACAAGTTTTTTTTTCAAACTTTCCTGATCTTTGACACTTTAGTATTTAGTACCTATAGGTAAACATTAATATTAGTAAGATAATATTTCAGACAAATTATCGAAATATTATCTTCGGAAATAAAACTCAACCAAATCGACGTGTGCTCATTTTTTCGAATAATCTTACTTGCAGCCCAGTTCATAAATACTAGTATTTTCTAATAAAAACTAAATAAAAAGAATCGCAAGTTAACGGCGCATGCAAGACGTGGACAATTGAGGCCGTGAAGGCTCACCACCCGCTGAGTAATCACAAATTATTATAGTGAAGTATTGATTGAGTATTAATTACCGTGGGATGTAGGACATCACTAAATCCAGATACGATGCTTGTGTTAATTATATCAAGAGCTATTTTTTACGTTGGCAATAAAAACAGTCACACACGAAGGCGGCCTCAACAGCTCAACGCGAGCGTTGCACGGAATCCAAAACAAAAAACACAGTTTTTTTACACTACGTCTGGAACAAACTTAAATTCAAGTTCTTTTCAGATTTCACAGAACACAAAAACTAGTCAATATTTATTATAATCACTCGAAAGTTCGCCCGTCTATTTCCGACGCGGAGAAGTTTGTTGACAGATAACTTATGCAGACAAGCCAGCCGAGATCGAGACGTTCACGCCGCGCTCGCGCACACACCGGTGTGAAGTCGGCCGCGTGTAGCGCGGCATTCGTGCCGCGTCGAGCCACTTCGGAATCATTCGGATGGAATGCATGGCACGCAAGCAAACCCAGCCAGAGGCTAGGGCTACGGGTTCGGCCGGTAGGTACGTTCCGATCTACGCAGCGCCCGCTTCGCTTAGCATACTCAAAATATAATTAAATTGCAATAGTCGATCGCCATCTTAGCGCTATAATGTACACTTGCCTACGATCAGGTTCCGTCCAAAGTCGGCATTAAGTCAACGGGAAAGTACTGTTAGGTGCAAGCGCGGGAATGCGTGAGCGAGGTCACGGAACTAGTTGTGAATGACATATCTTCCAGAAAATAACTATTGTAGTTAAGTTATAACCCACTCATGAGTAATCATAGTGCGGAATTATCTGAGCAATTAAAATAAAAAAATATAATCATTTCAATGGATTTACAATAAAGACCGAAGGAAAATCAAACAGTTTAAGTTGCTATATAACATAAAGATTCTTCATCGAATAAATTTGTACTTCGATTGCTTAAAATTTTGTTTTGGAATAATCAGCCGTTGTTACCTGAATGCGGATCCGCAAGTTTCGCGGGTCATTGACGCATCACCGCCTACACGGTTCCTGGTTAAAATGTCTTCCAATACCCGATCTTTAAACGAACGCATCAATAAAGATTGTCCGGAATTGTGTTTCAATTGCAGTTCAAGCTAAAAGGAAGAGTCAATAAATATGTAGGTACCGAAGGCAATATTCAGACGAAAGCTCTGTTTGCATAAGTCCCAAAATGTTTGCGGACACGTGTGCAGGTCGTCCTTCATTTCGTGTGTATTCAAAGCTTCACTTTGATTGTTCCGCTGTGTACTTAAAAACTTGTGATTGTTTACAGAGGTTCGTTTTTATTTAAAAAATATTTTTTTTTATAAGTCGCAGACACATGTTCTACGCGTGAAATATTTTTGCAAATATGAATTTAAAAATGACCCTAAGGTTTTTTTATTTAAATGTAAACTCAAATAACTTTGAAGAGCATTTAAAACGAATTTTAATAGAATTAAACGTATACAATAGAGCGGATGTGAATGGACAGAACAGAACCGGCAATAATCAGTGCCCACAAGCAGTCAACTTTCGCAGTACATGTGTTTATTATATGACGGTGTAATGAAATTTAGGGGGTGTGAGTATTAAAATATAGTACTAAGTCTTGTTACGGCGTTTAAGAGATATAACTAGTAATAAATAGGTTAGCGTAAAGTTAAGATTGACAATGCAGGGCCGTCATGCAATGCCATTCACAATAACAGCGCAATCTGACGACTATCTTGATGTGACTGAGTCGACCACAACCTGTTCGTAGACCTTCATACACGTTTCTACTTGGAATAGACTTTACCTTGAAGTCGCACAATGAGACGTACTTTTCAATTGAAATCTAAAACGAAAAAACGAATAATATACAATATCTTACAAAACGGTAAGAAATTGCATGACCAAAATGCTGAGGCCATAGGAAAGTATTTTTATTACTATAAAATAGATCCGGAATATAAGGCTAACCTTATCGACATATGACTGACTCAAACATGAGTCATCGATGCTCGCGCCACTAAGAAAGCTTCAACTGGAGGCTTTATAAGCAGACGCGCGCTGAAACGCCCAAAGAATCCTATTGTGAGAGCCGTTCAATTTATAACCTTATCTTATATTGTAACTACTGAGTAGATACAGCCTTGGTATTGTACTGCAACATGAATCATTTAGAATACGCGCTTTGGAATTCTCGGCCCATTCTTTTAAAGCTAATATACTCTGCTATTTAATAAGTTTCATTGATGGAACCCGGAAAAGTTGCACATGGTTGTAAAAATAATATGTTACTTCTGGTTGTAATAAAGCTGCAAGCTACAGAGACATAAGACTTCTGGTAAAGGAGTGTCATTTCATCGACATCGTATATAACAAAAAGGATCTACAGAGGAATCTACTTATTAATATTGATTCTAATAACCAAGGATATGTTCTTAAAAAGTAACTATAAAATATAATAACATCCATTTCTTTACAAAAAACAGAACTAGGAATTCCAAAAACGAAGCAAAGTTGTCGACGTACGAGTAGCTAGTGGAATCGGCAGGCTAGATTACATAGGAACTATTATCTTATCTGTGCTCTAGGTAAGAAAAGTTCTTAAAAGGCGGGAGCGAATTGGAAAGCATAGCCTTGTACACCCTCCGAGTAGGTGCACTGAGAAGGATGTTAATGTAAATGTAAAGTGTAAGAGCAGTATACTATCTTAGCCAACAAACAAGTATCTGACAAATGATAGTGAAATAACTATCCGAATTGGGTAATCCAAATCCCATAGACAAGTGATGGGGAGCAGAGGGCGTACTAGTGGAATTGACTAACTAAATAACATTAACTTTTGGAACGCTGATTACATCACATTACATCACTGATATTTTGTTTCACCGCCGAACGCGCGATAAATCTTATTTAGAATTTTTTTTGTTTTATAATTTTAATCGCTAATAGGCAAAACAGGACTACATTCGCGTTTTTTGTAATTAAAATTCATTGTTTCACTTAGCAACAATTAAAAAACACACACTCGTTTGACAGTTGTGTAGCCGTTTAAGTAAAGAAAATTGTAAATTTTTAACAAAATTAAATTGTATAAATTAAAAAATAATTACCTAAACTTAACATTAACTTTTATCCCCGTGTAGTGGCGACGTAAGAAATTGTTCCCCGCCTCTGTTCCCATGGGTGTAGTAAGAGACGACTGATTGTGTACACTGTTTCAAGAATTGGCTGACTGAAAATCCACAGACAGATGACGTGCAGCAGCATCTTTGGTATGTGGCGTCTGTTTCTTCCATTGGGAGGGACCTATATCCATTGGTGGATTATTAACAGGCCAATATAGAATCTTAGATTTTAGTAAAAGAATAAAATTTTAAATCTTTAAAAAACTGATGATATAGATATCGTAAAAGTGAATCCCGTAAGTGCCCAAAAACAACCCACCGCAGTCACGTAACAGGTGCTAAAGCGGCAGGTATTCGTGAAAAATCGCGTGTGACGGCACAAAAAGCGACGCGGCGCCTCCGTCAGTGAAATCGCGCGTAGAAAGCAGAACTGGGAGGGGCAACCGCAGTCTGCATACACGCACTCCTAACGCAGCAGCAGATGTGAGTTCATACTTCTGGTATTTTGTTCTGTCTATGGGGGTATTGGATAGCTGTTGGGTCAACATCCAAATAAAACAAGTCCAATGAGAAAAGTAAGTACTTCGCCTTAGAAGGTAGAAAGGGGTCAGTGTAGCCAATAATAAAGAAATAAATTTACATAAATAATATTAAAAATGTTAGGGTTGCCAACAAGATGGATGAAACGATAATGAACGAATGACGCATGGCAATCACGCCCTCGTTGCCAAACCTTGGTAAAAACGAGAATCCATGAAATTTACACGTTCAATGTGCAATGTTCCAATCCTTTTGCTATTGAAGAGTATCCTATTTAATAATGAATTCTCCATTGCATGCATTCGAAATTAAAAAAATCGTTCTTAATCAAATTCTGATGCCAGTATAACAACAATATGAATATACTAATGGGAGGAACGACACTCAAACAAAATTTAAATATAGTTCAAAACTAGGATGTAACTCATTACATATTAAAACGTGGTATTAAGAAAGGAAGCATAGTAACGTGGGATGAATACGTAACATTACTAACAATAAAATTAATGGTGGTAAATCTATGATTCTTCTTTAAAGAATTTTTAAGCGTTATTTATGTGTTGAATATTGATTTGACGGTTTGTTTTTTGGCTGATATCAAATTAATTTAACACGCGTAATAATAATTTGTGTGTGTAGTTTGCCGACGACATAATTTCGAAAGGCTTCTCTGCGAATGGGTTATACCAATGAAGCTCTCGGAATATCTAAGGCTACTGGGACTCCGTGATCTTCCGCTCCTAACTCAAATATAGAAGACGGTGCTCCGCGATACCGCCTCTGTGGTCCACATAGATTTCTTTCTATTCCACTTCTCGGTGTGAAGGGCAAGGAGGGGAAGCAGAGCTAGGAGGGCAAGGAGGGTTGGGCAAAGCAACGACGCAAATACTCTCCCCACTGTCCACCAACCCGCATCCCGCAAACTTTGGCCGGCCATTTAAATTCTTCTTGGTTCACCATAGGCGACAATAACTTTTTACTTTTTACTATGTCAAGTACAAACATTTATTATAAATTATTAATTTCATCTAATTTTGAATATTTTTTATACTTATTATTTTTATTTTATAATTATTATTTTTTAAGGTTTTCTTATATTTACGCGGTCACTACATATTTGAAATGAAACTATTATTTACGGATTTAATCGTGTTAAATTTTGTTTTTAAATTCCCGTTTCGGGTGCTTAAGAGCAGCCGTGGTCACGGGGGGACCGAGGTGTTAGACGTCCAGATGTCATAGTCAACTCGAGCTACCTTCAGCCTCTTATTATTAATCTTGGTCCGATCTACGGTTACGGTTTTAGACTTAATTTTGTTGTTTAATTGAATGATGAGAAATGTCTACTTTCTATAAGTAACAAAATCTCAGTAAGTATTTCTGTCAACAGACAACAACTTTGTTATCAGCAAATTTTTTAACATCATAGTATGTGAAAGAAATCATAATTTGCTGTTCCATAAAAGGACTATTTTCTTGTTAATCTTGTATCTCGTATCTCGTGCGTTTATCTAAAATTATATATAATATGTAGAGATGTGGGTTAAGATTGTCGGTATTTTCTTGGCATTAGTTATAGTAACGGTCGCTTATGTATAGGAATGTTACTAGCATTAAAAAGAGGGTAAGTTACTGTTGTGGTCTTAAAACTCGTATTACAACTAAAAATTTAAAACTATTACAATTTACCTGACGGAATTGATAACATAAACAAGTAAGGAATAACTAGAAGTATATCATAGTATTTCGTAACAATCTGAACTAATTGTGGTAAAGTTACCAAAAAATAAAGGGAAAATAAAATATAAAAAATAACTACAAACTGGTTTCGAAGATTCTTTTACTGTTATGAAACTTTTACTATGGTTTATTTAATAAAATCTTATGTAAAAAAAATCTTACACATTGCAGTTGAACTCATATCAACAATAGTATGATCATTTTATAATGCATAAAATTACGTCACGATAAGCTTTTATATTTTTGATTGCGTAAATGTTAACAAATCACGGTTAAAGAAGTAGGTACTCATATAACTGTTTTAATAAGTGACCTCCAGAGTTTTAGCTTGCGTCTTCTCGAAATTTTTAGGATATATATAAATGACTAGATTTTAAAGATATCAACTTTTTAAACTTTGTAAAAGCTAGCAAAAAAGGATGTTTATTTAAATGAAATTTAATTTCATGTGGTAACTGATAAATTCATTTAAATAGTAAAAAATACGAATTCACTGCGTAAACCCAAATAGATTTTTTTTAATATTACTTTAAGTATTGTATAATATATTAAGAATATGTTATAAAATACATAAACATAATCGTTTAAATGTTTCAAATGTATTATTATCGTTCAAACATACATGCCATGTAACGGCATTATTTATTAACCTCTAATATTAAATCTTGTAATATCCTGTCAAATAGTATGGGCCAATGTTGAAACATTTTCCAGTTTAACAAGTCAAGTCTCATTTAACATGTTGGGTTAGTCGACGGTGGAGATTAACATATTTAAGCCAGTCACATCAGAACGCAAAGCCATCCATACATGGAAATGTCGCGCGGTGTTAGGCAAGTGGCAGTACGGGACTAATAGAGAATGCAAATAAAAAGCTTGCTGATACTTTGATTACAGCTGTGACTTAAGTTACAGGAGACACACACGTGACAGGATGTAGCAAACGTTCGTAAGAGTCCTATCTTTTAGTCTATATCAGATGTGGCTGTCTATATTATAGTATATATTTAAACCCACCCACTCATAGTGGTAGGCAGGGATTATGAACCTCCTTTTGTCGCTACGCAGTGGAGCCAAACCGGCTTCCGCAACCAGCTTTTCGACTCTCCGAGAGCTAGAACATGACAGATGTGCAAACCTTGCCTCCATGTTTACCAGGAGTATATGTCGGAGATTAACATGACATTTTCAAGTCATAGTCGTCTCTTACGACGCCAACGGGATGAAAGAGGGAGCCAGATTCTTACGCCACTACCACACGGAATATAAATGTATTACGTAGTGATACTTATGACTCAACAAATTAAAATTAAACAATTTGGTGACAGACGAACACACAGTGATTTGATAGTATGTGGCCCATATATATCAAACCTAGTAAAATAATCAAGGTCTATCTAAAATCGTGTCAAGATAAAGATGAAGAATATGTTGTTCCAAATAATTGGATAATCAGTTTTAATAATTCAACAAACGAGAGCATGGCGATACAAATTGATTGTGGTACTTTGTGAAAACTAAAATAAAAGACTTAGGCTTCAATGTGCAAGTTAGAATGAAAATTGCAACAGCAAGTAAAATGTGAATGATTACAACACCAATAATACAAAAGTACATGGCGGAATATGTTATGAATTTAACGAGCATGCCTCTATTAACGACTAATTAACTGTAACTTATGATTACGATTTCACGAAAAAAAGCTCTTAAATTATTCCACACTTTCCATTCGACGGTCATAATTAAAATGTTTATATACGTTCATAATTAATATACGTTTAATTTTTTATTGTTATTTCAAAGTACAGTACTGAAATACCAAAGGAATCTGAATTATTTAATCCAAATAATAAAAAAAGAATTATAAGCTCTATACTAATTATTCAAATTTATCTAAATTACATGCGAAGAAATATTTTTTTTAAAACTTTAAATTTTCATTTCAACTTTACTTCGTTATACTTACAACATTCGTTATACGTAGTTCTTAAGAACTTAAAAGCTTAGTCTAAGTGAGTATCGTAATAAATCGATCAAAGAAAACAAGAACGATCCTAATGTTAACATTTAAGTGTGAACATTGTAAGATACGATGCCGGTCGTGACAGGAATGCTTAAATGATCAGGCTCGAACGAGCGCCGAGACGCCGCCTAAGCATTCTTTCTAGTCTATAGGTACTTACCTTTTCGCACCATAAACGGTTCTTTAGATCGTTAACACCACAGAGCTTGCAAATTAGTATTATACGAGCTTTAACGATTTCATTCACGTCGAATTTTGTTAGGCATATTTTTATTTGTAATGTTGTTGCTTTCACATTAATTCAAAGGTTTTCAAACAGTGAATGTAATATTAAAATAGTTCTGTAGATTTTTCGTACGGACCCTGTTTTTGGTAAATCTCGCAGTATTTATTATTTAAATAGTGAAGTTAACAGTAAAATCGCTTTACTTTTAGCGAATAAATCATTTTCTCGTCTAACCCGATGTTATTCGAGACTCAAAGTACGCCAGTTTTAAAATTAAGCCACAGGCTTTCGAACAATGTAAAACTCTCTCATCTAATCAATACAGTAGTTCATCATTAAAAGTATTGTATTATTAAGGTGATTCATAAGCTTTTCAATAATAGTAACCGTCCAGTAGTTGTAACCGTTGCGTGATGCCTATGCAAATAGATAAATAAATTAACAATACATCCAAATGAAATTTCGGAGTTTAGAGTCTGAAAAAGCGTTTTTTTTTTCAATATATTTAATGTATAGACACAGCTTTTTACAGGTTGATAATAAATATTAGACACAAAAGAAAACATGAACTGTAAACGCAGTATAAAGTAAAATAGTAATCATAATAGATAGATTATTACGGGGCAAAGCAAATATTTAGTTTTTGAGGGTTTTACACATCCGGCACATACAAATTATCGACTTCACAGATTTGATTGTATTTCATTAGGCTCCGTTTCTCTGCCTTACATACTGCATGAGACCCTTACTTCGGTCTTATCACAGCTTTCGATCGGATACCGTAATGAGAAGGTGTGTAACATCTGTTTTGTTCTGTATAATTAATACTTCTTCGGATTACCGAACCACCTTATTGAAAGTGTAAGGCGGAATATACGACCTCTTTCTCTGAATGCCCACTACCCCTGCACGTGATGTACCTTCCTAGCAAATAGTCGTGGCTCTTGCAGCATCATTGAGAGGGTACCAGCACTGCGCCTACCAACCCGCTTGCCCAGCGTGGTGAGTATTTTTTTTTGTATTGGATTGACAAACGACCTTACAGACCACCTGATGGTAAGTCCGTACTACAGCGCATGGGTACCAGCTGCTTGCAAAAACTGAGATGGAATGCCTCATAACCTGTAATTATAAAGGCAATCTATACCTTTTAAACAAGAACATAATAGTTGCTACAATGCTGATTGGCGGTAGAAATAGGTAAGAGGATGGTATCTACCTATAGATCGACAGGCCTACCACCTAGAGAAGGAGCTCACCACTGAGTTTTGGCAAACCTTCCTAGAAACGTATGTCGGCTTTTGCTAGCGCTTTTTTGGAGGGGCCTTATGTTCAGCATTGGACCTTATCTTCAAATAGACTATTGTAGTAGTTATATAACTCCTTGGCTTACATATAACATTTACTAGCAATTTTTCTGTCTGTGTTCCCTTAGGTCTCTCCTACATAGGAATGATTTTCGAAAATCGTTTAGTTGACAAATAACAAAAAATTTTTTTTAACAAGAAATACATTTTTCTAGTACATCTTGGGACTACAAACACTATTCAATTTACGAATTCAACTTGTTTCAAGTAAAATTCGCCTGATTAAATAGCCAAACTAGTCAATAAATCAATGTAACATAACCTGGTTTTGCATTAATATAATATAAAATCAAACATCGGGCTCGACGTTTCAAAATAACCTCTCACCGCTTCCGGACGGACATTCCAAACATACTAAGACGTAACAGACATCTATTCTTTGATTTATCTCACTTTCAAAAATAATTACTTAAATACTAAGAAAGTTTCTACGATTATATAAGACCGAATAATTTTATAGCTTTGATTTTATAAAATAACGAAAGCTTTTTTAAACAAATTACTTAACTTCATACTCGTACCTGATATCATTTTCATTTTCATCATTTAACTACTCGTATGCCAATGTCAGCTCCATTTTTGTGATAGCTAAACAAAACTTTAGAGATAAATCCAAAAAAGTTTTAAAAGAATTTTAATGAACCTATAATTAAACAAATTAAACGAGTTAAAACTTTTTCTCATATCTTTCTTATATTCTTCGATATCAAGATCAATTGCGTCTATTTAATTTGAATGTTATAGTAGAATTGTTGAATATTATTTGTTTGTGAAATTTTAAGAATGGAGTGGAGGAAAATGCAACGCAGAGAAATACGTGCAATTGAATATTTATTATCATCCCGGACAAATAGCAGACTTCAATGCGATTATTTGCTCTCCGTTTTACAAGGCGAGAGTCGGAATTTGTATGCGAACGCGTGAGTAAGATAGCGGCTTGGAAGCACGATACAATTGTAATTTCAAATGGAACATCATTACTCTGCCTATGCTTTGTATTATAGGAGGTAGCATGTGATCTTCAGATAAATAATATTTTCTGTAAAATGGAAAAAGACTGGTGCAATAGGTATTTTCCTTAATTGATTTTGAATTCGGAATAATCATATACAATGATTTATCAATTGACTTGACATAAACACATTTTACCGAACAAAAATCGGCGGATTAATTAAACTAAGGGGTGTCCTGATTTACTTTTAATGTAGTGTCAGCAGACTGCTGGCTGTACATAAAACCTGCATGGAATGCTATACAATTTCGCAGATTCTTTTACAAGTAATTAGGGTATCGATTAAATGTGCGGCAAAGAGAAGAAAGTAGACCGAAGAATACAAAAATAATATAAAATTTTTAATGGAGTGTAGAATATGCATACTGATACTGATTTTAAATTCTTTGTTTATATGTACTCGTATGTTTGAACGAGCAAATTCACGCTGCACAAATTCCGCTACAACAATAAAAATATTTATATCTAGTTAGCTAAAATATTATGTATAATCTCCCACGCCTGTGTATATACAATCTTAACCATCTACCCATAAAATGTATACACCAAATGGGTACTTACCTCCAAATTAATAATATCTAAACTTCCGGCCTCAATATATACAATATACAGCATATCCTGAGACCGGAGGATTAGACATTAGATTTAGTTATATCAACCCACATTTCACCAGAGCTTATTAAGAACAACGTAACAGATGATGAACGTAAAGTGTTCAGACCCATTGCACAGAGGTTAGAACTCCAGGACTTCTGATTTGAAAGCAGATCGCCTAAATATTGGGTTATCGTGGATTGAAGACTCCTCTTATAAACTCCCTACCTATGTTTACAATAAAGTCATGGTTTACTTATTTTTAGTGGTACACTTTGCTTTTGAGAATTAGTTATCCAGAATATAAAAGAAAAAACAATGGCTCATGTTTTTTGATTAATTAAGATTTAAAGGTTTAATTAAACATATTAATTTATAAACAGCTAAACTGTGTTTAAATTATATTCTTCAAGATTTTTTTTAACATTATTAAATATTGACGTGTTACTGTAACGATTGTTATAACACAAGAACGTAGTAAATCTGTTAATGTGATAAATGTTATTTAACAAAGTATTTGCGGCCGTAGTACAATTATTGTATAGAGCCGTTGTAGAGCAGGGATTAGGCTATTAAAATTAAAACATATTCTTTATTATTCGACATTGAGCATAAATATCACTTATCAAAAGTCATTTTAACTTTATAATTCAGGACAATACTTTAGTAGTGCATGACTTTAAGCTTTATCGTAAACAGAGGCTTAAACTATAATTATTATCGACTGATACACTTTACATATTTATTATCATAAATAGTGATGAAAAGCGTAGTCGAATCGACAAGAGCGTGTGTGGGCAGGACCCCTGGGCTACCTGTTCTAAGCCACTCTGTAGATAATTGTATCATAAAATGGACCAAAGTATACAAGAGATGCTTCTATTTATTTACCGTTTAACATAACTATGTCGAGTGATTTAATATCTATGCGCTAATTTAATATAACAAAGCAACGCCTTTGCAATTGATATTATGCAAATATGGTTTGTTGATTATTTACAGGCTGTTTAGGAAGGAATATAAGTGCTCAAACAGTAACACATAGGGGTAGCCAGATATTACGAATTTCCATTTGGATTTCCTATTAATTATTATCTTAGTGACAAGGAAGCGTGGAATATGAACTATCATGTTATCTGACCCCTCTATTTTGTGAATGACTGTTAAATAATTATTTATTTTTATACTTATTAATATAAATGGTCTCGTATATTCGCAAAGTATTACAACCACTTTGGATATTTCTGATAGGAAGCGTTCCATACTAATGGTGCATGTTCAATTTTGATTTAAGTAACTTGAAAAGTAATAAATATATGTGTTATTAAGTATATAAATTTATTACTAATAAAAAAGGAATACATACGTTAATCGAACAGTGTCACGTTCTTGTACGTTAGAGATATACATATGTACCTTAATGCTAAATATATACTAATATTTACAACATGTTGGTATTATTTAGATCACTTGTAAAGCGGAAGCTTGATACGAAGCTTACCCTACAAACTGTATGTAGTAACTTGTAGTAGGAAACTGGTACAGCGGATATCAGTGTATGGACTGCGTCTTTCGCACTCGAGGAAACGTATATGAAAAAACTAAACAGCACACTGAATAAATTAGTCTTTGTTGTGTAACAGCGTTTAAGAAAAATACTTTACATTCTTGTGTTTAAAATACTGAGTCCACTTGGTAGCTTTCTTAATATCATATACAAAATAAATTAAAAACGTGTGTAATTCATATAGTTCAAGTAAATCTACACATCATCACCTTCCACCCGCGACTTTCGCGTGGAAACATTTTCCGCGGCTTTTCCTGGATAAAAATAGCTTAATAGCTATGTCCTTCCCAAGAGTTCAGTGTCATGCGCCATGTCAATCCCATATACTGAAAACCAGCGCAGTAGTCCAACTGCAGCATTAAGCTAGGTGTGGTTCGTTTAATTATATTTTAAGAAAATATTTTTGTTTTCGTGCGATATCATATTTAATATTTAAATGTTACTACTTATTTGCTTATATTAGATATTTTTGTTGTAGTGTTATTTCTTCTTCTTTAAATTCACTACTTTTTTGTTATAAATACTATTTACGATAGTGACGTATTTGCTCACTAAATGTTTCTTTAATTCTTTCTTAAATATCATTAAAATCGCTTTAGGGGTTTAACCACGGAAACGTTACAAACAGACCGACATAGTAACTTTCGCATTCAAAATTAATATTAGTATGCATTTTTAAGTATCCGTTTAAATGTAACTAAAAAGTAGATAAAATTTTCTCGAGTCGCTTTGAAAACTGAAGCGGCGTCGGGAACACAACACAATGCCTGCAATTGGAGAGAGTTAGTTACACGTGGACTCTTCCGGCCCATTAGCATTGAATGGCGGCGCGTGCGCGAGCCTTGCGTATGATTAAACCGACTCTCAATCTAAATCAATCCTCCTGAGACTCTCTCCGTTATTGTTATCCGTTCTACGTTATTTAAACGTAATGACCATATTAACACGTGCATTATTGACGCAACTATTACTGAGCAGAAACCTGCTAAGCAACAAAATTATTAAGACGTTTTATATGCGTCGATAACTGTGTAATAACCTAAAAGAGCATTGATAAGTTTACTTACCGGCAACTCGAGGTATTCAGCAATCGTGTACTTCGCGGCGCCTCTTCGGATGTCAGCAAGCGCCGTAAAATGTTCGTCACGACGTGCTTTGCGTCGTAACAGGGCCCGCGCGTACGGATACGCTGACAGGTACTCTCCGTAAGCGTCCAACAACTCACCCATAAACAGTTGCTTGAGTAAAATCGCACTCTCACTTATTTCACCTTCCGATGGCGGCGGTGGCAATTCACGGCATTTCAGCGACTCTGGGATGCTCTTAGGAGCGAAAGTGCTGATTCCACTTGTTGATTCACAAGACGTATACGCGCCAGTCGAATCGCTCGATCCGCATTTAGAAAATGGAAATGCGGATGAAGTCCCACTTTTATCGCTACTTGCTGAACTCTGACGTGTTGCAATCGACTTTTCGTCATAATCCGGATATTGAGGTTCGGATTGACTTTCAGTTGAAGGAGACGACTCTACAGCCGCTGCACTAATGTAAGGTGTGTTTTTAATACAGTCGTATAAATCTTCTATAGATTCGTATGGTGTCATACTTCCACAAGATTCACCTTCAGCGTGTCGCAAAGTTTCGTAAATTTCTTCATTTCGCCGTCTAGTGGTAATAGGAGTTATTGCAGATTCAGAGCGACTTCTTTTTACACTACGTATCTGATCATACCCAAAGTCCGTCGGGTTAAGAAAATCCCACCGCACATTCGCCCAAACATTCTCTGATATTTCAGCTGATATTCTATGATCAGCGCAACACTGACGACTGTTTCTTAAGGTAACAGACGTTAGGGTTTCATTGTCATGTTCTGTCACGGAGTTATCCACTTCGACATCATCACTGTCTACTGTAATGTCCACAAATATTTTACGCAGGCTAACACCCACAGATGATATACTTGAACTATTATCAGTTTCATCTAGTTTACGGCTGACCTCGTTCTGCTCATTATACTCTGAATTGGTAATTTCGGAAGTGCAGTCGACATCTTTTTGACTAAGAACTCCTTCTTGAATTAGTTCACTCAAAAGGCTTTTTGACTCATCGTATTCCTCACTCGCCTTGGATTCTACTGGTGTCTCAGCATCTTCTTTACAGCTTTCACTGATTAACAAACCAGAATCGATATATTTTCGCATTCGCTCCGTCAGTGCTTCACTGGCTTCCGACACTGATTCTAAATAATAGAACAGTAAATGGTATTCTTCTTTTGTGATGACAGCTGCGCGCAATAATGGCTTGCCATACAGTTCCAAGGCTGAGAACAATGTAGAAGCTGCAATAAAAGAGAAATTGTACGTTATTATATCACATTATATATAGTGTCATGACTTTGCCAGCCGTGTAATGATAAGTTACTATAATTATTGTCTACGTACATCAAAGACTCATAGCGGGATACCAAATTGGCACAATAAATACAGTTGTGGGCGTTGGAAAGGTCAAATCGAATGTCAAATTATTCACCTTGCATTCAATACTGTGTCAGATAAGCGCAATGACCCAGAACTTTTAGTGAATTTGGATTAATTAGTCTTTAATTTGTAATTATAATAACTGAGTCATGGTTTTCCTCAAGTATTGTATTGTAGACATAATATAACTTCAATATACAAGCGATTGCTTCTATATTGCAGTTATATTTTGTTTACAATTTTAATAATGAAATAAACCCAAAAGCATTTAATATCAACGTTATCGGAAAAAGAAATAAATCACAAATTTTCTTTATAACATTTTCTTACAAAACATTATGTTCATATCTCCATATTTATAATTATAACATTACTATCATATTTATCATTATTTCGTGACATACGAGTAGGTATGTCGTGTAGCTTACCATCACCTAAGCCCAAATTACCCACTACTGGTGGTGGACGATGATACGACAAAGAGAGCAGAGGGATACTATAATAGAGATTATCATATTACTTTATCTATTAAATAAGCGCACTTGACTTGGCAAACATTTACATACATTCACCGCATAAAATAGCAAATGTTGCTAGCGTGACTTGAACCCGCAATTCTTAGCTTACAAAGATAGCGTTGTTACCCACTTTGCTGTCGATACATCAAAACTCATAAAGATTACTTGCAACTACTTGAACACTCACCAACCTCTACTCACAACAGTCTTAAATACAGGCTTAATATTAAATGCCACGCTAGCCAGGCAGATTTGCAATCGCAGTGCCAGACGAGTTCTACGTGGCTTCTGTTGCCATTTCCCGTAGACATAGATCTCCTACGCCACCACCACACAGATATTCAAAATCGTGTAAAGAGTTGGTAACACATTCAACGTGTTTCTCCCAATTTTAGTGTCGGTATGTCAGTCACGGTGGCTGCATTTGGTTTGCATACGAGTCACTTCTGCGAAAGATTACCGACACAATGGCGTGCGTACGCGTTTCATTATTGCCAAACCGCTTTCTACAAACATCGCTCCTACGACATCGGAATACTAAGTACGACTTCGTTTGCACCTCATTGAATAGCTAGCGTTTGTTCTAACGCCTTGAGGAAAGTTAGGAGTTTTCCCAACACGGCTGCGTAAATAGATTAATTTATGCATTTTCACATGCATATGCAGCGATACTAAGATATTGAAAGTATTATTGAACATTCGTTCATAATTTTCTTACAGATAAAGCATTTTAATTGTCATGTAAAATCCCGTAAATATATATAAGCACTCCCGCTTGTAGCGCAGGGTACAACTCGGCATAACCAGTCAAACGGGTTTCTTTAACCCGTAACTTTTTGCCTGGGAGATATAATGGGGGCGAACCTCGTCGCCGGGATTCCTACCGGAGTTTGGCATGAGATTTCCATGGCATTTTCCTTAATCGCCACTTATGACACGCACTGGAAGAAAGGGGACAGCAGATTCTTACGCCACTCTCACGTGGCTTATTTACTATACATTCAAATTTAAGGCTCTGTAATCGATACTTGTAGACTACTTGTAATTTAATGTTTTCTAACCATATATCTTTTCCCAAGCAAGGAACGTCTCCAAATCTTTTCCATCCCACTGCGGAGGTTCGTATTCCACGACAATAACTTCGCCTTCCAACGCCGCAGCTGAACCCCTAGGATCCACTGGTGCTTTTGAGCCACCAAGAAACAGCAAGGCAGCAGGAGGAGCGGAGAAGGCAATAGGTGGGGGTAGTGGAGCCGATATAGGTAAAACTTGTGGTGCTGATAATGGGCCTGTTGGAAGACCTGCCACAACGGCTCCCACTTCTTGAAGAGGCTCGCAGACTACTTCGGCAACCGTAGTGTTGCCCCACACTGTCGCCTGGAAAGAAAAACTATGTTTCAGACAAATAATTATAAATATGTAATAGAATTAAACTATGATTTGGCAATAATATATATATATTCAACAGGCAATGAAATGCTGAAAATGATTTTATTTTATACACTCTGTACAGAATAGCATTTTGTCTAGTCTTTTTAGTGTTAAGAATACGTTACAATTTATGAAAGAGGTCTTCAATTGAATCATTGAAATAACTTGGTTATTTTCCGCTTACTATGTTTAATTATACTTTTAACCCCACACGTGCCATAACCACAGAATGTCTATTCTTTCATCGCGTCAAGAATTATTATATAGAAAAGACTAGTAAAACGGGTACACGAATTAAATAAAAACGGCTTGTTTCTAATTAAAATGCAGAGCGTTCGCTGCGGAAATGAAAGATGAGAGAGATGGAGTGTCGAGTGATACCTATTTGTTCCAGATTGAAAAACGTTTAAATAGATTTGGTATGTTTTTTATCGATGGAATTTTTTTGCATTATGTAGTTGTAACATAGCGTAGTTAACACCCCATTGAAGCCGTAACTAGTTTCAAACAAATATATTTCTATGCGTGATGTGTCTTTCAAAATCTAGAAGATCGGATACTCAAAATTAAGGCTTGAGTAAAGTAAATACAGCACAATCGCAGTTGAGATAGATTGTGTGTCGAAACCATTTTGTCGATCGTTTACTTAAAATTCATTTTAAATAAAGTAAATGAGCATGAAATTATTCGAAGTATTTGTTTCAGTGGTTTAATGGTAGCGTTTCTAGTGTTATAGTAATTAGATTAACTAGATTAATCTATTGTTAGTAATCTAGTTGAGATTAATAAGATTAATTAATTAGATCGCAGTCGTTGAAGCAATACCAATTTTCAAATAAAGTACTAGAGCTATTTCTTGAATATTGTGCCTGGTGTGTACATTAAAGGTGATAAAATTTTCTATAATAACCATGATTCGTATTTCGCAATTTCGTTATATGTTCACATTCGGTCTATATTAGGCCATCTAGTTAAATCGTTAATTATTCATACGGTTGAAGTCAGCCGTAAAGTGATTGAAAACTAATAGTCGTATAATAAGTAATTATAAGTCGTAATAACATTTGAAAGCAACAATAAGCGTCTAACTACATCGAGCGACTGTTGACGGAGACGTTAGGATTTTTTTCTCCGAAACACTGACCGTTACAATAGTTTAGCTACCTCGTAAACTCTATTAAGTGTAGATATACAATGAAATAGTGTATAAAGCTTGTTTGAAATTAAACTGAATGCAAAATTACATGGTAATTACAT
The DNA here is from genome assembly GCA_029286595.1 of Bhutanitis thaidina. Classification (NCBI taxonomy): domain Eukaryota; kingdom Metazoa; phylum Arthropoda; class Insecta; order Lepidoptera; family Papilionidae; genus Bhutanitis; species Bhutanitis thaidina. The sequence continues at coordinate 7,768,289 of JAGSMS010000005.1, forward strand.
CACTTTTAAAGTGATGAGTGCAGTTAAATATGAAATAAAAATAGTATTGCACGATGTTGATTTATTTATATATAACGCTAACAAATACAAAAGAAGAGGTAGCATCAATTATTAAATGTAATTTAAAATAATGTTTCCAGGTGTAAATTATGTTGTTTATTTTAGTATTAATATAAATTAAGTACAAAACATGCCACGATAGCCGTGTTGCCACGAAAGCCGTGTTGCCACGAAGGAGATCTGCCTCCGAATGAGAGACCATTGCTAGTTTGACCCCCTGGGTGGAGGGCTCCTACCAATCAGTTAATCGAAATTTTTGTCTGCACAAGCTCTGTTGAATAATGGGAAACGTCTAGACGTCTGACCACCCCTTTATTGGGTATACGGTCGTGAGTGCAAATTTTTTAAATTTTTGTTATACTCTTTTATGCATTTTTATGCTTACTTTTGTGAACAAAAAATCACACATTCAAGCAATATAATATCGATCAACTCGAACTACCAGTGAGTTATATTATACCTTACAAAACGTCAGCTAAAGGTAATAATACGAATATAATGTATAATAACATGTAAATGCAGGAGTCTCGAAGGCCTTGACTGCTCGGGTTCATGGAGTTTTTACTGGCTGCCTTCGTGACGTCACGGTTGAGTTATGCGCACGCGCGCCTCCCCCCACCCGTCCTCCGCGCCCAAAACCTCCAGCAGGATAATGTGCTTGATACATCTTCAACGAGGAAAAAAATTAAAACAACAGTCAACGAATAAGAAGCATCAGTTTTAACGGCCAACGTGTTATTATAACCACAAAACACAACGCTCAAAATGGTTGAAGCTCATTTGAAGCCATCTTTAACCGTCTTTAAAATTAAGTACGATTTTTTCCAATTGCTTAACAGTATGGGTCCTAGGCTGTGGGTGTGCGAACTAATAGTTTTTTTTTGCTTATATTAAGCGATATAAAAGAAAAAAACGTGACTGACATCACGGAACTTGTTTTGGTTGGGGCCGAAATCAAATTAAAAATTTGTTGGACGTCTAGAAAACTTTATGTGTATTGATAATGCACATAAAGTTATGCCTTTTATGTCCTGTGTGTTTTATGTGTGATAAATAAATAAATAAATTAAAAAAGCGTAATTAAAAGTAACTTATTGCATGAAACGTGTGAATTGCTCATTACGGTGATTTTTTGATAGGTTGTTACTTCACTCTCATAAATATAACATACTTAGTTAAACCAACTACGTCTACTAAAAATGATAAACGCACATTGTTCTAACAAAACAGAATAGCAGAATAAACTTTATAAAGAAACCTCAATAAAAAATAATCTGCTTAGGCTTTTTAGTTGTTGTTACTTCACTTTTATAAATAAGCTATACTAAGTTAAGCCAACGACATCTACTAAAAATGACTAACGCTCATTGTTCTAACAAAACAGAATAGCTGAATAAACTTTTGTAGAAACTGCAATAAAAATAATCTTCTTAGGTACCTACACGTCACAAAAAGTGAACGTTAAAAAATACATTTAACTTTGGGACCTCTTGGAAAAGAGGATGATTGACACATTTTTAAACGACTTGTTCTTTTTGTGACTCATATTAAGTCCTCCACAGCCAAGGTCCCTGCCACAGAGTTTAACCACAATTTATATAATACTTCCGTTTATAGTTACATAATTAATACAAGAGTTAGTAATCTAATTTTGTTATTTTCATAAGATAGGGAATATTTGAAAATTTCAATCAAAATGTTACTTTAATCAAACTCGATTGTCTAATTTTTTTGGAAACAAAACATTGTCAATTAACATAAAACATAAAATCAAATTTATTTTTATCCAAAATTTTATGAAATACATATCCATAGTTAGATGTTTTTATTATATTTATCAATTTCATATAAATAACAAAAATGTATCCGAAATTCAAAATTCGATAATTATACAATGATTTAAAAAGGTTTCTGTGTGTAATGTAATGTACATTACACATAAAGTAACATATGTAAGAGTATGTTAAAATACCTAGGTTAGTAAAGTAACAGTCAGTCAAAGTCCCACGGCCTGGGCCCAGGACTGCTAATTTTAAGCGGGTTTTGAAGACGAGAAGGAACTGAACTGAATTAGTGGAGTACATAGGACTCGAAAATTAGTAAATCATTAAATTATTACTCAAAACTCGGACATGTGATTTCTTCATGGTATTTTCATTTACCGCAACGTTGTAAAAAAGCAATTAATTTAGTGACACAGGAGCCGGGGATCGAATAAACGGGATTCTACTTGCACTATGAAATTTAAAACTGTAGCTTACACTGCGGCGCACATAGAATGCATTTTGAAAATAATCATTTATATTCAATAAATTATAATAAATTTGCCACGTAGTGGTGCCGTAAAAGATTCTCCAATCCATCTCATCTCTTATCTTATATAATATGCGAGAATAAAATGCCTTAACTGTGGTTGAAGAGTTATTAACAAAAATATGAGTTTACTTTACCTGTTCACTGCGAAATTCGACATTGCAAACAGCTAAGGTAAGTTTAAGCCCTTTCTAAAGCTAAATTTTATACATTCTTTCCTGTTGTAGCTCTTTGTCACGAGATGAAACTATAAAATTTCATCTTTCTAGTCCCTGTTGTTCCGGAGACCCAATGTGCTAGTAAGTGAGTGAGCAGTAGGTAGTGTATTTGGCTTCTAATAGGTTATGATAAGTCATTCTCTCGACAGGAAAGTGAACTAGAGACTGTAAAATTTGCACACTCATAATTCTCAAAAAGCCCTTACTAGTCAACAAATGGTAATAGGTATTATCGGTCTTTAAGTACTATATAAATGAACTGTAGTAACTTATTGACATAATAATTTTATAAACAATAGAAATCCTATAAGGAAAGAAATTATCCTCGTCCGTCGAATCGGTATGCTGTTAGTTGTAGACAGATTTTTTTTAAACACCATTTCAAGTTTTTAGTTACCATTTAATTTAATCGGTCACAGTAAATCAGAATTAATTAAAAGTTAAAATATTATGATAGAACGGTTTCTATGGACATCACTAAATTATTGTTAATTATTATATTCACGGTCCATGCAAAGATCTTTTTAGCAAAATTCCATCGTATTTTAAACAAAAAACTTGATGGGTAAATCTCGCGTGTAATTAAAGCGCCAAATAAACCATTGCGTGTCAAGTGTCATTGACCCTATATTCTTCTGTAGATGTTCCTTATATTCCTATATCTATATCTATCCGTATATCCTACAATACAGGTACAGGCGGTTTCAAAAATAGTTGTCTACAGAAACGAAATCTCCACGCAAAACGCCCAAAGGTTAGTTACCCTTACTTTAATTAATACTTTATCCTTAGTACCTTATATTGTAAGTACAGGATGATTTTTCATAGTTTTCGTTATAGTTTTTTCCCTATTAAAATCACTCTCATTATTTTTTTCCTTCTTTTCTTCTTTGCCCATGACGATGGAATATCTGATTTTATTTTTGAAATGGTTAACGTGTAATGTCTAAGGCTACCTATATCATACTATTCATCTAAAGTATATTTTACTTATCCCATGGTAAGAGATCATGTCCAGCAGTGACACTGAACTACTAAGATCATATTTCTACATGAGAAATACAAATTTCACTAGTCAAATGTTAATTTTCTTTTACAATCTTCCACTGTTTCCTAATGTTTTCTAACGGAGAAGAAACAAGCGAAAGAATCTCCGCAGATATTCCCATTTTGTCATTTTTATTTATAACACAGCGAGCAACTCATTCCAGGGATTATTATCATCCATATTTAAACAATTTTGGTCAATAAACTTTTTAAACCTGTTTATAGAAAGGCTTTGTATATTTGCTGTTTTTATTGTAGTATGTATATTGATTGCTCATTAATGCATTACTGACTCTATTGAGGTGAGTAATGGCATTATAAGCTTGTGTTGGCTCGTTGTATTGACTTTATGTACATCACTTATCTTACTAATCCTTTCTATGTTCATAGGTAACTAATTTCCTTGTTTCCATATTAATTGAGTTTAGTAGTTGAGTTTCGTAAAAACATTAGGGTTTCAAGCAGAAGCAGTTTCTCGTTTTAAATAGTTCCTTTTATGTTCCTTTAACTAATGCTTAAAAGAATATAAAAGGTACTTCCAATGAAACACAATCCTATTTTTTTTTCTTATAATGGCGCTATTTTAATACTTCACAATTTCTAATTAGATGCCCGCCTAGATCTGAAATCAATAACTCTAACTTATCTTTCAAAATCTGTTCTTGAAGAAATGGAAAGAAACCAGCTTTGAAATTATGAGGCAACTAAATATTTAAGATATTTTCAGCTTGATATCGTAATATTTAGACAACAATTCAGACAACAATTCTTTTTTAGACGTACAGGAATTTTCGATGTACCTGGCACATACCAAGCTCAAAAGTTTTCAAGAATACTTCAGCGTTAACCAAAACCACATCGAAATAGGTCAAGTTATTTCACGTGTGATTAATCAAGACAAAGACCATCAAATAGACAGATAATCCAAATCAGAGCCATGCCTGGCGCACAGTGAAGTTTAGTTTCGGAAATTTACCTACAAACCTCAATCTGTAGGTGCCGCACGCTTGCCATGTCGCTGTGACGGCATGTGATCAGGTGACGCCAGTCTTATAATTAAGTGTATTGAGCGTAAGGGAAAAGTTAGGTACAAATGTAGGATTTTGGACCAAGGCCAAAAATAATATTATTACTGCTCTTTATCTACGTATTAACTGTAGTTTTCTACTTAATAAATTATTTGCATGTTTAGAGTAAATTATTTAGATTTCTTCCGCGGAAAGGTGTGTTTACAAATAAGGTTTTTTCAAAGACTCGGATTATAAACCAAGAGGCTATTGCACACAAACAGACAGAAACTAAGTATCCTACTACCTATCCAACTAATAAGTATATGTCATACATATAGTACATAATATAATATTGTTATCCTACTTCCGAGTATATAATAAATGCATAAGTTTGAATGATTGTAACTCTAAAACGGCTGAACGTAATTCAATGCGCATAAACCAGTATGTCCTGAAAGTATCATAGTTATTTTGGATTTTATCAGAATAACATATTTATTGATAATATTTGTGCAATATAATTATAGGACATAACACAGTCTTCAGTGCCAGCGCGCCCGCCGTGTGACGTCTTCAACACAAACGGTTCAGTGTAATATTGCCGTTCTCCATTATAGTACGAATTGGCTTTTTTAGTGCAAAATGAGCTTTAACGATTATAGGTATATTTCATTGGGTACTTACTCGTTTTCTAAGGGAGTGATTCTGTACTTAGTAGATACTATTATTTATTTATTATGAGTTACAATAAAATTAGGCAAAACTTATTAAAGTGGGTCGTACTAATTAGTACCTACAAAATTAATACCTGTTGGTATGGTATGATACAAGTTATACCTACCTACTATTTAAAAATAAAATTCGGATATATTTGAGTCAACCGTGACTAAATTTACCATTTTCATTACCAGTTTGTAATGTAAAATTAATTTCCAGACCTTAGACTTTTGTATGATTCTTCAGATTTGTTGTTTTTTTTATTGTGATCGAAGATCCGCCTATTAAATGTGACGAATTCGTCGGTATAGACTGCTGCTGCTGTTAGAGATGAAGGTGGTGAATAAATTTCATGTATATAAATTAAAAAAAATTGTATCGGATGATTATAATCAGGCTGTAACCGGGTTTATTATTTGTCCTTGGTCCATATTACACAATAATTATTTAGCGCCATCTACATTTCACAATCATTTAACTAATCTAAAATGCGCCATCTAGCGACGAAATCAAATAATGTAACGTTATACAATATTTACGTCGCCAACAGGTTTCTTGTGTTAGTTTATAGATGTCGTAACATATCAAACAAAATATGAATTATATTTTAAGGAGATATAAATACCTGTATACGTTTAAGAATCAATGCAAAAGTAGTTAAAGTTTTATTTTGAAAAAAACTTAATGCTTTAATAAAATTTTTAAATTCTTAGTGATCAACCTGTGTTTATATACTGCAGGATATTGGTCTTTCCATGAATGCTGGCATGCCATTCATGGAATATTTGCTTATACTCACCACGCGGGGCATGCGGATTGATGAGCGTAGTGCCGGTACCCCAACGTTAGAAATGCCTGCTTGCCTTCTCTAATTCGTTTGGGGAATTTTGATTCGACATATTGAGCTCATCCGATAGTCAGCAAGATACATCACGTGCAGGTGAGGTTATATTATAACAATAATTAATTTTTCTCCTTATACCTTATCTGTGTGTATTCTATGTAGGTATTACCACAGAATAACTTACAGATGTATTAGGTAGTTACCATAAAACATAAAATAGATATTAGTTTTCATATCGGTTCCTAATGAGGTACTACGCATAATCAAACACACGTTCTATTCATATTACTAATACTGTGTAAACAAGAGGGACCTACTATGATCCTTTAAATTAGGTTCTGTACATACTTAAAGTAGGAGCCTGTCAAGTAGCAACCGGGAAAGGACCGTCACGCTGCTCCAGTGCGGGTTGGCGGACTTCCATGGAATATTTTTTTTGGCATGCATGTTTCCCTACGGTGCTTTCCTTCACCGGCGAGGACGTAGTTAATTCAGCACTTAAATTTACTTTTTGCACCGGGGACCAAACCGGGGTCACTCGCGTACTATAAAATTAATGCAAGCGTCTTAACCACCACGCTACCACGACTTACTACCTTCTTAAAGCTGCCAAATTATCTAGCAGCTACAGACTTCGCTTAGAAACTGTCTAGAAATTTGATAGTCTCTGAATGTGAACTGATTTAGTAACTCTTCATTAATTATGCTCATTTTAAGTCGATATGCATTTAATGACAAGACGTTTATAAATATTTAGAGAGCACCACTTTGCTTTCTCCAGTTTACCAGGTAATTAAATAAAATAAGATCAATCGGGCGGAATATTCAATAAGTTATTTATCGGAGTTTGTATCTATAATAGAACTATAATAGATACAAACTACAAACCATTAATTTAACGCTTCTCTGATCTGAGAAATCTGTGTTTTAATATCGTAAAATATTTTGTTGTTGAGGTTTTTTATTACTTTTGTATGCTCACAGCTATAAACTAGCCACGCATCTTGTTGGAAAAGATCAACGTGGTCATCATCCTGTATCATTGTCTTGCTATGGGGTGTCCTACTAAGAAATCACAGTGCTTCATTTTTGTAAAAAAGAAAAAGTCTAAAGTCTTTAAGACTTCAGTAAAAGTTTATCACCTCAAGAAACTCAAGAGAGAAAAATGTACCATAAACATTGCAGCAAATCTATGCTCCTCATCACAAGACAGTGATTTCTCAGAACTTTAACCCGGCTCGAGAACAATGTTCCCAACTTCATAACTAGCTGAAGGCTAGACATCGTCCTGTCTAAATCTGAATCCGTTGGACTATAAGCTGTGGTCAGTACTAGAGGACATGGCATGCTCAAAATGTTACCCGACATGGTTAAAACCGCTTGAGTACCGTGGAAAAGATTCGTGGCCATATGGAGATAAAAGCTCTGTATCAAAACCAAAGGCAGCCTTTTTGGATTATATTGTCTCTTAGTTAATCGCTTACACTTCGATTAATATGTACACATAAGTTTTATTATTATTATACTGGTTCTTGTACTTTAATGTGTAACAGAACTTATGACCATACTAGGCATTGTAACGGTGGTAGTTAGTAGGTAGTAGGTTAGTTATGACATAAAGTAAATTTGAACAGTGAAACTTAATAAGTTTATAATATAAATAAACACCAATGCTTGTACTTTTGCAATTTTTTTGGATATTAGGTGACTTTATTAGGTTTAAACGCTTCGCTTTCCTTTATAAATTAAATGATTACGAATTTCGCGCCGGATTAAGTCAATAAAGAAATGTTCATTTTAAAGATAAAGATTTAAATAACCGCGCAGTTTAATAACTTCACACCTGACACAGTACAACCGCGAAAATAACCTTCTAAACGGTATTGAGATTCAATATTCTGAACGAGGTCTTTAAAAGGAAAAGGATATACACCGACTGTACCGCTGGTTAATTTATTTTATATTATACTTTATATTTGTCAAAGTAGGATAACGTAGGATAGTTCGTCAAAAAATGTATGCCCGCCAAAGGACAGTATTATTAGACAAGTTAAAGATTAACATAAATAACATCCTCTAAGATGATGCTAATCTTGTCATGTGTTTGTGTGTCGACGAAACAGTGTGGCATCCAGATGACAACGGAACCCTAAACTGTGCCTAAACTAAATTCACACATTTCGCCGGTTCTTTCTTTTAACACCGCGTATTGTACTACAACTCTTACGACACTCACAAACAAAAAGAGGATACTCATTCCTCCTCACACTATGCTAATTATCCTCAGTCAGCGTTAACTTTATTTCGAATGTCATCTACACCTGTGACTGAATATTACCAGTGTGTAAAGTAGCAGCCTGTAAAATTCCTATAACTGGGCGAAAGCCTCGTCTCATTAATGAAGAGGGATTTTACTTGACGGCTACGAAGGGAATTTGCCACGCTACTCCAGTTCGGATTGGCGGACTTCGCATGTTCTCGAAATAATATTGTGTATTATTTCTCAGACATGCCGGTTTCCTTTAGCGATGAGCAGGTAATACATTCACTACATAAAATTACAATAATTTAAATGGTGGCGACACCAGGATTCTAACCCATAATCCTATGAAATTAGAGTAAGCGCCCCACTCTCATATAGCGTATTCAAACAACAATGTTACGATAATTTTGCACCAGTGGCTGGCTCGCGAAGAGATTTCTACAACCGCCTCTAATAATAACTAGTCACCGTAAAATTGTATCAATAAGATATCATTACGATTTACATTCCTGATAACTGAGTTAATTGTCGAAAACAATCTTATGACGGCTTTCAAATATTTTGGATTAACATTCTTAATAACTTAACAAGCGAGTAATTGTTGGACAAACTCGTACGTTATGTTTGACAAATGTTAAGATTGTAAGACATTGCTTGCTAGAGTGCTAGAGAGTTGATTCGTTAATAATTTATATATATTCGAATACTACACATGCACGTTTAAATATCTTTGTGATGCCTACAACATTTGTGAACGCTATTGCGATTATATTGAAATGTAAAACCATATCCATCTATAGATATTATTGTTAACATTAACTCTCGACGTGTTATAACAATAGAAATTCTATTGCTACGACACGTTTAGGGTTAAATGAATTATTAAACTTACGAGGTAGCTTTTAATTGGTATATTACTTTATAGGAAACCAAAATAATACACAACTATTAGAACTTACGTGGTGGTGATCTACGAGAATATGCTACCCCTTCTTATTCCGTGGTTGTCGTGAAAGTCATCAAGTCGAGAATAGTAAACTCACTTACCAAGTGTGGAGATTACGGCAAATCGTCCCTATGGAAGAGATACCCTGCAATGTGTATGCACTGTCACATAACAGGGTGATCACATGAGACACTGATACCAGCTATTTAAAATAAAATTTAAGAGAAAAAGATAATAATACTACTAGGTAGTAAAAAGGTATGAAATTCTAAAACTGGTATGAGCGATCTTTAAAAATAATGGTCGGGATACACAAAAGTGCACACTAGGGTAAAATTTTATTTATGCTTATATATTTATTTTATATAATAGCAGTAAAAATTTAACAATAGTCCTATTTACAATAGAAAAGCTAGATGTATTTTCTAATTATTAATAGGAAACCATGAAAAAGGTCATTGTGTGCTATGCGGCGACAGAAATGCACATTTCTTTAGGTTACACAATACAAAAATACGGTGAAAAGAGGACACGATGAGTGAAAAAGCGGGTGAACGGCCGATTTTCATGTCCGCCGTGAAACGCGAATTATACGTAATGCATAACCGTCGGTGTTTTACTGAGAATACGACGGTGATACATGCACAAAATAATGACCAAAAGTTTTCATGTCTCAGTGTCATTGATTAACATATCACTATCCTAGTTATAATTTACTAGATATTATTAGAGTATTAATATATAAGTTATACTTATATTGGGTTATACTTATACGGGATTGCAAAAGTAAAAAAATCATAAATTTTTATTGTCACATTTTTGAATATTATATGAAAATATTAAATTTTTTGTATGTATGTACAACAACAGTTCACTGTCGAGTTTGTCGGCATGGTAGTGAAGGGACAAATTTTTCTTTTATTGTTTAGGGGTGAAAAACGAGGCTACCTCGTCTTGCAATGGTCTCATAGGATAGATAGATTGTAGGTTGGGAGTTTTTGTTTCATAATATTACAGTAACGAAGGAGTTAATGGTCCAGCGATGGTAAGGCTACTAGGCTTTCTGCAGCTCATGGATCCATGCAAAAAACTTCAATCGAAGAATGTTGGAATGCATTGTCACATCTGATGACTAAGAGAGTTCTTACAGTGTTTAGCAGCAGAAATGAGTAAGAGAGTGGTACTTGCGCTAGTAAGGACTACAAATAATTGTTCCGTATCTGGAACAATTATTTGTAGTTTGTCTATGTTCAACTTATTTATGTAAACTGCTCACACGACATAGGAGAAATTCCTTCGGTGGGGTCTATATATTATTTATAAAATAAATTTAAACATAAATCTAGTATGAAGCTCAGTACTATCACTTTTATACCTTGACATATTTCTATTATATACGAGTTTTGTATTTATATTAAATTAATAATGAATATTTATTTATTGTGAAGACTTAGTGAACTTTGACAACTTAAGTTTTCATTTTAGCGACAAATTCATATATGAAAATATTAAATTTTTATATGTATGTACAACAACAGTTCACTGTCGAGTTTGTCGGCATGGTTGTGAAGGGACAAATTTTTCTTTTATTGTTTAGGGGTGAAAAACGAGGCTACCTCGTCTTGCAATGGTCTCATAGGATAGATAGATTGTAGGTTGGGAGTTTTTGTTTCATAATATTACAGTAACGAAGGAGCTAATGGTCCACCGATGGTAAGGCTACTAGGCTTTCTGCAGCTCATGGATCCATGCAAAAAACTTCAATCGAAGAATGTTGGAATGCATTGTCACATCTGATGACTAAGAGAGTTCTTACAGTGTTTAGCAGCAGAAATGAGTAAGAGAGTGGTACTTGCGCTAGTAAGGACTACAAATAATTGTTCCGTATCTGGAACAATTATTTGTAGTTTGTCTATGTTCAACTTATTTATGTAAACTGCTCACACGACATAGGAGAAATTCCTTCGGTGGGGGTCTATATATTATTTATAAAATAAATTTAAACATAAATCAAGTATGAAGCTCAGTACTATCACTTTTATACCTTGACATATTTCTATTATATACGAGTTTTGTATTTATATTAAATTAATAATGAATATTTATTTATTGTGAAGACTTAGTGAACTTTGACAACTTAAGTTTTCATTTTAGCGACAAATTCATATATGAGAAAAATGTCCGCTCACGTCTTCTACCAGTTCCGTGCCGTGTGTAAAAGTGTTCACAGTCACCGCATGTGGACAGGTCGCCTCCTGACACACTTTCATACGCTCGCAATGTTATAATTACATTTTATCAATACCAACACACATGGACGGACGTACAAGTTTCTAAAGACGCCATATTTATTTTTTATTTTTTACGATATTAACAAGTTAACAAGTTTTCTATTTATATTTAATTAATCTGAAAGAAGACGCTTAAAAAAGAAAGATATCTGATTAGACTTCTTAAATATTAGCATATTACAAAGTTTTAGAATATCAGAGATAAATTAAATCTTTTAATCAATTTAATAGTTAGTGTGTACCTAACTATTTAAAATTATTTATAAACGAATTAAAAATCAATATACCACTTTACCTTAGCAATTTCATCGGAAATCGCTCCGAACAAATAATGTAAACAAATTGTTAAATAATATATATATTTGGACACCGAAACCGGTTTTTATTTCACTGGTGTTACTATAAGTATAATAAATCTGTATAAAAGCGGTATCTGTAATTCTATACGTTTTAGATCTTTTGTCTCCTTTCTCTGGCGACCGACTAATGGCGGAAAATCCATCCGAATATACCGAACCCAAAGAGCACGGACTGGGAAGCAGCATCTCTAGTGCGAGGGTACCGGCACTGTGCACAACAACCTGGCCCGCCCGTATGGGGCGAGTACGGGCCAATCTATAAAGCACTTTATCTCGAATTTTATTGGCGCTCTCATGGAGAGGCCTATGTCCAGAAGTAGACTTTAACAGGCTAATAAAGTAAAGTAAAAGTAAGATTACAACTAAAAAATATGTTTACTCTGTTAGTGGAGTAATATAATATAAACTTTGAATGTATACCGTGTATAAGGGCGTGTATGTCACCTTAGTACTGCAGCAATTTGCTGAATTGTTGACATTGACATCACAAAATTTTTGTTTTTCTTATACTCCTGTTTAAATTTTTTATTATTTTTTGTTATGTCATAAAAATATTTTTAATTTTATAGTAGTACCCCATAAATATCCCTTTGTTGGGAAGGTGCGTCTTTTCAATATTTGAGAGAATTTTGGAGTTCTCCAGTAGTGACAGTTAGTGGACTTTAAAGTCGTGGAAACAATATGTTTTATATTTCCTCACGATATTATATCTTACCGCTGAACACGTGGCAAATTCAGTCCTTTAAATTGCATTTAACAATTTTAGTGGTGGCGGCATTAAACTCGAACGGAAGTCTTAGCAATCACGGCTCTACGCACGCACGCATCATACGAGTATCGATTATTAAATTGCATTCTTTCGATTACCCCACTCAGCGAATGAAACGCAGAAGCACTAAATGCGTCTACTTTGCGCCGGTATTCCGCCAGGCCATGGTACTACCACCCTCAAATGTAGAAAAAGTAGTACACGCATCTATGGCAGAGAGGATGGTGCTCTTCTGCTCTCCGATTTTATTTTTTATTTTATAAATTTTTCCTACATCTTTAATCATCATCTCATACATAAACAAATCGTTTATTAATAAAGTACAAATATATACAAATGATTTACAGCATTTACGTTTTATAAGTTATTTGTCATACACAAACAAAGTGAACGGCTCGTGTTAAAACAACCTCTTGCAATGTTTGTTGTTTGACTGAGAGTTATCAGAGCATGCCTCGGAGTTGACACGTGTAGATGTAGAGACCTAAACACAGGTGTTGTAACAATTGGTCATAAGATTACAAACATTTTTACGATACCGCCAAAAGTATTAGAATTAAAGCGTGACTTCCAAGAATACTTGACCTAGCATTAAAAAATAGAGAATATTACAACGTATCTAAAAGCATAAATTACTGTAAAGAAACTTAGGTGTGACATTTGATCAGCATTTATCATTGTCCGCGCACCTCGCTGTGATTAGTCGAAAAGTTCACTTTACCTTGCATTCGCTGAAGTGCCTTAAAAATGTCTAGACCTTTAAAACTAAAAACACACTGGCGCTTACTCTCTTATTCAGCCCATACTTTATTATGCTGATGCCTGTTATTTGGATGCTACAGAGGAGCTACTAAATAAACTTGAACGCTTGCAAAATCTGTCAATCCGTTTCATCTTCGGACTCAAGAAATTTATCCGAATTGGCGCAAAAACCTCAAAGTGGCTCCCAATTCGACTTCGCAGGAACACACAATTATTATGTCTCCTTTTCAACATCCTGCACAACCCGTCCTCTCCATTATATCTCAGGAACCTATTTTACTTCGTTCACACTCCGTATGTGCCATGCAGATCGCATGGCAGGGCTCTCCTTAATTTTCCTATCCATAAATAGAGTTTGTTTCCCTATTTCTTTGAAGTCCATGCAGTTAGGTTGTGGAACTAACTACCTCCTACCATAAGAGATTCCGGAACTATATATTTATTTAAGAAACCTGTAAAAGACCACTACTTAACATCTTGCATATATACCATTTATATATATTTATTTAAATGTCTCTATGTATATTATATAATAATATATAAGCATATTTATTTAATTGTATACATAATATGTATCATTTATGTATTAGAAATGTACGCACTAAGTTATCCATTTCAATAAAACTTCCTATTAGGGTCTGCTAGAAGATATTTCAATCTATGGAATAAGTAGTGCCCTTGTACAAATACTATCTTTTAATGTGTTTATGCCTTTTTATGTGTACATAATTAAAAAATAAAGTCCTAGATTCTAGAAAGTAGAAATCTAGAAATCTTAATAGCATGCGATAGTGGTAATAAAATATTTTATATAATAAAATATTATTAAATACCTACAGCATAAAATAATAATTTGCTACTTAGTGTATTTGGTAGCTATCCAAAAATTTTACTTTTTTTATGTGAAAGGGGGTAAATGAGCAAACGGCTCACTCGATGGTAAGTGATTACCGTCACCTAAGTACATCTGCAGCAGAGGAGCCGCAGGTGCGTTGCCGGCTTTAAAGGATATTTGGAGCATGGGAGGGTGGAATAGAGGTGGGGGAGAAGGCCTCCGCTTACCTCAGTCACCGAAACGAAAGGCAGAAGCACGAGATTCGTCTACTTCACGCCGGTATACTCACACATTTTGTTTACACAAGCTGATTGAGGGAGCTCGGAGTTTGCTTTTCATAAACAGTAAAATGTTATTAAAAACAAATTTATACCGTATGGCAGCGGAATAGGCAACCGACTTCCCGTGGGTATTGTAATTGACAACTAAGGATCTTACAAAACTTCATGGAATTACCACCCGTCACGTTCTATCTCCCAGAGAAGCGAAAAATGAGTTGCAATTGATGACTTCGCAATCACGCTAAATGCAATTCCAAAATCCCTATCCTAGTTAAAGTCTCTGCCTAAGTTTGAAATACACAGTATCCACTATGAAGTCGAAGGTGAATGATATAGTTGCCGGTATAACATATTTGTGCCCTCGATAAACTGCAAAAATCATGTGACTATATTACTTTTCTGTGATAGTAGGTGTTTGTTTAGGAAAAGAACAAGTACTTATTTGAGAGACCTACCTCAAATATACCATGGAGTTTTTTCTCGCTAAACTTCAAGTTAAATTAAAAAATGTGCTAGGAATCGCCCATAGAAATGAATATCAATGTTCAATTAAATAAATATAAAAATATATGAAAAATAAAAATAAAATAAACGGACTCCACCCTATTTAAATTCGAAATTATCTAATAACTAATTTACTGGCCTCCGTATCCTATAGGGATCGTTGAATCTTGTTCATGGTTGATAGTGTTAATTGCACTTTGTCATTTAAGGAAGCAAGTAAATTATTTTGCAATTTCGATACATGTCCCCAAATTCCCCCCGTTCCGATGAGCAACTCGTCAAGGGTTGTTGCTTTTTAGATACAGGAAAATCGCATCCGACCTTTGTCAAGTTCGTGTCACTTTCTACGACCTCAATTATTGCCGAAACTGTAACATAGAAACGTTCTGCGCTTATTACGCTTTCTTTTATTTGTAAACTACCACATTCCTATTTGGTCAAGTTACTTAACATTGAAGGAGCTATTTTAGATAATCATGTCCTTATAATATAATATAATTTCTTATTCATTTAAAAAAAAAATACTTTGTTAAAATGAGATTACGTTGATTATTACGAGTATATAAACGTAGGACTTGATTATAGATAACAATGAGTTATGATCATGTTACAATAGATGAAACGATATAATGAATGACAAATATACTTTGTACGTCGCAACATATAATACTAGGAAATCAGAAACCATCTAGGATGATTCATTCGAGCGGAACGAGCACTGTGCATGATTGCTCCATCGCTTTTGTAACAAAGATTTATTCGCTTATAAGGTAAGTTTATATAAATGAGTAAAAAGTATGACTGCAACCGGAGTTAACTATAACTTAGATACTAAGTATAATAAAATATATTTTTTATATTTTCTTAACTACCGCGTGGTTATTGCTTTGTTCCCCATGCGTGATTGAAGTATCCTAGGTTTTAAATCTTAAAATATATACATTACAATATTTATGGCGTGATGTTTCTAGAAGATAGTAACAACATTAAACTTCAAAATATTTTTCATATACAAACGTTGCTTTCTTATAGTTTTATGATAATCGACCCGGCTACGTCTTCACAGATAACAACAAACAGCCTATGATCATTTCAAACAGTGTAAGAATTTTGAAAATAGTCTCCCAGCCCCATATTGACATAATATATACAAACACTCACAATCTTTCTTTTAAATATCACTATAGATGTGTATGCGATTAACGACTCTTTTAACGAATTATAAATACACATTATTCCACAATAGACCTCTCCGAAGAAGCCAGGGTTATACATAACAACCACGCTTGGCTGGCGAATGGGACCGGCAGTTCGCGGAAAGAGAGTTAATGTCTGTCCAGTAGTCCACGTATTTTAGGTCTGGCGATATAAGAAATGGCTATAGCGGTTCTTTATCTTTCCCTTGCCTTGAGTCGACTCTTACCCAGTAAAAAATATTGTACCACCCCTGTCTCATTCTTTTCCAGCGCCATTTTAATAATTTAAAGCCTTTAATAAAACAATTTTAAAAGAAATAATGGTGTAGAATGCTTGAATGCAACCATGGTTTCCGGTTTGGTTTTAGATGTAATAATAATCCTGCATTCAGACAAATGTACTAATAATAGCGCAATCTTTTACCATACCATACCAGGGTAATACGGAAGGAAAGAGAAAGTGAAGATGAGTCGTGCACCGGTTAGCGCTAGCGCTTAAGGCACTAGGACATAACATTTACCGATGACGATTTCTGATATTCGTTTTTACTGATTTCGGCAGTCAGAAGAAGGTAAATGTCGCCTACATTTACCTTTGCCTCGTGCCTTACGCCTTTATTTATAAAATGTAAAAGTACGGTCTGTAATAGGTAACGAAATACATACACATTTGAATAAAAACAAATAACTTTATACAAAATTTCAAATGCAATACATATTGCACAAATTATACATATTTAACATGTTATGCGGGTCCGGTGTTCCGGTTTGGTTTTAGATGTAATAATAATCCTGCATCCAGACAAATGTACTAATAATAGCGCAATCTTTTACCATACCATACCAGGGTAATACGGAAGGAAAGAGAAAGTGAAGATGAGTCGTGCACCGGTTAGCGCTAGCGCTTAAGGCACTAGGACATAACATTTACCGATGACGATTTCTGATATTCGTTTTACTGATTTCGGCAGTCAGAAGAAGGTAAATGTCGCCTACATTTACCTTTGCCTCGTGCCTTACGCCTTTATTTATAATACCTAGTGTTTGAGATTAAATTAAAAATGTGCTAGGAATCGCCCATAGAAATGAATATCAATGTTCAATTAAATAAATATAAAAATATATGAAAAATAAAAATAAAATAGTTAAATTCGAAATAACTAATTTAATGGCCTCCGTATCCTATAGGGATCGTTGTATCTTGTTCATGGTTGATAGTGTTAATTGCACTTTGTCATTTAAGGACAATATTATATAACAAATAATTTACTTGCTAATTATTTTGCAATTTCGATACATGTCCCCAAATTCCCCCCGTTCCGATGAGCAACTCGTCAAGGGTTGTTGCTTTTTAGATAAAGGAAAATCGCATCCGACCTTTGTCAAGTTCGTGTCACTTTCTACGACCTCAATTATTGCCGAAACTGTAACATAGAAACGTTCTGCGCTTATTACGCTTTCTTTTATTTGTAAACTACCACATTCCTATTTGGTCAAGTTACTTAACATTGAAGGAGCTATTTTAGATAATCATGTCCTTATAATATAATATAATTTCTTATTCATTTAAAAAAATAAATACTTTGTTAAAATGAGATTACGTTGATTATTACGAGTATATAAACGTAGGACTTGATTATAGATAACAATGAGTTATGATCATGTTACAATAGATGAAACGATATAATGAATGACAAATATACTTTGTACGTCGCAACATATAATACTAGGAAATCAGAAACCATCTAGGATGATTCATTCGAGCGGAACGAGCACTGTGCATGATTGCTCCATCGCTTTTGTAACAAAGATTTATTCGCTTATAAGGTAAGTTTATATAAATGAGTAAAAAGTATGACTGCAACCGGAGTTAACTATAACTTAGATACTAAGTATAATAAAATATATTTTTTTAAATTTTCTTAACTACCGCGTGGTTATTGCTTTGTTCCCCATGCGTGATTGAAGTATCCTAGCTTTTAAATCTTAAAATATATACATTACAATATTTATGGCGTGATGTTTCTAGAAGATAGTAACAACATTAAACTTCAAAATATTTTTCATATACAAACGTTGCTTTCTTATAGTTTTATGATAATCGACCCGGCTACGTCTTCACAGATAACAACAACAGACAAACAGCCTATGACCATTTCAAACAGTGTAAGAATTTTGAAAATAGTCTCCCAGCCCCATATTGACATAATATATACAAAAACTCACATTCTTTCTTTTAAATATCACTATAGATGTGTATGCGATTAACGACTCTTTTAACGAATTATAAATACACATTATTCCACAATAGACCTCTCCGAAGAAGCCAGGGTTATACATAACAACCACGCTTGGCTGGCGAATGGGACCGGCAGTTCGTGGAAAAAGAGTTAATGTCTGTCCAGTAGTCCACGTATTTTAGGTCTGGCGATATAAGAAATGGCTATAGCGGTTCTTTATCTTTCCCTTGCCTTGAGTCGACTCTTACCCAGTAAAAAATATTGTACCACCCCTGTCTCATTCTTTTCCAGAGCCATTTTAATAATTTAAAGCCTTTAATGAAACAATTTTAAAAGAAATAATGGTGTAGAATGCTTGAATGCAACCATGGTTTCCGGTTTGGTTTTAGATGTAATAATAATCCTGCATCCAGACAAATGTACTAATAATAGCGCAATCTTTTACCATACCATACCAGGGTAATACGGAAGGAAAGAGAAAGTGAAGATGAGTCGTGCACCGGTTAGCGCTAGCGCTTAAGGCACTAGGACATAACATTTACCGATGACGATTTCTGATATTCGTTTTTACTGATTTCGGCAGTCAGAAGAAGGTAAATGTCGCCTACATTTACCTTTGCCTCATGCCTTACGCCTTTATTTATAAAATGTAAAAGTGCGGTCTGTAATAGGTAACGAAATACATACACATTTGAATAAAAAACAAATAACTTTATACAAAGAATTTCAAATGCAATACATATTGCACAAATTATACATATTTAACATGTTATGCGGGTCCGGTGTTCCGGTTTAAAACCTGCTAACTGTATATTATTAGAATAAAGAGAAAATACAATGATTTTAGTGTCATTTAAATTGCACAGCAGTTTTAATATATTAAAAGCAACATTTAACTAAATAACATAACGTAAGATAACTCATTATCCGGTTTCTTTTGTCTCCTCCAATATGTAAGACAGTTTTTGCTGTTGGTTGGTCTAATGCTGCACATGCCAATCCGTCCGGTAAGCTTAGCTTTTCCAATATTGGGAGATTCCTATGCCAAGCAGTGAACTCAGTAGAATCTTATTTAAACCAAAATTTCAATACATCGTCATTCAGTATCGAAAATAGTATGGCGACACAGACCGATACGCTAACCGTGAGCAAAGCAACCTTCAAATTTCTTGATTAGCATACTAACGGACGACTGGTTCGTATTTTATAAAACAAGGATAAAAACTACAATAAGTAAAAGATTCTCACATGCAAACATTATTCATAATTAATTTTATAGTTGGTTCATCAACCTTTACGGCATGCAAAGAATTCCACACAAAGCTAGGCAATGTAATCCCATGGTAAGCCAGTACTCCCGCATAATTATATTTCAGTCTATTTGTTCGATCAATCTCCGCAGGGCAATAATTATGGTAGCAAACTTATGCAGCAAAGAATATATAAAATGCATTCAGCCATTATTACTTTTAGGTTGTTTTCGTCTTCTTTTTTGAACATACGAAGACTAGAAAGAGCCAGTAAAAGCCATTCAGTCTCACCACGCTGGTCAATCGGGTTGGTGAGCGCAGTGCTGATGCTACTCAACATTGGTCTGTGGGATTTGGGTACGGCAAATTCCGCCATCATTCGTAAATCGCCACCTTTCCTGCTACTGTACATTTATATTAAGTATATTACAATGTTTAGCAAATAACGTCCCTTAATTAGATTTACATTATGCATAAAAATATCAGTATAGTTACTCATTTTACTCTTAGCTGCTACACTTAATTAAACCGGCTTCTTAGGACTTCGACATTAGCTAATGCATTAAATAATTTTATTCCATATCGTGCTAAAACAATCGTTAATTGTACTAAACTTCGCATAAATGAATAATTGAAACAGTTGAATAATTCGTTAAAACAATACGATAAAACACGAACACGGGTAATCACTAATTCAATCATCTGTTTTATAATACTGAATGTCATTTGCAAAGAATAACAAAGCCTAGAAAAATATTAATATTTTCTAAGTATTAATTCGTCCTCGCAACATTGTACCGATTTCTCTGAAATCTATGTATCAAATTATTCTAGACGCGAGCTCATCTAAAGATAGTAATTTGTGAACGCGCACGCGGAACTTTGCTAATTGTTTTCAATTTAGTAATTCAATGTAATGTGTTAGTAGTAGTATGTTACAAACTGTGATAAATTCTATAATGTTCTATAACGCATTTTACCTAAACTGAAGTACAGATATATATCTTACCGGTCGTTAGTCCAATGACTCGTTTATGCTATGTAGAATGGGTCAGCTAGTTACGCTCCCTGCTTTAGTTGCGTCTGGAAACTGCCACTTAACTAAACAACCCTCATAAAAAATAATACAAGTGGTGCTAATATTGTTACGCTTCATGGTAACGGCACCACGTAAGCATTAAATACTAGGTTAGATGGTTCATGATTATTATCGAATGGCGGGCAAAAGACTGAGGTAAGTTTCAGTTTCTAACATGATGAATTGTTGTAATATAAACTAATACAATACTTGCTAGTATTTAATAAACAAATATTAATTTCTTATTCTCTTGCTTGTTTAAATTTTGTAGAAATGTATTTACTCAACCTAGGAGATAAGAATCCGCAGGTATTCCAATATGTATGTATATATAACTATGAATTTGTGTTCCAATATGTATGTCCGAAATTGGTGAATTTTTAGATCCACCATCGTAAGTCGACAATAATCAATTCCGATGGCGCAAGTCCAGAATTGTATAATACCTAAATCTTTTAGGATCGGACATAGGTCGCTGAATTATTTTAAAAACATTCACCAAGACGATTCCGAATCATAGATTCCGCGATTTAGTAATAACGTGAATCTTAGCGTACGACAGTGGTTGTTCAAAAAGAGAGTAAGCCATATTGTGTTGTCTGTTTTAACCACGCCGCCGGCCAGAGTTCTGTGAATATTATAGAATAATATCGATGAGTTGCATTATTTAATAGGTTTTTTTTTGTATAATACGATAATTACACACATATAACATGATGAGGACAAGTTTTTTCTGGCGCTTCGCCGGCACGCTCTCTTGGCTCTCTCGGCTCGCGCGCATGGTCACTGTTCTAACCTAACATAACCAAGCAGAATGTTTAGTTCTTCGTTACACTCAGAAAACAGATTCCTCAAGTCGCCGCGGCGTATGTCAACATTAACCATTTTCTTTTATGCGAAAGGCGTCAAACGAGCGCGGGGTTTAGCTGATGGTAAGTGATTACCGCCGCCCACGTACATCCCCAACACCAGAGGTGCTGCGGATTCGTTGCCGGGCTTTAAGGGTATTAGGGAGATGGGAGGGACGATGAGAAGGGGGAAATTTTCGTGAACCGCCGAACTTATATATGCATCAATTTTGGAGTCATTCAAGAATAATGGAAGCAATAAAATTAATGTTGTCATTCGATTTGTAATTATGATGAAGACAAAGCAGGAAAACTGCAAAATGACTTCTAATGAAGTAAAGACGTAACAAACTAGAGGAGCAGGTGAAAATGGTAGTTAAAAGTGGTACAAAAAAACCAATTTGCTAACGTGCTGCGTTTAATGCTAATGACCTGCGTCAATTTCACACGGGGCTAGACTTTCGTTCTCGTAATATTTAAATCTCATTCAAGCGCTGCAAAGATTCATAATGTAATTTAATTGTAATAATTATAAGAATGCTCGTGTTTGTGGTTTCGGTATCAACAACTTATAAATACTACAAAAAAGAACTCTTATGTCACAGCAAACCAGACATTATGTTAACGTCTTGTTATTTGTTAAGTCGAGTCGTAAAACTTTTTGAAAATTCGCTTACTTAGTGAATAAAAAATTTATAGAAATATCTTAAAAGTATTTTTTGTAAGCATATGTTTAGTTTTATTTTAGGGCAACTTCTAAGGAAAAATTGTTAAGGTCGAATTTGTGTGCAACGTTTTCGTGCGAAATTTCGGATAGCTGTAAGTGTCTTGCTTTTTTGGAAGTGCGTAATATTAATTTGTTTATGTAGTGTACGTATTTCAACTTTAGTAATATATATTGTTAATTAATATTTATTGATTAATTTGACACAAAGATTTAACAAGATAGGAATTTAGAATTTCTGTATGTTATGTACCATATACCGTATTTAAACGAAAATCATTGAAATCACCGAATGATAATATAGTTCATAAGCTGTGACCAAAACAAACGAACATATATTTAGGGTTTTTCTTCATATATTTACTCACAAAGACCGTGGTATATTTTCAAATATTCAGTTTACAGCGCGAGTACACAAAGCTTTCTATATTATCAGTCAAATATCATAACCCCATAAGGCTACACCCACTCGGAGCGGCCACCTCGGACCGTCAACTAAGGCTAGCCATGTTGGTTGGCCGTGGGTGACCAAGGCGGGAACCCGTTTACTTTTGGAGAATTTAATAGACAGATTGATTCTCTGAGCTTATCATCTTAAGATATTTCTATATCTCAAAGTTTAACGGCAGATCCGTTTGAAATAGAAGATAAGATTAGTGTTTTAGACACAAAGACTGTTGCACACACATCGCAGTCTGGATCTACCAGCTGAACCTACTACCACTTACCAGTGGTAGAGCCAAGCTGCGACTTTAACTACTGCTGAAATGGGCCGGCTTGACCGGGGTACCTCGACCTCGCTAAATACCGACTCTAGTAAACCACAGTATCTACTGTATCTTCTGTGGTCTAGTGTATGTATCCGTATACAACTACTAACAATGGAATTATAATTTTTCCTGCAGTCTCCTGCCTCCGCTCTCGCGAGATTCGTTGACAACATTTT
The DNA here is from genome assembly GCA_029286595.1 of Bhutanitis thaidina. Taxonomy (NCBI): domain Eukaryota; kingdom Metazoa; phylum Arthropoda; class Insecta; order Lepidoptera; family Papilionidae; genus Bhutanitis; species Bhutanitis thaidina. The sequence goes on from JAGSMS010000005.1 coordinate 7,791,790, forward strand.
TAAAACATCAAGCTTATTTGCGAATAATTATAAGTTTAATTGTATAAATAATTCTATTAAGCAGAAGTAATGAGACATTTATTTCATTTAAGCACGACAAAAACACCAATAATGTAACATACTTGAATTTATACACCAGAGTACTCGATGATACAACACGTGTTTTACCTCAAAATTATTTTAAATAAGGAAATACACACCACTTTAATTATACATGCAGTTATCAGCTAATTAACTTTATTACTCACCTGTTTAAATTTTGATAACGAAAAAAAAATAAGCGAAGCTATCGATTTTGGTGCGTAACACGGTACTTAATTAATACCGTGTTACGTAAAGATAATGAAGTTAATCGGCGAATTAACCGAAGCTCATATCGCAGGTATCCTCAGCCCGTCCCACTCTGCAGCCAACTTTTATGGCTTCTTGGTAAAGCTAAGCGGATTACGACACTGCAAACCGGTAATTTATATGTAAGGAACACAATATAAAAGCAAGTAGTCAGAGTATCGAGCTTTAAACGAATGGCGTACATACACAACACGCTATAAAATCAGGATGCTGTATTAATATCCGTTCTGATACAGCATGACACCACACAATGTTTTATGTATAAAATGTATTATAGTATAATTGCTAAAATCGACATCAATCTATAGTATAGTAGTACGAAGAATATAAAAAAAATCATTAATGTCCGCAAAAAGTACTTTTGCGGACGTTTATCTAATAAATGATTTTCCAATAATCGTTCGCTTCAGTCTGGACATTCCTCTCATATCATAGACGTTTTGGTTTCCAAACCAAGAAAATCTAATAAATCTATAATGGTAAGATTTGTAATAATGGTAGAGTCGGGAGAGGAAGACCTAGGCGAACATTTCACGAACAAATCGGAGACGTGCTGGAAAAAGGCCAGGTCAAGAGTATTCTAAACCAACGAGCATGCATGCGAAGATTAATGAAAGTGGAAGAAGCGAAAGACGTATGACAGGACAGGACTGTAGCAAGTGGAAGAAGATTGTCTCAGCCTACCCCGTTCGAGAACAAGTTGTGAATATATAATAATAATTGAAATAACGTCTTTCTATCTGTATATTGATACATAACAACTAATGATATCAACTTGATTTGGCACGTGTTTGTCACTGTTCTAAAACGCATTTGTCGGATTATTTTAGATATTTATTAATAGATTTTTGGGCATATTGTAAGCATGATTTTTTTTTGTTTCATCCACTATGTGATGCATCATTTGAAAGAAGTTGCCTTGCCGATTATGAAAATTTATTTTAATACTTAGCGCTTCCAGATATCGTTATTCATCATATCAGCCTACTACAAGTCCACTGCTGAACATAAGCCTACCCCAAAGATTAAGATATCGTCATTGCGCTGATTATATTTTGTGTCTATTTATTAGAACGAATATACCTAAATGAAAAGTACTAAAGCTGTTGACGTAAAACTGTAAAGGGTACATATTTAAGACAAGTAGGAACGTACTTTAATACATTTTCTGTAATATCTAATATAACTGACCTATAAACAGTTATAACTAAGTGCCTATTTTATTTGTTCTACTAAAAGTGAACGGAACCCGAAACAATTCAAATAAGCCTTAGCTATAGTACCTAAGTATATTTTAACTTTCATTTCAATTACCCGTTAGATCATGAAATAACTTTTCTTTACTTTTTGTGAAGCGTTCCCGAATTCGAAAAAAGTCAAAGACAATAATTGTGCAGCACACTAATCGTTTGCTTCCTGTAGTGGTTGCGTTTTAACTGTATTCGTGTCTCTAACTATGAATATTTTCCCTTCCTTCAATTTTATCGCAAACTCCTTCAACAGATATAGGAAGTTGAAGACCTGTGTATGTCTGTCACTACGTTAATGCTAAAAGTTACGATTCTATATTTGGTATACCTTTTGTCAACTGTGCAAATTTGTTTGTTAACCAGAAGGTTGTCAAGTTATCACAATCAAATTCCGCTTGACAAGGGCCATCAAATCAAATCATTTATTCATCGACATAAGAAACATAATTTTACTTGTCAAACGTAATTTTTTTTAATCTATCACCGTGGTCCTCTTACGGAGAAGAATCCGCCGAAAGAAACTCCGTCTATCTTATTGTATTATTTTTAAAACAAATAGAAATTAATAGTATAATAAAATTTTTAGAAACTGCTTGGGAGCAATTGTGTTCCCAGGGGTTATTATATAAAATATAAAGTCTAAGACTATATTTATGAAAATTTAAACCTATTGATAAGAAAATTATGCGCACATAATGGGATTTTCTGGTAGAAACGTAATCATTATCATGTTTAAACTTTTTAAATATTCTTTGTGTGGATTGCAGTTTTATTTATTTCCCACAGAAATATTTCAACATTCCCCAATACTGAACAATAGAAACATTTGTTGGCTAAATCAAACAAGGGACAAAAAATGTCGCAACATAATAGTCTATAAAAAGCCGAATCAACTCAATTGATTTCTATTGTGCCGTAAAAGTAGCGTGGTGGGTTTTGTACCTCAGTGTTTCGGCAACATGACGTCGCTAATAAAAATGCAAGGCCTATTACCTTGAGCTAGAAAATATTTAGACAACGTTTTACCTTTGAACAAACTGGGAGTTACCAAGCCGTAGCGGCGTTTGAATCTGCTAGTAGGTGTTCTAAGAAAATCCTAAGGGAATATCTTGTGGGAAAAAAGCGACGTAAAATTAGACTAAATAAAACATCAGAAAAAATATCTCTCCTACGCCAGAATGACCATCTCAAGTATGCCTGACCATGCGTATTCATTATCAAGATGCGTAAATGGCAGCATCGTCTAAGCTGCGAGGCGTCTGGTACTGCGATCGCCTATGCGCATGTCATGCGTGGTATCGGCCATTGGACTAGCATTGGGAGAGGTTTTTGTCTAGTAGTGAACTGTTTTGTTGCTACTTAAGACGAAGATGCCTGTATTGTTAGATACCTGTGGGGGCGGACACTGATGTAAATATTTTTGTGAATGAAACATGGCCTTAAGCGTATTTACAGGGATAATAAAATTACAGGGAAAAATAAAAAAAAATCTATGATACAAATAAATTAAAATCAATTAACATTTAATGCAAAAAGTTAATTTACTCATGTAATTTCTTCATTCAATCCGAATCTTCCTTTTCTCCCGAAGAGGCGAAAATAGCATTGTGGAAGTTTGACTGATTTTTAAATAACTTCTTGTCTGTAATATCTGTCTATGGGTGACAGTGGTATGAGTGCTTATATATAGTGGCTAGAACCAGGGTACTTTTAGCTTTATAAGTGGCGACGAGGCAGTTTATTTTCGAAAACAAGGTAACAACGCCTCCATCTCCATCATGTTGATTCATTTTCATGGATGTTATTGCCTATGGACCACTGAAACTATTTGTAATCGGATGAGCTCTATGTGCCCGTTTATCTAACACTAGCTTTTGCTGTCGATTTCATCAACGTATAATCTAGATTTACACGGTAGTTTTGATTTATAATGTTATCTCAATAAATAAACAAGTAAATTTTTAGGCTTCCGAAAAGTGAAAGAAATTCACAAAACCTTCAAATCGTTCTTTGAATTTTGTGTCCATAAAGTATTGGATCCATATCCTATTCTGGTCAATCCCAGTATTATTCTACAATACATATATCGCAGTTTTCAACCGACTTCAAAAAAGGAGAAGGTTACCTATCAGACTGCATTTTTTTGTGTATGTTGCGATATCTTCGTAAGAACAATGACTGATGATTCTTCTTTCATAACTCTTCATCATATAAATTAAAGTAATATTCTATCCTTAAGGGTGAGGAAATAGAGGTTGAAGTTTCATGTCAGACTTCAGTTAACTCAGCAGACAGAATTCGACTACATAAATTGATTGAAGTCTGTTGTTTCTCTAAAACTTTCTCATAAACTTTCGAACAATGTAAACCTTATCCTTATCACTCCAGTAGTCGATTAAGAATACCGTACTGATCCATCCCGCTATTATTCCAGGTTTAAAAGGATTGCAGATTGTAAGTAGAGTCGTTAACATTTGAAAAGTGAAAACCACTTCAAAATCGGTTGAAGCTTGATGCCTGAATAGACAGATAAGGAGACAGATAAAAATTCACAACAAAATACTGAGTTCAGAGTTAAGATCTTATCCTAAGAAGTTTTTTTTTAGAATATCTTTAAGTACAGAGTTTTTTAGAGTTTCGTAATAGTATAGATACACAAACAACGCTTATGCATTTTAGGAAGGTACATGTTCAGATTTCAGATATTTATGAAAACCAGCCGTAATAAAAAGCAACTTTTACGTGACTTATTAAAATATTGCGAATGTAATATATTTCATACTTACAACAATGTCTTATATATTTCACAAGATATTTTAAACAGTTCCTTATATCCGTCCTTGCACTCACAATTCTTCGTGAATGTAAAGTAACTTAACGCTCTTTACACAATAAAAGACAAAAGGATATTATTACGAACAAAGCAATCAGGTTTGTGATATAAACGTAGTCGCCGTCACCTTCAAATCGGTATGAAATAAGGAAGCATTCAGTCATTTTAAACAACATACATTGAACTATCAACAATCAGGAGGACCTCAATTAGTTTCGTAGCGTAAATTAATAGCGTGAAGCGCTATTCGAGCATTACATGCAACAGTTAGATATTACGGTAACGTATTGGATCGCGTGATCCGGATTGACCGATGCGTCAAGAAATATCACGAATGTCTTGTTGTAAGGTAAATTCACTGTCTGAATAAAACCACCCGTTACAAGTTACGTTTCCGCATTGCACAACCACTTTCGGAACATGCACACACAGTCATGCAAAAACGTTTTAACTTGACTGATAACAAAATATTATACTAAAATACAGAATTTTTTTATAAAAATTGTGCAACTCAATTTAATTTTGAAAATATGATCGTGATATAATGTTGACCCCCTTATACCTCCGTCTAGTGGTTAGATAAGTTACAGAATACGTGATATTATATATTTCATCTTAACAAATAATAAAAAAAGCAAAAAGTTATAATTAAGGCGGAGTCCCCATACATTATATTTGTTATTTCATAGTTCTTTTTTGTTTTGTTCTTTCGTAAAAATATCAATACGAGTACATACGTTTTACTTGGTGTGATTGTAACGCAAACTAACTACAAATATAATATAATAAAACCGGCCAAGTATGCGTAGGGCCCGCGCTATTCATCCCGAACTGAATGTTGGGATGATGTCCCGTTTTTTTGGTAAATGCATAACACAGATACTCGTATATTGTGTGGTTGTATGGAACCTTTGGTGCGAGAGTCCCACACGCACTTGGCCCGTTTTTATTTTGTCATTTCCATTATCGAAAGAGCAGCATTGTTAATTTAGTTAAGAAAACCTTTTTTAATCAAATGATCAGTTCGGAGGACAATATTTATTAAATAATTAAAATATAAATATACTACAGGAGGTGTGAAAATAATTTCAAAGACAATTTCCTTCAACGAAACGATACCAAACAATCGGTACGTGGACAGAAAGTATAGTTGCGTAATTGATTTATATTTGTCTTACATACATGGACAGTGATCTCACACGAAACAATAATATAAACAATGCATTTTTAAATAGCAATGCTGTCATACTACTTTCCCTGCATTCTATTAGCGCATTGTTATTTTTTAACTGCTGTTTAAAAAAAAAGCGGTTGGGTTGGTTTTGGTTTACAAGGCAAATTGAACAATGCACTCACACTACAACTTAAATTTACACCTTGAATCTCTTTCGGAGTAAGCAGAGATACCAGGGCCTCCGTGCTGTCAAAGGAAAGAGTCCGTTCGTTCAGATTCGATGAAAGTCGGTCCAGCCACCCTTGACAAAAATGTATACTGCATAAAAACGTGACTGGTTTGTTAGAGCCTTACCGCTCTTTTGATGCTGACCCCAATACGTAAAGATGTTTATGTACATAATATATTTGGCATAAGTCGTCTTAAACAAACAGGGGTGTTGTAATTCTTCAGTTATAGCCCGATCGCGAATGAGGTTGGTATTTGCCTAAACAGGTAAGAAGGAACATCCTAAAAATCCTATAAATGGGAGCCCTCCCCCCTCCTTCTCCCATTAGTTTACGTGTATAAACACGACTATAAAGTCAGAACCGAAACGGCTTTATGCCTTGATGTTAACTAGAGTAATAAGAGAGAAGTAACTACAATAATTATTTTAATATGAAACCATTTCTTGCACTCGTAGTTCAAAGTTATAATAATATTTTATTTCGTGCGATAAATTGGATAGAAAATATAGATTGATTTTGACTGCATCTCCTGATAAGCGATGACGGCATGGCAGTGATAGACATAAATTGAACTCCTCTTGCATTTTGTATTAACCAACACCTATTTTCATATTATTGTAAAAGGATGTTACGCCCACTCTTGCAGTTGGTCTACTTTACGTCCCTCGACGAAAAAGGTAAAGGACATTCGCACGTATGTGGGTTGATTAGCAATACACGCAATATATGGAATTACAAACGAAACTTGTCTTATTTCATTACACGCTTTGCACGCAACTTTGTTCGCGTAAAGTAGAAATATTAATTTTTCTCTCAAATAGCTAAAAAGATAATGGCTTCAGTAGTTTTTGAGATGAGACTGCGGGTACTGCGCTTACCAACCCGCTTGCCCACATTGGTAAGGCCCATACTGTGGTTAGACCACAGACCAGAGAAAGACACAGAGAAGATTTCTGATTGGCTAGCGGAATTTTCCACGGGCAGGCAAGTTGTTATCGGTACTTTTAAAAACAACATGGCATGAGACCAGTACTAAAGTTTTGCTGATGAAGAAAATTTAAAAATTACACTTATTATTTGAAACAAAAACCTTTTCCACTGTAAGATCCTTAAAACCGTAGGAAGGAAGACGCTTTATTTTGCATTATTTGTGTTAAGGGAAAAGCCTTGAAAGTCTCATCTCCCGTACATCTCCCACGGCGATGTTCGTCACCCATCACCTTCTGTTTTCCGGGGAAGCTAAAAGTGGGTCGCGGAAGCACGTTTGGTTTAGCTGAGTCATGCGAAATGGAATCCGTAATCTCTGCCTAACCCTGTGGGTATTATTCGTGAGTGCGTTGCATCGTATACGGAAAGATGAAGACGAGTGATTTCCTCTATGTTTGGGAGTACATTTACGGCTGTGTAATACCTCCTATGCAGTTGACATCTCAGTAGTATTCGGAAGTTATGGCCATGGTCAATATACGCATATACCAAGAGGACATCACATTATTCCTAAACCAATAATAACTTTAAATATTTATATAATACATATAATGACATATATTATAAATATGACAAAAGCACTTGAATAAATAACCTTTAAAAATATCCATTAAACCGTTTAGACTGAAGAAAGTTACGAAATTCTTGATTGCAATGCACATAACGATTAGGCCCCCGGTGATTAGCAAGCTACGAATATAAGATGATGTTATTAATAAAAGTGTCCGATCAGAGTATTAAATTATTAATACCATAAGTAAAGTAGAGTAGCAGCCTGTAAGTGTCTAATGCTGGGCAAAAGCCTCCTTCTCGAATACGAATATCTGAAAGAGATTTTGGAAAGGGATGAGCCCGCCTCGCTGCTCTTGTGCGGTGCGGTTCACATATCCTCGAAAAAAATAAATTTTATTATTTGCCAGACATGCAGGTTTCCTCACGATGTTTTCCTTCACCTTCGAGCATTTAGTAAATACAGCACTTCAAATTGCTAGTAACAATATTTATGGTACCGGCAACTGGGAGTCGAAACCATGTCCCTAGCGCCCTTTGGGAATACCATACAAAAAGTAAATATACTTGTCTTATATTGCATCCCAACCTCCTCTCATTGTTTTGATTGGTCGTCGAAGCATTAATAACGCAGAGGAAGAAAAGAAAGAAAATGTGCTTGGTTGTTTTAGGTCACATATATCATCATGATAAATTATGCATTTCTTGTAGTAACTAGAAGATCTTGTTGTAGATTTTATTGATTAAAATACATCCAAGATAAGAAAAAACTAGTTAGGTTCAATATTCATATTTTTGTCTTAACAAAATCGACCTCCATTGGAAAAATTAGAGCGTGACGAATATAATATGAATAGCCAATTGTAGTAGTTCGCCTTCACATGTATAAAAAATAATTATTACCACAATACATAACACATTTAAAGACGATTCTTAGCCACAATATCATTTTGATTTTGTTTTACCTTTTTTGATTATACCGGTATCGTTATAGTTTCCTATTAATTATACTATAATAATATCATTATATATTATATACTATAATAATATCACTCGCGTTGAGGGCACGCGCTCTTCTAGCCAGTCTCTCAAAGCAAGGCCTCCTCAAGGCTCTTGTCTCCCCCAAATCCTTTTGTCACTTTACACGAGTGGCATTCCAGAGTAGACATAGGTCAATCTCGCGCTTTTAGCGGACACAGACCTTTACTACTCGTCTACTTTCCCTAAGCCGTTTTTACGATAAGATCCGAGGAAATGTGAGATGCAGTACCAGATACACGGGACAAAATAAAACCAAACTCGTAAAATCATTAATTTTTGTGTTACACAAATATTGTTTTTGACTAGAATTGGTTCTCAAGAGTCTTGGCTCACAGTCAGGTACGTTAAACACTAAGCCTCAATTAAAGAAATCAATGTAGGCGCTTTTGCTCCAAATAATACCACACGGTATTGGTTTTGGTTATAACTCTTTTCCATTTTCTTTAAACATCGCTATTTTCTTGATAATATAGAGTATCCATGTTTTTTTTTTCAATTTCGTACTTTGCAGACCTATTTTTTGAAACTATTGGAAAGGATCAAATTTTCCCTTTAATTTCTACAGTGGCAGCCCACATGTTTGAAACGCATAAAGACTCTCTTTGCAGCATGCCAATAAATTTCCTTTGCATCTATAATGGTAAGTTTTCATTACTAAATTTCTTTCTTTTCATTAATAACCTAATAATGATTCCTTATTTTACATTCAACACTTGAACTTGAGCAAAAATTTACGTAATTATTTAAAAATTGGAAAAAATATTTTTATTCATTACGAGTTACACTTAGTGGCATTTGTACCAATACAGTAATGTTATAAAACAACCTTTATTCTTAAAGTAGTTAGTAATGAGTAATATGCGAATGAAACTCTATTCATAATGTTATCGGAATTTGCCGACGTCTGTGCTCAGTAGGTCAAGCGAATGGTGCACTTACCGAAGTTTAGGCTAACAGTTATCGCACACATTTTCAACTACGTACGAGTACTCGTATATCTAATCCATTGTTATCAAAGTAAATAAAAATATTACACAGATGAACGCTGAAAACTCACAAAACTTTTTGTAAACTGTTGAGTCCTCAAAATGCACATAAAATACTTCGTTTCATTTCTTCCCTTTTATTTAATGTTGCTTATAATAATATTTTTTACTTATATTATTGACAAGGGCAAGAAAATCTGCTATTCCATTTCATCCCGCGGGTGTAAAGAAATCGGAAAGAATAATAACAATGCTTAAATATTGAGAATTTGTAAAATTCGTAGATACCAGAAAAGCCATGAGACCTCCGACACATGACGGAATTTTCATGTCATATTTGGTAGACCGTTTAAAATGGACGGTGCCAAAATGGTTATTGCCAATCTCAGACAAATTATAATTGGTAAGCTATTCGGAGCCTGTGCCCTGCAATAGACTATTTAGAAGAGCTAAAGAAGAATGAAGATAATATCATAATTTTTCGTTCACAAATAAATAATATCCAAATCCTAGAAATGGTGATGATTTAAAACTATATGTTCCCTAATTTAGTAATGAACACACAGATTTCGAACACTTCTATACAAAAAAAATGTATCGTTAAATGTTTTCAACAATATAAATATATTAATTTCTCTAATTAACTTTGAATCTTGTTTAGTTGTCAGAAGTCACAGTTCAGGAATTACTAATACGATCAATATGTGACTTGAATACACAGCGAAACAGACAACTTCAATACAAAATTAATAATTACCCTTCTATTATGTCTAAAGATAGATTCTATGTTTACAGATTAACCGCGTGCCTTAAATACATTTTTCGCAACAAAAGAAATAACATAAACAATACGTTGCTGCCAAACCACGATTTTCCTATCAAAAGATTTTTTTAATAATATTCAAATCTTTTGCGTCATACGCTCATATGCTTAAACATAAATATCTATAAAAATTGGAGATTATAGTAAAAGGAATTTAATTAACAATATTTTGAATAAATCTCTCTCCTCCACGTCCTAAAGACTGCTTTGTCAACCACCTTATAACAGAGAAAAATTTCCAACAATTACGAATCCAAAACTTTTAGGCACTCACGCCTATCACACATAAGGATAAGCAAAGTTCAAGGATTTCCATGTATGCATGTGCTCGTTTGCCAACTAGCTACCGCAACCCACTTTTCGCATCTCTAGGAGAACGTGACGTATGGCAAGCATCGTGGACAAGTTTTCCTCTTTCCTGGAGATAATATTCTAGAAATTTCCATTTTATATTTAAATTTTTTATAATTTCCATTTCGCTTCTTATGAAACCCTCGGGAAAATAGAAGGTGATAGATTCTAACGCCGCTGTCAGACTACTGTAAAGGTAAGTAAGGTACTTGTATTTAATATCCAACGTAGGCACAAAAATCTAAATATATTATAAATATAAAGGTAATGTAAAGTAGTCGTTTCAATATCCTTCACACTGTATTAAAAAAAAGATTCTAAAATATTTTTATGTAAATAAATTTATTAAAAAAAACACTATAATAAAAAGTCAAACATTAGATAATTTTATAGTATGAAAACTAATGGAGACAAATATTGCGTTCTAATATTAATTTGCTTACCAATAATCGAATCTTATACAATGCATGCAGACAGCATTTTTTAAGCTATAAATAAACTTTCAAATTTTTATTTCGAAATTTTCATATTTCAATCAAAAAGTTATAACGCATTATTAAAGTATGAGGTGAACAATTTTTTTAAAAAACTTAATACAATATTCTTTTAAAGTACTTTAATGAAAGAGAAACAAATTAATGTATTTCACTGAACCTAATTTTTAACACATAACACTAAAATAACACTTATGTCAATACAATCACCGTTGTAAGTTGACACGTCTCTAAAGAACAAAGAATTGGTATATGAATTAAATATTATGTTTACAATTGTAAACAGGAAGAAAAAAAAACAAATTCATCGGCGTCGAGTGAAAGTGGCGCTACAATATAGATCCTATCTATACATATAAATTTTACATTTACTTTCACCGCTTCCATATGGGTTCACAGACGACAATCGCGTCACTGTATGAAATATAACAAGTTTAATGATGTTTAAATATGTATTTGATCTTCATTAAAAAACTATCACTTTAATTTTATTTCGAACACGCTAATCTTCCGACTTTATTTTCATATTTAAACTATACACTGCAGGTCATGGATCTCCTTCAAAGATCGTAACCGGCGTCTGTCTGTATAGACCAAGTATAATACGAGACACTCAACAGGGCTAGAATCTATAGATTTCTTTTTGGCCAACGTGATTATTGATTACTGATTACTGTCAGGATCTTATCTACACTTAACACCAGTTTGCAAGTGAAAATTGGCTACGTTTGTCAGGCGAAATTATACGTGTAAATCTTCTGAAATCGTTATCCGAAGCCATGAGATTTTTTGGATCTGCCACCACACGAAAAGTACAAAATGATCAATTACACTAACGTAAAATATACTCTAATACCACTACCGGTGAGACGCGCCCAATCCTTACCAGTTCTTAAAAATCTTGTCAAGACCCACTATCTAAGTGGTAAGATTGTAACTTTATTGATTCAGACAGTCCTTTTTTATATCTATTATATATATGTATTGATTTAGCCTATTTAAATATTTGAATAAATATATTTATGTCTATTTATTTTACTATTGCGTATGTATTTCTATAATATGTGTATATTATTATTTATGTACATTTTTATTGTATATCAATTGCTTTTAAACAACTCACATGCATGCTAGGTCTTCTGCAACGGACAATCTGTCCGGCAGGTCACGGGCCTCGAGGTTTCAGCAACTCACAAATTAATTTTTAACAATCCTGTCCACCCAAAGGTTACCTGGAAGAGTACGCATTTAGCGATAAGACCACCCATTGGACTACCTCTCATGTTTAATTAGGTTTTTGTATTATTATTTTTTGCTCTATTTTTGCTCGTACATACTTGTAGTGCATTTTTCTATTTTACTTATAATTTGTATTGACGTATCACTTACGAAAATGTATTTATTTAATTATTTTTTTTATTAAATAAGCTATGAGAAGCGAGAACTGAAATCGAAAGTTATTTAGTTATAGTGCAATACATAACTCGGTATTTGGAACCACTCGCACCATTGTTCATGTCCCAACGAGCACGTAACAAACCGTGTCATTGTGGTTCCTACTTTATGGAGCTGAGTAAGAAACCGAACAATGCTTCTATTTACCTAATCGTTAAAAATACCTCTAACGTATTAGACTGAAATGTACGATTTCGAGAAACACTACACAATTTGTACCATTTGATAAAATTTGTGTAATGATCAAATTTATATGTCGTGTGTGCTTTCTTTTCAATGAATATTGTATATTTTTTGTAAATGTTTTTTAACGATAGACATTGTGGCTGATTAACTGGCCAGAATCAATTACCTACTCAATCTGTTGGCGCAATGTCACAGAATATGTAATATATAGATAGGTATATAGCAGTAGTATTGACAACAATATCCGATATATTAACTACAATGTTACGGGGTACGGGTTTGATTCAGACGATCCCTTTTTATATCTATTATATATATGTATTGATTTAGCCTATTTAAATATTTGAATAAATATATTTATGTCTATTTATTTTACTATTGCGTATGTATTTCTATAATATGTGTATATTATTATTTATGTACATTTTTATTGTATATCAATTGCTTTTAAACAACTCACATGCATGCTAGGTCTTCTGCAACGGACAATCTGTCCGGCAGGTCACGGGCCTCGAGGTTTCAGCAACTCACAAATTAATTTTTAACAATCCTGTCCACCCAAAGGTTACCTGGAAGAGTACGCATTTAGCGATAAGACCACCCATTGGACTACCTCTCATGTTTAATTAGGTTTTTGTATTATTATTTTTTGCTCTATTTTTGCTCGTACATACTTGTAGTGCATTTTTCTATTTTACTTATAATTTGTATTGACGTATCACTTACGAAAATGTATTTATTTAATTATTTTTTTTATTAAATAAGCTATGAGAAGCGAGAACTGAAATCGAAAGTTATTTAGTTATAGTGCAATACATAACTCGGTATTTGGAACCACTCGCACCATTGTTCATGTCCCAACGAGCACGTAACAAACCGTGTCATTGTGGTTCCTACTTTATGGAGCTGAGTAAGAAACCGAACAATGCTTCTATTTACCTAATCGTTAAAAATACCTCTAACGTATTAGACTGAAATGTACGATTTCGAGAAACACTACACAATTTGTACCATTTGATAAAATTTGTGTAATGATCAAATTTATATGTCGTGTGTGCTTTCTTTTCAATGAATATTGTATATTTTTTGTAATTGTTTTTTAACGATAGACATTGTGGCTGATTAACTGGCCAGAATCAATTACCTACTCAATCTGTTGGCGCAATGTCACAGAATATGTAATATATAGCAGTAGTATTGACAACAATATCCGATATATTAACTACAATGTTACGGGGTACGGGTGCGGATTCTGAACGAAAATAGACTTGTATGATCTACAGATAATGTCCGTACATGTATGTTTTATTTTTGTATCCATTTGGCAACATTACCCTTCTACTTCCACACTTACTCTTGGGTTAGTCTTGTAAGGTTTCTTAACTTTTATATTTGCGACTTCTCAAATTAATATGAAAATTAAATGATCGGCTCGATGGAATGACGATTATATATCAACACTTTATTATAGGTATATAATTAAATAATTTGTATAGAATTTTTGAATACATAATGTTATATTTACATCTTTATTACATTACAATCTACACAAGGTAATCGATTTTATTTGCAGCCAATAGTAGGTATACGTACTTTTTTCTTTCTATTAGGAGATTACAGCTGGCCAGTATTTATTATTCTGGGTTATTACATTATTTTTAATAAAATCCACAATAAATTAAAATCTACAAATTTACATTGTAATAACTACTTTAGTTATTTAGAAATCAAATATCTTAAAGAATCTGGAAGCGAAATGCCTAATGACTTACTTAATAGAAAGTAATTCCATTACCTCTATAAGCAATATCGAGTTATCCTCTAACCATAAAAATCGCTTGAAGAAAAAGACTTCCCAACTAGTTAGGTATAACCACTTTCCTGGTATAATGAAGACGAGAAAGATGGTTATTTATGTAGTACTGACCACGTGGGTATGTAGTAAGTAGAAACTGTTATCTAGCTTTTAATTGGAACATCATGCGTAGAATATGAAAAGCTTGCCTAGTACCATCTTGTTGTTTTAGCGCTAGCATCTTATCAAAGTATTAAATCTATTATTATTACATATAAAACTTTAAACACAACAAGAAGCAACAGGGACAAGGCGTTCGACAATTGACGAAAATGTCTTTCAAATATGTTTGACCTCAAATACAAAAAAGGTGACATGATTCTTGAGCCTGATGGTAAAACTCAGTTGCTAGGTTACTGGGCCAAGGGCCACCTGGTAAGCAACCAAGAAAACCAAAGATACTTGGAACTTCTTTTGCCTTCTTCGTCAGCCTTCTGATAGCCCTCCACTTTTGGATACAGACCCAAACGGGACGGGAACTACAGACTCCAGAAGTAGAATTAGCCATAACCACCAACCTTGGTACGCAAATTGACAATCGCACACCTGGCACGCTGCCACACTTCATCAGTCTATGTATTTTCGATTAGGCCTTTTTTCAGATTCTATTTAAACCATCATCTGTCGGATGCCATAACATTTTCAAGGCTTTACTTAGTGAACTCGTGCGATATCCACGGGAAAAAAGGATGTAACGGTTTTTGTTATACAGCTACTATATCATTTTAGAATAACATTATTTGACATTAACTAATTTGTACTTGTAATTTATGTTGTCACTTTCGTGAAACTTTTTCATAATGAAAATTATAATAAAGAATCGACCGGCGATAAAGGCGAAACCGGCCGGTACTTTATTTAAAATGTAAATAAACGTGATAAGAAAAAGAAAAATTTGTTGTAAAACTAGTACAAATGTTTATAATAATTTCCAATTTATACAACTTTTACATAGTTAAATGAATATCATTAATAAGGTTACTTTTGGATAAGTTTCTATATTATCATGCTCTCTCTATAAAAATGGATGACCGTTAAGCGAGATCGATAATCTTGCAATCGAAAAGACCTCATTGAAAGACCTGTTCTCAATTATCAGTTCTAAAGGTACGAAATGATTACTCCAAATAACTGAGTTACCCAACCATTCGACTTCTTTCGAATAGAGTCTACAACACGTGATTTACAATTAAGCCGCATGATTTAATAAAATAGGACTAAATGCTATCCAAAAAATTAAAGTAAAAAAAAGTGTTTTATATATTTTTATCCACAGTTAAAAGCATCTCGTACTACTCTGAGACTGCCCTGACATTTTCTAGATTGGGTACGTTTTTAGTGTCTTAATTTTAATGTCCTTTAAGATAAGAAACATAATGTACTTTATAAGCTAAATTTTTTTTTCTTTTTTGTATAATTTATGTTTTTGTGAATTTTCAGATAATTTTCACATACCGACCCGCATTAGAGCAGCGTGGTCAACCCTTTCTTGTTTCAAAACCACCAAAAGGAGGCGTGCGGCATTAGAATATTTATAATCTGCTACGTTTTTTTAATATTTTTAAAATTAAAAAAAAACACTAAAAACACTAGTATCCGTCAATAACGTTTAACCAATTACGTAATTATAAGCCAAGTGTTTCTTTAAATTCTTGAAATGTTAGTAGGTTACAGAAACACACTACTAGTAGAGTTTCACTTGTGTGTTCCCGTTGATCCTGTTGATCCTCGTTACTATTTTGATATTTAAGAGGTCGAAATATTCGTATGTATTTTCCACAATCAGCTGTTGGTCAAAGCCTTCGTTTAAAAGTGAGTCAGCAGAGTGGCACGAGAAACTGGCATTTTAATAATAGGTTTATATATTCTCCTTCACACAAGACCCCGCCTCGCATACGCGGCGTGGTTCTCTCTGACCAGACAGAAAGGAAAAAAATGTACTTACTTGTATTTAGATGACAAAAGAACATCATCCTAAGAAGGATATCGGACGCCCTGCGTTTTGTGAGGAATTCAATGATCCTGAGGGGCCTGAAGCATGAAAACCTGTTCGAATGTACAGAAGCGTCGGGACGCTTCTGAACACTCGGACGCGAGACGCCTCCCACTTATTAAGAACTTGACACCGCTTCCCCGCGAGCTTGCTAGCCGACCGGAGTACTCAGTAACTCCAGGGAACTCGCTCCAAGGCGCCACCCGCTAGCCTCTCCAAATGGGGACTCACTTGGCTGACGGTCCGCGCTAATGTAGGGCGTGAAACAAAACAAGAAGACCCAGGGCTCAGCCATAGGGCTTGTTTTTGATTGATTGTTGATTGATTTTACATTCACATATAGCACGCTAAGATAGAATAAGACAAAACAGGATAGTAAAAGTAATTAGTAAAGTAGTAATCAACTTATTGCCAGAACGAAGATGCATCTCAAATATTATGCAACCTTGCGGAGCTAGACGCATAAAGAAAGTACTGAACAAAAATATATAAAAGTTAACGAACTATGTATAAAACGTGTGTAAAAATTACGTGAGAAGCTTGCAATGAAATATGAAGTTAATAGAATTAGTAGATTATTTGAAGGCAAAGTTGGCGCTTAGGTAACGATTCGTACTAGTCACTAGTCCATTATCAAATACCCACGGTCCATTGTGTTGACTCGCTGCTGCGGTTCAATGTGCGACTACGTCCGGAAAGTTTTTGTTAATCCGCTGATAGCAAAAAAAATCATTGTACAGTATGTCAAACTTAGTGAGAATCATTGTGTTGTAAATGCAAAGTTACACCATAAAAGTTAAACAGGTAGATAACTTTAAACCAGTCGCTTGCTTTTTGAATGAAATTTATTACAATTTGAAAAAAAAGACGATTTCACTATATTTTTAGATACAGTCACCATCAAATATATAGCAGTCAAGATTTAAGGTTAATGAATAAGGGAGCACGTTGAATGTCCAAATAGAACAGCACAGTTAAAGTTTAATTTATATCTGTACAAAACCCGCGTCATAAGTATCTAAGCAACTAAAAATACTCATGAAAATAAAAATAATTTTTAAAATTTCAAAATTCTTAAGTCTAACATTTAAAGATGTTACTTTTTAAGTGTAATTGGCTAAAAATAAAAGATTTTTTCGGTTGCAATGCCTATAACTTTATTTGGGATTTATGGTACCTAACAAACTAAAGTAAAAACATTGAAACTAAAAGCTTTGTTAGGCAATCGAGTTATTATAACTATAAAAAAATATACTCATGTTTAGCTTATATGAGCAAAATTTTGTAGACTATTTTCTGCAAAAAATACATGCTACTCGTTGTTGTGCCGGCGACCTTGGTCGCGTAAACTTTTTTAAGATATAGTTACTAAGGGGATTAATATATTTATAATTCTAGGAATGAAACTACACCACACTAAGTAATTGGTGAAGATTTGGTGCCTTCTTTGTATACTTATTGGTGAATTTGGATAATAAATTATAGCATAGGAGTCCCAAATATGTAAGGGTTGATGGTATGTCTATCTACCACCTTTTTACTAGGTGGTAGTCCCCTTCTCTGCCTGGAAGTTGTCTCGGTAAGTAGAGGTAGAGGGTGGCTCGTACCCAGTAGTGCCGCCAATCAGCAGTGCAATTCGTATTCCATACCGGATAGGTATAAAGAGCCAGTGTAATCACGGGCTATGAGGGTGGGAGATTTCATCTTAGTCCTCAAGGGTAACAACGCATCTATAACCTTCTTCGATTGAAGTTGTTTACAGGTGTCCATGGGCTTCAGAAGGCACTTCCCATGAGGTGGACTTTTAGCTCCAATGTCACCCCAAGGTCAAGGGTTCTTATCGCAGAAGTTTACGAATTTATTTATAAGTGAATTTTATTTCCTTATGAATTTTTACTGGCTACACGCTTCACAATTAAGTAATCTTAGCACACTACTTATAACAATTCTACTATCGGTATCTTTCTTAATTTTTATGCCAAATTTTATCGGCCAACATTTTTGGCTTTCCTAGCCAAAAACCCTGGCGAGACAGTCTACGTGAAGTAGACCTTCATATATATTCCGTATTTTTAAGAATGATAGCACGAGCAGGCTATGTGTTTAGTTCCATGCCTGGCAGAGAAATTCCTTTGTGGGGCGCTAATTTGATATCGGAGGCTGCCTGCCTACTACGACAGACATCGGCTTGACCTGAGGTGGCAATATGATAAAACATAGAAGAAGTATTCTTATGAGTTACATTAGGGGTTATGTCACCGAACTCATCTAAGCCTTAAAGCTGTCGAAACAAGGACACAATTTAATAAAAAAAAAATCAAATGTAGAAAAATTGAAGTTTAAATTACAGCACCATGTAGAAGGACCAAAATGGGGGATGGGAGAATTAAAGTCTAGAATAATACAATCCGGATTGCAGAACAATAATAGGCGGTCTCACAAAAATTAAACGTGGGGTATTTATTCAAAAACCTTAACCCTAATACAAACAATACTCGTCTAAATATGTACTTAATTATATTACGCCTAACTGCTGAGACATAGGTACTGTGTTCAGCTGAAGAAGAACACTGACAATTGGTTTTCAGGTCTGATATTGTTGTGTATTTTTAACACTGCATCTGGCCCTTCCTTCGATTATATCGCATATGCTTTACACGTTTGCCCGTAAACTATAATATCTCCTGCGCAGATGACAAATGCGGTGAACATAGCAAGGTGGTGGGCATATATTTAGGTTTTTCCTAAAAAAAACTTTCAAGCAGCTAAATTATACGTTGTAACCCAAACCAACGCAAATCAATATGCTTTGACTTTTTAAAGTTTCTGTTATATTCTTTTATATTTTGTTTTTAAAAACATTCCATCAAACGAACTGTCGATAGGACTACTAAGGAAAATTATAAAAAAAAAACTAACACGGTCATCGTGCCTATATCTATAGTATATTATCGTTTAATGTTGACGTATTTATGAGCAGTTAAATTGCTTAGACACCTATGGCGTGGGTTTTCTACAGATATAAATGAAATTTTAACTGTGCAGATCGAATGTACATTAGGATGTTCAAATATTTAAGAAACTTTAAGTGCATACAATTTATAGAATACACATTGTGTAGAAACGTTTATACTTGTAAGCCGACAAACGAGGAGACCTAATAAATGATGGTAGAGAATCCTACCAAATTTGCCGAATTCAAATTCCAAAGACTAGTGATAGGGAGCAGCATCACTTATTCGAGTGTATCGGTACTGCCTTAACCAAGCCGCTTGCCCAGCGTGGTGAGTATGGGCAAACCTGACAAGAAATATATGCAAGCTTTTGATGGCGCTTTTTTGAAGATGCATATGAAGTGTGGATTGATGTAGTATTAGTAGTACTAGTATCCTTAAGGTAAGTGTAATTTAATAAGGTTAAGTTTCATTCATTTTTTTATAGAAGAAGGGGGCAAACGAGCGTGTGGCTCACCTGATGGTAAGTGATCACCGACGCCCACGAACATCCACAACACCAGAGGAGCTACAGATGCGCTGCCGGCTTTAAGGAAGGAATAAGCTCTTTTCTTGAAGGTCCCTAAGTCGTAACTGTTCGGAAATACTGCTGGTGACAGCTGATTCCACAAAATCGAAGTGCGTGGCAGAAAACTTCGATTAAAACGCACTGTGGTGGAATGCCAACCATCTAGGTGGTATCGATGGAACTTCGAATTCTGTCGCGATGAATTATCATTATAATATCATTAGAAGTAGACGTCCATCTTTCGTATAAATATTTATATACATGAATATAATATGTACTCGTCCTGATTCCATGATCGGTTTCTTCGTTTCGCAGTCAATCTTTGTCTCCGTGCTTTATTGTACTTTTTTCTATTTTAAAAAAATCTTTCACGGTTACTGTTGTGCGCTTGTGAAATCCCTATCTCTTCCCATTCGAAGGGCGCAGTCTATTTATCCCCTCAATAAAACTTCCCAAATCTCATGTCTTGGGGACAGAACTCCTACTTTCCTATTTTATTTCCGTTTTATCCTTTTAATTTTTTTCATCCATCCTTATTATTTACAGCTGCCGTCATCATTTGTATTCGGTATTTGTTTATACTTTGAAAAACTTTGACTGATTTTCTGAAAGTATTAGTTTCAGAGCGATATGACCGCCAACTGTACCATATTATTTTACTGTATTTTTACCTTTAAATAATAGTTGTGTACAATAAAGAATAAATATATATAATAACATGAAACATAAAAATACTTTTAAACACTAATTATATATAATAGGATCTCCTACCACACGTGTTGCTACTGCTGATAATTTAACTATATAGGCATGTAGTACTACATTAAATATGAGTCAATGTGCTACAAGTCGATTTTAACTTCATGGGTCATCTAATTTTCTTTTAAAATCTTAACGTATCAGTTAGATATTAGTTAAGATGCGCTCCTAAAAATATCTGTAATGCTATTCATACTTCGTAACAACATGTCAATGTTTTGTTAAAATGATCACCGGCTTCCGCAGTAGCACGTTTAGTAGATCACGTTTGTCTATTTTTTACACAACTATTAACTCGTACAAGGACAAATACATGACATACCGAAGAGCCATTATAGCAGCGTAATGTAGGCTATATAGATTTATGCCGTAATTCTCTGAATATAATACCATAGTTGGAAATTTTAATAACAATCGAATCAGGAGGCTCACGATGTTCCAAATAAGCTCTGATGATAATTTTCATTTTGTAACTGCAAGCCGGGAACGGTCTTTATATTTTTGAGATATTATTTTTGACGCCATGAGGTTTTCAAGGTTTTCTCTTAGTTGACTAAGCCTCACGGAAAGATAAAGGACGCCGCGCTGATTTTCTCTCGCCGCCAAGTCTATTAATAAAAAGGGGAAACTGACAGAACATCACATAAATAGTATAATTAGTTATATATTTAGTATATATTTAGTAGTTGCTAAAAAAATATTTCTAATCGATCTAGTTTATGCCTATGTCATAGTTCATCAATCTCATTACATATAAATTTTAGTACTAATATTCAAACAACAAAAAAATTTATTAAACTTCTAACTTATCGTTAAAGTCTTAAAAAAAAGTTAAGAAGCCTAAGATTATTAGACTATTAGACAAAAGCCATCAAATATTATCATTCTATGTGGTTTTCTAATTACTTGATTCCGACTATGATATTTATAGGAATACTGCAAAAACGGTGTTATACATAGTTACACATATATACATAGTTAACGTTACGCTTGTTTAATAACTCATGCGTAATAGGAATTTTACTGCATAGTAACTATAAAAAATAGGTAATCACTCACTCTCTTTTCGAGAGTTGTAAACCTAAATTATATTCCAGCTGGCCAGCTGGAAGCCGGGTCTCATAAACTAGAAAAAATACAGTAAACGTTTGTTAGTTCAAGAAATTCAAGTGAACCAGTTTTATTCAATTTATTTTTGTATGTATTGTTATTAAACAATAAGTTGTTGATAATGCGTAAAAATATCCCATGAGTCCTATGTTAGCTAAGTAAGTTTTTGCCACACCCTTTCTTTCCATGGGTGTTGTAAGAGGCTTATTAAGTAAAAGCCTTAAGACCTCATGGCAATCTTAGACCTGGCGAAGAAGAGAGTGGCGAAATTATCCCACAGAGAGGCGAAATTTTAGTTACGGAGGTTCATTTGCTGTGAAGTCGTGCCCAAGTGACATACGAAATATGTATTCTGGTATTGACATTGAAAAAATATAGCCTGCCTGTGATAAAATATAAAAAACGTGATTCAGATTTTTGTACCTATTTAGCTATGGTACTACATGGACTGTAAATTAAAATTTTTCAACTGTTTAATTTGTCATACTTCGTGAAAGCGGTATTTTACTTTGAAAAAGTAAGCAATATTACAATATTATTCGTCGTGTTGTACTTCATCGTCGTTACCACACGTATCTATTCAAAGCGCTACGTGGGATTTAATCACTTACTCAACTGTCCTTACATAAGTATTAATCAGCAATAGCATAATCATGCGCTTGAATCGCTCACCACGGCATAGTTTTAAGCAATTATATATACTGAGAAAAACTTTAATACAATATTATCTCAACGGCTCGCCCACTTCCGCTGGCAGAAGATAAACACGGTTGTATACGTGCCCCTAGCGGCTTCGAAGAATATAAATTGAAAAAGAAAACCATTTTAGTCACTATATTATTGTTGCATATTAAATAACAAACCAAGCTCTAAAATATTTTTTTATTCAATTAGATATATACGATAATACATTTAAGAAAAAACTGAAATCTTACTCTTTTTTTATCATTGATGAATGTACAGATTTAGCTAACTGGAGACTGACAGTAAACGTCTTCTTTATCTTTTTAAATAGTATAAATATAAAACAAAGACACAACCTGTGTATTTGCTCACAATTTCTTAGCGAATTTTGATAGGGTGTTCACCAACATTTAGAAAATATCATAGGGAAGATTCATATTACAGATAAGCCGGCACAGTACTCTTGTTAAATATATATGTAGAAAAGTTTTATTGTAAGGCGGACAAAAGTTCACACAATATACTTGTTATTATAATGGCATGTGGGGCTCAGTGGTTAGTGACTGCTAAGCTGTGGAACATAGATTCGAATTCTAGCCGAAACTTTGGTCATAAATAGGTCTGGAGGTTTTGCGATTGTCAAATATATATTACTATATCATTAGACATGATACAGGAAGGTGAATACGACTGAGTTTGTGACTGCGCTAATACTGACATAAAGGTGCGCTGTAGTGTAAATATGCAAACAGGACATCATCAACTCGTCATAGCGTCTCGATTACTAGATTATTCCTGTTATTTTGGATATTCAAGGTTTTTACTAGCATTATAAGATTTCCCTTAAAAAAATAAGCTACCTTTTTAATAATCTTAGACTTTTATAATAAATAATAAAAAAAATATTTCTGCAAGGTATCGCCGAGCATAAGAGTAACTATCCACAATTATATACTTTTTAAATCAAGAACATAACGTTAAATATTTAATAAGGCCAAGGACTCACGCAAAAAAAAGCCTTTTCCAACTCTTTATAATATTTAAAAATGCTAAACGTAATTGAGGTTATGTGGCCAACACTCCAACTGAACATACTTGTTACAGTTATGTTTTCTTTTCGCAACTTATTGGCCGTATCGACCTACTACTATCAGGTACATCCAAAAAAATAAAAGAATCATGTGTTATCTTCTACCGTATTTGGTATTATATAAACAAAGTTTACTTCCATTAAGTACAGATTGAATAATAATTTAATACAAGTGGTGGCCATAAAATTTTGCGCCCTCTCTCTCTGTTCGTGGGCGAACCAATTGAGCGAAACGCCAATAAAGTTTTTTTTATGAAACTATATAATGAAACGAACGATTCGTTCACCTGGCGGTAAGTGTCACGCCTTTTCACTACATAATTCAGCACTCAGAATTTTATAATTAAACTACTGAGCATTAGAGACTTAATATCTTTTTTTTTTAATGGAAGAGACGGCAAACGAGCAAGCGGTTCACCTGATGGTAAGTGATTACCGTCGCCCACATATATGCAGATAGATGCTGATGCAGATGCAGATGCTGCAGGTGCGTTGCCGGTCTTTACGGATATTTGGGAGATGGGAGGGAAGAGGAGGGGAATAGGGAGGGGGTGTGGGCTTTCGGTTACCTCACTCACCAAACGAAACGCAGAAGCACAATTTGCCTCTACTTCACGCCGGTATTCTGCGAGGCCGTGGTATCAATCCGGTCGAGCCAGCCCATTCGAGCAGCAACTAAGCCGCCGCTTGGCTCTACCACGCTTAAAAATAAATCTGATATCTGAGATGTATTAGGGTACTGTGCATCGGTTTGAACAGCGCTTCTGTTTGCAGCGGAATAATTAGAACTACGGCGGTATCTACTAGTATAATCTCTTGCATAAGCGTCCTGTCAACTACCACCACCCGATAGGCTATGGAATAACCATCCTAAAATTGTCAGACCTCAAACGAACAAACCGATGACGACTAGCAGTGCCACATGTGCAAAGTATCGCCAACCCTGCGTAACGAGAACTCTATGAATAGCTCTAGCGCCAATTCTTTGGAGAGACTGCCACAGGCTGATGATGAGAATTATACTGTATGCAAATAATATTATTCGTTTTTTTTTAATTGAACTTACGAAAGAAGCTCTACTTTCGTAAGTTTTTCTTTTACTTGCACCACAGACCATATAAAAATGCTTGTGCCATACGTAAAACTAGAATGGCACTAGAAAGTGTAAACTTGGTCGCTATATGGCATGAAACGTTAACGCCTATACTTTCAATAGTGAATTGCCTTCAATATCGTTACTAATAAGATATGTATACTAATAAATGCTGACTGTGATTTAATTATGTCTTCAGAGCTGACAACACATCTGTAACCTTCTACGATTGAAGTTGTCCCGGTGGAGTCTTAGCTCGTTTGTCACTCCAATGTAATAAAAAAATAGTAACAATAATAAAAAAATAGCCTAGAGAATACTACCTCAATTGATCTTTAATATTCTGCACATTCTCTCATTTACGACTGATTCACATTAGTCATTTCGTAAAAACCGAGTACTGGTTAAACGAGCGAGTACTGGTTTAGTTGTCCGAGTATATGCACAAATGTAAGCAGCAATGGATTCTTCTGCACATATGGACGATAAAAAGTAAAGTGTAACTGGCGTACCTAATGGCACATTTACTCTCTGCCTTTAGCTCTCCCCGACTAACTTGGCTTCTTTTAAGCTTATTATTAAATGTCAATTCGATATAGATTTAAGAACATTCAAGTTATTTACGCGATTCTTATTGTAAAAACTTACAAAAACAAGAACGTAAATCTATTGTTATATCTATATACTACAGCAAGAATAGAAAGCAGTCTGCAATAATACATGCCAGTATTTGATTCAGAAGTAAAAATGAGCGCATAAAATATTTTTAATGAGACGCACAGCTCATTATAAGAGCTTTAAAATCTTTGAAATTGCAGCAGCTTTTCAACTTTCCTGCAATTAGACAGCTTGTTACTAGGTCGAGAGGAAGGTTAATGGTGTGCGTTTTTTTTTGTCTCTGCTTAATGAACATCACGTCATTTGCGGATATATACGCCGACCCAGTGAAAAAATTTGAATCGCGTTATCTTTGTACCCAGAAAACGTAAAAAATATACTTTCATAGGATATACTACCATACGTGTCATCAACTACAATTATTATTTAAACTTTGAACACAATCAAAGTCTTTAAAATAATCGACTTTATTCAAACACACTGGTTTACTACACAAAGTACTTACTTTTTAATAAAATCTCGCCTTTCGTCTGTCAAAGTTAAAAAAGGTTTTTTGAAGAAATCGCCAGCGGTAAAGCTGGGACGTCCAGGCTGGGCAAGCAGATCGGTGACTCGCTGCCGGCACCCTAGCACTAGTGATGCCGTCCATCGCTAGTACTTGAACTTTGGGTTCGATATATTGGAACAGACGGCCCTGAAGCTTTCCGCTTTCAAAAGGTTACAAGGGCCTTCTGATAGTCAGCAAGGTGCACAGCGTGTCAGTTGACATATTTTAGAAGATAGTAGCTGTATCTCTCTTATAATCCATGTACAACTTAATTTACCATTAATCATATTTATGAAAAACTATAATTGGCAACTTGTAAAAATCATTGAAAACTCGTCAGTTACAAGCTTTATAAAACGATTTTGTTTCATGTCTTTACACAAATAAATGTTTTATTACTTTTTTTGAAGAATATGTATTTCTCACATTTTCACACGTTATTAAAGATGAAGACGTACATCCACAAATTAATTTGACGCGTCTCGTTTACTTCAAAGGATGTTAAATCACAATAATTGCTCCCCTGGCCTAATTCCTTATGCCCTCAACCTTGTCGGACTTCCATACATCACTCATGAGCGATATCGTTCACTATGCATATTTCCAAACAAATTTACGTTGACCTATTGACCGAATTGACCTATACACCGCATGGCTCTGCGGTTAAGGTTCTGTCTGCCTACTGTGTCAAAGTTGTTTAAAAGTGTAGAGTACTGTATGAATTGATAATGTATCCAAGCGAGAATCGAGCTCCTGAATAGAGGATTCCTTACAAATTGTTTGAAGATTTTAATAAAATACGATTTCTGATTCGGTAGACTATTTGATAAACAAGGGATTATATAGTTTAAAAAGTTTAATAAAAAAATTAATGCATAAATCGTCAAAATGAGAACTTCTATCATTTCAGACTCATGCAAATTAGATACGTCAAAGTTGTCTAAGCCATATATATAACATGAGCATAATAAAATATCATTAAATTAATAATTTATGAAACCATCTCAAATCTAGTTAAGTATTTCAATGATACATATTTGGGTCACATCTTTATTTACAGGTACACAGAAAACACGAAGATGAATACAGTCACATCTTTAATCGTTTAATCAAACCGAGGAATTTGACAAAAATAAATCGCTTCACTTTATACATTTCACCTGTCAACCTGACGTTTAGTTGATTAGTAAAACGACTACACGTGCAAGGCGGAGCAACGAGAGCGTAAATATTTGCGTTTTTAAAATCGTTAAAATTACATGGAATTCGGGACTATTACATGAATGACCCAAAACTGCCAGTTTGGTTTTACATGATGTCAAACGCCCTGTTACAGCATGACGTGTAACTTTCTCTTCAACGCTGGCTTGTTTTATATTTTAAGACGACATCATATTTTTTTCACGTGCATATTTGTAAATGGTAATATGACCTTTGGAGAAAATCTATGCAGTATTTTTTCATTGATATATCGTCAGTTCTGAAATACTGCACGGCGAAGGGCCAGCCATGTGCATTTTCCATTCTAAATAGACGACCTTATCTCTATCATCTATACTAATACATATACATATAATTTTTTTGTAGCTGTGATCAGTCGGATTTAACTTAAAAAAAGTTTCACGGATTTTGATGGAGCTTTTTTAAAATGTTCCGTAAGGATTTATTGTATTTACGCGAATACAACATATTTGAAATTAATAAGGAAATGGAGAAAAAATTGGAATTAGAAGTAAATAACTTTAGCTTTCCTAGATGTTTTTGTAATTCAGAATCATAATAACACAGATATTTAAACGGTGGACCTCACCACCATACATTTCAGCTAGCAAACGTGGAAAATCTTCGTTTCAGAGAGCATGACGAGAAACACCTGGCCGCTGAGCTTCAGAACGTGAACCAAGTATTGCATGTTGTTATCATGCAATACTTCGGGCAATGCAATCCAAGCTTCGGGTCATGCGCCCATGCCACAGTCGAGCGGGAGCCTGCTATATTGCTCTATATCAGAAGCATCACGGACGAAGATTGGCTTTAAGCGAGCTTTCATAAAAACGATTGGTCAGTTTTTACCACCTGTCAAGTGTAATATCCCTCTATAAGATGCAGGAGTCTACAAGCATGATTGTGAATGTGGTCTCTCTGTGATCATATTATCACAAAGCCAAATCTGATGTAATGTTTTATAGGATGATCAGATTTATCAGATCACAAATCCTCCCTAAAGAACACCGATTCCTGCCTAAGCTAAATCGCAAAATTGTTGATATTAAAAAAACATCCTAATTTCAATATAGAAGATGAGATATGTTACAAAAGATGAAATCCATTCACATGGCCATATTTTATCCTACTCAGTGTCACAAATGTTAAAGTTGGTATGTTTGTCTGTCAATAATCAGATTATGCCGTTGTATAAAATATTATTTATCTCGATTTTAAGAGTTTTCTTAAAATAAATTTATAACCACGCGGGTGAAACCGCGGGGAAAGACCAGTATTTTTACAATCGGGCCGCGCACGTACGAGATTAAGTGTTCACTTTATTACTCCGGAGCCCACAACAGAGGCGTAACCCGGGTCGGAGCACGATTCCACACCCCTAATACCGCAATCACCTTGACCACATTTCATGAGCAGTGAAGATGTCGCGTAACGAAAGAAATAGGGGACTGCGACCTGTATCCATGCTCTGACGTCATACCCATATGACACGCGCCTCGGTCAACGTTGCGTTCGTACCACGGCCTTATTTCTCCCAGCGTATGACAGCGCGCAAGCGCGTACATAACAGTGATTATGTATTTGTTTCGCGAGCACCTACATCGAACGGCAACATTTAACGCTCTGTGATTAGTGCGCCCTGGTTTGGGCCGAGTGGTTACGTGCACGCCTTAGGTGTAGTGCGTCTGATCACCCGCACCCCATCGTTACACCGTACGGCGTAAAAGGGAAATGGTGGCTACAGCGACGGCTTCCCCTTACTGTAAATTAATTACCCCTTATTTGGCTTGCCAATATTCCATTGCATACCTTGGCCGACAATGTATGGTGATTGATGGATGAGAGAAAATTTGACATAATCGAAATTCAGCAGTATGCTCCAACCTTACCTTAGGTCCGGGTATATTTAGAATATGAGGCTAACGATCTAAGTTTGCCAATAAAGTCTATAAATATTAGTCTGGTCTTTGTCAATTCCCTGGTGGTACTGATGATATCAGACGTTAACACGTTAACGAGAATCATCGGCGCATGCATACTCGTAGAAATATTGCATTTTATAATTATAATAAGACGTTTAGAAGACATTTAGAAGTCCATTTATAAGAAAATATACAACCGTTTAAAATCTAATAACACAGTATTTATTATTCACCACCGTTCCTTGATGACAAGAGCTCCGTAAAGGTTGACGATGACACGCACGTCAGAGTCATCTACACGCAATCATTAATGTTACCGTCACACTTGATTCCTATAATCACACAGACAGTATAAATCCTCAGTATTTTAGTATTTACAAATAATATTCCAGTTTTTCGAATTTAATCAGCTCTTTCCCTCGTTGACGGCATCTCATGGCACTGTATTTTGATTGATGATTTTGAATTATTCGGTTGCAGAAGATTTTTATTATAGGAAAGGGGGCAACCGAGCACGTGGCTCACCTGATGGTGAACTGCAGGTCGGTAGCCGGCTTTTAAGGATATTTGGAGGATGGGAGCGATGAGGATTGGGGGAGAGGGCCTCCGGTTACCTCACAACGAAAAAAACGCAGAAGCTCTAGATGCCTTTAATTCACGCCGGTATTCTACCCCGATCTAGCCGGCCCATTCCAGGAGCAGCAAGAGCCGACGCTCTTACATCACAGATAAAATAAAGTCGTGGCAAAATAGGCACATAAACAACATCATGTACTACGGATGTACGTATTACTGCTGTCTCCTTAATTTTCGAATTAAATATAATTACAATGCTACACTTACAATAATGATAGCGCTTTGTTATAGGTATTCGAAACCAAAAGAAATTCATCGAAGAAAAAGCAAATTTGGTAAATTCTATTCACATATAAACAAAATTTAACAGTTCATAAACTTCAACCTTTCTACCTATGAAGTTTTTTATGAAACATATTTATAGTAGACCTTTTGCTTTATACTAGAAGTTCTCCGTTCTCCTCGCAGCTATTGTTTCTGCTAGGAAGCATGACGTCATGATTGCCACAGCGACAGGAAGACACCTAAGTCAAATAAATCGAACGTTTATTTGGTTTTGCTTTTGCATAAACTGGTGCGATACTCATAAATCAGTTAGCATTGAAAGGATGCGTAAACGTAAACTATAAATAGCTGAAATATTATTTTACATTTTTTTTATCCAAACTTTCAAAAACATATTTACTTTTTGTTTTTATTCATGTAACCGATGTTTGATTTGACTTTAGGGCAGTCAGTGAAAGCCTTTCAATAAAGTTATAAAAATCTGATTTTTTATCATTATGGTAGTTAAAGAACATTTTTTTCAAAGGACTGAAAGACCGCTAATCTATGCGGCTTTTATGCCCATAACGTGAGTTTTTCAAGTAAATTTTACGCCCAATATATAATTTTCCAACCTTGGTACAACAGCATACTACCTATAATTACTTTAATATTTCATTTTCTAGAATATGGTACGTTAGGTATAACATTACATATTACAAACTATTACATAAACGTTTTGTTTAACGTTTGTCACGTACAAACCAGTAGAATACTTTTATAATAAATGTTTACTGCTAAAGAACAAATTACTAATACTTTAATTACCATTACTATATCGCTAAAAAGTGAGTACAGTGAGTCTAATAAGACTTTGTTCTTGAAAAATCAATGAATCGATCACAACGATTTCATGTTTCGTTGAACATCAAAGGGTTTCCACTCGATTAGACAATCGATTATCTTTGCATAATTTCAAAGAAGAAGCTGTACAATTGGGTTTGAGTATTAAAAAAAAATATATTATGATTTTGTTCAAGTAAGCAAACATTATCGGACAATTTGGTTGCGACATTAGCACAAACAGACATTTGAACAGTTCACTGAATATACTACTCATTGAACACAAAAAATTAAAATACTAATCACAGAAGTAAAGAATTTGTAAAAAAATAAACAATGAGGGATCTAAAGAGGAAGGGATGATACGAATTCAAGAAAATTATTATAACAACTACGCATAAGAAAAGTAACGGCGAGCGCAAATAATTGAATTTTGTAAATACGAGATTAAGATAAGAACTAGATTTCAAAGATTTCTAAATAAGAACGAAAACTGTTACTTTGAATATACTATAATACTTCTAATCTAAAGATGTTGCCGTTATTGTACATAATAGTCGGCGATCACAATAACGGCGCCGAGCTTCATCAAGCATAATGTTAACTTGAAGCAGTGGATTAATACTTATTGAATTCAAAATTAAATAAATGTGAAACATCTCGTATAAGATAATTCATGACAGAGTTAAAATTTAGGTTTTTAGTTATTTTACAAAGCAAATATTTGCCAATGATTAAATTTAACCACGAAAGGTATATAGAAAATTTTGTGGTAACCTTCCATAGAAAAAAGATGCCTGTTATATGTTTCCTGCGAAAAAAATGCTTTTAATACAACGTCATATATACCAGCAAATGTCATACTGTGTGGCCACACGGTACAACGTTTAATGAGTCGGCTCGATAGGCGAAGAACCAACACTCTCTCGTAATAGGTACCAGTGCAAAGAAGTAAAATAGTGCTTATTTAATATGGTGAATAACCAGAAACGAAGGGATGCCTCGATTTCTCGTACCTATTTTTTTATTTTTTGGTTCTTAAATATCATGTGGTCTCTACTGTACGATGTACTCAGAAGATTGAGTTACGGGGGACCCGCAGCGCCAACGCCGAATGATTAGCTACTGCGCGAACCGCGCTGGTGACTATATTTTAATTCCTAAGCGAAGTTGGATGTGTCAATGAGCCGGGACTCCTTTTATTGGACTCTTACTTTCAGTCTTCAGTGACCACACAAGAGTAAATGGGTCAATATATACAAATTCTTTTAAACACATTCAAAAAAAAATTAAAAGAAGACTTCTAATATTTAGGAATACTTTGATGATAATAACCCCTGGGGGAGACGTGATCGTTATCAGACTGTGTCTAAATTTTGTATTGTAATATTTTATTATACGTTAGTATTAAAATATCTTTCGCCTGTTGTCGCCATCAGAGGAACCTTTATGAAACGCTAGTAAATCGGGGAAAAAGGTACTGAATTCATTATTTTAAATAATTTTGCAATTTTTTTTACAATCCATTTCGACGAACTGTGTATTTTTTACGTCGAAGATAAAATCGAATTTCATTTCAGTTTTTATTTTGTATTAGTTCATACTCAAAAACAAATTTACATTGAATTATTCCGATTTCACTTTCTAAAAAAACTACTATTTCTAGTTTTGATGTATCACTACTGTTAAACAATTTTGTCTCCAAGACTCTTGAGTTGATCTATTAGTTCCCATAGTACAAAAATAGGCGATATCGATCCAAACTCCTTGAACTAAGCCACAAAATTCATACAAATACGAACACGATTACGAAATTGTCCTATTATAAAGACCACAAATAGTAAATATTTATCGCAGTATTATGTTTATTAACGTTACGTTAACACTGCGTGAACAGATGTAAGATTTAGAAATTATAATAACCTTTTAAATGCCTAATCCAATAGCCCTGTTTAGCGTGTATGGACAACCACACTATGAATTTCATGGCGACTTCTGATGGCTCATTTTGGGAACCAGCGGTGGCCTTTTACTGTGACGTAAAGCTGGCGATATTAGTCACAACGCTCTTTTAATATTTAATATTATACTGTTAAAATCGTGTTCACAAATACATAATAGTGACAACTATAATCATAATATTCGTTAGAGAACCAGGACTTCTGAATTCAGCAATTCACGTCACGTACCAGATGAGACAAAGCCAGTTTAGTACGGTTCATTGCACAAGCGAAGGTCCGTTGTTTCTGATGTTAATGGAGGCTGGCTGCAAAACTCGTTTTTGCTAAACAATTGTTTGGTAATTTGCTCTTGGTTTATGAAGACTCAATACTTCTTACAGATGTAAGATTATTTTACTTTTACATCTCGAAGACATTGTGTTTATGAATACTTTCACACAGGCGTAATTAGAATATTACATATGTATCCACATTACGATAACGCGACCCACCGATTGCTATTTATATCGTAAATCACATCCATACGCCCACGTTGGAGACTCGAATTGCGGCATTGTGATAGAGATAGACCGGAAAGAACATATTATATAACTGTATTTTTTTTTATTGTAAACTTACTGTACTTACATACTTTTTGATTTAGTCGTGTTATATCTGTATTAGTATCATATAGCGAAAGGTAAATAATAATAGATACGATGAAAACACTAATCTGTAAAACATGTTTATAATCCTCGTATCTATCATATAACATGATTAAATAAGGGGATATTTATTAATTACAGATGAATTATAATTGATAAAAATTCCAATAACTTTCAATCAAACAAACATATAGTTCGAAAAGTCAATTTTATAATCGGCGATTAATTTAATATATTTTTGCTAGTTTAAATTTGTCGATGTCTTTAAGTTTTTGATAAACAAGTCAGTACTTTGAAACGTAATATCTAGAACAATCCTGCCGTATGTTTCTCTAATATACAAAGGCATTTTTAAATGTAAATAAAATATAACACTACGTAGACAGGAAAATAACAAGGACACAATGTAAATTGGTTTTAAATGAATAGTAAATATAATTAATATTTAAATGAACCAAAATACTAATCATTTTACTAATTTGTATGTTTATTCACCT
Organism: Bhutanitis thaidina; assembly: GCA_029286595.1. Lineage (NCBI taxonomy): Eukaryota > Metazoa > Arthropoda > Insecta > Lepidoptera > Papilionidae > Bhutanitis > Bhutanitis thaidina. The sequence goes on from JAGSMS010000005.1 coordinate 7,825,663, forward strand.
CAATTAAGATACCGATTGTCATTCTACATATTGAATATAAAAATCTTGAAAATCCTTGACCAAAAATAGATATTAGCCAATAGCCATTTAACGAGTATATACTTTTTTAGGATACTCAAAAAGTTGCGAAAAAGTACAATGCAATAAAATAAATAAAACAAAAAAGACACAAAAAATTATCAAGCAGTTTGTAATAATAACGTGGCTTACACTTTCCATTTACTGATATTATTTACATGAATGTTGCAGTTTCATTTGATATTTTCATAGTATGCCACAAGTAGCAATATTTATGGTGCAAGGATCTGTTGGTAGTATTCAACAACGGTAAGAGAAAGTCACTCCAAGGGTAATGCTCGAGATAGAACAACACAAAATGACAAAACAGGGGACAATTAAGATGGTTATAATATAAACTGCACATAATCGATAAAATAAACCATCAACAAATTTTACTTTCACTGAAACCATTGTCACTACAATTTGTCAACTGCTTAACAACATACGACATCATAGATATTACACGAACACAGACAGAAACACCCATCCTCGCCATCCGGTTAATATTATTTACCCATACGAACCATACTATTTAAGTATTTTAACAGCAAAGTTACTTTAATGTTGAGTTTTTGAGTTATGTGTATTTTATTTAATATTGTCGTTGTATTTAGGGTGTTATAAAAGTTTGAGTTTTTTTTCTATTCATATAAAACGTGAGTTATATAAGAATAACTTTTTTTTCATTATGAATTTTTACATTAATGCGATCTCGATCGATTGAGTGGTATTGATTCTAGAAGTGAGACGCAGATTAATATTGATCGTTATAAATAGTTATAATATATTCTTTAAGATAAAATAGGAAAGACCAAGAAAAAATAGTGGTGAAAATTATACAAATAAGCATAGGTATATCTCAAAATGGAAACTCTTTCAAACGATAGTAGATCATGTCATCAATCACGAAAAATGCTTTACGTGTTCAATGTACAGACGAATACACACATACAGACGTCTCAAGAGCGGTAAGAATCAAACAGAATAAAAGATACGCCCACATATGTAACTTAATCGTGAAAAAAACTGGTTGAACTTGACTGAAGTACTAGCTTTTGATCTTTAAGAAAAATTCCTAAGACCACTGCTCAACGACGCATGCCGTCCCTAGGTATCACCTTAGCCGGTACATATTACAGATACGGACCGGTTCCGTTCCTTCTCCTCATACAAAAGTGATAGTTATCGCACGTTGGGGCCTAGCATCGATAGGTTTACTTGTTCTAGTTTACATTCCATTATTCACTTCACATACTTGTGTATAAACTGGATACTCAAAATAGTGTTTTTTTTTTTTCTATTCATATAAAACGTGAGTTATATAAGAATAACTTTTTTTCATTATGAATTTTTACATTAATGCGATCTCGATCGATTGAGTGGTATTGATTCTAGAAGTGAGACGCAGATTAATATTGATCGTTATAAATAGTTATAATATATTCTTTAAGATAAAATAGGAAAGACCAAGAAAAAATAGTGGTGAAAATTATACAAATAAGCATAGGTATATCTCAAAATGGAAACTCTTTCAAACGATAGTAGATCATGTCATCAATCACGAAAAATGCTTTACGTGTTCAATGTACAGACGAATACACACATACAGACGTCTCAAGAGCGGTAAGAATCAAACAGAATAAAAGATACGCCCACATATGTAACTTAATCGTGAAAAAAACTGGTTGAACTTGACTGAAGTACTAGCTTTTGATCTTTAAGAAAAATTCCTAAGACCACTGCTCAACGACGCATGCCGTCCCTAGGTATCACCTTAGCCGGTACATATTACAGATACGGACCGGTTCCGTTCCTTCTCCTCATACAAAAGTGATAGTTATCGCACGTTGGGGCCTAGCATCGATAGGTTTACTTGTTCTAGTTTACATTCCATTATTCACTTCACATACTTGTGTATAAACTGGATACTCAAAATAGTGTTTTTTTTTTACAATAACGCAACAAAAATTAAGAATGAAACGCAATATGGAAAAAAAAATTAAATTTCTATATTCAAATTATTTTATGAAACAATATTCACGGGTGAAATATATTTCTTAACCGGAGGAAATCATTGTAAATGTCCACCACAGCGACATTTTAGTAGTATCTTACTGGGAGAGGATAAATATACCTTATTGTTTTTCAAATACGTATGGTATGTTTAGGTGTGTCTTACTAGAAACTGTCAAAGTCGTAAGATATAAATCTACGCGCAGAAACAGAAGTACATACCAAATCACACACTCTAGACAATCTGAATTTTGTGTATAGCAGGTTAATTAAGATTTCACTTCAGCTCTTCCTCAGATGTTAGATGTCTACTAACCTCTAAATAACGTATAAAATTTATTAGGATAAGCGGATTTTAGATACATTTCTAACTTGGTTCTTATGGCGGTGATGACGGCATTAATCTGACGTGGTGTGTTAACCATAAATATAAGCATGTAGGTACATATTTGTTGCCTGTCGTATTATCAATGAAAATGGCACCACTCCAAGTACAATAGGCTAATGTTTACAACGAGTGAGTAGACACGAAAGAAAATATCCAATGAATATAAAGCCATATACGATTAAGGTAAAACTACAAATAAAACCGCTAATGTCAATCATAGTTATAGTAACATCAAATTCATCATCATTAACCTATAAATAGAAGACTAAAAGACAGGCCACTCCTAAGGGTCTTGGCGTACTTGCCACGCTTGGCAGACGGATTGGCGTTCGTAGTACCAAACGCCAATCTAGAAGTTAAAAAGACAACAATTTAAAAGCTGCTGACCGTCACTGTTATATAAGAATAACTCTTTTTTTTACTTAATATTTTTTCATTATGATTTTTTCCAGTAATGCGATCTCGATCGATTAAGTGGTATTGATTCTAGAGGTGAGACACGGATTAACATTGATCATTATAAATAGTTACAATATTTTCTTTAAGATAAAATAGGAAAGTAAGTAAAGTAAGATAAATCAAGAAAAAATCAGGCAGACAGACAGAGAAAAGTCACTGGTCTGTGTGCTTTCAGTTTGGAAAAAAATTCCGAGATCGTTATTCCACCGCGTATCGGAAACTACAAGAATTTCCAGGCATTGGATACCAGATTTAGATCTAACTAATAAGTTCTTCTGACTAATAAGTTTTCCTATTCTATCTAGGAGTGGATCTGAAAACCCTGAATCTCCCCAGTTTCTAGGAGATTCAGGGTTAATTAATGCACTTAGTGATCATGAACCTGATTTTGCAAATGTAAAGAAACTGTCTAGACATTTTATTGTATATACATATAATGTATAAAATAAATCATATTTTTAGAGTATTAGACATGAGAAAAAAAATGTTTTTGTATTTTATTTTTGATAACAAACGTTATCAAGAATAATTCGTTAATTAAATGAATGTATAGTTTTTATACTTATGCAATTATCAAAATTTGCGAAAGGTTCTTCTTCAAGAAACTTTACATTGTTATTATGTAACAAAGTAACAAAACGCGCACATTTAACATTTTAAACAAACCTTCAACGACTTAACACCATAAAACTAAAACAAAACTTCACTTGTTTGTTAACGCTACAAAAAATTAAGTTTATTTTTTTAACGCTAAACAGAAGTTACCTATACAGATTCATTGCCAGATATAACGGAGGCAACATTAAAAATAGACACTACTACTAGGAAGGAACTTATTAAAACTTGTGAGTATTATAACATCTCGTATAACGGAATTGGAATTGTAATGATATTCTAATTTTAAAACGCGGTCATACTTGCAATGTGCCAAATACTTTACTATCACCATTTAGTGTCGGCTATCAAAACACGGCCAACAATTTTTGAAAACGTCTTTTGTAGATTCGTTAGCGTCGTTAATGTATCAATATTTTACGACTACCGTTACATTGACAGCAACCTTGCAAAATACGTATCTATTCTCTTCCGTTAGATAATCTAAAAAAGTTACAGTAACCGCAATATCCGTATAAGTTTGGAGTCTGTACTGTATGTTATAAATAAAAATATTTTTAAAGCGGTCCTTTGCACTTTGTTATTATCATACTTCTGTCTACCATTTATATTATGATCATAGATGCAAAAATGCAACCTTATATAATTAAAGTGACAATATCTGGCAACGCCTTTGCGTCAAGTTAACTTAGTGCTGATTGCGACATCACTTTCACTGGCAATGGTAATTGCTTGTTTAAGTATTATACCTATAATACCTCTTAAAATGATTGTACCGAAGTTTAGTTTTAAATTTAATTTCTTTACATTAGAAAATATCTAAATTCTATTACTTTTTCATTTCTGCCTTTCTGCCAATATTACCCAATTTACAATATCATACACTAATAAAATTTTAAGATTTTTACATGCATACATAGAATAATATTTAATAATATTAGTACAATTGGATGTTTTTTTTAAATGCTTTAAATGAGTATTTCATAATTATTTTATTTTGAAGTAAGTGTGGTCAGTCAAGCGCAGCTTTCGAATCAAATGAAAATGGGTTTTAAATCCAATACTAATAAATTTGTATTATTTCACTTAATTATAATTTCAACTTATATAAAAACTAAAAACTAAATAAAAAAAATTGCATATGTAATTGTGTGTCATGTCGATTTATATTAATTATGTCCATTGCACTGGATTATTGAGGTTGGTATAATAAAACTAAGGCCTAGAAATAGAAAGAGGTCAATTAATTCGGTTTTGGATGATACGGGAGTAACATCCAATCAACATAATCGATTAAATTAACAAAATATTACACTTTACTTTTTTAACAGTCTGTCAACAGTCCACGGCTGCAAGTGAATACCGACTCTCACGTAAATCTGCAACACCACAGGAGCTGTAGGTGTGCTGCCGGTCTTTAAGGATTAGTGAGGAGAAAGGGAATGGGGAAGGAAGTGGGGAGGAGGACCACAAGATGCCACCACTTCAAGCCTGTATTCTGAGAGGCCGTGGTACTTAGTTCCCCCATCGAACTGGCCCTTTCAAGCAGCAGCAAAAGCCGCTGCTTCACTCTACCACGTACAATCCTTTATACGTTATATCCATATCTGCTGCAAGAATAAATTTTAAGGAAATGTAGATAATTGCAAAAACTTAATTTGTTACTCTAATTCAATCCTTCCAAATTAAATATTGTTATGTAAGGTATTTTAATATAATGAATGACATTTTCTCACTAAAAACGGTTTCTTAGCTTAGCTCGATCGACTGCAAATGATACCTTCCATTGCATCACCAATTGCATTTAATCCAGCCGTCGTCGTTACAATATAAATTACTCCCTAAACAACAGGTTAATATATCATACAATCAGCTTCTTGATACGCTGAATCCGGTCTTAATACTACTGCGATTTTCATCAGACGTGCAAGTGCATTCTGTGGGCGTTCTTCCTCATTGTCGTTAAATGCTTTTCGTCTTTTGTCTGATAAGGAGCATTTTTTTTATATAACGATTTAAATAATACCTTAATTAAACTACTTTCGACCACTTTTACTAGCCGAATGTATGGAACTAACCTGAACGTAATTTCATGTATAGTCGAGATACCAAAACAAAACAAGATTTTACAAGAAAAAATTGACAAAAAGCAAGAACCAAAATTTAAACGATTCAAAGTATTTGGGACTAGGAAACTCTACAATTCTAATGAAAAGCTTATACAAATATATTTACAATTTATCCATTATTTAGTCGCTAATATACCGATGGAAAACACTTAACCCTTCAAGTGTAGAGCATAAGAATAATGAATAACAATAGAATTTTCATTGTCATCGTCAGAATTAAAGAACTTTGAAATTAAGATTTTTAAGTATCTCAGAAGTTCTGATGATTCTAAAAACTAGTTATTTAAATAAGTCTAAGATTTCAATATCCGTTAAAGCGATACTTTAAAGTACATACACATTTTTGTATTTACAGTTAATTGTTAAATTATTTATTCAGAAGACGAATATCGTAATTATACAGGCTCTCTAACTGGAGCACAATTTTAGTTGCATTGTTGTTTGACGGCAGAAATAGGTAAGTGTGTGGTGACTACCCAGACGACTCTTAGGCAGTAAAGAGAGTCTACCACCTATTAAACACTTTCGTTTACTACACAAATATACCTTCTCCTTCATAATCAGCCTGTACAAGTTCACTGTTGGTAACATGAATTTGGTCTTTCCATGAAAGCATCATCAAAAGTTGTCATGCCATGCATTTTACCCACACTCACCACGTTGGGCAATTGGGGTCGCGGACTCGTCCAGCATCATCACTAGTGCGAGGATACCGGCACTGCGCTCACCAACCCGCTTGTCCAGCGTGTTGAGTTTGGGTAAACGTTCCAATGCCGGCTTTTGCTGACACTTTCTTGGAGATGTCAATGTTCTAGAGCGAAGTAAAATAAGCTGAGAATAAACCTATGGGCCAAAATTGAACAGAACAGAAAACTGAACAAGATAATAGACTTAGAAAATAAATGTACGGGACCTATCAAACTCTTTTAAATTTTGATAACAAATACACCGCCAGCAGCCGGCCGGTAGTCAAACAATCGAGCCATAAAGAGCGCGCAATTCCCCGGTCCAATGACAAAGGCAAACAATGCTTGACGGATTTGAACGAAGGCAATTGCAACTCATTATAATATCAATGAAGAAATCCGCGGTGTGGGCGACGTGACGCAGTGGAGAAACGTCCCAGAAACGAAATTGCAATGGGTAGCCAAAGGGAGTATTTGCATGCACGTCATATGACTCCGCACGCGTGTAACGACTTAGCGCAACAAAACCTTTTACACGTATTGAATCTCTAAATTATTATCCGTTAAAGAATCACTCAAAAAACTTGGTAGTAAGCATACCATTGTTATGAAAATAAATAGTTACTTGTTAGATTTTTTTTTAATACTTATACCAACGTGAGTATCTGATACTAATAGTTTTTACTTAATTACCTATAAACAAAACATTATAAAAGCCAAAGTGGTCATTTAAGATCTGTCTAATTGTAACATTCAAACTATGATGAAAGTGTATATTAGTTTCAATTTATTTTTTCTTGAACATTTTGACACGATTATGGGCGTTATTACAAATGTTAAGACTTTAAGTGCTTGCTTAATTTGGATAATTTTTATTTCTATTATTACCTGTTTCTGTGTTTTATCAGGAAGTATGACAGAGAGTTCGAAGGATCTGTTTTTCTTGTCCCGGCTTCCAGATTTCATTAGCTTTGAAGAGGTGCGGGTGATACTTTGCGCCTTCTCTGGTAGTTTCAATGCAACTATTGACATGCTGCGCGACAGACGCCTTCCAAGTTTACGGGTCCTTAGTGACATTGACCCGCTTAATCCACGTTTGCGACCTTCCACAGCTGCCGGAGGTATAGTCTCCTCCACAACCGCACCTTCCTCACTTGCACCAGCCATCGCACTATCTCGATAACGCCACCGTTAAACGAATTTCACAATGGCAACTATCACATCTCCGACGAGAACATTTGACAATTCGGACTATCGCTTAACACTAGGGAATATCTTCACTTTCAACGTAATTATCTATCACTTGTAGCCGAAATGCACTTTTCAGTTGTTCATCCGCATTGTATATGTAACTGTGGTCCGATAACCGAGAGCCCGGCGTGCAGTCAGATGCGGATCATATGGTCACAGAGCCGGTTCCGAGACCGCCCCACCGACCTATCTTACAACCGTAATTTGAAACTGTCGATGTTCGGTGTTACAATAATCACAATATCGTAGATCTGAATGGAGCTGAATACGCGGCTACGTTTGATTTAATTAGGGCGCGTTATCGTTGAGCGAGGTGCGGGCAGCGAGAACGAAGGCGCGACGTGCGCGCTAGCGATCGCGACCGAAGCGACTAGACTAGAAGCGGCCGCGGAGACAGGCAGAACCGTGTTCACTGCTCACCGCCCCCGCCAGCCGCTGTCTCACAGCCAGCGCTCCAACACAACGGCTAGACTAAAATCCAATTACTTATCGAATCACATTGAAACTAAACGCTGCGACACTGAACAAATGTTTCTTTTGTCAGGCGCAACAAACTGTTGGAGTCGCTCCCACGAGATTTTTGACACCAAATCAGGACATTCTTAACTGGCTTAACGGTATCTGACAATATTATTACCGGGCATCATTATTGCAGATAGTTTTCATCTGTGACAAGTGTTTGTCTCAATCTTTGTCTATTGTTATATGAATATAATGCTATTTTTCTGTAAATCGTTGTTTATTTACTTCAAATTACTGCGTAACAATTCTTCATATATTTAATATTTTTTTCAAATGGTATCTCCAGCGATCCTGCCATAAGAACTATGTCATCGGCAAATCGAAGGTGAGTGATGTATTCGCCATTGATGTTGATACCGTATCCTTTCCAGTTCACCTGTTTGAAAACATCTTCCAATGCAGCGGTGAAGAGTTTCAGGGATATCACCCTGTCTTACACCTTTCTGCAGTTGGATTGGTTCTGTACTCTGATTCTGTACTCGGATAGACATCGTAGCCTCATTATACAAACACCTCAGCACTTCGATATACCGAGAGTCTTTCTGGCACCGCTGCAGAGACTGGAGCACCGCCCAAATTTCGACTGAATCGAAGGCTTTCTCATAGTCCACATACGCCAGACATAGTGGTAAATTGTATTCTTCGGTCTTCTGTACAATCTGGCGAAGAGTAGCCGAGTACCGAGAGCTTTTACGGAATTCGTGAATGAATGAATGAATGAAATATACTTTATTGTACGCACAAAGATCTAACATACAAAGATTGTTTTACAAAAACAAAAAAAAAATAATGTACAATAGGCGGCCTTATCGCTAAGAAGAAGTAAAAATTTCTTCCACGCAACCCAGAAAGAAAAAGGTTAATCCGTGTAAAGTTATTTCTCGTTAAAATTATACCGTGTAGATGACACATCCAATAGATGGTTTAGTTTAATAGTTGGTAACCATGTTAAAAATAATACTGTATGATTTTATAGAAGAATGATGATTCGCGAAATTTTTGTGATATCGTTTGTGGCATAGCGGATTATGCCCTAAGTAGAGACTTTACTAAAACTTTGATTGTTAAGCAATTGTGTGTTCCGTACTATATAATATACTTTTAAATATTTACATAGTACGGAAGTCGAGCGGAGAAGACTGATATGCTAGTAATATCATCCCTTCTAATATCATAAGCCTTAATATGACGAGAATTTCAATTGTTTCACATTTGTAGGAAGTAATCTCCCCGGAAATACTGATCCGATTCTGAATAACAACGACAAAAAGCTACACTATCCCTGGGTGCCATAGGTAATGTGCTATTTAATCTATACTAAATAAATGATTGCGTTTCATATATGTTTAGAATAGAAATGTAGAGAAATCGCACGCATTTGCATGTTTTAAGCTACTAAATACAAAAATGGATCAATGTAAACACGACGAGAATACATCTCCTATTTACTAATAATTACAGTCTGTGTGAAAACATGGTGGCACAAAGCATTTTAAAATGACGGTCAAAGTGCGACTAGGAATGGCACCGTGAGTATTGCATATCATATAAATCTTTACAATCTTACCTTTAATAAATCTAAGCAAAATAATCGACCAGTATAAGAAGGACTGTTTTCCGTGTGGCTGTCGTAGGTAAAGAATAACGCAAACATTTTCTGACCTCTCTTTTGTTGTATAAGACGACTAATGGTGAAAAAGTGTACCGTGTGGTGGTGGTATTAGAGATTCTGCCACCCCATCTCGTCCCGTGGGTGTAGTAAAATCCGACAGAGGGAAATATAAATATCAGGAGATGGGCAATTATAGTATTATATAAAAAAAAATCAAAAACACCGTCTTACAAGAGGTACAAAGAATTACCGGCTGTACTCTAGCCGCCAACTCGAACGACTCGACCTAGCAACATATAACGCACGTATGTTGAGGGCCAATGAGAGAATCCTGGAGCAGGAAGGAGAGGTAAACAAGTTACACTGAAGTATTAAAAAGTTTTCTGAAGACCGTAGACAGGGGGAGGAATCGATAATTGTCGAATCCGGAAATTTGTTTTACTACCGGGAGGGCAAACATTTGTTCCTATGAGGTATCGTCTACTGGTCTCTCGTCTACAACGTGATCAAGATCGGGAGTATATCAAGTATGGCGGCCTTATACTTAGAATAAAAAAAGGTATTCGCTGAAGGTCATAAGAGAGTGTGTCAATATACATGATACGCACTAGCATTGACACACCCTGATGAAGTGGTGGAAATGTATGAGGATATTTCAAAAGCAATGTATTCATGTCTTCAGTGATATCTCTCTGATCAATAGTATAAAAACCGGCAGTATAAAAAGTGAGGCAATTTCCGTTTACAGGATACCACATGAAATTAGCAGGATAAACCTGCTTTATTCGTATGGTAAGAAAAGAATACTGGCGATCTATTTGATGTCTTCGAGTTATTATCCTCAGATGCATATATTGGCAAAATTTAAACTGAACAGGATATTATGTCTGATGCAATCTTACAGATACGGGACTCATTACATATTCACAGAAATTGGCTCCGATCCCAATCGAATACCTAAAAAAAATATTATAATAATATTAATATCGCCGAATCCCGATACGAACCTAAAATTCACAACTCAGCAAGCAGGAACACTAAGCTACGCAATCGTTATAGATTGATACTGCTCTCGCAACTGCATTGAATGTAATTGATGAAATAATCTGTATACATTATTTGTTCTATGTAAACATTATGTTGTATTAACACACAACAGTGATAAACTGATGTATTTAAATAAAGAATTAAATGCATATGTGAATAAGAAGTTTGAGATGTATATATTTATGATGACAAAGGAGCGCGAGACATTTCAAGTTCTGAAAACCTAGATTAACGATCATACAAAACAAAATTACGGCAAATAAATTCAGTTGAAGAAATCATGCTTATCATGTGGATGCCGGAATTGTAATGTAGTTAATGCAAATTTCTTAAACAAAATTTATTTTTTATTGTGCATGAATATTTCGAATTAGCAGAGTATTTCATCCTTTAGTTGAGGACATTGTCACAATCTAAATATCCGTATGTAATTCCGAAATAATATTTGTTATAGTTATGGTTCAAGCGTCGAGATTAGCTTTAAGCTTTTTAATATACCAGCGTCGTTAAGCGGTAACGTACCCGACTACAGTGCTGCGAGTCCTGGTGTCTAATCAATAGTTGAGCATCACGCAAATGACCGAATATTTTTTTGAAAAATAGTATGCATGTAATGTGAATGTCAGGGTGTCCTTACCGACACCGACTCTACATTGGATGTCTCTGTCTTTGGATTTGTACGTCCTAGATTGAACTTCAGCTGACCTAAATATTAAACCATCATATTTTTCGATTAGTCAACCGATTTGGGGTGTAAGATACCAGCTCTTGCCACCCTCACGTGACACACTCTGGTAGCTAATAAACGAGGCTCAGGCGACCGAATGATAGTAGGCTATTCATCCAAATTTCCCGAGGTACACCTATCCCACATACCCCTAGTGTGTGGGATAGGTGTACAAACCTTCCAAGAAATTTATGCAGAGCTCTGCTGGCGTTTTCTTGGAGAGGCCTTCGTTCAGCTGTGGAATAAAATAATGCATTCCAGTACAAAGCAAATTTACTGTACGCGTGACAAATTAATTTTGTTCACTTTCACTAAAATATTTTTTTTGTAAAAGGTATGTCAAAGCGTGTAGTATTAACCCTTCCCCTTCCCGTGTCATTACTTTTATTGTTGCAATATCTCAAGAACTATTTTAAGAAGGCGTCAGTAAACCTTCACACTACCTTAATATTTTTGAGAAAAACCAGTTCCAAAGTATTTATTGGCTCCGGAAGGTAATCTTGCAACTATATACTAAAATGCATCTTCTATAATGACCTTCTGTAACTACATATTTCAACCTCTAGAGGCGTGATGGCGACATAAACGCGCGCAACTTGGGTTCGATATGTCTCGTGGGAGAAAGATGCATCGAATGCGCTGGACCGACTAAAACCCCCACAGAATTAGAAATACGCTGTTGGTCCCGTGGCCTCGACAGCTTAGGCGGGAGAGATAGCCCGCAAGTTAAATATCATATCATCGTGTAAGAATCGGCCGCCCTCTTTCTTGTCGAGGCGACTAAGGTAAAAGAAGCCTTGCAATGGCTGCTGACAGATGGCGGGATAACCACCTCAAAAATTTCAGGTCAAAATTAAGAAGACCGATGACAGGCATCAGCGTCTCAGGTGCGAGTTGTAATGGTATTTTCAAATCTATTCGCTTAATGGCCTATTAACTCTCTCGCATTTTTAATTTGGGTGGCCGATTCTTACGCCACTGCCACTGAAATTGATTTTAGATGCGAGTTTACCACTTGCTTGGCGATTAAGAAAAAAAATAGTTGCCTTTATATCCAAAAATTAAATATAATTTCCTCAAATTTCATATTATGACCATAAAAGAATTTCTCTACCTTTCCTGACCATAGGTTTCGTAAAAGGCGAATATGATTTAAATGTTCGTATTTAGTTATTTTACATTGTAGTTTTCCCTTACCCTACTTATACCATTTAATATACGTTAAATAGTTTAAGCGCTCTTTACGTCTGTTGTCTTTGATATTAGACAGATCGGAGGAATATATATAATATTTTTTATTTTATATTTTTGTTATAACACTCCGTTTCCGAGTATATAAGTTATAACATACTGGATGTACTTTTTCTTATACGGTGTTTATATATACTCCTAGATAGGTTATCCAAAGAGTACAAACTTTATTCATCTATGGTTTTAGAATAGGATTAGACAATGTCAAAGAAAATGTAATCCCAACGTGACAATGTCATAATTCCTTTCCTTTCGATACTATATTTTCACGGTTTTAATATGATTTATAGTATTTTAGAATAATAGTTTAATTTTACTTTTTAATTTTCATCTACAACCAAATTTACAGAAATGCAGTAAGTAATTGCACTTATAACCTAAACTGAAATCGTGAAATGTTTTATAAATAAACAATATGAGAGGTTTTAGTTCCCCATCTCCTTTCTTCCATCGTACATTACCCACGGGATTTCCATAGTTTTGTTGGGGACATTCCTTCCATTTAGACGAAGCGTTATGCTTACAGCGAAGCATTGGAATAATAAGCCAACGTCAGTATTTCCGTTAGAAGTTAACATTAAAGTTTCCAAGAGTAGAGAGAATAGGCTGTTACTAATGCGATATCTTATGATGTCCTCCTGGCCGATTTCAATAATGGCGACAACTTTATTCATATTTAACAGTTAACAACTGCGCAGGAGATATTATAGTAACGTAAGTATACGCGAGCAGACGCTAAAATACAGGGATAAGGTTATGTTAGTCCCGCCTCTCTTGACACTGCATCGGACCCCATTCTCCGATATTACCGCATAAGCGTTACATGGGAATGGAAAGGTGAAAATGAGTGAGTGTCTCTGTGTTTGCGTGAGTGGACTGTATTTGAACGGTTTCGCTATGGCCGAAATCGATTAGGTCCCATCATCTTCAAGATTAATATTATAATACCATTATAATTAATAATAACTTTAATGTGTAATAAAACACATTACAGAACTCCAGACCCTGACATTGATTCCAATTAACATCATACTATCTAGATCTGGTCCAAAAGAATTACCTAATGTAAAAAATATGTAAGCTTCCCCAGTACTATGGTTGTCAAAGCTACTCATTTATTGTAGTCGTTTCAAGCAACGTTTCACTAGAGCTTATTTTGAGATAACATTATGTGGCGAGCCTATCGTCGTCTTAGTGTCGCAAGCCAGCGATACCAATGGTACATAAGCAGAGATGAACAAAATAGTTTTTCAAACTATTTTGTATTTCAAAAACGAAATACAAATAGTCTGTAACGATAGTATTTAAAATACAAAATGCATAATACATTTTTCCTAAAATCTGTGGCAAGAAATAAAATGCATTATGTGTAAATAAAAAGAATGCTTATTGACAGAAGCTACAAGCTTAAACACAGAAATAGTACATAAGTTATTCAACAATGGACTGTTTGCAGGCTAAAAATTGTAATGAATGGTCTGCTTTGTGGTTTATAAATTATATATACAGGGGTATGTAGAGCACGTTGGTAAAATATTTTTATGTAGTGCATTTTCTTCTCTTTATTTATTTATTCTCCAGAATTATTCATTCATACATAATATTCTTGCGGTTAAATGTCATACGCAGATGACCTTCGACTCGGAACGTGCCAATCTCGGTCGCTGCTAACTTTCAAGCAAACACGTTTATCAAGTGAATTACAACAAATGTAGGCGTAACTAAGCTCATTGTGATCACTTTAGTTATGTACTACGTACTTACTTGGTGACTGACATTAGATGCAATATACACGATATATTATTGAAGCGTCTTGTATCTTATGGTATAGAAATAAAGCATATTTAGGACATCAAATTTATCGTTGATTTTGATATAGGAAATGCCGTAAAAGTCTTTTCCCTAACGTATCATAATAACTGGCAACAAATAGGTACAGTGTCAACTCGTCACGAGTTACATCTTATTATAATAATACCTTATTTACATTGTTATTACAACAAAAGGTACTGAAAAATATTTTATAACCTTAGTTTGGAATGAAACGACAGATCAAGTCAGTAGGTATGAGAATGTCCGATTAAATGGATATCAACCGCGTTCACTAGAGTCAATGTTTAATGGTAGAAGTGATTCGAGAAAATCAAATTTTACGCCATTCACCAAATACCTATTTATAGTATATATCAATGCCTATTAAGCATTACATGCGTTTAAAAAACTATAGAAATTACAATATGGGCATTTCATTTCGATATATCCTACTTAAGTTGGTATATAAATATATTACTATTTTGTTTTATAGACGAAAATTAATATATCAGCATATAAGAATATTGTTTCACCCCTTCGGTTGTTTGAAAGATAATGCAAAAGGCTTTAGTCAACTCTTGATAACTAAGACAAGAAAAAAATTATATAAGTATGATGTCTAATAATTTGTTCTTATTTTTTTTTTCGCAGAGAAGTTGAATCCTCGTGGAGAAGAATCGGCGACTGGAAGTCTCGTTATTCAAAATTGTACACTTCACCGAAAATTTCTATGTAAGTACTTTTCAAATAAAAAACTTTTTGTATTCTTTACGAGTTTAGCCTAAACAAATATTCAAGTGTTTCTTAAGCTCGGGTTCGTTTTGGATTAATTTTCCAGTTACCAAGATACTAAGGGGCGTAAGTTGGAAACGTAAATTTTTATCTCGGGACCAGCCGAACGTACGGCGACCAACTAGTGACTCACTCCTCGTGAGTCACGAATCACGGATATTGAGAAAAAGTCAACACAGCGCTATGACTTCAATCCAGATCACGATCGTTACTCTGGCCTTCGACAAAAACACTAACGAACAATTATTGTTTATGAGTTTGTATTCATCGGTTTGAATTATTTACTCATAAACTTTTACGTAGGCTATAATAATTTCTTTGTGATATTTCTGGAAATTACATTATTTGTATGTTTGTAAGTGGAAACAATTTCAATTTCTTCTTCAGCCTGTTTCAGTCCATTGCTGACCATTAGGCCTTTCTGAGAAGGTACGAATAAAAACTGTCATGTCTTACATAAAACATTTGCCCATACTAACCGAGTATGATGAGCACTATGCCGATGTTCTTTGCATTAATGATGCTACTCCTCATTACTATTCTAAGGAATTTAGATTCGGATGTATTTTCCACCATCAGTCAGTCGCCAGAGTCTTGTTTGTTAGCTATCTGCGTGCACCAGGTGCCGTTGCGATTGGCATTTTAAAAGAATCTTTTTTTTATCTCACCAAACAGAATCAAAAACAAATAAGCAGCTATCTATTTCCGCTCTTGTTACTATTTTTATAGAAATCCAAAACACGCCGACCACTGCCGCATCTCGTTCATGAACAATGACAAAGATCCATACACAATGCTTCTTAAGAGGATGAGAAGCTTCGGGCACGATAGTATTACGGACCACGAACCAAAACCGGAGTCATCATCCCCACGGCTGCTTACTTCCTCTGAAACTACACAGAGTATATTATTCAACTCAAATAAGAACAGCGAACAGTTAGTAAACATTAGTAGCCGTTTGAAATTAACTTTTGTTGCCCATCAATTTTTCATGTAGTATTGTCTCTATATTATAAATACGAAAGTATCTCTGCCTGCCTGTCACGTTTTCACGACCAAAACGTTCAACCGATTTTGACGAAATTTGGTCTGAAAATACATTACTACCTGGACAATGACTTAGGCTACTTATACATTGGGAAAACAACGGGAAATTTTTCCACGCATACGAAGTCGTGGGTGAAAGCTAAATAATGAATAAATACCCCAAATTACTGTACGGCAATTTTTATTCGTAATTTCGTAAAGAGTTAAATCTCATTAATCTTATCCACAAATAGCAATATAATTTACGTTCCTTAGTAAATCTAGTATGGCATAAACCTGTTTCCAAATTTCCAACAGGTACAATTACTTGCTCTAGGCTAGCCGTAATCACGATTTCAATATCGAATGAGAGGTTAAGCGCAAATATTAAACTATGTCGATAGTAATTATAAGGAAATATGGAGCACATTATATATCAGTAATGTGCATTTATTTCTGTTAAAATCTAGGTAACGGGTTTCGTTATCATCGCTTCTAAATACTCTTTCCTAAGTTGCAAGGATTTATTGTAACCACCACGCTTGGCCAGACTTGCGATTGAAGTACCGGATACCTCACATCACACCTTAGACGCTGCTGGTCACCAGTCTGGGTAATTTATTACTTACAGGCGTTTCTTAGATGGTTATACAGTAATTCTGTCACCTGTAAGAGGTTATGATGGCATTTTCCTGTGTCGAAGTTTACGGCATTGTGGATGATCTATATATTACACACTACATTCCTCTTATGACGCCTCTAATCGTCCTTTATGTATAGAATAAAAATTCGACTAAAAAATGCCAAAAACGTACGAAATATCTTACTGTAAATGGCGAAATAACCTTGTGTAATATTGAGACTTAACATATACAGGTCATTGATTAGAAACAGCAAGCATACCCCGGTTACATAGGCTAAAGCCCAGCCCACCAGTGCTCTGTTAAGAGTGACTAATGTGTATACTAATTCTTCCCATAGGTCCTATAATTTAGGTGTTCATGATACGATGCTGTTGGACTTAGTGCGCATGCGAAGCTGTGACATTCGTGAATCTCAAGACAAAACTCTGGAATTAGTACCTAGGGATCAAGATAATGAATCTGAATAGTTAGTATTGACATAGTTCATTCAGTTTTCAAAATTTAAAGATTAACGTACACGTTGTAGGTTTCTTTATTATATACAAACATGTAGGCAAAATTATTCAGTCAGAACGGGCATACGACTTTTTAGATTCTTACAGCAAAATAGTTTTTCATATGTGTGACCCTGAACAAAAGATTTATAAACAATCTGGTGCCTTCTAAAAATCCGTAACTATTTATACACACTTACAGTGCGATGGTACCTGTAAAGTAAACATTGTAAAGATCTGATAATGAACTTAGATACTGCGCGGAAATCGGGTTTTTATTAAATAATTTTGTCCAGTTTGACTATAATTTTTTAACAGACTTTATCTTAATATAGATTCTTTCTGAAAACCTTCATTTGCTATTTAAAAAATACAGTATCTTACGTATCCTAAAATCAGCAAAAGATAATGCGTAACTGTAAAATGGTATAATTAACTGTTACACGTGCTACATAACACTTAAAAGACATTATTAGTAAAAATAAGTAGACACTTCACGCATAACTTTCTCCTTCGATTCAATTACGCCTACCTACTGCAACTTTCTCATACATCTATTTAACAATTCTAAGCTATTCTATTATTGTAACAATCATTGCGATAACAGTTGCGTCAAACACTAGTAGACAGCATCTCATCATCATACAAAGGTCTGACCTTAGTATTTTATAATACCAAAATTAACTAAGTATGCGCAATATTCAAATAATAATTACAATATTTAATTATATATCTTTAAACACACTCGTCGTCTCGTTACAAACTAACATTCCCTGTATTTTGTGTACTGGATGGTGATATAATAAAAAAAAGTATTTAAAAGAAGCTTGGGTATACTAATGGGGTGGCTTGGGCATTTTGTTGTTTCGACCCACTTTTCACCAGAGCTTATTTGACAAAACGGTGACAGGTGAGCCTGTCGCCGTCTTAGTGCACGGACCAACGATACAAATCGTACCTACATAAATTAGTACGAGCCCTCCACTTGTGGGAGCGAACTTGCTTCTCCTCATTCGGTGGTAGATCCGCTATAATTATATATGTATATTATTTTTTATAGAAGAAGGGTGCAACCGAGCATGCGGCTCACCTGATGGTCAGTGATTACCGACGCCCACGAACATCCACTACACCAGAGGAGCTACAGATGCGCTGCGGGCCTTTAAGAAAAGAATAGGCTCTTTTCTTGAAGGTCCCTAGGTAATAACTTTTTGGAAATACCGCTGGCGACAGCTGATTCCACAAAGTCGAAGTGCGGGGCAGAAAACTTGGAGTTAAACGTATTATGGTGAAATGGTTGGCATTGGCATCTAAGTGGTATTGATGGAACTTGGAATTCTGTCGCGATGTACGTTGGTGAAACTCAGCGGCTAGGATCAATCCGAACAGTTCCTCAGAATATTCCCCGTGGTAAATTTTGTAAAAAATGTAAAGAGAAGCAACATCTTTTCCCAAGTCCAAAGGATCAAGCCGATCAGAGAGAGCTTGGTCGCCGACAATTCGAGCCGCTCGACGTTGTATGTGGTCAAATGGCAGGAGTTGGTACTGGGGTGCCCCTGCCCAGATTTGCGAAAGTAGTTTGGGGATCTTGACTCTACAAAGTCAATTAATACTTATATTATAGCTAAAATTAAAAAAAAAACATTTTGTATCTCTTCCAGAGAGCAAAATATTTTTAATTATAGAAAATTGGTTTGTCGAGCAGTGTGTGGTCTTGCATTATCACTCCATGATAATGCCCAAGATCGATTGTCGAGTCGGGGTTGTTTCTCTGTAAGTTTCGCCATCTTTGTCAGTAGTACATTTGACTATGAATATGACGACCAATCAGATTCACAATTCTGTCTAAAACCCCTTCATTCCTGTACCTACTCATGGGAAAACAACTATAAAGCAAGGCAAGCTTCAACGTGGGGTCCTCTATGCACGTCTAGCTGATGCATGAGACTTCTCGAGTTTTTTTATTTTAACAATTTGAAGCAAATAACTCAATTTTGTGGGTAAACTAACGTCAAACCATGACTCTAATTACCTGGTTGTTTGATAAGAATCGGCTTCTACCATTACTTTTATTTACCTTAGTATCTGGCCTTCCTCTTGGTTCATTTTTCAAGTTGAAGTATTCACTATGAAAGCGATTAAACCAAAAACGCACAGTGCGTTCGTAAGTCGTGTCTTCTTTAAACGCAGCAATGATATTGAGAACTATCTGTGCGGCGTTCGAACCACGTCGTTATTCGAAAATTACTCATAATTTTTAGTTCTTGGGTTAAACTAAATTTTTCTAAATGTAAAAACAATTGAAAGTGAAACAAAAGAATCTCATTTTTTTTTAAATTTAGAATGTCATAGTTTTTGTGTAAAATAATTTTTAATCACGATTCTTGGACCATGCCGGTTTAATTATATTCAAAGTGACCACTACATTAAAACGGCAACTCCATACTGCAAAATATTATTTAATAATAGGGGTTATGATTAAATTATATTTTACTATGACGAAAGTTTTAAACGATTGTCAATAGTAAAACGAAATAGTTAAATGTAGTGTATACATGTGTTAAAATGCTATTATAATTTTATCGCCAACTTGGCCAAGGTTTTGTATATGTGAGATTGGTTTATTTGTGTTCGTTTTGGGTACGTTTTGTTGACTGACATGTTTTGTCTGCTACTATATTAAATGACTGTTCATAATACCAGTTCTGTAATAATAATAATAATAATCTTAATTGTCATAAGAATAAGTAATATTAGATACACACCATTGTGACTTACATCAACAACATTGATTCATTATCAATACGCATTCACAGCTTCCAGACGACATCCCTTGTTTTTATTTTTATCCTCCATTCTTTAATTTGATAAATTTTCCTGTAATATAATATAGTAATTTCTATTCGTGTAAATTATGTATTTCAGAGATATTAGAGAATGTATGCCTCCATATTTTTTCTCCAATTTTTAACCTCACCTGCACTTGTAAGTCGTCTCTTACGATACCCACAGGAAGAAGAATGCCAGACTCTTACGCCGCAACCACACAGCGATAAGTTTGTTATTGCATCATCTGATCATGAAAGACATGCGCATACCCAAGATTTAAATAGGCTGCTTATTGTTTCATACTACGTAGACTTTTAACATAAGGCTTTAACATAATCTCTCTGTTTAAACGTCAATGACAAATTTATAACGACTAACTGGTAATGCAATGATCAGTTTTTTTTTTCTTTCAGTCAAACTAGCGAGGCCTGTATCCACGGTTTGAATATGCGCATGACTGAGCGTAGCATGTCACGCTCCCGCGTCTCCAGAGTATCAACACGACGCGACATGGACATACCTTCCATCTTGGCTTTCACTGCTATGTTTCCTGCGCCGGTTGAACAACATTTTTAATTATTTAGGGTTTAGCCAGTCCGCTTGCCCAACTTGGGGAGTATGATAAACCTTCAAACAAATGTATATTGGTTCAGAGGACTAAAAACAGTTACTCCTACTATATAGGAGGCTTAAAGAAAAACTAATTTATAGGCAAAATCAGTATTTGGATCAGTATGATATACTCTGTCCAAGTACTTATAACGAAGCTACCATCAGTATTTGTGTCTCCGATTCTCGCCACTAGGGATATAATAAAACACTACATTTTGCTAAATAATGTGGAGGGAAATTTTAAATTTAAACACTTGTATTTCTATTTGGAAATAATCCGATTTTCAAAATTAATTATAACTGGCTAGTGTCTCATGCAAGAAAAAAACTATTATCTTACTATTACTAATGTCTTTCTTCACCCTTAGCAAGCGCAATGTGGAATACCAGCTTTTCAAAGAGTACCATCTGCCCAGTCCGAGGAATTACCAAGATGGTCCATTCGTCGCTCTGTTTGCCCCGTATGTTCACAAAAGTGGAGAGATCGAAGCAGCTTGGCTAACATAAAGTATTCCGGTAAAAAGTCAACTATCTTCCATTAAAAATTACATAATAACATCTATAACATAACTTGTATCGCCTATTACTACTAATTGCACCTCTGATATCAGGATTGAAGCGAAATTCATCAGTAGAATCACCATCCGTCACCGCACCTGCAAGGTTGAAAACGTCTATTACACGCGAATAGTTAGTATGACTAATCTTAAATATATGCAACTACCCAGAAAATAAACATATTATTTTCATATTATAGTCATCCTATATGTGAACTTTGTACTCTGTGTGTGCTGAATTCTTATTCTGGGTCTATGATTGATTGCACTAATTAAAATTGTCAATAGTGGAAGAAAAATAAAAAGTAGCAGCCGCAGAAGTCTTCAGAGGGGAAGGTTTCGGCACGCTACTCCGGTCCGTGAAATATTTTATTTTTATATCTTCGTCGGTAAACACTATAAAAATGTATCACCTCACATTGCGTTTAACATTTGTCCTGGTGCCGGTCCGGGAATTGAACTCAGGTCAAGTAGTCGAGAGTCGTGGCAGCCTAGTGGTCGTGGGGTTCACTTTAGTTTCATAGAGCGCGAGTGAGCGGGGTTAGATCCCCGATGCCGGCACGTCTAAAATCGTGAGGAAACCTGCATGTCTGAAATAATAAAGAATATTATTTCGAGAATATGTGGATCAGTATGGCGGGCCCTTCTCGGCTCTAAAACCCTCTCAGATTTTGAGAAGAAGGCCTTTGCCCAGGCTGCTACTTTACTTTACTTTACAGTCACGTATTATTAAACTTAGAGCGAACGCCAAACAATAAGAATACAAGAATATGGTCTATCTGTCTGTCCTGTTCAAGCCAAAAGAAATAGCCATGAAATTAGTACAGATTATAAGTATATATACTAAGGAGTAGGGATGCTTACATCCCTTTGGGTAATTTAACAACTTTTTCAACAAATGTTAACCTTACCTCCAAGCGATGCATTCTGCTGACTAACAGGCGAGGAGCAGAATCACTATAGTGCGAAGGTCTGCACTGCATCACCAACTGGCAAACGGGCTAGTGGTCTCCCTTACACCCGATACATGGTGATAGACGGAGCGAGAGATATTTATCTAATATTAACTGATTTTATTTAATATAGCGCACCCCGTCCTCTATCTCCTGAAGTCAAAGAACAAACCGTGTCTCGCAGTAGTTTTCGCAACACAGGTACAACATGGCAATTGGTTCGAGCGCGTCGACTTCGCGTACCAAAATCTCTCATACCGTCGGATGATGCCAGGATACCCAAATCAATTACTCTACAGGCAAAAACAGATTTAGATCAACGTGTAAAAAGGTTTTTATTAAACAATCAAAGTTAGCCAGGCTTTTTTATATTATTAATTTTGAATAGTAATGTCTTTACATATTTCAAAATACTTTCAAATATGTCGGATACAACAATAAAATATATAATTATTAAGATTTTTTTCCTTAGTACTCTTTACAATTCCCCAGCGGCCTTACGCACGACTACTTATCATTTCTTTGTACTCGAAAACAACAAATCGTAGTATTACGTATATTTTATTTTTTACGGTTGTATCATTTTTAACTTAACGCATTGAGGCTACCGGTCTTTAGTAAATACTTCATAGTGCTACATAAAATACTATAGTCTCACCCTTGCACAACTATAAGCCAAATTTAACATCAAAATCGACTAATAAAACCAATGGTACTTCCATTATTAAACATAACCTATATTATTCTCTCCATTACTGGTGTTTTAATGTACTCTGTGGTGACCCACTGAAAATCAGCGCCAAGGAGGTTATAACAGCCACGGCCATAGCTCAGTATATATAATGTACTCTGATATGGCTGAATGAGAGCCTTTTAATTTTTTTTATGCTGCTATGTCGCGCGAGAAGCGCTTTTAACGAAAGACAGACTCGACCCCTCTTAAGGAGGTAAAACCACGGCTCGGGTTAACATCGAATAAGGGAGGACTTGGATCGAATATGAGAAACGCCCTTGCACACGAGTAAATCTCGCGTTGGGTGTGAATCGGTGACCGCGCGTTCGACGATGAACGACCCGGTACAGAAAATCTGTATGCTACATTTGAACTGT
Source organism: Bhutanitis thaidina (assembly GCA_029286595.1). Lineage (NCBI taxonomy): Eukaryota > Metazoa > Arthropoda > Insecta > Lepidoptera > Papilionidae > Bhutanitis > Bhutanitis thaidina. Next base: position 7,849,252 of record JAGSMS010000005.1, read on the forward strand.
CTGTAAATAGTTTGTATAACAATTTGCAGACTGTGTGACCACGAACACATTTTCACGGCAATGTTACAACACAGACAAATCGTGGCATAGACAAAATATAAATTTTGTATTGTATTGTATTATTTTTATAGTAGTCAATAGTCTTAATTTTTTAAGTAAGTTTTTTTTCTCTGCTTAGTTTTTATTATTGTAGTTGTTATTATTTTATTTTTAGCTTGAGATTATTTAATAATCCCTCGACATTTATTTATTTAAACTTCCCTGCACATAGTGGTACACATGGCGGACTTAATAAGTAGATACATACATAAATATATACATACAAATATGTATGTCAAGATAAACAACTAAAACGGCGAAATAACTATAAGTAACACTAGCACAGACTTACAACATCTTCGTAATGTTTGTGATTGCGGATTTTCTTTTTGAAAACTAACTTGTTAGGAATCTTATATCCGTGATAGTTAAGAACTTAGATTTGTAACCAGTACGGTGTAAAGCCGTAAGCAACTTGACTATACCCGAAGACCGGAGAGAAGCTATGAATGGGTCGAAACTTAAATTTCAAGAACTAGGAACACAAGGATCGTTAAGAATTGTGAAAAGGGTGCAGAGTATTTTAAATGCTGCCAATTGAGCTCAGCGCGACGTAACGGGAGACACGTGGTCCTACTTGCGGAGACCTTAAATATATCTGATGCAATTGTTAAGTCCTACTTTCGATTTCCAATTAGCTGTTTCCATTGCAATCTTCAGTGTAGTATATAAGCTTTTGCATTTTGCTCGGAGTTGGTAACCCTGTTATCAATGTAAAGTCAATAGTCAATGTCGACTTTTGTTTTTCGTATATACGTAGGCGCAAACTCGAATTTGATATTTCTGTATATTTCGAGTTTTGATGTATAATATAGATAGAGGCGAACGAAGATCATATCTAACGTTCATGTCACACCAATACCGATTGTTGTTGTGAACAATAGGCTCGAAGTTGTAGACGAGTACGTATACCTGGGACAAATTGTCCGATTAGGTATGACCAACTTCGACCCAGAGGACAATCGACGAATCCAACTGGGCTGGAATTGCGTTCGGGAAATTACGTTATATCTTCTTGTCGAGTATACCACAAACCCTCAAGAGCCAAGTGTACAACCAGTGTGTGTTGCCAGTGATAACATACGGAACAGGACATAGACCTTCACTGCAGCCCGTATGAAGAAGCTCAAAGTTGCTCAGCGCGATAGAGTCTGCAATGATGATATCCGTATCAGAACTAGGGTAACCGACATAGCCGCAAGGATCAGCAAGCTAAAGTGGTAATGGGACGGCCACATAGCTCGCAGAACTGACAACCGTTGGAGAAAAAAGTTTCTCGAGTGATAGCGACGTACAGGCAAACGCAGTGTGGGACGATGCGCAGTGTCGCGGGAAGTCGATGGATGCAGGTGGCCCAGGACCGAGTTTTATCGAAATCTTTGGGGGAAGCCTATGTACAGCAGTGGACTTCTGATAGGCTGAAATGATGATGATGATAGATAGATAGAGATATTATGCCACAGGTGCATGTGAATATGTATAGTAATTGGAAAATCAATTGAAAGCCAGAAATCGTCAATTTTTGTTTTATCAATCCAACAAATCTTCAGTAGAAGTTGACTATCGTTCTATACTTGAACAAATATTCAAGCTAGTCAAGAATTACCGAATATCACTCTGACACTGGCAGATAGTTAAGTACTGAGGCCGTATAGGGCTCCGAGCCCCAGAAAACAAAGAAAGCAATGTCAATGCCATCTACTATTTTATATTTTTATTAACTTGTCAACAGAGAGAATTTTCACCATTAAAATTTATTCTTTATGAAAGAAATAAGAAATCTTAAGTAACGTAACTCTTCTATAGTCCGCAAATGGATTTAAAACTGAAAATATTTAACTTTTAAAATTCTTTGTACGGGTTTACTAACAAACAAAACGTATTTATAATACTTGATAAAAAAAATTAGAAGAACAAGTAACTACAAAGATAATGGTTCACCTGCCTTTAGCGAAGAATATGTTACCATATGTTACAGGATTTAAAAAATCTTTTTTTAACCTAAGAAGCATCGGTAGAAATTTAATGTCTAAACAGCTCGTATATAGTGAGTTTGGAGACCCATTAAAAGTTGTTAAGTTCCGAGAGTGTGAAGTGCCTCCCCTTGGCAGTCAAGACGTTTTGGTGCGTATGCTTGCTGCACCTGTAAACCCAGCTGACATTAACACCATACAAGGTATACATTACTTTCTTAAATTAAATCTAATAATATGTTTTTTACAGCAGTTAAATCTAAAATATTATTATTGGAGATGAAAAGAACAAGTACTTATCAGGTATTTTTGAGGCAGTTTTTTGTATATCAATGTTTATTAGTGCTAGTGTTATAATATTATTTTCTTTGTTTCAGGAAAGTATCCTGTAAAAGTTAGTTTTCCAAGTATACCAGGCAATGAAGGGGTTGGAATTGTTAAAGATATTGGGACAGAAGTTAGAGGCATATCTCCTGGAAATAAGGTTATCGTAACTAAACCAGTTCAAGGGACTTGGAGAAATATTGGTACATTTAACCAAGAAGTTTTAAAAGTTGTTCCAGATGATTTGGGTTTGGTTGAAGCTGCAACTCTGACAGTAAACCCCTGTACTGCCTATCGAATGTTGATAGATTTTAAACCTGTCAGAGATGGTCTTGTGGTAATACAAAATGGAGCTAATAGTGCCTGCGGACAAAATGTTATACAGATATGTAAAGCCTGGGGTGTGAAGAACATAAATGTTGTTAGGAATAGGCCTGAAATAAATGAGTTAAAAGATTATTTGAAGAGTTTGGGAGCTACACATGTGCTTACAGAAGAAGAATTACGTTCCACAAAAATTTTTAAAGATAAAGTAATAGACAAACCTTCCTTAGCTCTTAATTGTGTAGGAGGTAAGAGTTCCCTAGAAATGCTGAGACATTTACAGCATACTGGAAAAATGGTTACTTATGGTGGGATGTCAAGGGAACCAGTCAGTATTCCAACTTCAGCGTTTATTTTTAAAAATTTATCTTTCTATGGTTTTTGGATGACTGCGTGGAATGAAAAAGCAGACATTAAAGAAAAAAATAAAATGCTAAATGACATCATATCTATGATGTGTGAAAACAAGCTCAAGGGACCAACACATAAAATGATCAAATCTGATAATTATGAAGAAGCCCTTGGTAATGCCCTTACATCACAAGGCTACACGGGTTGTAAATATATTTTAGAATTTAATAATTAAGTGTTATTAATTATTTCTTTAAGAAGTAATACTCCAATAAAACATTGTCAAAATTCAATTCTTTTTATTTTTTTCCTTGTTTTCAAGAATGTTATGCACTTAATTCATATTTAATATGAGAATATAGTTACCATAGGTACAAGAAAGCTTAAAAACTCATTACAAGAAATGTGTTAAAAATAGCATGTGTGTAATATTTAATATATTTTTATTTATTAATTCAATATTTTAATTGCAGGCAATGGATCAGTGTTACCATGTCTACCACATGTACCTGGCAATGAAGGGGTAGGTGAAATTATGGAGATTGGTAAGAAAGTTTGTGCTACAAAACCTGGTGATAGAGTTGTTTTCAGCTCCAGGCTTTTGGGTACTTGGCGATATTATGGAATATATCATGAAAGAGATGTTCATACGGTATCCCCAAATTTACCTCTTCCTGAGGCTTCAATGCTGGCAATAGCACCCTGTGTAGCTTTCAGAATGATCAAGGATTTTCGGACAGTATATCCAGGTGAAACAATTATACAAAATGCTGCAAATAGCCCTTGTGGTCAATGTATTATTCAATTATGTAAAGCATGGGGTATAAATACTCTCAACATTGTCGCAAATCGTAGTGGTTATAAGGAAATGAGACAACATTTATTAAATCTAGGAGCAACTGCAGTATACACACTTGAAGAAGCTGAAGAACTAACATCTTTTAATACATCTTTATCACGACCAATTCTGGCATTAAATTGTTTAAGTGGCAGATATGAAGATGTTATGTTAAAATTATTGGAGCGTTTTGGAGTTATAGTTTACTATGGTTCTGCTTATGATTTGCCTTTGGCAAAGCAGTTTATACGGTGTGATGCTGCATTCTACAAATTTCAATTAGAAGATTGGGATATACTTGCCACTAATGTCCAAAGAAACATTATGTTTAATCAAATAACACAAATTATGGTCCTTGGTAAATTAAAAGCTCCTTTATACAAACCCATTCAACTTAGAAACTATGTTCATGCATTTAGGAATTCTGTTCACTGTGAAGCTTTCTCCAATTTAAATTATGTATTTGATTTCACTATACCATAAAATACTATGTCAAATATCTTAATATTACTTACATGCAAATATTTTTTGAAAATATATTTATTTAATAAAATCAACGATTCTGAATTCAAAACTTCAACAATCAACTAACATGATGCAAATAACATGAGAAACTAAACCTAAGTTCCTGAATACTGAAAAGAAAAGACATTTACATTTTTTATGTCACTCTTTCATTTAAAAAACCAAAATTTATTGATTGTTAAGAAATGTAGGTTATATACTCGTATATCGTAAAACTATATTAATACGCAAAAATTTTATTTATGTTTTTATTTACAAATCTCTTCGCAACACCGTTTACTTCTTTCCTACATTCCAACAACTCGCACCTGAAGTAGTATAGGAGTTGCCAGGACACTGGGAGCGACCACTCTGGGCGGTGCGCTGCGTCCAATCACTCATATAAGTTCATCTTGATTTACTCTTTAGAGACGGCTTCCTAAGGCTATTGGCTACTTAGCTCCACCCCAAGACGAGACTGTGTTTAAGGCCTAGATTAAGATATTATACAAAAAAATAAGTTCACTTAAATAAGGTGGTCAGAAGGTGAGATAATTTCAGCCGTGTGAATATTGCAATATACAAAGTAGCTTATTCATTTACTGCCTGTGCCCGTAATTTTGTTCGCATGATCAATGACAATGTCAAACGACGTGGCATTCAACAAATGCTCCTTTCAAATATGTCAGATCTAATAGGCCAATGATATTATTGGCGACATGACTTGGTTGTAGATTCCATCAATGCCTAGGAGTTGTCTGGGTTAGTACCACACTCTTACCTATTTCTGCCGCCAAACTGCAATGTAATAACTGTTGCTGTGAGGCATTCCATCTAAGTCTTCAGGGGTGATAACGATAATGCATCTGTAACATTCATCGATTGAAGTTGTTTGCTAGTGTCCACGGGCTGCTATAGCCACTTACCATCAGGTAGACTGCTAGCTCGTATTTCATACCTATCCAAGCAAAAATTTTCCGGGGCTTGGTAACTAATTAAAAATCCACTAACTAAGCATAGCGAGTATGCCAAAGGTACTTGGTAGATGGCTATGTCTACTTCGGCAGCCTACTGATAGTCGACTACTGGTCATAGATCTCCCTAGAGAAAGGATTTACCATAATCGCCACGCTTGGTATGAAAAGTGACAATCGCAGTACCAAACATCTTGCACGTTGCTCCCGTCACCAATGTGTGTATTTGCCGTTAAACCTTTTGGAGATGCCGAACTGTCAGAACCCATGAGATTTTCAAGGCTTTTCCTTGACTTAGTCGACTCTTACGATATCCGCGGAAAAAGAGAAGGTGGCAGTTTTTTTTTATGCCGCAACTACATATATGCCAGTTTCAAAATGTATTTATTGTAGATTTCGACCACGGCGATAAATTTAGAATAACATTAATTTAACATTATTCATATTCATCATCAACATGAGACTTATCATCTATAATCACCACGCTTGTGACTGCCTAGAGAGAAACAGTGCCTGTCTAGAGATAATTTAGGTATGGCATATGTTTCCCCTGACCCATGACTTCTTCACTTACGTGGAACCAAGATGCAACTTCATAGCTGGGATGATTCAGCGAGTTTGGCGGGCTCAAGGTGGCTGACGTTGTTGAGAAGGAATAGAGCCCTCTATATGGAGCTCCGCCTTTATTACACCTATCCACAAAAATAATTAAAGGCCGATTTCTCAATTATGCCTACCGGCTAAGTTTAAGAGCGCATAGAATACGATCAGCTCATTGCGTGTATAAAATCTTATCTAATACCACAGCAGCATGGTATCCTCAACGGACGATCTAGTGTTACTAAATTAGTTATTTCCAATGAATTTATGACTAGCTACTATTATCCGTTATAAGGGTAATCTTAAGAGACTATTAACACTGACTACTGCAAGGCTTTCAAACTCATTGATCAAAGCCTATTACTATACACAAAATGTTTGGAGTTTGTGCTCTGGAAATACATGGTGATTTATTTAGATGGTCTACCTCTTATGTATGGAATAAGTCACAGGTATTGGTGTTAAGCAGTACTTCGCCTTCTTGGATAAGTGTTACCTCGGTAGTTCCTCAGATCGTTGTGAAGTGTTTGATCGAATCTTTTATTGGTTTGTGACCCGATTACTCAAATATGGTTCGCAATCATATTAAAGTGACCTAGTCGTGTCCAAATCATGTCCTGGAGTAGATTGCATAAGGAGTCTCCTTTTCAGGAAACATGTTCACGGTATTATCTAGTTCTGCTAGTTCACTTGTACCTTTTGCTATATGTCCATGTAAATAAAGCAGATAATGCATCATTTAAACAGGTTCTCATAGTTCCTCGGTTTTTAAGGACATAGTTAAGGATATAGTTTTAATTAACACTTTTTAGAGAGTTTTACCCTGCTAATTAAAGACAAATCTCTTTACCGTTTATTACTAAATCTAGGTACTTATTACATTTTAGTGTACATGCATGTGTTCACTAAATAAATTATAGTAATATAATTTTTATAATAGTCACAATATTTGTTGTACAGCGTAGTATGAGATGACTCTTCTATACTCTTTTCTCTATTGCTATTGCCAATATCTACTCTCAACTGTCAACATGACATGACAACTTGACAACAAGGAAATCGATGCGATGTGATGTGATGTTTACCAAAGATGTTTACAATAATTTATCTTTGTCGATGTGAATATTACAAATAGAAGTTAGTGTCACAAAATATTTTAATGATTCATGATAAGTATTATGTTCATATATTAAACAAGTGACTTCTTCATTATAATGAAATATATCGCCATTTATTTGAATCTCTGAGAACTGCCCTGACTAAGATGGATAAAAGCCCCTATGAGACTTTTGAGTATCTGCCTACTACTGAAAATGAAGCTGAACAATTCTTTGTAGTACAAAATGATGGTACATTCCTAAGTGGTAAGTAACTCGTTTCATATCTAAGTATTGAAGAATCGGAAACATAAAATTAAAAAATATGTTAAAAAGCTTTAAATTAATTTTCAGTTAACAGACAAATACAGTATGTAACACAAGTACAAGATGTAAAAGAAGTTTTAGAAAGTGTGGAGCCATGTACAGTGTACGATGTTTCTAATCAACAATTCTTTATAGATGTAGACAACTCGGCTGAACTTATTTCTGTATCTGGTGCGTAATCTATGGATTGCCTAATTTGCTATGTTATCATCATAAGAAATGTACAATATTTATGGCTGATTATAGGAGCATTGTGAAGGATAGGAGGAAAACAAAAGAACATACAAAGTGTCTAAAACTGTTTTCATGAATAAGATATTATATGTATAAAGTAGAAATGAAGATAAAATGATTCATAAAGTAAAATATAGCAGTGACATTTGATAGTAATTATTATACTCTTGTTATTAAAATAATAATAGGGGTTAAAGTATGAAGTTGCTGTTTTAATGTTGTGGCCACTTTGTATTTAAAAAAGTCCTAGATTCTTCATTAATAACTTTTTTTAATCAAAAACTAATATAAATTCAAATAAATGAAAAGTTAGTATCATGGTTTGACATTAGTTTACCCACAATATTGTCTCATTTGCACCATATTGGTAAAATAAGAAAACTAGAGAAATGAGTACTTCATGATATTATTTACTGTAGCTTTTGAGATCCCGTGTATCAATGACAGTAGATGTCTACTGTGAAGAACTTTGAACAATGGAGGCACAACTTTTAGAGAAACAACCCCAACATGTCAATCGATTTTTGATCCATGATAACACATAACCACACACAGCTTGTAGTATAGTTTGTAGAGTCCATACCCCCAAATCATAAGCTATCGCAAAGACTTAAACGATATTCCCTCAGAAATGTATGGACAATGAGGGTAAATACTTTGATTAAATAAATATAGTTTATCTCAGAAAAAAAGTGATTGAATTATTCAAAATAAAAAACATATTTAAAATAAAACAGTAATTTCATTCTTTAACCCCTAATATGATAATTATCTTAAAATTCTGTCTGCTAGGTAAGATGCAGAGCGATTTTCCATGTATTAACACAACCTTAACATGTGGATTCATACAGAACAATTTAAAAATGGAAAAAAAGCTGTAAGAGCGAATATACTATCTCTTTCCACAAATGACAACCTCACTTGATCATGGTGCACCCTGCTAGCAAACAAACAAGGCTCTGGCAACAGAATGATGATAGAATATCCATCCGAATTTGCCCAAACTAAATCCAATCGACTAGTAAAGGGGAGCAGTAGCACTAGTGCAAAGGTGCCAAAATGCAATGATTAATGTTATCTAATGTAAAGGTAAATTGAATGATAATAAAAATAGAATGTGTTCCAATTAATAAAACTTTTAATCACACAAGATTGTATAACATTACTTATTTCAGATCAGTTTATAATCCCAGATGGAGAAAGTAACATTTTTGCCAACAACTACCTTTTGCCAGTACCAAATTCTATAGAACAGCAGGTAAATAATATTTTTTTTGCATGCTATTGCATCAGTGTTGATGAATTAAACAAGGGCTTTCACCTGGATGCCCATAACATCTTTATTGAATATTAATTATGTAATCAAGAAATAATGATGAACTGCTTGAAGTAATTTTAAATACTGTGTAAAACATATACATTATAAATTACAGAATACATGGAAACCAAATGGATGTAAATTGATATGACTTTGACAATAGCGTTTCTAGGCGAAAAATAACGTTATTATCTAAATATAAAAATATTTATTTTACTGCAATGATTGACTAATTACTATTGATTGCTTTTTTTACTTTCATTTAGTAATAACAATATTTGACAATTATTTAACATAAAACATATTGCAATTTATGTTTAACGAATACAACATTTTTACAAAGTCAAAAATATCTCCTTACAATGACTTTCCATTGTCAGAATTCCCGCAATCAGCATCTACATATACTAAGATAGATTAAGAGTGAAATTATTTATTTTCCTATACACCATACAATAATCAATAGTGCCCTTCAAATATTGAAGAACTCTCTTTGCTCAATTAAAGTGTTCTTGATTGTTTACTTTCACAATTTAATAGAAATTATTATAATGATTGCTTGTATTTACAAGAACACAACACTAATATCCATAACAGAATATTAGGCAAGTGTTCGCGAACATATTGGATTCATCATCATAATAATTACTAGCTCAAATTTTCTTCAGCATAAAATTTAGAGGAGTAATTATTGAAACATTAATAGCAAACACTGTCACAGTAGGTTCATGTAGTAAAGCGCTAGTATGCTCTGGTATTGTTATACATTAAAGTATATGCATTTTTTATAGGGCTATTGATCATGAGGGAATTGTCTAATCATTTGAATATTGTTGTGCACTAAATGTATTAGGAAATTATAATATATGCAATATATTTTCAGATACAAAAGCAAGATGCAGTTGATCAACATCAAGAGACCGAAACACAAATTGAAAGTCAAGTAGAGACTATGTCTCAAAATGAAATAAATAGTTGCACTGAGGTATTAAAAAATACTTCCTTTATGTCAAAATTTCTTACTCTGAAAATCTGTGACACTCAAATAAAATTTCAAATTTGTTATCCAACTAAATGACTTTTTACCAATGATAGGTAACTTTTACTAATAGACATAATTTGATTGATGATCTTATATTGTTTCAGATAACATTAAATGATGAACAATACCAAACACTTGAGCAGAAAGGATGGCTTCTTCTTGAAACAAATGAAAAGGTGTTTGTACTTGACACATTAGGACTTCATGACATAACAACAAATGATAGTATGTTTAGTGTCTAAACATTATTTTAGTTAATATGTATTAAATTAGATTTTTTAATTACTTACATTATTAATTAACTTTGTATATATTTTCTTAATTAATTTCAGAATTAATACAAAAATTAAAAGTGGAAGGACAAACTGATAATGAACATGAAGATCCAGAAGAAACTAGGTAAGTTATTTAAGATTTGTCAACTATTTATTTGTGAATGGAAATAGAAAAGAATTGATTAAGAAATTATATTCCAAACAGTTTGTCAAAACAACAGGATACCATACAATTTGTTATTGGTGACGATGGTATAAAATTAACTGAGGAAATCATTCAAGGCCATGATTCAGTATTAAGAAATGTTCGAGATGGTATGTGTATGTCTTAGAATTCAAATTATCTTTCTTATTTATTTGTAACATACAAATTGTTTCTTGCCTATATAACTTCTTAAATAAAACCAATTTTAGTAATTATATTAAAACACCAATATCAAATGTTGTGAAGTCAGAACTTTTATTTACATTGCCTAAGTCGTGTTTTACGTTATAAGTAAACTGAAATTAAAATATGATACCTATATCTGACAGTTGTGTTATATATACGTATACATTATCTTTTAAATCTATATGGAAAACAAGCTGTAACTTTGTAGGTGAATCTATTGAAGTGCTAAATAGAGTTACAATGCAACAAGATATTTTACAATCACAGGATGATACAGTTTTGTTAAATTATAGAAATTATGAGGCATTGAAAACTAGAGTAGGCAATACTTTTAAAATTTATTATTACAAAAAGAACTTTTAAACCCATATTGAAAACAAGCTGTAACTTTGTAGGTGAATCTGCTGAAGTACTAAATACAGTCACTATACCAAAAGATATTGTACAATCTCAAGATGATACAGTTTTGTTGAATTATAGAAATGACGAGGCATTGAAAGCTAGAGCGGGCAATACTTTTAAAATTAAAACTGACATTATTTTTAAAGGTAAGTCTGCACAATATAACTATGGCGACATCTATGGCTCTCATGAGGCTCTCAAAATGCTGAACATTCAATCAGGAAAAATATAGAATCACATACTTTAACCCAAGCATTATAACAAAGAGTTTATTGAAGGTGTCAGAATCAGCAGGAAGGAGATCAAAGATTAAATAAATTTTTATGTGGATTAAAACAGTTATTATTCCAATCTGCTAAATGTATTGAAGCTGAGGGTAAATTATTTTGAAAAGCAAAAATATTTTTGTTATTTAATTTACAATCCTTTCATTCTGCGGACTTTTGAACCACCCTTTGTAGTTTATACAATACAAGTTATCCCTTCTAATGTCATAAGTCCTGTTATGACCCATAACAATAAAATTTCAATTGTTTGAATTGTTTCAAAGATATGACACATGAAGGGTTACTTATAATATATCCATTAGCATGTCATAACAAGAATTTTAATTAGTACAACCCATCATGAGACGAGTGACGAAGTCACTAGGTCACGACTACCTCATTTTGGCAGTTAGCTACTCATTTACTGCATACTTTCATCTGACAAAAACATTATGCTTTTTAGCCCATAATTTTAGGTATATGGGGCTATAATGGTGCAAAATTAATCTATACTTTAAGTTAATCAATTTTATTATTAGTTAGGAACAAGAGCATGATACATATATTTATTTACACATAAAGAATCGCAAGAAACAGTTGGCTCATCCTCTTATTTTTAACTGTCGCATCTTTACTTATAAATTTCAAGAATCAGTTAACATGGTCATTGTAGGAGAAACATAACTGAAAGCTCAGGGGTCAACACTCGCTTTCATCTCATACACGAGTGATTTTGAATCAAATTCCGATGCAAAAGCATCATCAAAATAGTTAATTGCAAAGTTTTAAGTCCTAAATTTACTACATACTCGGCGCTCAAGGAAACCATTTGCGTGTTTGAAAAATAATAAAAAATATTTCCTGCGCATGACAAGTTCATCAACCTCATTGGAGAGCAGCGTAGCAGGCTCTTGTCGGCTCCAAAACCGCCTCAAAAATGAGAGGAGGCCTATACTGGGCAGTAAGACCTTCATAGGCTGCCACTGTTGATTGAAAAAAGTTTTTTGTTTTCAGATATTGCTGAGAAAATAGTTCTAGGTGAAACTGCAGATGGAAAAAAATTGTTTGCTAAAATTAAAAGACTTGATAGTAATATCAATAGTAAAGCAATTGAGATCCCATCCAAAAGCAATCTGAAACATATACAGAAAAAACCAAAGTCTGTAATCAATAATAAAAATGTTCAAGAAGTTCAGTTTAGTATGTATTCACAGATATCATATTGGTTATGGTTTAACATTAAAAACCATAGTATTTTTCTCCTTTCTTACTTGCGTATATAAAAATGACCGTTGAATGTTCATGTCTAATCACATACCGCAATGAATTTAAGGCTACTGGTGTAAACACTGTTTCCTTAAGTTTCTTGCCTTACGTTTTCTTACGGGACCTTGGTCTCTCTCAATGAGTGGATTGGCCGTCATCGCCCCGCTCGACGTATTGAAAATTGCAGTACTAGATTCCACGAAATGTAGTCTTCTGCTCCCTGTCACCGATTTGGAAAATAATGGCTGGCACACTTTTTCCGCCATCTGTCGGAAGCCACTACATATTCCTGGCTTTCCATTACTGTAACTTTACGACATCCAAGAGGTGAGACAGGAGTGTCAGATTCTCATAACAAGCACGACGGGACACGTTCTTCAATAATAGGAGTTTCTTCGAATGCGTACGGCGCACCTCGCCTCCTCGGGTTACCTAATGCCCATGAAGCTTATTAGCTAAAATATGTTTATTTACAGAACAACACACTTCGAGAGATGCACTGTGTCCGTTTCTAATATCGTGGCATAGACGCTCCACTATTAGAAAGCGAGATTATTCCTCTAAATTAATTATCTGAAATATAAGTAGCAGACTTTCTCTTGAAACAGAATCAGATTTAATTTTGATTTCGATTCCAACTTTGTTTCAATTCGACTTAAAATCATACGCCCGAACTAATTTAAAACAAATTACGTTCGTGCGTTATCAGCTCACTTATAAAGCTAAAACTAACAAAAATACATTTCATTTAGCTTTTTTTATGGGAATAAAGAAATATAAACAAGGGACAGCTTTTTTTCGATTAACTTTCTACATCTTAACGAAATATTCGAATTATTATATATATTTATATGAAGAAACACGTTAGAGCAGTAAGAACTACGAATTGCGTCGAATTCGAAAGTTTAAGAGGACCGACTACAATTAATTTATGAAGCTAATATTAAAAGACTGCTAGGTAGGCTAACGGGAGTTAATTGACAGTTCATTCCCTATTTTTCCATCTATAAAGGTGGAATATTTTATTTAAATGTAAGTAGATCACCCTCGAGGTACAATCTAACCAAAAAAATAATAATTAAAATCGGTTTCCAATCCATGTTTGTCCAAATGAATACAAGTAAAATTTAAGTTGTGCTATACTGACCACCGACAGTTTTGTGTTGAATTCTTTTACGTTATATGACTATATTTGTGGTCATTAAAGTTATTCGAAACAAAATAATAGCAGCAAAATAAGGTATTACTTATAATTAACACCCCGAGGTGAGGTATCTTGCATATGTGATTCGTATATGATAGCATTATGATACCTATAATCAATCATAGCATAATGCAATCATATAGGAGCTCCAAGTAGTTTATGGTTTTATTTTACAGGTAACACAAGTCTTAATGAGAGCCAATTTGAAACTCTCATTAGGCTTGCAATGCAAGTTAATTCTGATGTGAAGTGCAGTGCGGAGGACATCTCATCGGCTAATAGCATTGTAACCCAATTACTCCAAGTTCCCGCTTTCAAACCTTCTGTTCTTAACAGAAATTTAATTATTACGAAAGTAGGTGTTTGTTCTTTTAATTTGCTGTTTTAACGCTTCTTGGTTAGTTGCATTTCACACAACATTATAGACTATCTTTTTTTAGTCTCATCTATATTCTCTATCACATATATAGACACAACATATGTCAAATCGCCAGCTAAACCCGGCATGCATTTCTTGAAAGGTTTGCTTATAGTCACCACGCTGAGCGAGCGATTGGAACGCAGGTAGCTTCGAATTAATAATGTTTCTGGGAATTAAATGGGATTTGGGTTAGGCAAATTTGGATGGATTTCAGCTAAAATACGGTCGCCGGATCTACATTTGTTACTTAGCAAGGCACATGTGGTACAAACCGTACAAGCAATCGTACACGTGCACCACATGTACGTGAGGTTTCCATAAAAAAAAGGTATATTACTTTTTATAACTACCACGATAGGGTTTTATCTCTGCTTTTCGCATACTGAGCACAAAATACATGCGTGTTATTAGTCATTACCATTAGTCTCCTACGACATCCATGGGATTATAGTTATTTAAATCGAATATCGAAACAGAATTGCCAGAGCCTCTTTGTGTTTTCAGCCAACAAGTTGTACCATGTAGTGTCAAGGAGATTATGTTAATGTATATTTATCGCGTTTAATTTTTGTTTTTTTATTCTGTGTGCTTTACAGCAGCTGTGGTCACGATGAAGCAGAGGTGTTAAATGACCTGATGTCATAGTCAACTCGGGCTACCTTCAGCTTTTTATTATTAATTTTGGTCCGATCTACGCAGAATGTGCTCACAGTATCTAGAATCGTTTAGTGTTATGCTTGATTTTAGATTTAATTTTATTCCCAATCCGGTGGTAGCACCCAGCCATCTTCTGTATAGAATTTAGGATGTTACTTGATTTCATTGGTCTCGCGAATCACCCTTGGCAGGAATCGGTGTTATTTTGCGAAGATTTGTGGTCTATCAAATCTGATGTATTGGTTGGGGCAATCTAGACTATGATCGCAGACTACAGACTTCCTAGAGCGTTGATGTTTCATATCAGTGGTTTCATATGTGTTCTTTTACGCGGGTCCTTACAGATCTTTTAGTTTTCCCTATGTAAGAGCCCACGGCTGCTGTAAAGCACTCGAAAGGTCGAGAATATAAAAACAAAAATTAAATGCGTTAGAATCCGTAAATAATATTTTCATTTCAAATATTTTTACATATCTTTCCTTTAAGGATGTTTCAATTCAAGGCGAAAGGGGTACATTTCGCAGTGGGGGTTTACCTTCTCTTGTGACAGGACACGTGACGGCTTTGGACAAGGATCGATATTATTTCGTACACCAGCCCGGAATGTTGCAGCGACTAATGAATAATTCAGGTAGTTATTTTTCGGAATTAAAACAAATAAAATTAAAAAGAAAAATTATACAGGTTGGATGCAATATAAGAACATTAAATTAAATTTAATATTCCATTGCATAAAATAAGTAATCTAAGGATACTCTTTAAATTTTTGTTACTTTGACTCTAGGTATATTTGCGCTAATATTATATAAGGTGACGACACCTAGGTTAAAGATCTTAACAACCGTCCGTCCCGGCCAATTTTTGTTCTTGGAAAGCAGTACAAAATGCTTTCATATACTTTGTAGAGTCCAAATCCCCAGAGTTCTATCGAAAAGGCATAAATGATCTCACGAGATGGCAGAAATGTATAAGAAAAAGTGTTTGAATTACTTTAACCCCTAATATATTGACCAGTTTTTTTCTACGATGGGCCGTACCTATCACATGTTTAACGAGAACATGCCACTTATAGATTAAGGTTTTATCAGACCATTGCTCCCCGCAAATGACTCCCATAATGTTTTAAAGTGGGTTTTCCTTTCATGGCATGTATTGCATTCGATTTGCTCCGTCACCGTCTTGTTGCAGATTAGTCAAGGCTAATATCTCGTAAACAAATTATATATTAGGACAGAAGTTTGCTTCTTGTGCTTCCAATGATTTTGAAAATTACCACCTTTATTGCAAGGCAAACCTATGATGTGGTGAAATATTGTGAAAAAGGGAAGCTAAATCTATATTAGTACCTACGAGATAATTTACACATACTTTTAATATCTTACCCTCTTTTCTAACCTCATCCTAAAAAAAAACAAAAATCGTTCTTTTTGGAATTCTGCAACAATTTAAAAATGGATTACGAATCTCAACTACGTATATTCATATACGAGTTGCTCTGTCGTACACTTTAATAACAGTAAACTTATTTATTTTAGTCATTAACCAAATTGTTTTTCATATTCTTTCCAGAACTACCGCCACTAAAAAAGGGAGTCTCTCAACCTGAACATATTAATTTTGATGACAATAACGTCTTGCATGTCCATGTCACGGAGATAAAACGAGCAGACAATGTTTTAAGGGTTTCAATCACATTAAACAAACGACGTACGTACATCTCCTTTATCAGCCTGTACAAGTCTACTGCTGTTCATAGGCCTTTCCATTAAAGCACCAACTTAAGCTAGCATGCAGTGCATGGAAGATTTTCCCATACTACGCTGGGCCAACCCACGCGATGTTGGCGACCGCAGCGATCACTAGTTTGTGTGATTAGGGTTCGGCATATTCTGATAGAATTGCCGTGGATGGAATTGCCTTCAGTCGGTCGCCAGACGATTTTTTTCATAAGTTTTTGGCTCCGGTCACATTGCTTATGCTTCCCAATGGCAATCATTCATCATCATTTCAGACTGTCCTAAGTCCACTGCTGAACATTGATGAAAGATTGACTGAAAGCACGGTCCAGAACCACCTGCGTCCAACGACTTTCCGCAATACTGCGTGTGTCGACCTCACTCTTCCTGCCATTCGAGAACCTTTTGTATCAAATTGCTGATTTAAAAAGTTATCCATACTAATATTATAAATGCGAAAGTAACTCTGTCTGTCTGTCTGTCTGTCTGTCTGTCTGTCTGTCTGTCTGTCTGTCTGTCTGTCTGTCTGTCTGTCTGTCTGTCTGTCTGTCTGTCTGTCTGTCTGTCTGTTCCTCTTTCACGCCTAAACGGCTGAACGGATTTTGATGAAATTTGGTATGGTGATAGATGATAACCTAGAAATGGTCATAGGCTATAAATAATCACGCCATCGTTCTTAGGGGTAGGCAGTAGGCAGATAACTAAATTGAGTTAGTGATTTTTAGTCGTTTTTGTTGGGACTTTTGCTCTTTCACGTATAAAAGGCTGAACAGATCTTGATGAAATTTAGTAAGGTAATAGATGGTTACCTAAAAACGGATATAAGATCAAAATGATCACGTCATAGTACTTAGGGGGTAGGCAGTAGGCAGATAACTAAATTGAGTTAGTGATTTTTAGTCGTTTTTGTTGGGACTTTTGCTCTTTCACGTATAAAAGGCTGAACAGATCTTGATGAAATTTAGTTAGGTGATAGATAGTAACCTAGAAAAGGATATGGGCTATTAATATTCATGCTATCGTACTTAAGGCGTAGGCAGTAGGCAGATAACTAAATTGAGTTAGTGATTTTTAATAGTTTGGTTTAAAAGTTTACCTCATTCACGCCTTAACGTCTGAACGGATTTTTATAAGACTTGGTTAATATAAAGATAGGATCCTAGGCACGGACACAGGCTACTTCTTACGGCGGAAAATACCTCATTCACGCCTTAACGTCTGAACGGATTTTGATGAAATTTAGTTAGGTGATAGATAGTAACCTAGAAAAGGATATGGGCTATTAATATTCATGCTATCGTACTTAAAATGAGTGTTACTAAGACTTAAAGTTAGTATTTGATCACTTTTCTAACTTAGAGGGTCGGTAGGCGCCATAATTTAGGAATTTATTATAAAATTTTGATGCATCTGTCTTTATTTAACAGTTTTACTTGGATCGAAACTTAGCGACATACCATCACACTACTTAACTTATAGGGTAGGAAGGTACCAAAATTCAGACTACTTTTTACTTCGGGAAAATATCTCATTCCCACAGGAACCTATACACAGCTACCTATCTACAACATTAAAACTCTGTCTAGAATCACATTACGCCATAGCTATTGATCTGATTTGTATACGATTTTTTATTCAACTGACTGTTAAATTACATACAGATAAAATCTAATTACCTACACCACAGAATTAATATAGTACTACATAACTAGCTACGCTTTAAACTTGAGGAGGTAATTAGATAGACATTTATACGAACTTTATGCTCAGTAATCAATCATAGTGATAAGTTAATACTCATTTTAGACAAAGAAACGGATAGGTAATCAGTTCATCACCGAAATTATAACACCTACACTTAGTTTGTTTACTATTCAACGAGGAAAATAATTCAATATAACGCAAACCTTCAAATCATACGTCGTCGTAGTGAATACAAGAGCTGCGCCGAGCGAAGAGGCGGTGCGTCGCGAGGGGAGGCCGTGCCCAACTGTGCCTACCAAGCGGGCAGACGCACGAGGGCAGACGTCGTCGTCGCACGTATGCGAATATTGAAATATTGCGTTACGAAACTCTATTCGTTGCGTATTTTGGTTAGCTAAAACGTTCTTTTTAAATTCCGAGTTGAAATAGGTACTACGGTCTACGCGTAGGGTCTGTAAGCTTTAATTTAGTCCTTTGTTTTAGATATCTAAATAAATATTTGGTAGGTTATTATTTTTGAGTCCAAGTTGACGTCATTTTCGTATTTTTACTTTTTATTAGTACTTAGTTACATTTTTATTATTAGGTAGTTAAGGTAGCTGTTAGATGTAGGTATTTTCTTAACCAATCATTCATATCTCTAGGTTTACTCAGATACGTATTATTCTTTATTTTTGCAGTCGCTTTCATTTGTTAATTCTCAATTTTATTCATGTGTAGGTTAAGTGTTTTTTAGCTCACATCAGGATGTTTATAGTTCGTAGTAAATTAGTTTAGTAATAGATTTTGTCATTATATTATAGTACTTTTATGTTAGTTTTGATAGATAAGTAGGTAGTACCAGTAGTGAAGAAAATTGTGTATTGTGGTGTGGTACATAAATTCAATATTTTGAATTTATTTAGTTAATTTAGGTTTTAGGTATAAAAGGTTTGTCAGGTGCATAGTTGTTTAGGTTCAATACGTTATTGATTGATTTAGATATTTAGGTTATAAGTAAAAGGTTTGCTTTATCGAAGTTTTTATAAAAATTGTCTTACGTTGTAGTTTTAAAACTACCGATTTTAAAATCTTTAATCATTGTTTTATTGTTTTCGATATGCCACGCAAACGTAAATCCAATCTAAGCCGTAGTTCTAGCAGAGCTCGAACTGCAAAAGTTGCTAGAAGCCAAGAATCTGAAGAGCAGACTCAAACGCGTCAGATGTTAGATTCTCAGCGTCATGCGACTCAAAGAGCTTCTGAGACCTATACACAGACTCAAGCCCGTCAGGCCCTAGATGCTGAACGCCACGCATCTCAAAGAGCCTCTGAGACGTTTACGCAGACTGAGACCCGTCAGGCCCTGGATGCTGAACGCCACGCATCTCAAAGGGCCTCTGAGACCTATACGCAGACTCAAGCCCGACAAACCTTAGATGCTGAGCGCCACGCATTTCAAAGGGCCTCTGAGACGTTTACGCAGACTCAGGCCCGTCAGACCCTGGATGCTGAACGCCACGCATCTCAAAGAGCTGCTGAGACAGTGGAACAGACTCAGACACGTCGAGTTTTAGATGCCGAACGTCACGCGCAATTGATTGCGGCAGAGACTGACGAAGATTCACAAAGACGACGTCTTTTAAATGCTGAACGGCAGGCAGAAAGAAGACGTACGTTTTCAATGAGTACGTGGGAGGCATTTAATGGTGCCGCTTTTGAGTATGACCCTTTGATCGACTATGTTAATCACCGATTGGTTATCATTGGGAGAATGGATAAAAAATGCAGATATTGTGAAGCACTGAAATGGAAAGAAGAAACTCCAGGTATGTGCTGTTCTGGTGGAAAGGTTAAAATTCCATTACTTGGCGAGCCAGAGGAACCTCTTAAATCTTTACTTTTATACGACAGTAACGAATCGCGCCGGTTTTTAAGCAGGATTAGAAAGTATAATTCTTGCTTTCAGATGACGTCATTTGGTGTAGATAAGGAGGTCGTAATGCCTGGATTTTCACCTACTTTTACCATCCAAGGACAGGTGTATCACAGGATTGGTTCCTTACTTCCCGCAAATAATGAACAACCAAAGTTTTTGCAACTTTATTTCATGGGCGATGAAAAAAACGAAGCTGATCGCAGGTGTCAAAATATACAAGGAATCGAAAGGGATACTGTTTTAAAAATCCAGAGAATGTTGCATGAACATAATCGCCTTATCAATACTTTCAAAACAGCACTAGAAAGAATGCCGGGAGAGGATTATAGGTTGGTGATGCACCCCGATCGCACACCAAGTGGGGAACATGAAAGGCGGTATAATGCACCGTTAATAAATGAAGTCGCAGCCTTGGTTACAGGCGAACAGTTTGCTTTCCGTGATATAGTTTTACAGGCCCGAGATGACACATTAACCAGGGTGCCTGATACTCATAAATTTTATGATGCGTTGCAATATCCGATCATATTTAGTAAGGGACAAGAGGGTACCACTTTCAAGTTCCTCAAATTAATCCTGTAACAGGTCTTCCTTGCATAACAAAAGGTTTCATGCATGGATATTTATGCCTACAACATGATGATACGAGAAAACAACTTTAACATTGTACAAAGATGCAAGCAACTGGCCAATCAGTTTTACGTTGACATGTACGTTAAAGTTGAAAGCGAGAGGTTACGGTACATATCATTAAATCAAACTAAACTAAGAGCAGAGAATTACATCCATCTTCAAGACGCTGTGGCAAATGACGCTAATTTAAATCCAAATAACTTAGGTCGTATGGTCATTTTACCATCTTCATTTGTAAATAGCCCGCGGTACTTACACGAATATACTCAGGACGCGTTTGTTTATGTGCGTACACATGGTCGCCCTGACTTATTCGTCACCTTTACTTGCAACCCAGCCTGGCCCGAAATAGTCAATCAGTTGATGCCGGGGCAAAGCGCAATAGATAGACATGATGTAGTCGCAAGAGTTTTTAGACTAAAAGTTAAAAAACTAATGGATGTGATTAATAAAGGCCGAGTGTTCAGAGAAGCGCGCTGCTTTATGTACTCTGTCGAATGGCAGAAACGTGGACTGCCACATGTCCATATATTATTGTGGTTAAAAGATAAGTTACGACCCGATCAAATAGATAACATAATCAGCGCTGAAATACCGGATCCTAACATTGACAAGACTCTCCATGACATTATTGTAAAAAATATGATTCACGGTCCATGCGGACCCGAAAATCCACAGTGCCACTGCATGAAAGACGGAAAATGCACAAAAAAATTTCCTCGCAAGTTAGTGAAAGAGACCGTTCACAACGACCACGGATACCCGCAGTATCGTAGAAGAGCGCCAGCAGACGGAGGTCGAACAGCAACCGTGAAGCTCCGAAATGGTAGCTACGTTACGGTTGATAATAGTTGGGTAGTCCCCTATTCACCAATTTTATCAAAAATGTTTAACGCCCACATAAATGTTGAGGCATGCAGTTCAGTACGCGCCATCAAATATATTTGCAAATATATAAACAAGGGTAGTGATCAAGCTATTTTCAATTTTAGAAATACTGATCTTGCGAATCCCGTAGATGAGGTACAAACTTATCAGTCTGGTCGGTATGTCAGCAGCAACGAAGCCGTGTGGCGTCTGTTAGCATTTCCGTTGCACGAAAGGCATCCACCGTGACACATCTCAGCGTGCATTTAGAAAATGGTGAACGCGTTTATTTTAATGAACCCAATTTCCACGAACGAATAACTACTCCGCCAAAACCACACTCACTGCTTTTTGATCTTTGTATCAGAGATGAGTTTGCAAAACTCTTCTTTATGTCGAGGTGCCGAGGTATTATACTTGGGATGCAAGTAGGAAAACTTGGAAACGCCGCATTCAAGGTACTTCAGTTCACGATTGGCCTGGCGTCAAATCTGGAGATGCTTTAGGACGAGTTTATACAGTTCATGTTAGTAACATGGAATGTTTTTGTCTACGCATGCTTTTACACCATGTGCGCGGACCTACCTCTTTCTATGATCTAAAAAAATACAACACACAAGATTATCCTACATTTCGAGAGGCATGTAAGGCAAGAGGATTACTGGAGAATGATAACCATTGGGATGTGACACTGGAAGAAGCTGCTCAATGTAGATCAGCAGGCAAGATGAGAGAGCTATTTGCTGTATTAGTAGCGACATGTGGTCTTTCAAATCCTCAACAATTGTGGGATAAATACAAAAATGATATGACCGACGATATATTGCACAGATTACAAGAGCAAAATCCCAATGTCACGTACAGTGATTTAATTTACAATGAGGTCTGACAAAATTGAAGACCAGGTTAAAACAATTTCTAGAAAGGATTTATCAGATTATGGAATGATCAGACCACAGAGAACCGAGGAAATCAGTAGCGATTTAATACGGGAACTACATTACGATACTGCTTCCTTACAACAACAATTGACAGAGCCTGTTCCACGTTTGATCCCAGAACAAAGGTTAGTATTTGACAATGTTTTAAAAAAAATCGAAGATGGCGAAGGTGGTTTGTTATTTTTGGATGCTCCCGGAGGCACGGGAAAAACCTTTCTTTTAAACTTGCTTTTAGCGCAAATCCGAAAAGATAAAGGAATTGCTGTAGCAGTTGCCTCTTCCGGAATAGCCGCCACTCTGCTCAATGGTGGTCGAACGGCACATTCGGTGCTTAAACTGCCATTAAACTTAGCCCATGAAGAAATGCCAGTCTGTAATATAAGTAAAAACAGCGAGCGTGGACGTATGTTGCAGCAATGTAAATTATTAGTTTGGGATGAGTGTACTATGTCCCATAAAAGAGCAATTGAAGCTCTAGATCGGACTTTGAAAGACATCAAGAGTAATCCAAATATCATGGGGGGGATGGTGGTACTTTTAGCGGGCGATTTAGACAGACTTTGCCGGTTATCACTAAAGGCACCCCTGCAGATGAAATAAATGCGTGTTTAAAAGCGTCAACGTTATGGGTGCACGTAAAAACGTTTAGTCTGTCTACAAATATGAGAGTGCAACTACACAATGATGTACAATCTGGACAATATGCTGCTGCTCTTCTTAAAATTGGAGAAGATCGTATGGCAAAGGATGGTAATGGCATGATTACATTGGATCGTGAATTCTGCAATGTTGTGCATAATCCAGATGATCTAAATAACTTCGTCTATAGCGAACTGCTAACTAATATGAGGAATAGAGACTGGTTATGTGAAAGAGCAATTTTAGCGCCGACGAATGAAATGGTGGGACAAATAAACGAGCAAATTATGTCACGCGTGGAAGGTGATATTGTTGAGTTTCTCTCTGTAGACACTGTAATGGATACTGAACAAGTAACATCATACCCTGTAGAATTTCTTAATTCTTTAGAACTGTCGGGGAGTACCTTCACACAAACTGAGGCTGAAAGTAGGCGTTCCTGTCCTTTTAATGCGGAATTTAGATGCACCAAGACTGTGTAATGGCACACGGTTGCAAGTGACACACCTCGGTCGCAATATTGTAAAAGCAATCATTATGACTGGAATGGCAAAAGGAGAGAACGTTTTAATCCCCCGTATACCCATAATTCCGACAGATTTGCCATTCCAGTTTAAGAGATTACAGTTTCCGCTGAAAATCGCATTCGCTATGACGATAAATAAAGCTCAGGGCAAACATTAAAAGTAGCCGGCATTAATTTAGAAAAGAGTTGTTTTCTCACGGACAATTATACGTGGCTTGCTCACGTGTTTCAAGTCCACAGAATCTCCATGTGTTGGCCAGAGGAAAAACAAAGAACATAGTTTACAAAATGTACTACAGTAATAAGGCCTCTTATTTTTAGCTTCCTACATTATTATACTACTTACATTAAGTTAGTACTTCCTACGCAGACGATGTTACGGATGTCACACTGTCTAACATCGGGGGTTGGCAGGTAGGTAGTTAGTAGTATTTTAAACCGATTTACATTATTTACTTTTTATATTTACTAAGGAAACATTCGGAGCTATCCATTATGTAGCTTAGGTTGCTTTTGAACAAATTTTGATGTGAAGTTGAGGACTGGAACACGATAGTGGGACATTGTTGCAGGGGGACTTATAGCCGGGAGAAAACAAAAAAACTTATGCGGACGAAGTCGCGGGTAAAAGCTAGTTATGAATAATTTTGGAAAGTTGAGAGTTTTACTAATAAATAGTATTTTTAAAGGTTCCATAATATAATATTTATTTGTATGTCTATCAATCTGTATGAAATTTACTACATTAGTACCTAAGATTATATGTTTTTTAACAGAACTTCCGAACAACACAAATGTTACACTTAACAGTAAGAGGAAGCAGCCGAGTATGATATTTGGTTGCAGTGCTTGTGCGGCAGTTTTTCATACAGAAAACGAGTTGAAAGAACATCAAGAGGTACATCATAAGTTGACATATTTCTGAAATCAAGCTATATTTAGCTTCCGACGGCGAAGTGTCCATATAACACGATTCCTTTCGACTTCCCTACAGAAAGTTTACATTTTATTATTAGTTTATCCAAGATGTATTAGCACTGTGAGCTTTGATTTTTACTGCTTAGTCAATTTGCTTTGTGAATACTAATTTAACACCTACGCCTTATTTTTAATTAACAATGTAAGATGATAGAATGCCGATTTCCTTCTCCATATTTAAGCATCGGTTTCTTAAATTTATTTAAATCTAGACACTCACTCCCTTTCGCTCACACACGCGCCAAAGGTGCAAGCGCGAAAGATATTCGTGAAGTCAGTAATTAAGTCATTTTAAAATCGTTTTATGTGGTGTTAGTAAAAAGTTATGGTAAAAGGTAGATATGGCATTAATAGACTATTGTTAACTGACTTTTACTGACAGTTTTGTTTCGGCTTTCCTTTTGGAAATATCCACCCTTCGCCACTGATAGCTTCCTGGTTAGGGTAAACATTAAGCCTTTGCTATCCGCTTTTGCAATTTTAATCATGGACATCGTGCAACTAAGCGCTGTTCTCTGTCGCTGATCAGGGGATTTTAAGCAAGTCATATTTGAAATTGTTATTTCGCCATCATTTTTTAAAAAGGATGACAAACAAGCTAATAGTCCACCAGGGACGTGGCCACTTGTAGTTCAATGGAATGTTACTGGTGCGTTGTCACCCCTGAGTGCTAAGATGGAATGCCTCACAGCCTGTAATTATACTGACTCCGTATATCTTTCAAACTGGAACGCAATAGTGTTTTCCGTTCTTTTTGTTATCTTCAAAGTGATGATGCTTGTGAAAGTTATAATTACTTATACGATTTAGTCGATATACGTCCATCCGTACCTTGTCGACGCTGCCACTGCAGTATAAATTTGTTTCATTCACTTATTGTTTATTTATAGCCACGTTTCATTTTATTACGCAATTTCTCACACTGTCATTCAGAGTCACTGTCAAACTGCATTAACTTAGTTAGTCTATTAAACTTGATTTTTTTTTAAAGAATTACACTTACTTTCAGACGCAGTGTATGGATGTAGAGGATGTTCTAACTATAGACATGGATAGAAATAACAAAGGTTATACAATAGATATAAAAGGCAAAGAGAAAAGCTATTCTTGCAATCAATGTCAAGTAAGTAACTGATCACTTTCAGCGAACTGTGTCTATTGCTAGATCTATGTAGTAATGTACAAGCAAAACAATGTCGTCGTTTTACGTAGAGGAGCAATAATGTCGAAATTTACTGCTTTCGGATCTACAATATTATGAGTTCTTCAGAAAATATGTTTTAGATACTAATAACAGCAATTTACTGATAAAATTATATATACACAATATTTCTCATTTGATTCTAAATCGTAAGTCACTTTGTAAATTAAATTTCCAATTACCATCTTGAAATCGCCTTTAAGAAATCTCGCATCCAGCTTTCGCTCCGCGTAGACTTTTAGATTTGAACTATCTTATTAGAGCAACAAGAATATCGCTATCGCCCGGAGAGTGTTCGCAATTTAAGTTTGTAATAGTTGCTAACTCATTATAATCGATCTTTTTGTTACAGTCAAAATTCATAAAGCTTTATAATTGCCTTAAGCATTTGAAAACACATTTTAATTGCATAGATGAGACAAATGGCGATGATAAAACGTTGGAAGCCAATGAAGAACACAAAGATGGTATTTACAAGTGTAAGATGTGCTCAAGCACGTACTTCCATCCTGCCACACTGTCGAAACATATTGTGACAAAACATATTAAAGTTACATCAAATTAAAAAAGTAAATATCACAAAAATTTGTTTTATTTTCACATGTTACATCAAATGCAGCGTTAGTTTAGTTATTCAACAATATATTTTTCAAAATATTAATTAGTATCACAGTATCACATTAAAATATCTCATCGGAAAATACATTATCCAAGTCCTCTAGGAAATCACTACTGTCAATGATTTGACCTTCACTGCTAAGAGATTTAAATCCTGAAACAATAATGTGGATGGTATTATTTAATAACTATACTAATATTACGCCAATAATGACTTGGCCGACTTTTAGTGTTAGAGGGAATATACAGGCTTTCCGCCAAATGTCGAATGTCATATGTATACGGTGCACCCTATTGATTAACGAACTAGGCTCTAGTGACGGACTGAAGGCATATTTGTAATGAGAAGAAGACATATTCATATTTTCATTTACAATCAAGCTGGTGCTGTAATGGGCCGAATCGCCCAGGTTGGTACCACGACCTCGCCGAATACCGACGTGAAGTAGAGGCATTTTATGCTTCTGCGTTTCGTTCGGTGAATGACGTAACCGGAGATTCGCTTCCCCTTTCAATCCCCCTCCTCATTCACCCTCCCATCTCCCAAATACCGACAAGGCCGGCAACCCACCTGCAGCGCCTCTGGTCTTGCAGATATACGTGGGCGACGGCAATAACTTACCATCAGTAAAAAAAAAACAAATAGCTTTTGCTGGCGGCTTTGTTCGCATGCGATTTGGGTTGTCGACCGCGTAACTTACTGGTCAGCGTACCTGACTGCTGTGATTAGGACAAACAATGACAGTGCATAGACAATAAAACTGATCGTCACAAAGACCAATTATAATACTTAAACAAAAATTGTTGGACTAAGGGACTGATTGTCTTTCGGCGTTTCTGACAGTGCATCTGACCCTTCGTCCGATCATGTCGCATAAGCGTTACATCGTCGCATTTGGGAAGGTAGTAGTAAGTAGAAGTATAATAATAATAATATTTGTTTATTTTCTCCCCACAAAAACAGACCACACATTATTATCTAATGAAAAATTTATATACATTTAGATATCGGTGTGTCTAGTCTAGTATGTGTGAGGAGCTGGTGTCTGAGATAGGCATAAAAAGCCTGTATTACAGATCACCAGGTCCCCACCCCACGGAAAAAACAAGAGCATTATTTAGCATTAGTGGTACTGGTGTTTAAACTTAATGTATAAAGAGCCAACTAATTTAAATATTATTGCCTATATTGTGTTAGGAGAAACAAAGATCATTACAGTGGTTCAAATTATATCAAGATAGGAGAGAAAAGATTAATACTATAAAAATAAAAGATATAAGGACGCCTCAGTAAGAATGTATATTTGTTGTGTATGTTGATGTTGTGCAGTGTAATGTCATGTGAAGTGTTAATGTGCGTACCCACACACGTGTCTGTGTTGTGTTTGTGTTTGTTTTGTAAATATAACTTGTGATGTGATATGATTGTTTACCTAGTTTAGTTATGAAGTAGATTTTCTGTAAAGTTATAGTCTAATTTTTGCAACCATTCCTTAACTATTGATTTGCATTTTAATTTTGGAAGGGAATATATTGATAGTATCTTATTTACCTTATTATATAAATTAGTACTTTGGTAACAGAAAAATCGATGTGTAAGACATGATGGATCTGTACAATGTTGTTGTGCAAACTCTGTCCCTGCGGCGCTGATTCCTGCATTTATTTGGTTGATATTTTAACAAGGAATGCTGTTTAAGTACCGTGTATAAAATGTAAAGCTGTCGATCGGTCAATACTTCCCATTTTTGAAAAAGATCGAAAGTTGGGTGATAAAATGGCAAGCTTACTTTTAAAAGTGCTCTTTGCGCTCTTTGTAGTTTGAGTAAGTGTGTTTTACAGGCACCTCCCCAAGAGGTGATGCAGTACATAAGTTGAGATTGACAAAGAGCGAAATAAACAGTTTTTAAGGTTTTTATTTGGGCCACATGTCGTAAAGCCGTGAGTGAAGTGTCTCTGTGTTGACATCTGCCGATACTATTCGGATGTAGTCGTCGTTATTAACATTAGTATTAAATAGAAAGTTCATTATCTTAAAAGGAGATCTGCTTTGCTTGCCTTCATTTAGAAGATTGTAAAACTACTATATTTCAACTGTAATTAAGAAATTTAGGACAGTTTTGAAAGTTTAGCTTAACATTAGCAAGTATTTCAGATTTTTATTCAAGTTAAAGAAGATGAGACTAGAGAAAAAGTTGAAATCAATACAAGGGAGGAACAGATGCAGTTTCATAGTCCTGAAAGCCAATAATTTGATGAAACCTAGCACCCATGACTTGTTAAGCAGGCACGACCTACGAGTTTGTCATAAAAGTTTATGCCAGAAAACTCTTCCTCCAACAGAGTGTACAAGAACAGTTACATAACCCGTCAGACGCCATAACAAAAGAATTTATATTGTTTCAACACATCAAGAATTATATTTCAGACCATAAAAAATCGAACATTTCTGCAGAGCAGTAACTAAGGTGTGAAGCATCTTGTACTGAACTCATCAACCTGCAATTAGAACAAAATCCTAAACAGGATTGTTATGGAGAGGCATACGCCCAGCAGTTGACTTCTTAAAGGCTGGTGATAATATTATCTATAATGAAGTAAAATGCTTACAAACCTGTGGCTCCTCTTTCCATCTTAATTGTAATACAATCTTTATTGACGACTCTCTCATAACCTTCAGGTAATGACTTTTCCTCGTCCTCAATTATTACGGAACTATAAATCGCCAAAATGTTGCTTAAGGTTATGTTTAAATAATGTTTCTTGAAAGCGCTGCCTGTTGTTAACACTGTAGGCCTCCATAATACAAGAGCAGAGTATTCTGGGACAATATATGATGAAAAAAAGGACCATGCGTCTCTGTGGAGTGTGCATTTAATATTTCCTAAAATAAAAATCTCACAATTAATAATAAAATCCAACAATGAGTCTTGGGAAAAAATAGTTGTCTATGTGACATGTGAGATATTTCAGTAATTAAGTTACGCTAACGATGTCAGAAATAATAATCATGTTAGCAAAAAAATACAAATGGGTTTAAATAAAAATTCTCCTTTAAAAAAGGTTAAGTTTAATTGTTACAATTTAAGGGCTAAAGATTTGCTTACTCGCCGTCTAATTTTGGATTACTTACACATTATATTATACAAATAAATAACAAATTATGTATGTACCTACCTATTATTTTTATTGCCTTTTTAGTAAAGTGCATGGCGACGATTTACCATTATGTCAAAATGAGATGATTCTAAGGCTCAACAGTGGGTAATTTATTGGTTGTTACTTTACTTTGATTATAAAACTGTATATTATATACTAAAGTACTGATTAGCCGTGTGGTAGCATCGTAGGAATCGGATTGAAATCTCGAGGCAATCTCCGGGAGTAAACATGGTGACGAGGTTCGCCACTTTCTATCTCCCGGTTATGTGAAAAGTGGAATGTGGAACCCCGTTTAGTTATAGCGAGTCGTGCCAAATGAAACACTGTAATCTCTGCCTACCCCTATGGGTGACAGACTTATATACATATGAGGGGCGCGCAACGTATTCTCATTATCAAAGAGGTTTACTTTAAGACGGTATCGGTAGCATATACATTATGACTATCTTGATCTCTCAAAAGCTTTCTTTTTAGAGCAAGTTGTTTTTTGTTTTTTGTCAATTTTCGGTGAGTGGACCGCGAGGTGGCTAGCTTTTAAAGTCGCTATGAAAGGGTCTACTAGGGTTTCACGCACACCGAAAATGTGGCCCGATTATATAACTGTCTGCGTGGTGAACCTCGAGAAGCAATGACCGCGTTGTTATATACTGCTAAGGACCCCGATCACGTAATGCGAACATTGGAACAGTGTTTCGGTCGACCAGAAGTGATTATTGACTAGTCATTAACCGATTTAAGACGCGTTTCGAGCGCGGGTTTAACTGTACAAGAATAAAATAGCCATCAGCTAGGAATATTACTTTTTTTTTTTTTTTTTATAGAAGAAGGGGGCAAACGAGCGTGCGGCTCACCTGATGGTAAGTGATCACCGACGCCCACGAACATCCACAACACCAGAGGAGCTACAGATGCGCTGCCGGCCTTTAAGGAAGGAATAAGCTCTTTTCTTGAAGGTCCCTAAGTCGTAACTATTCGGAAATACTGCTGGCGACAGCTGATTCCACAAAGTCGAAGTGCGTGGCAGAAAACTTCGATTAAAACGCACTGTGGTGGAATGCCAACCATCTAGGTGGTATCGATGGAACTTCGAATTCAGTCGCGATGTACGATGGTGAAACTCAGCAGCTGGGATCAATCCGAACAGTTCCTCAGAACATTCCCCGTGGAAAATTTTGTAAAAGTGCAAAGAGAAGCAACATCTCTTCGCAAGGCCAAAGGATCAAGCCGATCAGAGAGCTTGGTCGCCGACAATTCGAGCCGCTCGACGTTGGATGCGGTCAAATGGAAGGAGTTGGTACTGGGGTGCCCCTGCCCAGAGATGAGAACAGTATTCCATGTGGGGCCGAACTTGCGCCTTATAAAGTTGCAAACGGTGGACCGGCATGAAATACTGTCCGCTCTACAGAGCACACCAAGCTTTGGAGGCCAATTTGGCCTTTCCTCAAGTGACCACGGAACTGAACGTCGCTCAATGTGTCAGCGCCAGCAGCGTCGTTGCTCTTTTATTTTATTTTTATCGCAAGTCTCTATCGCCGAAGCTGATAAGGCCGCCGTGCCCACCTTCGTAGGTAACTCTGTTTTCCGTGCTATGTATTCCGTATTTTAGCTTCCTATTCAATGCTGATCCTGACATAACCGGTCACTGCCTTCAGTGACACGTACGTAAACACATGCACGTTACACCAAGATAGAAGAAAAACATCACTCGCATCACACGGCGGTTAATAGCGTCTTGTTGCGAGGCGAAACACCTATCGCGTTTTACATGCTCGTGGTGTCGTTTAGTTATTACTAGCTAGTGTCAAGTGCAGTGCTAGTATGGATGATTGTTTAGTGAGGGTGCATGGTGAATGTATTTATGGGAGGATGGGACGGTGATGCTATTTTGTGTGTGTGTGTGAGTGATAGCATTTTTTAACCAAATATGAAAAATATTTTTAAGGTAATAGAACTTATTTCATACTAAAAGATGCACACTATATTGGAAACTTTCATTTATTTTCTTTAAAATTTTAAATAACAATATCAACTTCTGGTAACCCTTGTAAGTGACTTACCAGTTAAAATCTGTGTTACAAGTGGGTCCATAGCTTCGTCTGTCAACATTTTCTACAAATGCTGTTATTGTTTGAGCTTTTCTGCATTTTAGATTTCCATTTACTGCAAGTTGTTTCACAGTTTTAATTGTTTCTATAGACTTTAGAATTCCAGTGTTTACATCTTCTTGTAGTCTTTTCCAAAGTCCTGATTCATATAAGCCTTTTTGTATTGAATTACCTGAAAGGTCTATATCCTGAAAATAATAAAATTTAATTATTAAAACAATGTAAAACTTGTCTCTCAAAATATAAGAAGCACATATTGCAGGTTCGGAACTCTTGCGCAGATACATTTACTATCTAATTTTTTCTTCATTTGTAACTAACATTTGCACCTTTTGGTATTTGACTTCAAGCAACTATAAACCCTATTTCATCTATGTTGAAAGCTAATTAACTAGAGGGCCTCACATTTTAAAGGTTGTTGAATCAACTAAATAATATGCAAAATTGTGATAGTGATTACTACATATAAAAAAAAATTCATGAAAAAGGAAAAACATTTATTCACGCTAAAATTACTTAATTTAATTAATCTAAAACATAACAAAATTAAAAATACAGTAAAACAAATTCTTAAAACTAAACTTGGCTAATTACAGCCTCCATGCGATCCTTCATTGACCTCACCAACGTCACGATGCGTTCTTGAGGAATGTCACTCCTCCTCGACGACGGTGTCCCGAAGCTGTTCAAAGGTGCTTTGAGCAGTATCGAAGACCGCACCCGGCGTTCCAGATCATCCCAAGGTGCTCTATGGGACAGGTCAGGACTTCTCGCTGGCCACTGAACTGAACGTCGCTCGATATGTCAACGCCAAGGATTCTGATACTGGCTGAGGCAATAAGGGAATGTTCTCAAAAGAGGAGAAACGACAAAGGGATTCTTTTAGCGGTGAACGCGCAAACCTGTGTCTTTTGGGGTTGAATAGGACCAAATTACGTCGACCCCAATCCGAGACTTTGAATAACAAGGTCTCGACTTCAGACACAAGTTTGTTCCGGCACTCGTCGACGTGTTCCCGAGAAATATTCGCACGGCCTGTATATAGGGCATCACCCGTGCTGTCGTCTGCATAGCAATGAATGCTACTGATTTGTAGCATGTCGTTGATATGCAGAAGGAACAAGTGGGAGATAGCACACAGCCTTGTGGAACACCAGCATTCACGGGTTTGGGGTCCGAGCATGCACCGTCGACAGCAACCTTGATGCTCCGATCCGTGAGGAAGCTGGTGACCCAGTTGCACAATCTCTCAGGAACCCCGTAAGATGAAAGCTTTGAAAGAAGCGCTTTATGCCAAACCCTATCAAATGCTTTCGCTACGTCCAGACTAACCGCCAAAGCCTCCCCCTTAGACTCAACTGCTTCTGCCCATCGGTGAGTCAGGTAAACTAGAAGATCACCAGCTGATCGTCCGCGACGGAAACCGTACTGTCGGTCACTGATCAGCTGGTGTTCCTCCAGGTACCTCAGGAGCTGGGTGTTGATGAGTGACTCCATTATTTTAGATAACAAGGGGGTGATGGCAATAGGCCTGTAGTTGGACGGATCAGAGCGGTCGCCTTTTTCGGTATTGGATGCACAAATGCTGTCTTCCAAGATTCCGGGACGACGCCTGAAGAGTAGGAGTGCCGGAAAAGACGCGTGAGAACCGGTGCCAACTCAGGGGCACATCCTCAGCACAATTGGAGGGATTCCGTCCGACCCACTCGACTTATGAATGTCCAGGAGCGGAGTGCCTTTCGCACTGAGCTCTGCAGAAACTAATTTCCGGCATGGAGCACTTACACCACGGGATGGTAGGTGGAGAGTTTCCCCGGTCATCAAGAGTCGAGTTGGATGCAAAAGAGAGCCCAAGAGATCGGCTTTCTCTTTTGCAGTATGGGCCAACGAATCATCCTCCTTGTGTAGAGATGGGAGAGATGGCTGACAGAAATTCCCTGGACAGCCTTGGCGAGAGACCAGAATGCGCGGGATCCCGATGGGAGGCGAACTAGTCTCTCGCCAATTCTGCTAATGTGCTTTAACTTTGCCGCAGCGATAACTCTTTTGAAGGACCTGGAGGCAGAGTTGTACTCGTTTTAAGAGCACTGGTTTTGCGTCCCGAGACGCCGATGCATCGGCCCAGGCCTGGTAGCACTTCCGCTTTCGGCGTGACGCTATTTTGCAGGTGCGACCAAACCAAGGCTGGGATTTACCTCCGACAGGCACTGCAGAGAACGGAATAAAAGTTCCATTCCTGAAGTACCACATCGGTGACAGAATCTGCAACGGCGTTGGGATCATCCAGCGAGAAGCAAACCTGCCCCCATGGGTAGGAAGCAAAGAAAGACCGCATTCCATCCCAATCTGCCGACCTATAGTGCCACACACGGCGGAACCCCGCAGATCGCGTTCGAGATCGGCGCGCGATAGGCACTACACTCCGGATCAGACAGTGGTCCGACGAGCCAAGAGGGACATCGACTGAGACCAAATATCCGTCCGGGTGTGAGGTCAGCAAAAGGTCCAACAGGGAAGGTGTATGACCTTCCACGTCTGGGATCCGCGTCGGCGAGGTTACCAGTTGTGTCAGGCCATATGCTAATGCAAAGTCGTGAACAGATCTCCCCGCATGATCGGTTATGCGAGAACCGAGCCAATCGGTGTGGTGGGCATTAAAATCGCCGAGAATCACGATCTCTGCGGATGGGATCTGTTGTAGCACGGAATCTGTAGCCATTTGGAAAAGCTCACTCCTCATCGACAATCGAGGCGGTGGGACAGCGCGGGGCATTACGGAGAAACCACACAGCGTTACCTAGTCGCGATTTATGATGACGGAAGCTGATCAGGTGCTTTCCTACGCGTACACATCTGATACACCCGCGAGAGAGGCGTCGGCTGGGAAAGAGGTACCACCGTCGAGACGAGTGGAGCACCGCGCACCGCCACGATAGGAGACCGCGTGACACGGGAGTGTGCACGCCGTCTGAAGAAACCGCAGCGAAGTGTTTGTGATGCGGTGGCGAATACCGTACCCCGAAGAGTAGGAAGCTTGCGCAGATAACGATGAACGAGCGCTGGACTTGGCTTAAGGTAGAGGTGATTTCCTTCAGGTGTGTGAAAGGTCGACATCGCAGCATCAAGTGCAGAGAATGAGGATGTGGAGTCGACGGTTGCATAGACTAGTTATTGCATTCAAAGACCCACTATATAAAACTAATTTGCGTATATATAATTCGATTAGGATTACTGAAAGTGAAAAAAAATCACTTCATGAGCGGGGCGACGGGAGCTCCTCCTTATATACTTTCCCTTTTAAAATAATTCGACAAATTTCCACCCTTATCGACGGTAACGCAAACCGAAGTCTCGTACCTCCTCAGGTTGCTGCAAGCCACCTTCCAGTTTGTCGAAAGTATTTTACTTTTTCGTTAACTGAGGTAGCATTAGGTAGCGTTGTGTCAGCGCCAGCAGCGTCGTTGCTCTTTTATTTTATTTTTATCGCAAGTCTCTATCGCCGAAACTGATAAGGCCGCCGTGCCAACTTCGTAGGTATCTGTTTTCCGTGCTATGTATTCCGTATTTTAGCTTCCTATTCAATGCTGATCCCGACATAACCGGTCACTGCCTTCAGTGACACGTACGTAAACACATGCACGTTACACCAAGATAGAAGAAAAACATCACTCGCATCACACGGCGGTTAATAGCGTCTTGTTGCGAGGCGAAACACCTATCGCGTTTTACATGCTCGTGGTGTCGTTTAGTTATTACTAGCTAGTGTCAAGTGCAGTGCTAGTATGGATGATTGTTTAGTGAGGGTGCATGGTGAATGTATTTATGGGAGGATGGGACGGTGATGCTATTTTGTGTGTGTGTGTGAGTGATAGCATTTTTTAACCAAATATGAAAAATATTTTTAAGGTAATAGAACTTATTTCTCATACTAAAAGATGCACACTATATTGGAAACTTTCATTTATTTTTCTTTAAAAATTTTAAATAACGTATCAACTACAGTAACCCCTTGTAAGTGACTTACCAGTTAAATCTCTTAATGTTACAAGTGGGTCCATAGCTGATCTGTCAACATTTTCTACAAATGCTGTTATTGTTTGAGCTTTTCTGCATTTTAGATTTCCATTTACTGCAAGTTGTTTCACAGTTTTAATTGTTTCTATAGACTTTAAATTCCAATTATTTACATCTTCTTGTAGTCTTTTCCAAAGTCCTGATTCATATAAGCCTTTTTGTATTGAATTACCTGAAAGGTCTATATCCTGAAAATAATAAAAATTTAATTATTAAAAACAATGTAAAACTTGTCTCTCAAAATATAAGAAGCACATATTGCAAGTTTGATGAACTCTTGCGCAGATACATTTACTATCTAATTTTTCTTCATTTGTAACTAACATTTGCACCTTTTGGTATTTTGACTTCAAGCAACTATAAACCCTATTTCATCTATGTTAAGCTATAAGTGTGGGGCCTCATTTTAAAGGTTATTGAATCCTTTAAATAATAAAATTGTGATAGTGATTACTAAGCATATAAAAAAAAAAATTTCATGAAAAAAGGAAAAACATTTATTCACGCCAAAATTACTTAATTTAATTAATCTAAAAACATAACAAAATTAAAAAATACAGTAAAACAAATTCTTAAAACTAAACTTAGCCCTAATTACAGCCTCCATGCGATCCTTCATTGACCTCACCAACGTCACGATGCGTTCTTGAGGAATGTCACTCCACTCCTCGACGACGGTGTCCCGAAGCTGTTCAAGGGTGGCACGGGCAGTATCACGAGACCGCACCCGGCGTTTCAGATCATCCCAAAGGTGCTCTATGGGATTCAGGTCAGGACTTCTCGCTGGCCACTGAATCACGGGGATCCCAACCTGATTCAGGTAGTCCCGAACAATGATTGCCGTATGGGAGCGGGCGTTGTCGTGCATGAATGTGAATTCAGGCCCGACAAAACCAGCATACAGGACCACATGGTCCTCCAGTATCTCTGTGATGTACCGATGAGCAGTCAGGGACCCCTGGCCTGGATTGAAATTCCGCCCCAGAACATGCAGGATCCTCCTCTGTAGCTGACGGTTTCTTCAAAGCAGGGCTGTGAGTACCGTTCCCCCTGCCTCCTCTTCTACGCCTATCATTGCAGAAAAGGCATACCCTAGTCTCGTCGGGGAAGAGGACAGACTTCCATTGGTCGAACGTCCAATCCACGTGGTCTCGGGCAAACTGAAGTCTGACTCGCCTATGCTCTGCTGTCAATTTGGGGCCAGTAGCAGCCCTACGGGCCTGGATTTTCTTCTCTCGCAGCCTTCTTCTTATTGTGGAGACGCTCACCGACGTCCTCCGAGCTGTTCGGAGCTGCTGTTGCAGCTCAACAGCGTTGGAGAATCGGTTACGAAAAGACGTCGACACAATATAGCGGTCGTCTCTGTCGGAAGTGCAACGTCGTCTTCCGGATCCATGCTTCCTGATGTAGCCTCCAGTGTCCTGGAACCGCTGGGATACTCGTTTCACCCGGAAACGGCTTATGTTGAGTTGTCGAGCAATATCAACTTGGCGTAGTCCTGATTGCAGTAGTGCTACCACTTGAGCTGCTTCTTCTGCCGTGGTATCCATTTTTTCTTACTGGAGCTGTTCAGGTGTGACTTCTGTGATGTCTGGATAGCTAATGACCCATAATTAATTTTTACCCCACCCTTTTATTCGTGTCCTAGGTGGCACAAGTAGTGAGTCCTCTAATGAGCTTTTCAGCACTTTTTTTTAAAGACCCTAACGTTTCGTGATTATTGTTTTTACAGAAAAGAACGATACGCGTTTTTAAAGTGTATTAATTGTGCTTTCAAATGATATTAATTTTGGTAGGGCACAATAAATAAGTTAAGCCGAGTGTAGTAATAACTATAATAAAAATGAGAGTAGTGGCATATGTAAAAACAATCTAGGAGCTAATATGAAAGAAATTAAAGTTGCAACAGGCGTTTTGTATAATGAAGGGTCAAGTGAATGCAGATCAGCAATTCACCTTAATATGTTGTCTACACATGGCTTATTATCTGGTCACTTTCTTTCTACAAGAGATCTTAGCTGTCTAGACCACCTCATGTTAAAGTTTGACAATAACATATTATCACAATATAATATTGTAGGATTGACTTGACTGTGTCCCCGCTATCTCTATTTTCATTCTTTGAACAACTGATATAATCAGTAAAATCAATGTTAGCTTTTAGCTGTCTCCCAGGTTGCAAAGAAAACGAATCACAAAAAATCGATTATTTTAATTATAAAATTATTACTTTGTTACTAAGCACTCTTTCCATTTACAGATATTCACCACGCACAAAAATAAACACATGGTGTGTTTATTTCTCTCATTCTCCCATTCCCATACATAATCAATGTTAAGACAGAAGATTAAAGTTAAAACAATAAAAGGATTTTTATTTCTCTTAAATTATACTTTTTGAATTATAAAGTTAATTTCACTATAGTCATGATATCACTTGTTTAGGAAAAGTGGGATCTTCTGACACATGTATATGATACTTAATAAGTTGACCCTAACCCCATAAATGTTAGGTAAATTTACACTGTTGTGAAATATAATAGTTTTCATTTTCATATGAGTTTCTGAGGGAAGAGTTTGTACTTGTGTCATTTATTGTAGATTTGTCCATTGTCCATCGGGTTTTTGCTTTGCAATTTCTGAAGGAATTATATGCACAACTGGTTGTGTTTGCCAGTAGTAAGAGTGCTGGTTGTTCTCAAGGTAAAATAAATAATAACTATAACTATTCAGCATGGATTGCACCCAGCATTACTAAGAAGTTTAAGAGGAAGAGGAAATAAATAAAATGATTTGTTGTAAGTTATTGTAAATATAATTGTTACCTTATCTAATTTAAACTTTACTATTATATTACGCCAACTCCTAGTTTGGCAGGCATGTTGGCTGAAGCTCTATGTTATCACTGGTATGGATAATCTTAGTCACTTGGGTATATGACAGGAGACCTTGAGGATTTTCTCTTTTTCAATGTTAACTGCACTTATTAGATAACTTATATTCAGATTCTCTGCAGTCTCCTATGCCAGAAAGTTTTTATAAGTTTCTACCCTATCACCCAAACTTTATTTTTTCCATTTTTAAATAATGCTGAAATTGTAAGTGAGATTAATTAAGAAATTTATCATAAATTTCTTAATTACTCTATTACAATTTAAAAAATAAAGCAAATAATTATGCTGATTAGGTAGTAACACAAAAGCATATTATGTATACTTTATATTATTGCATGTTGCAATGTAGGATATTGCTCAGTCTTTGAACATCAGGATCATCAGAACAATACACAGCTGTGTATATTGGATTATATTGGGCGAAACTTGAGCCAGGGGCTCAAGTTTCGCCCAAACATTGAAACATAATATTTGTTACTTATATTAAAAATTAATAAGATTTCACCTGTGAAAGTAACTGTATATGACCATCATCCTCATCTTTATATTCCTCAAAACTTCCTGTTAAAAGTCCTGCTGGACCAGGAAACTTTCTTTTGGATTCAGAGTCAAAATGTGATTTAATAATCCTTCTTTTACAATGTTTTGAATTATTACATTTTATGTAACTGCTTTCAATACTTGCTACTACTTGTGGTACCATATCATTATTAATTGTCTTTTCTACCTTAGTCTCATATGATGTAGATATTAAATTAATGTCCTTACAAGACTTGTTTGAGCTTTTTTGTATGTCACATACATTCACTTTGACACTACATGTAACATTTTTTGAAGATATTTTGGAACACACTTCTGGTAAATCTAACTGTGATAAGACCTGCAAAAACGAATTAAAATAAAAAAATTAATATTACTGTTAATTAGATAATTAAATATTAATCAGTAAATAAAATACGAACCTGATCAAAATCGTCAGATTCAAACATAATGTGGAAATGGTCGTAATTTGCAGAAATATTACAGTTTGCAGTTTTCACACACAGAATAAACGTTTAATATTATAAGTATATATTTATTAAACAATGCTTTTCCTAAAAGTAGGCTAACAAAACTAATAAAGCTTAACAAATGTTTATAAAAAAAAAGTACAATACGTTAAGGAGTACACGAATCAGTGATATGGCTTATTATTTATTGTAGCACTAACACTAATTGTTTTTTTTTTTAAATTACTTACATTTACTATTTGACATTATTTATGACATTTGTTCGAGTGTAGTGACGTGACAATGACATTTGATTTTTTGTTATTTAAGAGCTACGCAACTCCAGAGGAGCTACAGACTACAGATCTTTGAGATAGGAATATGCTCTTTTCAGTTCCCTAAGTAAAATCAAAAATGATAAATAGCAATTTTTGGTGCAGATTAATCATTTGCTCGGTAGTGAAAGATAATGAAAATGCTGCTTGACTTATTTACAATAAAATATTATAAAGCTTATTTTAGCAACTCGCAACAATTGGCGAGCACTTGCTAGCCCTATAACCCTCTCAAAAAAGACAGGTAAGATACTTCTTTTCGTACCAACATAACGGCCTATAGTGTCGCAAATACAAGACATCACGAAAATAATAAATTTGAGCACCACCATGATAGGACCAAGCTGGGGAGATTCGTTGGTGAGCGCAGTCCCGGAACCCTTGTTTGCTACTGAAACTAAGGCAGGGTTTTGCCAATCTGACCAACGGGCGCTGCCAGCCCTAGCCCTCCTCAACCATATTAAAGAGAAGTGGGTGATCCGCCAAACATTGTATATGAATAGCAAATATTTTGTTTTAACCTACATATTTAAATTATATAGAAGGTAGGTACATATTCTTTGAACATAATACAAATACTTGAATATTTACCTACCTACTATATTACATTGTACTATACTTTTCAACGAAAACCCGCCATACGAGTACAATGAAACCAATTTTGACAAGACTTGTCTAAAATGACAAACACATTTTCGTAAAATATTATTATTTATTAGTTAAAATTTTTAGTGTCATTCCCAACTAATTCCCAAATAACTTTATAAGTACAAAATGACTATGTCTAAGATAAATATTTTAGGAGACGTAATTACACCTAGATTTACGGAAGAGCGTTTAAGTGAAATTGGGGAATGGTTCGATAAAAATTCGCAGTCTATATTGTTAATTAATACCGACGAATCTATCCAAGTAATAACTACTGAACAGTTATTACAATTTTTGGAGCTAAGGAAGTCAAGTATCGATTTTATGTATATTTACTTTATTTCTAAATAAATAAGTGAAATCAATATTTGCATTAATTATTAACAATTTATAAAATATTATTGTAGATTTCATAAAAGAGATTTTTATTACCCAACATATGGAGAAGTAATGGTAGAGGTGGAAAAATTAAAGGCAGGGTTGTCAAGAGTATTGACGAAGGCACAATTTTTATTTCTGTTAGATAAATGGGTAATTGAGGCAAGTCTTAAGCATGAACTAAAATTAGCATTTAAAGTACGTGTCCTATTATTTGCGTTTTGCTATTATATTTAAAAGTGTTAGATCACTTCATATTTTTCGACAGATTTTGACTATACCTAAGAAGGTAGTGACTTTTTCGGTAGCCGATAGAATTATCAGTCCAGAATATAATAGCCTCGTCAGTGTCCGCATTAATAGTGAAAAGGACGCTTTCACGCGCAGGCGCATTACAGCGCAACGAAAAGTAAATGATGATAAAGTTCATGAAATAGTAAAAAATCTGCTTTACTTTTATACATAATGCCAGAGTGAACAGACATCTAGGCAAGCGTGTACCATCCTAGGCCTCATCTTCGCTTTCCATCGGGGAAGATTGAGGTCAAACGCAAGCCTATTTTTTCATAAAAAAAATAATACGAAGCAAGCGACATCGTCATCATCAGCCTTCATCAGCCCCGCAACAGCCCACTGCTGAACAGTCGGACGTTACGGCCTATAACTATTTGGTTTGAATAATTTTCTGTCGTGTGATTTATGGAATTCGCAACGTATAGTAGATGTACGTTGTGTTTCCGCATTGTCTATATTCTGCCGTTAACCGGATAGTATAAGTTTTCTCACTTACGACGGGTGTCTTCAATCTTTCTCCGATCGTAGACAGAATTTGATATTTTGTGTGGAGTTTATGTTAAATAATTAAGCAATTCGGGTGATCATTTGAATATGGAAATCGACCGTTAAATAAACTAGATATTTCTAATAATACACTTGTTTTGAACTAGGTATTTGATAGCGAAAACCGAAATTTTCTGGATGTTGACGAAATTGGACTGATTGTTACGGGATTTGGTGAACCTTTTAATGAAACTGAAGTATTGGAATTTCTGCGTGATGCTAATGTTCGGGGGGACGGAAACGTATTCTACGAAGACTTTGTAGAGTCCTTGTTTAACCTAGCGCCGGAATTGTATGACATAAAGGTAAACATTTCCAGGAAATATGTCCATTATTGCAGAAAATCATTTTGTCTTTTTTTAAATACGGATTTTTTTTATATTTTAGGTAGATTTTTTGTTCGAGGAACCTACTGAAGATCCCTCCGTATCACATACTATCCTTCAATAACCGTTCCAGCAAAACTCACTTCACTTGGTCCAAACATCGAAGCGTGGAATAGTAACCATCCTGTTTAATATATAAAAGACGGTAGTTGACACGGGTTACGTGCATTGGTAAAATATAAAGTGTTTATTACTCAAAGACAAGAGAAAATTACCTAATTTGAAAACAGAAGAACTGCCAGTTTTTTGCACCAAAATTAGAAAATTTCTTAAAGATTTCTGTGACAAACCAGAAAAAAACTCTAGCATGCTAAAAAAAGGAGGAACCTCAGGAATACAAAATTTTATCTATAGATATATTTAAAATATTCCGACAATATGGCCTTAGGATTCCAAGAGCGGGTTCAGCACTCAGCAACACCGTATTGTAAACTATTTTATAAACTACTTACAAGCCATAGCTGCCCTAGCATTATCAGAAGGATGTATATAGATAGATATACAACAAAAACAAATGTTAACAATACGTACATAAATATATGAATGTAACAATATACTGTTATGACTGTAAATGGAATAGCCCAAGTTGTCATAAAAGATGCCTAGTTGACTCCTATACATAATAAAGCATGAACTTAGATTTATCCCTGAAACTTTCGCCTGTTTGTAATGTCGAAAATATTCTAAACAGTTTGATTTTGTTTATTTTATTCTACGTTCTTTCAAATACTTAAGAAACGTAGTTTTTATCTACAAGTATTTATTTATTTGTTCTTTTTGCAAACACCTTAATCTAAGAGTTACAAAGGGTGAAAATACACCCTATTCGAAATCAGCCCAGTCAGAGAACTGCTGTTCTAAAGGGATTGAATAGTTTTCAGTTAGAGGGCAGTATACTACATCGCTCTAATTATCAACCCTTAAAATCAATTACAATAAATAAAAATTCAGAAGAATATAGAGAGGGACCGGCTAAAACAACCTTATAAGGGAAAATTTCCTAATAATCTCGTAGATGCAACACCATCACCTCCTTTCTTAGTTCAATCGTTGCGTATAAAAACGGAATCGGTTAGTGGGTTTAAACTGTACTGAATAGAAGGTTGTCCATTCTCCAATCTTCCTGAAAGAATATTTGAGAGGTCTTTGCCCAGCGGTGAGTATTTACTGGCTCCTACTTAACTTTTACTTTTTTTACGTCACTCTGGCCTCACCCATGCCCGAACCTCTTGCACTTACATAATGTATCGATCACGTTACTGAATTTTTACGCTAAAAATGATTTGCCAACGTTACGTTTACTCCTACCTACCTAGCAATGATGATGCACTTGTATGCTGTGGCTAATTATAACTTTAAAGAGACCAGGTACTCACATCTGAAAGCGCTGCGTCTTCGAAAGATTAACAATCCTCATTTTCCGTTCACCTCCGACTATCCTGTGTGCAAATCAACGTTTCTTCGATTTTGGACTATTTTTGTCCCCGCTCAAGCACAGGGGCGGCGTCATTTGTATTACACACCGGAATTGGAATAAAATATCTTGTAGTACTTCTAAACGTGAGCTATTACGTAATACGATAATGGCGGCAAGATAATTTAATGTTAGTCAGTATTGCGTGTAGAACGAATTAAATACTAATGGAGTACATCCGAATCTTTTCTGCTATCCACACGCCATTCACAGCGACTCGCCAGCGAAAATCGCTGTCTTTGGTTACTTGAATGAATCATTGTTTACTCGAGTGGGAATTTATAATTTCCAAAATGCACTACTGGCAATAAATTTAGATGAACATTTTAGTTTAACGGTATTCTTCATCAAAATCAGACTTCTTTTAAAGGGAGGACTTTCCACTGTCGCCATCTTTGGCAGGCGATCAGACGATCACAGTACGTTATACCCTCCACCAGTTTGAATGATTGAGGTGAGTATATATTTCCTCCAAACCTTGGCTTGGTCACTTATAATCGGGCTGATGCAGTGAGGTAGGACCATTCAGGGAGGCTGCTCGGATGTGACTGGTGGACTGAACTTGCTGTTGATTTGTACTTTGGACGGTCCGCCCTGCCCTCCGCAGCAAGGTTGAAGCCGCGTGGGAATAGAAGTTTTGTTTTAGTATGCGATGTATGCCCATGAGCCGCTCTCCCCATCCTCGGCAAATATGACCGGGATACACCGCAGATTTAGCATTGATGGGCCGCTGGTGAGAAATGAGTTTCGGTGTTACGATGTATCGGATCTAATTCGCCAGTGGGGGCCAGAAAGAGATA
Source organism: Bhutanitis thaidina (assembly GCA_029286595.1). Lineage (NCBI taxonomy): Eukaryota > Metazoa > Arthropoda > Insecta > Lepidoptera > Papilionidae > Bhutanitis > Bhutanitis thaidina. Next base: position 7,893,985 of record JAGSMS010000005.1, read on the forward strand.
AGGCTTCCGAGTGCTAGGGCTAGCCGATAAGCCCAAGTGAGATTCGAGGCCACGTAAGTAGCCGATATATGGCGAAGGTGGAATACGGGGTTTGTAGTCGCTGCAAACCCGGCGTAATCTGTCCCTACACTTTGGGTTCGTCAGGTGTTTCCAAATCGTTTAAATAACGTGCCATTAATTCGATTGAGAGTACCTATTGGCAATAAAAAACATTTGCCGCTGATAGAAATAAATAACTAATCAGAACAACTATAATTCTTTAAACGATATAAATATACACATTAAATATATGGATGTAAGACGAATAGTGAAAACGGTTTTCTGCTACATTTTGAATTTTTATAACAAGAGGGAAAATGCGACACAAACCGCAAAAATATCCCAAACACAGTGTCAGTAAGAGTAGCACAAAATTGGTTCAAGCGTTTTCAGTCCGGGAATTTGATGTCAAAGACAAAAATTTAAGTAAGACTGGCATATTATAGTTACGACATAGCTGAAAGGGTTGTCCATAAAACAGTTTTGACCAGTTTGATTAAGTCTGGATACTCAAAAAAATGGCCGGAATTGATCAAAAGTGTGGTTTTTCATCATGATAACGGCAGACTTAAATGTTAGGGTCGGGAGAGAAAGACCTAGGCGAACATTTCACGATCAAATCGAAGACGTTCTGGAAAAATGCCAGGTCAAGAGTACTCTAAACCAACGAGCATGCATGCAAAGATTAATGAAAGTGGAAGAAGCGAAAGACGTATGTCAGGACTGTAGTAAGTGGCAGGAGATTGTCTCTGCCTACCCCGTTGGGAACAATGCGTGAATATATGTATGTATGTATGTAACCACACACATCTTTAGCCACTCAGCAAGTATTGAGAGAGCTTGGTTGAGAAGTGTTAATGCATCCACCATGTGCTTGTCCATATTGACCTTGCACACTCAGATTTTCTCGTCTCTTCAGAATTCTGCAGGTAGTGTTAGTTTAATATCAAGAGAGGACTATCAAAACTACTTGTCACAGTTTTTTGATCGGAAGTCCCAAAATTTTTATAGCAATGGTATTATGTCACTACCTAGAAAATGGCAACAAGTTATCGAACAATCGTGAAGTAGAGGCATATTGTGCTTCTGCGTTTCGTTCAGTGAGTGATATAACCGGAGGCCTCCCCTTCTCCATCCCCCTCTCTCCCATATCTCAAATATCCTTCCGGCCTATGCCGGCAACGTACCTGCAGCACCTATGGTGTTGTAGATGTACATGGTCGACGGTAATCACTTACCATCAGGTGAACCCCTTGCTCGTTTGCCACCTTTCCCATAAAATAATATATATATATATATATTATATATATATATTATATATGGGAAAATATTATAATGAAATGCAAATAAACTATGATAACAAATATGTTGAATTTCTATAAAAAATACGAAAAAACTTTTTCCCTGACCTATTATACACAAATATAGATATAAGGGCAGGTAAAAGAAAGTTATAGTTATGATCAGTTATTTAGGTATTTCTTTTCATAATAATGTTAATTATATCTTGTAAATACTAATAATATATCATTTAACATTTTTTGTATTACATACTGCAAAGTCTTATAAGTGTTTTTTACTAATCACACTTATAATATGATCACACTTATGATACTCATCTTCGGTCTGCGAAAGTATGACCACATCTCTCACTAAGGCCAAAGTGAACAGACATCTAGGCAAGCGTGTACCATCCTAGGCCTCATCTTCGCCTTCCATCGGGCAAGATTGAGGTCACACGCAAGCCTATTTTTCATAAAAAAAAAACTGTCGTTCTAGCCTTAAATGGCTCCTTATCCAGCAGAGGCGTGACTCTAGGAGTTCTTTTTGCTCTCTTTTCCGTCTTGTATGATCCTACTACCCCTTTTTATCTTAAGAATAAATTTCAGTATCTCTCTTCTACCCATGATAGAGTCTTTCGTTCCTCTGTTAATCATATGATAAGTATCCCGCAACATTTTACCCATTTTGTTGGTGGTTCCTTCACCGTTCAGGCTACACTTCTCTAGAACTTCTTGCCCAAAGACATTAGAAAATCCCCATATAAAATTTCTTTCAAACGATTGGTACGCGAACACTTTTTAAAACCATCTGATACTTGTTCGTATTTATTCTGATTTATTATATATGTATATATTAATGTGTTTGTATGTATGTATATATTATAGTATGTTTTTGTATATGTATGTGTTTGTGTAGATATGTATGCTTATACATTTAAATATGTTTTAATTATGTAGTATATTTCTCAATTAGCCTTTTGATATTTATATTATTTTAAATTTGATGCACCTATCACCACATTTCTTTACGCCCTGGGTTGACTGTTAGAGAATGCCAAATACCTTTGCTTGTATTACAATTACTTGTACTTAGTACTTACAGTACAATAGGAAATTTTATAAGGATTTCAAAGGTCTAAATCGTTTTAGTGTGCATATAGTAATTAGCGCAATATCGATGATTTAATGACAAGTAGTGCGACACGCTTCAAACTATCAAAAGTCACGTGGCATGCAGATTATAAAACACATTTTATTTTTTTCATCTAGAAACTATCTTTATCAGATAGACCATGTCGTATTGTGTACAATTTTCATTTTGATTTCATCTTTGTTTTGTCTTATCTCTGAAATATATTATGATCTATTGTTTATAGGCTCTGTTCTATTTCTAGTCTACATTATTTATGTCTTTGCAGCACCAAAGGATTGGAAGGCAATCTAGCAATTTCACCATAGTTTATTATTGAAAATTGTAAATATTGTGTTAAGTTTTATGTTCAAAAGTACATTTATGTAAACTTTTATAAATAATAATTCGTTTTCGCCCATTCTTTAAGAACATAATGGATCTCGATGACAATGCTATGGGTTTGACGCTCGAGCAAACTGATAAAATATTACAATTTCAAGATTTAACAGGTATAGAGGATATGTCAATATGCCGAGACGTTTTACAAAGACATCAATGGGATTTAGAGGTAATATCATATTATTATTTTTTACCCCCTATATTTGCATATTTAGGTCATTAACTGAATAAACAAGCACCCTACACAATATGAGGTTATTGGTTCTTACCTATTCAGTTTTATAAACATGATTTAATGTCTAACATTCAAACTTTCACTTTAACACATAGCCAAAGGCACTTATGGAATCATAAAGATATGTTTAAAAAAGTACCATCCATAAATCCGTTAAAACATTTATACATAAAAGTAAAAAGAAAATAACAGTAGCAGCCTGTAAATACTAACTGCTGGGCAAAGGCCTCATTTCGAAAATTTTAAGGAGCTTGGAGCCAGGAAGGGTTGTCTGGGTCTGGACTTCACACATCCAAGAAATAATATTTTTTGTTATTTATTTAGACATGCAGGTTTCCTTACTAGTTTTCTTCACTGCTAAGGATGTGATAAATTCAAAAATTCAAGACAGTTCATCATTATGACTCCAGCACAGAAATAGACAAGGAAGCAAAATCTGCTAAAATTTAAAACCTTTATCCATTACAGCTTTAAATTATTGTAAATTCAAGAATTAATTTTGGATTAGCTTTGAAATTTTTTGACAATTTGGTTTCAGGTAGCTATCCAAGAACAACTAAATATTAGAGAGGGAAGACCTTCAGTTTTTGCTACAGAAGCCAGGGCACCACCAGTAGTCCATGATCACATAGCACAGCAGGTGTTCACAGATGAACCACCAGAAGGGCCTGGTGGTGTTCGGGGGCTCCTACGCTATGTTGTGAACTTAGTTGTGTCAATGTGCTATAACACAATATCATCTGTATTAAATTTATTATTAAGTTTTATCAGAAATGATGACAGAAGACGTAAGTTACATTAATACTTGAGTTCATATATGGTCTTGAATTTGCAGACATTTAACACATGATTATTATTACAGAGAAGATTCATTTTAAGTATTTTTTTCAGTTGTCACAGACCCTCTGGGTGATGTGGTAGGCTTCATAAATAATTATACATCTCGGTTTAACCCACACCCTGTGTTCTATCAAGGCACATATGCTCAAGCGCTTAATGATGCCAAGAATGAATTAAGATTCCTAGTTGTCTACCTACACTCTGAATCAACTAGTGAAACACAGCATTTTTGCCGGTAAAAAATAATTAGAAAAAAAGCTATGTGATTATCTTTATATACTTATGTTTCAATAGTTTTATATATTTAGCACTATTTTTGTAGGACCACCCTTGGAGATCCAGAAGTAATCCAATACATAAACACGCATGCTCTGTTCTGGGGCTGCTCTGTGGATACTTCAGAGGGTTGGAGAGTAGCACAATCGGTGGGAGGTCGTCGATATCCTTTACTCTGTGTGGTGTGCACGCGTGAGCATCGCATGACCGTCGTCGCGCGAAGCGAAGGTGCTTGCTCCCCTCAACAGTTGCTGCTACGGCTTCGAAGGGTTGTTGGTGATAATGAAGCGCACTTAGCTGCGGCTCGGGCTGATAGGTAAGAGCCTTTTCGCTAGGCATATAACATAAGCATAGGCTGACTTCCGCAACTTATCAAAACTTAAATAAAACTTTAAAAAAAAGGAAATTAAATGCTTATTTGTTAAAATATTGAGTATTTAATTATGTACTAGGTATGTTCTGTTTTTTTTGTATCCCTAACAGCATTCTTGTTTTTCGTTTTCGTTTTACTTATTATCAAGAATAGTATTTATATTGTCCAGTCATATCTATTGGATATCTTGTTATTTGTAGTATTTTATGCACGGGCAAGATTTTTAATAGTTCATTCTTTTATCAGCTTGTGAAAGTCCACTGCTGGACATAGGCCTTTCCACGAAGGTGCAAACAGAAGCTGGCATGTCATGCCCTACTCACCACGCTGGGCCAGTGGATTGTTGAGCGCAGTACCAGGATCTTCGCACCAGTCTTGCTGCTACCACTCACCAGTAAGTGGCCATCTGTCGGCTGCCAGTCTTGCTCAGTTGTTAGTCAGCATTCGTTACCGCGAGCAGGTAAGGTCTATACTTGGAGGAAAAGTTAATACATTAATACTGTTTTTATTTTGGCGTAACAATTGTGCCAAAACAGCGACGAGGCTCGCTTCCTATTACATTCTATCTCTATGCTGAACATGATTGTGTCAAATAGAAATTCTATATCGCCGCCTACCTCTGTGGGTAAGAGATGTGTGTGTTTACATTTATAAACAGTAATATCCCGAATAAGTAAAATTCAACGTAAATATATTCAAGCTAACTTAAATTACTAGCGGAGCTCGCCGGCTTCGCACGTACAGATCTGTTGTATTATAAAGTAAATGTGCATGTGTCATACATAATCATAATAACCATAATCATTTATTTATGAAATGTTGGTATGTTACAAATGTGAATTATACACTGCTTCGCTATATTCTACTCAATTCAACAGAATGTGCAAATATTTGTATGTTTGCTAAAAGATTGTCACATTATAAAATCATTAGTATTAAACATGTCAAGAATTTAATAGATTATGATATTAAAATGTCAATATTGGAAAATATTTATATATACATGTAAACCTTCCTCATGAAATGGTCTAGACTAGGGATTCCCAAACTATTATGGGCAAGAGACCCATTTTCCAAAATGAACTGATACCTCAGACCATAGCCAAATTATTTTAAAAATCCTATCTCTAATTTTATCCTATTAATACAAAATACTTAAAAACCAATTTTACCAATTTAAAAACTTTGCAGTTAAGTGATTAAACTTGATATAATTTTTTCATCATAATTTAACAAAATAAATAGATAATAAATTCAGTAAATATCAAGTGTAACTTATAATTATTAAGTACAACAATGATACTTCCTACTAAAACATTAGTCATTCTTGTAACTAGTTGGTACACATATCACAACTTATACAGTATCTTGATAGTTTCATATAAGAACTTGTGTTAAGTGATATATGACGATTTTTAGACCACATCAACCCCTCAAAAGCATTTTTGTTTATGTAGGCCCCTGGGAAACCAATATCGACCCCTTGGTGTCGATATCGACCACTTTGGGAATCCCTGGTCTTGACTATGGTGAAATCCGCTTAGAAGTTAAAGAGTACAAGCGAACACACAGGCAAACGCGAATTGCCACTTTGTTTTATACTATTTAAAGATTTGATGATTAAATTGATTTGACAACTCAATAGCTTAATTGGCAGTGACCCTGCTTTCGAAGCTGAGGGTTGCGGGTTCGATTAGTATGTATTTGTATGGACTACAAACTTGTTCTGGACTGGGTCCATGTTCAATTTATGTATGTTAACTGCCATATATTTTTTTAATGACGTCTTCAAAACATAAACTGTAATTGTTATGAAAAGTTTCTCTTGACATTGCATTGTAGAGTAGAACGCGAAGTAACAGCTCGTCTCCGAGCTTCGCAAGATGAAGCCTACGCAGAATCGCTAGCGGCAGATCAGGAGAAGGAAAGACGAAGGGCTGCTGCAAGACAAGCCATAGCGCAGAAGGAGCATGAAGACTTACAGCGTCTGGAGCAGGAAGAGAGACGCAAACAGGAGGTATACTTACATGTTTTTCTCAACGATTAGTAGGCGTTATGTACATTCATTTACAATATGCACACTGCAACTTTCAAGTACCTGTTCACGCAATATTACGGCTTGTGCCGTCATATATTACGCCTAGGGTTACAATATTTTTGATCTGTGCGAGTCTAAATAGAATATTCAGATAAAATAGTCATCCATCAGAGTAATGAGTGCAACTGCAAGGTAAAGGTGCGTCACAATGGAGAAAAAAGTCAAACAATTTTTATTTAAAAGACGAAGGTTTATTGATTTCTTGTGAATCACGCATTTAAGAACTCTAGGACGAAGGCAATTAATCACTTTAAAAACTTTAACTTCACATGTAGTTAACTACAATGCATGTAATACGTCTCATATCCATTGGGTACTCTGTTGCATTTACTTTGCACAGGTTGTGCAGCAGTATAAAAACACTGACTACCCAGTTTAAGATTGTTTACATGTTGTGAGATCCATGTAAAACACATCGAATAATCAATAAATTGTAATAGTAAATTGGACGATTTTATTTTGTGCAGTTGGTGGAAGCGCGAGCTGCGATGGCGGCGCAATTGCCGTCCGAGCCAGTGCCGGGCGCGGACACTGTGGCGCTGCTCATACGCTTGCCTGATGGCGAACGTTTGACTCGTCGTTTCACACTGAAACACACTACACAGGTATATTCAATTAATCACACATAAACCTTATTTTTATTTAACGCTTTCAACACTTCAGTTTCAGCTTAACCTTGGGACTATTTTGACATTTTTAATAGGACTAACGTCAAGATGGATCAGGTTTGTCACTTTGACTTTGCCAACTTTTTCGATGGTATGTTACGAATGCCTCCATGAGCGAATACTAAACCAATTTTTTTAAGTAAATGTCGCCGATGTCGAATTTTCTTTATTTTATTACTTATAAAGGGTAGACAATGAAGAAAAATTTCAAGCGATGACAAGGGATCGCTGTAGCACATAGTTACAATTATCATTGATGTAGAATCAAGATATAGGTTTATCTGCAACCAGAGATACTACGGTAGTAACTTGTCTCCAGATGTTGTCTCACTTTAACAGAAAATACAAGAATATAGTATTAACTATTAAAATTAAAATAGCCTATACAAATTCAAGGGTATTTACAGTTTTTTTTCTTTTGCAGGATTTATATGACTTTGTCTTCAGTCATCCTCAATCACCTGAAGAATTTGAGATAACAACCAATTTTCCAAAACGTGTGGTGGAGCGAGGAACTTTAAACTTACACGAGGTCGGCCTAAAGGACCGCGACGTGTTGTTCGTAAATGACACTAATGCATAGAATAATCACTAACAAATTTAATGTATGTTATATGGAAATGTACTATTCACACCTTGAGCAATGATCAAAAGCCAATTGAAAATATTGAATCATATTTTCTTAATCTTAATTTCTGCAGATAAATGTTAAAAAAATGTAGTGCACTGCTCATGCATGACCCAGCGGCGAATGCGTTCACTTTCACTATTGCCACTAAAATATTTCACTTATTTTTATTCACTACAAAAAATTTATTAGACAATAAATGTGTTTTCATTTTGTAAATGTGCAGCATGTGGAAATCTGGCATGCCCAAGAATTAGATTATTTACAAGATTTTAAAGTCTCCCAACCGGTAGTAAATCAGCAAGGCTATGTTTGCGCTGGTACCTTAGAATGCTCTGTAATGAGATACGTGTAACGTAATCTTAATTACATAGCATTTAGAAACAACATGAATTTCCACAAAACTAAATTTTACAATTTTCATTAAATACATTAGCTGTAGAATGTATGGTATATATGACAATGCACTACTGACCAAATCCAAATTAAGCATGTGGCATTAAAAACTTCAGTGATATGTTGCTTGAGGTATGAATAATACATAACTGATTCTATTAAGAGGGAATGCTATGCGAGAGTCTGCTTTCCTTCCTGTCATGCTCTCGCTCCTATTGCCTCTATGTGATATAAATGGTAATAAGAAATTCAATTCATCTTTGTTTATTATTAAACTGCCTCAATTTGAATTGGCACAATACTAATCAATTCAATCGCAGCATTGGAGTCGGAATATAGAAGTGTAACTGAAGAAATATAAGTGTGTGGGCAGAATGCGTTGAAGGACTTAAATTATTATCTTTTACAGTATATTTTAATTGGGATCGGAAGTGTTCATTCTGTGTTAAGTTTTTAAAAAGCAATAACAGGTGCATTTAACTAATGTTTAGGGCTTTACACGCCTCTGTTGTCTTCCTTGACTGTACACCAATGAGATGTTGTTCTATAATTTTTAGCAAGAAGTATGTCTCTTGACCACGTTTAATCAAAGTGTAATAGGGACTGTCTTATCAAACAGGGAGGCTGACCAAATTTATCAAAAGTCTATACCTACTTTGATAATAAATTGCAATACTTATTAAAAAAATTGCATAAATAGAAAGCAGGTAAATATTTGAGCACAAAGTTTACAATTTATTTCTTTAAAATTCATTAGCTATTCTTTTGAATACTTATTTTTTTTTAATTTTTAGTTTTTATTTAAAAAGTATGGACAAACATATTTAAATGCATTATTATGTTGAAGTAAAAGTAGCTTACGTATTTTACGTCATTTATAACTGAATGATAAATGATACCTTAAATATTTTTGTACATTAATTTATCATTTATTTACATCTAATTGTTTATTTCCTTTATCTCTCCATTAACTTAACAAGATTGATACAGATAATATCAATAATAATTAATTAATAATTCTAACATTTATAAATTTGAAAGCAAATACAGAAACTCCATACCAGATATGTCAAACATCTGCCTTTCTGAAGCATCTGGAGTATTGAAATTGGTTGTTGTTAAGTTAAGTGGTAAGCTTTGGATTATTTGTTATAGTTGTTTCCTGACAAGGTCAGCAATTAAATGGGTCTTTTACTATTGGCTTGTTTCAGATTTGAGTGCAGTTCAGAAGCCGAGTGATGTGGCCTAAATATTTCCCCATTTATAGATACTTCTTATTAGACCATAAACAAGGTCCTTTATCTTGCGAAACTTAAATCTGTGGTTTTCCTTTTCTTGTAAGTTCTTGACATAAGTTTATGTTTATATAAGAAAATGTTTATATCATTAAGAACATTATTTGCTTCTGAAAAAGCCACAGATTGATTCCATGGAAAGCTGATTGGGGTTCTATGATCTCTTCACATCTGAGGTGACTATGCCACCCACAGATTTTTCTGACTTTACGTAGTCGGTTTCGACGAATATTTGCAGCATTAGATGGGGGTAATAAATATTTTTTAAAAATCTATATTGTTCCGCTGCTACGTAAAGGTCTCCTCAAACTTCTGCCAAATATCTCGATTTACTGCGGTCTCCAATAGATATTTTAGTAGACGTTAATTGATTTTATCACTTCAAATAAATACATACTAAAGCAGATTTTCTGTTATTGTATCTTACGCGTTAGTACACAGTACAAAACTGTTTAATCTTTAATATGTTTTGTATAATACACAGGAAGGATGTCAGGATTTCGCTTACAGGTTGGACTGATACATATTTAAAATATGTTTAAAGCATTATCTTTCTGTATCTACAATTTCTCATATGAATTGTTTACATAGCATAGAGGGCGGTGTTTGCGTAATTCTGGCGTCAATCTTGTTTCTTCGCCAAATAATGTGGTCAGAGTAAAATAAAGACAGTCATAAATTTCCTTTCGATGGACAATCAGGAATGTGTGTCTAATATGTTAAACAACTTACTAAGAATAAAAAGAAACTATATAGCAAAAATTAAAAATGTAAGGCAATAATGGATAATAATAATAACAGAAATAACGAAGAAAACGGACATGAAAGTGAAACATTTTCTGCGTCGACTATCCACTGCACGGAGCGAGCGGTACGTAAGCGGTAATACATTATGTGCGAATGATATCGTGTGACGCTCGGCTTCCACTCGGCGGTCGCCCCACCGTATGCGTCGCTCCTGAACATGGCTACAGCGACGCCATTTATGGCCAACTTCGAAGAGGCAAAGTTACATATTCGTACCGTATATGTAATATGTAACTGCTCATTTGTGACTTAAGTTTTAATAAGAGGATTTTACAAATTAAACTATAGTTTCAAAAAGGACACTTTAAATTTTATTTTTTGACAATTTTGAAGGTCGGAATATGGAGATGTACATTTACTGTAAAAATAGCACGCTTATATAGTGAATCATCTCAGTATGAGGAACATTCAGGATTAAAACGGTGTTTCTGATATAAATATCAACAAATGACCAGAACATGCGCCCTTCATGCTTCGAGTTATTCAATATACATTACAATATTCATTAATAAAATGCAATACTATGGATCTATTACATCCCGTGTTTTTCATATAATTTTTAGGCGCAACGGGCATGCCCAACTATGCGAACTTTGTACTTAATAAATTCATCAAACAAGGAAAATTTTGGCGTTGTTGACTTGTGAAGAAATATATTCCATATCGAAAAACTGAATTTAAAGATGATTTAACGAGGTTATTTACATTTTGTAAAAAATATTGCGTTAAACAATAAAGGTTGTTTAGATAAAACACTAAATGATAAGTACAGTATGTGTAAAATATGTATTTCCAGTGTATAAAATTGTTATCACAACTAACACGGTATTCTATATCACATTTTTGCATGTTTTGGAACATTATTGTGATAATACACTTATTGCATAATAACTGACAACTTCCTGCTCTCAAACTGTGTTCTAGGAATTATTTTAAGATTTATGTTTTAGAGAACCTACTCGTAAGTCGTGAGTGGTATTAAGTTAGGATTATTTAATAATAAAACGCTTAGAGTATGAATATTGAAGGTATTCCGGGTGCTTCAGAAAGAATATTATAGTGATACATGTGCCCTTCGGGAAGTGTTTGATGCACATTTCGGATTAAAAAGTCGACTGCTATTTTAGGACATAATAACAGAACCGTGTCAAATGTTCATAACTTTTTCATTACTTATTCATATATTAGTGAGTTTACGTAAATAGATCTTCGTCTGTGTATATTTAATTACATTTTCTAGTCCAAAGCTGTATGTATTTCCAAGGAAGCTCCAACGAAGTTCATATTTTCCTGCTCCCAATCAAGTCTGTGGAATTTGGGTTCGACTTATTCGAATCGTTAGTCGCCATCAATGTCGCAAGTCATCGATCGAAGTAGTACGGTTTTGATGTTTATAAATGTGCAATAAATAGTCGAGCACGACGTAAAGATTTGTATTAAATACAAACAACATGTTATATGTAGATAGATAATGGCATGACAAATGGGTAAATCTTTCGGAAGAGTTTAAACAAAATGTGATCCTTGTAAATAATACCATCAATATTTGCTCTAAGCTTAAATCAAAGATTTTGCATAAAGCTTTTTCTCTGCTTTGTTGGCTTTCGTATTAAGTTAATTGTATATGAGCTTTTGTTTCTTAATTACTACATTTTATTGCTTCGGGGCGAGTGTGGTGAGACACCGATGGCTGCCTTAGGATCCGGGGTTACAACGACTGTTCAAGCATTTACTTGTGATGGAAAATGTAATAAAATATGTTTTGTTGTATTATAATTATGTTCCTTACCAATATGCTTTTAATTCTTGTAACCTGTAACATGAAATTAGATAGACCTAGGTTTGTGTCCTGTTCTTAAAGAAATCAATGTTAGGTTTTGATGTTTTAAGATTTATCAATTTCTATAAGATTTCAGACATTTAATTAAAAAATAATTTTGTGGAAGAATAGGTAAAATTATTAAAAGGGAAATCAGTATCATGATACGTATCTTTAAATATGATCAAAATGAGTCGCCTCGTTGTAGGTCAGCGCTCAAGATCCATGCCGATTACTATAAACATGTTTGTCACACTAGAATTCCTGTTTTCTAAGCTTTTCTAACTGAAAGGTCCGCCAGTCATTTGTATCTTTATTATTTCTCCGATTTGCAGTTTTCGTCACTGTCGAGCACGTGGTAAATTCAGCACTTAAAATAGCAAATAATTTTAAAGGTGCTGGCACCGGGATTTGAACCCAGGTCACCGGCATAATATGATAATAAAGCGAGCACCCTGACTACTAGGCTACCTCGGCTCATTTATTTATTGGGTGTGTTGCTAAATCAGGTCATAAAGTATTGTTAAGCCTTATTCTGTATAAATAGATAACAAATAAAAACATTTTATGACATCGGAAGATCTTTAAAAACAAAAATTAAGGAAATTTAATGCTCAAATGGTAAATAATGGTATTGATGACTGGACTGCACTTTGTAGGTGAAATATGTTTTAAGATACGGGAAATTGAGATAAGCATTTGTCAAAAAGCGGAAACGTGAGAATTAGGTAAGCTTAACCCTGGTAGTATTATATCAAATAGTATTAAATAGTAGTTATATCAAATTTAAACCAATAAAAGATCATATTCATGTTTACCTGCACTATTCCATAACTATACATTAATTTATCATTTATCTGCCTAACATAGTCCGCATTCCCCAAGAAAGCGCCAGCAAAAGCCGACTTATTGTACATCTCATGGAAGGTATGCACATACGCTGGGCAAGGGGACTGGTGAGCGCCGTACCGGTATCCTCGCAATAGTGATGCTGCTCCCCATCACTACTGTGGGATTTGGGTTTGGTAAGTTAGGATGGATCTTCCACCATCATTTGGTCGCCAGTGTCTCGTTTGTTAGCTACCAGGGTGCACCACGTGTAAGTGAGGTTGGCAATCGGAGAAAATGATAGCAACTATGTATTGTGTAAGGGGCAAATTTTTCCATAATTTTAAAACCATTTTAATAAGAGAAAAAAGGTACGGAAAATATGAGCTTTATATAATGAGTATATTGATTTTTTGATAAAAAAATAGCAGTTCGTTGATTCAATGCACATCGTAATTATGGCAGAATGTGTTGGACGTTACTAAAAATAAGAACTTTTATTAGTATTTGGTACCATATTCAAGGAATTAAATTAATTATTACCATACAGGGTTATCGTCTCTGATCCTTCACAACCAAGCTTATGCTCATTCATTTTACCCACAATGTTGTTGTATGTCACCCGGACTAATTCCAAAATCTGTTGCAGCGCCTCCTCCATAATTGTATACGATTGAATTTCAGTTTATTTAAGTATGACAACTCTCTAGAATTTTATAACATTGTGTTCTATTTATTCTTAATCAATTGTAATAGTCATCAAAATTTACCATATGCCAGCTGATTTGATGACTGAGAACGTTCCTTAAATAAAGTTAAGATTTTTATTTAACAGAACGGGATTTTTTAGCTCTTGATTTCATCTGGTTTTGCAACTCTAGAATGCCTTTTCAGATGATGACAAGACGGAGATCTCTATCCCTTAGATGTTCGGAATTTGACCGAATGGGGTTGTTGGATAAAAAAGATAAAAATAATAGGTAAATGGCCAATTGTGTTCTGCTTTTAAATTAAAGGGAAATAATGCATGTGCGTTTAATTTTAGCGTTAAATTTTAATTATCATAAATATTTTGAATTTACTAGACGAAAAGATACAATTCATTAATTCGTTGCTGATACTGCACTTAGCAGGCAGGGTTTTGGAAACCGTAGTATGTTAATTTATACAAAATAGATTTACCGATATGCCTATACGAAATAACAGTGCAATAAATATGATTTATTTTTGTTTTGTGTTCCAATCCCAGTTGAAACCGATATTGAAGAATACATTTAGCTTTTTTTGATTTGACACTGCATCCCAGATGGATTCTTTATTCCTTATCACATAACTTCATTCACAGTCCTTATCGAATACAGGAACGGGGACACCTCTGTGTACACGCTAATACTTGTACTACTAAATAGGTTCTCCAGCGAATATGAAAAGTCTGTTAATTGCATTAATAGTTTATTGGTAGTTGCAGTAGTTCAACACACTTATTTATACAATTACGTTCGCATGAAAATGTTTTCTTTGAAAGTATGTCCGGTCTCATTAATACTTTGATATTTGTAGGATATAGTTTGTTTTGACTTTCTCTTACCCTATAAAAACATGTATAAAGCTTTCATCCATCCCGAGACTCTTAAGTATGATTAGACTGCTGTATGAAAATTCCGCAGGCCCACAAATACATGCAAATCGCGAAACTTCGTCGCAAATGATTGGACTTTCGGAAAATATTTCAGACACATGCTTTATATTAACGCGCCCCCTCCGGCCCGTCCATGTAGAATTAGCATTTGAAAGAATGTGAACAACATTAAACCTGTGAAATAATAGTTTATTTTATTGTAACATAACTCGAGGGTATTGTTATAACTATTAAAGAGCATTGAACGCTGTAACGGAATTAGGCATTTACTATTTACGTCTGGCATATAGTTATTCTGTCATCTATTGGAAGCCCCGTGGTTTATCTTGACTTTTCTCTACTTTTGATACCTAACACTAGAGCTACGACGATCTACTAGTAAAGAATTTTACTTCGGATATTTGATATTTGAATAAAACATTAAAAGCTATAACGCTCGAAGCATCACCAAAATTTTGTAATACATACTATACTGTAATAATAACAGTGAAATACAATACACATTAGTATTTTACAGACTAATACATAATTAAAACAAAAATGTGAGAAGTTGTAGTGTAACCTCGATAACTTGTGGATGTGTCGTAAATAAAAACTTAACCCCTTATCTTGTAGGTGTCGCAAAATTAGACGAAGAAAAATGTCAGAAAAGTCTATGGCCTCCGACAGATAGGGGAAAAACCATCATATTTAAACCTAGGCCTATATTTATCAGAAGTTTCAGTTCTGCAATACCAAACTTCGTTATTCTCATTTAAACTTGAACAAAATTTAATTGAATGCGCAAGTTTGATGGGCAGTTATTAATTTACCTTTTATCTTTATTTGTCAAAACTTCCAAATGTTCTTGAAATAAAATATCCTTTTCAGTTTTATTGAAGAATAATAAATGGACGCGTTCGCTGCAATTAAAGTGAAAAAAGCACTTCTTACTATTAGTTAATGTTATAGTCGAACCTCGTACAAATAGTGTGTATTTGTACACTCTGCTGCTTACTGTTTAAAAAGAAACTTGTGGTATAAGAAATTAAAACTATTAAAAAGTGAAAATATACTTATGGATACAAACCTTCGTGGATTTAACTTTGAAAGCATAAATTTAATTATGCCCATCATTGGAGTAATTCCTGTTCCAGCTGCTAGCAAATATATTGTTTGAGTGGATTTAAGCTGTAATTAACAAATTGATTTAATTGATAAATTGAAAGAACTAGAATTTTTCCACCTTGAGACCCTACGCTGAATGTGGACCAAAAAGCTGGAAAGTTTCAACAATATATAGTTCTTTTAGAACGACGGTTGTAGTACACATATGACATCATAATTTTTGGATAACTTATGACGAGTTGCAGCAATAGAAATTGTGTTGTTATGCGATGTTAAGGGGTTGCCAACCATTGGTCAGAGTCAAGAGTCATCCCGAGTCCCTTCTGACAGTTTAGGACAGGTCGACATATGTTGAAAATTATATATACCTATCTCCTTATACTTAATTATCATTAGCCTTAATTGTCATCATGCATATGTATGGTTGTTACGGTTAGTTCTCAGCCGTAGGTATAAAAAGCAAAGCATTTGTATAAGAAAGCGGAAAGCCAGGACCGAACCTACCCAGGCAAAGGCCTATATCGAATTTACACAATTGAATACTGGCATCGTCCTTAATAGAGAAAAAGAACTCGTTGAGCAACAGTTATACTGATACATTAAATTAATGAATAAAGCCAAAAAATAAAATGTTGAAATCATACCTTATCTAATTGAAATGTGCCGTATGGCCCTGAGACTTTCAAGGCATCTTCAAAATGTAATGAGGTGAGCAAAGGAGATAGGATACCATTGTCATAACGCTTTATGGCGAGTCGCAACTGGGCAGTGCGGGCGCTCGTCGACTGGTCCCAGTAGCCATCAACAGGCGTATATGATCGAATATGTTCCAAGCCTTCAGAATAAATATATTTTAAAGAATATCTTAATTTACTCTGTTTGGTTAAAACTTAATACATAAAAAGTGTAGGTAATCTTCATTTTATTGATTTAAGTACATATATTTTACTTATTTATTTTATTTACAAGATAATCTTATAGTTAATAAAAAGTAGACATTAAAATGTAAAAAGAAGGCCATTTACAAATATATAAATATGAAGATGTGTTCTCGACCATGGCGACATCTTATGAATACTATCGCCTGTTGTCAACTGCGCAGGAGATATTCTGGTGCCGCATATGTACGAGCAAACACAGAAACACTCACTCGTCTTTTCCTTCTCATATCCTATGTAACGTTTATGCGAGAAGAATACACAACCAGATCCGAAACCCAACAATCAGTGTTTTTGCATAAATATTGGCTTCGGCTGGGATTCGAACCCTAGGCTATGCAGTCGGGTACGTTAAGCCGCACGGTCATCAAAAACTTTAGATCCACACCCTGCTCTAGAAAAATGCTTAGAAACAATTCTTGAGTGGTCTTTCCGACCACTCCGACCGTACTTGAGAAGCTTGAATGGGTACATCGGCTAGTAGATAAAAAAATTAAGATACTCGTAGTTAGGAGTATCAACATACATAAAGGAAAATACGAGACTAGAAGGAAACCAAAATGTTAATTTTGGTTTCCTTCTTGTCCAAATTTAACAAGAGCCCAATATAAAATTCGAAATTAAGTAGGTTGAACACTGTATATATGTTTGAAAACTGTGTCTTGAGTTTTTGTGTTAAAAATATTCAAAATATCTTACAATTTTATTCGGAAGTTGCTAATAGTTTTTACTATAATTATAACGTAGTATACCTAATAAGTAATAAAAATAATGAAAATAGATTCTAATTAGCATATTGTTATACTCATATTAATAATTTGGCTTATCCCTCAATGTCTATCTGTTGAGTGTTTTAAACAAGAATTTATGATGTTTTTGTGAGAAATTTGAGTCATCAATCTAAATAATTTTGGTGATTTATTCATGATTTTACATTTAGAAACAAATATTGTTGTATTTATTGTGTGGAAAAACATTATGTAATCAAGTCACGTTTAATGCTTATAGCATACAATTAACGATTTAAAAAAAAAAATTGCAATGTTTATTATAAAGATAAAATATGTATCCGTTACATACCTGCAATCATTTGGTGTAATCGAACATGATGCCCGAGGGGAAAAACCTGATATCCGGTAAGTGGAGCTATTGTCAACAATCTAGTATCGTGTGTTACGGGTTCGTTGGTTAAAATTTTATAGTCCGTAATTAGACACGACGTTAGTTTTGTGGCTGTGCCTACAGTCACCCCGCCGCAGCACTTCCACATTTTATTTTCCTCCTTTTGGGCAGCTATCTTCGGAAAAAAGTGCAATGTGCATTTTATAATAATAATAATGTCAATGCATTAATATACGTCACCCAGTAAAAAGTATCATGCCATGTGTGGGGAAATGGATCTTATCAAATAAAACATAGAATAATAATTAATTTTTGTTTAAACAAAGATGTTATAGTATGAGACTCCTTCTCTGCTAACGAGTCATCTTAGTAAGTGTTGTACTATTAACCACTTCTGCCGCCAAACAGCTTATTTATAACAGTTTTGTGAGGTATTACACCTTAGTACTCAGGGGTGACAACATTTGTTTGTCCGTGTGCCGCAGTAGCCACCGATTTTTCACCCCAATTTAATAAAAAAATATCATTTACATCATTTAATCTATAGGGTACAATAAATTTTACTCTTATAAGAATACGCATACGTGAGGTTATAAATTAACATCAATTACGGGGGTGCATACACATTCATTAAACAAATGTCTGTCCTTAGCAGGTATCTAACCAACAACCAGCTTTGAAGTTTGGGTATTAACTATATCGATATATTATACTAGACTATTCTAGTCGATAATAGCTCGATACTAACTAGACTATCAGGCGGTCAATTTTAATCGAGAACTTCCTTTAGTTAATTGTAATTGATCGGTTAACCCTTCACGTGTCATAACGATATAATTTACATTGTTACAACATATCATGAATTATTAAAATCATTATCAGCTCCCCCGTAAAAATTCCGGCTGGTATTTCAGTACAACAGTAAATCATCCTAGCTCTACTGCGTTACGAGGTTTGTCAGGATCATGTCAAATGGAATCCATATCTGCATACCACAGGCGGCGCTAGTACATACAATATATATACACAGTATATTCGAAAAGATTTTACATATTTACCTCTATTTTTCCGCTTTCATAGCACATTCTTGTATGTATCGGTTCTTGTACAGTCTCTTCAGGCACGAACCGTATTGTTCGTACCCAACTGTTTATTGTTACTTCAATTATAATAATTCGTTCTGTAATACGTAAATATGCACCTGGATTACTGAAAGGCCCCGTGAAAATAGAAATTATCAGTTTTGTGAGGCTTTGTTCCCAATCGAAGAAAATGGCCGGAGGTACGTCTCGAGAATATTTTTCTTTTTTCACAACCCTTAAAGTACCTAGATTTCTAGGAAACGGGAGGTCTTCCAGTTCTATGCCATTGATTCTCTGCGAGTCTTCTGCTAGTAAATGCGGTGATTTCTTTCTGGTATGAGTCGTATATTTTGCTAAGTGATTTTCGGTTGTAATGCTATCTTGTGACGATATAAGGAGATCGGATTCAGGAAAAGAATCATTTGCATCAAAAAAAATCTCAGTATCAAAGCGAAGAGTTCCCACTAAACATTTCACAAGGAGAGAGTCGTAATTAATCCATGGATGAATCTTGTCAAAAATTTCAGTTGCATCTCTTCCCGCACCACGCATTAGTTCTTCTGCACCTAGAAATATTATTTTATTACAGCCTGTCACAAGTCTAATGCTGAACCTAGGTCTCCCCCGAAAATTGCCACTTGTTCCTATGGCTCCTGCATCCACCGGCATCCCGCAACACTGTGCAGACCGTCACTTTTCTCTTATGGGGGCCGTCACACACTGCGTGGAACCTTTTTATTCATCGAAATGACCATATTCTACTTCTTCTTCAGCAGCCTCTGAACAGCGTCTATTACTTGTTATACCGGCCTCCCTAATGTAAGAATTTGTCACGGCCGAGCTTGGCAGACGGTTTGGCGATCGCATTATGAGACTACTCGCATCTTAAGTGTTGCTGCCCGTCACTGGTCTAGATAATTTAGGTCTGGTATATTTGAGAAGATTAATCCGCGATTAGATTGTCGGCACTTTTGTACACGTAATTGTACGTGGTAGAGCCAAGCGAATGGGTCGGCTCCACCGGGGTAGTCCCACGGCCTGGCAGAATACCGGCGTGAAGTAGATGCATCTTGTGATTCTGCATTTCGTTCAGTAAGCGGGGTAACCGGAGTCCCTCTTCTCCCTCCCATTTTTGCTTCTCCCTCCCCAAATAACCATGAAGTTCGGCAACGCACATGCAGCTCTTGTCCTATAGCCTAAACATTTATTAATAATAAAGTAGATTATACCTCCAGGATGATATGGTAAATAATATGTAATGTTGTACACGCGTCCCCGAATCGCCAGCCAAGCATCACCTGCAAACAAAAAAAAATGACATTTTATAAACATACCTGTGTACATAATTATCAGCTTTATTTATGTGTAAATTTTACTTTTCGTGTTATGTTTTTTAAGTTCAGCGGGACTAATTAATCGTACTCGCCCCCCCACTCCCGTTAAGTCTGACCCGGAGTTTCCCAGACGTATCCAATCTATTATTCCGTTTCCAGATTTCAGAGAGTGTTTGTTCTTTGTATCACCTGTAAGTAAAAAGGCAATATTAACATAGAAAATAATCTTGGCTAATTTTTATGTTACTTTATTCCAAAGTGTTAAGAGAATTTGTTAAATAATTAATTTTGGATTTTTACTAACTTGAGGTAATCGACGACGAATCATCGGCATCGGGGCATGTATTACAAATACAACAGCACAATATTTTTTTAGCACTCATTTTACTGACTCGCAGAAATACGTTCCTTTGCACTCATTTGTATGATACCTACTGGCAAAGGCTAGTGAATCGAAGTACATTTAATATGTTATACTCTTGCATTAGTATGCTGCCCGTTGTTTGTACATCCTTAATATAGAGCTTATTTATTGGAACAATGACAAATACGCCAGCGTCATTGTTTGGTTTTGTTAAACATTAGTGCCTAACTTAATGTTATAAAGTTGGACGAATATTTAAAAATATTGTTATATAAATAAAGTTTGAATTTGAAAGTAAAAAAAAAACAATGAAACGGGAAAACATATTTCTTTTATGGGTTTAAATGTAGTCACCCTATCATAAAATTGCATTCGGTCGACCATTTCATGAAATAGTGGCATTGCTTGAAATATTACACTGTTTATTGTTCACATCATCAGGTGGGTTAGCGATTAATGAATCGAGGAAGAGCGGCCTAGAGCAGCCGTTGTTGGTGGGATCGAAGATGCGTGTGTTCCCGAGGCCCTTTTGATATGCCGCTAAGGAACACCGTGGGGTTTTAGTCGGTGCAAGCTGTTCTTACCCCGTTTGGGCACGTGGGAAAATTATGAAAAAAAAAAAAAATAGAGTAAAAATAGGCCGGTAAAAATCTCAATGACCAACCATTAGACCAACACTGCATATGTTGAGATGATACCGACGGGTTTGTGGCGACAGGTGTTTGTATGTTCAAATGTTGTCAAAATTATGTTAATTCTTGTCAATTTAATTTAAGTAGGTACAATGTATATTGTATGTCTTGGATGTCTCAAGTGGTCGTCGCAAGTAAACATATTTTCTTTTCTTCTTTCTTTTATTTTCGTAAGCATTTTAAACAATTTAAACATGATAAAAAATAGTATGTTTTAGTATTAATTCCCTTCGCGGCATTGCTATTAAATTAGAGCGATTATGTTTTTCAATTTCATGCCAATGCGACTCGAGGGAAATCTTATTAACGCTTGCGATGGATTTATGTCATTGTTTTTAGCTGGAATTTAAAATTTAAGAACTTACTTTATTTTGATTATTGTTTGTATATAACATTTCTACTTAATTGCATTAATAAACATTTAAAAGTATTAAAACGAATGATGTTAGTTATATTAACATATTATTTGTAATAAAATATATTAAATTAATAATTAATGGAAAAGAAGTGGAACTTGTAAGCAGGAAGATACGCACTTGTGTTTTGAGAGTGTGTTTGGAGAAGCGATGAACTTGCAACAGGAAGATGATGTAATTTAATTCTACCAACTTTACACAAAAGTTTGGGGTTTATAAAAACTGTTTATAATACGGTTGATAAAAACTGAAATACAAAATTAAGAAGTATGTAACTAATTAAATATTGCTTATGTTCTATCATAAAATAATAATCAGATGTATAGTTTATGTGAATTTTTATTAAAATTTTACGTGGATGCGTTATGAGGATGCTGTAAAAGTCTTCTAAGGGTAATGAAAAAAAAAACGTGCCGCGTACAGAAAAATCTTATGACGACAGGAGTCATATATGGCGGAGTTAGAATTATATAGAGTGAGTTATATATGGCGGAGTAATCTCCTCGAGCATCATTACAGCCGGTCGCAAGTCCATTGCTGAACATAGGCCTCTCCCAAATGTCTACGGTGCGAGGTATGTGTGGTTTTGCGATCGCCAACTCGATTGCCAAATGTGGTGATTAAGGCAAATGTAACAATACTTGTGTCCAACATTGGCATTCTTACAGGCAGTTACAGAAAGCCAAGTTACCGTGTGGTAGCCGCATTAGAAAAGCCATCTTCAAGTGGTTGTCGCAAGAGGAAAACGCCTTGATTAGTCTCAAGTCCAACAGACGACGGAATTAACATCTCAATGCATATGGCAATGTGACGAAAGTACACAGACTGGTGGTGGGCGGCAGTGCCTAGGGTACGAGGGGTCTGGTAGTGCGAGCGGCAACCCGCGTGTCTATTATGGTAAATCCTTTATCCTCATATTGGGAGAGGCCTGTGTCCCAACCGTCAACGTTAACATTCTGAACAAGATGACCAGAAAAAAATATAGTAGCATATAAATGCCCCTCTACTGAACAAAGGCTACATCTCTCGTCATTTTTAAGCGGTTAGGAGCCGGCGAAATGGACTCTCCATTTCGCCGAACAAAAGCGAAATGCTTTTATTATTTCTCAGACTTGCAGTTATCTTCACGAAGGGTTTTTGCATGAGCGCATTTACAATTGCATTTAACAATTTTAATGTTACCTCTAATTGGAATAGACCCCTGTACAATACACAAATACTATGAAATTAAAGGCGAACGCTTGATTCCAGAGCTACCACAACTTTGATAATGCATACTCATCTTTGTTTGACGTCTATTTAGATAAATAAAAATTATACACTAAAAAAATGTCTACATGCTAAACTGCGGTCGTTACATAAATAGGTTACGAAGGCTTTACAAATAGATCATGTTTCGCCTACGAGTAGATGCTCAATTTATTTAAGAATTGAAATCCTCAATTCTTTGAAAATTCTGCACGTTCGAATTGCAAAACTTAGTTCTATAGGGAAGTTCCTAGAAATCTATGTCTGTATGAGGACTGTATGAACTAGTAATTTATTTTCGGTCTTTAATTATTCTAAGCTAAAATGGGTTCCCATCGTTTAAGAATTCCACCAGTTCTTTGAAATGAAAGTAATTTTATGGAATTTATGCCGTTTTCTTTTTATTTTCAGTAAATTCAGTATCTGTATTCAAAACATGCCCGTGTACTTCGTTTTCTAAATAGCCTCATGACTCGTTTTCCCCAGCATTCAGGATTCTTCAGATTCTGGAAATTTCTATAGAAATTCAGCGGTGCCATTGCAATAGGCTAGACAATGACAATGACACTTAATTTCAAAATATTACATAACTTTAGATTTTTAAGAAGTTAAATGTCACTACTCATTTAATAGTAAAAACTCGTGAAAACGTCACCTGTTAAATATTGATACTAACGAAGATTTTAGAGTTGATTTTTTTGTGATTACTATATATACCGCGCTTTCATTAAAAGGAGATCCTTTTTCATTCCGTATTTAGTGTTTTGGAAGACAAGGGATACACGTCCCTTTTCAATTTATCATGTTCTCTGACTCCACATATATTTTATTCAATATTCGATAAGAATTGGTAAGGAGATAGATATGGTAAATAGTTCTACAGAAAAATCATATTATTATTCAAATCTACTTAGAACTACTAATTTAAATATGATATTTTATGGGGACAACATAAGTAGTTTCTGTGTTTTATGCTCATTGTTTTGTCTTGCTGTAGTAGTATCATGTAATTTTAAGGAATGAAAATTTAGCACGACGGTAGTGGTATTTAAGATTGGGTAAATTAACTGCCGGTGAAGAGTTGACATGATAAATTATGATTACGTAATTTTCTAGACTAATAATAATAAAGATGGTATCTAAAGATGATACAGAAAATCCTTAAACTATGTAACTGATAAGCCCTGGACAAGCCGAAATCCAATGCAGATAAATGCTTTCATTTAATTTTTTTATTTTCTTCTAAGAATAATGCTTATTGCAGTTACACACGTTTTTTCCTTTGCCTTCATCTTGGAATCCTAAAAGATTTGTCTGGGTGGCATCAAATTCTAAGAGCAATTTCAAATTGTACGATAACCCTGATGAAGACTGCCGTTACGGCATTTTTTTAAAGTACTTCATTAAACATTTTGTCTTGTAAATTATTTCTAATTTCTAATTGTCAAGGCCAGCAATAGCTAACAGCAGCTTTCTAAAAACTAATATATGAGTCTAAAGGTTAAGTCGCATCGGCCCTTGCACACCATCTTGCATGCTCGGATACTCTTTTCGGAACTAATAACGTGTTTTGTCCACCCATTTTAAGGTGTTGAAGTTTAATCACCCAACGATTAGTTGACGATGAAAAAAGTTGGTGACAGTTCCAGTAAGTAACAGAAGAATTTAATCTTATTTTTCAGATTTATTTTAACACCGGAACTTCGCGACGGAGCACGTACTCCATGTGTTCCAATTAAAAGTTATTATTATTATATTATATTCTATAAAGTCCATTGAGTTCATGTAACGTGTTCAATACTGCAAAGACACAATTTTTCAAGCAACTTTATCGACACTTGAGAGTTTGATCGTGACAAAAATTATTTCACGCCAGTACTTCAGCTCTTAAGATAAGTTTCAAGGGCAATTATTAATAACAAGAAACAATTATCTAGAAATAAAAAGTTTAAATACTGTCAGTGTTATTTGTACGTAAGACTTTTTTATACCAGATCTGTGGTAGCCTAGAGGACAGGGCTCTAGTTTCTTAGTTTCATACAGCGCGAATGCTCTGGGTTTATTCCTCAGTGGGCAGTTTCCTATGGGGAAGAGGTCGACGTGTTCCAGCAGCAAAATTCCCAGGCGTTTCAATCGGCGGATGAGTGGGAGCTCATGCTCAAACTGAGCTCTAAGCGACAGATCCGCCAGCCTAAAAAAGCCATAGGTGTTAACGGGAGACCGCCGTCTTCAGCACCACTCTCTGGTGAAGTGTAGTGTGATGATGAGCTATCACTGGAAGATGGTAATGAAGTTTTCTTCGGTGCTGGGATATCCTTCCTCGCAGTGCTTGTGGCTTTCTTCTTGGGTTTGATAGTGCTGGTAATAGCACAGTACGCCGCGACCATTTAAACGGTTGCGCCGCCGCGGTTTTAAAAGCGCGGGTGGCGCAACAACGTTTAACAGAACACGCCTGAGAAGGCCAAAGGAACGGTTCGACTCGAGCATCCACCAAGTGCAGCGAGCAACTCCCCACCAATGGCAGTAGTATTGCTACCAGTCATCCGACTCAGGTACGAGTACTTATGCGGGGTAGGTATCGGGTTTTGCGGGGAAGCGAGCCGCAGGGTCAGCAAGCACAATCTCTGTCAGACTGCGCTCTCTTGTCTGTATGGCTGTTATGTGTGAGATTTGAACCGAACGCTCTTAACGAATTTATCTTGAAAATTCGCAATGGTCTATAAGAATAAATCATATTTATTGTTATCAATTTCTTGTTAGTAATGCCTTTCTACTAAATCGAAAGTGTTTCGTTTACTAGTTATAAGCTGTCAATGTTATAATAGTGGCACCAGTATTCATCTTATACCTATCCTAGAAACGTTTGGAAGATTTTTCAATAAGTGATTTCTTATTTTTATCGATGATCTAGACATTTTTAAAATTGTTATAATAAGTATTGACGCTACAAGTATAACTTTGGTAATTTGGTATAATAAATAATATTAAAAAAGTCAGTTATTAGTTATATAACCTATAGCAGGTCGTGGCAGTGTAAGAAAATCTCCTACCCCGTCTCACCCACGGTGATGTAAAAGGGAATGGGAAACGCCCGAAAAATCCAAACGAACTCGAATAATTCCAGACTGAATATACAACGCCCGGTAAGGAGCAGCGGCGTCTAATGTGCGAGGTGGCTATTACTACAATCGCCAATTCGTCTGCTAAGTTTGACGATTACGGCTAGTCTTTCCTATAGGAGAGGCTTATGTCCGACAGAGAAACTATTTACAGGCCGTTGACGAAGAAATACGAACTCCCACGTGATGGTACCGTTTAAGGCGGACGTCCCTAAGCTTTTATTGTTAATTTTTATCTCGTTATATTTCAAATAATAATATGATTTAATAAAGTGAAAAATGTACAAAGAGATAATTTCAATCGAAATTAAGTCGCGACGTAGAATGATCACTTAATTCAGATACAAAAGTAGCGCAATAAATTATTCCGAACACGTAGAAATGTAGTCTATGTATTCAGTTCACGTTCTTTTTTAAAAGTAAGAATGAAAATATAAATATTTAAACGAAAAAGGTATTTTAGTTTCAAATAACATTCATGAAATACCTATCTAATTATACTCGGGCAATAACTATTACCTAAATGAATCATGTCGCTAAAAATTCCAGAACATCAACTAATAATCAAGGTATTATCAGTCCTATCGCGAATTATTAAACAAGATCTGAAGCCGTCTGTTTACCGTTGATTGATAGGGTCTTGTCCCTAATCAGTCACCGCAGTTTAAGAAAGTGGATCCATCAAAACCCTTGCTGACTACTACACAGCAGTTAAAGGGCACGAACAAATCTAAATTGTCTCGAGAACTATGTTCTGGACTTCAGAAGAGCTGAAGATTTGCCCTCGTCAAGTCCATATCTGAACCCATTGGCCTACAAATTGAGCACAGAATTAGAGGACATGGGCGGTTCAAAATGTTACTCCGACATTGCGCATCTCAAGAAATCTTTAGAGCTAGTAGTGGCTAAATTCGTGGCCAGAGATATTAAATACCTAAATATATGTATAAATCTGTAGAAAAATCTTAAATTTTTAGATTTTTGGTCGGTCTGTCTGTGTTCGGGAAGTTCCTTTGGGCGGAACAGTGAAACTTCAATCAATTCAGTTTTCGTGTAATGATTCGGTTAGCTGTGAGTATTTTGCATTTTAAATTGGAAGTGTGTAAAATTTTTTGTTTATGTCTAGTGTACGTATTTCACCAGTGAGTAAAATTTATTGGTTAATTAATTATTGTTTATATACTAAGCAGTTATTTTAAAGGAAGTTGAAGTTTCGCTTTTGTAACTAGCCCTTTTTTATTATATAATTATGCAAATATTACTTACAGTAAAAGAAAGCTCAACATACGATAGTAAATGTTATTTTTACTTTATAATTATAAACCATGAAAGAGGCCGTCTGCTAATCTGGCAATCGCGTGTACAGCTACGTGGATTAAAAGAATTGCTTCACTTTATTGGCCTAATCGTAATCCCTCACGAAGTGGCACCTCTGTGTGCCATTACTTCCATCCGTGTCGAAATACAGTTATTTGTCGACAGCTGAACCCTCCAGTCTTGGCCAAAAGAAAATGCTTACAGTATCAAACTGCCGCCTATCTGTACAGAATATACAAAGATGCTCACGTGCATTAGCGAACTCGACATCTAAGTACTACATCAGCTTATTAAATCCATTGCGGAACACTGGCCTCTTAAGCACCAGCATAAGCCGGCATACATTTCTTGGAAAGTTTGCCCATACTTGCCATGCTGGGCAAGCTGGTTGTTGAGCGCAGTGCCGGTACCCTCGCTCTATTGACACAGCTACCCATCACTAGTTTGTGGGATTTGGGTTCAGCAAATTCGGATGGAAATTCTACCATCATTCGATCGCCACAGCCTCGTTTGTTGGCTAGAAGGGTGCACCGCGTGTAGGTGAAGTTAGCATTTGGAGAAAGAGATGGTGTATTCACATTAGACCAGGGGTTGCCCACCTTACTATAATATATATATAGTATTCTACCGTAAGAAACAAATAGTACTCAAAAATATAAGTACTTCATTTTTAGTAGGATGGATAATAATTATTTTTTAATAATTAAATAAAGTAAATTTAAGAGACCTTTTTCTTTTTTTTTCTCTTTCCATAAAAACAATATTTAAATTTTTTGAGATGTACTTGGTTTTTTATAGCTTTTTCTGAAAAATGCTATAATCAACCGATCACCGTCTATGATGCTCGATATCCTTGACTCCTATACGTGTATAGGGAATCGCAGATCATAATCTGTACGCCGTACCAGGCGTACCATAAACACTGCTATACATGTAGAACTGATTTAGAAAATCGATTTTTAACATAAAATGTGATGTTAATTCCGAGGGACATGAATCGAAACTCCTGGGATGACATGGGATGATGAGTGGTAGATTCTCTTATGTTATCACACGGCGAAACAACCTTTTAGATTCTAAAGTGTCTGCAAGGGTCTCCTATTCAGTTTTTTAGATGGGCGAACGAAGCCGCGGCGAAAAACTAGTAGTATAATATATCCGTCGACAGAAGCTACGGTGGCTTAGTGGGAAGCATAACTAATTATTCAGCCATGTCAAAACTAGAGGTTATGATAAAAACGGCCAGATAAACATTGACGTCGTTTTTTCAAAAAGTATGTATTTAATTACTAATTAATAAATGAATTACAGTAAACTATTTGAATCAACCCACACATCGTATAGCATGTTGTACGCCCAGATTATTCCTTTCGGGTTCAATAGGGTAAAAGGCAATCTATTAGATTTTATCTGTGATAATTTATTAGTTTTGATTAATGGCCAATAAATTTTATATGTTATAACGATTACATAATTAAATAAGATGCTTCTCTTAACTTTTAGGAATTAATAATTATTTTCTAGGGTATAATATCATTGCACGCGAGTGACCTGGGTTCGAATTATGTTGTCGGCACTATTAATATTATTTATTGTAATTTTATGTGGTGAATTTACCACTTGCTCAGCGGTGAAGAAAAAACTCCTGCGGAATCCTGAAATATCTGAGAAATATTAAAAATGATTTCGGACATGTGAAGTCCGTCAACCCGCACTGAGGCATCGTACGGACCATTCCCGGCTCCAAAACCCTCAGGCCGTGTGGCAAACATCATCAGAGGAAAAAACCTCCTCAAATGACAACCTAATTGTCAATCGTTGCATCTTGCTAGCTGATATCGAAGGAGAATAAGAGTGATGGCACTTCCTTCACCACGCCTGACCAGCGTGGCGACTATGAGCGACACTTCCAGAAATGGCTAGCCGTTCTAGGCGTAAAAGTTCTATGAACTTTCCTTGTTAGAGCAGTGGACTTAAGTAATTTGCTAATGATGATGAATAAAGTGTAGACAACTTGTTTTTTTTACCAAAGGAACCTAACTTAAATATCTTGTATAGCGAACTATCGACTATCGTTCGCACTAAAACGTAGGTAACAGTGTGAACTTTGTGCAGATGACACTTGCCGATAGTATTCTGAAGTTGTCGCCGTGGTCGAAATCACCCAGGGAGATATCATCATCAACACCTCAAGACGATCAAGCTCAAGTTTAGCCTTGATGGCCCTTTTTTTAATAATTTTTCTGTGTAGAGACAAAGTATTTACGAAATTGTTACTGACAGCCTTAATTGTATGCAAGGACATCCTGGTGCGTAATAAAATAATTGAAGCATTAGCACAAAGCTTCGTCATACAACATAATCTGTAACATAAGGCACTTAGTAGACAAGACGAGACTAAGCCAGAGACGCTCAACAATTGCAAATTATAATAACTACTTAATAAAAGTTATTAAGTGTTATAAATATTTCAGTATCCAATCGGTTACTAATTACGAGTACATAGATTGCCAAATTGGCAATTAGCCGCCTTATGGGGGAATATTAAATGAGCATTTAATATGAATTATCACCATAAATACTGTTACTGTTATTATAAAATGGAGCAGTTACTTTTTAATTTTTGCTAGCGTTCCGTTGTTATTTTAGATCGTTATACAAATATTGTGTGATACCTTGTTTTCAGGTGATGATAAATATATTTTATGCTAAAATAAAAAAAAAACCAAATCCGAACATTCATTAAATAGGCTTAGGCTTTTAAGGAAGCAACTTCAAATAAATACAGAAAGCTTTGTCGTTTATTTATGTAAATTTTACATAGGTACAGTCGTTGTTTTCTTTTCATGTTTTTGGTTTGTTTTCCTTCTATTATTATATAAACAATTACATAATATGCGATAGATAAATTTAGAATTTCCTTCCTTCCCGATTTCTTCATATCACTAGCGGTCGCCCGTGTTGTCACAAATTTTGTCTCAAATAAATGCCCACTTTCCTTAACCCTTGGATTCACTAGAGGACAAATGGAGCAACTTGTCGCAGGATTTGACGCGGGACATCTACGAGGGTGGTCTGAAAAGTTTCCGACCTAACAATGATACAAGATATTTTTTCTTTTAATTTGTTTTTATTTTTCTACATAGTCTCTTTGTAAGTCTGCACACTTCTTCAAGCGATGCTCCCATCTCTTTAACTCGTCCAAATGGTACTTAGCGTCTTTCTCTACAAAATAATTGTTTACGAAGGTGGTGGCCTCCTCATTTGACGAAAATCTCTGTCCTCCGAGCGCAATTTTTAGATTAGGGAACAAAAACCATCGCTTGGGGCTTGATCTGGTGAGCAAGGACTCAGCAGTTCATTGTTCAAACTGCAACCCCTAAGGTGTGTGACGGCGAATGGTATTGGTGAAACAGAATTTTTATGTCCGCAAATTCTATATATTCATTAGCTTGTTAAGTAATGATGCGATATATGCTCCTATAATGGTTTTTCCTGTTTGAAGATAATCGATTAAGATAACTCCACGAGTATCCCAAAAAACAGTCGCCATCACTTTCCCAGCGGAAAAAACAGTTATTGCTTTTTGGAGACGATTCCCCCTTCGTAGTCCACTCTTTTCACTGTATTTTTGTTTCGGGCGTAAAATGGTGTATCCAAGTTTCATCTACAGTAATTAATCGGCGTCAAAACTTTGATTTATTGCGCTTAAACTGCGCAACAGAGCGTTGGAATGGTTCATTCGAACACGTTTTTGGTCTAACGTGAGCAATCGCGGCACCCAATGCGCGAACAGCTTTCTCATGTCTAAATCTTGATTCAATATGTGATATATCTGCTATCTCTCCCACTTTAATTCCACGGTAGTTGAGCACCATATGATGAACTTTAGCAACCTAATTGACAGAGGTTGCAGTTTTTGGCCGTCTTGAACATTCATCATCTCTCAAGCTGATACGGTAAAATTCAGCTGCCCACAATTTCACGGTGTTAAATGATGGTGCAGAGTCCCCGTACACAGCGTCCCACTCATCTTTAATTTGCGTAGGTGTATTGCGTTTTAAAAAGAAATGTACAGCTCGATATTCGATTTTTTCCATTTCCACAAAAACACTCACATTGACTTACTCAAACGATTGTCAAAAGTCAACAACAACAACTGCGAAACCAAAATAGCTGAAATTTTGGTGATTTCCCCACAACAATTCATGTTATAGGTACAGCTCGATTATCGAGTTGACACAGTTGCAATGTTGAGCGACATGTTGCGTGTGCGTCAACACTTGTTGACATTTGACGCGGAATTGTTGGGGTGTCGGTCGGGACTGACGACCGGCACATTATGTTGTCGCTCTTGGAGCCGGCATACACAACATTTCCTGCATTATAACTAAAGCAGGTGCTGGCGGTACTAAATTTGCAAATCATTGCAATTTGTTTTGCTAATTTGCCAGTAATCGGTATAAAATTATGAAATCTTAAGCAAACCTGTTTACCTGAGAAATAATTAATATATAAAGGAATCTTTTATTTATTCAAATAAGGTGATGAGATGCCAAATCTCACGCAGTGTGTTCGCACAAGAAGGAGTACGATCTGCACAATGTAGAGGAAGTCGATGGATGCTGGCCAGGCCGGTGTTTTGACGCATTTTTAAAAAAATATATTATCTAAGCTTGTGTATATATTATTTATTACTTATTCAATGTTCAAATAAATATTTATAAATAAGCTTCCAGCAGCTCATTCTGGTGACTAGAGCTTATTTAGGAGAATGTGACGTAGGGGATAGCCACCAGGTTATCATGGTTTCAATTTTTAATGCACTTTATACATTTGTGCATAGATACTCACAAATTTATAGTGCATGCATATACATGCGTGAGAGTTTGCAAGTACGTATGGGTGTGCTTGTGCGTATGCGTGTGTGTGTTATTGAAAAGTCCCAGTGGCTTGTGAACGCGTTTGGTATGCCGTTCAAACTTACTCACGACTGCTCCGGCAAAGAGACAATGGCGTCTGAAAGTGCCTTTGCACAAACGTAACTAAGGCGCTTAAGTTAGCTCGAATACTCAAGTAATTATACTTATTGATTAGAAAAGATGTCAAGGGAGCCAAATAGTTTAATTACAGTTTGCATTCGAAAGGGACTAAAGTGAGTATCCGAAAAGTTAATGAATTTAGCACTTAATTAAATCCACAGTTTTGGTGCTCAGGGAGAATACCGCTCGCTAAATTTCATTCATTACGCCTCGCAACATTGGCAAGTTTTGAATTGGCTTGATAAATGAAAAACACAAAATTTCATTGTAATAGCGACATTCGTAACAAATTTTCTGATAGATGTTTCTGATTTTAATTAAGATATTAATATAGATATTAATCTAAAAAGTGAGGAGATTCCCAATACTACTTTAATATAGTATGGTTATCAATTGATTACAGGAGCATTTCTGAACCGATTTCGATATTCATCCTGATCCAGTAGGATATACATAAGATCAGATCAAGTAAATTTGATATCGGTTTTTTAATTAAATAATTGACATATTAACCTATTCCCTGTAGTATATCTAGATCATAGAAACAATCAATGTCAACAATTGCATTGGTTCATAAATGTCCATATCAAACTCCTAGTCTTTGTCTCATTTTAGTTGTTGAGATAAGACGTTAAAAAAACTTTATAGCGTTAATTTTCATTTCAACGCGATATATTTATATTTATATTGGAAGTAATATATGCATCTTTAGTAATGTTTTCAAGTATTGTCAACACCATATGCAGTATTAAAAAATAATTTTTTCGCCGTTTTTTTTCCAGCTGCCGCAAGGATTCAGAAGTACACATAAAATTTAAATAACTCACGGGTTTTATAATGCTTTATTGTATCTATGTTTGTTAGCGCGAAAAATATTCTACCCTGAATATTATCAGTCTGTGGACTTTGAAGAAGAAGTGTTCTTCTTCTTCCACTCGAACTAAGCTTGGAGTAAGAAATCGTTCGTGATCGAACCCATCAGGACATGCGTGTACTTCGCAACTTAAAGTGATCCTCTCACTGTACCCGTTGAACTAAAACGGATCAATCATTAATATATCGTGACATTATTTTGGATTACCTCCATCTAGATAGCTCTTCCGAGTTATTTATCTGACGAATTGGCTCTGGTGGTCTGGTGATAATAATCATAAGGATTGAACATTATAGCCTAAAGGCTTCTTTCACTAATCACACATAAGATTATATATTATTTAAAGCTTTTCTGTATTTGAAATATCAATTTCAATTTTAACGAATTTAAAATTAGTCTTCGTCTCCCATACTTTATTAATAGTGAGGTTTTGGGCAAGTCAATTTATAAAACGGAGGGACTTGTGGCTTATTTCAGACCCTTTGCCATTTAGATGTCGTTTGGGACACCCGACGTTTAATAGCCCTCAGACGCGCTGTTCAGCTAACTACTTCAAATAACATAACTTACGGATACCGATTAAAATTATTAAAATATAATTCTAGTCGATAAATTTGTAATTGTTAAGTTTTCATATTTTATTCCGTGTTATATTGTTAAGAATGTTTAAAGTTGGTTCAATTAAAACTTTGTCATGCACTCACGGCGGAGTATGCAGTTGATAACGGATTTCTATTTTACACAATCTGCCTTTTCGGGCTACATTTCTGGGTAGGTATCATCAAATCGATGAATGGTCAATTTTGTACATGAAAATTCTTTTTGCCGTTGTATTTGGGAACGAAAGAGAGTACAAAAGTACAATGTTTAGTTCATAGACAAATAGACATACAGAAAGATTAGATCTTTTTGTATGTTTATTTGTCTAAGAACGCATCGCGTAAAAACAACTATTCTTTATTATTGAGATATATTTTCGTCTGAATTCATGAATGCTGTGTATCAGTACTACAACTATTTTAATAGCAAATAAGTACAAATAAAATATGTATTACATTACTATTATATTATTATAGGCGATATTGGCCTTTTATAATTCTTGACGTGTTATAACAACATACATTCTACTGTTCAAATACGTGAAGGGTTCCGTTGGTCGTTACTTGCATTTACGAATAAGTGATTCAGATTTCCAAATTTTCATTTTAGGTTGCTATATTCTACACTTGTTATCTCCTCAAGAAAGAAATCAAATCTTTAACAGCATTCAAAAACTACTAAACGAAAAATTGTTCTAAGATGCGGTACTGGTAAAATTGACAAATTAATTTTAGTGACATCCTCTTGTGTAGCTTATCTTTACGTCCAAGTAAAATAACTATGCTCAGTGTTGATGACCAATCATTCCAAACAGCTTTCCGTTACGTCTTAAGCGCCTCCAGTTTTCGGTGAACCTTTCCTTTGCTCGGCATCTACAGCACAAAAGTAAAACAAACTTATCTTTATTGGATTAATTTCCTACGCTAAATATTAATTATTATGATCAAAATGACAAACAGTTTTCAATTAATTTTGTCCAACAGAATTTATAAGCGATTTAATCCGTTCTGAAATTGAAGGATTAAAATATTGTATGTATTGTTGTATGAAATAATTCCAATGGAGGGTCCTCCTTCAAAATGAAATAATTCCGGATTGGAAAATTATTTCATTTTGAAATTAGAAAGTTAGCTAAATCGATAAAAAAACGTACCCTACATAGTCCTGCAAAAACAGATACGTAGGTAGCTCAGGGGTCAGGGCGCTTTGCTTGTGTGTGAGTGTCCTGGCTTCGAATCCCGGTGCCGGGCAGCTAAAATTGTCAATTGCAATTTTAAGGGGTGAATTCATCATATGGACGGCGGAAAAGCAAAACATAGTGAGAAAACTTAAAGTCTGAGATATATCTGAGATAAAGTGATCGCAAGGTTGTATTATAATACAACCGTTGTATTATATTAGTTAGATGTATTATAGTATAACAATTGAGATCACTTTATCGTCTCAAAAATGTCCACTTGTCCAATCGCTCATTTTGCCAATTATTGACTATGCTGATGTGTGTTGCACAGACCTGTCTCAACAACACACTGGATCGTCTTTTTATTAATTGCATCAGATACATTTATGGTCTCTGCAACTACTACCATGTGTCTTCCTTTCGTGCACAGCTCAATTGGCTGCCAATTCGTCAGCGCAGAAATGCTAGAACACTTTGCAGCCTTTTCACAATTCTAAACGATCCTTGTGTTCCTGAGTACTTGAAATCTAAGTTTCAATACCTAGGTGATTCTCAAAACTGTTCTCTCCGCTCTTCGGGTAGTCTCAAGTTGCTGACGCCTTTACATCGTACTGGTTACTTATCTAAGTCATTCGCTTTTACGGCTATAAGAACAACTACAAAGATGTTGCAAGTCTCGTACATATTTGTTTGTATTTTGTATTAAAATTCATGATTCTGTGTGTATATGGTATATTTGTGTATATTGTATGTATGTATGTATGTATGTACCTATCTGTGTAAGTATATATTTTGATATTTAGATCTTTTTACTTGTTTTATTCTGTTAGCTGTATCGCCTCTATTATGTGTTCATCTCTGCTTAGCCTAGTAGTTGACTGGGAGAAAATGTTAATAAAGAATGCTAGGGGCTTTTCCCGCGTCTTTACGCGGAACAACTTTACCATAGCTAAGGATTGATTAAGGACTGACGTGATAGAGCAACAAACAGCCTAACAGCTATAAAGCTCGACGCCTAGAAAGACGATAATGCGTCGTATCGCATTTTCATGGATATCAAAACAATTACAAATTCCTATTCAAATCGGCCATCTGGATTCTACGTGATGCATGTTCATACAGACAGCTTTTCAAAAAATTCTTGTTTTGAAATTTGTATCGATAGTTTAAAATATACAAAAAATTCAAACTACAGAATTAGTCCACTAAAAGTTTTATAATTAGTTCATATACTTTATATTTACTTTTATAAAATAAATATAAAGAGCGATGAAAATATGTATTTGTTTTACGTGCAAACATAACTTTCCTGTAATTTTTTTAAATAACCACTGCTTAATAGCTTTTGCTTTCTATAATAGACATATATATTTGACAGACGACACAAATTGTTTTGAATGTAAACGAAGTTTGTTTCATCAGAGAATTTAATGCAAAAAACATAAGGTTTTGGCCATTTAAAATAATTTTATACTTAGGTAACTTGAATTTTAATTTAATTACCAATTTTGACGCATACTAGAGTTGTACCAATGGTTTTCATTAAAGAGTAACTAATAAATTAGTTGCTTAAGAAAGACTTTCAAAATGTCATTATTATGAAAAAGGATGGAAAAATGAATTGAGTAAATGCCATTTTATTGCTGCAAAGCATTAGGTGGGTCTGCGATCCTCTTCAAAACGGTGATACAGTTTAGTAACAATTGTTCTGTAGTAAAATTGTGAAGAGCGTGAAGTGAGAAACGCGAAAGTATTTTAGATATTTTACGAGTAGCATATATATTTTAGAGTTCGAGTTACACCACAATATTAATTATACAATTGTACAACGAAAATATTATCTATGCTTCATTTCACATTAACTAGCGTTTACGGTTTTGTTTAATACAACAAACTTTACTCCACTAGAATATATAGCAGAGCAGTAACAAAGCAACCGCTGTTCTACAAACAGTGCTAACAATTTGTAAACACAGCCATCGACGATACGGCAGGCACTTCATCATCGCGCTCCACCACTCCGCAAACAGCCTTACTTTATAGGAGTCAAATAGAACTTTTTACTATAGTAGTTAATAATTTTATAAAATAAATACATTAATGTTAAAATATCACAAGTTCACTAATAAAACGAATAGTTTACATTCAAGTGGCCTTGATAATTTAGTAAAGATGATAGCAGATCGACGACATTTTTGTCAATTTTCTAAAATCTAACGAGAAGTGTACTTGGAAAAGACAATAATTTCCTTGTGACAGATTTAAATCACTTCCTGTTATTTTTAACTCCGGAGATTACTGTACTGCAGGGAGTACACATAAAAAATCATACATTCTTCTACACCTTCCCACATCGTTTCAACAGACGCAGTGCCGGTATAGTTGCACTAGAGATGCTACTCCCCATACAGTCTGCGACGCGCGCCCGTGCAGAGTGGACGTTCTCTCAAACAGCACCCATGTGCTCACGAGAAGCCAATTCAAGTGACAGTAGTAATAGTGTCCAGTGTTCGCGGGAAACCGCTGGAAAGTGTAGTGCTACTGAACTCCTGCCCTGTAAGTAGTTCGTACACAATTCTCGCCTCAGAGGCGGCTATTTTTTAAATTTCTGTGTCGCTTGTTGCGCTAGGCAACAGCTAGGTACTCATCCCTGCGCACCTAAAAGCGCGGGGTATAGAACCAGTAGGCACACACCTCCCTGCCTTAGGTAGGGAGGTTTAGAATCCCACACACGCCATTCCAAATGGCCGACGCCGACAAGATGGCCGCCCATTGCGCAAACTCCAACGATTCCGAACAAGCGAAGTTCGTTAATTTCGCGTTCCCAGATATCTGGGAAAAATACGAAGCGTTCCGGCTGGGATCGAACACCGAGGTCGCCTCGCACCCGGCGTTCGACTCGGACAGCCCCCTCTCTCTGGACGCCTCCCCTGAGTCGCCCGTAGCCACGGAGATTAGCCTTCCCGCGTCGCCCGCCGCCAATCCATGTCGGACTCCGGGTCCGACATGGATTGGGGACGAAGTTGAGGACCGTGAAGTCGTCGTCAGGAGAAAGGCGAAAAAACGCGCCGCGAAAAATGAGGACGAGCCTAACTCGGACTCGTCGATATCGCCCACAGCATCGCCGAAAGGCACGCCAGCCAAAAAGGCTGCGTCGCAAACCCGCCAGCCCATAGCGAAGCGGAAATCTAAACCGGCAAAGTCCGCTCAAGCAAATCAACTCGCGTCGAAATCAAACGCCGCCGCGACCGCAGGGGCCCGCGCGCCCAAACCCCCGCCGCCGATCATACTCCAGGACAAAGGTCACTGGAACGACCTGTCAGTATGGCTGACAAAAAACAAAATACTGTGCCCAAAAGCACAAACCACATTTCAAGGAACCCGAGTATTCCTCACTAATATCGACGACTTTCGCACGGTGACTAGACACCTCAAAAACAAAAATATTAGTTTTCATACCTATTCGCTAGAGGAGGACAGACGTCTCCGCGTAGTAATTCGCGGACTCCCTAAGGAGCTCCTCCTTGAAAATATAAAGAGCGACTTA
This sequence comes from Bhutanitis thaidina, assembly GCA_029286595.1. Taxonomy (NCBI): domain Eukaryota; kingdom Metazoa; phylum Arthropoda; class Insecta; order Lepidoptera; family Papilionidae; genus Bhutanitis; species Bhutanitis thaidina. The sequence continues at coordinate 7,932,722 of JAGSMS010000005.1, forward strand.
ATCGCCAAGAATATTCCTGTGCAGGAGGTACACCGAATGTACCACCCACAGAAAAAGTCGCCGTACGACTTGGTCCTAGCCATTCTCGACTTGTCCCCGGAAGGCAAGGCTATTTTTAACATTAAAGCTATCTGTAAGCTAACAAACCTATCCATCGAGGCACCGCGGAACAAAGGCATCATCAATCAGTGCCACCGCTGCCAACTCTACGGCCACTCGGCCAGAGATTGTTTCGCGCGTCCCCGCTGCGTCAAATGCCTCGGTGACCACGGCACTCCGGAATGCGAGCGCACGCGCGACGCAACCGAACCGCCAAGCTGCGTCTTGTGCGGCGAACAGGGGCATCCCGTGAATTATCGCGGCTGTAACAGAGCGCCGCGGAAGAGACAGCGTGGCGGCATCCATAAGAACGGTCGTAGGAAGGGCCCCGGGGCTCCACGGTCCCAACCTCCTGCACCTGCCAAACCAGCGCCTGCCAAGCCAGCGCCTGCCAAAACGGCATCTGCCGAACCAGCACCTGCCAAACCAGCGCCTGCCAATCCCACTGCTGAACTCACGCAGAAAGCCAACGCCTGGGCCAAACCCCTAGCATATACCCAAAGGAGCGCGGTCGCTCCACGACCTGCGGCCTCCACTCCCGCGCCTCAAGGCGCTTCAAACTTCGCCGCCGACTTTTCGTTAGTATGCGGTTTCATCAACAACATTAACGTTGCTGATCTCACAATCCTGGCCCGCAAATTACGCGAGGCAGCAACACCACAGGACAAACTCATGGCCACCATTGAGCACATGCCCACTATCGACGCGATCTGGTCGTTTCAATGCGGGTCGTAAACCCGCGTCATGCCCAAATTAACACACTTTAATTGTTCCAATGGCTAACGCAGTAGGATGATTAAAACCGCGCTCTCTGACTGTCGCTGCATTCAACGCAAACGGCCTCAAAACGCAGAAAGACGAAATCGCTACGTTTCTTCGCGATCACAACGTCGACATTATGCTAGTGCAAGAAACCTTCTTGAAGCCTAGCAATCGCGATCCTAAAATAGCAAATTGTAATATCATCCGTAATGACAGGTTAACGTCCGCCAGAGGCGGCACCCTGATTTACTTCAAAAGGTCCTTGCACTGCATACCGCTCGACCCTCCCGACCTAATAACAATCGAAGTTTCCGCGTGTAGAATAGCGCTAACCGGCCACAGGCCGCTTGTTCTAGTATCAGCCTATCTGCCGCCTCCATTCGTCAGACATTAGGACGCTAACAGAGCTAGGCCCCTCCGTCATCATAGGCGGCGACCTAAACAGCAAACACATCAACTGGAACTCGCGCGTCAATAATATAAACGGCAACGTGCTCGCCGACATACGGGACCGCTACTTGTTAGACGTAATCGCACCCGACTCGCCTACGAGATATCCGACGTATCACACTCACGCGGCGGACGTACTCGATATCGCGATTCTTAAAGACGTAAGCCTAGCTATCAACTCGATAGATACGCTTCACGAACTCGACTCAGACCACAGACCGGTCTTACTCAAGCTGGGCCAGCCGCATGGTGAGGTCCCTCAGACCAAAACTATCGTGGACTGGCGTACCCTCGAAGTCAAACTCGAAGCTCACGACATCACAGCACCTAGACAAAATACCGGACAAGATAGACTCGCCTGAAATAGCATGTAGGGCAATAAACTCACTCACAGACCATCTCAAATCAGCCGTCGAAGAATCCAAAAAGACGGTCCCTGTGTCGAACACTCGACACATGGAGCTCCGGGCAGGTCTTAGACGCCTAATTAGGAGAAAAAACGCAGCTATTAGAGCACATGACCGTTATAGAACGGAACAAAACCGCGAAACCATGCGACGCCTACAGAGGCAAGTAAAAGAGCGCATCACGGATTTTAGAAACACTAGGTGGGATTCTCTCCTTGGAGACATCGAGCCATCGCATACTGCCTACTGGCAGCTGGCCCGATCTCTCAAAGTAGAGAACGTGGCAACAATGCCCCCACTATTACGACCCGATTTAGACACGCTAGCCTTCGACGACAGCGAAAAGGCCGAATGCCTCGCGGACAGTCTAGAGAGGCAATGCACCCCCTCGCGTGAACCAACGGATTCGGACCACCTGCAACAGGTGGACGACACCTAGGGACGCGTTACCACCAGTGGACGATCTACTAGAGCCAGTGACACCCAAAGAAGTCTCTGAAATAGTAAGCAACCTGAAAAACCGGTCAGCACCCGGAATGGATGGTATAAGCAACAGGGTATTTAAAACTCTCCCAGCCCCACTACTATGCCTACTGGCAAACATCTTCAACGTACTCCTCGCCAGCTACTCCTTCCCGGATGCCTGGAAAGAGGCAGAGGTCATAGGCATTCCTAAACCAGGCAAGCCCCGTAACCTCTCCTCCAGCTATCGCCCTATAAGTCTCCTCAACTCTATAGGGAAAATTTATGAGAGGATAATCCTGAAAAGACTCAGACAATTTGTGTTCGAAAACAAAATAATTCCAGACGAGCAATTCGGCTTCCCTTCCGAACACTCGTGCGTCTAACAAGTGCACCGATTAACGGAGCACATATTAGAAAACCTAAACCGCTCCCCCAAGCCCAATAGCACGGGAGCACTATTCTTCGATGTCGCAAAGGCATTCGACAAAGTCTGGAATAACGTTTTAATCTATAAACTGTATAACTTCAATATCCCAGACAGGCTCGTGCACATCCAACGAGCCTACTTGTCCAACCGCACCTTTCGCTATCGAGTAGAGGGCACGCGATCCTCAATCCGCCCTCTGAAAGCCGGAGTCCCTCAAGGCTCCTGCTCCTCCCCGATCCTCTTCTCACTTTACACGAGTGACATTCCAAAAGAGCCCCAGGTCAACCTCGCACTATTCGCGGACGACACGGCCCTATACTTTTCCGACCGTCACAAAGGTCGCATCACCTTACGACTCCAACCAGCTGCCAATCGTCTAGGCAAATGGTTCCGGAAATGGAGAATTGAGGTCAATCCCGAAAAAAGCGTAGGAGTTCTCTTCACAAGGGGAACGAACACGGCCAATCATAATTACGAATCTCGTAAATTAGGCACAATCACCCTATTCGACCGACCGATCCCTTGGGAAAGGAAGGCGAAATACTTTGGGGTAACCTTAGACGCGGCGATGACATTCGCCCCCCATATTAGGACAGTCAGGAACAAGGCCGCCTTCGTCACAGGCCGCCTCCATTCAATGATCTGCTCCTCAAGCAAGATGTCACTTAGACACAAACTACTACACGAAACGTCACGGCGCTACTTCGAATCGGCCGCCGTACACCCTAATCCGCTGGTGGTAAACGCCAACAAATATTCCCCGATTTTAAACGCAACGGTGCATCACCGTCGCCCGCGTAACGTATTAGACGACCCGGAAGACGGAACAGCACTGACAGACCGACAAACCGAACCAGTTTCGGTTAACACTACTCAAGAACACACGGTACACACAGTTAGGAGTAGAGACACGTACACAATCCCCCGCCGACGCATAAGAGCGTATCGTGCAAACCGAACACCCGCGTACACACCGTACACCCGGGATTCTGGGCGGTCCTTACCGCCCAATACCTCGACCGTCCGAGACGAGGCCCGAACCTCCCTCGGACGGTTCTTAGATTGCTTACCATAAAGAGGTAAGCAGTAGATGTACTCTTGTACATCTTCTTAAAGCATAAACGCCCGCGGCCTCAAGGACGCAGGCGCAAACCTATGAAGCTGTAAAAGCCAAAACGGCTAACAGCAATAACTTCATCGAATACATACTTACTCCCCATAATAAATCAGAGAGATTTGGATTCGGTACAGTCTCATTGATTTCGCGCCCTCAGTCTGTCGGCTGTGCAGTCAGAACAATATCCTCAACATATGGAGAAAATTTTGTATTTTGCCACTTTCACCCTTTACGCTTATAAGAATAATGCATGCCTTTATACATGTGTTGCAGACTTGCTTTGATCTCAATCGAGCATTATGAAAAACGTGGGAGGGTGGATTTACAGCTTCACACTTCACTACTCAGAAAATAAAAAAATGGTGGCCAGTTATAAAGGATAAATTTTAATGCTATTATTAAAGTCACTCGTAATTAATGAACAATCATTCATTTAAACATTTAATCGTGGGAACGATAGTGTCTTCCTTATTATAATTTAACTCTAAATTAAAGGAAATTAGTAAAGCACATTGGAAAGTATACTAGAAGGTAAATAAAATAAAATAATATTATTATCGTACATTACATTTATTTTTTGTGCTTTTATAATTTTTAACAGATCTTGAACGGTTTAATGTGTAATTCATAGAACCGATTTTAAACAAAAAAGAAAAAAAATAGAACGAATCGGTTCATCAACAAGTAAGATCCTGGGAGTTCGATGAATTCGTATGGTAACGTCAAACTATGCAGTTTATTTATTACCTTGTATTTATTAATTTAAGTGCCTGCGGTGTATTAGTGTGTACTTACTCTGCCATTAACTAGACTGAAACGGATTGGCGATCGCTGTACCGGGCACTTCGCACCCCAGATGCTGCGGCCCGTCTTCGGCCTGCCTAATTTTGGTCTGGTGTTTTCCAAAATGGTCATGTGTTAGAAACCTTAGCGATTTTCGTGGCGTTTGCCTTAGTCTCCTCTTACGACATTCACGGGAAGGAAGGGGGTGGCAGATTCGTACACCGATACCCCACGGCAATTTATTGTTAACTAGTTTAAAATTTGTTAATGAAAATTGCAAATACAATACGAGTTTCTATTTAGTTTGCAAATAGCTTTATAATTGTTTGTTCTTCGTTTATAAAGTGTCACGCTTGCCTGGCGGATTGCCGCTTGTTAGTCACCTCGCAGTTAAGTTGATTTTCTATGTCATCCGTCTAGACAATTTAGGTCTGGTGTATTTTACAGACATTTAATTTAAATGGCTGAGTTGTATTAGTGTGTAGTTACTCTTATCCATCCATCTTTAGGAGTCAATAAGATATTTTGGCCTTTGGATATTTGAGATTACCTTGCGGCGTTACGGCTGGGCAAAGGCCTCATTCTCAAATATCTGAGAGGGTTTTGGAGCAAGGAAGCACGTACATTGCTACAAAGCGGGTTCGCGGGCTTCACATATCCTAGTAATAATATTTTTTATTATTTCTCAGACATGCAGGTTTCCTCGCGATGTTTTCATTCGTCGCTGAGAACGTGATAAATATAGCACTTAAAATTGCTATTAACAATTTTAGTGCTGCCGGCACCGGGGATTGAACCTAGATCACACGTACTCTACGAAACTAAAGCGTGCGCCCTGACCACTAGGCTACTACAGCTGTTCGTGTCAGGCTACATTTCAGATTGAAAGAGCAGCAAGATTAGTAGGAAATTTTATGTGTGATTCCAATCCCACATAGTATATTTCTTAACTAACTAAAACTTTTATAGACTACTCATAATCTTCGTTTTTGTTTCACCGTAATTACCTAAAAAGTTTCTGTAATTTATATTAATACCAACTGGTGACTCTTCCGCGTCCTCTGAACAATTCATCATACTGTGCACTCAAAAAATACTTATTTATTGTCTACCAGAGAAAACAATATAAATATAGGAAAGACGAAACCATATCGTGTACCTACATGACTAGTGCCATCTCTGTTGACGATATAAACTATATTTTGCTATATTATCTTACAAAATAATTTACTAACTAAACACCAACATACACGAACATATAAGTGGGTATTAGGTTATTTCATATAATTAAAAATAGCTTCATCTTCATCTTTAAAAATGGTAGTAAAACTTAATGTCCATTGAATGATTATGTTGTATTACATAAACGAATCGAATGTAATCAAATTAATTTACCATTTGGAAATGAACTTTGTTTTCAAATTCAGTCTCTATGAGAGAATTATAATAAAATTAAACATATTGTGCTCCGATTTGTACGTGCTACACGCAATAATAAGAGCCTTTCAGTAAAATTAACTCATAAAATAAAGTGATTAAATTGCGCTCATCGTTAAAGGATGCAAATGAATTAAACGCAGACATTTTATGTGTACCGTAATCTGTTTTCAGAGTTATGAAATCAATTTTTATTTATTTTGCTAAATGTTTACATAATCTTACCTATATAACTCTCTACGTTTAATTAAAAAAAACTGTAGAGGGGTCCAGGACGCAGCAGTCATCACTGGTTCTGAAGGTTTAGCTGTGGTTCTGCTGGTGTATCTTCGGCTTAATTCTGTTAGCTGTCGATGGCGAGCATCTGGCTAGTCTCTAGCCAGGACTGGACACACCTGAAGATTCGTATGTGTGATGACGGAGGATTTGTCACCACTTCTATTTCAGCGTGGCGTGCGGTAGCTAGCTTGAGCTAAGCAAAATTAGCAATATTTGCAATATATATGGCGAAAATATTATCTTTCGTCTAACATAATAATTTATAATTTTTCCGTAACTTTTTTTCTTGATAGCATTTTTTAATCTATCTAACGTTGAAGCGTAGTACTCTTCAACGGTAATATAACGGTAATTGTTGTGCCTTTTTATTTTTAATATTTTAACAAAATACCGTTACAATAACGGGAACTTAATATTGACAGCGCGAAGTACAATTTACTCCATAGTTGCAATTATCTTCCAAATTGACTTGTCTGTCGGGCGATTACCTGACAACACCGTACAACAAATTATGGTATGAGATTGAAAAAATAATAGTGAGCTCACAATTAGTACGGTAGTAAGAAAATACTTCTATCTGTATTTACTACTGTCCTTCCCCTTCATTCCGCGTACTTGGATCGCTCCTGTATATAAGACGATTATAATTAACCATCTTCGTAATCAAAGGCCATAAGTCGACATTCATGGGATGACGAAGTGGAAGATTCTCTTATGCTGACAAATCCTGCATTTAGATTCTAAAGTGTCCATGGCCTTCCGTTCAGTTTCTTTTTTACAGATGCGTCTAAAATTGTATTGCTTACCCGAATTCATATCCCAAATTTAACGCGAGAGAAAGGTAGTGTAATATTTTGGTTATCAAGGATAGCACTCTGTCTGACATTAAACGCATGGTCTTCAGACATCTGCATTCATTGTCACGTTGTTACATTTGTCCTATCTAGTGAGCAGCTGATGTGATAGTGAGTGATCCTTCGCTACGTATGCGTATGAGCATTTACCTATCGAAAAAACTTTCTTCGCTCATTATTATGGTTCAACGATCAATGTGGCCGTCTCCTTTAATTTCACTGTTCTAAGATAGTTAATGTTGTTCTTAAATATTACAGAGCGAATTTGGGTTTCCTCGTTTTCGAACGGTTCGAACGAATCGAAATCTCCTGGTTCGCCAGAGAACCAGGAGATTTCGATCCCCTGTGTAGAGGACTGGTACCAATGAGCTTTTCAAAATGTATGTACTATTTGTATTGTTGGCCTGGATACTAAGACGGCGATAACGCTGTCGCTGTCAAGTTGTCGATAAATGTCTAGACCTCTGAACAAAACTGGGATTGGGTATTGGGTCGTGAGAACTTACTTAATTGTATACAACATCGAAAATGTTCACATAAAACCAATGGAATAAAAATAAAACATACGATCAATAAATTGAGTGATATTGATTACGAGGCTTACTGTGTTTACTAACTAAATACGATATTAATTTAGAATACATAGAAATTTAAAAAGTTATACAAAGTAAGCTTAACACAGCAAAGTTCAACTAAGGTTTACTAGCTGAACCATGTCAGACTTCACATTTATGCAAGTACTGAATATTCAATTTTTTTTTTTTGTTTTCAACCATATAAATAAACTGATTACCATTTCATATAAGGAAATTTATTCATTCAAATAAGGCAAATGACTGAAAAAATGTGTATGTATCCCGTTATATGTCGTACATATAACGATATACCTATCTCAAAAAATACACAAATGTTAAGGAAGAAGACGAAGAAACTGATGTTTTTAATTCGCATGACCGTATCTTTTAAAAATTTGAGTAATATGTGTAATAGATACATCTTTCGAGCATGTAATTGTTGCTATATTTTCAAAAAATTTAAAATATAAAAAGGACAAAAATTCAATAGATTATTGTCGTTAAAATGTAACACCTTACTAAATCACCATTAGATTGGGCCTCGTTGCTAATGACTGCTTTTTCTTCTAAACCATTGAAAGGATTTGAATGGGGTTTTCGCTGTTGGATAGTTTTTTCTGCGGCAAGGCTATAAGTATTGTAATAAAGTTATAAAACTACTTGTCAGGGTACGGAGCAACATATTCTCATCTTTGAATTTCGTTTTGAAAATAAATAATCGAGGCAACAGTCTTTATACTAACATGTTGGAACACCCGAGCGTATCAACGACTCGCTCGGGTATAATGTATACTCGTACTAATATACTATAGAATGTTTAACTTGGCACAGGCCACTTATGCTAGTTGCGGAACTTTACATTTCCTCGAAAAATGTATTTATTTCTCAGAAATTCAGTTTTCCTCACTAGCACTATTCACTTACATACGTCCTCGATTTTCTTATATTATAATAATGAAAGATGGATGCAGGGCTGCGTCGGTAGTCAAATATAATATTAGAGAAAAAAAAATATTCAATCCTAGAAAAAACATCTTTTGTGATTTTAAAACTCGAAAAATATATTTTTGTGGGAAAGGCAGCAAACGAGCAAGCGATTCTCCGGATGGTAAGTGATTACCGTCGCCGAAGTACATATGCGTGCCGGCCTTTAAGTATATATGGGAGAAGGGGGTAGGATGAGGAGGGGGAGTGAGCCTTCGGTTACCACACTCACCGATCGAAAAGCAGAAATACAAAATGTGTCTATTTCACGCCGGTCTTCTTTGTATGATTGATCAAGATTTAAAAGATTGATGTGAACTACGGAGAAAAATAGTAACAGAAGTTCCCCTTCTAAATTATCATTAATGAGTGTTATGAGATGACAAAGTCTTTATTACATCCCGAAGCGAAGATGCTAATGTAAAACTAGTTCTTAAAAACTATTCTATATAGAATGGCAAATTACATTACGCAGAAAATTGCACAAGCTTCCAAGCCAATTTCCTGCATTAAGAGCGCTACCGCAACCACGAACATAAAATGAGAAGTGCTGAGGTAAACACCACTTTCCAGGCTCAGTTAGGCTTTTACCGATTTACCATATACTTTTTTTATATATTTCTTTAAGAATTTAGTAAAAACTTTACATTCTAGTACGAAACAATTTTGTGCAAATCTGGAAAAACATCATATATGGAGCCGAAGAAAAATGTATTTAATAGTTATTGTTAGAAACTAATATATTAAGTTTTTAATTACTTTCTAATAATAATTATGTATATACCGATAAAATGGTATTTACTATTTGTATATTTAGATGATGTATCACATCGATCGATTTATTTTTATTTGTAAAAAATAAACCAGGAGCGATTGACAATAAAAAGAAAAGTTCTCTTTGGTTTCTCTAAATATTCAAATTTGGTCCATAAGATATCGGTGTAAGAGTCTTCCATAGTTTAGAGATTAAAGATAAATGACAGTGCAATGAAATTCGTGATATAACAAAAATTAAACTTCGTCTTTTACAAATAATCAAGCGTTAAAATAATCTTTCTAATTCCGCATAAAATACATTTAAATAACAGCAATCGAAGAGTCAAGACTGGATTATACAAAGAAATCCATTTGGGAAGACCCACGGAGAACCTACTAAGTGATGAGTTGAGTATTAATATTTATATATAATTATATAAATTTGATATAATGGAAATAAACAAGAAAATTCGCTTTTGAAAAACATGTGTATTGATGAATAAGCAGACTGTTATCTTATTTCTACCTCGCCAAATATGTTTTTCATTATCCGTATTTCTTAACGATAAATTCAAAGCGGACTTAACGGAAGGCATATTTTACTGAAGAATTTTTAAATTATTATTAGGAAATTTATGAACAAAATAATATTTATTCGCAATTATTGGATAAGGTCTGCGGCACTTTAGTGGCTTTGTAAAGTTAATGAGGCCAAGATAATTAAAACATAACTTAATTCAAAATTTTAATTGAATGCCTCTTAATTTTAAGGAGATTATCTAAAGCTGGATTCTATTATATATTTTTACTTAATAATTTGGTTTAGAATTATGGAATGTTTTCTTTATTTGGAAATTTTGATGTCGGAATTACTCGTATTGTATGTTAATTTCGTACTCCATTACATACACATTTACCTGGGGTACTTTGACTCGACTTTTATGCTTTCTAATATGATGACAAGGAAAATATTCATTTAAATAACGATAAAAATATTGAATAATCATAATAATCTTTAATAAGTTATAAGTTTCAATTCATTAAATAGTCTGCATAATTAATATTAATTCGTCTATATCCTAGCATATAAACCAATTACAATTTTTGATGTCTTGCAACAATTGAAATTCCGTTTACAAGTAAATACCTAGCAGTCTTTCCTTGTCTGCAATTTTGAGAAGTCTATTATTTAAAAAATTATCAATGGTTCGATTAATATCTTTTCAGGAAAATCGCTCCAAGTACACATCCGGGTAAAGGGTATCTTCAACGTACCAAAATGAGTCAATTATTTAAAAATCCTGTTTTTTGACTTTCATATAATGAGAATAAATTTCCTGAAACCTGTTTACAAAGAATTTTATGTAGATACGTTATAAATATAAATTGCACATGGACAACTCTTACTACTAGTGGGACAAACCCAAACCCGGAATAATTATTTTAATTCATACAAATACTTGTCGAATCAAACCTGCAACCCGCAGCGCCGCAGCCATACGCTTATTGAGTGAACTAATTGAAATATTGAGTATTGAATTAGTAGTATTGCGATGAACAGTAAAAAAAAATGATGAATCGCTGGCTTTGTTGTAGGTCCGCCATGTGAAAATCTATACGTATACTATACTCGTTGCTAAGGCAACACAGTCGAAAATGTCCTTGAGTTCTTTTTATTTGAGACGATATAATAAAAAAATACTTTCGTTTTTGTTGTAAAGTTTCTTTTATTTAATGTATATTTATATTATTCAGCACAGCTTATTGTAGAATGTTGTGGAAGCACTTAGAGGAAATTGGTTTGAAAGCTTAGCGTAATAACATTATTAGTTCATATTTGTTATTAGAAGTCTAAAATACGGATGGAAAATTTCATTTACTGCTATGTATAAAACTACTTCAAAGTTACGTGTGACAATACATAGACATTTACTTAATAATGTATATGGTAATTCTGGCATGAATACCCGATAACGTCTTGACAATTCTTACGTTTTCGAATGACTAGTCAACGGTTGAAAGACATCTGATGGTGGCACTAGAGGCAAAATAAGCTACCCAGAACATGTCTACAGAGTTCAGCCTAACCTAACTAAACCTAACTAGACCGCGCGCAACGTAGCTCCGAAACACTGCAATAATGGGCTTTAGAGATTGAGATGTTGGTAAGCAAGCCTCATCAGTCGTCGCCATCTCCTATCGTGGACTGTATTTTAATGCAGGATGCATTTGTGGACGGAATACGGGATTCAGAAGTGCAAGCTGCTGTGCGGTTGGGATATCACAAGTCTATGAAAAAAGCAGTTGCTTATGTACTGGAGGTTGAAACAGTTCGTCAAAATCCACGTAATGGCCGAATAAGAGAGATACCACTTATTGAAGGAGGTAAATGACTTCAAAAATTTAAGTTGTGGTGTCTGCGGTGTGCAGAAGGACACCTTAAATATAGCCATGACTCGATTGCCAGAGCCTATTTTGTTCTTTCAAGGGTAACGAAGAACCTATCACCTTTTTCTTCAAATGCAAACATTAATTACACCTAGTGCACTCTGCAAGATAACAAAGAAAATATATGCATAGTTATTTAATTACTTTTATTCAAAAATATTAAATAGTATATACTACTTACGACTTAAATGTCTATGCTTCTATTTTGAAACATTTATCTACTACGAGATCAGTCTATAACCAATTTATAGACCGTTAAAGATATTACCTAATTTGCATATATTTTTATACAACTACACATAACATGATTCTAATAATTGTTTAAGCTATTACCCAATCTATGGTTTAAGTAGCATCTATCTTATTAAATTTTTCTTGAAATGTTGCCTACACTTAATGACTATTAATAAACTAAATAATTAGTCAAATTAAGTATTAACGTTAAAAAACATTGTATAGGCTCTCACGACCGTGGGCCCAATACTGCAGTGGTCAGAGGTCTAGACATATCTAGACTTTTTAATGGACTTTTCACCAGATTTTTTTTGGGACTATGCGACAGGTGGTGAACCTGTCGCCATCTTGATGTCCGTGCCAACGATACAAATCGGGGATAAGTTTAGAAAAACTCATTGGTCAAGCTCGAGATCTCTAAATTAGGAATCGAAGTCGAGTCTCCTGATTCGGATAAGACTTAGCAGATATATTGCGAAACTTTTACAAAATTATGCACAAGCTTAGTGTTCGGATAGTTTTTAAAATATCACTAAGGTTTTAATAACCTTAAATAATTAAGGTTATTATAGAATGTCTAATAGTATTGATTATTAGAATACCTTAAATGTTAAGGATGTTAAACAAAATTTAATATGTTTAACGTTTGCTTAAACAAACGTGCAATATTCGCTTATAATATCACGAAAATTTAGTAAATGATTATATGTTCCGTTTATCAATGCTTTAATTCCCCTAAGGAATATCCACCCACAAGCACAGCGTTATTGAATTACGATCGCAAATTTCTTGTTAATGGGTCATGCGATGTCGATAGACGATACAATACAAATTAACACCAGTGCAGAAGAAGAATGTAAAGAGTGGAAAGAGAGTGTAAAAAAGAGTGCAAGAGAAGGCAGTCTGGTAGCCAGCAGGAAGTGATTGAAGAGCCGTGGAAGAATCAGGCGTAAAGGTCACCGCATCATTAAAGAAAGTCTTAGTAGTTATAGGGTATACAAAGAAGCTTCAGATTCCTGCCTTTCAATCCAATCAGGTAACCCATAGCTAGTGGTTAGTGAACGCACGCCAGTACCCTGGCTACTGTTTTTGATGCTATTATTCATCTCATATTAATTTTTATTTTGGGATGGTTTCTCAGCGGTGCTGAGTACACGAAAAAAGTCAATAAGGTTTTCCTAGCGCTCTTATTTCTGAGTGTAAGCCAAAAAAAGATTAACTCGTTTTTTTTAATTTGTGTGACAAGTGTGTGGGGTGTACAAACGAACTAACAGTCCATCTGACTGAAGTAGCTACTGAAGCCCATTGGCACTTGCTAACAACTTCAACCGAAGGATACAGATGCGTTGTCACCACTGGGGAGTAAAATGTAATACCATACACCATGTAATTACACTGGCTGGTCAAACCGGAACTTAGCAATGGTTGGATTGCTGTCTGGCGGCAGAAATGGGTAAGACGGTGCTACCTACCCAGACGACTCTTAAGCAGTGAAGGACCCTAACACCTAGTAATGGTTTATGTAAATATTTAAGAATAATTGATTTTAAAATCCATATTCTACACCAAGCTCACTAATCATTTACATTAACAATCAATATAGACAGGACTTCTTAAATCAATCAATTACTAAAGTATTCAGAAAGGAACCTATGCCACGGTGCATTTACAGGCATTTAATGGCTATCTTTTATTTTTATTTTTTGGATTTAAAGTTATTCTTCATAACCAATTTAGAGTTATTTTATGTTATACTAAATTTAAACAATTTATCAATTTAATTTAATTTTTTAAATCTTGTCAGTTTACTTAATTTTATGTTCACCGTTGAAAAACTCTTCCAATATAAAAGTGTTTTAAGAGTCTCCACACTTACTCATGAAACAAGAGCTTTGTGAAACTCGTGCGTTTATTCCCTGCTTTCAATTTCTTGCTTGAAGTATATACGTAAATAAACATCAAATAAGTGAAATGAACGAAAGAAACAAAGTATTTTTTTCATTCATCTGGGACCTCAGCGATCCCTCATAATGTCAAATTACGTTCCGTGGTTAACATTTTTATTATTAAATAAACGTAGAATTTTTATTGCTTGGCAAGCGCTGCAGCCTCACTGCTGCTTGCGCTTGCGAAGCAGCAGCAACGACATCCTGAACGCGGTATCTGTAAGATACGATTGTCCCATCCAGAACCACTGAAGGAGAGTGGTTATGAGAAAATAATATGCAATTAGAAATACGAACATAGTTATAAATAAAAATTGTTACTAACAATATGTGGATCTTCCGGTTTGAAATAAACATTTTATTATTATTATTATTAATACATTTTTATTACTTTTCTAATTACACGAAATTAAAGCTATGTATAGATAACTAGCTTAAAATCTACATATCTAGATCAAAAAAAAAAAATTTAACTACAAGAAATAAAGTAGGTTAAGAGAGATAGATCCTATTACCTTGTCCCATTTAGGGATGGATGAATAACAATCGCCCTTTACGGACAATTTTATGTTGCTTGTACTCGTATATCAAAAGATGACAAATGGTGCTATTAAAATCGTATTGCCTTTATATTAGTATTGCCCCTGTTCCCAAACAACGAAGTATTTACAACCTTAATTGTTTAAATATTGACCATTCATATGAGTACATATTATATAACATAAACCAAATGGTTGGTATGTAAGTAGAACATTATTTCTTGGAGTTTTTTCTAAGAAAAAACCAAGTAAAGTACGTACTTTTTATCCAATAAGTACGTCAAACACCTTAGTCCCCTCGTGTCCATGGATGCTATAAAACACCTGAAACGTCATAAATTAAATTAAATTTGACGCGATCAAATCCGTAAATATTAGTTTCATTTGAATGCGCTATCCGTGTAAGTACAAGAAATCATTATCGAATAAAATATTTAAGCTCTTTAAATTTGCTTTCTTTATATCTTCTTTTTGTCCCATATTCCACTATATACACTATATTCTACTACTTGACATAAAGGGGTTGGCAATCACGTGCTGCTCGTCATTGGTTTGTTTATTTTCGGTCTGGCCTTTATGAGATGACAGACATGAAAGTTTCACAGACATCAAAGTTTGACAAGAATTTTTTGTTTGAAAAGAAAAGCCCGCTCACGTTAAGCAAGGTCTGGTAGATTTTCTTATGCGCCGTCACACACTCACATATCCTATCCGCCTATTGAAATGGTGTTTTTAAAATTTATATATTAAATAAAGCTCAGTTATTCCAGCACATTCCTGTAAATCCACACGGGGTAGGTAGAGGTTTTAACTTTTCCACCTTTCAACGGAGTACTAGTCACAATAAATTAATATAGTATCTACATGTAGATTCTCCTGCTGGCTGCCAGCGTAGATTCACTACAATTAATAACTTCAAATACGACTTCATATTTATATAGTCTGTAAAAAGTGCAGTACTCAATGATTCTCTAATTTTTTTTCCTTTATCGTCGTTTTCATTTAATTTAGTATTACACACAGGAGGAAATTGGCTAAAGTGCGAAAATACTATATCAAATGAAGTACAGACTCGAGAAGTAGATTTTTTCTTGTAGAGTCGTAGATATCTACGACTTCGTTAAGTCACTTTCTAAATAAAATTGAGTTATTTGATACAATTCTGCTTTAGTTGACGTATAACTTAAAAATAATTTATAAGACGCGTTTCATTTTTGTTTATCCTTTAAGAAGTATTTATTCGATTTTATGTTATTGTTTTATTGTTATTACTTAATGGGTATTTTTAGATTGAATTTCTGTTTTATATTAATAAGAGCTTACGACTGTGAATTCGTTCATCAGTAACTGAGTATACGTTGCTAATGTTACTAAAACGTTTTGTCAAGTTTCCAGTGTTCAGATAAATGTATAAATGTATATTCATTCACTTTGTGAGGCTGAGAGTTTCCGTTCCAAAGTCTTTATAGAAACAACCGATAAACAACAACGCATACAAAAGTTGCAGCAACATTATGTATGTTCATACAATTTTTGTATGGTCTTGGTGGTTGGATTTTAGAATTAGTTGAGAAAGTAGTTTTCCTATACATTTTTATCTTTATCATCCTGTGCGAGTCCACTGCAGGACTTTTCTTTTTATCAAATTCACCATCAGAAATTGACTGGGCAAAGAAACAATTCAAAAAAAGGGTATATTTATGACATAAGTAGGATTCTTCATCCTAATAAATAAAAAATAAATAAATAAAAAATTGTATAATCTAACTAACTCGGCGGCCAACTCATTTGCCAAGCTAGGCGATTATAGCAAATCTTCCCCATATCCAGCAGTTCTCAAAGAACAAGTCCTTTATAGTACAAGTATAAGTTCATGTAATACTATATACAACCTAATTATTTCCGCCCCATATCGATTCTGCCTTTCCTGTCAAAAGTTTTGGAAGCCTGTGTACATAAGCAACTCTCTCAGTTCATATACAGTCATAACCTACTGAGTCACTTTCAGTCCGGGATTCGTCCAGGTCACAGCACTACTACGGCCTTACTTATAATTACCGACGATATAAGAGAAGGAATGGAAAATAAGAAAGTTACAGTGATGGTGCTTGTAGACTTTTCTAATGCTTTTAACACAGTTGACCACGAAATCCTTCTTGCTATATTTTCCCATTTTAGATTTCCTCCCTCTGTAGTGGAGTGGCTTTCATCATATCTTCGCGGGCGACAGCAAGCTGTCCATGTTGGTCAAAAGACCTCTAACTGGGCTGTGCTTGATTCTGGCGTGCCGCAAGGCGGTATACTTTCTCCCCTGATTTTTTCTGTTTTTATAAACTCTATTTGCTCAAGTATTGATTGTTCGTACCATATGTATGCAGACGACCTTCAAATTTATATCCAAACTGACGTTGACAATATTGCTAATGCGATCTGCAAATTAAACAACAATTTAAAATTTGTTTACGACTGGTCTACACGCTTCGGTGTCTCCGTAAATCCTACGAAATGCCAAGCAATACTTATAGGCAGCTCAAGAATGCTAGCTAAAATTAATTTCGTAAGTTTACCTTCCGTCTATTATAATGATACTATGATACCGTTTTCTAGTTCGGTGAAAAACTTGGGGCTGTACATCGATAATACTATGAGCTGGGAAAAACAGGACTTAGAAGTCAGTCGTAAGGTTTCGGCTTCATTGCAGGTTCTTTATCGCTTAAAAAATTTTCTTCCCTTCAAGTCCAAAATTATGCTTATTCAAACACTGATATTACCTATAATTGATTATGCTGATGTGTGTTACTCAGACCTGAACAAAGGTTTTCATTGCAAGCTAGAGCGCCTACTTAACAACTGCATCAGATTCATCTTTGGTCTGCGAAAGTATGACCACATCTCTCACTATCGTTCTCGCCTTAAATGGCTCTCTATCCAGCAGAGGCGGGATTCTAGACTTCTTTTTGCACTCTTTTCCATCTTGTATGATCCTTCTACCCCTTCTTACCTTAAGAATAAATTTCAGTATCTCTCTTCTACCCATGATAGGGTCCTTCGTTCCTCTGCTAATCATATGATAAGTATCCCGCAACATTTTACCCATTTTGTTGGTGGTTCCTTCACCGTTCAGGCTACACTTCTCTGGAACTCCTTGCTCGAAGACATTAGAAAAGCCCCATATAAAATTTCTTTCAAAAGATTGGTACGCGAACCCTTTTTAAAACAATCTGATACTTGTTAGTATTTATTCTGATCTATTATATATGTATGTATTAATGTGTTTGTATGTATGTATGTATATATCTGTGTTGTTATTTCTGTATATATTATAGTATGTATTTGTGTATCTATGTGGATGTGTATATATGTATGCCTATACATTTATATATGTTTTAATTATGTAGTATATTCCTCAATTAGCCTTTCATATTTATATTATTTTAAACTTGATGCACCTATCACCACATTTCTTCACGCCCTGGGTTGACTGTCAGAGAATGCCAAAAGGCATTAAGTCCGCCTTTTGCAATCCTTTTGGTGTAGACAATAAAGTATAAATAAAATAAATAAATACTTATTATTAAAGCGTAATCATACGAATCTCTAAAAATGAAAGATTCGTAGTTAAGAATTATTTAATTATATACAAAGAAGGTCATGCTTCATTTAAATTCAATTAATGTATACATTCCTCATATAATTTAATAATATATCAATTAGTTTATTTTTAACGACCAAATTATAAAATAAACCAAACCAAAATATTATTGAAATAGAAATACTGTTTTTTTATTATGCAAGATAATATCATGGTGTTAAAAAGAGACTGATGTCTCTTATTTTTTAACGAATTTAGGATATACCTGTGTCGTGAGAATGAGAAATACTACGACGATCAGGTGAACGATTCGCGGACGGATGTTTCGAAGATGTCGCTGTCACCATCGTCTATTGCCACCTATTGAAGTTGCTTAGGGCAGTTAGCGATTCTAAGGAACGTAAGGAGTTAGTTGAAGACTAGTCTTTTGAAGTTAGTTTCGAAAACTATTTCAGTATAAAAACTCTAAATTCCAACCCTATTCCTGAACAATAATTTCAAGAAAATTCTCAAACAAATTAGATGTAAGTGTTAAGGAAGTAATTTTCATTAAGATTATGATGGGAAATTATACAAATTGACGAGCCGTTAGTTGGTCTAAAAGTTTCAAGGACTACGCACTCCAAGGCTTTCACTTAATAAGTTAGCAAGTCTCATTAAACAACACAAAGCTCGAAGGGCGTCGGCTTCCTTGTCGGGAATTTGGAATGCTTTGTTTTGCATAACTTTGGTACTTATCGCGTAAATTTTATATATTTCTGTATACAGTATACTACTACTACAGTCTACTTTACCCCGTTGCAGAATACAGGCCTCTCCAAGGAAGCATCAGAAAAAGCTTACAGTTATTTCTTGGAAGGTTTGTCCATACTCACCGCGGAGGTTAAGCGGGTCGGTACCCATAATGCTAGTAACCTCGCACCAGTGATGCTGCTCCTCATCATTAATCTGAGGATTTGGTTTCTGCAAATTTCGATTGATATTCTGTCCTCATCAGAACCTAGATTTTTTACTAGAAAATCCCCAAACTTCGAGGTATTTTTCATACCAAATTTCCGTTTAGCCGATTATGCTCGATTGAATGTTTGAAAATTTCTAAACAAACAAACTTTCACATTTATGATATTAGAAGTATAACTAATTTTTCGGGAAAATTACTTAATGTCTTGACTTGTACTTTGATAAAATTATTTTGAACTATACTAATATTACAGGACCGGTAAAAAAATCTTTCACTGTTCAAAAGTTATATTACTCCAGATGGTTATATACTATGTTTTGTAAAATTTTGTATTTGTTTGAGGTGTAATCAAAGAATATGATAAAGAAACCTACCTTAATATGTACTGACAAATCTACCACTTATTTATAATATTTTTATAGATCTATCCGTGCGAAGCCGGCGCGGTTTGTTAGTAGAATATAAAGTAAGATCACAGTAAAAAAAGTATTTTCATCCTCGTAATAATATTTACGGCAAACAAATTCATAAAAACCGAGGTCGCCTCGTTTACTTAAGTAATATTTCCATTAAATAGAAGTAAATATTTTTTCTGAATACACTGTTATTACGTGAATTGGGTTTTATTATGAATTCGATCACACATAGAGAAACTGCTTTTACTGAAATTATCGACCTCGCCACCTCATTTATTTAAAGTCTTACTGACACCTCTTCTTAGTCTAGGGTTCATCTGACGATTTTATAAATATCTCCTCGTGTTTATTTACAAAATTACACGTTTCATAGGTAGAGGCAAACCTAAATATCACAAAACAGGTTTACAGGATTCATCCGGTGCGATTCCACATATAGCTTCAATGTATTTCTTTTGTGCAATTAATACCCAGTTTCTGTCTGTGCTATTTGCCCATGTCACAACTCTATGATGCAATAACAATTTTGCATATAAATATATTTTTTAAAGATAGATGGCTACGCTTCTGCCGGCGCTCTTCTACGTGTGTGATGATTTTCGAATAGTGGTGGAATCGCCATTACATATGTGGCAGACATAAGTTATTCTAATCGATGACGTGCTGCAGCTATGATCCCTAATCCCGCCTGCTATTTGATTGCGGCAAATCCTCTTAATTGGAGAGGTCCATATTCATTCAGTAGTGGACTGCTCTAGTTAAAAAACCGGCCAACTACCAATAAAAAAAAACTTGAATACCGTTTTAGTTTTTTACTTAAATAAATGCATGATACTGCATTTATTAAAGAAGTAATTATTCAAATCACTCAATCCCTATGAATACGCTACAACCCAATAGTCATTGATATCGTATATATAGATCCAAAGAAGCCGTACCACTACATCCTACACTACGTGTGTAGGATGTAGTGGTGTTAATATTAACTTCCCTGTCGAGTATCAGGGTCGATAAACCGGTTTCTAGTTTAATAAATGTAAACCGAAAGTCGGATTAGGTAATAAAGAGCATTAACATATACCTGGATCTTTGCTTATTTCAAAAATGCCTTTTAAGCACATGTTTTCTATTCCTAATATGTTATTAGTAGTTTATAAATTTCCAATCCATTTCATCAACTTCTAAAATTAACGTCGTTCATTAACTTACACATTTATATTAGGGTATTACACAACATATTGGTATTCAACGGTAATGATATTTAATGAAAACTTGGCTTGAACTCATAGTTATTTTGAAATACATAGTAAAAAAATCTTCATTTTTTTCCAAAAACTAAAATAGCCGAAAATTAATGAAATGGTTAATAACGTTTCTTTCATTCTAACCAAGCGCCATTCGTAATAAATCGTACTTTACTGACCCCGACGAGAGCTATGTCATCACAAGATTTCTTTGTCGGAGAGTCTGCATCTTGAAACGGGGGTAGCGTACGCGAGTGGTAAATAGGGTCTTTGACCGAGGTTTTGTAGACCTTCTAATCTATTGGGCAAGTATAGCATGTGTGAAAGTAAAACTGTCCTGTACTGTACTTATTTCATTGATATTCAGTCTATAGAAAATTATATTAAATTTAATGTCGTAACGTACCATCCGAACTGGATATAGAATGTAGTGTCTTATAAACTTCTTAAGGAGAAAACAAGGCTAGAGTGAACAGACATCTAGGCAAGCGTGTACCATCCTAGGCCTCATCTTCGCTTTCCATCGGGGAAGATTGAGGTCAAACGCAAGCCTATTTTTTCATAAAAAAAAAAACAGTATCAGCATTGAGTTCTAAACTTTATTGTTAGCGTAACTTAGCGAAGATTTCATTAGCTACCTGTCCAGATCCACTCTATGCTAAGTAACTTAAATATTGATAACTAACAAAAAGCTGCCTGTTTAAATGAAACGCCACAGAAAAAATATGACCAAGCGAGAGTAGAAGTCACCTAGTGAAAGTATCATGGCAGGTACGAGTACAATTAGAATATTTTTTTGTTGGGATCATACGCGCCGGACCGATTAAAACCCCCCACGGAATTAGAGATACGCTGTTGGCTCGGTGGCCTTGACAATTTCGGCGGAAGAGACTCGCGAGTAGAAGGCCCGCAAGTAAAAATAATTAAGGAGAAACGACGCTGCTGGTGCTGGTGCGATGCTCTGCGTCGTCACTCCGTTGCCTGCTGCTGTGTCGCGCTCTGCCCCCTGTTAGCGAAGGAAATACTTCTGGCAAAAACTAGAGGAGGGCTCGCAGCAATGCAAGGACCACTCTTAAGGCGGTACAAGACCGACGCTTGGGTTACCGTCGATAAGGATTGAAATGGGTTGAATTTTAATTTTCACTAGTATAATTATATTAACATATTTACATATAAATTGGAGGTATGGTCATTGGGATTGTAACTGCACTTATCATATATGTATTATATCATCATATGTGTATTAACTTGTGTATGTCAAGGTTAGAGGCCTTTGTTTGTGGCGGCGTCATAACGCTCGTGTTCCACATCTCTGCTGCTTGTGGAGGCTGGTCTGCTCGAGTTTGTAAAGTACTTTTGCTTTCATATTGCATATTGTGGTTCACTATATAAGTAAATTGAAGTTAATGGTTTAAGTGCTGTATTTACGACATTCTCGGTGTAAAAGGGAAACTTCGTAAGGAGAATTTTCATATTGAATATTTATTAGAACGTGTAAAGTCCTTAAACCAGCAATTAAGCACAGTGGTAGAGTTTTTTAAAACCAGGCCAGGTGTATGCTTTCACTCAAAAGGGTCAAAATAATTCATGTTCTCGGATAAGTCTATGCCCAACTGGAGCTCAACGGCTAATTGCACCCTGGAATCTCGCCTGTCCAAAAGTTTGTCTAAAATGAAGTGTGGCCAGTGTCCAGCAGAGGGAGTAAAAATGATATGTATATGTAATCTCGTTCTTGCTATTTCAGCCGGGATGCAAACTCTAAAGAATATCAATAAATTAATTCAGTGCTGTTGTGCTATAATAAAAGACAGAGTTATTGGTAATGATATAATTCAAATTTAATAGATCATGTAACAAAAACTTTGTATACATAAAATAATAGATTCACCTGGAATGTAGGCACTTTAATATTTACTACAACTTTTTACATTAACTAAATTTTACATTACTATACGTGTAAAACAAATTGCACAACTACAAGAATAGTGTAATAATTACGCAAATACAAAAAGAAATATTTACCGCTTTTAAAATTGTACTATAATTACTTATAAATTTATAGGTGTCAATCTTCACCTAAAAAATATTTGGTTTATTTTCATTTAATAATTTGTCAGTATTGTAATCACTAAATATTTCCCGTATTATTGACATCCTTATTTTATTACAACGCTGGAAGTAACCAGGTTTTACTAGGAGGTAATCTCTCTTCTCTGACTAGGAGTCATCTTGGAAGGTAATACCCTCTTATCGGTTTCTGCCGCCAAGCAGCAAGGTAATAACTGTTGTGTTCGGGTTTGCAAGGTATATAGAGTCACTATAATCAAGGGCAGTGAGGCATTCCATCTTAGTCTTCAGGGTGACAACTGATCTGTATCCTCCTTGGAATGAAATTGTTTACAGGTGTCAACAGGGTGCAATAGTAACTTACCCTCAGATAGACTGTAAGCTAGTTTTTCACCACAATCCAATTAAAAAAAAACCAAAACGTCAAAAAAGAGTCTTAAAGAAAGTTAACGTAACTTTAAAAACTTTAAGTATAAACAGGAAAAAAAACCATAACTACAAAATTATAATCACAATTTAATTATGTATGAAGATTTTAACGTTTCTAATAACAGGTATTTTATAAGTAAGTAAAAGATATTAGACGCAAGAGGACTTACCAAAGACGGCACCAAAGTCGATCATCTTTTTTCATATACATAATTATACTGTAGTGTCTACTTTATAAAAGTTGAATGACATTAAACCTGTGTCTTATTCAATTAATTTATTTCACTAATTTATCACACTTTCCATTTTATACCTACTATGGGTAAAGATTTGAAAATATGATCGATGAAATATATCGGCTTATAGCTATACTTTAGTATTAAAGAGCAATTTAAACTATGCCGATATAAATAATATACGCAGCTATTTCTCACTCTTGGGACGAAATCACAATAAATCTATAATAATAACCAACCGACATTTGTATATACAATATAAGCACATTCATTATTTATAAATTAATTACACATGTGCCACAATGGCATACTAATGTACACTTTAACCTATGAAAGTATTTATCTGTTTCTCTTTTATGCCAAGCTTTTTCAATATATCGACGCCAGCATGGGTAAACTCTGTAGGGCCGCATAAACAAGCGAAATGCGTACACTCGTCATCGGGACTCAAAGCTGATTCGCCAAGCAATTCAGTTAAAAGCTCTTTGCTAATCCGTCCCTTGTGACCGGCCCACGTCAAGTTGGGGTTTGAGAGAATGTGCACGACGTTAAGCCTGTAAAAAAAGGTTTTGTCTTTGGTCATACGATTATAGGAAATTCTATAATACTATTGTACAATTATGTCTATGACACAGGCTCCAAATATATTTAATATATTAACTACATATGAGAATAACGTTTTTCGATTTAAAAAATGTACTTGATATTGGGACAGACAAAAAAAAACACAATATATATGCAAATACACTGTATATTGTGTGTAGGTTACACACCTCGTTAGACATTGTGACTTCAATAATGTGTCAGACTCGAAAGTCAATAATGTTTAATGAACAAAAATATTCTATTCCATTATATATTTTACTTTCGTAAACAAAATGTATCCTATTGTAACAAAGCATAGCTTTTTTACCTCTAATAAAATAAAAAGGAAAAAGTAATAAATTACTAATTTAGGAAACAGTTACCTGTCATCTTGTTTCATTATTTCTTTGAAATGTCCTCGAAACAAAATATCGTCTTCAGTTTTGTTGAAGAAAAGTAAAGTTACACGTTCACTGTAATGGAAAAAGACTAACAGCTATAAATAATTCAATTGATACCTTAAGTTAAACGGATTGAAAGGACACAATATACAAGTTAAGCAATGTCCTTAACTTTAAGCGCAAAATGTACTAAGATTCTGATTTAGTTAAAAACCATAATTACCATCGAGGATTAGATCTTGAAAGCATAAACTTCAATATACCTAGCATTGGAGTAATGCCAGTACCCGCTGCTATCAAGAATATTGTTGAAACTGTTTTTAACTGTAATACAAAATGGAAAATATTAAATATATCGCAACTAATTTCACACTGTGGAGCGTAACAGTGAAAAAAAAGATTGACATTTTTTGACGTCACGCTGGCCGATGTCGGCGGTAAAGCAATCGTCTTTACATTCCCATATCCGACGTAACGCTTACGTCATACACAACACAACCAAACCCGAAAACCAATAATTTATGTTTTGTACAAATATTGGCTTTGCCTGAGTTTCGAACCAAAGACTATGGCTCAGAAGTCTGGTACGCTAACTTCAAAGCCACATAAGGATAATGAAGGAAGAACATTTAGAGCGCTTATATTCTTTATTGTTTAATTTTAGGGATCTTTTTTTACTAGATTGGGTGTGACAAACGGTTTAACAGACCACTGCAAAAGAAGGTGACAGATGGAATGCCTTTTTGTTTCCAATTACTTTAATTCAGATTTACAAATATATAATATTCTTTGTATTTGTACTTTCAACGGATTTAATAACAATTCACCGATGTTAATGCATCTTTACAAAAGAAATTCTATTTTAAATACTACCGTAATCTTGGGACAAAATTTGTGATCACGCGGGCAGCCGCTAGTAGTATTTTATTGTTTTTACGAACATTATCTACATGATGACAATGACGATAATCTTCTTTCATCATAATCATCGGCCTTTCTATGCTTAGCCGTGGATTAAATCGCCAGCGATATATTGATGTCGTCTATTTCGGATGGTTTTCCCGGCGTCAATAGCTCGCTACAGTGCCTATTATCAGCCAGCAGGGTGCACCACATAAAGGCACTATTTTATTTACTATTTTTATAACAAGATAATGTAACCAAAAAACAATAGCGCAGAGCAAAGTATAGTAGCAATATTTTTTTCCCAACCTTCTGAAGTTGGAAGTTTCCGTAGGGGCCTGACACCGTGATGTAGTCCCCGATATTTAATGATGTTAGCAATGGCGATAAAGAACCAGATTCGTATCGTTTTACAGCAAGCTTGAGAGACGCCGTCACGTCACTAGAGGATCCCCAGTTGTCACCAACCGGAGTATAGGACCGTATACAATCCGAATCTGCAGAAAATAAAGTATACTTTATTCATATCAAATTAAAGTCAATTTATTTCTTCACATAAGAAACATAAATGTCACTTATCAAACGTAATTTTATAAATGATTTTTAAAAAGTAATTTAAAAAAAGTTAAAATTCATTGTCAAACATGTATTTAAATTAAATTTAATAAGGTAGAGATTTTTACCTGAAACTTTTTGGTGCACTCGTACGTGATGACCTAGGGGCACCAAAACGGGACCTGAACGTGGCGTTAATCCCAATAACATAGTATCGTGCGTCACAGGACTGATGCTCTCTACTCGACATTCTACTGTCCGGGGGATTGTCATTTTAGTGGCTGTACCTAATGTTGTTCCACCGCAACTTTTCCAAATTTTCATCTCTGCTTTTTGAGCGATGACCTTAACATAAATTATTATTCATTTAAATTCCTTGAAAGCCTAAGTGCTATGACGAAATAAAAGTATATAAATATAATATAATCATAATATCCATCACATAAGAAACTTACTTCTAACTTCCCGCTTTCCGCAAAGACACGTAATTGTAGGGGCTCTCGCAACGCATCCTCAGGCACTAACTTGATCGTTCTTAACCAACCGTTGGTAACTACTTCTATAAGAAGAACACCTTCAGTTATTCTGGCACATCCGCCCGGATTGGCCAAATACCCCGTATATACTGAAATCGTCAATTTGCCAGATGTTTGTATCCAATCAAAGCGAATATGTGGTGGTGTATCTCCATTGTTTTTTTCGGTTTTTACAGGACTGGAAGCCGCCCTACGACTTATTGATACAGGCAATTCACTTGAGTGTATTAAACTTTGCATTATTTTACTTGGTGGGCTCCCTTTTACATTTTCCTCGCTTTTATTTGTTATTTTCTTCCTGACAGGAGTTATACAATTGGCTAAATTTTCCATAGATTTTCTCACAAGCTCTTGAGCTTTAGACGGCTCTCGGAGACGCTCAGATTTAGGAGAAGAATTGATAGTATCAAAAAAGTCCTCCGCATCGGGTCTATCTAAACGAAGAGGACCTACAAGACATTTAGCTAGAAGGGAGTCGTAGTTAACCCATGGATGTACTTTGTCAAACAATTCTGTCGCATCTATACCAGCTCCACGCATTAGTTCGTCTTGACCTGATAATAAATAATACCTTTAGATTAGAAAAATATATGAAAAATTTATTAAATAATGGCATGGATTAAATATCATATTTAACTGTTTTTATATTTAGTGATAACCTAAATTAATTATTCATTTTAATTCATTTAGTAATATACTCACCTCCGGGATGATATGGTAAGTAATGTGTTATATTGTAAACTCGACCACGTATGGCTAACCAGGCATCATCTGAAAATAAGGCAGTGGTTAAATGTATTTCTCAAGCCGTTGCGATACAATTGACAGAATTCAAAAGTATAATTACTTTTTGTATTGTGTTTAGCAAGCTCAGTTGGATATACTGGTTTTATTCGACCACCAACTCCAGTCAAATCTTTACCGGAGTTTCCAAGTCGAATCCAATCCATAAGACTATGTCCAGGTTGAAGGGCGCATTTGTTCCGAGGGTTTCCTGAAAATTAACTCTCTTTTAAATATACATTTAAAACAGTAAATATTTCAATTAAATAACTGTTATTTTTCTACGAAAAAAGAATTTTTGAATTTTTGAATTTCAAACGGCATGTTCATTCTTTAACCCCTTATAGTAACTAAAATATAATCCTGTGCATTACAATTGTTTACAACCATTAAAATATCGATACTTAGTAAGTAAACTTGGTCTTGTATACAGTTAATAACATTTTAAAAATATCATGTAAAACTTTCCTTTTAGTCAGTCGACTTCTAGTTTGGTTGGACGAGTGTGTTGCATTACATTTTATGACTATTTCTATTGATACATCTTGTTGATATCGACGAAAGGTGTAAAATTTTATTTGAATAACTTTGTTATACAAACTGTATTTCAATTATTATAAGGTATAACTATATACGAGTGTACAATGTAGGTACGAGTACCTACATAATGTAGATCTGTGTGATAATCATATTTATGACTACATTTGGTTTTTTTGAAGCGGCGGTGAATGTTTCCTCGCTTTGCCCAACACGGGGCTGTTCGATACCATTTCCCTTTTAGTTTGCCACTAACACGAAAAACAAAAGTAAGGTAAATCAGTAAATGAGTTGCTGTGTGGCCGCATAAGAGAACATAACGGTGTTGTAAACGTGAAGTAAGTATAATATCAGACAAGTCTCGTATCTTCTAACAGATGACGGAATGACCATCTCATATATGCCTGACCTAAATAATCCCAACTACTGACGTCTAAGGTACGAGGTGTCTGGACGTGCAAAAGTCCATCACCTGTCTGGCTACTTAGGGATCATCAATCTGCCTGCCAAGAGTGACAAATCCTCCAAGTTGGAAAATCAATTATGCTCAGCAGTGGTCTGTTCAAAGGCTGCTTATAAAGTTGTATTATAACATGAAGCAGATAAATAAATTAGAAGGCGACTGTAATCCCGAAGTTGTTTACCAGCAATAGATGGGACATACTAGTCCTCGAGTAACCACGTTTAGGAGACATTTGTTGATGATGTTGATATTAAAAAAAAAATGGTGGGAATTCTTTTGCAAAATAGTTATCACAAACGTATCATTTATCTAAAAAAGCATTTTTAAGACATTTTAATAAGCATTCCTCAACAACAGAGTATTCAATCATTTTAAAATTTCAATTTAGAATCAATTATATTTTGAATATCATATTATACGATATTAATTATTTAAGGTTGCTGGTTGCGCAAGTTCCATTTAAGCTTAATATGTTCTACATACAGAAACAAATCCAATACAACGTACTTTATAACTTTAAACAATGTACATTCGAATACTTTTACAAGAATAGCAACGTCTAAGAATAATTTCGCATGCTCTCGTATCTGTGCAGTTTATAAACTCTAAAGCATTTTAAAATATTCGAAGTATTTAATGTAACGGCAAAATGTTACATTCAGATACGTACACGATTTATTGATCTTGTATCATCTACTAGCATTTTGTTCTAAACCTTTCATACAACAACGTCTCATACAACAAAAAATATCTTTTATTGCAACACCTCATACATAAGTTTAATGCTGTAAATCAAAATAAATATATATAAATAAGTTAATCTATCGTCATACATCAATATACATTACAGGTTTCGCACAAAGATCATTTAGCAAGAGTAAGCTAACTATATAATTAGAAGCTTAGAGTGAATCAGCAAAACAAATCGCGAACGAATAAGCGAAGCGAAAATAAATGTGTGCAATTAGCTCTGAAAACTCAGAATAGCTCAAGATTTACACGGAATTGAAAATAACCATTTGTATATAGACTTAAAATTCATAAATCACTAAGGAATGCTCATTACTAAATAAAAATTATTAAATCTGGATGCAGGTAGCTGAGAACATTGTTTTGTGGAAATCTTTAAAGAAAGCCTTTGGCCAGCAGTGGACTTGTGACAAGCTGTAATCATGATGAACTAAGTTAACATCTATAATCTTTTTTTTATGTGAAAGGCGCCAAACGAGCAAGCGGCTCACCTGTTGCTAAGTGATTACCGTCGCCCAGGTCCATCTGCAACACCAGAGATGCTGCAGGAGCGGGAGTGGGCCTCCAGGTACCTCACTCACCGAACGAAACGCAGAGGTACAAGATGGCTCTACTTCACGCCGGCATTCTGCGTGGCCGTGGAACCCGGTCGAACCGGCCGATTCGAGCAGCAGCTAAAGCCGCCGCTTGGCGCTACCACATAATCTTGTTTTTTTTTAGGTAACGTGTTGGAAAATTACAATATTATGTTTGAAATCCCGGAATAATTTGATGTATGTGATATTGACAAAAAATTGAATACTAATAAGTTTTTATATGACGCAAAACAAGCTACAATGCGAACTGCCTGCAACAGACTACAAAAATGTTCAACTTCTAAAGTAACGGCTACTTTTTGCATTACTAATAATTAAATTAGAACTTCTTAAGTTTCATATATATATTAATCAAATTAAATATTTATATATTCAATGGTTATAATATTTTATTTTCCTTGAGCATCCATTGGTCCACTGCTAGACCTAGACCTTTCCTCAGGACGAAAGAAGCTAACGTAACTAAAGCCAACGTGAAAGATTCTTCGATACTAAAGACGCTTGGCAGGCGGGGCGGTAAACGCCGTCTGGGATCCAAGTTTGATATATTAAGGCGGTGGTAAGTCAGCAAGGTAGTATGTGCAGTAGAAGCTGACTAGGAGAAAATGTCTAATATTAAAACTTACACGAAACGGTTTGTTTATTTTAATTCACGGCTGTATCACTTCATATAGACACAAATAAGTTTTATAAATAAATATTATAAACACTTTTTGAATCAGCTTTTATCATTTTTAAAAATAAATAACCGTTGCGTAACAAATGGAGTTTACAAAATCTGTAACGAGACTTAATTTTATTACGTAAGAAACGTTTATAAAAGACATTTGGGTTTTCGTAAAACTACGAGTGTATAAAAATTAAATATGACCGAGTTCGAATCTCGGTAGCGGCACCGCTATGATCGTAAAATTTGAATCTTGCCACGAGTTCGCCGGTCTTTACCGGCTATTACCGGGCCATTTAAGCCAAACGATGTTTAGAAAGGTAAACATGGCCTGAGAAATAATTAAAAAAATTAATCTTTTAAATATGTAGTCCGCCAATCGCTCGTCGAACTCTTCGCCTCAAAAACCCTCGCACATATTGAAGTGGAAGTCTTTGCCCAGACAAGCTGATACTTACAAGGTAACAATTATTGATAAAATTAGAATTGGATTCGGTATTTTGCAAACCTATTATTCTTCCATTCTCAATGAAAAATCAAGAAATGCGTTGCCCTAAGGCCAAAAATTAAATGCCTCGTTACATATAAATAATTGGGTTCGTTTGACGTGAACTTAGGAGCGCTGCTATATGGCCTTCATTCATTGAATCATCCTAACCCATTGATCCCCTCACGGTGAATTATGTGTGATTCTTTATCTTGAAACAAATCTGTAGGATGACTACTACATATGCAATAAATATTCTAGTGTAAATAATCAAACAAAACAGCTCAAAATTCTTGTCTTAGAAAGAATAAGGACCGGAATGCATATTAACAATTATTATTTGAAATCATATAAGTTTAATTTTAGATACACACACTTAGACATGTAAGCTTGTGTGTATTATTTCCACATTTCTATGATATTATCAGGTTATAAAAGCTAAATTCTAATCTTTCTTTAGAGACTTAAACTTATTTTGATTGTATTTTTAGGAATTACTAATTCAAACCTAATTTTCAAAATTGTTTCTTTAATACGCTGAATACCAACTGGCGACTGTGAAGAAGATAATTCAAAACGAGAGAACAAGAAATTTCAAAAGGACATTGAATTTTTGCAAAGGCCGAAACCCCGTGATACGTTCGACTATGACATTAAATGGCGAAACAGTCTACCGATTCGACTTATCTTACTTACTTAGTATGTATATCGGGATATTTAATTTATAAATGGAATAAGAAGCTATCCAGTCCCGGGTTTCTTTAAAATTAAATAACATTTCCCGGTTTGTATGAATCTAGAATGTTTATGCATTTCAAAGCTTTTTACAAAACTTCATTCTTACGGAAGGTTAAAAATACCCTCAGAAGCCTTTTGAAAGGGAACTAGAACTGCATAAATTAAAAATGTTGACCAAAATATGAGACTGCACACCTGCAGCGCTAGTTTAAAATATATACTCTTAGATTCTCCTCGTCATTGTATTCCGCAAGATTATCTATTAAATTTTTGACTGAAAAGTATAACAATTATGAATATAACATGAAAAGAAATTTGAAGATCCATAATTATATAGAAATAAAACTCTAGATAAATATAACTATATTTTGGACAATAAAACATAAAAATAGTAAAAAACCTTTTTTTGTTTACCTAAATATTGTGTATGAATTATATTTTTATTGAAAAAGGCAGCCCTGACGTTATTGCGTTTGCTGGCAACTCACGCTGCCGCGCGCATCTGCGAAGCGATATAAACTTTGTACTTAGACGATTAGGTACATTTCTGCATGAAGCGGTCGGCAACGTGAAAGAATAGGCTATCAAAGCGAATAGCTATGAAACATTTTATAGGTATCAAATTAGTAACTATTAACTAATCATCGGTACAACACAGACGCAAGCGGGGAGTATTCTTAAAAAAAAAAGTTACATCTTTTTTATTTGGATTCCATGTTTCATACTAATTTTTTTTTGTCAGAAGTAACGGTTGTTGAATTTTTGTGCTGCGAAAATTCAAAATGTATTGAAAAGTTTTAATAAATACTCCTGTGTGATACAAGGGGTATAAAATGCTATATTTTTACTATTTTACGTAGATCGGTACAAATCTGAGGCCGTTCAAGCGCTCGGTAGGTAAATATCGCGCGTACATAGTGACAGAGCCTGGCAAGATTATAACGGCAGATCTGAGAAATAAATCTATTCTTATCTTTTTATATATAAATATTCTGCTTGCGTATGTTTGTAGTGAGGCTTTTGAACGACTTGACCGATTGAGGTTGTATTCCTACAATATATTTGTACTGTCACAACGATGGTTCGTAGCTAGGACTCGATAGGTGGCGCTGTGGTTGAGTTATTAATACATTTCCTTACTCATACTTACCGAGCCAGCTACCGGAAAGGGCAGAACAACGTCAGCTAGCAATATTATCCTACGTTTGTATGTTCAAATGGATTTAGCTTAAAACGATTTTACGGATTTTGATGGAGTTTTTAGTTGCTTATAATTCCAGAAATGAAAGTGTATGTTGTGTATGTACGATAAGCTTAAGAGACTGAACAGGCATGAACAATATTTAGTAAAGATGTCGATATTGGCGTTGAATAGGATAAAATATACATTTTAAAAGAGTTCTGTTGAGAAAAAAAAAGTAACCACCCGGGCGAAGCCGCACGCTGGTAAAATTATATATATCCTACATCGCATTGCTAGTCTTTTTTAAGAGTCGTCACAAACTAGCTATTACTAGTTAGTTTTAGTTTCTCTTGTTTATCCTAAACATTCGTGATCTGATCTCTTGATCTTGATACCTTTTTTTTATAATCATCAAGTAAAGCTTGGGACGCAACACAACGCACCCATACTCCAAAAACACGAATTTGTGTGAAAAAATTAAAAAAACATCAATTCTAGGGCCAAGGCCATTCACTTTTCTTTCAATAAAGTAACATAATTAAGATACAAATATATAATAGTGGTGTGAAAAAGTGAAAAATCTAAATCAAATACTATCCAAACGATGTCGCATTTAGTGAGTACTCTATGACATTTCTACACTATAGATAGATTTTCTTTTTCCATATATTTTGTACCCAGTCGATCCTTCACTTTTTTTAATGTGTAATGTAATCGTGAACAACACGATAAACTAAAAATTTTAACCATTTAAAGTCTCTACACTATTATACAATAACTTAAACCTTGTGTGAATGCGCCATAATCTTACAGCTTAAAGAGAACGGATGAGAAATAAATATTCATATAAGTATTATACTACAGTATTACCGTAGAAAGCTTCGAGGTTTGCGCAGACTGATCGCAGAAAATCCATATTGTATATTAGCAATACCTACCCAAGCACAAATATTAAGCCTAAGGGTGTAATACACCTGCCTCCCAAAGATCAAGTGCAATTATAATGTACATAAATAATAAAAGTCATGGTCTCATAGGCAACAGAAACACAAGTGCACGGCAAACTAGAGCAGACCAGCCGTTCCAAAGTATGACGTATGTGGCAGCCATTGCCCTCCTCAATCATAATAAAGGGAGGTGGATTTCGCGCCACACGACGCCGCCACAAGCAGACGCCTCTAAGCGAGCCATACTCAAGTCTACAATACACATTTTAATGATGTTCAAGGGTTTTCCCATATGCATAATGAGAAAGCAATTAATATCCTGCAAGGTTTTTTTTATTTAACCAAACATTTAAAATTTTAAAAAAATATGATGTGTTCGATAGATATAGGAATTTTAATTACCCAAGAAGTTATTTCTAAATAAAACATTCGTTGCGTACAAACTGTTTTGCATATTTGCAACTTTATAATGTAAAAATGTAAATTAAAGTTTTTAAAATTCTCATTCTTAACAAACTTTACTTTAATGTCAACTTCATATTTTTGTTACTCAATAACACTGATGCATAAACATGTTTTCTAACTCGAGGCATACTTTTTCCAAGATTTCGTCAGACTTATTCAAGTTATTTGACGAAATACAATAAATGCCTAAGGCGCTCCGAAGTTTGTGTCAATCGTGTTTCTATCGAATTTATGTGTTCAACACGCGCTCTCCATTGTCGAAACTTACAAGTTTCAAATTAATATAATTTATTAATTATTTAATAGTAAAGTAAAAAGTAAAGTAGCAACCTGTTATTCCCCACAGCTGGGCAAAGGCCTACATATCTGAGAGGGTCTTGGAGCCGGGAAGGGCCCGCCATGATGCTCCAGTGCGGGTTAGCGGGGTTCCATATCCTTGATATAATATTTTTTTTGTTATTTCTCAGACATGAAGGTACCCCTCACGATGTTTTTCCTTCACCGCCGAGCATGTGGTAAATACAGCACTTAAAATTGCTATTAACAATTCTAGTGGTGCCGGCACCGGGAATTGAACCCAAGGTAAATCGCGCTCTATGACGCTAAAGCGAGCGCCTTGACCACTTGGCTACTACGGCTCTTTACTTCCTTAATAAATAGAATTTAATTTCAATAATAAAGAAACACTTCCTTTAGGGAGCCTAGACCCGCTCCCTTAGCTCCATGGTAAGGCGGTCTTTTGATGCTGACCATCACCGGTAGCTATATATTTAATTATTCCTGTATTAACCATCCTCTGTAGGCTGTAGGAGACGTTTCCGTGTGGCATCGACGTATGGATCTGGGTGGCAGAATCTTACTTTTGGCAAGTGTCTCTTAGTTTTGGTGTGTGTCGTACGAGGGGACTAAGCGACAAGTCTTGAAAAACACAAGGCAATCTCCGGTAGTAACCCGGGAACGAGGCTTGTTCTATCTCCCGAATATATATATATATCCCGAAGAAGTGAAAAATAGATTACGGAAGACCGTCGTCTGGTTGCGCGGAGTTGTGTAAAATGGAAATATGTAATCCCTATGTTCCCTTATTAGGTAATAGGTACGAGTGCTCATATACAACGTAACTCTGCAAAGATTGTCATGGATAGGTTATGGAGTACAGGTGTAACTTGTTTATAGTCTATATGTACTACTAATAAAGGAAGTTAAAAGCTATCAAAGGCCGAGTTTCAAGGGTCAATAATAAAGATAGATAATAACAAATTTCAATCTGACTTACCCGCACCTTATTATTCGAGTTACACTTCTTTTATGTGGATTTTAAAGAATTCTTTCCTGGCGGGACATTAGTCTCTGCTTTTGGTAGGACTTACCTCGTTAACCACGTAAGTACATCTGCGATGGTCACTTCGGCCTTTGTCGGGGCCCAGTAGATTTTTCTGGCATTTTCCTAGTCGTTTACGTTCTCTTTCATACATACGGGTTTTTTTTTAATTATACATTTTACCGACACGGCTAAATCTAAAATTATGTATCTTTATGATAGTTTAATAGCGTAATATTTTTTTTAAATACGTCAAGTTAAATGTTTAATATAATGATTTTTTGTATTCACGCGAACACTACACATTTGAAATGAAACTATAATTTACGGATTTTATCGCGTTTAATTTTGTTTTTATATTCCCGACCTTTCGATTGCTTTACAGCAGCCGTGGTTACGGGGGGAGTGAGGTGTGCGTTAGTTGCATAGACTAAGATGTCCTAAATCGTTAGTATACAAGAAAACGTTGACGTTACACAAAAGCGCTAAGTGCTGCATATTTAATTGGACATTTACTAGTGGGCACATTATCGCATCGATATGACCTCACTAGTTTTAGTGTTTCTGTCATAAAATATCTAGAAGTTTAACAAAATATATTTTTTTATTTATATTGAATATTTAATGGCTATGTTCTTCTATTATATGTTTTAAATTCGGCTTTAGCTCATTTTAATTTATAAATGGGATTTATATTATTATAAATGCCATAATGGAAATCATTCTACAGTTTCGCATAATGTCCTGTTTACATCATTCTCATATGCGTTGATATTTTTGGCATTGTAGTTATACGGTAGTATCGTCAGTAACTGATATGTAAATAAAAAATAATATACCGGTTTCAGTGACCATAACCTAGATCACTTGCGTGGAATCACTTGAAATTGAATGTGATTGCCCAGCTAAAGAGCTGTGCAAGATTTACATATAAATTAAAACAATAGAAACATAAAATAGTTTTAAATGTTTATTTTCCAAATATTTACTTTTAAACGTGTCTAATATACGAGTTAGCCAAGTTTATTATTTAAGTTGAATACTATAAGAACATTTAATAACTAAGGTCAATTATGGTTGCGTGCCTATAGTTCAAAACTTTACTGCTATTTTCTTAGTAACCGATGTCCCAATTACATAATTTAATAGCTCAAGTTTTGAACAGTCAAAGTTATTCATTGATCGATCTATTCTCTTAAGCTACAGACTGATTCAGGGCATGCCCTGTGTATGTGTAAGCACCTAGCTTCAGGTCTTGTTTAATAATTCGCGACAGGGTTCTAGCTGGAATCTTCATTTTACTCCTTTCGCAGCCCGTCTGCTCCTAACAGCTCGAGGCGTCCTGATCTTTGACAAAGGAATTCTTGTAAGATAGTGCAATACACAAATACAGTACGTACATACTGATACGTAACTTTTTAGCGTCTTTAAAATGTACATAGAGTTTATCAGGATCTTATTCCAATCTTCTACTTAAAACTTTATATAATTGGAAATTAATTAAGTATCTCTTGACAAATTGCTTAAACCAGTACATATTGTCGGAAGAAGAAATATCCTTATTCTTTCAGTAGTGGCTTGCACTCAAAAGAACAAGTTCCACAAATACCTCGGATGCGTTTCTTTTATTATAAAAGCGTTCATTGCATAGACTAAGATGCCCTAAATCGATAGTCTATAAGATAAAATTGACATTACACAAAAGCGCTAAGTGGCTAGTGGGCACATTATCACATCGATATGTGCATATATGTTTTAAATTCGGCTTTAGCTCATTTTAATTTATAAATGGGATTTATATTAGTATAAATGCCATAATACAAACCATTCTACAGTTTCGCATAATGACCTGTTTACATCATTCTCATATGCGTTGATGTTTTTGACATTGTTGTAATATGGTTGTATCGTCAGTAACTGATATGTAAATAAAAAATAATATACCAGTTTCAATGACTATAACCTTGATCACTTGCGTGGAATCACTTGAAATTGAATGTGATTGCCCAGCTAAAGAGCTGTGCAAGATTTACATATAAATTAAAACAATAGAAACATAAAATAGTTTTAAATGTTTATTTTCCAAATATTTACTTTTAAACGTGTCTAATATACGAGTTAGCCAAGTTTATTATTTAAGTTGAATACTATAAGAACATTTAATAACTAAGGTCAATTATGGTTGCGTGCCTATAGTTCAAAACTTTACTGCTATTTTCTTAGTAACCGATGTCCCAATTACATAATTTAATAGCTCAAGTTTGGAACAGTCAAAGTTATTCATTGATCGATCTATTCTCTTAAGCTACAGACTGATTCAGGGCATGCCCTGTGTATGTGTAAGCACCTAGCTTCAGGTCTTGTTTAATAATTCGCGACAGGGTTCTAGCTGGAATCTTCATTTTACTCCTTTCGCAGCCCGTCTGCTCCTAACAGCTCGAGGCGTCCTGATCTTTGACAAAGGAATTCTTGTAAGATAGTGCAATACACAAATACAGTACGTACATACTGATACGTAACTTTTTAGCGTCTTTAAAATGTACATAGAGTTTATCAGGATCTTTTTCCCATCTTCTACTTAAAACTTTATATAATTGGAAATTAATTAAGTATCTCTTGACAAATTGCTTAAACCAGTACATATTGTCGGAAGAAGAAATATCCTTATTCTTTCAGTAGTGGCTTGCACTCAAAAGAACAAGTTCCACAAATACCTCGGATGCGTTTCTTTTATTATAAAAGCGTTCATTGCATAGACTAAGATGCCCTAAATCGATAGTCTATAAGATAAAATTGACATTACACAAAAGCGCTAAGTGGCTAGTGGGCACATTATCACATCGATATGTGCATATATGTTTTAAATTCGGCTTTAGCTCATTTTAATTTATAAATGGGATTTATATTAGTATAAATGCCATAATACAAACCATTCTACAGTTTCGCATAATGACCTGTTTACATCATTCTCATATGCGTTGATGTTTTTGACATTGTTGTAATATGGTTGTATCGTCAGTAACTGATATGTAAATAAAAAATAATATACCAGTTTCAATGACTATAACCTTGATCACTCGCAAAGAATCACTTGAAATTGAATGTGATTACCCAGCTAAAGAGCTGTGCAAGATTTACATATAAATTAGAACAATAGCTGTTGTTTTGGGTCTGAAAGCATCGTTAAGTAGGTATAATATTTTTCTGTAGCTAGGGTCCCATGGTCGGGTATCTGACATGTCTGGTAGTGCCAGGATAGGCTGTCTGACGATGGAAACAGTAACGTCCTTTGGTAGCCTGTCGTCATCCGCCCGATCCGGCGCGGCGCGACCTGGCGCTCCGAGGCCCGTCGACGCCTTGGTTTTCGTTCATAATTATATTATATTTTATATTCATTCCATGTCTTCGTCGTTGAGCGTGCACGCAATGGATTGTACAGGAACAAACTAACGTTCGAGTTTGTAATGTTTACGAGAATGAAGAAGCGCTTTGGAATACTTTGTTACTCCTACATAAAAACAAAAACGATATCCATGACGCGTAATGGCGGATAAAGAACAATCTGAATAAAACTACAGCGACTGCACACAGCCATAGGTTTCGTAACTATGTATTAACATGTTGTAATGGCGAAACGACAGGCCGATTCGGACCGACACGTGTCGTGTAAATGGTCCGGCAGCGGGGGCGACAGGCCACGAACGGTGTGGCGTGACCTACGTTAAGATAGGCCTTGGGATCCCAGCGTTATACTGCCTAAGATCCTTGTTCCGATCTTATAAGCCTTAAATCGGAACCCATGTACCTATTAAAATGGCAGCGTAAGATAATCTCCTATTGTATTTCATCCTCTGAGTATCTTAAAAATCGACAAAGAGGAATGCGAGATACATCTCGATATCGTGTCCTCCGATAGATGGTACAATAATACATACTTTTTCATATGCCATTGTTTTTTTATTTAGTCCTCTGCTGAACACATGCCAAACCAAGCATTGGCACGGTCAGGTTGGGGAAGCGGGTTGGTGAGCGCAGTGCTAGTATTCTTGCACTAATGATGCTGCTCCCCACCACCATTTCTGTTCGGCAAATTCGAATATTGAATTCACCAGAGTCTCGTTTGTAAGCAGTCAGAGCATCACGTTTGGTATTTGAAGAAAGAGATGGTGTATTCTCCTCTACAGCTTAAGTATGCCAGGGCTTAATCTAGACCGGTGCCGCGACCTTGATTCGGGCTGCCTCGGATGGCGATAATGTTAAATTCTAATTGGAGAGGCCTTCGTTAATCAGTGCTAAATAACTTTTTTTAAAGACTGCTAAAGAAAAAGAAGTATACTTAAAGTACTACTTAAATTTTCTGTCGCTTTAAATGTTTATTTTATTTTATTTTATTGGAAATTTTCACCGTCTTCGAAATCGGTCAACCAGTAACTATCGGCAACCAAGGACCTAGCCCATTAAATTTAAATTACGTTAATTGCAGAGTTCATTATGTTTTATTGTTAAGTGACAGAAACTTTTATATACAGAAACAAAACTAATATCTAATTACGACTAAACAACTGAAATGCGTTTAAAATAGGCAGTAGGACCTGAGCTTTAATCCTAACATAATTTAATACTTTTAAACTTTTTAACGTTTAGACCTTTGAAGTTCTCTGTCTTGACATGATTGCTATCTTCTCACCTCTTAT
Organism: Bhutanitis thaidina; assembly: GCA_029286595.1. Lineage (NCBI taxonomy): Eukaryota > Metazoa > Arthropoda > Insecta > Lepidoptera > Papilionidae > Bhutanitis > Bhutanitis thaidina. The sequence goes on from JAGSMS010000005.1 coordinate 7,972,840, forward strand.
TATATGATCAACTTTATCGTAGTCTTTATGATCAGGAATAAAATTTATATTCTTACATATAGGAAACAAGGAAGATGATATATCTTCCTTGTTTCCTATAATCTAATCACAAATCTAATAATATTTTTATGACACATAAAGTACGAAACACAATGAAATCTAGCCTTGAAATTGTATTGACGCTTTATTAACGCTATGATGTTGGACGACCTATAAATAAAAAAGATAAATCTAATGCACACTTACTTTGTAATAAACTGCAACGTGTGTATTATATATTTATGTAATAAAAAGAGTAACAAAATCGCATAGTACTCGTATGTTTACTTATCAAAATCATTTAAAGGCCGATTTTCTTGTTATATTAGTGTCTCTATCGCATATTATCAAGGCTAACTTCAATAAGAACAATGACAAAACGCTTCAAGGAAAAAAAAATCGTTCCTTTATTTGGCAAATAAAAAGAGATTTACTATTCTAATTTCAACTATATTATTTAATAGTCACTCTTCTTTGTTTACGCAACAATTAATAATAAACCAAGAATAATTTATTATTAATAATAGCAAATAGCATAATTCTTTAGTCTAATATGAGTTGTACGTGTGACGCTTACATAATATTATCTTACTACTTTTCATACTAATTACTTTAAGCGAGCAACAATATATATATATATATATATATATATTTAATTGGTTTCCCGGAAACGGCTCTAACGATGGATGGACAAAATTATGTATTTAGATAACGCTATCTAGAGGGGAGTTAACTATGAGAAAAACGTTTTCACACAAATAATTTAAATATGTTTTCTTTGTCATAGAGTATCGCGGTACCAGTATGTCGGCTACACAACTCTTGATGGTACTGCGTGGTTGTAATAGTATAACCCAGTCCAGATACTATTTTAATAATATGTGCTACAGCGCGCTACGTGGAAACTACGGTTATGTACAGTAGACTATCGGAAAGGTATTCTTTAAATACATAGTTGACATGTGATGATATACAATATACTAGGGAGCAGTCTAATACATTTTTACGCACACATTGTTATTAATTAACAGCATAGTATATCTCGCTCACGAAACAAACTGTAACATAACTCTGTCCCTTTTCTTCCTACTTATTGCAACACAAACTACTACATTGACAGTCGTAGAATGCGGCACCGGCCGCCATTAAATGTCGCATCGAGTAAGCTTTATAAAACGGTGTCATCGTTGTTGATTTTCATTGTTATACTGTTTATAACAATACAAATTATTAAATGCAGTGTACAGATATACGTGTGAAAGGGCAACATTTTTTTAAGAAAAAGGGGGCAAACGATTAAGCGGCTCACTTGATGGTAAGTGATTACCGTCGTCCAGGTACATCTGCGTGCACCAGAGGCGCTGCAGATGCCGCCATTTAAGGATATTTGGGAGATGGGAGGGAGGACCAGGAGGGGGGAGGGAGAGGAGAAGGGATGGGAGGGGGAAGTGGGCCTTCGGTTACCTCACTCACTGAACGAAATGCAGAATCGCAAGATGCAACTTCACGGCGCTATTCTCCGAGGTCGCGGTACTACCCCATTCGAGCCGGCCTATTCGAGCATCAGCAAAAGCAACTTTTACGCTTGGTAAGGCCAAGAGTCGGCTACTGATTTTCGTTAAGTAAGCGAAGTAGTCGGAGGTCCATGCTATTGTATCAGTGTGAAAACTTTTCTTCTATGTGTTTTTGCCACGCAAATTAAGAGGTATGTTCAGTCTCCTCCTAATGTATTATATGTCTGTGGTGATAATAATTGTTTGTTCCCATTTACGATGTTTATCGGTAGCCAATATAGAAAATGATTTTTTTATAAATTTGATTGTATAATTCAAAAATTCTCCACAAGAACATTTGCGTAATTTTTACGTAAAGGTGTTATAAAAATTATCGGTATACATTAACAAATGATAAGCCCCTACATTTATTAATAAATCCTAATGTATAGATAAATCCGTTTTCTGTTGTAAACAAGAAAGAAAATTACTAAATGGTAACATTGATCTCATCAGAAAAAAACTTTAATACAATTTCTGCACATAGTCTGTTGTAATTGTATTTTATTATAAGCAACTCTGCCTATTATGTAAAGGGATAAAAGCGTAAGTCGGATATGTGATTTTTAATTATCACATCAACACCTTGTTATTAAGATTTTTCTGAGCATATTTAGTTCTTTGTATGTAGTGATTTATCCCTAAAATAGTGTTTTAGTGGAACAGCCTTTAATCATAGACCTGAACATAACTTAAAAATTTGTATTAATACAAATACTGGGTTCGCCAGTATTCTAGCCTCCGTCATGGAAGGTAGACTCGTAGAGATATGTTCTAAGCATAACATTCGAAAACATGCATTCATCCAAATAACGAAACGCCGATAACCTTATGTTTAAATTTAGGGTGCGGATAGTGAAGCCACAGACACACGTGAAGGCTTAGTTGAAATAGAAATAACTGATATTAGTAATTTTAAGAGCAATACGACAAAGGGGTGAGAAGGATTTCCGTCTGAATTTCAGCTGCCAACTCAAACGACTGTACCTGACAACATATAACGCACGAACGTTGAACGCCGCTGTGAAGATTCTCCAGCTGGAAGAAGAGGTAAACAAGGTACACTGGAATATTATAGTGTTGTCTGAAGTCTGAAGACTGTGGGAGCACTCCATAATTCTAAAATCTGGTAGTTACCGGATTGTTTTACCACCGGGACTTGTTTAACAGGTTTTTCGGAATCGGAAATGTATCGGTGGCATACCTTATATTCAGAATAACCATAAGGTATACGCTGAAGGTCATACAGGTATACGTTTACCAACCTAGACATATCTCGATGAAGACTCAATGTATGAGGATAGTTCAAGAGCCTACCCGAGGTTTTGAATGAGATTAAACAATTTACGAACACATCGTCGTTGAAATCACACAGTGGTGTGAGTAAGGACACAAGAGCCAAACTGATTCAACACAGTTTAAATTGTGCCAGTCGCCGCAGAATATCGCAATTAATTTACAAAATATTCATAGATATCGAAAATTCGACTGTATTCCTCGGAATTTCTATTGATTCCAAGCTTCTGTGGTCAGTGGCCCCATAGTGATAAACTAGCATCGAAATTAAGATCTGAAATTTTCGCTATTAGAAAGACTATATTGAGGACAATGATGTGTGGAAATAACTCCAGTATGCACTTGCAAGCAACTGATACTCGTATCTTGTAAAAAATTACATTTCAAAAATCATTAATATGCATTTGACATTGTATTGATTTTCTTATAAATATGTAAATGACATTGTAATAAAGCATTAAACAAAAGAGTTTCTTGCCTGTTCTCAGAGATCTTGTTTTTCGAACCGGTGTAGACTTTTACGTTCATAAGAGATTTAGACTAAACTAAAAAACAAAGTTTTGACTTTGACTTTGAAAACACCAAGACAAGTGTAACAACCAGTGCGTGTTGCCAGAGATGGCTTACAGAACCGAGGCGTGGTGTTTCACTGCAAGCCGAGTGAGGAAGATCAAAGTTGCTCAGCGGGCTATGGAAAGGGCTATATATAAGGGCTGTGTTGCTTTGCGCGATAGAATCTGCAATGAAGATACACGCACCAGAACTAGGATAACCGACGTGTCAGTAAGGATCAGCAAGCTGAAGTGGCAATGGGCCACATAGCACCCAGAGCATTTCGTATATAAGTAATTGGCTTGAGCCAAATAAATTTGAGGGCTATGCTTATAATTTGTAGCAAACAATAGGGCAAAAAAGAGAATGAAGCTATTATGTGTTGTTATTAAGTTTTTCAAAATTTTATTTGCATGTACGAAAAAAAATGAAGGCGATGATCATCTATACAATAACCGTGTTTGTAAATAAACTTATATTCTGAGGGCGCCAAGTTTCCTGGAGCCAAAATAAACAAGCTCTATGTTGTGAGAGATGCCGCCTATTACGTCTAAGCCATGCGTAATAAAAGATCACAATATTTTCTTACAAGAAACTCGATATATTCGAATATAAGCTCCTTGCGTCTCATGTCATTTTATTTTCGGGCCAAACATTTCCCTTAATATAGAAATACCAATATTCAATTGAACGTCATAAATACTTGTTGGTATTATAAATAACATAATAAACAATTTGTAATAATAAAGAAATAATAAATTTTAAAAAATAATGAGTAAACCACGATGGTTTTTATATGCATTAACTTTTAAATGCGACCTTGCTGTACTTGTTTGTATGAAAGTTTCATAATTAATAATTAAATGGATTATCATAGAGATGGTATTATATTTGCACATAGAACACAGCCTTCAACAAATTATTAGTCACAAATACCCGTAAGAATTTGAACTTCAATTTAAAGCACAGAATACACAGTAGTACTACTACTTAAAGTTAATGAACTAAGTAATAATAATGCTATAGTATGTTTTTCCACCACAATTCTCTTGCAATATTACAATACACGAAACAAATAGGAAACACGCTATGTATATAAATAAAATGAAAGACCTCTTAGCAGTGCCTATTGTGTGACCCGTACGTCTACATCACTGTTTTATTAACACATTGCGCCGGAACGAATTTCATTAAAATTATGGTGAATATGAATGAGAGTACAAAACAAACTCAACCTAAGGATACATAAATAATAAATATTTCAATGCTTAGGTAACAAACGTTCATTTAAATAGAGTACACTAAAAAAAATACTTGTAATAGCAATGTACACAATAATGTGCTAAGTTATCTAAAACAATTAAAGACAAATATTTTAATCAGTATTTTGTTGTAACTGACCTGACTGATTCCGATCACGCCCACGGCAACGAGTTACGTTCTTACGAATACTATCGGCAGTTGTCAACTGCACCGCATATATTATAGTGCCTTTTAGTAACGCCAAAACGCAGCATTGAACGGATACCAAAAAAGTGACCCCGAGTTTTCGGCGCCCTATAATCATGCGTAGGTGCATAGCATCTCCGGGACAAAACCTGAGCCGTGGCTCGCCACCTGTCACACTACGCGTCAGACGCGACAAGAGACCCACGCGGCGACTATTTCGTATTTTTTTGTTCCTGTTCGGTAGCTGATATACATAGTGAACAAGTATTGATGACATAACATTCTAGTATACGACCCCAATTTTCCTGTTATCCACTACTGTTATATATTATACTAATACATTAACTCCACCCCTTCCAAGTAAGTAGTCTATCTCTTTACCTCTTTTCCTTTCGCAACTACGAGTATTTATATTTGACGTGTTGAAACTATTGATATTCTTTTGTTATGACATAGAAGGGTTATAAGAGACGTATAAGTGACCTGACAAGATATCTCATTATGATAGTGAATACGAATTATTAGAAGTGGGTGCTCTAACTCAGCGCATTATGCCTTTATCCGTTGAAATTTGAAAGAATTGGCACAATCTGCCTAACCCGTGACGGATATCAGGCGTGAGTAGTTGATACAATTAATTTCTGTAAAAAAATGCCAACAGGGTTTGTAGTTCAACGGAAGAAACAATAATCTAATCAATGGTGAATAGTTCCATCAAAAGTAAAAAAAATCTAATAAATAATTAAATACCAAATTCACTAACGCATCAAACATTCCAAACGCTAAAAATACTTTTTTATTTATAATTTAATTTTGACTTAACAAGTTCAAATGGCATATATTAGGCCCTCAATAAACATGTATTAAAGGAACAGTACTAAGAGCCGCTTATCTTACTGATAACGAATAGATGTGATAGAATGTCTGGTAGACACTAAGATACTAAAACTTATTTATGGTAAAATAGTTTAAAAATAGGTGCCTATCGGTGGAATTCTATAAGAACAACGTAGGTAAGTATCGGCGGTACAGCGACAACATTTCACGATTCTTTTAATATTTGTATTATTTAATACATTTTATTTGCAATATGTATATAAAATAAAGAACGTCGCCACTGTAAATTTTGTAATATTTATATTTAAGGATTTGTTTCAGTGCATTTAACTTAAGTCGTATGCCTATGTATGTTAATAAAGTTAATAAAGCGTCGTTTGATCTTTAGAGCTTAACGACATTTTATTTAAACGTAATAGAAAATAACCTGATTCAGCTGGGTCAGACGGTCGATGCCTCTGTCTGCCGTTCCACCAACAGCCACAACAAGGCATCACTTTCGACTTCTCACATCATGTCCATCAGAACTACATTAATCGGTACACTCAACATTTTACAAGTTTGTTTACACAATTTTGCATATGACCGGAGCGCCAGAGGAAAACAACACAATCTAGCATACAACAAATTGCATTTCACTTTATCAAATTCTCTAAAGATTACTGCATTTAGAAGAGGACGCTTGGTTATTCCACAAATGTCAGTATTATAATTTTTGGTCCTTGTATGAATGACGTAGTATTTTTTTGTATTGTGCTGTAGTTAACAAGACGTAATTTAGTAAACCGTAGCGGCTGAGAGTCGGTACGTTAAGTCGAGAGGATCATGCGAGGGCACGCCCGACGTCGGTCGCGCTCTGCGCTGAACTGCGACGGCCCAGTGATGAAGGCTTTCCGATTCCAGTATCTTCATTATTTACAGGGAAAACTCAACTCATTCCGTTCGTGTTTATTAATCACAAGTGTAATCCCTTACAAATTAATTTCTATCTATTTTGATTACAAATTACTATTAAAGCGTTTTCACAATTTATACGATCGCTTTAGATACTACAATATTGAAACACGCCAACGATTTTCAACGTAGCCTGCGGTTATTATTGGAGTAAGAGTAGATTTAAGAGCACTGTTCGATTATTTGTATTTAGACAGGCCGAACCGCGATGCTTAATTTAAGTTTTTATTCAACAAATATAGTAGTCGTTTCAGAATTTGTGTGCTGTTAACATGTGTGGCATGAGACTCAAGAGAATTCTGAAACTGGCGTCATAACCATCTCTTACGTACCTTAAATATCCAGACCGTTGACGGACAGCAACGTCTTAGTTCCGAAGCGTCAGGTATTAACAAAACCGGGCAAGTGCGAGTCAGACTTTTTCACCGCGGGTTCCGTACATTCGTACAATTACACGATATGTCAGTGTACGTCCATGTATTTACCAAAAAAAATGCGTTTTATTTCATTCTCTTCAGAATCCTTAGCGCGAGCCCGCATCACACTTGGCCAACGGTAATACATAAAAGCTAAAAGTTTTTACGAGATAGCAAAAACAAAAAACCGTTAAAACCTCGCTTCTTGCACTTTTTGACTTACTTTATGTTGTTGTTTAAAAGATAGGACAAACGGACAGACGGCGCAGGCTTGGTAATTCTAAGGGTGCGTACAGAACCTTTAAAAAATAATCAAATCCTCCTGTACTTGCGAGAAGTCTATATCTAGCAGTGGACCATTAACAAATTAATTATTGACGTTTATGACAGTGGAAAGTGTTGTGAACTAGTTTTCGATATCAAAACACATACCCGTAGCAGAACCGCTATTCATATTGGCACTTTGCAGATGTGGTTCCCCAGGCGGTGAAGACATTCTTGATGTATTTGCCAACGGTTTATTAGAGCCAGCTTGAAGGGAGTTTTTTATAAAAGGTGTAGGAGAAGTTGGCAAGGATAATGGTGATGATAATCGTAAAGGGGATGTAGGCGTCCCTAAGCTTGTGGGAAGAGATAATTTTGACTCCGATGATAATAAAGCACCACTTCTAGGAACATCAGAGGTATTGGAAATTGAATCAGCTGTGCAAAGAACGGTGGGCAATGCGATCTTCAACGAATTAGACTTTATGCAAGTCGTGTCTTCTTCCGTTTCATGTGTTTTCGACATAGCGATCTGAAATAAAAAAAAAGCATTTATAACCTCATGAGATATAAGACAAAAAATATATAAACAGAAGACATACTAACAATTACGATTTTTTTTAGAGGTAATAATGTGTCACGAAGTTTTCTTTTATTATAATTTCAGTAAATATGAGAAAATTTATTTGTATATTAGATTTACAGTACATGTAAAGAACGATAGCTGAATATAAAGAGGAAAACTTATAAAGTGATCTATTTCTGTTTTATTATATGTACCTAAAAGGTTAGTTAGCAACAGTCAAAAATTACGGTAGTATAATGACTGTCAACGCCAAACTCATATTCACTTATAATTAAATTTAACATCCGCCGTGTAATATGAATTTATGAACCGTTTCAATGTCGCAGCAAACATGAAGAGTAAGGAAAATTGTGTGCCTGAGTGTGTGATAATGGCAGTAGAATTTTCATAGAATGTAATAAATCTGAATGTTTGAAATTTAATTAAGCCTCAGTTTAATATGCTATAGTGGCTATGTACATATTGTAATAGTGTTTTAAAAGAATACTATATTGAGATTTCAGTCGCGACTTTTTCTTACAGCTATTAATCTAAAACCATGATGTTTTTGACCTTTATACCTTGATTGCGTGGTCGATTTTGGAAAATTGAGAAACGTATTAAATTAATATTCGCGCATTACGTATTCGATGAATCACCCACGCGATAAGATAAGCGTAGTAGTCAAAATCAGAAACTGTGAAGTCGTGCACCCAGATCAGAAAATTAGTATTAATATGTTAATATATTTATTTCTATATTATTAAAATTGCAATCATCTAAGGATTGCAACGGGGGCTTTGATGCTTAAGGGGTTTATTTTCAATCATTCTCTCAATATCCCAGAAATGGTGAAAAATTTAGGGCAAGCTATGGTAATTAGAAATAAAAATTTAAACAATAAATCGAAAAATATTAATATATCAATAAAACATACGCAATTAGTACAATACAAAAATATATATAAACATATTATCCCTACATACATAAACATGTAAGCACAAAAGTGGAATTCGTTGGATCGTAATTTCCTCCAAATAGTGTTTTAGGTAGCAGTTATATTTCCACCTAGAACCCACGTCTTATCAAGCAGTTGCTCCTACGGATGAATGTAGATTATACGGATATAATATAAAACAACCGTCCTAACGTACTTCTTGTCAGGATAAACTTTGTACACAGTCACTTCATGGTTTTAAAAAGAGAATAGATGCGTCGTAGCGCGAGGCCATGAGGCCGGCAAGTACTCAACGGAACGGCAGTACACGCACACTGAAGAGAGACAGCGATAATGTTGTGACGTACGACATCCACAACTGGCCGGTACGACAATAGTGTTTATTTCCCTCGCCTATCGCATATTGAGTTGAAGTTGAACAGCGTACGAAGCGAGTCGCGTGCTGTTTTTTTATTCCGGAGAAGGCGTTGTAGCAACTTCAAAGAACTTCAAATCAAACCTATTATTCCTATCGATAACGTCGTTCAGACTCGTAGTCCGTATGTGCCGTGTTAATATATAAAAATCGACGCAGAAACTGAAAGTTAGTTTTAAACATGAATTCAGAGATAGCAAATAAACCGATTGGAATAAAACTAAGAGTGTTTCATGCTGTGAGATTAGCAATTGCTTCTATAGCAAGGTTTTTCTTTTGTTTGTATTATGGAACCGAAGGAGAAAAGTTACCAGCTATTACAGATGAAATCCTCAAATTGCCTGCTGTTGAAGTTGCAAGGAAAATTAGAACATTGGAGGTATGGTTATAATTTTAGTATAAATATAATGTATGTAAAGATTAATAACGTTATCTTGTGTATTTTATACATAATAAAATGCGTTAAGATAACGTTATTCGAAGATTACATAAACAAAGAACAACCTAGCTTTAGTTACGCTAAAACTGTGTTTGTTAATTCATACAGCATATCAGTTTCTAATCAAAAATAAGCTAATTAAATATGAAATTGCAAAAATTTAAACATGTAATTTCCTCTCAAACATTAAATCATTTAATAAAATATTGGGTTGGTTTTTAATTAGGATCAGCCAGTCTATACCGGCTAAGTGTTTATGTTATTACTGATCGTATTTTTGTGATGCTGAACATGAAATCATGACAATCGTTTCAAAATACAATTACATCGTCACAGGGTGTCGATAATCAAAACTCACTATGTTGTTTAGCTATACAGTTAATATCTAAACCGTGTAATAATAATATTATATCTATTGTTGCAACACCTTAAGACTTAATGACGGAATGAACACCTTTTTTTTGCCTTTGCCTTATTTTTCATATTAACCAAATGAAATAAGAAATCTCTATAATATTTATCTTATTTATCTCTATAATAATGTACAGAAATTGTTGACTATTCTAATGGATTTATTTAATTAAGCGTTTGAATTAATTTTATCTGAGTTAGGTTAGTTAATTTTGACAAGAATACATATGATTCAGGAGTAGGACAAATTGCTCTGTCATAAAGCTATCCTGGTAATAAATCCCAAATGTGCCTCATGTTCTATTTTTGTCGGTTCAACATACAAAGGACGAGTGTTTCCTCTAGTCGTTAAACCTCTGTCGATCGCTTTGAGGATAATGTATTACCTATTATAACAATTTTCAAGACAGCTATGATGTTCATGTGCTTCTTTAAGTTCTGTATTTAATTTTTGTAATATTTATATGTATGATGGGGTAGTAGGCCCGCCGTACGTTTGTGTGATAAGATTTCACTGATTCAACCAGGACTCGGACGGGTCAACTTTACACAATGGATTGCGACACTTAAATATTTGTATATGTCACTTCACGACAATTATGATAATAATCGTATTATTATCATTATTGTCGTGATTAAAACCGACACCTACGTAATTAAAGAGTCATTATGCAAACATTATTTTCCTATATTTTTTTGTTAATCGTATATGATTAAAATATGATAGCATATAAGCTGTATCCAATAGTACCTCATATTTGTATCATAATTAAATTAAGTAATCACGTAAATATTAAAAATAGGTCATACACAATATTTTTAAAATGGACTGAAACAGACGGTCAATAAAGCGATGGTTAACAGTGCATTGTCATCCAAATTTGAGTTATATTTAAAGTTACAAATCTCTAGCTCATCGATTGTAAAATTGGTATCGACACCGACAAACAGACAAGTGAGATAAAAAAAAATGTGGTACAAATAATATTACAGTAACGAAAAATTATATACGCTTGATAGTTGGTAATTATATAATTATCCCTTCACGGACATAACTAGGGAATGCAATCTTGTTCCTTTTTCTAGATTACGAAACTAAGAGATTCAACCATTCACGAAAATTTTGAAGTTTTCGCATGACGAAACCTTTAAAATACCCCCGAAGCGTTTCATGAGTCATTCAACGTGAAATTAAAATACTAATCTAGCGAGCGCTCTGGAGTCTCTGATTGAGATGGAGATAAGTTTATACGAGACTACAGGTTCTAAGGTTGAACTCATTTGATACGCCAACAAAATATTGATTGCTCTCTGTGGCCGCAACACTAGTAGGCATCTCAGTGTTGAGGCTAAAAGGGCGTTTTCAGCAGCCTGCTACTTGGCTTGTTAAATTAGAGGCCGTTTGACACATACGACTAGATATGTAGTTCTTCCTAAAAACATATTTTAAAAATAGTGATGTTTTCTTTATTAATATTTGTTATTTTTCCGTAAAGTTTTCTATTACTGTGAAAATTAGTAAGAATTTTCAATCATTCTCGCGAGATCTAGTCAGTCCTTAGACATAACAATAGAATTTCTATTGTTTCAACACGTCCGGAATTGTTCCATATGCAAGAAGGATATTAATATAAAAATAATGATTCCGAAAGAAGATCTTGTATACATCTATAGCAACTGCGCCTCTGTCCGGGAGGTGATTTGCGCTGACTTTCTGATAAAATAATTAATGTCAAAAATGTATAGTTTACACAATATTTTGCGATGGTCATACTTAATTATTCTTTAAATTAACATTAATATGATTGTCACCAAATTTTTTTTAATGCGCTTTGTAAATGGAATAAAATGTTACTAAAAATTATACATTTAATAAAGGGTTACGAGCCAAGAAATTATATACGGGATATCTGGATGTTTTGCAGTCAGAATGTCTGGGCACACGCAGTTGGAATCGATTTTCAACTACCTCTCAATTCTGGTAAACAGATTCTTTTGAAACGGCTTCGTAAGCAGCACATCAATTTAAGAGACGAACAGTAACCTTGAACACTTGTAGTTAGTAACAACTTGCTTCTTATCTATGTTACAATTTTTTAATCTTTCTTTTGTTATCTTGGAAACATCATGGAGCTAAACGTAAAAACTTAGAAGCTATATAATTTCAGAGCGATAAATACTATATAATGTAATTGTAAATATAACCTTTGTAGGATTTCACTGAATTTCTTGCAATCCCTACAATTGTTTTCTTTGATAACTTCCATAAACCACTATTTTTAACTATATATATTGACATACTGAAGAACTAGAACTTATATTATTTTACGACTACATCCGCTTCGATTTTGATTTATATAATTAATATAACAATTAATCTGTTGTCCGAATACACTCGTATTTTCGTGATTGATTGATTCGTGGTATAAATTCAGGTACGTAATTTCAATCGTTTCACTTAAATTTAGTATTAACTTATAATAACACTTAAGTATTAACGTCATTAATTTAATATTAATTTTACTTATAGTATTAATCCTTCTTCTTCATCAGCCTTAAAACCGTCATCTACTGGACACACGCCTTTTCTAGTGCAAGCGCAATTTAGCAAGCGGCAAGTGGTTTAGCTATCGTAGAAATGTGCACTTCGCTTTTTGGACTCTGCTGTCTAACTTGGTACTGACAAAGGTCAGGTCATCTAAATTGACCAGACCCGTGATGGCCAACAGCGGCTCAGTTTAATATTTTAAGATAAAAATCTCGCCTATAGAACTGAATGGATTTCAATAAAATTCGATCGAGAAGTAGAGATTATACTAATACTACTAAGGTATAAGATACATTAATCATGATCAAGAATTATCTTGAGTCACCGTTTAATATCACTGGAGCAAAGCGTTAGTATAATAAATAAAAAATTAAGGTGTCTGATAGTATCCCTGAGTATTAGTTGCGACAAATTCATGCGTTCGGCAAAAGCTTTCATTAACAGACAACTATTTCAATGTGAATATTAGCAAAGAAACTATTTTTGGGAGCTTCAAGAGCTGTATAATTTCGATCTACGACTAACTTAATGTTAAATATTTTTTTCATATGTTAATTTGGCTTAAGTTATTAAGAGGATAAAAATTATAACATGGATATTTTATAGCTTCTGTAGAATATAATAAAACATAATATAATACTGGAATGTAATCTTTAATCATATCAATTTTCAGATTTCAAGTGTGGAAGTAGTAGAAGCGTGCATTCGACGAATAAAAGATGTAAACTCTGTGGTGAACTGTTTTGTTGAGGATCGATTCTCGTTGGCTCTGAAAGAAGCTAGAAAGGCCGATGAACTCGTACGGGCCGGACCGATGACCGAAATGCAGCTAGCACAAGAGAAACCATTCTTAGGCGTTCCTTTTACCACGAAAGACTGCATAGCAGTGAAAGGTAAAAATTTGTTAAATGGTAACCCTATAAACAATCAAATTACGTAGTGAACCGTCCCTTATGGGAATGTGAAAATTATAGTTATCTATTATTTGCTCACAAAGTTGACGACGTGTACATACGTGAACTTCGTAAAAATTAATTGACTTCAATATTATTCATATTCATAATATAGGTACTTGTACAATGTACAATAAGTTTATAATGTTTAAATTGTGTTTACCTACATAATTTAAATGCATAGGTAAAATTTTCTAAAATTTAAAAACTGTATGACAATGTGTAGTTTATTCGCTAAAAAATCGAGTAGAAAGAAACTTTTTCTCCTTTCATTAGGAAGCTGTACTACGATAGACAGTTTACGCTTCCATTTCTTCTTCTTCTGTAGTAACTTCAACAATAGTAGTCCAATGCAGTACATAAACCCTCTAGAATTTCTGAAATTTGCCGTGATGACCACGCCTGGCATAAATTATTCAATATCAGTGCTAGATAGATGTTAGAGTTGTTTGGTGCAAGTGGTTAAAAATAGTTCGGTAATCGTTAAACATTTATTTAAGACATCTCAAAAGTACATACATAGTTATACATACAAAAACGATATAAACGGAAGTCAAAAAAATATTTAAACATTATTTAATTATATCTATAATTGTGTAAACATGACATACTTGTATCATTCGATATGTATAAACATACTGAATACTTTAGCGTAGCAAATGTAATTGCCAGACTAGGCTGAAATCCACCAGGGAGTATCGTCATGATAGAAAAGCCAGAGTCAAGGCCTACGATATGCGGAATAACCATTTCAAATAGCCATAAAAATTATTTAGATTTTGTGATGGACGCTAGCCTATGATTTCTGATTGCCAGTAAAGATTTTAGTGTTGCGATCATTGCAATTACGCCAAACCCTGGATTGTTTAAAATATATTAGACAATAAATCAAATCATCAGAACTTTTATCGTATTTCTATAATTGATTGACGTTACATTGGTGCAGAAATTTACCGCTCTTTTCATTGCGATTGACTGAATATATTAAGCATCATATACCCGATATGCCATTTTAGTAAGATTTCATTTTATAACTCGGAATGTGGTGTTAAGAAGGAAATAGCATGAGTTTAATTTTATCGATTTTATTAACATGTAGTTGTTATATTGTTCTATCATTCCTTGTATAATTACTGATGTGGTAACTTTAAACTACAAATTTTTAGGTCTTCATCAAACATCGGGGGTCGTATTACGTAAGGATGTCACGGCTGACGAAGACGCTGAAGTCATCAAGTTACTGCGCGAGAAAGGAGCCATCATTATCGGTCTAACAAACGTTCCTGAACTCTGCATGTGGTATGCTATAACGTGTATTTTTGCTTAGCATGCCTAAATTAGAACATACACCAATGAAAATAATAAGATTTGTCATCGTAAACTAGACTATTCATAACATATATGTTGTGTGACAATACATTACATACATATGCCACGACACACATATTAATATAATATTTTAAAAAAAAAAAGTATCTTTCTCTGTTTGTTACTCGTTGTAGACACGAATACCACCAATCGATTGAGCTGAAATTTATGGGTTACGTTCGACTCATTACTGCGGAACCTTCCCAGAGAATTAAATTAAAACTAATTTATTTATTTTTACAAACATAGCCGCTACGTATCATGAATAGTTCAGTTAGTTTACAATAAAACTTGCTATCATACTATACTGTCTGTTAATGTCATTATTATGAATATTTAACCATAAACGTGGTTGTCAATTACTTAGTCCACTTTCTCAATAATTAATAATAATTTCTAAATTATCCATTTAAATTAATTAAACATTTCTACATCAATACTTTATTATGTATATAAATATATTCTTAACTCAATGCATGATCAAGAAAACGCAATACAGTCGACTAACGGTCTAGCCATGGCGGTAACAATTCCGCTTACGTCATCCATACATCAATAACCTTAATAGAAAAGTTCTAAACCAAATGATCACAAGACAATGAACATATACAAGAAAGACTTGTAAACTCTTTTTAAATGTAATTTTTGATTAGCAATGAGTCATGAAAACGCAAATAATACTGACGACAGTCTAGCCATGGCGATCAAAATTCCACATACGGCGTCCTTAACCTTGTACCCTACATAAAACAATCATACACAATTCACAAGAAAGACTTGTAAACTGTTATTATAAAAACTATTTTCAACCTATGTATCGACCGATAGAAAGCTTCAGGTCTTGTTTAATAATTCGCGCTATCTAATCCAGCGAGGATCTTCATTTCATGCGATATTATTTTTTGTTTATTTTAGCGTTTGTTCGAATTATGGCTTTGGGAGCCTTCACAGCACTTTGTAGAGCTGTGGTAGCCCAGTGGTCAGGGCGTTCGCTTTAGTTTGGGTTGGGTCCCCGGTTATGCACCACTAAAAGACCACTAAAACTAGAAAGCTAATATATTTAAAAATTACAAATGTATGTACGTACGTGTGTATGTATTAATTATTATATATGTATTTATTATTGTATGCGTATTTAAATATTGAATGTACATATAGATTTACATTTTTTTTTCCCTCTCTATTCTATCACCTACACCTACTTCATTTCATCTCTGCATCGTCCAAAGGTTGACTGGTAGAGAATGCTTCTGGCATTAAGTCCGCCTATATACATTTTCATGTATATGAAGTTAAATAAATAAATAATTTTTTTTTTTTAATAATTTTTATAATAGCAATTTATCACTTAAAATAGCCACTTTATCACCTTTATTTCGACATGTGAAGTCCGCGAACTCGCACTGGAGCAGCGTAGTGAACCCTTCTTGGCTCCGAAGCCCTCTCAGATTTAAAAGTAGGCATTTACCCAGCAGTATAACCACACAATATAATTTACACTTTCGTACCGTTCAGGATCCTTAACACGAGGCCGCACTTGGCCGATTTTATTTATATGTTGTTTAAATATAGAGTTTGCACCATAATCATACCAAGTTTGATGCTTGTACATATTTTTTTTTTTACTATAGTGTTTATTACCGTTTTACTATAGAGGAAAATCAAAAAAAGTGGAAAAAAAGATCCTCGTTTGGGGACCCTCTTAATTTTTAGGTTTTTTTTATTGTTATTTGTTAGGATATCTGCCCTTGCTTTTCCTTTAAAGGTAGAACAGTCGAACGGAATGACACACGGCGTAGGATTAATAATATTAAGGCTCCGTACGGAACCCTTAAAATAACTATTGGAATTCTAACATTATTTATGACCTGACTAGTAGTTACAACCATACATTGTAAATGAATATGCTTTTACTGTTAGCTTTCTTCTTTTATAGTCAAACAGTTTTAGCTATTCTATTATAGATAATAAAAAGTATTATTTCCCCGAGAATTTGATACGTTAATGTCGTCTATTCGTTTTACAAAGCAAATGGTACGTATGTTTCAACATGGTAACAGTGAACCCGACCGTAAACGTTTGTTATGTAACTGAACTGTAGCGATTTTCAGGAATCTCCTTTAATGAATGTTATTAAATTGTAACATTATTAAAGGTCAGGCTAATTGGTACATACGCACATTGTTACTTAATATACTTTTACTGTTAGCATTCTTTCCACACAGTTAAGCAGTTTTAGACTCTATTACAGATAAGACCGTAAATGTTTTTTATGACTTAAGCCATTTTCAGGAATCACCTTTACTAAATACGTACCAACTTTATAACGGTTTACTTTTTTACGGTTTCCATCTCACTCATTATTTGATGTATCATTGCATAATAGGGGTGGTATTGTCAACCACGATATTCGATTTTATTCAAGGTTGGAGTTCTTTTCCGTATAATTTATAGATTATAGAGCTGCGTATTACCAAGACACAGTGTGATTCTAACTCCCTTTCTTCCCTTTTATTTTGAACTACTTTTCGTATAGAAAAAAATGCAGAGGTTTAAAAAGCTATTTTTTTGGGCTACACGAAAAAATGTGTGTTTTATTGTTCTTTTCACATAAGTAGAAACCAATAATAGATAGACTTGGTAAGACTTTCGAAATATAGCTAGGTTGGAAAGCAGTAAAACGCAGTAAAGATTGTGGACGTGTGAAATTTTACCTAATACTAATCCGTGTCTAACGGTCAGGGTGCTCACTTTAATTTCATAGTACGCATGTGTCCTGCGTCCGATACCTGGTGCCGGCACCACTAAAATTGTTGATAGTAATTTCAAAACATCATGAGGAAACCTGCATAAATGCGAAATAATATAAACATTATTCCGAGGACATGTTAAGTCGGCCAACCCGCACTTTCCGGCTAAAAACTTTCTGAAATATTACGAGGAGTTTTATGTAAATTTACAGGATGCTACTTTACTTTTTTTACAGGCTGCTTTTTTACTTTTACTAATCTTAAGCTGAATATTGATCGACAAATCCAATGCACAATTGCTATCTGATATAAGTTTCTCCAAATGTCAACTGCACCTGCACTTGGTGCACACTGACAACTGACAAACGAGGTTCTGGCGATCAAATGATGATGTAACAAATCCCACACATAGATGCAGCATCACTAGTGCTGGGGTACCGGTTCTGCACTCAACAAGGTACTTACCCACCGTGGTGAGTATGCGAAAACTACAATAAATGCATGCCGGCTTTTGCAGACACTTCCTTGGAGAGGCAAGTGTTCAGCAGTGGACGAAAATAGTCTGATGAAGAAGATATATGTATATATTACTGAGAAACATCATAAATCCATGTATGTATTTGTCCCACCCTCTTCCGGGTTTATTTATAAAATATAATTATTAGAAGTTGTGACAATATTCAAACTTGCGCCAATCCTGGGTAACATAAGGTGAACATTTTTGAAGAATATGCTCAAAAACTTTTGTCTATTGTGTGCACTATTACAACAGAATGGACACAGTTTAGATGATAACTAATATATTTTTTTATCAATGCAATTGTTGTTTTTTTAAAGAGTGGGTATGGCCAACAAGCAATATATCTGTAGACATTTGGTAGTATTGGTACATCTGCCTACCCCATAAAAGATTACAGACGTGATTATGTTATTTTATGTTCTTCAGGTGGGAGACTCACAACCACATCCACGGTAGAACCAAAAATCCATACAACACCACAAGAATAGTAGGTGGGTCATCAGGGGGCGAAGGTTGCATGCAAGCGGTCGCCGGGAGTATATTTGGAGTAGGTACGTGGTATATATATCTGGTAACTATACATATATCTTATTGAGACTTTAAAAGTATTATGATACGGGAAAATAGAATTGCGACACAAACACTTAATTGACTTATCCAACATCCTCGGTACGAAATATAGGGAAATCAATATTCTGACTCCGCTTCTACAAAACGAGGCAATGCCAAGATAGATGAAATTAATAAATCTTAACAAAAGACATTACTTGTATCATCAGTGTCTACCATGCCGACATTCTCGGAGTATATTTTTCACTCTCTCAAGATAAAATATCTTGATTTTGTTGATTGAACGGCTAGGTAAGGATTTCTATGAAGTTGAATTTTGTGGGGACCACAAAACTAATTCATTTGTTAATAGTTATTATTTGTGTTGCTTGGAGACTGCTGAGATTCGCACTGAAGGCTAATTACAGCTGAGTAGACACAAATGTGACTTCAGCTGAGAATTACACTTTAGACTTACTGTTGAGTAGCACAATGAAGTCATAGCTAAAGAGCTGCAATACGTTCTCGAGACTCACTACTCAGTAGTATAACTTGTAAATTAAGTAAAAGCAAATAGCAGGGTTTACACTCAAGCCGCGGTAGCCTAGTGATCAGGGCGCTTGTTTTAGTTTCACAGAGTGCGAGTGAACCAGGGTTCGATTCCCGGTGCCGGCACGACTAAAATTGTTAAAAGCAGTTTTTACAACGTGCTCGAAGATGAAGGAAAACATCGATAGGAAATCTACTTCTGCGAAATATTATTTCGACATAAGTTTGACAGTCTCTGAAAAATAACGGATATTTATTTCGGCTTTTGCAACCATCCTTTTTGCTTCGCCGGGAGTTTAAGTCATGTGTTTTGTCCCGGAAATTGCTACGAGATTTTCCAGGATTTCTTTTTCTCTCTACAAAACCTACGGGAAGAAAGGGTCGCATTTTTTCTAACGTCGACACCCACACGGCCATATCACGTGACTAAGAATAACAATAAAATAATTGCATGTTTCCGGACTCAAAAAGTTTTTTTAACATTATAAACAAATATTACAGGTTCGGATATAGGCGGTTCCATCAGGATGCCAGCATTCTTCAATGGCATTTTTGGACATAAGCCTTCCAGGAATATAGTTTCAAATATTGGACAGTATCCGATACCAGAATCCGACTTACACGACTCATTTTTGGGTAAGATTTTTGATTTTAATAAATCTTAACAAAAGACATTACTTGTATCATCAGTGTCTACCATGCCGACATTCTCGGAGTATATTTTTCACTCTCTCAAGATAAAATATCTTGATTTTGTTGATTGAACGGCTAGGTAAGGATTTCTATGAAGTTGAATTTTGTGGGGACTACAAAACTAATTCATTTGTTAATAGTTATTATTTGTGTTGCTTGGAGACTGCTGAGATTCGCACTGAAGGCTAATTACAGCTGAGTAGACACAAATGTGACTTCAGCTGAGAATTACACTTTAGACTTACTGTTGAGTAGCACAATGAAGTCATAGCTAAAGAGCTGCAATACGTTCTCGAGACTCACTACTCAGTAGTATAGTAACTTGTAAACTAAGTAAAAGCAAATAGCAGGGTTTACACTCAAGCCGCGGTAGCCTAGTGATCAGGGCGCTTGTTTTAGTTTCACAGAGTGCGAGTGAACCAGGGTTCGATTCCCGGTGCCGGCACGACTAAAATTGTTAAAAGCAGTTTTTACAACGTGCTCGAAGATGAAGGAAAACATCGATAGGAAATCTACTTCTGCGAAATATTATTTCGACATAAGTTTGACAGTCTCTGAAAAATAACGGATATTTATTTCGGCTTTTGCAACCATCCTTTTGCTTCGCCGGGAGTTTAAGTCATGTGTTTTGTCCCGGAAATTGCTACGAGATTTTCCAGGATTTCTTTTCTCTCTACAAAACCTACGGGAAGAAAGGGTCGCATTTTTTCTAACGTCGACACCCACACGGCCATATCACGTGACTAAGAATAACAATAAAATAATTGCATGTTTCCGGACTCAAAAAGTTTTTTTAACATTATAAACAAATATTACAGGTTCGGATATAGGCGGTTCCATCAGGATGCCAGCATTCTTCAATGGCATTTTTGGACATAAGCCTTCCAGGAATATAGTTTCAAATATTGGACAGTATCCGATACCAGAATCCGACTTACACGACTCATTTTTGGGTAAGATTTTTTGATTTTAATAAAATCAAATAAGAAGTATCAACGTACAAAGTAACTTAATTATGTTTATTTATTTTATTTATTCAATAATTTACGTACACACAAGTAAAACCGAAAAAAAGAGTATGTTGAAATAATTATTGCTTTTTTTGTGTAGGTCTGGGCCCTATGACAAAACACGCTGTTGATCTGAAGCCTCTTTTAAACATAATGGCTGGCGAAAATAGTAGTAAACTAAATTTAAATGATAAAGTTGACATTGAAAAATTAAAGGTATTCTATCAATTTAGCAACGACGCTCCGCTAACGGATCCCGTCGACCCTGAAATTATTGCAGCTATGAAGAAAGTTGTAGAATTTTTAGAAGTTAAACATAAAATTCAATCGAAAGAGATTAAGATCGATCGCTTAAAGAAATCTATTGCGATTTGGTTTGCGACAATGAAGAGCGAGAAAAAATTTGGGCACTTTATAATGGAATCTGAAAGTGTGTCAGGTATTTGCAAGGAAATTTTCAAAAATATAATCGGATGTTCCGGAAACACGTTCATCGGACTGATTACATCGTTGTTCGACTACAGTGGACCAGTAATTGGTAGTGACAAATATAAGCATTTCTTAAAAGCTCGCGATGAATTGGAAATGACATTTAAAAATATTCTTGGTGACAACGGCGTGATACTGTACCCCACACATCCCACCACAGCTCCATATCACAACGAGCCATTGGTAAAAGCTATGAACTTTTCCTACACTGCCATAATTAACTGTCTTGGATTACCATCAACTACAGTACCCCTGGGACTGAGTAGCGAAGGTCTTCCAATTGGTATACAAGTGATAGCAAATCAAAACAATGACAGATTTTGTTTAGCTATGGCCGAGGAGCTCGATAAGGCATTTGGAGGATGGAAAGAACCTCAAAAAACTTAATACAATTATTTTCTTATGAATAAATCGTGTCTACAAAACAAAATCATGTATCTATTTTCGTAATTAAACGAGGTTATAATTGAAAATAAGATGATATTAATTTCAGCTCGTAACAAACGTACTGAATCATGAATGTATTCGTATTTTAAAAAAGAAAACCCTTTACTCTTTATTTCAGTGTTCTGACTTTACCATATCCATGTTAAACTCATTTTAACATGGTTTCGTTTATTCAAGACAGAATTATATATAAATGAAATGCCTTGAACGTGAAAACTGAACAGTATCATTTTATCAAGGAATGACTTGGGGGAGGCCTATGTTCAGCAGTGGACTTCTGATAGGCTGAAATGATGATGATGATGATGATGAAAGATCCAAATGATGAGCTGTAAGCAATACTCAAAAGCATTCGTCATTCCGTCTCCAAAAAAACAGAACACGGTGTTCATAGTATTGAAAAAATTGGTAAAAAACGACGTACAATTTCAATATTACCACGTATTTATTCCTATGATAAGAAAATGAAGCGGTGACGACTGCGATGAAGAGGTTCTATGTACAATTACGACGTAAGGTTTTCGGTCAAAAATCATGTCACACTATTACGAGACATCTCGAACGAGTTTTAACAACAACTAATTAAGAAAAAGGAAAGTATTGAGATATGATACGATTCCAATAGAGTTTCAGAATTCGCGTGGGAAATACAAAAGCACTAAACAAGGTGGTCGACTCTGCCTGGGAGTCGTCTGGGTAGGTCCACCCTCTTAACTATTTCTGTTCACTGTTGAATTCCGGCTAGGTCTCTGAGGAGTAAGACATAATGCTTCACATCCATATTCTATCTTAGTCCTCAAGGATGACAACTCATCTGTAACCTCCTTCGATTAAAGTTATTTGCAGGTGCCCGCGAGTTACAGTAGCCACTTACCATCTGGTGGACTGTAAGTTCGTTGTTCATCCAACTCGAATAAAAAACTGTTTAAAAATGTCGTTATTTACAAGCTGTACAAGTGTGATGGCCGCGTTAAGAAGATTAATCTAGTGTCTACAAAGACGATAATCCCCGATTGATAACCTTTAGACTAGTATCGCATCTAAGCCGCGTTTATCTACTACTTTCGAGAATCATCACAAATTCACACAACCCAATTGTTTATCACGCAAACTTAACTATTTCAAGACTCCGGAATAGGCTGCTTCCGAAAAAGCTTTGCTACGGATCACATTGCCTACATACCCTCCTGCAGATTATACGGAAGACTGACGACTCAGTAATACCGGGATGTGATGATGGTTTCAACAGCATTCAGTTGTTAGTTGTTTTTCTGGAATACTTGATGTATTATTTAATTACATTGGAACATGTGTCTTAGTTACTTATCTGCAAAGGACAACAATAGCGATACATAGCATTTGCCTTCGATTTGCCGAGTACGTAGTCATTATAATAGATTGGTAAAAGGCTAATTTTCGACTTCTCAACCCCGAGATATAAATACAAACTTCTAGTAGCAAACGGTGAAATTTTTTAAATGTTTCTTTCGCTTGACTTTGATCTTAATATCCTTTTAGAGAAGCCATATACTAAAAAAGATGTGTAAAGATTTTCCAGGAGTTAAATTCGATGGATTTATATGGGTCTCCCGTAATTTGTTTTAAATGTATTCTATATGCTAATATTCAGCAGGGGACTTACTGCGTGTACTTCTGACCGTGGTAGAGCCAAGCGGCGGCTTTTTCTGCTGTTCGAATGGACCAGCTCGACCGTGTGGGTACCACGGCCTCTCAAAATACCGGCGTGTAGTAGAGGCACCCCTCTCCTCGTCCCTCCTCCCATCTCCCAAATTAAAGGACGGCTACGCACTAGCAGCACCTCTGGTGTTGCAGATGTACATGGGCGACAGTAATTTTTTTTTTATGGAACAGGCGTGTTATCACTTAAAGTTAGGCTGTTATGATGATAGTGATGAATACATTTACTACTCTGAACTTATACTATTAATGTAGATAGAACTCATAACTCAATTTTCAATACTAAATAAAAAAAAATTATGATTTACCGCATACTCGGCAACTCGGGAAAAGATGTTGATGAAGCGCTTTGTTCGCGAAAAAGATAATGAGAACATTTGAAAGTACACCACTGGCGTGAGGAAATCTCCCCATAAACACATTAATGGTTACTCTACTCTTTTGATATTACTGTGAATTTTTTTTTTTTGCGCGCTTTTTTTGGCGCTGTACAAACTGATTGGAAGTTACTCCCACAGCAATGGGACACTTTTGAATCTAAAAGTTTCGGCGTGTGGCACAATAAAATCAAAAATCATATTGTCAAAATTAAATTTTCTTAATGAAAATTATAATAAATGCCCAGTATTTAAACAGTACTAAAAATGTATTTCAAACTCTTAGAATATCTTCAAAGAATGTGAAATAAACAACAATAATGTGAGTGTGATTTAAACTATTATACAGACTTCTATCTCTCAATATTTACCTCTGAAGGATTACATACATGAGCCGATTCGTTGTTGTGGTAGACGATCACACAATTTTAAGATTCTAATCAATAAAGTGAAGCAATCCTTCTATTCATACCGCATTCAGGTAAGATTGGCATTAGAGACAGCAATGGTATATACCATATTTTAATGTTTCCTGCTTTTGAATCTTAGTGTAAAAAAACATGGGCCATGGTAAGTTGAAATTACTTCATGATAATGAAATGATCTAATTATATGGTTCCCTCATTATGGTTTAGTAGACTGAGTAAAGCTTTTGTATCACACAGATTACTGAGGTGGCTTTAGTGTCAATTATATAGCACTTATTATCCCCCAAAAATATTAGAATTATAGAAATCACTTTTCTACAGATTTATTATATGTGTGTATTGTAGTCTCCAGTCTTAAGTATTTGTGCCTGCAGCTTCATTTTAATAGGTTTCAAGTAACAGAGATTAAGTCTATCAGGCAGCAGGCTTATTATTTTTTATTTTACCACATTTTTATTAATTCACATTCTTATCTGTTTGTTTGTCTGTTTGTGTTTTAGTCGTATAGTAGTAGTATTTTAAAATGTGGAACATAACTTTTTTTTATTTAAGTGAATATTTTAACATTAGATTAGGACCATAAGAGCCAAGTATATATCGCTACTACAGAAAATGTATGTAAAACACATACAAATTTATTTTTAATTGTACCAATATTTCAAAATAATAGCAGTTTAATGTAACATTAATTGTTTTAGGGGAAAATCTTTCGTTTAAAGCGGTGTTTTCTTAAAAAGACTGACATCAAGAAAACATAATGACTATTGCTGCAATTTAGAAATAAATTCAAATTAACATAACACGAAAGTGATATCACAAATGTTCCTTCAAAATTTGCATTTATTGGTTTAATTTTTCTTATTAAAATCACACAATTGTCAGTTGTAATATAATATCTTGAATAAAAATTCTAGTTGGAATGATGAAATATAATATTCATTAAATTTTAGCTAATGAATTTATGATATTAAAAATTTCTTTTCGTTTCAAGTTCGGGTTTATTTTAATAAGCATATCACAAGAGCCTATTTCTCCATGCTTGGAAACCCAATGTGCAAGTCGTTCAGTGTTGCATATAACATATATCCCACAGTCATAGCCATTGCTTTGTTGTTGACACTCCTTATCAATGAAGTTAATTGTACCTAGAAAGAGCCATTTAATAATTAGAATAAATATATATCCTATCTTATCCATAGGTATCCTTTTTCCAAACAAAAAGCTAGGTTAAAAATAATAATCAAAGATTACCAGAGAAAATTTAAGATAAACATATTTAATATAAATTACCGGAGGTATCAATTTTAGTTGCATTGACTTCATAATATATAATAACAAAAAATTTGATCTTACCTTTCCTTAAGTATGACATCAAGTGACTAGCAAGATCCCATGCTACATTATGATTACTTCCTGATGATGAATCAAAGTGAAAAAAACAATTCTCCATCTTGGAATAAACTAGGAGACTCCAATGTGAGCCTCCTGCCAAATCTGGTGAGTTATTATCATTCAATGCAAAAAATACAAATTGCTTTGAACTAATATTCAGAGGCTCCAAAAATATCTTTATTTCTTCTGGCTGTACCATTTTTATACATTGGGTTACTTCAGGTGAAATAAACAACAAGTTATTTGCTGTACTGAAAATGACTCTTTCTAGATATTCAAAATAAAATGAAATAATAGTGTCATTTAGCCAATACGGGCCATTCAGAAGTTCAACATCAGACTGATATAGCAGTGTCTCATGAAAGCTTAATACAACTGATGACTTTGCCATATTATTTGAATAATCATAAATGCTACTTATTGGTTCGGCTTTGAAATTTCTTCGATCACGAAACGATCTGCTAAATAATAGGAAAATGTAATCGAAAACTGATACTGAAATTATAATTAACATAAATAAATAGAACAAAGTTGATGAACTTACCAGTTTTACTAATAATATGTAAGCATTGAGTCGGTGTATTTTCACAATATCAGTTTTCACGAAGTCTATAGTAATAGGTATTTCAAATTTTCACTAAAATATAAACATTAACGTTCATCGTTTATACACCAAGCAATATTATACAAAAGAAAATAGTAGGTATTTATGTACCTATGTAGTTTCACTAGAGTGACATTATAGAGTAATATTGGTGCTTGGCTGCTTGGTATCACAATATCCCAATTTTCTTATTTTTATTTTTGAATTTCATACTTTCAAACCTAGATATCTACTAAAGTAAAGTAAACATTATGTAATCAATGAGTGTGATTGAAATAGTTTATCATTCATTCAGTAGCGCATTTTTTAAATAACACTATTGTCATATTATTATATTCCACGGACAAACGAGAACGTTGATGAAATATGTTGAAATTTTATTTGCTCACTAACGCCATCTGATTAAAAACATAAGTACTCATACAATGTGGTCAGGTCATGCACATGTGGTTAGGTCGGAGTTGTCAAACTTTGCGTAAGTTTCTAGGTTTCAAATTTATATATTTTGCTTTTTTACCTTGAAAAGAATATAATCGTATTATAGTTTTTAATTATATTTAATTTAAGAGCACATTTATAATTTTTTACGAAAAATCGTAAAATAAATTAAAGTCGCTTCTACGATTTTTTCTCTTTGGTGATTAACGTAGTGATTTAGATCTACCAGGATCCGATGGCAAAAAAAGTTTAAAAAATAGCGATTTTCATATGACAACAAAAAAATGTCATCTGTCAACTGAAATTTCTAGGAATTGTTTTTGGTTTGGTTTCAAATTTCCTTTAAAAAGTGGTGAAAATGACGAAGAAACCTCTTCGATCGCAAGCAAGAAATATTGGTTTCAATGTTTATCAAAGAATACTTGATGAACAAGGTGCAGAACAAACACAATCATCGATATTAAGCCATGTGCAAGCGTTGACTGGTTAGTAGGAAAACACGTCTTGATACTTTGGTTTTTTGGATTTTTCGTGTGTATTAATTTCAGGGGTTTCTATACTACCATAAGACGAATTGTTGCTGAAGGCAGATCTAACAGAGGCTTATTTAGTACGCCCGGTAAAAAGAGGAAAGGTGGCAAAAAATAAATAAATTTGGATAGTTTTGATTTAGAATTGATCAGAAACAAGATAATTGAGTTTTGTACTGTACGAAAAGAAATACTCACTGTCATGAAATTGCTACAAATTCTTCGGGAGGAAATCAATTTCAATGAAGGAAGAGAATCATTAAGGTAACAAAAATGAATTTTATTTTCTTTCATTTTGAATATAATCTAAAAACATAGTAATCTAAAAATAACAATCTTATTTTGTCTTCAGATTTATTTTGAAAGACATCGGATTCGAATTCGTGAAGTGCCAAACAAAAACGACTATTTTAATGGAGCGACATGACAAAGATACACAGATTCAAGTTTGGAGCGTATGCAAAAGAATCGAGAAGCCGATGATAAGCTAGATGTGGTTTATTTAAATGAAACCTACATACACGATTCATGTTCAGTGAACAAATGCTGGCAAAATAAAGAAATATGTTGCAGGCCCATCTAAAAGTACTGCTGCTGCGACCGTATTGCTGTTATAAAAGAATGGCTTCAATCAAACAATATCCCTTACGACGATAATTGGCGTAAATGTAAATTACTGGAAGAAGTGAAAAATCATAAGTCTGAACCTAAATATCCGGTAGATGAGATTTTAAAATAACACGGCCACGAAGTCTTGTGGCTCCCTCCATATCATTGTACGTTAAATCCCATAGAATTAATCTGGGGAATAATGAAACAAAAAGTTGCGGGTAAAAACGTCAACAGACCTGCAAGTGATATAAAATCTTTAACAGAAGAAGCTTTCTCTCAAATAGGGATCGACGAATGGCGAAAATCTTGTAAACATGTAATAAAAATTGAAAATCAGTTCATAGAACAAGATCGAGAAGAATTGAGATGCAGGAGGAAAAGTTTATCATAAATACTGCGTCTTCCTCTTCCGATGAAGACTTTTTTTATGGATGTGCAGTATTTGGAACCATTTTCAAAGTTCTGATAGCCTATAATTAATTAATAAACTCATGAACAGAGTAGTTGGAGTTTTCATCTAAATTTTGAACCCCACATTCGCCACAGTAAGATTTTCAAAAATTATCCTTGCACATTGGATACATTTTTATATTTGCATGTATCACACACAGAATCAGCCGCTATAAGAAAAAAAAAGTATCAAAACGTTTTACTCCAATTTCCCCAGTATTGCTAGCGTCAATTTCTTTTTTCCCTTTTTGCCATCAGATTCTGGTAGACCTATACATCCTCTTTGGGCACGCAGTGAACTCATTGATACTGACCACAGAGTACATTAACCCTTAAAAGCCTGATTTTTTAAATCAAATTTAAAAATATATAAATGTACCCTTTACTGTGTTTACTAATGAGGAAAAATAGTAAAATAAATTAAAACGATATTTTTATATATTTATTTTGAAAAAAAGATTTGGTATCATTTTTGATACTTTAGGCATCACGGTAATCAAAATATTGAAATTTATTTAATAATGAAATAATGCAAAACAGGGATTTTTCTTATTATCACATAAGGAAAATTTTCATTTTTTACATAACCATGAAGTAAGCTTTCGACAATTTTGATATTTACATTTATTTCTTGAGTCCATAAAAACTTTTTCATGTCCCACTCGATCATAACGTATGTCAGTTGAGGGTAAGACCTGGACACAAGACCGTGATCTTTTGGAGGGTGGTTCAACATCATCATCTTTTCGACTTGTACTTGGCCTTCCACGTTTATTTTCAGGTCGATTTTGATACTGACATAAGGTGTCAGCAAGCTCTGTTCTGAAGTCACCTAACTTCAGTATGTCCTTCTGGGGTGTTCCTCTTTTGACGTTAACGTTTTTGTAGAGTACCCAAGAGTTGATTATTGTAATATCAAGTAGATGATAGAACAACCTCATTGTCCACTTTCTAGATTTTATGGGTATATGGTATCGCCCAATGAAGCTGTCCATCAGGTCAACGCCCCCCATGTGGGCGTTATATTCCTTGATTACGCGAGGACAAGGTACTTGAATATGTTTTTACGTTTTATTTTTTTGTCGTAGCGGGTTATAGCTCTGCTGGTTCGCAACGAACATAAGTGGAAAGCAATAGCACTTGCTTATTGTCCTTCCAACTTGTTGCCGAGAAATCCATACCTTCAAAGGTAGCAATATTTTCATGATAGGCTCCTCTTGTTACTATGGACTTCAAAACTTTTTATCTTGCAACTTGCAAGTCTTGCCCAGTCTGTTCCTCTGGACGGTACCAAGACAGTAAATACCTTCTTTGGTTAGGTAATGTAATAAAGGAATATTGGTATAAAATTGTCGAAATATAGGATATGGTTAACATTCCTTGGTATTGGTCTTAGCAATCGAACGACTGTATTCGATACCACTCCTAAATCCGGTTCGTGTGGTAATCTCTCAACATTCTTAGCTCCTGAGTATACCTCAAAACTATATGCGTAACCCGAAAGGCTGCACAGCACATATCATTTCAATCCCCACTTGTGGGGTTTGTTGGGCAAATATTGCTTCATAAAATGTTGTATTTTGGTGGCACACATTTGCTAGTCCAGTGATAGCCGATGGTCAAAAGGTCCAGAAACGAATCTTTTATTCAAGTGGTCTAATACTGGGCGAACCTTGTGCAGTCTGTCGTGTTGAGTATGATCAGGTGGCAAGTGTTTATTGTCATCATTCATGTGAAAATTTGTCTAATCTTATCCAACCTGTTCCGATTCATGGTCCGGGCAATTGGTTCAAATTTTGATTTATTCGACCAGTACGATCTCACGCTCGGATAATGATAAACACTTGTGAAAATAAGAATGCCAAAAATTTACGTAATTTAAGAGAGTCACAACTTCTGTGAAGTTAGGATTTTTGTATCGGATACTTGTTTGATTCTTCTACAAGGAATTTTAATAATTTCTCAACAAAGATCAATATCATCTTCATTTTAACTGGCCTCATCCTCAGAATTTTCACCATTTTCTAGCATCCGTAACATAGCCTCAATATCGTCCGGCTTCATTTTCAATTATAATATACAGTTAAGTAAAGGCTAAGCACATTCAATCCAACACCAAACCAAGCGTATAAACATGAAACAATACTAAAATCAGTCAGAAATTGAACCAAAACAGGTAGGTAAGTAAGGCGGATTCAAACAGCCCAGAATGCCTGTAGTATCAAAATTGATACTTACAAAAACATCAAGTTTTTCTTCAAGCAAAGCAGGTGTAAGAAAAAAATATAAATCATAATAAAAATAAGATACTCACCTATCGCACAAGTCTTTTTAATTTACAAAAAATTTAAAAAATCAAAGAAATTAATAAGCGAAACTTTTTGTAAAACTATGTCACCCATTCAATGCGGCGGGAAACCGAAATGTCATATTGTTTGTCATCTTTCGACACTTTACGTTTGTTTTTGTTTTCTAACTTGAAGATTATCAGTGAAAGGTTACATGTAAACAGCCTAATATTAAAATAAAATCGATTGTAGGTGCCCAATGCGATTTATAACCTCGGTATCAAATTTAAAACTTCAGGTATTTAAGGGTTAATACACACTGAAAACATTGACATTCACACAGATGAACTTGTGCGATATGCGATTTGGAGGATTAAACAGGTTAGGGCCTGAATAGTTACAACCCGCATTCAAGATACTTCATTCGATGGAGATACTCGAGGCTAAAAACTTACATTCACTAATTTGGCACTAATGTGCACACTTTATTTCCAGATTTAGTATATGTATAGATTTTAGTCTTTTAAAGTAACTGAATAAGATGCGAAGATTAAACTTAATAAAGGAGTTAGCACTTTGGTTTTATTTGTTCAAGTTGGTATTAAATTTGAAAATCTTTGTTATTTGAATAATATTCCGAATTATAATTATTTTATTCAATTTGAAACAAAATGTCAAAATTTCAAATTCAACATGTTGTATTTGTGGTCCGACATCATTCATTGCTTCATTTTAAGGTTTAAAGACTTGATCCTTCAGGAGTCCTGCCAAATAGAAATCCCTTATCTCTTCATAGTTCTATGGGTAACCGGCGTTTTATTATATGGGAAAAGGAGCAAATGAACAAGCAGCTCACCTGATGGTAAGTGATTACCATCCCCCACATACATCTGCAACATCAGAGGAGCTGCAGGTGCGTTGTCGCCCCAGGAAAAGTGGGCCTCCGATTACCTCTCACTAAGCCAGTGTAAAAGCACAAAGTGCCTATACTTCACGACGGTATTCTGCGAGGTTGTGGTACTACCGGTTGAGCTGGCCCATTCGAGCAGTAGCAAAAGCCGCAAAAGTTGGCTCTACCTCGTACAAAAATTACGTAATAAATAACTACAATTAAAAAGCTTTTGAGGTTGTCTATTAATAATTTAATAATAACATTAAAAACCATTCACAACATTTTAATGCTGGGCATTGATTTTGACAGCATACAATTAACTTGTACTCACTGATAGGATTAATAACGAAATTGATATGAACTACTAGTTCCTATTTCAATGGTCATGGTAACATAACATAAAATAAATATTATTGATACTGATTGGCCTAATAATGAGAAATGATTTCCAGAATAAAATGGAACTTATATCTCATTTTTTGGTATTTCTCCTAATTGCTTATAAGTTACTTTGTTGCTTGCTTGAGGTATGCAATAAGATCTGCTCTTTCATTAGCCTTTTTCAGGCCTGCAAACACCATTTTGGTACCAGGGATGTATTTCTTTGGGTTTTCAAGGTATTGAAATAAGGTGTCCTCATCCCATGTGATGCCTGAAAGTATGAAAAAAATATTAGAGACTTTGTAATTGTCGTGAATGTATATTATCAGTAAGATAAGATAATTTTGTTAATCTAATGACTTTTAGGTAATTATACTAAAATCTGATATCAGAAAACCATAATTAATATTAAACTAAACATGTATAAAGTAAAACTTGTAAAAAATAATAAAGTACTTGAGACAAAATAATATTATAAATACTCTCTGTATATATAAGGGACAGTCAAAACATTTCTCTTCTAACCAGTTTAAATTAGTTTTGTATTTATTTGTTTTAAGTCCAAAATGTGCAAATACTTTGCTTTACATAAAATATTGATTTTATTGTATGTCCTTTAAATTTAATAATCAATATTTGAAAGGAAAAATTAAGGGTTAGACATGTGAAAGTGAAATAATTTTGTATTATTTCACTTTAACATAATAAAAACATATGAAAATAATAGTTTCATTTCAAATAATGGAATATTCCCTAATAATTTTAACTAAATAATTGACTTAAATATAATACAAAATTTGTTGGTATTTTATTTTAATCACAGTATTCAATCCTGCAGTATCAGGGTGGCAAACAATGTACCCTATCCATGGAAAAAGGTACAATTTTTTTTAGAACAAAGAGGATCAACTGCTCTGCATTACAAATTATTAGTTATTTAGTGACTTAATACAAGGTGTTATGGCTAGCCTGTGTGAACACAGCAACGGCATTTAAGATTTGTTGCCTTATAAATATATAATATTATTCTTTTGATACAATTCTTCATTGTAGGCTATCTACTACTGATTTTATTAAGCTGCTTTGATTTATTATTAAATAGAAATTGAAATATTAATTATTAATGATAATAATTTATAGTTAAAACATTAAAAATAAAACCTTGAGAAGAGAACTTTATCCTCTTCACTTCACACACACAACACAACACAACTTCTTCTTTATACAGCTTTTGAAGGAGATAGTAGATTTGGACATTGATAAGACTAAATTTAATAAAATGTTTGACTTTGACTGACCTTCATCAATGTACAGTAAAGTTAAATGGAAAATTGCTGTTACTTTGTATTCCCATTTACAACTTTTACAATGCAGTTTCTATCAGCACTAGCTGTGTATGCTCGAAGCATAAAAAGAAATTATGAAAAAATAATCCTTCTTAAGCGCTTTCCTAGTGTGATTTTGAATAGCTTACAAGATAATTAATTGTTACACTTACATTATAACTACTGTAAGTGTATTTTACTCACCCTTAGCTTTGTTGGCTTCTGAGTAGGAGAATCCAGGTGCTTGACCAGTTTTGCGTCCAAAGAACCCATGAAGATTAGGACCTACTTTGTGTTTGGCACCTGCGTCAACCTATATCATAAATTAATTTGTTTAAAATTAATAATATTAAAATTGAAAATAGCTATAATATACCACTATTATTTATACTGTGAAATTTTGCAATTTTTGTGTGATAGCGTAAATTGACAAATTTGACAATTTGCATTCATCATTATATATTATTTGTAAAGTAAAATAATTTGCTCACAGTGTGACATTGAGCACATCTTTGCACAAAGATTTTTTTTCCGTTTTCAGCATTACCGGCAGGTACACCCATGTTTGTCTGAAAATTAAATAAGAAAAGCTATAGCTTAATATAAAAATACACGTGTTACATAATACCATTCATAGCAGGCTAAATTTCAACAATAATATTTAAACTTTGGAAATATCTATTCTATAGTTTTTAATTTATCTTTTTAAAGCTATAAACAATTATTTTTATCTAACTGGGTCAGGATCAATGTCACTCAGTAGGGAATTTCAAGGTTTTAATGTCGTAATGACATTATTACGTAAGCTTGTGAAATTAATTTTGCGTACAGGAACTAATCAAAAAAAATATAAATGAAAATGAAAGATTTGAACAAAGTAAGCTAAGTTTACAATTACATTTTATTACATTATAAAATTGTAGAATTGGAAAATTTTTTAGGTTACCAGGTCGATCAATACGAACAATATGTCGAAAACTTATCTTATTTCATTTACGTAACATGTTTGTAGCAAATAATTTGTACTTACTTTTTGTGACCAAAGAATTAACTTAAATTTAAGATTACGATACAATCGTACAATATGTCACTAGACAGAACCAAGAACAAAATTCAACTAAGAACTGAGGCTTAAGGGAGAGGGAAGGGAATAGAGGGAAGCTGAGTGATAAATGTGCTCGTTATATTATACAGCAGATGAAAAAAGTTAAAAAATAATGCTTAAGCAGTCGGCTATCCGCGCTGAAGCAATTAACTTTTTTATGCGCAAGCTCGATTACAATCATATGCCATCTATTAAGAATTCTTGAAGGTCTGACAAGTGACACCTGAATCACGTATCAATTATGTTCCTTAGATGTTCAAAATGTGACGTTGTTTCGCTATAACACTTTTACCAAACTTGAAATAACGGTGAAAATTAAATATATTTAAACCGAAAATATTTTACATGGTTTCGACTTGTTTTCTGCTACTTATGCTGAAGTATATCAAAATAGAGATAGAATCGCAGTTCGCTTTCTTCTGTTGCGATAAGCTCATTCGCCTCTCGTTAGATTGTCGTACGTGCTTTGTCGCGCGCAGTTTTAATGATATATTATGACATAAAAATATTCTGCGCTTAAATATACCATTTCGTTACAACGCGTTTGTGGTTTACAGCCGTTGTGACTGAGTGATGTTGCCAACTTCAAAATTATCTCCCCTAAGAGTGATTTAAAAATCCCTAAAATCAATACTTCCAATGTTCTATAACATTATATTGTTTCGTAGAATATAAGATATGCAGAAGATGTAATTTCTTTTTTTTTCTAATTTGTCATATGAATTCACCTTTTTAATTTCAATTACTTACGAATATGGTGATTGGTTATCCTTTAACTTGGACAAAAATTTATTTATTACAGCGCCATTTAATATTATAAATAGACACTTACTTCTTTTGTAGAAAACAAACTTTTGGCATTTTTCTTGATTTAAAACATGGCAAAAAGTGTCAAAATATGTAGATAAGCAAGTATGGTGGTAATTTAATAATGGTTTGGGATAATTTTTTAGAGCAAAGAATGGAAGATTTGTTCTAGGGCATGTCATATCGTGGTATAGCGTCAGAAAATTGTTCATTTCAACAAGATTATTTACTTAATTTTTTTATTGGATTGTGTTGACAAATGCGAAATAGCCTACCTGATAGTAAATGGCTACTGCACTTCATGGACATCTGTAAACAACTTCAATTGAAGAAAGTTACAGAAATGGGTTGTCAGCCGTGAATTACTTTGCGGATATCCCTTATTTTAAAGATGTCAGAAAAAATATACTTCCGCATGCAAATGCCAATAATTTTTTTGTAACATATTGTTACGAGCTACGGGTTGCAAGATTGAAGAAAAAGGCCGGTTTCTAAAACTTCTATTTATTTTTAACACTTACAAAGGGAGTAAGCAGAGTTTCTTCTTGATGCGCTGTTCTACGCACGTGATCTTCCACGGGTCTTCTTATTAATAAGCAATCCCCTGTCGTTTCTACCTTTTTCTTCTTTTCTTCGTTTTTCTCTTCCTTTTCTTCGCAATCTTACGCTTCCACTAACTTCAGAAGTCACTACAGAACTGTCCATAGAGCGCTCCAATGCTCCTTATATAATCCCGAAATGGTATTTAATTATCATTGAAGAAAATAGGCTTGTATTCTAACCAATGTAAAGCCACCTTATTTACCTATCAAAGAGTTTTATTAACATTGACTGTTAATTTATAGAGCATTATTTCTTTTGACTTGTCATTCGAAGACTTGACAGAGACTCGTAAGAGTTGACAAGACATTATCGGGCATTCGTTACAATATTCAAACTAAAATTATAGTAATTTAAAGTAGCGGTTACTAAGGGAATCAACTCACAGCAATGAAAATATAGAAGGTTTATTATAAGATTTGTTTAGAAGGAGTCAATGTTTGAAGACATCCTAGAAACTCAACAGCGCCTCAAATCGTGAAATATCAAGTTCTCTCGGTCTCAAGATCGGATTGATTGCGAAGCGAAGAGATCTCATCTCTATTCATTTATTTACCGTATTTACAACCAATAATGTTCTGAGGAACTGTTCGAAATGCTAATCCTAGCTGCTAAATTCCACCATCGCACATCGCGGCACAGCACCATCTAGATGTTTGGCAATACACCACAGTGCATTTGTTTTTAAAAAGTTCTGTCACGCACTTTGACTTTGTGGAATAAGCTGTTACCAGTGGTATTTCCGAACAGTTACTTAGGCTTAGGAACCTTCATGGAAAGAGCCTATTCCTTCCTTAAAGGCCGGTAACACACTTGCAGGTCCTCTGGTGTTGCGGGTGTACATGGGTGTCGGTAAACACATCAGGCGAGGGGCTTGCAGGTTTACCCTCTTTCCAATAAAAAGAAACTCAGGTACCACCTGTTGCAGTTATTGACTTGAAGAAATAGAACAGACGATATCCAATAAAATGCAGAATGAAATTATAACTGCAGTATTTTCTTTTTTGTATCAAATAAGGAAGAAATAAAGTTGTTTTTTTCATCAGACAGTCTGTATCATATTACGCAAGTGTTCATGGTGAACTAATAATCTGCCTATCCACTGTGATTCGATTCCGCTTGATCAATGAGGAATGCCTACGTAAGTAAGTAGGTACTTGTAATTTCGTGATTGTAATTATGTTATCAATCTCGTGGCTCGTGGCTGTGATTATACAATTGGATTTTTCTTTTGATGGTTATTGTTGTTACTACTACATAATAAATAAAAATTAAAACATTATTTCCAGGCACATACGATAATGATTTATATTATATTTCAATAACTTGTCTATTTACAAAGTATAGCTGTACTTTGATATTGTCATCAGCTTATTTAAGTCCACTACTGAACGAAGGCCTCTTCTAGAAAGCACGTGCAAAGTGGCATCCAGCATAAGAGCAGGTACCCCTGGAATAGTGATTCTAATAAGTATGATGACTAATCTGGGATATTTGGTTCGGTAAATTCGGATTTGGGACTTTATCTGGTGTGCTGCTACAGAAAATCACAAAAATACCGTGTTCCATCATTCCCTAATAAATCATGCTGTGATGCATGCATTTTTAACACATGGTTACCAATAAACGAAACCATGTCTTGGGTGTGAAAAATAACACGATATGATTTTATCGAGGAAACAATAGACAGCTCTGTTCTCCCTACGGAGAGAAGCATTATTTCGGGGCTCTGCCCCCTTCAGTGGATTCAATCAGTGCGCATTAATATGTGCACGTCCTTGGATTGCGTTGCTTGACTTCACGTCGCCTTCAATGCGGACAATCAAACCCGACTAACTTATCATCGAGAGGCTTTTGTGGGCCGTGGTTGTATTCTTTTGGTTCACTGTGTGGCCTACTACACATAGCTCGCAAAACTGACAACCGTTGGGGAAAAAAGGTTCTTGAGTGGCAGCCACGTACAGGCAAAT
Source organism: Bhutanitis thaidina (assembly GCA_029286595.1). Classification (NCBI taxonomy): domain Eukaryota; kingdom Metazoa; phylum Arthropoda; class Insecta; order Lepidoptera; family Papilionidae; genus Bhutanitis; species Bhutanitis thaidina. The sequence continues at coordinate 8,010,761 of JAGSMS010000005.1, forward strand.
GCAGTGTGGGACGACCCCCCACAAGATGGAGTGACGACCTGCGCAGTGTTGCGGTAAGTCATGTTTGTAGGTGGCTCAGGACCGAGCTTTGTGGCAATCTTTGGGGGAGGCCTATGTTCAGCTGTGGACTTGTGATGGGCTGAAATGATGATGAATATTAGTGATGCTCTCCCCATCACTAATCTCTGGGATTTAGGTTCGGCAAATTTGGATGTACGTTTCTCCATCATTCGGTCGATAAAACCTCGTTTGTTCGCTAGCAGACGTGATGGATACGTGCGTGTAAGTTTTATATTAGGGAATAAAAATAGTTATTATTTGACTCTCTAATTTGAATTAAAAACTACATGCAATGCGTATTTTTTATATTTTAGTAAATAATAAGTTACTTATTTTGGGCTCGTAACTGGTTCATTGGGTTTTTATAATGAGTGTAGCTAAATTTATGTTTTATAATTTAATTTGTATATAACGCTTTTTATTCAACACATTTTAAATTAGTTACTATTATGAAGATTGATTATCCTCTTGTTTGGACAAAAATTACTTATTACAGCGCCATCTACTATTAAAAAAAGATATTTACTCCTTTCGTCTACGAACGTTTTCTAAAACAAACTTACCTTATTCCTTGATTAGAAATGGCACGGTTTCAAGTTTCAAAATATGTCTATAATTTAACATTGCTACGCTAGATGTCTGTATTTATTATAAATAATGGAGTATATTTTTCCACGATGGCAATAGTATAGTATATAATATTATCAAAAAGTATACGGGTCGTACGTAGTGGGAAATCAATAATGGTTGGGAATAATTATATATAAAGATACTTAACTTTTTTCTTTTGAATTGGGGAGACGAGACGTTTAAACAACAATTTAAAATATTTGCGTTCATTATGTAAGAAACTTTGATCGATTTGCCGCCATTTCTTAAATTATTTTTCACCGTCATTGTTAAATTACATGATGGAGTAGGAGGTTTAAGAAAAGGGTAGGGAGAGCGGCGGTTCGTAATACTGATACTCCTCTCCCTCTACAACTTAGCCGCATCAGCAGAGCGACCTCCGCCAGAGTCTCGGAGGATAGTGAGCCACGTAGGTTCATCTTCGTTCACCGTGAGAAACTAAGCCACGGCTACTAATAGCCATCAAGAGGCGACTAAGGGAAAGCTTTGAAAATCGCAATAGCTGCCGACGGATGTTGGGATAACCATCTCGAAAAATACCAGACATGATGGGCAGCGGTGTCTGAGGTGTGAGGTGTCTAGTACTGTGATCCTCTTGCCGAGCGTGGCGGTCATGACAAATCCTCATTATTGGAGAGATCTATGTCCTGCAGTGGACTATTAACGGGCTGCTGTATATATATCGCTTGCACTGCGATAAGTATGTGCATATAACTTTTCTTATTATTACACTGTAGCTTTGAAAATAGCATTTGAATGTGCGTCAGAACATAGGGCAATACTATGTAGAAAAAATTAAAAAATGATGAGTTTGTAAAACTTGAATTTTGCCTTTCCCAAAAAAAAAACTTTTCTCCAAATTCATATTGAATCCAAGATCCTTAATATGTAGTATATAAATGGAAGGTTGTTTGTTTGAATATTAGTCTTTGGATTAAACGGAATTTTATGAAATTTGGGAGAGAAGTAGTTTATATCGTGGAAGGAATAGAATACTTTTTATCTCCATAAATAGTTCAGTTAGAATAAAATAATGAAGACAAAGACCCGGACAGTCGTTAAACAAGCTATACACTGAATTAAAAAATGTATACTTCAACTGTAGTGGTATTAATATGTTATCGTTTGGTCTATAGTCGAGAGCGTTCGTAGCATATTGACTGTGCGTTTACATTCAATATTGAGTGAGCCATCGGGCTTGGCATTCAATTGTCCCTAACATAATTACTCGGACTTCTGATCGGTAGATTGAATTCCGGACCTTGATAAGGGTTACGGCTGGCCGACTGGGAAATTTATTCGAATAATGTTGTTAACAGAAATGGACGCAATAATTTAATAACCGTGTGCTATTTGAATTATTTAAAGTGAGAACTAATCTCATATATTACAATTGTTTATTATATTTGTTGAACACTGTCTATTACGGTAAAAAAAAAGTAAAGTAGTAACTTGCAAGTGTCCACAGCTGGGCAAATGTCTGAGAGGGTTTTGGAGCCGGGAAGGGCCCGCCACAATGCAAGCGGGTTGGCCTGTTTCACATATTAGTGTACTATAAATTTAAATTCACTTATATCTTAAAAACTAGGGTACGTCTTATGAATATTTTAGAAAAATGTTGTCTACTCAATTTTCAACAACGCCCAGGAAAATTTTAGCGCTACTAAAGCGGGCGCTTTGACCTACTAAGCTACCACGGTTCTACGATTGTACCCATTTTCTACTACAGTAGTATTATCCACTATGCCATAAAAATATTTCACAACAATTCCGTTTGAAGTTATTTCTCCATAAAATCATACTATGTTATTTTTCTGCATATTATACTCAGCCACTGCATTTCACAAAACTGTTGAAGATCGTGACCTTAAAAATAGTGAAAAGACGTTGGTCTTACTCGTACTTAAGTACGTAGCAAAATAGGCGTGACTTAATCACTATCCAAAGTAGTGATTAAGTCTTTCCTAATCCTACCAACAAACTGATGGCGGCAGCAGCGACTTAGACTTTACATGTAAGGTACTACGATCGTCAACCAGCCTGCCGAGCGTATAGATCGTGGCAAATCCTCTCTTTGGGAAAGGTCTATGTGGAGCATTGGACTACTGAGAGGCTGCTAAAGAACAATATCGAAATAAGTAATAAACCCTTTGAAGTATCTTACGTTGTGAAAGGAGTTAAGTTATGTGTTGAGGCAATAGAATTTTTAAATCGTGGTAAAGCCAAGTTCTATTTTTATGACATGAGGGGTTATGTGACTTACAACTATGTAATTTTTTTTAACAGTGTTTGAAACAGTACAACCTTTGAAAATCAAATAGGATTTTACAAGTACGAGTAGTAAATTAAAAGCGGTAGTAAAGTAATATCAGCGATGCCCTAAACAAACTTTTTCTAGTCACAATGTTTCTTTTCTAAATTGGCAATTTCGTCAGGCAGAGAATGAAAAAAAATAATATGCTTTGTAAACATGACTAGAGAATCCAATCAAGCAATGTTAGTAAGAATTTAGTTTATGGCTTTCTTTGAAAAATATTTTGGTGGAATAATATAGCAGAAGTTCTGCGATGTGATCACTGTCATTAGGTAATCATTCTTTTCTTTTACGTTACAGAACGTATCGCCCCTTTTATTTCTTAGAGGTATGTAAAAAGTTTTACAACAATTAGTATGAAATCTATATATATTAATTTTGCGTGAGCTTACGATATATTGTTTGGTTACCTTGCTCTTTTAATGTTTTATGCATCCATTTGTTTTGTGATGTACATTTAAAGTTAATTAATTTATGTATATTTTCTTATTTATGATATATATATTCTATGGTTTGATTGTCGCTGGGATAAATATTTCTATGGACTACAAATAATTGTTCCGGGTCTTGGGTGTTTGTCCATGAACTATTTATGTATATAAACTGCTTTCACGACGTAGGAGAAATATCTACATTTCTCAGAAAGAAAAAAGATGAACAATTTTTTGAATTCTATTTCAGAGCAACGGAAACTTCAAACGCAGGCTAGTGCTATTTTCTGACGTTACCATTCATGGCTGTGCTCGACGGCGAGCTCGACGTCGAAGCAGCGTTGATTTTGAAAATTAAAGTCGAGGCTATGAGCGAGGCGATCATCGAACGGCAAGCTGTTCTTTGTGCTTAGCGAGTACCGTTTTTCATAGAACAATTGTCAATCTGGAGTAGTTGCACCAAAAGCCGTAAGATGGGCCTCCGGTTACCTCACTCACCGAACGAAACGCGGAAGCACAAGATGCCTCTACTTCACGCCGGTATTCTGCGAGGTCATGGTATTAAACCGGTCGAGCCATTTCTACAGCAGCTAACGCCGCCGCTTGGCTCTACCACGCCGTCGCCGAAGCGTCGAAGTGAAGGTTGAGTAGCTTAGAAAATCGCAAGGCTGCATGGACGGTCGATAAGGTCTTGGACCCGTGTCTCGTAGGCCTAGTTATCTAAGCGGAAATAAATCTTGAGTCAAAGTAACATAAACTAAAAATATATCCTTTGACTAAACTGTCGTAGGGACTTTAAGTATCAAATACGAGTATCAGAGAGGGATTAAGAGTCGGGAAGAGCCCGCCACGCTGCTCCAATGCGGGTTGGCAGGCTTCACATATCCTCTAAATAATATATATATATATATATTTAATATATAATTAATATATAATAATTAATATATAAAATTAAAATATATTATTAGAAATAATATATATTAGTATTTCTATCTTTATTTATATTATTATTTTTATCTTATATTAAGTCACTCGCGGTCTATGAAGCTAAGGTGAGCGTCTTGACCACTGGGCTACCACGGCGTAGGGACTTATTTAATCGAATTTTGTATTTAAAATATTTTCTTGTTATTTGTTTCCATTTATTATGCGAGTATTTAATTATCTTTCTAGGTAAGTACATAAAAATAGACATTTCAAACCATTTTGCCATTTACATATATTTTGGAAGTAAATTTTTCAACATGAAAATGCAGAAACGTAGATTCAAAACTTTGTCAGATACAAAAAAAGTGACCTGCCTACTAGATAGCCAATTATTTCCAATTTAATTACGGGCTGTGAGGCATTGCATCCTCAGGGCGAAAACACATCTTTAACCTTCTTCGATTGAAGCTGTTGGGCCATGGGCTGCAGTAGCCTCTTACAATCAGGTGGTCTGATAGCTCGTTTGTGACCCCAATCAGAAATAACAGAAATAAAACCTATAACATATTTACCTGCTTTGCACTTCTTACTAAAATTGTTTATCTATCGCTATATTGTCGTTTTGATAAAAAAGAAGATGGAACATGATATTTGACCATAGTAAAACTATTAATTACATAGAATAATAATAATAGTAATATCCTTCTATAAGGTGCAGGAATGTATAATCTTGATTATGAATGTGGTGCTCTCTCTTATATAGGGCAAAATAAAAGATCAGTAAAACCCGCGTCAAGGAACACAGCTGAATTAAAACATAGACGCTATATTCTAGATCGTTCCAACCATTACATTTAATTTGGAGGATAACGAATCCTCGCAAAAGACCTCAGATTCCTGCCAAGGATGATTCGCGAAGCTATTGAAATTAAAAAAAAACATCTTTATTTCAATAGAGAAGATAGCTGGGTGCTACGACCTACTTGGGATCCTGTAGTAAATTAAATTAAATCCAAGACCAAGCATACTACTGCACGACTTCAAGATACTGTAAGCTCATTCAGCGTAGATCGAACCAAACATTTATAATTAGAAAGATGATTGGAATAGCTAATTATAAAAAATGAAAAATAAGAAATATTTTGAATATTTATTGGAGGGTTATTAACGATAGTAATCTAAATCCTAAATTTACAACCAAATACAAGCTTGCTTGTCCTTAGAAGAGCCAGTGAGTCAGGGGTCAGGGAGCTTGGTTTAATTCCATGGGATGCCCGGGATCTGGGTTACTATCTGCTCGGCGGTGAATGAAAACACCGTGGGAAAACTGGTATGAACGACAAATGATAATTCGCGATTTATTTCGAGAAAATGTGACGTCCGCTAATCTGTCCTGGAACATCAGCGTTGAAGACTCAGCTTAAAATCTCCCTTAAATAGTGAAGGAAAGTAGTTTAGTTTACACGTTTGTATCAAGATTCAAACTATGCTATATTATAATGTAACATATTTAAAATTTTTAAGCTTTTTAATGTATTTTTTTTTTAGATACAATGACAATTATTTAAAATATAGTCCGAGAAAACAAAGAGAAGCTTGTGGCCACTGATTAATTTTAATGATGTTGTCTTAATAGTCTTTTGTAACTAAGCATCAATTACAATATCTTGTTATTATAAAATAATGAACAGAAGGCCCTGTTGTTCTCATTTTCATTTTGTTGTTTTATTTATTAAGCTATTTCAAATACGTAAGTATGATATTTACAAGCATATTTTTTATTGAGTGTCTTACTATGTTTTATGTAATATGCATCTCGGCTGTGTGAAGTCTTTGAAATACCTATTCTAAATCTGCTGCTCGACATAGTCGTTTTCCAGAAAGTGCAATAAAAGTTATGATTCTTTCAACGGAAGGTTTGGCGTACTCACTGTGTCAGCCTGGTGTGGCGAGAAGCATGAGGCCGGTACATTCGCAGTCCAACTCACGCACGAGTTGTGCTACTCTCCATTACTAATCCTTGGACTATAGTTTCAGTAAATTCTGATTGAATTTCTACCCTAGTTTCATCGACAGAGCTTCGTTGAAATTTGGTTAGTTATATTATGAAGGTACGTTTTATTTACTTCTTTAAACATTCGTAATTGTTACATTGTAAAGAAATCTCGTATTCCGTGTTCATAAAGTTTTACATCTCTTGCAATATAGAATGAATTTCAGAAAGACACAATCTCACAATTCTCCTCATCCTGATCTTAAAGCCGCCTCTGGTACAATGCAGATTAATCAAATCTGCATAGATACTACATGTCTACCGAATGTCGGATGATTTGTGGCCTGAGGATATGACGGTCTGTGCTGGTGACAGTGGTGTAGTGTCTAGTATAGTATAGGATGTGTAGTCGGTCTTCTCAGCCTCGTTTATTGGTCAGCTGGGTGCAACGTGTCCAGGTCTGGTTGAACAGCATCATCCATTTAAATAAAAAATATAAAAATGACCACTAAATTTTCTTGACAAATCATTACCGCTATCTCAACTATGGCAGATTTGCCATAACTGTCACGATTGGATGGATGGCAGGATGGGCAATCCCATTACCAAAAATTCGTGTCTTTGAGGAGGTAAGTAGTACCTTCACCGTCTTGTATATACAGGACCAGCGATTTTTCTGCCTTTACTCACACTTCACATGGCGAGAATATGAGAATAGTTCTTTGAAGTCCCAACCACATGATTAGTTAAAAAAAAACTATATCTTCTTATAATGAGAAAAGTCCCGTTACTTTTTTCATTTGGAGTCCAATGAATAGTGGGACTTTTGAATCCCTATGTCGTTTAAATTATTTTTGAAATAATATGTTTAGGCGTTTTTAGGAAGCGATCCGAAATATTATTAATATAAGCAAATGACTTAGGATCGATGTAGAACTAAATTAGTTATTGTACGCATGGAAGCTTCAATCACAACATGCTGTGATTACATTGAACACATTTGCATATTATATGTATCTAAGTATTCATGTAAATTTAACATAATATCAAACAACTATATATGATTGAAAAGTTGCTTCCTTTGGCAGTACACAGGAAATAAATATTATTTGTACATTAATTATACCAACATTGGTTTATAATGATATTTAAAGTATTTATATACATTTCATATCCATATACTTGTAAACAGGCGCTGCTTGTGGAGATTAGCCAGCTCGGGTTTCCGAATCGCGAATACGTTTTCTTAAATTCTTATTTAGTTATTCATTTTATCATAGAATATACTTTAATTGCCTGTAAGATTATTCCTTGATTTTATTTTATATTGTAATATTGGTAACTAAGTTTAAAATGTGCTAAAAAATACAAAAAAGTATAACTATGGAGTTTATTTCGTTTGCTTCTTCTCCGTCACAGAGCTCCGTGATTTTAAAAAATTACAATTGTCAAACGAAATTTGAATTTATACATAAAAAATAAAGAGTTATTATTCATTCATTTATTCATATTAATAAAACAATGTTTTGATACGAATACCTATATCTTTCTAAACTATTTTAATATTTCGTTTTCAAGTATGTTACGTATAAAAGTTAAAGCGTATTTTATTCAGTCGATCTTCTTCCAACTTACACTTCTTAATATTGACAAATTGAAATCTTCTTCCTAAGGGAAATCATGGAATGTTTTCTTTTGCTTACTTCCTAGAAATATCGTACGACCCAATAGAAAAATCTCTTATATGGCGTGATACAAATAAATTGTATTTTATGCGATTATTTTGTCCTAATTCATATGTGAATTTTGTAAAAGTTAGATTACGTAATATCTGAAACGTAAGCGACGGCTAAAGGCAAGTCATGAAAATCGCAATAGTAGCCATTGACAGATGGTGGATAACCATATCAAAATGTGCCGGACCAAAAATGATCAGACCGATGAAAGGCAGCTGCGTCTAAAGTGCGAGGTATCTGGTATTGCGATCGACAATTCGCTTGCTGAGTGTGGCGATTATGGTAAGTCCTCGTTGTGGGAGAGGCTACGTCTCGCAGTGGAATATCTCTGTGAATGTGTTATATATATACGTGTAAACCTTTCTACCTATTAAACTATTTCTAAAATAGGTATTTTTGATAAATAAAATAATCGAGTTCATAACACACCAGCCTCATAAACGATATTATTACACATCGTTAAATATTTTGATACTAATCGTTTCATTAACTACTTTTTCATAGAAGCGTCTTTGAAAAATGACGATCTGACAAAGTGGAACTCATAATCGTTTCTGTAGTTGGATATGATGATGATGATGATGTACTCCTGGCCGATTTCGAACACCGTGACACAACTTTCGATTACAATCGACAGTTGACAACTGCGCAGGATTATTAACTGTTTTGCTATTGCGCGTACATATGCGATGTAAGGCATAATATACGATAAGATCGGAGGAAGGATCAGATATAACGTTAGACACGGGACACAACACAACACGACCAGACCCGGAAACAAGTTCATTTGTGTTTTAAACAAATATTCTACTGGGATTCGAACCCTCTACTCATGCTTCAGCAGTCAAGTACGCTTACCACTAAGCCTCGTGGTCATTCTAAGTCACGTGGATATAACCTGTCGTTGTTGACGATCGCGTGTCTCAGTGGTTAGCGCATTTACTATTACTAACAATATTTGTGTATCTTAAGACCATGGTGCGCAATTCCGCTAGCAAATAATTAAGTCTTAGATATTACCTAGTTGGAAGAGAAGAAGTAAACCAGGACACCGCTTCCTCCTACAAATTCGCACAATACTTCACCACATCAATCACCCATACCAGCACTACATACGACGTTGGGCTCGGTGTGCCCGGCGAGCTAGGCGGCTGTGCGTCGCAGAGTTTAATCGCTTGATAATGCCTTGTTGCGAGGCGTATCACGTGCCGCGTTTTAAACGTTGGAGCTATGCGATACCTTGGGAGGAGTAGGGAGGCGAGTGGTCCTCTTCTTCTCTTTGAACTAGGTAATACCTATTCACCGATGTTTATGCATAAGCATTATGTATACACTTATGCCAATAGAATATCTCCCACGCAATTGAAAACTGCCTTTATCATTCGGAAATTGTAACCGTAGTCAAAATCTGCAGCAAGGATATCATAATTTTAATCATAATTTTACTACAATGGTATAAAATATATATGTAAATAATATACATACATATAAAATACAAGGATAGGAAATGTAAACACTTTTATATTATATTTTGCCCCGTGGTGAGTGAGGAAAGGAGTTTATCTTTACATCTGGTCAATTGAATTTTTTTTTACGGAAGAGACGGCAAACGAGCAAGCGGTTCACCTGATGGTAAGTGGTTACCGTCGCCCACATACAACTGCAACACCATAGATGCTGCAGGTGCGTTGCCGGTCTTTAAGGATATTTGGGAGATGGGAGGGGAGAGGAGGGGAATAGGGAGGGGGTGTGGGCCTCCTGTTACCTCACTCACCGAACGAAACGCAGAAAGCCGCCGCTTGGCTCTACCACGGTTGAAAAATTTCGGAAGTACTAAGGGAAACGCATCTCAAATACCGGGCTTAAAATATCCAGAGCGATATCGGGAAGCAGTGTTTAAGTTTCGACGCGTTCAGTACCTACAAAAATAGCATATTCTCCGGATAAGCAGGTCGATTATGGCAAATCCTATCGACTTTCGAAAGGCTTATGTCTTGTAGGTGTAAGAGAACTGATTAGTAGCTCAAGGTTTAAAATACCACGTTATGTATGACTGTGTTAGTCCACAGCTGGATGTAGAACATTTCATAAAAGCACCAACAAAACCTGGCATGCCATTTATGGATACTTTGATCATGCCTTACTCGGCATAGGCTAGGAAATTGGTGACTGCAGTGCCAGCACCCTCGTACTTGCGATCCTGCTCCCCATCACTATTAGTCTAAGGGATTTGGATTCAGCATTTACAGATGAATATACATTGTCAGTCATAGCCTGAGACTCGTTAGTCAAAGAAGACATTTGAAGAGAAAATTTTTATTTGCGTTTTATAAATCAGAATATAATTTATTATATATACTCAAAAAAGGCAATATAGAAAGGTCAAGAAGCATCAGACCTATGTTATACTAATTACGTGTGTGGACTATACAGGCTGCTAAGGTAAGAGGTAAATCCGGTGACAATGCTGACCACTTGGCATGTTCTATGTCATGTAAAAGCGAAGTATGTTGCGATGCGGAAGCCCGTATGAATATGCTGAACAAGAAGAGGTGCCAAATGAAAATCTGTAATATCTGCTTACCCCCATGAGTGATAAGGGTGAGTGCTATATATATATATATACATAGAACATAGACTATCATTTGGCACTTTGTTATAAAAAAAAACATAGCTTTTACCTAAATTAAGACTTATTAAGAGTAGGACTTTCTTTAGTATTCACTGGTATAGCCTTACCTAGCGAATATTTGACTACTGAATTACTATAGTTGAATAGACCCTTCTAGTTATAAACAACCAGCACATCATTTTTTTTTCAAATCACTGATTAGGTTTAGTACCACTCATATGCAGTTAATTTTCCCAAAAAGTATTAGAATTACGGAAACCTCTTTACAATAGTACTAACGTATCACTTTCCATTGATATTTTATAATAGTAGCGAATGCCTGCAAATTCGCTCATGTGATATTTGAAATTGATATTTGTATTTATTCGCCTCTAAGACATTTGTTTATATTTTATATATGGTTAAATTGTAATAGTGCCATTTGGTTTATTAGCGCAATTAAGTATTTGGGATAGGAGGGCATTAATAATATGTTTTTTAGGGTCTGTATGTCCATGAATTTGTTAACTAATCTCAAATTATACGATTAAATATTGCTGAATTAAAGTTGTAACCTATAAAGAAAATACTAAAAACAACAAATAATAGAGCAGCTTTGCTATTTATAATTTTTTTTAAATAATTTAGTAATAATATTTTTTTATTATTACTCATACACACTGGTTTCCTAACGATGTTTTCTTTCACCGCCGAGCACGAGGTAAATACAGCACTTAAAATTGCTATTAAGGTTTTAGTGGTGACGGCACTGGGGATCGAACCCAGGTCACTCAAGCTCTATGAAACTAAAAGTGTGCGCCCTGATTACTAGGCTACCACGGCTTTTCATGTAATTTTCACTTTTTAATAAAATGTATGTATGTACAAACCTTCTGCAGTCATTTTCTGTTTTATTATACTTATAGATAGATAATTATGTTGAGAAAATAGTATTAATGATTTTAAAATAAAATCAAAGTAAATAAAATTTTACACATGCTCTTTTACTTTTATAAAATGAACAAAGAACAAGATTTGTTAAAAAAAAACTGAATTACATTGTTAACACGAAACAAAGTTTTACTTAAAGTTTTGACTTGAGTAATTTAACTTAAGCGGTTAAACAGTCTTAGGCATATAATAGTCCGAGCTCCTTTACCTCGAAGTTAGACGAAGTTCTTTAAATAAGTATTATATAGAACTAAAGTTTTAATTGCAACTTAGATAATATTAACTATCGTTTTTAATCTTCTTCTTCTGACTTCAAGACTGATATTAACAAGAATTATTTAAAATATACAACCACTACGTTTTACTAGTGTTAACTTACGGAACCCAGACGAGGTTTCATTGCAGACATATGATGAAGCTCAGTGTTGGAGAAATAGGCGATGGATCGGTCAGGGAGTAAAAGAAAGGAGCGACACATATTTAGCAATTCAGTTCATTTTAACTCATACCTTAAAATTCGTAAAGGAGGCTTATATTTTTGCATTCATACTTATTGTATCTTAGCAAAGTAGCTTCTATTTCCGTCGTTAAATAATAAACTTTCCACAAAGTAACATTTGGTTCACACTATCTTAAAGGTAGATATTTTTTATAAAGTTAAAACCAGTGGCACAAAATCATATATTTTAAAAGAGTTACTTGTAACCTGTAAGGTTCAAAATCATATATACGTTTGAATAAGTTTGAGACCGATATTATAAAAAGGTTCATAGTCACTATGAATGTTCGAAACATTACGTAAATTAAATCTACTTGAAATGATTGTCTGTAAGTTTGCGCAAATTACCTACATAGCAATTATACCCGCAACCTCGTTTAAAGGGTGAATGGCTTAAAATTGGATAAACTACGGGTCCATCAGTTAAGAAGTTTAGTACTTACTGCGGACAATCCCAATTTAGTAACCACACCATTTGCTGCCTCATTTATTCAAATTTATTACATTTGGTACTTATACTTTAAATACTTTTTAAGACTGTGTCAAATTTCATAAGATGGACCAATTGAAAACAATGAACCCATGACTAATGCTAGGGTACCGGTATACTGCTCTCATCAGCCCAGTGTGGTGAGTATGGCAAAATGTTCTTAAAAATGTCCGCTTGGTTTTTTGGAGAGGCCTATCATCATTATTTCAGTTTTTCATAAGTTTCGTGTTTCAACACGAAATCGATTGCTACAATGATTCCATATTTAGACCACACATAATCAAATTTTATCAAAGAGAGAATCGAGTTAGTTATAAAATAGGAATAATAAAAATAAACAATGTAACCGTATATAGTTTGTGATTAATGTCTGACCACCTTAGTCTCTCTAGACCTTGACTTATATTAAATAAGCTAGAGAGCTAATTTGATATTTATTTATTTGATTTATATCAATTTTATGAATAAAATACAAGAAATAACATACATTTTGTAATTTTTTATTTTTTTTATTTACCTAAATAAAAATCCTCGTTTTCATTTATTTTTTATGACTGTTCAGACCAACAAAGATTACAGACTCGTAGTCATAATAAGCCAAGTCCTTATTTATTTATTTTACTTTATTTGATAGTAATAAAGCTATATAGGGATGTGATCAGTATTTTTTTTAAATATTGTACATAGGAACCCCTGTAAAACAATTAAAGAATCTCGATACGGAAAATCCGTTACAGATTGATCGCGTTAGATCAATCATGTGTGTGTATTTTACACGTAAATCCTGTACTTTAAATTTGGACACTGACAACAATATTCGGATATATAAATAGAAAATTTATTTTTTAGGACTGATTCGCAGTTCCTTGTAGTTTAAAATATTCAGTCACGATGATTCCCTTAGGATTCATTACTCTGCATTAAGCTAATAAAAACCGCAAGTACCCTCATAAATTTTAAAATTTTTAATTTATTTACTTACGGAACGCGTTTACATGTATTTGTAAGATATTTTTATAAGAACAGTTAACAAATCAAAATGTTATTCAGTTAAGTGCAGTTTTGGAGACAATAATTATTTAGATCAATGAGTTTATTAAGGCTGCAAATATGCCAATACATCCTCTTACTATCTGGAGATCGGAATATTTCAGGCAAAGTTTTCCATAACTTGGCAGGCGGGTTGGCAGTGCCTTTAAATGCTACTGTCCGTTGTCAGACAATTATTTTCAGTCTGAATTTTTCATTTATTTAATCTGATATTGACATAAGCCATGAAGTTTTCAAGGCTTTTACAGTTCACAGTTATATGAATAACAGCAGATGTCTATAGTGAATAACTACGAACATAGATAGCGAAACTCACAGAGGAACTACCCCGACTCGTCCATCGATTTTCGCCTTTATCGCTCCATGATAACGCAAGACGTACTCGACAAACCTACAATTCCTACTATTACTATTACAAGTCCTACTGTTAGAAGCCATACGCCATCCTCCGTAATCGCCAGACTTTTTCGAAATTTGGCAAATTTCCTGTAATGAAAAAAATATATTCTCAGGAAGCGATACAAAATGCCTTCATTGACTTTGAGCAGTCCAGATCTCCAGACTAATTTCACAAAGGCATAAATTATCTTCCCTCGTGCTGGTATAAATATATCGATAACGAGGGTAAATACTTCGATTAAATAAATATATTTTTCTTGGAATATGAAACTTGAATTCTTCAATATGAAACGCCTATTTCGTACTTGAACCCTTAAGCAAGCAGAGGGAGGGATACAGGTGAGAATTCATTCATGCAATTGCCCGCTGGTCGTTCGAATTATATATTACATTGAACCAGCCTACCGGACGCCTGTGCTATCTTTCGTATTCCGCAATTATTAATTGCCCCTCCGCATGGCTTCCCTAGCGGATACATCAATATGTTTATAAAAATATATGTAATAGCTTTCTCGGAATCGGTTTTAACTATTGACTATGAAATATTATATTCATATATGTATAAGAGGCCTATGTTCAGCAGTGGACTTGTGATAGGCTGAAATGATGATGATAATGTTTTACTTTCCAAATTTAATTAGATATGTGTCATCTCTGAGATAGTAAATCTTCACTCAAGTAACTAAAATAATTATTAATTAAAATTAATAAATCCGCTATCTATTACAATACTAAGATTACAGTAAATTTCAGAGTTAGGCGCTTCATTAGTAATGTCGTTATGAAACTGTCATATTATGCCGAATGTAACTTGAGCGACTTTTCAACTGGTACTTTATTATTGAACACAAACTCGAAAGATTGGTAATTTGAGAAAGAGAGAAGACAAAAAGATATTGTAAATACAATTCATATTTCTGTCATCTTTTTGCTTATTTAAGCAAAAAAAAAAAATGTAATTTGTATGAATCCTTCCATTTTGGACACGCGTAAACTATCCATTTTGCCCATACCTCCAAAATAATTAAGAATGAATACAACATATATTGATAAATATATGCTAATAATAATATATTAAATAAACATTCTTTTAGATACTGATAGGATGCTTTTTTCCAGTGGTTAGGCTTTTTTTTTTTTACTTTTACCAACTAGAAGTAGGATAAGTTACAATAACAAAGCTCTTTATTTTGTGATTCATACGAAACGGGTTCATTAACATGAATAAGGGAAAGGGTTCACATTGGGTAGCAATATTAAGGTACTCCACACGATACAAAGAGAACACTTGTAAAACCATTCTGTAAAGCAAAGTTTAGAGGTTAAAAGGACATTTCAACCCTAAATACAATTAATTACTCAAAAAAGTGCTAAGTGTGGACCGAAATAACATTTGTGAGAAACTATAAATTAAATCAAGGCTAATTAAGTTGGGTCACAATACTTGTACTAGTACCACGACTTATTTTTAATTTGTTTACCACTTGAAGAGTAAAGTGTTCGTGACCCAACCTTAACAACAATGGAATTCCACCAAGAGACTACAATCGACTTACATTCATACTGAGTCCGAGATAATTAAGTAGAGAGCAAGACAAGCTTGCTCTCTACTTAATTAAATAACTATGGAGATTTCTTGCTCTCTATTCGCGGAGTCAAAAAACATCATCATTACTACAAAAATTCTTCTCAGTGTTAACTATCAAATCAAGAATTTAAATAGTGTTTCTTTACAACAGGAACCTATAGTTTTACTTAATGTTAATGGCTTTTCAGTCTTTTTAAAGTCACTTAAAAGGCTTTAATCATTTACAAAAAGTTACCTGAATGTATCTCTTTATTAAAAGTAATTTTTAAATATATATTATGCGAAATTTTCTAAATTATGTTCTTTTGCATCTCTCGTTCAATCCAGCTATATAGTTCTTAGCAATATACAAAATGAAATAATCTAGTGAACGAAAGAACCGCCCAAAAAGCCGCCAAAACCATAATATTCACGCATTGAAACAAAAATATTTTAATAATTGTTTTAAAAGAATCCTAATATTCCTATTAACTTCTCAGCATGGAATAAAGTACAAAAAGAAACTGTTATCTTGTAAAAGTACACTATTATCAAATCCTTTAAACAGTCCTTTTTTTTGATAAACTTTAGTCTCGCCGAAGTTTGACTGCCTACACTATAAAGAATTACATCTTCCGTATTTATCTTGAAATTTTTACAACATTCGTAAAATTTATCTCCTCTGACTAGAAATCTACCACAAAATAAATACTCGTACATTTGATAGGATATACCACTGGCTTGTTAACTTTTCTTTCTAGTTTTTTCTGTGACCTTAGTAAATTATACTTTTACTGGTATTTCAGTTATAAAAACACGCGATTTTAAATGTAGTTTTAATTACATTTTTAATTCTGTGTATTATACTCGTAGCAAGGTAGTTGTGAATCTTTTAGTAACATTTTATTTCTTTGAAGATATAGTATGAATATTTGCTAGTATATTGAACTAAGTTATCGCAATACTATTTCACATATATGAGGGCGGAGGAAGTGGTAACTTGGTGAACTAAAACAGATTTAATTAGAAAATAACTTGACTTTCTGCTATCTAACAAAAACGATATGATATTTTTACTTTCTGGATTGCCACACATACTTAAAAGAACAAGAAATTGAACATTTTACTTCTAATCGTATGCTTAGTTAACAAGATTTTTTGTTTGTTCGTGAAAACCCTAACTAAAATTTTGTTCACCATTCATTCATTCATTCAGATCTGTGGTACCCCCTCGAATTAATATGGCTGGATTCTTTTTGAGATCGCACAGCTAATGACTGCCTTTTTTAGGTACTCTGTTTTGTTTTCTAATGTTGTGTTTCTAAATATATATATTCATTTTCGTCATTTATATATGCAAATGTGGTTAGGTTAAGATTTTAAATAAATATAATTGTATAATGAATTTTATTATTTAAAAAAAAAAAAAATATTACGAATAATAGATCCAACGTAATATACAACATATACTGTTGCATATTTGTAAAGGAAGACCCTTGAGGCACTCGTAAAGTAGAAACTGCTTCAAAAGAGAATCCCAAAGCAAATAAATGTAAATCGTGAATTATCTGATCGGATTTGCAACTCCTTTTACAACACATTTTTATAGTTTACTTGATGACGACGGTATTGATGTACGTTGGGATGATATATTTTATATTGACGTGTTTTTTAATGTTCCGGGTGATAACTGCGAAACAACGGTGCAGATTTGATTCCGCCATTTGCCTATTGCCATCAAAATACTAAGATGTAACAGGGATATTAGGATTGGTGTATTTTTGTTCTCTCAGTACAGTATTCTTATCCATTTAAGTATTATTGTTTATAATTTAAGTATAAGTATTTTTTACTGTATTTCCTAGTGGTGTAGTAGAACTTATATAAGAGGGAATTCACCATCTATTTCTCTAAATGCCAGCCTTACCCTGTTTGTTAGAAAACAAAGCTCTGGCGATCGAAAGATGGCGGAAAATCCAGCCGAAATTGCCGAATTCAATCACACAGACTGGTAATAGAGACCAGCATCACTAGGGCCAGGGTATCGGCCCAGCGCTCACCAATTCACTTGCTGAGTATGGGCAAACCTTTCAAGAAATGCATAATCATTTAAGCCTGTCACAAGTCCTCTGCTGTTAGTACAATTTGGTTCAGCAGAGGACTTGTTCTAGTCCCAGTTATACGTACTCGTCGACAACTTCCAGTTTATTCCATTCTATACCGGGGTTTTATAATTGATACCTTTAATTTTTCTAAAACGATATTATTTACCAATGACAAATTAACTAAAACCTTACTAATAACCTTTGTACATATTGCTATATTCTTCCAAACTTGTATTTTGTAATTTACTTTTTATGTCGTGATTTACACATAATTTACATAAAATTCATTTCATTATTTATTTTATTTGTCAAGTTGATATAATAGTTATTGAAGATTACGGTTTTAAAAGTTCTGTTATTACAGTGGTGTCATTATCTTTAATTAATCTATGTTTATAAGTCTTATATGTTTATGTGTCATTGCATGACCGAATCTATCTTTAATAATTTTCCTGGTTGATTTTATTGTTGGCAAACTTTTAAGTATGGTTGATAAAGATGTATTAAATATACCTATAATTTCTATTAACTGCTTTATTATAATTTGTTTTATTTTTGCATTATTTCTGAGTACTTGGAAAGTTGTCAACCCTAGAAACGGAACAGAATAGAAGTTATTAGTTTTATATAGACCGTTGACGGAAAGTATCGTATAAAGTGCTAATTAAACCGAACTACAATTGCCAATCAATTAAAGACATTGTGTGGAACAGACCCGAGCAACGAGGATCAGTTAAGTTTTACAACTTATACTAGGTACTGATTCCAGTTCTCCGGAAATCGAAGGGAAGACATAATTTTAATTATCATCAAAGCGTATTCTTGCCAATATGGTAGATACTCGGCACGGTAAATAAACTATTACATTTATTTTGAAATTCCTAATTGAGTAAAATTTTGTAATTTACTTTTTATGTCGTGATTTACACATAATTTACATAAAATTCATTTCATTATTTATTTTATTTGACAAGTTGATATAATAGTTATTGAAGATTACGGTTTTAAAAGTTCTGTTATTACAGTAGTGTCATTATCTTTAATTAATCTATGTTTATAAGTCTTATATGTTTATGTGTCATTGCATGACCGAATCTATCTTTAATAATTTTCCTGGTTGATTTTATTGTTGGCAAACTTTTAAGTATAGTTGATAAAGATGTATTAAATATACCTATAATTTCTATTAACTGCTTTATTATAATTTGTTTTATTTTTGCATTATTTCTGAGTACTTGGAAAGTTGTCAACCCTAGAAACGGAACAGAATAGAAGTTATTAGTTTTATATAGACCGTTGACGGAAAGTATCGTATAAAGTGCTAATTAAACCGAACTACAATTGCCAATCAATTAAAGACATTGTGTGGAACAGACCCGAGCAACGAGGATCAGTTAAGTTTTACAACTTATACTAGGTACTGATTCCAGTTCTCCGGAAATCGAAGGGAAGACATCATTTTAATTATCATCAAAGCGTATTCTTGCCAATATGGTAGATACTCGGCACGGTAAATAAACTATTACATTTATTTTGAAATTCCTAATTGAGTAAAATTTTGTAATTTGAATAAAATGTTTCTGAAACAACTTTACAGAAAATAGGTTCGGACAAATTACTTTCACAACTCTGAGCCCTTAAATTATGTACATACTTTCTACTAAGCCAAGAAAAAATTATATCATGTCATGTGTTCTGTGCGATTTAGACCACGGCGATCACTTCCAAATTATAGGTAGTGGTCAACTGAGCTGGAATCGCCGTCTTAACCATCCCATGTGATGCGTCAGAAACACCGACAGAGACACAATCCGAAAAACAAAAAGGTGAGTTTTACAAAAATGTTGGCTTCGGCTGGTATTCCAAACCGTGGTCCATACAAACGCGCTCATCAAATTGTAAAATATTAAAAGATGCAAAATATATTAATATTTAATAACTAAGAGTAAACATTTTCTTTATTTTCTCGGCTGAGAATGACAACGTCAGCCTGGTTGTAAAATTTTTATTTTCCACGACGTTGCTTCCGTATCTTTTTTTTTAATATACAATGAAACTGCATGCAATGCTGCAACTTATTATTACTTATTATATTTAATACTTATTATATATAATAAATACTTATTATGTTTAATATATGTATTGTAATGTAAATTTAGCAATTTGTCTCCATTAATTATCCGTTAATTATTTTTAACAAAATTCGATATTCATTAACGCAAAACATGCTTTTCTCGTTATTTAGAAAATAATTATGAAAATTGTAAGTTTTAAAAAAGGTTTAAATGTTTCACAGTATTATAATTTGTAAAATGTTTTACA
The DNA here is from genome assembly GCA_029286595.1 of Bhutanitis thaidina. Classification (NCBI taxonomy): domain Eukaryota; kingdom Metazoa; phylum Arthropoda; class Insecta; order Lepidoptera; family Papilionidae; genus Bhutanitis; species Bhutanitis thaidina. The sequence goes on from JAGSMS010000005.1 coordinate 8,030,846, forward strand.
TAATGTAAAAAAGTTTGTCACATCTCAAATAATCTTCCAGTAATTTTCTTAAGAATTGGCGTTATATATTGAATTAATTTAGCAAGACTCACAACAGAGGCTGAATTTTAAGATTTAATGTGAGGCTTTGTTGTGAATTTTGTGAAGAGGCGTACTGTTACAATGCTATTAAAATATCTGTTTTTGAAATAAGAATTTATGTTAGGTATAATAACGTGTTATTTATTATACACTTAAATTTTGAAACATAATACTTTGGGGCGCACACTAAGTAAGCATACCTTAATATAGATATTATTGAGTTTTCGGTCTGGTTGTGTTATGATGCGTTTTGTATCTTTGATACTGCAATTGAGCCTTGGTCCGATCTCCCGCATTATTCCTCATCAGATACTGGTAAGGTAAAGCCGTGTGAGTGCCTCCATGTTTGCGCGTACGTTTGCGGAACTGTCATAATATCATAAGCCCAATCCAAAAAAACAAATTGGTACATGTTAAGTGGCTACTGTAGCCCATGGACATCTGCAAAAACTTCAATTGGAGTAGGTTACAGATTCGTTGTCACATCTGAGGACTAAGATAGAGTGCGTTGCGGCTTGTAATTATACTGGCTCTGTATACTTTTCAAACCAGAACCTAAAGTGGTTAAACTGCTGATGGGCGGCAGAAATGAATAAGAGGATGGTACCTTCAGGGAGGGCCGACTCCAAGGCATAGAAGGAGTCTACCACCAAGTAATGTTTAAATGTTCTTTATAGAACATAACTGTAATAGTTATTCAGAGTAATAATCAATTTCTAACACAGGTTCTCAGACGTATTTTTACCTCCGCCCACTTTGAGAGTAAAAAACTTCTAGAGCTCCCCAAAATTGCTTACCATCTGTTATGCATCTTAAAAAATGCTATTGTAAAGAATAGCATTTTTTATTACATAGACAGGATCGATAGGATATCGTATTTCTGAGTTCAAGGAATGAAGGATGAATTTGATGCACTTTACGAGTATTAATATTAGCCTCAAATTTACTTGAAACAGATGGAAGTTGGCAGCCGTCGTGCAGCCGATTTCCCTTTTTAGTAAGCAACTTTGCTACAGCTCTAAATCAATATGCAAACGAATACGACGATAGGAATACTATCAGAAATCGGTGAACCATCGATTCATTTTGATAGCCATTCTTGAATAAAATGTTTAATTATTCGTTTGGGGTCAGTTCTGTAATTTGTTCTTATAAATAAGAGAATCCTGCTGTGTAGACAATTGAAAAATTATCCATTCCCCCGTCTGGTATGTTCATGTTTAAAATGACCGTTCCTTGAAATCACCGTGAAGGTTCTCCAAATGTTGATAGTAAACAAGCAACTCATCGTTGTTGAAGGATGGTGCTGATAAATTAGGGAAGTTACTAAATTTACATCTAACGATATTTCTTTTGTATAATAGCAATTTGACATTTATTAGCTACAAAAGCGGCAACGATATTTTTTGTTTTATTAAATTTTAAGTAGACGGTGTTAAGCTGGTGAATTTCCATCATTAAACAATTCATACAAATCTGTTAAGTACGCATTATCATTTTTTGATGTGATGAGATTGTCGCGCAATTCTGTGTCTTTGTTTTCCGAGGACTCTATCACAGAGGATTGTAAAATCGTGTCAGACAAGTGTCTTTAGACGACCAGCACACTTCTGTGTGTTTGTTTGGAGCAGCGAGCGGTTGGAATCTTCATCATTGGCAACGCAAAGCTGCTGACTTAACAATTTGTGACGCTGAATAAAGCTGACTAGGCGCGGGAAAAAGCTAATAATAATATAAACAATCACTGTCTTTATATATGTTGAAAATGCAACACGCCCCGACAGGAATTAAGGTTTTTTTTTATGGTGAACTGCAAACGAGCAAGCGGCTCACCTGATGGGATGTGACTACCGGCACCCACGGACATCTGCAATACCAGAGCAGCACGTTGCCGGCCTTTAAGGATGATGGGAAGGAGGAGTTGGAGGAGAAGTGTGGCCTCCGGTACTCTACTCACTCACCGAAAGAAACGCGGAAGCACAAAATACCTACTCTACTTCACGCCGGAATTCTGCGACGGTTGACCCGGCCCATTCGAGCAGCAAAAGCCGCCCCTTGGCTCTACCACATACAGATGCATGCAATAACTTGTTTTCCTCATGTGAGTGACCAAATACGTAGTGAGTAAGTGAGAACAAGGACAGATAGTTCTGTCAACTCATGTAGGATTACAAATATCGTGTTGTTTGTCGAGATCGTGTTAGAACTTGATGGCTACAAACACGGCGCAACAGGACAGAAAGACAGTTCTAACAAATTATCATAAAGCTAAACGTCGCTTTAAATGACAGTTAAGAGGAACTTGAAGGGCTTTGCGCCGCATCCACTTCGGCTTCATTAATGACACTCTCTCGCATCCTCTCATATTCTATTTGCATTTAAATTTAACATACTCTTTTCAAAAGACAATTTAATTTGACAGTCACTCTTGATATTTAATGGTGCTTTTATATGTAATTTTCCACGCCTCTTTTCCATGTAGCGAATTTCAACCATTCAATTATATCAGCGTTATATTCTCCCGTTCTGAAAACACTTTTTTCTTTTTAATCCAACAAAATGATTAAGCTAAAAACCTTTGGGTTCCGGGGGGTGGTGTGCCCTTTTTAAGAACTGCATCGTTTTTCTTTCTTAGAATCAGCATCACATTAATGAATCCACGTTAAATAATCAGTAGCAATCCGGCTCAAAACTTCTTCCTTGTTCTGACTACAAAGGCCTCACGGTAACACCCTAAGGTTTTGTTGCAGCGTAAACATTCTCGGCACCCATGGTACGCTCACATATCTGAAACTTGTACAGTTTGTGAGAGTTGTTATTTTTAAACGGACTATCTTCTATTACAATTTTTGATGTTATACTTCTTTTGGCGCGTCTATTGATGAGAGTGAATTTTTACGATGCGTGCGCACACCGACCTCTAAAATTAACAAGATGAAGTTGGTTTCTAAATGTCTCTTAAATTATCTTGGAAACTATTATGGAGACTATACACTATTATGGAGTGTATTACGGAGTGTACACTATTATGGAGTGTATAGTCTCCATAGTAACTATATTCAAAGTGGTTATTCAAATATTTATTAATCTTTAACACATGTGTTTTACATCAATGGAGATAAAAAAATATATTTATACATGTGTGTGATTTTAAAATTATATATGATGTTGAACGTAAAATGATGGTGGTGAAATAAATTATTATTATGAGTATTCGAGATAAAGGTGGTTTTTAATATCATAAACTTTTTTAAGTGGGTTTATTTGTTTGATTTGAGGTTAACTATCAGTATCAGTATAATGAAAACAAATAAAATTATTTAATATTTTTAATTGATTATTTTTCTTTCATTATAATTCTGGTTCATTATATATTATTATTAAATTATTATTTGATAAAGCTTTTGAAGTAAATTTTTTTTTTAATTAAACCGTTATCAATTGCATTTAATGTTTTTTTTTCACAAACAAATAGTGCCAGTACGCCAATCGGGATAAAATTTTTAGTTATTTTTGTTTTGTATGCTAAAAAAGAATTTAAAACGTTCAACAGATTACGCAACAGACATGATTTAACTATATTTCCGCGATGATAAAGGTAACGCTACGGTAATAAGGGATACGTCAGAATACAATTTAAAAATTCAAGAACTTTTATCGGAGGGCATACAAAAAGGTCAAAACAGACTCAACTATCAGTACGCTAAAAACAACTAGCGATCTAATTAAGAACACTCCGAAAAATTTAATCTAGACGTAAATAGCTTAGTACCATCGTGTGCCAAACCACCGAAGTTGTATGGGTTGCCTAAAATACACAAAACAAATACTCCACTAATCCTATAGTAAGCCAAATCGACTCACCAAGCTACAGATTGGCCCAACATGTGGCAAAAATTCTATCACCACTCAGAGGACATACAAGAGCGCACACTAAGGATTCATATCATTTTGCCAGTAAGATAAGACACCTACGTCTTACTGACAACGAAACTATGGTCAGTTTAGATGTCCAGTCACTATTCGCATGCTTACCAGTTGAAAACTATGCAGTCTTCAACTATAACTAGGAAGCTAGAAGAGAATAAATTGCCAATTGAATATGCAGTATTACTTAGACATTGCCTTAGAAGCATAATAAACCAAGCAAGATACTGTGAGCACATTCGTAGTAGATTCGCGTAGATCGGTCAAAAATGAATAAATAACTGCTGAAGGCAGCTAGTAGAAGGTAGTTAACTCAGAACTATGACACGTGGACGTCTAACATTGCAGTCCCCACGTGACCACGGCTGCAGTAAAGCAATCGAAACTTCGGGAAAATAAAAAGTTAATTAAACGCGATAATATCCGTAAATAATAGTTTCATTTAAAATTATATATTTCTGTTTATCCGGTTTTTGAAGATCACGAGAAAACTACACTAAACCGATAAACTAAATTCTCACTGTTAGTCAAATTAAAAGCTCATCAAATTTTACTCAAACTAACCGAGTGTTCTGTACAACCACTAAAAATATCTCTGTTAGGTATAAAGCTAGTATTATACTTTTATGTACCATTTTTTTTACTGGCAGAACTTTGTTTACATAATCCATAAATGAATATTTAACGAGGAATCCATTAAAAGCTTTACGGTAACACCAAAAATTGGTTGCGAGGATTATGTTTTCCTATGAATAAGCAAAACTGATAAAAACTACACGAAGTGTATTCTATGTTTTGTTCTCTTTTATTTTTAAGAGGATTAGGCTATTGTAAAACTTTTCAAGTATACGTTTTGTGGATTTTGTAAATAGTTAAAAAAATAAAATCAAGAAACTGGCTACGACATAATGAAAGAAAGAAAGAAAGAATGATTTATTTGGTACACATATTTAAAATATTACGAATACAAAATATATAGAGAAAAAATAATAATAATAAAAATATAACATTTAGTACAGTCAATAAAAATGAGTACCAAATAGGTCTCCAATTCAGCGTAATGCTTCAGAGGTTGCAGCGCTGATTTTCAGTTGGAGCCTCGTGACGTCACCGACAAGCCGGCGTGCGATCCTACAATAGTTTTATATTTAAATAATTTAATATTTAATTGTTGTATTACAATAGGAAGTTGTACTTATGTTATAGTTTTAACAAGTATTTTATCCGTAATTATAAAGTAATATCTTTTTTTATCACTTTTTAGACTAATATAGATAACGAAAAAAAAAAAAAATAATTAAGTTTTTAAAGTTAAAATAAAAAAAAAGTGTAGGAAAATATATACAGAACAGTTTAATAATAATTCAAGTATTGATTTTTTTTCTTACAATTAAACTATTTTGTAATAAACATCCACTAAAACGTGTTTCAGTAAGTGGCTTAAGTTTTAATAAATAATGATTTTGTAGTTGTGTAAAGAAATAAGATAAGTAAAATTGTTTACCGTAATAATAATATGCACATAGGGCAGCTTAGTAACTGGTCGATGTTTCACTCGTACTGTGCAGCGCACATAGGTACCATAATATACGAGCACAAACAACAGAATTAAGTTTAAACAGTGTTTCTATGACTATAACACTAAACAGAGTACTGGAAGGCTTACAAAACAAATTATGTATATGATAAGAAATGGATATAAAAGAATAAATAAAACACATAAATAACGAGAATTTGGAATTAATTTGACTCTGTGCTAACTGCATCATCGCCTAAAACACGAGTTATGTCTACCTCAGATCGAATGCAGTGAGCAGTCTTTCCATCTCCCTGGCGAACGTAGATTCTGCCACGTCGGATCCATGAATATCGCCACTGCCGTTGTCGGGTCATCTCCCGTACTCGATAAAAAAAGATGGCGATTAGCTTCCGAGAGACGCTCATTAATGTAGAAGCGACAAGGTGGACCCGGAAGCCCCAGGTCAGCAGTGGTGGCAGTGCGCCGCACACGCGCGCTTCGCAATAGGTCGTGACGCAGCTGGCGGCGCGGCAATCGTACCACGACGCGCCGCCTTCGCCCCATCTCGGCATCTGTGGCGTCCCTTTGGTACGCACCTACGTGATCTGCAAACACGATATCTTTCTCGTTTATTGACGCACCAAGTTTCGCGGCCACTAACACGACTGTGTGAGTGATGTTTTTAGCCCTCTCCTCAGGGAGATTTGTAATCAAGCAGCAAGCAACTCCTGTTCCCGGTCATTAAGCTCCAGCGTGAGTCGGGAAACAGTTTGTTCGAATTCTTTTACTTCTGGTGACCAGTTGCATTGAGTATTATTTTCAAGAGCACTAATTCTGTTCTCCATTTCATCCATTCTTCGATTACACGTTACTAAAGAGTCCCGCAATTCAATCATATCCCTTCGAAAATCTTTTAACTCCTCTCTAACCCTACCAAGTTCCTCCCTGAATAGCCGCATTTCTGCTATCAGTTCCTGATGAAAAGACTCGGGGGAGCTGGCAGTCATATCTTCTGAGGAATTATTTGTTCCAGAGACTGTAGACTTCAAAACAGGACTAGAAGAGTCGTTGCCTTTAGGAATAGTACAAGTACAAGTAGTAAATAAAAATAATAACTAAATTTACTAGTTCGACTTATTTTTTGATGTCCAGTGGCTTAGTAACTGCACTAATTGACTGCAAAACACTCACAGATGTATAAAGTTATGTTTACTATGACATAAATACACTTTAGGCTTAAATTATTTCGTTAGCGATTTTATATCATTAATTATAAGCGTCAGCTGACCACTACACTGACATGTCCGCGACGTCACTCCTGTGTCCTGTAATGCTGCTTAGTTTTAAAAATAAAACGTTACCTTCCACTGTAGGAATTTCTCCTGTGCCGCTGAATCATACATAAATTGCACATGGACAAACACCTAGACCCGGAACTTATTATTTGTAGTCCATACAAATACAAGTCCCGTGTGGGAATCGAACCCGGGACCCACAACGCCGCAGCCAAACGCTTAGCCAATGCGCCACCGATTCGTCAAAAGTGCAGTTACGTAAATGAAATTTATTTGATGGGATGTTAATTCAGATTATATATGTAATAACAATTTCGTTAGAAATCATAGTTGTTCTGATGCAATGTTATACCACGTACAAGAGATTATTAATATACATGTAAATGAATTTCATGTAGTCAAAGTCCGAGTTGAGTGTTCGTGCATGCCTTAATTGCACTGGTTCCAATAGTATGAAGGCTGTAGTTTATGTATTCAGTTATTAACTAAAGTTATTACGACGCGTCTATTTCTGCAAAGGTTTAATCATTCTTAATGTACGAAATATTCTGCCATTTTTTATTGATGTTGATGTTATTTTCAAAAATAAAAGGAATTGGATGCATGCTAAAAAATATAACCATACTATCCTACTTAAATCCAAATACTTAGGTTTATCCTACCTGAAATTAATTTATTTTTGTTTGGACGTTTGTTATGCAAACTTATAAACGAAAAAAAAACAATTTAAGTGAAATTTGGTATCACCATCATTTCAGCCTAGCACAAGTTCACGCCTGAACATAGGCGTCCCCCAAAGATTGACACAAAGCTCGGTCATGAGAAACCTGCACTGTAGGACCTTCTCACGAGCGCCTGAAAGAGCGTCGGGGAAACTGTACCGGGGCTCTGCCCCCTTGCAGTAGTATCAGGTTGCCGCAAGTAAAAATACGTGCGGGTCTTTGGGTTGTGTATGACACTTGAGTTTGGTCCGGCACAGGGGCCGGCAGGTCAGGTGGTTCCCTTTTGGGGAAGCCTGGCTGGCCTACCCGTCAGTGAGCGATGAGTAGACAAGTAAAACCTGCATCCATCGACTTCCTGCAACACTGCGCAGTTCGTCACTCCATCTTGTCGTCCAACACTCCGTTTGCCTGTACATGGCTGCCACTCGAGACCTTTTTCTCTCCATCGGTTGTCAGTTTCAGGTGGCCGGACCATTGCCACTTTAGCTAGCTGATCCTAACAACTATGTCGGTTACCTTAGTTACGCTGCGGATGTCATCGTTGCAGACTCTATTGCCTAGAGAAACAACAGTTAAAAAAATAAACACAAATATCAGGTACTTAACATATTTATATAACAATTAGGGTTTTTCTTAATTTAATAGTCCCGTGAATGTTATTCTACGAGGGTTATTGATATTTCATATCGCCTTATGTAAGAGAGAACACATTAACAATTAAGCTTGTACACCTGCATCTTGTTGAGAGATATTACAATCAACCGCTCACTTTCAGATGTAGCCAATCTTGTCGGTGACACCTCTTATGTATGTAATACAGCAGGCTCGACCGGCTTCCCTCAGTTACTGTGACACAGGCGCGGGACCCGAAGCTTCTTGTCATGTGATACTTGGTTGATGATGTATGATGTGTTATAGCATCTAAACGCAACAACATTAAGATATTAAAAGTGAATAGTATCGTGCGAAGTATTTTTAAGTGTTGGCGGTACCTATGTATGGCGACCACATTTCGCGGTACATATCCGATGCTGGAAAAAGTAGAAAAACAGTTCCTCTGTCACTTGGCCTTCTCAGTTGAGATACCAAAAAGGATTTTCCGCAAGGCTCAAATAATTTACAATATTTACTTTAGATGATCGTTGGGTCCTTTATGAACCCTTTTTGTTAAACTATTTGAAATTAAAGTTATTTGTAATATATATTTTTTTTATATTTGCAATTGTTGTCACTTGGTGAAATTTCATCATATTGGCAATTATTATTACCTTTTGTACTAGTTTCACAACACATTTTATTTGTTTATAATATAACGAACCGACGGCATATTCAGACTAAATGTTTCGTGAAACTAGTACAATAAGTAATAATAATAGACAATATTGAATATAAATATGAATTTTTGAAATAATATTTTTTGTTTAACCAATTAAATTAAAAAAAATATATTTTTCGAAGCTTTAATTAAATAAATTATAATAAAACGTATAGGTAGCTAAGCGTACCTACATTGTGAGTACCAAGTTAAAAGTATTAATTAAGAAAAAAAAAGTAGCTACCCCCATATCGCGGGCAAAAAAGATGTTTTTCTTCTTCGCTAATGAAAGTGAAGATAATAATCTTTGTTCACTCTAAAATATTTCATTTATAATTGAACGTTAAGAACAGTCGTTGAATATCAAAATCCGTTTAAAGGGCGAGAGAGTATGAAAGGGGAGGAGAATTAATTGCGTTCCGTTTTAACTCTCTGAATTTATTTCTCTTTGGCAAAATAAATCGAAACGTACAAAGTATCAGATAATTTTATTTTACTTATGTTAAGGAATTAGTATATTATGTCGACTAACTTGAAATATGTGTATGTTCAACATTTAGTTAGCACCGATAAGAATTGATTTGCTGTAAATATGAAAATCAATAGTATTTTAACCCGACGGTGTGTGTGACACATCAAGTATCCAGACTCTTGGTATTCCGAGGAAGGAAACTTCATTATCCTTATCTTTGAACCAATATTTATTATTAACCAATGATAATATTCTAAATTTAAATAATATAAAGGACTATTAGAAAGCGAAGCGTTCCTTCATTGAACTTTAAAGGAGAGAGATAGACGTGTAATAATGAGAGCTGAGGAACAGTGTCATAAAAGTTCGATGAGGAGCGAGAGAAGATGACTAGTATCGAGGATTGTTAAAAGTATATTAGGATGGATTAGGCATTTTAAAGGATGGATCAGTAGAAGATGATGGATGAGGCGAGAGAGGATGAAAAAGTTAGACTTGTGCGAAAATACCACCAACAAGTTGCACACATTCTCAGCAAAAAAAATCTCGAGGCGTGTGTGGTATTCAAAGCATAATTTGAAAATTGAAAGTAAATAGAAGCGAAAGAGGTGTAATAACATGCGGTTGACTTTTGTTACATTGTTATTTTGTACACAGTTTGGTATGTTGTTTCAAGAATTCAAACATATATTTCACAAATAAAGTAAATCTCATAATACCCAAATACCGTCTTTCTTACCAAGATTAAAAGTAAAATAAAACTTTATTACGATTATTTGTTTGAAGACGGCTGTCCAATTAACAAATACTTTGAGTTGGAAAACTTAATAAGGACCGCTTGAAAATTTTCAGGTTTATTGGAAAAAGCATGAATTAAAAAGGTTCACAGTTACGTACATTCTTTAAAAGTCTCTTACTCTTAAGAAGCTGACGAACCGTTCGAGTGAAGCGTTATTGTGCTGTAAACGTAATTACCATATCAATATAATGACATATCCAAACGACCTAGCCCATTCAGAATATTTTTTGTGCATTTGTATCAAAATTCAAGTAGCTTTATTCGCGAGATAAGAACGAATATTTTTTCAGAGAAGCACAAAGATCATCTCAAAATATGTCTGATCCAAAACATATTTTGAGATGACCTTTGTGCTTAATACGCATTTTGGAATATACAAGAGTATGTTTTGTACTTATAGCAATTCAGGAAATTTACTTGTCAAAGGCGATAGATGATTCAAAGTTTATTATAAAAATGTTGTTTAAAAGGGTTGTTTAAAAGGAACATATATGATTGTGTGTATTCAATGCATCGGTGTGCTCACATACCTTCATATCTTATTAGGCTTTTAGTATTAAATTTTGGCCTCTCTTTAAGCACAAATCGGGTTTTAAATTTTTCTGTTAAAGTGGCTCAAGTGTGTATAACATGACGAAATCGATGGGGTTGCATTCGTAGAGAATCTCTAAACTGCATTATCTGATCATCACAAATTTTTTATAGTAGTACCTCACTGTCACCAAAGAAAATCTAAGTCGGTTAAGAAATCACAAGTAATCATACATTAAAAAAATCAAAAGTAAATTGAATCCGGAAATAATAGTTTCATATTCAAAAAATTAAGTTGAAATGATAACCTCCTTTCTTCAAGCTGGTTAAAAATACACACACTAATCATAACATGCAACACTGAATGTAAACTAAGAGGGCTCCGAGGGTTGCTGCTGACGCTGCGTACCCACTTGACATTTACAAGAGCCACTGTCACGCTACTCAGTTACAAAGTACATGTGTTTTACGTTAATAAAAAATATTTGATGCAACCATAAGCTCAAATATATTATTAAAATTATCACCACCGTTTTAAAAGAAACAAAAAATTGAGTTTCTTTGTATTTTATTAATAATATAATAAATATAATAAAAATAATAATATCAAATATAATAAATTATTATAATTGTATGAATTTATTACATTCTCTATGAGTCCAATGCACAAATAAAGCATATTAAAGACTGTTGTTGAACACCAGTATATTTGATTGTGCAGAATTATTTTATTTATTAACATGTAAATAAGTGGATTTGAGCATAGAAAGTATAATTTATGATTAAACGAACTTACCTTATGTGATTATTTTGTCATAATAATTATACGAGGTGTAAGTGACTCCCATCCATCCATGGGATAGCCTAGATTAGTATACTCATAAGTATAATAACATAGATAAACATAACATACACTACAAGACAGTCGCTTGTCTCTAAGACTGTATGTGAACATTCGTCAACGCTTAAGCTTTACATCGGAGATGGTTGTAGAATATAAGCGAGTGCTTCCCGGGCTTGCGTGTACATAGTAACTTTCGATTATTGTCCAGGAGAGTTTCACAAAAAGAACGATTTTTATCATCAACAACTTTTTGGAATTCACACTCAGTTTTATCTAAAACTTGTTGTTAAAACTAAATAAATAGTCATGCACTTCCTAGTGTTTTTATTAGTCCTATGACTTACGTACGATACTCACCGGTTGCGATAGGGTGAAACAGAAGCACAAGATGCCTCTACTGCGCCGGTATTCTACGAGGCCGTGGTAGTACCCGGTCGAGCCAGCCCATTCGAGCAGCAGTAAAAAAGTATTAGCGCATATTTTTTATAAACATACAAGTGGATGGCTTTTTAAATACACGGCTGGCAAGAGAAGAAAGTACATAAAATTTTCTTTTTCTTATTCATCATCATACCTCATCGTCCTGTAATTTCTTAAACGTTTTTCCCAACGTAGGATATTCAACGCGCTGGTAACGAAGCTGGTGAGTGGGGCTGACGACGACTCGGGTCGAACGGGTCTGAGATAGTGAGATTTTTTTTTATATACACTTACATTGATCGCATTTAACGAGCTTTGTACTCGTAAGTTACGCCGAGAAAACTCCTAGGATATTTAAATAATAGACAAGTCAATTAAAGTAAAAAGAAAGTAAGTTGAAGTAGTAGTTACTTCAATTTGAATAAAATATTCCACCCTCGAAGTATAGCCTTTTCAATAAATCAACATTGGTTGTCATATATCCATAAAATTTAGTTAGTTATAAAAGTTATTTTAATGCCTGGGGACTGCATCCGCCAGAGACGACAAACAACTGTAAAGAAGCTATATGGTATGCTTTGTGCGAGTAAATCGGAACAAGGCATCGTGTTGGCGAAAGTGGGTTGTTTTTTTTAAACACATGATTAAGGCTTGTACAGGGCAGTATTGAGAATTGAGGTATGACTTATCTGGAATTTTTATAATAATTTTATTTATTATTGTGTCTTTCTATATTTTTCATATTTATTTTAGGCAACTTTGACATCCTTTGTGCAGTCTGATCTGCCGTCATATCTATGATACACATTACTTCACATATTAGACATCACATTATCACATTAGAAAAATGACAGATCTTGTAAATATAGGTCTTCATTATGGTTTAACCTATCTAGGTAAGTAGGGAAGGATACATGACGTGTACCATGTTACATTATACAGTGGTAAAGACGGTCTTAATCTGCAGAAGCCCTTTTAGTACTGTAATTTTTTGCCGATTTCAGTACCTTGTATCAAAAAGATAGTACTGATCTGTACGAAAGGAATATTGTGGTAATAACCTCAATGATTTTCAGAAATCGGTGCCGCTATTAAATTATCTAATTGAACTATTTTTCAAAATATCAATTGTTTTTATAAGCACCCATACTGTTTAATTGTACAATTAAACAGTATTTGCTAAATAAGCTAGCATTAATTTCTGCTGAGGCCTGCGTTCTGTCTCTTGTAGAAACACCCTCCGGATCCTGGCAGACATTGTAAATTTGTTCCAAATGCCCCGCCTACTGCAATGAGATATTTGTTAGATGAGGACAATTACAATCTACCACCGAAGAGTATACCGCACTATGTACCGCACTGAGGTTCCTCTATATATAGGGGTTTTTTTCAAGCAAAGGAGAAGTTCACTTTTAAGACATCTACATGTTAACACGAGTTGGTAAATTCTGCGAAGCCCCCATTACATCTAGTTTAGTAGCGGCTTATTTCAGCTTTTTAATTATTGAACTAAATGTAAGAAGTTTTTATTATTCGTTGAATACTAGTAATAAATATCAGTATTCTTAAACACAACTTATTTTGTCTAGAACTAGAGATTCACATTTTATCTAAGACGAAGACATTCGAAAATGAATGCTCATAAATCCACCTTTTTAATTGCCGACTGAGCGAGTCGTTTGTTCTTTGTCTAAACGCGCTACAGCGTTACGCTACGAGTATCTCGTAAAGCCTTGACAATCCTTTGTTTAATTTAACACTTTATTAAAAATTTAATAATTCGCGATAGGGTCCTAGTGGGACCACCCGTCTGGTTCTAACATCACGGGGTCGAGCCGATCTTTTATGGTCCTTGATTGAGGAATTATTTGTCAATAGTGCGACACAAACATAACGCTGATGTCTAGCCTTTGAAGCGTCCTAAAAATTTGTCAAAATTTAATCAAAACTACTTTAAGTTAAGTAAATATCTGAAAAATTACTTTTGGTAAATAAATGTAAGAATATAGCTCTAAATTTAGTTTAAAACAATCAAAAATGTTTATACTACAATTTCATCTAGTTACATTTTAGACTTACATTTCTAAGTGATTTCATAACTTTTATTTTAAAAACTATTAAAAATCCATTGGGTTGCCCTCTAGTTTGCGGAAATCTCTTTTCTCAACAGGGGACAGAGCACAACACAGCAGCAGCAACGTCGCTGTAGAGTTGAATTTACACTTCAGCGAATTGTTTGGTTGAGTTTTATGTATTTTTTTAATTTTAGGAATTATGTTAAGTTTTATCTTACATTAGTGTGCCGGCGCGTCTTACTATTAGGAAGAGGGTCCTTTCCCGAGGAGGGACTGCTTAGGACGGTGGCGGAAATATGCGGTGAATATGGAAGACCGTGGGTATTTGGTCGGTGCATTCCCGACATAACCTGTACTTCCTCTCGCGAGAGCGGGTATACGCTCTAATAAATTATATATATTGTTCAAAAATAACAATTCAAGCACTTGGTTTATGGTTAGTCCACGGACATTTATAGTATTTAGTTTTATTACATTACAATAATCTTTCTTCAGAAAGAAAACCGAAAGCAAATTAATGGTAAACGTGAATTATTTTCATTTGCATCTCCTTTGACACCATTTCCTTACATGGTGGCGATAACAGTGCTATACTAAGACATATAATTACGTCTTTGATTACGTTTAAGGATAAAAATTGACGTATCTATTCAGAATTATAAATTGTTAATTTAGGTTAAAATAACTTCTGTGTTAAGTAAGTAAATGTTTGGTAATCATTTTAAGAATCGCACCAAGTGACAAAATTCAGTCATTCGTCAGTATTTTTTTTATTTAATATAATGAAGTTCTTCAAAAGTGAGATTACCATTATGCCTTCAATTGAATATTTAGATATTAAAGATAATGACTCACAGTAATATATTTTAATTTCGCAATAACCTAACAAGATAAAACTAAACAAAACCCAAATGAAAATGATAAATAAGTGACTTGGATTTAGTAGCTTCAGCTAAACTTCGTTCCTTAAATTAATTATTGCGTTATTTAAACAGTAATATCTACCACCGGAAAACTTTAGGGTCTTAATGAGTTTTCCGTAATAAAAACTTAAGCAGACAACGAGATTATCTCTCACCGCAGTACTTTACTTGAATACTGATTTGTAGCTTCATTTCGAGTCAAAGAAATCAACAGATAAAAAACTTACACTTAAGTGAAATTTTTAATTCAAAAATCTGTTGTGGAATTATTATCACTTTGTATATCAAATAATGAAAGTAATGTTTTCTTTCTGTTCGAAATGAAGTCTAGTATATTTTATTTGTTGGCCCCAACATAATCGGTCACTGCCTGTTATGTTGAGGTCGACAAAAAAAAACGGTGTGGTTACGTTTGGTGAGTGAGGTTACAGGAAGCTCACAGCTTACAGGCTCTCTCCTCCCTCTTCTATTCCAAATATCCTTAACCACACGGCCTTGTGGTGACATATATTTTACCACATGAGAAGTTCAAGAATGACAAACATTCATTCAGGATAATCATTTCTCAAGATGGCGTTACTTAGCATACAATCCGTCATCACACTATGAAAGTTTCTACGAGTCATAACATATATACAAGATCCAAAATAACACCCTGGAGGAGACGTCCTCCTCAGGTCATAAACACCTGACCTGGCGGGTAGCTACACTTTTCCATCACCTCTTCATCTGCCATAGCCGGCTGTACACCTGCAGTTTCTCTGTGGAAATTTTTCTGCCCTTTGCTGACTCGAGCGTCTTTTCCGTCTTTCGCGCGTCCCTGGCTCCCTTCTTGCCGGGCGGTGAGAATATGAGGTCTCTTGGGAGAGGTCGCGCCATTCTGGGGGTTGAATGTGTAATGGTACTGAGTCTATTGTCCATGTGGTCTATCGTCAACGCGGTTAAACATTCTTCGGGCCAATCAGACCACGAAATCTTTTTTCTGGTCTCTGGCGATGACGTCATTCCTTACATAACGGCCAGCTCCCATGATCACTTATAGTATCGTGTTTTGCAGGGCCTTTACAGGTAACTTGGATAATGATTTCTAGTATTTATGCGAACACTACACATTTGAAAAAAAAAATAGTTATTTACGGATTTTATAGCGTTTAATTATGTTTTTATATTCCTGACTTTTTGATTGCTTTACAGCAACCGTAGTCACGGGGGGACTGGGGTGTTAGACGTCCAGATGTCTTAGTTAACTCGGGCTAACTTCAGCTTTTATTTATTAATTTAATATAAAAACTTAATTAAACGCGATAAAATGCGTAAATAATAGTTTCATTTCCAAAGATAACTTGGATGCTAGAATCGGAAATAAAAGCGCTTTGGCAGGTCTGGCGTTGCAGATTTCAAGATCTACTTGAGGGGCCAGGTACAATGATCGGTACTCGATGTCCTGTTGCTTGATATTTCGTTTTTTTATTAAACCCATGTGTCACACCCTGTCGCAGGTCTACTTCATGTCCAGTAAGACCCCAATAGATGCGACCGTGATGTTGTTCGGTCGGAAGATAGTGTAGATACACGAGTTAATTGCTCCGTTCTGGATTGATCGCTGTGAAATTCGTGTTGCTCCGCCCTTAGCTGTATGTGCGAGTAGAGTCTTCACAACAGTAATCTTTCGCTCATCAAACTCTCATAAAAATATTTTGGCTATATACAACAGTAGCGTTATTAGGCGGTAGCTAGCGGGGTCTTTAGTGTCTTTGCCCCGACTTTGGCAGCACGATTATTCTGCCTAGCTTCCACTCTCGTGGGAAGTGATTGAAGCGCAAAATTCCGTTGCAAAGTCGGGTTAGCGCAACGAACTCTCTTCTCGGCAGTTGTCGTAGCGGTAGTGTGGCAACCTTATCATGCCCTGGTGCTTTGCGCATTGCGATTTTGTTCACTTCCGCGGGGGATATGAAATAGTCCCCGCTTAGTGGCGGTGCCGGGGTTAATAGCAACTTCTGTATGCTTTGCCCGACTTCGCTATAGAATCCTGCGCCTTGAAAACCGTTGGTAGTTTTCGGGCGAATGATCGGTTTAGTTTAGCAGCTCTGGTGTTGTAGATGTACGTGGGCTTCGGTAATCACTAATCATCTGGTGAACCGTTTTCACGTTTCCCATAAAAAAAATTACCTGGTAAGGCCATAAGTTCTACTACAGATTTAAATTCATATCTTTTTTTTAAGAAACAATAATTTATCGCTACTATAGAAAATTGCATAATTATGTTCTGTTTCATAAACTTTTTGGACATATATGTTATTGTTAAACTTAATTTGAAGCTTTGACTTACAGTCTCTAAAACAACAGACCCTAGCTAACTAACATGAACAAGTTACAAGACAAAGTTACCTATATCTGTATTTACAGTGTCAATTGCATCCGGAACTCCTAGTTATATCTACCTAGTCTTTAAATAATATTTGGTTTGTATGTAGGCTATAATATTACCTTTATTAATCTTACGATTTAATTATCATTAAAGTTTATGATTACAATTGTATTAGTGACCACTCGCGGCTTTGCCCGCGTAAAGTAGTTCCCTAAGAAATTATGAAAAGATAATGAAAAGTATATTCACACTATCAGCAAAATTTCATCAAAATCCGTCTAGTTGTTGGCCTGGTTGTTATAAGCATCCAAACATCTAACCAAACTTCCACGTTAAATTATTAAGAGAAAATTATTGTGACGTCATACTAATATGGATATAATGGCCGTAGAGGTCGTCACGGACATAGATAGTTTTTCTTTTTAACGAAACATCTTTTGATGTTTTAAAATTTTTGGTTTACAAATATATATATTTGGTAAGTGGTTGGATTCCTTTTTGGATGGGTCTTAGTAATCCGTCCACTGGTTTTAGAATTTGCGTTTTTAGACTATGTCGCCTACTGAATGAAACGCCAAGCTCCTTTAATAGGTAGCAAGGTGATATATACTTTTTCTTATAAAGCGTCGACGCCTAACAACACTGTTATGGGAATTGTATAAATTTACGTCGATTGGTTTCTATGCTATTATTATTCGTATCTACTGCCTAGCTCCTGAAATAGATAGTACGAGGATATATCCTAGATGTTGCTTAGTCCTCGAAATAGCTAAACAATGAAAGTCCCATTTTAATTCGTCTACTGGTTTTTGCGTGATGCGTGTTCCGACAGATAGATAAAGAGACCGACTGATAATTTCTTGTACAGCCTGTTAAAGGAGAAGACACAGTTTGCCAATTACTATGATTTTTGCATAAGGGTCAGGTTATCACACTAATCTCGAGTATCGCTAACATCGTAGGCCCTTAATATACTATTGCATGTCAACTGAAGGAAAGACACCGACCGCACAAAGGCCTATTTTTCGTTAGTTGAGTAATAGCAAACTTGCGAAGATGCTTTCGACTAGTACCATTTCAAATGGTCTTCTTATAACACAGTTATTTCATTATAAGTATTTTGGACTTGTATTAATATATGGGTAGACTGTTACAAGTATGTGTTAAAAATAACATGTTCCATCTATTCGACAAAGTTGTCAGTAAGAGATAGTTTATAACATATTTTTGCAGAAGTCAGTTACTCATAAATATCGTTTCTCTTTCTTTGCGTGGTGAAAGCAAATCATTACTATATAGCATTGTTATTTCACGCACATAGTTGTCACGTTTTGCTCATAAAGAAAGAAATCGTAAAAGCATCCTTAAGCGAACTGAACATAACATTTCACACTCTTTAGTAAGCTCACACAAAGAATGGTTAGACTAGTTTGTACGTATTTATTATATTCAAAATGTTCACAATAAAAGACATTCATTTCATTAAACATTCTTGTATGTTATATACATAAGCCATAATTAATGTAATAACCGAAATGTAACTTTTTATCCAAATATCAATCTCACCTGCTCACGGAACCTTATGTGTTAGTTAGCTGGATTCTGGCAACCAACAAATGGCGGAAAATATATTCGATTATGAACTATCGCATTACAATATGTTATTTATGTTTGTTTATTCATATGTCTCGCTACCAAGGCAATTAACATGGACGTTGTCAGTGCTCTGAGCACAGTGACATTCATTTTATGTCTACATAGGTTTGTATCACGTCGTGGTTAACGAACTTTATTGCGACAATGGTAAACATTTTGTGGGTGCAAACTGCGCATTGGGAAGAGTTTTACGATCCAGCCGTCACGCCGTTTGTGACTTTTCAGCTAACGAAGGAATTAAATTTATGTCCTGACTACTCTTCCCATTTTGGAGGAAATGGCAAGCGCGACATAAAAAGTGCTAAGACACATCGAAAACACTAAATTTTTCACTTTAAGGAATTAGCGACGACTTTACTTTGGCATATTTTTTCTCTCTTGTCAGACTACTGATCTGATTCCTTTGACTCCAGGGCACTTCCTTGTGGTGCCACATTTGTGCCGTCTTTACCAGTAACTGACATTGCATCGAACAGATTTACCATACTAAAATAGCTCCCGCGGCATTTCTGGGAGTATATATCAGAGCTGCAGCAGAGAACCGAGTGGCGGACTCGGCAACAAGAACTTCAAGTCGGAGATCTCGTAATTCTGAAGAAAAACAACGTACACTCCCTTAGATGACCCTTAGGTCGAATAACCAGACTTTACCCTGGATCAGATGCCATTTCACACGTCGCATAGCATCTCTACTGTCAAAGAAACTGTTAGAAGACTATTGAACAGAATTTGCCTCGTTCTCTCAACAGAAGCTGACGAACAAACCAGTGCCTGATGTTCAACGTACATCTTGAAAGCAGAGATGATTCTGACGAAGGAGGGTAGGGGGCCTCCGGTCACCTCACTCCCTGAAAGAATCGCGGAAGCACAAAAATCCTCTTAGTTCTCGCCGGTATTCCATGAGATCGTGGTACCATCCCGCTCGAGCCAGCCCATTCGAAGAGTAGCAAAAGTCAACGTACCTACAAAAATCTGCAAGGTTTAAATAAAAATAGTTATCAGTTTAGGTAGGGTCAGAACCTGCACCAAACATTTGCAACGCGGACGCATGGAGAAAAGCATTGTATTATGTACTACTAGACTATTAGGTGAAGTCTGTACAACAACCTTGTTAAAACCTTTCGAAAACACTTATTTATTTTTTGCTATAATCAATTTATTTAAATGACGGAAACGAAAATAACGCCCTTAATAATTTCTCATTACAAGCGTTATAATAGTATTAATGTGTTTATAGTTAATAAATACCTAGTTTCAGCTACCAACTACGGGGTGAGACCAATTAAAAAGTTTTAGCAGCTAATTATTTAATCACAAAACCGACTTCCGTATTGTGTAATGTGTACTGTGCTTCCAAAGCGCATTATACAAATTAATACATTTTACAAAAAGGAAACAAATGCATCCAAATTTGTCCCCCTTTTCCCTTTTTGAGCCTTTATAAATACTAAATTAAATGCTACTTATTATAAATGCGAAATTCTTGAATATTATAAAAATACAACTGCTTTATTCTTTATGCTGAATGTTCATAATATAAAATATGCCTTTCCGTGGTGAATAATTTACCAGAGAGATAAGCTGCTTCAGACAAAGAACGAACGTTGTGCAATAAATTACGAGGATGTTTTTCTTTTCCTTGTTACTGCACTTCTATATTTTTTTAATTTTTATCATTTCTGCATTTACGGAAATAATTCACTCAAATGTTTACGTGTTATAAATGTTATAATATGCCACATTCCATGTTATGATATGGTGGAGAGAAAACAATATACAATTTTTATTCATAAATGTACTATTTATATAATTATGACTGCTATAGGCACTTTTAGAATCATAATGAATATAAGGTCCGTCATTAATCGACTTTTATAGTTAAAATTGTATTATGTTTTGCATATCAATTTAAAAATAAAATCTGAAAATGGATTGGATAATCAGACGTGTTGTAGAGCGAAATTTAATATCAACTATTAACAATTTTAACAAACAAGAAAGTTCTATTTCTTTATCATTTGTAATTCCTTTCGCACAATGTCCTAAACCTCGTCATGAATAGGCGTAATATATATAAAGTTAATATAAATTTCACAAGATTCGAAACCGAGACAGAATTTTGACATGAAAAGATACCATTTAAAGCGAAGCGTTGTTATCAATTTGGTAGGCGAAGCAAGCGGTAATTTATAATAACGAGGTAAAATTAAATTAAATTTCTAGTCATATAATTGTGCCATATATTTCAGATATTTGTTTTATCTGTTTAATCAATATGTGCCTACGAAAAAAGTAGTGACAAGAAATTAGTTAAATTTAAATTTTTCATGCATGCTTCCGATACGTAGCACACCGAAAACCTTGCAACTAATTGATAGGTAGGTAAAATATAGTACAATCGTACTAAAAAAAATCGTAAAAATTGTAACTAATACTAAACTAAACTATCTACCTATTTTAATTTCCCATAAATATCATAACACTTTGTTATTATTGTAGTCGATTAACATCATATACATCACCTTGAAAAATCAGACTCGGTGTGGTATGGGTGTAAATATCTGTCTTTTACGATACCCACACAGGTGCCCCGGGAGACGACTAAGGGGAAATCCTTGAAAGTCCTTTATCAAACACGGCGTCGTGTTTTGACCCTTTGAGCTAGTAAAGTTTGTGAATAGACCGGCGTAGACGCCTGTCAAGCGTTGTAGCTTTGAATCCTTTGCCCTCCGGTGCAGCAGAATATCGGGGAAGAGGAGGCCGGTATTACGATGCGCCGTTTTCCCTATCCGCCACTGGCGAATAATGGTTGGCGGCTGTGCCATGAACCAAATCCGGTCCCAAGTGCTTGCTTTCCTGATCCCTTTGGCATCCGGGTGACGGATTCAGGGGGGTTTTATACGCGACAACATACACAAGGATAGATAGAGATTACGGATTAATGTTTGGCACTAGGTAGCCAAACGGGCGCTATCCTCTTGGTCCAGAAAATTTTCAAAACTTTGAAGGCTTTTTCCTTTAGTCACCTCTTACCTCTTATGGGAAGAAATTAGCAGCAGATTTAAGATGTAGGACTCTTTTTCTGGCTAGAAGGAAAGGCATAATCCTTTTTTTTTGTTGTAAATTACAGACTGCGAGGCAATCCTTAGGGTGAAATAATTGATTGATGACTTGTAAGCAAGTAATAAACAAAATGAGTATTATTTCTTTAGACTGAATTGAATTATAAATAAAACTCAGCAAAGTAATAAAACTTAATTAATTCAACGTATACAAATGAAAAAGTAATAATAGGAAATTTAAATGATACGCCCATCACAATTTCACTGGTAAATTTACTATAATTATGCGACTGCATTTGCTTTCACAATGGTTTATATAATTACAGGTTATATTTTGTTCATTACTTAAGTCTTTCATAAAAAAAACACTAAGTTGATCTAATAAACAGTAAAATTATTAGGTTACAAATGTATATTTTAGCTATAAGTAATTGTATTTAGGTCACCGGAGACTTATTTCAATGTTCTAATGAGACATCGAATTATCACGTTTTTCCTTTGCGGCCTGTATCGGCAAAATTTCGGTCGTGTGAGACGTTTATATCGATAACAAAGGGTTATGCCGATTATCGTAATGTACATAACGACACATGATCCCTAAAGGTTCCGAGGTGTCAGCGTAACAATCCGTCGGACGGTTTTCAGCAGTAGACTAAGAGAGTTTATTAACCACAGGTATGTGAAACCCCAACAAAGCCCATCTGATAGTTATCTAACTATGAGCTCATTTAAAATTAAGCAAAATATGGTCTTTTTGGCCGCAAGTAAGACATATCGAATTTGAATTACACTTAAATGTAACGTTTTGTCTACTAAGATAATTAAGACAAATTTTATTCGATTTCAAATAACAATTTTTTGAGTTAGAGTCATACTTAAAATACCTTATGTCTTTTCATATGATATCGTGCATAGCAATATGGAAAAGTATTAAGTTTATAAGGTTACTTTTAGTACTTAGCAATTGATTATTATCGTTGGTAACTGGAATTTAGTAATTTAATAAGTCCTTTGAATATTTATAAATAATTCCATGTTAAACCATTTCAATTGAAAGGTTATTAAGTAAATATTTCGTCAAATAATATTATAATTAGTTCAATGCTTGTCATGCTTAGCTTGTAGATGTGAACTTGGGAGATGGGGAATAATCATTCCGGGCTCTTAACCATTAATAACATATCACCAGCAATAAATGAATACCAATATATAGATGAATTGTGTGAGAAATTTTCAACATGTCCGGTAAATGCGATAGTAGTAAAATCCTAACATTTCGTATTGTTCATTACAAAGAACATTTACAACCAGAGCTAAGAGCTTGTCTGCAGAAAGGATAAAATAGCGATTTTTAGAGCATTAGTGTAAGTATAAATCGTTATTCCTTTCTTTTAATGGGTTTCTTCAAATTATGTAAGTTGATTTAGACTGTAAAAATATTAAAAATTAATAGATACACACAGAGACCAGATAGAAATTATGTCTCTTCTAGTGAACCTTAAAACAAAAGTCTCGTCTATGTTGACTTAAAAAAGTATTTTGTTTTTTCATATATCACATAATATTAAACTCGTTGGCTGCGCTTGGCTGTGACCCCAAAAAAAAAATATTGTTGAGCAGTAAATAA
This sequence comes from Bhutanitis thaidina, assembly GCA_029286595.1. Classification (NCBI taxonomy): domain Eukaryota; kingdom Metazoa; phylum Arthropoda; class Insecta; order Lepidoptera; family Papilionidae; genus Bhutanitis; species Bhutanitis thaidina. The sequence continues at coordinate 8,054,482 of JAGSMS010000005.1, forward strand.
AACGGAAATTACATCTACGATCTACGATATTCCGGAATAGTCGCCCATAAAATAAACATCAAACCCATGTTGAGTTTCGATTATCTACAAAAATTTAGGAAAAGTCGTGAAATAATTATTTTTGTACTGATTTCCTGTAATATATAATGTAAAAGCATGTTATAGCTATCGTTATTAATAATTATTTAATATTAGCAGAACAATGTGACAGTAGGAGTCCAATAATTTGATTTAAAGCTATTGGCCCTGAGTTCAAGAATAATAATAATAATCTCGGAATATCGCAGGCGACTGCGACTCCATGATGGACCGCGCCGTGCTTATATACCTCCTCGCTCCTCGACACCGTCCGCATCATCCGCCGTTTGCTTTCCCTTTCCTTTACCCTCGGCCTTCTAGTCTCCTCTGGCGAGGTTTTAGTTTATTAATTTTACTAGACCTTTCATATTTAATTTATTTGTTAGTTTTATATATCGCTTGAGGTCCAATTTTTTTTAAATAAAGTTAAATATTTTGGTTTTTACAGCGTCATCCGATGATACCCTTGCGGCCTCGAGGCCACAAGTGTTGTAAAATGATAAACGTTCTATGAACGGTCCAAGTACGGATCGTGTCTCTGACGGCCAAGTTGTGTCAGATATTCTGGATGACGAGAACCACCCAGGCACGCAAATGCATCTTGTCTATCGGGTGTGTTGTTTACGCGACGCTCTAGGGTGTCGCCGGAGAATTTTACCTGTGCTGCTAACCGAGTGTTCAGTGTTGATTTGAGATGAATTAACCGGGTTAGGATCTGATGTTTGTACACTTCATGGTTATTTTACCATACCATAATTTTCATTTTGTCATTACGAATAGAGTTTTCCAGTGGTGTCATTTGTTTTCGTAGTTTTTGTTATGTATAATTGGTGTCCATAACACAAAACTTCTACAAAGATCTTCCTCTTCTACTATATTTCTCTACTGCTACTAAATTTAATTTGCTACATTCAATTAGACATGGTTTCGGATATAACATATTAATTTATACTGTAAAATGTATTTTTCTCCATTGTACCTTGTGATTTTTACCTCAGGTAAGTAAACTGTATAATGTTCTTATGAGGATAAAGTTTCTTTAAACACAAATACATTTTTCGGCTCTTACTGAAAGTCGAGTATGACTGAGAGCCTCTGGAATTGAATAGAATATTAAGAAAAAATGTCATTAGTCGTCTGGATTTAAAGCCTAGACTTTTAATTTTGCAGGCAGGTAATGTATTTTTTTAAAGTTTAAGCAATTGACATGACTTTTATTACACATGTTACAGTTGATAGTCCAAATGAAAGAAAAGGTTCTATGAATTTATCGCTTTAATTTTACCCTCCGTACGGTGTAACTTTCACAAAGGTTTTCCTAAAGTTTTGTGGCAGAAACACCGATAGAACTAAGTAATAACGTTTTGTCTTCACCTTCCATTAACCGCAATGGCGTGGTCAAATTAAATATTTGTCTTGCAATCTGTCTTAGAAGCCATGACAAACTTATCAAATTAATTAAAATTTGTTACATGAACGTTTTATCTTTATTGTTTATTAGCGACCAGTTCTTTCTTTGTTTAGCTTTAAAGCTAGAATCTAAACATTTTCGTACAGTCCTTTTCCAAATATTTGTTATGTACGCAAAGGGTAAAACGTGGTGAAGGCCATTAATAATTAAATAAATAATGAAGTATTTTCTTGCGGAATACGAAAAGAAAGTTCAGGCCTCCGGTAGAGGCTAGTTCAATATATTACGAAGGACCTGCGGGTAAATGCATGTAAAAGACTTACACGTATCATGTTATTCCACGAAGGTTCAAATCCTCTTTGATTACATAAACGAAGTCGCGGGCACCGCTAGTTTATAATAAACCATAAATTTTCCTATCGGTATTTTAGTGTGGTTATAAATTAACATTTCTGATGCTGTGGTGCATAGAAATTCCATTATTATACATAACACGTATTTTTTAATGTGAATGGGGGTACACGAGCAAGCAGCGCACTTGATGGTACATCTGCAACACCAGAGGAGCTGCAGGTGCGTGCCCGATAGCAGATGCATGATATTTGGGCGGTGGGAGGGAGGAGAGGGCTTCCGGTTACCTCACTCACTGTACGAAACGCAGAAGCACAAGATGTCGAACCGGCCCATTAGAGAAGTAGCAAAAGCCGCTGCTTGGCTATACCACGTAAAAAAACGCGTTTATGGTTTTGGAAAAAACATGAAGTTAGTGTAGGGTAAGCTCACCAATCCGCCTCCCAGAATGATGAGTATGGGCAAGTATTCTATGCAGGGCATGCTATCTTTTGTTGATGTTTAAGGAAAGGTATATGTCCATCAGTGGTAAATCCACACAGACTTTATCCATTCAGGCTTATAAAGAAGAAGAATGAGAAAAGTAAATGTTATGTCAACAAATGTATCTTGAACATGCTTTCTTAATTCTTGATTAATCGTCGTCTATTACAGCAGCCTATTTAGTCACCTACTGAACACAACCCCGTCCAAGAAAGCGCCAGCAAAAGTCAGCACGCATTTCTTGAAAGGTTTGCCGATACTTGTAACGCTGTGCAAGCGGGTGCCAGTACCCTCGCAATAGTGAAACTGTTCCCCACCACTGGTTTGTGGGATATGGGTTCGGCAAATTTGGATAGAGTTTTCGCCATCACTTAGTCGCCTTAGTCTCGTTTGTTAGTTAGCAGGGTGCCGACTAAAGAATATTTCCTATATTTCTTCTAATATCTAAAATAAATATTTATCTTAAAAAGATAAATGTAATACATAAAACGGGAGATTTCTAAATATTTATTGTATAAAAAGATTACAGACAGTTTATAAATAATTTTAGTTTATAAAATTTTTTATTGCACAATTCAGAAGCAAAGCATTTATTGGATATTATCGCAAACCGCTAAGCCTTCTCACTAGAATGAAGACTTCATGAGTCCTGATTTGACTCTAACATTTTTTGAAAATGTAATTTAAATTTTTTCATAGTTAGGACACGTGGAGGTTTATTGAAAATTTGAAACTTTTTCAAATTGAAGTATGATAATGAGATAAGTTATAAGTAACCCCAAAAATTTAAATGGCAATGAAATATCGACATTGATCATTCGGAAAAGAGAAAACGATAGACTACGGGTTTCGGTTAAGGCCAAAAGTAGTTTAGCTGTACCACGCATATCCTTACCTGTAAGAAAATATTAAAAAAAAATTAGAAAGTGCATCTGAAACATGGTTATCACCACCATTATAACTCCAGCAATAGTCTGTATAAGTAAGTAATTATCTGTTAATCTGGTAAGTAAAAATAACTCTTATTTTCACTTGGGCCCCTGTTCTCACCATGAAGCCGTTGTCATCCTCGTCCTCTCTCTGGCGCCAAAGAGCAGTGTAACTACTGCTGTGTTCCAGTTTGAAGCCAGTACAGTTGCAAGCTGTGAGGCAGCCTATTTTAGTTCTGATATTTCACATTTTCACAACGCTGTTCTGTTCTTCTCACAAAACTGTTCACTTCCTCTTCTTGGTTGCATATATCCAACTGTTTATCTACTATACGGTGGACTGACAGCTTGATTGCTCATATTATAAAGAAAATATGAGCAGACAGTTGTTTTGTATTTTCTTCTTCATTTATTTCTTTCATCTTTACCAACCTTTCTTTGTCAACCTAACCTATACGTGGTGCACCCTCCTAGGCACCAAATGAGTCTTAGCACCCGAATGATGGCGAAAAATTTTATCAAATTCAGCAAACCCAATCCCACAAACTAGTGATGAGCAGACTAGCGATGGCATTACTTTTTTTATGGGAAAGGGGGCGAGCAAGCGGGTCACTGATGGTAAGTGATTACCGTCGCCCACCTACATCTGCAATACCAGGAGCTGCAGTTACTTTGCCGTTCATTTCGGTATTTGGGAGATAGAAGGGAGGATTAGGAGGGGGAGGGGGAGTGGGTGCCGGATACCCCACTCACCGAACGAAATGCAGAAGCATAAGATACCTCTACTTCACGCTGGTATTCTGCGAGGGTGTGGTACCAACCTGGTCGAGCCGGCCCATTCGAGCAGAAGAAAAAACCGCCGCTTGATAAACGACCACGGGATAAAAATGTAGGGTACCGAAATTGCGCTCCCCGCTGGCCCAGCGTAGTGAATATGGGCAAACCTTTCAATAACTATATGCAGGGTTTCGCTGACGCTTTCTTGAAAAAATCTTCGTCTAACAGTGGAATTCAGAGGCAACTAAAGTATACAAAGAGAAGAAACACATCAAATGATATTGTTAAGTATTAAATATAACTTTTTTTTAAATTACAAGCATAAGCTGAAGTATAAATTTACGGCCAGGTAGCCTAGATGATAGTGACCTACTAGGGGTATGCATTTGAATGATGAATTTAAACTTCTTTTTTGAACTGTACGTGAATATCTATCTTATTACCATTCAGTTACCACAACACGCTTAATCCTAGTTTTGAGACTGAATGTCGTATGTGTCAAGTTAATATAATTAAAAATAAATATAAATATTATATAATCTCTCTCGAGATTTTTAATATTATTCGTCTAATCTCGTTTGTGGCGGTTTTGGTTGAACATCGATCATAAAAGCTTTAAACAATCTTAAATTTAATAGAAATTTTGATTTTGAACGTGGCGGCTGGTGATCCTATAGCCAACGATACATACAAATCGGACATAAGTTTCGAACATAGCGGATCGAACTTGCGTCTCCTTTTCGAAAGCAGATTTACCGCGGATTGATTCATACATTCACAATATGCCATTTGTATCTACTGTGATACGCTTTTTAGAGTAAAATCAAATTCGAAATAATTACCATTATTGTGTGATAAAAGTGACAGATTTAAACTGGAGTTGCAGTTTTGTTGATATTTTAATTTAACAAGCTAATTAAAATATTTTTTTTAAGAAACAATCGACTTCAATCAGTTTCTTCAAATTCCGACTACTAGGTTAACATGAGTTCAATATAAAACTTCAACATCTAACCGATGACGGGCAGGCGGGTTTAGACCCGAGATGTTTGGTACAACGATCGCCAATCCGCTCCTCGTGCGTGGAGATTATCGCAAATCCTCTTTGTGGGAGAGCCGTACGTCCTGCAGTGAATTGTGTGGTGGTTCGTACCAGCCTGACGTGAGGTAATGAATATAATCGGTTCACAATCGGCGAAGATATCGCGTAAAATATATACAAAAAAATTAAGTCGAATTGATAACATGTAAGCATTTATAGATTGACCTTTGTTAGCATTTTTATTTGATTTTAAGTGCTGAATTTACCGCATTCTCGGCAGTGCAGAAAACAATCATCCTGAGGAAAATTGCACGTCTGAGAAGTACCTAATATAAAAATATTATTTGAAGAACGTGTGAAGTCCGCCAACCCGCACTGGCGCACTGCACGCGTACCCTTCCCGGCTCCAATATCTCTCAAAATATCTGAGAGCAAGCCTTTGTCCAGCTGTGGACATTTATAGGCTGCAACTTTACTTTACTTACATGGGCGATCGAGCTTTGCGCGTTCAGGCTACTATTACAACCATGCTAACGATGTAGCGCAGTGCCATCTACAGTTGAGAAGCTAAAATATGTAAGTTTATTTAGAGGTGACCTATTTAGGTAAACTTGGAAAGTAAAAGATTTACAAAATTACATTCACGATACAAACAACACAAAATTTGATCCATTTCCTTAGAGAGGAAAATGAATAACTAAAAAAAACGTGGGTGTACTTATGTACGTACGCACGTAAGAAGTTATACTTCTTTAGCACAAATACACATGTATAAATATATTTTTTTATCTCCACTCCACTTACAATAGCTACCTTGAATATAGTGATCAGTTCTCACAAAAATTTGAGTGGCCAACCAACTTCATGGTGTCGTTTTTAGGAGTCGGTGTGCGCCGTCGGTGTCGGTACGTAAAAATTCACTCTCATAATTTTACCCAAACACTTATTTATAACAAGGTTTAGTACCCGTGTGAGTAATAGTTGTGGTGAAGCAACACCCGTGTTCTTCTTCTCTTCGGACTAGGTAATTTTATTCTTTTTGAATGTGGAATTTTTAAAATATATAAAGCTTAAAGTATTAAGATTTTACCTAGATTATGTAAATTGGAATTAATCTGCTCTCTTATGTTGTGTACTTCGTTTTTAATTCGGCTGCAAAATAGACTGGGTGAAAATAATGGTAAAAATATATTGATAAGTGCTCTTCCAACTTCTGCCGCAGTTCTAAGCCAGTTCATCTAAAAATTTAAGAATTTATTTAAAAAAACATAAAAAATATTAATAACTTATATAGATGTTGGTATATTGGAATAATTCACATAACTATGATCTTTTAAATAGAAGAACTACATCTTATACTAACAAATTAATATTCTTGTTAAAAACTTAATATTCTCGTATTGAATAAAACTACTTAACTATAAGAAGTGAACTTACGCCTCCTGATGTATATTTTAGAACGATTACATTCCAAGCACACAGAGACGAGATAAATGAAATCAAGAGTATGGTCAGAAACTGAAATAATTAAAAAAGGGTACGTAATAATTTTACGTATTATAACATTTCAAGTTTAATGAATATGTATATTTAACTTGGTATTTAGTTAGAGATACCTGATTTTTAATTGCAGCATTCAAATGATCATAAACTGTAATAATATCATGATAAAAAAATAACAATTCCTTCAACTTTTTTTGCGGACCCTTGCTTTTGTATTCTTGTATCACATCATGTGTAATTTTAACACATCTTTTATTTACGTCGTTACACAAGCATTTTCCAACTAAAATGTTGATGTATTGAAGTCGTTGCGAAACCATTGCCAAAAGGTGACCGTAATAAAACAGCTCAATTATGTGAAGACTAAACAAAGGTGACATGTAAACTATTAATTTCCTAACATAATTTACTGTGTATAAAAAGAGAAATATTACAAAAACTAATATTACGGAAAGACTAGCCAGGATGACATTTTTAATTGAGCCGTACTCGTATCTTGATTTGTAAGCTATTTTTGTATCAAATATGTTTAACTGTTCGTAGAAAAGTTGAAGTTTGTTGCAAAATATAAACCCTATAATGGTGCAAATAAAATATTCAAATAGATTAGCTATGTAAAAATAACTGGTCATGATAACCGGTGGATCAGAAATAAGAAAATACAATAGTAATATTTGATAAGATGTGCAATACAAACAAGAAAGTATTGAATAAATAAAGTGAATATTGTAACACACTCTTAATCTATTTAACCCTAGGAGTAATTGGGAAATAACAAAAAAAATTGAAATGAAATCGATTGTCTTCATTCTATTGTTTCTGACAAACCCATCTATGATTACATTTGGCGGTGACATCGTAGATACACGATTATTGTACGTCCGGTCGCAATTGATATTAAAAATACTTCTGAGAACTTTCAATTTACTAGTAGTTTCAATCATTACTATAAAGTTTAATAAAGTAATGGTTATTGGAAATATCATATCACGTAACGTAGATAAGATATATGTGACATAGAGTAAGAGAAATAGAAAATGTATATAACTTTATTAATGTCACTTTAATGTTTTCAAAGATAAAAGTTTATAGTCACCATATACGAGTATAGAACATGCAAAGTCACAATATTCATCAATTCGTTGGCTTAAGCAACGGATAACAAGAACGCCGGTAGCAGATTGACGGGAAGAGTAAGCCGGTTCATAGTCGGGAGAGCACGGGCCAGAAGGGTAAAGTCAGTCGCTATCTCCTAACAAATTGGGAGACGGCTTTTCAGCAACCGACTCCAAGACTGTACAACAGAGCTTGTGGCACTCCGGCCAGCACTGTTTCTTATTATTCGTCTCTTTGGTAACCGTATGTAGTCTATGTTTCATCACAGCCATAGCACACTCACCAACACAGCTCCGAATCGTCTCATGAATTTTCCCCGTTGAAGTCAATGTCAGAATTTCCAGAGAATATCTTCTTTAAAAAGAAGTGGAAAACTGGACAGGCTCACCAGAGAAGTATAACGTCAAAGGTTTCACGAGATCATGGTAGAATATTTCTAAAGGAAATTACACAAATAAATATAATCATAAATTCTAGAATTTTATTAATATTACAAATGCGAAAGTAATATAATATAATAATTCTGAATGTTGCGTTTCCAAGGCTAAAGCGCTGAATTTTGATGGAATTGATACCTTAAATCACGGAGAATGATATACTTTCTATCACGGGAAAACTACGGACAAAGTCGCGGGAGCAAGTTAGTTATTGCGTAGAGTTCGAGATGTGCCCAGTCAATGTTGCAAGCTATTTATTAGATTATTCCATTCGGTTTTACGCTGCTGAGGATCTTCTTTCCAGGTATAATATGTTCTTCGTACGTAATAAAAGTCAGGCCATGGCAATTATTGAACTTAGGTACCTCTTTTAACAGTTTATTATGTAGATAAATGCAATAAACACGGCCAAGTATAAATAAGTTTATTTACAGGTGACAAATGAGCGTAGCTGTATATACCCGAATGTGTATTCTTCATTAAATTTGACTTCATTAACTTTTTTTTAAAATTGAGTAGTATACTTTGTCGTTATGTTTTACAACGTTTAAAAGCACTTTAGTTATGAGTAAATGAGTTATATCACCCACCTTCGATTTGCCGATGACACAGTTCTTATGGCAGGATCGTTGGAGGATTGTAGCACTATGCACGTGCGCTGTCCCTCGCATGTGATCTTCCATGGGTCTTCCTGATAGTAACCAATCCTCTGGCATTCTCCTTTTCCTCTTCATTTCTTCGCTTTTCTTTACCTTTTCTTCGTGATCTTCCCTTTCCACTTAATTCAGAATTCACCAGCAGACTGTCCTTAGCGCGCTCCAGTGCTTCCTATATTGTCCCGAATTTAAATCGTTTAGTTCATTTTCGATTATTCCAGGATACTCCCGAAAAGGTATTTAACTTTTATTGAAGAAAATATTTCAACCAGTGTACAGCAAATAAGAGTTATTTACATATCAAAGAGTGCGGATGGCGTTAGTCTAGGTAATTATTAAAATAAAAATACAGGTAGTAGCAAATTTCGTGCCACCAGTAATTTATTCGAACTTTGGAAGTTTTTGAGACTTTATAGCTATGTCAGGATCTGTATTCGAGGCTAAAAAGTTTAGCAACCAGATGTAGGTCGCCAAAGGGACTCTACAAGTACTGGAGAGGCCGATGAGTATGCCTATGGCATATATGCCTACAGTACACACGACTAAACCTGAGCTTCGCATAGGGCTAGAAGCTGTTCTGGGGTGAAATACCGCTGCACTATTTTGGCAACAATTCCCAGCAGCCTTACAGAAGCCATCGCCGAAGAATAATTTTAGTAGTAGCCATGGTGACCGTTCTCCTTTTAGTGGTGAACAGACATGAATGTTTTGACATTACGCAAAACAGACAGATTGGTGACCGCAGGCGCCGTCTTAGTTACCTAGTTTATGTAACTGGCATTTGCGTTTTAGGTCTAACACATTTAAAATGTCTTTTTCGTCATTTGTCGAACTCCACGTAGCTTCAAATCCAGATTTGTTACGCAAGCGAAGCGGGCACAGCTAGTTTATAAGAAACGATAAATTGTCTTCTCCGTCTTTTAGTGATATGTTAAAATAAAATTTGTCATAACGTGGTGCATAAAAATTCTATTGTAATAACACTTCATCTTTTGTCCAAAACCATAAGGTAGGTAAAACAAATGAAGAAGTAATATTTTTATTTGTTTTTATGTTTATTTAGAAATAAAATGAAGTCCTCCAACTTGCAGTGTTGTAGGATCCAGCAAGTCCAGCAGTGGAATAAAAATGATGAGAAAAGAAAATGCTGTGTCAACGAATGTATATTGAATAAGCTTTGGACGGTATTCATCATCTTCAGCAAAAGCCCATTTTGGTCGCCTATTGAACATAGGCCAATTCAAGAAAGCGCCTGCAAAATCAGCATCTAAGGTTTGCCGATACTCGTAACGGTGTGCAAGTAGGTGCCAGTATCCTCGCATTAGTGAAACTGTTCCCCTCAACTAGTTTGTGGGATTTGGGTTCGGCAAATTTTAATAAATTTTCCTTCGGTCGCCTTAGTTAGCGGCTCTCGTTTGTTAGTTAGCGGGGTGCACCACGTACAGGTGAAGTCAACACTTGGAGAAAAGACAATATTCCGCGTTATACTGCCGACGATAGAATATTTCCTATATTTTTTCCAATGTCAAAAATAAATACATATGTGAAACGTGAGATTTCTTGATATTTATTGTACACAAAGTTTACAGACAGAACCACTTATGAACTTAAATAATCTAAAAATCTTACATACATTATGACCAATTTAAATAACTCAAATTATCGCATTTAAATAACATTGAGAGTAGCTCTTTGATTACGCACAACAAACTTTATAAAAATGAGTTAGTATAACAATTCAGAAGCAAACTATTTATTCAATAACCTTTCAGTGTCATAAGTCCTGACTTGTCTCTTAAAAACAGAATTTCAATTGTTTAAGAGTTATGTCACGGGCTTATTGGGAATTTGAAACTTTTTCAAACTGAAGTATGATAATGAGATAAGTTACAAGAAATCCCAAAAATTTAAATGGCAATGAAATATCGACATTGATCATTCGGAAAAGAGAAAACGATAGACTACGAGTTTCGGTTAGAGCCAAAAGTAGTTTAGTTGTACAACGCATGTCCTTACCTGTAAGAAATTATTTAAAAGTAAATTAAGAACGTGTATGTGAAAATAAGGATATCAACACCACTATAAGTCCAGCAAGAATCTGTAGTAGTGTAAGTAAGTAAATCTGTTAATCTGATAAATAAAAATAACTGTTACAAAATTTTAACGTGAAGATTTATGTTGAACTCTTAATAAACAAACATTCTTGGTAAGAATAGTAGCCCAAGTAAAATACTCAAAATTTTTCCAAGAAGCCATTGTCATCCTTATCCTGCTGCTTGGCACTATATTTCTGATGCTAAGCAGCAGTACAACCTCTAGCCACCAAACAAGATTCTGGCGACTGAATGACAGCAGAAAATTTATCCGAATGTCGTGTGCTCCAGGTTATATTATTAATATAATAAAAAATAAAATACTTTGTTTTTGGAGCTTGAGGCTATTTTCTTTTTGATCTTTCTCTATTTTGCTTTCAAGTCTCTACAATGAACAGTGAATTTAAAAAACGTTTTAGAGAAACAATCGACTTCAATCAGTATATAGTTAAATTCTGACTGCTGAGTTAACAGTCCAATATGAAACTTCAACTCCTATTTCCCCCTTAAATGGGACCACCCTTTCTTCTCGTGGGTGGTCGTAATGTCCTCTTACTACTAAGGGAAAAACCTTGATATATCTTTAAAATTATCAGTCCAAAATTAAGAACACCGATGACGGGCAGCAGCGTCTAAGGTGCGTGGTGCCTGGTACTGCGATAGCGCCTTGCTTGCGATTATGGCAAATCAGAATCATCCTTTAGCGTACAATTGATATTTATAGGCGGCTACTTTACTTTACTTACCTGGGCGACCGAGCTTCGCTCGTTCAGTCTCCTACTACAACCACGCAAACCATGCAGCGCAGTGTCACCTTTTATTGAGTAACTAATATACTTAAGTTTATTAAGGGTTGACACCTATATTGATAATCTTGGAAAGTAAAACATTATCTAAATTCAAAATTCCATCCAAATCGTTAGAGCCGTTACTGAGAAACTATTAAGTTTATGAGAGTGCGGTGCTTGCGTCGGTGCTATGATTAGATTATATATGATTTTATTCGTAATATATGTTTTTTCATGCGGAATTACGCATTTTATTTTTTTCCAATATCTTTAAAATAAAAATGTGCATTAAATTTCTAATTGCATGCTCAAAGTATTTAGATTTTACCCAGTTTGTGTAAATTGGAATTAATCTGCTCTCTTATGTTGATCACTTCCTTTTTAATTCGGCTGCAAAATATACTGGGTGAAAATAATGGTAAAAATATAGTGATAAGTGCTCTTCCAATTTCTGCCACGGTTTTAAGCCAGTTCATCTAAAAATAAAAGAGTTTAGTTAAAAAAACACAAACAAGCATTTGGTGATTTGTATTGATGTAATTATATGGTTATAAATCAAATAAAAATATCCTTTTAAGTAGAAGAACTGCATCTTATACTAACAAATTAATATTCTTGTTTAAAAATTTATGTTTTTGTACAGAATAAAACTACTTAACAATTACAAGTGAACTTACGCTTCCTGACACATATTTTAGAACGATTGAATTCCAAGCACATAGAGACGAGATAAATGAAGCCAAGAGTATGATGAGAAACTGAAAAAAATTAAAAAGTTTGTTATTATTATTCATATTTTATTATCCAGTTATAATAGGTTATAATATTCCGAGATAAATGTGTGTATTTAACATGGTTTAACATGGAGTTTAACATGGAAAATCATACCTGATTTTTAATTGCAGCATTCAAATGATCATAAGTTGTAATAATATCATGATAAAAAAATAACAACTGTTTCAAATTTTTCTGCTGGCAATTGCTTTTGTATTCTTTTATCTCACCGTGTATAATTTTAGCGCAACTTTTATTTACGTCGTTACACAAGCATTTTTGAATTAAAATGTTGATGTATTGAAGTCGTTGCGTAACCATTGCAAGAAGGTGACCGTAATAAAACAACTCAATTACGTGAAGACTAAACACAGGCAACATGTAAACTGTTAATTTCCTAACATAATTTATTGTTTCTAAAAATAGGAATATTACAAAAATTAATATTACAGAAAGTCCTGCCAGGATGACATTTTTAATTGAGCCGTCTCGTGATTTGAAAGCTATTTTCGTATCAAATATGTTTAAATGCTCGTAGAAATCTTGAAGTTTGTTGCAAAATACAAACCCTATAATAGTGCAAACAAAATAGGCAGATAGATTAGCTATGAATAAATACCTGATCAAGATACTTGGTAGATCGGAAATAAATAAATACAACATCAATATTTGACAAGAAATGCAATACAAACAAGCGAGCATTGAATATACAATGTGAAGATTGTAACACACTCTTAATCTATTTAATCCTAGGAACAATGCGGCAATAACAAAGATTTTAGAAATGAAATCGATTGTCTTCATTCTATTGGTTTTGACGAACCCATTTATAATTACAACTGGCGGTGACATCGTGGATACACGATTATTGTACGTCCGGTCGCAATTGATATTAAAATACTTCTGAGAAATTTTAATTTACTAGTGGTTTTATTAATTACTATAAAATGTAATAAAGTAATGGTTCCAATAATATGTCACGTAACGCAGTGAATAAATATGTAACATATGTTCACACATATATATATGTAAAATCCGGTATGAAATATTCAAAATACAAATACATTTCTTAATTAAAATATAACTATGTACGTGTAGGTACGTGTTCTTCAATTTTCCCCTGGTGAAGTCAATGTCAGAATGTCTAGAATGACAAGATAATATCTTCTTTAAAGAGGAAGTGGAAAACTGGACAGCGACGCCAGAGGAATATAATGTCAAGGGTTTAACGAGATCATGCTAGAATATTTCAAAAAGAATTACACATAAACACAGACAAATATAAATAGTTATAAATTACAGAATTTCCTTTTTATAAATATTATAAATGCGAAAGTAGCTATGTATGTTACGTTTTCACGGATAGTGAATTTTTAAGTAATTTGGTATGGATATATCTTAAACCCCGGGGAAGGATATACTTTCTATCACGGGAAAACGAACGAAAAATTCGCGGGCGCAAGTTAATTATTGTGTAGAGTGCAGATGTGCTCTATAGATGTTGCAAGTTATTTATTGAATTACTCCATTCGGCTTTTCACTGTTGAGGACCTTCTTTCCAGGTATTATTAGTTCTTCATACACATAATAAAAGTCAGATCATGACAATCGTTGAAGATACGTACTTTTCTTACAGTGTATTATATAGAAAAATACCGTTAACGCGACATTTAAATAAGTTTATTTACTCGAATGAACGGCTCGATCGAAGTAGTACCACGGCCTCGTAGAATAAACGTGAAATAGAGGCATCTTATGCTTCTGCGTTTCGTTCAGTCTCTAAGGTAAACGGAGGCCTATTTACCTATACTACAAAGTTTAATATAAAGAAATGTTAAGTTCTAAAATCTGAAGTGGTTTTAGGAAAAGAAATGAGTGCAGAAGACGTTAGGCCAGGTAATTATCAAAATTAAAAATACAGGTAGTAGCAAATTTTCCGCACCCAGTAATTTACAAGAACTTCGGCAGTTTTTGGGACTTTGTAGCTATGTCAGGATCTGGGCTCGAGGCTAAAAACAGGCACGTGTGTATTGTCATTAGACTAAGCAGACATATTGGTGACCGCAGCTCGAAAACCGGCGCATTTTTAGTTACCTGGTTCTTGTAACCGGGATTTGTGTGTTGTGGCAACTCCACGTAGCTTCAAATCCTCCTTTATCACACAGACGAAGTTGTGTTCGTCCGTTAGTGTTATACTAAATTAACATTTCTCATGACGTGGTGCATAGAAATTCTATTGTTATAACACGTTTATGGTTTTGGCCAAAAGTTAAGTTATATTTTAATTTGTTTTTATGTTTATTAAGGAATAATATTAAGTGTTCTATCTTTGCAGTGTTGTAGGATATCAAATGTGGTGCTTAACAATCAAGACATTATAAAATTAAGTAGTTAAAACAATAGCTCTCCAATCAGCATTCCCGAATAGTGAGTATGGCCAAATTTTCTATGCATGATATGCTCGCTATTTTTGACGCTGAAGGAAAGGCTTGTGTCCAGCAATGGAGTTGTGCATGTTTATAAAAAAAATGAGAAAGTTAATATATGTCAACGAATATCGTATTCATCATCTTCTGCAACAGCTCATTTTGTTCGCCTACTGAATATATGCCCGTCCAAGATAGCGTCTTCAAAAGTCAGCATCTATTTCTTGAAAGGTTTGTCTATACTCGTAACGGTATGCAAGTAGGTGCCATTATCCTCGTACTAATGAAACTGTTCCCCTCCACTGGTTTGTAGGATTTGGTTTCGGCATATTTGAATAAATTTTCCGCCATTACTCGGTCGCCGTAGTTAGCGGCTGTTAGCGTTAGCAGTTAGTGTTAGCAGGGTGCACCACGTCCAGGTGAAGTCAACACTTGAACAAAAGACAATATTCCGCCTTATACTGCCGACCTCACAATTTTCCTATATTTTTTCTAATTGTAAAAATAAATACATATCTTAAAGAGTTAAAGGTAATATATAAAACGTGAGATTACTAGATATTTATTGTACGAAAAGTTAACAGATAGAATTATTTATATACTTAAACTTAACTTAAATATCTTACGTACATTATGATCATTCGAAAATTGTCGAATTTAAATAAGTGAAGCTCTTTGATTACGTACAACAAATGAGTTTGTATATTAATTCAGATGCAAACTACTTGTCGGATATCATCGGTAATCTTTAAACCTTTTAGTGTCATAAGTACTTTAAACAATAGAATTTTAATTGTTTCAAAGTTATGATACGAGAAGATTTATTGGAAATTTTAAACTTTTTGAAACTGAAGTATGATAATGAGATAAGTTACAAGTAATCCCAAAAAATTAAATGGCAATGAAATATCGACATTGATCATTCGGAAAAGGAAAACGATACATCGACTTCGAGTTTCGGTTAAGGCCAAAAGTAGTTTAGCTGTTCCACGTATTTCGTTATCTGTAAGAAATTATTTTTAAATAAGAGAAGAAGAAATTTAAAATGAAAAGAAAAAACACGAAAATGAAAATAAGGTTATCATCACCATTATCTTAACCTGCTAAGAAAGAATAACTATAATAGGAGTTCAACGTAAATATTTATTTAACAAGTGAATTAAAGTTTATAGAAAAACAATCGATTTTCATCAGTTTATATAGTGAAATTCTGACTTCTGGAGTCTAATATACCAATACAACATTAATATTTGACAAGAAACGCAACACAAACAAGCAAGTATTTATAAAGTGAAGATTTTACACTATTAGTCTATTTAATCCTAGGAACAATTCGACAATAATAAAAAATTTAGAAAATAAAACGATGGTCTTATTCACTGTTTTTTTTTTGGACAAAGCCATTTGTAATTACAACAGGCGGTGACATCGTAGACATTATGGATGCTCTATCGCAATTGGTACTAAAAATGCTTCAGAGAAATTTCAATTTACTGGTGGTTTCATTAACTACTTTAAAATTTAATAAACTAATGGTTCCAACGTTATTAGTGTCATTTTATATTTAAATATTCATAACAGTTATTCTAAGAATCAATTACATATATGTAGTTAATACCTATTAATAATAGTCATTTTATGTATAATGGAAGGTAATCAAAATTTGCTATGTTGAATATATTATGTAACTTACAATTGAAATAACTTTTCATCAGTTTTAAAGAGAAGCGGAAAACTGGATAGCGTCGCGAGAAGAATATAACGTTACATATAAAGGTATTACTAAGATAAATATAAGTAGACGTAAATTATAGTATTTATTTTATTGTATTAATATTATAAACGCTCTCTATTACAAATGAAAAAAACTCTGTCTGTTATGTTTCCACGACTAAACCTCTGCATATTGATGGAATTTGGTATGGAGATACCCAAAAACCCGGGCAAGGATATACTTTTTCACGGGAAAACCACGGTCAAAGTCGCGGGCGCAAGCTGGTTATTATATAGAGTTCGAGGTGTACTCTGTGGATGTAGTAAGCTATATCAATATAGAGCTTACTACACTAACTATATCAATGAACGATCATCGGCAACAATAGGAGATACAGGGGAGCCCATCGCCACAGCTTTTACTTGTTTGTAGAATGCTTCCTTCCACAACATATAGCTAAATGTGAGGGAATGTCAAAGTAATACTGCATATTCCGCTGGCATATCATTCTCTGCTAGCTTCCTCATTACAATTAGTCTTCATTCTACTGAGACTTTGACTCCCTCTATTCCACTTCACCGTTCTAGTTTCTTTTCTTAGTCGTTTGCTGTACAAGCCGCGCGTCTGTGGTGTGTGTGTGTACATATTGTATTCGTAGATCATTATATTCGTATATAATTAATTTAAGTATTTTATATATATAGCGTATTATTATATTATCCAATGAATTAAATTTTTATTTTGTTTGCCTTTGATGTTGTATCACTTCCAAAGATGGACAGGCAGAGAATGCTTCTAGCATTATGTCCGCCTTTTGATCATATATTGTACTCGTATATGGTTAAATAAAAATAAATAAATTATGATGTAGTCATTTGAATAGTGACTGTACATCAACACTGACCATAGTTTCGTTGTCATAAAGACGTAGATGTTTTATCTCACTGACAACATGGTATGAATCCTTTATGTGTGCTCTAGTATGTCCCCTGAGTGGTGAAAGGATTTTTGCCACATTGGAGTTAATCTGTAAGTTGGTCTGTCTGCAAGTCGATTTACTTTTTCTGCTAAGTTATTCATCGCACTTAATGGTTGAAAACTGGGCCTGCTATGGACGAAAACTGAATTTTTTGGTCGAAATCTGGGGAGTTCGGCTTTTTATGTTATATATCAAATTATAAAGAAAACTGTTTTACTAACTACCAATAACTTTGCATTGACTTCAAAAAGACATATGACGTATATTTCATTAATTTTTTTTTAATTATTATAAAATTAAATACTTTTTTGCTTTCATAAGTAGAAACAATTCTACTAATTGGTCGAAAACACAATAACCCTATTAGAAAATATCCAAGTAATATAAAGCTGATTAAAACGTAAGTGCTGCAGTTGTGTTGCCGGCCTTTAAGGATATTTGGGATGAGGATGAGAATTCACGGTGTGTAAATTTCACGGTAACCGTGAAATTTTCAAGGATTTTTTCGACTCTTACAATAAAAAAATCTCTTTATGATATTATGTTTATACAGAGTATATGAAAAAAACAATTTAACGTATTCCCGAGACTCACGCCACAATCAATTATGAAAATAAGTGATTACATAAGAAGTAACTTCTATCTGCGCACTTCATTAATCGCACCTAAAGTAGTTCTTAAACAATTTTATAAATCAAGTAGCTGAACCCTGATAAGCTTCACAGTGAATATTTTTGTAAGTACTGAATATACTATATACTGGAATATTTTCCTTATTTTTTTTTGTTCTTGACCCGTTATACGTCGAATATAACCCATCAATATGAGTGACTACTAACAATGAAACTCATTTTTTTCTGAATAGATGTTTTACGTGCGTATTTCAAATTCAACGTTGCGTCAAAATTTCAAAGAAGAATAAGATTATGAACAAACGAACATATTTACTTTTTTTTTATATAGATGTAACTTGAAATGATTTTAACTTTTTAGAAATGTAGTGATTTCCTTGTATGTATTGTACAGTCTCTAACATTTATCAAACTTGTATACAGTTTTTTATATCCAATGCGAAACATAAAATATCAAATTCGGTCTTCTCTATACTATATCCCTGAAAACATAACTTACTCAATTATTATGTTTTACATTCACCCAAAACATGACTTCCCGTGTGTTCCAAAAATAAAGACAGTAAAAATCTGTTTATTTACCAAATAAATTCAATTCCATATATTACGTTTGTTACGAAGAAATCATTTGATCTTTTTTAATTTTCTGCTACGGTGTCTTATGATATGTATTTATTTTACTTTATTATTTTGGCTTTTATGTGGATTCGTATGGCTTACGCTCTTTGATTTTCCCCTCACATGTACCAAATGTGTCGAAGCCTCATCAAGTAAATGGTTGTAAAGACGAAACGAAAAAAATGTTGTTTATATCAATATTTGTAATATTGAAATTAAGAAAAATTTACATATCGTTGATTTTTTATCAAAAAATAGTTTTACTATAGGAGGATGAGATATGAAAAGCTGTATTGACGTTATAGGTATTTTAAATTTGTTGATAAATTCGCGCCTTAGGCAGCGTTCAGGCATGAAGCCAGAAAGTATCAAAAATATCATATCCTGCAATATAATATTATAAATGAGCAAGTATGCCTGTCTTTCAATCACGCATAAACATTTGAACTAATTTTAACGAATTTTGGTGTGGGGATAACTTAAAGCCTAGAGAAGAACAACTTTGTATTTTATTTCCTAGGAAAGCCGCGGGCGGTGGTTAGTTACAAGTGTTTATGTGTCTATGACATCATATTATTATATCGCACACTCACAGGCGTGAACTAACAATCACAAACTAGGAATCCAAGTTTCTTGAGCACTTGACGGTGTTAAAATGTGCTAAATGTTACATAACTACAATATAGTTATACAATATACATGGTATACATTAATAATGTGTATTATATGAAACTTGCTGTCGCGGCAGATGTTGTTATGCATTTTCCGTGACACGATGTGTTTGATTTCTTAATTACTTAATAACACAAGCACTGTGCTTCGCTTAACGGGTACGGCATTTGTAATTTTCTTTTTTGGCACTAAACCAAGATTATGTCCAAAAAAATATAGAATTTGTTAATAACATGACTATCCGACCCCTATCGGATTCTAGCATAGACATGAATTACAAATGTATTGTAAGAATGTGACCTCAAAAATTTGTTCCAAATTACACGATAGCTAACGTACCCAAATGATTTTATATATACAAAGATAAAAATAAACATCCAATAGTTAACACCAGCTGTGTTTTTTCCGCTTTTCAAATTTCGGTGCTGGCGCCACTAATTATTGATTGCAATTCTAAGTGCTGAATTATCTTGTGTTTGACGAAAAAAGTGGCGTAGTGGCTAAATGTTTGGCTGCGGCGCTGTGTCCAGTATCTATATGGACTACAAATAATAAGTACCGGGTATGGAGGTCAATTTGAAATTAATGTATGAGAAATTCCTATATCCTATTTTCTACTGAATCAGGCAATTTACACACAAAATTAACCCCATCCAGATCCAGAATAATTAGTATAGTAGTCCATAAAATTTAATGTGGTAGAGCCAAGGGGCGGCTTTAGCTGCAGCTCGAATGGGCCGTCTCGACCGGGTTAATACCGGCGTGAAGTAGAGGCATCTTGCGCTACTGCATTTCGTTCGGTGAGTGAGGTATCTGGAGACCCCTCCTTCCCAAACTCTCTCCCTTTCCCTCCCATCCCCCAAATATCCAAGAAAGCCGGCAACGCACTTGCAGCTCCTCTGGTGTTGCAGATGTAAGTGGGCGACGGTAAGCACATATCATCAGGTGAGCCGCTTGCTCGTTTGGCCACTTACCCATAAAAAAAAATACTGAATCCGCGACAGACAAAATCGAAACCGCTTAACTCTAAGCGACCTAGCCCTACCTTGCAGCTCCATATCATAACCTGCTCAATTATCAATTGCTTATAGTATTCTACTGTTTCTCTCATAATCGCACTCTTATAAAGTTTTATCGTAAATTCGAATTACATAGCAAAACTTCGGCATATCATTGTAATAATATGAAAAGGTACCACATAGTGGTAGCCTAACAGTATCTGTCACACCCCCTTCCTCCTCGTTGGTGACGTAAGAGTCAACCGAATCATTCTTTGATCAAAGGAAAAAAATCTATAATTCTCAGGGATCTGATGGAGAGCGGTTAAATTTTCTCAGACATGAGCGTCTAAGGTGCACGGCGTCTAGTACTCAGAACTCGCCTGCCATGCGTTGCGGTAACGACGAATCCTTTCATTGCGAGGCCTAAGTCATGCAGTGGAAGCTTAACAGACTTTTAAACTCACTTTTTAGCTTGCACGATGGGGACTGAAACGTGGTTTGTTGCCTGCATTGTATACCTTTAGTTTCTCCTTACGACATCCAAATGAAGAAAGGGAGTGGCAGATTACTACTCTTGGTTCTTAGATTTTATTGTATTAATTTAAAAACAAGAGGGTTCCGATTTTTTTAGTAACTGTCATAATTTATCTCAATCTCTTAAAAGTGTGTGAATATTTTTATTGAGTAACTAAGCAATTTTATTTAAAAAAGAACATTGTTTTGTTTTTACTTATTGGTTGGCATTAACAATCATCAACTTACACGCATAAAAGTTTTTATTAATATTGATATACACAGAATCTCATTCACAGACTGAAATATCCGATCTGAGCAAAACGAATTCTTTTCCGGATAAACTAAATGTAACCCTATTGGTTCCCGACCCTAACTTATTACGTTTCCTTATTGATATGCGCATGAATATGAAGTGACGAATTCCATTTAGAAACGAAAGAGCATTTGAAATCTAGTCTCGACATTCTAATACCAGTAAATAATCTCCAGAAAAATAACGTGGAGGGTTCGTACCGGTGACTTTTTCGAAACTTATGCACTATTTGTATCATTGGACTGAACACTGAGACGGCGACAGGCTTAAAAAAGAATGAATACTGAGTGGAAACAACTAAAAATAGACGTCATTATTATTGTGTATATTTACACGTGATAGAGCCAAGCGGCGGCTTTAGCTGCTGCTCGAATGGGCCGGCTCGACCGGGTTGCTACCACGGCCTCGCAGAATACCGGCGTGAAGTAGAGGCATCTTGTGCTTCAGCGTTTCGTTCGGTGAGTGAGGTAACCGGAGGCCCAATCCCTCTTCCCATCCCCCTCCTCATCCACCCTCCCCTGCCCCAATTACTCGTAAAGGCCGGAAACGCCCCTGCAGCACCTTTGGTGTTGCAGATGTACGTGGGCGATGGTAATCACTTACCATCAGGTGAACCTCTTGATGGTTTGCCGTCTGCTTTATAAAAAAACAAAGATTGATGGTGCAATGGATCAATGGCATTACAAAAATATCTTAGAGCATACAATGATTCCCTACTCGGACGATCATTTGCCTGTAACCTGGATCTTTCAGCATGACAATGACCCTAAACACACGGCCAATAGTGTCAAATGTTTCCTTAGCGAACAGCGTATATCCGTTTTAGACTATTTGCTAGTCCGGATTTAGAACCCGATAGAAAATCTCTGGTAAATTGTTAAAAAGAAAGTCTCAAACAAACGTAACACCAGTCAAAACGAAGTATATGAAGTATTTGTTGAAGCATGGAATTCAATCCCCCTAGAAAAAATTATGAAATTTATTGAATCAATGCCACGTCGTTGCAGTACTGTTATTGAAAATAAGGGATACGCCACTAAATATTAATTATAACTGTTAGTAGGCTGTGAATAGTAGCTATTTCGTAAATAACAATACTAATTACTAATACTTAAAAAATATTGTTTTTTATACTTTTTTGTTGTTATTTCTAATTAGTTGACCATTATTGTTCATACCTTAAAACTGATTTAAATGTTTGTCCGTAATGTAATATTGAAAATGCACTTGTGTAATGGGAATTATATCGTTTTTCAACATATTGTTGTCCTATTTATTGTTTAATTTCAAACAAAAACGATTGCGGTGAAGTATTTATTTATACTTTATTGTCTACACCAAAAGGATTACAAAAGACGGACTTAATCCCTTTTGGCATTCTCTAACAGTCAACCCAGGGTGTGAAGAAATGTGGTGATAGATGCATCAAGTTTAAAATAATATAAATATGAAAGGCTTATTGAGAAATATACTACATAATTAAAACATATATAAATGTATAGGCATACATACATACACTTCCACATAGATACTCAAATATATACTATAATATATACAGAAATAACAACACAGATATATACATACATACAAACACATTAATACATACATAAATAATAGATCAGAATAAATACTAACAAATATCAGATTGTTTTAAAAAGTGTTCGCGTACCAATCTTTTGAAAGAAATTTTATATGGGGCTTTTCTAATGTCTTCGGGCAAGGAGTTCCAGAGAAGTGTAGCCTGAACGGTGAAGGAACCACCAACAAAATGGGTAAAATGTTGCGGGATACTTATCATATGATTAGCAGAGGAACGAAGGACCCTATCATGGGTAGAAGAGAGATACTGAAATTTATTCTTAAGGTAAGAAGGGGTAGAAGGATCATACAAGATGGAAAAGAGTGCAAAAAGAAGTCTAGAATCCCGCCTCTGCTGGATAGTGAGCCATTTAAGGCGAGAACGATAGTACTTTCGCAGACCAAAGATGAATCTGATGCAGTTGTTAAGTAGGCGCTCTAGCTTGCAATGAAAACCTTTGTTCAGGTCTGAGTAACACACATCAGCATAATCAATTATAGGTAATATCAGTGTTTGAATAAGCATAATTTTGGACTTAAAAGGAAGAAAATGTTTTAAGCGATAAAGAACCTGCAATGAAGCCGAAACCTTACGACTGACTTCTAAGACCTGTTTTTCCCAGCTCATAGTATTATCGATGTACAGCCCCAAGTTTTTCACCGAACTAGAAAACGGTATCATAGTATCATTATAATAACGGAAGGTAAACTTACGAAATTAATTTTAGCTAGCATTCTTGAGCTGCCTATAAGTATTGCTTGGCATTTGGTAGGATTTACGGAGACACCGAAGCGTGTAGACCAGTCGTAAACAAATTTTAAATTGTTGTTTAATTTACAGATCGCATTAGCATATTGTCAACGCCAGTTTGGATATAAATTTGAAGGTCGTCTGTATACATATGGTACGAACAATCAATACTTGAGCAAATAGAGTTTATAAAAACAGAAAAAATCATGGGAGAAAGTATACCGCCTTGCGGCACGCCAGAATCAAGCACAGCCCAGTTAGAGGTCTTTTGACCAACACGGACAGCTTGCTGTCGCCCGCGAAGATATGATGAAAGCCACTCCACAACAGAGGGAGCAAATCTAAAATGGGAAAGTATAGCAAGAAGGATTTCGTGGTCGACTGTGTTAAAAGCATTAGAAAAGTCTACAAGCACCATTACTGTAACTTTCTTATTTTCCATTCCTTCTCTTATATCGTCGGTAATTTTAAGTAAGGCAGTAGTAGTGCTGTGACCTGGACGAAACCCGGACTGAAAGTGACTCAGTAGGTTATGACTGTATATGAACTGAGAGAGTTGCTTATGCACACAGGCTTCCAAAACTTTTGACAGGAAAGGCAGAATCGATATGGGGCGGAAATGATTAGGTTGTAAAGGGTACTTCAGGTAGGGGTCTTACAAAAGCCTTTTTCCACGGAGTTGGATATTGTCCGGACTCAAGAGAAAAGTTGATGATGTGAGTGACTGCAGGTAGAAGGTACTCTAATATATTGACTATCATAACCCTGCTAATATCATCGCACCCAACAGCTTGAGATTTTATAGTCAGTATAGAATTTCTAACCGCCTCCTGGTTTACAGGCGAAAAATTAAAGACTGGTATTTGAGGAGGCTGTAATGAAGCTATGTAAGCTATTGTCTGCGATCGAATTGAATTGTCCAGACCAGAGGCAGATGCAAAATGAAGATTGATATCATCTAAAGGGAGAGAAGGATTACAATCTTTGTTTGGTGTTTTACCAACACCAATAGACTTTAAAAATTCCCAAAACATCGGATGGCGAAGAATTACTGATATTGTTGTGAATGTATCGGCGTTTAGCAGTTCGTACCATCTGATTGCACCGGTTCCTAGCCTTTTTAAAAGATATCCAATTCTCCTCAGTGCGTGTTCTCTTATATCGCAAGAAAGCCCGATTACGCCGGCCCATTGCCTTCCGCACATCATCTGTCATCCAAGGAGCTGGCGGAGGTTTCAGCCTAACCCTATGAACAGGGGCGTGAACTTCATATAGACACAAGATTGTCTCATTGAGAATAGCAACTTTATCATCGACCGTGTATACAGTTGCCAAAGAATTCAAATTGAAATTAGAGGCATCTCTCTTTAATTTTTCCATGTCAATTCTACTAAGGTTGCGTAAATACAGTACCGCAGGGCTACGATTTGGCGGTTCGATTTTGTATGAAGTATAAATGAGGTCATGACGAGAGAAACCGGAAGCGGGAAGCTGACCATGTGTTATTACATGGTCGGAAGAATCGGTAATGATGAGATCAATCCAGGAGTCATCAGTGTCAAAATTGTGGTGAGTTGCCTCTAAAGGAAGAATGGTAAGATTGACTGACTCAATGATTGTACGAAGTTTATGAGAGCGGTTAGAATTTTTTAATAAATCGGTGTTAAAATCCCCTATGATTATACTATGTGTATACTCAGAACCAATGTTTTCAAGAGCCACCTCCAAATTAGGGAAATAATCAGCGGAAGGAGGACAATACACAACTCCTAGAAACATCCTTATGCCCTTGACATTAAGTTCTAAGAACAAAAATTCAACTGAAGCAGAGTAGGTTGAAGGAGATTTTAACACTACTTTGTGCGCTATTGACTTGTGTAGATATATAGCGACCCCACCTCCCCTTTTATCTATTCGGTCACTCCTGATTAGTACAAAATCTGGTAGGGAATACAATGCCGAAAATAACGATGGTTTAAGCCAGGTCTCGGAGACTAGAATTGCATGTAAACAGGTAGAAGAGAAAGTTGCTTCGAGCTCCGAGAAGTGTCTTGGTATGCTTTGCCCGTTAATATGACAAACATTTAACAGTTTATCACAGAAAGAAAATATTTTGTTCAACTGATTTTTAAGATAAGGTACGATATCGTTCATCTGATCATCACAGGATATAAAGGAAACGTCTGAATCAATGGAATGGAATGATTCAGTATCTGACATTATAATAAATCTAAATAATAGTATATATATATATATAATATAATAAACAAAAGTAAATTAAATATTACTAAAGACCAAAAATTAAATTAAAGACGGAAAATACTCAGTTTCTAAAAAAAAAAATAACTCACATTAAAACACGCCATCCCTCCAGTTGACTGTTTACATTGCGATAATTCACAAAGAACAACAAATATAAAAATAAATTGTAAAAAGAAAAAAAAATATGTAAAATGCAAATATGGTATGATTGGTATGTTTGAATACTTTTTGCGAAGAGAATACAATCTTACAAAGTAAACAAAAATGGAAAAAACATAACAAAAAATTTGCTTCTTATGGTACAAACACTACCAAATTTCAACTCCCGTTACTCATTGTAGTTCATTATCTGCGACATTACATTGTATATATAAGTCGCAGCTTACAATGTAAATCATTTTCATTTGACCTATGCCCACAGAACAATAATACTCTAAAGAGCCTATGACCTAGGAGTAATAGTTTTCATTAACTATCTCCAAACAATAATGTCATTTTGGATTTTGGAAGCATTTAACCAGTAAACACTATGCTTATAGATAAGTGTAACAAAATATATCCTGTCACTATTACTAAAATACTAAAATAAATGACTCATTGCCATTAAGCATATAAAAATCCCAGGGAATGTAAGTGTATAACATGTACTACTAATCAGAAATATAACAATGTAAATAACACGAAGATTAATAACACAAACACTACAATCACTTCACCTTAGAGTAAAGGAACTATTTCTTGACAGCAAATCGACGTGTTCTTTTGGTGTCATCACTCCGAGGCAAGGGAGGAGCTTGTTTAATTCGAACGGTCGTCTCCAGCTGTCGGATGGCACCAGTAGGACTAGGGTGTACCTGAACATTCGACACGTTATCCTTTTGAACATCTACTCGCCTATTGGCATTTTCAGGCCTCACTGACGAGCATGCATTGGGAAATTTTGTAATTAAGACTTCTAGTTCCTCTTCGGTGATGATTTTTGATCGCCCACCTGGATGTTTTATATAGATAGCCCCATCAAGTGTCCATACATTTTTCATCCCGAAATGCTTACGAGCATTTCTATGGATCGATTGCCGCGATTTAGTCAGGAACTCACACACTGAAAAAGCAGACCCCTTCAATTTTGCTTTTGAGTTCCACACTTCAGACTTGGTGGCATGACCATGGAAAGACACTAGGATGGGTCTGGAACGAGCACCGGACTGGATACCGAGTCTGTGACACTGCTTGAAACTAATGGACTAAGACCCATATTTTTGTTTAATAACTGCAGAATCTCATGTTGTAAATTTATCTCAGGGCTTTCTGAGATACCTTGAAAAAGGAGACACTTCCGACGGTGGTGCATATTAATCGCATCAATACTTTTGGAGCACTCATTAATCTGCTGGCGTAAAAGGTTGAGCATCGACCCAACAACTTCCTTGAATGAATAAAATTCTTCGCGAAGCTGCACAAGAGTTGGGTTCGTGGGTGTTGTTGCTGCCGTCAATCTCTTTTCAAACTCAGCCATCTTTTGGTTCAAGTTTACTTCCAGAGCTTTTTGAACATTTTCCACATTTATAATATTTGCCATTATAGATGTTAATATATAGTTTATAAACAAAAATGTGATAGTGCACTGATAATTTGTTTTATGTTTTGGAGGGAGGGTTTACGTTACTATAAAACTTATTTACATAAGCAAATTAATAAAACTTTAATTTGTGAATATAAACTGCACAGTTTACCGGATATTAAAATGATATATCGAAAAATCGAAACGGTTTATATCGATTTACAAGTATTTAAATCTCTAGTGATTTGAATCAGCTGTTACTTGGTCTACACCTACCCGCGTAATCTCGTAAGTATCTTACATAATGTCAAGGATAGTTGGTAGTGTTTCTAATTATACGACCACCACAGTATATAATAGATACATAAATACAGATAATTTCCTAATTCGAGTAACCGTAAAGTAAATAATTCGTAATAATTTTTTACGAAATTTGGTGAGAGGTGTGGTTGCCAAATCCCTATGTCCACTAAATGGTGCAATAATCCTAGGTAAAATAATATAGGCAAAAATCAACTATACTGAGTAACACAAAACAAAACGTACCTAACATAGTAACTATTAAGTAATCTGTATGCTAACTATTTTTAAACCAAAACTTAAACATTTTTTATATTGATTTTAACTGCAATTACCGTTGCTAATACTGACTCCTATAGTCAAGTATTAGCTACGGTAAATAAAGAAAATATTACACTAATTACAAATATATGAACGAAACGGGTGCATTTAGTGACTCATATAAAGAATCAAAAAAGAAAAAATCTATCCTCTTATGGATTTTTAAGCGATTTTCAAACACTATACAGAACTCAAACAAAATACAATGCTGGACATGTAACTCTTGAAGTTCATAAGCCATATAGAACGGACCTGAACCTTCAGCTGATGGTCACGTCGTCTGATCTACCACAAGACGAAATGATGAGTGTTAAATTTTTAGTACATTGTATACTCGGGATGACACCGGTTAAATAAACTATCACAATAAACTTTAATTCAAATCCAATAACTTCTAACAGCTGTCTGGACAGAATCCAAATCTAAACAATGATGAAAATACCGACGAGTCGAATGTATCTTTCCTGATATTCTTGCAAAAATAAATAGGAGATTTTTCGTAATCACGAAGTCTAAATATATAATATAATGTTGTGTACAATTTATTTATTAGATATAGTACTATAAGTAACATGGATTAAAGTATGAAGTTTCCGTTTTAGTGAAGTGGACACTTTGAATTAAAATGAAACTGCATGAACCAAGATTCGTGATTAAAACTTTTTTTTTACTAAAACTAACATTCATAATAAAAAAAAATTATGACTTTCTATTGTTTCCCTTCAATTGAAAATCAATTCTCAATTTGTCAAAAAGTGAAACAATCCTCATCATTTTGAGTAATTTTAGAGTAAATACGAGTTTCGACGTGGTTCTAATGCAAGCAGAGACAGCTTGCAATATTATTGCTACGTTTGGAGAGGATACGAATAACTAACTAAACGCACTGAGCGTTTTTGGTTTAATCACTTTCTTAACTTCGACATGAATTGAATCACAAAAAAGACACGGTAATTAACGTTGAAGAACGGTGAACTAAAAGTAATGGTGAAAGCCGATCCTTATCAAATAACCAAAGAATTAGGGTTATAATTTGACATTAGTTTACAAAATTTGTAAATAAAACAAGCTCGTTAAATGGATGTCTCATGAAATAACTGATGTGCATAGAGCACGAGTTGAAGCTTGCCGTGCTTTGACGAGTAGGTAGGTGACGTGTGATAAAAAATGAATTCTCTACGATAATCACAATGGCTGAACCCAGGTTAAATACCGGAACAACGCCTAAAAGCGTAGCTTAGCCATAGAGAAGTAAAGGCAACTGATTGGTTGTCACTATAGCTTTTCAGCAGACGTCTATTGTGAAAAGCTTTGAACAATATTTGTGGAATTCTCGGAAAAACGCTCAATTCGTCAATCGATCGTCGCCATTATGGATCCATCACAACACAAGACCTTGCATTGCTCGAAAATCGTTTTAAAGTTACAAGAACTGCAGTTAGAAACCATACGTCATCTTCTGTACTTACCAGACCCTAACTGATTACCATTTTTCAGCGTAAAGCATTCTTCATTTGACCAAATATCTGGATTCGGAACCCTACAAAGAAACTTAAAGCGTGAATAACGAATATTTTAGTATTAAGTAAACAAATAACTCTTCATATGTAACTAAAGATTTTCTTATGTTGTATCACGTCAAGAATTACAATTATCTAATTTGTAAACAAACCACTAGTGTGGTGTAAGGGGGAATACTATACTATCCGTTTTTCCAATGGTCAACTTCGCCTACCTATGCTGACAAAACCTATGCTGACATACGGCCGAGGTTTTAATGACTGCATAACAAGCAATGGACTGCCAAAAACAAAGACAAATAAATCACTTCTAATTGAAATTATTATAGTTATTTAAAAAGTATATAAAAGTAAGTAAATAGTAGTTATTTAATACAAAATACCAAAAAAATAACTTTACTTAATAGTACTTGCTTTCTTGCCGGTTGATTGAACAGAAATTAATTCTATTATCCT
The DNA here is from genome assembly GCA_029286595.1 of Bhutanitis thaidina. NCBI lineage: Eukaryota > Metazoa > Arthropoda > Insecta > Lepidoptera > Papilionidae > Bhutanitis > Bhutanitis thaidina. Next base: position 8,084,540 of record JAGSMS010000005.1, read on the forward strand.
CGCCTACTGAGAAATGATTACGCAGTAGGTAGGGATAATATTTACACTGACTTCTTAAAAAAACTACTAAAATCTAATGGTCCGTCCTCTAACATACATATACTCCTATGTATCGTGTTCACGAACTTACAGACTTCCTAATTCGTATCTCGATAGCAATAAAAATGCATAGCTATATTTTCAGATCTCGCCAAATCTTTTGACAGTTTCTTTGCTACACTCCAGTTTTTTTTTTTTTTTTTTAACAAATTATTTTAATGTATCGGTTATAACAAGATCTAGCAATATATTATCACGTACCATTAAGATGGTAGTTGTGATACGTAAAAGTAAAGTAAAGCAGCAGCCTGTAAATGCCCACAGCTGGGCAAAGGTCTGCGAGTGTTTTGGAGTCGGTAAGAGTCTGACACGCTGCTGTTAGTAGACTACACATGTCCTCGAAATAATATTTTTTACTATTTCTTAATAAAAATATTAAACACAGCCAAATGAAAACCCTATATTATTATTATTAACAGTCATTAGGAAAAAAAGATTGAAAAAAAAAAGGAAATACAAAATTAAGCCACAAATTTCTTTGCTAGGGAGCCAGAGACCATGTTGGTTTCAAAGTTAGGTTGAATCGGTAAATATTAATCGTTTACAAGCTGGTCTGGCTGACGATGTGGAGTGTAGCCTGGTCTTCACAGTCGATGGCGCAATGAGTTTGATATCTGATTTACTTAGTAACTCGACCACAGCTGAGTCCAGGTTTTGTGATTTTCTTTTTTAGCATTGAAGCAACATACTTTGTGAATATGAGTAATATAACTTGACCAGCATAGACATTAACCATCGTCTCGACAGTACAAATATATTGTGTGAATCCCTCAATCGGTCAAGTCGTTCAAAAGTTACATGATCACTAACAGATGGACAAGTTTTTTATAGATAAAATAATAAAATAACATCTTTTCATTTCAGACCATTGGACTGACTCAACTCTCTGGACTTTGAACAAATTTTACTTAAAAGTTATTAATTTCATATCAATATTTATCCTTATTAATTATTAAATTTTCACTTAAATGTGAAGATTTCAACATTGTAGGAACATTAATTGTACAAGGATAAAACTTTGTTAATAAAATAGTTCTACTTGTCGTTATATCAGAGATATTGGTTTAAGAAATTTTGAACTTAATTGTTGTAAAAAATATCTTTGTTTACATTTATTGGAATCAAAAATAAGTTTATTTTTGACATTAAGAATAATAAATGCTTGTCACTACCTACTCGTGTTACAAAAAGTATAATCAATTGCTATAATAAAATTGTTCCCAGGTTAAACATTACATTAGATATTGAAATTTTTTAAATTGTTTGATTTTTGTTTTTATATTTTCGACGTTTTGAGTGCCTTGTAGAACCTGTGATCATGGGGGAATGAGGTATTAGATGTCTTGATGTCATAGTAAACACAGGCTACCTTCGGCTTTTAATAATTGATTTATTTTTATTTATTGATTTTATTTATTACATTTAACCCTGGTTACGAAGAAAAGTAGATTGAAGGTGCAACACAAAAAAAAAACTTTTAAAAATGAACTCCAAAAAACTAGAAGTAAGTAAGTAGTCTACTCGTATATTAACACACATTATGTAATTTTTATTACTTTTTTTTTCTTTTGGAATGGAATCAAATTTGACATTAACAAGTAAATTTGATAATGGGGTTTCTAGGAGGTTTTTGTGACGAAAATTACGAAATCTATGCATGGTCGACCCTTAATGTATGTATGTAACGCAATTGTTGGAGAGAGCGTCTTTCGTTCGAGGAGTTAGAGGTAAAGCAGGTATGTTGCATGCAATGATGCGGCCTTCGTATTTAAAAACATTTATAATTGAACCAGCATCTCTCCAGGAACATGAGCTGTTTTTGGCTGCCCTCGCCACTAGTTATACCACGCGGTAACTAGTATATAATATTTGGTAACTTTGCGCATTATTTCGCAATAATTAAGTGACCAAGACTTTCGTTACCTCGATCCGTATAAGGCAATTTCCTGAAGTCCTTGACTTGAAAGTAGCTTGACTTAAATATATGACCTTGTTAAAGTCGTATATTTGGGACTGTTTGCACAACTTCTCATCACTAGCAAGCACGTTTCCGGCACTCCGATGTGACATAACTAGCTGAATCGTCGCGAGCAGTGTTCCACTGCGCACCAAATGAATGTTTTTATTTATTTTAAACACTCCGTTTTTTTTTCGTTTTAATTGTTGTGTGATTGTCAAATAAAAATTTCTATTCTATTCACCTTAAGCGCCAATGCCATTATTTTTAATCCATTTTTTTGCTTAGATTTTTTGTTTTCGACGATTTGTACAGCATAATTAAGCATACTTCAGTACACTTGAGCCTGCTTCTTCAACGTTTTCTAATTCTGATCGCCTTAAATACTAGAACCCTGTAAAGTAATTTAAAGTAACTATAGTACATAAAGTAAAGTAAATTAATCTTCCCACCTATACCGGAGACCTTTAAGAGTTCCCTTTTTTTCTATAAAACATTTTAGAGTGGAGATAAGTGAGATAAGCCATAATAATACGTCGCTTACTGATTCGGAACGCATTAAATATTTAACTAGTAATCCGAATCTGGTTTTTTTCAGGATCGAAAAATTATAAATATTAAAAGTTAACAGCTTCTTTTACTCGCTGACGACTTCTGGGCTATTTCGGGCACAAGCAAGCATTTTATTGTTAAATAAAAGGCGTTAGAGGTTGAATGAATACAGGTCACATCTGATAGTAGTATGAATGATCAGTACTTTGAGTAATATTATGTCTCTACAATCAGCAGAAACACATCCGCCAGTCTATCCTACGATTGTTAACCAAATAAGCCCTCAAGAATATTCATCGAAATAAGTTTTATCGCATATGGGGGGTGACTATGCAGCACGTATTCTGTTTACTCCTTTATGTAGGCTAGGCGTAGCTTACATACAAACCTACGCAATAGCTTCTTAAGTTTCGGTCAAACTAAGCCAAGTTTAACATTTTTTTTACGCGTTATTTTCCAGTTCTTATGGCTTTTCTGTTCAACCTAATATTAGTAACCGCATTTTAGTTAAAGAATATTTTATAATTCATCGCATATTATATTCGTATTGTGTTTTAAACAGCAAACCACGCACCGCCATAGACCTAAACTATGTTTACTTTTATTTGCTTAGTCTGACGATTGATAAGTTCGTCTCAAAAATGAGCAAATTTAAAATCAATATTTATTTATTTGAATTATATTTAAATCTGTGTGTACATAATTAACGTTTCGTAACGAAGTTACAACATATAGCTGAAGACAGAAGACGTAATCTTGATGATATGTTTTATTTTATTGGATAAGCATAATGACAAAACCAAACCTATTTTTTTGAAAACGTTTAAACTAACCTTTGATGCAAGAAACCTAAGCCAGAGAGCTACCTATGTCTTGGCTAACAGCCAAATGCCGGTAAAAAAGAGGTCAATCTGTGTTATTTATGTCAACGATGATGATGTGTCATCGCTTATGAAAAAATGCAGAAAAAAAATTATTTGTCGATTCTTATCGATTGTAACTGAATGACTGTATTTAACTATGAAATCATTTCAGAGTCCACATGAATTCGATAAAATATAAGGAAAAAAAATCATTCTTGTATAATAAAATTTGATATACTTAATACTCTTGCGTTTAAGTTATGCACTGAGAATTTATCGAAGAAAACGCTGTGTGAGGACCGTTTTCGAAAGCATTTATAATTAATGAAGCGAAAACATTTTGCCTGAACTGACTCCAGTAGATTACTACATTTCTGATGGTGTGAGGGTGCTATACTTGTGTATCATATACAAGTTGAGATCTAATTAGAGACTTAAACATTTATAAACAGGAAGCTTACAAGAATTACATGTATGGGTGACAAAACGATTTACATAGAATTAAAATGACTTCTTTAAAATATTCTAGGTGCTATTCTTGAATTCAAACGAATTCGAGAATTGCACCAACCCATCTAAAAATGGATATCGTAGTTCTCTTCTTCAAGAAAGGGTTTAACTGCTTACTAAAGAACTATAGACCGATGGAGCTACTAAGCCGCGTCTACGTGATGTTTTCAAGAGTAATCTTAAATAGTCTAGCAAGCAGACTTGATGACTTCCAGGCTCTCGAACAACCGATTTCCGATAAGGTACAGCCTTACCATACCGTACCATAGACCACATACACACTCTTAGTCAGATTGTACAGAAGACCGAAGAGTACAATTTATCATTATGCCTGGCGTATGTGGACTTCGAGAAGTTCTTCGACTTAGTTGAAATTTGGGTGATGCTGCAGTCTCTTCTCTGGTGTTAGATAGACTCTAACTTCAACTCTTATATATGTAAGTGTTTAGGTTTAACAACAACAAACTGAAGTGGCAATAGGCCAGCCACATGGCTCACAGCCATTGAGGTGAAGTGACGTCCGTCAAAATCCTCCATATGAGAGATCATCTCCAGCCGTGGACTGTTTACAGACAGTTTAAGAAAAAAAAGGAATACTTTACAACTATTCATCCACCACCTTCGTTATTTTTTAATGTTACGCACTCTCTTTTATTAAACTGTTATAAATGTTTATGTACTTAAAATAACGCTATTATTTTGCTTTTGTAGGAGACAGATGATTCACTGAATCTTGATGCTTCCCACAAAGCCTGTCATTAGTCATTGCTATTACTACTCCGAAGCCCATTTGTTACTGACAGCAAAATGTTAGCAGTCTTAAGGAAGGTAATGAACGGGAGTAATTTGGAGACAAATTATATAAATTACTAGCAAATCAGGCTGTCGCCGCTTGGCACACGTTGTATTATACAAAAAAAAATCGCAATTTTGAGATCAACTGCATAAGTTCAACATTATACATATATCAAATTCCAAGCCCTTATATCATGTGTTAATTAAAATACAGGGTTGAAAAGTGTTTAACGTTTTCATAATTGTTAAAAGATTTCTTACAAAAAACGGTTTGATAGATATTGCAATTAATATACGTATCTTTAGTATTTTTATTATTATTGGTAGTAAACTCTAGTAAACTCCATGTCCAATAGTCAATAACGATCGTGTCAAGTCCAGTACTCGGTGAGTATTTTTTTTTAATTGTACCGCGTACTTTGCGTTAACTTTCTATTGAAAAACCTGGGAAACTGTTGATGTTTTTATACAAACTGTAAGTTAAAAATAGATTTTATACATGGTTATTGCGCCGACTATAAGTCATGTAAGTTTTCAGGCATTTTCCTAAGTTGACTTTCATTTATGACACTTACGGAATGACAGGAGGTTGCAGATTATCTTATATCGCTACCAGACGCCTATTCTTATCTGAACTAATTGATTGTGAAACAAGTTTTCAGAAAATGTTGAGATGAACATACCTTAACCTTAAGCGCCTGTAAATAGTTCACACATATGCCTCTCCCATAAGGAGGGTTTGCCATGAACGGTACACTCGGAAAGCGGATTGGAGATCGCAGTACTATACACCTTGCATCTAAGATGCTGCTGGTCTGCTTATTTTTGGTCTGGTATTTTTCGAGATGGTTATCCCGCCATCTATCGGTAGCCATTGCGATTTTCAAGGTTTTTCCCTAAATCGCTTCTTACGACACCTACCGGAATAAAAGGGATGACAGATGAACATACAAATTATTTTATTTTATATATATGTTTATCAAATACATAATAATCTATATAATACATCTGATTTTAAAGTACATTAAACAATTGTACGAGAACGCAGTCTTTTTTGGAAAGACTGCGTTCTATTAATATAAACCTTATTCCTATTTTAAAAGGGGAGACCTATTTAACTGCTAATATTTATGTCCCTTTGTGAACGAAAATATAATCATTATAAGAATACCTGATGTATTATATTAATGAAGTTGCACTCCTGAGGAGTTACCCTACACGTTTACTTATTCGAAGTGTGAGGAGGTCAATAGTGGGACGTTTCGTGTAAAACTAGAACTTTATATATACTCAGAGGGTTTTCGTTTTTTCCCTGAACTAGAAGTAAAGATAAAATAATGTAACGTAGTAAAATATTGCAAATTTGATAATTTGGCTAAAATGCTGTTTTCGACAGCTGTGGCTTTAATTTATGGATTGAGATAATTCCAGGGGGCAATGGGTCTTACTACCGGTTTCCGTTTCGCTTAATGCTTCTACTAATGGACATGCTGAAAGTACATAATTTGGTTTCTGAAGACTGGTCCGTTAGGGAAACATATTCGAATAAGGCAAACACAACTAAACTTTTATTATTGTTGGCTTTTGTTGATCGAGTTTATGCTTGATGCTTTTCTACAAAAAATAAAACATTGAAGTGAGCAGGGTATAGTATAAAAATTACTTTACCAATAACATTAAACTTTTTCCTTTTTCTTTTCTTTTTACTTTTTATGATTAACTATTCAGTTTGACTATGTGTTGTGTTATTACTGTGAAGTAATTTAAAAAGTTTACCAATAAATCAAATTTTAATATATCAAATAAAATTAAGCCATTGTTATTATTATCTGACAGATTGTCTTCATATTAAAATAATACAATTTTGCTCATTGACTTTGACTTGGCTTACTGTATTACGTTACACAGTCAACACGTAGATATGAACGCATACATTTCTAAGCAAATATGATTTCTGACTTCACTTTTTATAAATGCAGGAAGAGATTGCAACTGTAAATACGAATATTGCGCTCTCTTTGCCTAATAAATTATGCTATTCCTGCTATAAATAGAAATATATTTCTAGGTATGTTCCTCTTTTTTGATAGTAAAATATATAGGTATATGTAGTAGATAGGTTCATGTAGTATGTTCCTCTTTTTTGATAGTAAAATGCCTTCTGTACTGAATCCGAGCTCAGCCAGACGAAGGAAATGCGATTAAAAACTACTATTGATTTTCGATATTAAAACTGTTGGTATCCGTTTTTTTGTTTTACTTTGAGTTCTTTGTTAGCTCTACGTGTTCCTCTTCCGAAATTGGTGATTCTTCAGTATCTGCATCTGCGAAAGGATCTAAAACCCAACTCGGTACATTATTGTTTAAAATATCTTGAAAAGGCTCCGTAAAATCAACTTGAAGAACGTTGGCAATAAGTAAGTAAATCTTTCTGCGTGTTATAAGTGTTTTATTCACTTCTAACCAGATTTCGCTTCAATAGGAGAAGTGTTCACACGAAAGCAGCGATGACATTTTTTTTGTTTTAACTTAATGTAGCTGTAAATTAACTTCTATAAATATTTTAATGAGGTCTATCAGATAAGTGATGTAATCACTTTTCTGTTGATGTTTTTGATCGAATCAGTTTTACGCGTAATTTCTCACCGCTGACTTCAAGAAGAAATATTCAAATTACGATTCAGACGAAATTATTGAGTGCTTTAATAACGTAATGGAGCATCGTAAGTAGGCATTCATTCAAATTAACGGCAATTAAATACTTGGTCGTTCCATAAATAATTAATAGAGATCTTTATTTGGTAATGGCAATAAAGTAACTTACATCTAAATTTTGGTGTAACTGGGTGTAACAGGTTTTCTATCTAACATTCGGTCGGTCAATAAGCTTTCACCAATGGATTATACCACTTGCTCTATTTTCGATCTCCAAAATAAATTAAAGGAATTACAGTTTCAGTTTGTTCAATCAAAAATGTAATGTGTAGCCAGGCCCTAATTAGAAGTATTTGTATCTTAAACTGGTCGATAATATGATAATATTAAAATTAAACGTAGAAAAATAATCCTACAGATATTAAATAAACGTCAATTAAGTACGAATGGGATTCATTGTCGGCTATAAAGAAAGAGTCTACTAAGCTATCGGGCTGTCAATTTTTTTCATGGAAGTAACAAAATATCTTTATATTAATCTAAACAACATTTCTATCTTAAATCGAAACAATGCTCGAGCACAATTTCAAAAGTATTTGTAAATAGGGTAACTACGCCAGCGTGTGGAGTTCGTTAACAGTGGATTAAATGTGCGGTTTCGCGGTTTTAAGCTCTTCCTAACAAAAAATTCATCTCTGTCAGAAAAACTTGCAATAAGAAGCTTTCTGTCATATTTTAATTATTTATATTTCATGTCAAATTATAATACAATTGTTGAAACAATATTGCAAGCGAAAAAGTTGATTATGGCTTAAATATACAACAGCGATGTCTTGTTATTACCAGAAATATTTATTAACTTCAAACCCCTCTCAAAGGACGTATACTTAGAAGCTCTTACTCATTTTTCTTTTCTCGAATAAATTAATAATAAAGAAAAATTATTATTAAATCTCCTAGCCACCAAAATATTCAGATACACAAAAATAGTCAACAAAACTTTTAAGTGTTTGTAACGGTTCCCATAGTTTTTCTGATTTAAAAACAAAATAGATATGTTTACCTCTGCATAATGCAGATGCATATCTGATCTCATGACTTGTGGGATCGAATTCTAGTAAAAAATTTAATTAAATTAAAGTACACGTCTACAGCTTCTTTCGCTTTTAACATAGGCATTTCTTGCTCGGCACATTTTTGGTCGTGATGAAACAATAGAATTTCTATTGTTATGACACGCGAAGGGATAATGAGAGAAATGAAGATAAAAAAAAATGAATGAACAATGAATTGACGACGTTAACTTATCCTTAAAATGCAAAGGCAAAACGTAAAATCGCCAAAACATAGGAGGCTAACAGAAAAGCCTGAAATATTGCATTACTACCGACATGGCGAGACTACGCACCTGCAGGGCCTCTGGTGTTTCAGATGTACGTGGGCGATGGTAATCACTTATCATCAGGTGAACTGCATGCTCGTTTGCCGCGTTTCCCATTAAAAAAATCCTCCTAATGGCAGAAGCCTTTTTCGTCTAGGAGCTGTTTGGATATATACCCTTTAACCAATTTCAGCTACTAATGTTGTTGTGTTCCGGCTTGTAGGAACAAGCGATGGTGCATTCCAGTTTAGTCTTCAGAGGTAACAACGTAACTGCAGTCTTCTTTGTTAAAAGTTGTTTTCCGGTATCCATAGGATGCCAGAGACGGTAATATTACATTAGGAGAACTATTACCAGGTTTATCACACCGATTTAATAAATACAAAATTCTATGAGTTCTGTCGTTGGTAGAAGATTACCAGTGTATTGGGTTTTCCCTAAGTAAAACATCTTAACAGCACTCCCATGATCGAAATAATAATAACAAAAATTTGCCACGATAGCCTAGTTTTCGATCCTCTATGTGATGGACTCCAATCAATGAGTTTTACGAAACTTATTTACGATATTTATCGTTTGCTTGGACATTAAGAATGCTCTCCAACGGCTTACGTTTTTTATTGCCACCCCTTCTCGTGTGTCGTAAAAGGCGACTAAACCAAACTTGGCGACGAAACTACCACCTGTTACGTTCCACCTCACGGAGAGGTTATAAAGGAATTCCGGAAGTCCGTTTGTCTGGGCTGAGTCATGCCTAACGCAAATCTCAACTTACCCTAATTAAAACAGATACTCGTATACATAATAATAAGTCAGATACCGTACGCAATTTTTGATGATCTAATAGGAATCAATAAATGTTACAATCTGGTCATGAAATACTTTGTAACATTGTAGATACGAAGAAACAAAATTTCCTTCTTTATAATGAACTTTAGTAAGTGACACGAGACGTGAAATGTAACTTAATTTAAAACACCAACAAAATTATATCACAGAACAGTTATTCTTACGCTACATCAGACAATTTGATGAAAAAGCTTTTACTTTCGCAAATTTAATCAAAATGTCATTTTCATAACGATTTTTTCCAATTTTAAGTCAAAAACATGTTTCACAATTTATTTAAAGGAATCCATGAGTACATACTTGTTGTGTTTTATATTACAGAGTTTTACGTAATGGCTGCATGGGGTTGAGTTATGAATCCTCAAGGTATCATCATAACTGAATATTTGATGTGACTCGAAACTGTGAAATGGCCTTAAAAGAGAAATTTTCCATTTACGTTTTGCTGTGTTGTTTGGAAGTAAACATAAATAATATATAAGAATAGGCTATAAAATTTACTTCAAACACGATTCATACTAACAGGTTTGTTTGCAATAAATGTACAAAGGTTTAGATTTTCAGGGATTATCCGATAATTGATGTTGATATCTCTTGATAAGGTTGAGTAAACTTTGAAATTTTTGAAAAAATAACTAAAACATATCCTAAAAATCATCCGAATTTGTCGTAGCCAAATAAAAAGACTTGTGACTAGGAGCAGATTCGCACGAGCGAGGTACGCTGCTCAACTAATCCGGCAAACCGCAACCGTATCCAAAAGTAAGGTATGGGAAATATTATCATTGTGTTGATCCTGTAAATGTAAATTAAATATTGCTAAAGATTAAAACCGCTTGGTGTAAGAATCTCACTCCCTTTCTTCCCTTGGGTGTCGTAAGAGGCGACTAAGGAAAAACCTTCGAAAGTACCGACAAATGACGGGATATCCATCATGAAAAATATCAGACCAAAATTAAGCAGACCGATGACAGGCAACAGCATCTAAGGTTCGAGGTGTCTTGTACTGCGATCGCCAATCCTTGCCGAACGTAGCCATTACTATATATTAGGGGAATACCTCAAATTAGTTATTGGTACCCGATAAGGATTATCAACGTGGGAGTTATAGCATTATATTTAAAGGGTGGTCTAGAAGGTATCAAACATTAAGCCATACATTTGGCACCAAAGAGACATTAGGCTCAAGTTGTCCTGAGGCGTAAAAAATACGCAAACATTCGAAAAAATAACAAAGAGATAATGTGTACTAGACGAACAAAAGAAATTTGACTATATCACCCTTTTCAAGAAACCTGTCTCAAGGGTAACGTAAATAAAATACTCTGAAGAATCCCGCTATTATCTCCTTTTAAAGTTTCAGTTAGTAATATCATTAAACGATAAGGAAATATTTGTTTCTTCTTCGCCTTTTTGTCCCTACATATCGTAGTAAAAATTATATTAATTAACATTTAAAACATGCAAGAGCCTCAATGGCTGTACGTGCGTTTTCATTTGTATTCGCTCGTGAAACCGTCCAGACTGACTAGTGGCTACAGATTACTGTGCTTATACTGCAACTTCATCGTGCCTATTCTTACAAAAAGCAAGAATGCCGTCGTAAAGAAAGCGTGTGTATACATCCGTTTTTTCACACACTTACAGTTATCAGATGAACAACATGCATGTTTTGATAGAAATATTCTAGAAGGATACAGATAACACGTAGAATAATAATGTTATGAAATATCTATAGTCATGTATTTTAGCCGTATCTGTTATAGGGATGGCATACATTTTATTAAATTACTGAACAAAATTAATTGTTTGCAGTGTTTTCACTGTCCTGTGTCACATCTGGACGCTTGTTAATTTATTGTGGCCATTAATTCTAGGGGGTAACGGACTTTAGTCCACGTGATTAACATTTTCAATTTTTTTTAAATATTATTAAAATAGTACTAGATGGCTGTGGGATAATGAATTTGAATTTCTAATGTACATTTACTCTTACAAAATACAAGTAGATCAAAAAACTTTTTTCTGTTTTGGTTCGTTCGACCACTTAAGGTTCCACTTAACATATTATTTCAAACTTTATGTAAATGTGTATATTATATATTTAAAAAAAAAACATAAATATCTCCATAGTCTAAAGTGAAAGCAGACAAATGCGGAATAGTAGCCTCTCCCATGTTGCCATGACGACAACGTTAGGGAATCTACTATACCTACCATCTCATAGCTTAGTGACCGTAAAAGTAGAAATAATCTTGTTACTTCATACAGATGGCGGGATAACGATTGCCAACAAGCAAGGCGTTCATTATCGATACTGATGACGAAATTAGCGTTTAACGTGCGAATTGTCTGATACTAGGATTCCCAATCCTTCTAGAACTATTCCATCCGCCTATTTTAGTCCACTTCTGAACTTAGGGACCACTCCAACTCCAAAAAAGCGCCACCCAAAGCTGGTATATGTTTCTTTGAAGGTTTGCTCATACTCACAACGGTGGGCAAGCGATTTGAGAGCAGTGCCGGTATCCTCGCACTAGTGATATTGCACGCATCTCTTTTCTGTGGGATTTGGCTTCGGAAAATTAGTATTGATATTCCGCCATAATTCGGTCACTAAAGCTAAAACCAAGCGTTTGTTAGCTAGCAGGGTGCAGCACCTACAGACAAGGTTGGAGTTTGGAGCAAGAGATGGAATATTTTTAGGTGGTAGCCTACTTTTCTGTCTAGGAGTCATCTGGGTAGGTACCACCGAATTACCCTTTTCTGGAGCCAAACAGCAGTGTAACAATTACTGTTGTGTTCTGGTTTGAAATGTATAGACGGCCAGTATAATTACAGACTATGAGCCATTCCATCTCAGTCCACAAGAGTGTCCACGTATCTGTAACTTTCTTCGGTTGAATTTGTTTGCAGGTGCCCACGGGCTGCAGTTGCCACTTACCATCAGATAAGCGAGTTTGTCATCTCAATCCGATAAAAAAATATCACTGTCAATATCCAACTGCCTATCCGCAAATGTATACTTTCTCCTATAATGTTTTCATTATTTATTAAGTCTATCACCGCTGTCAATTGTTCGTATCATCTGTATGCAGACGATCTTCAGCTTTATGCACAATCGGGCATTAATATCCTCAATAACTGCATAATAAATCTAAATGACAATCTTGACTCTATTAGAGATTGGTCGCACAGATTTGGGGTAACTGTTAATCCATAAAAATGTCAAGCAATCATAATGGGTGGTCCTAGGATGCTTGCCGGGATTGATTATGGTAACTCCAGTCTCCAGTTTATTTCAATGGAACATTATTTCCTATCTCAAACACTGCAAAAAATCTTGGCTTGCATCTGGACCAGTCGTTGTGTTTGGAGACTCAAGTTGCTGAAATTAGCCGGAAAGTCATTGCCACCTTACGTGCTCTATATCGTCTGTAAAATATCCTGCCCTTTAAAACTAAGCTTTAATTTTACCCATTATCGACTATGCAGATGTATGTTAACCGGACCTATCACAATTACGGCTCGATAATTCGGAGCACCTTCTTAACTACTGCATTAGATTTATCTTTGATTTACGTAAATATGATCACGTCTCTTCTTACCGTTCCAAGCTTAACTGGCTTCCTATTCGTCAAAGGCGTAGCTCTAGATTTCTGTTTTTATTGTATTCTTTAATAACTGATCCTAATTCTCCTTCTTATCTTATGAATAATTTCCAATATCTTTATTTTGCTCATGACAGAGAGCCTCGTAGCCATAAACCAACTGCAGATTCGCATTCCTCAATATAATACAGGATACTATAACTCGTATTTTACTGTTCAAATTACACTCCTCTGAAACGTCCTGCCTGATAAGATAAAAGTAGCTCCTAACGGCCAGTCATTTAAGAGTCTAGTTCGTGATTACCTAATAGATCATTGACAATATTCGGCTTATCTATTTTCGATTTTTATTATATCTTTATAAATTTATGTATGTATCTTTTAATATATTTATATAGTTATAAATGTTTATTTAATTACACAGTGTTAAACACACTATTACTATGCATATATTAACTTATTATTTTTAAGAGTCTACCTATAGTTTTTTATTCTTTGTTTTGTACCTGCCAACTACCTTTTACCATGACAAGGGTTAACCTTAAGCTTAAGGCCAACAATAAAGAACAAATAAATAAATATTTGAAGGTAAGTGGGCCTCCGAATACTTTACTCACCGAACGAAAGGCTGAAGCGCAAGATCTCTATAGCCTTTACTCCACGCCGGTATTCTGCGTGGCCGTGGTACTTCTCCGGTCGAGTCAGCCCGGTCGAGCAGCAGCAAAAGTCGCCGCTTGGCTCTACCACGCGCAAGTCATAATTAGTACTTATCATATTAGTATAATTTAGTACGTACTAGCTTGATCGTGAGCGAGTGTTTTTCACTATTATAGACACAACAGTTCATTGCAATTATCTTTGAATATTACAATCATAAATGTTAAAGTATGTTTGTTTGGATATTAGTCTTTTAACCACGCTTAATTAACTAAAACGATTTGGATGTAATTTGTTATGGAGATACATACCATTAAGTCCGGTAAAGGGCATAGGTTACTTTAACTTTTTTTCTAGGAGAGCCGTGGGCGGAAGCTTGTATTGTACATATATTAATATACATATACATACAAATAATTGTATGTACCTTGCTCCTTTTTTTTCTCCTCCTTTTTTTATTAACAATAAACGTTATCTCGGTCAGCACTTCATTTCAAGAACTTGAAAAAAGCCCAGAATGATTAAAAAACGTTGACTTTTATTAAATTAAAAATTCCTTTATATTTTAAAAACACTTCATTTAATAGCTATGGCACAATTGTAAATCAAATAGGTAGGGATAATACGCTGTTAATCTTCTTTTCTGTTAAAAGGATTATTCGCCTTGCTTTGTATACATCCATACAAGGATACATCCCTTTCGCACCCTACTTTACGTAATCGGACCGTTAGCTATAATGGCTATGAAAATGATAGGATGACAAAGACTCACATATTCTCACTACTATATACTGTTCGTACATTCGTCAAATGAACGAGCAATTTTACGTAATAGAACCAAGCGGCGGCTTTTGGTGCTGCTCGAATGGGCCGTATCGACCGGGTTGGTACCACGGTCTCACAGAATACCGACGTGTAGTAGAGGCGTCTTTTGCTTCTGCGTTTCTTTCGGTGAGTGAGGTAACCGGAAGCACACTACCCCTCCCCAACCCCTCCTTATCTTCTCTCCCATCTCCCAAATACCCTTAAAAAGCCGGAAACGGACCTGCAGCAACTTTGGTGTCGCAGATCTACGTGGGCGACGGTAATCACTTACCATCAGGTGAGCTGCTTGCTCGTTTGCTGCCTTAGCTATATAAAAAAAAAAGTTGATTGGACTGCCGACCAGACATAGTTTTGATGTTTACAATCCGTAGATTAGATAGTAAGGAAAAAAAGAAGCAGCTTGTAAGAGTCCCACAACTAAGCAAACGCCTCTTCTAAATATATTTGAGGATTCACCACGCCGCTGGGCACTGGGCATTTGGCGTAGTTCAGATGGCGTATAAATAATATTTTCATAATTATTTCTCAGACATATCAACGAGCACGTGATAAACGTGAATTCAGAAGTTAAAATTGGTAATAACAATTTTAGTGGTGTCGAGATCAAACCCAGTCGCGTACTATGAAATTAAAGCGAGCGCTCTGACCACTAGTATATGGTACTATTATCTATTCTGTGCCATCGGGCTTAGTTAACTAAATATTATGAATTATTTACATAAGAACTTTTGTAATTTCTACTTGTTATTTGGCTTGAGATGTATGAAAAATATATTTGGTTTCCAGTGTTAAATTATAAGACGGAATATACAAAAGGATATTTGGGGAGAGGGTGATGGGAGGGAGAAGGAATGGAGAGGGCCTCCGGTTACCTCACTAACCGAACGAAACGCAGAAGCACAATATACATCTACTTCACTCCGAGCTGGCCCGTTCGAGCAGCGGCATAAGCCGCCGCTTGGCTCCTTCGCGTACAAAACGAACAAAGCTATGTACTTACTTTGTTATTTGTCGTGTGGGTATGACTATCAGAAGATAAACTGACTCATTACTATAATAAATTATTCACAGAACGTTAACTGGAATTAAAGTTAATAGTATCCATATTTGTCATAATTTATACTTAATATTATAAAGTTTAAATGTTTGATAGCGCTAATCTGAGGAACTAAAGAAAGGTATATAGCATCATGCTGCAACCCACAGCAGCGGATCAGTAACTATAAATCTTAGTCATTAACTCATCATGTGGATAAACTACAAACAGCCATGTATAATTCAAATTTATCGCAGGTGAAACCGCGGGGCACTGCCAGTATGTTAAGATACATTAATAGTAGTGAAAGTTGTATTTGTAATATTTTTTCTCAGTTTTTATTTTATAAGCGCTCATGTCTGTTGTCTATAGGTTGGTAGAGACAAGGAATTTTTAATTGATGGAACTCAGCGTAGGCAAACGAGCTTCTGCAATACATTTGCCGTCTCTTGCTTGAACTAATCTTTTTCTTCTTTATCAGCCTATGTATATCTTCTCCTTGAGATAGACCTTTCTATGAATTCTACAACAGAAGGTGGCATTTATTGCATGGTAGACTTGCTCATCCTTACCTGGTCGGGTTGGTGAGCGCAGTACCGATAACCTGGTACTAGCGATACTGTTTCCCATCACTAGTCTGTCAGACCGTACGCCGTCAGTTTGGCGCCAGAACCTTGTTCGTTACTTGCTGAGTTGCACCGCGTGCAAGTAAGGTAATTCAGAGAAAATTAGGTTTACTTTTTACACCCTGGAACACATTGATAAAATATTTATTGGAAATTAATTAAATCTAATTTTGTTTCACCAACCCGCCTCCCAGCTTGGTGAGTGTACGGCCATGTCATTCAAGAAACGAATACCGGCTTTTTCTGGTGCTTTATACAAGAAACATATGTGGCGGCAGTAGACTTGAAAAAGCTCATGAAGAAGAAGTAGGATTTTGTTTAAAATAGTAATTGAAACTCTGACGTTGAATTGTTTTCATCATAATTCATAAATTTATGTTACAATTGACGTAATGAAAATAAACCCTTTTATTTCTTCTGTTAATTTTTGCCATTATGTGTAAATTGCTAATAAGCATCTAATAAGAATGAACATCACAATGTTATCTACAAATATACAATCTTACAACTTTCTCACAGAAAATGCTTAACACATTTCTCATTTAGATGACCGAGATAAATATCTATGTTTTGCTTTATTTTCCTTTGTTGGTACTCCATTATGTTATTATTATCACTTCTTTATTTTTTGTTCATTTGCTTCAGATCATGTAAGTTCTAACAAATAATATTTCTACAGATTTTTCCCTTAAAAAAATCATTATGTAGTCTATACCTATTATATATGACACAGTATTCAAATCGTGTATGAAATATTTTTCTTAGACATACCAGGCGGTGAAATTTTTAAGATCAGATTCCTAGTCTAGGAAAATAACTCTGACTGTGGTATCCCCGGGTATAGCTTTAACACTAGGTGGAAAATCAGCCCGCATCATATTCAAAGTACCCGTACAACGAAGTAATATCAGTGACCTGTCTGCGACATTTCATGTAATCAAAAGTAAAGAGGTAAAGCAAAAGCTCTGCGCGATTGTTTTGTATGAGAACAGTTTTGTATGAGAACAGTTTTGTATGAGAACAGTTTTGTATGAGAACAGTTTTGTATGAGAACAGTTTTGTATGAGAACAGTTTTGTATGAGAACAGTTTTGTATGAGAACAGTTTTGTATGAGAACAGTTTTGTATGAGAACAGTTTTGTATGAGAACAGTTTTGTATGAGAACAGTTTTGTATGAGAACAGTTTTGTATGAGAACAGTTTTGTATGAGAACAGTTTTGTATGAGAACAGTTTTGTATGAGAACAGTTTTGTATGAGAACAGTTTTGTATGAGAACAGTTTTGTATGAGAACAGTTTTGTATGAGAACAGTTTTGTATGAGAACAGTTTTGTATGAGAACAGTTTTGTATGAGAACAGTTTTGTATGAGAACAGTTTTGTATGAGAACAGTTTTGTATGAGAACAGTTTTGTATGAGAACAGTTTTGTATGAGAACAGTTTTGTATGAGAACAGTTTTGTATGAGAACAGTTTTGTATGAGAACAGTTTTGTATGAGAACAGTTTTGTATGAGAACAGTTTTGTATGAGAACAGTTTTGTATGAGAACAGTTTTGTATGAGAACAGTTTTGTATGAGAACAGTTTTGTATGAGAACAGTTTTGTATGAGATAAAATAGTAATTGAAACTCTGACGTTGAATTGTTTTCATCATAATTCATAAATTTATGTTACAATTGACGTAATGAAAATAAACCCTTTTATTTCTTCTGTTAATTTTGCCATTATGTGTAAATTGCTAATAAGCATCTAATAAGAATGAACATCACAATGTTATCTACAAATATACAATCTTACAACTTTCTCACAGAAAATGCTTAACACATTTCTCATTTAGATGACCGAGATAAATATCTATGTTTTGCTTTATTTTCCTTTGTTGGTACTCCATTATGTTATTATTATCACTTCTTTATTTTTGTTCATTTGCTTCAGATCATGTAAGTTCTAATAACAGACACTCATTTCACTTTTCTACGTATGAATACGTTCAGTAAGTATATAAGTATATGAGCTCAAATTAAATTTTCAACAACTACTTAGATAACACGTGGAGCAAGTCCTTGGAAAACTTTACACTAGATCACTCTTTCCATGTCGAAAATAGTTTTGGCTCCACGCCATATGCCGCACGATACAAAAGAGCATAAAAACTTTGGTTATTAAAGATTTCCACTGTTATACGACGTAATGTAATTAAATTAATATTGCAGTCTGTAACTCTCTCCACAGTGTGTAAGGGGCCTCTCAATATTTTGAGAGGGTTTTGGAGCAAGAAGTGTTTGCTACATTTCTGCAAGTGCGGGTAGGCGGACTCAATGTGTCCTCGAGAATATATTTTTTATTATTATTTATTATCTTTTGCCTACAGATAATTGTTTTGTTTGTTTGGCTGTTGGTTAATGGTTATTTCTCTAAACGGCCCATCGCAGAAGGACCTAAGGATCCTACGAAGGTGTTCCTATCTTTTCATAAGAAAAAGTTTATATTTAGCAACATGGATATTAAAGGAGATATTGCGGCTGCTATTAATGCTAGTGATAATGATTGTAGTGTATGTACAACTGATTTATAATTAGACGATTTCGGGTTATCGAAATCAACCAGGCGGAAGGTGATATTCAGATACCATTAGTATTTGATGTACACAAAAGTAGGGAGTTGCCATAAGTATTTAAATAAGCTATTTTAATATTTACAACAAAATATGCCGTACAAAATGAATTGTATCGAATATTACTTTAATAAAATAAACTTTGTATGTAGAAATCTTTGGTTTTAGAACATGCATTTACTAGTTAATGTTTATGCCAGATTTATGATGATGCGATTTTTAAAATTTTGATGTAAGTTCTAATAACAGACACTCATTTCACTTTTCTACGTATGAATACGTTCAGTAAGTATATAAGTATATGAGCTCAAATTAAATTTTCAACAACTACTTAGATAACACGTGGAGCAAGTCCTTGGAAAACTTTACACTAGATCACTCTTTCCATGTCGAAAATAGTTTTGGCTCCACGCCATATGCCGCCGCTTGGCTCCTTCGCGTACAAAACGAACAAAGCTATGTACTTACTTTGTTATTTGTCGTATGGGTATGACTATCAGAAGATAAACTGACTCATTACTATAATAAATTATTCACAGAACGTTAACTGGAATTAAAGTTAATAGTATCCATATTTGTCATAATTTATACTTAATATTATAAAGTTTAAATGTTTGATAGCGCTAATCTGAGGAACTAAAGAAAGGTATATAGCATCATGCTGCAACCCACAGCAGCGGATCAGTAACTATAAATCTTAGTCATTAACTCATCATGTGGATAAACTACAAACAGCCATGTATAATTCAAATTTATCGCAGGTGAAACGCAGGCACTGCCAGTATGTTAAGATACATTAATAGTAGTGAAAGTTTTATTTGTATAATATTTTTCTCAGTTTTATTTTATAAGCGCTCATGTCTGCTAGTACCGGATTTGGTATTGTTAGAGACAAAGGAATTTTTAATTGATGGAACTCAGCGTGACAAACGAGCTTCTACAATACATTTGCCGTCTCTCTTGCTTGAACTAATCTTTTCTTCTTTGTCAGCCTATATGCTCTCATGAGATGAGCCTTTCCTATGAATTCTACAACAGAGAGTGGCATTTATTGCATAGTGGGCACTTGCTCATCCCTTACCTGGTCGGGTTGGTGAGCGCAGTACCGATAACCTGGTACTAGCGTTACTGTTTCCATCACTAGTCTGTCCGGACCGTACGCCCGTCGGTTTGGCGCCGGGCTTGTTCGTTACTTGCTGAGTTGCACCGCGTGCAAGCCAGGTAATTCAGAGAAAATTAGGTTTACTTTTTACACCCCTGGAACACATTGATAAAATATTTGTGAAATTAATTAAATCTAATTTTGTTCACTAACCCGCCTCCCCAACTTGGTAGTGTGCGGCCATGTCATTCAGAAACGAATACCGGCTTTTCTGGTGCTTTATACAAAACATATATGTGGCGGCAATAGACTTGAAAAAGCTCATGAAGAAGAAGTAGGATTTTTGTTAGAGCGGTAATTAGAAACTCTGACGTTGAATTGTTTTCATCATAATTCATAAATTTATGTTACAATTGACGTAATGAAAAATAAACCACTTTTATTTCTTCTGTTAATTTTGCCATTGTCAGTTGCTAATAAGCATCTAATAAGGAATGAACATCACAGTGTATCTACAAATATACAATCTTACAACTTCTCTGAAAATGTAACACATTTCTCATTTAGATGACCGAGATAAATATCTATGTTTTGCTTTATTTTTTCCTTTATTGGTACTCCATTGTATTAATATCACTTCTTTATTTTTAGTTCATGGCTGATCATGTAAGTTCCCTAAGAAATAATATTTCTACAGATTTTTCCTTAAAAAATCATTGTATAGTCTATACCTATTATATATGACACATTATTCAAATCTGATATTATGGAAATATTTTCTTAGACATACCAGGCGGTGAAATTTTAAGATCAGATTCCTAGTCCTGAGGAAAATAACTCTGACTGTGGTATCCCCAGGTATAGCTTTAACACTAGGTGGAAAATCAATACGCATCATATTGAAATGCCGTACAACGAAGTAATATCAGTGACCGGTCTGCGACATTTCATGTAATCAAAAGTAAAGAGGTAAAACAAAAGCTCTGCTGATTGTTTTTTAATATGAGAACAGTTTTGTATGAGATAAAATGAGCTTTGATATTACCGCAAATCGTAATGCCCTTAGTAAATTTAACGCGATATTTGCCAGAAGTGCTCGAAATTATTTAACAATGTTTTCTTGCTTCATTTCTAGCTACTAACTTCAAAATGCGTGTTAGATGTGATGAAAATCCGCTTATTCAATGTTATCCAACTTAAAGTTAGGAATATAGCAGTAGTGTAAAACAGACACAGGAAAGTCTGATTAAAATTAATTCATCTATAATAACTAGGGTATGTGTCAGGTATACCTCAGTGTACAGTAAACCTTAGATGACAAAAGCTATCCCAACGAATTTGAGCATTTACCCTTAGTAAGTAGATGCTGAAAAAATATAATGAAAAAAGAAAGGACTATACTGCAAACATTAACTAACTTTGACTAAGTTGTTTTATACTATATAATACTTTAATCTTAGTATAAAATAAAATTATTAACTTAATGCTTGTAACACTGAGGGTATACCTCGACATACCCTAGTCAATATAGATGAATTAATTTTAATCAGGCTTTCCCGTGTCTGTTTCTACACTTAAATATATGTAAGAAAGCCCATTTAGACTCTATGCTTTATTTTAGGGGTTAAATGCCAAAGTGTATGGTATTCAGTACGCGTTGCAATAAACCGCAAGTGCGAAAGCATTCTGAAAACAGGCGAGAGAGCATCGAGCTTGATCTGAATCCCATCTGAAAAACAGGGCGATTAAATCCTACCATATTGTATGCTCGGTTGGTGTCGTGGTCCACACGGCGACTTATTACGATTATTTTTATTATTATTTATTATCTTTTGCCTGGAATAATTGTTTGTTTTGTTTGGCTGTTGGTTAATGGATTATTTCTCTAAACGGCCCATCGCAGAAGGACCTAAGGATCCTACGAAGGTGTTCCTATCTTTTCATAAGAAAAGTTTATATTTAGCAGCATGGATATTAAAGGAGATATGCAGCTGCTATTAATGCTAGTGATAATGATTATAGTGTATGTACAACTGAGTTTATGAATTAGACGATTTCGGGTTATCCAGAAATCAACCAGGCGGAAGGTGATATTCAGATACCATTAGTGTTTGATGTACACAAAAACAAGGGAGTTGCCATAAGTATTTAAATAAGCTATATTTTAAAACACTTCATTTAATAGCTATGGCACAATTGTAAATCAAATAGGTAGGGATAATACGCTGTTAATCTTCTTTTCTGTTAAAAGGATTATTCGCCTTGCTTTGTATACATCCATACAAGGATACATCCCTTTCGCACCCTACTTTACGTAATCGGACCGTTAGCTATAATGGCTATGAAAATGATAGGATGACAAAGACTCACATATTCTCACTACTATATACTGTTCGTACATTCGTCAAATGAACGAGCAATTTTACGTAATAGAACCAAGCGGCGGCTTTTGGTGCTGCTCGAATGGGCCGTATCGACCGGGTTGGTACCACGGTCTCACAGAATACCGACGTGTAGTAGAGGCGTCTTTTGCTTCTGCGTTTCTTTCGGTGAGTGAGGTAACCGGAAGCACACTACCCCTCCCCACCCCCTCCTTATCTTCTCTCCCATCTCCCAAATACCCTTAAAAAGCCGGAAACGGACCTGCAGCAACTTTGGTGTCGCAGATCTACGTGGGCGACGGTAATCACTTACCATCAGGTGAGCTGCTTGCTCGTTTGCTGCCTTAGCTATATAAAAAAAAAAGTTGATTGGACTGCCGACCAGACATAGTTTTGATGTTTACAATCCGTAGATTAGATAGTAAGGAAAAAAAGAAGCAGCTTGTAAGAGTCCCACAACTAAGCAAACGCCTCTTCTAAATATATTTGAGGATTCACCACGCCGCTGGGCACTGGGCATTTGGCGTAGTTCAGATGGCGTATAAATAATATTTTCATAATTATTTCTCAGACATATCAACGAGCACGTGATAAACGTGAATTCAGAAGTTAAAATTGGTAATAACAATTTTAGTGGTGTCGAGATCAAACCCAGTCGCGTACTATGAAATTAAAGCGAGCGCTCTGACCACTAGTATATGGTACTATTATCTATTCTGTGCCATCGGGCTTAGTTAACTAAATATTATGAATTATTTACATAAGAACTTTTGTAATTTCTACTTGTTATTTGGCTTGAGATGTATGAAAAATATATTTGGTTTCCAGTGTTAAATTATAAGACGGAATATACAAAAGGATATTTGGGGAGAGGGTGATGGGAGGGAGAAGGAATGGAGAGGGCCTCCGGTTACCTCACTAACCGAACGAAACGCAGAAGCACAATATACATCTACTTCACTCCGAGCTGGCCCGTTCGAGCAGCGGCATAAGCCGCCGCTTGGCTCCTTCGCGTACAAAACGAACAAAGCTATGTACTTACTTTGTTATTTGTCGTGTGGGTATGACTATCAGAAGATAAACTGACTCATTACTATAATAAATTATTCACAGAACGTTAACTGGAATTAAAGTTAATAGTATCCATATTTGTCATAATTTATACTTAATATTATAAAGTTTAAATGTTTGATAGCGCTAATCTGAGGAACTAAAGAAAGGTATATAGCATCATGCTGCAACCCACAGCAGCGGATCAGTAACTATAAATCTTAGTCATTAACTCATCATGTGGATAAACTACAAACAGCCATGTATAATTCAAATTTATCGCAGGTGAAACCGCGGGGCACTGCCAGTATGTTAAGATACATTAATAGTAGTGAAAGTTTTATTTGTAATATTTTTTCTCAGTTTTTATTTTATAAGCGCTCATGTCTGTTGTCTATAGGTTGGTAGAGACAAGGAATTTTTAATTGATGGAACTCAGCGTAGGCAAACGAGCTTCTGCAATACATTTGCCGTCTCTTGCTTGAACTAATCTTTTTCTTCTTTATCAGCCTATGTATATCTTCTCCTTGAGATAGACCTTTCTATGAATTCTACAACAGAAGGTGGCATTTATTGCATGGTAGACTTGCTCATCCTTACCTGGTCGGGTTGGTGAGCGCAGTACCGATAACCTGGTACTAGCGATACTGTTTCCCATCACTAGTCTGTCAGACCGTACGCCGTCAGTTTGGCGCCAGAACCTTGTTCGTTACTTGCTGAGTTGCACCGCGTGCAAGTAAGGTAATTCAGAGGAAAATTAGGTTTACTTTTTTTACACCCCTGGAACACATTGATAAAATATTTATTGGAAATTAATTAAATCTAATTTTGTTTCACCAACCCGCCTCCCCAGCTTGGTGAGTGTACGGCCATGTCATTCAAGAAACGAATACCGGCTTTTTCTGGTGCTTTATACAAGAAACATATGTGGCGGCAGTAGACTTGAAAAAGCTCATGAAGAAGAAGTAGGATTTTGTTTAAAATAGTAATTGAAACTCTGACGTTGAATTGTTTTCATCATAATTCATAAATTTATGTTACAATTGACGTAATGAAAATAAACCCTTTTATTTCTTCTGTTAATTTTTGCCATTATGTGTAAATTGCTAATAAGCATCTAATAAGAATGAACATCACAATGTTATCTACAAATATACAATCTTACAACTTTCTCACAGAAAATGCTTAACACATTTCTCATTTAGATGACCGAGATAAATATCTATGTTTTGCTTTATTTTCCTTTGTTGGTACTCCATTATGTTATTATTATCACTTCTTTATTTTTTGTTCATTTGCTTCAGATCATGTAAGTTCTAACAAATAATATTTCTACAGATTTTTCCCTTAAAAAAATCATTATGTAGTCTATACCTATTATATATGACACAGTATTCAAATCGTGTATGAAATATTTTTCTTAGACATACCAGGCGGTGAAATTTTTAAGCTCAGATTCCTAGTCTAGGGAAAATAACTCTGACTGTGGTATCCCCGGGTATAGCTTTAACACTAGGTGGAAAAATCAGCCCGCATCATATTCAAAGTACCCGTACAACGAAGTAATATCGAGTGACCTGTCTGCGACATTTCATGTAATCAAAAGTAAAAGAGGTAAAGCAAAAGCTCTGCGCGATTGTTTTTGTATGAGAACAGTTTTTGTATGAGATAAAATAGGCTTTGATATTACCGCAAATCGTAATGCCCTTGATAGAATTTAACGCGATATTTGCCGAAGTGCTCATGAAATTATTTAACAATGTTTTTTCTTATGTTCATTCTGACTACACCTAACTTCAAAATGCGTGTTAGATGTGATGAAAATCAAAACATTCAAATGTTATCCAACTTAAAGTTAGGAATATAGAGTAGTGCAGAAACAGACACGGGAAAGTCTGATTAAAATTAATTGATCTATATTGACTAGGGTATGTGTCGAGGTATACCTCAGTGTACACAGTAGGCAACTAAGATGAAGCCAAAAGCTATCCCAACGAATTTGAGCATTTACACCCTTAGTAAGTAAAGATACTATGAAAAAATATAATGAAAAAAGAAGGACTTCTGCTACGGAAACATTAGCAACTTTACCAGCCTAAGTTGTTTTATACTATATGTAATACTTTAATCTTAAATATAAAATAAAATTATTAACTTATTAACGTAACACTGAGGTATACCTCGACACATACCCTAGTCAATATAGATGAATTAATTTTAATCAGACTTTCCCGTGTCTGTTTCTACACTTAAATATATGTAAGAAAGCCCATTTTAGACTCTGCTTTATTTTAGGGTTAAATGCCAAAAGTGTGGTATTCGAGAAGGTACCGCGTTGCAATAAACCGCAAGTGCGAAAGCATTCTTATTGAAAACGGAGGCGAGCATCAAGGCTTGATCACGAATCCATCTGAAAAACGGGGCGATTAAATCCTACCATATTGTATGCTCGGTTGGTGCTCGTGTAGTCCACACGGCGACTTGTTACGATTATCTTTATTATTATTTATTATCTTTTTGCCTACAGATAATTGTTTTGTTTGTTTGGCTGTTGGTTAATGGTTATTTCTCTAAACGGCCCATCGCAGAAGGACCTAAGGATCCTACGAAGGTGTTCCTATCTTTTTCATAAGAAAAAGTTTATATTTAGCAGCATGGATATTAAAGGAGATATTGCGGCTGCTATTAATGCTAGTGATAATGATTGTAGTGTATGTACAACTGATTTATAATTAGACGATTTCGGGTTATCGAAATCAACCAGGCGGAAGGTGATATTCAGATACCATTAGTATTTGATGTACACAAAAGTAGGGAGTTGCCGTAAGTATTTAAATAAGCTATTTTAATATTTACAACAAAATATGCCGTACAAAATGAATTGTATCGAATATTACTTTAATAAAATAAACTTTGTATGTAGAAATCTTTGGTTTTTAGAACATGCATTTACTAGTTAATGTTTATGCCAGATTTATGATGATGCGATTTTTTAAGAATTTTGATGTAAGTTCTAATAACAGACACTCATTTCACTTTTCTACGTATGAATACGTTCAGTAAGTATATAAGTATATGAGCTCAAATTAAATTTTCAAAAACTACTTAGATAACACGTGGAGCAAGTCCTTGGAAAACTTTACACTAGATCACTCTTTCCATGTCGAAAATAGTTTTGGCTCCACGCCATATGCCGCACGATACAAAAGAGCATAAAAACTTTGGTTATTAAAGATTTCCACTGTTATACGACGTAATGTAATTAAATTAATATTGCAGTCTGTAACTCTCCCACAGTGTGGCAAAGGCCTCCTCTCAATATTTTGAGAGGGTTTTGGAGCCGAGAAGTGTTTGCTACATTTCTGTAGTGCGGGTAGGCGGACTCAATGTGTCCTCGAAATATATTTTTTATTATTTTCCAGACACGCAAGTTTCTTTTCGAGGTTCCTACGTGCTAAATTCAACACTTGAAACTGGAATAGTCATTTTTTAAGGTGCCGGCCCTCGCCTTCGATCCCAGATCACTAGGGTACTATAAAATATAATAAGAGCTCCTAGACCCACAGCTACCCGTACCACGGGTCTATAGCCTTCTATAATTATAATAGATACTTTTAATTATAGAAAATTAGGAAACGTCATTGGGCAAACTACAATAACGTAAAAGCATAGAACATTAAGTATGTATTTAAATCAAACAAAAACGTAAAGAATGTTAATAGTTTTACTAATGATTTAATTCTCTAAGCTCTTATGCTGGAATTATAATTCATGAGCTCTAATTAAACTTATTTATTGTATTAGCGTTGCTGACGACAATGCTCGAGCACAGAATGAAATTTCATAGTGATGCATCGAGATACATAAAATAAAAACTTAAAATTAACTCATTAACTAATTTTATTTTATAAATGAGATGTTGCGAAGAGATGTTAGAGTGCATACACTACACACGCTCAGAATCAACACAACAGAAATTTTGACACATACACAAGCAAAGTACACTGTTAAAAATATCACGCATTATAATTATTTTATAGTTATACTCGACCTAAAATAACAGTTTTACAACGAATGTGGTAAAAGCTGTGGTTTTGATCGAGCGTAAAACCGGTGAAACAGTTTTCATTCCCCGGGACCCACTCATTCTAAACAACTCTCTGTCACGTTTTAAGTGCATGCAGTTTCCGTTGAACTTTCACTTTGCCATGACAATTAATAAAGCGTAGGGATAAAAATTGCACGCGAGAATCTGCCTCTTAACTATTTCTCGCATTTATCTATATATTGCAATAGAGAATAACCAACTTCGTTTATATAGAAACGTGGTAACGATATCTATAGCTGATGCGATTAAAGTTGATTACAGGTGTCCATACGCTGCAGTGCTCACTTACCTCAGGTAGACTGTAACCACACGCAACCCTCAGTATTGATGGCAGGATCACTGCCAACTATGCTAACGGAAGGTTATATCCAGATTACATATCTCCGAAACACGAATTTCAAAAAAATTCCTTGGTTTCAATATTATAAAAGACATTATTATCACTCGTATAAAATTATGGTATTTCGGCTTAGCAGATGGATTTGCACCAGATATCTCGCAACTAAGAGGCCAAATATATGTCAGCAGTTTTAATAATTTAGTTCGTCTGTAGTTATTTCCGTCATCCCTTGCATACAGTTGTTATATAGTATGTTAAGCATTTGCGAATAATGAGTCATAAGACATACGAGTCAATTTAATTGCCTTCTTAAGAGACTACTTTATCTATCGATGCATCACTATGAAATTTCATTCTGTGCTCGAGCATTGTCGTCAGCAACGCTAATACAATAAATAAGTTTAATTAGAGCTCATGAATTATAATTCCAGCATAAGAGCTTAGAGAATTAAATCATTAGTAAAACTATTAACATTCTTTACGTTTTTGTTTGATTTAAATACATACTTAATGTTCTATGCTTTTACGTTATTGTAGTTTGCCCAATGACGTTTCCTAATTTTCTATAATTAAAAGTATCTATTATAATTATAGAAGGCTATAGACCCGTGGTACGGGTAGCTGTGGGTCTAGGAGCTCTTATTATATTTTATAGTACCCTAGTGATCTGGGATCGAAGGCGAGGGCCGGCACCTTAAAAAATGACTATTCCAGTTTCAAGTGTTGAATTTAGCACGTAGGAACCTCGAAAAGAAACTTGCGTGTCTGGAAAATAATAAAAAATATATTTCGAGGACACATTGAGTCCGCCTACCCGCACTACAGAAATGTAGCAAACACTTCTCGGCTCCAAAACCCTCTCAAAATATTGAGAGGAGGCCTTTGCCACACTGTGGGAGAGTTACAGACTGCAATATTAATTTAATTACATTACGTCGTATAACAGTGGAAATCTTTAATAACCAAAGTTTTTATGCTCTTTTGTATCGTGCGGCATATGGCGTGGAGCCAAAACTATTTTCGACATGGAAAGAGTGATCTAGTGTAAAGTTTTCCAAGGACTTGCTCCACGTGTTATCTAAGTAGTTTTTGAAAATTTAATTTGAGCTCATATACTTATATACTTACTGAACGTATTCATACGTAGAAAAGTGAAATGAGTGTCTGTTATTAGAACTTACATCAAAATTCTTAAAAAATCGCATCATCATAAATCTGGCATAAACATTAACTAGTAAATGCATGTTCTAAAAACCAAAGATTTCTACATACAAAGTTTATTTTATTAAAGTAATATTCGATACAATTCATTTTGTACGGCATATTTTGTTGTAAATATTAAAATAGCTTATTTAAATACTTACGGCAACTCCCTACTTTTGTGTACATCAAATACTAATGGTATCTGAATATCACCTTCCGCCTGGTTGATTTCGATAACCCGAAATCGTCTAATTATAAATCAGTTGTACATACACTACAATCATTATCACTAGCATTAATAGCAGCCGCAATATCTCCTTTAATATCCATGCTGCTAAATATAAACTTTTTCTTATGAAAAAGATAGGAACACCTTCGTAGGATCCTTAGGTCCTTCTGCGATGGGCCGTTTAGAGAAATAACCATTAACCAACAGCCAAACAAACAAAACAATTATCTGTAGGCAAAAAGATAATAAATAATAATAAAGATAATCGTAACAAGTCGCCGTGTGGACTACACGAGCACCAACCGAGCATACAATATGGTAGGATTTAATCGCCCCGTTTTTCAGATGGATTCGTGATCAAGCCTTGATGCTCGCCTCCGTTTTCAATAAGAATGCTTTCGCACTTGCGGTTTATTGCAACGCGGTACCTTCTCGAATACCACACTTTTGGCATTTAACCCTAAAATAAAGCAGAGTCTAAAATGGGCTTTCTTACATATATTTGTGATCATCATTTCATTAGACTGATTGTGATAAAGTTACAATTTATGTATAAAGAGAAACTAAAAAGAGTCGAAACTAATAATATCTAAATGTAAATTGTACAATTTCACTATAAATAATAACATTTATTAATATAATATTTAACAATCATTTCCCGAGCAGTGAAAGTATCCTTTAAAGTCATGGTTTCTCGTAACAGTCCCTTGAGATTAATTCATCTTCGACATGTGTTTTCGCCCGAAACTTTGTTTGGTAGCACGCATCTTTCGGTCATTCAAGTAATTAGGTTATATTCATGCTCTCTAAAGATTCAAAACTTGAGGGATGTAATCTCTGGAACTTATTAAGTCTTGACATGTTGAAACGATTGAAATTCTATTGTCATGACATGAGAAATATTAAATTATTTTATGGTGTTTTAGGATATGGACCAGTATAGCAAGTACTATGATAAAATAATAATAAAAAAGCAAAAGACCTTTATCGTAATCTATAGTCTACGCTCGTTGAAAACTGATTTTTTTTTCGCCTCCGATACATTTATCCATTTAAAAAATTCCAAACCAAAAGTACACAAATTACTAACCACTGAGATCCGAGGTCTCTGATACTGGGATCACAAACCCGCCCAACCATGGCGTTGATGGCAAATACTTCCATTAGAAGATATCTACGTCCAGAAGCAAACTTTTAACAGGATAATGAAGAAAAAGTTAACACAGCGATATCTAAAAGTTAATCTTTAATCTTAACAGATAAATAGATATAGATATAAGATAATACAAATCCCGTACCTGGTGTAACCCTTAAATGATAAAATTGGACGAAGATTTCTACGTTTACTGACGTAAGTTACGGTGGAAAATAGGATCTGCTAATATGCAGGCAGAGACATTAACCGCTGACCAACAAAGTCATCTGATTATTTGTGTGAACCCAAAATATGTAAAACATTATTATCTTGTGAATTTAAAGAGCCAAGTAGTTAATATGTAATTACTAAAAATTTGTTAAATATTGATACAGAATCCTCAATGTGCGAGCACTCGCACTTATCCGTATTTCTTATCGAATAGGTTAGAACTTTAAATTTTGGATTTCCACTAAATAATTAATGTAACTTGGGAAAGTAGGGTTACTTTATTTTAAGGAAAGTCCATTTTGCAGAGGGGTCATTTCAAGGCTAGTCCATTACGTAGATTACACAAAATGGTAATTTTTACCAAGGCGATGTTCTGAGTCAAGATGGTTCCGCATCGAATGTATAGTTCTTACACGATTCGTGTAAGAATAATAGTAAATGAAAGTAGCAGCCTGTAAGTGCCCAATGCTGGGCAAAGGCCTCCTTCTCAAATACGAGTATTAGAGAGGGTTTAGGAGCCCGGGAAGGACCCGTCACGCTTCTCCAGTGCGGGGTGGCGGACTTCACCATCCTCGAAATTATTTGTCAGACATGGAGGTTTCCTCACGATGTTTTCCTTCACCGCTGAGCACGTGATAAACACAGCTCTTAAAATTGTTATTAACAATTTTAGTGGTGCCGGCACCAGGAATCGAAACCGAAGAAAATTATTCTTCGGGTATAATATGTAGGTAAATAGTATTCTATTCAGATTCATTTCTTTTACAAAAACAATCAGAATCTCCCACAATATCCAAGGGAATACATATAAGCATTATGTTTTAGTACTTAATAAGACTGTTCAAACTAACGCGATTCTCGCACAAGACCCTAATCACAAATTGCCTAGAAGCTGCTCCTCATAATAATTCTCGCTCATATTAATATAATAATATCTCTGAATCATAAGGTCTTTTTAGAACGACATTTTCATACTCTTGCGAAACATATTCCAACAAAATTTATGATATGATATAATTTATGATATCTAATTGTTTTTTTTAAAAACATTGTGTTTTCGATTTTAATGCCAAGTGCCATGGTAAAGACAAATATGGCAACGGGGCCACATGATATTAAATTTTCTTTTGGCTTTGTCAAGTTCGCACGTGTCCTGCTTACGAATATAAGCTATCTCTAGTCTAGTCTACTTTTTGATAGTTTAATATAATATATGGCGATTAAAAATATGTTAGAACCGTATTTTGCTGAAAAAGGTACCAGCATATCGACTGGTGGGCAAAGGCCTCCTCTTAAATATTTTTTAAAAGAGATTGGATTCGGGAAAGTTTGCCACTCTGCTCTAGTACGGGTTGGGAAACTACATGTCACACTATGTTCATCTGTATTTTTATGCTTGCACATTCACTTCTAATACTTAGTTTCTGTTTTCGTATAGTTCACTTCAGGGCATTGGCTTTTTCATTAAAGCAAAAACTAAAGCGAGCCCTCCATGCATGGCAAATTTGTCCTCACACATTCAGATCCGGCATAAATGACAGATCCTCGCTAATAAGCACACCAAGATTTTTAATGACATTAATTCTGCTAAGAAGCTGCAGTTGCGAAATCATTTATTACAGTGACATAAAGATTTCTAGATATTCTTAATAAAACATACGTTCATGGTCTTTTCGTATTTAATGTCAGGATATTATTATGTAATTTTGGATATTGATTATAAATAATATCAAAACCTTGAATCGAGAACTGTGAATTTCTGTGTTACATTAATATTGACGCCTTTGATAAAAACTGTTGAATTATGTCTTTGCATGTAATTTTAAAAGCTGGTATGCTTGTACTAGTGTTTTCTTGGAGAAGCCCATGTGGTGTGTGGTGTGGTAACAGTGAATAAAAATAGGCTGAATAAAATAAAAAAGAAGTAATTGTACTGAAGGCCGAGCATCACATAAAATTAAAAAAAACTATACCCTTTTCTATTATTAATACGAGAAACAGTTCTATATTTCAAAATCTTTTTTTTAATCCTTTTAATTTGCAATGCTTTGGGGCATCGAGTATAAGTGTAAGTATTAACTATATAATTAATAATAGTTGTATATTATGGTTCTGTAGAACTTTAATTATTGATTATATAGAAGTAATAACAATGTAGTATGTATATGCACAAATAGAGGTTCTCTATCGTAAAAATCTAAAGTAGGGTTGACTATGGTCGCTCGTAAAACTTCGGCGCTCGATCCCCATTTAATTGTACTGAGTGGTAGACTCTTCGATCCGATACACATGGCCCACAGTAAAGTTATAAAGAAGGTTATAAAAATATATATTTGTATTTCTAATAGCAAAAGTAAAACTTCGAACAAAAAAATAAATATGATATTTATTGAATAAACACTGTATCGCCGTACAATGGTAGGTAAAAGAATATGCCTCTATATCTAATCCAGTGAGAAGCAAAAGTCACATCAGAAAAAATATATTTATCTTCTTGGCAAAATTAGCAATGCAAGTATGCCAAGCCTAAATTATCCAAGCCGTTGTTCTGCCATTGCCAACCCGCCAACCGCGTGCGGCGATCCTCTCATTAAGAGATGCCGACATCTAGATGAATTGTTCAAAGACTAATAAAGAAGAAGATGAAAGGTCGAATGTGTATTCGTTAGTTCTTTAATAAGTAAACATTTATCACGCAGTATACGAGAATAACCGTTACCTTAACATAATTAGTTATATATTCGGCCCGTAGGGAAAGACTGTCTCGGTACTGATAGTCATTAATGACAATATTAGTTAAAACGAGTGTTTTAAACGTTTATTTATAGTTTCCGAGAAGATGTAACATAAATTTCCTAACGCTGCATCGGATATTGATTTATTTCTCGATCTCAACAACTTTATGTTCTTAATCTCAAATGGTATAGGTGTTATTTGGAAGTTTCATATCTACTACACTATAATACTTCTTCCATTTACGATTTCTTTAAAGTAAAACTTCTTTGAGAGTAAAATTACAAGATCTAATTTGAGTATTGGTCGGTTTCATGGAACGTCCCGGTTAATTGTGTGGGTCTTGCATATTTAATTTGAAGTATGAAATACACTTTGTTTATGTAGTGTACGTATTTCAACAGAGAGTAATATTCGTTTTTCATTAATATTTATTGAATATCCAAATAATTGTTTATATACTATATTAGAAATTATAAATATTTTTTTATTTGAAGTTTACGTCAAATCGACATAGACATTATATCGTTTATGCTGGTGAAAAATAGAAATGGGATAAAGTTTAGATTTTCATTGAAAAGCTTTATGCTAGGCTAAATATAAGTATTAACATGTTTTGCTTATCACGTATTTTGTAACCATACCTACATATTTTTTTTATGTTTATCATCATCTCATTAACTTCTATGACAGGCATTGTTAACCTCACCGGCACGTGTTGCACAACAAATTTGTTTTGAAGCTGTTTTCCAATTCCATTTGCAGATCATACTCGTAGGAGAATTTATTTGAGTCGCTGTTTTTTATTTTAATATAATTTTCGCAATTTAAGTAAACCTTTCACCTTCTCTCCTTTGCTTCCTCTACAAAAATAAAAATGATTTGTAATGTGTAAATGTAAATTTCATAAAATGTCTAGGCGCCAATGACTTGCAATCAATAAGTGATAAGTAAAAGCCAGCGGTATTTGTGCAAGATCACTGTTTCTTTGCTAATTTAGCCTGGAAATTCGCCAACTTATAAAGTAATACAATGTAAAGGAAAAAAAACCTTTTATAGTGCAGTAACAGTTTCCTAGTATTAAGCTCCCCGATTATGCCTCTAGATTGTTCGTAAAATTATATTATCAAAATATAACATGAACAAAAACGTGAACTCTCATACCCGTCACTGAGCGATACGCAGAGACTTCGACTACTTTAATATGATACAATCCTGACAAACCTCTCTCGCCTCTTTCATATCCATAAATCTACGCGTACATACTCGTCGGTTATAGGTACTCTTAATTTGGCCCATCTTCAACATATCGCTAATTTGGTCCAAAAATTTCCTTCTAGGACGCCCCTTGCTGACTCTGCCTATCACTTCTGCAGCATAAATCTGCTTTGTCACTCTTTCCGTATTCATTCTTCCCACGCATTTTTGTTATTTCAAATTTCTTTTTACATTTCACATTATGGAATTATCAAAATGAAAAATCTATAATAAGGTCAAAAATAGATTAGATCATCTAGCCTGCTAGTCACACTTGCCACCATGTGCTAGAATTTAAATAGTAAGATTAATTTAAAATATTTGCATTTTGCATAAAGTAAAGTCTTCCTCGAGTGCACTACGCTGCTCGGACACATGCCCGTGAAATAATATAATTTTCGCAATTTAATTAAACCTTTCACCTTCTCTCCTTTGCTTCCTCTACAAAAATAAAAATGATTTGTAATGTGTAAATGTAAATTTCATAAAATGTCTAGGCGCCAATGACTTGCAATCAATAAGTGATAAGTAAAAGCCAGCGGTATTTGTGCAAGATCACTGTTTCTTTGCTAATTTAGCCTGGAAATTCGCCAACTTATAAAGTAATACAATGTAAAGGAAAAAAAACCTTTTATAGTGCAGTAACAGTTTGCTAGTATTAAGCTCCCCGATTATGCCTCTAGATTGTTCGTAAAATTATATTATTAAAATATAACATGAACAAAAACGTGAACTCTCATACCCGTCACTGAGCGATACGCAGAGACTTCGACTACTTTAATATGATACAATCCTGACAAACCTCTCTCGCCTCTTTCATATCCTTACATCTACGCGTACATACTCGTCGGTTATAGGTACTCTTAATTTGGCCCATCTTCAACATATCGCTAATTTGGTCCAAAAATTTCCTTCTAGGACGCCCCTTGCTGACTCTGCCTATCACTTCTGCAGCATAAATCTGCTTTGTCACTCTTTCCGTATTCATTCTTCCCACGCATTTTTGTTATTTCAAATTTCTTTTTACATTTCACATTATGGAATTATCAAAATGAAAAATCTATAATAAGGTCAAAAATAGATTAGATCATCTAGCCTGCTAGTCACACTTGCCACCATGTGCTAGAATTTAAATAGTAAGATTAATTTAAAATATTTGCATTTTGCATAAAGTAAAGTCTTCCTCGAGTGCACTACGCTGCTCGGACACATGCCCGTGAAATAATATAATTTTCGCAATTTAATTAAACCTTTCACCTTCTCTCCTTTGCTTCCTCTACAAAAATAAAAATGATTTGTAATGTGTAAATGTAAATTTCATAAAATGTCTAGGCGCCAATGACTTGCAATCAATAAGTGATAAGTAAAAGCCAGCGGTATTTGTGCAAGATCACTGTTTCTTTGCTAATTTAGCCTGGAAATTCGCCAACTTATAAAGTAATACAATGTAAAGGAAAAAAAACCTTTTATAGTGCAGTAACAGTTTCCTAGTATTAAGCTCCCCGATTATGCCTCTAGATTGTTCGTAAAATTATATTATCAAAATATAACATGAACAAAAACGTGAACTCTCATACCCGTCACTGAGCGATACGCAGAGACTTCGACTACTTTAATATGATACAATCCTGACAAACCTCTCTCGCCTCTTTCATATCCATAAATCTACGCGTACATACTCGTCGGTTATAGGTACTCTTAATTTGGCCCATCTTCAACATATCGCTAATTTGGTCCAAAAATTTCCTTCTAGGACGCCCCTTGCTGACTCTGCCTATCACTTCTGCAGCATAAATCTGCTTTGTCACTCTTTCCGTATTCATTCTTCCCACGCATTTTTGTTATTTCAAATTTCTTTTTACATTTCACATTATGGAATTATCAAAATGAAAAATCTATAATAAGGTCAAAAATAGATTAGATCATCTAGCCTGCTAGTCACACTTGCCACCATGTGCTAGAATTTAAATAGTAAGATTAATTTAAAATATTTTATGGTGTTTTAGGATATGGACCAGTATAGCAAGTACGAAACCAATCCAACTGCAGAAAGGTGTAAGACAGGGTGATGTCATATCCCCGAAACTCTTCACCGCTGCATTGGAAGATGTTTTCAAGCAGCTGAACTGGAAAGGATACGGTATCAACATCAATGGCGAATACATCACTCACCTTCGATTTGCCGACGACATAGTTCTTATGGCAGGATCGCTGGAGGAGCTTAGTACAATGCTCAATGACCTCAATAACGTCTCCCAACAGGTTGGTCTTAAGATGAACATGGACAAGACGAAGTTCATGTCAAACGTCCATGTCACACCAATACCGGTTGTTGTTGGGAACAATGGGCTCGAAGTTGTAGACGAGTACGTATACCTGGGACAAATTGTCCGATTAGGTAAGTCCAACTTCGACTCAGAGGTCAATCGACGAATCCAACTCGGCTGGGCTGCGTTCGGGAAACTACGTCATATCTTCTCGTCGAGTATACCGCAAAGCCTCAAGACGAAAGTATACAATCAGTGCGTGTTGCCAGTGATGACATACGGATCCGAGACTTGGTCCTTCACTGCAGCCCGTATGAGGAAGCGCAAAGTTGCTCAGCGCGCTATGGAAAGGGCTATGCTCGGTGTTTCTCTGCGTGATAGAGTCTGCAACGATAATATCCGCAGCAGAACTAAGGTAACCGACATAGCCGTAAAGATCAGCAAGCTGAAGTGGCAATGGGCCGGCCACATAGCTCGCAGAACTGACAACCGCTGGGGAAAAAAGGTTCTCGAGTGGCAGCCACGTACGGGCAAACGCAGTGTAGGACGACCCCTCACAAGATGGAGTGACGACCTGCGCAGTGTTGCGGGAAGTCGATGGATGCAGGTGGCTCAGGACCGTGCTTCGTGGCAATCTTTGGGGGAGGCCTATGTTCAGCAGTGGACTTCTAATAGGCTGAAATGATGATGATGATGATGATGAAAGTCTTCCTCGAGTGCACTACGCTGCTCGGACACATGCCCGTGAAATAATATAATTTTTAAGTATTTCTCAGACATGCACATAGACAAAGGTTTCCTCACGATGTTTTCCTATACTACCAAGTATGTGATTTCAGCACTTAAACAACAAACACCCAAACACTAACGCAAAATATTTTAATGGTGCTGACACCGGGGATTGGACCCAGGTCACTCACATACTATGAAATTAAAGCAAGCGCTCTGACCACTAGATTAACATAGTAAATCTATCCAATTACAAAGCTGATCACGTACAATCTTTATTAACGTGGTTCTCTTCAATGCAGTAAGAAATATGATGACATTTAAATGGGCTCACATAGACCAACCATAATTTACCAAGATAGCAAACAACGTGCGCAGGGTAACAAAAGTGTTTAAAAATCTATAATTTACCACAATTTTCAAAAGTACCTCATGCATATACTTTATTATAAGGATACATATTATAATAATTTAAAACGTACACACAATTCCTGCGACTTTGATTCCACGGACTTTAGAATACAAGTTTATCACGAACCGGAATATATTACCAAATAAAAATAGTAAAATCTGAGTTATTGTTTTTAATTTTAGAAATTATATCCCACCTTTTTAATCACCAGCCTGTAATATTACACTGCCGGACATAGGCCTCTCTGATTGGAAGGATTTGGCAAATTCGGCAACTTTGGTTCTTACCAAACCGCTGGGGTTGGCGAAACAATTCTGTTATAAATAGGCATGAGCCAAATGTAATACATATGTATAACCTAAAAAATAAGCTCTGCGGAAAATTCATAATGAACTCGAACCGATTAACTGCCTCTCAGTAAAATATTTCATAGTCACGGAGCTTTTTTTAAAAAAAAAAAATTACAGTTTTACGAATAAAATGTGTATTCTGAATTATTATTAACCTTTTTATTTAACAGAATGTCAAACACGTCTGACAATACGTCAACAAGTTAAACAAAGTAAAAACGGCATGGATAACTGTTCCTTCCCCGTTTTTTATGTGAAACTTGAGCAAACAAAATCGTGTAATCTATAATTATTAGAAGTACATCTTAAGAAAATAGTTCATAGCCCTTTTCACGCATTTAGTGTTTTCAGTGTAGACAGATTTTTTTTACTTCTTAAGGCAATAAACTCCGTCTTGCTCTATGACGACGATTCCTAATTCGTTTTTTTCCTTTGGTTTGCGTTCTAAGATAGCCATGAAATGTGAGATGCTATTGCCGACCATGGGATTGCCTCTTACAACACCCATGGGGCGGAAATAAGGTGGCAGATTCTCTAGCCACTATCATCCTGTACTTATAATAATTATAACATACCCTTAACTGGTATCTAAAATTAGACATACTTCACTGGAATTGTGGCAGCCGGTATCGAAAGTGTGATGGGATAAAACGTTTAAAAAAAAAAAAAATGCACTCGCACAAAATAATTTTAATAAAATCTAGTTCATTATTCTTATAATGAACTAGATTTTATTAACATTATTCATCTGAGTTAGCTACTATTTGAGACCATGAAGTAGTACAAAACTTTTTTTGTGCATTTTTATGTCACAATTAAATCCGATTTTAACAGAAATAAATATTTGTTATTATATCAAGAAAACAAGGCCTGGAGGAGCTGTTACTGATCCATGAAGGGCGAACTTCCACTGTCACTTAAGCAAAAGTT
This sequence comes from Bhutanitis thaidina, assembly GCA_029286595.1. NCBI lineage: Eukaryota > Metazoa > Arthropoda > Insecta > Lepidoptera > Papilionidae > Bhutanitis > Bhutanitis thaidina. The sequence continues at coordinate 8,124,028 of JAGSMS010000005.1, forward strand.
CATCAACATGTGTATCCTGCCCATCCTAACCTACGGTGCACAGACGTAATCTCTAACCGAGTCTCAAATGTTCATACTTGGGGTTTACTAAAGAGCGATAGAACGTACCTTCCTGCGGATTAAGAAGACGGACAGAGTCCGAAAGACATCGCGGTTTTAAAGCTGCCTGGCTAAAATGAGACGAAGCGGGACATGTTGCCTGAATGCTAGATGGGCCAATGTTATCGTGACATGGTGGGTTTCTGAAAGTCGGCAAGCCGAGATAACGCTGACATGACGAACTAGATGCAGTCCGCGATTGTTGTTTGGATCTGGTTAGTTTTTGGATAAAGATCGTGTTCGTTGGAAATAAATGAGGGACAGCTTTCGGACAGTAAAGTTAAAAAAAAAATCCCAGGCATGTAGGTTTGGTTACAATGTTTTCCTACACCGCCGAGCAGGTAGTAAATTCAGTACATAACATTGAGATTAACAACTTTACTGGTGCAGGCACCGGAATACGAACCCAGGGCACACGCGTACTGTGAAATTCAAATGTATTCACTGAACCCTATGCTTCAAATAAATTCTATAAGTTTACCATTTTCATTTTATTTTATTTTCTAACTGATATTAAATAACTTAATTATTTTCAATTAAACTTCTAATTTAATAGATTTAAGAGCATATTCTATATAAATAGAATGAAGACATTAATAGAATAGCAAACAGAATATCCATGGACCCTTTTGAGGTGAAGCGTACACAAATAGGGTCAGCTTAAAACCAATATTTAAATAAATCTATAGTTATAGAGTAGTAAGGAATCTATAGCTGCAAATTTATATGTTAAATATATTGAATAATACATAGGCTTTAATTAACATATCTACGCCCATAATCAATACTGCTTTTTAGTCGTGTAAGAATCTGTGACTAAATGTGTGGCAAACCTTTGTGTGAAAACATCAAAATGCAATTTGAACCGGACTTCAAGTACAGTGATCGTCTGTTCTCGGCGCACCTTCTATGGAATAGGGGTGCGAAGTCGATTCACGAAAAGTAGGTTTTGAAGGTCCGTGTTGCTCCACTAAGCCATGCCAAGTAGAAATCAGTAATGTAGACGACTGTTATTTGCCATCCACCAAATGTGCTAGTACCCAGAATGAGAGGAAAAAGAAAAACCTATTCGTATAAACACAAACCTTGATTAATAGAGATCCGACTCTAAGTCTGTATCAAGCCTTTATGTGTAAACACCAGTATGCACCGGCCAGTACCCGGCGTCCTATTAATGGAGCACGGGTACGAAGTCGATGAATGAAGATGTTTATCTGAGAATTAAAAGACTACTCGAAAAAATAATATTGAATATTAATTTGATAATAATAAAATAGTGAGTCTATCGCCTCCTTAGTGTTCAAGCCAACAAATCAAATCGAACATTAGTTTTGAAAAACTTAGTGTTACAAGATCGAACTAGTCTCCTGATTTTGAGGGAAATCCCTTAAACCAATCGGTTATGGTGGCTTAAAATAATTATTATTGACAAAAAAATTAAAATAAATTCTTAGAATAAAACTTAAGTCGAAGCAGGTATAGTCGCAGGCAGTCACTAGTACAAAATAAAGGAATTAGTCACTGTCAAATAAGAGTATCAAGTAAAATTTTAACAAATGGGGAACCGTTTTGTAACGGATTACTTGATCTGCCTTTGGAATAGTAAATTATCATATTTGTTAAAATGCAAATGTCTTCTTTGTCTGAGATAATTTATAATTCTATCACGTATCGTTGTTTTCAATCCAATCACGTATTCAGTGTTTAGGAATATCGGAAAGCTATTGCACACTCCGGACTTCGTAGTGATATTGTTGACACAAAATTACCACAAATTTGTTTTGGCTTTAAGAATAACAAATATTTATCATTTGGTTTTTACATAGATTGAAATCTTAAAATAAAAAATATGTAAAATAAAAATGCTGTGTGATTGATAAATGTGCTTAAGCACTTTAAAAAGTATTTTTATCATTTTATCATCAAATTGTCATATTAGAGAACCATTCTATCGCTTATGTAATAAGTGGAACTCGGTGGAAGTGTTGAAAAGCGTATCAGTGACTCGAAAACAGGCGTAAAATAAAAATACCTACACTAATACACTGACCGCTAACAAACGCATCGTGGATTGATGACTGAATAGGATCATGAATATAAGGTTTTGGAGAATGATATCTGTCACTATCTGTAAAATGTATTTTATTATTTTTCGTAAAATTTAGGTATTTAATTTAATTTAAAAAAATATCGTAATTATAATTTATTCAGTTAAGGGCAGCTATCATATACGGAGTAAGTAATAGAATATTTACGTAGCTCATTCGTATGCAATATCTGGTCTTACTTTGCAAATTTGAATACTCGTTTGGCGAATATTTATAACACTTGAATATTTAGTACATTCTATCAGTACGGTGAAATATAAAGCAGCAAATTAAAAAAATGTTTGATGTGCTGGTTTCTTATAGTAGTATCAACACTTATATCAAAGAGTTGTTTATAAAATTCCTCCAGTCAGAAATATACAAAGCTAATACTCCTTGCTGAAATACTGAATGTATTAACCATCAGCTTTAAGTACTCGTAAATATTTCGACGACTAGTTCCTGGCTTATAGCCAATATTGATACGCGTATCAAGAGTTACAATAGAAAGCTCTATCTTGCCCGCGTGAAACCTACACTCTTTTTAATTTTCAATAAAGGTAAAAATACCGCAAATAGTTGTTGAAAGATTTCTTACATAGCGCCAAGTTAATAGTTCAAAAATATTAGTAATAGTCCATTCTAAAAACCTTATTGGATTTCAGCAATCCGTTTAGTACATAGTAGATTTTGACATTTTGCGCTCTCTTTGACATATCTCCGTTTGTAGGTTGATTATTAGTTAGTTACCTATTTGGCCGTCGGCAGCGTATTCATGATATTCAGGATATATTCCACTGTCTCTTCTCCTGTTTGAATACTATTTCAAAAATTTTGATTACGGTTACCGCTAATATATCGACAATTAAATAAAAAAAAAATCATTATACAAAATTCAGTCTAATGTTAATCAGTAACAGAAAACTTTCTATTGCTCATAGTAGAGAAAAATATTCAAAAATATACACATTTAAAAATTTTACATAAAAATACTTTATAAATTTTACATACTGGCCCGCAGTATTTTTACTCACAAGTTAAACCTTAAAAAAAGAGATTATGAGGAAAATATGCTGAATAACATTTTTACATTTTTTCTTTATTTACGTCTATTCCTGTACAGTCCATACGTAAAAATTATTCTACATAAAGAACGTATGAACAGATTTCCTCGTTCGTGAAACGATTCCTATTGAAGTACGACTGGGTGCTCAGCAGAAAATTTAAGCTATTTCGATAATATAATTTTATTTAAGTTTTGAGATTTTGTATTTCTTTTGAGTTTTTTTTTTACTTATTATTTATAAACAAAGTTACACAAAATGCTACTTTTAAAACAGAAAGAAGTTATAGATAAGTTCACAGATATTCACAATGACCGTGATAAATGAATGAATGTTCCAATAACTGGATATTACAGAAAATATTTAAATACTCTTCTCCAATTTCACGACGCGTACGCGTTCCTAATCCGATACCTATTATTTATAGAAATAAGATATTATACATATATAGAAGAAATAATCGAATGTTCAGACTGCAGACTTCCTAGACACCGACGCTCTAGGAAATCTGCAGTCTGTGATCATATCCTAACCATTACATCAGATTTGATAGACCACAAATCTTCGCAAAATAACACCGATTCCAGCCAAGGATGATTCGCTATGTGTATATCAGTGTACACTTACACTGATATACACTGTACACTGATATATTCACTAGTCTTTACGAATGCATCAGTCAGGGATTCTCGTAAGATCGAATCCTACGTTATTTAATGAAATTACGATCTTTTTGGGTATAATATTGTCTTAGAATATGCTTTATCTGTGAGACTATCCGTTGCTTTTTATTTTATTTTATGTTGTAGTATTTGTAATATACACAATCTGTTTTAAATTAGAGTATACCTACGGAGTTTCTTTCTCCAGTTTCTTCTCCGTCTGAGGATCTTTATTACAAAACGGTGGTAGATTAAAAAAAAAGACACTAGAAAAATTAAATACGAGTTTCTTCCTCTTCCGCAAGGAGAACTTGCCTATTTACCACGTTTGGCACGCGGGCTGGTGTCTGACCGTCGGACCATAAAACCTTCTACCTGTTACGGGGGTGAATAAATTAGGTCTGGTATATGTGAGATATACCATATTTTTCATATTTATGATGGTTATGGTGGTAATTTCTGTTAAGTCACCATCTGATAGAAATTTATAACACGTTAAGGGTTAAGTGAAATTTAATAATACTTTTGGACATGCAAAACAGAAAATGTATGTACCTCAGGCACTAGCTTTCAAGCGATAATAGGTATTGCAATTATATCTCCCCTTTCAGTGGTATCTTAATGAAATTGAGATTATATACACTCTGTCTCATTCAATCTTGAACTCTGATTAAAATTTAATTTTATGCGTTTTTTTTCTATTCTTTACCTATATTAAATTAGTAATAAATGTATTGTTTCTTTTTAAAAAACCAGAAAAATATAACACTAGTTTAGAAAAATACTATGCATAACAAAGAAACGATAACATAACAAAATTGATGTCGGCACAGGTGTTAGGAAGGACTAAAAGATAATTAGATAATAACATTGAACATTACTGACATTAACTGGACATGATGGTCGAATATCGCATGAAAAGGTCGGAGATAAAAGACTTGATACTGAATCTCAATAGTAATTCGATGCGTCATTAAGCTATTATATTTTCTCTTAATAACGCTCAACTCAACCGTATGAAATGTTTACGATACCATTAGACACATGAAACTTTATTGGTAACAAAAACCATTTAAACAAATTACCTGGAATTGTAGTTTGTTTACTGATCTTGTTAAAGGATACAATATACAAAGGAAAATTACAGTTTCAGTTAACAGTTAAGGCGTTGTTTATGGATAAAATAATATATTTCATCTATATTGAAATAATTGGTTATATTAACAATAATGATAATATTATTCTTAAAATAGTATTAAAACAAACTCGCAACCTTGTTTGTCTGTGTTTTCACTTATAATTTCAATATGTTTTTTACAATCATTTACATCATTTAATGTCCTTATGAAATGTTTATTTGTATAGCACATTAAAATTTAGTTTATATATTACAGATCTGGCCATGCGAAGCCGGCGCGGTTTGTTCGTATTATATACACGGAAACCTGTCGGATCTTCTCACGAACGCCTTGTGAGCATCGGGGTAACAGTACAGGGGCTTTGCAGTGCTGTCCGTCTTTTAGATGTCCGTTCGCCACACCTAAAAGTACGTGTGGATCTTGAGATTGCGTTACTCGTAACACCCGGGTTCTTATCTACCAGTCGAGGAGTCCAGGTCGCCCCGTCACGGAGCAGCCAGCCGGGTGGGTCCCCGTTCTGGTAGGCCTAGCTAGTCTATTCGCGGGAGAGCATAGAAAGATTTGGGTCTGATAGTAATTTGTCCAGATAGTGTACAGTGGTCCTATCTGGAATCAGTAACAGCAATTCCTCCCATGATGATGGGGACTGGGTCTTCTCCTAGTTGGAGGGGCAAAATTACATCTTGGAGGACGTTTACTGCAGCGATTATGACATTGGTCCTGCTGTTTAGTACTGCTGGTTGTACCGTGGGTGTCTTTTTCTCCGTCTTTGGTGGCTGCGATGTTGGTTGCCCACCAGTAGGTTCAAGTCTTTTTGTTTTACTTGTTCTTGTTTTGTTTTTCCCTCCACTACGGTTTTATTAAATTTTGATTTAGATTTGCCTTTGATTTAGATTCGGGCGGGGGGGGGTTTGCCGGTGCCATTGCGTGTTGTTGGCCAGGGGTCGTCTCCACCGTTTTTGAATCCGGTTTGGTCGTTCGTTTGTGGGCCACTACTCCCGCGAGATTGTTGCGCAGTTCGCGCTGGTATACAGGGCACGAACCAGATAAGACAGGTCCATCGAGTACACAATGTACTGGATTTCCTCTCCCACCTCTTCAAGCGACTGATGTGGTCAACATTGTGACGTCTGTGACTTTAGAGTAGAAACACCCCTGTCTCTTCAGTCATTGGACCAGGGAGATCTCGTGCTCAACCTGGGCGCGGGGTGTAACTGACGGCGACAGGACTCATCGGCGAGTCGAATTTGTCGCTGTCCATCTCTGGACGGCGTGGTGCCGAGGTGATACTCCTTTTCGGAGTGCTGGTTTCGATAATCCTAGGACCTCTAAGAATTCCCAGTACACCGCGACAGTGATGGTATTCTACACGTTGCAGGCGACGTCTCAGAACTGGCACTGAACCCTTATATATACATATATTTTCTTGCATATATATATATATATATATATAAATATATATACAGGAGTTACTCCCTGAAAGTAATGTATTGCACTAATTGCTATTACACTTAATTACAAGATTTACATCATATTTAAAAATAATTTTACTCTGCCGTTCTTATTCGCAAAATTGACGATTACTATATAAATATTTATAAATATGTTTTCATTAAATATTTTGTATTATTATACGGTTGCTTTTTATTGACATCATAGCGAGGTGTGCAAGGGGAATATACCATTTTTTTAAGACAAACTTAATGCACGTTACGCACTCTGCTAGCTTACGAACGAAGGCTTTAATGAGCGCCGGAATATCTATCCGGGTTTACCGAACTCGGACTTTCGAACCTTTTAATCGTGGTAGAGCCAAGCGGCGGCTTTGCTGTCGCAGGAATGAGCCGGCTCGTCCGGATAAGTACCACGGCCTCGCAGAATACCGGCGTGAAGTAGAGGCATCTTGTGCTTCTGCGTTTCGTGCGGTGAGTGAGGTAACCGGAGGCCCTCTCCCCTCCCCTCCCCAAATATGGTAGCGGTATTTAATTTTGAGCTACCCCAGGAGGTACCAGTACCTACGGTTCTGGAGAATCCTCACTGAGCATCCACGTTCAGGCTTTCCTACGCTACCTAATCGTGGATGCTCAGTCTGCTTCACCCGTATTCTGGGGGCAATATTCCGCTCTCTTTCTTTCCTACTCGAGGCAAACGCAGCAAAGAAACTATGGCATCCCCTACCGCGCTCGCCGTGGATTTCTGCAATATCAGGGGACTCCACTCGAACCTTAGCGCCGTTCATTACCATCTTGAAACAGCGAAGCCAGCACTTTTCTTACAGAGACTCAGATATCGTCTCCGGCTGATACCTCTTATCTCCATTACCCGGGGTACAAACTGGAACACTCCTTTGTGCCCCGTGCCGGAGTTGCGTACACGTCAGAGATGATATCTGTTCTCGACGCCTCGGTAGTCTTGAAGGTTTGGACCTTTCTACCCTTTGGCTGCGCATCGACAGCGACGACCATCCGCGCGTCTATGCGTGCCTTTACAGGTCCCATAGCGGTAATACCGTAACTGACCGACTCATCGACCACATCCAAATGGCTACAGATTCCGTGCTACAACAGATCCCATCCGCAGAGATCGTGATTCTCGGCGATTTTAATGCCCACCACACCGATTGGCTCGGTTCTCGCATAACCGATCATGCGGGGAGATCTGTTCACGACTTTGCATTAGCATATGGCCTGACACAACTGGTAACCTCGCCGACGCGGATCCCAGACGTGGAAGGTCATACACCTTCCCTGTTGGACCTTTTGCTGACCTCACACCCGGACGGATATTTGGTCTCAGTCGATGCCCTCTTGGCTCGTCGGACCACTGTCTGATCCGGAGTGTAGTGCCTATCGCGCGCCGATCCCGAACGTGATCTGCGGGGTTCCACCGTGTGTGGCACTATAGGTCGGCAGATTGGGATGGAATGCGGTCTTTCTTTGCTTCCTACCCATGGGGGCAGGTTTGCTTCTCGCTGGATGATCCCAACGTCGTTGCAGATTCTGTCACCGATGTGGTACTTCAGGGAATGGAACTTTTTATTCCGTTCTCTGCAGTGCCTGTCGGAGGTAAATCCCAGCCTTGGTTTGGTCGCACCTGCAAAATAGCGTCACGCCGAAAGCGGAAGTGCTACCAGGCCTGGGCCGATGCATCGGCGTCTCGGGATGCAAAAACCAGTGCTCTTAAAAACGAGTACAACTCTGCCTCCAGGTCCTTCAAAAGAGTTATCGCTGCGGCAAAGTTAAAGCACATTGGCAGAATTGGCGAGAGACTAGTTCGCCTCCATCGGGATCCCGCGCATTCTGGTCTCTCGCCAAGGCTGTCCAGGGGAATTTCTGTCAGCCATCTCTCCCATCTCTACACAAGGAGGATGATTCGCTGGCCCATACTGCAAAGAAAGCCGATCTCTTGGGCTCTCTTTTTGCATCAACTCGACTCTTGTTGACCGAAACTCTCCACCTACCATCCCGTGGTGTAAGTGCTCCATGCCGGAAATTCAGTTTCTGCAGAGCTCAGTGCGAAAGGCACTCCGCTCCTGGACATTCATAAGTCAGTGGGCCTGACGGAATCCCTCAATTGTGCTGAGGATGTGTGCCCCTGAGTTAGCACCGGTTCTCACGCGTCTTTTCCGGCACTCCTACTCTTCAGGCGTCGTCCCGGAATCTTGGAAGACAGCATTTGTGCATCAATACCGAAAAAAGGCGACCGCTCTGATCCGTCCAACTACAGGCCTATTGCCATCACCCCTTGTTATCTAAAATAATGGAGTCACTCATCAACACCCAGCTCCTGAGGTACCTGGAGGAACACCAGCTGATCAGTGACCGTCAGTACGGTTTCCGTCGCGGACGATCAGCTGGTGATCTTCTAGTTACCTGACTCACCGATGGGCAGAAGCAGTTGAGTCTAAGGGAGGCTTTGGCGGTTAGTCTGGACGTAGCGAAAGCATTTGATAGGGTTTGGCATAAAGCGCTTCTTTCAAAGCTTTCATCTTACGGGGTTCCTGAGAGATTGTGCAACTGGGTCACCAGCTTCCTCACGGATCGGAGCATCAAGGTTGTTGTCGACGGTGCATGCTCGGACCCCAAACCCGTGAATGCTGGTGTTCCACAAGGCTGTGTGCTATCTCACTCTGTTCCTTCTGCATATCAACGACATGCTACAAATCAGTAGCATTCATTGCTATGCAGACGACAACACAGGTGATGCCCTATATACAGGCCGTGCGAATATTTCTCGGGAACACGTCGACGAGTGCCGGAACAAACTTGTGTCTGAAGTCGAGACCTTGTTATTCAAAGTCTCGGATTGGGGTCGACGTAATTTGGTCCTATTCAACCCCAAAAAGACACAGGTTTGCGCGTTCACCGCTAAAAGAATCCTTTGTCGTTTCTCCTCTTTTGAGAACATTCCCTTATTGCCTCAGCCAGTATCGGAATCCTTGGCGTTGACATATCGAGCGACGTTCAGTTCCGTGGTCACTTGGAGGAAAGGCCAAATTAGCCTCCAAAAAGCTTGGTGTGCTCTGTAGAGGCAGGACAGTATTTCATGCCGGTCCACCGTTTGCAACTTTATAAGGCGCAAGTTCGGCCCCACATGGAATACTGTTCTCATCTCTGGGCAGGGGCACCCCAGTACCAACTCCTTCCATTTGACCGCATCCAACGTCGAGCGGCTCGAATTGTCGGCGACCAAGCTCTCTCTGATCGGCTTGATCCTTTGGCCTTGCGAAGAGATGTTGCTTCTCTTTGCATTTTTTACAAAAATTTTCCACGGGGAATGTTCTGAGGAACTGTTCGGATTGATCCCAGCTGCTGAGTTTCACCATCGTACATCGCGACTGAATTCGAAGTTCCATCGATACCACCTAGATGGTTGGCATTCCACCACAGTGCGTTTTAATCGAAGTTTTCTGCCACGCACTTCGACTTTGTGGAATCAGCTGTCGCCAGCAGTATTTCCGAATAGTTACGACTTAGGGACCTTCAAGAAAAGAGCCTATTCCTTCCTTAAAGGCCGGCAGCGCATCTGTAGCTCCTCTGGTGTTGTGGATGTTCGTGGGCGTCGGTGATCACTTACCATCAGGTGAGCCGCACGCTCGTTTGCCCCTTCTTCTATAAAAAAAAAAAAAACCTTCACAGACAGTACCAGAGTAGTGATGGGGAGCAACATCTCGAGTGGTAGGATACCGGTGAGAATTTTAATTCTTCAAGTTATGTACTCTGTTTCGCTGGCGCTTTCTGTGGGAAGCATATGTTCAGCAGTGGATTTCAATAGGCTGGTGATGAAGAAGAAGATAGCATAGAAATGTTCCTTTCAGCAATTATTTTTATATTCGTAATAATCATATCTACATTTATTATAGAAAATATTACGTCTTGGTATATCAAAATCTACACACTATACTATTTGCATTCCTTTGAAAACCATTAATGTCTATTTGGTCTAGACGTGCTAAATTTATTGAAAACATTTCAAGCAAAAACAATGTTGACGTTAATTACACTTATAGTTTGAGCTTCACTGATATCGATGGTAAATAACTAAATCTAAATCGTAAAAATTTTAGTAGAAAATGTGATTTTATTAGTAATGGAAAAAAATTCGTACGTCCTTTTTTATTCCCCATTACGCAGTTACATTTTGTAGTTGCACTTTTAAAATGTGGTTTGACAAATTTTTGTTACGATTCAGTCAATTCAAATCCAAGTGGGTGTAATGTATTTTATGTAGGCTCATCGCGTAATATTCTATGAAAAAAGACAAAAGTACAATTCTCCCTTACATCTCTCGAGTAGTCAATTTGGACTGACTTTTTCGTCAAAGTTGAACCTGTAGCAACTAGTCATCACATAATTAAAATTATTGGTCCCATCTAATTTATCTGCCTATCTGTTAAATTTAAAATGCTAAAATATTTTTAGGAAACTTCCGTAACGTCGCTATGTCACTTTTCATCAGATGCAATTTTAGACTGACGTCTATATTTAATCACTAAAAAAGACGTTTTAGCAATGAAGTACTCTGAACATAAAAGCTTTGCGGTCGACTAATTAATTATACCTATATGTACTCGTATGTACTAGGCCGTTATACGGGTCACGTTCCAGAATTTTAAAAGGTTACGTCTTTTTTCCCTCGCTCATTTTCTTGCAACTAAGAAAAACCGTATTCAGATGCAGACGTGATATAGAGCTTTTTGTTTATGTAGAAATATTACAATCTACAAGATAATTTTTGTTTCATCATATATGTATTTAATTTCATAATTAATGAATGAAGTTACAAAATATCTTACATAATTTTTTTAACGTGAAATATTAATTAAATTATATAAAAGTAAAGGAGAGTAGTAAGGGATATAAGTGGGAATATACTCACTTGCACGTGGGGCACCCAGCAGATAAACGAGACTCAAACCAAATTATGGCGTAATATCCATCCGTATCTGTCCCCCGAGAACGCCACCCATAGACCATAGGGGATAGGAAAACATGCACTCGAGTTTAATAGAATTAGAAATTAAAAATACTACAAACTGTTTTAGTAATTGTAATTAACAAAACATTTTCCTATTACATTTTAAAAGAAATTGCCTCTCAAGTTAATGTTTCATGCGAGTCATAAAAAATCATCATAAGCATATGTATATATGTTAAAACTTATAAATCATAAACATACATGTAGCAAGTTAAACTCTGATGTTTCTGATGTTTGGCCTATTGCAGTATTTAACATAAGAAATAGTCGCAGGAGATTGAGTAGTACTAACTCTAAGCAATTTGTTGCTTAAAATACTATAATCCATTTTTTTCAGACTTGTAAATTTACAATTGTATGTAAGTTCAAAAATTCAAATAATCTTGTCCACATGTTAGTTTACATAATAGAAGCTGTACAACCAAATTTATTTCACAGTTAAATTGACTTCCTCTACTTAGTATTATTAATTTTAAATATTTTCTCTGACAAAAGCTATATTCATTACAAGAATTTTAGAATTAATTTCGATTAAACGGGTATGTTAATTTTCCATAGTTTACTAGAAGAATACGTAAAATTTAAAACAATATTTATTACACGATTTAAATTACATTCATAGAGGTCCCACAGGTATGTATTTGGAGAACAAGAAAGAAATTTCTAATTTTAAAGACAGTCACTTCCTACATTGATTACTTTATAATTATAGAAATAGTTTAGGTAGTTACAATACATTCAATAAGTATGTAATAAAACATTTTCGCCAAAGGAATCATTATTTTTACTTAATTCTTGAGTTGGCTATGTAAAGTATGAAAAAAGAAAAAAAAATATTTAAAATGAATACTACTTTATAGTTTTAAATGTAATAATATTTTGAACTGATTTTAAAACGATATTAATGAACTTTTTCTTTTTTCGTAAATTTAAAATGCATTTATGTCAAGAATTGAAATGCTTTAAAAATATAAAGCGTAGAAATTCTAGTCGAATTCGAATGTCTTTGATTGAAGGTTTTTAAAAAGTTTTCAACATTAAGTGAGCTAAAGTTTCTGTTCCGGCTTTTTTAATTAAAATAATTTTATTGCTTTATGAATATTTCTCATTTTAAAATTCCACTACAAAAATATTTGCACGGTCACTTCACGTTTTACACAACTTATTAATAATTGTTTGAAAACTTTATGGATAATCCCAGTCCACAGTTTCAAATGGCTTTTCTTGGCAACTTGATCATACAGATGTAGTAATCTGTTCTATTAGATGATGTTCTCTACGATTGCAAGCAGTTCTACAGGAGCCTGTACGACTCCATGTACTAGGACATTTTCCTAATCCTTCAGGAACGCTTCGCGTTGGACGTAATAGTGCAGATCTGCGACAGCAATCGGGATAAGTTGCTGCTGAACAGCAGGAGCGGTTAAGAGGTGCAGCATATGACAAAGATTTGGGAAGACGAGTAGAGCAGGTAGAACTAGGCCAAGCACAATATGCTGTAGCTCCACCGGCGCTGCATGCACACCACGCAGGTTCGTAACGTGGTGGTGTCATACAAACACAATTTTCAGTAATAACAGGTGGTGGAGCAGATGGCGGTGGTTCTGGCTCCCGTTTCGAAAATCCTACGAAGAATAGCATAAGTGCACCTGCTAAAGTGGCAGCAGTCGAAAAATAAAACCCAGCTCGCGGTGCTTGTTGATTAATGTAGCCCGTCATTGGTACTCCCACTATGACTGGAAGCGCCTCAGCTCCTTGAACAAAACCTGTGTAGGAAAATTAAAACTCAGCTTAAAAGTTTTCAATTGTAATTATTACAATGATTGAAATACTTACTCCAAACTTTAGTGAAATGACGGCCTCGGACACGTTCCATTGTAAGCATTTTAATGGAATAAAGAAATCCGCCTAAACATAGACCATACATCCAAGCGAAGAGAACGTATCCATGGTAACCTTCCACGCTACTCAAAGCAAGCATTGAAATCCCTGTAAAAAAAATTGAGCATATTTTAACAAAACGATTAGTAAAAAAAAATTAAATGCTTTTAGTTTTAACCCACCTATGCCTAGCATTGCTGTTTGACAAAGATATTGTTTCGAAACTAAGCATTGTGCTGATGGACGTACTAACACAAGTCCGAACCCAGCACAGCCAAGTACAGCAGCAAACCCCAAAAATGTTTGTAATAAAACCAGTGCACTTTCTTCCAAGCCTTCTTGAAACCCTTGTAGTGCCTGTCACAAATATATGCTGTTAATCATAAGCAATTTCAAATAAACGTATTGAACTCACATGTGCTCTTACCAAAAAAAATACCGGAGTGTATAGGCCAAATGCTGCCAACCCCGTAGATAAAGACAAAACTTTTGCAGGTCGAGAGTGAAGTGAACTTAAATCAATAAATGGCGACCTTTTAAGTCCTTTCTTTTCTTTAACCTGTTAAAAACAAAAGATGTAATTCTAAAATTTAATCATGTACTTCTTAACGTAGAAAATGAAAAGTTCTGTTTAAAAGACGTATCAGATATAAGTAGAGGAATGAAATTTATTTATTCAAACATTATTTTTTGTATTGCAATAATACTAAAAAATTACTAAAACTAAAATTATGACTTCCAGGAAAACATTTTTACTATCACTACTCACCTTTCGTCTCTGATTTTTCAGATGCTGAATAGCTCGACGCTGTGGATGATACAATGAAGCACTTCGATAGACGGCGCTCAAAAAAAATGCTAAAATCAGCACAACTGTTACTGCTTGCAATCCCAATCGCCACCCAAGTTTCCTGATGGAGTGATTTCTTACATGTTCATGATTATTATATTATAAGTAAAAGCAAAAAAAAATTTTGTTGTAAGTGCTTCATTTACTTTCCCATGGATTGTATCAGATTTATTTTGTTGGTTTTATTAAAGCGCGTGGTTGTAATAGTGGAATTATTTCAATAATTTAAGTTTTCTGTTCAAATATTAACATACTCCTAATTTATGAATAAAATTTAAAAGTAATAAAGTGTAGCAATGAGTAGCATCATAAAAAGTGTGCATTTTACCCCACGGCTTCTTTATATGCGACACTAAATAGGGCAATGCCTACGCCCCCGCCAGTATGCGCTACTAATTCCACAAACTGTCGACGCCGACGAAAGTATGCGCCGAGGACCAAGCCAGCTGCTTCACGCACTAGACCACAGCCCACTCCAAGAACAATTCCTGTTAATAGAAATCGTTTTGGGTTAATACTGTTTCTTTATAAATAATAGTGTAACATTTATTTTCAAAAACATAATTAAAAACGACACTAAAGAAGTTTGTTATTTTAGTATAAAAAGTGAACCTTTTTGACGTAATTCAATTATGTGTGATGCAGCATCTTATCTCGTGAGTGTCATAAAATTATACTGCGGTAAATGTATAAAACATGGTGAATCAGGACAAATGGCGGAATAATCATCTCATGTATATTACCGACCGATATTCATTATACTGCTCATTATGGCAGTCTTGTACTATATTTATATACAATTGTATATTATTGTATAATATGAATATAATAATTTGAATAAAAGTGTATAATTGTATATAATACAACTCAGTTATTTTATAGAGTCCACTTTTACTTCAAAATGTATTTGCTGTGATCTTTCTTTTCGTTAACTATAAAGGAAAGCGTTGTTCACAATTTTTCCATTGAAAATTATGGCTTACCATAACTGAGTAAAGTTTGATGTAGTTGGGTAGCAAACGAAGTAAAGAGGCACGCTAATGGTAACAAGAGACCTCCTAACAGGGCCGCTAGTCTTGGAGATCGTTTTCGACCTGCTACTAACGCACCCGCCGCACGCGAGACACCTACGCATATCGCTCCAGCCCAAACTGTTAACCAAGGACACTTATCTTCAAAATCCAAAAAAGATGTTAGCAAAAATAACTGTAAAAACTAGGGATAAACAGAATTATTGTAAATTAATTATAAAAAAATTATAAAAATGTAAAGAATTATTGTATTGTGTAAACAGAATTGTGTATGAAACACAGCCTCAATTATCGTCAATTGACAATAAAACTAAAAACCATCTTTTTAATTACTGATGACGTTAAAAGGCACATACGTTCACTAAAAATACTTTATGTAGATATAAAATAAACCCAAAAGTTTCATGCTGAACGATTAAAGTCGAATTTCATTCCCAGTATGTCTATTAAATTTAAATCTCAAATTCTGAAGTAAAAATAAAATAGCAGTCAGTAAATATCCCTCTGCTGGGCAAAGGCTTCCTTTCAATACTCGTCTTTAATAGGGGATATAAAGCCGAAAAGGGTCCGCCACGGTATTTCAGTGCCACGCTACTTCAAACTACATAAGTCCTCGAAATATATTTTTTATTATTTGTCAGATACGACTTTTCTCACGATGTAATTTAAATTCTAAAATAGTAGCAATTATTTGCGTTTGGGACGCTTCGTAATGATTAAAATTAATTTTGTAGTTACCGTGCCCAAATTCTAATTTCAAATCCGGGTCTGAGTGAAATATTGTATTTCGCCACACCCTTACTTTAAACTACAATGGCCTTGGTCATAAATGAAATTACTTTACTGATTCATATTCTACCGCAATCATGAAGATCAAAGACATTAATTTAAAAGTTCACTTGAGTAAACAAATGACATTCGAAGAGAAAGTAAGTTTGTTCATTTATTCCTAAAATGTATTTACTCCGCTACTCGTTAACCTTAATGACTTCACTCTAATGTGACAAAAACAAACCAATGTTAGTGAAGGGACCGTTAAAGAAGATACCTTTGTTTCCAAATGATTTTTTGTTTATTCCTGGGTACCATTTGTTACTCGGAAACATGCTCAACACTTATTATACAAAATCAAGGATTCGAATCTCAGCCAAGGCCAATAATTCAATGGTTACTACAAAATGGATTAGTTTATCTCTGTCATACTTCTAATGACCTAAATCAATACTATTTTAAAAAGTGATTCTTAAACCTATTCGGTTATGTTACAGTTTTACTTTAAATATATATGTATAGTGCCTTTATACATAATTAATATGTTTATAAATTAAATTATTTTACTGACCTGCATGATCAGCTGCTGGACCGAGATGTCTCAAAGCATAAACATGTAGAGCACCATAGGCCAACTGTAAACCAGTTGATAAAAGATGGGCCAAAAACGCTGCGCCGCATACAATCCATCTGTAACGATATGGTTCAATGGTATTCATTATTTATGACTAAGTAGTCTTCGTTGCAAGAAAGTAGCCCTTTGATTGGAACTCTAACCAAAGCCTACATTTGTACAACACAAAATAATCTGAAAGGTTCTTGGGCCTTCATTTTTTTTTTAATTTTTTTTGTCACAATGCCTCCGGATCTTCGATCTATTTTATATAATGTGATCGCACTACTCTCATCTGTTAGTCACGCTATAGGAAAGTTAGAGCTGCAAATCTAAAAGTTGTACGACCAATTTTGATATAAGTATAAAAGGGACACTAGAAGGTTTCATCGCTCTTCTGATATGTCATTTATTGTAGAAAGAAATTATCTATATTTTTCATTTATCATGAGCCGCCTCAAATACAACCGCAGTGAAATAGAGATGGTGTAATTCCTTAATCTGGAAGCACGCGGAATCTAATACCAACACAGTATTTTGGGATACTAGAGCCTCGTTTCACAACGTGAAGACAAGCTTTGTTTTAAGGAAATCATTAGTATGTTCCCCTTACATATTACAGTACCAAATTATTAATAACTTTTTTTGCTTTGGCGTAGTCGAGTAATAAGTAACAGTCGTTTACTAGTAGACTTGAAGTATAACGTAAAAGGTTATTTAAATTTTTTCTCAAATTATTTCTTACTTTAAGGGTATTCTTTTAGTTTGTTAAAGATTTATGTTTTTTTATGGATTATAATAAGATTAAGCGATATTATATAGATATACTAACGCTTAATCTTACTATTGTTATTTAACTAAGATCTCAAAAGTTAGATAACACAATTTAAAATATTCTTACTTCAAAATGTACACAAAGTTACTTTGTATATATTTTCAATGAAATACAATTTTGAGTTATATAAAGCATTTAGGATGTTTACCCCCAACCCCCTTCAGGATAGAAATGGTGCTTGATTGCCCTTGTGTCAAGCTCACGCCTGCGTAAAGCCGGAACGGTGCGGTGTAACGAACGCAACTCTCGTTCGCGTAGAGCTCCACCGGTTGTTTCGTCTTCACCTTCATGCCAACCTTCTAGGAATAACAAATACATACATAAATTAAACGTGTTAATCTTCCTTGATATTTGGATATTGTTACTCGGATTATATATGTATATTAATAAAGATTGAATCGTGGTAGCTTAGTGACCAGGGTTCGAATGTCGTAAAAGAACACCGACGCCTGCCAAGGATTACGAAGCTATTGAAATAAAACACATCCTAATTTCAAGAAAGATGTCTACTGTGATCATATTCTGCGTAGATCATAGCAAAAATGTTTAATTCAAAGGCTGGCCGGTTAACTAACATCAGGCCTTCAAACACCTCAGTTCTCCTGTGACCTCGGGAGCCGTAACGCACCCGAATCGTCCGCAATATAAAACAAAAAACATCCGCGATATAATCCGTAAATAATAGTTTCATTTCAATAATATGGCCATATTGATGAAACTTCTAATAAAATAATAATATTATTGGACGATTCATTATTTAGTAACAACAATTTTTTTCTTGCGAGACCTCTAAGGTTCTGCACGAATGAGCCACTTTTAAATTGTATATGCGGTCGGGGTATCTTACATATAATTTTTAATATCTGTAAATTATAATGTTTATTTGTTTTTAAATTTTTACTTGCCGTAATGGGGTAAACAATTATAACTGCTGGACAGCGTGTGTCGACATCTACAGCGCGGCGGAGGGGCGCGGGGCGGCGGCGGCGGTGAGGCCGACGGCGACGGTGACCACCAGTCAGCGTCCATCAGCCGACCACGGCTACACCCACACCCGCACCCGCGCCCGCGCTACCTACAAAGAATTGCAAACTTAAAAGACTCAAAGACGATAATTTTAGAGCTTCGTAGTCAGACATTGCCGATGGGTAACGGCGTAAGAATCTGTCACCCCCTCTCTTCCCGTGAGTGTTATAATGGCACTAAGGGAATAGCCTTGTAAATCACAATAACTACCGACAGATGGTTGAATAACCAACCCCCTCCCAACCCCGAAAATTACCAGAACAAAATTAAGCATACCGACGACGGGCAGCAGCGTCTATGGTGAGAGGTGCCAATTCGCTTGTCGAGCAAGGCGATTATGACAAATCCAACTTATGGGACTGTCTTGCAGTAGACGTATATAGTCTACTGCAAGATAGTCCCGGTAAGGTAAATAAGACCTCATAGTACTTTTAATATACTCCGTCCGTCAATCCCAGTTAAACGGTATCATAAATAGATAGACATAGAGAAGCGTGTATAGAGATATTTCATATGTTTTAGACCTCAATAATTAAACAATAACGCTATATACTTAGTTTTTAGATATTATGTCCCACTGCATTTAAATATGATAGTGTTTTCATCCTTTTCTTTATTACCCCTTCATTTTTGATTCCAAAATTTAAAAATGTTTACCTGGCACAAGCGCACCGCTCCACTCCCTCGCTTACACTATAAACGCTGCCACGCCTCATTCGAATTTCTTTTCTGCAAGTTGTCAAACAGCTCTCATCCAGATCCTTCGTTTTATTTGATTTTTCATCTATAGGCTTTTTCTTAACAGACTGTTGACGATACTACCTTTTCAAAGCGTTTCGTATTACCGAAATTGTTCTCATTTTGACGCAGCACTAAAAACATAACATAAAATATAGCCGTAGTTTTCTAAAGATTTCCTTTAGAATAAATAATATTTTACATTATAATATGATAAAAAATAAATATTCATATGATTTTATATATTGTAAAATATTTGTTTTATTATTATTTTGGGGTTATTAACATATATACTCGTCTGGTTGGGTGGTATATATAAATATGTATACATTCATAAAATATTATAATATTAGTATTATTATTATCATTAGTTTGCGAATCATTAGTGCTGCATTTAAAAAAAATTACAAGTAGACATTAATATAACAAGTAAAGTAAGTAGAAAATTGAAAAAATACTTTACACTTTTCTCAAATTTTTCGTTATAAACTTAAAAACTTTTTTATATATCTGCGCAAGAACAATTCTCTCATTTTGGTTAACCTAAACTTGGTAATTTTAAGTTTCTGATTGTGAATAGTATCTATTATGTAGGTAGTGCATGATAAGTTTTCTTTTAAGATAGTAAATGGAATAAGACTTAATTTTGTGGAAATCCATTAAAAGTGATATAAAAATTCACTTTGTACAATTCCGCATGCTTAAACAAATTTTTGTATAACAATGAATTGTAACTTTAATTTTAAAATGATTCTTGAATGAACTGGTCTGTTTTACTTTTTTTGAACTTTTACCTGATTCTTACCTTAATTTTACCACCACTACACTTTGTGACAGAAGACAACTTGATTATTTTTCACTATATTCAAAACATCGGTTTTAGTTGCGTGGCGTCAAGTGTCTTCTGGAGGCGAATGGTTTTGCCAAGCGTGGGAATTATAAAGGTTCAAAGTGTAAAAAAAAACATTTGCCATTTTCCATAATAAACTAGTCATCAGTGTGTGTATATCATCATTTATCAAATTTAATAAGCCTAGTCTAGATTTAAATTAAAAAAACTTTGTCTTAAAATTCTAGTTATACAGTTTATAATATTAAAAAAATAGTGCAAAATTTCTGCGGCTTTCCTCAGTAGCTTTAGTTTATGTTAATTTTTTATAAAGAGTTTTTTGTGTATGTATATACAAACAATTTCAAAGGAACGCAAGCCACTAAAGTAATTTTAGTTAAAAGCTCGTACACAGACTGCCAAATTTCATAACAAATAAATTTCACAAGCATGATTGCATTTTCCTCCTTTCTCGTTACCAAATACGTTAAACAAATCATAAAGAGAACAAAAACGTATATTAAAATATAAAACGTTCAATACAAACAACTTTCAGTATTGCGTATAGTCTGGATGGAACACGTCTATCAAAACGAAAATTAGTTCACATTTATTTCCCACTGAGAGTTTACAAAAGGTGTGTGAATGGAAGGTGTGGTTAGCCACGCCTCGACATGAACAATGGCGGGTCTCTACAATACAAACCCACGTACCTGTCCAAGCAAACGCATTCATATTTCAAAAGAGATTTGAATAAAAATTAGACTAAATATGTGATATGATTATATGAGTAATGTTTGACCGAATGTTGTAATGGAGAAGCGCTGTATTAAATAATTTTAGATAATTATTGTTGGCTGCAAAAGACGAAAATCATGGATGTCGACGGAAGGATGGACAAACATTATGTATGTCATGCAAGGACATGAAAAAGTTAAAGAAGACGTAGAAGATAAATTATAGATTAAAAAAAAATTATGCATTTATTTACAAGTCCTATAAATGGAACTGCATATTCTTAAAAGTGGCGATGTAATAAATCGATATCTATGTTGTTTAGTTCTTAGTGATACCTACAAGATGAGAAGCAGTGTTAGCAGATGTACAGAATAAAACATTATTTTTTGTTTTATATTATGTACACCCTTCAAATTCTCCCGTTTTATATAAAAAAAAATGCTTCCCAATTTCAGTACCAGCGTGCGTTATTTGTTTTCTACATAAAATACATCAATCTTTTACATAATGCCTACCCGCGGGACAAGGACGTTTGCAAAGACAAAGTCAAAACTATTTTAATTAATTTAGACTTCTCTCAAGCTCTCAGAAACGTCAAAACCTACAACGGATCGTAAAACAAGACGTTCTCCGAAAGAACCGGCAAGAAGCTGATTTTTAACACCACATTATTTATAATTTACAATAAAATCAATAGGTTTCTTTTATAGCCTTGAGACCTGCATTTTTTTTTATGGAAAAGGCGGCAAACGAGCTAGCGGTTCACTGATGGTAAGTGATTACCGTCGCCCACATACATCTGCAACACCAGAGGTGCTGCAGGTGCGTTGCCGGCCTTTAGGGCTATTTGGGAGATGGGAGGAAGGATGGGGAAGGAGATGCGGAGAGGGGAGATCGATCTAGTACGTAGCAGACCTTTTCTAAAAAGTTTATTTAACAATCTTCTTAACTATTGTGTCTGTCTGGTGCACTAGTTTTTTCATTGGCCTTTATCATAATCGTTGGCTAACGAAAGTAAATAAAGATAGATAAATGTCACACGATCTCCGATACATGTCAGGTCAACCACTTAAGATTTGTCAAATCGGTTTGACAAACGTACTAACAGTCTACCTAAGTTAAGTGACCACTGCTGCGTATGGTCCCCTGGAAACAACTTTAATCGAAAAAGGTTGGAGATGCGTTGACACCCCTGAGCACTGAGCCTCATAGCCTGTAATTATACTTTTAACAGTTGTTATAGTGCTGATTGGTGGCAGAAATGGGTGATAGGGTGGTACCTACCCAGACGACTCTAGGCAAAGAAGGGGCCCAACACCTAGCAGTTGCTACAGAAGGAAGAATTAGAAAATACATAGAAGATCGAACTCGGGTTCGATCGCATTCAGTCGGATCGAATTGGAGGCCACTTATCCAAAAAAATATCATGCTTAAAAATGCTTATGTAATATTTTAAATCATAAAATTCTTTCTCTGTTCTTAAAAGTTCATTCATCTCCTCT
Organism: Bhutanitis thaidina; assembly: GCA_029286595.1. Lineage (NCBI taxonomy): Eukaryota > Metazoa > Arthropoda > Insecta > Lepidoptera > Papilionidae > Bhutanitis > Bhutanitis thaidina. The sequence continues at coordinate 8,146,370 of JAGSMS010000005.1, forward strand.
TAAAAGTTTAACAAAAGATTTATAAATTTAAAGACGATTATATCTAAAACTCTCTGTAGCTTTAACATAAATAAAACAAAAATGTTTTAATTATAAATTTTCTCTCTGGAACGTTTGAAGGTAGGAATATATTAACAAGGATATGTATATTTCCTGTGCGGTGGGCATGAATCCAATGTTCCAGGTTATAATATTGCAATTTTATAGCAACTCTCAACTTCATATGTTCAAAATAGAACATTATACGTGTTTATCTATATTTATTCTCTGAGGAATACATTGTTTGTTTCGTTGTTGCACATGCTTACACAAAAATGTATTAATATATTTACTAATTTGCACATATTTTTTTTTATTTATAGCCGACGAGCTCATTTTGATAAAAAGCTAAGAAGAGAATAATGGAGAAAGATGAAGAAGGTTTTAATACAGTAAATACATTCTAAATTGCTAAAAAAGCTAAGCCGACGCGATCTCATAATATTAAGATGCTCCTGGGCGTGTAATTATAGTAATATTTGTATTTATCTTGTGGTATTTGTACATATTCTTATATTAAATTTGTTATATACTAAACCCTACCATCTGGTTTTATGTTCTGTTTTATTTAGTATATGTTTATGTTATTTTATTCCTAAAATATTGTAAAAAGTCAAAAGGCGACAAAGGAAATCTCTTCTTGGAAATCTCATGACTGATTGCCATGGAGCAAATCCAGCCTCGAGTTTTCCATAGGTCTCTTTCTGTCTCCCGGAGGCGAAAAGTAGGTTGCTGTACTACGTTGGACAACTTTGCGTCATACCAAATGGACGGAATCTCTGAATAATGATCGTGAATCGTAAGTGCTTATACCTGTCTACAAATAGAACGGTATCTTGATTTTAAGAGCCTTCTATTAATTCGAATTACTATCGTAGTATTTTCCCTCAAAGTATTGTGTAAGTGTTAGTTGAGTGATCCATATGTATCGTTTATTATACAAGGAGATTTCCTTTTTTTGTGCGAGGACCTATTAAGGGAATGGAATTTGGTTTCCCTTTTGTTTAATTCAATAATTACACTCTCCTTGTACTTTCACTTCTAGAATCGACCATACGAATATATAATGTAAAATATCAAGTTAATAAATTATGATTTATACAAATTATTTATATAAATTACATTTCCACATAGAATATTATAGTTTCATAGTGTAAAATTAACTTACACAATACCTTAACATTCACCGTATTGCTTATAATTTTAAAGGGCTTACTTTAAATAAAAACACACACAATACCATTTTCATATAAATATAAAATTATTTTAACTTCTATAAGAGATTATACATAACAGAAAAATAAGACGAAAATAAAGTTACAAACAGATAAAAATAAGTGTTACGTCTTGCCGTCCTTACCAAAATTTTAAACAAAATGTAGATAGACAAGCGGATGGGCGATCTCGGTATGAGACACCCCGCACATTAGACACTGCTGGCCTTAGTCGTTCTACTTAATTTTTGTTTGATATGTTTCGAGATGGTTATTACTGTTATCTGTCGGTAACCATTGCGATTTTTAATGCTTTTCTTTTAAGGTTTTGCCTTTAAGTCGCCACTTACGACACCTCCGGAAAAAAGGGGAGGCAGATACTTATGCCGATACCAAACCGCTAAATATTGGACACTACAAATTAAATAAGTTTTTCCCGAGTATTCTAGTAAAATGTACGTATATTGGTATTTTATTATATTTCGTTATATGTAATTGAAGTTTATTGTCTTTATATACTTCAGTGCAGTGATTTATGATTAGCTATGTAGCTAATCTTATACAACATTGTGTACCTGATGTCTTAAAATAGAACAAAAAGAAAATAATAATGCACGCTCACGTTGTGATATAAGAACTACGAACACTTGACTAATAATATCCCGGTGTTCATTTTAATAAGAAGTAAGCATATCAAAACTCTATACGACAAATACACCACAAATATGTTAACTTTTGTTTTAAAAGACGTAATGTTTGTGTTCCCTCTTCTGAATCATAATGGATCAAAATGTTACGAGAATAATAAGTAGAGCTTTTTGTCGTCTGGAAATAAGTGCGAAAAATATTTAGTTTTATTTTAGATACGTAATATCTATGACATTTTTATATACTCGAATCCTTTTATTTACGTATAGTGAACTCTCTCTCGTACAGACAAACGCAGTGTAGGACACCCCTTGACACGGACACACCGTGCTTGTAGATATTTAAATATAACATATATACGAGGATATCAATCATATATCAAAAGTGGCAATATTGGACGAGATAATATTTCTGGATTAACTAAAAGGTACGCAGATATTTGAACACAATCACTCCCATTCATCTGTAATTTGTCATTAAACAAAGTTCCGCTTTGAATTTAAACGCTCTCATACATTATATTTTCATAAAAGTGGAAAATATTACCACTTTTATAGAAGGGGGCAAACAAGCGTGCGGCTCACCTGATGGTAAGTGATCACCGATGCCCACGAACATCCACAATACCAGAGGAGCTACACATGCGCTGCCGGCCTTTAAGGAAGGAATAGGCTCTTTTCTTGAAGGTCTCTAAGTCGTAACTGTTCGGAAATACTGCTGGCGACAGTTGATTCCACAAAGTCGAAGTGCGTTGCAGAAAAGTTCGATTAAAACGCACTGTGGTAAAATGCCAACCATCTAGGTGATATTGATGGAACTTCGAATTCTGTCGCGATGAACGATGGTGGAATTCAGTGGATGGGATCAATCCGAACAGTTCCTCAGAACAGTCCCCGTGGTAAATTTTGTAAAAAATGCAAAGAGAAGCAGCATCTCTTCGAAAGGCCAAAGGATCAAGCTGATCAGAGAGAGCTTGGTCGCCGTCAATTCGAACCGCTCGACGTCAAATGGAAGGAGTTGGTACTGGGGTGCCCCTGCCCAGAGATGAGAACAGTATTCCATGTGGGGCCGAACTTGCGCCTTATGAAGTTGCAAACGGTGGACCGGCATGAAATACTGTCCCGCTCTGCAGAGCACACCAAGCTTTTAGGAGGCCAATTTGAGCTTTCCCTCCAACCACGGAACTGAACGTTGCTCGAATGTCAACGCCAAGGATTCTGATACTGGCTGAGGCAATAAGGGGAATGTTCTCAAAAAGAGGAGAAACGACAAAGGGATTATTTTTAGTGGTAAACGCGTGAACCTGTGTCATTTCGGGACTATTCAATAGGACCAAATTACGTCGACCCCAATCCGAGATCCAAGTTTGTTCCGGCACTCTTCGACCTGTTTCCGAGAAATATTCGCACGGCCTGTATATAGGGCATCACCCGTGCTGTCGTCAGCATAGCAATAAATGCTACTGATTTATTGCTATGCTGATGCAGCACGGTAGTTGATATGCAGAAGGAACAGAGAGGAAGATAGCACAAAGTCTTGTGGAACACCAGCATTCATGGGTGTGGAGTCCAAGCATCCACCGTCGACAACAACCTCTATGCTCCGATCCTTGTGTGCAACTGGGTCACCAGCTTCCGGTGACCCAGTTGCACACTCGGGAACCCCGTAAGATGAAAGCATTGAAAGAAGCGCTTTAACTAAAAGACTAACCGCCTAGGCCTCCCCCTTCGACTCAACTGCTTCTGCCCATCGGTGAGTTAGGTAAACTAGAAGATTACCAGCTGATCGTCCGCGACGGAAACCGTACTGTCGGTCACTGATCAGTTGATGTTCCTCCAGGTACCTCAGGAGCTGGTTGTAAATAAGTGACTCCATTATTTTAGATAACAAGGGGTTGATGGCAATAGGCCTGTAGTTGGACGGATCAGAGCGGTCGCCTTTTTGGGTATTGGATGCACAAATGCTGTCTTCCAAGATTCCGGGACGACGCCTGAAGAGTAGGAGAGCTGGAAAAGACGCGTGAGAACCGGTGCCAACTCAGGGGCACTCATCCACAGCACAATTGGAGGTATTCCGTCCGGCCCATTCGACTTATGGATGTCCAGGGAGCGGAGTGCCTTTCGCACTGAGCTCTGCAGAAACTGAATTTCCGGCATGGAGCACTTACACCACGGGATGGTAGGTGGAGAGTTTCCCCGGTCATCAAGAGTCGAGTTGGATGCAAAAAGAGAAGTATGGGCCAGCGAATCATCCTCCTTGTGCAGAGATGGGAGTAATGGCTGACACAAGTTCCCCTGGACAGACTTGGCGAGAGACCAGAATGCGTGGGTTCCCGATGGGAGGCTTACTAGTCTCTCGCCAATTCTGCCAATGTACTTTGACTTTGCCGCAGCGATAACTCTTTTGAAGGACCTGGAGGCAGAGCTGTACTCGTTTTTAAGAGTGCAGGTTTTGCATCCCGGGACGCCGATGCATGGCTCAGGCCTGGTAGCACTTCCGCTTTCGGCGTGACGCTATTTTGCAGGAGTGACCAAAACAAGGCTGGGATTTATCTCCGACAGGCACTGTAGAGAATGTAATAAAAAGTTCCATTCCCTGCAGTACCACATCGGTGACAGAATCTGCAACGGCGTTGGGATCATCCAGCGAGAAGCAAACCTGCCCCCTGGGTAGGAAGCAAAGACAGACCCCATTTCATCCCAATCTGCCGACCTATACCACACATGGCGGAAGCCCGCAGATCGCGTTCGGGATCGGCCCGCGATAGGTACTACACTCCGGATCAGACAGTGGTCCGACGAGCCAAGAGGGCATCGACTGAGACCAAATATCTTTCCGGGTGTGAGGTCAGCAAAAGGTCCAACAGGGAAGGTGTATGGCCTTCCACGTCTGGAATCCGCGTCGGTGAGGTTACCAGTTGTGTCAGGCCATATGCTAATGCAAAATCGTGAACAGATCTCCCTGCATGATCGGATATGCGAGAACCGAGCCAATCGGCGTGGTGGGCATTAAAATCGCCGAGAATCACGATCTCTCCGGATGGGATTTGTTGTAGTACGGAATCTGTAGCCATTTGGACGTGCTCGATGAGTTGGTCAGTTACGGTATTATCGCTATGGGACCTGTAAATGCACGCATAGACGCGCGGATTGTCCAGCAAGAGTCCATGTTGTAGGGAGCGGAATTTTGCCCAAGAATACGCGGGGCAGACTGTGTATATCCACGATTAGATTTACCATATTTGCGGAGGGGGGAGGGCGGAGAGGGCCTCCGGTTAACTCACTCACCGAACGAAACGCAGAGGCACAAGATGCCTCTAATTCACGTCGGTATTCTGGGAGACCGTGGTACTGATTCGGACGAGCCGGCCCATTCGAGCAGCAGAAGCCGCCGCTTGGCTCTACCACGCTTAAAATAGAGACTGTGTCAATAATTATAGACCGATTTCTATATTAAGTTTGATACGGTCTTTGTTCCACCTTTGTTAAACAAACTACATAAACTTCGAGATAGGTAACAAAACTGAAGTTTGTCGATTATCTCAGTGATCAATGTAAAGATGTCGAAAAAACTTACTTTGGACGATTCCGCATGAAAGAAAACATAAAATGGCATATATTATCTAATCCGAAGAGAAGAAGAGCCGCACCTCCTTCTCCCCAACCATCACCCATATAAGCACTACACTCGCACCAAACCAACAAGCAATCACAACAACAATATCGTCTAACAATATAATTGTTGTATAATAATTTTACCTGATTTGTATGCATATATATGCATACAAATCAGGTACACATAAACGCACACACACACACACATACACAAGTAAACTCATGCACGCGCGCGCACGCACACATACCTATATTCGTAATTCTCTTTTATCTGTAAATACCACAGAACTGACTCAGGCGGTGATCATTCATACAGGTTATCCTAGTACACAAAGCAGTTTCTCACACATTTAATGGTTACAGGTTAAAACTGTGTCATAGATAATTTTTTCTTTATTTATGAGAAGAAACTAAATACATCTATTGTTATTATTGTTTCTGTCAACAAATCTAATTTTCATCTGTGCAGGTGCACTATATGCAGAAAATTCAATGATTTTTATGGACTATGGTGATGCTGATATTTTATCTATACTTTTCATAACACAATGTAGGAAATGCGTAAAAGCCTCAGAAGGTGATATAAAGATGAAGAGAACAAATTCCAAGTTATGGACACGGGACTACTTTTTATCTCGAAAGCAATTACTTGATTTTTGCACTGAGATTCAAAGTTAGGACCCAAAATTTAGTGCCCAGGAACGCTATCCACCACTGAGCCATGCGGTTGTCTTTACGTTTATAGCACAACACTGAACAGGAAATAGCCTGACCCATTTTCACAGTATCTTGCATTAAATCGAACATGCGTGCAGTTTATTTATTCATTTGCGGTAGGTACGAGTAGCAGTAGCAGTAGTACTTCAGAAACAGTTTATAATAAACTGGTCATAATAAATTATTACACTATCACATTAATCACTGTAATAGAAGCATTCGTTGCTATTATTTTTACATGGCGATGTTTGTGATAACGCCGACATTATAAATTATTGACTTTATAAATTGGTTTCATACAGACGACGAAATTGAACGTGCAGTGGAAAGTCGTAATAAATTTCATTGTGACACCATATAAATGGAATTTGTTTACAGAAATTAATTATAATATGTTATAATAAACATACGATAAGATGTTAATTAAGATTTTTTTTTAATTAATCTTCCTACACTATTATTTATTCGTTTAAGATATGCATTTGAAAATCTTTTTCATGTAGGTTAACAACCAGATCAACCAGAACAACATTTTTACGTGACCGATGGTGAGCCTGTCGCCATCACGAAAAACTCACGTGGCCTTCACATAGGGATCGAACACGAATTTCTGTAGTCGGAGGTTGATCTCCTAACCGCTCGGCTATCGAGGCTTCGTTTAGTTACCATCGGTACGAAAGAAAACGCAAAGAATACTAAATGCGGGGAAATTACTTCGTTTTCATATAAATTGCAAGTAAACGTCATCTATGTAGTAAGGAGCAGAATGTAAATGTTAGCGACTGTTGAACAAAAGCGTCCACTCAATTTATGATAAGGTTTAAGGAAACCGTCCGTGGGGTCCGCCGCGCTGGTCCAGTACTGGTTGGCTAAGTTCACATGCAGGTTTCCTAACGATGTTTTTCTTCACCGCTGCTTGGTAAATTCAACATTTTAAATTTCTTATTAACAATTTTAGCGCTGCCGGCACCGGTGGATCGTACCCAGATCACTTGCCGACTATAAAATTAAAGCGAGTAAACTGAGTACTTGATTTACTTCACTTCTTTTATCAGCCTGTAAATGTCATACTCTGCACGCTGGGCGGGCGGGTTAGTTAGCGCAACCAGCGAACCCAGCCATCACTATTGTGTTGTATTTGGGTTCGGTATGGTCGGATGGATTTTCCACGATCAGTCGGTCGCCACAGCCTCGTTAAGGTCGACGTTCATTTAACGTTTAGACCTTCAGTTGACATAAAACATTTAGTACATTCCTCCTTACACTAGTGGTAGTCTAGGCTTAGCTCATTAATTTTTCGATATAATTTAAACTTTCAGCCTCTAGTAGACTTCGCAGTAAAAAGTAGCGTAGCTGCTACTCTTTTGAAAATCTCATTGTAATTCCGGCACCTGACACGTGTTTTTTGGGAGAGACGAAAAGTTGGTTGTATGTGCCCTTTGTATGGGCGCAATACGTTTAAGTCGTACATTGAACATATTCCCGTCAACCACTGCAGAAATTGTTTACAGTTTCGAGGTAATAGGTACAATTTCGGAAAATCAGTCCTGTTGACCGCTGCATGGTGCCTTTTATTGAAATCAATGTTAAAGCTATTAATTCCGCTACGAATAAAAAATCTGTAGTTAATTTATATAAAAAATACCGTATATTTTATGGCGGCAAACTAAACTGTCTAAACTATCTGTTCACCTGGTGATAAGTGGTAACCGTCGCCGACGTACATCTGCAACGCCGGAGGTGCTGCAGGTGCGTTGCCGGCACACACACACACACACACACACACACACACACACACACACACACACACACACACACACACACACACACACACACACACACACACACACACACACACACACACACACACACACACACACACACACACACACACACACACACACACACACACACACACACACACACACACACACACACACACACACACACACACACACACACACACACACACACACACACACACACACACACACACACACACACACACACACACACACACACACACACACACACACACACACACACACACACACACACACACACACACACACACACACACACACACACACACACACACACACACACACACACACACACACACACACACACACACACACACACACACACACACACACACACACACACACACACACACACACACACACACACACACACACACACACACACACACACACACACACACACACACACACACACACACACACACACACACACACACACACACACACACACACACACACACACACACACACACACACACACACACACACACACACACACACACACACACACACACACACACACACACACACACACACACACACACACACACACACACACACACACACACACACACACACACACACACACACACACACACACACACACACACACACACACACACACACACACACACACACACACACACACACACACACACACACACACACACACACACACACACACACACACACACACACACACACACACACACACACACACACACACACACACACACACACACACACACACACACACACACACACACACACACACACACACACACACACACACACACACACACACACACACACACACACACACACACACACACACACACACACACACACACACACACACACACACACACACACACACACACACACACACACACACACACACACACACACACACACACACACACACACACACACACACACACACACACACACACACACACACACACACACACACACACACACACACACACACACACACACACACACACACACACACACACACACACACACACACACACACACACACACACACACACACACACACACACACACACACACACACACACACACACACACACACACACACACACACACACACACACACACACACACACACACACACACACACACACACACACACACACACACACACACACACACACACACACACACACACACACACACACACACACACACACACACACACACACACACACACACACACACACACACACACACACACACACACACACACACACACACACACACACACACACACACACACACACACACACACACACACACACACACACACACACACACACACACACACACACACACACACACACACACACACACACACACACACACACACACACACACACACACACACACACACACACACACACACACACACACACACACACACACACACACACACACACACACACACACACACACACACACACACACACACACACACACACACACACACACACACACACACACACACACACATACCTATATTCGTAATTCTCTTTTATCTGTAAATACCACAGAACTGACTCAGGCGGTGATCATTCATACAGGTTATCCTAGTACACAAAGCAGTTTCTCACACATTTAATGGTTACAGGTTAAAACTGTGTCATAGATATTTTTCTTTATTTATGAGAAGAAACTAAATACATCTATTGTTATTATTGTTTCCGTCAACAAATCTAATTTTCATCTGTGCAGGTGCACTATATGCAGAAAATTCAATTTTATGGACTATGGTGATGCTGATATTTTATCTATACTTTTCATAACACAATGTAGGAAATGCGTAAAAGCCTCAGAAGGTGATATAAAGATGAAGAGAACAAATTCCAAGTTATGGACACGGGACTACTTTTTATCTCGAAAGCAATTACTTGATTTTGCACTGAGATTCAAAGTTAGGACCCAAAATTTAGTGCCAGGAACGCTATCCACCACTGAGCCATGCGGTTGTCTTTACGTTTATAGCACAACACTGAACAGGAAATAGCCTGACCCATTTTCACAGTATCTTGCATTAAATCGAACATGCGTGCAGTTTATTTATTCATTTGCGGTAGGTACGAGTAGCAGTAGCAGTAGTACTTCAGAAACAGTTTATAATAAACTGGTCATAATAAATTATTACACTATCACATTAATCACTGTAATAGAAGCATTCGTTGCTATTATTTTTACATGGCGATGTTTGTGATAACGCCGACATTATAAATTATTGACTTTATAAATTGGTTTCATACAGACGACGAAATTGAACGTGCAGTGGAAAGTCGTAATAAATTTCATTGTGACACCATATAAATGGAATTTGTTTACAGAAATTAATTATAATATGTTATAATAAACATACGATAAGATGTTAATTAAGATTTTTTTTTTAATTAATCTTCCTACACTATTATTTATTCGTTTAAGATATGCATTTGAAAATCTTTTTCATGTAGGTTAACAACCAGATCAACCAGAACAACATTTTTACGTGACCGATGGTGAGCCTGTCGCCATCACGAAAAACTCACGTGGCCTTCACATAGGGGATCGAACACGAATTTCTGTAGTCGGAGGTTGATCTCCTAACCGCTCGGCTATCGAGGCTTCGTTTAGTTACCATCGGTACGAAAGAAAACGCAAAGAATACTAAATGCGGGAAATTACTTCGTTTTACACACACACACACACACACACACACACACACACACACACACACACACACACACACACACACACACACACACACACACACACACACACACACACACACACACACACACACACACACACACACACACACACACACACACACACACACACACACACACACACACACACACACACACACACACACACACACACACACACACACACACACACACACACACACACACACACACACACACACACACACACACACACACACACACACACACACACACACACACACACACACACACACACACACACACACACACACACACACACACACACACACACACACACACACACACACACACACACACACACACACACACACACACACACACACACACACACACACACACACACACACACACACACACACACACACACACACACACACACACACACACACACACACACACACACACACACACACACACACACACACACACACACACACACACACACACACACACACACACACACACACACACACACACACACACACACACACACACACACACACACACACACACACACACACACACACACACACACACACACACACACACACACACACACACACACACACACACACACACACACACACACACACACACACACACACACACACACACACACACACACACACACACACACACACACACACACACACACACACACACACACACACACACACACACACACACACACACACACACACACACACACACACACACACACACACACACACACACACACACACACACACACACACACACACACACACACACACACACACACACACACACACACACACACACACACACACACACACACACACACACACACACACACACACACACACACACACACACACACACACACACACACACACACACACACACACACACACACACACACACACACACACACACACACACACACACACACACACACACACACACACACACACACACACACACACACACACACACACACACACACACACACACACACACACACACACACACACACACACACACACACACACACACACACACACACACACACACACACACACACACACACACACACACACACACACACACACACACACACACACACACACACACACACACACACACACACACACACACACACACACACACACACACACACACACACACACACACACACACACACACACACACACACACACACACACACACACACACACACACACACACACACACACACACACACACACACACACACACACACACACACACACACACACACACACACACACACACACACACACACACACACACACACACACACACACACACACACACACACACACACACACACACACACACACACACATACACACGACGAAATTGAACGTGCAGTGGAAAGTCGTAATAAATTTCATTGTGACACCAGATAAATGGAATTTGTTTACAGAAATTAATTATAATATGTTATAATAAACATACGATAAGATGTTAATTAAGATTTTTTTTTAAATTAATCTTCCTACACTATTATTTATTCGTTTAAGATATGCATTTGAAAATCTTTTTCATGTAGGTGACAACCAGATCAACCAGAACACAACATTTTTACGTGACCGATGGTGAGCCTGTCGCCATCACGAAAAACTCACGTGGCCTTCACATAGGGGATCGAACACGAATTTCTGTAGTCGGAGGTTGATCTCCTAACCGCTCGGCTATCGAGGCTTCGTTTAGTTACCATCGGTACGAAAGAAAACGCAAAGAATACTAAATGCGGGGAAATTACTTCGTTTTCATATAAATTGCAAGTAAATGTCATCTATGTAGTAAGGAGCAGAATGTAAATGTTAGCGACTGTTGAACAAAAGCGTCCACTCAATTTATGATAAGGTTTAAGGAAACCGTCCGTGGGGTCCGCCGCGCTGGTCCAGTACTGGTTGGCTAAGTTCACATGCAGGTTTCCTAACGATGTTTTTCTTCACCGCTGCTTGGTAAATTCAACATTTTAAATTTCTTATTAACAATTTTAGCGCTGCCGGCACCGGTGGATCGTACCCAGATCACTTGCCGACTATAAAATTAAAGCGAGTAAACTGAGTACTTGATTTACTTCACTTCTTTTATCAGCCTGTAAATGTCATACTCTGCACGCTGGGCGGGCGGGTTAGTTAGCGCAACCAGCGAACCCAGCCATCACTATTCTGTTGTATTTGGGTTCGGTATAGTCGGATGGATTTTCCACGATCAGTCGGTCGCCACAGCCTCGTTAAGGTCGACGTTCATTTAACGTTTAGACCTTCAGTTGACATAAAACATTTAGTACATTTCTCCTTACACTAGTGGTAGTCTAGGCTTAGCTCATTAATTTTTCGATATAATTTAAACTTTCAGCCTCTAGTAGACTTCGCAGTAAAAAGTAGCGTAGCTGCTACTCTTTTGAAAATCTCATTGTAATTCCGGCACCTGACACGTGTTTTTTGGGAGTGACGAAAAGTTGGTTGTATGTGCCCTTTGTATGGGCGCAATACGTTTAAGTCGTACATTGAACATATTCCCGTCAACCACTGCAGAAATTGTTTACAGTTTCGAGGTAATAGGTACAATTTCGGAAAATCAGTCCTGTTGACCGCTGCATGGTGCCTTTTATAGAAATCAATGTTAAAGCTATTAATTCCGCTACGAATAAAAAAATCTGTAGTTAATTTATATAAAAAATACCGTATATTTTATGGCGGCAAACTAAACTGTCTAAACTATCTGTTCACCTGGTGATAAGTGGTAACCGTCGCCGACGTACATCTGCAACGCCGGAGGTGCTGCAGGTGCGTTGCCGGGTTTTAAGGGTATTTTGGAGATGTGAGGGAGGATGAGGAGGGGGACGGGAAGGGGGAATGGGCCTCCGATTACCCCACTCACCGAACGAAACGCAGAATCGCAAGATTGCTCTACTTCACGCCGGTATTCTGCGAGGCCGTGGTACTCGATCGAGCCGACCCATTCGAAAATCTACCACATATATATTTCAATTCAATTCAATATTTTTTTAGTATTTTATAATATTTGTTTATTAATTAAACTTAAAACGGTGCCTCCGTAACCACGGCTGCTATAAAGCACTCGAAACGTCGGGAATATAAAAACAAAAATTAATGGCAATAAAATCCGTAAATAATTGTCTAGTTTCAAATGTGTAGCGTTTGCGTAAATACAATATTAAAATTGTAAAAGTTCACTAAGGGAAAATTAGGAAAAATCTAGTGGTTGATGGAATAACCATCACATATATTCTAATTCTAAAAAATTATGTGGCAGTGACATGTGGTCGGCATTGAACTGATTACAGATTGTTATAGAAGAAGGCTTGTTGGTAATGGACATAGTTACATATATTTTTTAGAAATAGTGTTTTACTACTCGTACTGTTTGTACTTTTTGATGTCATTATGTTTTGTAAATGAAAAATTAATATTTATGATATGGCAACATCGCCGCTTATAAGAACAGCGACTACCTGACAGCATAAATATTTTTAATGTTTTGATACTGTTTTATAGTGGAAATAAAACAAGGGTTCGCTGATTGGCTAGTCAGTCAACGTCCAGATATCGCTTAAGATTATTCTTGGCTGTAATAGTAATCCTTAATTAACAAGTCTTTAAAAACTATTAATGTTTTAACTACTAATTTGATAAAGAATATGTTAGCCTATACATCGAATCCTATCATAGGCTTTCCTATTATTGTCTAAGTATAATGTACTAGTATTCGCATAATATTATCAATTATTTAATTACATGTAGACTTTGAAGTACAAGTTATATTTTTATTATTATCATATTTAACTCCTTAACTTATAGATATTAGAACCAACAAAAGAAATCTTGAAAACCGAATACCAATTGTGTAAAAAATTAAACCTTAAATTTGTTAAAGTAACAATTACTACAATTTTTTTTTTTTATAGAAGAAGGGGGCAAACGAGGGTACGGCTCACCTGATGGTAAGTGATCACCGACGCCCACGAACATCCACAACACCAGAGGAGCTACAGATGCGCTGCCGGCCTTTAAGGAAGGAATAGGCTCTTTTCTTGAAGGTCTCTAAGTCGTAACTGTTCGGAAATACTGCTGGCGACAGCTGATTCCACAAAGTCGAAGTGCGTGGCAGAAAACTTCGATTAAAACGCACTGTGGTAAAATGCCAACCATCTAGGTGATATTGATGGAACTTCGAATTCTGTCGCGATGAACGATGGTGGAATTCAGTGGATGGGATCAATCCGAACAGTTCCTCAGAACATTCCCCGTGGTAAATTTTGTAAAAAATGCAAAGAGAAGCAGCATCTCTTCGCAAGGCCAAAGGATCAAGCTGATCAGAGAGAGCTTGGTCGCCGTCAATTCGAACCGCTCGACGTCAAATGGAAGGAGTTGGTACTGGGGTGCCCCTGCCCAGAGATGAGAACAGTATTCCATGTGGGGCCGAACTTGCGCCTTATAAAGTTGCAAACGGTGGACCGGCATGAAATACTGTCCCGCTCTGCAGAGCACACCAAGCTTTGGAGGCTAATTTGGCCTTTCCTCCAAGTGACCACGGAACTGAACGTCGCTCGATATGTCAACGCCAAGGATTCCGATACTGGCTGAGGCAATAAGGGGAATGTTCTCAAAAAGAGGAGACACAACAAAGGGATTCTTTTTAGCGGTGAACGCGCAAACCTGTGTCTTTTTGGGGTTGAATAGGACCAAATTACGTCGACCCCAATCCGAGACTTTGAATAATAAGGTCTCGACTTCAGACACAAGTTTGTTCCGGCACTAGTCGACGTGTTCCCGAGAAATATTCGCACGGCCTGTATATAGGGCATGTATATATACTGATTTGTAGTATGTCGTTGATATGCAGAAGGAACAGAGTGGGAGATAGCACACAGCCTTGTGGAACACCAGCATTCACGGGTTTGGGGTCTGAGCATGCACCGTCGACAACAACCTTGATGCTCCGATCCGTGAGGAAGCTGGTGACCCAGTTGCACAATCTCTCAGGAACCCCGTAAGATAAAAGCATTGAAAGAAGCGCTTTATGCCAAACCCTGTCAAATGCTTTCGCTACGTCCAGACTAACCGCCTAGGCCTCCCCCTTCGACTCAACTGCTTCTGCCCATCGGTGAGTTAGGTAAACTAGAAGATTACCAGCTGATCGTCCGCGACGGAAACCATACTGTCGGTCACTGATCAGTTGATGTTCCTCCAGGTACCTCAGGAGCTGGGTGTAAATAAGTGACTCCATTATTTTAGATAACAAGGGGTTGATGGCAATAACCCTGTTGTTGGACGGATCAGAGCGGTCGCCTTTTTTGGGTATCGGATGCACAAATGCTGTCTTCCAAGATTCCGGGATGACGCTCGAAGAGTAGGAGAGCTGGAAAAGACGCGTGAGAACCGGTGCCAACTCAGGGGCACTCATCCACAGCACAATTGGAGGTATTCCGTCCGGCCCATTCGACTTGTGGAAGTCCAGGGAGCGGAGTGCCTTTCGCACTGAGCTCTGCAGAAGCTGAATTTCCGGCATGGAGCACTTACACCACGGGATGGTAGGTGGAGAGTTTCCCCGGTCATCAAGAGTCGAGTTGGATGCAAAAAGAGAAGTATGGGCCAGCGAATCATCCTCCTTGTGCAGAGATGGGAGTGATGGCTGACACAAGTTCCCCTGGACAGACTTGGCGAGAGACCAGAATGCGTGGGTTCCCGATGGGAGGCTTACTAGTCTCTCGCCAATTCCGCCAATGTGCTTTAACTTTGCCGCAGCGATAACTCTTTTGAAGGACCTGGAGGCAGAGCTGTACTCGTTTTTAAGAGTGCAGGTTTTGCATCCCGAGACGCCGATACATCGGCCCAGGCCTGGTAGCACTTCCGCTTTCGGCGTGACGCTATTTTGCAGGAGTGACCAAAACAAGGCTGGGATTTATCTCCGACAGGCACTGTAGAGAATGTAATAAAAGTTCCATTCCTGCAGTACCACATCGGTGACAGAATCTGCAACGGCGTTGGGATCATCCAGCGAGAAGCAAACCTGCCCCTGGGTAGGAAGCAAAGACAGACCCCATTTCATCCTAATCTGCCGACCTATAGTGCCACACACGGCGGAAGCCCGCAGATCACGTTCGGGATCGGCGCGCGATAGGCACTACACTCCGGATAAGCCAGTGGTCCGACGAGCCAAGAGGGGCATCGACTGAGACCAAATATCCGTCCGGGTGTGAGGTCAGCAAAAGGTCCAACAGGGAAGGTGTGAGTTAAGTAAAATTTCTGGCAATCATATTCGAAATTAGACAATATTTTTACATAATATACCAGTGACCACGACTGCTCTAAAGCAATCGAACCGTCGGAAATATAAAAACAAAATTAAACGCGATAAAATCCGTAAACTATACTTTCATTTAAAATGTGTAGTGTTCGCGTAAATAGAATAAATCATTATAATATAATATCATAATAAATACTTTGTATTTTCTATCATACTTAAATTATGTCCAGAGATTTGCTTGGCTAAACCTCTGGAATTCATTTAAATGTACGATCTGAACATCACTTTTGCATGGGCGACTAATATCTATTAGGGTCCGTAAAGACTATTTGTCTACTAATGTCACAGCCTATATAAATAGGTTAAATTAGGTAATATTACCTGTTTTAAGATATGTTTGTTAAATTGTTGTTTTTAGATTAATATAAAGCACCCCGACATGTGAAGATGTCACACTATTTATGTTTGTACACTAGGTTTGTCTCTAAATAGCAATCCCATCAGCATATAACGCACCCTCCTAAGTAACAAACTACGCCGATGACCCATAATCCGTCCGAATGTTCCCGACCCTAGTGATGGGAAGCAGCGTCACTGGTGCGGCGTTACAGGTACTGAGCTCACGAACTCATCAACCCAACGTGGCCACAGTGGGGAATCCCTTGTGCAGAAGTGTCCCGTCAAGGAATATATGCCGGCTTACTTGCGCTTTCTTCGAGCGGCCTAAGTTCAGCAGTGGAGTTAAATGGGTTGACTGACAAAGGAGAGCATTACGTAAATTACTTAACTGCCTACGTACATACTTGGCTGTTGTTTTGTGTTGGCATAAGATTATCTATCGCCTCTTACTGTGGGGGTTCATAATAGAAAAGGAATCGAAGATGCTGGAAAAAATGTGTATGTTTAATCTAAATATCTTGACCAGCGACAGGCTGCCCAACACCTCCAAGGTGATTACAGTAAATCCTTTTTAAGCCCTTTATTAAAAGACGCCTATGTCCAGCAGTGGACTTCTTTAACAGCCTATAAGGCTTCATAAGAATCAGAAGAAGAAGGATGATGATGAGCACAGTTCATGATAGAAAAATGGGTGTAAAGACTACCACTGTTCTGTCTTCAATGAGTATAACGATCACTTAATAATATTAACCTAAAAAGGGTCTTTACATAAAGTTAATATTACAGCATTTCATATTTTTAAGGTTCTTGAACAATATATTGTATTATAGAAAATAATTTCTTTCAATTGTGAATAGCCAATCGGCAAAGAGTTCGTTTCTAAAGCGCCCATTTAACAAGCGCTGTCTTCAAAAGAATGTGACTTTGGACCCTTTTGTTTGTATTTACGATTTCCTTTGTACGTTCGTTTTGTCATCGTTTAGCTTAATTTAACTTTAGTTCAGGTATATTGAATTACTATGCTGTATACATTTTAAATTACACTATGTGCTATTTTATATTATATTACATATGTGCATTTTTATCACTTAGACAAATGAACAAAAGCATAAGATGTTCGGGACGAATCGCAAATTATTATCTTCCCAATTCTTATTTTCCTTTAAAGCATTTTAGTAGGCCACTGGCACAAAATACTTATGAGTACTAGCGTACCATTAAACTGGATAAAAGCTTATCTCAATGGGAGATACTTCATTAATCGCCCTTGACGCTGGCGATCTCAATATCACACATCTCACATCTTAGACGCTGTTTCCTTTATGGAGGTTGTTATAATCAGTTAACAAAAATGCTTAGCTCAAACAGAATCATGTTTTTAAAGAAACTAGTAAAGTATATGTATATAAATGAAGATTCCTTTAAGATCCGTGAGACAACCAAGACATCTTAATGTTTCACATAGTTTTACAAAATATAGGCAAAATTCATTTTTCATCAGATCAGCAAACCTAATGAATAGACTGGATGGCGTTCCCGATTTAGATATTTTTAACATTTCCCCAATTGCTTTAAAAGGTTATATTACAAAGGAATGGTTCGATGCGATTTCTTAATTGTTGTGAATTGCTTATGTGCAAGTAGCAAAAATGCAGATAACTTTCTAGTTACAATAGGTTTTAATTTATCAAGCTATGTATCACTGTATGTTTTCCGAATAAAATAAAATAAAATAAAATAAATAGAACATCGTCTAAGGAACTATAATGTATATCTACTCGTATAAGATAAATATTAAAAATTTGCATTCACTGTCAAAGGATATCTATTATTTACAAGAGAGCGTCAGTTATTTTATTGGCTACCAAGTTGGTGTAAGTTCGTATAGATAATTTTTTCAGATATATCTTGAATTTTTAAGAATATTAAAAAATTGTTTAAATTATTTGAAGTGTTTATGTAGTAAATAATACTTTTCACTTAACCCGAAATCTATACTCACTTAAAGGAATTATTGCATTAAATATTATTAGTAAAACGTAGACATCAACGTCACATTACAAATAAAAACCACACGGATCACCCGGAAACGAAGAGTAATCACCCGTTGCCGTATTAATGTTGTGCACGAAACTTAGAGAACATGACAATTTGAAAAACAAAGCGGGAAAATTATCACATATACGCGCGTGGGTGAAAACGGAAAAGTTGTTCAGGGTTTATGACGTGAACTTTGGAGAGCGACTCGTGCAACGTCCGACGCGATACTAGCGCGGCCCGGGCATGCGACACCCCGGGCACGCCGCACCGCGCCCGCGGGCGGCGCTGCCAGCTTTCAACCCATGAAGTGTAAAAACCACTCAGTTGTCGGAAGAAGCCTTGCCATGTCGCATTCTCGTGATCTCTTAATTGAATCTCTGAATATCGAGCCTTTTTGTTAATAAAATTACTTGTTTTATTACTGTAATTGATTCTTAAATGACAAATGACATACAGGAAATTATATTAAATTTAGAAACTAAGATTTTGACTAATCTTCCTCCTCTTCATCATAAACTGCCTGTAAGTAGTCCATTGATGGACACAAGCCTCACCCATATGAGCAGAATTTGCCATTAATCGATGTGATTCTGCGATCGCTAAACAGCTGAGCAGGCGGTTTAGCGACCGCAGTCAACCGACACCTGTAACGTGCAGATAAGTTAACAGAAACCATCAAGGTTGCTGCCAGTCACCAGACTGGGTATTCTCCAGATTACATTAAGTTATACCACTATATATTTAAAGCTACATTTTCCCGGCTTTCCCTTAGTCGATTATTCGCGGGATAAAATAGGGTGGTAGATTCTTACGCCGCCCCCGCACGACAATTAAATCAAGGGGCTTTTAGGTTCACTTTTAGCTCTCGCCTTTTGAAATATTACAATTTCATCTATATACGTAGATTTATAATTTATAGCTTCATTATAGTAAAAATGAAAATAAAATAGAATACGCCCAGTCAGCTGTTTCCAGATTTCAATAAAGTGACAAACGATCTAACAATCCACCTAATGCTAAGTGACTACTGGAGCCTCAATCGAAGAAGTCAAACCCAATCTTCAAACTTATAAGTAAAATTGAGACTTCTCTTAAGAATCATAGTCGTTTAAAAATGAGATAAATTATACCTCATTTATCAAAACCAAACTTGATTAAAGAGGGATAATTTTATGCATATATTTGTGTGTTATCCCTAAGCTCGGTTGTCATTTTAATACCGTGACGAAAAGAATTAAATTTTAATGTTTTTAATTGTATTCGGGTTGTTACCTAGTGAAGCTTGTACATAATGATGGAAATTATAAATAATAAATGGAGACATTATCTACACCGTTTATACTTTATTATGTAAAAAAATACAGTCGTCGACACCCGCACATAATATGATATTCACTGCTGAACAAAAATCTTCCCAAAAGATTGCCACAAAGCACAGTCCTGATCCTTAAAGCTATGTCAACTGCCCTTGTTCCATTGTCGATGTAATTGTTGCAGATTCTGTCACGCAGAGAAACGCCGAACATAGCACTTTTCATAGCCCGCAGAGCCACGCGGAACCTCCCCACACGGTCTGCAGTGAAAGACTATGTCTCTGTTCCATAGGCAACCCAGACTACACAGTCGCTGTATGGATGAACTTCCTCAATGCACCTGAGCCTTTCATTATTTCCGGGCCGACGGTACACTCGCACCCTTCTTGTATCAGGCCTAAACCCGAATCGCGACTCATCGGAAAATATAATTTTATCCCATTGTTCCTGGGTCCATGTTCTGCGTTCTCTACACCATTCATTTCTACGTGCGCGATTCCCGTGACGTATCGGTGGGCACCTTATTGGGCATCGAGCTCGTAGGCCGTACTCATGCAGTCGATTTCGCACAGTTTGGGGACTTACATCAACACCGCTTGAATTTTGTAGCCTCAAACTGATCTCTCGAGTGGTTAACATCGGCTGGCGTCTTGCAGTCAGTTGTATGTACCGGTCTTGCCGAGTGGTTGTACTCCTTTTACGGCCTGAATGCTGTTCAGCGGGTTCCCTTGTATTATTGTAGCGCTGCCAAAGACGACAAATAACACTTCTATGAATGCTAAAATGCCGAGATACCTGCGATTGATTACTTCCCGCTTCCAACATCCCTACACCTCTTTGCGTTTCATTTGCCGTCAAATGACGTCGCTCCATGACGTAAAGAATATCTAACAATTCAATGTTGTCGCTAACTTTATTTAAATGGTTGGTAAAATTATAAAATCAAGACTAAACGTAGCAATAAAAACGCACTTAAATTCAAACAAATTCCCTTTCATTTAATTTTATGAAGAAACAAAACAAAATCGAAACTCTTTTTTTACCTTTTTTTTAAGTTTACATACCTACGCACTTTGAGTGAGTAAAGACATATAAATGGTAAATTTGTAATATCATGCATGTTGCTTAGACTTTTTTGATGTGTGTATTTTTCTCTATCTCGAAATAATAGTAACTCAGCTCACGATTGTTTTACATTGGTGTGAGCCGTACCAATGCTTGCAAACCTATAACTTTGAGGTGGTTGGTGCTTTTTACCGTAAGTTTTTTTATTTAGATATTTATGCAACGCCTGTAATTAAAACAAAATAATACTAGCCCTTTTTAAAACATACATATTATAAAACTATATAATTCAAATAAGTTAAATAATTTCGGTTAATTATATATACATATATTACATAAAACTCTTTTACTCTGACATGCAAGTTTATATCGTTTTACTTACGTATAGCTGGGGGTAGTTCTTGTACATTTTTGCAAATAAAGACGCTACAATTTGATATACGTAGAACGTTGTATGGGAACACCCCATTGTTTTTAAGTTGTTAATTTTGTTGAAACTTGAACTCAGGTTACTCGAGTAGATACTATGAAATAAACTACGAGGACTATAAAAACTACGTGGCCTTGGGATGAGCGTATTTGACTACTGAGGGAAGGTCAATACAAGAGAGAGTACCCTTCTGCATGCGCGTACACACTAATATCTCCTGCTCAGTTAACAATTGCCGATAATATTTGCAAGTTGTGGCCGTGGTCGAAAACGGCCAGAAGGACATAACCATCATGAAAAAAAAGGTGTTGCTTTGACCAATGAACTATTACGTCTGCTTTTATTATGTTAGTAATTTCAAATATTGTTTATTATTTCAAAAGGTTTATTTACATATTTTTTTAATTCTTGGCATACTGTTCTAAATGATTCCTAAAAGTATACATGCTGAATGTTTAACTAAAAGGTCCAGGAAAAATAAAAGGTTGAAAAAAGAAGGATTAGGTTAATAGTATTTCACGAAAGGCGGTTTATCAACGGTTTACCGTTGATCAGAAATTCCATTCAGAAACTGCTTCATATCGGATCGATACTCTCTACTACGGATAGTGCAAACATTTAAGTAGTCCTCATGGAAATTGGCACAAGACAATTTATTGTACAAAATTTAAGATGTAAGGTGAAATTTTGCATTTGAAACATGATTTTCGACCCACGGTCAAAACTACAATTTATATTATTATTTTAAGAAGCACTAAAAACAAAGAGTGAAGTGATAGAAAACTGTTGTCTTAACATTTACTCCAGTCTCCGTATTCGTTCGCTCAGATCATTCACCGACGAGTGCCGTGTAGTCCTCTTGTATTACTCCATTTTTATACTTAAAATATTTCTTATTTCTGAACTCGCTTATTTGGTGCCTGCACAGGACGTCGCAGAAAAAGGTACAATGACACTGACAGATACAGGCGGGGTGCGCCTGGGCAACTCCGTCAGGGGAGATGTAGAATACATTTTTCATTACAATACATTTTTAAAGACTGTGTCAGCACAGTAGTGCAAAGTGTACATAGAGCAGAATTTTGAGGACACGATTACGGAGTGCAGTTTTCCCCACTTTGTAATTGACGCGCTACATGTAGATTAATGTAAAATAACTTTTGTGATGCTTTGCACGCTTCTACTTCCGACACAAATATATAAGAAATTCAAATGATTCAAATGTAGCATTTGGTTGCTAACCAGACGATGATGACGATATCAAATTGGTAGAAGTGTACAATAGTCTTTAAACTTAACTTTTGATGATTTATATATAGTATATAATACCTCACATCAAACTATTCAAATTGTCATTTGATTTTTAGCTATAAATTAGATAAAATTAACCAATCCTGTTATTTAAAAGATTGAAATTAATTATGTACGAGTAGTGCTCGTAGTAAATGAACTAATAAATAAAAAGGCAACCACATTTATAATAATAAAAGGGACAACCGAACTAGATTTTATCCCTCACATTCGTAATGAAATCATGTGGACATTTTATCTTCTCTGTAGAGCAGTGTTCCGCGACGCATGCTGAAATGGTTCGAGGGTGAACCACTTTTTGTACATTTTTTGGTGTCTGAATGTCATGTTGAATGAACGCTAGTGCCATGTCATGTTTTCTGCTCGAGGTTAAAATATAAATATTACTTTGTTGTTGCATTATGTATGTGGTTGAAATACGTCTTTCGAAATCTTTATTTTAATTCTACTGAATTTTTCGTGAAACTGACGGAATTACAGAATAGCGCAATTCCTATCTGTCCATGGGTGTCTTTAAAAGACGACTAATGGTTAAATGTCTACCATCTGTACATTTTGCCGTGTGATGGCAAATTAAGAGAATTCAGATTAAAAAAGAACTTCGTCTCGTTCCTTGGGTATCGTAAAAGTCAACAGAGGGAATAATAATACCCAGTGACGATATGATAAAATCAAAAATTAACGAAGCGACTACAGCATATTGAAAAAGAACCGTGGTGGTCTAGTGGTCAGTGCGCTCGGTTTAGTTTCATAGAGTCCGAGTGACCTGGGTTTGATCCCCGGTGCTGGCAGTATTAAAATTGTTAATAGTAATTTTAAGTGCTGTAATTACCACGTGCTCGTTGTGAAGAAAACGTCGTGAGGAAACCTGCATGTCTGAAAAATAATAAAAAATTATATTTAGAGGATATATGTAGTAGCGTGGTGGGCCCTTCCTAGCTCTAAAACCCTATCAGATATTTTAGAAGGAGGCCTATATCCAGCTGTGGGCACTAAATTTGCTTTACTTTACATTGAAGAAAATAAAAAGATGCGACATAACGGATACTCTACTTGCTTAACGTTTAAACATTAAAACACGTTCAGAAAACACAAACACATAGAAATAAGTTGTGTATCTTGTATACAGCGATGTTACAGAGTAGCATAGGCAGAATGATGAATACTGAATGTCCCGACATCTCCTCGCGTCTCTTTAATGTTGCACGGATAAGTTCTCTTACGGTCTTTTTACACACTACCTTCCACACTACTTTTTTGTTTACTTATTTGTTACAATATCCCAAAAATGGGTATCAATCAACGACCCCTCGTTCCCGGTGGCTTCGCTAGTTCTGGTTATGGTATCCAACTCTGGTAACGGTGGGACAGGCGTTGCGTAGAATCTCCGGCTGAGATCTTGAGATCTTGCTGCTAACCTATCCATCAAGCTCCAAAGCTGACAACCGTACAACAGTCGCGACTGGTTACTGTGGGTCATACTCCGGCTAACAGTTTACTTATGATGAATAATCAAGATATTGTCTCGCCATTGATATTCCCTCCGATAGTAGCCTGAGGTTTTCGCCGTGGACGAAATCGGCCAGGATATCATCATAGAAGATACGATGGAACCCATTGTCGAATCCATTTAATCGTAGAACGGTTCCGAAGCGCTTTCAGTTGTGACCAACATCCGCCTAAAATCGTCCACTACTGGATATTATTGGACGAATTAATCGACAACTAGCCTGCCAAGCGTCACGATTAAAATATTTGGGGATTTTACCCTTATTAGTTAGACTACGTAGCAGTCGTAGATTACTTAAATGCTGATAAAGGACAAAGAAAATATTCTAAGAATGTAAATCAAACAAAAAATGGTGATGAAAACCATCATACCAATTTGTATAGTTTCTTAAAATACGTAAGTTTTTAGTAGACTCGTGTTATGCTAGGGGAAGTAAAGATTTGTATCAAAGGGTGATCATAGGTCTCGTAGAAGTCGATTAAAACATCTTTCTAATATGCCCTTTACAGAACAATTGACAACTTCCGAATACTACGCGCAGTTGTCAACTGCGTAGGATATTATTATGACTGCACCACAAGTGTACACGCAAACACGGAGGTATTCACTCGTCTCAACCTTCCCACATCCGACGTAAAGCCTATGCGATAAGATTGGAGGAAGGGTCAGATGCAGTGTCAGAGACACGGGACTAAAACAATACAACCAGACCCGAAGACTTCAGCTCAAACATTTATATACCACATGTGAAATTGGATCTATGTCCGTTTTTCTCAATAGACGTATTATAGAAAGAAGCCGATAAAAAACTTAAAGAGATCGTGAGAGCAAATATTTTTTTTTATATTTTAACTTGAAAATACTTATTGTTTTAAAACTTCTTTTTAATGAAATTCAAGAATTATTTAAAATATTCAACCTTTATTTTCAATCAGAAAAATCTTCCATTTATTAATATTAGGTGGGTTGGAAAGTAAGGGTAGAACTTACTCTTACTAAATTGACGTGGGTACGACCTTAATTTTATAAGCCGACGTTTTAACACCTGTAACTTAAAAACAAGATTTTTTCATAGAATCAACATTTATCAAAACAAGAAATTACGAAATGATAAAAAATATGTTATGTACCAAACGGCGACTGCATGATTAGGATATTACATATTTAGTGACGTTCGCATGTGTAACGTGTAATTTATGTAAAATACATCAAGTTTGAGCATTACATTTAAACGCACTCTTTGAAATAATTAAATTTACATATTTGTAATCACTTTTAAAAAGCCTCAGTTAATTTATTCTTTATTGTTGACCTTAAGCGAAAAGTTACAATGTGCGGACTTAATGCCAATTGGCATTCTCTAACAGTCAACCCTTGTCATGGTAAAAAGTGGATGGCAGGTGCAAAACCAAGAATAAAAAACATTAATAGGAGGACTCAAAAAGCAATAAATTAATATGTATATAAACACATATTATGTAAATAAAAAATTAGTTAACATTTATTATATAAAATACATGAATATGTGGTTAGTTTTATGATGGTTATTTTAACGAAACTTTTTTAAAAAAAAAACAAAATTACTTTAATTAAAGTTTAATTTTAATTCTTACCTACAAATAAAAAAAAATTCTAACAAAAATTACATTTACCACAAGAACATACAAAGATAATATCAAAAACAAAACAAGATAATAATTGTATGTCCTCCTGAAACAAAAAAAAATATGGAAAAGAATTGTATTTAATATGAAGGAGCACAATAATGTAATAAATTACTAGACGACATTAAATAATGCACAATTATAAGCTTATTAAAAACAATTTTAATGCATATCATGCATTTAAAAATAGTGTTATGTTAATATAAATATGTATTGTACCTCATGATGTTTTTGTTGCATGCTGTTTATTCTATACATAAATAACAATTATCTCTAAGCTGTATGCAATTAGAACTTAAACTACAAACAGAAACTTCGCCTGCAGGTTACTCTGCACTTTATTATCTATTTATATTAATAAATAGATAACAAAATGCAGAATATATCATTTAGTTCAGGAATAATTTTCGAGCTATTTATATTATATATAAGAGGAAGTATGTGGTGACTGCATAAGTAAATCTGTAAGCCAATCTCATATCTTAAGTGTCACTAAGGTCTCAGATAATGTTCCAGGTGACAAGGCAGCATTTTATGATACATGTAATCACTTATAGTGCTTCAACCAATAAATTACTTAAGAGATATTCCATAATTAATTAAGTATAACGTTAAAAACCATTTTCTTACTAATCATTTCATACATATCCATATAATAAATAAAATACCACATAAAAATAAGAGAATGAAAATAGGAAGATTAAATTCGATTCAAGAGTGTCAAATAGTGGAAATCGACACAGCAGAGAGAACAGTTGATGGATTAGGTTTCAGACACATGTTGTTTTCTTCGAACTTGTAAATAGTGACGAGGGTTTTGTTTCATTATTGACTACAAGTTCTACGCTTGTAGGTAATAATTTGGTTGCTACGTTTTATTTAAACGACATTATTTATTTAATACTAGTAAGATTATTAAGCAAAAGTAGAGTACGCCACAAGACGGAGTCAAGACATGCACAGTGTTGTGGGAAATCCATGGATGCCGGGGAATAGGAGGTTAGGATCTCCTACCCCCCTTTCTTCCCACGTCGCAAGAGGCGACATAAGGAAAAGTTTTTAAAATAGTAAAGGCTACCTATGGCGACAATTTTCGAGATGAACCATTTCGACAGACCAAACTAAAGCAGACCGATAACAGGCAGCGGCGTCTAAGGTGCGAGGTGTCAGGTACTGCGATAGCCAATCCGCTTGCCAAGCGTGGCGATTATGGCAAATTCTCCTTATGGGAGAGGGCTATACCCTGCAGTTGACTATTTATAGGCCGGTGAGGTGGCTCAGTGGCCATGATTAAGGAAACTATATACAGC
Source organism: Bhutanitis thaidina (assembly GCA_029286595.1). NCBI lineage: Eukaryota > Metazoa > Arthropoda > Insecta > Lepidoptera > Papilionidae > Bhutanitis > Bhutanitis thaidina. The sequence goes on from JAGSMS010000005.1 coordinate 8,174,553, forward strand.
AGTGGACTTGTGACTTTGTGCCACGGAAAACACTATGCTCTCAATAGAAATAACAAACAAATGCAACGATTATGTGTTTGAAACGGCAAGAATATATCTTAGCTAGTACGAGTACAACTGGTATTACATGCAATCATCAGGACATAAAATACTGATTCATGGAGAGAATATCATAAATAATTTTGCTGTTGCACCAACTGCACAGCTTCCAGAAGACTGTGAAGAGTGACAGAATAAAGACTACAAACGTTTTGATAGTTTAAATTAAAAGTTGTTGCTTCCGCAACTTTTTCAGTCTTTTTTTACATTTACACGACAAAGTCTTTCTTCTTTATTCGTCATTCGGCCACAGGCAATTGCAATTTTTCAATACACCTGGTTTTAATAGATAAAATAATTACAGACATAAAAAAATATATAATCAATTGTTATTGAAATCAACCTAAGCTCAAAATTCCATATCAAAATTGTACAGACAGAGGTGTTTATCTGACAGAGGTGTAAAATACCAGACTTTGAGATTGATAGCGTTAACCTAATTCGTAATTCGCTTTTGTTTCATAGAGCGCGAGTGTCCTCGGTTCGATGCCCGGTGCCGACTCTACTAAAATTGTTAACAGAAATTTTAAGTGCTGAGTTTACCACATGCACGGCGGTGAAGAAAAACATCATAAGGTAACCTGCATGACAGAGATAATAAAAAGTATTGTTTCCACGACATGTAAAGTCCGCCAACCCGCACCAGAGTAGCGTGGCGGATCCTTCCCGGCCCCAAAACCCTCTTAGCTATTTGAGAAGGAGGCATTTGCCCACCAGTGGGCATTTACAGGCTGCTACTTTTACACCAAACTGGGACGTATATAGGACATATTTACTCGGAAACAATAAACGAGAACAAAAAAAGTAAACACACCCACCTCCTTCCACTACCTCCAGGTGAATGGCCCGCCCCGCCATGAAGCAGAGACGTATGGCACGGTATAGAGAGACGCATGGCATGCTGCAAAGTGAGATAAGGAAGCATACTGTTGCCTAGCGTTTAAGATCAAAATTGTATAGCAAACAAACAAAACTCCAGATTTTAATTGAATTGTTTATTAGAAGAAATTTTTATTTAAAAAAAACTATTTATGAACACAGAGTGGACGTTTTTTGGCTTTTGAACATTGCGTTTGTACTGATTGTATTGCACTGTCCAACTTTAATTGCAAATACGAAAGACATTTAAGATCCTCCCCTCTTTGCTTTATTGAATCTTACATTACTGACGACGAAAGTTTATTTATTTTTCGTCTTCACAATCCTATACATTCCATTTATCTATAGAAATGTGGTTTCTGTAAATCTGTTTTCGGCAAAAAAATTAGTACAGAAAATAAATAGCCTAGTGCACAAATTTTTGATTTTATTTATATTTTCTTTACGGATTTTTTGTGTGTTCGCTTTTCACGCAAAATCTATTTAACAGATTTATATAGGAATGCATGTTTATGACACTGGTCAACATATAGGCTACCTTTTACCCGACTACGCTGATGTAAAAATAAGAGGTAAAAAAAAACATTTTTTGGTAGCAACTACTTATTAACTTATTTTTGATTAATGATTTTATAAAATGTATTTTTAGAATAAAACCAATAAATATGCAATTGTAATTATAAGCAACTTATCCAGAATCATAATGTCTCAAAGTCTTTATGATACGAACATAATATATTATTGTATTAATTATGACTGTTTGTAAGATAAAATAATTTCTCCAACATCCTCCCACAGACAAATTTCACCTTTCCTGTCTTCTAACTCTTTGCTCCCTACCTACCAGTTTCGCCCTGGTACTCTTACTGCATTACTTAAAGTTACTGATAATATTCGTTACGCTATGGAAAACAAGTGTCTCTCACTTCTAGTCTTGTTAGACTTTTGCAGTGCCTTTACTTCAGTAGATTTGGATATTCTAATTCGAATCCTTGAATCCATAAATTTTTGCGAAAGGACACGGGTGGCGTCCTTTCTCCTCTTTTATTTTCTATTTTGATTAACTCCATCATGTCTTTACGATGATGACTTGCTATGAACTTCGATTTGTCACGCATAAGTAGATGGTCTTGCTCTTTTGGCCTCTAAGTAAATCCTACCAAATCATATGCCTTAATAATAGGCAGTAAACACCAACGAAATAAGTAACATTTTACAACTGTACCTTGCTGAAATTCTTAATGGCATTCCTATAACCTATGCCAATACTGATAAAAAATTAGGTCTGACATTTGATCAGCATTAATCATGGCCCGCGCACGTCGCTGTGATAAGTTCACTTTACCTTGAATTCGCTGAAATGCCTACAAAATGTCTTGCCTTTAAAAACTAAAATCACACTGGCGCTTACTTTTATTAGGCCATGCTTGATTATGCTGATGCCTGTTATTTGGATGTTATAGGGGAGCTACTAAATAAACTTGAAAGAAAACTGTCCCTAATTCCAGATTTAATTCCTATTCCTTTGCAGTCTATGCGTTTAGGTTGTTGAACTCACTACCGCCTACCATAAGAGATTCCGGAAATATACTTTTATTTAAGAAACGTGTAAATTACCACTACTTAGCATCGTGTTAATAAAATATATATTGTATATTTACGAATGTGTATGTACGCATATACATAAATTTATTAAAATTTATCTATGTATATTATATGTAATCATATTTATTTTATTCCATACATAATATGCATAAGAAATGTACGCACTAAGTTTTCCATTTCAATAAAATTTCCTGTGAGGATCTGCTGGAAGAAATTACAATGTACGGAATAAGTAGTGCCCTTGTATTTGTACCATGTTTTAATGTTTTATGACTTTTTGTGTGTACATAAATAAATAAAAAAGATTGTGTCACAAAGCGTTAAAAATAACGGTCAAGAATATCGTTTTATCATCATAAAGTTTAGTAGCCAATATAGGTAGATCTACAGATTACTATTGTAGTAAGTCGCCAGGCCACTCCTCGACATGCCGCGAGCTGGTTGATACACGAGATTCAGGTGATTCCGTATATTTGTCGAAATAATAGGAACTACCACAGCAACAAAGCGAACAGATGTGAGATCTGTAATCCCTCACGGTAGGCTAAGGTGCCATTATACGTCACTCACTGGATGATGGAATAGAAGATTATCTTATGATTATTGAGTTATTTACAGGTCCCACAAAATGTATATTGCCGTAACTGCAAACTAATGCCTCGGGGAATTTTCAACTGAGAGCTTAAAATTTAATTACAATATAATACTTATAGCAATAAAAATATACAGAACCATGTATGGAACCAAAAATAAATAATTATATTTTAATTTTTCTTTCCTAGGAACCAATTACGGTGTTAAAGAGTCAACATTTTGTGTATATTATTCTTAACGTTGCTAGGATAGGGATAGATAAGCCAGCGTGACATGAATAACAATATTTACTTAGCATCTGTAATGCAATATGTAGTGTGAATATATGTTTATTTGTAGCATTAGCATACAATTCCCAAGATAAAGGAAATTCTAGTTTGGGCTCCTGGTATTAGAAGGGACTGGATTACCCGTAAACATTTTTGGGATATGTTACAATTTATTCTAAGTTAACAGAAAAACTACCCTGTTGATTTTCTTGTGTTTTACAGTCAGTGTGAAAATACGCATTTATAAAGTCATTTTTAATTACATTCATAAAATAAATATTTTTTTACTAGAGACATGCAATATCAATTTTGACTGGGAAAGAATTTCGGTTTAAGGAAGCATATACCATCTTTTTCTCCAAATATCAAGGTCGCCTGCTCATGGTGCATCCTGCTAGCAAACAAACGAGGCTCCAGCTACCGAAAGATGGCGGTATATCCATCCAACATTGCCGTACCAAAACTCATAAACTAATGATGCAGAGGAGCATCACCGAAGTGCCATTGCGCTCACCAACCCACTGCTGGCCCTTTCTTGGACGATATAAGTAGTGGACTAAAATAATTCGATGTCGTATGAAAAATAATAAATAATAAATTTCAACATGAATAGGAAATCTCATAAGAGTTTCATTTTAAGTACTATTTTTTTAATAGATACGAGATTCCTAGAAAGTAAAGTCCGGTACAAAATCTAGTATTTGTTTAACGGTTTTGGAGCCGAGAATTGTCCTGTTCCAGTGCGGGTTTGCTAATAAAACGCCGAGGATTTAGTAAAGCAGCACTTCGGCCAAAGACCGTCAAATACCAACCAAAAGCAAACCTATGAAGTAAATATTAGTGATATAATAATAAAATCATGTATTGGGAGTAATGTTTATAAGAACTCGAGTCTAATAACGATGCAATAGATGGTATCATAAGAATATATAAACAGAAATTAATAAATAAAAAGGCAAATAAATAACTACTACTACGAGTACTCCTACATCAGCCTATTTTAGTCAACTGGTGAAAATAGGTCTCTCCAAAAATGACCAGCAGCGGTTTTATTAAACTACGGGCCCGTACTCTCCACGCTGGATAAGCATGTTGGTGAGCGCAGTGCTGATACCCTCGCACTACTGTTGATCCCCATCAGCTTGTGGGATTTGGATTCGGAAAATTGTTCAATAAATTACGATGTATTCATATCAAAGTTGGAGACCACGGTAGCCGAGTGTTTAGAGGATCTGCCTTCAAATCAGAACTTTGGCCATCCCGATATTCGGGATACGGTCGTAAAATATTTTTTTTATATTTTATTATTTAAAATAGACAGGTAGTGGTTGCATGCTATATAATCTAGACTTATTCCCTCGTCTCTGAACTACTTACAGCTTTGAAATATATCACATCTATAAAAAAACATTTACATGAAAATGTATAAATTAGTAAGGAAATAGAATCAGGCGTTGCTTCGCGGATATCCATTATTTTAAAGATGTTGGAAAAACTATTTTGCATAATTCCTCATGGAAAAAACAATGAAATGGAATATGTTACCCAGTGGGAAGAGAAGTAGAACACCACATGAAAAGGCGTAACACGTGTCGCGTAATAAATATTGGTGGTATACATTACCTAGTGTCTAATGCAAAGATATTTTTCCAACATCACTTTTGTATAAATTAGTGTTAAATACAGTGAATAAATAGTAAAAGCTACCACAATAGGCATAATTTGTTAAAACAGCAATGTAGTGCGGATATTTCATTTTTTCGCCACTGTCGTTTGCATTGTGCACTGGAGTCATTTCGCGAGTGGGCTCCCATTTGTACAAAGAACATTGTGTTTGAAAATTGCTGTTGTTCTTTTTGCAAGGAAAATGTAAGAGGGTGTTTTATCTAGAACGTAATTATAGGGGAATGTCCAATTGAATTTTATTGTCTAAGTGTTCTTACATGGACCGATTATAATAGCTTATTTTTGTGTTCCAATTCCAAATGTTTGTTTAAACTTAATAAAAAAAGTAATTTTATGAAGTTAATTTCCTTTTATATTTTTTATTTATCAATTTTGACCACTTTAATTGATTTGGCAAGTAAAAGTAAAGCTGAAGTGGCAATGGGCCGGCCACATAACCCCTACATCTATTTGGGTCGAACGTTTACCGGTTACAGAAGAGTACCCCACAAGACGGAGTGACGATCTGTGTTCCGGCGCGTCTACCCAGCACGGAGATGTTCTTTCCCGAGGATGGGATCAAACCACATAGCCACTGCATTTATGCATTATTGTAATGTAAATTAATTGTAATAGTTAAAGAATCGCACGGACTAGTGATGGGGAGCAACATCTCTATGCCAATGTCATCAGTTGAAATTAGATTGAATTATTAACATAGACATGGTAAAGCCAAGCAGCAGCTTTAGCTCCTGAATGGGCGGACTCGACCGGGGTAGTCCAGGGCCTTGAAAAATACCGGCGTGAAGTAGAGGCATTTTATGCTTTGCATTTTGCTCGGTAAGTAAGGTAACCGGAGCTCCACTCCCTCTCCCTACCCCTTCTCCTCACTCTCCTTCCCATTTCCCAAATACCCTTAAAGGCCGGCAACTCACCTGTAGCTCTTCTAGTGGTGCAGGTATTCGTGGGCGACGGTAATCACTTACCATCAGGAGAACCACTTGCTAGTTTGCCCTCTTCCTCATAAAATAAGATTGGCCAAACTAGAAAGTATTTTTTGAGTAAGTGCATAAAATTTTACAATAAATAAAACATTTAGTGCAACCAACAGACGCAATATTTAAGAAGCTGGTGGACTTTATTAAAACTTTATTAAAAAAAAGGGCCTACTAAAAATATATCAAATTATATCGAGGACAATGATGTACGGAAATAGCTCTTACTCAGCACATGTGAGTATATTGTACAATGGACTTCCTAAAAATATTAACATTTATACATTTGATATCTATAATAATTGACATTGTATAGATTTTATTATAAATTGTAAATGGATTATTAGATATAAATTTATAAATTGTAATTGTAACATGGCGTTAAAAAAGACCCCAGAATTTCTGGCTAGTTCTTCTTTGAGATGGTCTTGTTATGCAATTCGGTATAGAATTTTACGCGTATTATAGCTTTAACCAAGCCTTAATTGAATAATTTTTTTTTTGGATAGTGTTGACTCTGACTTTGATTTTCAAGGGAATGAACTTTATATATTCATGATCCGATGATGGTAATAATGATATTGCTCAAGTTAAAATTGTTTTGTAAATTATGAAATCATGGCACATGTCAATAAATCTTTATAGTGAAATGACTAAATATATATACAGCTTTCGTCGGAAATAGAGTACTGCAATGATAAATTTCTAAACAATATTCAAAAAAAGAAGGGACATAATTCATATTCAGATTAAGAAAAAATCCAAAGAAAGCTAGCATATCCAACCTTAATGCACATCAGAAAATAATATATTCTAAAAGAAAGTATAAAAAAGTATAAAATATAGTATATTCCAAAAACTGTGATGAAAAAGAGTTGGTGAGGCATCTTTTCTTGGACAAACCATGGTAACAAAGCACTTATCCGTTCTGCTACACCCCATACAGTACTCCCATGTTTTTACCATATATTGTGTAAGGTAACATAACATTTTGTATCAAATATGTGTACGATATCGTGTATACTTTGAAAAATTTTTGCCGGCTTTTGTTGGCGCTTTCTTACAACGCCCTATTAAATAGGCCGATGAAGAAAAATAAGAAATGTGTTTTAATATTCTTTTAGAAGTCATTTATTATGAAAAAGTAAATTACATAAAAGAATTCATTAATATCGGTAGGTTCAAATAATCAAAATGCTTTATATAAAATACATTATTAAATATTACAGTTTTGGTTAGGTTTGATTAGTACAATACAGTGACGGTGTTACACACACAATTATTATTATTTTATTTATGTTCAAATGTTAAGATAATTATCGTACAGGGAATCGTTTAATATCGATATATTATACGTATGATCATGTTAAAATATTTTTTTGTAACCAACAAAAATAACGCTCCGATGGGCAATGCCGGTCACACCGCTAGCATTTGATGGCTTGATATGTATTCATCGATTCCACTCGTTCAAAGCATCTATTTAAACTCATTTCATTGAACGTTGCTTTGAAATGAAGTATTTGAAGAATGAAGCAGACTTTCACTATAAATGTAGTTCATGCTTTTCAAATTTAAGTTTAATTTAATTAATATGAATGTTTCTAATATATAATATATAGTTAATGTAATAGATATAACACCAGTGTGTCAATATGAAACTTCCGAATGTAAAGTACATTTCAAAAAAACATTTTCTCATAATGAACGACTTATTAGTCAGCATTTATGTGGTGATATTCCACAGTCTAGGAACGGAAACAGCATATCAAGTCTAGGCACTGCAACAATCAACTCACTTGCCACGTATAAAAAATCTTTCGGGAAAGAAATCATAACAAATTGTTAATTTAGTTGTCAATAATTGATTGAGAGCAGAAAACCATCAGACTATACCATTTAAAAGGTGTAACTATATTTTAAAAGGTGGTAGATTCCTTCCCTGTGTTTCAAATGATTTCAGATGTATATGGGCTGCAGTAACCACTTACCATTAGGTGGATTGTAGACTCGTTTTCACAACAAATAAATAAAAAACGAAACACAACCCCTTCGACTAGTGATACGTTGTGAAGTTGGCAGCATGGTCAGTATTAGAAAATTTTCCAACTCACTTAACTATTTATTAGTGATTCGTGTAATTTTACAAAAAATCGTATAAATAGCGACTTGATTGAATTCCGCCATATAATAAAATGTTATTATCATCAAGACTGGCAAAAATTTAATTAAATGCTAGTCTTTTACAGTTTTTTTCCATTCCTATCGTAATTAATGGTTACAAAGTTTCTACACACTTCTGGACGTAAATTGTTTCGTCTATAACTTTATGATTACCTTGCAAAAGTACCACAAGGCTTAATTACTACGTTATTTTAAGGTAACCTTATTTGGTGACAAATGAGGCCCACCTAACCACGAGGAGAAAGAGGTGGTAGATTCTTACACTAAACGCACCATTAACTAAACACCAAATGCAATAGTCGATTGGGAAGGTTATGAAAATATTTTTGAGAGCAAACTCTTTTGCCGAGACTCGCACCTTGTCAGGTTCTACCCTCCGAAGAGGCAAAAGAGTGATTTACGTATGTACAAGATACATGATGAAATACGCGGGCACTGCATACCTCTACAGATGACAGACGTGAGTTTTTGTATATGTAGCAAAGCGCAGCGGTTATTCTATCATATTATTGAGAATTTTGCCATGGTAGCTTATTTTGTCTGGCCACCGAGGCGTGGCTGCGCCTCGTCATCTTCCCCTACCAGGAACTGGATCTCAGGGGTCGCGGGTGGTCGGAGTATGAGCCCGAATGCCTAGAAAAGCGACCCTGTGGAGGACGGTGAAGTGGTTTCCAGTCATTGTAGTAGCATCGCGGCGGTGCTGGGGGCAACGTAATTCTATCCCGGGGTGGGCCTTAATCAGCCATGCAAAAGAGGCTGCGTTCCGAACGGAGGTCAAGAGACCCCTTATCAGCGTTGATGGCGACTACCGTTTTAGTCAGTGGGTGTCCGTCTTAGCCCGGCTTTTCTAACGGGGGGCCGGGTATCCACAATGTCAAGCCACGATAAAAAATAGACACGATATTAACACACATTTATAAAGAGTACATTGCAACTATCCTTTGTGCATCTAATTCACTGACAAATTAATGGTTTTTCCAATATCCAGTCGTTTCAATATGTCGTACCAATTTAATGTGAGAATACGTTTTTATATTTACATGTAATTGGCTGCAAACATGTTAAAGTATTCTTAAAATCATCGTCATTATTATTCAACTAAATACCATCATCACTATCCAAAGGCAAGGAAAGTTCGTCCTGCTGTGAACTGCTGATCCTTGTAAATTAAATTAAATGCTTAACAAAAGCCTCATCGCTATATTTAAGAGGGTTTTGGAGTACGGAAGAGTCCGCCATGCTGCCTTGTGGTTCAGCGGACTTTAAATTTTCCTCGAAACAATATTTTTATAATTTCTCAGATACTGTTTTCTATACGATGTTTTCATTCACTGCCGAGCATCTGGCAGATTCAACACTTAAAAGTAGTATTAAGAAGATGAGTGGAGGGCACCGCGATCGCACCCAGGTTATTCGCGTACTATGAAATTAACTGAGCGCCCTGCCAACTAGGCTACCATGACTCTCGCTGATTCCGATGCATACTTATAATGGCTATTACAGAACATAAGCCATCATTCGAGATTCACAAACTACGGCCACGTACTAATCTACGCGCATCGATTTTCACTTAGCATTTTTGTAAGTTCGTTACTCCATTTAGTAGAAGGTCGTCCTCTACTAATGAGACCAATGTTGCTACTAGAGAATCTTCACCAGCCATGCTTTGTTCTTCGTAATTTTTAATATATTATTAACCAAGCTCATCGCTAAATTAGAGTGAGCATCATGAAGATGGACAGGAGATGGGTAAGAAGAATAACGAAATAATTAAACGCCAGTTAAGCCGAAGTCTCGGTAAAATCACAATTAAAATAAACGTCAAAAGCAAAGCTTAGTCGAGAAAACAATGAAAGACATTCAAAGGTTCTACTGCCGATTGTTCTTCCTACTTTTGTCTCTTAATTATAATAAGTTTATTTATAAAATTAATTAAATTATATATAAATATTCTAATATTAATTTATTTTATTTATTAAAATAAAATAAATTTACATATAAATAATTTAAGTAATAATAATAAAGTTTTTAATGCAATTGATCATTATAAAACACATGGAAATGTTGAAAGTGTTCTTAGAAAGGCTTGGCTCGGGGGTGTTTTTCCGGATGTGGAGTTGGACCCGTTCCGAAGATTGAAGGTACAATGGTTTAGTGGAAATACAAAAATATATTAGAGCACACAATGATTCCCTACTCGAACGATCATTTGCCTGTAACCTGGATCTTTCAGCATGACAATGACCCTAAACACACTTAGCGAACAGCGTATATCCGTTTTAGACTGGCCAGCAAATAGTCCGGATTTAAAACCGATAGAAAATCTCTGGTATATTGTTAAAAATAACTAAATGAAGCATTTGTTGAAGCATAGAATTCAATCCACCTAGAAAAATGTATGAAATTGATTGAATCAATGCCACGTCATTGCAGTGCTGATATTGAAAATATGGGATACACCACTAAATATTAATTTTTACTATTGGTAGGCTGTGGATAGTAGCTATTTCGTAAATAAAATACTAACTACTAATACTTAAAAAAAAAATGTTTTTTTATACTTTTTTGTTGTTGTTTCTAATAAGTTGACCATTATTATTCATACCTTAAAACTGATTTAATTTTTGTCCGTAATGTAATATTGAAACTGCACTTGTGTAATGGGATTTATATCGTTTTTCTCATAAATGATAAATCCTTGAACATATTGTTGTCCTATTTATTGTTTAATTTCAAAATAAAAACGATTGCGGTGAAGTATCTTACATAATGTCAAGGACCGTTGGTAGTGTTTCTAATTATACGACCACCACTGTATATGTGTGTATATAAATTATATAATATTTGATATAGTAATAGTAAATACTTTAAATAATAATAGTATATCATAATGTATTTAGTTATACTTGATCATTTCATGGATTTAGATTAAAATAAAACTGATTATACGGAAATTGTGGCGAGGTCAGGGGAGGACTGAGGTGTTAAACGTTCTGATGTCATAATTAACTCGGGCTACCGTCAGCTTTTAATTATTAATTTTGATCCGATCTACGCACAAGACGCTTACACTACCTTGAGATAGTGCGATGATCTGCTTGATTTTGGATTTAATTTTATTTATTACGTGCTCCCAAGCCGGTGGCGCCATTTCTAACCACCTTCTCTCTCGAAATATTTCAATAGCCTTGCGAATCATCCTTGTCAGGATTCAGTCTTCTTTTGCGAGGATTCGACTTCTCGTGTCAACGTTTCACATCAGCTACTCGTATGTATTCTCTTACTCAGGTTCAAATGGATCTTTTAGTTTGCCATATGTTAGAGAGAACACATTAATAATCAATCAACAACTCCTGCATCTTGTAGATACACAGTGTAGTTATTATTGTCTTAAAATATAAACTAATAACAAACTAGGCCAAGTATGAAAATTTATGGTAGATACTAAAATATTTATAGGTTATTATTAAAACAATTAATGCTAAATTAAAAAAAAAAAAATGTTTTTTTTAATCTACCAAAATACCCTTTTGCAAATTGTATATAAAAATATACTACATTATATTATTATAACACATTTCCATAGTGACTCTGTGATTTTTATTTCCATCGAGCTTGTTTGGAATAGATCTTTGAACTAAAATATCGAAATCAACATTTAGGTATAAATTAAGTGTATAAAGTGTTTTGTGTTCATTAAATATTCAATCGTCTTTAAAACTATTTACTTCCTAGCTTAGCGTTTGCCTTCTGATTGCACTTGGCGCGAAGAACTCTCAACTCAAAGAGACTAACGAATCTGTCATAGTTCGTGTCTATTTACTATTAGTTTTAACGAACTCTCAAGACAATGGAGTCTTGTAACACCACTTTAATTATTTCAATGTAAAGAGATAATGGAAAAATAAATTTAAAAAGGAGTTTTTTTATGCAATAATCGATATTGACCCAATTACAATTACTATTAGAAGTGTGTAATTGCGTATAATAAATTCAATTATTTAAAAAAAAATATAACGAATGTATATGTTGCAAAATTCTGGTTGTATTTTAATATTCGTATTTTTGTAAATGTTAGTATTGTGTGTTCTGTGGGTTTAAAAAAGTAACTTTTGTTGGTAATTTAATTTTAATCCAATAGAAAAAATATTAAACATTTCATAGTTTAATAACGTGAAAAATTTTAATCTTTACGCACTAAATATTTTAAATTTAACCACATATTCTACAGGACATTTTTAAGTCGTGCGCCAAATTTTAATTACATAAGTACCGGAGTTTAGTTACAGGTTATTTTTTTTAGTTTTTTTATTTTGCCTCAAGATAAATTTGCCACTGAGCCAAAGAGAGTCTGCTGCCTGCGTTTAAAGTCCGGATTACATTACCAGGTGATCTTTGCCAGATCATTAAACTAGGTACCAAGTTATCTTTTTCTGCTGCTAAGCAACAGTGCAACCCCTTTGTTCCGATTTGAAAGGTGTAGAGTGACAGTATTATTACAGGCTGTTGGAGCCCCAGTGCCGGTTTTTTATTGTTTCTCAGACATTCAGGTTTCAAATATGATACAGGTGATAAAATATGTTAATCTACTACTACTACATCAGGCACTTTTAGTCCACTGCTGAACAAAGTCCTCTAAGAAAGCGTCAGCAAAATCCGCCATATATTTTACACCCCACTAGCTACTAAACCAGGCTCTGGCGACATAATAACATCGGGATTTACCAAACCTAAGTTGAGACGTGTGTGATGACTTCTATGTATGTATGATGTATAAAGAAGCGAAAACTGTACATTATTTAAAGAATATAATAGAATTCCAATACAAAAGATTAGAAACTCATGCATTTAAAGTAGAGCGATAGCAACTCCAAAATAGTATTTACCAATCAGATAAAGCAAAAACAATTCCGTTGTTCTTGAAACGAGGAAAAAGAATGCTATATCCGGTATTGAAGAAAAAGATTCAATTTTGTAGTCCCACAAAGAGAAACAGTATTCAGTTAAAAAGTGTCTATTTTTGAGCCTATCTAATACGAAAAAAAAATAATTTCTTTAGTTACTTTTTTTCTAGTCTTATCTATATCTATACATGAATAAGCGGTAGCAAATTGTGGTATCGTTGTAAGAATATACCACCCATTTTTTCTCGTGACTGTCGTAAGAGGCGACTAAGGGAACATTCTTGTAAATTGTAATGGCTACCATGTCGCAGTATTGCCATCTCGAAAAATACCAAACCAAAATTAAACAGAACGATGACAGCGTCCTGAGGTACGAGGTGACTGGTACCGCGATCACCAATCCGTTTAAGGCGCCAATTACTATTATGGCAAATCCTCCTTATTCGCCTCATTTCTTTTTACAGGCTATTAAAGCCAGGTTGAAGGTTATGCTCCCACAACTGTTCAGATGTTTCAGCCTTAGTTCAACTCACTTTCAGCAGAGCTTATTTTTACATTATGTCAAACGTATAAAGGGCAAAAAATGTGATACTGCCGTATCTCAGTTACAAATTTACAAACAATATTCCTAAAGTTTGTAAACTGCTAGTAACTAAAAAGTATCTTTACTGTTGACTCTGAGAAACAATTTAAGACAGCCTTCGACGAAAATTCCTTATTCAATTTTGGGAGCGAAATTAGATTTCTTGGGATGACATTGAGTTATGCTGCGTTATTTCATAAATACGCAAAATAATCTAAATTTTTTTATTATTTTAGACGAAACTGCCTGGTTTACCACGGCACAATTTACAACTGAAAGTTGACGATCCTTGGGTGTTTGTGGTCTGTGTCTAGAAAATGTTTTTTTCATCAATTTATTTTAGTCAATTGTACGTGGCATGTTCACGTGTCGGCAAACCATCCGCTTTGTTTGTTCTTGATAATAAAATGTCGTATACCTCAAGGTGCTTCAATGAAGAGAACCCGTGTGCAACCCATGCAGCACAATACATAGCTTAATTCAATCATGTCTTGCTGACACTCCATTGAAGTACTTGATTTTTGTACTTTTGTTTATTTTAACATTCATTATTAAATCATGCACATGATTTCTTGTATTGAAGCACATGTAAAATTTAAATTACATTTTATTTTAATAGAAAAGGGGACTATTGAGAGAGCGGCACATCTAATGATAAGACGAACATCGGCAACACTAGAAGAGCTGCGGGAGTTACCGACTGGTACCGACCTTTGAGGAAAGGACTGGGGCATTTTCTTAAAGTTCACTAAATTGTCTCTATTCTGAAATACCGTTGGCGTCAACTGATTCCAAAAAGTCGAGTCGAGTCGTGCGTCGCAATGAACGAGAGAGACGCACTGTGTCAGATTGCCAACTATCTAAATTGTGCCGGTGGAACTTCATATTCTGTCATGATCAACGATGGCGGAACTAAGCGGCTAAGATTATTTTGAACGGCTTCTCAGGGGAGTGGCCCCGTGGTAAATATGATAAAAAAATATAAGATGCAACGTATCTTCGCAACGCCAGTGCGTCAAGCCGACCAGAAAATTAGTATTGGGGTGCCCCGGCCCAGAGTTGAGAACAGTATTCCATGGAAGACCGAACTTTCGCTTTATAAAGTTGTAATCGGTGGGTCGGCATGACATATTGTCCCTTCGGTTGAGTACATTTTTAGGGAGTGTTCTCAAAAAGAAGAGAAGCGATTAAAATGTTCTTTTTAGCGGTAAACGCGCGAGCCGGTCTTTTTTAAGGTTAAATTGGAGACAAGATATAAGTTTGTTCCGGCACTCTTATAAGTGTTCTCGGAAGAGAAATATTAACAGGGCTTGTGTATAGGATATCACCAGTAATATCAGAGCCAAAAAAATTAGAACATTACCAGCTGATCGATCCCGGTGGTCACAATCAGCTAGTGCAGGTACCTCAGGTGCAGCACGGTGTTAAAATATAACTGACTTTAATAATTTAGATAATAATAAGGTGATGGCAATAGACCTATTGTTGGAGAGATAGAAGCGCTCGGCTCTTTCTGGGAGTATGAGTGGCGGAGAATACGCGTGAGTACCGCAGCCAACTCTGGGCCACACGTCCTGAGTACGATTAGAAATATTCTGTCAGGCCCAACACAGACTGACTGTATGACACCACATTTAAGTCCGAAGATGAAGCTATAGTCGTGAGTCGGATTGAGGCCAACGTAATTTAGTCCATTTCGACCCTAAAAAAACAGGTTTTCGCGTTTAACGCTAAAAAGATCCCCTTTGTCGTTTCTCCCATTTTTGAGAACATTCTCCTTATCGCCGCAGCAAGTATCGAAATCCTTGACATCGACATATCTGGGGACGTTTAATTCCGAGGTCACCTGGAGGGTGAAAGGCCAAATTGGCTAAAAATCTAAAAATCTTGGTGTGCTCAGCAGAGCGGGACAGTATGTAATGCCGGTTCACCAACTGCAACTTTATAAGGCGCAAATTCGGCCTCATATGAAATACTTTTCTCGTCTCTAGGCAGGAGCACTCCAGTACCAACTCCATCCATTTGACCGCATCCGTATAGCGGCTCGCCTTCTAAAGAGAAACAACAGGTCGTTGCAAGGTCATTTTATTCGAATTTACCACGGGGAATATTCTGGGGAACTATTCGGAATGATCCAAGTCGCTAAGTTTCACCATCGTATATTATTAACAGAATTCTGAGTTCCGCAAACATCATATATACGGTTGGCATTCCACCAAAGTGCGGGTGTCTCGATTTTTCTGCCACACGCTACGACTTTGTGTAATCAGCTGTCCCCAGCAGCCTTCAAGAAAAGAGGAGGAGCCGCAGGGCACCTGCGGTTCCTCTGGTGTTGCAGATGTTAGTGGGCGCCGGACATAACTTAAACTCAGTGAGCCGCATGCTCATTTTCTCTATTTTCTGAAAAAAAACATGGCCAAATCGTATTGTATATGTCCAGGCGCAGGAGTGTTTTACACACTGAGCTCTGCAGAAACCATATAAACAGTCAATAATAAACAACGGGTAGAGAGAAAAAAATCTATGTTTGTGCCTGCTGTTGTTGATATAACTGTGAACAAATGCTGGAACTCTCAAAAGGTATTGACATATTTTTTTTCTTCATCACGACATTTATTGTTTAGTATACAAAAGGAAGAAGAAATACGAAATGCGACTGTGTTATCGAGTATAGCTAAAAGTAGATAAAACTTGTTTATGCTAAAAAAATGCTAAAATATAAAAAAATAACAAGTTTTAGAAAACGTCAAATGCGAAACGTCTCGCGCCGTATAAGTACTTTATTCGGAAACTATAAATCCAGACTTGGCCGTACATTTCATGTAGTTAATTAGTACAAACTATTTCAGAATATTTGGGAGCATCATCATAAGTCTTTACATGTTGAATCAAATGAAATTATATTGTTATGAGGCAATTAAAATGAAGTCATAGACTAATTAGGCTTATAATAAAAATAAAAAAGTTTTTTGAACCATCCTCTTTGTAAATACAAGTAACACAAATTACTTTTTTACTCATTTGTCCTGAATGTTCAACATAGTCATTTCGTTAGCAAAATTAGAACAAGAATTCATAATGACATTCAATATAAAAAACAATTATTTCCTGATTTCCTTTCCTTTGTAGGGTTTCTTTTGATCTGTGACTAAGTAAAAATAAGACCTAGTCCTAAGATTTCCTTTATAAAGGAAAAAGTAATAATTTCATTTTGGCCTTAAAAAAATTACTACCGAAATGTTTTCGCAAATTATGTAAGAGGCGTAAATCGTGTCGAGAATAATAGGATTTTCTTACATTTGTGAGATGTTGCCAAATGATATACTATACTTTCATGTCGCATTACAAACGAAAGGTGAATGCCCTTTGCTCATAAATCATCAACTGAGTTGTGAATAATAAATTGTTGTACAATATTTTTTGGTACCATTGCACTGAAAATAAGCAACTTTCTTGTGATAAGTCATTCAATACTACTAACTTTAGTCGTGACTTCATCCGCGGTTACTTCAGAATCGTTAAGACCGTTATTTTGTTATGAGCGTACTACTAATAGTATTATAGCTGTGAATAAAACCATAGAATATATTTTATTACCTGAATTTATTCTTAAGTCTTCGTCGTGTAGTAAGAGCAGAGTAAGGAGCATTGTAAACTTTACTGCGTCCGACTGATGCCATTTTTCTGAATTGAATTGAATAGTTCTTCTAGGCCTGTATCAAAAATATTTCTAATGTGCTAATTAAATCAGTTACGATAGATATTTTACTCAGCCTTTTTCTTGGGCTGTAAGGGAAATTTAAAATCCCCTCGCACAAGTGGTGGTGAAGTGGGTATTTGCAACAAGTAAATTAAAACAAAGTTTTAGAGAACTAACCAACTCAATTTAAAATGAGCCCAACCTCGAGGTATATTCAATAAAAAAAAATTATTAAAATCGGTTTACAATCGTCGAAGGTATCGCGTAATAAGAAAAATAACGCGTAAAATGAAGCTGATAATTTACTTAATTATTAACTTTATTTCAGGTTCTTGTAAAACTTTTGGATTTTGTGAACTACTATTTAGTTAAAAAAAAAATTTTCATTTTTCTTATTGACACTTTAGGGCTGCAATACATCCATGTTGTCATACTGATGCTAACCTTCTTCCTATAACTATATATATTACTTATAATTTTTGTCAATAAATATAAAATATCTAGGTTATAGGCGACTGCTCATGCCTGTAAGTGGCGAGGCGGCATCAAAGTAAAGTGAATTTCTTTTAATATTACAAAATTGTAAATTCAATATTATGTAAGTATAAAATAAATATAACAGTGGGAAAATAGGGGATAAATATTATGCCATATTTTTCTCCAGACACCAACCAACAACCCACCAACGCTTACACGTGGCTTACCTTGCTATTTAGCAATGGTATTTACCAAGGCGTGGTGCTGGTGATCAGATGATGAGAGTAAAAATTTCTCCCGAAACCAAATCACATACAAAATAGTGATTGGGAGCAACGTCACTAGAACGAGGTTACCGGCACTGCCGTCACCAACCCACTTGCCCTGCTTGGTGAGTATGGGAAAATCTCAAGACGAACATCCTTGCTTTTGCTGATACTTTCTTTCAGCAGCGGATTCAAAGTGGGTGATAAAGTAAGAAGACTTAGATATAAATATTAGTTATAAAAATGATTTATTGTACTTGCTTAACAGGTAAGACAATCAGTCTACCCTTGTGTTACCCATTTCTTTCACCAACGGTAGAGTTATTACAGCTGTAATGAGTAGGATGAAAGGTAAAAGTAATAATTACAGGCTGTGACTCATTACATTTTTGTTCTCAGGAGTTACAACGCATCTGTAACCTTCTTCGATTGAAGTTGTTTGTACGTATCCATGGGCTGCAGTAGCCACTTACCAGCAGGTGGAATTTTAGCTCATGTTTCACTATAATCGTTTTAAAAACGATACTTACTTGTACGTAAACATACTTGTGTCTGTTGGTAATAATATGACCCACTTTTTAACCCCTAAAACATTACCTAAGTGTTCACTTCTGTAACGCTACGGTTTACATATGAATAATATTTTGTAGAGTACGCCAAAGCTTTTATACGCTGCTTAAAACACTGTGCAAATTGAGTTTAAAACTATCGATCGATAGGTAATAGCGTCATCAGCGGAAAAGTTGCTTTCGCAACAGGAAAATGTTCAGGGTTGTCTCAAATTCTTTCCTCTCCGCGAATACAATTTGTAATCTGTTTTTCTTTTTCTTAAAACACTGTGCAAATTGAGTTTAAAACTATCGATCGATAGGTAATAGCGTCATCAACTGAAAAGTAGCTTTCGAAACAGGAAAATGTTCAGGGTTGTCTCAAATTCTTTTGTCTCCGCGAATACAATCTGTTATCTGTTTTCTTTTCTTAAAACACTGTGCAAATTGAGTTTAAAACTATCGATCGATAGGTAATAGCGTCATCAACTGAAAAGTAGCTTTCGAAACAGGAAAATGTTCAGGGTTGTCTCAAATTCTTTCCTCTCCGCGAATGCAATTTGTAATCTGTTTTTCTTTTTCTTAAAACACTGTGCAAATTGAGTTTAAAACTATCGATCGATAGGTAATAGCGTCATCAACTGAAAAGTAGCTTTCGAAACAGGAAAATGTTCAGGGTTGTCTCAAATTCTTTTGTCTCCGCGAATACAATCTGTTATCTGTTTTTCTTTTTCACAGCTTGTAAATCCTCAATAGGGTTATGATTTTACCAGTATTTGATGTATAGACGAATATTCATCCGTTTAATAGTGGCTTATATTTACTACGTGTATTATTACAGAATTAGTATTACTAAAATATTTTTAAGTCTTTCATAATCTTATATACAAAGCTTTAGTAGTAACGGACAAAGAATTTCTTTTTTTTAGTAAGAGAAAAAATGAAGTCGCAGCCTATCAATGTTGCACTGTTGGTTTGCCCTAAGGTGTGCCACCATTTTTGAAAAGGTATTGTTTAGGAAAGTGTTTTCTTTCACCACCGATCACTATCACGGGCCGGGAACGAGAATCGAACCTAAATTACTCGCGTAGTACTGAAAAGCGAGCACAGAGCTACTACAGCTCTGTAATATCCTAAAAAAATATTTCAAAATCACTGCATGTAGCAGGTAGCTTTTTAATATATTATCACTCATTCGTCATGTAGATTCATTATTTATACACAAGATTACGGTGTTAAGAAGGGTTATTGTAGCGCGTCAAGTATGAAATATTTCTCCTTTATTCATATTATCCGCATTACAAAAGCAAACAGAATTAAGGAAATCCTTCCCTTACGTGGTTTGATCGTAACATTGAGCTGAGTCAAGGGATAGAATTTCACTCCCCTTTAATGTATGTGGCAAGAAAATCATTCGATGTTTTATAAATAGAGATTTTATGAAAAGAGATGAGAAATTAAGTTAGTAAAGGTAGAAAATATTTAATAAAAGTAAAATAAATAAGCTTTAATTCAGAAACGTATTTTAATTTACCTTTTATTTATAGGAAAAATAAAAAAAAACTGTCATCTGTCAGTAGCAGTGAAATTTTTTTCATAGTTGTGTTTTATGTCAGCCATTCGATGAAAATGCGTGGTAGACATAGAGATTCCACTACCCCACTTCTCGCTTATCCGCGCCGCGCCGCTCAGCCGTACACTTTATACTAGCGTATGGATGTGACGTCATCAGTCCCAGGTGCCGGGTTAGCTCGACCGGGCTAAACGTAAGCTAAATTGAAAAAACAAATATTTCAATTTATATTTAAATTACTTATTTATCGCTATTTTTCCTATTTAGTAATTTTTTACAGATGGAATAGTCTAATGTATATATCTAATAATATTAGTGTCGTAAGTGAACGCGTAAACACTGAGGCACTCGCTCGTCTCCTTCCATATTCGATGTAAGGCTTATGTGATAAGAAAGGAGGAAGGGACGGGACACATCACAACATAACCAGACCTGAAAACCATTTATTTGTGTTTACAAATATTGGCTTCAGCTGAGATTTGTAACCGGGGCCTTAACTATTGAACCGACCGCGTGGTCGTAAAGTAAATACAACAACTTTGGTCTCCAATGCTCGTAACAAAATAATAATACTTCGCACGGAATTAAAGTTCCTACTACTTGATAGGAAATGAAACATAAATTGCAAAAGCTTGAACAGCATCGATACAACATGGAGAGGAAAATCTGTTTCATTCTTCACACACTTCAGTCGAAGCTACGTTGAATGAAACGTGCTTAACTGCATGCTTTGAACGAGTGGTGTTGATGAATATATTTCAATCTATCAATAAGGTGGAGTGTGGCTGACAGTATTCAGCGAAGTATTGTATTTGTTTTTTTTATTGGGATTAACTGCAATATAAAAATATATCAACTATGATCGTTTTCATTTGAATTCAGTTTGTGTATTTATCATTTAAACATAACAATCTTTTTATTTATCATTAGTTAACAGTCCAGTCCCGTCGCTTGGCTACGATGGCAGTAACAGGTGCCTCGCACCTTAGACTTTCCTACCTGTCATTGGCCTATTTACTTTCGGTCTAGAATTTTTGAGATAATTATTTCGCCATCTGTTAGATCCCATGAGTTTATTGAAGTTTTTCTCTGAACCAGAAACAAAGGGGTCTTCTTACACTGTCACCACACGGCACCAAACCGTTTCATTGCTATCAAATATAAAGGGTACTTTACCTATGGTAGTCAGCTAAGTAAACATTTATAGTTTGTTGATTAAGTCACATTCATAAGTACAATAATTTCATGTAAGCCTGCTGTTACCAAATAATTTTAAGATTTATCCTTACTGCAATACCTCAAAAATATTTCACTTTGTATTCACACAATTATGTGTGAAGTCATTCCTCGTTGAAATCATACCGTGTTATTTTGAACCTAATGACCTGTGGAGTGTGGTGCTTTTGTTGGCGCTATCTTTTTGTATACATTTTAAATTCATGATGATAATGATAGCGATTATTTTGATAAACAGCTATGAATAAATAACGGACAGGATTGAATAAACCTAAGGAATTAGCCCTATAATAGAATATTGGAATTTAATTCTTTAAGTCACAATAAATCATCCAAAAAAGGACGCACCCTAGTATTACAGTAACAAAGGATACCCGGAATGAAAAATACGCATGGAATTACACAATAGCGATTTTATTCTCAAAAGAGCCCTCTGTTAGAAATTTAACAATTTTCCAACTTTTTATTTTTTATACCCATTATAGACTCTACTAAATACAACTTATAGGTGAATCTATTTACCAAGAAAATTAAAAATTAATTTAAATAAGATGAATCTTCTGCCTAAATTCAGCTTTTGAGCAGATTAATCTAGAACTCACCCTTACGTACTGCAGAATTATAGTATGATAGTATACGGTAGTAAACCATGTTAGCTCAGGGGTTAGAGTGCCCGCTGTAAGTTCGTATTTCGGTGCAGACACTATTCAAGTTATTAATTGCAATTTTAAGTGCTGCATTTACTTCATACTAGGCGGTGAAAAACAACATCACGAGTAGGCTTAAGGAATGATTTATAATTTTTTCACATATCGTTGAATAACATAAATCATTTATGATATGTTCCTTCCGCCATCTCACATTAGAGCAGCGTGGCGGACATCTTTTGACCCCAAAGCCCAAAAAAATGGGAGGAGGCGTTTCCCAAAACAACGAAGTACATGTGCTTTTACTTTATTTTGCTTTTACTTGCTTATTCGGCAGATCTTGTTCTACCTTTTCCGGTAGGTGGCGCGATGAGTTTGATTTCTTAATTACTTTCTTAATTATTTTGTGATTTTGGTCCATAAATAAAGAATTTGTTGTTGCTTCTCTATTAATTTTCATTGTATTTACCATGAGAAGAGATATGAGAAAATAATTGGAATATTTTGAAGAGCTAAGTTCCACTATCGGACATCGCGACAGAATACGAAGTTCCACCAACACCATCTAGATATATGGCCGTCCACCACAGTGCGTTCCTTACCTTTTACTACCACTTTGTTGAAACAGCTATCGACGGCGGTATTGCCGAACACATACAACTAAGGGGCTTTTAAAAAAAGAGCCTACTCCATTCTTAAATGTGGATGTTTATAGGCTTCACTTACCATCAGGTAAGTTGCTGGTAGTTTGCATCATCTTCTATAAAAAAAATACAAGAACTGGTTGAAGAAATGTTGCGCGTAAAGTAGCACGATTAATTTGTACCCAATACCGGCAAATACAAAAATACCAATTAACTGATTTCTGGCAACAGGGTATCTTATTATAGTCAATAAATAATTGATTGACGAATGTAAAATTCTCACGCTATGGACCAAAGACATCACTTACAACGTGTTTGTTTTACCTTCCCTAATGTAATAAACTTACGTGGATATTTGTCAGAAAGATGTTGGTCAAACAGTGGTGACTAAAATGAACGAGAAAGAAGAACCTTAAATTAGGTTATATTTATTATAATATAAATTAAATTGTAGGATATGGCGTTATGAATGATTATTTTCATGCTGTCTGAATTTGCTTATTAATCTGAATTTAATCAATAATTCACATTGACCTCTTAAATTATAGTCCGATGGATAATTTTATAGCCATTAGAAGTTTGCTTTGAAGGAAAATAATATTAAATATCTTCATCTTTCGCCGACCGCTACATTTTATCCCCCGGAGAGGCTAGGAGTAGGGTTCGGAAGCCTGTTTTGTTACGCTTTGTCCTAACAAAAAAAAAAGAAACATAATTTTCACTCGTCAGATCTCAGATATATATTCTATATATTACATATCTATAACCTAATTTCGGTTACATTACAAGGCTTCCTTGAATTCCAGCATTGACTGCGTTCATAGCCCGACTGGTCCTGACACCGCGGGGTTATCCCGGTGTTTTATGACAGAGGAATTATTAGAGTAGTTGCGCATAATGTGGTACACAAACATAAGGCTGAATTCTAGTTTTTAAAGGGTCTTAAAAATAGCTGTCGGCCCCATATCCACAGTGTGCAAAACAATCACTGCAATTCTGTTGAGTGAAAATATTCAAAAAAGAACCATTAAAATTGTAACATAATTTATGGCCAGACTAGTTAAATTACCATTTTTTTGTATTAAATTCATAGTCATAGACTTCTTCTTTAGCAGCTTTTTGATGCTGAACCTCTATAGATATAGGCCTTTCTAAATAGAAGAAAAATAAATGTTTCACTCTTGATGATGAGATGAGGTGGTAGAATCTCTTACGCCGACACCACACTAAGGCTAAGTTATTAGCAGATGATCAAAATCATTATTAATCATTAAAAAACAATCTTTCGATTTATCTGAATTTGAAACCCTTCTAGTGTCATAACTGTTTAAAAGTTATGACGTGAAGGGTTAAGTATTTAGGCGTATTCAACACAATTTTCGATTTCACCAGTAAATTGTCAAGAACAATCAATGCGATGTTAGTATAAAAGGCGATCTTAATCGAAAACGTTGTGCACCCAGACCGATGCCATGGTTTTCCAATACTCATTTTTGTTTCTAGTGATCGTTACTTCCTTCATACAGTTAACAAAACGAAATATTTAGAATCAGTTTTTTAAGGATTTCCAATATTTTTGAATAGTAATATAGTTTAAGAATAAAAAACTACCCATTTTCTTTCTAATGACAGCCTTACTGGCTGTGCTTGCGGTACATCCTGGTGGCTGCCGGTCGAGTGAGATCAGCGATCTCTAATGCCATAGTACTAACACTTCGTTTTGTACAAAAACCTAATAAGGTATGTATTTCTTACTTAGGAAGAGAGATTTATTTATTACACACATAATATTAAAAGAAATGTAAAGAGTACATAAAATTAATAGAAAATAAAAAACCAATAGGTCTTCAACCCACCAGTAACACTGCAACGCTGGTTTTTAGTTGGGACCTAATTGGCTTCATTCAAGCTCGTGCATCGTGCAAAAAAGTTACTAATAAAAATGTGCAAAAAATTGTCTATAATTTTACTATTTACACTTAATCGTATGTACATGCCAATTGAATGAAAAGTAATTTTATGCTATGAAATATTGGTAATAAAAAATTTATTCCTAAGCAATTCATATTTTATGTTTTTAAATGAAGCAGTATATTCAGAGGAAAAAGATAAAATTATTTATTACCATCATTCTACGGTGTATTCTTTTGAGACCAGCGACTCGGGCTTGCTTCGGTACAGTGAAGTTTTGTTTTACTTTTTAGGAACTATTAATAGACTTTAATCCGTACATCCATCTCAATTTTATCCTCTCTTCTATTATTCTGAAATAATAATGTCTTCCGTCAAGTATGTAATGATATAATTATCAAAACATAATTTCTAATGTATAACAAATTAATTGTAGAGGAAATACAAATCGATTTTTTTTTTGTCAGAAACGGTTGCAAGATAGTCGTATTTCTGAGTAAAATAATATAATAAATTCGAAAAGAGTTTATATGTTTAAATAATATATTCACTGGATGCTGCTCAAAGCTGTGTAATGCCAAATACTAATGAAATGAAACAGAAGGCGGTATTTTACTTTATCCTCATCTACTGTCATTATAAATCTAAGGTCCGAAATCAGAGAAAAAATATGTAAAGCATTTACGTAGTGTAAGTAATATTTTTACGTGGTAGAACCAAGTGGCGGCTTTTTCTGTTGCTCGAATAGGCCGGCTTGACCGGACTAGTACACGATCTCGCAGAACACCGGCGTGAAGTAGATGCATCTTGTGCTTCTGCGTGTCGTTCTGTGAGTGAGAGAACCGGAAACCCACTCCCCCCTTCCCAACTCCCTTCCCCATTATCTCTCCCATACCCCAAATATCCTTAAAGACTGGCAACCAGCAGCTCCTTTGGTGTTGCAGATGTACGATAGCTACGGTAATCACTTACCATCATCAGGTGAGCCACTTGCTCGTTTGCCACCCAATCAAATAAAAAGAAAATTATATGTGGAACTGCATTTATCACACATATCACAAGTGTTTTAAATTACTTACTAAAATATCGAACAATTATGAACTCAGTTTTAAACCATAATATGAAAAATTGTGTATTTCATATATATATATACATAGTTAACCAAACATGAAATTTTAATTTGTACTTAAGGTACAAAATACTTTATTATTATTATACAATTATTATTATATCTTCAGTTGCACAACTGTTTAATTTTTTTTAATAGTAAACGTCCGGCCATACGGCATCTTTATGGTATTCAATTGAATTCAAGGTTAATTCAGTGTGTTTAAAGTAATTGAATACAATTGAATGCCCTGAAACCTGTCAGTTCTCTATATAAAAAAATATTGTTGGAGAACTAGTACTTGAAATAATAATGTCTTCCGTCAAGTATGTAATGATATAATTATCAAAACATAATTTCTAATGTATAACAAATTAATTGTAGAGGAAATACAAATCGATTTTTTTTTTGTCAGAAACGGTTGCAAGATAGTCGTATTTCTGAGTAAAATAATATAATAAATTCGAAAAGAGTTTATATGTTTAAATAATATATTCACTGGATGCTGCTCAAAGCTGTGTAATGCCAAATACTAATGAAATGAAACAGAAGGCGGTATTTTACTTTATCCTCATCTACTGTCATTATAAATCTAAGGTCCGAAATCAGAGAAAAAATATGTAAAGCATTTACGTAGTGTAAGTAATATTTTTACGTGGTAGAACCAAGTGGCGGCTTTTTCTGTTGCTCGAATAGGCCGGCTTGACCGGACTAGTACACGATCTCGCAGAACACCGGCGTGAAGTAGATGCATCTTGTGCTTCTGCGTGTCGTTCTGTGAGTGAGAGAACCGGAAACCCACTCCCCCCTTCCCAACTCCCTTCCCCATTATCTCTCCCATACCCCAAATATCCTTAAAGACTGGCAACCAGCAGCTCCTTTGGTGTTGCAGATGTACGATAGCTACGGTAATCACTTACCATCATCAGGTGAGCCACTTGCTCGTTTGCCACCCAATCAAATAAAAAGAAAATTATATGTGGAACTGCATTTATCACACATATCACAAGTGTTTTAAATTACTTACTTAAATATCGAACAATTATGAACTCAGTTTTAAACCATAATATGAAAAATTGTGTATTTCATATATATATATACATAGTTAACCAAACATGAAATTTTAATTTGTACTTAAGGTATAAAAATACTTTATTATTATTATACAATTATTATTATATCTTCAGTTGCACAGCACATTTAATTTTTTTTTAATAGTAAACGTCCGGCCATACGGCATCTTTATGGTATTCAATTGAATTCAAGGTTAATTCAGTGTGTTTAAAGTAATTGAATACAATTGAATGCCCTGAAACCTGTCGGTTCTCTATATAAAAAAAATGTTGTTGGAGAACTAGTACTTGAAATAATAGCAATTGTCAATATGAAGTTTCACCAAGTGACAGCGATCGAATGTATAAATTATAAACTTTATTATGAGCCACGATAGCCGAGTGGTAAGGGTCTACCTCCGTATTAGGAGACCAGTAGTACCCGAGTTCGTCCTCTATGTGGAGGGCTCGTGCCAATGAGATTTTCACTAAGCCATGCGGTTTTGAAAAAGTAATATATTATATTATTCTATCATGTGATATCCTTTACTATTAATTTTTATAATAATTCAATTTAATTTAAATACGGCTTACCCTGAAGATAACGGTCCAATTATGTAAATAGCATTTTTTATTCAAGTTAGTTTTCTCGTATCAATTTAATTGATCTTCTCTAACGTACTAGGAAATCATCAATTTTTTAAAACTTAAATAGGAGGGAAAACTTGATTTTTATTTGATCTATGAATAATATTAAGTAATATCTTTGGCACTCACACACGTCATCCAGTCCTAAACAAGGATTCCTGTGGCTTGGTAACAGGATTCCGATAAGATAGATATATCATATATACCTACATGCACAAATAATATTATATATAAATATTTGCCGTTAACGGGATTCGAACCCTCGAACACAAATTATCCAAAATGTAGAAGGCAATTGTTCCGGATTTTGTGGGGAGAGATTACATATATAAGTATATACAGGTTGATCAATAAAAAAAAAATATCTTTATTAACGTAACGCTGAAAATCAATAAGTTTTTGGGATATGTTACTTTACATGACGTTTTAGGAATGCATTCTATTTTGTTGAAATCTTAAATTCATTGAAAGACCACAAAAAATAAAAAGTTAAACTTAGCGGTTTTTCCGTTTACATTTAGCAAAAATTTTATTCGTGTGCAAAATGGAGAAAATCGAAGTACGTGCGGTTTATATATCTTTTTCCTGCACAATGTATTTTACTTGGGGAGACAATGCTCCATCTTATTCTACTGCAGAATAGCATACTAGTGTGCAGAATTAAAATGCGGTGGAACCAATTGGAACAACGATTTGCCCCGGCCGCCCAATAACCTCCGATGCTAAAGAAAACGTAAAATCAATTATGAAATTGTTAAGATAGATCAAAATGTCTATTCGTCATTCTAAAGATTTCGTTGGATACACGTGTGCTGTAAAAAGCTTTTTCGATACCCAAGATCAAGCCTTTTTTCCTAAGTAAATTGAGAAACATTCAAAACAGTTAGAAGGTTAAAACGTTAAAAAATAAATACAATTTAGAAATACTTTCCCTGAAATTTCATTGCGTTTCCAAACTTACTTCTGTTTGAGTTAAAGCTATTATATAAGAAAACTTAGTATCTTGAATCCTAAATTTATTAGTTATTTAGATTAAGATGTTTAGTCGTCTTCATTAACAATGAACAAATTTCACCGTAAGTATACCGAATTTAGAAAGTCAGTGAAAGAAGAGCAAGAAAACATTACTCAACAGTTGCCGAAGTTGGAATAATTCCAACTTTCTCCTTTCTGTTAATGTACGTTAACTTCCGTGCTTATTATCTCTTGGCAGAAGACACATAATTTCGAGCAAGTATTTATTTAACACAGTAACAAAAGATACATCTCTACAGAGACTACAATAAAAAAAAAATATCTTTATTAACGTAACGCTGAAAATCAATAAGTTTTTGGGATATGTTACTTTACATGACGTTTTAGGAATGCATTCTATTTTGTTGAAATCTTAAATTCATTGAAAGACCACAAAAAAATAAAAAGTTAAACTTAGCGGTTTTTCCGTTTACATTTAGCAAAAATTTTATTCGTGTGCAAAATGGAGAAAATCGAAGTACGTGCGGTTTATATATCTTTTTCCTGCACAATGTATTTTACTTGGGGAGACAATGCTCCATCTTATTCTACTGCAGAATAGCATACTAGTGTGCAGAATTAAAATGCGGTGGAACCAATTGGAACAACGATTTGCCCCGGCCGCCCAATAACCTCCGATGCTAAAGAAAACGTAAAATCAATTATGAAATTGTTAAGATAGATCAAAATGTCTATTCGTCATTCTAAAGATTTCGTTGGATACACGTGTGCTGTAAAAAGCTTTTTCGATACCCAAGATCAAGCCTTTTTTCCTAAGTAAATTGAGAAACATTCAAAACAGTTAGAAGGTTAAAACGTTAAAAAATAAATACAATTTAGAAATACTTTCCCCTGAAATTTCATTGCGTTTCCAAACTTACTTCTGTTTGAGTTAAAGCTATTATATAAGAAAACTTAGTATCTTGAATCCTAAATTTATTAGTTATTTAGATTAAGATGTTTAGTCGTCTTCATTAACAATGAACAAATTTCACCGTAAGTATACCGAATTTAGAAAGTCAGTGAAAGAAGAGCAAGAAAACATTACTCAACAGTTGCCGAAGTTGGAATAATTCCAACTTTCTCCTTTCTGTTAATGTACGTTAACTTCCGTGCTTATTATCTCTTGGCAGAAGACACATAATTTCGAGCAAGTATTTATTTAA
The DNA here is from genome assembly GCA_029286595.1 of Bhutanitis thaidina. Classification (NCBI taxonomy): domain Eukaryota; kingdom Metazoa; phylum Arthropoda; class Insecta; order Lepidoptera; family Papilionidae; genus Bhutanitis; species Bhutanitis thaidina. The sequence continues at coordinate 8,204,320 of JAGSMS010000005.1, forward strand.
CACAGTAACAAAAAGATACATCTCTACAGAGACTACAATAAAAAAAAAAAAAAATTTAAATCCTACATATAGCCTTCATTTCAAAGTTTTAAGTAATTAAGTTTTTAAAAGATATTTTCATCATATTCACAGTACATACGAGTCATGTCATAAAAATGTGTACTTAATTAATAGCCGTAAGCATCAGCAACCTGTCAACACCAATTAACGGATTGAAAATAACAATACAACAAAAAGTTGACAACTCGGAATATTGGAAAGAACATTTTCATGTTTCAGAGTGTCGCGGTCAGCTCAAGTGGTTTCCAATTAGACCATCGGAATACTAATATTCTATCCCAAAATGTACTGTGTACTATTTGATCCCTATAACACCGAAGTATCACAAAGAAAAGTTTGAGTTTTTGGGCGAATATAAAGGACACTCAAGATTGCCTGATAGCTTGTATTTGCGAATCCCTCAAACTTTGGGCATCAAGGCTGAGTCTCTATGAAATTCACTTCATTAGAATTTCAGTAAGAATAAAAGTTAGAATGATTTCTTTCTTTCAAAAATTTTATCAAGGGCTTATACTTACAACTTGTTAAATATTATAATTAAACATACATTATTAAATAATTTTAGACTTCGCTTACATGAAATTGATATTTGTATTCGTTTCTAAGGAATGTGATTTTTTTTACAGGAAAGGGGTCAAACGAGCTAGCGTCTCACCTGAACGAAACACAGAAGCACATGATGCCTTTACTTCAAGCCGGCATTCTGCGAGACCGTGGTACTACCCCGTCGAACCGGCCCACTGTAGCAGGAGCTAAAGCCGCCGCTTGGCTCTACGACTATATTATATAGAGCTATTTTTGGAAGAATAATTCTGTATCAAATGTAGCTCTCTTATAGTATTATTTATTATATTTAGGATATTATATTTAAGAAAGGATACCATTTCAAAAATTGTTTTAATTTTTTGTCTGTATGCTTGTTGTCCAAGAAACATCCGGATCCGGAACGGATCTCGACTAAATTTTGGCGATAGAATTATATAGTTATCGCCATAGGTCGAAATCGGCCATCGAATACGCATCATTCTATATTTTATGGTCGCAACATTAAAGAAAACTGCCACTTTCTTTCTTTGCACAGGTATCGTAAATGCCTACTAAGTAAATGAAAAGTCATGAAAAGCTCATGGCATGTGACAGATGGCGGGTTAGATGGCATCACAAAAAAGGCTTAACTGAAAATACATTACTTCAAATAATGATGATGGGCAGCAGCGTGGGAGACGCTTGATTTTGCGGTTATCAATCTGCATCCCAAGCGTGACGATTGTAGCAAATCCTCCCACTAGAGAGGTCTATGCCAAGCAGTGGACTATAGGACTAGCAAGCGGACAGACAAATATCCTAAAATTCTAAAAATTGCTAGATTTTCATTAAGCAATTGGCAATTGTTCGGTCCCTAAAATTTTACAAACACAATTTTTTTTTACATATTCAATATATAAACTCATCCCCATTTTCTATTACTATACTATGATATGTTCTATTGAGTATAAATGTATGGGGTATGTGTTTACTACGTTTTTAGTATTAAAAATGTATATTACTGCATTTTCTACATTAGTTAGTAACTATTAATTGTTACTATTAGCAGTAATATACATTTGCTTCATGTATGCACAATCCCGAAAACTTAATATGAAATTCTCCTTTAGCAAAGGTCTGCCTTAATGGAATCGCTATTCAATGATATTTCTCTCATATGTTATGCATTTAGCAAATAATAAAAGATATTTTTAAATGTATATTTTACAAATAAAAAAGTGTATAAATTAACAACAAGTTGATCCGTCATGCCATTCCTATGAATTTTTTTTACAGATATACAGATAGCCAGAAAGACGGATAGATAAAACGAATTATGTTTCAAGATTCTAATTAACAAAATTGCAAAAACAATGTTATTAAAAACTAAAAGAGGCCAATTTAAATAACTTCAAAACCATTATTTCTTTAACTTTTAAAGCGTTTCTTCAAAACGCTTCCAGCAATTTTACAAATTATATAGTCGAGGAGGTTATTTGTGCTTAAAACGTCTTATTATCCAAATACAGCTCGACATGAGGATGCAATACAATTTAAGTAAAAAGTATATATACTAAATTAAGTTGTGAAACCAAATAATTTCGGAGAACATCTGTCGGCGTGTATTTTTGCACTTTAAATATTGTTTTAGTTAAAGACTGCGAGTGATGTCAGTATTACTCGTACTTTTCTGCCACTCTGGGTTGCAACAGCTACAAATAATAAAAATTGTTCGTTTTCGTGTTATATTATTGGTAGCTGTCACACGACACGACGCGTTGTTACAGATTACAAAAATGGAATGCCTAACAGCCTTTAATTATACTGGCTCTCTCTACCGTTTGTTAGGCTTGTTAGGCGTAATTAATATCCGGCTTAACTAATTCTTACTAGAATAAAACATATTTTAAAGTAAAAGACGATTGTTAATACAATAAGTTTGGTGCAAAAGACGGTACGATTATGTTCGACGGTATACGAATCGAGACAAAAGTAGTGGGGATAGAAAAATTACAAGGCACTTTGTACCAGATAAATGGAAATGGGCTATTGCGAATACAGACTCTGATCAGTGCGTTTGCTCTTTATTACACGGAGTTGCGGAGTTGCCATACTTTCAAACTGGAATGTGAGTGTGAAGAAGAGTTGGTGCACTGCTGATTGGCTTTGGAAATAGGTGAGAGAGGCAGTAGAAGATGTTGCCAAACGGGCTTTTACAACCTATTCCCATTGGTTGGATTTTCTTAGACAGCCACCACACGACAATTATAATAATATATTTTAATTTAATATATTTATTTTTATTTTAACAATATCAAATTATAATGAAATATTACAATATCAAATTAAATATTATACGTACAAATTTTCCTTCCTTTATTGTAGCCGGGGGACCTGTACTCCATTATCGCTTTTCTTGTTCATCTAATTGGAGTTATCTTTGCTATTGTAATTGACCTTTTGTTTGTTGGTCCCAGTCGTACTATTATCAAACTCAAATCTGCAAGTACGCCGATAAAATCATAAAATTAAGCTAAGCGGGAAGCTAAGGTAATCTCTGAAAAAAACTCTGAAGTTTTTTCAAAAGTTAATGTCAATTTAGTCATGTTTAAAGCTCTGATGAATGTCAAAACGGACACCGGTTCCCAAAACAAGTACTCTGCGAAAAATCGGCAAGAAACTCTTGGGTGTGTTATTTAAACGCTATCTTAGAATGTTATTAACAATTTATAAAAATAATACAATGTTAATTATAATACAAAACAATAGAATAAATCAATATAATTGCAAGTTTATTAATATTTTTAAATGTATATTTTAACAATATATCAGTTGATCGGAGACTTGGGGTGCAGATTAAGAGCTACTCGTATATCCACACATTTTAGTCCTCGACATATTGATATTTTCTGTAGTAGGCCTAGAGATTCTTTGACAATTTTCTTAAATATTGTCTCCGTTTGTTTCACTAAAATGGAATGCCTAACAGCCTTTAATTATACTGGCTCTCTCTACCGTTTGTTAGGCTTGTTAGGCGTAATTAATATCCGGCTTAACTAATTCTTACTAGAATAAAACATATTTTAAAGTAAAAGACGATTGTTAATACAATAAGTTTGGTGCAAAAGACGGTACGATTATGTTCGACGGTATACGAATCGAGACAAAAGTAGTGGGGATAGAAAAATTACAAGGCACTTTGTACCAGATAAATGGAAATGGGCTATTGCGAATACAGACTCTGATCAGTGCGTTTGCTCTTTATTACACGGAGTTGCGGAGTTGCCATACTTTCAAACTGGAATGTGAGTGTGAAGAAGAGTTGGTGCACTGCTGATTGGCTTTGGAAATAGGTGAGAGAGGCAGTAGAAGATGTTGCCAAACGGGCTTTTACAACCTATTCCCATTGGTTGGATTTTCTTAGACAGCCACCACACGACAATTATAATAATATATTTTAATTTAATATATTTATTTTTATTTTAACAATATCAAATTATAATGAAATATTACAATATCAAATTAAATATTATACGTACAAATTTTCCTTCCTTTATTGTAGCCGGGGGACCTGTACTCCATTATCGCTTTTCTTGTTCATCTAATTGGAGTTATCTTTGCTATTGTAATTGACCTTTTGTTTGTTGGTCCCAGTCGTACTATTATCAAACTCAAATCTGCAAGTACGCCGATAAAATCATAAAATTAAGCTAAGCGGGAAGCTAAGGTAATCTCTGAAAAAAACTCTGAAGTTTTTTCAAAAGTTAATGTCAATTTAGTCATGTTTAAAGCTCTGATGAATGTCAAAACGGACACCGGTTCCCAAAACAAGTACTCTGCGAAAAATCGGCAAGAAACTCTTGGGTGTGTTATTTAAACGCTATCTTAGAATGTTATTAACAATTTATAAAAAAATAATACAATGTTAATTATAATACAAAATAATAGAATAAATCAATATAATTGCAAGTTTATTAATATTTTTAAATGTATATTTTAACAATATATCAGTTGATCGGAGACTTGGGGGTGCAGATTAAGAGCTACTCGTATATCCACACAGTTTAGTCCTCGACATATTGATATTTTCTGTAGTAGGCCTTTTTTAATAGAGATTCTTTGACAATTTTCTTAAATATTGTCTCCGTTTGTTTCACTAAAGAGTTTGGAATTTTCTTGTTAAATTTTCTGCATTTCCATCAAAAGGAATTTTTAGTTTATGCCATATTAAATTTAGTAACCTCTAGCGTAACGCCTCCTCTCGTTGTAAAGGAAACAGTAAAATTTTTGTTAAATATATTCACATTTTTCCGTATGTACAAAATGTTTTCAAATATAAACAACAATGGTAGTGTGAACATATTAGTCTCTTTGAACAGATCGCGTAGCGTCTCGCCAGGGCCCAAGTTATATATAGGTATATATAGATTGCCCGCATCGCTTGCTTTTGTAAAATGAATACTGTTTTCAATCCGTCATTTGTTTTATCAGTCAACTCTCTTCTAATAGCGAAAATAGTAGAAATTAATTTTGAAGCCATTTTATCAACATACATTTAATAGAGATTCCGGGAAATACGGTGTATATTTCAAAATTTAGATTAATATTCTCTATGCTAATTTAATTACAGTATTCTGTGACTTTGACAATGTAAACTATAAACATTTTATCTTTTCTGCTTTCAGAACTCACTTTTATGGTAATGTGCATATTTGGTTGGGCCGTTCCAGTGTACAATCGCTTCTTTTAACTTTAATTAGCAACGAGGTATCATCGGCAAACAAAACTATCATACAATATTTTTTGTATCACACAGGGAATATGTTTTGAATTACTTATGTAGACCAAGAACAAAACGGTCCTACCGGTCCTGACGCAATTAGCTTTGAAGCCTGATCTTTTAAGGTTCTTCACTTGCCTATATTCAATGGTGGATTTGCTACACACTATGATGATAAACGTAGGCAAGCCCTTGACCTAATTTAAATCAAAATCAGCTTTCCTCTTACCCAATACTAGGGTAGTCACAAGTAGAGACATTTTAGTCGTTACAACCCACTTTTCACCCGAGCTTATTTAAGACAAAGTGACAGGTGGTGAGCCTGTCGCCGTCTCAGTGTCCAGGCCAACGATACATATCGTACTTAAAAACGAAAAACTTATTGATACGAGGCATCCACATAGGAGACTGAACTCGTGCCTTCTGATTCGAAGTTAGATCAAACCACTCGCCAATCGTGACTTAACCTAAATTCTACATATTTTTTTCAGATATCAGTCGACTTGACCTCAGTTCGTTGGCCTGGATTTTACATGAATGGTTTGGTGGAATTGCAATACTTACTTTTCAGCCAGTAATACGTAACAGTAAAAATTAAAACTATCATTGCAATTACATGAAGTTGATCAATTTTTTGATAGTTAATATCTAAATATTATCTTTTATGTAGTGAAATGAAAGAACTAACTCGAATTTGAAGTATCCTAAATTAGGTAACCAATTACGCATTTTAATAGTAATGAATTTGTGCTTAACGTGATTAACAAGAGTGTGATACATTAAAGAGATTGAATGAGTTTTCAAATGAATCGTGTTAAGTAAATAGAGAAAGCAGAATCTATTAAAACTTGAAATTGGTTTCATTGTTAAATATAATAGCTATGTTATTTAATTAGACACAGAAAGAGAAACTTTTATAATTCTATGAGCCGGTTGAAACTAATTTAGGGTAAGTTTTCAATAACGAAGTAAACTTCCTAGCAAAGGTGTTATTAATTTAACTTTGTAACATTGCTTTGGGTATCCTAAAACAGAAATATGATTTTAATACATTTTAAGGTAGAGAAATTGAACAAATTATTTTATATCAATCTATTAAAGAAAGAAGAAAGAGCCTAGTTTGTTTTCTAAGATCATAATATATTTGTTAATAAAGATAGTTATGTCTTAAAGTCGATTGAATTGTCTAACCTTTAATTATTCTGTACTAAAAGAGTAACACAATTTCTTTCTGTACTCTGGTCTTTGTATGAGATGATTTCCGTAAACCGTAGTAAGTTATAGTTGTACGTGATAATGTATATATTAAAAGAAACTCTGTAAATCCTCGCGGGTTACCGGTTTACAAGGTTTTAAAAGTTTTGTTACATCATAGATTCCTTGATTGTTTCTTAAGTAACATTTAATAACCTTTACATTATTTTCCTTGGAATATCTCTTGATTCAATGTTTAATATATCCAAATTAAGAAGTAAACTTAGTTCTGGAGCAAAAGCCTTACACTCTTAATAATTAGGCCAGATAGAAAAATAAAATAAATTCAGAATCTATTGCCGATAAAAGTTAACGACGCGTGAAGAAAATTATTATAAAACCGTCATAACGAATCTTTTTTGATAAATGTGTGGTCTTTGAATATAATATGGTATAATATATTATAATCATTTCGCCGTTGAATAATATTTTCATCCAAGTCAAAATAAATTATAAATAGATATAAAAAATACAAATAAAATATTTGATTTATGTGCCAAATAATTTATGGAGGTAATACAAGTGAGAATATTCCACTTTCTTCCAAACGATCTTCTCGATTCCTCGTCTGTATTGTGCATCTGACTTATTGTATTTGGAAACTATTGCCATAGTCAATAACTCATAGAGTATATTGCAAAAGCAAGACACTAGATAAAAAATTTGATTACTTTGATGGCGTTTTAACACCACATATTTTCGTTTATTTAAGTAAGTTAAGTAAAGTAACTTAAGTTAAGTAAGTAAGTTAAGTTTTAGATATTTATTCTCGTTAAAGAATTACAAGTTGAGAACATAATTTATACTAAAACAAAATCATTACTTGAGAGCATACTTAAGAGCGGCAGTAAAATAATAATTTATAACATTGATAACTACCCACACTATCACAATATCCAGTATGATGGACTTCGCATTCTATAGATATAAACTACTAGTCTGCTCGAATAGAAGTGACTTTTTTATTATGATATACCTAATTAGAAATTCCTACAGAGGGACGTATAAGTATGTGTTACATATAACAGTAGTAGTAGTATTTTATTAGTAGAGTGTTTATACAGGATTAAAATAATATTTAGCTTAAAGTTATCTCATCTGCACTCAGCACGCTTTTACATCTTCTCTACTCAATCTAATGGTAGATTGGTAGAGAATGACTCTTGGCATTTAGTCCTTCTTTTATTAGCGCACTTAAAGTTCAAATAAATATCAATGTCGAGTGAGGGCCTACGCGCTTAGGCGCTGCAGCGTGTCACCAATCGGTGTATATAATTCCATGTATATATAACATGCTGACTGATATCGAATAAACTCGTTAGTAGCACTGGTGTCCTAATAATTTCATTATCGACGCGGATAACATAATATAATAACTAGTGTTAACAATGTGTTCGAGGCGACACTCCCGTACACATTCTCTCACAACACACATACATACATACATACATTTTAACGTGGTAGAGCCTATCAGCGGCCTTTGCTGCTGCTCGAATGGGCCGGCTCGACCGGATTGGTACCACGGCCTCGCAGAATATCGGCGTGATGTAGAGGCATCTTGTGCTACTGCGTTTCGTTCGGAGAGTTCCTCCTCCCCATCCCCGTCCTCATCCTCCCTTCCATCTCCCAAATACCCTTAAAGGCCGGCAACGCACCTGCAGTACATCTGGTGCTGCAGGTGTATGTGGGCGACGGTAATCACTTACCATCAGGTGAACCGATTGCTCGTTTGCCTCCTTTGCCATAAAAAAAAAATACAAACTACGTGTTCCATACAGCCCCCCCTAACCGCGTTCGCCAACGTTCGGTTCACGGCCTACCCGAAATTTTCTCGTGTATAAAGACGTTTCTTAAATTCGATTTCCATTCCACCCTTATCGATGGTCACCCAAGCCGAGGTCAGGCTCTTGGGTTGCCGCGAACTGAGCCAAATTGATGATTAGTAGTCTGGCGATGCGGTGACCATGTTGCAGAGGTGAAGAAGTGCCACTCTGGAGTATGTATCTGAGACAGTCGAGGTGCAGGAAACCACAGGAGACTGTGTCCAGGTCTTGTGCGTCGAGATATATGGACACTGTGTCGATGTCGCAGGTGAGAGGAAGAGGCTGTTGATGATTCTCAGTGCCTTACTGAGAATCATCAACAGCTATCTAATCCAAATAAACTCTAGTGAGATCTTAATTGAAATACCAAAAAAATGTAGACCTCTGACCACTCCAAAATTGGGTAAACGGTCGTGATAGCTTATTTTTTTTTATATATTACTGATCTGACAGTGCAAAGCCGGCACGGTTCGCTCGTTTTAGACAAATTGAATAGTAAGGCAGCTAATAAATGTAAATATAAAATTATGTAATGGGTGTCGCAGTGCGTTTAATTAATTCTAACACAATTTCGGAGAACTCGATTGGCATACATAAGAGCTTATTAACCCACAAATGTCCCTTGGTAAATTGAAAATTGTTGTAATAACCATAAATTTAGAAATGTTATTATGAACAATAGTAATTTGTAATCGTCTCATAAAATTTTGTTTCAAAAAGTTTTAATAAAGTATCAAAGTGCAGAAGTGTTTGTGCTAGATGTCTGGCCGAGTACAGACTCAAAGTACGAAATCCATTCGATTGCTGAAAGGTGTCACGTAACGTAGATTAACTACAGTAAAATATATAGAAATGTATACAAAATTAAGGAAAATTCTAGAGCTATAAGTATAATATTTTACAGTCTTTATTTATTTATTTAGCACGTTCACTGTCAACTTGCTTAAGCTTATAGGCAACGGATAAGAAGACCGGTAGCAGATAGAAGGGTAGAGCAAGTTGGATTCTCGTAGGAAAAGCAGAGACCCATGGGAACAAATAGAGAAAAGGAGTTTCAGCGGCCGCCTCCTTTGTAGGAGAGAACTTGATGCACTCAGACCACCTCCGTTTCTTGTTGTTCGCAATCTCCTTGGCAATCGTACTTAGTATATGTTTCTTTCCACCACAGCCACATGCGTCATACTTGGGAACAGGTGCTTGTGAAAGCTGGTCTTATAGAGTTTCCAGTGCACTTGTTGTTTAACTTTTTGGATCACTACATTTTTGAAGCACGCTTTCAGTTGCCTATGGTATGGTCCCATATTTTATTTTATAATATACGTTGTAATTATTGAAAAGAAAAATAAACAAAACGAAGATACCGATGGAGTTTCTTTCGCCTGTTTCTTCTCCATCAGGGAGAACTAATCACGAAACGGTGGTAGATTGAAAAAAAATTATAATAAGAATTTAAATTTGAGAAATAGATATTACTTTTCTTACGTCGAAGAATAAATAATTTTCATGCATTCATTATAGAGTGAATTTATTCATTCAACACAACTCCGAATCGTCTATCGCTCTTTAATTTTTCAGTCTAATCTTTCTTCTTCTAATCTTAGTTCTTTGTAAATAAATGAGACAACAGAAATAACACAATACCTAGAATGACAACAGACTATATTCAATAAATTTTAATTTTAATAAAAATATTAAATTTCAGACCTCTTTATTAATTTAGAACGAGATTGTATTAATATTATTAGGTACAACTAGATGACGACAATAATATTGTAAAAGTATAACAGATTGTCATACGGGCTGTCATAGAAATATTTAAAGAAAGATTGAAATATAAAATCAAATACAATAAATACATGGCTGAACTATTTGGTAAATTTAAAAGTTAATATCAATGAGGAATATATCACTCACCTCCAATCTTTCAATGTCAACGACTTAGTCCTTTTGGCAGGATCCCTTATCAAATATAGCACTGGTCAATGACCTCAATAGTGTAGTCCAACTGATTGGTCAACTTACAGCAACTTAACTCAATAGTCAGCGTATCTGTTTTCTAAGTAATGGGCCCTATATTAAAATATGTTTTTCCAAGAAAGAACGAGAAATCTTAAAATAGCTTACACATTTGTAATGCCAGTTTTTTTTAATTTTTGGTACAAGTTGACCCAAAATATAATTATTCTAACCGCTGAGTCTTGGGTTCTGAGTTCAAATCCTAACAGCGACCAATATTTGTGCATTTAAATTATTGATTTGGTATCTATTATTATTGTGTACCGTATCTACCTTTGCATACCACTGCATCTGACCTTTCATTCGACATAATATATAGTATACAGAAAGTATACATAGATAGTATACAGAAAGGTAAGATAACCGAACATGTGCGCGTGGAACTCGCACGCCGAGGGTTCCATACAACCACACAATATATTATATACCCAAAAAAAATTGGGTTTTATTTTTACACTTGGCCATTGTTTTATTTTATGAGTTTGCACTATAATCACACCAAGTTATAACGCTTGTATATATTACCGTTTATACGACAGAGCAAAAACAAAAATACTTTTATAAAAATGTGCTTTGTGTTTTTCTATTATTCGTTCATATTTCCGCAACAATAACACATATTCTGTTTATATTACGGTTCAAAAGATATACATACATAACATATCATGTTGCATGCTTTATTTTATAGAATGAACAAACGATGACTACATGTAAACTTCTGCTATATTTCATGTTGGCTTACGGTCGAATCCGACACGAGATGCAATTAATTAATGATGAAATTTTCAATTAAATGGAGTAGCCATTTTATTTCAAATTGAACAATAATTGCAAATTCAGAGGTAAAGCTAATTTTGAAATAAATGTCAATTTCAAACCATTGTTTCTGTGTAGTTTATTAACGCCTATAAATCTTCTGTTACTATTGAATTCATAATATAGAAAAAAAATATTATGAGTACGAATAGTACAGGCGTTATAATCTCTTTACAGGGACTCTAGTGCTTGTGACAGAGTCGATGGCGTCTCTGCCTTGGCATCCATAAAGATGTCAGACTGTGTAGATTCCTGTTGGCTGAGGCCATTCAATCAGTTTATGGACAGTTAAGAAACTTTAGCAATCGAAGAATCAGGATTAAGATTGGGAAATGTACTCATATAGTAATGTACGTGGCCAAGCGGCGGCTTTTGCTGCTGCTCGAATAGGCTCGACTGCGATGGTACCGCGGCCTCGCAAAATCACAGCGTGAAGTGGAGGCGTCTTGTGGTTCCACGTTTCGTTCGGTAAGTGAGATAACCGGAGGACCATTCTTCGTTCCCTCACCTATTTCCCCTTCCCCAAATATCCTTAATGGCTAGCAACGCATCTGCACTCTAGTGTTGCAGATGTACGTGGGTGTCGGTAATCATTTGCCATCCGGTGAGCCGTTAGCTCGTTTACCGCCTTTCCTATAAAATAATCCCTTCAGATGTCTCTTGTATGCCGATGATCAATTAATATTTGGAACGTCGACGGGCGAGTTGCAAATGGTGGTTTCGTTATTGAATATTCTATGTCCAGCTGTGGACTGTTAAAGTAAGAATAGAATAATAAATTTCAATAAGCATGCTTTCCGGAGCACTCTTGTGTCAAAATAATCCTTAACGTGCCACAACACTACAATTTCTATTACTCCAACGTCATGACATAATAAATATGCTACCTGTTATGTCTCTTGATGAAGAATTTTAGGAAAAATTTTTTTTACGGCAAATGTTGTTCATAAAGGATCAAAATTATTATATTGTTTATGAAAGATTGTCCCAAGAATATAAAGCGGTAATATTCGTTTTATGCCTAGAGCATCTGTACGAAATAGCGGAAGTTTCGACACGTAGCATAATTTATTACAATTTTATGGGTACAATACCTATAACATTTACCTTTTTTTAAAATACCTTTATTTTAGTTTTAATAATAACTAATGGAATGGAATATTATTTATTATATCTCGATGCAATAAAATCTAAATGCGAAGTTGAACCTGAAATTAATGGATGAACTGCTGCATTTGGTAAATTGAGAATCTAGGTTTTCCGTTTACAAGATCAGGGATGTGGCACTCTATACGATTATTTTAAGGAAAACTTCCCCAAACCATTTTGGAAGAGATGCCTTCGGTCTCCGTGGAAATTCACCCTGGAAAAATCGTGATCGACAAGTAGTACAAGATCTTTAAACGAAGCTGCGGAAAATGTGGAAATTATTTAAAAATAGAAGCCTATTTAATTAAAAAACAACTTGCAAAAATGGTTGGACCATCGCAGTTTAATGGTGTTACAAATGCGCAAGACGGATGCGGCGCTTAGTGTGTTACTGCGAATTTTCCGACCTTTGTAGCGAGATCAAGAAAAAGTTATGGGACGGATTGATACTAGAGATAAAACTTTGTTCATGATAATGAGCCTAAGTTGGAGCTTTATTTATTTTCATCGGCATAAACATATCAATTATCGAATCTGAATAATGTATTAGGGTCTAAGGGAAATAAATAGAAAAGAAAAAATAGTTTGTGTAAAATTTAATAGTTCTTTGCCTCGACTCCGTGAACTTATTTGATGTCGATGATAGAGCCGAAATCTGTTAGGTTGAGATGATAGATTTTACAATATAATACAATAACGGCAATAACTTTACAACTACACACACACACCTGTTATGTCTCTTGATGAAGAATTTTAGG